>OZ008368.1:179798075-184700931 GCA_963931995.1 Phaonia tiefii | reverse complement strand
GGGTACCGGAGAGCCCCTGTTTGCCAGTACATGTTCCATCACAAGTTCTGGCAGTTTACTCCATTTCGAGACTGTGACGGTAGCTAGCTTCCCGGCCTTCATGTTGGCCAAGGCAATCATCAAATTGTCCTTTGCTTCGTCTCCTTAACCTTCCTTCTCTTAACGGGTTCATCGTCCTCCACCCGAGAACGTTCCCGCTTTGAGGTTGAGGGTCTGTTGTTATTGTTTTGTAGTGAGGCTTCTTCTCTTTGCACTCCTCAACTATTTTTGCGTATTTTGCTTTGTCCACATCCTCACGCTCGTGGACTGTGCCATTGGCTTCATTCTTGGCAATTTTCTCAAGGATGAAAGGATTTTGATGGTAGTAGGATTTTGATGGTGGTAGCTACCCTATTAAGGGATAGACAAACCCTACCAGCCTGGGAAGAGTAGGTCTTAGTTCGTGCACTAGTGCCCTTCTGGCATGGGTGGCCCTATGGGAGTTCCGTGCAGGACAAGAAGTGCTCCCTCCAGCATGGCCACTATACGTACACTTAAGCCCCTGCATCGTGTCAAGATGACTACCCAGCGCAAGGGTCCCCGACTGTACCCTCGATATTATTAAACATTCGTGGTGCATTGGTATGAAACAGCTTTCCATATTGTAATGATGCCATCCAAACGTGGAGGTGCCAGTAATCATGTTGTAATTAGATAATTCAATGGACTATTCTTGACTAATTTTCCAAGCTTAAGGTCACTTCTGATTTTATAAAACTTTTTGTGGTCCTCTTATCTCTCTCGATATTTCGATTTCCTTTGGAAATCTTCTTCAGGATAGTTTTTAATATTAATAATAATAAACAAACATCAATACCATCGGTTGATCATCAATCGTATATATACAAACTCAATTCAGCAATTCACTTGTGCGAATTAGTATCGATCGTTCATGACTTGTAAGCATGTAGTATGAATTTCTCATTCATTAACCAAAAATTACTGTATTTAGTCAAACAGTTATGGCCAGTTTTTAAGTGGGTAGTTAACTATCGGATTACTTAATCTTAATTCTAAGTTAATTAGAGGTTAACTTTGCATTTTGTTTTTCAGTGGTGAGTTAATGTAAGTCGCCATATTGTCAACTAATATGGCAACCCTTGTATTCTTATTGGCAAAAACGTGTGTTTTGGGATAAATACCAAAACAACAAAGGGGAACAAACAAAATGGAAGTATGTAAAATAAGAAATGGATGCATAAAATAGAAGTCATTTTAACAAAAATGTGAAAAAACTATATAGGCGCAACAATTTAACAATCTAGACTCAACGTATGTGTACAAATACGCAAATCTGAAACATGTATTTTATACAATCTTCATTTCTCACATTAACAGTCAGTAATTTTATTGTCAAAATAATATGGTTCTGACTATAAGTTAACCAACCAACATTGGGTGGTTAAATCATAGTTAAATAATGACTAAAAAACACAATTCGATGTTTAACCGCAATTTAACTAAGAAACCAAGATCACCACTGACGGAAAAACTGGTCATTAGAGTTAAAAAACGAATGTGTTTCGGCAACTTCTCAGTCATTAAAACGACGTCATTGTATCAAATAAGAGCAACTCTGTTTTGACACCAATCGTTACCATCTTTTTAGCAAACACATAAACGGCAAATTTCCAGAAAGTGTGTGTCGCATCATTCATCAAAATAAAAATAAAATATTGGTTGGGATTTAACGGCACTAGTCTTCTGTCGTTGCGATATGGTCATGGACGTTTTTGTATTAATTGCCAAAGAGTATCAGTTTTTCTTCTAGTTATTTATGCTTTTTATGTTATTTTGTGATGATAACATAAAAGATAACCAGGGCTGTGGATTCGGGCCAAAAGTGGACGACTTTGATTCCCACTCCTGCATTTGGATAAGCCTCCAATCCGCTCCGAATCCAACATTTTTAAAATACACACCTCCTCTACGACGTCAACTGCAATACTAAATAAAACGTTGCATTATAAGGGATTCTCATATGAATTGAGGATTTGGTTGCATTTGGTTTGATAAATTTTTCAATAGCATCATTCAAAAAAAAAACCGCTGAACAAATTTCATTATTTGTATTAAAACTTATTGACAATTTTGAAGCGGTACACCAAAACTTCAATTAAGGATTTATGTCTCCGAACGGAATAAGATCATAAATATGCAAATTTAGTTGACAAAGTGTTATTGTGAAAATTATGATTTTAAAAAAAAGCATTTAAAAATATAGTTTCCTCTTTCTATGTAAAAAGGAATTGATGTCGAAAGACTCATAAACTCAGAGTCGTTCAAATTTTTGAGACCATTACTCCAGGCAAATATCCCAGACTCCGACTCCACAGCACTGAACATAACACAGGAGTCAAGGAATGCAAAAGGACCAACAGCTGTGAAAATTACGTGAGGACTAGAGCAGGTATTATTTTACTGTTCCGCTGCCTAGTCATAGAACATTAAAAGATCTGTGAAACAGGATATCGATCTCTAAAATCCATCCAAACTATCCTGATATACAAAACTTTAATTGTAGTGTTAATACTGTAAAATGTATCCCTTTCTGCATTGATATCTTTACCAAACCAATGTATATTTTAATTACGTTTGGAACAACACTTCTCTGTATTTATACTGTACAAGAATTAACACTTCACAAATCATAATCAATTGTAACGTTTGACAGTCACAACACTTTAACTACCACTCGACTATGTTTACTACTGCTCATTTAAAATGAGACTGTTTAAAATCAGACCGCCAGCCGTCTATTTATAGTAGCCAAAACTCGCCAAGCAGCTGATTCCACAACCATCTCGTAGATTCCGGTACCTCCTTTTGGAGAGAGTAATAATACCCTGCATTTCAATAATCGTACCGAAGTTCCTTAGCGAATTCATCAACTGTTTGTGGTGAGTTCGTTCAATCCGGCATAAGTATATACAAAGATGATAGAAATACCATAGACGGTGAAATATAAGTGGTGGATTTGCAAGTCAAGGAAAATTTTCTAGATGGCGTAGCAATGGTGGCAATGGGCAAATTTCACGGAAAACAAAATCTATTGGAAAGTCTATTTAACAATGCTTTTTTACCTTTTGTATTGTAAAAAAAAATATCAAAAGCGATATTCCTTTCTATCATCTATATTCGGAATCGAAAAAATCACATGAGGTGTCAGGGGACACTCGGTTGGAACGAAGTTCCTTTCGCTATACAGGGTGATTTAGGAAGTTCCGGACAAATTTCTCCAGCGTATTCCTTGGCTCATTTCATGAAGAAAAGTCCACTAGGACCATGTCCGAAAACGCAAGGGTGCGAAATGGCAGCGGGTTCAAAATTTTCGAATTGCCGGCCGGAGGGTAGTAGGGTAAAGTTGCTAACTTCTGAGCCAGTGGCACTGATGCATGGACTGGAAAATAACGTTTTAATTTACAAAAACAAATAAATGGTAATGAAACGAGCTACAAGAAGTCAGTTGTCAAAATTGACGTCGGAGTCAAAAGTGTTCATAAAGAAATATGTGGCCCATGAACAACGATATGCATCTTGTTTTGATCAGAAGTCAACTGCCAACATAGCACAAAAAAACCATTTCGGGGGCCGAAGGTTGCACAGATCAAAAATAAATTTGTGTTCTGAAATTGTAATGCGACAATCTTTAAAACTAGGGGGTGACCGGGTGAACTTTTTTTCGACCCACACTAGTGTGTACACTCACTCCTCTTACCGCATAAAAAATGGTGGTGGGTGGGGGGGGGTTAGGTTGGGGAGATAAGTGACTTAAACACTTTTTCTTTTAGGGAGAAAAATATGGAAAACCGGGACGAAAATGGTACCACCGTGAATACCTAACGGCTAACGACCGAATCACGAGATTTGGGTTGCACATTCCTCTTATAATGCAGACATACGAAGATACGTGATTTCCAAGATTTAAACTGTTGGAGTTACAAATAGGGCAAAAAGAGGAAAAATTTAGTACTTTCGTCAAAACCAAACGGTTTGAGATGGAATTATGAATTTTGGGGACTACATTTCAAAATAAATGGTACTTTTTAGATACTTTTATGGTACTTTTTTTGGTTTCGTTGTGAGTACTTTTTTGGTACCAATTTTAGTACGTTCTGTTTCTTTCTTTTCAATTTCTTATATAGTCTTTTTGTAGTCGTTTGTACCATTTTTCGTACTTTTTGGTACTTTTGATGTACTTTTTGGAGATTTTTTATTACTTTTTTGTTCCGTTTTCAACATCTATGTGATCATACTTGGCTTTTCTGGGTATATTTCTTCATTCATTTACGGTGTTAATAACAATTTTTGTACTTTTTTACATTTTAATACCTTTTTGGGTACTTTTTTTGGCACTTTGTTGGTACTATTTTTGGTGCTGTGTTTGTATTTTTTTGGGTACGTTTTTGGTACCATTTTTAGTAGGTTTTGTAACCGTTGCGTTTTCTCAAGGATATACAATAATAAAATATCAGATCAGATTTGGCAATCTTCACCTTATAACTCCAGATTTTGGCCCAACTTCTCATTATGGCCTCTGCTGCAATAAGTAGTAGATAGGGGCCATTTTCACTCTCTTCATTACATAAAAAAGTGGATATCTTTCGTTAAATTGTATTTCAATTTTTTTAAAGTATCATGTTGGTAAATCACGAAGGTAAAAAAGTTCGAAACAGACGAAAGATTAGGTTATTTTTGAGAATTGAGAGTTTCAAGCATTTTTTTATTTAGCACTTCTCTTTTGTTTTATTTTTTTAAAGAAAACATATTCCGATGTGTACAGAAGCTCTTATTTTTTCTTTTTTGATTTCACACACTGTGTTTGTAGATTCGCTATCTGGTGGCGAATTTAAATATTCAATCGTGTGATATCTTTCAATCATATTTTAGATACCATATTGTCAGCACTGATCTTTGATCTATACTTAAAGTGCGTCGATTTTACTATCATCCTTTTCCTTTGAAAAATTTTTTAAACAATGATATTTAGAAAAAATATCTTTAATAACCGCTATTGTTATACAAAGGGGAAAAAATACAGATTGAAAAAGAAAATAGATTAATTTATAAAAAACGCGGAAAATAGATTAACTTATAAAAAACGCGGGATGGGTTTTACTTTTCTGGTTTACGATTCATATCATTTATTCCATACCAAACCGAACGTTTTTCGTAAAAAAAATGCATTCACCACTCAAATTTTTTTGACATGAGTCAGCTACATATATTCGTCGGTTAAAAATATTTTGCGTGTTTTAAAAAAACAATATATTTATTTTAATTTATACCCAATTGAAATTGTAAATTGTTGCAATAAAGAAAACAAAACGATTTGTGGTGAAGGGGTTCTCACCAAATTGTTTCAAATAATCTGTTTTCTCTAAATACACATCAGTGGCCACCTCGTGGTGATAGGTATTCAATTTTGTTATGCCCCTATTGTACATTTTGTTAAAAAGATTTTATTTTTAATCAAAAAGCTTATGAAAATCGGATAAAAAATATAAAAGTTATTAAACTTTTTAGACGTAAAAAATAAAACTGATCCAGGCCTTTTAAATTAATGATCATTGTTAATATACATAAAAAGAATCATATTCTCACTTCTATTTGTAGGCAAATGCAATTGAAAGCTTATTAAGTAAAGTCGAATAACTGTTATAATTTTCATACGCGCCTCTTGTACGAGAGATCGTGCGTTCGATGACAGCTCTGACCACATTACATTTCTTTTGACAACGGTCACCTCGCATAGTGATGGCAACACACACTATCGAGTAATTAGCCATGCAAAAGCTTCTCGTAAATAAGTAACCCGTTCGGAGCCGGAGTTAAGCTGTAGGTCCCAATCAATGAGTCTCAATATAAAAAGCACACAGCTTACCGATTGCTAGAAGCTTCATGGAATGTAATGGGAATTTTTTTTTCTATTGTACAGGAACACTGTTGAGTGTTTATGTCAAATAACATATGCAATTAAGTCGATTTTCAGCTTTATTTCAGCATTTAACCTTAAGGAAAGTATTTGTCAGATAGTTATTTATCGCTTTTGTTTCAACTCAAAACATTGTATTAAAACCCTGACCAGCCTTACGAACTGGATATTTTCACTTACTTGAAAAAAGGGATGTAGTACTAAATATTAAAAATAATGAAAAGTGAAATTTCCGGGTAATAATCATTTCCTTTTCTAATCTATTCAACTGCACCGAATAAGATAATATCGTATCTAAATCAATACTTTGTAGGCAGGACCAAGTCTGCCGGACCAGCTAGTTTTATATAAAATACTTTATTGTACAATTTGTTACTAAATCGTAGTCTGTAAGGAATTTGTATTTCCATTGACTAATAAATGAAATATTAACTCAATCTTTCCCATTTACAGATGGTATTGCCATACGCGGCTGCTACGTTGATGCCGATGAACGAATGAAAGTTACATGTAGCGACAAAAACAACGCACAATGCTCAGTGTGCAATGATAAGGACTGCAACACCAAGGACTCATCTGGAGCTGGAAGTATTACCGTATCCTTTAGTTTGTTGCTAGGGATCTTGACAACATTTTGGTATTTAAAATAAAAAGCCTAAATCACATGGTTATTATAACTATGTGTTACGTATGTTTTTCACACTTTTATCTATTTTATTATTTTATATTTTTACATTCTAATCTATTTGACAAATAAAAAACAACTGTTAATAGTTTGTATAACTATTTCATTAACCATTGTGAAGAGCAACTTAAACTTAAGTCGATTTGATTGAAATTTGCCAGAAGCGTTACACCGTTTGCTTATATTATCATGTATGGAGAGCTAAAGGCCTTGGCACATAACTATAAGCCACCACCTGGCATATTCCAACACTGTACGAGTAATTACACTTATGCAGTACTGACACAACGTCGAAGTGGTAACAATGCACAAGTTAGGAAAATCGTAATTTTTGATTTGGTAAATAAACTATTATTAATTATTAATGTCATGTGTTGTCAATTCTTTGACTATTCGCCTAACAGATCCAAGGTTCTGATACCTGCTCTGCCTTTTTCATATTTTCAAATCAGATTGTAACTGTCACATTTAGACTATAATTATTAGGATTAAATTTATTATATTTTCAAGGTTAAAAAAAAACAACCAAGAATTCTACTTAAACAAGAAATAACTCGCATTTTATGCTTTGAAAATTGGAATTACAAATTAATTGTTATTTATGTCTAACTCGCTCTCTAAAATAACGTTCACTTCTGCGAATTCTTCTTCATATTCTTCATCCGTGGTTTCATCACCATCTATATCCTGTTGAGATGCTAATTCTGTAGTCGGTTCTTCTCAAATTAATAACTCGATGACTTCAACTGGAAGTGTTAAACGTTTTCTTTGATGTAATCCTGTGTGTAGGCGTAGGGAGGAAACAAGGGGGTCTGATATATCTAGCGCTCTTTTGAATACTTCCGACAGATTATTGGTGCGGCTACTTCTACGAGCGTGAAACATTCTGTCATATTTATATATTTTATTTCCGCCTTCTGCAGCATCCTCTCCAAAGCCTTCAACTGAAAGTACTATGTTCTGCATTATTTTCTTGGAATGTCTGAGAACCTCATGCAACGTAAGTGTCATGAGTAAACAATCGTAATTGTTTTGAAGATATCTGGCAGTTTCGAACCAATATTGCTCAAACTTATCTAATTACAGTGAAAATTGTCACATTAAGCATACGAGTATTATGCAGGGTGATTCAGGAAGTTCCGGACAAATTTCTCCAGCGTATTCCTTGGCTCATTTCATGAAGAAATGTCCACTAGGACCATGTCCGAAAATGCAAGGGTGCGAAATGGCAGGGTTTTCAAAATTTTCGGATTGGTGGTCGGGGGGTAGTAGGGTAAAGTTGCTAACTTCTGAGCCAGTGGTCGGATCTTTGAGAGGCCTTTCAGAATCAATAATCAAAGTAGAAAAAAGTCAAACCGCCGAGATACAGAGCTTTCGGAAAAAATGGAAAAAAATGCACATAACCTCAATTTTCTCAGCCAGATGGTAGGTAACTTATGTTGACAGGTAACTTATGTTTCTGAAAGATTGCCATACCTCTTAACTTTTCAAAATGACCTAAACGAAGCCCAGAGGGCTTACCGTTCCAAAGTTACGACCATTTTACTGAAATGCAACAATGTTTGTTTTTGTTTTTGGAAGCGAAATAACAGCACACATTTATTTGTTTTTGTAAATTAACACGTTTAAGATGATTTTATTTTATTGAAATTTTTGGCTGAAGAATCAAACAAACACATAAGGAAAAAAAACATTTGATGTTAAAGGAAGTTTTCAATGTGATTCCCATTTTCTACTAAACACAATTGCAGCCGTTTGCGAACCACATCCGCCACGTTTAGTTCACTCATCTTTTCACGAACTTTCACCGCAGCTTCCTCAATGCGTGCAAGTAACTGCCCGCGAAATCCGACCACTGGTTCAGAAGTTAGCAACTTTACCCTACTACCCTCCGACCACCAATCCGAAAATTTTGAACCCGCTGCCATTTCGCACCCTTGCATTTTCGGACATGGTCCTAGTGGACTTTTCTTCATGAAATGAGCCAAGGAATACGATGGAGAAATTTGTCCGGAACTACCTGAATCACCCTGTATATGTAGACGAAAAACTACCTCTTCGTCAACTCCACACAGAAAAAAAGACGACTGTAAAATTTTAGCAAAAAAATTGGAACGTGAAAAATCTCAGCACTCAATTACATTTTCCATTGATATACTGACAAATTACTCAAATATTGAAATGAAAATCGATAAATGGTACCAACAACAAAATTCATAAGAAATACCCCAACGAAGTAAATACGATACGAACAACCACATAACTTCAGTTAGAGATGAGTTTGTACAGGCAGTCGGTGGCATAACGGGCTAGACGCTGCCCGAAAAGACGCTGTGTCACAAACATCGAAACGATCTTCCAGTGGATGTGAGTTCGAATCCTACCGCGGCTGTTTAATTTTTTTTAAATAAACAAAATTTCTAAAAATACTTCGGATCGAAGACAAAACGGAAACTGAGATATAATTTAGTTTGTTAATATGTCAAATTCTTCATCGTCTAAGAACGAAAATATTTTTGATAAATAACGTACAAATATTTTCGTAGATTGGTGAAATTTTGCATCGATTGAAAAATAATACTTTTCCAATAAAGAACCTACAAAGATGGTACCTGATATGCGATTTTTTTTTCTCACAGGATTTTCAATTAATATTTTGTTTGAATTTCCGAATTTTTTAATTGAATTGAAAAATTATTTTTTTCTGTGCAGCAATTTGTACAAATAGTTTATGTTCGACGAGAAGTGTTGCCGTCGTTTGTGTTTTCTTTCCTTTTAGAAACATTTTCTTTGTCCTCCCTGATCTGCAATTTTTTATTATCTCGTTTGTACCCCAAATGTAATAAGAATTCGAAAAATCATATATAGCAGTTAAGGGGGCTTATACCACATTTGAGGTTGATCCCATTCGGCTTACATTTTTCGGAATTTTTATCTTTAGTGTTAACAAAACCTTTTGAAGTAGCACCGCATATAGGACACGAATGGTTTGACGTCGTTCCAGTAGTAAGAACATTTAAAACTTTCCCATCTATAACAGGTAAGAACAATCTAAATTTTATATCAATTTCCTTTGAATCTTCGGTTTGTAGCGTCATAGTTGCGAACTCCTCATTTTCCGTATTTACATTGAGAGTTTTCGTTTAAAATTACTTCTCGTGTTTCTTTCACAAATTCTAATTTTAGTGGTCTACAAAACCTGGTTGATTGAGGAGTAATATTACACCATAATGGTCTTTTAGAAGACCCTATGAGCAATAATGGGATTACACTGGATGTAAAAAGACTTGAATCGGTATTTTGAGAAGAGTTTGGCTAAAGAGGCCGTTGTTTAAACTGAGCCTGGCCAGTACTACTATCAACTCCATAACTGAAAATTTATTTTCTAGAAATTGACGTCCTTTTATCCGCATTCATTGCAGTTAAAATAACTTCTTTCTGCATTTCGACAATTCTTGTTGCTGTATATTCTAATAGCTTTTTCCAGGGAACGTTTGCAACTCATTCGCTTACAATTACATCATTAGGCCGGCACATGTTTTTGATGTGTTAACATCTATAGGTACGAGTAGTGAACACATGCAAACAACACACAGCGAAAGTGAACACATGCAAACAACACACAGCGAAAGTGAACACATGCAAACAACACACAGCGTTAACACACAGCGTGGTTGTTGTACAACAATAGTCTCTGCCTGAAAATAAGTATATTGGTATTGATGTACGGGAGTGAAAAAAAAGGAAGTCGTCGTCGCCAAAGAGTAGTGAATAGTATAGAGACAGTGATGCCAACTTGGCTCTTTTGTGGCTAGATTTACCACTTTTCGACCTAGCGAAACGGGAAAAATTTTCATTGACGCTTTTTTGAGGAAAAAAAAACGCGTAGTATGTACGCTAGGGTTAGTCACTTTTTTTTGTGGCGAATGCTCTCGGAGTATGATGTATGGCATGAAAAAATATGAACAACTGTGTGTTTACAGTTTGGAAATTGCAAAAAACCTTCCTCACCAAATGCAATTACTTTTACTCATGCCAGATATTTTTCGTTTTATGTTTTTGTGATTTTTAAAATATGGAAAAAAAAATTTTCCTTTTAAATATTTCTTCTGGCGGTTCTTAGTTAAGAGTAGTACGCTGATGACGAATCTGTTGTTCGATCTCTAATTGGTCATTTAGTTTTCGAGGTATGGCGAAAATTGGTTTGAGCAAAAGTTCCACTTGTTTGTGATTTTTAACCCTGGATGATTACTGTGCGTCGAATCGACAAAGGTCAGCTAATTTTCCCATATAACTTTTGTGCGTGTGTTCAAATTACGCTCTTTTTTAACAACAACGTTAGTTGGCGACGAAAGCTTGCAGTGAGCGGACGGACTCTGGATACACATTTTTTTAAGCAGAGTTCCGCGGGTGTGTGCTCGTCGCATCGAAGTGGAGTAACTTTAGTGTGATTGTTTGCATTCATAAGGTAAGAAATTTGTTGCGTTATTTTGTTTTATTATTTTGCATTAGTTGTTTTAGTATTATTGCAAAATATTTTGTTTTAAACAATTTTTTATTGTTTACGTTAAGTATGTGTAAACTATTGTTTATTTAGAATAGCAAATGAGCTCTAAGAAAATACTAACAGAAGCTGACGTCGAAAGATTTTTACAAAATTGTGATGACGATTTAAATTTCTTGAAAGCTTCAGATGAAGACGACGACGATTGCTACGATGGTGGTGAAAACGGGGATTTCGATGCAGAACAAACACGCGTTGCTGAAGATGGCGTATACCTGTCTTCCGATTTCTCCGATGAAGATGACATACCACTCAATGTGCTTTGCTCAAAAAGAAACATTATTGAGTTGTCAAAAACAAATCTGCGCGGAAAAAAACTTTCATAAATGTTCCACTAAAAAAGGAAAATCACATCGTCGGGCTATTACCTATGTCCACAAGAATAGAGGTCTCTCTCGAGAATGCAAAGGAATGTACGACCCTCTTGAATGCTTTAAATTGTTCATCACTTCTGAAATTATTGATGAGATTGTGCAGTGGGCAAACGTCGAGATACAGAGCCGTTCGGAATCTTATTCGCAAATGGGTACCACACACGCGTCTGAGATATATGCCCTTCTAGGACTACTAGTTCTTACAGCCATTAAGAAAGATAACCACCTTACAACATACGAACTTTGTGATCATACTTATTGCAGCTCGCGTTACATGTCTACCATTGTTAAAATGCGGTTCAAATTTTTAATGTCGTGCCTTCGCTTTGACGACAAAAGTGTAAGAATGACAATGATTAATGATAAATTTGCTCCTATAAGAAAAGATTGGGATCTTTTTATCGAAAAATGCCGCCAAAACAACGAACCTGTCTTGCACTTAACAATTTATGAGCAGCTACTGGCTTTTAGAGGACATTGTTCATTTCGAATGTATTTCCCCAATAAGCCAGCTAAGAATGGGTTAAAATTGGTAATGGTTTGCGATAGTGGTACAAAATATGTGTTAGATACTTCCCCATATCTGGGAAAAGGCTCTAATCCAACAGAAACTTCTCTGGGAGAATATTACGTAAAAGAGCTGCCGAAAAGTGTTCATGGAACGAATCGCAATATTACAATGGACAACTGGTTCACATCAGTTCCACTAGCCAAATCACTGCTACTGGAACCCTATAAATTGATTATGGTTGGCACTTAACGGTCAAACAAGAGAGAAATTCCTAAGGAAATGGTTAATGTAAAAGGCCGAAGAGCTGGAACATCCATATTTTGTTACGACAATGAACTGACTTTACTATCATACAAACTAAAACCAAGTAAACTTGTATATCTTTTATCAAGCTACGATGAAGAAAGAAACATAAATCCGAAAACTGGAAAACCCCTCATGGTAGAATTTTATTATCAGATAAAAGGCGGTGTCGACACTTTGGATCAAATGTGCAGAATTGTATCCTGGTCTCGAAAAATCAACAGGTGACCATTGTGCCTATTTTTGGAATTTTAAATATTACCTTTTAGTAAACAGCTACGTAATTTATTCTCACAATATGTTCCGTAAAGGTCAGAAACCCAAAAACCGACGAAAATACCAAAATCAAAATTCATACAATCGCCTTGCTTGGATCACGGGTCTCGGTCGAAATTTTCTACTTAGTTGTACACTGAACATACACTTTTAGGCGAACAAAGTAAACGAATTTTCTAAAGGAAAAAAGACCGCAACATTTACAAACATGTTTAAAATGTGATTTTAAGTGTGTAATTGTATGGATTCATTGCCACTTGGTAGTGATTGATATCGTCCTAAATCCGGCTATTTACCCGTTGTACCCGGGATGTACCCGTTGACCCAAAAATGGGTGTCGTCGCAAAACTGGAGCAACGCGCACAGTCTTGCCAGAAGAAACATCCATTCTGACAATAAAGTTTCGAACATTGTAACTTGCCATGGTGAGTTGCCCCTATTGTCTCAAAAATAAATAACAGGAATATTGAAAATAGATACAATATCAAAACCGCCGTGAACTGTGAAAATCTACCGATCCCTATTGGAAGCTCCCTTATTTATTAAGTTCGTTTTAGCACTTTTGTAATTTTTCTGGTAGCTTTCGTTATTTGGCGCGTTTTAGCACTTTGTTGTCACTTCGACGGCGCGTTTCGTTCCTACTGAGTTGGCATCACTGTATAGAGAACTCATGTAGCGAAATATATGACTTAAAAGCACTGGCGACATCTGACGAATGACTCAAAGCATATTACTCTCTTTTTGTCATAACTTGGTGCATTCATAATTCAGATGTGAAACATTGATGCCTTTCGAAACATTTATGGATTTTGTATTGTTTTATACAGGGTGATTCAGGAAGTTCCGGACAAATTTCTCCAGGGTATTCCTTGGCTCATTTCATGAAGAAAAGTCCACCAGGACCATGTCCGAAAATGCAAGGGTACGAAATGGCAGCGGGTTCAAAATTTTCGGATTGGCTGTCGGAGGGTAGTACGGTAAAGTTGCTAACTTCTGAGCCAGTGGTCGGATTATTTTTTTGGGCTTGTTGGAAAGGTCTTTAAGAGGCCTTTCAGAATCAGTAAATAAAATCAATAAAAAAAATGCAAGGGTGCGAAATGGCACCGGGTTCAACATTTTCGGATTGGTGGACGGAGGGTAAAGTTGCTAACTTCTGAGCCAGTGGTCGGAGTTGTTGTCTTTGGTCTTGTTGGAAAGGTCTTTAAGAGGCCTTTTAGAATCAATAAAAAAAAGGTAGAAAAAGTCAAATCGCCGAGATACAGAGCTTTCGGGAAAAAAATGGAAAAAAATTCACATAACCTCAATTTGCTCAGCCAGATGGCAGGTAACTTATGCACAGATATTACACAAATCGCCGCAACGCGGTTAGACTAAAAACAAATCTTCGCCGGGACTTGCGAGGTGTTTAACATCCACACGAATAAACGAACATTAACTAAAAACAAAAGTACTGTCGGGGCATGCACCAAAAAGTCTTCGCCGGGACTTACGCAGAGATTGAAAACATATTCCATACAGACTTTCAACTCTATGGACGTTAAAATTGAATGGATAACGAAACATTTATGACAGTGCCTCACTCGGAGCAAATGTCCCTGACAGCCCGCAAGGACATGACTTCACCATGAAACACTGACCATAAACACAAACGAAGAACACTTTTGCTCCTAGGACTACTCGTCGCAACGCGTCTGAAATCCATACTCAAAACGGGACTTACGCGTAGCCGAGAAACTAAACTTCATACTACTAATTACTAAACTATTGACAATTATTGGGGCCCCACGTTGGGCGCCATTATGTCAGTATTGAGCTCGAGAGAAGAACGAGGGATCATTACGTCATAAGTGATGACAAAGGGGAACGACGAACGAAAACACACAACAACGATGATGCCAACGTGGCAACACCCTCGAGCTCCTCCGTCTGCTATTCCAAATGGTTGCGTGGTTATGTATCGATTCCCAGAGTGCTCGGTATGCCATGCGGACGCTGGGCTTGTAACTCGCCTGACGGGGGGGATCTTCCTGGTGAAACGACAGAGAAAAAACGGACTAGACACTAAATACATACCGAGTCTTACACGCAAGCAAAATAAACGGTCTTTTGACATAAAAGAAAGAGAAAAGGGCCCGAAATAATTGTCAAAGCAAACAAAAGACTAGTTAAAATTCGAAACAAAACAGATTACGTACGTATATTGCTGAGGAATTATCGACGGCTTAAATTCCATTGCGCATTATTATAGTCGACAGATGTTGTGGCCGACTGGGCCCACCCACTGGAAGCTTACCTCTGCTTCCCCATGACACTGCTGGCTGCTGCAGCGTCCCAGATCGTGGTTGTTAAACCTTCACTCACTCACCTCATACCTTACCAACCTATTCACTCAGCATTCTCAAAACCACTTCAAGTTTCGAAATCATTATAATTATTTATTGGTCTGTGCATTCAACTTAACGAGTCTTACTGACTAAATAACAACTTCTTTAACAACAAATCTCAAAACGTTTTTAATTAATAAATGATAGGGTGCCCCATGGGCGAAGTACACTTTCTGGAGTCAAAAAGTCTTCGGTACAATTTCGTACCCATTGGTTTACGAAACCCAAAAGCCATGGGGAGCCATATTCCTTATAACTAATACAAAACTTAACAACTTTGATTCTGACAAATTCTTAATTAGGAATGATTTCATAAATCAGACTTAATTAATCAACGCATAGGATATAAATGACCAACAATTATAGTCTTTCTCGAAGGTAAGTATTGGAATCTACGGCCCCTAACTGACGTTAAGTTTCCCTAACTTCAACACGACGAACGACTTCGCACGATTTACTCGGAAATGCACTACGAACATACGTGCTATTTCACTATTTCCTGGAGGCATTTAACGTACAGGATTCTTAATGCCTTATGGGCACAATTCCGACAAATGACAGAAAGTCTTTCAACGCGTAAACGAAGATCTTACGTTGCACACACTCGAAATACTCAAATATAGTAGAATAAGAAATAAATCAATATAAATTCAATCCAAAGGTCATGCCGTCTCCTAATCTACCTACGGATGTTTCTGGTCTGATATTTCTCTCTCGTTGATGAATCAAGACCAAATTCACTATATCAATACGACTGTATTGAAACTTATTAACGATTAACGGGAACTCTCTTCAAGCGTTCCGATTTAACAACTCAATTCGCAAATTTCACTTAATACTAACTTTATCACTATGACTTCATGATGCTAAATCCATAATTAGCAAAGACAATTACTTTAAATTACGATTCGTATATTCTCAATTTTCTTAACTTTACTCTCACTTTCAAACGTTTAATTAGTTTTCAGTTTTCTACTTTGAAAATTTGATATTAAACTACCAAATTTTAGTTTTCAGTTTTGGCAATTTCGGAACTAAACTAACAAATTTTAGTTTTCAGTTTGCCAAATCTCGCTGATTCTTAAACTTCTGCACTTTAACACTTATTAATAGAATATATGCCCAGGAAGTGGGCCTAATGCTATCTAGAGTTGACCACCAAGGTGGTTATCGTCTGGTCCGTCAATAAAAGAACTGAAACGGACTTACTTACCCTCACTCCTTCGACGGATGTATTTGGTCGGTTAGGGCTTACGTGCTGATGTTAGGTAATATAAACTGCTGACAGCTGCTGGTGTCGCTGCTGATGTTGTTGTTGGTGGTGCAGATGATGATGATGGTTCCGGTAACGATGTTGTCGTTGCTAGTGACGTTGTAGCTGGTGTGACTGCGACTGATGACGATGGCTTTGGAACAGTGGCAAGCGACGATGATGAGGATGACGATGGATGGGTGAATTGTTGAAAAACGATATCTGTTCCGTGGTTTGATGGACTAATGGTCCTTATCAGACGTTCGCTGTCGTGTTGGGGGACCAAAACTGTGTCGGTGCCTAGCCCAACAACGGCGGGGTTTAGCCCAGCCTACGTACCAGGGATAGGAAGATCGAGACCTTGGCCTGACCCTTACGCTCTCCCAGATGGATGGGAGGTCCGCGATATCCTACCTCTGGTAAACGTTGGTGGACCACAGCTATACCGATGGCTAGCCTAATGGCTACAGTACTTGGCCCATAAACAGACGAAGGTAACTAAATCTTACTGGCACACGCACTTTTCAATAGGTTTCTATCGCTTGAATGCAAACGGGGTTATGGTATTTAACAGCTACCACTGTTGTTCCACTTGATGGTGTATTCCGGTGGCCAAATGTAGGGTTTACGAAAAGAAAAACGCTGGTTGACGGTTTATTGTGGAGCAGAAGTAAAAGTTTGTGAAAACGCTGGCCGCTAACGCTGGCGGATGGTGATGTGGCCAAAAGTAGGCTCGGCCAGTTGCTTCCTGAAAAAACGATGCAATTACTCCACGGCCGTGATATTCTCCCCCATTGGAATTACACTTACCGATGATTCGCTTACGGGGTGGGTTTTAAGATATCTATTCGCACGAAAGCTGCTGTTGTTAATTTACTTTTGATTGCTTGTGTCGAATGATGTAATTTGCTTAACTTTTTGCTTAGTCACTGTGGCACAACTTACTTTTGTAATGGCTGACGAGGTAATGACGCCTAGTAATTTGCCGGATAACCACGAAAGTTGCCCAAAATGTCCGCCATTGCAGAAATGGTCGCCGTTATTGCGTCAGACGATCGATGTGTTGGTATTTGTTCTGGAAAAATGCCGAACAAAACGTTTATCTGGCTTTGTTTACATTTTGACAGATCGCTGAGTGTGCATTATTTCAGGTGGTAGCGACCGGACAATCCAATGGGGTGTATACGTATACTCATACGTAGGGTCGCTGGTGTTAATTAGCGGCGATATGGCGCCGCCACAATCTCTTGCCGTGAATATAAACATGCTGTAAGTACGAATATATTATGGAGAAATTTCTGAAAAGGGCTTGATTTCTGTGGCGCTTCGTTGAAATAGTATTTCACGAAAAGCTTTTTGTTTACGATTTCTATATCGTCCAGAGTGTCAGCTTTTTAAAAATGTATCCTTTTTTTAAAAACTGTTGAAACTTTTTTAAATTTATGCCAAAATAAACTTGATTATAGACCAGTGTGCACTGTATCAAAGAATTTTCCGTACACCAGGCAGATGTGAACATATTTCAATGTATCTCAAAAGATATGTGGCCGATTTGATTCGAATATTTTTTTAAAGTTAGAACCATTGAACTTTAAAAAAAATTATTTAAAACGAAGCAGCCATATATTTTTTGAGATACATATATTGAAATATGTTGTCAAGTGCCTGGTATACGGACAATTGTTTGATATAGTATAAAGTGTGTTATAGTCAAATATTGACCTGTGTAGGCGGCACCTCGACCCTTTTTGTCAACTTTCTTCCAAATAGCCTGTTCGTAGCTGTAGGCCAACTGCAACATACTGTCAAATTTACAGGACGATCAAGCTATTATTATGACTGCTATAACGGTTTCTATTAAAAGGGGCGTGGCACATTCCATTTCCATCGTGGCTGTAGTAATGCATACTGTACCAACAACATATATACTAAACCTCATCTTCATACCTCTGATAGTTCATGATATATAGCCATTCGTTGGATGTGAACGACAATAGGACCCATAAGAACGCCAAGTTTTCCAGGAAAAAAGATAAAACTAAATTTGTAAATTGGTGTCTAATTGCTGTCAGCCGACTAATGAGAAGGCTTGTTTATATTGTATCCAGGCTTGTGGTAATTTTGCTTCGGTGTAGCTGATAGATTCGATTTTGCTAAGAAAAATGTTGCTTGAATTGCCTAATAGTTGGTTAGGTAGTAGCGAAATGCAGATTTCCTCGATGCAAGGTATGCAAAAACCCACATCATCAGTTACTGCATAGATATGAAGTTCCAAACCAAATCGGTGGTATAGAAAATGACATATCAAACTTACCTACTTTATCTGGGGCAGCTTCAAATCAATACACTGCTCTGCACATTGAATATAGTTCAACAGTTATGTTAGCTACTGCTGTGGTTCAAGTCGAAGATAGATTTGGAAATCTTCAGCCTGTTAGAGCACTGCTAGATTAAGGCTCTCGGCTAAATTTAATAACAGAGGAATCCTCACGTCGTTTGAAATTGAGAATGGAACCAAATAACACGAATCTAAATGGAGTTGGTTTGAGATCAAGTCATAGAGTAAAAGCAACCGTAAAATCTCGAACAAACTGTTACTAATTTCTAGACGAATTTCCTGTTTTGGATTCCATGCTTCTTATCAGCCGGAGACTAATTTAATGGGTCTAAATAAGAAAATACCTAAAATTATACAGCTAGCAGACCAAGTTTTTAATAAAACTCAAAAGATAGATATGCTTATCGGTACTGGTATTTTCTTTGAGATTTTGTGCGTTGGGGAAATTAAACTTGGAAATTCACTACCAAAATGGCAAAAAACACTTCTTGGCTGGATAATTGCTGAGAAGTCACCAACTGATATGAGTAGTCAAGTCCAAAATTGTAATCTGATTGAAACAGGAGATAATATAAAGTCCCTGGATACATTTGTGCATAAATTTTGGGACATCGAAGAGCTGCCTAATCGTCTGAATAACTATAGTGAAGAACATGCAAAATGTGAACTTCATTTCAAAGAGACTACAAAAATTCTTCCATCGGGATGATTCGAAGTTAAACTTCCTTTCAAGGAAAGCCCTTCAGTACTTGGCTCTTCCTTTGAAATTGGTAAACGAAGGTATTTAACTTTGGAGCGTCGGTTATCTCGAACACCAGATGTCAAAAACATGTATTACAATTTTATGGCGGAATAAGTTTCACTCGGTCATATGCCGGAAATTAAAGGCAATCTTTCGTATCACCACTACTTTATTCGTCATCAAAGTGTCCTTAGACCCCAAAGCTTGACAACGAAGCTTAGAGTCGTATTCGACGCTTCATGCCGTACATCAACTCAAAAATCGTGTAATGAAATATTAATGGTCGCACCAACTATTCAGCCTGAGTTGTACAGCGCTCTACTTATGTTTCGATGTTACCGGTTTGCAATGACAGCAGATGTAACCAAAATGTTTAGGCAAGTGGTGGTCAAAAATTCTGATAGAAATTGTCAGCTAATTTTATGGCGAGAAGACGAGAGTATTATTAAATATTAAAATATTTAGCCTCAACACGGTGACCTATGGTACAGCACCAGCACAATTTTTAGCCATTCGCTATTTAAAGGAGTTGGGCGACATTAATAAGGAAAGACACCAACTTGGTTCCATTGTGGTTAATAAACATTTTTACGTGTTAACAGGTGCGGGTACCATAGAGGAGCTTGAATTAACCAGTAGTGAGGTGGTCGCTATAATGAAAAGTTGGCAAAATGGTACTATAGTAATGAGACCTTAAACAATCATCAGATTTATGAAAACAGCTGTTGGCTAAGGAATCGCAGTCTACAAGACAGCTAGGAATGACGTGGATTACAAAAGAAGATTCTTTTCAATTTGAAATTGATTTTAATGGCGACGACTTTAAGGCAACCAAACGAAATATTTTGGTATTGTCAGCTAGGCTGTATGACCCGTTGGGTCTCCTAAGCCCATTTATTGTACAAGCTAAAGTTATATTGCAAGATTTATGGAAGCAAAAACTTAACTGGCTTGAGTCTGTTCCAATGATCATACAAACATTGTGAGAAATCTTTAAGCAAGATTTGACTAATATTGATCAAATATCTATTGGTCGATATATGGGTGCTTTGCAAGATGAAAAGCCGCATACGGTTGTTGTTTGTACACTGAAAGAGAAACGCTTCGTCGCATGGATGAAACATTTTCGTTAATGTTTTTACATTGTTGTAGTGAAAAGTGTCGTATATCCGACAATTTGGTAGTCGCTGCAACGAAAAATTGCATACTTGATGTCATTGACAATTTTTCATTTCGTTGCTGCAACAAATTACTTTTCGTTCCTGCAACAATTTTATTTAATTTTTTGTAGAAATTTGGGTTAGAAATTAAAAAAAAAGTAATGGCATGAGTTTTAAACTACCGATAACACTGTGATAGTCGAAAAAATGAACTTCGATGAATCCTTTTCGAACTATTAGGGGGGAGTCCCCTGAGTGCGAAAGTACATTTGGAAGTGTCAGATTGGCTCCAGTTTTTGAGAAATCGGTATATATGGATAGACCTAAGTTCTCGCTATTTAAACAAATTTTACCGGCCATAGGCCAATTTTTTTATTTGGCCTAGAAGGGCTTAAAAAGCTTATTAAAATAGAAGAAACAAATGTTTGCGTTCGGTCTAACTTCTTGAGATATGGGCCTTTAAAGCTTGAGTATATAATTGGCCATATCTCACATATTTATGGTCCGATCTGGTTCCGGTGAATATCATCACAAAGACCACTAAAAACTAATCTGCATATAAATATATTACATTTTATTAATTCATTGGGGACAAATTTAAAAAATACGATTTTTTAACCTCACTTTTTTGCTAAAAATCTGATTTTCTCAAAAAACAGCCCCAGTAAACCTACCTAGACTTTCTACCTAGACTCAGGTTGTAGGCAACACTTCTGGCTTTGTTTTAAGGTATAATACTTCGCATTAACCCTTCTAAGACCGGAGATATTTATGTTCAAAATTTGAAATACAAGAAATTAATTTAAAAATTATGGTTAATTTACTTAATGGTTAATTAACTTTAAAAAAAAACGAAAAAAATATATGTAAAAGTCCAATATTTTGATTTTGAAGCTTAACTTGAGGCATATGCTAGGAAAATAAATAAAATTTTCTAAAAAAGTAAAAAAACTTTAATTTTTTCTTGTATTTCAAATTTTGAACATAAATATCTCCGGTCTTAGAAGGGGTAATGCGAAGTATTATACCTTAAAACAAAGCCTGAAGTGTTGCCTACAACCTGAGTCTAGGTAGAAAATAGGTTTACTAGGGCTGTTTTTTGAGAAAATCAGATTTTTAGCAAAAAAGTGAGGTTAAAAAATCGTATTTTTTAAATTTGCCCCCAATGGGTTAATAAAATGTAATATATTTATATGCAGATTTAAAGAGTTTTTAATGGTCTTTGTAATGATATTCAACGGAACCAGATCGGACCATAAATATGTGAGATATGGGCAATTATATACTCAAGCTTTAAAGGCCCATATCTCAAGAAGTTGGACCGAGCGCAAACATTTGTTTTTTCTATTTTAATAAGCTTTTTAAGCCCTTTTAGGCCAAAAACAAATTGGCCTATGGCCGGTAAAATTTAAATGGCGCAGACTTAGCTATATCCATATATATATACCGATTTCTCAAAAACTGGAGCCAATCTGACACTTCCAAATGTACTTTCGCACTCAGGGGACTCCCCCCTAATAGTTCGAAAGGATTCATCAAAGTTCATTTTTTTTCGGGTCAAAAACTATCACAGTGTAATTGGTTTATCTCTGACTTTTTGTAGTTTATATTGATTATTTATTTATTTTGGAGGTTTGTTAACATTTTTAGTTGACGAAACAATTTCGTTATTGTAATGAAAATAATTTGTTTGATGGTATAGAGAGAGAAGCAGCCGAAAAACTTAGAGAGGATAAAAAAGTGGCCGAATGGTGAGCGTGAGTGGTGGGTCACGTACACATCTTAAATCAGTTCAATTGCAACAACCGAAAGTGGTAGACATATTTCTCTGCCGGAATAATTTAAATATATTTGTTAAAACAGACCAATGAATTACACTTAGTAATAATCTTTTATTGGGAAAACTAAATTGTGTGAATTTATGTGTTTGTTGTGATCGTTTGTGTAACATGCGAATCTATAAATCAAGCAGAATAGATAACTGAACTGAATGCAAGGAGCAACACGACGGCAAAGAAAGTGATGCATCGATGGCAGAAAAACTACCCCGAAATTTGTAACTGAACAACACAATGTTCGTGTTTTTGTGTTCAGATCATAATTCAGTTGCGTCTGTTTCAATGTATTGGTATTTGGATTCAGAAAAAAATTACAGTCTTACATACACTTGTGCTGGCAGTCGAAGTCAATGAAAATTAAGAAGTCACAGAAACAAAGTGTTTCAAGTACGACGAACATAAAAAGTAACAATTTAAAATAAATAAAAGAGCAGTTGAAGAAAATGCTTGCAAAGCGATCACTGGCTTAATGACGGGCGGATTTAGCGCTACAATTAAATATCAGAACCCTCAACACAACAACAATTGCATGATTTAACAAAACAATGATGTGGTTCTATGCTAAAGGAGTAGAGCATAGGGTGCTTATGTTCACGGTAAGTATAAGTACAGCCATACAAAGATATGTACCTATTTTAGTAAGAAATATTAATAATAAATTCGTCATATTTGATTTTAATTGCAAGACCTGAATACCACGGCCACAATCTCACTCAACTCCTCGACTACCATAATCTTCTCTAGACGAGTGTTTCAACGTGGAATGAATATAACCTATGTATTTAGCCAATTGAGGCACACTTCAAAACATTCATTGCAGCAATGAAACAAAATCATTGTAGTAATGAAACTAATTCATTGCAACAAGGATTCAAATTCGTTGCACCAATGAAACAAATTCATAGCAGCAATGAACAAATTCATTGCAGCAATGAAGAAAATTTCTTGCAAGAACGATACTTTTTCATTGCAACAATGAAACAAATTCCTTGCAGCAACGAAACAAATTCGTTGTAATAATGAAGCAAATTCATTGCAGCAACAACCATACTTTCACCACAGTAACGAACAATTTGCAGTTGATGAACACATCTTCATAGCGGGAATGAAACGTTACGTTAGCTCACTTTCGATGACAAAAGTTGTTGCGGTGATGAACATTTTCATCTGTGTGACGATGCTTTTCCGTTCAGCGTATGTATGTTCTACTTACGAAGACTCAAATGATATTGTTAAGTTGTTGGACACCAAATCGAGAGTAGCACCATTAAAGAAGAGAATTATACCTCGCTTAGAGCTTTGTACAGCTCAGTTACTTTCGAAGTTGTGGCAATCAGTTGAACCAATAATGTTGCCTTGCTTCTGGTCTGATTCGGAAATTGTTTTGTATTGTCTTAAGAAATACCATTCCACTTCAAGAATGGTCTAAAACGCCACTTGGAGGCATGTACCAACGTAATCAAATCCCGCAAATCTTGTTTCGCGAGGTTGTTCGGTGGATGGTTTGAATAAATCTATATGGTTTTATGGGCCAGAATTTGCACGACATGAGGAAAATAAGTGGCCTTCAAATAACCATGTGGACCAAACAGACGAAAAATGCTCAGAGATAAGAAAAACAAAATTAACATTTATCGCCACAAATGTCAAGGGGACTATAATAGTTAATTTAATTAATAATAACTCCTCCCAGATGAAAATTCTTCGAATTTGGCATACATTTATAGATTTCTGCGGCGGAAAACTAACTCCGAGATCTCTTGTATCACAGCCGATGAGCTAAATTTATCATTTCTTAAAATCAGTTCTATCATTTCTATTTCTTTAATCAAACTAAAAACAAAACTACGGTTTCATTGGTGAAATAAAATACTTGAAGAATAATGTTGTCATCAACTCAAGCATTAAAAAATTTAAGCCATTTCTTCAACAAGAGAAATGTTTAAATGTGACTATGGACCTAAATAGAGTTGGAGGACGACTTTTAAATGCTCCCATTGAATATGATACAAGGAACCCATTTTTACTGACTAAGGGCTCTAGATTTGTTGAGCTATATGCTGAGTACTTCCACATTAAAAACTGTCTTGCAGGATCAAGGGTCCTTTTGAGTTAATTGCGATAAAAAGTATGAGTAGTAAATGGACGTGAAGGTGTCAGTCGAGCAGTCAGAAAATGCATACATTGTTTTCGATATATGCCAAAATTGGTTAACCAAATAATGGGAAATCTTCCGAAAGATAGGTTTAACTTTTCCAGACCTTTCTTAGTTACTGGAGTGTATTTTTGTGGCCCAATTTATACGTCCTACAGAATCTGCGGCAGACCTCCTTATAAGTCATACGTTTGTATTTTGGAACGAAGTTCCTTATCGCACGTTACGGGATGGGGGCAAAATGAAAAAATTTTAAACAACTTTTGTTTAACCGTATTATGCTATAACCCAGTATACAACCCAGTATTATTCTATACACTTTTAGGATTTCGTCGTTTAGTGTTTGAAAGTTGTACCAATTCGTTTTGTTATTTCATTTTATTGCATACATTTAGACATAATTGGTAATTATTACTAGATTTGTACAGTCAGGGACGTATATGAAGTTGCTTTCTTTCATGTTGGCTTTGTGATAGTCATGCCCATGTGAAGTGTGCTGGCTTCAATGGAAGTCATTGCGATATAATTATGGCTAAGGCAAGTGGGCTTCGCTGGACGTGTTGGAAATTCGAAGTTGACATTTATAAGCTATTTAAAGAAAGGATTTCAAACTTTAAATTCTGAATTTGTCTCTATAATTTAAAACTTAAATCGTTGGAGGATATGTTTGATAGTTTTAAATGGCCTGAAGACATCTCGTCCTCTTCAAGACGGAAACAAGGCTTCTAGTGACGTAACTTAATTGTGCCAGTAACTCCTAACTTGGATAATTTGGACAGTCTTTTCTTATATTCGAAACAGCCGTCGTCTGTTATTCCTTTAACCATTGAAGTCAGGGACCGTAATGATTAATTTTGAGTAACATTACAAACATCAGAGTTTGTGATTGTTTTGTTTGTTTGCATTCTTTAGTACCGTATAGGGTGGTGAAAATAGGGTACTTGCATTTGTGATATATCCAGTGGGCGTGGCACCGCTACGCAATATCTGGAGAACTGTTTCACAAATTGCCTTGACTGTTTCACCAATTGCCTTGAAAATTTGTGCGGTTGCATTTGGCAGCAAAATCCGTGATCCAACAAAAAATAGGCGGGATCGCAATAGTGGATGTGGCATACATTTTGAAACTTTGTACGGCTGTATCTCATGAACTATCACAGGTATGAATATGGTATTTGGTATATAGGTTGTTTGTACAGTTCGCATTACAGTCAGGGTGTAAGTGGGCGGTACCACGCCCCCTTTGAAAAGATCGCTCTGATGTATTTTCTAATGGTCCTTAGCTATACTTGGAAAATATTGGATAAAGGGGCCATACAACTTTGAATTTAAAATGCCTATATCTCAGGAACTATCAGAGGTATGAACATAAAATTTTGTGTATATGTTGTTGTACAGTATGAATTACAGCCAGGGTGGTAGTGGGATGTGCCACGCTAAAGCGTTAAAAGAAAGCGTTATATCAGTCATAATAATTGTTTGATCGTCCCGAAAATTTCACAGTATGTTACAGTTGGCCTACAGATACGAACAGGTTATTTGGAAAAAAGTTGCCAAAAGGGTCGAGGTGCCGCCTACACACGTCAATATTTGACTATTACATATACTACATCAAACAATTTTCCGTATACCAGGCACCTGAGGACATATTTCAATGTATCTCAGAAAATATATGCCCGATTCGTTTTAAATAATTTTTTTTTAAATTTCAATGCTTCTATCTTAAAAGAAATATTTGAATCAAATCGGCCATATATCTTTTGAGATACATTGAAATATGTTCACAACTGCCTGGTGTACGGATAATTGTTTGATACAGTGCAGGAATGCGAGGTTCGGTACATATACTACTGATATGATGCAAATTACTTTTTGGGGAAAACCACTGAAAATACTGCTATTAAAAAGGTCAGACAATGAAGCTAAAAAAGTGACCACAGGTACGAATGAATATGAATATCAATGAGGTCAGTTTCGAAAGCATCTTAAATATCGTTATCCCAATAATGCATTTTATCCCACGAATAATCTTATAGAGGCTACTTTAATCACTGGAAATTATAAAGGAACCGGTGGCCTGATTCCACGCATTCCCATGATACAGACATGCCCATCGATTTCAAAAGATTGCAGTTTCCGATTCGGTTGACATTTGCAATGACCATAAATGAAGCGCAAGGGCAGTCGCTTCAAGTCTGTGGCTTAATTTTGACAAATCCGTGTTTTTTCCCATGCACAATATATGTTGCATGTTCCGTGTAGGTAAACCCTCAGACTTATATATATTTGCACCAGATGACAAAACTAGAAATATTGTATTTATATAACCTAGAGCACTTGAATAAATAGACACTTGAATAAATAGGAGGCGAAAATAACAAAATTGTGTTCATTAAAATAACAATTCAGGGGTAGGGTAGCGAAGAGCAACGGGTACAGCTATTATAGTCTAATGAGAAGCTTTTTAGACAAATCAGCACACGATCGAAATCTAAACAAATACTTCTACCAAATAGTTATTTTACATTCATCTTAATAATATTCCAGTCAGCTACAGTTTTATTTGTCCATTGTATTTTTGTTCACCTTTTGGCATTACAGAAACTTTGAAGGCAAAACGAAGTTTGCCGGGTCCAGCTAATTTAGCATATATTGGAGTTTTGAACCCAATAAAAAGTAAATCTAGAAAAGCCAAAGTGAAAAAAGTTTTAGAAAAAAACATTTCCTTAAATAAGTGCATTTTCTTAAAAAAAAGTTAATTTTCTTAAAAATATATATAGTACCTTTTCTTAAAAAAAATACCTTATCTGCAAGAAGCATCTTTGCTTAAAAAAGTAAATTTTCAAACAAAAAGTACCTTTTGTCAACAAAATTATTTTATTTTAAATAAGTACCTTTTCTTAAAAAAAAGTTTATGATTTTACAAAAGGTATCTTTTCTTAAAGATCCATTTAAATTATCGTATTATTCAACGGGCGCCTTAGGCGAGTTGGAACTATCTAGCACATAATATACATAATATATAGCGAAAGGAACTTCGTTCCAACCGGGTGTCCCCTGACACCTCTTGTACTTTTGGTATGCTTTGCGTCGAAGGCCGTGCAGATAGAGCCAGTTTCCGATTTATCCATTAATGCTTCTGTTTCTGTTTTAAAAAGGTTCACAGGGAGGGGAGGACTGCCAACAACGATATATTGCGACAACGCGACAAATTTTGTAGGCGCAAATTCCAGGCTAAAGGAGTTAAGAGATGGGATGTTCAGCAACAAAAATCAGAAAGAAATCCAAGGTTATGTAGCAGATAACGGAATCAAATTCGTATTCATTCCATCCCGTTCTCCCCACTTCGGAGGATTATGGGAGGCGGCCGTAAAGTCGATCAAAAATTTGCTATATCGAACAGTCGCAAACGCCAACTTAACGTTCGAACAGTTGACTACAATACTCGTAGAAATCGAAGGAATACTAAATTCCAAGCCAATCGCCCCCATGACAGAAGACCCAAACGATAGAGACGCGCTGACACCAGACCATTTGTTAATAGGAACATCGATAAAAGAAGTCCCAGAAATCAGGATCAATACGGCCGATACCACAGCAAAACACTGGCGACAAATAAGCGATTTAAAGGCCCAATTCTGGAAAATTTTTCAGAGAGACTACATATTGGGGCTTCAAAATCGCACAAAATGGTCGAAACTGTCGCCCAATTTGAAAATCGGATCTATAGCCCTTGTTCACGAGAACAATGTTCCTCCTCAGACGTGGTTGTATGGAAGAGTTGTTGCAGGATAAGATGGCATGGTACGGATAGCAGAAATGGTGTTATCCGTCGTGCCATTCATAAGCTTGCACTATTACCTACTTAGTTTTGAAGTATTTCATCCGTTCAAAGTGGCCGGAATGTTTGAACAGATTGTAAACCTATGTGTGAAAAGCGCTAAAATTGTTATTGAAATTAATTGTTTGCATCACTGAATCTTTAGAATTTTGTTCCCGTTTTCGTGATCTATCTCTTGTGCTGAACGGTTGGTACAATGTCTAATATAATTTGCTCTGCTTGCTACAAAAGCATTAATAAAGTCAGTGTAATTGTGTGCAAGATTTGCCAAAGGAAACTGCATAAGTTTTGTGCTAATATAGACAATGATAAGGCGGTCGGTCGCTGCCCTTTCTAGTTGTACTAATATTGTTTACAATTGTGATAATTGTTTACAAAATGCAAGTGATTTGGTTAAAGGTGGGATCACACGATTTGTACATTTGTACAAAAAATTACAAATTTAGATTATCGATGTATCGATGTGCAAATGATTTGTTTTGCGATCAGACGATTTGGCTATTAAACATCAAAATGATTTGTACACAGCAGTAAAGTGACAAATATTTGCCAGTTCATTCACACGATTTAACCATTTGTATCACCTTTACATGATGCAATTTTTTAACCATGCAATTTGGGTTTGTAGATGACGGGTGTACAGAAGGCAGAATAGAGGAGAAAATTGCACGAAGCGCCACCGCACTGGGTTTCATGCCATTTTCATTCCATTCTCTTTGTGCTCTTTCTGTATTTCTTATGATTTTGACATTTGATGTTATTGTTTCTTCCATATTGGTTTTTCGTGTGTTGTGTTATGTACATTGTTTAAAGTTAAATAGAGTCAAACAATTTAACAGAAGTTAAAAGAAAATTAAACAAATAAAGTTGAAATAATTAATGAAAAATAATAAAGAAAATGTGGACCAGGTCAACAATAGAGCTCATGTTGGTGCAGTATGAGCAGCATGAAAACCTGTACAATGTTCGGCACCCAGATTACAAAGAACGCGTAAAGCGGTCTAAATCGCTGTATGCTATACAGGAACGGCTGAAGGAAGGGGACGCGAGTTTGACCATTGAAGGGATTAAAACAAAAATCCACGGATTACGTTCGCAATTCCTCAAAGAAATTAGCATGGTGAAGGCAGGCAAAAGAAGTGGTGTTGGCAGGGACGACGTATATGTTCCAAAGCTGTGGTGCTTTTCGCTATTGGAGTTTTTAAGCCCTTTTGTGAGTTCACGGCCATCGTCATCAAGCATTTGTGATGAAGTACATAACACTGTGTTACATCAAAAAGTCATTTAGATAGAAATAAAATAATTTGCAGACCAATAAAGAAAATGAAAGCGTGAACCTTGACGGAGAAGAGGACTCTTTGCTCAACGATTCCCTGCCTGGTACTTCACAGTCGTCTACTTTGGTAGCATCCACGCCTTCACCACTTACTTCTAGACCGTGTTCGGTCTCAAAAGGGTAATTGAATTTTTAATTTTGTAAGCTTTTAAATTTTTTAAACATTTATCTATTTACAGAAACTGGCATTCAGCGAACAGATAGAGGGAGTTAAGCGCTTAGTGACAAAGCGCTTAACAGAAGATAATGACTATGAATGCATTACTAAGCAAGTGGACTTTGACTTCCGACGCATTACCAACGAGGAGGTTAAAAGTGAAATGGCTTTCAAAATCCAGACAGTTTTAAGAGAAGGACGGATGAAAGCAGCTGAATTGTCAAGGGGGACGACAGATGTGCCCGCAAGGAATATGCAGCAGCACAGCAACAATTCGTTCTGCTATGATCCTCCAACAATAACTTCAACGGCGGTAACGACGTCGCCGATTATTAGACCAATAACGGTTGAAACAGCAAACCAGCCGTTATCAAATATTCTGGAACAATCGCTTGTAGGAATCGATTTCGATGACGACGATTTTTAAATGTATAACAGGGTGTGACAGTGAATATATAGTTGTACACTTACAAAGTGGAAGTTTTAGGCCTGGTAAAAAAAGGTTTTAATTTTTACAATTTTAAGCCCGCTGAAAATCGAGTTATCGCCAAAAAACACTTTTCACCACTCCAAGGCATAACATATTTATATAAGCTTTCCAAATACCATGTGAAGTGCTGTAAAACTGTTTTTGGCGAAAACTCGATTTTCAGCGGGTTTAAAATTGAAAAAATTAAAACCTTTTTTTTACCAGGCCTAAAACTTCCTCTTTGTAAGTGTACAACTATATATTCACTGTCACACCTGTTATTAATATAAATTTCAACACTTAACATTCTTTATATTTACGCTCATCTACTGATTCATTGCGAATGTCATTCTTTTGTACACTTAAGGTCACATTGACAAATATTTGAAAAAAAAACAGCGTTCAAATATTTCTCCGCAGCCTTTCTACAAAACATTTTTGAATGGCATACAACAAATTATCCCCAAAGTCAGCTAATTTGTTGTTTGATAATCAAAAATATTTTGTGGTTTGACATTAACAAGGCATGTTTTTAATTTGATGAAATTTAAATCAGTTAAAATGAATTGTCTAATTAAATTAAATTAGATTAATTGGAAAACTTACATTTTCCTAAAATATGTAAATTTTTTTTCAAATAAAGTCCATCTTAGAAAAATGAGCTATTCTTTGAAAATGTACTTATTCTTACCAAATGTACCTCTTCTTATATAAGTATATTTTCGAACAAAAAGAAAATCATTTTAAAAATAGTACCTTTTCTCCAAAAAAATATATTTTGCCTTTAATTTTTGTTAATAACTTTAAGATCTCAAATAAACATTTCAATATGATCTCAATAAAAGTTTTTTATTAAAAAAACATTATCGTTTACAATATATTATATACACATATAAGTACAGGCTACGTATTTATTATAATCGGCTGTCTTGCCAGTCGACCTTTCCTTTGTTATTAAAATAATCTTGAAATCCTTGCCTAACGTCTTCTGCAGCACCTTTTCTATTGTGGTCGATTGTACCTAAAGCTGTTTCTGTATGTTCTAACATACTTTCCGCAGATGACTGCAATTACGATGGGTTTTTTTTTGGAAAGCAAATTATGCAGAACACAACACGTTTTAGTCACCAGCTCAACGGTTTCAACCTTCAAATTAATTCGTTGTTGAAAAATTCGGAATCTGTTAGAAAGTATGCCGAACGCATGTTCAACGACATGTCTTGCCCGTGAAATGCGAAGGTTGAAAATTTGTCTTTCCTTTGACATACTCTTGTAGGAGTACGGTTTCATAATATGCTTGCGCAGTGGGAAAGCATCGTCGCCGACTATAACATAGGGCAGTTTTCGTCCGTTGCCAATAATTTTGTCTGCAGGGAAATGGTTTTCTGCATTGTCTAACACATTTTTCAAATCACTTTGAAGCAAAACCCCAGCATCGTGACAACATCAACCCATCCATTTTTTGAGAAAAATAGGTTTCTATCAAAAAAAGTGAGGTTAAAAAATTCTTTTTGTTAATTTTCCGCCAATGGGTTAATAAAAATGAAAAAATGCATATAATGTAATTCATAGAATTTTGTATGAGCTTTCTAATGATACTCACTTGACTAAGATCGGACCATACATACCTGAGATATAGCCGATTATATACTCAAGCTTTGAAGGCCTATATATCAAAAAGTTGGACCGACCGCCAAAAAAATTTTCGGTCTTTTTTAATCGTTTAAAAAATTCTATGAAATCGGTGAGGAGCAACTAAAGTGTAGTTATGCCGAATTATTAATCAAAATGGCAAAGAAATTGAAACTATAACAAGTACGAAAAAATCAACATATTGGCAACACTTACACTTGTCAACAATATTTGTCTATTTGGCACTTACATTTGTCTTCAAGTGGCAAATCAGAAATTTGGCCATTTTAATAAATTTGATTTGGCTTCTATGGCAGCATTGCGTTCACACGATTTGGCATCTATGGTTGTTTTTGATTTGTCACAAGAAACCAAATATTTGGCATTTCTGATAAATGATAAATGCAATTTAGAGATCACACATTTGTCTATGAATATGACAAATTTTTAGCCAAATGTACAAATCGTGTGATCCCTCCAGCTTAAGAAAGTTAATTTTCTAACTCATCAAATTGATGAGATGAAGTTGATGCTCTCTCAATTCATTTCTTCAAACAATGGAAACAATAACAACTTGAACCAGACTCATCGGATTTCTTCTTTGTTACAAACCGACATTGAGTATTCTTCTCGCTCTAAAAATGATGGTCTCTCTGCTGTAATGAGTTCAAACAGCGTGCCTTCGAGTGATGATTCATCATTTATAGGACTGTTGAAAGTTTGAAATTTGTTAATTTTAAATTAGGAGTTGCTCCAGAAATTTATGATAAATGGTTTAATTCTGAACTTTGGACTGCTAATATTAAAGTTCGTCCATTTAAGTTTTTTCCAAAGAGGAAGCCTCAGCCTCTAGTAACTTAATTACATCCTTAAATTCTATTAATAATTCATCTTTAAAAATGTATTATCATAATGTGTCTGGTATGAGGACAAAGTCTATGTTATTTTTCCCATTTACATCTCAGTGTGATTATGATGTATATGTTTTTGTTGAATCATGGCTCAATTCGGATTTTTTTAATGAAGAATTTTTTGATACCAGAAAATTTAATGTTTTTCGTAAAGATAGAGATTATGTTTTAAGTGGCTGCTCGAGAGGTGGTGGAGTATTAATTGCTGTAAATAGTTCCTTTGTTTCAAACCAAATTGCATTAAGTGATGGCAACCTATTACTGGATCAACTTTGTGTAAAAATTCAATCCATGCAAGGTAATTTTTTTATTTGTGCCTCTTACATTCCCCCGAATAGTTCAGATAGTTTGTATCAGGCTCACTCAAAAAATATCTTGCATATATCCAATAATTTGAATTATAATTATAAAGTGTGTATCTTGGGTGATTTTAATTTTAATAATATTTGTTGGTCTGAGGTTGAAAATACTAATAAATATCTTCCATTTAATGTTAATAAATCATTTGAAATTGAATTTATTGATGCATTGCTTAGTATTGGTCTGCAACAAATTAATAAAGTTTTTAATAACTTAAGGCGATTATTAGACTTAGTCTTTGTTAGGAATGATTTGGGTGCCCGGACTTAGCGCCCAAGGACGTAAGGCCCAAAAAAAATTTTGGGCCTTAAGTCCTTGGGCGCTAAGTCCGGGCACCATGATTTGTGGTTTTCTGCAGTTAAGTGCAATTTTCCTGTTTCTCCTGAAACTGTTCATCATTCTGCAATTTGTATTAACTTACAATTTTATAATTTTTCTAAATCTCACATTCCAGCGTTAGCTATTGATTTTGACTATAATTCCTGTAACTTCAATTCTTTAAATGTATTGTTTTCAGACATTGATTGGTTTTCTGTTTTAGATAGTAATATTGTTGCTATTTGTTATGAAGAGTTTTTAAAAAAAAAGTAAATTTTATAGTTTAGCAGAATATTTCTCGGATCAAACCAAAGGTTTATAAACTTCCTTGGTACACCAGAGGGTTGAAAAAATTAAAAAATTTAAGGAATAGATTTTATAATAAATTTGTTATTTCTAATTCTCCCGTAGATGAAATGTGGTATACTCATTATATGCGTGAATTCAATTGTTTAAACAAATTTTTGTATAACCAATACATATTATCGTATAATGAATCTTTAAAGAATAATCCAAAACGGGTTTTTTCTTATATAAAAATAAAAATAAATGGTTTCCCATTACATCCCATGAAGGGACCGGGGAGAACTTCTCACAATCACTGAGCTGTGCACTTTCCAGTTTTCACTCAATGATTGGGACCTACAGTTTTACACCGATTCCAAACGGTATTTTGAGAAGCTTTTTCATGGCTATATACTCGATAGTGTCGCCGTCACTATGCGAGGTGACCGCCGCCGAAAGAAATTTTTTTTTGAAGGTGGTCAGAGCAGGGTTCGAACCCTGGATCTCATGTACAAGAGCCGCGCACACTAACCATTGCACCACCATAAAGTCAAAAAATAATAATTCTTCTATTCCTAAGGGTGTAATGTATAATAATACTGTTTCAAACTCGGCGCAAGAAGCAGTTGATTTGTTTAAGACTTTCTTTGAATCGAACTTTACGAAAGATAATAGTTTAAAAAATTTTGATAATTTCAACAATATTATGCCCTGCGTTGACATTGGGTCGCTTGATATTTGTGATGAGGATATTTTATCTGCGATCTCTAAGCTTAAAAATTCTTGATAGAATTCGCCATGATATTCTTTTATTTAAGCTTTATAAGTTTGGTTTTCATTAAAAGGTTTTAAATTGGTTGAGTTCGTATTTGTGTAATCGGGTATGTACCGTAGCTGTTGACGGTTATTATTCAAGTTCTTATGTTCCTACCTCTGGTGTTCCGCAAGGAAGTATTCAAGGCCCATTACTGTTTAATATTTTTGTAAATGATATTGGAATGTGTTTAAAAAATTCGTAACATCTTATGTATGCGGATGTTTTAAAATTTTTTAAATCAATCCGTACCTTAAATGATGTCGCTTTGTTACAGGATGATTTGGATAGAATTGCTACTTGGTCTAAAGTTAATGATTTGCCATTCAATACTAATAAATGTTTTAAAATGACATTTCATCGTTGTAGAGCTGCTATTAATTCGTCATATCACATTTATTGTCAAAACTTGGATGAAATGTTTGAGTATTCTGATTTGGGTGTAGTTTTTGATTTCAAATTTTCATTCAGAAGTCACCTAGATTTCATCATCTCTAAAGCATACTCGATGTTTTATTTTATTCGCAGAAATATTTCTAAATTTTTTGATCCTTGCGGAGTGAAAAAGTACAGAAAGTTTTCTTAAAGTTTGCCTTGTTATCACTAAATTTTACTTTACCATTATCAACATATGAAAGTCGCTGTGCACTTATTTCGTTAAAAACTTTAGATGCCAGAAGGAAAATAGTGTCTATTATATTTCTCCATGCCATTGTTTCAGGATCTATTGATTGTCCAATGTTACTTTCACTTATACGCTTTAATGCTCCATCTCGCTCTTTCCGTCATATGTATACATTTAATATCGAATTGCATTCGACAAATTGTGCTTCCAATGAGCCTATTAATAGATCTATGATATTTTTTAATTCATTTTGTAATAACATTGACATTTGTCTGCCTCAAAATAATTTTAGACAACTGCTATGTAATTTAATTAATTAGTTAAGTTTTATTTTGTTATTCTTGTTAAATAGTTATGTAAGATATTTGCTGGTCTGTAAGGATAAAATTCCATAGACTTAAATAAAAGAAATGAAATGTAAGACTACATATTCCCTAAAGTGGATTCTCTCTGAGATATTGAAATATTGTCACAATGAAATGAAACATTAGGCTAAGACCAGTATGTACAAAGTAAAATTAATTATTGTGCTGTCTGGATGAGCTTTGAAATGTTGAAGATCTGGCGTTTTGTTCTTTTAACTTCTTGGAAACTCCTACGAAACAGTAGTTGTTGCTTTGTTGGACGTTGCTTTATTGCCTCTATCTGGTATAATTGCATCCATGCTTTCCACATTTCAATGACGTTAAAAATATTGAGAGAATATCCTATGACGTTAAAAATATCGAGAGAATAAATTACTCTATCCCAAATTCCTCTATGCGTACGGCCGCTAAAATTACTTACAGAGCGAGAGTGTCTGTAATACAATTAATAAAAAAACAATACAACAATTTAAAATTTAACTTTATTTAAGCTCTTATCCTTGTCTACATGTGTATATTCATTCATACTAAATTTATACATATGTCACAAAAGAACGCAGCAATAGCGTATATATTTAATAACTACAGATTACATATTTAGCAATTTCAATATACGGGTCATCAGTTATTTCCCAAAATCGATATTTCCCCAAATCATCGCAATGAATGCAATTGCTACGCCAATTGACAATTGAATGGACACACTCGAATTGCATTTAGAGTTCAAACATGGAGTGCACTTTTCCACAGTTGTATTCACTTGGCTTTCTGCAACTGCACAAGCGCTTTGTGATGAGTCTTTGGCAACGCAACCCTTCTTGGTAGTCAAGTTTCCATTAACAGCTGAAAAGAAAAGAATTTATATTTTATATTATTTCTTAGAATCACATTCTTATGCAAGTATAACAAGAGCTGGGGTTTAACGTCGTTTCTGGCGTGGGCCACAAACATTAAAATTATTTTTATTTTTGTCTGGAGTCAAGAAGCCACAATGTTGCCAGCTTAGTACAGAAAATACTATGTCTTGGAAATCGATTTTCTATTTTTCGACAATTAAAATTTAATTACAATATTTTAAAATATAAACAAAAAATGCATAATACATACACAATATATACATACATAGAGTTGGGAATTTTAGTTCATTCAAGTGAACGCTCTTTTTAGTTCAGCTAAACAGAATGAACTAGTTCATTCATTTAGTTCACTAGTTCGTTCATATGAGCTGTGAACTAAAGAGCTCATTTCAGTTCAACTTGTAGTTTTAGTTCAATCGCAGCAAATAATCGCCAAATGATCTGATTTTTGCAGATTTCTAAAGTGTTTTGGATACTGTAATATTTATTTATACTAAATCACCCTATTGAAGATCGACTTAACGATTGGGTTATTCCGTTTCTGAAATATTGGTGTTCACGTAATCCTTTTACATTTTGGAATAGCGCTCTAGCTATTGTGCAGAAGCCGGTTACATATCCATTCCAAAAATATTGCAACATTAGGCACCTTTGTGCAAATTGAGTGAGACAAAGAGAGCAGGAATTGGGAAACTGCACAACTGAAATACAAAAAACTGCTGAAACAAGTGAACTACTGAAACAAAAGAGCGGAACAATGTGAACTAGTTCATATAGTTCACAAGAGTGAATCGTTCAATTGAACTAGTTCGTTCATGAACTACACAACTCTACGTATACAGCTGTCAAATATTTATATGTGCAATGTATCACGTTGAGTTGGAGCTTTGAAAACTAAATTTTTTTGGATTTTTATTTAATATCTTAGTTTAAATTTATGTGTTCTTTAAAATTATAAGAAAACATATTTTTTCATTTCTTTTTTGAAATCAAAAAAGTGTTTGATATATTCTTCATAGAAAATATTTATATATGCAAAAATGAAACTTAAATTTCATTCTTATTCTTATTCGATTAAAATATGTAATTAATATGATATTGAGTTGCGCTTGTGTATAATAACTTGTTGTAGCCTGCGTGGCATAGAACTCACTAAGTTGCTTAAAGTGGACATGTCAATTTTCTTCCATTCCGCCAATATTGCTAGTTTTAGTTCTTTAAGCGTCGTATACTGCTTCGTCTTTGAAAACGCCTTGGCGGAAAATATCCCCCACAGGTCTTCAATTGGGTTGAGGTCGGGACTTATGGCTGGCCACTCCAGTAATGGCATATTTCGGGACTTAGAGAATGCCCTTGTGAGCCGAGCAATATGGACCGGTGCGTTGTCTTGTTGAAAAGTCCAGTTATCTCCATATAATTCGCTAGCAAAGTCAATTCAATTGCTGTCCAACAGATCAACGCTTGCTTCCGTATTCATTTTAGTTGCGACAAAGCATATTTCTGACAACACTCGTGCTCGAAATGCAACCCATATCATAAGAGATCCACCACCGTGGTTTCGCTTGTAGCACGTTTGCCGAGGATGTCGTAAATCTCTCTAATATTTTTGGTGACCATCAGGTCCGACCAAATTAAACTTTTTCTCATCACTAAAAATAACGGTTTCAAATTCGTCCTACCAAAACTTGTAGTTTTCTTCAAAAGCAATACGCGCATTTTTATGGAGCTGGGTTAAGCGTGGTTTGGCCATTTTGCTTTGGTACCGAAGACCTATATCGTCCTTTAACAGTTGCTGTACACGCTGTCTTGTTACATTTAGATCCAATTGCACCTTTAACTACAACTCATATTCTCGTTAGCTGCTAAATGCCCAATGCGCCGCTTAGTCCTCTGGTCTACAGTTGCGATGCGTCCACTGCGCTTAAAACAACCACAGTTTTCGGGGTCTTTGAGGAAATTCGAAACTGTATTGCGATGCCGATTTACCGCAGCTGCTATCTCGCCAATTCCTTTACCTGCAGGTTACATTCCAACAATTTTTCCGCGCTCCTCATGCGGAAGTTCACTTCCACGTGGCATGTTCAACTAGAAACAAAACTATGAATAAAACGTTTCTTAGAATATATTCATAACAATCACTGTACTCACGTACAAAAGATATTTTATACTAAACACCCGAGAAAAATAGAGTTGTTCACTTTAAAGTGTCAGGAACGCGACTGCGGATATAATTATTTTCTATTGAATTGCAAACTTACAGCGATAATCATAGATAACGGAACTACAAATAAATTCCAAAAGAGAAAAAAGTATATGATAAAAAGAGAGAAGGATATTATCGAAAAAATTGTATATGGCCGACATTAAATTACAGTTAGTTTTCAGAAGGAAAGAAAAAAATTAGTTTGCACATACAATTAAATATTTGGCAGAGGTATATATATTTAGCCGGTTCGATTTATATCAGTGATAGGCAAATTAAGGGCGCCGCGCCTTTTTGTTTTCTCTTCTATTACGTACATGTGCACACACATTGTAGAGAATTAAACAACACTACTCAGTCTCGTGTGATCATTCAACAAGGGGGTTCTGTTATCGCTTGTTATTTAAAAACAGCGCTACAGAATATAATTTGTCCCTACCAATATGTTTAAGTCCCAATCCACACACGGAATCTTTTGTCGCCGGCGACACGAGTTCGTGGGAGAGGGAGGCGAGAAATAAGAAGAGGGGTACTTACGTCGTCCCTCTCTCTCCCACGAACTCGTGTCGCCGGCGACAAAAGATTCCGTGTGTGGATTGGGACTAATGGGTAATTTGAATTAAATATTTTATTTTCAGAAAATTAGTTTGGCAAACCGGAATATTTGGTTTGTGAACGTGCATTGGCGCGCATGAAAACATTTAATTATTATATTTCATTATTTATAAGTATACATTTATTTTTTATTTTCAAAACAAATAAAATACTTAAGCACATTTTTATATTTTTGCAGTTATTTTTGAAAATTTATTTGTGGTATACAGCTATAATTGATAATGATATCAAAAATAGGTTTGTCATTGGAGATTTAACATTTTAAATTGGGCATTTGAGATGAAATTTTACTGGCAACACCGGTTCGTGGTGAGAGCGAGAGTGCATATAACGCATACAATCGCAAAATCTATGAATATAGGTTGCCGATCATTGATTTATATGGACATAAAAAAAGGACTTGTTATCCACCCCTAAAATTATACCTTGTTATGTTTTATTAAGATGCCCAAATATGCTGCAGGAGCCAAATGCATTTAACCTGACCTCTAAAATTAAATTTATGTGACAAAATTTGGTTTCTTCGTAAAATTTTGAATAAAATGAGTATTCGGCTCTACTCGAAAAATAAGATTAGTTAATATTTGGCCCTAAATGAAACATCGATTTGTGTTATAAATATGCCCACAATATCAGGGATGTATTCATTACCAATCCTGAGCTAAATGTATTTAACATAACTGCTTAAATCAAAGTTTTTTTTAGAAACAGACTACTTGTTATCCCTTCTCGAGTTGCAACGTACACTGATTTTCATCATCCGGAAGTCTGGATTGCGTCCTAAAGAATTCACGCCATCGCTCCACTTGCTGATGTGGTGATAATATCTCCATGAAATCATTAGCTTTTAACGATGCAGCAGTCCTGATGTTGTGCCCGCTCAGCTTTTTTTTCTTGAAGAGTAAACAACACGGCGGTTACCTGTATTTGCAGCTTTTTCGGTTTCCTCCGATATATTTTTCAGATAATTGTCGTAATCTAAACGGGCAATTTATCCCACTCTACGTGCTGATTACCGATAGTCTGATTTTAACTGTCTCTTTAACGTTGGTGTCTTCGATGAAATACGAATATTGTGCAGGCGTCCACGACTCCGAATTTCGTTCCAGGATTCAGCACTAATCCAAGGTTTATTCTCACATATATATTATCACCAAGGACCTGCATGGCTGTTCAGCGTCCGAACAATGTCTGACCACGTATTTCGATTGTCCTGTGCCAAATTGGAGTGTAGAGTTTGATCATACATCATTGATATGAATGGGTCATGCAGACGGTCTGTATTATACAGGAACGCCCGTGATTCGTCCTACAAAAGCAACATGTAATAACTTTTTTCCTGTGTGAGTAGTCGGCTTATTTGGTTGTTGTTTTGCAGGTTGCTATTTATATTTATTAAAATTAATCGTGGGATACCGGAAAGATTTGGGACATGGACTGTCCGTGGAGGTGGAAAGTTTCTGATAACCATTCACTTAGGAGTGGCCAGAAATTATTATTTCATTGGGCAGTCCAAGCAGCTCACTACTTCCACGCAGTATGCCCTGGGTGATGGCTTTTTCGGAAACCACCGTTAGCTAGCTAAAGTGAGAAGGCGAAGCGAATGAGCAGCCTGATTAGTTATGTGATCACTGATAAGTCTCAGGTTTAGTAGCTGACTGTTGTCACTGAAGCTCATTAAACTCTCCGCCATATTCTTCTGTCCTTAGAAAGCCGATGAGCCCAGCACATGGGTCAACGGCGGATAGAAACCAAAAGAAGAAACTCCAGGTTCGTCATGTTACATCCTGGTCAGCGTCTGATACATAATGAGCGGCTGCAATCAAATATGCTGGCAGTAGGTAAAATGCAAAAACCCGGTGGATTGGGTTTGCTTCCCGCCACCGTTCATAATGGCAGTGAATATTCTACAACGAAAAAGAAAACACAAACAACCCCTATTTGTTGACGACCCCCGCAACCGTTATAAGGACTAAGATTTACGGATAAGCACTTGGAATGTAAGAACTCTATATAGATCCGGTACAAGTACCCAATTGTCAGATGTCCTCGAAAGTTATAAGGCCGACATTACAACAATCCAGGAAATGCGATGGACAGGACATGACTGCGCACGAAAAAGAAACTGCGACATATACTACAGTTGCCATGACCCAAAGTTGGGAAAAACTCTTACAGGAGAAGAAGTTAAGAGAGTAAAAGAGTTTTAGGACTCACAGAAAATAACCAGAATTATGCCAGGACAAAAAGACTGCATTAAAGTCGGAAGCGGACCAGCAAAAGAAACTGTTCAAAAAAGATTAGTATTATGTAATTTGAAGGAAGCACACGCTTTATTCAAGGAAAAATATCCAGAGACAAAAGTGCAATTCTCGAAGTTCGCGGAACTGAGACCAAAATACTGCATTCTACCTGGAGCCGCAGGAACCCATTCCGTCTGTGTATGTTCTATTCATCAAAACGTGAAACTAATGATTGAAGAAGCTTCTCTGGCAAGAATAACATCTAATAATTTAAAAATATCATCATATAATGACTGCCTGTCACGTATAATATGCAACCCTCCAACCTATGATTGCTGTCTACAGAGGTGTAAGATGTGCCCGGGTTGTGAGCCCATAATTGAAGAATTGATTGAATTTTCTCAATAAGAAAAAATGAGTTGGAACCTGGAGAATGTTTGGTCATTTCAGACTTCTCTGAAAATTATGCGTTTATAATTCAAGATTCCATTCAAGGCGCTCATTGGAATAACGACCAAGTTACGATTCATGCAATTGCAATTTATAACAAAGGCAATGGAAAACAATAATTTACTAATTATGTAGCAATTTCTGAATGTTTGAAACACGATACTGTGGCAGTTAATTTGTTCCAGAATGGTCTCATATCATTTCTTAAAAACACCTTAGGATCATTTCAGAAAATTTTTTATTTCTCAGATGGATCAAGTGCTCAGTATAAAAATAAGAAAAATTTCATAAATCTTATATATCATGAAGATGACTTTGGTGTTAAAGCGGAATGGCATTTTTTCGCAACATCCCACGGAAACGGACCATGTGATGGCCTAGGAGGTACAATTAAAAGGTTAGCAGCACGGGCAAGTTTAACAAAAATTTATGAACCTATTAATAACGCTCATGTATTCTTTTCCTGGGTTAAAACTAATGTAAAGAATGTTAATACAGAATTTTTTACCTCAGCACAATATAATCAAAATTTTATTAAACTTCAAGATAGATTTAACAAAGCTAAAGTTATTCCTGCAACCTTAGGATATCACTCATTTATTCCACAAGAAAACAAGCAAATCTAAGTCAAAATTACATCAAACGCTTCTTATTCATTCACTAAAGATATTATTAAACATTAGTTCTTTTTACGATAAATTTTTCATTATTATTAGTTCTGTATAACATATGTAGCGCTTCTTTAATTTTGCAATTAGCCTTTCATTATTTTTAAAATTGCAATAAAACTTTTACAGATGTATTAAATTGGTTTTGTACTTTGTTTTAATTATTTCTGTTTTATATAATCATTTGATTGTATAAAAATTCCGATTTGTAGTCATAAAATTACACTTATGCTGATCAGCTGTTGTTTGTTTGGTATATGTATGTATGTTTTTGTGTGAAATACAAATATATGAACGCTTTGATGCTTTCTATTGTTGACGTTTTTCAGATTTCCGTATATGAATATACGACAGGGTGTTCACATGCATATACGACAGGGTGTTCACACAGTAGATTTGCAGAGTTGTAGTACTTTTGGTAGATATATTTTCGAGGACTACATTAAGTAATTAATTTTTTTAAAATATAACGCATTATTTCTCCAAGCTAAAATTGTCAGGGCTTGTTTAGAATCGATAGAGAAGTATGCGTGTATTTTTGTTAATTTGGAATATTGGTGCAAAAATAGTGAAAATCACGTTGCAAAATTAATTTCACAAATATACAAATGTTCGGCACCCTGTATAACAAAATTAAATTAGATCGGCAGAAACTACGCGTCAAGACCTTTAAAATAAGGTATAGCTTTTTAAAATCCACAGTCGCGTTTTGATCCTACACGTGTTTCAATATAGCCACCTCGGCACATTTTTCATGATTTTGAACATTGTAAAAAGCATATAACTCCTTAAAAAAATTCATTTTTTTTCTGACAACCACAAACTAAACAGTGCTAATAGTAGTTCAATACACTTATCCCTCGATTTACACGATAGATACGTTCCTGAGAAAGCCGTGTAAATCGAAATTTTAAATTTTTGTATGAAAAATCGTGTAAATCGAAAATAAACGCAGAATCGCGTAAAAAAAATGATTTTATTAAGAAATTATGTATCTATTTCAAATAAGTTTGTAAAATATCTGAAGTGATTACTCAAAACACATAAAAATAAAACTTTAATTCATTAAACAAAATAACTGTTATTCATAAAAACAAAATATAATAAATAATAAGAATAAATTAAATTAGAATTTTTGTGTGTGCTACTTCCATAACATACTTTTAAAATAAACTAATTAAAAAAATTTAATTAACCAAATAAAAATAAATAAAGCAAATTTAAAATTAATGTAATTCATATAATTCTATATACACGTTAATAATATCGTAATATGTATTTAATTTATTCGTCGTCGCTAGATAAAATTTCTGTAGTTTCCTTATCGGCTTCTGATGAGTTAGGGACTAGTTCAGACCGCTTCGATACGCAAGTGAAGTTTGTAATTAACAACTGTGTAGATTTATTGTTTAGCTGTTTATAAACTTCCACATATTGTGCTATGCCTTGGTTAATATGTCTTTGGAATGCGACTGCCCTTTCAACATTCGGATCATTTTTTAGAAAATGATTTGCTAATTTTCTACCCATTTCTAAAGCTTCAGCTACAATTTTGGTTGTCAGAGCTAACGCTTCCGCATTTTCTTCTTCTGCATCATTTGCAGTTTGGCGTTGTTGGGTTACCATTTCAACTAAATCATCTGCGTCTAGTTCTTCATCTGCCATAAGTTGCAAAATATCAGCTTCCGAAAAATCATCAAACCCTTCACCTCCAATACTATTAGCCAAATTAATAATCTGAGAATATTGTTGCTCCAATGTTTCCAAACATACAGAACTTTCACATACCGCAGGCCACAATTTTTTCCAACATCCTTGAAGGGTCGATTGTCTAATTTCAGTGTACGCTAGTGCAACATGCTTTACACAATCTAATATCGAAAATTTTTTCCAGGCGTCTATGACCGATAAAGAAGCATTGCTATCAATTTGTTCTAATATATGCCTGAAAGATAGCTTAATGTACAATGCCTTAAAAGTTGAAATTATACCCTGATCTAATGGTTGTAATAGAGAAGTTGTATTTTTTTTGAAGAAATACAACTTTTATATTCTCATGCTCTAAGTCAATTGGATGATCAGGCGCGTTGTCGATAAGTAGCAGGGCTTTAATCGGTTGTCCTTTACTGCTCAAATATCGTTTAACATCTGGAACAAACATGGTATGAAACCAGTGACTGAAATCAGCAGCAGTAACCCATGCCTTTTTATTGGCCATCCAGTAAGCAGGCAAGTTATCTTTATTTATCCCTTTAAATGCGCGTGGCGTTTGTGATTTGTTGATGACTAACGGTTTCATTATGTAATCGCCGGAGGCGTTGGAGCAGAAAATAATTGTTATGCGATCTTTTGCAGTCTTATAACCACTAGCAGATTTTGCTACAAATGTTCTATCTGGCATCTTCTTCCAATATAATCCTGTTTCGTCAGCGTTAAATATGTGGTCACGTGTGTAAGAATGGGCTGAAATCAACTCAGAAAACTTTTCTGGATATTCTTGAGCAGCATTTATATCAGCTGAAGATTGTTCACCTTTCAGCTTTAAGTTGTGTAAAGAATGTCTTTGCTTAAATTTTTCGAACCAACCATGGCTAGCACAGAAAGCTTGTTGTACTACTGTTGATGTGGAAGGTTGCTGGTCATTTAGCTTTTCAAAAATCTGAAGTGCTTTATTTGTGATTGCATTGGTGTCAATAGGTATTCCCTTCTGAGTTTGATTTTCTATCCATATTATCAATGCTTTTTCCATATTTTCAATTTGAATATTCCGCACGTAAGAAGTTGTACTCATGCTCGCTTTAGTTCCAGCTGCTACACTCTTTCTGATTGAGTCTTCATTTCTCCTTATTGTTCTTATCGTTACTTCATGAATGGAATATACATTGGAAACTCTTGTAACGGTTTCACCTTTACGTAATCGATCCAAGATTTGTATTTTCGCTTCTAAAGAAATAACTGGTTTTGAAATAAATTAAGTTTTGAAATAAATTAAGCCTTCAATATCTGAATTCAATCAATGAATGTTACAATGCGACACACACCAGTCTGTTGATAGAAATTCACTGAAACAATATGCTGACTCGAGAGTGTTTGTGGTTTTGGTTGCAATAAATTGGGAACTCCCCTTGTTAGTGCCACTTTCTGTGTTGCCAGATGAATATTAGTTATTAGAAATGCACGTTATTTTATAAATTGATGTGAGAACACATTTAGGATATTCACAATGTGTACTAAAGAGTTGTATGTACTATTTGGCTCATGTATTTTTATACGATAATTTTATACGATAATTCAACTTATGTAGGTATGTTTTTGTAGTGCAATATCAGTTAAAGCTGTGTTGTGTTTACTTTTAGTCAGGTCTTTTATTCGGTGGTTGTGGTAATGAACTTTTTATATTTCTTTGAAAATTAAAAAATAAATATTTGCAACTATTTATGATAAAATCGAGGGATATTACGGTAAATTTTGACTTGGCTTTTTACGTCTGTAGAATATAATATAACAGGGTGCTCACAAGTGAACTATTTTTCTTTAAATATGACTTTACGACACCACGTGAATACCTTAATTGATTTAACAAATATGTTGAGAACTAACTCATACGTGCTACTAGAGACAAAAAATTTCAATAAAAAAAGTCGTGCAAATCGAGGTATTTCGTAAATATCTTAATTACATGAAAACCAAAAAAATCGTGTAAAAGCGAAATCGTGTAAAAATAGTATCGTGCAAATCGAGGGATAGGGTATTGCCAAGTTTCAAAAAAATCGGAATCATCGATGTAAATTTTTTCAGAAAATCGTCCGGTTTGACGTGGAATGAATGATATGCAGAGCATGTTGGGAATATGGAGAGATCATTTCTCCGCGCTACTGATATCTGAGATATCAAATGACGAGGGCACAATCGATCACAATTTGGATGACGACGCCGATTGCCCACCTCCTAACCAAGACGAGCTCAGAACAGCTATTGTGCGGCTTCAGAACAACAAAGCCTCAGGAGCGGATGGATTATCGGCGGAGCTGTTTAGCCCTATCAACGCGGCGCGATGCGGCTGGGAATTTTAAAAGTAAAAAAAAAGATAAAAATAAGAATAAAATTATGATTGTTTACATGCTTTTCGCAATTTTTGTAATATTTTTATTTGTACAAAACGCAAAAAAATCAACCCGTAAAAAACACAGTTTTTGACTATAAATTCTTTGTATATGACACACAACATAAAATGAGACGTAGGAAGGAAGCTCCTAAGAAGCAAAACTCCTGTTCGTCTCCTAAGTCTTTGTTTTTTAATTGTTGTTTTAAATTTTGTATGGGAGGTACCATACAACGTGGTCCTAGCGATCTGAAATTTTGATAGTTCATTTTTATCGTCGCCACTAGTCTGCCTGCAAAGTTTCAGCTCGATTAGATCACGGGAAAAGGGTTAAAATCAATCCAAAGTTTTTTCAGCATGCATGAACTATGACTGAGCGCAGACAAGTGAAGTTAATATAAAGAATTTAAGAAGAGAAAATACATGGAAATGTGTGAAAAATGAACCGGAATTCGGCCACGCAATTATTAATTTGTGGTGTTATGGTATGGTTTGAAGCATTTGACGCACTATCCAACATCGCATTTCTCACATTTTGTGCGTGCTTGACTTTTGCATCGATAGTACGCACAATGACGACGATTACAAGGCACTACCCAATGCTCCAGACCATCCAATCTAGCATCATTGTCCTTACTGAATCGCCGTTGAGTTTGGTCATGCTGAACGTTTAGCGAAAGCTGTGTGCAATAATAAGTTGCTATGTTCCGCCGAAACTGGAGATGAGTGACTTTCGACATATTGGAATGTGCCCACCACCATTTGTTCTTTCGAATTTCTGAAAAAAAAGAGTGTATACAACGAAAACTGAGCGAATAAAATATGCATGTGCTTTTTACCAATACGATAGAAGCCGATGTTCTGATCCATCCGGTCGACTCCACCCATGTATTTATTGTACATTGCAATGACATTAGGACGTGGCAAAGGTATATATCCCATATCCTTCAGACTGAAGCGTTCACATGTGCCGTCGGGATAGCGGTCGAACAGGGTTGAAGCTACGGTGACTGCGTTGTTGTCTCGCCATGTTGTAATAGATATGGCATAATCTTTTATGATCGTGCTCTCCATGTATCCCCTCTCTTTGCTCTTCTTCATATCTTTCTTCTTCACGACATGTGCCTGTGCCATGATAACCTAGACTCTTCAAATACGTCAACATAGCTATGTTCGTAAATAGGTTATCAAAATAAAAACAAAATGGCAGGATACGTAGATTATCGGGAAGGTTCAAAATCAATTGCAATAACGGTGCGGCATTTCTTCCATAGTTGCGACCGAGATAAGGATGGATGTATGGGTTATTTCCGTGGTATACTTCGAAACTGAGCAGATAACCCGATGACGTATTGATGCACCACACTTTGTAACCGTAGCGAGTCGGTTTCTCGTGGAGAAATTGCTTGCAGCTATGTGGTCCGTAATAGGCAACCATGGACTAATCGTACGAAAGGTGTTGCTCTGGTCGAAAATTTTTGACAAAATTGGCAATTAATTTCATCATGAGAGGCCGCAATTTCCACATTTTATCGTGACGATTTTCATCGGCGGACCGCGAAAAATGCAAGAAGCGGCTAATCGCCCGAAAGCGTTGGCGTGACATTGCTGCAGAGATCATTCGATTATGCATATCGGTACCTTGGCTCCAGTAATCTTCCCGGTCGGAGATAACGTTGTAACCGGAGATTAGTAAAATTCCCATGAACACACGTAATTCATTCACGGTTATGTTCGGATTCACCGCATTCTGGAACACAGCATATTCGTTTGTACAATCGACAATCATCTGGCACAGTTCATCATCAAAAAATCGCTGGAATAATTCATGCGCGGGCACAGCACAAGCTTGGTAGTTTGCCGTTGGAAATATACATCCCATCGTTGCGTTTAATTTTGTTCCTTGTCGTTGGTATTTGAATTTCGTTGACACGCCTGGGCAACTTTACTTACTAGGAATATCAATATACTTTCCAACGTATGCCCATTTTGTATTCGGTGCTGGTGCAGAGATAGATGTTGATGTTGATGCTCCTCATCGGCCATCTCCTGATCAATTTCTTCATACAACTCTTCTTCCCCCTCCAACACAGGTAAATCCAAATCAATAATTTGATTGAATTGGTTGAAATGTAGTTGATCTAGCTGAACGTCACCAACAATCTCATTAGCATCGTCGCCACCTGAGTCGTATTCAACATCCGGCTGCTGAATAAACACCTTGTAGCTATGATTATCCTGCTCGCCTTCGTGATCAGAATCGTCTGCCTCCAATTGCCGTAGATAATCGGCAACCTGATACACAGTTATCTTCCTAGAATGGAAAAACACCTAAATGTAGAGCGAAATCATGCGCAAATGCAAACATACAAACATTCGAAAACATGCAAAGACATGCAAAACAACAAAAATTTCATTGTAAAATCACTTAGTCATCACTTTATTTTTTAAACTACAAAGGGCCGTGAGTGCCATATGGCACTCATTCACCTTTCGCTGCACCTGCATGAGGAGTGATAAACAGAATCAAACTTTTTGTGTGTCCATATAATACTCTTCTCCGAGAGCTACACGCAAATATAATTTTATATGACAAATATTCACTATAAATATGAATAATATTCTACTTACCTATTTCGATTTCCGCTCATCGGGTTTTTTCAATTTATTTGTTTTTGAGTTCTGTACACTTGTTGTCCATACTAACTCACAAAAGCTAATGCGGTGCACAGTTATTCATATAATAGGTAATGCCTGTCTCTACACATAATCGCGTCAAGAAAGTATGCGCGGGTGCGAAGAGATGACAGAATATTTTTCAAATTGGTTGAATTTTGAAGTGTCATATGGCACTCGGGGCGGGGATAGCGCTAAGGCTGGCAGCGATGAGCTGATAAGGTGCATGCATCAACTCATTAGCAAAATTTGGTTAGATGAATGCATGCCCGGCGACTGGAGTCTCTGTGTACTATGTCCCATATTTAAAAAAGGTAACCCGAGTCTCTGTGCCAACTACCGTGGAATAAGCCTTTTATCCATAGCATATATACCGTAGTTCCTGGAGTGCCTACGGTTCATGAACCCGACTGTCCCGATGGAAGACTGGTCCGTCATCCGTAAAGAGCCAGTCAATGACAAGAGCATGAGTTTAGTCGTTGCTATTACTGACACGGGCGCCGCCGCTCCGAAAGAAGAAGGAGGAAAACTAGGCTTTGCCATGAGAGAAGCCAAAGTAAAAATATTAGACGCCCCTGGCCCAGATTCCTCACCTGGCCCCGATGGCGAAGACGACGTCGATGACGCCTACAAGCTGTTTCACCAGATGCAGCAGGAGGGGCATACACTTCATCACCAAAATGACCATATGCTGAAAGTCGTGCAGATTAATCTGAAGCACTCCCGTATCGCCTCAGATAACTTGCGAATCCTTCTAGCCGAGGCATCATCCAGGAACCCTACATACAAGACAATGTGGTGAGGGGGCTCCATGGTAATGGTTACAAAACACTCTATATATAGGACAATGGTAAGCCAAGATCAAGGTAAGAGCATCTACATTGCATCCGGCTACATGGCATACTCTTGTGACGCCTCCCCTAGGGTGGTGGGGAGCGCTATACAAAGTATCCATCCACCGAACACCATCATTATTGGCTGCGATGCCAATGCGAGTTCCAATAAATTTTGTTTGGTGGGCAGATGTCATTGACCTTACCCTGATCTCAGATAATAGAATATTATAGATAGAAAACTGGACAGTATCCGGAAAGAAATCCTTCTCGGATCACAACTGGAAATTGTTTAATATTTCTGCGAAAACGACTTCAATCAGATGCTATCCGAATCCCAAAAGAACTGATTGGGGCAAATCAACAGGGTTCTGAAAATTAAGATTACTAAGTTCGCGCAACACATTAATACAACTACACACGTAGAAAAAGCTGTATCCAAGTGGAAGAAATTAATGGATGCTGCATTCAAAGTGTCATGTCCTCAGTCAGGCTCAAAGAAACTTATCCGCCTTGGTGGACAGATGAGCTCACAACACTAAGTAAAAAATCTCGCAAAGCTTTCAATGCAGGCTATATAAGTGGATACTTGCGTCCATATAAGGATAAATTTAAAGAGCATACGAAAGCTCTGTGCAAGTGAATGGCCAAAGGACACTCAAATCCCACCTATGTGAGGAGGGATGACGGAACATGGTCAACTTGCTTAGCTGAATCGCTAGAGATACTCTTGAAAACGCGCTGCCCAGACTGCGAGAACACATACAGGGAGGTGCGAACATTATCAACCCAATAGTCAGATACTAACGGTATAGAGGATATAATCAGTCCAAACAGTATACCCTGGGCTATCAATAGCTTATCACCATATAAATCTCCGGACCAGATGTAATTATTTCAAAAATGCTGCAAAGCTCGGAGGTCATAATTAAGCCGTTGCTCTGTATCATATTCCGATCTTGCCTGACTTTGAACTACTTACCAAAGAGTTGGGGCCAGGTAATAGTGGTTTTCATTCCCACGGCCGGAAGACGGAGTCGTGAGAGCGCAAAGTATGACAGACCGATCAGCCTCTTATAGCTTCTTATGAAATCGCTTGAAAGGCTAATTGACGCATTCATCCGCACGAAAATGGATGGATCTTCCAAAAATATCCTGCAGCCAACATGCATATCTAAAAGACCGCTCAACCAATACCGCACTGCACGAAGCCGTCAGAATGTCCTTAGAACACAAACAATATACCCTCGCGGCCGTATATATATATATATGGTGCATTCAATAATGTGAGCTCAGCGGCTATAGAAGAATCACTTGAAGATCTATTCGTGGAAACATTCCTCAAGAGTTGGATATTACGCCGATCGGAAGCAACCGTTTCATATTACGCCGATCGGAAGCAACCGTTTCATATTACGCCGATCGGAAAATGTTCGGAAGCCGATGGGGTCTCCGACCGAAAATGGTCGTGTGGATGTACAGCAGTATAATCAGACCTATACTCTCCTACGGAGCAATGGTATGGTGGCTTGTCGCGGGAAAGACGACTACCATGAAACTATTGTATAGAATTCAGAGATCAGCTTGCATCAGCATAACAGGGGCAATGAGGACGTGTCCAGCTGAAGCCCTTAACGCAATTCTTCATACTATACCAATTGACCTTCACATAACAGCTAGTGTGGCCTGGAGCGCCAACCGACTAATGCTCTTGGAATCTGGAAGAGCAACGCATATGGACATGCTTGAATAGTACAAACAATCCCAAGAAAACTCAATATAACCACGGAGTACTACACCCCCTCATTGACGTTCGATAACATATTCGATGAGAGGGCAAAGGGGAACCCCTGACGGGTTTTGGCACCAAAGTATTTACGGACGGATCTAAAATGGAATGTGGGATAGTCTCGGGTGTCTTCTCCGAAGAGGCAAGCCTAAATTTATCATTCAAACTCCCAGTCAAGTGCAGCGTTTTCCAAGCGGAGGTACTGGCCATCAAGGAAGCCTGGCCCGATCTTATACTACAACGGAGAACAGAGCGCATTGGAATATTTGTTCACAGCCAGTGGCTCTCCTATCACTTAAATCTAACAACAACTTGTCGAGTGGCCAATGTGGTTCTTACTTGGATACCAGGCCACAAGGGTCTCCTTGGGAACGAAAGGGAAGACGAACTAGCCAGGGCAGGATGCTCTTCCGCCGAACTCCATATGGTGTCAGTCGCAACGCCTATAGGGTCGGTCAAAGATGTAGTTTCCTGCATTACCTTGAACGAGTAAAGGCCAGATGGGATAGAACGGCAACGTGACGCATATCCAGAAACACATGGCCAGAATATACCATTCACCGGACTAACTCCCTGATTAGCCAAAATCGGGGAAACTTATCAAGGCTAATTGCCGTGCAGTCCGGGCGCTGGCCAATCGGTAATCACGTAAGACGGCTGAATCTTCTGTATAATGACCACTGCCATGCCTGTGAAGACGCTGAAGAGGAGGAGACGGTTTTAACATCTCCTCAGCAGTTCTCCGGTTCTAATGAATAGACATCTACAGACTATGGGTCGTCGCTTCCTACACATCCTCACTGAGATACACGAGATAGATCTAGGGGATCTAATGGGGTATCTCCGTTTAACAGGTTGGATATAGACACTGTACATCAGTCTGTCCGGAGTGATGTGGTATGCAACACGGTGTCCCAAGACGTTAATTGATGCTAATTAGTATCTTTGGCAACCACGTGAACCAACCAACCATGTCTGATCTAAACTGCAATATAAACAAGCTGGATTGCCGTATATGAAGTGAATCTAACCCAGAAATACTCCATGAGGCGGAACTGCACTCAGAACGAGTCACCGTGTGGTGCTCAGTTTCAGCAAGATGCATTGTGGGCCATACTTCTTTGGCGAAAACGCTGCAACAGTAACTGCAACAGTCAATAGGGACAGTTATTTAAAGATGCTGAAGGAGCTTTTTACGCAGATCTGCGGCGAAGACGTATGCGTTGCAGCAGAATTTGGTTCCAGGAAGATGGAGAAACTGCACACATAGCCAGCCCGGTTACGGTGGACCTCCAAGGAAAATTCCAAAACAAATCAATATCCAGAAACTGAACTTTGCGCTGGCCCATAAGTAACCTGACCTGACTGCACCAGTCTTGATTTATAGGGTCTTGTCAAGCAAGAGGTGTGCAAAACGACACCAAGGAATTTGACGGAATTGAAGCAGTCCATTAAAACACTAAATGAGGCGATCTCGACTTCATATTGCCTTCAGACGGCAATGAACATATTTCTGATCAGGTGAATGAGCATGGAGGTCATTTGCGGTCTTCAAAACCAATTAGTTGTATAAGTATAAAATAAAATTGAATTTTCTATTAAAAAAAAAAATTAAGTACATTGTTTAAAAAAAGTTAATTGAATTTTTTTATTGTAGCACAATTGCTACGCTACCCTGTATTTTACGATTCTGTATCTAATATCGTTGGCAACCGCTGAATGGAGACGGAAGGTGCCCACTTAGAGCTGGTGGTCGCTATCATTATCAGTACCACGTCTAGTTTTGACGTCCAGCAAGGATCCCAGAAACATCTTGCTGACAAGTAAATATATGCTCAATCTTGATTGAAGGTTTGACCATCAGGTGATGCCCATGTATACTTGTGAATTTTTCCGTGAGGCGATTTCGTTGCGCCCACAATCTGCTGATGGTGAGTACAGAAATCTATGAACCTGTCACCATTGGCATTTCTCATAGTTCCAGGATCATGTCTGCCCATCACTTTTTGTTAATTATTGTAGTCATTCCTCACTTTGGCATTGAAATCTCCCAGAAATATTTTATTGTCACCAAGCGACAGGAGCTTACTGGGAAATCCAGTTGGCTATAGAAATCGACTTAGCACTGTCATCATCAGGTTCGGTTAGTGCATTCGCCTGTACCGCAGAATTCCTGCGTAATTTCGAATTAAAACTCGCAATGATGATGCGATCAGATATAGCCTTGTATGATATTAGAGCACTTCTAGCCCTAGGATAAAGAGGACTGTGTTTGTACGTAGCGTATCATTGCCGGAGTAAATAAAGCAGTGACCAGTTGGTAATTGAGATGTGTCACTATTAAGCCAAAGCACTTCGCTTAAACCTAGTATGTCCACATTGTAGATTCCATAAATTATCTAACCTGTTCGATTCTCGATTTTTCGGAGAGAGGTCCTACATTCCAGGTACCAATAATAAACCGTTGGCTGAAACCAAATGTCGTTATCGCGGGTGGATGTTTTTCTCTGAATTTATTGACGTTTCTATAATGTTTGTAATTTAAGCCGACTGATTAGTCAGGCCACCGCATCCAATCCTAATGCTGGGTCTGCCAACAACCTCTAGGCAGGTATACACCCTGTATTAGGGAGGTATTTTTATCGACTTGCCAGTCTAGATTCGTAGTGTTTAGTGAACAGCCGGGGCACCTCGAGCAGGAAGTGGCTTTTCACAATGCATCACGGTCTTGGCAGGAACATTTCCTGTCCCTGTGCACTACCAACTATAAAAAATATTAATTTAAGAATAATTCTTGACATTTGTGTGACTGAGAAATGTTGACGCCAGGTGATTGAGTTTATCGGCAACGTTTTTTAATTGACGCCAATGTTATCGCCCTGATTGTGGTTACACATTAACAGTGCTATTCTCGGCCGCATTTGTCGCGATAGTACATACATTAGTGACAAGAACTTCAATTTCCTATTCTGGATGTCAAATGAAAGCTCTTTTTGTTTTAGTTGACAATGATAGTTCTAACGTTCTCAATAGCACATGACAACAAAAATGTTGTGTAGATAAATAAACAGCACAAAATTAGAAAAATGGCTATATCTCTCGAACGCAGTATCCAAACTAAAAATTAGGCAATTTATAACGGTTTCCAAGAGTTTTAGAAAAGTTGAACCAAGTTTTCTAAAAAAAATTGGAAACACGGAAAATTGATTAATTTGTTGTTTGGACTCTCCGTTTAAAGAATATTTTTCTAATTGGTAATAAGTAGGGATGGGATTTCCATGCTACCATGTTTTTTCTCAAAAGTCTATAAGTAAATACACAAATTATCTTGACGAATCACACAATTTGCAGAACCCACATTGACCTGTTGGTGCATATTTTTGCTTTTGACGTAGAATACGTCTTACCTTACGGTATGAGGAGTCATGTCAGGTTTTTATTGTTGTAATCTTTATTTCATTGAATTCGAGGAAACGGCTAGATGAATTTTTTAAAATTTTTTTTGTAGGTAAATGAAGATGTTATCTTTCGTTTGATATACATATCATATTGGTTGATACATTTCTAGTATTTTAATTTCTCAAATGAAAATTGTTTAAACACATACACTCAAACATATGTGTGGTGTTTGGTTGAGTGTTTTTGGTTGCTCAACATTGCTTAGGAACATGTATCTAGTAAAAAGTGAAACGAGCAACAAGCTAATGTTGCTTGGCAACATGTATCTAGTAAAAAGTGAAACAAACAGTAAGCTAACGTAATAAAGCTTTTTTGCGAAAGCTTCAATAAAGCTGTTGTAACATTAATTTTGAATTGTAAAGCGTAAAGCTTTCACACAACGCTCGAATGCTAATGCGAAGACTCGATAAGGTAAACCTTTTTTAATATTAGGGCGGCCCTCTCAACATTCGCAGAACTTATTTCAATCAAAATATTAATTAAAATACATAAATTAAATTAAGTTTAAAAAAATTGAACATAATATTTTTTTTTAAACGGACTTGAATCAAATGCCGTTGGTAAATATAAAAATTTCAGCAGACAGTTGTCCGAGGCCTTCGGCCACGGACTGCCCCTGCAGGCTGTGTCAGAGACACGGCCATTAAGTTTAACGTAGAATACGCCATCCGATAAGACAGAAAACATATATAACAATAAATGATAAATAATATAAGCAAATGAATTTATTGTTATATATGTTTTCTGTCTTATCGGATGGCGTATTCTACGTTAAACTTAATGGCCGTGTCTCTGACACAGCCTACAGGGACAGTCCGTGGCCGAAGGCCTCGGACAACTGTCTGCTGTAATTTTTTTTTATGATTTTATTTTCTCTAAATGTATATTTTGTCAGTCTTCGGAAGAGGCTCAAAATTACGCCAATAAATTAATCGAATATACTAGAACATGAAATTGAATTCTTGAATGACGGGCCAACGGAACCCACTTGGTACAAAAACGGATTGCGAGGACGATGTGCTGGTTTTTTGTAGAACGCCTCAAAATAAGCGAAAAAAATTATATAACAATTTTAGATAACTCGATTAGTTATCGGGTCACACGCCGGTTTCGTTTCCGATTCACAAGACCCCCCTATATCGTGGGAAATTAGGGTTATTTGAGTCCCCAGATGATGCACCACATAACTAAAGACATCATTAAATTTGTGTGAAGAATGCGTTCCATTTCAATAACCATACGTGCCTGTTTTTGGCCGCGCCTAAATGGCCCCGTATTTTCGACGTATATTTCGATATAAAAATAATTTTTTTTAGTTCTTTATTTTCTGTAATTTCGATAACGTTATTGGCAATGTATGGCTGAATTTTCAATGTGCATATTTTTAAATGCATTTGTTTAAACTTTTAGTTAAATTTTGATCTTTTACGAGCATGTCTTAGGAGCATATTGTTCAACAATAAAAGCATGAAAACCCCATCCCTAGTAATAAGTATTTGTTAGGTTAAGGTATTGCCAGATTGAAATATTATGAATTTCAATTGTTTTCAACAAACACAAAAGCTCTTAATAATGTAGTTTTTAGTTTTGGTAACAATGAAACTATTTTTAAACCAAAAAAGCTTTACAGCCTGTTTTTGTAACTATAGTGTGTAGGCAGACGATAATTCTCACCCGAACGATCATGTTTTTATTTGAGTTCATTAATGTTTTTTGTCTGGGAGAGAAAGCTCTTTTTCCCTTATTTTACTCATTGCCCTTATGTCAAAATACATTGTTGCCAACGTCTTATTGGTGTTGATTTGAAAAGCTCTTTGTACTGAAAAAAACAAAAATTTTGCAAACCCGAGGCAACACTGCTACATCTGCTGTTCAATTGGAAGCAGATGATTGCAACCAAACGAAAATAAACAAACAAAACAAGTGAAACAATTTGCAAACAGAAAAGTGAGAAAACAAAAGTAAAGTACAAAAATAAAGTTACAGTGCAGTTATTAAAAAATATAAAAAATGATTCCTTCTGTGGCCCTTGGTTTTTCTGTGATAAATAGAAACGACACAACTACCTCCAGCGACCTTAACCGCAGGAAATTGCGAGATGCGACAAATGTTTTCATTAACCGGTAAGTAGTTGCACACAATTTTTTTTTCTTTTTGTTTATAAAATTTTTATCTGCAGATTTATTGCTAACTTTTATTATTATTGCTTACTTTTTTTTGTTGAACGCTTCCATTTTAGTAAAAAATTGTTATTTGATTTAAAAATATTTTTCACAATACAATTTGTAAACAAAACAACCAAACGAAACAAAGCAGACAATTGGTATTTTCTTATTGCCTAATCTGACGTTTTGTTTCGCTTGTGTATGACTTAGCTGAACCAAAATACACAAGCAATACACAAGCAAAACAAAAGCTCTTTTTGTTTGCACTCAAAAAAATGCAAAAGAAAACCAAATATTTTTTTTGATCATCTTTAGGCAAACGATTGGTGTAAAAACAAGTTACAAAAACAGGCTGTTAAACTTGTCACAGCGATTCCAGAATAGGTAATTGAAATGCCAATGACAAGAATTCAATGACAATAAACTCATGAATGACGGTTGTCATGAATTCGAGAATAGCACTGTAAATAAATGAAAAATATTTATCTTCCATAAACGCCTTATAACTAGCTTTCTAATTGGGCAACTTTGACCAATAAACAGCATTGTACTACATCGAGAAACAAGGTCTTCGACTACAGCAACCAATGGTTGTGAGTCAGATAGCAAAGAAATCTAGAAAAGGATCCGATTTTAGTTTGTCGATAGTGAACCCCGTTTTTGAAATGTCTGCTTATTTGATTGATTATTCGTTCAGTCGAGGCGCCTACAATTGAATATAATTTTAAATAATCACTGCTCCTTTTATAGATAAGTCTCCTTTTGTAATTGGAATCTTAATTTACATATGGCATATCCAACTTTTAATTTCTTGACAATAGGATTTTTCGCCAGATCTTTGAAAGAAAACTATTTACCAGGTCCTGAAACTTTAACCAAATATTACTAAAAACATCGATCTTAAACGAGCTATCACTCAAGGTAGGGTAAGGTAATCGTTGCAATCAGTAGTGCGTTCGACAGAGAGCGATGCCAAATATGTCATAGAGAATGTGTGCGAAGGTAAATATAAATATATCCGATACATTAATTAAGCGAAGACGCAAACCCCTTATACCGAATTTCTGAAATCTGATATATCGTCAAAAATAAGCCGTTTTGTGTAGGAAAAGGAGTAAACTAACGTTTTTACGCAATGTAAGTCAAATGCAACCTACAAATATCTTTACATAATGAAAATTATATCATTGCATGTCAAATCGAAAATTTAGCCTTCATATTCGGGGCTCCTCATAAAAGTGAATGAACTTCCGAGTATTCGAAACAAGCCCCACAGAAGCGCATAGCATGTCTAGATTCCAGATAGGATATAGAGACAAATTTATGAAGCAACACATGTCATTGGCAGACATATTGACTTCGAGTGCCAATATTAAACATGATATCGAATAACGTTTCCACTCTAAATATATCCTTATTCTATTTCAGATCGGAGATATAGTCCTCTTTATGAAGCAGCCCAAGTCATTAGTAGATAATATGATTTCGAGAATTAATAATGAGCATTCCTGCTAAAAATTAGAACTCGAAATCACTCTTACTACCAATGACATCGTGTACTCCATAAATATAACTATATCACCGATCTGATATAGAATCGGGATATATTTAGGATCGGGATGTTGTGAGTTACCGTGACGATAACTTGGAATATAAAGTACTAGCAAACCCGGCAGACTTCGCCCTAACTTTTAGTTGGGGGAGGGGGGAATATATATATAGCCTATACAACTCAGTGATAACGTAGCATTATACTGGTGAAAGAATTTTTAAAATCGGATAAGTAGTTTAGAAGACTACCCCGTACATACAAACTCACAAACACTTGCTCTTTATAATATTAGTGCTCTGAACGGAAAATTATCGTAACAGGAATGAATTTGTTCATCACCCCAACAACTTTTGTCATCGAAAGTGAGCTAACGTACAGTTTCATTCCCGCTACGAAAATGCGTTCATCGACTGCAAATTGTTCATCACTGTGATGAAAGTGTGGTTATTGCTGCAATGAATTTGTTTCATTATTGCAACGAATTTGTTTCGTTACCGCAATGAATTTGTTTCACTGCTGCAATGAATTTGTCTCCTTGTTGCAATGAATAAGTATCGTTCTTGCAATGAATTTATTTCATTGCTACAATAAAATTGTTTCATTGCTGCTGTGAATTAGTTTCATTGCTACTTTGAACTTATTTCATTGCTGCTATGATTTTGTTTCATTTCTGCAATGAATGTTTTGAAGTGTGTTTGAAAATTTTTTTTTGCTTATTGTACATAAATACACTGTTAGTCTTACGTTTTTTTGCTTATTGTACATAAATACACTGTTAGTCTTACATTTCAGATACTTTGATAAAAAAAATTTTGAACTTTTGTTACGAAAATGGTCTTTAGTTTCTAAATATACAGGGTGGTTCAGTCACGACTGGACAAATTTCACCAGCGTATTCCTTGGCTCATTTGATGAAAATATGTCCATCTACGATCCCCGAAAATGCAAGGGGACTAAATGGCAGCGGTTTGAAAATTTTCGGATTGGTGGTCGGAGAGTACTAGGGTAAAATTGCTCTGAACCAAATTTTAAAAACCACAAAATAATAAAACTGAAGTAATTGAATTTGGTGGGAAGGTTTTAATTTTTTTAATTTTTTAATGATTCTGAAAGGTCGGTTTTAAAGGCCTTTCCAACAAGCCCAAAATCTGAAGATTGGTTCAGAAGTTAGCAATTAGAAAACTTAGAAAACAAATGGTTGTATCTCGCAATTGCAGCTTCCAAAGGAAAAATTAACCAATTTTTACTAGTCTCCAAGGGTTTTAGAAACGTTTAGTTTGTCATAAGCATGGATGGCATTTTCATGCATTTATTGATGAAAAATATACGCTGAAAAATGCTCGAAAAAGCTCAAAATATTCCTTAAAAATTAAAAAAAAATCATTTAAGATAATGTTTTTTTTAACATTTACTAATACCCACAGCAACAACAATATCTGTCCGAGGCTCACTGGGTCCAAAAACGGGTCCATTTAGGTGCGGCTAAAAACTGCCAAGTGCAAATACTGGGATAAAAGGCAGTCTTTTCACAAATTTAATGGTGCCTTTATTTTTGTAGTGCGTCATCTGGTGACCCAAATTAACTAAATTTACCACAATATAGAGCAGCATGAGAAACGGAAACCTGCAAAAGCTGAGTGTGGGTACTCAACTACTACACTTACTTTAATCCTACAAATTCTGCCGATCTTAAAAAAAATTATTTGTAAAAAACAAATCGCGCAAATCGCAAACACAATTCGCTCGTTCCTCAGAAAATATCGCTGCTGTAAGTGAAAGTGTTGCCGAAGACCCGAATGTGTCGATTCCTCATCGTTCTCAGGAATTAGGACTGTCTTACGGCACATTATGGCGTATTCTGCATTTGGATCTACACCTACATCCATATAAAGTCCAGCTCACACTACAACTGAAGCCAGCTGACCATTCACCACGTCGTAGATACGTGGAATGGGTGCTTGAACAACAGGCGGTGGACGGCGATTTTTCGAACAAAATTTTCTTCAGCGATGATGTACATTTCTCACTCGGTGCGTATGTTAATAAACAAAATTGTCGTATTTGGGGTTCTGAGAATCCTCAAGTAATTGAAGAGAGGCCATTACATCCAGAAAAAGTCACTGTTTGGTGCGCTCTTTGGTCCGAAGGTGTGATTGGACCTTACTTCTTCGAAAACGACGATGGAACGACTGTCACCGTCAAATCGGAGCGTTGTGGTCATATGATAACCGACCTTTTTTTTGCCTGCTATTGAAGAATACGACTTGGAGAATATGTGGTTTCAACAAGACGGTGCCACATGCCACAAAACTCGAGCGAATATGGCTTTATCCTGGCCGCGTAATTTCTCGTCGTGGCGATATCAACTGGCCACCAAGATCATGCGATTTGACAGCATTAGTTTTTTTTTTGGGGCTACGCGAAAGACCGTGTTTATGCAGATAAACCTTTAACTCTTGAGCACTTAAGATCCAACATTCGTCAAGTTATGGCTGAGATACCGCCCAATATGTGTCAAAAGTGGTCGAAAATTACCTCAAAAGAATCAATGCTTGCAACACTTCGCGTGGTGGTCATTCAAATGATATAGTGTTTCACACATAATGTCAACGTTCAAACTTTATAATAAAAAAGAAATATCATGAAAAATATTTTATATGTCTTTTATTTACGTTTACTTTTGAAACCGCAAAATGGATAACCCTTTACTTCAAATTTTTAGTACACAAAAAGTATATTCCGAAGCCGGTGTTGGACAAATCCCATAGGAGAAAATCCCTAAAAAGGCCAAGCAGAAAGCTTTATTACAGAAAAAACTATTCCAAAGCCGGTGTCGGACCTTCCGCAGAGGTGAAAATGGCCGGTCTCGCTTACATCTATAAAATATTCTAAATCGGATTCTGTAAAAAATTTCGTTGCCTACTTATGAGCCTCTCCCGAAGTCCGTCAAATTTGCCTAATTTTGTTTCATAAAGAAAGTACATACGTCGTCTTAGACATTACAGCCCATGAAGGGATTGGGGAGACCTTCTCACAAATAGTGAGCTGTGCGCTTTCTAATTGTTCACTCACTGATTGGGACCTACAGTTTGACACCGGTTCCGAATGGTATTTTGAGAAGTTTCTCATGGCTAAGTACTCGATTGTGTCGCCGTCACTGAGCGAGGTGACCGCCGTCGAAAGACATGTGAAGTGGTTAGAGCAGGGATCGAACCCCCGTTCTCATGCACAAGAGCCGGGCCATTGCAACAACAAGAAAAATATACTTTTATCATAAAAAAAATGTGCACTACCAAGTCAATGTGATTTGACTGCAAATTGTGTGATTGGTCAAAAAAATTAGTAAATATTACTTTTAGACTTTTAAGAAAATCCACGAATTTGCATGGAAATCCAATCCGTCCTAATAACTATTTGTTAGGCAAATTAATGGTATTGCCAGATGGATAAACTATGCATTTCAGTTGTTTTTAACAAATACAAAATCTTTTCATTAAGTGTTTGTTAGTTCTGGTAACAATGACATAATTTTTACAACAAAAAGAGCTTTATAGCCTGTTTTTGTAACTTACGGCCTGTTTCTGTTACTTGTTTTTTCTCTCATCGCACGTCTAGAGCCAAACGAATTTCATTTTTGGTTTTTGTAAACTTTTACTTGAGTGTAAACACAACAGCTTTTAGTTATCGTCAAAATGTAGGTTCACATAAGTCAACAACGTACAATGTTAAATGTCAAAATAGACAATCGTAAAAAATTGTTCGTGTGGGTTATATTGATGTGTTTTCATTTCAATAAATAAATAAAAATGGTTGTTTGACTAAAAAAACTTAAGTATTTTTAACATTGAAACGAAACAGCATATATTGATAATAACAATTGTATTTATCAGAGTAAAAAAGACCAACTCTATCCAGTTTCGTGCCTTGGTAGGCTCGATGGACGAGTTCCCAGAACTAGCCACTCGGTCCCAAATCTTCTAACAGATTCGAAAATACTTCCTTATTAACACGGAAGTTTCCAATAAATCTACAAAACATAACTTCATAAATTCATAAAAGCAAATTATACTGATATACTTACTGGTCTTCTGGAATCTCCAACACATTGGTTGAATCACGCAAAATCCTACGGCTTAGGCGACTTTCTCTATCATCATTTTCCGTAGTTTTAATAGGAACACCGAGAGCAACGGAGGAAATTATTTTAAATTGGTAAAAAGGCAAACAAATAAAAATAAATGGTTTCCCATTACATTCCATGAAGGAATCGGGGAGAGCTTCTCACAACCAGTGAGCTGTGCGCTTTCTAGTTGTATACTCACTGATTGGGACCTACAGTTTGACACCGGTTCCGAACGGTATTTTGAGAAGCTTTTTCATGGCTAAATACTCGATAGTGTCGCCGTCACTATGCGAGGTGACCGTCGTCGAAAGAAATTTAAGGTGGTCAGAGCAGGGATCGAACCCAGGATCTCAAGTACAAGAGGTGCGCACACTAACCATTGCACCACCGACGGCCACTAAACAAACAATTGTGTTTATTTTCGTTTGTTTATATATTTTGTAATACCTACAATCAGCTGTTGTTAATTTTAGAGCTGATGGCTAGGGTTGCCTCCGTTTAGCATATATTTGTATGAAAAAGCTTTAAGAAATGCCAATAAAAACATGAAGGTAATATTGTTCTTTGACAGGAACACAACCAAGAAAGAGAGCTTTTATGCCCAAGCGAAAAGCTACAATGAACTCATAGTGTAATAATATAAGTGGAAGCATAAGCCCAGCTGATCAGGCATTTTGTTATCGGGTTGTTTCTTTTTATCATTCTTTGTTTACGTAATACACTCGAAGTGTCAAACTTGTCGCATCATTTGTTTTGAATCTTCCTTGCCCTCTTTGCTTACGCTGGTCGTTTCACCGCCTGTAGTTTTTTTGATGGCTAAAAATATATAGAAGAAGTAACTAAAATTACCTACATACATATGTATGGACTTACTGATGGATACTTACCAATTTGGATCTTAAATGCGTTCCAACTTTCTGCCTATTACTTTTTTTTTAATACATGTAATTCTATGCATGTAATTATTTACTTTGGCGTTTTTCCTTTGCCTCTCTTCGTATATAAAATGATTTTGACATATCGAGTGTATTGTCATAACAATAGTACAACAAAATTCTGTCAAAATCGTTTATTATTACAACAACACGCCACGCGTCGACTTATATTATTAGACTATGAATGAACTCAATTGCACGCCTGCTCTTTGAAGATAGTTACAAAAACAGGCTGTTAGTCTTGTCACAAAAATTCCAGAATAGGAAATTGTGAAGAAACTTGTGAATGACGGTTGTCATGAATTCAAGAATAGCACTGATAGTCATTTTTTTAATCTATAAATATAAAAGAATAACGTTACTAACTGACTGACTCAACATCGCCCAGGGCTAACCGCTGGAGCTAGGAACTTGCAATTGAAGGTCCATCCTTTAGCGCTGACATCCGCTAAGACGGGATTTTTGGAAATTCCTACGGGGGGGGGCAAAAAACGGAAAAGTCTGTCCCATGGTGGCCTGCCCAAAGACCTTTGGCTAAAAAGCTGAAATTTTCAATATTTGTTAAATCGGATATGCCATTACTCCCTGGTATGGTACTATTTGCAGTTTAGCCCAGAAACTTGGTAAATTAGCGAGTAAACGGGGGGAAAGTTTAAAAAGTTCATAAAACTACCGATAACGAAGTATCGGGCTTTTCAGCTAGTTCGTAATAATTTTGATTTTGAATTTTTGATTTGTTAGGCAAATGAATGGTATTGCCAGCTTGATAATCGTTAAATATCAGTTCTTTGCAACAAACACAAAAGCTCTTCATAATCTATTTTTTCATTTGGGTAACAATGGGATAATTTTTGAAACAAAAAAAAATCACAGCCATTCGAGAATGACAATGACAAGAATCTCATGAATGACGGTTGTCATGAATTCGAGAATAGCACTGTTTAATTTACAAATGTTCAATTAATTTGGAACTTACATCTCCGTAACCACACTTGCCTACTTTTAGCCGCGTCTAAATGGACCCGTTTTTGGACGCCGGGAGTCTCAAATATCCGACCGACAAAATTATTTTTCGTGTTCTTTATTTTTTCTCTAATTTTGGGTTATTTAAAAAAATATGAGGCCGCTTACCCATTCCCCATGTGTAATCATGATGTGTAATTCCTATTACGACTATCCAGCCCCAATGTGTTCGGGCACTATTTCCCCATTATTTTTCCCATTCCTCATGTGTAACGGGTAGACAATCATTACCCATTCCCCACGGCGATGGTATGGGTTAGACATGGCTGGGTAAATACGACCTCACTCACTTCTTCCTGTATTTTTATGAGTACATTAAAAAAGCTGATAGGTTCTGGTAGACAATATAAAACCGTCTACCAATTCAAAATAAAACCGAGTGCCAATGCTGATCATGGCATTTTGTCCATTATGCAAATACGCGCAGTTTAGGCGATATGGTCCGATTTATATTTGCTAATGGTGATCACAGTCATTCCTCCTTGAGAAATAAATTAAAATTCTCAAACAATTTAAAATGTTTTAAATTTTAATGTATGAGAAGTTCATACTACAACCATTCAAGGTCTGGTACATTTTTCTAAATGAAAAATAGGTGGTTTTCGGTGGAATGATGGCTAATTCAGGACAGCACACTCACTGGCAGGACACGTTTCGAACTCCGTGACAAGTTCATCATCAGATGCCTAACTACTGCGCCTGAATTGATACCATCGGTAGATCATCAATCGTATAAATACAAACTATAATATGCAATTTACATATGCAAATCGGTATCGACAGAAAATCGATCAATACCAACTAGTGATGCACAGAATCGAGAAAGAACCAGTTCGGTTCGGAATAACAAGAACCGAAAGACGGGTTCAAAAGAACCGAAAACGATTCCAAAAAAACTATTCCACAGGAAATGAAAAACGGGTTGAGAAGAACCGTCAAACGGTTCTGGAATAAGAGGACTTGTTTTCAAAGGAACCAAAAGTGTTAACCTTTGGGTGAGGGTACGAAAATGTGTATTTTTATCAAATTTTATATTCTTATAATAAGATATTTCACTTAAGCCTCTTTGGGACTACAATTTGCTGAGAACTGGAATAGGTCCCAATACCCGGTTATTCTCGGAACCGGTTCGTAAAATTCAGGAACCCGCACATAACTAGTACCAATTCAACCTGGATGCCAATTATTCCAACAACAAGATCAGATGGCATTTTTCCTTCTTGTTGTCTTTTCGCCAAAACTATATATTAAAAGAAAGCTTCTCTCGAGTGGAATGCCATTAAAGAAACCGCCTGAAGAGTTACGATTGTCTGTTCTCTCTCCCTCCTACTCTCTTCATTAAATCATTATAGAATTACCTATCGGATAAACGCGTCAGCCCAGCTGATTTTAGGTTGTTTCATCTTTTCCGTGGGTAAGCTGTCAAATTTGATTTTGTTTCGTTTGTTTTGTATAGCACTACAATTTATAAAATTTTTCACATTTCGTGCACATAGTGTTTTTAAATTGTCAGCTAATTTTAACCGCTTAACCACGGAATTTTTAATGCAAATAGATATTCTATATATTAGGTAAATGGATATTCTACCATGCATGGAATATTACTTACAATACACGAACAGTTTTTGATAATGTTATCTACTTATACAGGGTGATTCAGGAAGTTCCGGACAAATTTCTCCAGCCAAGGACTCATTTCATGAAGAAAAGTCCACCAGGACCATGTCCAAAAATGCAAGGGTGCGAAATGGCAGCGGGTTCAAAATTTTCGGATTGGCGGTCGGAGAGTAGTAGTGTAAAGTTGCTAACTCTGAGCCAGTGGTTGGATTTTTTGTTTTTGGGCTTGTTGAAAAGGTCTTTAAGAGGCCTTTCAGAATTAATTAAAAAAGATGTGGAAAAAAGTCAAATCGCCGAGATACATAGCTTTCGGGAAAAAATTAAAAAAAAAATTACATAACCTAAATTTGCTCAGCCAGATGGCAGGTAACTTATGTTTTTCTTCTGTTGAAAGATAGCCATACCTCTTACCTTTCTAAAATTACCTAAACGAAGCCCAGAGGTCTTACCGTTCCAAAGTTATGACCATTTTACTGAAATGCAAAAAAATTTGTTTTTGTTTTTGGAAGCGAAATAACAGCACACATTTATTTGTTTTTGTAAATTAACACGTTTAAGATTTTATTTTTGGCTGAAGAATCAAACACATAAGCAAAAAAAAACATTCGATGTTAAAGGAAGTTTTCAATGTGGTTCCCATTTTCTACTAAACACAATTGCAGCCGTTTGCGAACCACATCCGCCACGTTTAGTTCACTCTCCTTTCCATGATCTTTCAGCGCAGCTTCCTCACATCATTGCATCCCCAAAAAATTACGGTTTGGTGCGGTTTATGGGCCGGCGGCGTCATTGGGCCGTACTTCTTCCGTGATGATCAAGACCGGGACATTACTGTGAACGCGAATCGCTACCGTTCAATGATAACCGAATATTTTTGGCCCCAATTGGATAATATGGACTTGGAGGACATGTGGTTCCAACAGGACGGCGCCACAAGCCACACGGCGAATGCCACAATCAATTTATTGGAAACCAAGTTTGGTGAACGTGTTATCTCACGAAATGGCCCAGTCGATTGGGCGCCTCGGTCGTGCGATTTGACGCCGTTAGATTATTTCCTGTGGGGCTACGTCAAGTCTATGGTCTGATGAACTTCGTACGAATATCGAACGTGAAATTGCAGCAGTATCGGCCGATTTATGCTTGAAAACCGTCGAAAATTGGGTTTAGCGTCTGGACTTATCTGGTACCTGGTATCTAAAACAGGCTTTGTTTTATTTAAAAAAAACTTTTGTAGTGCTCTTATTGAAAACCCCGTTACAAGTAAAGAAGAAAACCCCATGCAATGTGGCAACCTTCGTAGAAGAGAACAAAACAACGAGTGATGCGCATCGTTTCTCTACTCTCTCTCTTAGTTGATTATTTTAATACACGAGCAGTTTTCTGATGATGTTATTGTATCTAACTATACAAATTCCAATCATGTTTAATTAAAATTACATGAAGTATGTAAAAAGTATGAAATAATCAAGTTATGACGCGAGTGAGAAATGCATTGGAGTGAATCGCATCGACTCTTTGGTGCTCTTCTACGAGGGTTGCCACATTGCGGTGGTGTTGTCTTCTCTACTTGTACGCCCTTTTTGAAAATATAACTCTCTGTTGATTTGGTTGGTACTTAACTGTTTGCGAAAATTTCGTTTGCAAAATCAATTACAGAGTTGTTACGTAAAAGTTATTTCGTACGGAAACAATTGTTTGACACCGGAATTTTGACATTTCGATTATTTTAACAAACAAAAGTAACACCACATGCGGTAAAAATAAAACGGAGTACGAAGAGCAATTATTAATAAATTATTTGCGAGGTAAATCCGATATATGTAGGTGGTAACTCTCTGCCGCAAAATTTTCCGTTTAGATATAAATGACAAAATTTCTTACGAAAATTTTGCGAAAACTCAATACTTGGCTTAACGGTTCGAGATCATTTCAGCACCCATGGCCTTCGACAATACAAATCCGCCTCTGATCGCTGGGCACTGTTTATTACACGCGCCTGGACGTGTAATATCAGTTCATGATTAATGCAGAAGATGACGGGATGAAGAGGAGGACGTGAGTTGTCGAACATTTCCTAAGCTCCCACCTCGCCTTTTGTGTTGGCTGGATACAATGTTTAGAGTCTAACTTAGCTTAGTAAGCTGAATGGTAAAAAAAAAATAATGGTTTCCCATTACATCCCATGAAGGGACCGGGGAGAACTTCTCACAATCACTGAGCTGTGCGCTTTCCAGTTTTCACTCACTGATTGGGACCTACAGTTTAATTCGATGCCAATTGTAATGAAATATGGGACTGCTTTTAATTATTTTGAATTTGTTTGACTGCTGGCAATTCTGTTTATAAAGTATTTTATATATACAGAGGTTTGGGACTTCGATTGTCATTGGCTCGTAGTACTTTCAAATTCATAAACCTGTACTGTATAAAATATTTGAAAACCAAAAGTGTCAATATGAAGGAAGTGATGTGATAGTAAGTACAACTGCCAATGGTATTGATTTTTTTTTGAATTTTCATTTCAAAAGGTAATTCAAAATAAACTATAAATTATAATTGTCATATAATTAATTTGCCCCATGTATGAATTTTTCTACATATATGCATTTCACCGCCTTCCCTAAATATTTTATTTGGCGCCTTTGTGCCTTTGTTAGTGAAGGAAATGCTGCACCACTGACTAAAATAATGGATCTATAATTAACGATGACAGAAAATCTGTTGGCCGCAATTGTCATTAAATGTATAGACCATGTTCCGACTCCAAGAACTTCGGAATAGAGATTGGCGCGTGCCTAATTTTTTAGGCACGACGCAACACAAGCACGAAGTTCATAGTAACAAACACGCTCATGCCCGCACGACTAAATTTTGGCAAAGGCACGATCCGCGCGTGCACGAACTTAGTAAATGCAAACACGCACGAAAATATAAAAAAAGTGTATACACTGAAAACATTAGACAAAAGGGTAAACTATGTTTAGAGAAATGTATGTACCAGTAAAAGGATGTGTAACAGGGACAAAACCCATTTGTATTTTTCGCATCACAAATAACCCACTATTGTCTCACCGCACTCGTTTCTCTGCTCTCTCTCTCTTACTCACCCCGTTGAATATTTCCCTACATGAGCAGTTTTTTGATGATGTTATTGTATCTAACTATAGAAATTCCAACCATGTTTAAACCAACTTACAAAAGCGTGTACAAATTATGACATAATCAAGTTATGACGGCAGAGAGAAATGCGTTTGAATAAATCGCGTCGACTTTTAGTTCTCTTTTATGAGGGTTGCTAAATTTTACACTTTTTTCCTTCTCTACATGTATTTGTCCTCTTTGGCTGCAGAAAAAGGATGAAAAGGGTAGAGAAGAAAACACAGGCGCAATTTGGCAACCCTAGTAGAAGAGAACTAAAAAAGACGACGCGATTCACTCAAACGCATTTCTTTCCCGCGTCATAACTTGATCATTTCACAATTTTTACATACTTTATGTAATTTTATTTAAATACGGTTGGAATTTCTATAGTTAGATACTGTAATATCATCAGAAAACTGCTCGAGTATTGAAATATGCAACGAAAAGAGTATGAGAGAGAGCAGAGAAAAGAGGCGCTTCACTCGTTTTCTTTGTTGGTATTCCACTCCATGAGTAAATTTTCTTCTCTATGCCATAGATGCTTTATGGCTGCAGCAAAAAGGATGTACAGGTAGAGAAGACAAAAACCCCGCAATTTCGCAACCCTAGTAGAAGAGGACCAAAAAAGTCGACGCGATTCACTCAAATGCATTTCTTTCCCGCGTCATAACTTGATTATTTCAGACTTTTTACATACTTTATGTAATTTTATTCGAATATGGTTGGAATATCTATAGTTAGATACTGTAACATCATCAGAAAACTGCTCGTGTATTGAAATATGCAACGAAGTGAGTATGAGAGAGAGCAGAGAAAAGAGGCGATTCACTCATTTGCTTTGTTGGCATTCCACTCCATGAGTAAATTTTCTTCTTTATTTAAAATTACATACTCTTTGAGCAAAACAAGGTTTTTGAAACAAGCTTACAGAGGTGTATACCATTGGTAATATTGCCAATCACGGACGTATAGATAACAAACAGAATTTTTTGGACTAGTTGCGATTGATAAAGCGATAATGAATAATTTCCCAATATTTAACTGTATTTTGTTTAGAAAATATACTTTCGTGCTTTTTCGTATCACAGTACTCTCGACTTGCACGCACTATATTTTTTTACACTGCACAAACATGAACGGTGCACGCACATAAGTCAAATTTCCTGCACGAACACATCGTGCACATGCGTGGCACAGCAAAAAGAACGGCCAGTGCCAACGTCTACTTCGGAAATAAAGAAGTTCCTGTAAACGTTGGCCAATGTTTTTATTTCAATATTTATTAAAACTACATTCTTCTATTCCCTGGGTCAGCAAACAAATGGGTTGAAATTTATTGTAAATCTAACTAAATTATGGATATTAAACTCAAATATATTCATACCTTTATAGGATAACGTGTAGCAGGCGTACGTGATATCCGAATTACAATCAGGGAATAATGGTTCCGTTTCCGCTGGTTCTGTTGTTGATGTTGGCACTATTGTTGTAAATGGAAACCCTGTTGTGATTGCCACAGTTTCCGGTGTTTTATCCACTGTAGTCGTTCTGGTTGCCACAGTTTCCGGTGTTTTATCCACTGTAGTCGTTCTGGTTGCCACCGTTTCCAGTGCTGTACCCACTGCAGTCGGCGTAAATACCACTGTTTTCCGGGTAGTATTGTGTGTACAACTAATTAGCTTTTCGTTGCCATTGCAATCGTCACACTGATAACACTCCAGTACAGTTGTCAACACTATAAATGATGTAGGAAAAAAAATCAAATTTAGTTCTCGGAATAGATAATAAGTTATCTGCATCGAATAGAAAACTGTGCCCTTCATGGCCACCTATTATCACGATTTACCTACAACTCATTTCCATAATAACACCGACAGGCCCTAAAGTCCAGTGATAATTGTTAAGACTTCGCCGAATCATGTGATACCAAGCGAGGTATCTGTCAGGCGATCTCGTTAACATCTTCATGGACATAATATACAATAAAAAAAATCCGCAGTTAAGGGCACAGCCTGGACAAATTATTGTAATCTTTTCAAGCAAACGCAAATGATTGCTGCTTTGGACTTGACCAGCAATTGAGAAATAACCACCTCTAACAACAATCACAAAATCCAGCCAGGTATTGTTTCTAACCCATATAATACATGTGCCTGAATTTAGTTTCTCATAAGCGATGCCGAAACCCTTAGAATTTGTAGCACGTTAAGCAACAGTTGTCTTAAGTAGATGAAGGCCACGAAGTATAAATAGCTTGAAACGATTTCTCGGCAGACCGATGATTATCTTAGGTTATAAAATCACCTTAAAAGCGAGGGTTAAATATCGGGCGGTAATGGAACCAGTACCTAAGCCTGTTTTCTGTTTTACCGTATTGCTTGGATTCATTTTAGTCTTCCATTTTGGATCGCGCAATTTTGGTTCATCATCGATCTAACAGTGTAACTAAATATCACATGGTAACTAATGCAATAAGCGCTGCACGTATGGCAAATCTGCAGGACGTTGCAACGCGGGTTGTAACGGAGCGGTATAAGAAGATGGGGAGAGACGATAATCGAATTTGTAGACAAAAACAATGGCATTGTAAATTGCGCTACTTGGAGACACCCGAAATGTACAGAACAAATAACGAAGTGGGAAAGTTTAATCACAGAATTTAAAGCCAAGCGGAGGACCATAAGACAGAGTTGCCCCCCTGTATGAAGGAGACTGGAAAACCTGTGGCATATGTGTTGATGATGTGGAAAAAACATTTCGCAAAATACCTTCTACCGGAAGATTCCAACGAAAACATTGAAATGGAGCGAATTGAAGGTAAAGGTCCTAACAAAGAAGAGGTGACAACATAATCCCCCCCGTCTTAAAAACAGAAAAGTTGCGGGTGCCGATGCATTACTAACGGAGCTGTATAAGGTCGGTGGCGAAGGACTGATAAGATGCATGACTAAGCATTTAGGCAGGATATGGTTGTTAGATGAAAGTATATACATACATATGACGACTGAAGCCCTAGTGTACTTATAGTCAGTCTATTGTCTATAGTCTATTTCCAAATGTATAGGCTGACTATAGTCTATTGTGGAACGTAATCCTTGAAAGACTAAATCAAATTGCTGCTAACCTAATCGGACCATAGCAGTGTGGGGTGAGACCTGGAAAATCTGAAAATGACCCTATATTTACATTACGTCAAGCTGCGTTCGGACGAAACACAAAATCGTGCACAAAAAGTATGAAAAACACTGTTGTGTGAAGTGTTTGTGCTTTCTTGCTACACGAATTGCATGCTAACACTCTCTGTTGGGTGTCTCTAAGCCGTGTCTTGCTCTCTCAGTGTTGAGCTGACACCAAAAGAAACACCTAATTGTGCGAAACGTGTGTGCAAACCAGTGTTGGCAATTTGACGGATTTTCCGCTAAATCTAGCGGATTTTTAATGCCCATCGCGGGTAAAAATGTGTTTTAGCGGCTAGCGGAAGTTTTGCGTTTTTTTTTTGTTTAGAGGTAAAAAAAATTTGAATATTTTATGTGCAACATTGTTTAACAGTTGTAATTTTTTGCATTTTGAAAGCTGTACACAGATAAAAATCATTGTTATATTAAACGTACTTTTCATGCGTAGTGTGAAGTAAAACAGCGTTGCATAAAGCAAATTAGGCATTTTTCTCTATGATTCTCAGACAGCCGAGAAAAAATATCCGATTTTCTTGAGTCTGCTTAAAATCAAGAAAATCGATGTCACTGCGAATGCCTAATGATCATTATACCCCTGTGTAATTTTACCCAATTTGGTGGTATGATATCAGCGGCAAAAAATGGCAACAATTTACAGATCTATCCAATACGTATTGGGTAATTTATTCAATGTATTATGGGTGAATTTGTATTCATTTAAGAGTGCATACTGTCTTTTTATCATTTTATAGGAACAAATATTTGTTGTGGGTTTAAATTAAATAGTTTATATAATATTTATAATTACTTTGTTATAAACGATTACATTAGAACAATAAAACGCTGTGCTTAATGTCAGGTACGTTTTCAAATTAATATACATACGTATATTTTCAACAATATTTTTCTTGTTTTTTAAATTTCAGATATGGTCTCAAAAACTTAAAAATGTCGGAACACTTGCCGCATATACCAGTGAAACAGAGGAAGACTGGTGGTGCGATATGTATATTTCTTTTAAAGAAAAATAAATAAAATTCGTATTTGTTTCGTAAATAAAATGCGTTTTATTTCGATATTCTTACAATTTAGCGGATTTTTGAAAATTTTTCCCGCTAAATAAAATTTTTAGCGGATTTTTGGATACATTTGGCGGTATTTTACAGAAAATACTTGGCAACACTGGTGCGAACACACAGTTTTATGTTGAGGTGGTGTGTTGTGTGGACAACGTCTGATCGTGTGTGATCGTAAATCGCATGGTTCTGTTACAAAACTCTCAGTGTCATATTTATTATTCTCAATCTTCTTAATAGAATTCATAGTCGTGAAACAGTGGCACAATTATGCTCGCTCAATTGGCGTGTATTGTTTTTCTCTCTTATTCAGTCGTTGAGAAGACATCAAGAGCGTCGGCTGCACCCAGAAATATGAAGCACACATACATAGAAATGAATGAATGTTCCCTGCAAGCATTTCAATGATCGTTTTCATCGCCATCCCTAAATATTTACTTAAACGTCACTTTTCTAAGTTGATTTTTAGATGTAAAAAACTGTACAAAAACAAAATGCACGCCTATCATATTTTCAACTCTTAGACATATGTATGTATGCCTTCACGACAGTTTGAATTTTTAGAATTTACCGTTTTTGCCAAGTGGAAAGAAGAAGTCAGAAACCCAATTCCCTGAGTCCCCTTTTACTTATAAGATAGAAACGAATGAATGATTACGATGAATTTCATCCACACGACGTTACATTAACGTGACTTATACGACTGAAACTGTTGGCATGGGTAAGACTCTTAACCCTCTAGTGCGCAAGAAACCCAAATTAAATAAAATACTACTTAAGAAAAAGGAAATGGTTAAAAAACAAACTTTTGTTCTAGCAGTTTGTATAATTTTCGTTTATAAGGGCGTAGGAGGCGAAAAAACCTTTGATGCAAATTTGAATCATTGCGCATTTAGCTGTAAATTCAAAATCTAAAATTTGTATACTTCAATAGTGATTTAAATGGACAATGTTTTTGTTTCTTTTTAAAAACCGACGTATTATTCATTTATTGTTTATGAAATTTAAAATTTGTTTAAAAAAAAGTTAACATTTGAATTTTGTTCATTTTTTATGAAATTTTACAAAAGCAGTTTTTGGTTTTTGTTAGTCATAAAGCTATGTTACACTGGCTAGAAATCAGTTGACTTTGGCCCTTACGTATCTTTTCAAATTTTTTTGAGGCAGGCATTCCTTTACACAGTTCAAACCAATTTGGCTGTCCCATAGCAGGAGAATATTGGGGTAATTCACTATTGATGACAAAGTTAAGATGCCCATAAATTGGTAAATATCAGTTTTTTCCAAAATAAAGGTATTTTCAATATTTTTTTGCTTCGCATACAAATTAGATTCCTCAACTATATGTTGTTAAATGTCTTCATCAAAGAAGTAGTTGAAAAATTGGAATGGAGTCTGAAAGTTCTTTCTAAATGCCGGCAAATCAGTATTTCCTCCAAATTTTATTTAGTCTTCACTGACAGAAAATTTATTTTTTTTCCTGACAATATGTCTGCAAGCCTCTCGTGTTAAGAAATTTGTGGCACCAATTAGATTTTCCGGAATTTCTGGAGCTATATTTTCAGTTATATTTTCCTCTTCACTATTCAAGTCGTTCATGAGATCCACAATATTTTCATCACCAAGCAGGTGCTCTAGATCTGCATTATTTAGAAGTGTACCTTTCATAATTTCATCTTCATCATCGGAGTCGTCTAATTCATCTTCACTTGCAGCAGGATCAAATAAAATACGGAGAATATCCTCCTCTAAAAGTTGTTTTCTTGACATAACCTGAAAATTCGTTACATACGAATTTTTTTTTTTTACTATCACTTAAATGCGCAGTGATGCAAATTTGCATCAAACCGTTTTTTATACACAGCAAAGTACTTACCACAAAAAAACAATAAACACTATTAGATTTTAACAAAAAAGAGTATAACTTATGTAAAAATCAGAACTGTTTAATAAAATTGTTGAAATTAATTAAATTTTAAGGTGTGGAAAACACACTGTTTCCTCTACGAACAACAAACTAATGAGCAGACACTTCAAAATTGCACAATAATTGAAAGCTGCTATAAAGCCGGAATCACAATGCAAGCAACATTTTCAAAAGGCGTTCACAATGCAAGCAACAGTTTACTTCGATTCGAGATGTTTGTTCTAACAGGTGATACCAGTATTACGGCCAATATATCAAGGCAACAATACAATATATTTTGTTTTAATGTCAAAGTTAACACAAATGTTTGTCAAGAAGAAAAGTAAGTCAGAAATTATAAAACCAAATACATTTGAATTTGATTCTTCATATAATGAACAGAAGGAAATGCAAATCATTTAAGTTGTTCTTATAACACAACCTCTATTAGTTGCATCATGATTCAAATGTCACATCCAGGGTTGTATTTCGAATATTAAAAAATGTTAATGTATTTAAACATATTTGGTATTAAAAGATTCTACAGATAAAATAACGTTTTATAAATTTGTACATCATTTGTAACTTTAGTATTTTCTATTCAATTCTTTTTCAAACCGCCTTGTACTGTAAAGTTTTAGTTTAACTACGCCCCTGCGTTTGTTATTTAAATCATTGTTTCGCATTATTCTCTACCTGCTATTTGTTTGTCAGACGATTTGTTTACATGTTTACCGGTTTAGTACATCTCTTTTCTATAAATAGCGAAAGTCAATAAAATCATGTACCAGTTGTTTGTATCATCATCATTAGTCGTTTTGGTTTTTTATCGTTCTGTCTTGCCCGTGAGCAATAATTTTGGATCAACTGACATCGCAATCCATAGATCATACATTTTTTGGCGCCCAACGTGGGGCACGACACTTATTAAAACATTTGAAATAGTTGAAAATTTAAAGAATTTGAAGTTATTAAAAGACAATTATAAGTAATTGAAAGTCGTAATTTGCAATCATCTTTGTACCATTGAGATCTGTGTTCCTTTAACATGGCTGAATTGGAGTCACTTACTAAAAAACGCCAAAAAACGAAAGCTAGTGTCACTAGAATAAAGAATATTATATCGTCATCGATGTCATTCGCTGAGTTGGAGTGTCGCTTGTCATTAGTTGAAGCATACTTCAAGCAATTGTTAAGTATACAATGCGAAATCGAAGAATTAAACCCTAAAGACATTGCAAGAGCTGATATTGAAGATTTGTGTATCAAAACCAAATCTAAAATCATCCAGCTCTTAGGTGATAACTTCAAACGACCAAGTGCAGATATGTCAATGGCAATACCGGTTCAGGCATCAAGTAAATTACCAAATCTGGAACTTCCAACCTTCGATGGTAAATACACCGATTATAAAAACTTCATTTCATCGTTCAAGCAATTTGTTGATACTGACCCGTCGCTGCAAGCCATCGAAAAATTTAACCACTTGCTTCACTGTCTACGAGGTCCGGCACTTGACACCGTTCGAGCCTTTCAAGGTACGTCCGAAAACTATGAGAAGGCACTGAAACAGTTGGAGGATCGTTATGATAATACAACGCTAATTTTTCTGGAACATATTCAAAATCTTTATGATTTACCAATAGTGCAAAAATCATCTTGTGTTCAGCTACGAAGTTTGGTCGATAGTGCTTCGGCGATTTATTCATCTTTAAAATCTCTCGGAACTGTAGAGGACATTTGCAATGCTTTCATTATCCAGTTAATCAGCCAGAAGATGGACAGAGACACTCAAATTAAATGGAGGGAACACATGGATTACTCGCAGCTACCATCATGGGATACATTTTGTAAACATCTGGAACGGAGATGCCAATTTTTGGAGTCCTCGGAATCGCACCCAACTCAAAATCTCAGCAGACCCAATAATAATCATTTACAACATCGTAATATGCAACAAAATCGTTCAACCTTTCACGCTCAACAGAAATCATTGCAAAAATTCTGAACATTGGTCAAGTGGATGTAACAACTTTCGCGGAATGAACCATGAAGAGAGATTTGCAACAATTAAAAAATTAGCATTGTGTTTGAACTGTCTCTCAGAAGGTCATATGGTATCCAAATGTACATCCAAAAATAGATGCAAAATTTGTAGTAAGTCACACCATACTCTTCTTCATCGTCCCGTATCAGCTTCACAGTCTGTAGACACTACATTTAACACTTCATTAGCAACAACATCAGCTTCTGTTCAACAGCAACAATTGTCAACTGCTTCTGTCAATGCTCATTTAGATTCGTGCTCAGGGGGGGTGATCTTGGCTACCGCTGTTATTCTTGTTACAGACCATAATGGTGAGTTTCAATTGTGTCGTGCACTCCTTGATTCGTGCTCGCAAGTCAATCTCATTACAGAAAGTTTCGCAAGAGTACTCAATTTGGGGAGAAAAAAGTGTGCTGTAAACATTGTTGGCGTTGGTAACTCTTTAACAAACATAAAGTATGAAACGTATGCTACAGTTCGCTTTCGTTATACTGCTGAAGACTTTCCACTAAGATTTTTTATCACAAAACGCGTTTCTGGGTATCAGCCAGAGATGGATTTGGATATAAGTAATTGGAAGTTAACTTCTAATATCAATTTAGCGGATGTTGATTTCAATAAATCGCAAGTTATAGATATGCTTATTGGAGCCGATGCATTCTTTGATATTCTTGGTAAACATAGAGTCAAACTTAACTCAAACTTGCCAATTTTACAGGAAACCAGTTTTGGATACGTAGTATCTGGGCGATACACAACTCAAAAGGATTGTCAAAAATCATATACATATTCGTATACAACGGATTTATACATGAAGGACGAAGACGAACATTTAAATAAGCAACTAGAAGTAGACCGTGGAAAAGGTAGCAGGATCATCCGTAAGGAAATTAGAATACGAAGCTTGTGAAACACATTTTTTACAACACGTGGAATTTTCCCCTGAGCATCGAATCCAGGTAAAGTTACCATTTATAGAAGATCCACCTATCTTAGGTACATCACATAGCTCCGCACTAAGGAGGTTTTCCCAATTAGAGAAACGTTTGGCACGTAATGAAGAAGTAAGGGAGAATACGAAAGCCTTGGTCATATGACGCGCGTTAATCCAGATTTAAATAAACCCCATTATTATATCCCCCATCAATTTGTATTGAAGCCAAATAGTACCACTACAAAGTTGAGGGTGGTTTTCGACGCCTCTTCTAAAACGTCATCAATGGACTCGTTAAACGATAAATTACTAACTGGACCAACTATTCAGGATGATCTATTTTCACTTCTCATCCAATTCAGACTTTGGAAATATGCATTATCAGGCGATATCGAAAAAATGTATAGAATGGTACGAGTTCATCCCAGCCATCGACCGTTCCAACTAATTTTATGGAGGGAAAGTGATCGTCAACCTATTTCAACATACGCATTAAATACTGTAACTTATGGAATGTCCGCATCACCTTTTCTTGCCATAAGATCAATGCATTTCTTAGCTGATAAATATGAAAACGAATACCAAATTGGATCAGAAATAATTAAAAGTAAATTCTACGTTGATGACATGTTGACGGGAGCCAATGATTTGGAAACACTTTTGAAAATTAAATTCGAAACTACATCATTATTATCAAAAGGTGGATTTAATCTTACCAAATTCAGATCAAATTGTTCCCTTCTTCAAGCTGAAACCACCGAAAACATAAACATTAACGAAACCTCGGTCACTAATGTATTGGGAATTATATGGAACCCAATTTCGGATATCTTTAAGTTTGCATTCCATCCGAAGAAGCTGTACGCAGAAATCACCAAACGTGCTATACTTTCACTGGTTTCGTCAATTTTTGACCCAATAGGCTTGGTTTGCCCTATACTAATCGTACCAAGAGTCTTATTGCAAGATTTGTGGATTGCTAAAATTGATTGGGACACAACTGTTCCAAATAACTCTAAAGAACTTTTCACTCAGTTTTTGCAAGATCTGGAACATCTGTCATTGTTAAAAATACCTCGATATATTCTACAACCTAATTAGTCCTCGTTGCAGCTGCATGGATTCAGCGATGCATCCATTCGAGCTTACGGATGTTGCATTTACGTTAGATCCATAGACAAAAATGGCAATATCGTTGTTAACTTGGTAACCGCTAAGTGTCGTGTCGCGCCTACTAGAAAGAAAACAATTCCACAATTGGAGCTATGTGGGGCCCACTTGCTGTCGAAACTTTTCACTATGATATACCCACGGTTTGCAATGTATAATCCAGAAACCTATTTATGGACGGACTCCACAGTGGTGTTACAGTGGCTACAAAAACATTCATCTACACTTGTAACCTTTGTCGGAAATAGAATTTCGGAGATACAAGAGGGGACTAGAAAGGCTTCATGGCGACATGTACCGACAACATGCAATCCAGCAGATATGATATCTCGTGATTGTAATATTCACGAATTAATGAACTCTATATGGTTTTACGGTCCGTCATTGGAGGCCAATGTTGAGATTCCTTCTTAAGAAATGACACCTTTGAAGCGTAACCTAGATGTTGAATCAGCCGTAAGAAAAGTTGTACTGATCGCTCACTTGGAAGAAAGTACAATTCTAGGTTTCATAAATCGCACAAGTTCTTACCATAAAATTGTCCATGTGGTCGCTTGGATGTTAAGATTTCGATATAAAACTAAAAGGAATGCTTGCCTAACACCAGATGAAACCAATCGTGCTTTGCATTGTGTTATATGGACAATACAACAACACTATTTCGATGAAGTTTTCAAATTACTCGTTACAAATCAACAAATAACAAATACGCTTAAATCTCTTAGTCTCTTTATTCAAGATATTGATGGGTATCCTCTTATTCGAGTGGGAGGCCGATTACAAAATGCAGACATTCCAGAAAATCGAAAACATCCATTTCTTCTACCAAAAAACTGTCACTTCAGCAACGTTATAGTACGCAATTTACACATCACGAATTATCATGCTGGTCCAAAGGCACTTCTAGCATTTATTCGTCAACAATTTTGGATCATTGGGGCTCGAGATATTGCGAGAAAAGTTGTTCGTACGCAATTTACACATCACGAATTATCATGCTGGTCCAAAGGCACTTCTAGCATTTATTCGTCAACAATTTGGGATCATTGGGCTCGAGATATTGCGAGAAAAGTTGTTCGTTCCTGTCCAAATTGTATACGCTACAAACCAAAATTACAACAGCAGTTAATGGGTCAATTGCCGTCGGATAGAGAAACACCTGCTAGACCCTTTGAACGATGCGGCGTCGATTTTTGCGGACCTGTCTCAATATATTTAAAAATTAGAGGAAAACAGCCATATAAATGTTACATAGCTATTTTCTTTTTTTTCGTTACGAAAGCTGTTCACATAGAGGCTGTATCAGATCTGTCAGCGGATGCTTTCATAGCTGCCCTGAAGAGATTAATTGGACGTCGAGGTTTGCCATCCACTATATTCTGCGACAATGCTACAAACTTTGTGGGAGCAGACTCGAAACTAAGAGAACTCAAGAAACTTTTTTTGAATGAGTCATTTCAAAATAACATATTTGCTTTTTGTACTAAAAAATTTATTAAATTCAAATTTATTCCCCTAGAGCACCACATTTTGGCGGCGTTTGGGAGGCGGCTGTTAAGTCGGCAAAGGGATTCTTATATCGTACATTGGCAAACGCTAAGATGACTTTCGAGGAACTCACCACAACATTGATTGAGATTGAGGCTATTATGAACTCGAGACCAATGTCGCCTTTATCAAGTGATCCCAACGATTTTGAATCATTGACGCCAGGCCATCTACTTATGGGTGCTCCCTTGAATTCCATACCTGAACCAACTATTGACTGTGGTGAAATAAGTAATTTGCAACGATGGAAACGAATAACGGCAGCAAAACAACAGTTTTGGAAGCAGTGGTCAACGGACTACTTAAACGAAATGATGCATAAAACACGTTGGACTAAGCTCACTACAAATATTACACTTAATACACTAGTTCTTATCCATGAGGACAACGTACCACCAATGAAATGGGTTATTGGAAGAATAGTGGCGACATATCCTGGGAAAGACGGTCAAATCAGAGTGGCAGACACATGTTTTAACACAAATGGGTTCAATTTTCATTGATGTTTTTAAGTTTGAAAATGAAATTCGAAGTACAGCGCCATCTACCGCTTAATAGTACATTATTTATTCGAACAAATATGTTGCTGGAGTAGGAATAGATCAACTTCAGCGACAAATTGGAGTTACATTTTTGAAAAAAAAATTTCATTTTCAAACTTAAAAACATCAATGAAAATTGAACCCATTTGTGTTAAAAGACGCATTATAAAACGTTATTTTATCTGTAGAATCTTTTAATACCAAATATGTTTAAATACATTAACATTTTTTAATATTCGAAATACAACCCTGGATGTGACATTTGTGACATTTGAATCATGATGCAACTAATAGAGGTTGTGTTATTGATGATTTGTTTTTCCTTCTGTTCATTATATGAAGAATCAAATTCAAATGTATTTGGGTTTATAATTTCTGGCTTACTTTTATTCTTGACAAACATTTGTGTTAACTTTGACATGAAAACAAATTATATTGTATTGTTGCCTTGATACATTGGCCGTAATACTGGTATCACCTGTTAGAACAAACATCACGATTCGAAGTAAACTGTTGCTTGCATTGTGAACGCCTTTTGAAAATGTTGCTTGCATTGTGATTCCGGCTTAACGGTACTTCAAAAGTAGAGAAAACGACGGCTACTTAAATGGAGACAACATATAACGAACATTTACACAAAACTGTTTTCAAATTTTGAAGCTACGGAGAGATTTTCGGTATGATTCAAATTTGCATCACGGCGCACTAGAGGTTAAATATAACTTGTAAAAGATGCTATTAGGTTACTTTTTATTGTATCGTGATACAATCTTATGAAAGTATCACAAGAGTTGAAACATCATGGTATCTTAGGCGGGGTACACTTTCTCACCAAACAAGATGCAATTAAGATACAACTACGATATCGTAAACGATGTTTTTCATCCAGACAGGGTTGTAAACAATGAAATATATCTATGTGCCAATGATGTGGAAACACTGCACAGAACAGTGTTGTTCATACTTGTGTGCACGATTAGGTGTTATGTCCCAACCGTCGATCGTACTCAAACGACCGTGTTTGTCACAAACTTGTGGACAGTTTGGTGTTTGGAATTAGTGTTGCACGCTGATGACAGTTCTATTATGTGTGCACACAAATGTGTTTCATTTTTGTGTTCTCTGTGTGCAAGTGTTTTCGTTTTTGAAACACTTGTATTGTGTGTTCTTTAGCAACACTGTATCACCACGTAGAATGTGCGGTGTCGAGTGTTTTGGTGCCATTCTGAACGCTGACGTCAAGTATTGTAAAATACCAAGAGAATCGAATCAAATTAAATCCATCTTCGATAGGTCGATACGGAAAATATATTACCGTTTGAGCAGAGTGTAAAAAAATGATTTCCCAATACATCGCATGAAGGAATTGGGGAGAGCTTCTCACAAACCAGTGAGCTGTGCGCTTTCTAGTTTTATACTGACTGATTGGGACCTACAGTTTTACCCCGGTTTCGAACGGTATTTTGAGATGCTTTTTTCATGGCTAAATACCCGATAGTATTGCCGTCACTACGTGAGGTGACCGCCGCCGCACAGTGGCGCCCGTAGAGCAAACGAAACTTTTCAACGATTTCAAATATGCTACTCTTAATAATATCACATTTTTGGTTTAGAAGATATAACCGTTCAAAGTTGACCGACTTTCGGTTTTCAAAAAAACACACAATTTTTAGTCAATTTGTTGCGATTTCAGGTGTAATATCACGAAAAATAGGTAACGAATCGCCGTATTTTTTGTTTGTATTTATTGATGTATTTATTGAATGTATAATGATAAAAAAAATTAACTGTTTGCTTTGTGTTTCTCCTGGTAAAACACTATTTAAAAACTATATGTTTTTTCACTATTTTTCAACTTTGACGGAAAATAAAAAAAATCCATATCTTTCTATATTTGCCATATTTTCAAACTATGTTCTTTGAGTATTCCTTTACATAATTCCAAAGGTTTTATCTGCCTCTAAGTGCCTCTTTGGCTTCTAGAGGTCAAAGAGTTAAAAAAGACATGGTTCTTGAGTGGGAAAAATCAAATCGTTAACCCTCCGTCATACACATGTTTCTATAGTCACATTCGTAACACATGGGTCAGGCCAGACCAACTGTGTACTCATTTTGTAAAACAATAAAAACAACTCGCGTAAACTTCTGTAACTGGCACTCATGATAGAATTATTGGGAAAATTAGCTGTACGGACAGCATGGGATGCCATCATTTCCAACATGAAACCCCTTTTTTGTCTGAATTCGTGGAAAGAACTAACAATTCTAGGAAAAACAAAATTACGTGATAAAATGGACGCAACAATTGTCATCCAGTCCACACGCATTCGTATTTTTAGAACCTGTACACGATGTGATTGGTCACCCGCCCTGTAGGTAGGCAGGTAGGCCAGCACTCCACCACACCACGCACAGTCCAACCCCGTTAAGACTCCGCCCACAAGAACCCAAGCGCACACTGGAAAATTCTACCTAATTTACCAATGACCAAAACATGGTGATAAAAACCTGCGTCATGCACAGCTACTATATAAGTGTAAACACTTAGCGTGGTTTCAACAAACCTGATTGTGCTATTATTGACCAACCATCTAACCGCGAGTTATTGAAAACATGGCGTTGAACAATTTAAAATTATTTGAACTGTTCAGAAAGTCAACCACACCAAAGTTTTTCACGGAAGCTGCTTTAGAAGAACCTGATAGCTTATACGGAAATATTGAGAGAAGTGAAATTATAAAAAAATAATTTTTATCTGATATATGCAAATATTAAGGCAAAATGGGTGAAAACTAATCGAACCATTCAGAAATTCAACTCCAAATACGAGGACTGGCTTAATGAAGACACCATCCTGGATATATTACCAGTAGATAAACCCACCACATCAACCAGAGGAGCAAAAGGAAGGCCAAAAAAAGTATTGAGGAGTGTTCAATTTTCACAAGAAAGAGGAAACTTGCCGAGGCCACCAATGACTTGACCACGAAGCATTTATCGGACGCGCTGTCTATTAAATACACAAAGGATAGTGAAAGAGTGAGGTCGCAGATTACAAAATCTGTTGCTGATGCAAGCCCACTGCGACTAAAAAGGATTAATGAAAGCATTCCCACGCCCACAAACGCACGCATTAAAAAGTATGGTTCCGAAGAAGCCTTGGCCTTGTTTATGGACTTAGAACTTTCCAAAGAAAAATATGAGATACTACGGGCATCCTTGATGCGACACGGGGCTGACGTTTTACCAGGATACAAGCATATTACGCAAGCCAAAATAAATTCACGACCACTGCATACGGAGTTTACGGAAGTCTCTGTGAAAGCCAATCTGCAGGATCTCATGGGCCATACAGCAGAACGGTTGTTGGAGTGTCTTCCTGAAAATGAGGTGAAAATTCTTCCTGAGAAACTGACATTGATCAGCAAATGGGGCTGCGATGGATCATCCGGACAAAGCGTTTATAAGCAAAGGATATCTTCCGATGACGCTACAATATCGGACGGAAATATGTTTATGGCATCTGTTGTTCCTTTGCGGCTAAAATCTGATGTTTCCCTACACTGGAAAAATCCACGTCCGTCATCAGTGCATTATTGCCGACCAATAATGTTTCAGTTTGCAAGGGAGTCGGCAGAACTCATAAGGACCACGGTGAAGGACATTGAAGAACAAATAAGCAAGATTAAGCCTACAAAGCTGCAAATTGGAGAAGGAAAATATATTGAATGCAATTACGAGTTCCACCTGACCATGGTTGACGGAAAAGTCCTCAACATTGTCATGCCCGATTTGCAAAAAGAGTCAGAAGAACTTTGGTAATTTAAACGATTCTACAAACGAGGAGAATTACGAATATGGAATGTCACCATTGCACGCAAGGATGAGGTGTATGCAGTTCTTGCTAAAACTGGCGTATACCCTACCACAAGAGGAGGAAAACTTCGATGAAAATACATCAATAAAGGATAAGGAAAAGATCAGAAAGAAGCAAATACAGGATGCTTTTTTTAAAGAAGTTGGACTAAAAGTAGACTGTCCCAAGCACGGATACGGTAACTCAAACGATGGAAACACTTCTAGGAGATTTTTTGAAAATGATGAGGCAGTAACTACAATCACTGGAATTGACAATCAAATTGTGAAAAGATTGGGAACGATCTTGAATGTTTTAAACTGCAAAGAAAACGTCAATTCTACAAAATATGGAGAATATGCATCGAAAACTGCATCTCTTTTAGCAGAAATGTATCCACAGAAGAAGTTGACCCCGACCGTCCATAAAATATTGGCGCATGGCAAAGACATAATTGAGTACCAGTGTTTGCCAATTGGAGAGCTTTCTGAAGAAGCACAGGAGTCTCTTAACAAATTTTATAAAAAATATAGATTGCAGAACACATTCAAAGCATCAAGGGTAAGGCAAAATGAGGACCTCTTCAACATGTTGGCAGCATCTGCCGATCCACTTATTTCTTCCCTGCGGCATGTGAAGTCACGAATAGAGTTAGAAAATAATTATAGTTTAGAAATGATTAGTTTTTTAGATATACCTTCTCCTACGAATTGTGATGAATATTTTACAGAAAATTTAAAAAAGAAGTAATTTTTTTTAATTTGTTGGGTAATAATTTAAAACATTAAACCCTAAAGAAAAAAAATAAAAACAATCTAAAAATGTAAAAATAATTTTTTTTAGTTACCATAAAATTGATTTTTCTACAAATTTTAACTTTGATAACCCATAAGTAGGACCCTACAAAGCGTAGCACCCTTTGCAAACGCTCATTTCATAGGCTGAACAGTTACACTGTGTGTAATTTTTTAAGTTATGGCAAAATAACGATATACGGACACCACGACGTGATAAAAGACTAAAAAAAAAGACCCGTGTTTCCCAATTTTTCCCAAAGTCATGCACTTTTTTTTTATGGGCCGCCAAAGATTTGGGGCCTCGGTATCATTTTCGTAAAAATGTGATCATTTTCTCAGGCTCATATCTTGCAAACCATTCAGAATTTCGATTTACTCTCTGAGGCAAAGTTGTAGCTCTTGTCATAAAGAAATTGCGAACATATAAAATCAAAAAAAATTCACCTTCCAGATCAAAATCGCAAAACACTTAAAAAAATTCGATTTTTTTTACCTTTTTTCCCGTGTTCAGGTCCATAGGTAGCAAACCGTTCAAAATTCAAGGCAACAATCAACTACAAAAATTTACATAAGATCTCAATAAACAAATTTCTAGAACATATAAACTTCCTGGGAATTATTCTTAACACCGTTTTTTAATTTCATTTGTTTTTTATTTACTTCAACATTGAGATACTATGCTATCTATTACAAAAATATTAAAAAAAAGTATTCGTATTATGTTTATAGTGTTGATGGCCCTGGACTTGCAAATCGCGCTCTCTTAAGTTGTGGATCCAAATCGTCGTCCGAATCTGACTCTGATTCAGCAATTATGGTGTCCACAGGCACGTTGCTTCCAGACTGCCCTCCATCATCAGCTCTTTCTTCTTCAAATACTTCATTAAGCAATGCGTCGACGTTTTTGCCTTTGTACCGTTTTTCCATGGGCATTATGGTTTGGTGAAACCGTTCTCCTTGTTCATCGGATTCGGTAGGGAGTTGTTTGATAAAATCGTCAAAATGAAAATAAAGAAAATGCAGCTTTAATGTCATCGATGCGCCGATTATCTCAAAATAATGCAGCAATTCTTTCACCCATTCTCTTGCTTCCGGTTCCGCGTCTCGATCCCCACCCAAGACTCTGGTGCATACACGCTGAAGGTAAATCCATGCCACTGAATGATTTTCATCAAGCGATGAATCAAAGTTGCTCTTGAATAGCTTTCTAATGTCAGGGCCATTAAGTACGCCTGGTAAATGAAAACAAAAAATAAAGACAGAAAGGAAAACATTAACATAGTGTAAATAGTACAATTAGGTGGACAAAAATTCGTTTTAAATTTACTACAATACCTTTTTTAATTTTGTCATCGCTACGCTTTGGGAAAACGCTTTTCAAATAGTCGAATGCGTTTGGACAATTTACAACGGCCACTTCGATGAATTTTTTAACACTTCCCAATTTTATGTGGATCGGTGGCAGCAAGATGTCCTGAGTATTGCCAATTAAAGGTGCATTCTTCAGTCTATGTTGTTGTATTTGTTCATCCACACTTCCTCTTGGCCTCCACGAGTTACATTGGAATTGATTCAGAGGTGAGCGTGAATCCCAATTACAAAGAAAACAAAAGAATTTTGGGAAGCCGCCCTTATCGATGATCCCTTGCAAAATGTTGATGACCTTCAAATCACAGCAAATCTTCCATTTATTTTCGTAATATTTGATTTCTTCCATTATATCTTTCAATGTTTCATAGCTTTCTTTCATGTTGATACCCATTGCTAGCGGAATGGAAGGTTTTCGGTTCGACACATGCAACAACACTGCTTTCAAGCTTGAAACAGAACCATCAATAAATAATCTCCACTCACTAGCGATGTAGTTCATTCCCATTTTTATACTGTAGCACTTTCACTTTTTTTACTTTCACTTTCACTTTATAACTTTCACCGCTGAGCTCTCGTTGACGTCGCGCTGTGTAATGCCTCGATGTGAGCGTCGTGTCGCTTTTATATTGTGTGCTGCGTCCCTTGTTGCGTGTGCTGAGCTTACTGCATTGCCTGTGCTGCTGCTGTCGGTGCATGATCCGTGATACCTAAGCGCTACCTAAACGGTGTTAACCCTTGGACAAACACATGGTTCTGGCCAGGCATATTTCATTTTTTGCTACCTATGGACCTGAACAGGAGAAAAAGGTTAAAAAAATTAAATTAAAAAATTTTCGGCAAATTTTTCACTTTTGCGTGCTGCCTAAACAGTGTTAAGAATCATCTCTAGGAAGTTTATATGTTCCAGAAATTTGTTTATTGAGATCTTAGGTAAATTTTTGTAGTTGATTGTTTCCTTGAATTTTGAACGGTTTGCTACCTATGGACCTGAACACGGGAAAAAAGGTAAAAAAAAATCGAATTTTTTTAAGTTTTTTGCGATTTTGATCTGGAAGGTGAAGTTTTTTTGATTTTATATGTTCGCAATTTTTGTTCTTTATGACAAGAGCTACAACTTTGCCTCAGAGAACGAATTCTGAACGGTTTGCAAGATATGAGCCTGAGAAAATGATCACATTTTTACGAAAATGATACCGAGGCCCCAAATCTTTGGCGGCCCATAAAAAAAAAGTGCATGACTTTGGGAAAAATTGGGAGACACGGGTCTTTTTTTTTTAGTCTTTTATCACGTAGTGGTGTCCGTATATGGTTATTTTTTTTCGTGTTGCACTGTGTTATCTATCATATGCTGTTTAAACTGTTGAATTATCTTATTCGGTTCAAAAGATATGATTTTTGCAACGAAAAAACTCAAATGGCGCCACTGTGCGCCGAAAGAAATTTAAAGGGGTCAGTGCAGGGATCGATCCCTGGATCTCATGAACAAGAGGCGCGCACACTAACCATTGCACCACCGACGGCAGAGTGTTACGTTGGAAAAATCTAACCGAACCTTTCAGTATCTGGCGAGGCCTCATACAAGACGGTAACCTATCATGCGATCTCTTCTACATCTTAAGAGAGATCATTATAAGAAAATCAGCAATAAATGGAAATAATACAACCAACATCAAAAGCCACATAGAGCTCGCGTATGCTAATGATATGGACATCATTGGGTGAACTCTATGAGAAGTTGCTGCAATATTTTCAACAATGGAATAGGATTCGGTGAAGGTGGGATTGGCAAGGACGAAGACAAGACAGAATTGATGGTTTCGGTGCACGGAGATTCCTCTCGGGTAGAACAATATGTGACGGTCGACAACTATTTTAATTTCAAGCTAGTAGAGTTGAAAATCTATTAGCCATCGGTGGCACAACGGTTAGTGCGCACAACACTTGTACATGAGAATGTGGGTACGATCCCTGCTCTGACCGCCTTATATTTCCTTCGACGACGGTCACCTCGCTTAGTGGCGGCGACACTATCAAAAAATAGTAATGAAGAAGCTTCTCAAAAAACAAAGCATTCGAAGCCGGTGTAAAACTATAGGTTTGAAGCTCTCCGATATATCTTAAATTAAAGATGTGTATTTATATATTTAGATTAGTATATCTACCTCGGATCGGCCGTGAGCAGGAATAACAGCGTCAGTCAGAAATTTATACGGATAATAGTAATAGCGAGTAGGTGTTACTTCGGTCGTATCCAGTTTTATAAACATAGGACACTCTCTCTCGAAAAATGAGCATCCAGCTGCACCAAACTTTTTTGCTACCCACAGATAAACTTATACGAAATACACCAACTCGCTCTCTCGATTTTGACTGGAGGGATTCGAACGTCTGGGAGTTGAAAGTTTCAACGTCAAGGGACGGATTCTGTCGCTAAGGTTTGATAAACACCTCCGAAATGGTTACTGTGAATGTGCAAAATTCATAAATATATAAATATTGGGAATGTTCAAAATTAAAAATGGAGAATTTTGTTCGATGTTTTAGCCAAACAGCTGACAGATGTCCGATTCCTCTCGGAAGAAGCACGAAGTGAGACGTCAGGTGAGACGTCATGATACTACCTGCCTTGCAGTGTAACGCAAATACCTGGGCAGTGTCGCGAGCAGATGGAACAAAACTGGGAGTCCTCGAGAGAAAAGTTGAACTACGAGCAATACGACTTGTATCCCAAAACGGTCGTATTTAGCCGAATGAAGAGAGAGCCATTGCATTGACTAGGTCATATCAGTGCAATGGATAAAGATGATCCAGCGAGTAAACCACTCGAAAGAATCGGAAGTAGAGGACGATTAACACTCCGCTACATGGAAAATGCGAAGAATTGAACTGGTTGGAAGAATCGTTTTTGGCATTACTAATTAAATTTACTGCATTACTTTCGAGAATAGGCAATAATACAATCAAGTGGGGTTTAGCTGAAAATAAGGCCATGAAGGAATGAATGGTTTCGACGAACCGAACATCCAGCCGATTGAAGGAAGGGGCGAAGTTGATAACCTTTATGATCTAAGAATAATAACGTCAGGCTAGAACGCTGACTAAATAATAGCGCTAACAAACAGGTTTTATTTCGAGCTAAGAAATCAGTTAAGGGAAAGGACCCTCTCTCGAGGGAAAAATATCTAACTTTATCAAACTATCGTATAACCTGTCTTTCTTTACGGCACAGAATCCTGCGTCTTATCGCACACTGACGAACCATCACTGGGAGTTTTCGGGCGAAAAATGCCTAGAATAATAGATATCGGCGAGTATCGGATGCGTTTGAACCAGGAGCTGTGTAAACTGTATCTCGGGCATCGACGTAGTTCAGCAACTCAAAATATCGTGGTTACGCTGAGTTGGTTATGTCAGCAGAATGGGCAAGGAGGAACCAGGGCGATTGGTATTAGAAGTCATACTCGAAGGACATCGAAAAATATGGCATCGAAGACTTCACTGGAATGACCCGAGCCCCAATTATGTATAACAATAATCGTCCAAACGATATCCTAGTATCGATAAAGCTAAGCATATGTAGAGCATATGCGGAGGATATCGAAGTGATGGAACACATTTTCTATCATTGGTCCATTTTTGCATCATAAAGACTCAGAGTCCTCTCTGATAAAACACCACCAATTTGGAAACGTCGCAAAGGAACAGATTGCAGAACATTGAGAAAAATTTTGCGTAGCACGAACTTCCTATACACTTTTTTTGATTACGAAGAGCGCACAGCCAGCCCACTTACTGGGTAAGTGTACTGTGTCCAGAAATAGGTGCATCATGACCTATTTCGGGACATACAAGTCTTCCGGACACACAAGTTCACCGACTCCTCTTTCTCCACCTTTCTAACCTAACGTGGTTCATTCTAGCACATACATTATTACATCTACTGCACACAGTGTATTTGATTGAACCAAAACATTTATGTATTTTTTCGCCTGGCTTCAGCCGCCGAGATGGTCTCAATGTTACAGTCGGTATTTTGCGAATATACAGTGAAGAGCAGAATTGTAACAAGTTTGATACAGTTTGGAAATAAATTCGTGTATTTTAACTAAATCAATTTATTGTTTTCTAGTGAATAAAAACAAAAACAATTTTAATTTAATGTTGATACAAAATGAAGTGTAAACATTGTAAAATTTTACAAATGTTACAATTTCGCACTCTGATTTTATGTTAATTTATTTTCTTTCTGATTCAATAATTTGTCCAGTAACCTTTGGGGTTTTTAAACCATTGTATACGGTTAGGCATGCTGTTGCAAAATTGTATGGTCATTTCCGCTGGAATTGTATCCCACTCTATCCCTCAACTCATTAACGCCTTTTGGAGCATCTGAAAACTTGGCGGGCTGAGATTTTATGTAATTCCAAAAGTTTTCTATCGGGTTTAAGTTCGGTGACTGCGCTGGTCATTTCATAGTTGTAAATTGTTGACTGTTTAACCAGCTCTTAAATGTTTTGGGTCGTTGTCAAGCTGAAAATCACTCTTTCAGTAGCAAGACCCGCTATTTTATCGCAGCTGGTAAATGCTGTTACAGAACTGAATGATGCTCTTCTTTTTCATAATACATACCTTCAATTTTAACCTGACGACATATTCTATTCGTCGTAATACATCACCATACCATTATGGATCTACCACCATGCTTCATGGTTTGTGATAATGCATTCGGGGTAGTTGTGTTTGTATCTTTGGTCCAGTACCATTCACGGCCATCGGACTCAAATTGATTGATTGTAGTCTCATCAGACCATACAACCTTAAGTACGAGGCGTAGTTGTATTTTTATTTTCCAGTTTTCATAGACTTGGGCGAATTCTTTTCGAAGCTTCGTATTCTTTTGTGATAAAAAATGGTTTCTTTTTGTTCTCTGCATCCTTAACACCCAATCTTCTGCTACTTCGACAAGTTTTTAGTGCGGTTTTTTCACTTGTCACTTATTTTGACAAATGACGAGAAGTGCGGATATCAATCTTTCTGGGGCATCCAGGAGCAGTTCCGTTTTATTCTCTGTCATATGACTTACATTAAACTTTTATACAACGTTCCGAACAGAATTATTGGAACGAAGTTCCTTATCGCACGTTGCGGGATGGGGGCTAAATGAAAAATTTTTAAACAACTTTTTTTAACTACTTGATTACAACCCATTATTATCAACTATATTGGGTACTTTTGGTTTGGTTTAAAGGGAAGATTTCTAGGTGGGGCCTGTGTATTACATTTTGTAGTTTGAACCCGACATAAAGTAAATTTAGAAAAGCCAAAGTGCACGACTGGCAAATCCATGAAACGCAACCCTCAGCATGTAATTATATTTGGCAGCACTTTAAAACTCGTACTTTTGGTTTGTGCCCAGACTAACATATTTCTTGTTTAATGGGAAATTTTCTAGGTGGAGCCTGTTTATTACATATTGTAGTTTGAACCGAATTAAAAAGTAAATTTAGAAAAGCCAAAGTGAAAGAAGTTTATAAAAATAACATCTTAACGAAGTACCTTTGCTTAAAAAAATAAATTTTCTTACAAAAAGTATATTTTCTTTAAAAAAGTAATTTTTTAAATAAGTACCTTCTCTGAAAAGAGTACATTATCTTACAACAAATTGCCTTTGCTTAAAAAACTACATTTTCTTAAAAGAATACCTTTTTTGTAAAACAAAATAACTTTTCTAGAGATAAGTACCTACTCTTAAAATTATATCTGTTCTTTCGTAAGCTTTTCTTCAAAAAAAAATACCTTCTCTGACAAAAAATTGATTTTCTTACAAAAATTCATTTTCTTAAAATTACCATTTCTTAAAAATAAAATACCACCTTTTCTTTTGTTTTCTGGAGATAAGTAGCCTTCCTGAAAATAAGTAAATTTTCTTAAAAATTTATTTTATGTAATAAAAATTCATACTCTTAAGCTTTTTCTTAGCTTGGTGCCGGCGACACTATCGAGTATTCAGCCATGAAAAAGCTTCTCAAAATACCGTTCGGAACCGGTGGAAAACTGTAGGACCCAATCAGTGAGTGTAAAACTAGAACGCGCACAGCTCACTGGTTTGTGAGGAGCTCTCCCTGATCCTTTCACGGGATGTAACGGGAAACCATTTGTTTTTATTTTAATAAAAGAAGTACCTCTCATCAAAGAAAGGACCTTTTCGGGAATATATAATACATATTCTTACAAAAGAGGCCTAAAAATATACTTTTTTTTTTGAAAAAAATACATTCAATAAATACAAAATTTCTTAACAAAAGACCCATTTAAATTACAGGCGCCTTAGGTGTGTTGAAACAAACTAGCACATAATACAGGGAGTCCCCTAAACTGTTGTCTAAACTTAAACTCGTGATAGCTGAGAACAAAAGCTACAATGTTTGTTCTTACGCCAATTGCCTAGGTGGCTTCGTTTTCGACATATTCGTGTTTAAAATAATTGAAATTTTCAATAAATGCATTATCTACTTTTTAAATGAAAAAGAAATATCATTGAAAATTGCTTCAAAATTGATTTTAAATAATTTATTTTTTCGTTTGAAATTAAAACGAATTTTTTTTAAATGTTTTCAATTAACGAAAATTTTCAAAATGAGAGCCTTGTTGCGTTATGCACTTAGATAAGCGGTCTAAAAAAATAAAAATAAATTATTTAAAATCAATTTTGAAGCAATTTTCAATGATATTTCTTTTTCATTTAAAAAGTAGATGATGCATTTATTGAAAATGCATTCAAAAATCCAATTATTTTAAACACGAATATCTCGAAAACGAAGCCACCTAGGCAATTGGCGTAAGAACAAACATTGTAGCTTTTGTTCTCAGCTATCACGTGTTTAAGTTTAGACAAAAGTTTAGGGGACACCCTGTATATAGCGAAAGGAACTTCGTTGCAACCGGGTGTCGCTGACACCTCATGTTATTTTTTTTATTTTTTAACAATTCCATGAATACAACTTCTTTAGATGCTTCCATATTTGATTAGCACGTGGACAATAATGAGCAATGGAAAATATAACGGTACATTTATGAGCTACGTGATGGAATGTTTGAGTTTCTAGATCTGGAAGAGTCGAAGAGAGTGCAATATTGTAACATTGAGGAGAGTGCGTAATTGTAGCATTGGGGTTTGTTTGCATATTACGCTCGTTTAAACATAGTATATGTATAATTGTTGTATATTTAAGTGTTCATTACGTTCAAAGAGTCCAGATCAAAGTAAAATTTTAAAACAAAATCAATGAGTGTTCGAACTCACGGACGATTTGTTAACGCCTTTTTGTTCAAGGGTACCTGTTCGATTTCTATGAACACATTAGTAAATGTTACATTGGAAAATAAAAAAAAGAATAGTTCGTTCTATAAATAGAACTTTCAAAACTTCTGCACCAGTACGTGTAAGTAGGAAAGCAATGTGTAAGTAGCGACAACAATCGCTCTGCACACAATTAATAAACGTCTTCGGTTAGTGACTTGTGTAAATACACACCGCAGTGGCTTAACGGGCTAGACGCTGCTGAAGATGATGCTTCACAAACATCGAAACGATCGTCCAGCGAATGTGAGTTCGAATCCCACCCGCGGCATTTACATTTTTTTCACTAACCGGAGGAAACATGATCTCTTACAGCCTTAAAGGAAATTACAACTTTAAAAAAAGAATAGTTTTTGTGCTGAAAGCTCTTTCGCTATTGCATTTTCTTTTTTCTTACATCTGCTATAACATTAAAGCCGGAATCACAATGCAAGCAACATTTTCAAAAGGCGTTCACAATGCAAGCAACAGTTTACTTCGAATCGAGATATTTGTTCTAACAGGTGATACCAGTATTACGGCCAATATATCAAGGCAACAATACAATATATTTTGTTTTCATGTCAAAGTTAACACAAATGTTTGTCAAGAATAAAAGTAAGCCAGAAATTACCAAAACCAAATACATTTGAATTTGATTGTTCATGTAATGAACAGAAAAAAAGCAAATAATTTAAGTTGTTCTTATCACACATCCTCTATTAATAGCATCATGATTCAAATGTCACATCCAGGGTTGTGTTTCGAATATTAAAAAATGTTAATGTATTTAAACATATTTGGTATTAACAGATTCTATAGATAAAATAACGTTTTATAATGCGTCTTTTAACACAAATGGGTTCAATTTTCATTGATGTTTTTAAGTTTGAAAATGAAATTCGAAGTACAGCGCCATCTACCGCTTAATAGTACATGATTTATTCGAACAAATATGTTGCTGGAGTAGGAATAGATCAACTTCAGCGACAAATTGGAGTTACATTTTTGTAAAAAAAACGAAAGTCCATTATGTGAAATTCTGTGTGTGAGAACGAGATAGCATGAAAAACGAAATTGTCGCTTGCATTGTGAATGCGGCTTAACTGTAATATTGTTAACATAAATAAAGAAATATTTAGCTCACTGAAATAATTGTTTTTGTTTTGCCATAAAAAGAGAGACGTCAAAAATTATTGAATAGTATCATGGCACAAACAAATGGTTGAAGCACTAGCCCAGCTGATTTGAACTTTTTTCTGGAGTGATTTTTTCTCTTATGTCAAAGTTTGTTTACTTTTGTTTGTATACAATTGCCTACAATTGTATACAATTGTTCTCCTACAATTGCTGTTTTTGAAATGTGTTCTCCGTAAAAATCACATAGAAACGTTTTAATTTTCGTACTTAAACCATAGACTAATACTTATAGTAGTCCCTATATTTCTCCCACCAATTTTATGACATTTGGCCTGTTGTGATATGAACGTTGGATGTCGAAAAGAATTGCTCCAATGATACCAGATAGAGGCAATGGTTCAAAATAACAACAACGGCATTTCGTTTTGTGTGTTTTAATTATTGTGTTAAATACAACACAAATGTATGCTAACAATAACAGTCAATAAAAAAGTTTAAAACACTTTTAAATCTCACAGTTTTTCACCAAAACCACATGAAAAATTAAAGCAAGAAGTTACTGTAATTCCAACTGGTATATGTCATTTTTCGTCAAACATCTCTCTATCACACCGACCGCATCACGAAGAGTGTGAAAGAAAACGTCAGATGAGCCAAATATTTTCTCTACTAAGATTTACTCTATGACTTAAACACTTTCAAAATATCAAATAAAACACAGGCATTTTGTAAATAATACTTTTTCCAATTTTGTATAAGTTTTCATTACTTTTCAATCAGCTGAGTTGACACAATCTAGAAAAAAAAATGGTGTTCCATAACATCCCATGAAGGGATTGGGGAGAGCTTCTCACAATCAGTGAGATGTGCGCTTTCTAGTTTTACACTCACTGATTGGGACCTACAGTTTGACACCGGTTCCGAACGGTATTTTGAGAAGCATTTTCATGGCCGCCATCACTTACCGAGGTGACCGCCGTCGAAAGAAATGTAAGGTGGTCTGAGCAGGGATCGCACCCAAGTTCTCATGTACAAGAGCCGCGCACACTAACCATTGCACACTGAGCAAAAACAAACTGCCTGTTGTTTTTGGTTTGTTGTATTTGTTGTCGTACTGCATCTACCATTATATTTCTACCATGAATAGTATAGAGAACTTATTGCACTCTTTTTCCGCTCTCATGACGAGAGTCTGAGTAAAAGAGCATAAACGAGTCTTATTCTCTTTATAGGATATTTCAATATAAATGCAACATTTCGACAATGTTATTACATAAAACAATACAAAAACCCAAATGTTTCAAAAGGCATCAATGTTTCTAGTCTGTAATACACTATACAATACTCTTTGGCGACGATCTGACGTTACCTTTCACACTCTTCGTGATGCGGCCGGTGTAATAGACAGATGTTTGACGAAAAGTGACATTCACCAGGTGGAATTACACGAACTTCTGACTTTAATTTTTCATGTCGTTTTGTTGAAAACCTGTGAAATTTAAATGTGTTTTACACTTTTTTATTGACTGTTATTGTTAGCCTACATTTGTGTTGTATTTAACACAATAATTAAAACACACAAAACGAAATACCATTGTTGATATTTTGTTGGTTGTTTTGAACCATTGCCTCTATCTGGTATTATTGAAGTAATTCTTTTAAGCAGCCAACGTTCATATCACACCAGGCCAAATATCATAAATTTGCTGAGAGATCTGTTAAGTCTACTATTAGAATTAGTCTACGAATTGGTCGCTGCTGATACATCAATACTATCATACTTATTTTCAGGAAGAGACTATTGTTGTATAACAACCACGTATGTGATACTAACGCTGTGTGTTGTTTGCATGTGTTCACTTTGATAAATAGATAAGAATTAAAGTTTTATACTTCTATTATGGGAAACCTGTTACGATTTTGTTCGTCACTGAATATGTCTGACGAAACTTATTTCCAGTATATTTCCAATGAAACTGGAGCTAGTAACAGGTGAGTCTTGTTAAGCAGTCGAAAGCATTACATATCAAATTTTTCGCTTTAAGTCGATCCTAGTATGCCCACCTTTTGCATGGCCAAAAGTCGTCAACAATAAAATCACATTCACTAATTTCAACATTTCTGCACTTAGCATTTACTATTTACTTCGGAAAACTGTTTGATTTACACTGACTATTCAATCCGTTTTGTCAGCGTTTTTATTCACTCTTCCATTCCACATTGAATTCACCACCTCTTAGTTATTGGTTGTGTAAATATAGTGCGAAAATTCTTCTCCTACGGATATTTGATTGCCTATAAATATCCCCAGCTCTTGAAGATAAGACCATGGTGTGGTCATAGGATTTTTGTCATATTTGAGTGAAGCAATACAATTGTCTGTAAATACTTGGAACAACGATATTCACCCCTTATGTTTATTGCGATATTTATCGTAATCCATAAAATTGCTGCAATTATTATTTATTTCTGATATTTTTCTTGTAACTCTAATTTGTGGCAGCACCGCACAGTGAAGACTCTCCGGAAACAATTGGAAATAATTCAGACGTTTTTAAACAGTTTGACTAGTGTATTGCTATTGTCTGGTTTTTCGGGGTTTTTTTTAAAGAATTTTTACAGCACTGATATTACAGCACAGTATTACAAATCTAACGACTTTTCAATTTCTATGGTGACTAAACCCATCCATCAGGCAGACGCAAAGGACTTTTTGTAATATTTAATTTGCAGCTAATGAAGAACAATTTCAACTAAAGCGAACCACACAGACTTGTCATTCTTTTTTTCTGGCTTTTGAATTTGAAAAAAAGAAATGTTGTAAACATGATAGTTATGCGAACAACTTCGATTACATTCTTAATTGGTAGCAAGAGGGGCTGTAAGCAGACAATACACATCAACGATAGCTGATGTTCATGCTCATGAATGACAAGTCTGTGGTCCGCTTTAATTACACAAATTGTAGATCCGTAAATATGTTTCAATTGAAATTATAAGGGGCGTTTTTTTCGTAACCTACATAAGTTAACATCATCTGTTACGAAAAAAAAACGCATAGGCTTCATCCGATAATTCTTCCTTTGTATTTGTCAATTCGTTAATTTAAAAGTCAAACACAAAACAAACTTCTAAAAAATTCAATGTAATATACGAGGTCATTATAAAGGGTTATCCATTTCGTGGTTTCAAAAGTATAGGGCTGGAATTCGACATCTGTCAAACTAAGTTGTTAAACCAATTTTTTTTCTTTTCAGTTGAAAGTCTGACATTGACGAAAATAGATCGCTTAACTATCACACAACGCATAAAAATTATTAAAACCTACTACAAAAATGGTGATTCTGGCACAGCCACATATCGTGCTTTAAGAGGAGATTATGGTTTACATAATCGTCCAACTACGCAAGCAATTGGCAAAATTGTGAGGAAATTTGAAGAAGCTGGAGCTGTTACAGATATTGTAAAGCCGTTGCATCATCGTTTCGCTCGTTCCGCTGAAAATATCGCTGCTGTAAGTAAAAGTTTTGCCGAAGACCCGAATGTATCGATTCCTCGTCGTTCTCAGGAATTAGGACTGTCTTACGGCACATTATGGCGTATTTTGCATTTGGATCTACACCTACATCCATATAAAGTCCAGCTCACACAACAACTGAAGCCAGCTGACCACTCACAACGTCTTAGATACGTGGAATGGGTGCTTGAACAACAGGCGGTGTACGGCGCTTTTTCGAACCAAATTTTCTTCAGCGATGAAGCACATTTCTCACTCGGTGGGTATGTTAATAAACTAAAGTGTCGTATTTGGGGTTCTGAGAATCCTCAAGTAATTGAAGAGATGCCATTACATCCAGAAAAAGTCACTGTTTGGTGCGCTCTTTGGTCCGAAGGTGTGATTGGACCTTACTTCTTCGAAAACGACGATGGAACGACTGTCACCGTCAATTCGGAGCGTTATGGTCATATGATAACCGACGTTTTTTTGCCTGCTATTAAAGAATACGACTTGGAGAATATGAGTTTCAACAAGACGGTGCCACATGCCACACAACTCGAGCGAATATGGCTTTATTGCAAGAGACATTTCCTGGCCGCGTAATTTCTGGTCGTGGCGATATCAACTGGCCACCAAGATCATGCGATTTGACGCCATTAGACTTTTTTTGTGGGGCTACGCGAAAGACCGTGTTTATGCAGATAAACCTTTAACTCTTGAGCACTTAAGAAGCAACATTCGTCAAGTTATGGCTGAAATACCGCCCAATATGTGTCAAAAAGTGGTCGAAAATTACCTCAAAAGAATCAATGCTTGCAACACTTCGCGTGGTGGTCATTTAAATGATGTAGTGGTTCACACATAATGTCAACATTCAAACTTTATAATAAAAAAGAAATATCATGAAAAAAAATATTTTATATGTCTTTTATTTACGTTTACTTTTGAAACCGCAAAATGGATAACCCTTTACTACATTCTCATTGTAGCAGTATTCTCTCACTTGGTTAGTAGCATTGAATTATTGTACTCGTACTGAAATACAGATGTTTGGGTAAACGAAATCTCCAAACACGAAAATTCAATTATAATGGTTCAGGTCTTTAACGCCACATTGGGATATCACCGAGTTTAAAAATACACCAGGCATCGTAAACGACCACCTGCAGCCCGCTCGATCGCCACGAGTCGTAATATACGACTCGAGAGCACGTGCGAAAAAAATACACAACCCAGTCATTCACGAGCAAGCCCCGTGCATTTGTTTATATGCATATTCGTAGGCACTTTTTCGACTCAAACGAGGAGAGAAGTAAAGGCAAATGGCTGCAAGTGATGAACGTGGATCGGTGCCCTCATTTATTTTCCATAATTTGCACGAAAAGTACATAAAATTTAACATGACGAACATACAATGTATTAGAAACTACATACAACGTTGATTTACCATACCATGCATTTAAAAGTGCAGAGAATGTACCACAAAGTAGTACATATCATGGTCAATAACGTACATAACCTGCAAAAAAAGTACATAAATTTCGTCAACAATTTACAAAAACTACACATCGGGAGTACTTTACCCAGAATATATTAAGTGTAGTAAAACCAGGGTTCGTATTTCGTGGGTAATGAGTTGCATTGGGTTACCCAATGCGAATGGAATGGGTAGCGATCGTTTACCCATTACCCACAGGGTATGGGGAAAATAATGGGTAGCTACCCACGAAAATGAGGAATTACCTATCACGATTACCCATTACCCTCAGGGAAATGGGGAAAATAATGGGTAGCAACCCACGAAATGGGGAATTACTCATCACGATTACCCATCACCCTCAGGGAAATGGGGAAAATAATATGACGATGGGTAATGGGTTACCCAGGGTAACCCATTCCCATTTTTAATCGAAAATATCAAAAAATTAGGAAAAATTAACCAATTTTTGGGGTTTTCTAAGGGGTTTTCATAATGTGGTCCAATTCGTATGGAAGAATTTTTTTCGAAAAATCGCCAAAATAAGAAAATCGCTAAAATAAGAAAGTGGCTATAAAAGTGACGCGTCCAATAGGGAAAATAATAAAAATTTTACCTCCACAAGAGGCTTTAACCCATGGGTCTCACCAATATGACATCACTTTTTTCGATTTATAGCCAACTTTTTATTTTAGCGATTTTCTTATTTTGGCAATTTTTGGAAGAAAAATTCTTCAATACGAGTTGGACCACTTTATGAAAACTCCTTCGAAACGTGCAAAAATTGGTTATTTTTTCGATTGGACGCTCCGTTTTCGAGATATAAACATGAGGGCGATTTAGCGAAACAAAAAGAAAAATTAAATTTTTGCGATTTTTTTTTGGGTTTGCTTTAGTTGTTGTTTGTTTCCAGTATTGTCTTGGAATTCTGCTTGTGGAAGAAGAAATAATCAATAATATTTTATACAACTTTTTAAATATTTTGTTAATAAAAGTAACTACCCCTTATATTTACATCATAACTTTCGAAACGTCGTGGAAATATAAGAAGAAATGGAATGACATACATTTTATATTTTTCATACAACAAAGTCAAACTTGGTAACACTTTTATCGGGGTTATTCTCAACGTCTAAAATTAAACATGTTAACGTGCAGGTTGAGTTATATGAGTTACTGTGTATAAGTTTCGAAAAAACGTCCCTATAATAGGCTTGAGTAGAAATTTAACCAATCTTCAATTGAATGCGTAGTTGGATTGAGTTCAAAGTTAAACAAAAGTTAATTAATTTTTCAATTATATATCCACACGGATTACGAGGATAAGTAACATTTAATATTTTATTTGAATTAAATGTGTAATCAACTTGAGTACGATGTCAATCAAAACTTTAAATTTACTTGGCAAATTGATTGTTATGGTGGAATGTTGAAATGGCACATTTCATCAGCACCCTTCTGTATAAGTATTTAGATTGTATGATCAGTAGGGTGGGTCAATTTGTATGGGACCAAAAAACTTGCCAAAGAGTATAGCAGAAACGTAATCTACGGCAAATTCTAAGAAAATGTTCCCAAGAATTGTAATGGTATCTTTTATTTTTCCAGTGTTTTATTATGTATTTCTTTCTCTTCGAAAGCATGTTATAATCTCGTACCATTTTAGCGAAAATTCGACCAAAAAGTCAAAAAAGGAACTAATAGACATGGTTCAGGGCCCTCCTTCTGTAAAGACAAGGACGGAATTCTCATCGCAGATGTGCAAAGTATGTTGGGAATATGGAGAGATCATTTCTCCGCGCTACTGGTACCTGTGATATCCAATGACGAGACAATCGATCTATATTTGGATGACGACGTCGATTGCAACCCTCCTAACCAAGACGAGGTCAGACCAGCTATTGCCCGGCTTAAGAACAATAAAGCCGCAGGAGCCGATGGATTACCGGCGGAGCTGTTTAAGGTTGGCGGCGATGAGCTGATAAGGTGCATGCATCAGCTGATTAGCAAAATTTGGTTAGATGAATGCATGCCCGGCGATTGGAGTCTCAGTGTACTATGTCCCATATTTAAAAAAGGTGACCCGAGTCTCTGTGCCAACTACCGTGGAATAAGAATTTTATCCATAGCATATAAGGTTCTATCAAGCATAATGTGCGAAAGACTAAAACTAATTATGCTTGACCTCCCTATCGTGCGATCTCTTTAAGATCTTAATAGAGATTATTCTGAGAAAAGCTGCTGTCAACATGAATAAAGCCATCAGCAGCAAAAGTCACATGCTGCTCGCGTATGCTGATGATATAGATATCATTGTATACACAGTTAGAGAAGTTACTGCAGTGTTTTCGAGAATTGAGAAAGAGTCACGAAAAGTGGGTCTGACGGTAAATGAGGACGAGACAAAATTAATGGTTTCAACCAGCAGGGCCTCCACGCGATTAGACCAAAGCGTGAATGTTGATAACCGTTATAATTTCGAGGTGGTAGACGAATTTATATACCTCGGATCTGCCGTAAACAAAAACAACAACGACAGCCTTGAGATCAAGCGGACAATTGTGCTTACGAATAGATGTTATATTGGGCTGAGCAAGCACTTTAGAGATAAAGCCCTCTCTCGAGTAACAAAAGTCCAATTATACCAGACTCTCATACAACCTGTCTTGCTTTATGGCGCAGAATCCTGGGTATTATCGCAAGCAGACGTCATCGAGAGAAAAATACTCCGAAAAATGTATGGCCCTATAGGGCACAACGGCGAGTATCGGCGACGCAAGAACCATGAGCTGTATGAGCTTTATCCTGACATTGACATAGTTAAGCTGATCAAGATAACGCGATTGCGCTGGCTAGGCCATGCCGGTAGAATGAATGAAGACGAACAAACACGAAGGGTTTTCGAAACCGAACTCGAAGGAAGACGAAAAATATGAAGACCAAGACTCCGCTGGAAGAATCAGGTTGACGAATCCCTGCGTACACTTAGGATTGCCAACTGGTTGGCGAAATATGTTATCTTCGTTTTGTAAGGTCCCTGACCCCTCGGGGTTGTTCGTGACCGGATAAGTAAGTAAGTAGTACTTATATAAAAATAAGTCTCAATAATATTTCTTTTGTAAATAAGGCAAAATTTCCAATTAGTTTTTTTTCTTGTTGAAACACGCTAATTTGGAATTTTGAATCTTCTGGTAAAAATATAAATATTTCCCCACAAAGCAAATCATAAAAACGAGAGGAGAAAAAAAATTTGATTGTTTTTATACCGAAATCCCTATAACTATTTGTAAGATTGACAGACCTCGATCTTCGAACCTCGTCGCCACACCAAACCTCACTGAAGGCCTTCATGCAACGTTGGATGATGCAGAGAAAGTGAAAGAAAGAAAGTGAAGAGAACATTTATTTGCATTTCGTCGTACCGGAGTTATCTGCACGTAACTATATCACAAAATCCAAAAAATTGAGATAAGAACACTTTCCTCTTTCTAAGGTCATTTTTCAAGATCTATCAATCTGTCTAGTCCCCAGGTCGCTACCTCTTATAGGTTATGAAAATTTTTGGCATTTTATAATTGTATATCCATAAAAACAAAAATAAAACGAGCTAAAACATCGTATATACCAATTTTGTGGATATACAAGGAAAAATATACGAAATTTGCGAATTGAAAAATTGTTACTTTATCTCCACGTATGTGCAAATAATACGTATGTTACTCATGAAAAACTTAATTCTAATCATAACTTAAATATCAAAATAATTAATTTTTCAATTTCAATACTCCATAGAACAGTATTTGTTATAAACTAAAATATTCATAAAAATAAAAATGTAAAAACAAATTTATATCACTCGAACACAATATTTCAGTCTGAAAATTCGGCTGAATGTAAATAATAAAAAACCAACCCGTAAAAAATATGGTTTTTGTCTATAAATTCTTTATATGTATATGACACATGGTTTTTTATTTTACGCATTACTCTAGACACAAACTTTAAATGACAACCAATCCCGCCCAAATTTGCAGCAGATCTTAGAATACCCAATTTTGTTCAAATACTGTTAACAGGTGCAGAAATAATGGATTTTTAATTTGTGATTTGTATGGGAGGTACCACGCTCCTTTTTCCAGTCCCGCCCATATTTTGTTAGTTCTTTTTTGTCGTCGCCATTCAGATTGGAAAGAATTTAAAAAGCTACTTTTTCTATTATTAACCAGATACTAAGTTAGAAAAGTATTTAACATCTTTTTCCGGAAGATAAATATAAAGCCATTCAATGTTGCTTTTCACTGATGGAATGTTATTTCGGACTGAATTATCCAACTCAATTTCAAAAAGATTGTGTGGTTTGATGGATTGTTTTTTCAGCAATAGGCGATGTATATTGACTTTTAATTAATTGTTTTTATGTACATATTTTTCAAAAAATATGATTAAAAATGTTTGAATTATTCTACATTTGAACTTTTTAACTCTAATTACCAATTCAGTAATTATTAGTAAGTGCCTACTACTGGGTCATATCTTACCCCAAGCACTGTAACGTCAGTAATACTAAATACCAAATAAGAGTTAATTACGAATAATAAAATAAATGAAATAGCAATATAAATATGAATCTTAGTGTTTTTAAAAAACGAATGTAAAAGGAAACATTTTTTAACGTGTTTCTTTTAGTTCTTTGCCACGTATATCCCACAATTTGAACACTGTCTCACAAAAAGTGGCGTATACGATTAAATGACAACATTTTTCTGAAGGAAAAAATTGGCATATCTGGAAAAGTTTTCTCCATGACCATTGATAGTTTTACATACAACAATGAAGAATACCCACCATTACATCTTAAACAAATATTGGACCACTTTTTTCATAGCAATTTTTTGATATACCTTTCTGAAACTTTAAATTCAATTTCCCAAAAAAAATAACATTTTTGGATGTACGTGCAGATAACTCCGGTACGACGATTTATCAACAAATTAAAATTACATAGCAGAAAAGATAAAACTTAGGAAATTTTATATCATTTCTCTTACGCAATGAGAGATTAATCAGAGATTGATATACGGTCTGCCTTGTTATTTGATTTCTAACCCTTTTGGGTTATTTTTTTTTTCTTTTCTCGATTTTTATTCTCTACCGGGTTTTTTCTTGTTCTTGATTTTGCTTTGATTTGTTTGTCTATCCCCTATTCTATAATTTGAAGTTTTTCAGATTTCTTTGTTAAAATCTTTGATTACATTAAGTTTTATACTATGCCTGATAATTTCTTTATTATTTTTTATTTTTTTGATCAATAAATACCTTGAATATTGTTAATCTTTGTATTTTGATTTAAAACACATGTGATCCCTTTTAGTTCAGTTTTAACAATGTCTTCTTTTATTGAAGAATTATAAGTACAACAACTGTCATAATGACATCTGTTACAGAGTGTTTCATATATATTAATTATAAATACATATTACACGTATGTGTAATAGAGTATATACAACAAATATGAAGTAAAATCCTAAAATGTATAACTTCAGTGGCGTATGCAAATTGTTAAAGGATTTAGGGGGGTTTTAACTAAAATATACGGCATTATTTAAAAACCCACATGTTGGGAGGGTTTAGAGGAATAGAGCAAAAATATATGTCTTGAGGACATATTTTAAATTTTCGTTTCATTCCAAAAGAGCATTTGGTTAACGCACGTGATTTTTTTTTGTAAACTGTACGGATGTCGCCAATGGAAACAAGACCCTCGCCCCCATATCTTCGACCTGGCCAGTCTGCGAGTACGTGCGTGCTGTTTCGAGAAGCGACTAGGGAACAGGGTATACTTATACCATTGTCCATAACACTGCTTCCAGGGGAACCTTTAGCTCTCAGAACTTACATTACAGAATCCATGGTTCTAAAATCAAAATCAAAATTTGTATATGAGTGTAAAAGATCGATACCATTGAAACTTGATACTCTTCGATGCAATTTCACATATACATATATTCTACTCGTTACTGCGGATAACTTCACTCACCTCTGCACCCACTTTTCGTAGACTTTGGACAAGCGTTTGATTCTATATACCGGGGAGGGATACTGGTCAAGATAGTATCCATGATTCCAGAACTGTCCAGGGATGCATAATATAAAGTTCATTTTAATGGAAAGAAAAGCCAACATTTAACCACATTTGCGGGGACTAGTGCGCCACCTTATTTCTTCAACTAATGGACGAGGTAATGAAAGCAGACAACGCAGAAGCACAGCTCGACATGCAGTGGAAATTTGATGACCCACAAATTTGATGACATCAGGCACAAGATAAACAGTCACAATGCGAAAAAAGTAAATCGACGCTGGGCTGTTGGCATAGACCTTATCTTTCACGTGGCCCCGAAGGAAGAAGTCGCAAGGTGTTACATCACAAGATCTCGGTGACCAATTTTGATCACCTCTTCGAGAGGTAACAAGGTGAGGAAACTTTACCCGTAAATTGAGGGCGCTTGGGTTTTCCGAGACCCAGTTTCCGAAATACATGGTGATTCAAAGTAACACCTCTTGTTGGAAAACTCTTTATTCTAATTAAGCATTGCTACTATCAGACGCCATATGTGGATAATTGGGAAAAAGGGATTGTATTGGAGCGAATTTTTATAATTGTCATAGTTTCTTCTACATGTAATGACAATGAATTGATCAAGCGCCTATGCACGTTTTCCACGCATCGTTTAGACATTACATAAGCAAATCGGAGCAGCATGAGCATGACGGTGTGTAATTTTCCAAAACGCTTTCTACACACAGAGAAGAGATTCGTTGTCACAACTATATTTCCTTGAACTATCACCTTATTCAGTTGTGATTACCAATAATTGTTTGTGTTCAGTATCACCAAATGTTGTGCATATCAATTGATTTGTAATTCAGTTTCGGTTGCAAGAATTTTTGGTAAAATGTTTATAATTTTTTCGATTGAACGCACGGTTATCGAGTTATAGCCACTTTTTTATTTAAGCCATTTTCTAATTTTGGCGATTTTTCGAAAAAAAAAATTCTTCCATACGAATTGGACTATTATTTTCCCCATTTCCCTGAGGGTAATGGGTAATCGTGATGTGTAATTCCCCATTTCGTGGGTAGCTACCCATTATTTTCCCTAATGCCCTGAGGGTAATCGTGATGGGTAATTCCTCATTTTCGTGGGTGGCTACCAATTATTTTCCCCATACCCTGTGGATAATGGGTAAACGATCGCTACCAACAATAATGGGTTACTCATTACCCACAAAATACGAACCCTGACAGCAACCGTCTTTTTCTTTTCGTTCGTGTTGTCGGTTTCGGGTTGAGCGTAACACACGAATCAGTCTCTTACTGACCGCTCGCTACGAACGGAACCGTTCGTCGCTCAGCTACTCAGGGTCAGTAAGTTAGCAAAGCAAGCAAAAAGTCCACAAAAAAAGTCTTTATTTTTATTGTTCCGATTGCCTTATGTTGTTGCCTTAGATATTTCGTCACAGGCAAAGCATTAAAGAGGAAGGGAGAAGCGGACTTGCGTACATTTGCATAAGCATTTATAAGTTAAGCTAGTGTCGCCGCTCAATAAAACAAACTATTTGTCAACAAAATGTAAAATAGAGGGCGGATCACTAAGTCCGAGACTTTTCAAACTGCCGTCAACATATGAAAATATGAAATCCAGCAGGTCAATTCTGTAATTCTCCTAGCTAAATCTCTAACTCTATCGCTAAAATGCTAAAAAAAATTCAAGGCAAATTTCTTAGAGATTTCTCTAAATCCGTATTCTGTAACTGTAATCTCTTAGCTAAAATTTCCTATTTTCGCCGTAGCTAATTTGCTAAAAGTAGTCTATACTACTCACTCTGCTTTGATACAATGCTGAGAAAAAGAGACAAACATATTTCGCAGACATTTGACACTTTATGTTAGAGCTGCCAAGCTTCATATTTTGTTATCCTCAAAAACATATAGAATTTTCGTTCATAAAATTGTAAAAAGAAATTGTAAATTGCTAATTTTTAACGGTAAACTTGAAAGTTCTTGTCAAATTGTATTTAGGTTTTGCAACATACGTTTAGTATTTTGCCGAAAAACCACCAATTATTGGTATCCCTCTAAAAGTTTGCAAAACATGGCAGCTCTATAAAGGCTTAGTTTATTTTATGTAAAAAAGTAAACAAACAGTTTATAAAATTTGTGCTGTGTAAGAAGTTTATTCAAAAAGGAAATATGAGTGGATTTTACCGACGATATCTAATTTTTAGATCAAATAGACGTAACGGGCGCAATAGGCTCATTGAGAGAAGGAGGAATTTGTGCAGCTGCACGGATGCATTTAATATTTCTAATGAGCAATTCTGCAAATTGTTTAGATTGCCTAAAGAAATTTGCCGGAATCTTATTGCAGAAGTTTCCCCATATATGGAGTCTAACGGTGCGTCTACACGGGACAGTTCAAGACCGGACAGTTGATAATATGTATTAGTTGTCAAAAAGAGAAAAATTTGTTGTGTGACGTATGTGTCCAGCCAGTTATAAAGACAGAACAGTTTTAAGCAACCGTCGATAGTGTTGTTTCTTGTAAATTTCGTGCTCTGATTTTGATTTGCTCTTCTTCACATTTGCTTGAAATCTTAATTTACTAAAAGAAGATTGCTACATACATATATTATTTATACATGTTTATATCTAGTATGTGTTGCCAAATAATATTTCATTAAAACTCCAAATTACCAAATAAAACTAAATTTTCCCAATTTCTACGATCGTTTGCTATGTGTTTTGCCCTATTTCTCCAATTACAATGAAGCTGATGTACACTGAAAATTTCAAATGTATACATGTTTATATGTATGTATGTGATGTTTTGCTTTGTTTTTCACAAATTACCACGAAATGTCACCGATCTGACCAAATACGTCAACTCACTTGCCAAAGTTACTGTCGTCGAAAAATCAGAGACAGTGGCGAGGCAAGTGGCAGAAGTGTAAGTGTGGTAGTAAAATAGTGTGAATGTATTGCCACTGTCGAAGCAAAACTGCCCCGTGTAAACGCCAGGTAAGGTGAGAAATACGCGGTTGTCCAAAACCTTGCGAATTCTAGTTGCACTGCCCCACTGTTGGGAGAGGCCTTTAGCACCGGTCGAGTTCAAAAACCTACGAATAAAAATATTGTTTTATATGACAACTAATAATAAGTAAGACAACTTACCTTTCATGGGCGAACTCTGCGTGCTCCTCCATGTATTGAACTAAAATGAATTTCTGCTCCTTTGTTATTCTTTTGGTGGTTTCCTCCATTTTACTGCTGAAATTACAATAATTTTAACAAATTTTTTTTCAATTTACAATTACTTACCTTTTAGCGGCTTCAATTTTTGCTTGCTAAAAACTCTTCATTTAAGAGGCAATTAACAGCTGTTTATTGCGTACCGTCGGCCGTCGGTGGTGCAATGGGTAGTGTGCGCGGCTCTTGTACATGAGATCCTGGGTTCGAACCCGGCTCTGACCACCTTCAAATTTTCTTTCGGCGGCGGTCACCTCGCATAGTGACGGCGACACTATCGAGTATCTAGCCATGAAAAAGCTTCTCAAATTACCGTTCGGAATCGGTGTAAAAACTGTAGGTCCCAATCAGTGAGTGAAAACTGGAAAGCGCACAGCTCAGTGATTGTGAGAAGTTCTCCCCAGTCCCTTCATGGGATGTAATGGGAAAACCATTTATTTATTTATATTTATTGCGTACAGAATACAAAATAAGAGTATTTTAGAGATGAACGGTTAACGCTAAAATTACGGCGAATTCCATTTGTAAGAGATAGCTAAATTTAGATACACGTTACAGAATTGCATTTGATGCTAAAAATCTCTAAATTCATTTTAGAGTTTTTTAGCGATGGAGATTAAGCTTTAGCAACTTACAGAATCCAGCTGCAGCACTGCTCCCATCAAGTACCACCTGTTAATAGACTATCTACTGTCAAAATTTGAGCAAGTTCCGTCATTTACTTTGCGTTTGTTTAACAGCTGTTCAAAACATGCAATCTCGTGCATTTTTTTTAAATGGAAAAAACTGAATTTAGAGTTTTATTTTTTGCGAAAAAAGAATTGTCAATCAAACCAAGGAAAAAAACTATGGGGACTCTGCACCATCGATTTCAATGGTAAAAAAGTGGTTTAATGACTTTCGTTGTGGTCGCACAAGTACAAATGACGCTGAACGGTCTGGACGGCCAATTGAGGTCAATACACCCGAAATGAACGATATGGTATTGGCCGATCGAAGAGTAAAAGTGCGAGAGATTGTTGATGCCATAGGCATTTCATATGGCAGTGTGGTTTCGATTTTAAATGATCATTTGGGTTTAAGAAAGCTTTGCCCTCAATTGACCATAAACGTAATCGTGTGACAACTTCAAAGGATTGTTTGGAGTTGTTTAACCGAAATTCGAATGAGTTTTTGTGGCGTTTGTAACTGTGGATGAAACATCTAAACAATGGGTTTCTCCGGGTGAACCGGCTCGGAAGAAGGCCAAGGTAAGTGTGTCGGCCAATAAGATGATGGCAACAGTTTTGTGGTATGCACGCGGGATAATCCACATCGATTACCTTCAAAAGGGAAAAACAATAAACAGCGAATTTTATGCCAACTTATTGGACCGATTTAACGAGGATTTAGAAAAAAACGGCCCCATATGGCCAAGAAAAGTTATTTTTCATCAAGATAATGCACGGGTGAACACGTGTGTAGCTCAATGGCAAAATTCTATGAATTGGGCTACGAATTGGTATCTTATCCGCCATATTCTCCGGATCTAGCCACCAGTAACTATTTCCTATTTCCAAACCTAAAGAAATGGCTCGGTGGAACGAGATTTAGCCCTAACGAGGAAATTATTGATCAACCAAATGCCTATTTTTTCGACCTTGAAAAATGCTATTTTTTGGAAGGGATAAAAAATTGGAGAAATGTTGGACTAAGTGTATTAAGCTAAAAGGAGATTATGTTGAAAAAATTTTTTTTTGTAAAAAAAAACTGTTTCATTCAAAAGTCACGGACTTATTGATCCGCCCTTAAAAGACAAATATGTGTACAGGACAAACAAAATTAATCTTCATGAACTTTGCTCAACAATGCTTATAAAATTAAATAATAAAAACATTAAAATAATCTCCATGATATATATATTTTTGCTTATAACTAAAAAATTAGTAATTAAGTTTACAAACTAATAATGGCCTATCCCCACGCGCAACACACTTGCATAATCAGAAGACCGTTTACCGAGTTTTTACGAAGTAAAGGGTCTCGAGGCGCTACGTGTTAACGTTGCCCCATGTTGCCTAAATTTTTACCAGATACAAAGTAACTTCTGTGTTGCAAACCCACCAAGTTTCGCAAAAATCTGCCGAAAAATAAGTATATTGCAACAATCTGTCACTTAGAAAAACATAATTTCAAAATTTTTGAACTTTGACCTTCGGGCGCGACGTGTTAACATTGTCCAATTTTCCGCAAATTTATAGCATAACATTTTTTCATCAAGTGGCATAATATGCGGCCCGGCAATCCTTGAGTAGAAAGAAAAAAAAATTTTCATACAAAAAAATGCCACTCTAGTATTACATATTGTAGTTTTTAACCCAATAAAAAGTAAATTTAGAAAAGCCAAAGTGCAAGACTGGCAAATCCATGAAATACAACCCTGAGCATGGAATTACATTTGGCAGCACACTTACTCTGACACTCGTATTTTTGGTTTGGTTTGTGTCTAGACTAACATATGGGGGGATATTTCTTGTTTAATAGGAAATTTTATAGGTGGAGCCTGTTTATTACATATTGTAGCTTTGAACCGAATAAAAAGTAAATTTAGAAAATCCAAAGTGAAACAAGTTTAAAAAAATAACATTTTCTTAAGTAAGTGCGTTTTCTTAAAAAAAGTAAATTTTCTCAAAAAAAAAATACCTATTGATATTCTTAAACAATCTACATTTTCTTAATCAATTACCTTATCATATTATCATAAACAAGTACCTGTGCGTAAAATAGTAAAAAGTAAATTTTCTTAAAAAAAGTAATTTTTTTAAATAAGTACCTTTTCTTTTCTTAAAAAACTACCTCTTCGTTAAAGAGTACCTTTTTTGTAAAACAAAATAACTTTTCTTGACATAAGTACCTACTCTTAAAATTGTACATGTTCGTTCGTAAAAAAGCTCTTCTTCAAGAAAATATACCTTCTCTTAAAAAAATACCTTTTCTTACAAAAATTCCTTTTCTTAAAAGTACATTTTCTTAAAAATAAAATAACACATTTTCTTTTCTTGAGATAAGTAGCCTTTCTGAAAATAAGTAAATTTCTTAAAAAATAACCTTTTCCTAAAAACAGTACCACTTTTTAAAAAAGTACCTGTTGTTAAAAAAAGTTCTTCTTTGTAAAAAAAATAAAATAAAAGAAGTACCTCTCATTAACTAAAGAACATTTTCGGGAAAATATAATACACATTCTTACAAAAGGGACCTAAAAATATACTTTTTTAAAAAAAAAAAATACATTCAATAAATAAAAAATTTCTTAAAAAAAGTCTATCATTTTACTAAAAGTATCTTTTCTTATTCTTATTTTTGCACAGGCGCCTTAGGCGTGTTGGAACTAACTTGTATATAGTATATGTCGAAAGGAACTTCGTTCCAACCGGGTGTCTCCTGACACCAACATCCGGGTTGTCCATAACTCCGAAACTATGCAGATGCCCCAATTTTTTAATTTTACTTTTTTTTGCTTAAAATAACATGTTCTATCCTACGCAGTAATTTTTTTTTTTAATTTTTGGAGATAGACATAAGCCCAGGGAGCAATTCTGACAGGAAGAAACTTGTGGAAAAACGCAACGCACTAGATTAAATATTTACAGGAAAGATGACACATAGCGTGGATGAATGGAAGTGCGTAGCTTTAAAAATGTGTGTAAAGTCCGCAGTATTTCATCCATATATTCTGTGGGTGGTTCGTATTTATGTGGAACATAAATTGATTTTGAAAACATTCCAGTATGAGGAGGAATTTGAGTTTCAAAATTGACGGATATCCACATTGATGTCATTTCGGCATTGTATAGTGCAACGCGAAGGCTTCTTTTGTGGCCGCCTTTAAGCTGTGTCCCCCATTGGTTCCCAGTGAAATTTTTGATTTGTTATACTGACCTGAAGGTGTGGGCGACATTAATACATACATATAGTCATACAAATTATAAAACAATAAGAGCATACTTCACGCCTTCTCTCCATTTGATACATCACATACATCGTTTGGCGTAATAGCAATTTCTTCATTTTGTTTATAATTTGAATAAAAATAGGGAAATATTTTTTAAAAATTATGTTAATTTCAAAACAATGCAAGCACATGAATTTTCATCTGTCAAAAGTTTGATTTTCCATTTCACACAGCAAAATCGAAATTGTATGTTCACCACACAAAAATAAATTCAACACAATTTACCACGACCGAAATATTTGCAATGAACACACAGCCACAGTGACTAATATTTGAACACGAATTCTAATATTGTACTTTGTATTAGTTGTATCTTCCATTTCAGATGAATGAGATTTTAGAAAAACTCAAATTGGTTAATACAACTTAATTTCTGTAGTATCCTATTTTAAATCTATCAATGCCATCGACAAATAATTCTGATCTATGAAAATTATGAATTCTTATCAAAATATAGACTTTATCATGGAATTTCCAATGCCTGAATTGATTTCCAACTAATCATTTCCATGTGTGTGATTATTCGATTAAACATACTTCCAAATTTTATTAACATTTCATTTCCTTCTATATTTTTTGATTGCTAAAATTGCATTTAATTTCGGAAACAAATAATTTATTAAAAAAATAAGAAACCAGAGGTAGGCATCCACTGGTACCAAATATTTAATCAAAAAAAAGTATGAAATTACGCGTTAGATACGCCTCAAACCTATAGGCATTTCATTTTGATCATCAAACTGTTTGAAATGGGGTGAATTATTTCCAATCTTTTTGCGAAATCCCCCACTGTGCACAGCACACTACCGATTTCAGACTGCAGTTCTAATGAATGGACTCTCAGGTTATAAGGTGATAACAGCAATTGAAGTTAATCGAAATATTAGGGTACTTTTTTATCTTTATAACAATTCAGATTTATCAGATTCACGGAAAGTTGGAAGTCATGGAAGTAAATAATCATTGGATACACGATACAGTGATCAAGTCGTCTACTAGATGTAGTTTATCGTATTTTCCCGATACCCTAGCACATGTCTAACTGCATCAGCAATTGCTTTGTTCAATGAATTCCATTCCTGTGTGATAGTATCATTGACTATTTGTTCGAATCCGTTTACCCGATATATGGAAAAATGTTGGGCACACCATTCTTCTTTCTGTCTTTATTTGTTGTTTGGATGCAAACATAACGTGCATTTGATGGTTGTCGCAAGTATAGTATGCTTAGTGTTTGCTATTCAACATTACATGTTGGAGACACAATGATTTGTACGTTGTAATATATATGTGTTTGTGACCCAATTATAGCTGTGTTTGGTACACAAAACACAGCTGTGTTGGTTGCACTATTTACTGTCTAGTGAGAGCAAGATAATAAAAGAGGTTCAAGAAGAGATTATACACATTCAAAGTTGTATGTGAGCAACTGAATTTTAGCATTATTTTTCAGTCAGTGATTCATAAAATTCCGGAAATCGTGTGTAAATTGCAGATGAAGTGAGTAGTTCTTACATCTGTTGCGTTGTGAGTTTCATGAATTCAGTCGTCAATCGCACAGATTATAGCAAATGAGTTGTGGTGTTTGCTGATCAATATTACATGATGGACACAATGAATAAAATGTTTGTGATCCAAATATATCTGTGCTTATGACACAAATCCATCTGTGTTTGTTGCACTGTTATGCTCTCTCGAGAGCAAGGGAATAAAACAGGGACAAAGAGAGATTCTTCACAGTCTTACTTGTCAGTGTTTAACTGCATTTTTGAATTATTCTTTCAGTCAGTCTTTCATAAATATTCCTGAATATGTGTGTAAATTACAGCGAAGTTAGTGTTTTTTATTTTGGCTGATGTATTGCCTTTTAGTTTTAAACATTCAGTTGTCAATGGATCATCGGATAGAGGATATCAAATGTGCTTGGTGGGCGTCGATTGGAAAACAGTTGTGATCTGTAAACCAGAATAAATAAAGGCTTGGATGGGTACCAGCTGGAGTTGGGTAGTTCATGAACTACCTAGTTCATTTTGGGTGACCAGACATCACCCTCATGAACATAATACACATTTTCGATACGGCGAGTATGTTCGTTGTTGTTAGGACCGGGCACCTTAAATGAACGAGTTCGACAACTAGTGAACGAGTTCGACACAAGTCTAGTACCAGCAGCACTGACATCCATACGAGGTGAATATCGAACTGTTGGCCCATCTCGTTAAGACTTCTGCTGCAGTCCTGGGCATATCTTGGGTTCAGGAATACTGATTACAGGGTCTTTATGACCGCCTGACCGTCAGAGAATACATTGACCCCAACGAGTGCTGGATTATTATCCCTCAACCAGTCGGTCACTTTCCTAATAGCCAAAATTTCCGCCTGATACACGCTGTGCAGCAATGCACATATCCCTCTACACCAGGAACTCCTTTGTTCCAAAAATTTCAGGTATGAAAGTGTGGTATTTCCGATCGGATAGTGGTTCAACATTCAAGTATACTCACGGAAAAGTTCGGTTGAGGCAACCGAATTTAGAGGTTGTCCTAACCTCGTTAGAGGTTGACACAACCTCATAAGAGTTTGACACAACCTCATAAGAGTTTGACACAACCTCATTAGAGATTGACACAACCTCATTAGAGGTGGACACAACCTCATTAGAGGTGGACACAACCTCATTAGAGGTTCTCACAACCTTATTAGAGGTTCTCACAACCGAATTTAGATAGTGACACAAATGAATTTTGAAAGTTATTTTTATTATTAAGAAATTATTTATTTCCCTGTATTTATATAATATAAAATAAAAAGCGAGAAATTAGACATTTATGCAGGATAATCTTTAGGGTAACACGTTTATTTTATATGTCACTACCGACCCTTTTACAAGCCCCGGTCACGGCACCAATTCTGGAGTATTGTATCTGTTGATTTAAGGCCTAATCCGTTTCATATACAGATAATTGCCGCATATCTCAAGTGACCGACCTTGAAAAGCTTCAAAACTGTTGATATCTGTTTGGACATGTTCTGCAAAATATGACGATTTAATACAAATATTATAATTACAATATTATTACATACCTTTGTTAATAACAACAATTATACATTCTTTAACTTCTTTTAATATAATAATTGTTTTTAGAATGGTAAACGTCAATGTTTAATACATAGAATGTTGTGGTAACCGAATTGATAATCAAATTCGGTTGTATCTACAGCATTCATGAGAAATTCGGCTACAACAACCGAATTGACGCCGAATTCGGTCGATGCAACCGACTTAAGTGTTAATTCGGTTATTGCGACCCGAATTGACGCCACATGCGGTTACTCCAACCGAATTTGGTAGTAATTTCGGTTGCTGCATCCGAATTATTTCCCAATTCGGTTGTTCCAACCGAAATGTTAGAAAATTTGGTTGTCAAAACGAATATAATTCAAGACTCAGTAGTCACAACCGAATCAATTATGAAACCATAGAATAACACATACGTAGAAGGTTTTATTCGCTCAATAAATTAAACGTCATAGGTACGATGGAAAGTAAACATTGGATGGTAGAAATATGGGTTCAATAATACCAGATAGTGGCAATAGTATACAGCGATCAACATAGGAACAACAACCGAATTTCGTGTTTTTGTGGCAAACTAGTTGTGTTAAATACAATACAAATGTATACCAACGATAAAAGTCAACAAAAAAGTGCAAAATATATTTAAATTTTTCAGTTCTACACCAAAACGACATGAAAAAGTTAAGTGAACACATTTTGTAACTCCACCTGGTGTAAGGTAATTTTAAATTTAATTGCTCTCATTTCCACAAACCTACGATGAGAGTGTGAAATGAAACGTCAGATGAGAGAATAAGAGTATCTAGGTATGTGTTATTCTATATATGAAACGAGGTTGGTTCAAACGAATTTCAGTTGTGAGGACTAAATTCGGTCGTCGCAACCTCAATTTGGTTGTGGCAACTCCAATTTGGTGGTAACACCCGAATTTACGGTTGCTACAAACTCTCCTCGACCGATTAGTTCTCTGGGTGTAGTCGACAAATGCTGGACTGTTGGAAGTACTTTCAAGGACTGTTCCATGGCCGACTCCGACACATGTGCCATTGTGAGAGTTGCCTTAATCTGATGTCCGACGCGGGAGCAAATTGCCTATATATAATGTCCACACTAAACTAATACTAATATAAATTTAAATTCAATGCATCAATGGGAGTTAGATTAAACTAATGAGAATTGTACATATTAAGGAAATACAGGGGCAGCATTCAAGCTTCAAATACTATCTTTTAGAACTTTTTTTTGGTCGACGGTGGTTCAGTGGCTGTTGTACGTGAAAACGTGGGTTCGATCCCTGTTCTGACCACCTTACATTTTCTTCAACCGCGGTCACTTAGCTTACTGACGGCGAAACTATCGAGCATTTAGCCATGAAATTATATACTTAAATACCGTTCGGAACCGGTGTAAAACTGCCACCGTCAGGGGATGTAATGGGGAAATTTCTTCAATACTTACAACTCTGTACAAAAGTCAGTAAAATACCTACCAAAAGAGCATCTTGCAACCAGGATGGGGGTATATTCATTTGCTACGCAAACATTTTAAGATTTTTGAGCCATGACCGTCCGTCTGCATTAAGCTATATTTTAGCAAATTCCTTCATGTTATTGAAAATGAGCGATTTTGCCCCTGCCATTCTGGCAGCTCCTACACAATAATTGGGCGGACATCTGGTTGGTAGGGAAAACTCCCGTGGAAAACGTTCACTCGTATTGAACTTCGATACTGGTGAATAATTGTTATTCATTTTTCAAACGCCACTCTGTAATTGAAATTGCAATTTTTACATCGCATGATCTTCGAGTCAACATGACCGAACAAGAATATTCTTATAGAGCCGAGATAACCAACCCATAGCCTCGCAAGGCAGACAATAATTGTATTTTTCACACACACACGATCGCAACTACTTATGTTTGATTCAAAACATCAGTCACTGCCCTGCAGTCGACGTAGCTAACGAATTTTTAGTTATTTTCCGAACTACCAATAATGCTTTACAGCAATGCTTTACACTGACGAATTTAACAAGGGGATGTCATTTACGATAGTTAGTGGCTACCATCTACACTACCATGTACAATGCAGATCGCTAGTTACATGGAATTGACGAAATATCTAACAACATTGTACTAACTACTTGACTAGTACAATCCGCTTGACTAGTACAATACTTGACTAGTACAACTACTTGACTAGCCGAACCATTATGAATTGATGTTATGAACAAATCTTTTTCATTATCTTCATCACATTCTTTTTCTAAATTTTCAAACTTTTGCACAATTTGCTCCTTTTCTCTCTTTATTAAGCGTTTCATTTGTCTGTTGCTTGTCAATTTACAGTTCTAAATATTAAAATTCACTTTTTTATACTTCTCACCCACGTACGCTGTCACGATGATACTTCTACGAACGTTTAATAGCAACTGACGCCAATACAAAAAAAAAATAACCAAGCATTCAACAAATCGTAGCGGGATAACGGTTCAGTGCATTATTCCCCCCCCCCCCCCCCTTGTTATCATACTTATAATAATCTCTAACTATAATAAACTCTAACATTACCTGTAGCCACTCAAGTAGCTAGTCAGGCTTTTCGACTACGAAATAACGGACTACTTAGAGCCACTAGCTACTTTTGAAACTGCAGGGTGCTTATGCGTTGTGTACAATTCGACAGCGACATCGGTTCTGTTTGCGACCGCACACAAGCACATAATATGTTTGTGTGCGTCCTTTCGGGTTTGCCTACCACTGTTATAGATATCTCAAAAACCTGAATTATCTAGTACTTGAGAATCGAACCAAGCAAGTGGACTTTTCTTCTATTGCTAATTTAACATCTGTTGTGGACTAACGACTCTGCCTAGAAGAGAATAAATTTCATTAACAAAACTAACTATGACAAACATATAGGCCTTGGATTTCGGCTGATATAACATCAGCAATTGAAAGGAGATATCACACATTGGAGTTGGAAACGTATAAAAGTTAGGAACTTTACGATGAATATGGCACTGCGAGGATAATCCTTAATGCTAAAATAAGAATTACAAACATAAAATATTCCTCCAGACACTTTAATTCTACCTTGGGATCGACACAAAACTGGAGAATAGTTCGATATACAGGGTGATTCAGGAAGATCCGGACAAATTTCCTTGGCTCATTTCATGAAGAAAAGTCCACTAGGACCATGTCCGAAAGTGCACGGGTGCGAAATGGAAGCGGGTTCAAAATGTTCGGATTGGTGGTCGGAGGGTAGTAGTGTAAAGTTGCTAACTCGCCGAAATACAGAGCTTTCGGAAAAAAATCCAATGAGTGTTCGATCTAACAGGCGATGTGTTAACACCTTTTTGCTACACGGTACCTGTTCGATTTCTATGAACACATTCGTAAATGTTGCATTGGAAAATAAAAAACAGCGTTCAATCATAGGATGACGTTACATTTAAATAATATTAATACTTAAAATTATTTAAAGACCCAGTGCAAGCACATGTGTCATTATTTTCTTGCTCAATACTTTTTGTTTTATTCCCACAAAAGTCAAAGAATGCAAAGCAACAGACACTTGTATATACATACATCCATTGTTATATTCGTACATACGCTACACAAGTTCACAAAATTGTCGTTGCTCTCTTGCTATCTCATTTTTATATACGTATAATACGTCATTACTCTCTTTGCTCTGAGAGTGCTCCGCACCCACATTTTATTGGACTTACCTTTCACTATTTCACTACTACTACTACTGATAAGTTGGTGATTTATTTGTGCTTGCTGTGTCATGGAGGGTTTGTGTGGGTGGTGGGTGTAGGGGGGGTACCTAAAATAAAAACTGTTAAGGGAATGCAAAGAGTGGAGAGTGTGAATTGTCATGGTGGAGGGTATATAAGCTTCGGCCCGGCCGAACTTAACACCGTTTCTACTTGTTTTTGTATACACCGGGCAATGCTGAACATCAAATGACTCGCTTTGTTTGGCCATAGCAACAACAACGAAACAACCAAACACACAACATCACACATACTTTGTCCGAAGTAGCTGACGTATACGTGTGTCACATAACCACATGTTTGCCATATCAACAGCAACGAAACAGCCAAACACACAACATCACACATACTTTGTACGAAGTAGCTGACGTATTAGTATGTCACCATAACGTCGACTGCGCAAGCCCATGGGCTTGCAAATGAAATTTTGTGTGGCTATGCTTTATATATCCGTTCAACAACAGCAATAGACACATGTACATACATACATTATTATGTTAATACATACGCTATAGACACAATTTCGTTTGCCTCACCCCTGCCACACCACTCTTTCATTGCTCTCTTGCTCGCTCATTTTTGTTTAACACGTCATTATTCTCTTTCGCAGTCGCAGAAAATCTGGTTTTAGCAGCAGCATAAAATCTGGTTTTAGCAGCGGCATAAAATCTGGTTTTAGCAGATTTTGACTTTGATAGATTTAGTCCCTATACGCCGCTATAGATGTTAACACATCAAAAATTCACATAACCTCAATTTGCTCAGTCAGATGGCTGGTAACTTTTTCTGTTGAAAGATAGCCATACCTCTTACCTTTCCAAAATGACCTAAACGAAGCCCAGAGGTATTACCGTTCCAAAGTTATGACCATTTTACTGAAATGCAAAAATGTTTGTTTTTTCCCGGAAATGAACAACACGACGTTGCAGTTGAAGAGTTAATTTTGGATGCGATAGACGAGAACCCAACGACAAGCACAGGACGAATCGCGGTCCAAGTCACGGTTGGTAATATCCAACCAAAATTGGTAACATTTAAATGGCTTGGTAACATGGTAACATTCTATTCATTTTGGTAACCTTTTGAAATGAAATAACACTGGTCTACAAATTTGGAAAGAAAATTTGACTGCAGAAACGAAGCATGGTTTTTAGCTAATCTGCGAGCGCTGAATTCGAATCTGGCATCAGAATTGGGCTATCACGTCTTATCGCATGCTGGCAATACTGAGCCAACACTGACACTACAATTTTACAATTATTAATTTGACAGAAGCCCACATACATTCTAAATCTTCATAATTGTAGTGTTGCAGAACGGCCTATAATGAATTATATTAAACAACACGGCCTAAAATAACATTAAACAACACTGCCTGTTACGATCTGCTGCGGCCGTCTTCATTTCATTATGTTTGTTTTATTGTGAATTTACACATTTATGTTGTACACCGCGTACACCCGCGTTTTGCATTCTCCTTTGTTCTCTTTCGTTTGGCGCACTACATTCGGTGACAGACAAATTGTTGCTGAGTTATTGAAAAATTATCAGGAATTAGTTGTACGAATGTCACTCAAAATCCATTTCCTTCATTCGCATTTAGATTTTTTTTCCAAAAAACCTAGGTTCGGTGAGCGACGAACAAGGGGAGTGTGCTCATCAAGATTTAATGAGAATTGAAAAAAATTCTCAACGATTTTGGGACAAAGGCATGCTGGGGGACTATTGATGGACTTTAGTTCGTGAAACCGAACTAACAAAATACAAACGACGTTCAAAAAACGCCATTCACTTTTGAAAATTCATTAATTTTTAAATAAAACGTATGTAGAAAACGAATAAAAAAATTTTTTTTCTCGAAAACCTGACGTGATAGAGAAAAACCAATTACAGATTCGAATTCGGCCCACCAAATTACCCTAGGAAAGATATTTGGTAGCTCCAGTCAAAAACCTTGTAGACCAGTGTAATTAGTATAAGAAAAAACATTTGATTTCATACTTTTATTAGAAAATTTTACGAAATGGGATCCTAAATGTTACTTACAAACAGAAGAAAACATGAAGCAGTGGCAACACTATTTAGGAGAATTGAACCAAAATTCGAGCTTGTCGTCGTTCACACTAAATAACCAATTAGATTCATCTCTTTCACACTAACGTACTCTTTGTGCTGTGATGGCTCTGATTATAAAAGCGTTAGGAAACTTGTGCACTAAATAATTTTACATTGCAATTGAAAGGCAAAAGAAAGTGAAACTTACTTCGCGTTACTTTTGTTTATAAAACGCAGCGCAGTTTATAAAACGCAGCGCAACGTTTTTGATCACTCCAGCTGTCAAATTGAACACACCACAGTTCTCCGCGTTAGTTGAAGAAATTACAAATTTAAAGAAAAATGTCGATCGAGGACGGGCAGATGGAAGTATTTTGCATTTCATTGCCTATAAGTAGTTGCCAATTTTGGCTGAAATGCATTCGACAGATAGAGCTCAAACTTTTTTTACACAATTCAAAATTATATTTAGGGAATTCACATGGTCTCCTAAAGTCATAAGTCGTAAAGTCATATTTAACAAATTAGTACATATGACTTATGCATGTGAGCAACATGTTGTATGTGCTAAATCATAAGTCATAAAAACGTCAAATATACTCGCTTTTCTAACCCGCTTTGGTTTAATCTGTAACAGCAGTAAATTTATATTTATATTTTTGTGCACAAAAACTTACCGAAATGGTTTCTTCTACTTCCATTTTATAAAATTGTTTAATTAGTTGATAATTTTACAAATTAAAATTAATTATTAGTTTATATGTTGTAGAAGTGTACAAAATTGTTTATTTCAATTGAAAATAAAAAACACCTGAAACTGAACATACTACATAGTACACTGGAAAAACAGACATGCTCAGGTTGTATAGTCGTAAAATATATTTACGTGAAGAATACCAACAACATATTTACAACTGTTGTATTATTTTAGCATATACGATAAATACAACACAATAGTACACCATGTGAACTCCCTAATTGTTTACGCACTGAAATTCTTATTTAAAACAATAAAATACTAGAATAGAATTCACCCTTAGCATACTACCCTATGTTTTGGTATGCCATGTTTCATGTTTTGTTTTTAGTTTTTTTTTTAATGTGTATGTTGCGGAAATTAAATAATTTGCATTAGAAATGACTTTGAAGTCATTTATTTATTATTAAGTTTCATGTTCTGGTATTGAAATGTATTGAAATCAATAAGACATGTCTGTACAACCGAATGCTATAAAGTACTGCGAACATTCATGATGTGAACTCCCCTTAAGAAATTAACATATAAATATCGATATTTTTGTTGGTTGTTATCGATCTAAAAAGAAAACAGGGATTCGACAAGTGTCATCTCTTTTATTTACAAATAATTATTCATATTTCGATTTTTGAGACGGACAGACGGTCCCAACGTAAATTGTTAAAAATAAATAGTTTTTAAAAAATTAAATAAATTTTAATTTAAATTAAATTTAATTAGTTTGCTTTTTTTTTTATTGGCAAAAACGCTTGCCTGTTCATTTTGGCGCCCAACGTGGGGCAATTCTAAATAATTGAGGACGATTTGGACTTTGTCCGTAGTTTCGCTGGTTGTGGTGCTGTTGGCTGTCGCCGAGTGCAATTTGTGGAGGAAACCAATTGGAGTTGGTGCTGCGGAGTTGCTGTGGATTAACATCGCCGGATAAGAGCGATCGTGCTGGTTGTGGGATAAGTCTTTTGTAACTAAATCAGGTTGCATGAAAATGAAATTTTATTAACAAAAGATAAATTTCATAACTTAAATTGGAGCGCCATAGTAGAGGCAGACTCCATTTGCTTTGTTATTAACATACACACACACACATATTCCCTCATACACAATAATTAACACAAGTAATAGTGCCACAAACTAAGAAAAAGAAAACCTGAGTACTAACATTCAACAAATTGCATCAAACACACACAATTAACAATTATCCCATTTAACTACACAATTTACATTGTAATTTTTCGATACACTGAAAAAATTCCCTCAGTAATTTTAATCTAATTAACAAAGAAAACTTGAGTACTAACATTCAACAAATTGCATCACACACACACATACACAGATAATAATTTGCCTCACACATAAAATTTATACACAAACCTCTAACTCCATTTTCCTTAACACACGAGTAGCTTCACATCCCCTACACTCAACAAATTCCTTCACACGAAAAGTAACATTTCCAAATCCACAAACCTTCAACACTACACATAGTACAATAACATAATAAATTAATTATTTGTTAACTAACTTTTTTGATTTCGAACAGATTCGGTACAGTGGAACCCCGTTTCGTTGCTTTGCAACTTGGAGGTATTCAGTGTGCAATTAAACATAAAAAAGTTAATAGTTTCAAGTGTTGTGTTTGTTTTCTGAAATAAATAAAATAAAGTGTTTGTGGCTTCAGTGTCAGTGAAAGCTATTGTTTTATTTCTGCTTTTAGGAAGTTTAGAGGTTTTTTCTTTACAGAAGTTTGATTTTTTTGTACATTGATAGTACTTAAGTTCGAAAATGGCTACTAACGACGATATTACGTCTCAACTTCTGTCCTTGCAAAAGCAAAGGGCATCGGCCAAGGGTAATATCACCCGCATTAAAAAACTTTTGGAGGATAAAGCAGGCTCACTCAATCCCATTGACTTAGAATGTAGGTTGGAGATTTTAAACTCCTATGTAAAACAGTTGATGGCATATCAAACTGAAATAGAGAGATTGTCGCCTGACGATAACAAACGAGGTGAGCTTGAGGAAGTTTGTATAAGTACAAAATCTTTGATTCTGTCGCAACTAGGAAGAAGTCGACGGACTAGTATACAACATGATTGTACAATGGGAATACAACTTCCTCCCGCGAATCGCCTTCCTCATTTAAAACTTCCAAAATTCAGTGGAAAGTATTCCGAATATAGAAACTTCATCACCTGTTTTAACAATTTGGTTCATGATGAACCAACATTAACAAAAATTGAAAAATTCAATCATTTATTAGCAAGTCTGCAAGATGATGCTTTACGCACAATAAAAGCCTTTCAGGTGAATGAAAAAAATTATGACAATGCATTGAAAAGGCTTGAAGAAAGGTATGACAATAAATGTTTGATCTTTCAAGATCACATTACGTCGCTTTTCAATTTAAAGAAAATGAGTAAGCCTAATGCCTCAGGACTGAGAGAAATAATAGATACGGTTTCAGCTGTTTTGGATTCGCTTTCTCATTTGGGAACAGAGAAAGATATTACGCATGCGATAATAATTTATTTAGTATTATCCAAAGTAGACTCAACGTCTAAAGCTAAGTGGGATGAGCAATTATCTTACACACAACTGCCACAATGGAGTGATTGTGTTTCGGTTTTGGTAAGGCGTTGTCAATTTTTAGAAGTTAATGAAGATAAGTCTTCTAGGCCAGAGCCACCTTCATATAAAGATAACAAGCCAAAACCAAACAATGATAAAAAATATTCAAAATTTTCGTTTTCTTGTACGCAAGAACAAGCAGAAGAATGCAGTTTTTGTGCTGGCAAGAATCATTTCATTGCGACTTGCCCAATGTTTTCGACTTTAAATATAAGTCAAAGGTTTGAATACACAAAGAGGAAAGGCTTGTGTATAAACTGCTTGCGACTCGGACATTCGGTTAAAAGGTGTCGCGCTTCACGCTGTAGTCAGTGTCAACGGCCACATCACTCATTATTACACAATGAAGATTTAATAAATCGTAATTTCGCTGCTATTAATGCAAATAGTTCAGCACAATGGGCCCAATCAAACGCTCCTACTACAAGTAGTGCAGCACAACGTTATCAAACGACTACTACAGACAATCGTAGTTTAGTCCAAAGTTCAAATGTACAAGTGAGTGGTAATAATGCACATAATGCGACTACAATGTATGTTCGAGAAAATGAACAGCAAATTCTCTTAGCGACTGCAATAGTGCAAGTGAAAGCTAAGCGAGGAAATTACCAATTCGCAAGAGCTCTTCTTGATTCTGGTTCACAGGTGAATTTAATCACAGAAGAAGTAGCTCAAAGACTTTCCTTAAAACGTACTGACACTTGCTTAAATATTATTGGCATTGGCGACAGTAATAGAAATGTACGTCAGAGATTGTCTACAGCAGTAAAATCCTGTAGGAATAATTTTGAATTTGAGGCTGAGTTCTACATACTAAAGACTATCTCGAGTCCTCAGCCAAATGAGCAACTGGAGATAACCAACTTTGGTATTCCAGCGAACATTGTTTTAGCTGACCCTCAATTTAACAAACCGCAAAAAATTGATTTGTTAATTGGGGCAGAATCATTTTTCGATCTCTTGTCAGTGGGACAAATTAAATTGGGTCCACTGTTGCCTACACTGCAAAAAACTTTATTAGGTTGGGTAGTGTCTGCCAAATATAAAAATCGAGTTGATATGAATTCTCAAAATTGTCACGTCACACTTATTGGTGATAGTGAAAATTTGGCAATGTTGAACGAATTAGTTCAAAAATTTTGGGAAATTGAACAAGTGCCAAATTGTAATAGATTTACTGAAGAGCAGTTAATGTGCGAAAATATGTTTAACGTTGATACAAAACGAACATATGATGGACGATTTGAAGTGCGACTTCCTTTTAAGACGGATCCAATAAATTTAGGACAGTCTTTTGAAATTGCAAAGCGCAGATTTCTTTGTCTAGAACGACGACGTTCAAGAGATCCGGAATTAAACAAACTATACAATGAATTTATGAAAGAGTATATATCTCTCGGCCACATGTCACTTATGGACAATGCTATTCCAAGTGGGCCTCACTACTTCATCCCGCATCAATGCGTGATCAGAGATCATAGTACTACAACTAATTTAAGAGTTGTTTTTGACGCTTCTAGTAAAACGTCAACTAATTTATCGCTGAACGATATTTTAATGGTAGGCCCGACCATTCAAAATGACTTGTTCTCAACTTTGTTGAGATTTCGAACCCACAAATACGCCATTACGGCTGATATCACTAAAATGTATAGACAAGTCAATGTACACAAAGATGGTCGCAAGTTTCAGTTGATTTTATGGCGTGAAAATCCGACTTTGCCTATTCAAGTGTATGAGTTGAATACTGTTACATACGGTACAGCTCCAGCTCCATTTCTTGCGATCCGGTGCCTGGAAGAAATTAGTAAGATTTTCAGGGATGTATATCCTGTTGGGTCAGAGATTATCGCTAATGATTTTTATGTCGATGACTTACTAACAGGCGCTGATGATGTTAAAAGTTTGATCAAAATTCATGATGAAGTCATTAAAATTTTAAGTTCATGTGGCTTCGTTTTAGCTAAATGGCATTCAAACTGCAGGGAATACAATAGTGATCAGCTTGTGACGCCCTGGAGTTTTATGACTCCGAGTCAATTAGAACGCTTGGAATAGAATGGAATCCGCGGAAAGATAATTTATGTTTTCAATTAGAGAACAATTTTGAAAATTTGTCATCTACCAAGAGGAATATTTTATCGATTTCGTCACGCCTATTTGATCCCTTGGGATTATTGGCGCCCATAATAATTCGGGCTAAAATTATTCTTCAGGAATGATGGGAAAGTGATATTGATTGGGACGAATCGATTCCTCAGAATTTGGAGACCGCGTGGAAAATGTTTAAAGAAGAATTGTCCAAAGTAAATACAGTTGTTATCCCACGATTTGTTGGTACAACGCTTAACGCGTCTGTGCAAATTCATGGCTTCGCCGATGCTTCAATGCGAGCATATGGCTGCTGCCTATATGTTGTTTCTAGAGGCACAAATGGGATAGATACTCGATTGCTAGTGGCAAAGTCAAAAGTAGCGCCAGCAAGGAAAGTTCAAACGTTGCCACGTTTAGAATTGTGCGCTGCACACCTGCTTGCAAAATTATGGTCAACAATAAAGAAAAATCTTTTACCATTCAAGGTAAACAAAATAACTTTTTGGAGCGATTCTGAAATCGTGTTGCACTGGATTAAGACCCATCCATCGGCATTGAATACATTCGTTAGCAATCGAGTGGCACAAATACAAGATATGGCTGATGACGCAAACTGGCGTTATGTGCCTACAGCTGATAATCCAGCCGATATAGTATCAAGAGGCTGTGATATTTTAGAATTAAAACATTCATTGTGGTTCTCAGGGCCAAGATTTTTCACTCTGAGTTCAGAAATGTGGCCAGACAATTCTCATTGTAGTTTGTCACCGGACGCGCTAGCCTTAGAGAAGAAGAAGACGAGAGTCGCACTCATCAATACGGAAGTACGATTTGAGAATATTTTTATAAAATTAATAGAAAAATTTTCTTCGTATAAAAAGATATTGCGAATAATGGAGTATGTCATTAGGTTCGCACGATGCACTAAAAACAAATGTAAAATCAATAATGTAGCATTGGAAGCAAAAGAGTTAAATTTTGCATTTTTGAAAATTGTTGAAATTATTCAAAATATTGAATTTAAGGAGGATATTGACAATTTGGCTAAGTTATCTATTTCAAAACAGCGTCATATCCAAAAATTAAGTCCATTTATACAGCAATATGGTATGGATGGATTGAATGTATCGCTTTTACGCGTTGGAGGACGTTTGAGCAATGCTCCAATGAATTATGATGAAAAATATCCTCTATTGTTGTCAAAAGATTCTCATTTTATTAAACTATATTTCGCAGACTTGCATAGGTCAAATTGTCATGTAGGAGCCAAAGCATTAATTTCACTGTCTAGGGAAAAAGTCTGGATAGTAAATGCTCGAAAATTGGCTAAAAAGATAATTAATAGTTGCACAATATGTTTTCGGTTCAAACCTAAATTGAGCTCACAAATAATGGGCGATTTACCTCGTGATAGGTTGACAAGTTGTCGTCCATTTTTAGTGTGTGGTGTAGATTTATGTGGGCCTATAATGACGACTTTGAAAATAAGAGGAAGGCCACCTGTGAAAACTTATGTGGCAGTATTTGTCTGTTTTGCATCTAAAGCAGTACATTTAGAAGCTTTGGCCGCCTTGCAAACTGATACTTTTTTGTCTACCCTAAATAGGTTTGTCGGCAGACGGGGTCTTCCTAAGACAATATGGTGCGACAACGGAACAAATTTTGTCGGGACCGCAAAACTGTGGAGCGAGAGAGGGAGAGCGAAAGTGCAGCAAATGAGCGCAGAACGCGGGATAGAGTTCCGGTTCATCCCTCCACGAGCACCGCACTTCGGAGGTCTCTGGGAAGCAGCGGTGAAGTCAGCCAAGTTCCTGTTGCTGCGAACGATGGGTCGAGTTCTTCTTACGTTCGAAGAGTTGACGACAGTCCTGGTCGACGTCGAGGCCATTCTAAATTCCAGGCCAATCGTCGCCATGACAGAAGACCCCAACGATGGAGTGGCCCTAACGCCAGGGCACTTGTTAATCGGGTGCTCGCTCAAAGCGCTGCCAGGCGTAGGCGAATCAGGCAGAAAGGCGACTTCCTTGAAGCGGTTTCGGCAACTGTCATCGCTCAAGGAACACTTCTGGGATGCGTGGCGGCAGGACTACGTGAGAGGCCTACAAGCACGCGACAAATGGACACGGCCAGGCGACAACATAACAGTGGGAGAGGTCGTAATCGTCCACGAGGACAATCTTCCACCGCAGAAGTGGGTCGTTGGCAGAGTCATCGAGGTCGAGGCCAGCAGCGACGGCAAAAAACGCGTCGCCAACGTAAAAACCGCCAACGGCACATATACATTTGCACATAATTTGCATTAGAAATGACTTTGAAGTCATTTATTTATTATTAAGTTTCATGTTCTGGTATTGAAATGTATTGAAATCAATAAGACATGTCTGTACAACCGAATGCTACAAAGTACTGCGAACATTCATGAAGTCTCATGATGTGAACTCCCCTTAAGAAATTAACATATAAATATCGATATTTTTGTTGGTTGTTATCGATCTAAAAAGAAAACAGGGATTCGACAAGTGTCATCTCTTTTATTTACAAATAATTATTCATATTTCGATTTTTGAGACGGACAGACGGTCCCAACGTAAATTGTTAAAAATAAATAGTTTTTAAAAAATTAAATAAATTTTAATTTAAATTAAATTTAATTAGTTTGCTTTTTTTTTATTGGCAAAAACGCTTGCCTGTTCAGTGTATGTTGATGTATGTATGTTATATGATTTTCTGTAATGAATTATTTTGAATAAACATTTAATGTTCGAAATAAACAAATTTGGTAACTTTTTTGGAAAATTCTGGTTATTAAAAAATTATCCTTGTGGGAACCGTGGTCCAAGTTGGTGTGGCACAATCAAAAGTATGGCGCATCCTTCACAAAGAAAAAAAACATCCATTCCATTTCACACCAGTTCAAGAACTCTTGGCGGCCTATTTACCACTACGCGTCAACTTTTGCCGTGAGATGTTGCAACGTGATGTACACGCATTTATGTTTTTACCTTCGATTGTGTGGACCGACGAAGCGCAATTCACGAGAGACGGTATATCTAATTTCCATAATTTGCACGAATGGGCGCATGACAATCCCCACAACAAGAAAGAAACAGCATTTCAACACAGAGTTGCCGTCAATGTTTGGGCTGGCATCATCGCCAACACCTTGATTGGGCCAAAAGTACTTCCATTAAATTCCCAAAATTATTCGTTTTTTTTGCAAGAAGTCATGCCAGAAATCCTTGAGGGTGCTCCAGCGCATTACGGGCTTATTGTGCGGGATTGGCTTAACACCAATTTCCCTCGACGTTGGATTGGATGAGCTGGACCAATCGCCTGGCCGCCACGATCTCCAGATCTCACACCACTTGATTTCTTTTTGGGGCTCTACATGAAAGATTGTGTGTATTCTGTGCAGATCCACAATCGTGAGCAGATACTTGCACACATCGAGGAAGCTGCGGTGAAAGTTCTTGAAAAGATGAGTGAACTAAACGTGGCGGATGTGGTTCGCAAACGGCTGCAATTGTGTTTAGTAGAAAATGGGAACCACATTGAAAACTTCCTTTAACATCAAATGTTATTTTTCCTTATGTGTTTGATTCTTCAGTCAAAAATTTCAACAATATAAAATCTTAAACGTGTTAATTTCAAAAAACAAATAAATGTGTGCTATTATTTCGCTTCCAAAAACAAAAACAAATATTTTTGCATTTCAGTAAAATGGTCATAACTTTGGAACGGTAAGACCTCAGGGCTTCGTTTAGGTCACTTTGGAAAGGTAAGAGGTATGGCCATCTTTCACCAGAAAAACATAAGTTACCTGCCATCTGGCTGAGCAAATTGAGGTTATGTGAATTTTTTTCCCATTTTTTCCGAAAGCTCTGTATCTTGGCGATTTGACTTTTTTTACTTTTTCTGAAAAGGCCTCTTAAAGACCTTTCCAACAAGCCCAAAATCCGACCACTGGCTCAGAGTTAGCAACTTTATCCTACTACCCTCCAACCGCCAATCCGAAAATTTTGAACCCGCTGCCATTTCGCACCCTTGCATTTTCGGACATGGTCCTAGTGGACTTTTCTTCATGAAATGAGCCAAGGAATACGCTGGAGAAATTTGTCCGGAACTTCCTGAATCACCCCGTATTGGTATTGTTAAATATTGTAATAACTGTAGTACATAATTCTACCAGATGGATGAACTCAACATAAGTTTTATAAACTTTATAGTTTCGACACTGGTAAGCTTGATAGCATTAGTAAACAAAAGTATGAAATTCAACAGTATTTTGCACGTTGTGGTATACATTTATTGTTGCTATACACTTGTGTTGAATTTAACCAAAAAATTTAACAGAATTATTCTTCTATACAAAACCAAAATTTGTTTGTTGTTAGTGCCAAACATGCAAATTTTTTTTTTATAAACAGGTGCCAAAAAAAGGATGCTTTCAGAAATGTGGTAAATGACTCCCAACGCGTTTTCTCAAAGACCAAAAAAAGATGCCAAACAAGCACCAAAACTGTGGTTATGGCAACACTGATGTAGATAGTATTTTAAGACAAATGTTCGGTTGCTTTGTCTGTATTTACATTGGCAATTATAATTGCCCCAATTATTTACCATTCTCTTTTGAACTTGCCATTTGCCTTCACACATGGCAATTATGTTTGACCAATTCTTGATTTTATTATTGCTGCTTCCGACATTCGTATAAATTTGAGAAATATGCAGAATAAAATTCGCGTGTGAATAATTAACTGAAATTGACTTCTGGGAAAAATTAAAAAAAAGAATCAATGGATTTTAGTGAAAAGCGTGTTATAATGAAAGGGTTTGTGGAATGCATTGAATACGCCATTAACATGGATTCGGACGACAGCGACAAAGAGGACATACTGATTGGTTTATCGTAGTACATGAATTGTCTAGAAATGTGATAATGATCAGATTTTAAATTAAAAATTTGAGGTTAAGTGTTTTATTGACGAGAGACACTTTCTTACCTACTAAACGAGTAAAGCGGTTGTGGGTGAAATCATGGAGAACTAAAAGAGCGGAGCACGGGTCATTTACGGTTTTGAACAAGGAGCTGCTGTTGAGTGACGAATGGTCTTATAAAAACTATTTAAGGCTGACAAAAACGCAATTAAATTTTTTGCTAACTTTAGTACAGCAGAATATAACGCGTTCCCATACGCAAATGAGGGATGCAATTCCAGTAGTAGAAAGCTAGCACTGACATTAAGATTCCTCGCCAGTGGTGAGTTAGAATAGAGGCCCGCGCCATATTCATGTTTAATTTAAACTGCATTTTTTTCCAGGGAAAACCTTTCAAAACCTTGACTGCCAGAAACGTTTGTCTATGTCAACAATATCTAGTACTGTACCAGAAGTTTGGAAAATTCTGTTGCTGCAATTAAAAGGAACATATATGAAGGTATTAAAGTTTGTAATTTGTTTGAATATTAAGTACAATATTACGTACACTGTACAGTTTCCTACCAGTCTTTGTTATCAAATGGCAATTTCCAAACTGTATCGGTGCTTTAGACGGCAAGCACATTAACTTCCGGCCATACCGTAAAGATGTGCGTTTTACCACAACTACATCAGCATTGTTTTGATGACTCTAGTTGATGCCAACTGCAAATTAATTTTTGTGGACATATGTTGTAATGGCCGCTGTAATGACGCTGGAGTGTTTCTCCAAAGTAAACTGAGCACTGTTTTGAAGAAAGAGAAACAAATACCTAAAAATTCTGTAGTGCGAAATGGTCGGTGCTTCCCTTATGTCGTAATTGGCGATAATGCCTTCCCAATGCAGACTCATTTAATGAAGCCGTACCCATATCATACGAACTCCACTGAGAAACAAGTTTTCAATGCACGACTGTCCCGTAGTAGGCATGTTGTCGAGCGTGCTTTCGGGATTCTTGCTAACCGATTCCAAGAGCGGAAAAGGTTCAATTAAATGTATTCTTGTGCTCTACACCACTTTTTGAAGAAATCTGACGATATATGCATCAACAAATATCAGAATTCTACACTTTGGACAGCACGTACAATCCCCGAAAGGGTGAAGCAGAAGCCATTCGCCAAGAATTTACGAAATACTTCAGCAACGAAGGAAAATTGGATTGGCTACAACAAAATTAATGCCATCAACACATTTGAATGTTTTGTTTTTGTCACAACTTTAATACAACGGTGTCTGGTTGAGAAAATCAGATTTCCATTTTCAAAAGTTATTTAGAATCGGCTAAAAATTTTAATAATTATTTTAATATTATACTTACTTACTTATCCGGTCTCGGACAACCCCGGGGGGTCAGGGACCTTACAAAACGAAGATAACATATTTCGCCAACCAGTTGAATCCTTTGCTTTATTTCTCCAGTTGGCAATACCAAGTGTACGCAGGGATTCGTCAACCTGATCCCTCCAGCGGAGTCTTGGTCTTCCTATTTTCGCGCTGGTTCGTCTTCATCCATTCTACTGACATGGCCTAGCCAGTCCAATCGCGTTATCTTGATCCGCTTAACTATATCAATGTCAGGATAAAGCTCATACAGCTCATGATTCATGCGTCGCCGGTACTCGCCGTTGTGCACTATGTGGCCACACATTTTTCGGAGTATTTTTTCTCTCGAAGACTCCTACAGATGTTTCGTCTGCTTGTGATAGGACCCAGGATAGTAAACAAGTACCGTTAGGGAAAGTTGAAAAGAACTCTGAATAGAGAGTTAAATAGTACGTGAAACTGCTTAGAGGTTAAGCCCGATGAACCTGAATATCCATTATGGAAATTCATCATTATGATTGTGATATGAATAATATTATAATAATCGTGTGCATTTTTTCCATATAAGGACATTGTAATCTATTAATATGAAATATATTTATCCTAAGATCGATGGCTTTAGTTTATTCAAATTATTTTGCTTGCGATTTAACATAGAATAAATGCTGTTGATTTGATAAAGTGTTGATAGATTTAATATATATAGTGCTTGAATATTTATATTCTATAATAGCGTGGTAATCATTGATTTCTGTGTTTATTCGGGACCCGTCTTGAAACACGGACCAAGGAGTCTAACCTATTTGCAAGTTATTGGGAATAAAAAACCTAATAGCGAAATTAACATAACTTTAATGGGATTAGTTTTTAGTCTATTTATAGTCTATTAATTCAATCCCGGGGCGTTCTATCAATTATGTATTTTGATATTTATATCATTTATATCATATCATTCTGACGTGCAAATCGATTGTCAGAATTGAGTATAGTCAGAATTGAGTATAGACCAATCGCACCATCTAGTAGCTGGTTCCCTCCGAAGTTTACCTCAGGATAGCTGGTGCATTTAAAAATTATGTAAAATAATCTCATCTGGTAAAGCGAATGATTAGAGGCCTTAGGGTCGAAACGACCTTAACCTATTCTCAAACTTTAAATGGGTAAGAACCTCACCTTACTTGGTATGAAGGTTGTGGTTGTGATATAATGTGCCCAGTGGGCCACGTTTGGTAAGCAGAACTGGCGCTGTGGGATGAACCAAACGTAATGTTACGGTGGTCAAATTGACAACTCATGCAGATACCATGAAAGGCGTTGGTTGCTTAAAACAGCAGGACGGTGGACATGGAAGTCGTAATCCGCTAAGGAGTGTGTAATAACTCACCTGCCGAAGCAACTAGCCCTTAAAATGGATGGCGCTTAAGTTGTATACCTATACATTACCGCTAAAGTAAATGGCTTATGTTCAATTTCGGTTGGATTAATAAACTTTGAAACTTTAGTGAGTAGGAGGGTACAATGGTGTGCATGGAAGTGTTTGGCGTAAGCCTGCATGTAGCCGCCATTGGTACAGATCTTGGTGGTAGTAGCAAATAATCGAATGAGACCTTGGAGGACTGAAGTGGAGAAGGGTTTCGTGTGAACAGTGGTTGATCACGAGTTAGTCGGTCCTAAGTTCAAGGCCTAAAGCCGAACATTTTCAAGTTATAATTAAACAAACAAAAAATGAATTTACTTTCATATTTCATATATGTAATTAAACACTTGAATTTTTTTGAACGAAAGGGAATACGGTTCCAATTCCGTAACCTGTTGAGTATCCGTTTGTTATTAAATATGGACCTTGTGCTCATCCTGGCAACAGGAACGACCATAAAGAAGCCGTCGTGAGATATCGGAAGAGTTTTCTTTTCTGTTTTATAGTCGTACTACCATGGAAGTCTTTCGAAGAGAGATATGGTAGATGGACTAGAAGAGCATGACATTTACTGTTGTGTCGATATTTTCTCCTCGGACCTTGAAAATTTATGGTGGGGTCACGCAAACTTCTCAACAGGCCGTACCAATATCCGCAGCTGGTCTCCAAGGTGAAGAGTCTCTAGTCGATAGAATAATGTAGGTAAGAGAAGTCGGCAAATTACATCCGTAATTTCGGGATAAGGATTGGCTCTGAAGATTGAGATAGTCGGGCTTGATTGGGAAGCAATAACATGGTTTATGTACTCGTTCTGGGTAAATAGAGATTTTCGAATCTTGTTCCTCGGATAGTAGTTACGTAACCAATTGTGGAACTTTCTTGCTAAAATTTCTAGGGGATTATCGCAAGATATATTCTCTTTAAATTATAACGACTATCAATTAACAATCAATTCAGAACTGGCACGGACTTGGGGAATCCGACTGTCTAATTAAAACAAAGCATTGTGATGGCCCTAACGGGTGTTGACACAATGTGATTTCTGCCCAGTGCTCTGAATGTCAAAGTGAAGAAATTCAAGTAAGCGCGGGAGTCAAGATGAAAGAGCCTTCTGTTCTGATTCATGTGCCTATGACTGTCCTCCTCGTGGAGACTCCCGGGCAACGTCAATCTTCGGATTGGCGGCTAATAGTCAAGGTTTTTGCAGTTCCTTGGGGTTGCCACCCCCTCCGAACTTATATATCTGATACAAGTCAAAGAAACGAAAATGAAATTAAAACCCCTCGAGTGTCTGCTCGGGGGTCCAGTAGAAATAACCGTGGCTCTCTAGTTAACTCTCGGAATGGACGGACGCGTTCCAGTAGGAATGTCGCAATTATTAATGGGCAAACAAACTCATCATCAAACTCCTTGGCAACTGGGGAAAGTAGTGCCCCAGTTGCTCAAGTTACAAATACACACATTCTACCACTTAGCAACACTACTATTCCAATGCCTATTGCAGCTAAAACAAATTCGAGCATAAATGCTCAAAATTCTAACCATACAGTTACCGCCGCCCCGGTTTCTGAGAATGAAATAAACTCAAATTCTAATTCTAACCAAATCTCAACTTATCATTGTGAAACTTGTGGACGCTCTTTTACGACTCTTTCGGGTCGGGGGCTCCACATGAAAAGAGCACACCCTGATGAATTTGACCGGATTAACCTCCGGTTGGATGTGAAGGCACGCTGGAATGACGAAGAAATGTCTCTATTAGCGAGTATTGAAGCCCAACTCACCTTTAATGGTGGGGAAAGGTTTATGAACAAGGCTTTGCATGCTAAGTTCGTACATCGTTCAGTTGAAGCAATCAAGGGAGCTAGGCGTAAAGATATATATAAGGCTAAGGTTCAAACCTGTCTTGATCGCCTGATTGCTTCAGCTAATGAACCACAAATAAGGAACGTGTCAGTACAAAGCGAACGAGAATTGTCTTCCGATGAGTCCGCGGGGCCGGTTCAGTATCCTTCAATAGAGGGAGAAATACCGGTCTTACATGAACTAACTCCTTCCTTTGAAGGAGTAGAAGTTCAACCCGAATCGTTGGTCGCGCCTTCGCAAGAAGCCGACCCGATTCAAACCTTTTTGGTCAGTCTAGGTGAATTTAATTGCAGATCGTATAGTGCTTCCTTTATCAACTCCATTGTACGTGATGTCCATGGGGGCGATAAAGACTATGTCTTGAACAGATTGTCTAGCTACATTGATGAGATATTCCCACCCAATCTCACGACTAGACAATCGACCAGAACACGGCTGGTAACTCCGAGGTTTGCAAATAGGCGCGCCCAGAGGAGACATGAGTACGCCACTGTTCAAAGGAACTGGCGGAAGCACAACGGTCGTTGCATTAAATCGATCCTAGACGGCACCGAGAGCTCTTCTCAACCGCCAAGAAATGTAATGGAACCATTTTGGCGAAACGTATTTGAGCAAACTAGTGATACGGCTCCACCGTTAGACGATCTCAAAAGGTCAGTAAAGGGGGAAATTTGGCTTCCGATATCAGTTTCTGATATTCGGGCGACCAAACCCTCCTTGTCCACATCACCCGGATACGACGGGGTTACAGCTAGGCAAATTCGCGTAGTACCCGAAGAGGTACTGGTCCGCTTAATGAATTTAGTGCTGTGGTGTGGAGCGGTACCGAGACGTCTACGTGTGGCGAAGACTATCTTCATTCCAAAGAAGCACAAGTCCTCGCTTCCTGAAGATTTTCGACCCATCACTATGCCATCACTACTAGTCAGATGGATTCATTCAATTTTGGCAAAGAGAATCTCAAGGTGCATTGAATTCGAACGCACCGAAAAAGGTTTTATGCCCACAGATGGGTGTGCTGATAATACAACCAGGATCGATCTGTTACTCAGGAATAACCACCAGAATTATACCTCATGCTACATTGCGGTACTAGACGTCAGTAAGACATTTGATTCCGTCTCTCATGGAGCAATCCTGGGGACATTAGAATCGTATGGTCTACCGCCAGGCCTAATTAGTTATATCAAAAATATGTATTCTGATTCTTCAGTCTTCCTCTCAGGTGATAAATGGGTTTCTGAGGATGTAGTCCACCTTGAAACCGCAACAACGTCTGTATGCTCTTAGGTCTGTTTTGATTCCACAGCTCTATCATGTCGCTTCCCTCGGGAACGTCATGTTAGGGTGTCTTAACAAGACCGACAAATTAATAAGGGCACGCGTGCGCCACTGGCTGGGCTTGCCAGACAATGTCCCTATCGCGTACTTCCACGCTTCCGTGGCAGATGGCGGTTTGGGCATTGTCGCACTTCGGTGGCAAGCGCCTCTGATGAGATACAGGCGTCTTCTTAATCTACAGTTACCACTTCCAGGTGGTGTAGTGACGGCAGACACTTTTATAGCATCAGAGGTAGCAAAGGTAGAACGGCGTTTACATGCTGGTTCGATTAATATTCGACATGGTGATCATCTAAGGAAGGTTTGGGCTGATCGCCTTTACGCATCAATTGATGGGCGTGATCTGCGGCTTGCTGGGGATCACAAACAAGCTCATCGCTGAGTAAGAGAACCTACTAGACTTTTGTCTGGTATGGACTTTGTGAATATCTCAAAGTTACGTATTAACGCTCTCCCAACCAGGTCCCGGTCCTCCCGAGGGAGGCCAGAGATGGACAGTCGAACAAGTCTGCAATAACACCAAAGCAGACCGAACCTTTAGGCATGAAAGCGTGGAGCTTGCTCCGACGGGGCCTGCTTCGCCCTACAAAAAAAAAAATAGCCAAATGCCTCGTCATCTAATTAGTGACGCGCATGTGAGCATTCGATGCCAACAGACGTGTTAAGCGGAGTGATAGTGTTTGATAGTAGTTCAGTGATAGTGAGGTTTTTAGTTGATTTTGGCGGAAAATTTTTTCACGCTATTTTCTCGGAAAGTACTGGGCCGATCGGCTAGATTTTTGCGTTAGTGCGGAAATCAAGGAAACCTGTGATACCAAAATCTTTGCGATCCGACATCGGTGTGGGAGTTTTCCTTAGATTTTGCCGTTGTTTTTGGTAAGCAACAGTAAGACCGCGTGGTCTTCTGCTGCCGTAAGTAGTATACAAGTGCGTGTGTTGTCTGGTAAGTAGTTTATTAATTACTTGTGCAGACAGTGCGTGTGGATGGTTAAGCGGCGGGGCCAGAATGGTGGTGGCGGCAGCGCTGCTGGTGTGTCTGGATCGACGACTGATGGAGAGTCGTCGACGTCTTCAGCGGTTTCCAAACGGGTTCAGGTGGGGTCGCCTGGTGTGAAGGTTAGGGCAAAGCCGGTTGACGCCGACTTTGACAGCAGTGCAGGTGTTGGTGGAGTACCTCCTACAGGCAGCCCGAAGAGGGGCACTAGTGGTGCCCTGGCAGGAAGTGAAGGGGGTGCTGCTGGTAGTAGCAGCGCCAAGTTGGTTGCTGACACCAGTGGTGTCGGTGGAAAGGATTTGGCTGAGGAGATGAGGTCTACAATTAGTAGGGTAGGTGAGGTTCTGCGTGCTGCTGGTACGCCGAAAGGCGTGTCGAAAGGTCCGCTGCCAACTGTACCTGTTGGTACGGCAGCCCCCGCCAGCAACGATGGTGGTCGTGGCCGTAGCCGCGTAGGTCCCAGTGGACAGGGTGACGTCGGTGCTGCTGTAGAGCGGACACAGGCGGTCATCCGTAGGTTGGTCTCTGATTTGATGGAGGCCAATGTTATCAAGGAGTTGGTTGCGAGGGTCCTCGGATACTCTCCGGAGTACGAGGCGCTCGTAGTAGGTCTGCTAGCTCAAAACGAGCGCCTTCGGGGCCGTCTTGATGCTAAGCCCAGGGAGAGCAGTAGGAGTGCCGTTCGACCCGCGGTTCCCACCGCGCTGGCAACGTTCCTCGCACCGGCTCCAGTGGCGACTGCCCCTGTAGCTGTGGGAGGAGGTTGTTCGGTAGTCACTGCACCGGTTGTGAAGCCCGTCGAGACTTGGTCCTTGGTGGTGCGGGGCCGTCAGGGCCAAACTGCCAAGGATGTGGCTAGCAAGGTGGTGAGTGAGGTGGGGCCCACTTTAAGAAAGCGGGTCCATGAGATCTGTTCTCGGTGTGGACAGCAGGGTCACTGTGCAAGGGATTGCGGTAACGCAATTCACTGCAGAAACTGCGCTTTCTAGGGGAGACCCTCGGCTCATCGTATGATGACTGAGGACTGTCCCATGTATAGCGCTATGCTGGCTACAGCGAGGGCTAGACATTAAGTATGGGACACACAATTTTACAAATAAATTGTGGTAGGGCAATGTCGGCAATGTGCGAGGTAGGAGAGGTAATGGTAGAACGACAGTGTAGTTTTACTCTCATTCAGGAACCTGCTAGTGGCCATGGTGTCATTACAGGTTTGCCTGCGAGTAAGCGGGTCTTCGCTGATTTGAGACTTAACTCCGCGGTGGTCGTAAATGACGGTAACGTAGAGTGTACCGTAGTTTCTAGGACCGACTTGGGGGTTTGCGTGTGTGTAGAAGGGGGTTTCGGACGGATATTTTTGTGTAGCAGTTACTGCAAGTTTTCTGAGCCTTTAGAGCCGTATTTGGCATATATGGACACGGTACTACTTCTTGCGAGTAGTAACTCTCTCGTCCTAGGGATAGACGCTAACGCATCAAACCCGCTATGGTTTAGCAAAACACCCAGACTTTCGACTGGGTCGCAAAACCATTACCGGGGAGAGATGCTAAGTGAATGGATTGTTTCGGGCCGCCTTCATGCCTTGAATGAGCCGAGTGAGCAGTACACTTTTGATAATCGTAGAGGAGTTAGGGATATAGATGTGACGATTGCGAATAGCGCAGCTTTGAGTACGTTTCAGTTTAGTTGGAGGGTCAGACCGTCCGTAAGTGATCACAATTACATTGTAATTGATTTCACTTATGAACGGACTGAAGTTAGCAGCTTAGACATCGTGCGGTGGCGCACCAGGGATGTGAACTGGGATGTGTATGGTGAATTCATCGCAGCTGAGGCTAGCGAGATTCCAATAGAAGTCTTTCGTCGTAGGACCGTAGATGAGCAAGTCTCGTGTTTACGCGAAGTTGTTCATAGGGCTAACGACGATCTCCTTGAAAGGTGTCGCAAGAAAACTTTGAGGAAATTACGATGGTGGACACGTGAGTTGACACTCAAGTGGAGGGAAGTGCGCCGTCTCAGGAAACGTTTCCAGAGGGGCAAACGGAACGAAGCTAGTGATCTTGACCAGCTCAGATCAGCGTACAAAAGTTGCCTCAGCGATTACAAGGATATGCTTGTAAACGTGAAAGAGGAAGATTGGCGACAGTTTGTTGCCTGCCATAGGAATGATCCTTGGGGTCATGTGTATAGAATCTGCCTTGGCAGAGGTAGGAGGATAGATCTCTCCGGGTTGAAAGATGGCGATGCCATTCTTACTTCCTGGAGTGATTGCGTCAAAGTTTTGCTGCGGGAGTTCTTTCCGAGAGCGGAGGCAGTGGCCTCTTCTTCTTCTGGGGAAGTTGAGACTGTTGCACCCGAGTTGGTTAAGTCGCGAAAGTCACCTGGTATGGATGGAATAGCTGGAGAGATGTGTAAAAGCGTCTGGAAGGCTATTCCGGAATACCTAGACGCTTTGTATGGGCGGTGTGTACATGAGGCATATTTTCCACGCGAGTGGAAGGTAGCCCGTGTCATTGTACTCTTGAAGTAAATCGATAAGGACAGGAGTAATCCTCGTTCTTATCGGGGTATCTGTCTCTGGAAAAGTACTGGAGAGGATTCTGGTGCAGAGACTGAATGAGAGAGTCGCTGACAGCATGTGCCGTTGGCAGTTCGGCTTTGTAAGGGGCCGAAGTGTCGAAGATGCCTGGGCGCACGTGAGGAGAACTGTTGTAGAGTGTACTCAGAAGTATCTTCTGGGTGTTTTCATCGACTTTAAAGGTGCGTTTGATTATCTGAGTTGGGCGTGCGTGGAAGAAAGACTAGCAGGGCTAGGGTGTTGGGCGAGCGTGGAAGAAAGACTAGCGGGGCTAGGTCAGGAGGTAGCACTCTGGAGAAGTTACTTCTCTGACAGAAAAGCAGCGATAGTCGGGGCAAATAGGTCTGAGTGTGTTGATGTGGTCCGAGGATGTCCACAGGGTTCCATTTGTGGACCGTTTGTGTGGGATCTTATGATGGACTTGCTTTTGCACGAGCTTGAGGCCGAACGCAAGATATGTGCGTACGCTGATGACTTGCTTATCATGGTCGAGGGTAGTTCTCGTTCCGAGTTGGAACAGCTATCCTCGGCTATGATGAGTATTGTCACTCGGTGGGGCGAGCGTGTAGGAGTTAGTTTGTCGGTGGAAAAGACTGTGACCATGTTGCTGAAGTGTAGTTTCAAGTCCCATTTTCCAATCGTGCGTTTGAATGGTGGTGGCACAATCCATTACTCCACGGAGGGGAAGTACCTCGGAGTCACCATGGGAGAAAGGATGAACTTTTTGCCTCACGGAGGGGAAGTACCTCGGAGTCACCATGGGAGAAAGGATGAACTTTTTGTCTATATAGGGAGACTTCGCGAGAAACTCACGAGCGTTGTAGGAAAGGTTAGGCGTGTTATGAGGAGTGAGTGGGGTCTGAGTCGTCAAGCAGTCAGGACCGTGTACAGGGGCCTTTTTGTTGCCATGGTAACATTTGGGTCTTCTGTTTGGTGCGAAACTGCTAGAAGCGTCTTCGGGCAACGTCGATTATTCTCTGTTCAGAGAGTAATGTTATTGGCATGTATGCCAGTATGTCGTACGGTGTCTACTGAGGCCCTACAAGTTTTGATGGGTGCCACTCCTCTTGATCTAGAGGTGATGCGTCGTAGCATGGACTTCAAAATCAAGAGGGTTTACGCACTAGGTGAGTCAGATTGGCTCATAGCTGGAGCAGAGAGCATGAGTAGAAGGCAGGGCCGTTGGAATTCCAGTACCAACGGTCGAGTAACGTATAGATTTATACCGGATGTAGAATTCGTCGGGAAGAACCCTGAGTTTAGCTTCAATCTAAGCCTTGGTTTCATACTGACAGGTCACGGGTCGTTAAATGCATTCTTGCACAGAATGAGACTTGCGGATCGGGAGTCGTGTGTTTGCGAAGCGCCAATCGAAGATTGGCTCCATGTTTTGTGCGAGTGTCCCCTTTACGGGGCTTTTAGGGATTTAGTCGGCATGGGTGTCACCAGATCCGTTGGTGAGTGGTGTGTGAGTAGTATACTTCTGTCTCCGGATGCGTTGTGTGGCAACGCGGTTTTCCTCTCGTGTTTTCGCGAGTCGGCGCGCTAGGACGGTTTAGTTGTTGTTGTGGGTTTCACTGGTCTCTATCGGTGTCTCCCTTTGGTAGTGGTTAAATGTTTTTCGTGATCCTGGCTTTTTCAAGCTAGTTATTCAGCCGTTTAAAATCTCGTTGTCGGTACTGCTGAACCCTGCGAACACAGGGACTGCCAGTCCCGGACTTCGTCGGAGTCGAATATGGAAGTGGATTAGCCGCGAGGTCTGACCAGAGGCCTGTTTCTGGTACCGTGTGCTGTTTGGGATTGACACGTGGAAGGTCTCGAACTCGTGCCCTTTCAGTTTGTGTCTTGTTGTTGTGACCCACGGGGGCATCATCGGGCGAAGCCTGAAGATTGGCTGCCGGTCGCTGTTATTGACCGGAAGAGGTGGAAAAAGACTTGCTCCCACGGTGAGAAAGCTGCAGCCGTCTGACTGTAGTTATTAGACCGTTTATATTGCAATTTTTAGCATTTAAATGGCAATGTCACGTGATGTTGTTGTTGGTGTTGATATTGTAGAATTGTTTCACGATTGATGCTTTTGTCGCCGGGGGTGACCAGTCCCCTACTTAGTACAAAGTAAAAACTGGAAGCAGCTTCACTGCGAAACTCGGACCAGAGAGTATGCCTATCTGGTAGCACGGGTGGTGTTGGCCCCCTTGTGGGAGATCGTGCTGGCTGTGGTTGTCACCAAAATCGCTGGTAGTTGCCTTGTATATCAGTTACTTGTAATGAAGTATGCTAGGCAGGTGCATATCCTCGAAATATGGGATCCGTGGCCCTTATCACGGAAGAGGTTTGGATAGTACCTCACTCTTTACCAAGGAGGAGTAGCTCATGTACAGAGAGTTTGCTCAATTGGTAGCTCGTGGACGGAAGAAAGAAGTCGCGCTGGCGGATATGCGAATACGGGGCGTTTGTTCTCCCACGTAATCGTGTATACCAATGGTGTAAGGCTTCCTATTCCTGATCTCTTGGCTGCCCCTCTATGCGGGGTAGCACGGATATCTCACGGGCGGCGCTAACAGTCGTATCAAACATGTTCTTGGTGGGGCGGTGCTCACCTGTGGTTAAGGACTTCACGTCGAGAACAACATTAAATCACGCGGACTCTGTCCCTATCTACTGTAGCAGTGTTGGTGTGGATTTGGCTCTGGACAAGCCAATGACAATGTTGCTCAAGGGCAAATTGTCTTTGTCTCGCCCCCCCGTGATTAGGTGTCGTGATGTTAGTGTCCGATACGTGAGTGAGGTGAAGTACCTCGGTGTTATGGTTGGTGAACGGCTGAACTTTATGCAGCAAATGCCTTACGTCAAGGGGAAGCTTACGGCGGTGGTCGGCATGGTGAGGCGCATCCTCAGGAGTGAGTGGGGCCTTAGCAGGAGTGCTGTCCGTACCAAATACGGTGGTTTGTTCGTTGCTTGCGCGACGTACGGAGCACCGCTATGGTGTGGTACAGCCAGGTCTGTGGTCGGCAGGGAGAAACTTCTCTCTTGCCAGAGGATTGCGATGCTCGCGTGTATGACGGTCTGCCGTACCGTCTCGACGGACGCTCTGCAGGTTTTGTTGGGCGTGCCTCCCCTTGACTTGGAGATCGTGAGGCGTACTGTGCTGTATAAAGTTCGGAAGAGGTTGCCGTTGGAGGAAGGTGAGTGGCTGTCTGCTGCTGATGTAGCAGATGGTGACGTGGCACGGATTAAGTTGCTCCTTGCGGAGCATCTTACATCCGTGTGGCAGAGAAGATGGACTGACAGTGACAAAGGTAGGGTGACGTACGCTTTTATTCAGGACGTGACTTTTGTACGGGACAGACCAGACTTTGGCTTCGGCTTGAGTCTGGGATACTTACTGACGGGACATGGCTCTCTTAATGCTTTCTTGCATAATAGATGCCTGACGGAGAATGCTGACTGTGACCGTGGGAATGTACCGGAGGACTGGCGACATGTACTGACGGACTGTCATTTCTATGATGACATTAGAGACTTGGACGCTATTGGGGTTACGTATACTGGGACGGACTTGGACGTTAGTAGGACGTTGACGGATAGACGTACGATGGACAGGATTAGTGTGTTTGCTCGTGTTGCGTTTGGTAGGACGAGGGAGCGGATGTGATGTGTGAATGGGTGAGTGTGTGTATGAATGAGTGTGTGTGTGTGTGTGGTAGATATGTGTGTGTGTTTGTAGTTAGATTTGTTGTATGTTTGTGTCGTGGGGTCACCAGTCCCCGAACTGTTTGGGGTTCAACTGGTAGTAGTTTCGGCTACGAGGTCTGACCAGAGACCTAATTCTGGTACCACGGGAGTCAGGAGCCCATGGGACTTCGGTTCCATCCTGACTGTGGTGTGGCCCTTCGGGGAGACACGTGGTGGCTGTGGTTTGCACCTAAATCGCGGGGAGAGTTTCGGCCGTGACCCATAGAACGGAAGGAGTTTTAGATAGGCTCCGCTCCTAACCAAGGGGGGCATCATGTCCAAATACATGGTGCCTAAATTGGTACTCACATGCTTGCATGTGGGGGCGTTGGTAGACGCATTATATCCACCCAGTGTTTGGAGCACTGTGAGTTTAGGCCGTCGAGGCAGGTACCCGCATTACGGCAAACGCGCATCTGTCCCTATCTACTCATTGGTTTGTGAGCTCTCGTTGCGATCAGACGTGTTTGCGGATAGGCAGTTGTTAGATTTCCATAGTGGTTATTGCGAGACTGTGTTAGTGAGTTGTGTGTGCGGTAACAAGTTTGTCACAGCATCGTTGCTGTGATCTCTGTTGTTGTGCGGAACGGTAACTTGTTTCCAACTTTTGGTTCGCCAATTTTGTAAACAAGTCGTTATAGTGCTTTTTATAGTACTTGTTGTTTGTAGTAAGTAACTGCAAAATCTGGTAAGTGTTCTTTCTATACTTACTTGTTGTTTTGTGGTACGGTGAAGCGCCGTAAGCGGCGGGGCCAGACTGGTAGTAGCGGCAGCGCTGCTGGTATGTCTGGTTCGATGACGGATGGTGAGTCATCGACGTCCTCAGCCGTTCCCAAACGGGTTCAGGTGGGGTCGCCAGAAGTGAAAGGTAGGTCAAAGCCGGTTGACGCTGACTTTGACAGCAGTTCAGGAGTGGTTGGTGTGCCTTCTAAAGGGGGGGAAGAGGGGCCTGGTGCCCAGGCAGTTAGAGAAGGGGGTGCTGCTGGTAGTAGCAGCGCCAAGTTGGTTGCTGGCACCAGTGGTGTCAAGGATTTGGCTGAGGAGTTGAGGTCGACGATAGGGAAGATAGGTGAGGTATTGCGTGCTGCTGGTACGCCGAAAGGCATGTCGAAAGGTCCGCTGCCAACTGTACCTGTTGGTACGGCAGCCCCCGCCAGCAGCGATGGTGGTCGTGGCCGTAGCCGCGTAGGTCCCAGTGGACTGGGTGACGTCGGTGCTGCTGTAGAGCGGACACAGGCGGTCACCCGTAGGTTGGTCTCCGATTTGATGGAGGCCAATGTTAGCAAGGAGTTGGTTGCGAGGGTCCTCGGATACTCTTCGGAGTACGAGGCACTCGTAGTAGGTCTGCTAGCTCAAAACGAGCGCCTTCGGGGCCGTCTTGATGCTAAGCCCAGGGAGAGCAGTAGGAGTGCCGTTCGACCCGCGGTTCCCACCGCGCCGGCAACGTTCCTCGCACCGGCTTCAGTGGCGACTGCCCCCTTCACCGGTTGTGAAGCCCGTCGAGACTTGGTCCTTGGTGGTGCGGGGCCGTCACGGGCCAAACTGCCAAGGATGTGGCTAGCAAGGTGGTGAGTGAGGTGGGCCCACTTTAAGAGAGCGGGTCCATGAGATCAGGGCGCTTCGTGGTGGTGGCGTATTAATACGCACACCATCTGTAGCGGAGCGTGCGGGTATTGCCAAGAATACCAAGTTTGAGGAGGCTGGGCTCACCGTTACGGTGCCTGATAGCTCGGTTGTGCGGGTTGTTGTCCAGGGGGTCTACTCGAAGATCACTCATGACGAGTTCATGGGTGACGTATTCGAGAAAAACCTCAAGGACAGGATCTCGCTTGAGGAGTTTAAGAGCGGTGTCCGGCTCACTAGTCGGCCGTGGAATAGTTCCAAGACCGGAACAACGAACGTTGTCTTGGAAGGGCGGGCTTCGGCCCTTGAGCCCTTGCTGGCATCGCGTCGTTGTTACGTGAAGTGGTTCTCATTCCGCGTACGACCGTTTGATCCGGTACCAAGCTGTTTCAGGTGTTTGTCGTTTGACCACTACGTTAGGGAGTGCAGATGGAAAGAAAATGCCTGTTCTCGGTGTGGACAGCATGGTCACTGGGCAAGGGATTGCGGTAACGCATTCACTGCAGAAACTGCGCTTTCCAGGGGAGACCCTCGGCTCATCGTATGATGACTGAGGCCTGTCCCATGTATAGCGTTATGCTGGCTAAAGCGAGGGCTAGACATTAGGTATGGGACACACAATTTTACAAATAAATTGTGGTAGGGCAATGTCGGCAATGTGCGAGGTAGGAAGGGTGGTGGTAGAACGATAGTGTAGTTTTGCTCTCATTCAGGAACCTGCTAGTGGCCATGGTGTCATTACAGGTTTGCCTGCGAGTATGCGGGTCTTCGCTGATTTGAGACTTAACTCCGCGGTGGTCGTGAATGACGGTAACGTAGAGTGTACCGTAGTTTCTAGGACCGACTTGGGGGTCTGCGTGTGTGTAGAAGGTGGTCTCGGACGGATATTTCTGTGTAGCAGTTACTACTTGCGAGTAGTAACCCTCTCGTCCTAGGGATAGACGCTAACGCATCAAACCCGCTATGGTTTAGCAAAACACCCAGACTTTCGACTGGGTCGCAAAACCATTACCGGGGAGAGATGCTAAGTGAATGGATTGTTTCGGGCCGCCTTCATGCCTTGAATGAGCCGAGTGAGCAGTACACTTTTGATAATGGTAGAGGAGTTAGCGATATAGATGTGACGATTGCGAATAGCGCAGCTTTGAGTACGTTTCAGTTTAGTTGGAGGGTCAGACCGTCCGTAAGTGATCACAATTACATTGTAATTCATTTCACTTACGAACGGACTGAAGTTAGCAGCTTAGACATCGTGCGATGGCGCACCAGGAATGTGTACGCTGATGACTTGCTTATTATGGTCGAGGGTAGTTCTCGTTCCGAGTTGGAACAGCTATCCTCGGCTATGATGAGTATTGTCACTCGGTGGGGCGAGCGAGTAGGAGTTAGTTTGTCGGTGGAAAAGACAGTGACCATGTCGCTGAAGGGTAGTTTCAAGTCCCATTTTCCAATCGTGCGTTTGAATGGTGGTGGCACAATCCGTTACTCCACGGAGGTGACGTACCTCGGAGTCACCATGGGAGAAAGGATGAACTTTTTGCCTCATATAGGGAGACTTCGCGAGAAACTCACGAGCGTTGTAGGAAAGGTTAGGCGTGTTATGAGGAGTGAGTGGGGTCTGAGTCGTCAAGCAGTCAGGACCGTGTACAGGGGCCTTTTTGTTGCCATGGTAACATTTGGGTCTTCTGTTTGGTGCGAAACTGCTAGAAGCGTCTTCGGGCAACGTCGATTATTCTCTGTTCAGAGAGTAATGTTATTGGCATGTATGCCAGTATGTCGTACGGTGTCTACTGAGGCCCTACAAGTTTTGATGGGTGCCACTCCTCTTGATCTAGAGGTGATGCGTCGTAGCATGGACTTCAAAATCAAGAGGGTTTACGCACTGGGTGAGCCAGATTGGCTCATAGCTGGAGCAGAGAGCATGAGTAGAAATGAGCGGCGGGCTCGGTTAGATGCGTTAGTCACATCTGAGTGGCAGGGCCGTTGGAATTCCAGTACCAACGGTCGAGTAACGTATAGATTTATACCGGATGTAGAATTCGTCGGGAAGAACCCTGAGTTTAGCTTCAATCTAAGCCTTGGTTTCATACTGACAGGTCACGGGTCGTTAAATGCATTCTTGCACAGAATGAGACTTGCGGATCGGGAGTCGTGTGTTTGCGAAGCGCCAATCTAAGATTGGCTCCATGTTTTGTGCGAGTGTCCCCTTTACGGGGCTTTTAGGGATTTAGTCGGCATGGGTGTCACCAGATCCGTTGGTGAGTGGTGTGTGAGTAGTATACTTCTGTCTCCGGATGCGTTGTGTGGCAACGCGGTTTGCCTCTCGTGTTTTCGCGAGTCGGCGCGCTAGGACGGTTTAGTTGTTGTTGTGGGTTTCACTGGTCTCTATCGGTGTCTCCCTTTGGTAGTGGTTAAATGTTTTTCGTGATCCTGGCTTTTTCAAGCTAGTTATTCAGCCGTTTAAAATCTCGTTGTCGGTACTGCTGAACCCTGCGAACACAGGGACTGCCAGTCCCGGACTTCGTCGGAGTCGAATATGGAAGTGGATTAGCCGCGAGGTCTGACCAGAGGCCTGTTTCTGGTACCGTGTGCTGTTTGGGATTGACATGTGGAAGGTCTCGAACTCGTGCCCTTTCAGTTTGTGTCTTGTTGTTGTGACCCACGGGGGCATCATCGGGCGAAGCCTGAAGATTGGCTGCCGGTCGCTGTTATTGACCGGAAGAGGTGGAAACAGACTTGCTCCCACGGTGAGAAAGCTGCAGCCGTCTGACTGTAGTTATTAGACCGTTTATATTGCAGTTTTTAGCATTTAAATGGCAATGTCACGTGATGTTGTTGTTGGTGTTGATATTGTAGAATTGTTTCACGATTGATGCTTTTGTCGCCGGGGGTGACCAGTCCCCTACTGAGTACAAAGTAAAAACTGGAAGCAGCTTCACTGCGAAACTCGGGTATGCCTATCTGGTAGCACGGGTGGTGTTGGCCCCCTTGTGGGAGATCGTGCTGGCTGTGGTTGTCACCAAAATCGCTGGTAGTTGCCTTGTATATCAGTTACTTGTAATGAAGTATGCTAGGCAGGTGCATTAAGGTGGACCTTGAAATGACATTTTTGCGATATTTTGGTAGATGAGGGCTCTATTCCGTGCCTTTTTGAAAAAAATGACAATGCCGAAAAAAAAATTAAAAACAAAAAACATTAGGGGTTGCGCACGAGCCGAGAAAAAGGTCCACTTTGCCAAAATTAGGGGGGAAATTGCCATAGGTCATCAGGGGTCACCCGTAGGGGGGAAGAATGTATGGCCGACCCCCATTAGCTTTTTACCGCCAACATTTCCCCCAAGACACCCACCCCCTATCTCCTCCCCTTAGGGGGGTCACCATACAAAAATGGAGGTTGCTCAGTATTTTCGAAAAACACCATAGGTCATCAGGGGTCACCCCTAGTGGGGCAAAATATATGACCGACCCCCATTAACTTTTCATCCCCAACATCTTTTCCGAACAAACTTACCCTCTATCTCCACTCCTTGAGGGACTCCCCATACAAAAATAAAAGAAGCTGTAATTGAGTAGTACTACTAAGCACTCTTAATATAATATAGTCATATTAACATATTTTTGTTCGCTGATGGGTATTTCTTGCGGTAAGAATCGATAACATGTAGTAAATACTGTTTCTCTTCTTCGCCTTGACACAGTATTCTATTATAATCTTGTATCATTTTTACTCCTCTTTCGGCAGTGTCGTTCACAACGCGCAAGTTATTTACAATTCTACGACCTTCTTGATAGTCTGCGCGAGATTTCCAGGTTGCTGGATTTGCAAGAATGAAATCTTGCGATATTCCAAATCGTACAAATAAATTTTTGGTATTATGAGAGACGAAGTTGCTCAAGTCTTTAGCCAAGAATTCCTCATTCACATCTTTGAATTTCACCTCGATTTTTTTAACGCTGGTGCTTTTGATTACGACGCGCGGAGCTGGGGGAACCGGGTCGTCTTCTTCATCTTCTTCACCTTCTTCGTCTTCTTCATCTTCTTCACCTTCTTCGTCTTCTTCACCTTTTTCGTCTTCTTCATCTTCTTCACCTTCGTCATTCTCATTTTCTAGCAATGCTTGGGCCATTTTGGCCTTCAACTCATTTGAAACCTTGTCATCGAAAAAGGCAAGGGCTATGTGCTCATCGGCGAGATACCATAGGTGACCGATAAATTTCTTTATCATTACCCGAGATAAATCCTGGTCAACGGACTTGTACTCGACGATGTCCTTCAAAAACTTCCAATCTTGATTCGGCGCCTCAGCTGCTCGAGAAGAACCAAACCATGCCTTGACGTAAAGTCGCACCACAAAAATACAAACGTGTCGAATACCATTCAATTCACATACAGATAAGTGAAAAGTTCTCCGAAACAAAAACATCTTGAGGCTGTAAATGGCTTTTGCCATCCATCGAGCATGGGAAACGGGTCCTGGAGGTCGGAAATGGTAATTCTCAAGTTTTTCACCCAGAAACAAAAGAATTAATTGTAGCATTTCTTTGTAGTCATCGCGAGGGTGTTTCTACTTCAATTGATCTAAGCAAAACTTCTTTATGCCGACTTGCATTGCCACAGGAATTTTTCTGACGACTTGATCGTCTATCAAGCCAGAATGGAATGGTTTAACCTTTACAGCGTCCCATTCCTGTTTGAAACGGTCAAAGCAAGGAACGCCTGGTGCACTGGTCTTTCCCATTTTTGTCTCAAAAACTTCCCTTAGCACCAGTTCGTATACGTGGTGTCTGCAAGGTAAATATAAGATTTCTCTCTCCAACAGCCGCTCAAGAGCAACTGCGGCTCCGGAGAATGGGCCACTGTTCGTTGATGTCGTGTCGAAAGAAAGTCCTTGTATTCGATGTGTCATATGCCAAGATGCCAACAGTTGATAAACGGCATGTGCTATTCTCCGGCCTTTTCCTTTCCCATCTTCTACTTTGGGAACTCCAAGAAGTTGTTCTTTTTCTCCGTACGAGACAATTACCGGTAGACGGTCCACCTTCTTTGTACCCACAAAATCCAAAAGCATTTTGCCATCCCAATGGACTACGAAGGATTTAGCTGCGACAAGCTGGAGATGAATGAAACGCGTTGAAGAATAAGAATTCTGAATGAGAGCAAATAAATTTATGCGATCTTACTTCTGGATTGTCTTTCACATAACTCAGCATGTTCTCTCGATTTGAACGCCGACATCTCCGAAGCGACGTACGGTTTATTGTGTATTGTTGAGGATCGCGTCCAAATGCTTCTGCCGCCGCTATCATAATGCCGACCGCGTCTCGGTCAGTCACTTTGCACTTGTCCAAAGCTGATAGGACTCGTTCAGTAAAACATTGTTTGTAACCTCTTCTGTCACCAACATTTGACGGGCCAGCTTCTGCCGGAAGTTTTCGTCCTGTCTCCCATTATCATCGCTTGAATCACTGCTTGAAAATTTAACCACTGCAATTGAACGAATTTCATTTGAATATAAACATTGGACGAACACACAAAGCGCGAAATAGCTTACCGCCTTTAGCGAACCGATCTCTACTAGATTCCGTTGCACGTTTGCGTCGCAACTCTTCTTGTTCTTCGCGCTCAGCTTTTCTTTTCCTCGTTCGAGTATCAGTAGCGTCCACACCTCCCATAGTTCCTGGCCGGCCATCTTCTCTTTGCTTTAGCAGAAACTCAATGTCTTCGGTATTTGTCATTGTCTCAAGGGCGTTGGCGTGTGCGATGTCGAAAAGATTATCCAAGCTATCAGAAAACGTATTCTCTTTTTCTCTAGTGGACTCAGTCGTTCTGTGAGATGACTTTCTTAAAGCATCCCACTCATCGTGCAGCGCAGCTATTTTTCTTGTAACATCTCCTCTGGCTTTCGTCGGAATAGCTGCTTGGCGCCAAAAAATCATCACTGCGTCCGCGACTATAACCGCACTATTTTTCTTCGACATGTTTCGTTTGCGAATGTTGAAGAAATGTGTTCGCGCAGAAACTATTTATTTTAAATTTAAATAAAACGCGAGTTATTTTAATTTTGGTTTGATGTTTAATCTTTTAAGTGTTTTCGACAACTTTGTGGTTACAATTCTTTTCAACAACTGACTTTACAAAATTTTCTCATTGTCGCGGGCCACCAAATCCATCAACATATGTATGTACATAAACCGACAGTTAATCCAGATAGAGAATCCAAAAGAAAGAGCAACAACAATACAACGGCTGAGTGACCAAACTGAAGCAAATGACTTCGACTTCGTCAGCGCTGTTGTTGTTGTTGGTATATTCTTTTGCATCGACAATGTAAACAACAAGCAACAACATACATACATACGGTACCAAACATAATGACCAAAACCAGTATGTATGTTGTTGTTGCGACCAAATTATTAGAAAACAATATTAGGGTGGCCCGAAATTTCAATATTTTACAAATTTAACAAAATCAAAAAATACAAATTAATTTTATGATCGATGTAGGGCGATCTCACCCAACATGCTCCCCCCGTTGAAAGGCTTCTCTTTCAAGGAATCATTTAGGATGGTGAGAGAGCTGGTATTGATGTTGGACAAGGAAGAGCCACATTGTAATTTCAGCAATGTAAAGCGAACTAGTCCAGAGTTGACAGTATATTTAAAGTTCGAGCGAAAGCGATAGTTACGGTGGGGTACCGTCATCATGTCCAACGACTTGAGGGTGAATGCAGCATATTTACTGATTGCTGGATTTCTACGAACGAGTGTTGTGAAGGTGTACGGCAATTCATTGGTACTGCAAATGCGAAACAATATATCGGCTGGATGAATCGATGGGGGAATATGTCTCCAACAAATACTTCTGCATTGTTCTACCAGGTGTGGGATACGACTTTCGACGAGTTCTTTCAAAGTTGAAGAATATTGTTTGGGCCATTGCAGAAAAATGCTGTAGTTCAAAAAATAGAGCGATGAGATGAATTTCAAGTTGAGCCACCTTCTCCAGAGCAAAACGGTGGTGCAAATTTCACAGCGAATTAATGTCTGTGCTTTATATTGGTATATTGTCGAAGTGGCGAAAAATAATGTTGACTTGTAGGTGCATTTTACGTAAGGTACTATTTGAAAGGCGTAAGCGATGTGACGAAGTTGACCAATAATTACAGGAAAAGTGAGAGCGTGCCGATGTACACCTTTATGAGGAATATGTGACAAAATTTCATTGATGTGCATCCAAACCTTTTTGATTTTGAATACTCGTGTGGGAACCTCGCTAAAGTTATGGTCCTTTCGCAGTAGATCAGAACCACGGGCAAACATCGAGCAACACTTTTCTGTAATGAGACACAAAATACGAAACGACAAAAGACAAGCAGCATCCAAGTCATATGTTATAATATTCAAGTACTGTACCTCAAATTCTTTTTTCCTGGTCCTCCACCAAACGAGTTGATATTTTGTGATGTTTTCATCGACACGAAATTGTCGATAAATTGTTGAACATTCAGATGCGGATTTGAGATAGCGATGATGTGTGATGTAGTTTGAACCACGAAGAGATTGCTTGGAGTCTAACATAAGTTGTAGTAAAGTGTTCCATTCTCGTTGCCTCGTTGCATACAACGTTTTTAAAGGCAATTTGAATGGGATTCTATTGCCAATAACGAAACAACTTTTTCTGACGAAGTGTGATTCGAATTTTTGACCATTGTGCGACGTTTCGACGGCGTTAGAGGTTTCTTCTATTTTGAGGGAATTGTTCAAAGTTGAATCAATTGAGTTGTGTGTAAATTTGGATGTCCCACTGACAATCCAATCGAATATTGTTTTGGTCAGGCAAGGCGTGCCATCTCCCAGTGAGATACGACCATCGAACAACAAATCGAAAAATACTTCAGTACTGCGAAGCATGTCAAAAGGTTGTGATTTGTTATACCACGGATCAGCCAATTTTCTAATTCGAGGTATTATCAAGGGCGATGTTTTGATGTACTCAACAGGTTGTTGAGCCGAAATCGTCTTCGCCACAGCAAAAAATGAAGACCACTGGAGCGAACTAATGCGAGATTTTATTGTGGTGTTGTCAAAAAACTTGTTGTTTCGGGCTTCAACGATACCCAAAATTTCTGTCCGATAAACGCCACAAGATTCTTTGATGAGAACCACGGCTGTTGGATTTATCGCTGTCTTGGACGAGCGAGCAACTAACGAAACAGGATTGCTGTGATTCTCCGACGATGATTGAGAGTGATGCGATGTTGAAGGCACAAGTTGCTTAGGGCCACTAAAAATGTGCAAGAGTGTATGGTGAGGAGACTGGCAAACTGTACAGCAATATTGCGATGTGCATTCCGAAATGTGATGACCATTGCGAAGGCAGTTTATGCACAGTCCATTACGCTTTACGAAATTAAAGCGTCCAACAAGAACAAGCGACGAAAATGACGAACAAGCTGATATATTGTGCTCCGATGAGCTACAATATGAACAAAGTGAGGTTGAGGTTGCAAATGTATCAAAAGGGTGACTAAAATTTGAGTTTGAGTATGCCAGACGAGTCGAATTTGAATCACCAACTATCGAAGCGTTGAGAAAACTGTGGTCCATCGAAAAAGGGCCACGATTTTTCTTCAGCAAAACCATTATTTTTGCCCTTGCGGCAATAAAAATCTCCTCCAAATCGCTTCTGGCAGTATCTGTGGGGCAAAGTATTTCAATTTGTCCTTGGATGTGAGACAATTCCTCGAAATATGACTCCAAGATTTGTAGACGGCATTCCAAAATGATTGGATCAAAATTGTCGCCATCTTTTCCACTTTTGATTGAATATTTGAGATGTTTCTCTTTATAATATTTCTTTCTTGCTTGAGCGACGCCATTTTAGAGCTAATAGCGGCAGCACCCTCAGTCGCTGCATCTATTTCGAATGTCGACATTTCACTCAAGAGAAACACTCACCAAAAGAACAACAAGAATTTGAAAAGCGCGAAAAATTTGATGACGCTTCAAATACCGTAAATATTTCTGTTACGCCAAATTTATTCGCCGAATCCACAAAACGATAATTTTTTGCCAAAAATAAAGTGACGCCCAAAGATCGTCCGAAGCAGCGATGTATACCTCAATGGCAGCAGCGAGTTCCCGATGATGATGTAATTCCAACGACAACACGATGTAAAAACCCTGTGGCTCCAACTGAGGTTCGAAGTAATTACATGCTCCACAAAACACGATCTGTTTGAGACACAGAGGAAGAAAAAATCGCGGACTTACTTACACCAACAAGCATCAAGAATTAATATAATCCAATAATTCCAGTAAATCCCCGTTTAGGCACTCAATATGTTGGTATGTTGCACGCAGCAGCAACAAAGTTATTGAACCCGTAAAAATTCTTACCGGGCAACAGCATAAAAAATTCGAAATTTCGATAGCTTCCAGTTAAATATGTGTGTGAAACGGCAAATCAAATTTTCCACAGGTCCCAGATGACACAACAACTTAATCCACGATATTGTTTACATAAATAGTTGATTTCTGCTAAGGAATTCACTATTGAACTCCTTTCAAATATTATTCATTCGGAGGCAACAACTAAAGTTGTACCCAATAACATTTTAGATTTAGCGATATGTATGTAGCCCAATTGCAGCCACAAATTGATGAGCAGATGATCCAACGACGATAACGAAATAATCTGCAGCTTCAATTGGGATTACTCCATATCCACCGAACGACGATATTCGACCACAAATTTAAATGTTTCTGCTAAAGAAATCACCGAATGTGATTTCTCCGACTAATAAAATACGTACGGCCGTAATTAATGCGACGTCCAAAGAATGTCCGTAGCAGCAGCAACGATGTAGACCCCGTTGCAGCAACGAATTTTCGAAAATGATGTGATTCCAACGACGAAATGATGCAAATAAAATCCGTGGCTCCAACTAAGACTCGAAATAATTATCTGCTCCACGAAACACGATTCTTTGAAACACTTTTTTTGTTTTTACTCTTTTAAAAAGTTAATCGCTATTATTACAGGCCGTCCTGTCACGGTCGCCAAAATGTTCGCGCAGAAACTATTTATTTTAAATTTAAATAAAACGCGAGTTATTTTAATTTTGGTTTGATGTTTAATCTTTTAAGTGTTTTCGACAACTTTGTGGTTACAATTCTTTTCAACAACTGACTTTACAAAATTTTCTCATTGTCGCGGGCCACCAAATCCATCAACATATGTATGTACATAAACCGACAGTTAATCCAGATAGAGAATCCAAAAGAAAGAGCAACAACAATACAACGGCTGAGTGACCAAACTGAAGCAAATGACTTCGACTTCGTCAGCGCTGTTGTTGTTGTTGGTATATTCTTTTGCATCGACAATGTAAACAACAAGCAACAACATACATACATACGGTACCAAACATAATGACCAAAACCAGTATGTATGTTGTTGTTGCGACCAAATTATTAGAAAACAATATTAGGGTGGCCCGAAATTTCAATATTTTACAAATTTAACAAAATCAAAAAATACAAATTAATTTTATGATCGATGTAGGGCGATCTCACCCAACAAAATGCATTCTTAGCACTTGCTTCTTCGACGGTAATTTGTTCCCCGTAATATTCATGCTTGGATAACCAATCAAAAAAATATCGTCGCGCGATCTAAGTCGTGTTGTCATATTAACTTTTAAAAAACGGGAGAAAAATCAATTTACTTTTCGCGGTCGTCGGCACTTGTTGAATGACAACAATCGATGAATGAACTGCTATTTATAACTACTACGTATTTTGCAATATTTTACTGCCAGGTACTGATGAATAGGGGCATCTGCTAAGGGTGCCTATGTACCTGATTCAGCACGTGTGCGTTTCAAATTTTTCAAGACTTTCCAAACAATGACCACTCTTGAATATTGGTGGAATTTCTGTAAAAAAATCAAAAAAAATCAAAAAAATCTCGATATTGTGCAACTGTAAATACATAGATTTTCAGTATTTTTGTATGGGGAGTCCCTCAAGGAGTGGAGATAGAGGGTAAGTTTGTTCGGAAAAGATGTTGGGGATGAAAAGTTAATGGGGGTCGGTCATATATTTGCCCCCCTAGGGGTGACCCCTGATGACCTATGGTGTTTTTCGAAAATACTGAGCAACCTCCATTTTTGTATGGTGACCCCCCTAAGGGGAGGAGATAGGGGGTGGGTGTCTTGGGGGAAAATGTTGGCGGTAAAAAGTTAATGGGGGTCGGCCATACATTCTTCCCCCCTACGGGTGACCCCTGATGACCTATGGCAATTTCCCCCCTAATTTTGGCAAAGTGGACCTTTTTCTCGGCTCGTGCGCAACCCCTAATGTTTTTTTTTTTTAATTTTTTTTTTCGGCATTGTCATTTTTTTCAAAAGGGCACGGAATAGACCCCTCATCTACCAAAATATCGACACAAGGTCCACCCTAAGGTGCATATCCTCGAAGTATGGGATCCGTGGCCCTTATCACGGAAGAGGTTTGGATAGTACCTCACTCTTTACCAAGGAGGAGTAGCTCATGTACAGAGAGTTTGCTCAATTGGTAGCTCGTGGACGAAAGAGAGAAGTCGCGCTGGCGGATATGCGAATACGGGGCGTTTGTTCTCCCACGTAATCGTGTATACCAATGGTGTAAGGCTTACTATTCCTGAACTCTTGGCTGCCCCTCTATGCGGGGTAGCACGGATATCTCACGGGCGGCGCTAACAGTCGTATCAAACATGTTCTTGGTGGGGCGGTGCTCACCTGTGGTTAAGGACTTCACGTCGAGAACAACATTAAATCACGCGGACTCTGTCCCTATCTACTGTAGCAGTGTTGGTGTGGATTTGGCTCTGGACAAGCCAATGACAATGTTGCTCAAGGGCAAATTGTCTTTGTCTCGCCCCCCCGTGATTAGGTGTCGTGATGTTAGTGTCCGATACGTGAGTGAGGTGAAGTACCTCGGTGTTATGGTTGGTGAACGGCTGAACTTTATGCAGCAAATGCCTTACGTCAAGGGGAAGCTTACGGCGGTGGTCGGCATGGTGAGGCGCATCCTCAGGAGTGAGTGGGGCCTTAGCAGGAGTGCTGTCCGTACCATATACGGTGGTTTGTTCGTTGCTTGCGCGACGTACGGAGCACCGATATGGTGTGGTACAGCCAGGTCTGTGGTCGGCAGGGAGAAACTTCTCTCTTGCCAGAGGATTGCGATGCTCGCGTGTATGACGGTCTGCCGTACCGTCTCGACGGACACTCTGCAGGTTTTGTTGGGCGTGCCTCCCCTTGACTTGGAGATCGTGAGGCGTACTGTGCTGTATAAAGTTCGGAAGAGGTTGCCGTTGGAGGAAGGTGAGTGGCTGTCTGCTGCTGATGTAGCAGATGGTGACGTGGCACGGATTAAGTTGCTCCTTGCGGAGCATCTTACATCCGTGTGGCAGAGAAGATGGACTGACAGTGACAAAGGTAGGGTGACGTACGCTTTTATTCAGGACGTGACTTTTGTACGGGACAGACCAGACTTTGGCTTCGGCTTGAGTCTGGGATACTTACTGACGGGACATGGCTCTCTTAATGCTTTCTTGCATAATAGATGCCTGACGGAGAATGCTGACTGTGACCGTGGGAATGGACCGGAGGACTGGCGACATGTACTGACGGACTGTCATTTCTATGATGACATTAGAGACTTGGACGCTATTGGGGTTACGTATACTGGGACGGACTTGGACGTTAGTAGGACGTTGACGGATAGACGGACGATGGACAGGATTAGTGTGTTTGCTCGTGTTGCGTTTGGTAGGACGAGGGAGCGGATGTGATGTGTGAATGGGTGAGTGTGTGTATGAATGAGTGTGTGTGTGGTAGATATGTGTGTGTGTTTGTAGTTAGATTTGTTGTATGTTTGTGTCGTGGGGTCACCAGTCCCCGAACTGTTTGGGGTTCAACTGGTAGTAGTTTCGGCTACGAGGTCTGGCCAGATACCTAATTCTGGTACCACGGGAGTCAGGAGCCCATGGGACTTCGGTTCCATCCTGACTGTGGTGTGGCCCTTCGGGGAGACACGTGGTGGCTGTGGTTTGCACCTAAATCGCGGGGAGAGTTTCGGCTCGATGTGCAGTTGCATTACAACCGGGGGCCGTGACCCATAGAACGGAAGGAGTTTTAGATAGGCTCCGCTCCTAACCAAGGGGGGGCATCATGTCCAAATACATGGTGCCTAAATTGGTACTCACATGCTTGCATGTGGGGGCGTTGGTAGACGCATTATATCCACCCAGTGTTTGGAGCACTGTGGGTTTAGGCCGTCGAGGCAGGTACCCGCATTACGGCAAACGCGCATCTGTCCCTATCTACTCATTGGTTTGTGAGCTCTCGTTGCGATCAGACGTGTTTGCGGATAGGCAGTTGTTAGATTTCCATAGTGGTTATTGCGAGACTGTGTTAGTGAGTTGTGTGTGCGGTAACAAGTTTGTCACTGCATCGTTGCTGTGATCTCTGTTGTTGTGCGGAACGGTAACTTGTTTACAACTTTTGGTTCGCCGATTTTGTAAACAAGTCGTTATAGTGCTTTTTATAGTACTTGTTGTTTGTAGTAAGTAACTGCAAAATCTGGTAAGTGTTCTTTCTATACTTACTTGTTGTTTTGTGGTACGGTGAAGCGCCGTAAGCGGCGGGGCCAGACTGGTAGTAGCGGCAGCGCTGCTGGTATGTCTGGTTCGATGACGGATGGTGAGTCATCGACGTCCTCAGCCGTTCCCAAACGGGTGCAGCTGGGGTCGCCAGAAGTGAAAGGTAGGTCAAAGCCGGTTGACGCTGACTTTGACAGCAGTTCAGGAGTGGTTGGTGTGCCTTCTAAAGGCAGCCCAAAGAGGGGCCTGGTGCCCAGGCAGTTAGAGAAGGGGGTGCTGCTGGTAGTAGCAGCGCCAAGTTGGTTGCTGGTACCAGTGGTGTCAAGGATTTGGCTGAGGAGTTGAGGTCGACGATAGGGAAGGTAGGTGAGGTATTGCGTGCTGCTGGTACGCCGAAAGGCGTGTCGAAAGGTCCGCTGCCAACTGTACCTGTTGGTACGGCAGCCCCCGCCAGCAACGATGGTGGTCGTGGCCGTAGCCGCGTAGGTCCCAGTGGACTGGGTGACGTCGGTGCTGCTGTAGAGCGGACACAGGCGGTCACCCGTAGGTTGGTCTCCGATTTGATGGAGGCCAATGTTAGCAAGGAGTTGGTTGCGAGGGTCCTCGGATACTCTTCGGAGTACGAGGCACTCGTAGTAGGTCTGCTAGCTCAAAACGAGCGCCTTTGGGGCCGTCTTGATGCTAAGCCCAGGGAGAGCAGTAGGAGTGCCGTTCGACCCGCGGTTCCCACCGCGCCGGCAACGTTCCTCGCACCGGCTCCAGTGGCGACTGCACCCTTCACCGGTTGTGAAGCCCGTCGAGACTTGGTCCTTGGTGGTTGCGGGCCGTCAGGGCCAAACTGCCAAGGATGTGGCTAGCAAGGTGGTAAGTGAGGTGGGGCCCACTTTAAGAGAGCGGGTCCATGAGATCAGGGCGCTTCGTGGTGGTGGCGTATTAATACGCACACCATCTGTAGCGGAGCGTGCGGGTATTGCCAAGAATACCAAGTTTGAGGAGGCTGGGCTCACCGTTACGGTGCCTGATTGCTCGGTTGTGCGGGTTGTTGTCCAGGGGGTCTACTCGAAGATCACTCATGACGAGTTCATGGGTGACGTCTTCGAGAAAAACCTCAAGGACAGGATCTCGCTTGAGGAGTTTAAGAGTGGTGTCCGGCTCACTAGTCGGCCGTGGAATAGTTCCAAGACCGGAACAACGAACGTTGTCTTGGAAGTACGGGCTTCGGCCTTGAGCCCTTGCTGGCATCGCGTTATGCTGGCTAGAGCGAGAGCTAGACATTAAGTATGGGACACACAATTTTACAAATAAATTGTGGTAGGGCAATGTCGGCAATGTGCGAGGTAGGAGGGGTGGTGGTAGAACGATAGTGCAGTTTTGCTCTCATTCAGGAACCTGCTAGTGGCCATGGTGTCATTACAGGTTTGCCTGCGAGTATGCGGGTCTTCGCTGATTTGAGACTTAACTCCGCGGTGGTCGTGAATGACGGTAACGTAGAGTGTACCGTAGTTTCTAGGACCGACTTGGGGGTTTGCGTGTGTGTAGAAGGGGGTTTCGGACGGATATTTCTGTGTAGCAGTTACTACTTGCGAGTAGTAACCCTCTCGTCCTAGGGATAGACGCTAACGCATCAAACCCGCTATGGTTTAGCAAAACACCCAGACTTTCGACTGGGTCGCAAAACCATTACCGGGGAGAGATGCTAAGTGAATGGATTGTTTCGGGCCGCCTTCATGCCTTGAATGAGCCGAGTGAGCAGTACACTTTTGATAATGGTAGAGGAGTTAGCGATATAGATGTGACGATTGCGAATAGCGCAGCTTTGAGTACGTTTCACTTTAGTTGGAGGGTCAGACCATCCCTAAGTGATCACAATTACATTGTAATTGATTTCACTTACGAACGGACTGAAGTTAGCAGCTTAGACATCGTGCGGTGGCGCACCAGGGATGTGAACTGGGATGTGTATGATGAATTCATCGCAGCTGAGGCTAGCGAGATTCCAATAGAAGTCTTTCGTCGTAGGACCGTAGATGAGCAAGTCTCGTGTTTACGCGAAGTTGTTCATAGGGCTAACGACGATCTCCTTGAAAGGTGTCTCAAGAAAACTTTGAGGAAATTACGATGGTGGACACGTGAGTTGACACTCAAGCGGAGGGAAGTGCGCCGTCTCAAGAAACGTTTCCAGAGGGGCAAACGGAACGAAGCTAGTGATCTTGACCAGCTCAGATCAGCGTACAAAAGTTGCCTCAGCGATTACAAGGATATGCTTGTAAACGTGAAAGAGGAAGATTGGCGACAGTTTGTTGCCTGCCATAGGAATGATCCTTGGGGTCATGTGTATAGAATCTGCCTTGGCAGAGGTAGGAGGACAGATCTTCTTTCTTACTTCCTGGAGTGAGGCAGTGGCCTCTTCTTCTTCTTCTGGGGAAGTTGAGACTGTTGCACCCGAGCTGGAAAGATCAGAGATCTCAGAAAGCATAGCGTTGGTTAAGTCGCGAAAGTCACCTGGTATGGATGGAATAGCTGGAGAGATGTGTAAAAGCGTCTGGAAGGATATTCCGGAATACCTAGAGGCTTGTGCGTACGCTGATGACTTGCTTATTATGGTCGAGGGTAGTTCTCGTTCCGAGTTGGAACAGCTATCCTCGGCTATGATGAGTATTGTCACTCGGTGGGGCGAGCGTGTAGGAGTTAGTTTGTCGGTGGAAAAGACAGTGACCATGTTGCTGAAGGGTAGTTTCAAGTCCCATTTTCCAATCGTGCGTTTGAATGGTGGTGGCACAATCCGTTACTCCACGGAGGTGAAGTACCTCGGGGTCACCATGGGAGAAAGGATGAACTTTTTGCCTCATATAGGGAGACTTCGCGAGAAACTCACGAGCGTTGTAGGAAAGGTTAGGCGTGTTATGAGGAGTGAGTGGGGTCTGAGTCGTCAAGCAGTCAGGACCGTGTACAGGGGCCTTTTTGTTGCCATGGTAACATTTGGGTCTTCTGTTTGGTGCGAAACTGCTAGAAGCGTCTTCGGGCAATGTCGATTATTCTCTGTTCAGAGAGTAATGTTATTGGCATGTATGCCAGTATGTCGTACGGTGTCTACTGAGGCCCTACAAGTTTTGATGGGTGCCACTCCTCTTGATCTAGAGGTGATGCGTCGTAGCATGGACTTCAAAATCAAGAGGGTTTACGCACTGGGTGAGTCAGATTGGCTCATAGCTGGAGCAGAGAGCATGAGTAGAAATGAGCGGCGGGCTCGGTTAGATGTGTTAGTCACATCTGAGTGGCAGGGCCGTTGGAATTCCAGTACCAACGGTCGAGTAACGTATAGATTTATACCGGATGTAGAATTCGTCGGGAAGAACCCTGAGTTTAGCTTCAATCTAAGCCTTGGTTTCATACTGACAGGTCACGGGTCGTTAAATGCATTCTTGCACAGAATGAGACTTGCGGATCGGGAGTCGTGTGTTTGCGAAGCGCCAATCGAAGATTGGCTCCATGTTTTGTGCGAGTGTCCCCTTTACGGGGCTTTTAGGGATTTAGTCGGCATGGGTGTCACCAGATCCGTTGGTGAGTGGTGTGTGAGTAGTATACTTCTGTCTCCCGATGCGTTGTGTGGCAACGCGGTTTGCCTCTCGTGTTTTCGCGAGTCGGCGCGCTAGGACGGTTTAGTTGTTGTTGTGGGTTTCACTGGTCTCTATCGGTGTCTCCCTTTGGTAGTGGTTAAATGTTTTTCGTGATCCTGGCTTTTTCAAGCTAGTTATTCAGCCGTTTAAAATCTCGTTGTCGGTACTGCTGAACCCTGCGAACACAGGGACTGCCAGTCCCGGACTTCGTCGGAGTCGAATATGGAAGTGGATTAGCCGCGAGGTCTGACCAGAGGCCTGTTTCTGGTACCGTGTGCTGTTTGGGATTGACACGTGGAAGGTCTCGAACTCGTGCCCTTTCAGCTTGTGTCTTGTTGTTGTGACCCACGGGGGCATCATCGGGCGAAGCCTGAAGATTGGCTGCCGGTCGCTGTTATTGACCGGAAGAGGTGGAAACAGACTTGCTCCCACGGTGAGAAAGCTGCAGCCGTCTGACTGTAGTTATTAGACCGTTTATATTGCAATTTTTAGCATTTAAATGGCAATGTCACGTGATGTTGTTGTTGGTGTTGATATTGTAGAATTGTTTCACGATTGATGCTTTTGTCGCCGGGGGTGACCAGTCCCCTACTTAGTACAAAGTAAAAACTGGAAGCAGCTTCACTGCGAAACTCGGACCAGAGAGTATGCCTATCTGGTAGCACGGGTGGTGTTGGCCCCCTTGTGGGAGATCGTGCTGGCTGTGGTTGTCACCAAAATCGCTGGTAGTTGCCTTGTATATCAGTTACTTGTAATGAAGTATGCTAGGCAGGTGCATATCCTCGAAATATGGGATCCGTGGCCCTTATCACGGAAGAGGTTTGGATAGTACCTCACTCTTTACCAAGGAGGAGTAGCTCATGTACAGAGAGTTTGCTCAATTGGTAGCTCGTGGACGAAAGAAAGAAGTCGCGCTGGCGGATATGCGAATACGGGGCGTTTGTTCTCCCACGTAATCGTGTATACCAATTGTTGAGAAGGCAGGTAGGCCGGAGCTAATGGCTTCCACTGGATTTTGAATAAAACACACCAGCTTCAAAAAAGACTTGATTTAATCCAACAAGTGTGTGTTTATTAAAATTCCTATTTGTAAGAAATACAATAACAATTTTTTAGGATAATTATTTTAAATTTAACCTACTTTTGGTTTGGAAACCACTAGAAACTTTTCCTTTAATTGTATATGTGTATATCTCCAATGACACCGCGTATAAGCCAACTAGCTTTTTATGTAGTTTATGGAAAAATGGCGAAGATTTATGACGCTACTTGACGTTTACAACGTTTCGTTAACAAATAATTAATAGTTGACAATAAATAAAGTAATCGACTAACAATAGTTTTAAGGTTGCCAGATTTTATATACATAAATCATGGGGATTTTGGAAGTCGCGTTAACATTCCCCCCGCAGTATGGCAAGAAGCTTCTTCGATGTCAGACTTCTGTTGAGGAGCTACATCCAAAATAGCCAACTTCGTTACAGGACGGTCCATTATACCACGTTGTGTTAACACCTTTGCACTGCGGACCTGTCCGTCACTTGCCAATCTTGTTTCAAGTACCTTGCCTCGCAGCCAAACGTTTCGAGGAAATGAAGGGTCAACAATGATCACTAAGTCCCCCTGACTTAAAGGTTTACATTTTTCGTACCATTTTGTCCTACATGTTAACGACGGTAGGTATTCCATTAGCCACTTCTTCCAAAATATATTCGCATATTGTTGTGAAATCAGCCAATTTTGTCTCAATAATATCCCACTGTCGTTGCACGTAGTCATCGGTTTAAGCCCATTGGAACTTCCTATTAAAAAATGATTCGGAGTTACAGCTTCAGCAGTATCTTCTGCAATCGGAACATATGCAAGCGGTCTCGAATTAATTATGTTTTCTACTTCTAATATGCTCAGTAGCAGTTCATCGGTGGGATTCCTCGACGGCATGATTTTGTATAAAATCGTTTTTACCGAGCGTACCAAACGCTCCCAAGCTCCGCCCATGTGGGGTGAGGCAGGTGGATTGAATGTCCATTTTGTCGTAGTACTAGTGAAAGTTTTCACGAACTCGTTTCAATCAACGTCGATTAAGGCCTCTCTCAGCTCTCTTTCTGCTCCGACAAAATTAGTCCCGTTGTCGCTGAAGAACTCATTTGGGATTCCTCTGCGTGCCATAAAGTTGCGTATTGCTATTATGCAGGAGTCTGTCGTTAGAGAATGTGCAATCTCAATGTGTACGGCTCTTATTGTCAAACATGTAAATAGACACCCATAGCGCTTTTCCTTGTGGCGGTTTACGGTAACCAGGATTGGTCCAAAAAAGTCTATTCCAGTATATGTAAACGGTGCCGAGTATGAAGCTATTCGAGCACGAGGCAACTTTGCCATTTGAGGGTTTTGAGGAACAGCCTTTGTAATTTTGCACATTTGACACGAACGAATCGTCGATTTATAAATTGCGCGAAGTCTCGATATACAATATTTTTGCCGTAATTCATTTATTACGGTTTCGTGGTTGCTGTGGTAAAATTTCTGATGGTAATGAAGCAAAATTAATTTAGTTAAATAATTGTCTCTCGGCATTATAACAGGTCGTTTTTGTTCCGGGGACACATCTGCCATGTCGATTCTCCCATCTACACGCAAAATTTCGTCTTCTAAGTAGGGTGACTTAGAATAAATATCGCTTGATCTTGATATGGGGATATTTGACTTGAGTGCTGAAATTTCTGCAGAATATTTTTCATTCTGTGCTGCCTTATATAGTAAATATTGAGCACTTAAAATCTCAGCTTGAGTAAATTCGTTTTTGAGTTTCACAGTTTTACGACAGTTGTTAATAAAGCGCAGAACATATGCCACCGTTCTGACAATACGTGTCCATTTTGAAAAACGATCTACATTAATAAACATTTCAATCTTTGTTACTTGGTGTACATGGTGTATACTTTCCTCCTCGGTTGAGTAATTGTGGCCACTGGTCTTCAGACTTGAACAGAAAATCAGGACCACTAAACCACCGGCTGGAACTAGAAATGACTGGAACTTTTGACCATTGTGTAGCATCATCAGCCACATTTTGTTTGCTTGGTACCCAATTCCACTCTTTTATTGCAGAAAGCTCCAATATCTCGGTAACTCTAAACGCAACGAATTGAGTGTATTTTCGGTGATCGGAATTAATCCAGCTAAGCACTGTTCTTGAGTCGCTCCAAAAATATTTTTTAGAAATTTTTATTTCATGGTTTTCCATAATAAATTTGGCAAAACGAGCTCCAATTAGAGCGGCCATCAGCTCAAGTCTGGGTACAGACGTAATTTTTATTGGTGCCACACTTGTTTTAGCACCAACTAATGGGCAGCAAATAATATCATTTTTCCTCAGCCTAAAGTAACTCACAGCGGCGTATCCATCTTTACTAGCATCCACAAATGTATGTAGTTGCACATCCACATCGTCATAATTTGAAAATGATTTCAAATAACAACGATCAATTTTAATCTTTTGTATATCGGGTAAAATTTTAACCCACTGGTTCCACTTTGGTATCAATTCAGGGGGAATTTGTTCATCCCAATCTATTTTAGAACGCCATACGTCTTGCATTAGCACCTTGACGTACATTATTATATGGCCAATTAATCCAAGCGGGTCATAAATTGACATAACAAGCCTCAGCATTTCTCGCTTTGTTGGAGACTTTTCAAAGGATAACAAATTGCTTTCTAATAGCCATGATGCAATTTTAAAAGTTATAGCATCCTCCTGATGTTCCCAAAAAACTCCCAAAACCTTTTCAACTTGCGTCTCATTTTTAAAATTTATGCACTTTACGTCCGTGGAACTTGGTGCTGAAAAGGCTTGCCGTACCAAAACATTGTTAGAAATCCAATTTCTTATATTGAAGCCAGCTTGGCGATGTACATATGAAACATCCGTAATTAGTTTTATTGCATCTTGTGGCGTGTTGACTGAGTCCAATAAATCATCAACGTAATGATTTTGTTTAATTGCCTTTGCAGCCAAAGGAAATTCATCTTGAAATTTATCGGCATTCAAACATATAATGTATTGTGCAATGCTAGGTGCACATGTAGCACCAAATATCAAGACATCCATGACATAAACATCAGGCGCATTGTTTGGATCACCATTCCGCCAAAGAAACCGCTGAACATCACGGTCTTCTGGTCTTATGTGCACTTGATGAAATATCTCCTCGATGTCACCACAAACAGCCACCGCATTTTGGCGAAATTTAAATAGAATTGATGGCAGGGAGGCCAACATATCAGAGCCTTTTAGCAGAAATGAATTTAAAGATGAGCCAGATGATTTAGCAGCGGCGTCCCAAACGACTCGCGATTTACCGGGCTTATTTTTATTAAACACCGCAAAAATAGGCAGATACCAAACTTTTCCATCGGCACGTCTAATTTCATTTTCATCTAATTGGCGTATGTAGCCCTTAGACAGATAATTTGAAATTGTATTTTCAAATATTTTAAAAAGTTCAAGATTCTGGCCTAATTTTCGCTCAAGGCAGGTAAGCCGTTTCAAAGCCATGTCATAACTATCTGGCAGCTTGAAACTATCAAACTTCCATAATAATGGGACCTCATAATGCCCATTATCTTTAAAATGGGTAAAATTATCCAATAAGTTTAATGCGCGCTTCTCACTTTCAGCAAGCATAGGGTCTTTAGCACATATGCCAACACTATCGAGATTATAAAAACTCCTAACTAACTCGTCCAGTTGTCGATCGCTTACAGAACAATCACATATATGAAAATTAAATTGCTTACATGAATTGTGTTCTGCTATTGCACCGTAAATAAGCCACCCGAGTTTCGTACAAACAGCCACGGGTTCATGTGGAGCACCCTCTAAGATTTTAGACGAAATTCCCAATTTGAAATGATTTAAACCAATTAATAATTTCGGCTTTGCATTTGTGTAGCTTTCTATCGGTAATTTTCGCAAGTGGCGATACCGCTGCGACAATACTTCGTAGTCCAATGTCTGTGTTGGCAAATTTAACGACTCCACTGTACACACATTCATTGCCAAACGTTGTTTGTTTCTTCCTGAAATATTAATTTTTAATCTCTTTGAATTTTTTTCATTCCTTTGCATACCTCCCGTCCACCGCAAACACAAGGGATTTGGCACACCACTTATTCCTAATTGAGAAGCAATTGACTCGTCCATAAGGCTGATGGAAGATCCCTCATCGATAAAGGCAAAGGTTTTAATTTCCTTATCATTGCCGTAAATAGTAATCGGTATTATTTTAAACAAAATGTTTTGCGAGCTAGCACTGTGAGCATTGTTTATCACTTCTTCTTCTACAACATGGGTGTTGTTTACATTTGTTCTGCTCGTATTTGACGTTTGTTTATTTGTTCCACCATAGCGGTGTAATGAAGGATGATGAAAATAATCGCACTCCTCTTCACCGCACCTTTTCTTGCGCCTACACTCTCCCCTATGTACACACAAACAATATTTACATAGTTTGTTCTGTCTCACCACATTCCATTTTTCGCTACGATCTAGCGATTGATATGCTGGGCAATCACTTACTGCTTTGCAGTTGTTGTTGTTGCAGACGACACACTTACGCTCATCACTATGAGAGTGAACATAAGCTCTTCTGCTTGTGGTTGCTTTGTTGCTATTGTTGTTGTTATTATCGTTTTGTTTATGATCTCTATTATTATTATCTTTGTTACATGCTGGGGTTAACTTTGTACAGGAATGGTCAACTGTTATATTGCTTGCTGTGATGCCAAGGTTGAAAATCCAATTGTCAAAGTCGGACAAATTTGGTTTTTTGTTTTGGTTATTAAGTTTCATTTTTATAGTTGCCCATTGCATTTGATAAGATGTTGGAAGTTTTTGAACTAGTTGCTGGAGTAAAAATGAATTATACAATTCATCTGGTAGGTTACCAGCAGTGATAGTGGAAATTAAACTACGAACATCAATAGCAAAAGAGGAAGTGTTTCTAAATTATTTTCATTAACTTTCGGCGCTAAACTTATTCTATTTTTTATTGTGTTTAATATCTTTTCAGGTTGTCCATACAGCATGCGAAGTACTTCCATGACACCAGGGACATTTGCGGGATGTATTAACATATGTTGGACATTCAGCAGTGCTTTACCCTTTAGTGCCTTTTGGAGTCGAATGAGGTTTTCCGTATCGGTGAAGTTGCAGGCGGTGGTGGACCACTCGTAAGTGGAGGAAAATATGGGCCATTCTTCTGGTTGGCCAGAAAATATAGGTAGGTCTTTAGGCACTGATTGCCTTGTAGTCATATGACTTTGTTGCAGAATATGTTGTGTGGAGTTAAATTGTGGTGTAGTCAAATTGTTTGTATTTATATGCATGGTGGACGACATCGGCATATTTTGAATAAATGGATTATTTTGATCGGGACAAGTAGCATTTTGTGTTGCGTTTGAATTAATAGGTGGGAGTTGCATGGAGGCGTTTGAGTATACAGGTAAGTTTGAAAATGACACTGCAGCTGGTGGGTGGACATTGGTCGGAATAAAAGGCAGTGTTCGTTGATAGCCACGATTAGTGGTAACAGCTGAAGCACTAATTGGTGCAGTGTTTATTATCGATGAACTTACTGCAGCATTGGTGACCGATGTTATACCGTATAAATTTGGTTGCTGTGACATATGTACAGTTGAAAGGCAAGGTATATTTGAAGAATATGCATTTTGATTTGCAGGTCTTGTAGGTATATCAACATACGAAGTTTGATCAGGCAAGCAGGGTGTTTCGACATATCCCGTATTTTCTACATTATTAGTCGCATGTGGGCGACTGATATCCTGTTGAGAATCTTCTAACCAATCTCGTACGGATTAGGAGTTTTGGGAGGAATTAGAGCGGAGGTCTTCTGCTTCTTCTAGAAGCTGATATTTTTTATTTAAGAATTCGCGATCCCTGAGAGACTGTTGTAGGTCAAGTTCTCGCTCCTCTTGTAGCTTTTTAAGTTGTAGTTGAATGCTACGCGATTGAGACTTTCGAGACCGATTGGAACAACGACTTGTGACACTATGAGCAGGAGAGGCTGGCCTGTCCTGTCCGAACATTGTGGACATTTGTAGGTTATGCTATCTGCGACATTGGCGCAACCTCTATGAAACAGTTTGTGGCATTTTATGCAAGACGCCATTTTGTCGTCAGGGGATCATGGCACATTGAGCAATTCCGATCATTTTTTTGTTGACCTTCATTTATATTTTCCATTGGTACTTACTGCGAGATTGGCAAGGTTATTATTGACGCTGTAGGTGACCCAGGAGGAGATGATGCAGAACCACAAAAGAATTTTAAAGTGTTGAGAAGGCAGGTAGGCCGGAGCTAATGGCTTCCACTGGATTTTGAATAAAACACACCAGCTTCAAAAAAGACTTGATTTAATCCAACAAGTGTGTGTTTATTAAAATTCCTATTTGTAAGAAATACAATAACAATTTTTTAGGATAATTATTTTAAATTTAACCTACTTTTGGTTTGGAAACCACTAGAAACTTTTCCTTTAATTGTATATATGTATATCTCCAATGACACCGCGTATAAGCCAACTAGCTTTTTATGTAGTTTATGGAAAAATGGCGAAGATTTATGACGCTACTTGACGTTTACAACGTTTCGTTAACAAATAATTAATAGTTGACAATAAATAAAGTAATCGACTAACAATAGTTTTAAGGTTGCCAGATTTTATATACATAAATCATGGGGATTTTGGAAGTCGCGTTAACACCAATGGTGTAAGGCTTCCTATTCCTGATCTCTTGGCTGCCCCTCTATGCAGGCTAGCACGGATATCTCACGGGCGGCGCTAACAGTCGAATCAAACATGTTCTTGGTGGGGTGGTGCTCACCTGTGGTTAAGGACTTCACGTCGAGAACAACATTAAATCACGCGGACTCTGTCCCTATCTACTGTAGGCGTGTTTGTGTGGATTTGGCTCTGGACAAGCCAATGACAATGTTGCTCAAGGGCAAATTGTCTTTGTCTCGCCCCCCCGTGATTAGGTGTCGTGATGTCAGTGTCCGATACGTGAGTGAGGTGAAGTACCTCGGAGTTATGGTTGGTGAACGGCTGAACTTTATGCAGCATATGCCTTACGTTACGGCGGTGGTCGGCATGGTGAGGCGCATCCTCAGGAGTGAGTGGGGCCTTAGCAGGGGTGCTGTTACTTCCCTTTTACGGTGGTTTGTTCGTTGCTTGCGCGACGTACGGAGCACCGATATGGTGTGGTACAGCCAGGTCTGTGGTCGGCAGGGAGAAACTTCTCTCTTGCCAGAGGATTGCGATGCTCGCGTGTATGCCGGTCTGCCGTACCGTCTCGACGGACGCTCTGCAGGTTTTGTTGGGCGTGCCTCCCCTTGACTTGGAGGTCGTGAGGCGTACTGTGCTGCATAAAGTTCGGAAGAGGTTGCCGTTGGAGGAAGGTGAGTGGCTGTCTGCTGCTGATGTAGCAGATGGTGACGTGGCACGGATTAAGTTGCTCCTTGCGGAGCATCTTACATCCGTGTGGCAGAGAAGATGGACTGACAGTGACAAAGGTAGGGTGACGTACGCTTTTATTCAGGACGTGACTTTTGTACGGGACAGACCAGACTTTGGCTTCGGCTTGAGTCTGGGATACTTACTGACGGGACATGGCTCTCTTAATGCTTTCTTGCATAAGAGATGCCTGACGGAGAATGCTGACTGTGACCGTGGGAATGGACCGGAGGACTGGCGACATGTACTGACGGACTGTCATTTCTATGATGACATTAGAGACTTGGACGCTATTGGGGTTACGTATACTGGGACGGACTTGGACGTTAGTAGGACGTTGACGGATAGACGTACGATGGACAGGATTAGTGTGTTTGCTCGTGTTGCGTTTGGTAGGACGAGGGAGCGGATGTGATGTGTGAATGGGTGAGTGTGTGTATGAATGAGTGTGTGTGTGTGTGTGGTAGATATGTGTGTGTGTTTGTAGTTAGATTTGTTGTATGTTTGTGTCGTGGGGTCACCAGTCCCCGAACTGTTTGGGGTTCAACTGGTAGTAGTTTCGGCTACGAGGTCTGACCAGAGACCTAATTCTGGTACCACGGGAGTCAGGAGCCCATGGGACTTCGGTTCCATCCTGACTGTGGTGTGGCCCTTCGGGGAGACACGTGGTGGCTGTGGTTTGCACCTAAATCGCGGGGAGAGTTTCGGCTCGATGTTGCATTACAACCGGGGGCCGTGACCCATAGAACGGAAGGAGTTTTAGATAGGCTCCGCTCCTAACCAAGGGGGGGCATCATGTCCAAATACATGGTGCCTAAATTGGTACTCACATGCTTGCATGTGGGGGCGTTGGTAGACGCATTATATCCACCCAGTGTTTGGAGCACTGTGAGTTTAGGCCGTCGAGGCAGGTACCCGCATTACGGCAAACGCGCATCTGTCCCTATATACTCATTGGTTTGTGAGCTCTCGTTGCGATCAGACGTGTTTGCGGATAGGCAGTTGTTAGATTTCCATAGTGGTTATTGCGAGACTGTGTTAGTGAGTTGTGTGTGCGGTAACAAGTTTGTCACAGCATCGTTGCTGTGATCTCTGTTGTTGTGCGGAACGGTAACTTGTTTACAACTTTTGGTTCGCCAATTTTGTAAACAAGTCGTTATAGTGCTTTTTATAGTACTTGTTGTTTGTAGTAAGTAACTGCAAAATCTGGTAAGTGTTCTTTCTATACTTACTTCTTGTTTTGTGGTATGGTGAAGCGCCGTAAGCGGCGGGGCCAGACTGGTAGTGGCGGCAGCGCTGCTGGTATGTCTGGTTCGATGACGGATGGTGAGTCATCGACGTCCTCAGCCGTTCCCAAACGGGTGCAGCTGGGGTCGCCAGAAGTGAAAGGTAGGTCAAAGCCGGTTGACGCTGACTTTGACAGCAGTTCAGGAGTGGTTGGTGTGCCTTGTAAGGGCAGCCCGAAGAGGGGCCTGGTGCCCAGGCAGTTAGAGAAGGGGGTGCTGCTGGTAGTAGCAGCGCCAAGTTGGTTGCTGGCACCAGTGGTGTCAAGGATTTGGCTGAGGAGTTGAGGTCGACGATAGGGAAGGTAGGTGAGGTATTGCGTGCTGCTGGTACGCCGAAAGGCGTGTCGAAAGGTCCGCTGCCAACTGTACCTGTTGGTACGGCAGCCCCCGCCAGCAACGATGGTGGTCGTGGCCGTAGCCGCGTAGGTCCCAGTGGACAGGGTGACGTCGGTGCTGCTGTAGAGCGGACACAGGCGGTCATCCGTAGGTTGGTCTCTGATTTGATGGAGGCCAATGTTATCAAGGAGTTGGTTGCGAGGGTCCTCGGATACTCTCCGGAGTACGAGGCGCTCGTAGTAGGTCTGCTAGCTCAAAACGAGCGCCTTCGGGGCCGTCTTGATGCTAAGCCCAGGGAGAGTAGTAGGAGTGCCGTTCGACCCGCGGTTCCCACCGCGCCGGCAACGTTCCTCGCACCGGCTCCAGTGGCGACTGCCCCTGTAGCTGTGGGAGGAGGTTGTTCGGTAGTCACTACACCGGTTGTGAAGCCCGTCGAGACTTGGTCCTTGGTGGTGCGGGGCCGTTAGGGCCAAACTGCCAAGGATGTGGCTAGCAAGGTGGTGAGTGAGGTGGGGCCCACTTTAAGAGAGCGGGTCCATGAGATCAGGGCGCTTCGTGGTGGTGGCATATTAATACGCACACCATCTGTAGCGGAGCGTGAATTACGTACTTAAGACGTTGAATTCAGTTTTAAAACTACCCTTTATTTATTTCATTCTCTTTGTTCTTAGTCTACCTTAACAAAATATGAATTGCAGCTATTCTGCAATTCAGCATAAACTTATCTCTAATGAGTTGGAAAGCATTCCCATGGTTTTGATGGCAATACGAAACCTTTGGGTTTGCTGTGACAGACAGACAGGTAACAAAGTATGTGTTTATACAAACACATATTTTGTCTACTTGATTGTATGTAACTCCTCCATCCCTGGTAGAAAAATTCTCCTGAATTAGGTAATTAAATATTGTCGTATCTTTCCGCAATTTCTTCAACTGCATTGTGTTGAATATTTTTTTTGAATTTTGATTCGTATATTATTTTTCCTTACAATTATAAATATAACAGTCAATGTGACTACCATAATTATGATTAACGTTGCATTTATGCCATATGAGATATTTCTGGTTGACTTCAATTCTTCAATCATTTTGATGTTTTCTACTTGGGTTACTTTTAGGTGATTAAAGTTAATTTCATGTTTTTTTTTTTGTGAAATTGTACAATGTTTCATCGTTATCATATGCAAAATTTATCATAGGTGTACATTTTCTTGTTTGAGTATTCACTATTTAATATTTTTATTGAACAATTATAAAATTCTATTAAGTTGTTTCCATTGACATTTATTAGTTTTCTGTCATCACAATTGTGTATTAAAGAATTGTTTTTTGCATTTTTAATTATTATGGTTTCTTCAACAACATAAGTTACTGATTGTTCTTTATTAATTTTAAGTTTACAATTATTATGAAAAATACAATTTGGACTTTTAATTAATTTTTGTAGGGTTGTATGTTCTTTATATAAATAATTTATATTGCTTATTTTTACAAAGTATTGTTGTTCTTCTTCGATTTTTAAAAAGTTTGTACTTGGTATAGGTAATATTAATTTTACATTAGTTGTTTCAAAGTTAGTAGGTATTTTGATGGTAAATACCAGTATATTATTATTGTAATACATAACACCTTGTTGTACTAATTTAAATTTGTAAAAATCTATGTTAAATGTTTCGATTTCGTCTGATGTTAGAATACTAGGGTGAAAAATATTATGTTTGGCAGAAGCAATGTTGTCTTGTATTTGGTTGATTCTGTTCTCTATGAATTTTAGTTTGAACATTATGTCCGAAAAATTAAAATGTTGGGCAATATATTCGTTCTGTGATTGCAATTCTTTAATAGCTTGAATCGTCTTGTTTCTGTCATTATATATATTAATGAGTGTCACCAATATTATTATGGCAATCTGCAAATTTCAATGGACGTTTAATGTTGGTAGGATGTACATTTTCTAAATTTCTTTTAATAAATTTGGGTTGTTCTTTATATCGTACACTCCTATAATTTTTTATATAACCTTCTTGTCTTTGTTCTACATAATTGTCACGTTTATTATTTTCCTTGCATAATATCTGACGTTTTTTTGATTCGATACGATTTTTTATTGTATTGAGATCAACTTTTTGCTGTTCAGCTTCTAACGGAGTGCATTTAATAGTTGAATGGTAGGTATTGTTATAGAATTTTATTGATTTTGCCATTTGAATAATTATTGGTAAGTTTTCCTCAAGATTAAGTACCCTTATTTTTTCTGATATTGTATTATTTAATCTTTCAATGTCCGAGTTTCCGGTATGGCTATTAGGTTTAGTTGCATGGTATTCAATATTTGTCTCCTCTAAAAACCTTCGGACATTTACTGTATTAAATTCGTTATCAAAACCAAGTTTCTTTATGTTTCCTTTTATAGCGAAGAATTCTCTGATTTTCTGAATAATAGTTTGGTTATTCCTATCTGGAAGGTGGAAGTGTACTGCGAATTTCGAGAATTTGTCTATAAAAATTATAAAAGATTGCTTGGTATTGACATATGTGTCAACATGAATTATTTCATTTGGCATAGATGGGGTTTCAGTATGCTGAAGATTCGGTTTTATAGGATTTCTATCGTATTTAGCGGATGTGCAGTGATCGCAATTATTTATAACTTTATGAACTGTAGTTTTAAGTCCTGGGTTATAGATTCGGTGTTTAATTCGTTCATATGTTGGAATAATTCCTGAGTGACCTGTTTCTTTTTTGTGATATAACGCTATTTGCTTTTTCAACTCCTCTATATTTTCAAGATCAGTGGCAAAGTAGGTGCATTTGTGGAATTTAACATCTTTTCGGTTTTGATAATATTCTTTGATAGCAGTTTGATATTCAGAAAATTTGCTTTCATCTACAAAAGAATAAATACCGACTTGGCCTTTTAGATTGTAGGCTGCAAGCTTACCTCCTACATTTTGCGAGCCCAAATCTTCATTGTCTATATATACTCTGGTTTTCCCGAAAACATTTATAGATTCTATATCTTTCTTCTCCGTAATTATTATTTGAAATTTGAAGCGATTGACAACTGTATCGAGAATATGGATATTGTCATTTAGGTTTTCGTCTTGTAATAAATTCTCCTCATTGTTTATAGTTTCCACTAAAGGTTCAATTTCATCGATACGGCTTAAGAAATCAGCTATGTGATTTTCTTTACCTTTAATATAATCTATTTTAGCGTTATAGTCCATTAAAATGACAAGCCAACGCTGCAGTCTAGGGTTTATATCTCTACCGTTATTCTTAGCTTGTAACCACTTGAGTGGTTGATGATCTGTGCTAAGATCAAACTCTACTCCGTAGAGATATGGTCGGAAATATTGTGTGCTCCAAACAATGGCTAATAGTTCTATTTCGATTGTAGAATAATTTCTTTCATGTACATTTAGTGTTCTGGATGACCCTTTTGGGTTAAAACAGCACCCAATGCAAAGTTACTAGCATCAGTTATGAGCTTAAATTTTTTATTAAAGTTTGGATATCTTAAGATGGGTGGATTTATCAGAATATCTTTTAATTGTTCAAAAGCAGCAATAAAATTGGGATCATTTGAATTTACTTTTGAATTTTTTTTCAAATATTTTGTCATAGGATATGCAATTTTTGCATAATCTTTTATAAATTTTCTGTAAAATCCCGTCATCCCTAGGAATGATTTTATCCTTTTTTGTGTGTTTGGAAGCTTCAACTTCTGAATTATTTCCACTTTTCTTGGGTCTTGGGTTTTAGGTAAGAACATGACCTAAAAATTCCGTTTGGTTTTGTAAAAAATTGCATTTATCTATTTGGATTTTTAATTTGGCTTCCCGAAGCCGCTTGAATATTTTTTTCAAGTTAATTAAATGCTCATCTAAAGATGTGGTAAATATTAAAATATCATCCAAATAAACAATACAAATTTTATTTACATAGTCCCTTAGTACGGAGTTCATGAGTCTTTGGAAAGTGCATTTTTTAATCCAAATGGCATACGAATAAATTCGTAGTGTCCAAATGTAGTAGAAAATTCAGTTTTTTCCCTGTCATTTTGTTTCACCAAAATTTGATGGAACCCTTTTGCAAGGTCGACTGTTGAAAAATATTGGGCTCTGCCCAGTTTATCCAAAATTCCTTCCATATGAGGAATAGGAAATTTATCAGTTTTGGTGTATTCGTTGAGCTTCCTATAATCCACAACTAACCTCCATTCTTTTATACCAGAATTGTCAATTTTCTTGGGTACAATCCAAAGAGGGCTATTGTACGGGGAAGTGCTTTCTTTAATGATATTTTGCGAAAGCATTTCATTAATTTGTTTTTGGATTTCATTTTCATGAACTCGTGGGTATCGGTATATTTTAGAATAAAGAGGTTTGTCTATAGATGTTGGAATTTCATGTTGTACTTCATGAGTTGCCGTTAGTTTATCTCCGTCTTTATAAAATAAATCTTGAAATTCTTCCAATAATTTTCTTAATTTACAATTTTCATCCCGATTTAAATTAAGTTGATTAATTTTACTGAAATCTGTATCTTCAATCGTCTGAATTGTATTGATATGATACGGAGATTGTTCTTCAAAAAGGATCTTTTTCCCAAAAATGTCCACAAATCTATTCTCTAAGTCAATTTTTGCTTTAAGGGGTATGAGAAAGTTTTGACCTATAATAGCATCATAGTTGCGGTTTGATATATTTATTACTTTCCAAGACAATGTCCCTGGTATATTAAATTCCCTAGGAAATGGTGTAATAAGGTCAGTGGATGTAGAACCTGTGCCACTTAGTGTTCGAAATTTAAAAGGTTTTATTAAATCTATTTCAAGAAATTCGTCCTTGAAAAGATTATTTTTTATTATGCTAGTTTCTGATCCTGTATCAATGGGACAAGTAACTATTTTACTTCCTATCGTAAGTGCTATTAAGGGTAATTTGGATTTTGAGTGGTTTTTGAGAAAATTTACTTCCTCGTCATCTGATTCTTCTTTTAAATGATCTATATCCATTGGAGTGGCTTTACTTGTAGATAATTCAGATTGGGGTTTTGTGAATGTTTTTTCTCGAGAGCTATTTGTATATGTGTTTCTATTTTCATATTGATTTTTTGGAAAATTAGTTTCTCTTTCCGTATCCGTTTTTTTATCTTTTCTACATCTTTTGTCAATTGTTCTTTTATCATCTAGTAGATATAACTGTTGTACTGTTTGTACTATTTTGGTACACACCCACAACATTAATCTAATTATTATATTGTACTAATTGTAACATTACCACTTCTTGGTACTATTTGTGATACGATAGTATTTTACCATCTCTGAAAAAAGTGCTCAGAAACATAAGTAGGCAACTGTATGCAAAACATAATAAATCACAAAAACAACATAAACAGAAGATGTACAAGCATAATGCAACAACAAGATACACAAACAATGTAAACATAATTAGAGCAAAGGAGATGGGAATAAATGTAATATTGCAATAAGTAATTCTAAGTAGGATAACAATAGATTTAAGATAGATTTAAGAAGTACCGTTAAGTAGGTATTTAAGGAACAAAATTTGAAAATAAATTATCATTAAACAGATCAAACTGAGCCGAGTCTTTTGGCTTTTCCTTAAATAGATAAACTACCTGGCGCTCTTGAAGCTGCCGGTACATAAAATACATTCCAGCCAGTGGCTTTCTTAATAGCCGGCTACTCTTTAGGCAGGTCCTAAAAATAATATATACATCTGCGAACAGATCATCACATGGCGATCCTGCCAAACAAATTACAGGACATTGGGGACAGATCCATCCCTTCATCGGCAACAACAACAACAAATCAACAACAACCAAGGGCACTGACCATAGACGAATACAAGAAGCGGCTAGCGAGGAAAGAAGAAGAAAAATTAACAAGAGTTCCAGCTACGACAAAACCAAAACACCGTCGGGCAGGACGAGTAGTCGGAAAAAATTGGCCGGTTTGAAACGCATGGTGAATGCTGATCCACCACCTTTTTACCCGATAGCAACAGAGATGTGGATGCAGATCTATGAGTTAGAGGCCGAATTGTCATCCCGGAAGAAAAATACGAAAACACAATAGGATTAATAAAAGAAAAACAGTAAAACCAAACATGTAAAGTAAAGAACACAAATAAAACACATGAATAAACACAAACACAGGAAATGGGAGAAAAAGAACATAAATAAAACACATTTGTACATATATAGACACGGATGAATGTATTTATATTTCTAACACTCGTATTTACACTATTTATAGTCGGGAATTGGTCCAGAATCACCGGCAACAAAATTTTTCATATTTTTCATAAGAACGTGAAAGCAAACATAATAAATAATGATAAGCTGTCAACATAGGAACAGAATGGAAAAGAAACAAAGTAGATAAACAACAGGGTGAATCATAGATAATTAATAACAGGGTGAATAACAGAGTGGATCGAATAAAATTTCCAATGGAATTAGGAATAAGGTAAACTTGGATACACTGGGAAAAATTATTGAGTACATTTAATAGAAAATATATTTTTGGAACAATATTTTTTTTTATGAGAGAAATCTAAAAAAAAAAATAGTGTTTAGGCTAATGAAATTTGAAAAAGGTAATGCAAGCGCAGTATTAATACCACTTTACATTGAAAAAAAACGTACATGAAAATATTAAAGACTATTGAATGGAAGAATTAGATAATTTGGAAGAATTAGCTAGTTACGAAGAATTAACTAGTTACGTAGAAGAACTAGAGAAGATAAAAATAAATTTAAAGAAAAGTAAAAGTAGAGTCTACGGACAGAAATACGTAGATTGCAAATTAGAAAGGTTAGCATCGATACAGGAAAATATAAGTAAGGAGATTGCAGGAGACCAAAACGAAGAAGTAGCCAAATTAAAAAATACAATTGCCAATTTGCTAAGAGAATTAGAAAACAAACTAAAAAATCTAGAGGTAAAAAAATATATAGTCCCAAAGATGGCTTCATTTGACCTATCACTAGTGGGCAAAAATTTGCAAACATTTAAGGGTACTTTTGCATCTTTGGATGATTTTCTAACCCAAACTGAATTATTACATGATTTAACTAAAACAGAAGATAGACAACTATTCATTAAGTACGTCTACAACTTCAAACTTACGACCCAGGTTCGGAGCGTGTTGGGTAGATCCAATAAACCGACAACTTTCGGGGAATTAAAGAAAAGATTGGAAAACGCATATCCAAACCCAAAAACGCTACAACAGGTGCTATCTGAATTGGGGGCGACAAAACAACACAACAACAGTATATCCGAGTTTAGAGAAAAAATTGCTGAGCTTTCAGACCAGCTAAGCTCTTTTGAGATTTCAAGCCTTAATAATCCTTCACAAGAGGCAAGAGATGTCGTTTACAAGGTTAGCGATGGCATAGCTCTCAACACATTTATGAGAGGAGTCAATAATGACTATAAACAAATTTTACTGAGCAACGTGCCCAAGTCGTTTAATGAAGCGGTGGAAAGATGCGTCACGGCAGAAAAGAGTTTTTGCCCAGAGGATAAGCAAGTCTACCAAGTGAACAAAAAGAACAACCGAAACTACAACAGGAATAATAACAACTACAGGGGTAACAGCTACAACAGAAATAATGATGAATACACAGGTAACAATTATAACAAATATGACAGAAATTACAACAATCAGAGGAGTGGTTATAGAAACTATAACAACAATAAATACAGAAACGATAACAGGAATGTGAGTTACAACAACGGTAACTACAATCCAAATTACAGACGGGTAAATAATCGAAGTAACGATTCTGGTGAAGATAATGCCCGAAATAACTACAATGGAAATAAAACATACAACAATAACAACAATATGCGAAACAATAATAACAGAGGAAAACCACCATACCGGACTTATCATGTTGAAGGTGACGATGACCCAGAAAACGAATCACGTAACTTTGATAGAGACCATGATCGGGAAAATTACAATGGCCGGGTGACAGAGGAAATCACCCAGAGCGCCCAAAACTAAGAATTTTCAGTATTTCAAAAAACAATAACGCATTCGTAACTTTAAAATGCAAAAACGTAAATCAAAATTTTTTTTTCTAATAGATACTGGGGCAGACATCTCGGTATGCAAAGTGAAAACTTTGAATAACATTCACACACGGGAAACGGCAACTTTAACCGGAATAACAAAAGAAGCAATACAGTGCTTAGGAACCAAAAATTTGAGCCTCGACATTTCAGACGAAATAATCGATCACACTTTCCATATTGTCAAAAATGATTTCCCAATACATGCAGATGGAATAATAGGACGTGATATGCTGGCAAAGTACATGTGCAAAATAGATTTTGAGACTTTCACCATATTATTTAATGTACAAGGACGAGACATCATAATACCAATGAACTCGAGACCTGTTTATCAGACAAATATAACGGTACCTGCAAGATCAGAATGCATTGTTCCTATAAATCTGAATATTAAAGAAGATAGTATTGTTTGTCGGTGGTGCAATGGTTAGTGTGCGCACCTCTTGTACTTGAGATCCTGGGTTCGATCCCTGCTCTGACCACCTTAAATTTCTTTCGACGACGGTCACCTCGCATAGTGACGGCGACACTATCGAGTATTTAGCCATGAAAAAGCTTCTCAAAATACCGTTCGGAACCGGTGTCAAACTGTAGGTCCCAATCAGTGAGTATACAACTAGAAAGCGCACAGCTCACTGGTTGTGAGAAGCTCTCCCCGATTCCTTCATGGAATGTAATGGGAAACCATTTATTTATTTATTTATTGTTTTAAACAGGGAAGTAAAACAAGGAGTATATCTGGGAAATTCCATAATACCAGCAAAGGGCATAGCTCACGTAAAATTACTCAACACAAGCGACAATGAGATAACTCTGAACCACTTGGATTGTGAAATACAACCATTGAGAAACTATAATATATACAAAACAAAAAAAAACTGATACGAAGGAAAGAGACAGACTACGCGTTTTGTTGAAAACACTGGATATTGATAGCGAAGATAAAAAAGCCGAAAAATCACTGATTGAAATTTTTACAAAATATGAAGATGTTTTTCATTTACCAGGAGAGGAATTGAGCGTAAACAATTTCTATACGCAAGAAATACAGACAACTGATTCTACACCTGTTTACATAAAAAACTACAGACTACCACAAACACATGTAGATGAAATAAACAAACAAGTCGACCAACTACTCGCAGATAACATAATTGAACACTCTGTAAGCCCATACAATGCACCATTACTAGTAGTACCTAAAAAAGCCACAAACGGCGAAAAGAAATGGTGACTCGTGGTAGATTACCGCAAACTCAATGATAAAATAGTCAACGATAAATTTCCACTGACGAGAATAGAAGACGTTTTAGATAAACTAGGAAGAGCGAGATATTTTTCCACGTTGGATATGACAAGCTCATTCCATCAGATAGCACTGAATGAAAACTCTAGACCATTAACATCATTTTCCACAGGAAACGGCCACTACCAGTTTAAGCGACTACCATTTGGGCTAAAAATATCATCCAACAGTTTCCAACGCATGCTGACAATCGCGTTAAGTGGCCTAGACGCCGAAGCCTTCCTATACGTCGACGACATAATTGTATTTGGGTGCAGTTTGAAGCACCACAATGATAATTTAATTAAAGTTTTTGAAAGATTAAGAAATTGTAATCTAAAATTAAATGCAAGCAAATGTAGTTTCTTGAAAGCCGAAGTCGTATATCTCGGTCACTTGATCACGGATAAAGGCATAAAAACAGACCCAGCAAAGAACGATGCTATAAGGAAATATCCATTACCAACAACAGCAGATGAGGTAAGACGATTTGTCGCTTTCTGCAATCATTACAGGCGTTTAATCCCTAAATTTGCTGATATAGCCAAACATTTAAATTCACTTTTAAAAAAAAATACACAATTTGAATGGAATGAGAAATGCCAACATTCATTCAATACATTAAAAGAAAAATTAATTAAACCACCAATTTTACAATACCCGAATTTCGAAAAAACATTCGTACTAATGACAGATGCTTCGAATTATGCCCTTGGAGCAGTTTTATCACAAGGTGAAATTGGTTCAGACTTACCTATTTCATATGCGAGTAAATCATTAGCGAAACACGATCTTAACAAACCAATAATAGAGAAAGAGCTCTTGGCCATTCATTGGGGAATAAATTGTTTCAGACCCTACTTATATGGAAGAAAATTTATCGTAATTACCGACCACAGACCATTAGTCTCTTTATTTTCTCACAAATATCCATCATCAAAAATGACCCGCATCCGACTGGATTTATGCGACTATGATTTTGAAATAATATACAAAAGAGGAAAAATTAACACTAATGCTGATGCTCTATCGAGAATAAAGCTGAATAGCGACATATTGAAGGCGATGATACCAACAAGAGAGGATACAGATGAGCAAATATTGGCGATAACACGAAGTATGAATAAAAATTTTGACAAAAACCACGAAGAAGAATATTACACTGAAAGAACCCATGAAAAACTTTTTATATGGGAAGGTACCTCACTATCTGATGTAAAGAACATGAGAAAACTAAAATTTGTTATAGACAAGAAGGTCAAGAAGTTGACTATTGAAACAAAAGGAGATGAAATTAGTACAAGGTGCAGTGATAATCCTATTTATTTATTTTTTTATTTATTTAAAATTTAATTGTCTATGGAAATTATCCTTACAGACTATTTACAAAAATTTTGGTAGCCTAGAACTACACAGCAAATCCCAAACAAATAATTAAGAATTTAAGAAAACTATTATGTTACATTAATTAAAATTACATTAATGCTCATACAGAAATCAATAAGGCTATATAATTCATTAAATTCCTTACACATTCTCGTGAAAGGATCGGCATTCGCATAGTTTGCTCTACAAAATGGAACAGATAATGGTGAAAAGTATCTGGTTGGTCGTTGAGGGATGTTGAATGATATGTTATTGATCAAGAATCCAGAGCAGACATCGCCATTGATAACATTCAGAAGAAACGATATGTTTAGCATGGATCTGCGGCTTTTTAAAGTTGGCAGCTTAATAAGAGCAAGTCTACTAGTATAAGACGGGAAACTTAATGGGTTGAAGTTCAGACTACGAAGACAGAATAAAAGGAACTGCTTTTGTACTGACTCAATACTAGCGACGTGAGTTTGGTAAATAGGGTCCCAAATTATCGATGCATATTCCAAGATAGGTCTTACAAGTGATGTGTATAAATTTTTCGTTACATATGGATCATTAAACTCTTTAGCCCAACGTTTTATAAAACCAAGTACACCTTTGGCTTTGTTAAACGTGATTGTGAAGTGAGAAATGAAGTCCAGCTTGGAGTCCAATAAAACACCAAGATCAATGACTGTATCAACCATTTCCAACTGATGGCCACCCAGCACATAATTGGCAGACATTGGTTTCGTTCTAAAGAAACGCATATATTTGCATTTTCCAAAATTCAGCTCAATCAGATTTAATTTGCACCATGTATGGAACGAATCCAAATCGCTTTGAAGATACTTTTGTTCCCATAATTCGTCGTAACTCAGAAAAACTTTCATATCATCAGCATACATTAAGATATTCGAGAATTTTAGAGCTTGAGGTAAATCATTAATAAACAGTGAAAATAGAAGAGGTCCAAGATGGCTACCTTGCGGAACACCCGATAGTACATGAATAGTTTTTGATGACACATTATTAAAACGTACATTTTGTTTACGGTTTGCCAAATAAGAGTGTATCCATTTTAAGCTTAGGTTAGTAAAACCCATCCAATGTAATTTCTTTAAAAGAAGCTTATGGTTAACCTTGTCAAACGCCTTACTGAAATCTGTAAAAACCGCATCAGTTTGTTTTCCTTGAAGAAAGCCACGATTTACTAAAGTTGTAAGTTGCAGAAGATTTGTTGAAGTCGAGCATCTTTTTTGGAAGCCATGTTGGAAAGGAGATATTAAAGTATTTACGTGATAGTATAGCTGATCCGTTACAAGTTTCTCAAAAACGTTTAGGTATAGCACTTAATTTTGCAATACCCCGATAATTGGTAATGTCCGATTTATTTCCAGATTTAAAAAGAGGAACAATGTAAGAATCCTTCCAGATTTTCGGAAACTGTCCATATTTAATTGAAGTATTAAAGAGGAGAGTTAATGGAATAGCTAGAGCATCAGCACATTGAACTAAGATACTGCTGGGGATTTTATCAGGTCCACTGTTATACGAAAATTTAAGCTTTTTTAAACCATTAGATACCATTGAAATATCAAAAAATGCAATACGTATTGCTTGATTGGCTATCAGTGAAAATGGGTAAGCGTTAGAATCATCAAAAGTTGCATCCGAATAAGTAGAAGAAAAAAAATCTGCAAACAGGTTACTAATAACATCATCATCCCCAGATTCATTATAGTGAAATTTCAGAGCCGCCGGAAAGCCAGTAGTTTTTTTTTTACTGTTAACAAATTTGTAAAACGATTTGGGATTGCGTTTAAAATTATTTTTCATTTTGACCAGATAACTTGAGTAACATGAGTTATTCAACGAGTTATATTTTGCGCGACTAATCATGTATCTCCCATGTTCGATAAGAGAACCAGTTTGTTTGTATTTTCTGTAATGTTTATTCTTTTTATTTTTAACTCTAGCCAGTTGCTTAGTATTCCATGGAGGTCCAGACAGTTCTTTAATAATTAGTTTGGGGATACAAATGTCCATGACTGAATAGATTTTGTTGTAGAAAATCTCAGTATTACGATCAATGTCAGCCATTGTACTAGTTGGGAGCGACAATAGATTATTCCAGTTTGTATTGTTTAAAAGTTCATTTAACAAAATGTAATTAGATTGTTTGAAACAGAATGTTTTATCCTTTTTCGATGAAGGGGCAGCTACAAGCTCAGGCGGAACATATATATTTATTTCAATTGTAGGGTGATATCGATCTTCAGGAGTTGTTATTGGGTTCGAACGTTTGATGTAGCATTCTGCAGTTTCATTGACGAATATTGAATCCAACAGTTTAAAATAATCGTTAAGTACGCCATTCAATTGGAAAAGGCTTAAGTCGTATAATATGTTGAACAGCTCAACGGAGTTATTGTTTGATTTTGACGGAACAAAATATTTATCATCCGGTAACAACTTCCACGATATTGAAGGCAAATTGAAATCCCCTGTTATAATAATCATATCTTCCGGATTAGCAGTAGAAACAACAGATTTAATAGCTTCGCCATGTTTATCATATAAAGATTGTGGGGAATTTGGAGGAATGTATGAATATGTGATAAATAAGTTTTTGTGTTTTAGTTTGATTAAAACTGCTATAAATTCAATGCCGGGGAAGGAATCAGCTATTAATCCCTCAGATGGTAAAAAGCAAGATACAGCAATAAGAACACCACCGCCATTTTTCGTGGTGACACGGTCGTTTCTAAAAATAATATATTTGTTCAACAGTATTTCCGAATTCAAAATAGTATTATTGAGCCAGGTTTCAGTGAATGCGAGGACATGATAGTTAAAGCCAAAGCTATCCATATATAAAGTTGACAGTTTAGTTCTTAAGCCACGGACATTTTGGTAAATTATTGAAATGTTATCACCAGTAAAAGCTTTTAGTTTTTTGAAGCATTCATATCGTGTTGCGGGTGATGACCAATATTTGATCTGGGTTTTTCCCTATATGTATATTCCCGAACCAAGGTATGTTCCGGCCAAAATTGTGGATCAAGAATACATTCGAAAAGATCAGCAGAGATAGTAATTTTAAAAGATGTGATAGATCTTTGTTGCGAAAAATTAAACTTATACGTTGAAATGTCTGCATTCGGACCAACCTTAGAGTTTATATAGGAATGAACAGCTTCAGAAGTGGTTTCAATTGCCAAACGGGAAACAAAAATGTTTTTTTTTGTGTGGCTCAGAATTTGTTAATGTATCGGGTGGGTTGGAAGTTCCTTCAACACACTCAGACGACATTTCATCATTATTCTGTATGCACTCAGAAATAGTAGTAAGTGCAGAAGTACCAGATTCTTCACGCTTATCCTTATTCCTTGACTATTTGCGGCGTTTTGGAGATGACTGGGGCGGAGATTTTAAATTATCTAAGGATTTGAAATCATCAAACAATTTTCCATATTCAGAAATACGCTCAGTTAATTTAGAAGCTTCCTCTTGAATTTCCAAAAATTTTTTCAAGGTGTCTTGGAAAAAGCGATAAAACGTTACTCCAATTTTTCTGCAATCGTTGCAGCGCCAGTGAAGCTCTTTATCATTTGCCATAGCATCTGCAACTAGTCCCGAAAGACCACTGCATTTAACGTGGCAAAGTTCATGGCACAACCAGCAAACAATTTTCCGTTCATTGTCAGATTTTATGTTGCAATCTTTCATTAAGCATGACATAATTTACGGTGATTTTTTTTCGAGTGTACACAGAAAAGAAGTTAATTTGAGTTATGTATGTTGAGATTGAGAGTAGATTGTTTACTATTGTTGTATGTATGCACGTATATGAACAATTGACTTTGCTATTACTGTTATTATTGTTGTAAGATGGAAGTGAAGAGTAAAAACTTGTTGTTTTCTCTTACTGTTGGCTAATTTATATTTGGGTTCTATTGATTTCTATGATTTTGCCACTGTGCTTATTTATGTATGTATGTATGTTCGCTGAGACAGATTGTTGAAATTAGATGAATTGTGTTCTCTGAGAGGACTTATGTGTTGGAGAAATTTTTTGTGTTTTGCTTTAATATTTCTCTATTGTATTTTCTGAAGTAATTATTGAGTTTTTTCTGTGTTGAAATGTAAAGTTTTTGTGAAATTTTATAAAATGTTCGAATGGACTATATGTGTATAAATGTTAATACGAATTATCAATGCGATGAAAACAGCACAAACGTTTGAATTCTGTATAAGAACAATAATTTAAACAGGAGCGATTAAAAAACACGTCCGATCACAAGCATGTGATAGCTGAGAAGCTATAAACACAATGCTGATTTTGGAGAAGCTGACATCAAAAATGCGAGAAATTAACACATTAGAAGTAGCATTAAACAAAAACGATGAAATATTTAAAATCATACGGTAGAGGAGTTCAAAACTATATTTAACAAATTACAAAAAGGAAGAAATACAAATTTTAAAATAATCCTCTATGATGAACCAAGACGCATCATGTGCAAAGACACGCAGCTAAAACTAATAGCTGAATATCATAACTCGCTACACGGAGGACACTTAGGCGTCAGGAAAACAACACTAAAGTTGAAAGAAAGATATATTTGGAAAAACATGGGCAAAATGATAAAGCATTTTGTATTAAATTGTAAACAGTGCAGGCTAAATAAGCAAACCAAAAGTACTAAAGAGGAGTTAACTTTGACTGAAACACCGAGAACGAGTTTTGAAGTAGTATCTATAGATACAGTCGGGCCAATGAGGTTGTCGAATTATCACCGATATATCTTGACAATTCAATGTGAATTAACAAAATACGTCATAGCATGTCCAATGGAGACAAAAGATGCCAAAACCGTGGCAAAAACACTAGTTGAGCAGGTCATATTAAAATATGGCCATTTTAAGATACTTAAATCGGATAAAGGTACAGAATTTACCAATCTGTTAATGTCCGAAGTATGTCAATTATTGGATATAAAACAAATATTTAGCACCCCATACCATCACGAAACTTTGGGTTCTATAGAGCGAAACCATAGAGTACTCAATGAATTTTTATTAAATTACTGTAAAGATGATCACTGGGAAATATGGAACCCATATTTCACGTTTGCATACAATACTACACCACATGTTGATACGGGTTACACACCATATGAGCTAGTTTTTGGGAAGTTGCCATACTTACCTAATGATATAAAATCAAAAAATAAATTTTACAATATAGATGATTATATTTTTGAATTACGCGAAAAACTAAAATTCTCTTTGCAAAAGGCAAAATATTACCTAGAAAAATCGAAAAATAATAGAATTCGGAAAAACACATATACAAATCCACTAGAAGTAAAAGTAGGAGATTTAGTTATTATAAAACCCATGAACAGAAGGAAATACCAAGCACCTTATCATGGTCCCTATAGAATAATAGGAAGAGAGGGAGTAAATTCAGTTTTAGACTTAGGAAATATAACCAAAAAGTATCACAATAACATGCTAAAAAAATGGAAAACTATTGAAAATTAATTATAATTAATCTGATAATTATAAGACTATACTATATGAACTATATCATAAAATATGCACACCAAAATATTGTTAAAAAATTATTTTTCTTGATAATTTTTTCTTAAGGGTGAGGGTGTACTGTTTGTACTATTTTGGTACACACCCACAACATTAATCTAATTATTATATTGTATTAATTGTAACATTACCACTTCTTGGTACTATTTGTGATACGATAGTATTTTACCATCTCTGATAAAAAGTGCTCAGAAACATAAGTAGGCAACTGTATGCAAAACATAATAAATCACAAAAACAACATAAACAGAAGATGTACAAGCATAATGCAACAACAAGATACACAAACAATGTAAACATAATTAGAGCAAAGGAGATGGGAATAAATGTAATATTGCAATAAGTAATTCTAAGTAGGATAACAATAGATTTAAGATAGATTTAAGAAGTACCGTTAAGTAGGTATTTAAGGAACAAAATTTGAAAATAAATTATCATTAAACAGATCAAACTCAGCCGAGTCTTTTGGCTTTTCCTTAAATAGATAAACTACCTGGCGCTCTTGAAGCTGCCGGTACATAAAATACATTCCAGCCAGTGGCTTTCTTAATAGCCGGCTACTCTTTAGGCAGGTCCTAAAAATAATATATACATCTGCGAACAGATCATCACACTGTGAATAAACATTTTGCAAGGATTCTATGCTTAGAGTTTGTCCCACAATACATCCCCTAAATTGTCCATCGATTTTCGTCATAAGAATTTGAGTTAAGTCTCTGTCCACATTGTCCGGAGAGTACAGTTCTGGTTTATCATCGTCATAGGTATATATTTCATTTATTTTAAGCTTTGACTCCAATACAGTGCTAAAGAGTTCTCTAAGACTACTTACTTTTATGTTTCTTATATAGTTAAATATATCTGCATAGGTTTTTTTCGGTCCATACTCCTTTTTTAATTGGTCCTTTATTGAATTCCAATTCGCTTCGTCAGGTAGTAGTCCTATTAATCTTCCAGGGTTTCCAATAATTTTGGAATTTCTTATAATGCCAGTGCTATAATTGATGATGTCGATATTATTTCCGCAAAGTTTGAAGAAATTCTCAACACTGTTAATAAACTGCAATAGCTGTTGACCTTTTTCAAACGGTTGGATCTGGTTAAGTTGGCTTAAGACCTCATTGAGACTAAGTCCTAAACCAAATGTCTGCCGTTGCTGTTGTGGTTGATTTTGTTGCTGCTGATGTTCCTGCAGTTGTTGGAGTTCAGCCATCATCATACTAGCTTGGTCAGACCTCAGTTTTGTTTCCGTCCAAATGGCCTCTCTTTGGGCCAGCTCTTGTTGTAAACTTATCTGGGCTTGTTGCTGGTCCTTTATATATGCCTCTTGTTTTAAAACAATGCACTCTAAGTGTTCGATTCTATTTCTTATTTCTTCATTCATTTTTATTTTATTTATTTTTTTTTTATTCAAATATTTTATTAACTTTTGTTAATTGGTTATTTTCCTTTTGTGACCAAATTGCTTTACATTAATTGCAACCAATAAAATGGTTTCTTCCTTTATTATCAAATATTTTATTCACTTTTTAGAGTCTCGGTTCACTAAATATCTATAGATATTTATATCCTTTTCGACTGCGCCAATTACGCACTTAAGACGTTGAATTCAGTTTTAAAACTACCCTTTATTTATTTCATTCTCTTTGTTCTTAGTCTACCTTAACAAAATATGAATTGCAGCTATTCTGCAATTCAGCATAAACTTATCTCTAATGAGTTGGAAAGCATTCCCATGGTTTTGCTGACAATACGAAAACTTTGGGTTTGCTAGGACAGACAGACAGGTAACAAAGTATGTGTTTATACAAACACATATTTTGTCTACTTGATTGTATATAACTCGTGCGGGTATTGCCAAGAATACCAAGTTTGAGGAGGCTGGGCTCACCGTTACGGTGCCTGATAGCTCGGTTGTGCGGGTTGTTGTCCAGGGGGTCGACTCGAAGATCACTCATGACGAGTTCATGGTCCGACTCGTTGATGTGGTCCGAGGATGTCCACAGGGTTCCATTTGTGGACCGTTTGTGTGGAATCTTATGATGGACTTGCTTTTGCATGAGCTTGAGGCCGAATGCAAGATATGTGCGTACGCTGATGACTTGCTTATTATGGTCGAGGGTAGTTCTCGTTCCGAGTTGGAACAGCTATCCTCGGCTATGATGAGTATTGTCACTCGGTGGGGCGAGCCTGTAGGAGTTAGTTTGTCGGTGGAAAAGACAGTGACCATGTTGCTGAAGGGTAGTTTCAGGTCCCATTTTCCAATCGTGCGTTTGAATGGTGGTGGCACAATCCGTTACTCCACGGAGGTGAAGTACCTCGGAGTCACCATGGGAGAAAGGATGAACTTTTTGCCTCATATAGGGAGACTTCGCGAGAAACTCACGAGGCTCGGTTAGATGCGTTAGTCACATCTGAGTGGCAGGGCCGTTGGAATTCCAGTACCAACGGTCGAGTAACGTATAGATTTATACCGGATGTAGAATTCGTCGGGAAGAACCCTGAGTTTAGCTTCAACCTAAGCCTTGGTTTCATACTGACAGGTAACGGGTCGTTAAATGCATTCTTGCATAGAATGAGACTTACGGATCGGGAGTCGTGTGATTGCGAAGCGCCAATCGACGATTGGCTCCATGTTTTGTGCGAGTGTCCCCTTTACGGGGCTTTTAGGGATTTAGTCGGCATGGGTGTCACCTGATCCGGTGGTGAGTGGTGTGTGAGTAGTATGCTTCTGTCTCCGGATGCGTTGTGTGTGGCAACGCGGTTTGCCTCTCGTGTTTTCGCGAGTCGGCGCGCTAGGACGGTTTAGTTGTTGTTGTGGGTTTCACTGGTCTCTATCGGTGTCTCCCTTTTGTAGTGGTTAAATGTTTTTCGTGATCCTGGCTTTTTCAAGCTAGTTATTCAGCCGTTTAGGATCTCGTTGTCGGTACTGCTGAACCCTGCGAACACAGGGACTGCCAGTCCCGGACTCCGTCGGAGTCGAATATGGAAGTGGATTAGCCGCGAGGTCTGACCAGAGGCCTGTTTCTGGTACCATGTGCTGTTTGGGATTGACACGTGGAACGTCTCGAACTCGTGCCCTTTCAGGTTGTGTCTTGTTTTTTGTGACCGCGCGAAGCCTGAAGATTGACTGGTGGTCGCTGTTATTGACCGGAAGAGGTGGAAACAGCCTTGCTCCCACGGTGAGAAAGCTGCAGCCGTCTGACTGTAGTTATTAGACCGTTTATATTGCAATTTTTAGCATTTAAATGGCAATGTCACGTGATGTTGTTGTTGGTGTTGATATTGTAGAATTGTTTCACGATTGATGCTTTTGTCGCCGGAGGTGACCAGTCCCCTACTTAGTACAAAGTAAAAACTGGAAGCAGCTTCACTGCGAAACTCGGACCAGAGAGTATGCCTATCTGGTAGCACGGGTGGTGTTAGCCCCCTTGTGGGAGATCGTGCTGGCTGTGGTTGCCACCAAAATCGCTGGTAGAGGCTATGTAGTTGCCTTGTATATCAGTTACTTGTAATGAAGTATGCTAGGCAGGTGCATATCCTCGAAATATGGGATCCGTGGCCCTTATCACGGAAGAGGTTTGGATAGTACCTCACTCTTTACCAAGGAGGAGTAGCTCATTTACAGAGAGTTTGCTCAATTGGTAGCTCGTGGACGGAAGAAAGAAGTCGCGCTGGCGGATATGCGAATACGGGGCGTTTGTTCTCCCACGTAATCGTGTATACCAATAGTGTAAGGCTTCCTATTCCTGATCTCTTGGCTGCCCCTCTATGCGCGGTAGCACGGATATCTCACGGCCGGCGCTAACAGTCGTATCAAACATGTTCTTGGTGGGGCGGTGCTCACCTGTGGTTAAGGACTTCACGTCGAGAACCACATTAAATCACGCGGACTCTGTCCCTATCTACTTCTCATTCGATACCTTCGCCTGGTGGCGTACAGACGTACTAGCGGAAGAATATTGTATGATTAGTGTGTTTCAGCGGTTATTTCTCGTAAGTTTTTCGAAAAACTTACACGCCGAAATATCAGTTTGAAAATTTTTGGATTACCGGCTAGCTACAGGCCTGTAGAAGGCGGTAGCCCAAATTTCATCAAAATCAGTTGGCGGATCGGAAAGATATAGCTGGATTAGTTCCACTATATTTTTGCGTTCCTGCGTGGTGGTGTGCCCGCTACAGCGGACGGTTGCCGTCGGTAGCCACTCAGTGGTTGAGTGGGTGATTTTAGTGTTTTTGTGCCGTTTTTTAAGTAAAACTTTCACGCCCATATCTCGGTTGTTTGTGGACCGATTAATTCGATTTTTGTGTCACTGCACAGCTACACAGCTAGTCTGTAGAAGTCGGTGACACAAATTTCTTAGAGATCGGTTGGCGGATCGCTGAGATCCGGGCGGATTAGTTTGTGTCCCTTTTTGTATATTTCTGTGGGCTGTCCCATAAGAAATACACGTGTGTGTGTGTGGTACCCACGTAAGGGGTTAGGCACAGGCTGCCTGTTAAAAACAGGGGTCGGGTGCCGTTCTGTAGAGAGAGCGGTCGTCGACGGAAATGGAGGATGACGCAACGGTGAAGCGGCCAAAGCCGAATTCACCTTTGGTGGCTCGCGCGAGCAGGAGTAGGGTGCTTGGTGGTGCTGTGGAGGCGGTGGAACCCCCGGCGAAGGAGAGGTTACATGTCCCAGTGGTGGAGTCTAGGCCGAGGATGAGCAGGCCCAGAAATAGACCGTTGGACGACGGAAATGAGTACGTCGCCCGTATGAAGGCTATCTCCGGGGACCTGAACGAAGTAGTGTTGGCGGACGGTGCTAACGTTGGATTGGCCAGAGCGGTGCTGAGCCATGCCGGCAGGTACGAGGCTCTGTTGATGAAGTTGGTGGCGGAAAACGAGCGGTTGCGTGGGCGGTTGGACGTCTACGAGTGCGATAGGGTTGGTCGAGTGACGCTGGCTGGACCAGTGATGCCTCCCCCCGAAATTCGGTCGAATAGTCGCCCCGCTGTCCCTGTGGTCGCGCCGGTTCCGATGCCGAAGCCAGTGGACACGTGGTCCGTAGTTGTTAAAGGCAAGGGCGTTGCCACGTCTAAGGAAGTAGTGGAGAAGGTGGTGGACCAAGTTGGCCCCACCTTGGGTGTACGCGTGCACGAGGTGCGCCCTACGCGCGATGGTGGTGCGGTTATTCGCACGCCGTCAGTGGCGGAGCGCACGAAAATTGTGCAGAACCCAAAGTTTGCAGAAGTGGGCTTAGAGGTGTCGGTTAACGACAAGCTCGGCCCGAGAGTAGTTGTCCAGAAGGTGCATTCGGAGATTTCTTCGGACACCTTTATGGAGGAGCTCTATGAGCTAAACCTGAAGGAGGAGATGTCGCCTGAGTCCTACAGGAAGTCTGTACGGATGGTCAGTGCTCCCTGGCGTCCTACGGATACGGGGCAGCAGAATGTTGTACTGAAGTGTACCACGAAGGTCGCGGAGAGACTGGAGGCCAGAGGCGTTTACGCTAAGTGGTTCCGGTTTCTGGTACGTATGCAGGATGCTGTCCCGGCGTGCCATAGGTGCCTGGGATTTGACCATCGCGTGCGTGAATGCAGGATGAGCGAGGACGTCTGTCGCAGGTGCGGTCACGCGGGGCATTTGGCACATATGTGCCCAAATAATCTGCGGTGCCGTAACTGCAAGTTAAAGGGATGGCCGGCTGCACATCGTATGATGTCTCCGGCGTGTCCAGTGTATGCTGGTTTGATGGCTAGGGCGAATTCATGACATTAACATGGCTGTTACACCAATTATACAATATAATTGTGGTCGCAGCTATGTTGCAATGTGTGAGTTCGGCAGGCCATGAGGAGTAGAGGAGTGTCCCTGGCACTGCTCCAAGAGCCCTTTTATAAGGATACTCTTGGGGTGGTCCAGGGTCTGCCTGGAGGAATGCGGTGTTTCACCGATATCGGTCGAAATGCTGCGGTTGTAGTGGACGACATAGACTTGGACTGTACGTTAGTGGATGCTAGCCAGTGGGGTGTGTGTGTCTCCGTGGAAGGCAGTTTCGGACGGATGCTGCTGGCTAGTATCTACTGTCGTTTTAGTTGCCCATTGGACCCGTATATAGAGTATATGGATTCGGTGCTACTCCGCGCGAGTAGCTTTCCGCTAATTCTAGGCTTAGACGCAAACGCATGTTCTCGTATGTGGTTCAGTAAGATGAGTAGGCATGCGCCTGGTCATCAGAACCATATACGAGGAATCATGCTCAGCGAATGGTTGGCTGCAAGGAGGGTCGCGGATATAAATGAACCTACCGATTTATATACTTTCGATGGTCCAATGGGTGCTAGTGACATTGACGTGACGTTGTGAACGAGACGGCTATGACGAACTTTGACTGGACGGTACGCGATGACTGGGGTGTAAGTGACCATAATATTATTGATATTATGGTCACCCACCAGCGACGGACGACGGAGAGTGTGCCAGTGCGTAAGTGGAGACTCCACAACGCAAACTGGCTGTTTTACGCGGAGATGCTCAAAGGAGTATCGTTTGAAAGTCCTATTGATGGATTTAGGGCTCGGACGGTGGACGAAATGATACGCCTTATAGACCGTTGGATGTGCTCGGTGAACGATGCAGTGCTAGGGCCATGCCGTAAGGCTACGCCTGGCGGGGTCAAGTGGTGGACCCCTGAGCTGAATTCGATGCGGAGTAACGTCAGGCGCCTCAGGAAGCGTTTAAAGAGGGCAAGGCGTTCCAATGCTGAGGATTTAGCTCAGCGTAGAGCAGTTTATCTGGCGGCCCTTAGGGCGTATAAGTCTGCCATCGTCAGAGTCAAGGAGGAGGAGTGGAGGCAGTTCGTACACGACCACAGGAACGATCCCTGGGGTAAGGTGTACCAGATCTGTCGAGGCAAGCGGAAGAGAACGGAGATCTCATCCCTGAAGGTTGGAGATGACACTTTGACGTCGTGGAAGGAGTTTACTGAGGCGCTGCTGGATGTGTTCTTTCCAGGGGTGGATCCTACTGACCGCCCTCCTCCAGATGGGGAGGTGGTTAGTGCTCCGCCCCTGGAGGAACACGAACTGGCGGCCAGTATACTCCGGGTCAAGTGTCGGAGATCTCCGGGCCTTGACGGCATGACTGGAGAGATGGTGCGAGCCATGTGGAAGGCCATACCACAGTATTTTAGCACGTTGTTTAGCAGGTGTGTCAGTGAAGTGGTCCTGCTTAAGTCCCCCGATAAGGTGCGGGGTAACCCCCGCTCTTATCGGGGCATCAGTTTGCTCCCCGTGTTGGGGAAAGTCCTGGAGAGAATAATGGTGAATCGGCTTAAGGAGGACACCAACTGGCAGCCTTCTGACTTCCAGTTCAGTTTCAAGGAAGGAGGATGCGTGGCTTCACGATCGTAGCTGTGTTGCTGACACATCTGCTAAATACGTGCTAGGCATATTTGTGGATTTCCGCGGCGCCTTTGACCACCTGTCATGGGTCAATGTGTTGTGCAGGCTGCGCGAAATTCGCTGCAGAGAGCTGAGCCTTTGGGCCAGCTACTTTAGTAGCAGAAGAGTGTGTGTGGTTGGAGGTAGCGACACAGTCTGGCGTTCTGCCACCCGGGGATATCCGCAGGGGTCCATCTGTGGTCCATTTGTATGGAACCTCATGATGGACTCCCTGTTGGGGATTCTTTGCGGTGGATACAGGCTGTGTGCGTACGCGGATGACCTCCTTATCCTCATCGAAGGACAGTCTCGTGCTTATCTGGAGAGAGGAGGTCATGTGTGTAGTCAGTGAGTGGGGTAGGAGCGTAGGTGTGGATTTGGCTCTGGACAAGACAATGACAATGTTTCTTAAGAGCAAATTGTCTTTGTCTCGCCCCCCGTGATTAGGTGCCGTGACGTTAGTGTCCGATACGTGAGCGAGGTGAAGTACCTCGGTGTTATGGTTGGTGAACGGCTGAACTTTATGCAGCATATGCCTTATGTCAAGGGGAAGCTTACGGCGGTCGTCGGCATGGTGAGGCGCATCCTCAGGAGTGAGTCGGGCCTTAGCAGGAGTGCTGTCCGTACCATATACGGTGGTTTGTTCGTTGCTTGCGCGACGTATGGGGCACCGGTATGGTGCGGTACAGCCAGGTCTGTGGTCGGCAGGGAGAAACTTCTCTCTTGCCAGAGGATTGCGATGCTCGCGTGTATGCCGGTCTGCCGTACCGACTCGACGGTCGCTCTGCAGGTTTTGTTGGGCGTGCCTCCCCTTGACTTGGAGGTCGTGAGGCGTACTGTGCTGTATAAAGTTCGGAAGAGGTTGCCGTTGGAGGCTGTCTGCTGCTGATGTAGCAGATGGTGACGTGGCATGGATTAAGTTGCTCCTTGCGGAGCATCTTACATCCGTGTGGCAGAGAAGATGGACTGACAGTGACAAAGGTAGGGTGACGTACGCTTTTATTCAGGACGTGACTTTTGTACGGGACAGACCAGACTTTGGCTTCGGCTTGAGTCTGGGATACTTACTGACGGGACATGGCTCTCTTAATGCTTTCTTGCATAAGAGATGCCTGACGGAGAATGCTGACTTTGACTGTGGGAATGGACCGGAGGACTGGCGACATGTACTGACGGACTGTCATTTCTACGATGACATTAGAGACTTGGACGCTATGGGGGTTACATATACTGGGACGGACTTGGACGTTAGTAGGACGTTGACGGATAGACGTACGATGGACAGGATTAGTGTGTTTGCTCGTGTTGCGTTTGGTAGAAGGAGGGAGCGGATGTGATGTGTGAATGGGTGAGTGTGTGTGTGAATGTGTGTGTGTATGGTAGATATGTGTGTGTGTTTGTAGTCAGATTTGTTGTATGTTTGTGTTTGTTTGTAGTTAGATTTGTTGTATGTTGTGTTGTGGAGTCACCAGTCCCCGAACCGTTTGGGGTTCAACTGGTAGTAGTTTCGGCTACGAGGTCTGACCAGAGACCTAATTCTGGTACCACGGGAGTCAGGAGCCCATGGAACTTCGGTTCCATCCTGACTGTGGTGTGACCCTTCGGGGAGACACGTGGTGGCTGTGGTTTGTCCCCAAATCGCGGGGAGAGTTTCAGCTCGATATGGAGTTGCATTGCAACCGAGTACCGTGACCCATAGAACGGAAGGAGTTTTAGATAGGCTCCGCTCCTAACCAAGGGGGGGCACCATGTCCAAATACATGGTGCCTAAATTGGTACTCACATGCTTGCATGTGGGGGCGTTGGTAGACGCATTATATCCACCCAGTGTTTGGAGCACTGTGGGTTTTAGCCGTCAAAGCAGGTACCCGCATTACGACAAACGCACATCTGTCCCTATCTACTATCTAGCGAAACCACAGCCAAGGGAACGGGCTTGGAATAATTAGTGGGGAAAGAAGACCCTGTTGAGCTTGACTCTAATCTGGCAGTGTAAAGAGACATAAGAGGTGTAGAATTAGTGGGAGATATTGATCCTTGTGTTCTTTATCGACAATGAAATACCACTACTCTTATTGTTTCCTTACTTACTTGATTAAGTGGAACGTGTATCTTTTCTTAGCCATTATACGGATATATTTATATATCTTATGGTATTGGGTTTTGATGCAAGCTTCTTGATCAAAGTACTATGAGTTTTTTATATAATCGTAAACAAACTTTAACGAGATGATGGCATTTCGGTGTTATTGTCAATATTTGAAGTTTGGTATAACTCCTAATACTCAGGTATGATCCAATTCAAGGACATTTCCAGGTAGGGAGTTTGACTGGGGCGGTACATCTCTCAAATAATAACGGAGGTGTCCCAAGGCCAGCTCAGTGCGGACAGAAACCACACATTGAGCAAAAGGGGAAATGCTGACTTGATCTCGGTGTTCAGTACACACAGGAACAGCAAAAGCTCGGCCTATCGATCCTCTTGGTTTAAGGAGTTTTTAACAAGAGGTGTCAGAAAAGTTACCACAGGGATAACTGGCTTGCGGCGGCCAAGCGTTCATAGCGACGTCGCTTTTTGTTCCTTCGATGTCGGCTCTTCCTATCATTGTAAAGCAAAATTCACCAAGCGTTGGATTGTTCACCCATGCAAGGGAACGTGAGCTGGGTTTAGACCGTCGTGAGACAGGTTAGTTTTACTCTTCTAATGACAAAACGTTGTTGCGACAGCATTCCTGCGTAGTACGAGAGGAACCGCAGGTACGGACCAATGGCACAATACTTGTTCGAGCGAACAGTGGTATGACGCTACGTCCGTTGGATTATTCCTGAACGCCTCTAAGGTCATATCCGAGCTGGACTGCAATGATAATTTTGGGGTAATTGCATTGTATGGCCATTAAATCATTTAAAGTTTATTTCTGATAAACGACAATGGATGTGATGCCAATGATATTTGTAACATAGCAATTGCAGGAGGATTCTATCACCTGTATATCCGTTAGTTGCTTATAACAACATTATTTAATACAATGACAATGCCTAGAATCAATTGTAAACGACTTTTATGACAGGCAAGGTGTTGTAAGTGGTAGAGCAGCTGCCATACTGCGATCCACTGAAGCTCATCCTTAGCTTGACGATTCGATATTCATGAATATACAAAACACACAAATTTCATTATAAGTGTAAAAACTTAAATGATTGTTTTGTATAACTTATGCATAAATATCGTTTCGTATATAAATATTTATAACACATTACTACTATGTTACATACAGCGATTTGATGAATATTGCAAGAAACATGTAAAAGTGGCTCTTAATATGCATTATATGAAATAGTATATAGTAGCTAGTAGTGTTTTAATCTAAAAGAAATAACTTGATAGTATAAATTCAAATATCTGACATGTTTGAATGTGTTTATAAAAGTGGACCCGTACCTGTTGGTTTGTCCCATTATAAGGACACTAGCTTCTTAAGTGGACAAATTGCGTCTAGGTCTGTGATGCCCTTAGATGTCCTGGGCTGCACGCGCGCTGCAATGAAAGTAGAAAGTGTAAAAACTTAAATGAATTGTTTTGTATATTTTATGCATAAATATATAGCCTTATCTCAAAAAACCAAAAAAAAATTAAAGTAATTTTTTTCATCAAAAATAAGCTAGAAACGCGGAAAAATCCTTTTTTTTAACTCATATTGAAAATAATTTCATTGATTTTGTTCATATATTAGAAAAAAATGCATCCCAAAAAAAAAATTTTTTTTCAAAAATGCCGACGTAATATTTAAAAAGTGTTTTATGTTGGTCTTCGGTTTTGTCTTATGCATAGCAAAGAGAATAGTGACTTGGTTATACGTACATCTATAAAAATGAGATAGCAAGACAGCAACGTATGTAGCTTATGTACAAACATAACAATGTATGTATGTACATTTGTCTGTTTCTTTGCATTCTCTTTGTTTTTTGTGGGTTTAATATAAAATAAATCAAAAATATTAAGCAAGAAAATAATGAAATCATTAGCACTTGTGTTTAATTTTTTTCCAATGTAACTTTTACTATTGTGTTCCTAGAAATCGAACAGGTACTATCTAACAAAAAGGTGTTAACACATCGCCCATGAGTTCGAACACTCATTGATTTTTTTCTTGTATATACTTGTCGTAAATGTTTTTATTGAAAGAAATCAAAAATACACCAATAATTATTTTTTAGTTTTATTTAACGGTTAGGAACACATATATGATCCCTCCGCAGGTTCACCTACGGAAACCTTGTTACGAATTTTTCTTCCTCTAAATAATCAAGTTCGGTCAACTTTTGCGAAACATCCGTAAAACACTAGCCGTTACAGTGATCACGTCCGGAGACCTCACTAAATAATTCAATCGGTAGTAGCGACGGGCGGTGTGTACAAAGGGCAGGGACGTAATCAATGCGAGTTAATGACTCACACTTACTGGGAATTCCAAGTTCATGTGAACAGTTTCGGTTCACAATCCCAAGCATGAAAGTGGTTCAGCGGTTTACCCGGACCTCTCGGACTAGGAAATACATGTTGATACTTTCATTGTAGCGCGCGTGCAGCCCAGGACATCTAAGGGCATCACAGACCTGTTATTGCTCAATCTCATTATTGCTAGACGCAATTTGTCCATTTAAGAAGCTAGTGTCCTTATAATGGGACAAACCAACAGGTACGGCTCCACTTTTATAAACACATTCAAACACTAACTCATTTTACTGAGGTCATGAATGAAGGCTATACAAGTTTCAACACCATAATCCTGAAAGCATCTATTTAATATATTTGAGTCTCGTTCGTTATCGGAATTAACCAGACAGATCACTCCACGAACTAAGAACGGCCATGCACCACCACCCATAGATTCGAGAAAGAGCTATCAATCTGTCTTACACACTTATGTTCGGACCTGGTAAGTTTTCCCGTGTTGAGTCAAATTAAGCCGCAGGCTCCACTCCTGGTGGTGCCCTTCCGTCAATTCCTTTAAGTTTCAGCTTTGCAACCATACTTCCCCCGGAGCCCAAAAGCTTTGGTTTCCCGGGAAGCGACTGAAGCGATAGTAGCTACACCCAATTGCTAGCTGGCATCGTTTATGGTTAGAACTAGGGCGGTATCTGATCGCCTTCGAACCTCTAACTTTCGTTCTTGATTAATGAAAACATCTTTGGCAAATGCTTTCGCTTAAGTTAGTCTTACGACGGTCCAAGAATTTCACCTCTCGCGTTGTAATACTAATGCCCCCAAACTGCTTCTATTAATCATTACCTCTTGATCTAATAACCAATGAAAGTAGAACAGAGGTCTTATTTCATTATTCCATGCACAAAATATTCAGGCATTTGGAGCCTGCTTTAAGCACTCTAATTTGTTCAAAGTAATTGTACCGGCCCACAACAACACTCGATAAAGAGCACTGAAGCAGGTTTAAATAGGAGGAACATGCAAAAATACAAGTATTTAATACATATAAGAACTCCACCGGTAATACGCTTACATACATAAGGTATAGTACAAACTACAATTATTAGCTGCACTACCCGTATGAAGCACAAGTTCAACTACGAACGTTTCAACCGCAACAACTTTAATATACGCTATTGGAGCTGGAGTTACCGCGGTTGCTGGCACCAGACTTGCCCTCCAATAGGTCCTTGTTAAGGGATTTAAAGTGTACTCATTCCAATTACAGGGCCTCTAATATGAGTCCTGTATTGTTATTTTTCGTCACTACCTCCCCGAGCTGGGAGTGGGTAATTTACGCGCCTGCTGCCTTCCTTAGATGTGGTAGCCGTTTCTCAGGCTCCCTCTCCGGAATCGAACTCTGATTCCCCGTTACCCGTTACAACCATGGTAGTCCTAGATACTACCATCAAAAGTTGATAGGGCAGACATTTGAAAGATCTGTCGTCGGTACTCGACCATACGATCTGCAAGTTATCTAGAGTTCAACCAAAGTAACGATCTTGCGATCGCTTGGTTTTAGCCTAATAAAAGCACACGTCCCAAAGGTCCGTGTTTATATTGCATGTATTAGCTCCAGAATTACCACAGTTATCCAAGTAACTGTTAACGAACTAAGGAACCATAACTGATATAATGAGCCTTTTGCGGTGTCGCTGTTTAATAGTGTGTACTTAGACATGCATGGCTTAATCTTTGAGACAAGCATATAACTACTGGCAGGATCAACCAGAATAATGTTTTATTATATTTTTTTCTATTTCAAAGAAAAAAAAGAACGACAACTTTACAATTATATACTGTATTCGTAATCGTCTTTTGTATATTCTTCATATATTTTTTTCAATATTTATAATATTTTAATTCAACATTACTTTTTTAACATCGCAGCATATGATATTGTTAAATATAATATGATTTATATTGAATATGAAATTAAAAATTTCAAATTTCGTTTTTATAAAATGTCTATTAAACATTTTCAAAAAATACCACAATTGCAATTTTTCTATATTGCGATATACTACAACACAAATTGTGTTCAATATATTCAATATAAAAAAATCGCTTTTTTATATTTCATCATACAAGAGTTTCCCTTACCTCATATTAGTATGAAGACATTATTAAAATTTAACTTCATTGAGGCAATAATAACCTGATTTTGCCTGATAATACCTGATTTTCGACAGTGGATAAAAAATGTGATCGTCTGCTTGATCCTAATGATCTTATCCCTCGTCGTTTTAAATCTGTTCACCCATCTCCTAGCCTGGCTGTTCTTCTTCAATTTGTTGTAGGCCATTATCCTTCCCCTTCGTTTGTCTTTTGGCGTTTGTCTCGTGGCCGTTCATTGAACCACCTAAAAATTTCATTCGACGGCGATCACATCGCTTAGCGACGGCGACACTATCGAGTACTTAGCCATGAAAAAGCTTCTCAAAATACCGTTCGGAACCGGTGTAAAACTGTAGGTCCCAATCCGTGAGGGTAAAACTATAACGCGTACAGCTCACTGGGTTGTGAGAAGCTCTCCCTAATCCTTTCGTGGGATGTAACGGGAAACCATTTATTTATTTATTTAGTATTTAGCATAATTAACAACTTAGTATGTTTTTAAGAAATTTGTGTTTCAATGTGAGCCAAACCTTACTCACGTGCCCGTCTCTTGTAAGTAGTTCACAATTGGACTTCTGAATTATCTGAACAGTTTAGCATACACCCTCGCTATGCATAGGCTTTTATTAGTCGTGTTTTGGTTACAAGTTGCAAAGAAAACGGCAATTTAGGTATAAGTGATTTTATTCAAAAATATGAATAAGAGTTGAAAAAGGTAAAAATATCAAAAAAATTTTTTTAACCTTAGCGAAAATGATTGTCGTCGCTAAGTTCTCGTTAAGTCTTCGCTAAGTGCTTCATACAAAACAAGCGAATATATAATAAAGGTCTGCAACGAATAACATTTTCCTGCATATGTGAAACTCGAAGTCGGATAAAGCAAATACACGTACTCTCTCTCAGAGCGCAAGCAGTGAAAGAGAAGAAATCGCTTGTTTGGTAAATATCAACGAGTAAGTAACCGCAGTAATATGTGTACCAAAGAAAGCGCACATATATACATACATATATGTATGTGAAGAGCAAAGACAAAGTACTACAAATATTATGTTCACTTCACATGGTGCCACGAGTATTTGCAAATTATGTATGTATGTATGTATGTATGTATATGTAGAGCAAAGCTGAAAGAACTACAGTGTTGTTGATGATGACGATGATGTTTTGCATGAATTTTCTGTTATTTAAAATAATTTACAGCCAATGTCTCATTATTGCACATTGTATTCATAGTGCTAGGAAATAAACATAAAAACATAAAAAAAAAATTACAGCAGACAGTTGTCCGAGGCCTTCGGCCACGGACTGTCCCTGCAGGCTGTGTCAGAGTCACGGCCATTAAGTTTAACGTAGAATACGCCATCCGATAAGACAGAAAACATATATAACAATAAATGATAAATAACATAAGCAAATGAATTTATTGTTATATATGTTTTCTGTCTTATCGGATGGCGTATTCTACGTTAAACTTAATGGCCGTGTCTCTGACACAGCCTGCTGTAATTTTTATATTTACCAACGGCATTTGATTCAAGTCCGTTTAAAAAAAAAATATTATGTTCAATTTTTTTAAACTTAATTTCATTTATGTATTTTAATTAATATTTTTATTGAAATAAGTTCTGCGAATGTTGAGAGGGCCGCCCTAATATTAAAAAAGGTTTACCTTATCGAGTCTTCGCATTAGCATTCGAGCGTTGTGTGAAAGCTTTACGCTTTACAATTCAAAATTAATGTTACAACAGCTTTATTGAAGCTTTCGCAAAAAAGCTTTATTACGTTAGCTTACTGTTTGTTTCACTTTTTACTAGATACATGTTGCCAAGCAACATTAGCTTGCTGTTCGTTTCACTTTTTACTAGATCCATGTTCCTAAGCAATGTTGAGCAACCAAAAACACTCAACCAAACACCACACATATGTTTGAGTGTATGTGTTTAAACAATTTTCATTTGAGAAATTAAAATACTAGAAATATATCAACCAATATGAAATGTATATCAAACGAAAGATAATATCTTCATTTAACTACAAAAAAAATTTTAAAAAAATTCATCTAACCGTTTCCTCAAATACAATGAAATAAAGATTACAACAATAAAAACCTGACATGACTCCTCATACCGTAAGGTAAGACGTATTCTACGTCAAAAATATTTTATATTATATATATATATTATATTTTATATATCCAATTAAAATACTAAACTAAATAATTTTTACATTAGTTGCGTTTTGTTTGTAACTTATATACGATTCCCCATACAAATGGTGTCCTATATATGTTAACGGAGAAAATTATAACTGTTAAGCTTATCGGGGATAGGTTGTAAAACAGAGTAGTGAAAATATAGTGACAGCTAAAATGTTGCCAAGTTTTTTTGACAAATGTCTACTGAAAACGAACCAAAATTGTGACAAGAATTAGAAAAATAAATAGAAAATTTTTCGATTTCAAATCTTTTCTTAAGAATAACCGGACGCAGCTGTACATGAAGGTGAACATTTCGTGAACTATTCAGAGAGAGTTTTCACCACTACTCAAAATTAATGGATTTTTTTGTGGTTTTCAGATCTACCTTTCTATCATATTTCTATCTTCTAAGTGATGGGCGCTATTATGATATATTTGTGCGATAAATACCCCATATCCCATTTGTGGTCCTTTTATTAGTTGAGTAAGGCCTGTCCAGAATATAATGTCCTGCGTATAATATTTTATGAACATTTGTTATCAACGGTACAGCAAATTATTGTTATTTGTTCTGAGTAGATATAAATGTCTATAAAGAGTGAAGATAAAATAAAGCCAAAAATTGGGGAGCTGAAAATATAAAGTATGTGTGTTGACTTTCCTCAGAAACTGTGATGGCCGGGTTATTATTTTCGGAAACTAATTGTTCACTTAGATATCTGGCCACTCACTTTCACTACTGCTCTATATACGTAGTCTGAAATCAAGACTGAAATTCTTTTGGAAAGTTTTCCAAGTAAAGGATACATTATTTATGCATCGAGCGAAGGCCAAACTAAGAAAAGGTTCCCAGCTTTGTTCAATGGAAAAGTTTCTGGAAATACACTTTTTCAACCGAAACATTATTTGGAACATACTTTTACCATATAAGTGTCGTACAATATACGTTTTCAGTGTCTTGCAGTACATGTTATTGATATGTGTCTTGCAGTGCACTTTTTCCATAGGAAAATGTCTTCAATTACTGATTTTCTCTAGAAAAGTACCTTACTATAAATAATTGTTTCCCATGACACTTTTTGAATGAAAACGTGTTTTCGAGTACATATTTTCTGTAGGAAATTTTTTTCCAATGTACTTTTTATATGAAAAGTCGAATTCAAAGACACATTTTCTTCAGAAGTATATGGCGAAACTCGTATCTCATAGAATAGTTTTAAGTCACTAGTGGGCCAACACACACTCGTCGAGCGGCAAATTCACCATGATTATTCCAATCCATCTGTAGGATTCGTTTATCCTATTTATAGACCACATTAACATTTTGTGCACCACACATCTCCCTCTAATCATTACAACAATCGACTTATTCGCAAACAGGCGTGTTTAGCAAGTCACCGCACCCAAGAATTTGTAATAATCAGCTTTAACAATGACGGGATCTTTATGAATCTTCTTTTTCAATTCATTGACAACTACTTATCCATGTTAAGGGTAGACCATTTCGGTTACAATATTAGGAAATTCTAGTCCATATTTTAAGAAACAATAAATGACACACATTTTAATTTCCAAATAGAGAATGACACAAGAGTAAAAAAATGCTGCCAAGTCATTTATGTCTAACCGGAATGCCGTTTTGTTTGTATCCTTTATACGTCTCGTATATATGTTACAAAAATAACACAACTATTGTATTATAATTTTCTTGATTTCGAGTAGTGTACAACTATTTTCTTTGCTCACTGTAGTATAACACTACAAGAAAATTATGTTGAATTTGTCAAACTGCACGTTGTACATGTAGTTACTTCGTGGTACTACGTTCAGTTTCCACGTCGCGGCATACTCGATGTGATCGCTCTCAGTAAGAGCAAAAAAGGAACATATACAGTCTGGCAGTGACCACAGACGAGTAACAATAAGTAGTTATTCGACGATTTGTTGTTCTCTTAAAATGAGTAACTTTTTTTGCGACACTTCGGATAAGTGTCCATCGCTTGCCACTGCACGTGTACTACGCAAATACAAATGGATTTATGCAGACATTTAATATATAAGCAAGCGGTGTAACCAAAACACGCTTATTGTTTATCATAGCAATTCATTACAATTATTCGAAGAAGTCGTTTAATCTTTGTTAGTGTTTTAATTAAAACTGAATATGAATTGCTGCTCGCTATCAGAGTACAACACAATTATTCATTAATCAACTTTGGATGATAATTTGAAACGAAATTATTATTAAACTGCATTGCGCAGTTTTGAAGGGAGAGGTAAACACCAGATTTTAAACGATTTTCGGATGGAGAGCTACGAAATTCCTATCGAAAAATAACGGCGATAATCCAACCAGCGTTGCCAATTTAGCGCGTTGCATCAAGCTGATGCAGATTTAGGGCGTTTCGTGATAGATTTATCGCTTTTCAACAACCCAAAAGTCGCATTTTCCCCCGTTGGCGCGTTTTTTTAAAAAAGCGGTAATTAGCCCGTTTTACTTTAAGAGATTCTTTAAATTCTAACGGTCTTATTCATAAAAAGTTATGAGATATTTGGGAGACGATTTATCATACTAAAACCGTCCCTCAAATTTCTAACAACTTTTTATGAATGAGGCGCTAAACTGTTAACAATCTTACGCCCGATTATTGACGCCATTCCTAAAAGGCAAAACAACAGCCTCCTGAATTTATTGTGAGTATTTAATAAATTCCGAAACATCAAAACGTTAAACCTTAATAAAATAGAACGAAACTAACCCGAAATTGCATCTCAAACAAATGCGTCTTAGTTATTTATATTTCCGGTCCAGCAATAAATAAAAAACAATCATTTATCATTGCAAATGGTTTTATTGTTTTTCAAAATATTCTCCGTGAAGATACACTTTTGCATGCGTTCAAACCAATTTTCGAAGCACTTTTCCGCTCTGATTGAGACACCTCCAAAACATGACGTTTGAACGCTTCGGGCGTCGAAAAACGATGACTATGCAGTATTTTCTTGATGTGAGGGAATAAAAATATTCATTGGGTGCCAAATCAGGGCTGTGCGGCGGATAACCCATCAGTTCAACATGTTGAATGCTCAAATAGCCCACTGTTTCATCTGATGAGAGGTCGCATTGTCCTGATGCAAAATGTTTCATCTTCTCTTGTTGTGTTCTTCTCATTTGTTCGAACCCTGTTGACAAATTGATGCTGGTATACCACTAGGAATTGAACGTCCTACGTTCCACTAAAGACACTGCGGCCATATGCCCGGTTATGCTAAAAAAAAAACGCGATCATTTACTTCGATGTGCTTCTTCCACGAACAACTTACTTATCCGGTCACGAACAACCCCGAGGGGTCAGGGACCTTACAAAACGAAGATAACATATTTCGCCAACCACTTCGATCTTTTGCCTTATCCCTCCAGTATGCAATACCAAGTGTACGCAGGGATTCGTCAACCTGATCCTTCCAGCGGAGTCTTGGTCTTCCTATTTTTCGCCTTCCTTCGAGTTCGGTTCCGAAAACCATTCGTGCTGGTTCGTCTTCATCCATTCTACTGACATGGCCTAGCCAGTGCAATCGTGTTATTTTGATCCGCTTAACTATGTCAATGTGGGGATATAGCTCACGCGCCGTCGATACTCGCCGTTGTGCACTATAGGGCCATACATTTTTCGGAGTATTTTTCTCTCGAAGACTCCTACAGATGTTTCGTCTGCTTGCGATAATACCCAGAGTTCTGCGCCACAAAGCAAGATAGGTTGTATGAGAGTCTGGTATAGTTGGACTTTTCTTACTCGAGAGAGGGCTTTACCTCTAAAGTGCTTGCTTAGCCCAAAATAACATCTATTCGTGAGACAATTGTCCGCTTGATCTCAAGGCTGACGTTGTTGTTTTTGTTTACGGCAGATCCGAGGTATATAAATTCGTCTACAACCTCGGAATTGTAACGGTTATCAACGTTCACGCTTTGGTCTAATCGCGTGGAGGTCCTACTAGTTGAAACCATTAATTTTGTCTTGTCCTCATTTACCGTCAGACCCACTTTTCCTGACTCCTTCTCAATTCTCGAAAACACCGCAGTAACTTCTCTAACTGTGCGTCCAATGATATCTATATCATCGCGAGCAGCATGTGACTTTTTCTGCTGATGGTTTTATTCATGTTGACAGCAGCTTTTCTCAGAATAATCTCTATTAAGATGTTAAAGAGATCGCACGATAGGGTGTCACCTTGTCTGAGGCATCGCTTAGTTTCGAAAGGTTCGGTAAGATCCTTCCCAACTTTCACTGCGGATTTGGTGTTCGTCAGGATCATCCTGCGAAAGCATATGAGTTTTGCAGGAATACCAAGCTCAGACATTGCTTCCTAGAGTTTCCCCCGTATCGGTCTATCAAAGGCTGCCATATAATCGACAAATAGATGATAGGTGTCGATTTGTTTTTCGTGGGTTTTCTCCAGGATTTGGCGTAGCGTGAAAATCTGGTCTAAGCCACACTGGTATGGTCTAATCAGGTCAGCCATAATCGGTTTTAGTCTTTCGCACATTATGCTTGATAGAACCTTTTATTCTAGGGATAAAACGCTTATTCCACGGTAGTTGGCACATAGACTCGGGTCACCTTTTTTAAATATGGGACATAGTACACTGAGACTCCAATCGACGGACATGGATTCATCTAACCAAATTTTGCTAATGAGCTGATGCATGCACCTTATCAGCTCATCGCCGCCAGCCTTAAACAGCTGCGGCGGTAATCCATCGGCTGCTGCGGCTTTGTTGTTCTTAAGCCGGGCAATAGCTGTTCCGACCTCGTCTTGGTTAGGAGGGGAGCAATCGACGTCGTCGTTCAAATTGTGATCGATTGTCTCGTCATTGGATAACTCCGGTAGCAGTAGCTCGGAGAAATGATCTCTCATTTTCCCAACATATTATGCACATCTGCGATGAGATTTCCGTTCTTGTCTTTACAGAAGGGGGACCTGAACCATGTCCATTAGTTCCGTTTTTGACATTTTGGTAGAATTTTCGGGCTTCGTTCTGCCTTCTGTATTTCTCAATTTTCTCACACTGCGCTTTCTCCTCTGCCGTTTCTTACGCCTAAACAGAGACGGTTTACTTCCTCTCTTTTCTCCCTATACCGCTCAGTCGCCGCTCGCATTGCAATTGACTGAAGCATTTCCATGCGTGCAGCGTTCTTTTCATCATTTGCAATGCGACACACTTCATCGTACCATGGTTTGTTGCGAAGCGGTTTTTCAAAACCAGGTACGGTTGTTGCGAACTATTGTTGGATTTAGCTCGTATTGAAAGACCCATACGGTCTATTGCTGTTTTGTTTCAGGCTCATGTGCATATATCTATGATTCGTCACCTGTGGCGATGTTATACACTGCATTTGAGTTACCGCGGATGTTTTTGTTCAATATTCCTTTGCTCCAACCTTCATGATCCTTTTTTTTTAGGATTCGTCAAATTATGTGGGATCCAACGTGAACAAATCTTTTTCACTGCCAAATTAACATGCAATACCTTATTGATGCTTCTCATACTAATGCCCAAGGCTGCCTCAATCTCACTGTATGTCACATGTAGGTCTTACTTTATCAGCTCACGTACAGCATCGATGGTTTCCGGAAAAACGATCGAAGTTCGACGATCTTCACGAAATTCATCTTGGAGCGAACGGCGTCCGAGACTGAAGTCTTGGTAGCAGCGATTTCCAGTGGTTTTAATGGTGCTTCATCGCCAATAGTCGAAACAAGTTGATAGTGCTCGTAACTGAAAACGTTCTATGTATGTTTAAGCTAAAAATATGACAAGCTTACCAATGGATGTTCCAGTTTGCATCTGGCGAAACTAACATTGTCAGGACCCAAAGTATAAATAGCAACTCGTAACAATTGTACCATTAATATTAAAATTGTTTCCTTATGAGAATAAAAATATTGAGTCTAGAAACAAACAGTTTCGAGCCTTTAAAAAACGGCAATATATCGACACGTTCTCGGCAGAATGTATTAAGCGACAAAATGGAAATTGTTCAGGAAACGAAAAAAAATTTCTTTCAAGTAGCTGATTTGTATTACTTTTTCGGTTAATACCATTTCATTTGCTTAATAACTCTTGTCGTGGTTCTGCAAGGGACATTCTCTGTATATCGAAATGTGGAGCTTGGCATACATTTTGAAATTATGGAAAAAAGTCATTGTCGCCAAATATGTCGCTTAATAAATTCTGCCGGGAACGTGTCGATATGTAAATTTTAGTCAAAGGTATCAGAAATTAAAAATTAACTAAATGAACTGATGTTTACTGATATTTTAAGAATTGTTCTAGGAATATTCGCAACTCCCATTAATCTGGAAATATCGACAGGGTATTTTCGTAGTAAAATATTGTTACGAATAAGTAAAAGCTTTTTCTTGCTCTTAATGACTCTACTAACATTCTGTTAATAACAGGCGGTTAGTGCTGCGCCTGAAAGTATGCATTGTAACAACGTCCCAACTCGCTAAACCAGTATGATGAATTCGCCTCAGTTAAGATAACTCTCCACCATTCGAGATGATTCTACAAAGATAAGCAACAACGTCTAGAAGGTTCTTGAATTCGCTAGATATAACTTCATTTGAGTATGGTGAGTTGGTATAAATAGCGGAGGTCTTTGGAATGGAGAGTTCAGTTTGTGATTAAACCCCGTAAAGTAAGCAACGCGAATTGATAGTAAAATATAAAACTTGTTAAAGTGTTATAAATAAAGTAAACTGTTGTACTATATAAGTAAAAGAAAGGGAAGTTAAACCGTTGTAATTATCGTAATTTAAAGCGAACCTTGTTTTATTATTGGGAATAAAACAACGCAAAATGGACGAATAAGGAAATTCGTAACATTGGTGTCAGAAGTGAAATTACGAATTAAGGACAACGATGAAGTTTGAAGAACTCAAAGATGAACAACTAAAAAAGAAGTTGAGTAAATTGGATCAACCGACAGCTGATAATAAGGTAGAGCTGCATAGGCGATTAATAGAAGAATTTAAACGCCGAAACATCGACATTGGCACATATCAGTTCGAGTGCAAAGACGAAATGGAGGTTTGTGCAAAAGAAGCAACTGGTAACGTAGATGTTTCCACAATGTTTGCTGCCATGATGGCCAAGTTGGACGAAAATTCTAGAATTATGGATGAAAAACTTGAAAAGAAATTTGGTGAGAATTCTAGAATTATGGATGAGAAATTTGGTGAAAATTCTAGAATTATGCAGGAAACATCAAACGCCACAAATGACAAGTTACATGAAATTTCAGAAGCTATGAATAACATGGAGATACAGGTTAATGATCAATTCGGAAAGGTCGAACAGAAATTCGAGGAATTTCAGCAGAAGATCGAACAGGATGTGGAGGAAATATTCGCCGAACTGGAAAGAAAGATGAATGATATCCAGTTGCAAGAATGGTCAGTGCGAGTAATTTCTGAAGGCTCTAGTAGATTGAAAGCTCCCAGCTTCGATGGCTCTACACCATTCGACGTTTTTAAATTCCAATTCGAAATGGTTGCAATTAAGATCTTGTGGAACAGCAACGACAAAGCAGTAGAGCTAAATTTAGCACTGAAAGGCAGCACAGCAGAAGTCCTTCAGAGCATTCCCGTCAGTGCCAGAAACAACTACGAGGATATACTGGCTGCGTTACAACGCAAGTATGGTGACGATCACAAGAAGGATTTATACCGTATGAAATTAAGAGGCCGGGTGCAAAACATAATGAATCACTTCAGGACTTCGCAACCGAGGTGGAACATTTGGTGTTGATGACTTATCCTGGTGAGTTCCACCCATTCTTGGATCAATTTAAGATTGAAGCATTCGTCAACGGTATCCGTGATCCTGACATAAAATACGTGACTTGTGCCACACAAAAAGCTTCATTCGCCGAAACCGTTTCGTTCGCATTGGCACAGGAGACAGCGAAATTTGTGTCCAAGCCTCAAATACAAAGAGTTAGAAAAATTGAAATGGAGACGGAGGCAGGAGATTTGAAGGGTGCCATAAACGATCTTAAAGAAATGACGCAAACCCTCAGTAAGGCTTTATCAGGCGGAAGTAAGTCCAGACCAAAGTGCTACAATTGCGACAAACCTGTTCATATTGCTCGAAACTGCAGAGAGCCACGAAAACGATCAAGATCGAGCTCACCCCAACGTGGCAATAAACGGGTAAATTTTACTACACAAAATGAATCTCCGTTAAACTAAAACGAGCTAGCCCAGAAGGGCATGGACTAGCTCCCACATCCGAGGGCCCCACGATCTCTATCTCAATAATACAACAGAAAAACAACAACCTCACTGTCTACGGAGCTATCGGTGGTCGGAAGCGCATATTGACTATGGACACAGGCGCGTCACAATCTATCAATGAGATCTGATTTCATAAATAGATCAATGACATCGCCTCAGAGTGCCCCCTGATGAAAGCATATTGGGCCCAGTGGAACAGCCTAAAATTATTGGATGGTTGCCTATACCGGTTATGGGAAAGTGAGGATGGTAAAATAGTCAAAAAGTTAATAGTGGCACCTTTCTCTAAGGAAAAAGAGATAATGACAGAATTCCATAATGGCCCGAGTGGAGGACATCTAGGAATAACCAAGCCCATTGAAAAGCTAAATCAACGGTTCTACTGGGTTGGCTGTCAATAAGCGGTAACCGATTGGATAGCAAACTGCACCCTAGCATGTATACGCTGTTCCAAATCAGGAAGCAAAGACAATAATGAAAGTGTTCGTGGATAACTGGATATGCCGTTTTGGTGTCCCCTCGGAAATTCACTCGGATCAGGGGAGGAATTTTGAATCCACTATCTTCAAAGAAATGTGTGAGTCATACGGTATTCGGAAAACAAAAACAACTCCATTGCATCCTCAGTCTGACGGAATGGTTGAAAGATTCAACCGAACTCTTGAAGAATACTTAAGAAAAGTAGTCAGCGCAGATCAAAGAGATTGGGATGAACACATACCAAAGTTCCTTTTGGCATATAGGACGGCCACCCATGACTCCACTTCGCGAACACCCGGTAGAGTAATTTTCAGAACTGAGCTGAAGCTGCCTGGAGATTTGGAGCTCGGTACCAAACCAGCATCTTAACCTGCGAACAGTGATGGCAATTACCAAGATACGGGGGATCTTAATGATCTCCATGAATTTGTGCGCAACAAAATAAAGATGGTCAGTAATAAATGAAAACAAGATACGACCGAGCGGCAAATTCAGAAGGATTCCATGAAGGCCAGCTAGTTTTACTGTTCAACCCACAGTGCAAGAAGGGTTTATCTTCAGAACTTCAGGCTCACTGGCAAGGCCCTTTCAAGGTTGTCAAACGAATAAATGATGTGGTTTATGGAATCCAGGACAGCCAAAGTCCTAGAGCTAAAATGAAAGTCGTGCATTTGGAAAGACTAGCCCTGTATGGAAAACGGGGGGTTGAGCCTGCTCGAGACGAACAGGCTTAAGTGGGGGGCAGTGTTGCTTGCTCTTAATGAATGACTCTGCTAACATTCTGTTAATAACAGGCGGTTAGTGCTGCGCCTGAAAGTATGCATTGTAACAACGTCCCAACTCGCTAAACCAGTATGATGAATTCGCCTCAGTTAAGATAACTCTCCACCATTCGAGATGATTCTACAAAGATAAGCAACAACGTCTAGAAGGTTCTTGAATTCCCTAGATATAACTTCTTTTGAGTATGTGATGGCTACACATCGGTTCAATTTTTGAAATTAATTGGTGAAATTAATTTGGAATTTTGGGGAAATTAATTTGTTTCTTTTTCCGCTGTTGTCTGTTGGCGTTGTTTATTCACATGATTTTGTCTCAACACACTATAATTGTCAAAATGCTTGATGACACATTGCCCATTCACAATGTGTGTACTAAGATGACATCTGGTGGCCAAAGGTTACCATATGGCAATGTTGTAATGTGGAAACAGGGTTGCTTACAACTACATGCGGGTTCTAATTAGGTTAGAATCTAACTCGTCCAATTGGATTGAAACTGAGTTACCAGACATGGAGTGTTAAATAAAAGTAAAGTGCATAGGGAAATAAAAATAATGGTTTCCTTATGTATTTTAGAAAATAAAGAGGAAATAATTTATACCCTATTGCATTTTTTTTGTCGCCTAGTTTATTTTGCACACTTTCTAAGGTAAGCGAAACGAAGTTAATTGGAAAATAATATCCATCGTCATTATACGTTAGAACATGATTGCTTTTCGCTATTAGATCCTTTTTCTTACGGAGCTTTGGTTTTTTTTATACATTAGAGTTGTTTCGATTTATCCTGGGAAACGCCATCTGTTGCGATCCGTGGAATTTGAATACCGAGATAGCCTTGAAAAAACCAACTACCGACAAATTTATCGGTAACTCCGAGGAAACAGCTTGTCACATTTTGGTGCTGGGCCGCGTAAAATCGACGGGTTAGTGGTGACCAAACCCCCTATACCATCTTACTACCAGTGATACAACTGTTTCGGCGAGTGGAGGTAAGGCCATCATCTCAAGGGTTACCATAACCTATAGAAAGGAAAAAGTGCTAAAGTAGAAAAAAGTGTATATACAGGAAAAGAAAACGAATATTGGAAATTTAAAACAAAAGGAATAAAAAAAATTAAGAGAAATTAAAGACAAAAAACGAGGAAAATCACATGCGGTAGAACTAACCTCAAAGTAGAAATTGTCCAAGTAGATGTATGTATATGTATTAGTGTAAAAAAAAAAATATTTGAAGTTTGAAAACGCATAAAATGAAATTAATACGTGACAAAGCCTACAAAAATGGGATTTGATTATTAAAAACAAAATACATATTTAAATAATAATAATAAAAGAATAAATAAATATAATTAAAATTCTATAATTTGAAAAAAAAGGAATAAATATGTGTAATAATATTAAAATCTAAACGAAAAATTCAAAAAAATATTAAAAAAGAAACAAAAAAAGAACAAAATTTAGGTAGTAGGAAGCTGAGCTCATTTTCCTTTTAAGTAAAAGAACAAAGGAATTTAACCCTTTGAAAAATTTAAACCACACATATAATGTGAAATTGATCAACCTAAATAGGTTAAAAAAAATATATATATAAAACTAAAAACATTAAATTAAATAAAAAAAAAAACAAAATTTTTACTTAATTCGTTAAATAATTTATTGATTACCAAACATAATTTCGAGTACAATTATGAGTGATTAAAGACCTTTTTGTTGCTTTTTTTTAAATAAATTAATTTAATATAAAAAAAATAATAAATAAATGATTTAACGAATTATTCAATTCCCACCCATTTAGTAATTTATTACGTTTGTGTACAAAATAATTTGTTTAAGTGTATTGTAGTGTTAAAATGTCTAAATCAATAAAATCGATGTTAAATTTGTTAATTTGTTAAATGAAATAATCATGCATTAATGTTTAAATTGAAAGGCTGAAGATGTAACGGGTATTTGCAGTTAGGTGAATTCCAGTTTGGGGTTTCAACCTAGAACTCAGAGGCGAAGTTGATACCATGGATGACTGCAAAAGTCATACAGGGGTGGGCCACGTGAAGGACATATCATCCGGATACTTCTCCGATCTGCAAATCCCGGTGTCATAATGTATTTCAAAGATTTCGATGAACGTCCATATCCCTAACCTTTATTTCCATTCATTTCCTGTCTCCCTATATCCTTTGTTTCCAGTGTAGTTTAGTGTTTTGCTCTAATTCTTTTTTTTTATGGCACGAGAAATTAATGTAAACAACCTAGAGGACGAAGAACCCCCATTTCCGGCGAGTTGAGCCGCAGCTTACACCATCGTGCCACTTCCGCGACCGTTACCTAAAAGGGTTGTTACAAGTATGGTGAGTTGGTCTTTGGAATGGAGAGTTCAGTTTGTGATTAAACCCCGTAAAGTAAGCAACGCGAATTGATAGTAAAATATAAAACTTGTTAAAGTGTTAATAAGTAAAATAAAAGGAAATTAAACCGTTGTAATTATCGTAATTGAAAACGAACCTTGTTTTATTATTGGGAATAAAACAACGCAAAATGGACGAATAAGGAAATTCGTAACAATATAATAAAAACCAAAGAGAGGAACAGACGGCTTGTTTCGACTGCCTCCGATCTAATCCAAACAAAGGATTTTCTGAAATCATCTAATTCGTGCTGCTACAATTTTGAAATGACTCAGTATATCCTAATTAATCCTTTTTTATTCAGATCGCAACAACTAATAACCTTTTGTGAACCTTTTGAAATTAGATATTAATATTTATTGTTAAGTTTATCTACATAACTATAAACACTTAGTACAAATGAATTTGAATAAGCTCTTTTGTTAATTGATAAGTTTTTTACACACATACATATATAAAGTACATATCCCAATGGCGGAAGTCATGACCTGGAAGGCCTGAAATCATGACGAATCAAAATACGGAAGGCCTTCCCTACACACTACCTCCTCCTTTTTTTTAACATTGCGTGAGATTGGGCGGCAAGGCCTTCCATAACCATTGCCTAAAGAAGGCATGCAAAGAGGAAGACCTTAGAAGGCATTTATTTTTGTTAAACAACAATAAAATTAAAATAATTTTTTTTTCTACAAAATCATTATCCACTTCTACATATTTATTTATAAGTATGTCTGTATCTATCTTCGAAAGTTTTACCACGCCCAATTTCAAATTGAAAATTTAAAACTACCCTGAAAAATATTAAATAAACAATATAATTTTAAAATTTGTATGAAATTGTCCAATTAAAATACGGTTAAAAAGAATCGGAAAAGAAATTTCCCAAAATTGTAAAAATCTTCTTCCTGGTTATATCTGATGAAAAAATTCATGCATTCGGCAGGCCATATTTTAGCAAGGCATTACAGAAGAACCATTTCGCATGCCTTATTTATGGAAGGCATTGCGACTTCCGCCGCTGGGATGTACAACTGCATTTTTATGTATGTTTTGAGTTTACCCAGCGATAAATTCCTTTAGACTTCTGTCCGAATTCTGAGAGATCGTCTGCACAAGTTGCCGAGTCTGGTGCCGAATTCGATTAGAATTCTTAAAGAAAGTTGTATAAATGGTTGACAAGAATTCGGACCGATATTTCTGTTAAAATTCTGATATTCTTACAGAATTCTGTCCGAATTCTGATGGGAAATCTCACATTTTGTTTGAGAATTTGCAGACAATTTTGAGGATTGTCGAACATTTTTTCAGACAAAGGGCAGACAACTATGACATTTTTCGCAAACTTTGTCCGACAATGTTCAGACAATTCTGACATTTTAAACGTGTTATATTTACTAAAATTCATTTTATTTATTTTTATCGGACACAAATAACTTATATATGCACTTGCTTACTCACCGCTTGTTTTATAAATGACGATCGATTGACACAAACCCATCGCACAAACAAAAATTACAATGTAATGCAAGATAACGGAATTAAAAACAACAAAATATCGCATTAAAAACTACAATAGAATGCAAAAATAATAACAAAACCAAACAAAAAATTCCCTTCAGAGAATATGCAGAGAACGGAATGCATACACAACAACAAAATCGAATAACAAAAATTCTCATCAGAGGGTGAGCAAATTTCTCAGTCAGAGAGTAAACAAATTTCTCGGTCAAATCTCTCTTTCTAAATATGTTTTCGATGTTGCAAATTTCTTTCAGAGAATGTGCAGATTTGTAGGATAGTTGTCGGACAAAATAACAGAGATTTAACAGACTTCTCGGCCATCAGACATGTCGGAAAGAATTGCTCACTGGGAACTTTTAATAAACAAAATCAATGAGGGTTCAAGCTCACGGGTGATGTGTTAACACCTTTTTGTTACACGGTACATTTTCGATTTCTATGAACTCATTAGTAAATGTTACATTGGAAAATAAAAAAAATTGTTTTTGTGCTAAAGGGTCTTTTCTTTAATACTATTAAAATAAATAAAGCAATATATACCTCACTGAAATAATTTGCTTGTTTGAAGGCAGGCATACAACTTAATAAAAAGCAATATTTAGCTCACTGAAATTTATTGTTTTTTTGTGATAAACAGAGCGACGACAAACAGTATTGAATAGTATAGAGAACTTATTGCACTAATTACGTCACGCTAACATTTCTACAACAACTTTACAATTTGTGACGTACACCTTGACCAGCGTATTCGTATGAAGTTATGATACCACATCAACCCCACCAAAATCGCAGAAACAACAATAACAGCAACGGCCGAATCTGGAACAACGGAAGCAGACAACAAATACAACACGTATAAATTAGCACACTTTACTTTAACAAACAATAATACTAATTCTATTGTAAACACCTTGCAATACAAACACCTTAATTTTAAGATATTTATAATACTTGACAATTTGTTCAAAATTCGATGGATTCCATTTTTCCACATCATTGAAAAACGAACAGAAAATCAAATCGTTCAAAAAACATATAATTTAAAAATAAATATTGTAAACTAAAGAAAGAAAAACAAACGAGGACAAGATTATTTATAAAAGGATCCTGCAAGGAACATATAATTGGCGCAGTCGGCAGTTGCAACGGGTCAGTGATCAAAAAAAAAAAACGGAAAACAAACGCTCCAAAAAGTGAAAAAAAGGCTGCCATAAGACCTAACAACACAGCCGCTTGTCGGTTCCTTGAGAGAATATCAAGCGAAACAACAAGTATCAAGAGCACATTGATACTAGGCTATCACAAGGAGGCCACCGTTTAATGAAAAGAGCACTGAGTGGGTATTGACCCTTTGCCGTTGGACCATCAAAAATACAAGGACCACCAACATCAGGACAGTAGTAAGAAAACTCATAGGGGCTTTGTTAAAATGGTGAGTTGTTAACCAGAAAAAGAAAATCAGTTACGCTATATTCAAAAACTACGTGAAATATATTGCAAATATCACTTAAATTGAAAGCCTAGAAGGCATCAAAGAAATCTATTAAAAAAAAAATAAATAATAGCGCAAATCTCATGAAAAAATTAAATTAATCAAAAAAAGAAGAAAAGAAATAAAGAAAATTAATTTAAAGGTAAATAGCGAAAAGTGGCTAAACAAAAATATTTTTGTGGAATCTGACTATTCTAATTATATTTGGGAATTAAAGACAACTTACTGCGATTCTTACGAGACCCCCTAGTAAATTATCTTTAATAAATAGAAATCTACGTTTTTTTCCATATTCAAAAGATTTTAAAATATTCAAATCGCGAAGTCTTATCACGTTTGTAGAGAACCAACAATTTGTATTTGACATGTCATCAAATAGCGAAAATAACGCAGACCTTCCTACAGGTTCGACACAACAGATACAACAAATACCGAATAGTATCGATATTTTTAATTCCCTCCGGATACCGGACGCTATAAAAGACCTTCCGAAGTATGATGGCAACCCCAGATTACTCCACGAATTTATAGCAAACGTTGAAGAAATTCTTCTTCACATTAGAGGTGCCGACAACACACCACAAGGCCTTATATTTTTAAGAGCCATCCGAAATAAAATTGATGGACAGGCCAACGAGGTCTTGAATACTTACGGCACATCTCTTAACTGGGATGAAATTAAGTCCAATTTAATTACACATTATTCTGATAAAAGAACGGAAACATCTCTTATTAGAGATCTTCATAATTTAAGACAATACGGAAAACCCGTGGAAAAATTTTATAGCGAAGTGATCGAAATCCAGTCCATATTGACGACTAATGTGTCAATTCATGAGACTGACCTCAATGTTATAACCGCCAAAAGAGACCTTTTCACGAAAATGTGCTTAAATTCATTTTTAACAGGGTTGCGTGAACCCTTAGGATCTACTGTAAGAGCTATGAAGCCAGAATCTCTGGCAGTTGCTCTAGACTATTGCATAAGGGAACAAAATATCTACTATTCAAAGACAGATATGTACAAGCCCAAGTTTTCAAAGTTTAAACCGTACTCCAGAAACGGATCCTATTCTAAACCATACGATTATAATTCGCAAAAATATTATAATAACACTAATGGACAATATGATATACGAAATAACATTAGCCAAACTAATTGGCGACAACAACAACCTACACGAGAAGAATATAGAAATAATAATACAACTCAACGAACTTATAACTCCGGTAGACAGAATAATTGGCGACAATCGCAACCACCCCCAGAACCAATGGATACCAGTAGTGGATATTCCAATTATAATAAAAATCCTGGAAAATTCAAAAGTAGTCCTAGTACCCAATACAGTAAACGATCTAATCAAAATGAGCTTAATAATATAAACGAATTTAGAAATCCAAACTATGACCGCCAGAACCACATTCGCGAGACTAAAAGGGAAGAGTATACTAACCTTGACCAATTTGTAAACCACGATATCGATGATGAGCAAAATTTTCGAGTATTAGCCTCGAGCGACAAACAGGGTATATAGACATTAATAAACACGGCAGTGTATTACCCTATATAAACATTTCTTCACCATTTGGGCGTAATTTAAAATTCTTAATAGACACAGGGGCTTCATCCTCCTTTATAAATCCTGAATTTATAGATAAAAGAGATATCGAAAAAGGCAAAACTATGACTATTTCTACAATTCTCCACAAATATGACCTTACGGATAGAGTAACACTTCCGATATTTAAAGAAATCAAAAAACCAGGCCTATTTACATTTTTGGTTTTTAAATTTCATGGCTACTTTGATGGCCTCTTAGGAATAGATTACCTCAAGAAAATAGGAGCGAAGCTTAATCTCGAAAACAATACGTTGGTAATCGGCAACATTTCTATACCATTACAATTCAAACCCAACCTTTCGTCGAATGTATTTTCAATATCAGCAAACTCGAAACAAATCGCAAAACTTCCAGTTGATAGAGAAGAAGGGGATATTTTTCTAGAAACAATTTCATTAGATAACGATTTATATATTTCCCCCGGGTTATATTCTGCAAAAGATTGGTTTAGTAATGTAGAAATTGTAAATCCAACGAGCATCGAACAGACTATTTTCTTGGAACAACCCTTAAAAACAAATTTATATGTATCCGTCAACTTCATAGAGTTTAATAATTTTAATATTACACCTATACAATACAACGAAAATAATGGAACATTGTCAGAGTTTATCCGAACAGAACACTTAAATAACGAGGAAAAGAAATTGCTTTTCAAGCTATGCAAAAACTATAAAGATATTTTTTTTAAAGAAGGAAACGACTTAACGTTTGCAAATGAGGTGAAACACAAAATAAAAACAGTGGACGACATTCCCACACACGTAAGATCGTACAGATATCCATACGTACACAAAGACGAAGTACGTAAACAAATATCGGACATGTTAGAACAAGGGATAATCCGCCCAAGTTTTTCTCCATGGAGTTCCCCAGTATGGATAGTCCCAAAAAAAACGGATTCCAGCGGAAAGCAACGATGGCGACTGGTTATCGACTACAGAAAACTTAATGAAAAGACAATTTCTGACAGGTACCCCCTCCCAAATATATCTGAGATTTTAGATAAATTGGGAAAATGTTTATACTTCTCCACACTAGATCTAGCCAGCGGCTTTCACCAAATTGAAATGGACCCAAAAGACATTTCAAAGACAGCATTCAATGTGGAAGGTGGACATTACGAATATGTCAGAATGCCTTTCGGACTAAAAAACGCTCCTTCAACCTTTCAAAGGGTTATGAACAATGTTTTGAGGGACCTGATAGGGAAAATTTGTTTGGTATACCTAGACGATATCATAATATTTTCGACATCTCTTCAGGAACACATCGACAGCTTAAGACAAGTTTTTGTAAGATTGAAATCCTCGAACCTTAAAATACAGCCTGACAAATCGGAATTTCTAAGAAAAGAAATAGCTTTCCTTGGACATATAGTCTCAACAGATGGTATTAAGCCAAGTCCTGCAAAAATAGAGGCAATTCAAAAATTCCCAATTCCACGCACCAAGCGTGAGATAAAATCATTCGTTGGCCTACTCAGTTATTACAGGAAATTTATCCCGAACTTAGCGAAACTAACAAAGCCCATGACCCAATGTTTGAAGAAAGATGAATCAATTGTGGTAGACGATCAATATGTAAACGCGTTTGATACTTGTAGGAAAATACTAATGAATGATCCAATCCTTCAATACCCAGACTTCACAAAACCTTTTGTGTTAATTCTTTGCAATTCTTTCCCAAGGTCGTATAGGAAGTGACAGGCCTATCTGTTTTGCAAGCCGAACATTGTCCGAATCAGAAATCAACTATTCCACAATTGAAAAAGAATTGCTGGCAATAGTTTGGGCTACTAAATACTTCCGACCATATCTCTTTGGACGAAAATTTCAAATAGTAACTGACCATAGACCACTGACATGGTTGATGAGTCTGAAGGAGCCAAATTCGAAATTAGTAAGGTGGCGTTTAAAATTAGAGGAATTCGAATATGAAATAGTTTATAAAAAGGGAACCTTAAATAGCAATGCAGACGCATTAAGTCGAATTAAAATAGGTAACACTGAGATAACTGACGTTAACATGAATGTTTCCACCGTTCACTCAGGTGACGAAAACTTAGACGACGGCATTGCCATCTCAGAAAAACCTTTAAATGAATTCAATTTACAAATAATTTTGAGAAAATCAAAAAATAACCCTGAGTCAACAGTGCATAACATTTTTAGAAACAAACATCGAAGGATCATAAAGAAATCAGAATTTTTAGAAAATGATATAACAAAAATTTTTAAAAAATATGTTCCACAACGAAAACTTATAAAGTTATACTCTAAATACTTTTCCAACGCTAAACAATATCGTATTATTAGATGCACCAAATTTTTAGAGGACATTACTGATAGTGATAAACAAGAGGAATTAATCAGGAATTGCCATAAAGATCGTAACCATCGCGGAATTACAGAGACTTATCTATACCTCAAAAGAAATTTCTACTTTCCTAACATGCAGAGCTTAATAAACAAAACCCTAAATAATTGTGAAATCTGTCAAGCTCTTAAATACGACAGAAATCCACCAAAACCAAAATTCCAATTAACAGAAACTCCTTCAAAACCGCTCGACATACTTCATATAGACATTTACACCATAAATGCAAATTGTATTCTGACTATTATTGACAAATTTTCCAAATATGCAATGGGTTACACTCTCCCCTCAAAAACTAGTGTATGCGTTTTAAAATCGTTGAAATCTTTCATTAGTCTTTTAGGTATCCCTAACAAAATTGTATGTGATCAAGGCACAGAATTCACATCCAATATTTTCAAAGATTTTTGTAAACAATATAAAATAGATCTTCACTATGCCTCTTTCCAACAATCCACCGGCAACTCCCCGGTCGAAAGACTTCATTCCACAATAACGGAAATATATAGAATTGTCTTAAATACACGAAAAAGTCAAAAACTTGATACTGATCACGATGAAATCCTCAGTGAATCTTTCATGACTTACAATGGCTCTATCCATTCTTCAATAAAACTGACTCCATATGAAGTTTTTTTTGGAAAACCACATAACTTTGTTGAAAATCAGGAATTTAGAAACGTACATGATTATCTGGGAAAATTGAATGAATTTCAAGAAAAACTTTACCCTAACATTAAAGAACAAATTTTAAAATCAAAAACGAAATTGATAGAGAAACTAAATAAAACAAGAAATGAACCCGAAATCAAAGACGATAATGAAGAAATCTGCAGAAAAGAAAATCGGAGGAACAAGTTAACTCCAAGATTTTCCAAACGTAAAGTTCTTGTCGATAATGGCATAACTCTCCAAACTACGGAAAACAAAAAACTTCATAAATCTAAAATGAAACTGAGGAAAAGGAAATAACATACCCTCTATCCTCTATTTTAGCTCGCCTCTCATTAAAACACAAATACTGAAAATACAAAAAGTCCTAGTCCTAATCGCACTAAAACTCGGAAAAGCTAAAAGAACTTAGAATATACTTTGGCTTAATGCATATAGTAAACTTGGAGGCATACACTGAACAGGCTCAGAAACTTAGTTAAATTATTGAATCTTTTGCTAATCGCAGTACATTAACAAACTCAATTAACGTGATAAAACTTAAGTTAAGAGAATAAGAGGATCAACTTTAGACATTAACCAACATTTATACGACAAACTGTCAGAATTCCAATCCTACAAAAAAAAAAAAAAAATTCCGAATTTATCACCAGTCACGAATATATTATACCACTTAATTCCATTACCTACAAATAAAAAAAAAATATAATACAAAAAAAAAAACATATATGTATATATTACAAAACTAAACAAAGTATCACAAAACCTTATGTTAGCGCTGGTAACAACTACATCCACCATTTAACAGAGATTTGCCCACAGATTGAGAATATCCACTACCGTAAAGCATCTACTCATACAGAGGAAGCCATCAACTCGACCTGCAACGATAAATCACTTAACAACATCACGCCCTATTGGCCGTTAAATACTTCAGAAACTTTTCAACCAGAGGACAATTACATAATTTTATAATCGTAGAAAACATATTAATAACGTCTATCTGCAGGAGAACCAACATACACGTAAAAGAGACAACCCTTGAGTGCATTGGGATGACATATTCGTGGTTCTACCATACTACAGTATACTTCAAATAACGTCAATAGCAGAAACCTTGAACTTGAAGAAACTCTAGGACTTCAGCTTCCAAAATCAAAGATTCGCATAAACCCTGAAGGAAGAAACAGCAGTAAAAAGTAACATCATCCTGTCTGCAACATTACTTATGTTGCTCGTAACAGGTGCCCTACTTTTGGCATGAAAACGACCATACATCACATACCGCACTGATCTCATCCAAGTCGCTCTGTCCCCTACGAAATCGTTGTGGCCGTCGCACTCTTCTAAGGGGGGAGGAATTACGTCACGCTAACATTTCTACAACAACTTTCCAATTTGTGACGTACACCTTGACCAGCGTATTCGTATGAAGTTATGATACCACATCAACCCCACCAAAATCGCAGAAACAACAATAACAGCAACGGCCGAATCTGGAACAACGGAAGCAGACAACAAATACAACACGTATAAATTAGCACACTTTACTTTAACAAACAATAATACTAATTCTATTGTAAACACCTTGCAATACAAACACCTTAATTTTAAGATATTTATCAAGTACTCATTTTACAAATAATTCATAATACTTGACAATTTGTTCAAAATTCGATGGATTCCATTTTTCCACATGATTGAAAAACGAACAGAAAATCAAATCGTTCAAAAAACATATAATTTAAAAATAAATATTGTAAACTAAAGAAAGAAAAACAAACGAGGACAAGATTATTTATAAAAGGATCCTGCAAGCAGCGTTATTATATTGCCAGATTTCTCTGTTTTTCCCAGATTTTTTAGGTGCTTGACAGATTTCCAGATTTTTTTCTGAAAAGTCAGATTTTTTTAAAGTTGTGCTATTTGACCTTTTTTTAATGCAACACCGATCAATCAACATTGACCATGAATACTAAACTTGTCGCATTCGCTAAGCAAAAGCGATTAGCGGTGGTTGTGTTTTGATGTACGGCAACATCACTTCTGTCAACGCCGTAATATCGACACGACTTTGTGTTCTCTCTTTGGCCACAAACATATGCTGTCAAACACGAGGTTGATTTATTTTTCCAAGCTGCCAATTTGCTTTTTGTGTTAATATTTGTGTTTTGTTTTATAATTATCTGCGTATTTTCCAGCGGCAATAGGTCGTTCTTTAAATGAAATGGAGAAATATCTATCAAAGAATGGTAAGATTGTTGGCCTCTGGATTTTTAAAATATAAAAATGTTAACACATATTTTTTTCTGGTTGTAGTATATGTGGACCAAAATGAAACCGGTGTCAGTTCATCATTAGATGTTGCAGTTTCTCCACCACAGGTACATGATAAGATATTAAATACCCATAAATAACAGTGAATAATACATAATTAACTATTATATTTGTAGCCTTCGAAAAAAAGAAAAAGGACATATTACAATAAAGCGTGGGAGGAAAACTTGTTACTAAAACCATGGTTAACGAAAAGTCAAAACAGTGTGGCCTTTTGTAAAATTTGCCAATGCGAGCTTAAATCACAGGGGGGAACAGCAGATTTGAAGGCACACGCAATGACAGTAAAGCACATTGAAAAATCAAAGGCAATGCAGGTACACAAAGGTAGCGATTCCGTTTTCGTTAATGTGGATCAAGTCAACTCTAAAGTTTCAAATATTGAGCTCCACCTATCTGCTTTCTGCGCAGAGCATAATATTCCATTTTTGTCAATGGACCATTTGATACCATTGCTAAAAGAAACAGTGACAGATTCAGAACTAATTAAAAGAACAACGTGTGGAAAAATGAAAACAACAGCCATGTGAAGAACGCTAGTAGTAAGATTAGAAAATAAAGGCGAGATTTGTGATTTTTTTTTCGATCTAGTCAAAGTCAGAGATTGTAATGCAAGCGCTATTTATGAAGCAATTACCAAGCTATTTCTTCAACATAATATCAACTATAAAACGAATTTAATAGGATTTGCAGAAGATGGGGCTAATGTTATGACAGGTGCACATCATTCGGTAGCTAAATTACTGAAAAATTACTGTCCGCATCTGATTGTATTTAAATGTATATGTCATTCGTTTGCTTTGTGCGCTAATGGTGCGTGTAAACAGTTGCCACAATTTATAGAAGGAACTACACGGGACATTTACAATTTTACACAAAACAGCCCGAAGAGGTTATATTTATTCACAGACCTGCAAATTTTGTTAGAATATAATCCTAGGAAGATGTTGCATCCTTCTCAAACACGCTGGCTCTCACTTGAAGCTACCGTCAACCAACTTCTTAGTCGAATTGATGTTCTAAAATTGTTTTTTTTGCACAAAGATTTTGAGAATTTTGAATCGGCTCAAAGAATTACTAAATACTTAGAAAAAACTGAATTTCATTTATATTTATTGTTCCTTAAATTTATATTAAACGATATAAATAAACTCAACCGTTTATTTCAAAGTGAAAGTCCACAATTACATACATTGAACAGTGAAATATGCCGTTTATATTTAAAAATATTTGAATATATAGTTAAAGACCAGTATGTTTGCTGTGGTGACTTTAAGCAAATTGATTTAGATAATGACATATATATTAAAGATCTGAATGACATTTATATTGGAGCGGAAGTGACATTAGCACTTAATACAACCCACAAATTATGTGAAGATGCAGAGAAGGATTTTAGATTACATTGTTTAAAATTTTACAAAGAACTATGCCAAAATCTCTTAAAAAAGTTTGATTTTGAAAATGATTTTTTAAAATGTGTTGAATATCTTTCACCAGCTAATGTAATCAAAGGACAAGTTAAAACTATTTCAAAATTGTGTAGCTTTGTACCAACTGTCATCGGTTCAGAGAATGTCCAAGAAGTTGATGATGAATGGCATGAATTGCGTCATTTTAATTTTAAAGAATGCAATTTATTACAAGAAACATCCATTGAACGTTTTTGGGAGGTTGTATTAAGTGCTAAGCGATGCGACTGCTCCGAAATGTTTCCTTTCTTAAAAAAATTGATTTATGCTATATTATCTGTACCTGTATCAACAGCAAATGTTGAAAGAATATTTTCACAAATAAATTTGAATAAAAACAAAACCAGAAATAGATTGGAAGTTCCAACACTGTGTGGAATTTTAAGAACCAAGGATTTCCTAAAGAAAAATAAATGCAATTGCACAAATTTTGTTCCGACGAAAGAAATGCAACTAAAATTAAATAAATCAATGTATAAATAATATTTGTATCGATCTCATTTTAAAATGATCTCAACTGAATTTACCTTTTATTTTTTTTGTGTTGTTTTTTCTTTTAGTTCATATATACATTAGAAATGTAATAAAAAATAATTAATAAAAATGTTTTCTATGGATTTTTAAATATATCTCTTTTTATTTCTACATAATTTAGAATTATTTATAATTTTTATATATATTTTCAATAATTTTTAATATTATGAAAAATTACAGATTTTTTTCACAAAAAACAGATTTTTTTTCTAAAGATTACAGATTTCTTCGAAAAAAATATAATAACACTGCCTGCAAGGAACATATAATTCACTCTTTGTCCGCTCTCATGTAGAGGGTCTGAGTAAAATAGCTTAAACGAGTCTTATTCTCTTTATGGAATATTTCAATATAAATGCACCATTTCAACAATGTTATTACATAAAACAATACAAAAAGCATAAATATTTCAAAAGGCATCAATGTTTCGCATTAAAATTATGAATGTACCAAGTTATGACAAAAAGAGAGTAGTAATACGTTTTGATGTCGCCAGTGCTTTTGAGCTATACAATTCGTTCCATGAGTTCTCTTTACTAGTCAATACTCTTTGGCGACGACACTTATTTTCAGGCAGAGACTATTGTTGTACAACAACCACGTATTCGATGATAACACTGCGTGTGGTTTGCAATGTTTTCACTTTGATAGATCGCCCTTCGCGTGTCTATAGATGCTAACACAACAAAAATATTTTAAAATAAAAAAAATCTAATGAGTGCTCGAACTCAAGGCGATGTGTGAAAACCTTTTTGTTACACGGTCGATACCTGCTCGATTTCTATGAACACATTAGTAAATGTTACATTGGAAAATAAAAAACAGCGTTCAATCATATGATGTGGTTACCTACCCGCGCCTATAGATGTTAACACATCAAAAATAAAAAAAAAATTTTGTACAATCGGACTGAAAAAAGTACACATTTTCTTGAAAGTCAGTTGAATTTGTAAAATCTCGCTTTGAATCCCAGGTATAACCACAATCACTGGAGGTCAAAATTTGACACCCTTGTTTACTTTTTCATTTTTGGTCACCAACAGACGCTCACCAATATCAGCCACAGAGGTGAGGTCGGAACGATATACAGATATTTGACGTAAGTTGTCTTACACCAGGTGGAATTTGGCTTGAATTTGTCAATAAATAGATGACAATAAATACAGTTCTAAATAAACTGATAAGCAAATAAATTTAAAAATACAAGTAAAAACAGCCTTTTATAAATGTTAGCCTTATAACTACAAGGTGACTCATAAAACCCAATTATTAGTTAGTCAGATCATAGCTAACTCTTGGTGCCATATTACTTTATGCGTCACCCTCTAACTTGTGGTTATCTGAAAATTATGTAGAGTGAGTGAGTACTGACTCATTCTGGTGCCATTGTATTGAGAACTGAATAGGTTTTAACAAGGAAAATGAGTTAGCTTTTCAGTCAACGTGACTCAACGCTGATTAACCATGAGTTAGTTCTAAGTTAACACAATACCCGATAGGGTAAACACACCGATTGCTTAGATTACGAGCTGAAAATAAAAGATAAGCGTTTTTCCCAAAATAAAAAGTGGTATTTTGGAGATCTTATCGCATCATAAGCTATTTTCCCCACAACAATAATGTATTGGCATGGCGACTTATACTCGTAAGCGAATAAGTATTGATGCGTGCAGGATCGCGCTCAATGAGTCCTGTAAGACCAGTATGTATAATGCTGCCAAGGGTAACAAAAAACCACATTGGTGGATCGCTGAGCTTCAGGAACTAAGATCGTCCATTAGGCGGCTTTTCAACAAAGCCAAAAAGAGCGGCGACCAAAGGCATTGGGACGTCTACAAGATTAGTCTTAATCAATGTAAAGGTGAAATCAAGACGGGCAAAGGGAAATCCTGGCGAAACTTCTGTGAATCCATTGAAGGAACCAGCCAGACTGCACGTTTAAGATGCGTGTTCTTAATGAAAGACGATGGAACGTGGATGTATTCGTCTGAAGAGTCTCTTGGCATTCTCCTGGATACCCACTTTCCCAACGATTACCGGAATGCTGGTCATCAGCCAGAAGAACTAGGCGGAAACTCACCTAGCTTAGAAATAGTTCGCTCAATAGTGAGCAGAAAATATCTGATATGGGCCATTAGATGCTTTAAGCCCTATAAATCAGCCGGACCTGACGGGATAATTCCCGCACCACTACAGGAGGCACTATACCTATCTTGTAGTTGGTTGGAGGCAATCTTCAGGGGCTGCCTTATGCTGGGAGTCATTCCTAGCATTTGGAAGCAAGCCAAAGTGGTTTTTGTCCCGAAAGCGGGCAAATGCTCTCATGTCAAACCAAAGGACTTTAGACCAATCAGTCTATCATCCTTTGTTCTTAAGACCCGTGAGTTCAAACACTTGTTGAAATTTTTTTAATATATATGGGCATTTCCACAGATAGGTCAACCTTTTGTCACATTACGTCATCGTCGATAATTACTTATATTTTAGGACCAGTTAGTTTGATTGTCCAATTTTCTTTTACTAATATGTAGTTACAATTCTGTATTTAGGAAAAGAATATAAAACAATCAAACCACATGGTCCTAAAATATATTAGCAATTAACGAGGGTGACGTGATGTGACATAGGGTGGCACTTTCTCTGAAAATACCGAAATTTTGTTATTTTATGTCATGCAAACACAGTTTATGTCATGCAGCATAGCAAAACACCACGCTAGAAATATAATAATTTCTATGTTGCCAGCTCCAAATCTGTTGTAACACTAAACTAATAATCTTCTTTATTCTTTTCTTAACCCTTTTGATTTAGTTTTCATGTTGTACAGTAACATCTCCAACAACAATTTCAATGCTTCTGCTTGTGCATGTTTGTGCCAAATCCATGGCTGAACCCGTAGAGGTTGACGCATTGGAAGAGCTGATTTTGCTTTCTTATGACCTCAACTGTCAAATTCAGTGTAGTTTGTTATTGTACTTTGTTGTTTACTATGTTCTTTCCCGCTTCTAATTTTTTAGGTACATATTTCGATTTCACATTAGGTACATATTTCGATTTCACATGTACATTAACAAAGAAGGAAGTTCGTAAATTATTTTTAAATTCTTTTCTCATGAATGTATAAAAACTTCTAACAAATTCCTAAAACTATTGTAAAACAAATATTAATGCAGAATTTTCATAACGATAATGAAATGTTTTCATACAATTAATGAAAAATTTGTAATGCAACGTTTCTATGAACACGTTTCGTAAAATTCATAACATTTTATTCAAAGGATCTATGAAATCTACGAAAAATTATTAATGAATTATTAATGAAGAATGTTTCATTAATATTATGAAGAAAATCCTTTCAGTGTAGGAAGGGCCATGCGGAGAAGAGTCCATCATTTCTCCCTCTTAAGTGTGTCGCATTTTTATTTGTGTAAGCTTATAGTTTTATTGTGAGAAGTTTTTCATTATTTGTGCTTGTACCAGGTCTGAGGCGGGGTTTGGAAGCTGAATCCTAGAGCGCGACAGCTAGCTGCTGAACCGCCTCAGTGAATTTTTTGGGGCACGTAACAACATTAGAAAGAAACCTATATTATATTTCATAGCTGAAATATGACTTTAAATGAATATAGCTTAAGTATGGACTTTATGGTCTATACTTTTATAGTTTCTAATAATATTTTTATGATTTTTTTATATCTCAAAATTTTGTCATAAAAACCGAAACCGGTTTATACCCATCCGTTTCGCCACAGTTTGAATATACGAAGAACCCGATATCCGATAGATTTGAAAACCCGGGTTTTTGAATATACTACTTGAAACCTGTCATGGTTTCCAGGTTAAATGGTTTCCAGGCCATCCAGGTTAAACTTTTTTCTTCACTCTTCCTTCCAAAATTAATATTTTCCGTGCAAATGCCAATCATTCTGTAAGCTTAGGTTTTGGAATTGTTGTTTGATTTGGGGTAATTCCAAAAAAATTGACAAAAAAATCTGAATTTTCGAACCCTACCACTTTTGATTGGTATGAAATTTGGACAGTAGTTTCTCCTCGTCCATACGAATTTTATAACACCAGAATTGAGTCAAAATTCAAAGTAATTTTTCTTTGATGGTTCGTTGAAGTAGGTATTGTATGGCACTTTCTGGAAAAGGACCTGACTTAAAAATTGCTTAACTTAGGAATGCATTAATGGATTTCAAAATGTTGGATATCATTTTAAAGCTTGCAAAAACCCGTACAACAGTCATGTCGTGGTTCAATGATATTGAAAACTCCAAAGTTTACTTTATCCTTGAATATCCGGGCATAACGTATCTTTAATTTTTGATTTCCCCCACCAAAAAGAAAGTCCATCTTTTTCTCTATATTATAGCCAAATTTCCAAATGGTATCTCCGTGGGACTGCCCGAGTCTTGCAGTATTAGTTTCGATTTTATAACAAAGTTACAAAAAATACTAAAGTACAAATACCTGGAAAGTGATAGTATTTCTCTTGTTGGTATTGTCGAGTGAAATAAGAATCTGCTTGTGAAATTTCCCGAACACCCCCAAAATCTTGAAAACCGGTTAAAAACCCGGTTTTGCGTACGTTTGCACACTTATAAGCCTGCAAGTTAGTTGATTATCAACCGATTTTCATTTTCTCACCGGATTTAAAAAAAGGAAACTTAGGACTTTCAAACGATATATGGACATTTCCACAGAAAAGTCCACCTTTTGTCACATCACGTCACTCTCGTTAATTGCTTATATTTTAAGACCAGTTAGTTTGACTGTTTTCTTATCTGTTATTAAATATAAACGAATAGAAAACAATCGAACTTCATGGTCCTAAAATATAAACAATTTACTATGGTGACGTCATGCGACATAGGGTGTCACTTTCTGTGAAAATGCCCAAATACTTTCTTCAAGAAAATATGAGAAGTCTGTGTGTATTTGTCCACCAAACAGATATTTTTTAATCTTTTTCGCCATTTTTCAATTTCGGCGACGATTTCACACATTATTTTATAAAGAAACCATAATACTCTGAATTTTATTCAAAAGGGACGTTTCCGAGTGAGTAAAACGCAACTTTGTTTTCAATTATCCGGTATTAATTGACTAATGGCCAGTTTCACAGTTGAAAATTCTCCATTTAAATGTAGTTTAAATGCCCGATGCTTGTCATTTAAATGTCATTTAATATGAAAAATGTATGTGAGCTTTAAATTGAAATTATTGAAGTTTTTATTAAAACTAAAGCTTTACTTTACTAAAGCTTCATGATGCTGGTCAAATTTTATAAAAAAGAAGCATAATTAATTTTTGTTCGTTGTCATACAATTCGTATGGACGAGGAGAAACATCTGTCCAAATTTCATACAATTCAATAGGGGTTGGGTCCTGGACTGTGTCGAAATATTTAGGAATTACCCTTTGTTAACGTTTAAATTTTCATTTAAAATTTGGATGACCCGTCCGGCCGTTATGTTTAATTTGAATTTTTGATTTATTTGCTAACAGCTGGTTATTTGTGAATGCAAGGCGTTATATTGAACTTTTATCACTTTCTGATACAATTGGTCGTCTTCCTCCCTTCCTCTTAATTGATCATATAATTTTGATTCCGCTAAATAATGCTCAATTCTTGTGTTCAATCTTTGAAATCAGAGGGTAATTTGTCTTATTTAAAGCCCATGCACGTGATAGGCATTTATTTTGGCCGTTATTCAATGATAATTGAGTTTCACGTGCCATTTCGGTCTAAAAAATTATTTTTACAGCTAAATACAAGGTGGTTCAGTCACAACTGGACAAATTTCACCAGCGTATTCCTTGGCTCATTTCATGAAAATATGTCCATCTACGACCATCCCCGAAAATGCAAGGGGGCGAAATGGCAGCGGTTTGAAAATTTTCGGGTTGGGGGTCGGAGGGTACTAGGGTAAAACCGGTAAGTAGCCCTACCTCTTACCTTACCAAGATTACCTAACGAAGACCAGAGGTCTTACCGTTCCAAAGCTATGACTATTTGTCTGAAATCCAAAAATTTGTTTCTTTTTTTCGAAGCGAAATAACAGCACACATTTATTTGTTTCTGTAAATTAACACGTTTAAGATTTCATTTTATTGCAATTTTTGAATATGTATATACTAGGGTACCCATTTAATCGGGTTTTTTGATTAATCGGTTAATCGTAAATTTCAATCTGACAATTAACCGAACAAAACGGAATCAAATTATTCGATTATTCGAAGAAAATAACACAAAAATTACATGAGGTGTCAGTGGACATCCGGTTGGAACGAAGTTCCTTTCGCTATACAGGGTGATTCAGGAAGTTCCGGACAAATTTCTCCAGCGTATTTCTTGGCTCATTTCATGAAGAAAAGTCCACTAGGACCATGTCCGAAAATGCAAGGGTGCGAAATGGCAGCGGGTTCAAAATTTTCGGATTGTCGGTCGGAGGGTAGTAGGGTAAAGTTGCTAACTTCTGCGCCAGTGGTCGAATTTTTTGATTTTCGCCTTGTTGGAAAGGTCTTTAAGAGGCATTTCAGAATCAATAAAAAAAGGAGAAAAAAGTCAAATCGCCGAGATACAGAGCTTTCGGAAAAAATTGAAAATAAAATTCACAGAACCTCAATTTGCTCAACCTGATGGCAGGTAACTTTTACTGAAATGCAAAAATTTTTGTTTTTGGAAGCGAAATAACAGCACACATTTATTTGTTTTTGAGAATTAACACGTGTAATGGCAACTCTGAAAACCCAACCATCGAGGACAGCGAACGTGAGTAGGCGAACGAGCTTTGACATTGATCCAATTTCATCAGTCACTGTGAGAGTACCAGACGAACAACATCAACGATAACGTCCTGACAAAACGCTCTATTCATTAACATATTTTGCTTAATATACTTTTCTAACTAATTAATACAATAACTAATAAATGTGAATTATTTTGTGTTCTATATTAAGTTCTCGTCCGTGTATCATTTAGAAAGGCAATAATAGTATTTGTTACTATACCCCTTCCACTACGTTAAAACCCCTCTTTACACACGTATAAGTTTTTTTACTGAAATTTTCGGCAGAAGAATGGTCATAACTTTGGAACGGTAAGACGTCTGGGCTGGCCCACTGGCTCAGAAGTTAGCAACTTTACCCTACTACCCTCCGACCACCAATCCGGAAATTTTGAACCCCCTGCCATTTCGCACCCTTGCATTTTCTGACATGGCCCTAGTGGACTTTTCTTCATGAAATGAGCCAAGGAATACGATGGAGAAATTTGTCCGGAACTTCCTGAATCACCCTGTATATTATGTTCTAATTAGTTCCAACACACCTAAGGCGCCTGTTGAAAAATACTGTAATTTAAATGGATCTTGTAAAATGATAAACTTTTGTTAAGAAATTTTTTATTTATTGAATGTATTTTTTACAAAAAAAAAGTATATTTCTAGGCTCCTTTTGTAAGAATATGTATTTATTATATATTCCCGAAAAGGTCCTTTCTTTGATGAGAGGTACTTCTTTTATTAAAAAAATCCAATGAGTGTTCGAACTCACGGGCGATGTGTTAACACCGTTTTGCTACACGGTACCTTTTCGATTTCTGTGAACACATTAGTAAATGTTACATTGGAAAATAAAAAACAGCGTTCAATCATATGATGACGATACATTTAAATAATATTAATACTTAAAATTATTTAAAGACTAGTGCAAGCACATGTCATTATTTTCTTGCTCAATACTTTTTGTTTTATTCCCACAAAAATCTAAGAATGCAAAGCAACAGACACTTGTATATCCATTCATACATTGTTATATTCGTACATACGCTACACAACTTCACAAAATTTTCGTTGCTCTCTTACTATCTCATTTTTATATACGTATAATACGTCATTATTCTCTTTGCTCTGAGAGTGCTCCGCACCCACATTTTATTTGACTTACCTTTCACAATAATAAAAAACCAACCCGTAAAAAACATAGTTTTTGACTATACATTCTTTATATATGACCACGCCCCTTTGCCCAATCCCGCCCATATTTGCAGCAGATCTTAGAATATCTAAACCTAACCAACGTACCCAATTTTGTTCAAATACCGTTAACAGGAGCAGAAATAATGGATTTTTAATTTGTGATTTGTATGGGAGGTACCACGCCCCTTTTTCCAATCCCGCCCATATTTTGATAGTTTATTTTTAGTTTGCCTGCGAAGTTTCAGCTCGATTGGATAACGGGAAAAGGGTTAAAAATCAATCCATAATTTTTTCGGCATACATGCATACAGATAGGTGAAGTTAATATAAAGAATTTAAAAAGGCGTTCAATCGTATGATGACGTTTCATTTAAATAACATTAATACTTAATAAAACTTAAACATACTTAAAGACAAGTGTCATTATTTTCTTGCTTAATACCTTTTATTTTATACCCACAAAAAACAAAGAGAATGCAAAGCCACTGCCACAGGAACATACATACATTGTTATGTACGTACATACGCTACACAAGTTCAAAATTGTCGTTGCTCTCTTTCTATCTCATTTTTATATACGTATAACCACGTCATTATTCTCTTTGCTCTGAGAGTGTCTTCGCACCCACACAATACAACTATTCGCTGCCGCTACATCAGTGTGTGTTTTTTCGCAGTTTGACAATCTGTGTTTCGCAGTCGGACAAACCTGTGTCCTATATAGGGGGTGACCCTATCATTTAGGGGTATGAAAAATAGATGTTGGCCGATTCTGAGACCTACACGATATGCACACAAAATTTCATACAAATCGGTCCAGCCGTTTCGGAGGAGTTTAACGGCAAAAAATGTGTGATCCATAGATTAATACTTATAGTAGATCTACTAGTTCTCCCACCAAATCTATGACATTTGGCCTGGTGTGATATTTACGTTTGATGTTGAAAACAACGAACAAAATAACAACAACGGCATTTCGATTTGTGCGTTCAAATTATTGTGTTAAATACAACACAAATGTATGCTAACAATAACAGTCAATAAAAAAGTGTAAAACACATTTAAATTTCAGAGTTTTACATGAAAAATTCAAGCAAGAAGTTATTGTAATTCCACCTGGTGTATGTCACTTTTCGTCAAACATCTCTCTATCACACGTCAGATGAGTCAAATATTCTCTCTAGTCTGAGATTACTCTATGGTGTGATCGCTGTCGGACAATCTGTGTGAGCGCAGTCGAACAAATTGTGTTTGGATGTATTCACTTTGTGAATTTAGGCCGTAGCCGCGCCTATAGATGTTAACACATCAATAAAAAAAAATGGTTTCCCGTTACATCCCGTGAAAGGATCAGGGAGAGCTTCTCACAAACCAGTGAGCTGTGCGCGTTCTAGTTTTACACTCACTGATTGGGCCCTACAGTTTTACACCGGTTCCGAACGGTATTTTGAGAAGCTTTTTTCACGGATGAATATTCGATAGTGTCGCCGTCACTAAGCTAAGAAAAGCCTAAGAGTATGAATATTTTTTACAAAAAATACTTTTATAAGAACAGGTACTTTTTAAGAATTGGTACTCTTTTTAGGATAATATTATTTTTTTAAGAAAATTTACTTATTTTCAGGAAGGCTACTTATCTCTAGAAAACAAAAGAAAAGGTGGTACTTTATTTCTAAGAAATGTTACTTTTAAGAAAAGGAATATTTGTAAGAAAAGGTATTTTTTGTAAGAGATGGTATTTTTTTTTTGAAGAAAAGCTTTTTTTTACGAAAGAGCAGATACAATTTTAAGAGTAGGTACTTGTTCCAAGAAAAGTTATTTTGTTTTACAAGAAAGGTATACTTTAAAGAAAATGTAGTTTTTTAAGAAAAGGCAATTGTACTTTTTTAAGCAAAGGTACTTCTTTATGATGCTATTTTTTTTAAACTTCTTTCACTTTGGCTTTTCTAAATTTACTTTTTATTCGGTTCAAACTACAATATGTAATAAACAGGCTCCACCTAGAAAATTTCCCATTAAACAAGAAATATGTTAGTCTGAGTATAAGAGTAAGACTGCTGCCTAATGTAATTCCATACTCAGGGTTGTACTTTATGGTTTTGCAAGTCTTGCACTTTGGCTTTTTTTAATTTACTTTTTATTAGGTTCAAAACTACAATATATAATAAAGAGGCTCCACCTAGAAAACTCCCATTTAAACCAAACTAAACTAAAAGTACCCAATATAGTTAGCAATATGTCAAAAAAAATGGTTTTTCCAATTTAAAGATATATGTACCAAATTATATGTACTGATTTGGGGATACATTCGGCTATCTGAAATGCTCATTAGGGTGGCCCTCAATTACATGATATGTGAATTATAGGGTGTTCTTGTTGTCATTGATTTTTCAACTGATTACGAATTTTTTCCTGTAATTTTATTAATATCCGAAAAACTGGAATTTTTTAATTTTTTACAATAAACTGGGTTAGTAGCCTTTCATTTAAGATGAATATTTCATTCGTACACTGAGAGAAAAAAAATTATTATAATAATAAGTGGTAAAGGTAGATTTACGACTTTTTCATTTAAAATGGCACAAAAACGGCTAAAGATTTTTGGCCAAAATTTTCTATTTCTCGTTTAAAACCTTAAAATCTTAAATTCTACCAAGGCGCTTCGCAGTACAATGTTTCGTTTGGAAAAAAAATTGAAAAAACTTCAAGAAAAATGGAAAAAATCCAAAATTTTTAGCTTTTTTACCTTCCTCAACTCATAACGTCCAAACTAAGCTTTGTGACGTGAAGCGCCTTGGTGGAATTTTAGATACTGAAGTTTTTTCCAAGTATGTGCAATTTTGGACAAAAATCTTTAGCCGTATTTGTGCCATTTAAAAAACAATTGACCCTCTTTCTTGCAAATTTCACAATTTCAATGAAAATTAAGAAAGTACTCGTTTATTATACATGGTATAATGAGAAAGGTAAAGTCACTAGTACTCTTTGATACAACTCTACTTGGTTTACTCTTTGATACAACTCCAGTTCGTACAATTGTCAAATAAGCTATTGTACACGCATACATACGTGTGTATTTACAAGTGTTCACAACTACAAAATATCAACAAACATGCAGTTAGCTCTAATAAATTGTCAATCGTCAATTAAGTTGAAACGGACAACGAAAGAAAATAAAATTTAGTTCGTTTTTTTATCAACGGAAAGAACAAATTGTTTTTAAACCGCCGCGTCGAACTCAACAACTCAAGTCTAACTCAACAATCAGTTAAAAGTTAAATAAAACATAATTAAAACTGTGTTTTAAGAGAAATCGCAAAGAAAATCCTAATTAAGTAAACAATGCTTGAAATTGTTCGGGCCAGCTTAAACTGTTTTTACAAAGACTCCAACAGTCGTATTTGCTGGAGAAGTGATCTAAAAAATAGTGATATTTTTCATCTTTTTCAATTAATGAAGATACGAAATAATAACAAGATCGATTCTTTCGATAAAGACAATATTGTGGAACTTCTAAATACAATAGAAGGTCCTCTGAATAGACGGACAATAATTCGGAAGTTCGATCACTTTAAAATACAATGCAAACAAAAATCCAAAAATGTCTTTCTGAACCTTCCATTTGAAGGAATATACGCAAAAATTAATTTTTATCAAAATCGTTATAAAAATCCCGAATTTGTTGTTAAGCTTAGGGAAAATCAAATAACGCGTTTAAAAAATCAATTAAAATATAGTGAAAGTGCAAATATTTTAATATCAGACAAGGGGTCTTCTGAATTACAAAAACGGGACATTGTTTTTTTACAAGATGCTCGAAATGCCTATAAGCTACACTAAAATTACACAAATGCATTCATTATATTTTTGATTTACAGCATTTCGATCAGACCAAAGATGAGGTGGAAAAAGGTAAAACTTTAATGAGAAAACATATTCATGAAAATGCAAGGTGGAATGCTACAGAACGAACGATAAGATTGGAAAATATAGAAAGAAATCAACAAATAAAAAAACGACGATCAGATAGTAAAATTCTGTTTCAAAATATAGATCAGATAGATGAACCTATTGAATTGTGTGACTTACTAACACAATTATCAGACATCGAGTTACAAAGTCACAGAATAAAAATTCTTAAAAAACAAATAAACATTTTGAGTAGCAAACATTACAAATATCATGGAGAAAAAATATGGCAAACAAAAACTATTGATTTGGAGGCTGAACTAAAAGAAAAGTTAAAAAATTTACACTCCTATACTGAATTTTAACCATTTAAATAACAAAAAATTAGAATTGAATAATGTAAAATAAAGAGTGCAATTTTTATTTGCCTATTTTTCACTATAAAAAAATCGTTAATGTATTTCACTTAAATAGAAACATTTTACTATTATTGACCATTCTATAACCTGCAATAATTTCTTTTAAGCCCACGAAAATGGTTAAACTGTGTTATATTTTGATATACAACTAATTTTTTAAAAAAAAGTCCGTCTACTTTTAAACACTTTAGTCTATATTTTTCATACTTTACTCCCAATTTTTATCACTGATACCTCTGTGGACGCGTTCTGAGCTAAGCTTGTTTTATATTTCAAAAAATGTTGCAAAATGTTGCCGCAAGATGGCGCGATTTACATGTTTGTTAAAAAATTATAAAAATGGACCGTTATTTGCAATTTTTCAAAGTTGACACATTCAACAAAAATTATCATCTAATATTTTTAGACAAAATTGCAGAACATTGTCAAATGAAATTTTAAGGTTTTAAGTGTCAAATAAACGATTATCGTGAGTAACATAAAAATAACGGTACTTTCTCAGAAAACCCAAATTTAAAAAACTCGTGGAATAAATATTGTTTCTGAGTCCCCAAAGATTCATATTCAACAATAAAAAATTTCTTTTTCGCAAAAAGTCGTTTTTGGCATATTGCTAAATATAGTTGATAATAATGGGTTGTAATAAAGTAGTTAAAAAAAGGTGTTTAAATATTTTTCATTTAGCCCCCATCCCGCAACGTGCGATAAGGAACCATAAAAAAGAAACAGTGTTCAAACATTGTACTAGGCACATTTATTAAAACAAAACAAAACGTAACAAAAGCAACTTCATTATAAAGTATAAAATATATGCAGGTACAATTCACAAATCGTAGTTGCAGCAACATGAAAATTAGTGACTTTTGGTACCAAGCCAAAATTTAAAAAAAAAAAACCAATGAGCGTTCGAACTCACGGGCGATGTGTTAACACCTTTTTGTTATAGGGCCCATACACTACACCATCATGCATGCACCATCATGTGATTGCACAATCGTGAATTAAGCATACACTACACCATCGTAATAGTGCAATCATCATTTCTATAAATCTCTTGCACGCGATAAGTTGTCAATTTATTATAATAAAAAGATATGGATAACGATAAAATTTGTGCTGCAATTATTATTTCTATTATTTATTTCCATTATTAATATTATTATTAGTACTTTCCATAAGCACGGCATAGATTTGAATAAATCTTAAAATTCGTTCCAAAATTCTATTTCTTTTGTGGTATTCATGGTAGGCGTTGATGTTTACTTCTTGAAAATTTACTTCCAACTGTGTTTATTTCACGATACAGTACGCCATCGTGATTGCACCATCATGAAAATATCAAACTCGATTTGATTTAGCGCAATCAGCTTGCACAATCACACCACAGGCCCATACACGGTCAATCAGCTGGTGCAATCACATGATTGCCTCACCTATTCTCTTTCGCAGTCGCAGAAAATCTGGTTTTAGCAGCAGCATAAAATCTGGTTTTAGCAGCAGCAGAAAACCTGTCTGTGTGTTGTTTGCATGTGTTGACTTTTAGAGATTTAGTTCCTATACGCCGCTATACTTGTTAACACATCAAAAATCTCGAAGTTTGGACCCAAAAGTGGTACGCTTACAAAGGTTAAGGTCGCTCTGAAATTATATCACACTATAACACCTTATTGGATTGATTAATTTTTACAACAATTTTCTGACTATTATCCTTATGGTATGTAGTTTGAGCAGAATCGGACTGGGTATTTTGATACCCCCCATACAAAGTGGCCAGTGGATCTTGAAATTTCATCAGACTATTACACCCAATTTAATAAACCAATTTTGTGACAATTTTTTTTATATACATATGTCTATGAGCCAAAGCACTGTGCGACGCTTTCTCTCAACAAACTATCAAATCTGTTCGAAATGTGTGTAAAGTTATGAAATTTGTTCGAAAATCTTTGGCATATGAGTTGCCACATTGTAAGAGTGTTTCAAGACGGACTGCTTGCCATAAACACGTACTTATATTTTATTAATCGATTAATCGCTTTGATTAGTTCGAGTTAATCGTTCATCGACAAAGTTAATTATTAAAATGTTCGGTTAATTTTATACCATGATTAATCAAACCGTAATTTTTTCGGGATTCAATGATGACGTGTGGATTGCTGTCTGACCAATAACGCATATTTTGCTTATTGACGAAGCCATTCAGCCAGAAATGAAATTCAGAAATTGGACGTAGCGCTCTTAAAGTTGAGGCCACTGACTCCAAATTTCGGTAGGAAATTTTAATAATTTTGACTCGTATATCTTTCCATGATGAAATGGCAAACCTTACTGAAGAGAAATGTCAAAAGAGCGGGAAAAAATATGGCGTCGTTTGCAGTCCCTATCGATTTACTTTTGTAGCGTCTCTGTTGAAAAACCCTTTATATGTGTAACATAATAATCACATTGTATTTAAATCAAATTTTTGTATTGTGTACTGACCCTGAAAAATTTTTTTACAATAAAAGTTAGACCTATTATTATTCAAACTCAATTGTTCCAATTTGGAAATTTGAACTGGTAACTCTGTACGTTTTATTTGAATTTGAATTTTATTGACCGATTTTTGTTAGTTTTTTGGTTTAATGTATGAGTCAATTCATACTACAAGCTTGCAAGTCATGAACATTTTTCTAATTGAAAAATGTTTAGTTTTTGTTGGAAATAATAGACAATTCAGTTTCAACACACACTCACTGGCATGACTAGTTTCGAACTCCGTGACAAGTTCATCATCAGATGCCTAAGTACTGTGCCTGAATTGATACCATCGGTTGATCATCAATCGTATATATACAACCTCAAGTCTGCAATTCACATGTGCGAATTAGTATCGATCGAAGATCCCTAAGTATCGACATCACTGAAAGGTCTATAATCCCAACAACAACAACAGACAGAATTTTTCCACAATGTTCTTCTTTTCCTCATGCGTTCTCGCATTGTTGCAGTTCTTTCGAGGTGAGTTTTAATCTATATCACTTTGCTACACCATAAATCTTTAAGGGACATATGATTGCCAAACATGTGATTTAATACACATGCAACGCAGCGTTGTACAAAGTGGTGCTGATGTGGGAATGAATCCCATATTTGGGGTATTGCATGTTTTTCCATACCTGTTCTAGTTACTATTCATATTAACTGTTCTTATCGCAAGGTGCATATGAATTATAATGTTTCACTTATCGCCCAATTGGGTAATTTCGTTATGTTATGTGAAGATTGGAAATCATTTATGAGGTTAACACACGTATTAGATTGCCTGTAGTTGTCAGTAGCAATTTTAAAGTCTCAGCTCGCGATCGAAGTTCTCTGAATAATAACAATGAAATCTTTACTCGTGACTTTATTTTTGATAATTTTTGTGCAATCAAAAGGTGAATGGTTATACAGTAATAAAAGCTATTGAGTTGATTAAAAAAAGGTGCTAAAAATAATGAAAAAAATTAACAATATAGTAGTTGTACTAGAAAAAGTCGAAACCCCTATAAATTTGTTTACATTAGTTTAAAACTGTTATAACTTGCAATATATACAACAATACGCTAAGCCTTTTAAAAACTTATTTTTTTTTAATTTGTACTTCATAAAGTTTTGAATAACTTTTAGTATATAACAATTACACTAAGGTGGCAAATATATTTTTATAAAAATCCCCAAATTATAAAGTTCGGAGGCCAATGTTCCATCTAACGGTAAATTTGTCGCGAAGCCAAAGTCTAACCTGTATTGATTTTAGTGTTTCGAAGGCCACATCAAAAAAGTATAATGTCGGAGTAATATGCGGTCTAGGGGTTTCGAAAGTGTTGTATGGAGATCGCTGATAACAAGAACTGTTAATATTGTGAAGTTCGGAAAAAAGTGCACTAGCCAAGAAATGGGTAGTGTGGGGTGGTGACAAATGTCTGTACAATGGGTTAAGGGGGGAGGTGAAGGTGACGTGGTAAAAAAAAACAATTGTCCCTGTAAGCAACGCCTAGAGGGGTGGAGTGTAGAACCAACCCTCTTCAATTGTCCTCTCTGAACATACCTACCCCCAATCAAAACCCCCTAAAGGAGCTCCAATACATTTTTATAATTTGTGTATAAAATCAGCTCCTACCGCTCCCACGGTGCCTCGCAGATAGGGAAATGTCCGATCGGCCAACTTTTATTTCACTCCCAACATATTTCCCTAACATATTACTCTCTTTCTCTAACTCATAAGGAGGGTCGTCCACTACAAAATGTATGTAAAAACGACCAAAACCAAATTAATACTGGTACGAGAAGAATGATTGTGAACTAGGGATGCCAAAAGGAAAATCCACAATCCCGAAATTCCGGGATTTTTCGGGATTTATGAATTATTATTAATTTTGAAGAACATAAAACTAAAACAATGACAAAAGTTCAGTGTGGTGTTATTTTTTGGCAGAGTCGAAAGGTGCCCCTCAAGCAAAATGCAAATTGTGCAAAAAGGGTTTTAAAACCAATGGGGTAATAGAAAAGGTTTAATAACACATCTTAACGTAAGTTAATTTTGGCGTAAGTCTATCATACGGCTTAGTCTCCAAAAATTAAAAAAATGTATTACGTCGGGTAGAATATGTTAGTTTAAGCAAAGAAAGTTAAATAACCAAATTGGGGCAAATGCACAGTTTCGGAGTTATGGACCCCTACATTTCGGATACTTTTTCCACTAACGTACCGTGTAAAGCCATTGATATCACTTTTTTATATAAAACAAGTCAAACAAATTCAAAAATTTTGTAGTATTTTTCGATAAGTCGCTTAATTAGCGAGTTATCGGATGTTGAAATTTGTAAAAAATTATGCAATTTTTTCTTTGGTTTTCTCAGACAAACATTTAAATATTTTTTTAAAATAATTTTTGTTTTGTTTAAAAAAATACAAAAAAATATTCGAAAAATCGCGTGATGTTTTTAAAATAATTTTTGTTTTTGTTTGAGAAAAGAAAATAAAAATCGATTTCTCTAAATGTCAACATCCGATAACTAAGCGACTTATCGAAAAGGGCTACATTATTTTATGAGTTTGTTTTGAATTGTTTTTATAGAAAAAACTGATATAAACGGCTTTACACCCACTCATATATCCGAAAATTCGGGGCCCATAACTCAGAAACTATGCATTTGCCCCGATTTTGATATTTTACTTGTTTTGCTTAGAATAACGTATTGTACCCCCCTTGTGGTTGTTTTTTTTTTGGGAGTGTAAGCCTAAAAATAGACCGGTTCCCAAAAAAAATTTATAAATAGAATCCCGAAATCTCGAAAATCCCGAGATTTTTTAAAATCATTACCGTTTATCATCTCTATTGTGAACAGCAACGTGTTAGCCCAACATTAGAGTATTTCGAATTGTCAAACATGTTCATGCGAGCAACGCTAAATATATGAATCGAAGTGTCGTGCGCCTTATTTGACATTTATTCAATTTGACAACAAGCGAGCGCAACAGTTATGCAATACTTTTTCAAACCCCAACATTTTCTCAGAACTGCCTCTATCTTCAGCCCTTACGATGGTCACAATACAAATTTTATAATTTTTTATGAAACCGAAAAGCCTGATTGTGACCTCTTTAAAATATAATCGAATTGTAGCTTTCATTCATAGATTAAAATAAGATATGCTCCAACTCGCTCTTGAATTTTTTGACTGAATTTTGAAATCGAACGTCTGGAAGTTGCAAATTTTATATTTAAGAGAAGAATTCTGTCGCTGAGGTTTGATAAATAAACCATAAATATATGTATGAACATTGTGAATGCTCAAACTTAAAAATTTAAGAATTTCTTCGACATTAAAGCAAAACAGCCGACAGACATTCGATTCCTCTCGGAAGCAGCTAAAAGTGAAACACAGAGCAATACTAAAGAGCCTCCTTTACTCTCTTCGATGCCTCTTCATGACGACGAGGTAGTAGGCCATTTCATCGAGTTCGAGTTGCTTTGGTAATTTACTGTTTGGTTGACATAAAACGGACAAAAATAAAAGGGAATGCGTATTTTCGTTCGATGCAAACATAATTTAGCTGTCATTAGTATCAAACACTTTTTAACGAAGTTTGCTGGATGGTCTCTAATCTGTATGTCTTCTTTGGTCTCTCATTCTACATCATTTCCCTAGTGGCTTTTCGATAAGCTGAGTGAAACGTCAGTATGCTTTCATTGAGCGTAAAAAAGACATGTTTTTATAATTCGAAAATGTTTATAAAGGGTTTTCCAATTTGAGTGATATGATTTCTAAGTGACGTTTCGGCCATTTGTAGTATGTCATGATATGTAATTTTTTTTCATTGTATTCAGTAATGTTTACAATTTCTCGTGGAGGGATATACACAAGAACAACGTTTAAAAATGATTAAATTTTTTTTATCAAAGTAATGAAATCTCCAATTGTAACTTTTCGTGCGCTTTTGCCATCTTATGGTCATAATAATCGTCCACCTATGCTCGCTATTCGTCGAATTGTTGCAAATTACATTTTCTTTACATAACGTTCAAGTGCCAATAAGACAAACAACCGCTCGAAGTAATGAAAATATTGCTTCCGTTCAGGCAAGTGTTGCTGAAGTCCGCAATTTATCGATTCCAAAACGTTGTCAGCGATTGCGACTGTCCCAAACCACAACCTTTCGGTGTTTGAGAAAGGATTTGGACTTGCATTCGAATAAAATTGTTATCACTCAGTAACTGAAGCCATTGGTCCTTTGCCATGGGCAACAACCGAATTATTGCGAGAAAAGTTTGAAGATTCGATTATTTCAAGAAATGGTGAAGTTGTAATTTAACACCATTATACTATTTCTTGTGGGGTTATTCGAAGTCATTGGTCTTCAGCAATAAACCAGACTATCTTCAAGCTTTACAAGTCAACATTGAACCTGCTATTCATGACATATGTACGACTTGATTTTGTGGAAAAAGTGCTCGAAAATTGGGTTTATCGAAATCGTTCCTGCAAAAGAAAAGATGGAGGCCATTTGAAAGACGATTTATTATTCATATCACTCAAATTGGAAAACCCTTTAGTTCGAAAATATGATCAAAGTTAATTCATGTTTATCATACGATGGACACTTTTCCGATTTTCGTCGACCACCTGAAGCAAAAATATTTTTTCCTCCTCGTTACGGCACGACACGTCGCTATAGTCCTCTATTAAGGGTATTCCTCTTTCGGCAGCGTCGTTGACAACATGTAATTTATGCAATATTTCATGGACTTGCTGGTAGTCTTTGGGCTCTTCCACGATTTCCGGATCGGTTACAATGAAATCTGTTGACAATACGTAGCGTGCGAAAAATTTTGCTATCTCAGATATGACGTAATGGCTTAAATCGTTCTTTATGAGTTCTTGATTTACTTGTTTCAATGCCAAGGTAATTCTCTTCATACTCTCCCCAATTCCTTTATGGGATTTAGTGGGAGACGATTTATTTATTTTATGGAAGGCCCTTTAGGGGGTGAAGATAGGGGATAGGTATGTTTGGAAAAATATTGGAAAAGAGGGAACAATTAGTGGGGCTCCGTCATGCATTTCACCCCTCTAAGGGTGATTCCATGGCACTTAAAGGGCTTGTTGTGCACATTTTCGCCTTCACAACCACATTTGACAACGATGCGCAGCCATTTGCTCCCCCATTTATTGGCTCATGAATTTTTTTCCCCACCCTCGCAAAATTAGGGATGACTCGTTTCCCAATCTTGTTACTAAGGATCTCCCGACAACACTATCCCACCCCTATTGTCCATGTATTTTTGTAATCAAAGTACGGCTAGCAATCAAATTTAAACGAAATTTGGTACATACACAGAAAAAACTAAGTTTCCGATTCAATTAAAAAAAATTCAAAATTCAAACAAAATATTCAATTCAGCTACAAATTTTTGTGGTTGTTCAAGAGAAAAATATTATTTTTAAATCAATGTAAAATTTTAACCTTCTACGAAAATATTCGTATGTTATTTATCAAAAATATTTTCGTTTTCAGTCGATGAAGAAATTCGAACTATATTGCATCTCAATTTTCGTTTTGTCATCGATCCGAGTTATTTTTAGAAAGTTTGTTAAAAAAATATTGTAACAGCCGGGGTAGGATTCGAACTCACATTCGCTGGACAATCCTTTCGATGTTTGTGAAGCATCATCTTCAGCAGCGTCTAGTCCGTTACGCCACCGATTAAATGTGCAGACCAATCACTAACCAGAGTCATTTGGTTCGTCGTATCGTATTTATAGATATAATCGAAAATAAAAATTATTGTTTTTTCATTTAACCACAACGTTTATAAGAAATGATATACATATTAGCCTCGTTATTTTCGTCCAGTATATACTAGAAGTGTATACTGATCGAAAAGAACAACATCGTCTTTAAGCTAAATTAATTTGACAGCACTTTTGTCGACTGTCAACTGTAGCAGTTGAAAAATATAAATATTAAACATTTAACCGGAATGTATTTGTTTCTTTATTTGTCACCTTAGGTTTGTCGGAGTTTCTGACCTACATCATACATTTTTGCCTACTAATCGATAGAACGTGAGTTCAAACCTCAGAGGAGGCACAATATTAAAATATTTTTTTAATTATTTTTCGCACTAATTACTCTATTTTTTAACATAACTCATTTACCAGCAATATTAAAAAAATTAAATAATTAAAATATAGTTAAAAATTAAGTATTAAATTAAAAGATATGCGACTTAAGTAGGATTCGGACCGAAATCTCGCGGTTGTTAGTTGCATGTGCTACTCATCATGCCACCTTTGAATTGAACTATACTTGAGTAAAGTAAAATTTGAGCCTGTCTCAGGGAACGCTGAAAATCTTGAAACCAGAGTTCGTATTTACCCCCCCATGAGTAACCCATACACATCGTCGTGGGGAATGTGTAATGAACGTTTACCCATTACCCGCAGGGTATGGGGAAAATAATGGGTAGCTACCCACGAAAATGAGGAATTACCCATCACGATTACCCACTACCTTCAGGGCAATGGGGAAAATAAAGGGGTAGCTACCCACGAAATGCGGAATTACCCATTACCCTCAGGGCAATGGGGAAAATAAAGGGGTAGCTACCCACGACATTGGGGAAAGACTCATCACGATTTCCCATTACCCTCAGGGAAATGGGGAAAATAATGGGTAGATACCCACGACGATGGGCAATGGGTTACCCAGGGTAACTCATCCCCATTTTTGATTGATAATATGACAAAATTAGAAAAAATGTCTATATCTCGGTAACGCAGCGTCCAATTGAAAAAATAACCAATTTTTGTGTGTTTGTAAGGGGTTTTCTTAACGTGGTCCAATTCGTATGGAATAATTTTTTTTCGAAAAATCGCCAAAATAAAAAAAGCGTTAAAATAAAAAAGCGCCTATAACTCGAAAACGGTGCTTCCAATCAAAAAAATATCAAAAATTTTACCTCCGAGGCCTTTAGCAACGGGTGTCTCCAATATGGCATCCCTTTTTTTTTGATTAATAGCCACTTTTTTATTTTAGCGATTTTTTTATTTTGGCGATTTTTCGAAAAAAAATTCTTCCATACGAATTGGAACACTTTATGAAAACCCCGTAGAAATCTACAAAAATTGGTTATTTTTTCGATTGGACGCTCCGTTTCCGAGATATGAACATGATGGCGTTTTAGCGATTTTTTGTATGAAAAATTTTATTTTTAGCGATTTTTTTTAAAGTGATGCCATATTGGAGACACCCATTGGTTAAAGCCTCCTTTGGAGGTAAATTTTTTATTATTTTTTTCGAAGGGACGCACCGTTTTCGAGTTATAGGCACTTTTTTATTTTAGCGATTTTTTTATTTTGGCGATTTTTCGCAAAAAAATTCTTCCATACGAATTGGACCACTTTTTGAAAACCCCTTAGAACCCAACAAAAATTGGTTATTATTTCAATTGGATGCTCCGTTCCCGACATATAGACATTTCTAATATTTTCATATTATCGATCAAAAATGGGGATGAGTTACCCTGGGTAACCCATTGCCCATCGTCGTGGGTAGCTACCCATTATTTTCCCCATACCCTGCGGGTAATGGGTAAACGATCGCTACTCATTCCACGGCAATAATAATGGGTTACCCTGGGTAACCCAGGGTAACTCATTACCCACGAAAGATGAACCCTGCTTGAAACTAAAAAATTTTGACAAGTTCACATTTTCATTTATTTTACTGTTTTTGAAACCCGACAACTCTACTAACCACTGCTCGACTTATAGTGGAAAATTATGGACTGTAACGTATACACTTTTCATGTGTATGGGGAAACGCGTATACTGGACGAAAAGAACGACGCTATTGATGAATTTACTTGGTAACCAGGTTAATTGCGTGTGAATTATGGTATTTTGAAACCAATAAAAAACTTCATAAAATATTGGGGTATTTCCTATGAAATTTTTTGTTGATAACATTTATCGATTTTCATTTCAATATTTCATTAGTTTTTTGGTATATGAGTGAAAATTTTAATTAAGTGGTGAAATTTTTCATGCACCAATTTTTTTGTTAAAATTTTGCGGTCGTATTTTTTTTATGTGTAGCAGTTGATTGGGCAATATACAAGTTCTAGTGAACCCGCTTATCGGTCCACATTTTGCTATAGCCCCAGTACAAATTGTACCGTCCGTGATTAGTACTATCGATTCGTTCCATTACCGATTTCAAAGAAATTTGGTACATGAGATAAGATCGTATTTGAAACTGTGACTTATCGTTTTACGATTTAATACAGCTGACATACAAATGCTTGATACTATCGACTTTTATTATAAACTGGTTACGTACACAAGGTGCTGTAGGATATTATACAGTTGGTTTTAGTTGCACTCAAAATGCCGCCTCTCCATCATTGTTACTTACAGTTGGTGTCGCTCATTTGACTTATATAGCCCATCGAAGCACTTAAAAGAGCGACAACTTTTAGTGTTAAACATCCTTTTTTTTGTTCTATATATTGGCCCTTCCTAGCCGACATGCTGATTACGCCTTGATTAATTGCATTGTGACCCATAGAACAATTTTTATCCTGTAGCTTCAACTTTGTTTTCGGCCCAGTCTACTGAGCAGTATGTGGATGGTGGTTGAGCATCGGTTGTCGATACAAATGACGCCAAAACTCAAATAACTGCTAGCGATATCCGATGTTCATCCTTATGTCTGCGTCACTATCATCCACCATGACAAATGCTACCGATAATATTAATATTAATTGTAGTATCGTTTACTTAATAATAAAATAATAAATTCTAATTTTAGCCAATGATTGTGTTCGTCAGTGGCCCTTTTGTAAATGAGCATGAACATTAGTTATCGGCACCATGAGTTGACATCAGTATATAAGTACAAGTATTTTAAACAGGTTCAAAAAATGTCGAATTTTAGAATCCTTAAGCACTAGAAACATTATAAATACCGAACAAGTACAGCTAAAAATGCTAGTTTAAAAGAAAAAGTTAATACGTGGCGCAACGAGATTAAATGTTAGCAACATTTCGAAATAAAAAAGTGTCAAACTTCCATCTCTGATATGTCATCCTTGGAATAACGTAGATAGCAGATTTCTGCTGAATTACATATAATTTAATATACAATTTAATAATATAATAGATTCCCTTATGAATAAAGTTATTCTAAAGCTAAAATAATCTAATCTGTAACAATTTGGGTGGCATTAATAAATATTATTCGGATTTCTGTATTGGCATAGAGTAGTGACATATGGAGTAGCCAACTGTCTCAGTAAATTGATTACACTTGGTGTGTTGTAGATGGGCGGTTGGATGTTCGCAAGTATTGCTTTAATAATACCAGATAGAGGCAATGGCTCAAATCATCCAACAATAAACCAGCAAAAGCATTTTGATTTGTTCGTTAAAATTTTTGTGTAAATATACCACAAATATATACTCGTACTAACAATAAAATATAACAAAAAAGTCCAAAATACATTAAAATTTCATAGTTTTCCAACAAAACGACATGAAAAATTTAAGTCCACATTTTTTGTAATTCCACCTGGTGTACGACCATTTACGTCAAATAACTCTCTTCCGCACCGACCGCACCACGAACACTTTGAAAGGATATGTTAGATGAGAAGAATGGCAGCTCTGTATGTGAATTGGTTTTAATTCTGTAGTTAGAAAAAACCCAGTTTTTTCTGTTGCAGTTATTTTATAAGCGTCGTCAGTTATGTTATATTAGCCGTGTTTTAGTTACCCCACTTGCTTCGACTATCATTATTTTTGCATGGATAGGTAAGCGATATTAACCGGCGCTTGAAATGACCGCTTCCGTTTCTGTCTTAAGCAGATATGAAGTTGTCATTCTAGAAGCCTCAGGAAAACGGCGTTAGATATCGTTATCGTGAATTCAAACATAAGGAGAAGAAAATAAACATTTGAAATAATGACAAACCATGCGTTAGAGCACAGAGCAGTACTAAAGAGCCTCCAGTACTCTCATCGATGCCTCTTCATGACGACGAGGTAGTATGCCATTTCATCGAGTTCGTGGTGCTTTGGTAATTTCCTCTTTGGTTGGAATAATACGGACAAAAATAAAAGGGAATACGTATAATTTAGCTGTCATTAGTATCAATCAAACACTTTTAAACTTAGTTTTCTGCATGGTGTCTAAACTGTATGTCTTCTTTCGCCTCTCATTCTACATCATTTCCCTAGTTTCTTTTCGATCAGCTGTGCCACAGAAACACCCTGGTTAGAGCAAAACGAATACAAAGACGATCAAGAAGTAGACGACCAGAAGTTGTGTGCGTTTTAGTAACCTTCGAAAAAGAAAACCAAAAAGTCGACACGATTCACTGAAACGCATTCCTCTCTAGGGTAATATCTTGAATATTTCATACTTTTTACATCCTTTATGTAATTTTACATAAACATGGGTGGAATTTGTGCAGTGATGTACAATAACTTCATCAAAAAACTGCTCGTATATTGAAATATTCAATGGAGAGAGTAAAAAAGATAGCAGAGAATCGTAATGCTTCACTCATTCTGTTTGTTGTCATTTGAATCAAGAGAAATTTTGATTGTCTACTTTAGTAGATAGTAGTAGCTGACAAAATGATTAACTCCATCACACAAAATTTGTTGAAACTGGTGTCCAGTGTGTTTTATAATGTTACGTCAATTATAAATTGAAATTAACATTATATCGACGTTTAAATGCCAAAACCTCATATGTCAAAATTTCTTATATTTCAGGATCCCAAAAAAAACTAAAAGATAAAAAAGTAATTGGACATTTTTAAAATATTGATGTAATTTCCATTTCTGAAAGTAATTCTGGAAAAAGCATTTACTGTTGTTTTACAAAGTTACAGTACATGCAGAACAATATTTTCAAAACATATCATAAATAATCCGAAAATGGTAAATTTTTGACATAGAGGTTTTGGTATTTAAACGTCGATGTATTACACTGTGTGTAATTTTTTAAGTCATGGAAATATAACCATATACGGAGACCACTACGTAATAAATGGCAACAAAAAAGACCCGTGTCTCCCAGTTTCGCCCAAAGTCATGCACTTTTTTTTATGGCCCCTCAAAGATTTGGGCCTCGGTGTAATTTTTACAAAAAAGTGATAATCTTGTCAGGCTCATATCTTGCAAACTGTTCCGAATTTTGATTTACTTTCTGAGGGATATTTGTAGCTCTTGTCATAAAGAATAAAATTTGTTAACATATAAAATCAAAATAACCTCATCTTCAAGGTCAAAATCGAAAAAAAAAACTTTAAAAAATTCCATTTTTTTAACTTTTTCCCCCTGTTCAGGTCCATAGGTAGCAAACCGTTCAAAATTCAAGGAAACAACCAACAACAGAAATGTACATATGATCTGAGTAAACAATTTTCTAGAACATATGAACTTGCTAGGAATGATTCTCAACACCGTTTACGTAGCGCTTAGGTACCGTTTCCCGGAATTTTTTTAATTTCACTGTGTGTAATTTTTTAAGTCCTGGAAATATAACCACATACGGACACCACTACGTGATAAACGACCAAAAAAAGACCGTGTCTCCCAGTTTTGCCCAAAGTCATGGACTTTTTTTATGGGCCCCAAAGATTTGGGGCCTCGGTGTCATTTTTGCAAAAAAAAGTGATCATTTTATCAGGCTCATATCTTGCAATTCGATCGGAAATTTGATTTACTCTTTTCAACATTGAAATACTATGCCATCTCACCGACCGCAGCAGCACAGTCACACAATATAAGAATCATTCCTAGGAAGTTCATATATTCTAGAAAGTGTTTTATTGAGATCTTAGGTACATTTCTGTAGTTGATTGTTCTATAGATCGGCACATTGTGAAGTTCAACTGGTGATACCACATCGGGCCCGCGAGACATAAAAAAAAGGTGAGGCAGCCTATAGGCTATTAATGCCTGGATTTAGTAACAATTTAGTACCAACGGCAACTGGCTATGGTCTTCTCGTTCAGCGAGTTTTCTTGCAAATAGGTGTCCATAAGGAGATTGAATGAATCACCACTTCAGGTTGTCCACTGCCCACAGGGGTCCGCCAGGTAACCTAACAGCGAATTGCCTGACGCCAGTATTTTCTTTAGACTCGACGACTACTATTTATTTTCTATTGAATTACCAAAGACCATGCACGAGTTTTTTTTTGTCAAGTCTGGTCACATTATTATATCGTATTAGCTCAACTTTGTAATTATTCCAGTCCTGCTTGTCTCTCGGAGATTTGGGTTTTTAACCAGTGATCGGCATGACTTCCGTAAATCCACAAGTTCTCCATTTCATCAGCGAGACTTCTTCTTCCCCCTTGATTTCATTCTTGGATTTGTAGCGACTGGTTACCTTGTTCTCTATATTATCCATATATTTTCATAGAGGAATCAGTCAGTAATCCGCACATTGCGACGAACTAATTCAGGCTAGGGCATGTTCCAGTCCAACTGGAATCCGATCAGAGAACGAGTTGTCATCAAGGGCATTCCATTCCCTGATCATTCTATACAGGTCCTCCGTGGTAAAGTTGACATCTAGTTCTTTTTGCATGGAGCTGGTGACGAAATGAGGCAAAGCATTGTACAACCTGATCTTTCCAGCTAAGTCTGTTTCTTCTACTATCAGTCTACAAAAAATATTAAGACTGTTTTTAAACAATTCTAAGCTAAGGACTTACATTTACTATTTTCGTCGTCTGGTGTTTCTATTACTGTTGCTATCAGCTACTGCCCCGCACAAATATTGTACGACCTTGTTACGCTAAACACTGCTACCATGTTGGATAACGCTGTTAGACAGTGTTGAATCCGGATAAATCAAATAAATATTGTTATTAAATTTTTGATGTGTTCACATCTATACGCGCGCCTCTAGGGCAGTAAACTATAAATTTAATACATACGCAAGTGTTAGGTTTGTAAGAGTAAATCATCGTTTGTTTGTTCGTTGAACATAAACAAAAGTTCGTTATGCATAAACAAAAAGTATTCAGAAAGAAAATAATGACACATGTGCTTGCACTGGGTCTTTAAATAATTTTAAGTATTAATATTATTTAAACGAAACGTCATCATATGATTGAACGCTGTTTTTTATTTTCCAATGTAACATTTACGAATGTGTTCATAGAAATCGAACAGGTACCGTGTAGCAACAAGGTGTTAACACATCGCCCGTGAGTTCGAACACTCATTGGATTTTTTGATGTGTTAACATCTATACGCGCGCCTCTAGGGCAGTAAACTATAAATTTAATACATACGCAAGTGTTAGGTTTGTAAGAGTAAATCATCGTTTGTTTGTTCGTTGCTTGGCAGTCGGTATTGAAAGTGATTATTGGGCGATTTTCATATAATTTTCCCACGCGATTTTCTCCGGAAATTCATAGCCGATTTTATTAATTTTTGGATTAAAAAGCTAGTGCGGGTTTCGACGAAGAGTTTAGGCCAAAAATTAAGGCGATCCGATATCGGCGAGCCGTGATTTAAGTGTTTTAATTTGGAGTATTAATTTGGAGTAATATTAAAAAAGTGTTTTGTTGATCTTCGGTTTTGTCTTATCATCGTTTGTTTGTTCGTTGCTTGGCAGTCTGTATTGAAAGTGATTATTGGACGATTTTCATATAATTTTCCCACGCGATTTTCTCCGGAAATTCATAGCCGATTTTATTAATTTTTGGGTTAAAAAGCTAGTGCAGGTTTCGACGAAGAGTTTAGGCCAAAAATTAAGGCGATCCGATATCGGCGAGCCGAGATTTAAGTGTTTTAATTTGGAGTATTAATTTGGAGTAATATTAAAAAAGTGTTTTGTTGATCTTCGGTTTTGTCTTATCATCGTTTGTTTGTTCGTTGCTTGGCAGTCTGTATTGAAAGTGATTATTGGACGATTTTCATATAATTTTCCCACGCGATTTTCTCCGGAAATTCATAGCCGATTTTATTAATTTTTGGATTAAAAAGCTAGTGCGGGTTTCGACGAAGAGTTTAGGCCAAAAATTAAGGCGATCCGATATCGGCGAGCCGTGATTTAAGTGTTTTAATTTGGAGTATTAATTTGGAGTAATATTAAAAAAGTGTTTTGTTGATCTTCGGTTTTGTCTTATCATCGTTTGTTTGTTCGTTGCTTGGCAGTCTGTATTGAAAGTGATTATTGGACGATTTTCATATAATTTTCCCACGCGATTTTCTCCGGAAATTCATAGCCGATTTTATTAATTTTTGGGTTAAAAAGCTAGTGCAGGTTTCGACGAAGAGTTTAGGCCAAAAATTAAGGCGATCCGATATCGGCGAGCCGAGATTTAAGTGTTTTAATTTGGAGTATTAATTTGGAGTAATATTAAAAAAGTGTTTTGTTGATCTTCGGTTTTGTCTTATCATCGTTTGTTTGTTCGTTGCTTGGCAGTCTGTATTGAAAGTGATTATTGGACGATTTTCATATAATTTTCCCACGCGATTTTCTCCGGAAATTCATAGCCGATTTTATTAATTTTTGGAATAAAAAGCTAGTGCGGGTTTCGACGAAGAGTTTAGGCCAAAAATTAAGGCGAGCCGAGATTGAAGTGTTTTAATTTGGAGTATTAATTTGGAGTAATATTAAAAAAGTATTTTATGTTGATCTTCGGTTATATCGTACGAATATAACAATGTATGTATGTATGTACAAGTGTCTGTTGCTTTGCATTCTTTGACTTTTGTGGGAATAAAAAAAAAGTATTGAGCAAGAATATAATGACACATGTGCTTGCACTGGGTCTTTAAATAATTTTAAGTATTAATATTATTTAACTGTAACGTCATCATATGATTGAACGCTGTTTTTTATTTTCCAATGTAACATTTACGAATGTGTTCATAGAAATCGAACAGGTACCGTGTAGCAACAAGGTGTTAACACATCGCCCGTGAGTTCGAACACTCATTGGATTTTTTGATGTGTTAACATCTATACGCGCGCCTCTAGGGCAGTAAACTATAAATTTAATACATACGCAAGTGTTAGGTTTGTAAGAGTAAATCATCGTTTGTTTGTTCGTTGCTTGGCAGTCTGTATTGAAAGTGATTATTGGACGATTTTCATATAATTTTCCCACGCGATTTTCTCCGGAAATTCATAGCCGATTTTATTAATTTTTGGGTTAAAAAGCTAGTGCAGGTTTCGACGAAGAGTTTAGGCCAAAAATTAAGGCGATCCGATATCGGCGAGCCGAGATTTAAGTGTTTTAATTTGGAGTATTAATTTGGAGTAATATTAAAAAAGTGTTTTGTTGATCTTCGGTTTTGTCTTATCATCGTTTGTTTGTTCGTTGCTTGGCAGTCTGTATTGAAAGTGATTATTGGACGATTTTCATATAATTTTCCCACGCGATTTTCTCCGGAAATTCATAGCCGATTTTATTAATTTTTGGATTAAAAAGCTAGTGCGGGTTTCGACGAAGAGTTTAGGCCAAAAATTAAGGCGATCCGATATCGGCGAGCCGTGATTTAAGTGTTTTAATTTGGAGTATTAATTTGGAGTAATATTAAAAAAGTGTTTTGTTGATCTTCGGTTTTGTCTTATCATCGTTTGTTTGTTCGTTGCTTGGCAGTCTGTATTGAAAGTGATTATTGGACGATTTTCATATAATTTTCCCACGCGATTTTCTCCGGAAATTCATAGCCGATTTTATTAATTTTTGGGTTAAAAAGCTAGTGCAGGTTTCGACGAAGAGTTTAGGCCAAAAATTAAGGCGATCCGATATCGGCGAGCCGAGATTTAAGTGTTTTAATTTGGAGTATTAATTTGGAGTAATATTAAAAAAGTGTTTTGTTGATCTTCGGTTTTGTCTTATCATCGTTTGTTTGTTCGTTGCTTGGCAGTCTGTATTGAAAGTGATTATTGGACGATTTTCATATAATTTTCCCACGCGATTTTCTCCGGAAATTCATAGCCGATTTTATTAATTTTTGGAATAAAAAGCTAGTGCGGGTTTCGACGAAGAGTTTAGGCCAAAAATTAAGGCGAGCCGAGATTGAAGTGTTTTAATTTGGAGTATTAATTTGGAGTAATATTAAAAAAGTATTTTATGTTGATCTTCGGTTATATCGTACGAATATAACAATGTATGTATGTATGTACAAGTGTCTGTTGCTTTGCATTCTTTGACTTTTGTGGGAATAAAAAAAAAGTATTGAGCAAGAATATAATGACACATGTGCTTGCACTGGGTCTTTAAATAATTTTAAGTATTAATATTATTTAACTGTAACGTCATCATATGATTGAACGCTGTTTTTTATTTTCCAATGTAACATTTACGAATGTGTTCATAGAAATCGAACAGGTACCGTGTAGCAACAAGGTGTTAACACATCGCCCGTGAGTTCGAACACTCATTGGATTTTTTGATGTGTTAACATCTATACGCGCGCCTCTAGGGCAGTAAACTATAAATTTAATACATACGCAAGTGTTAGGTTTGTAAGAGTAAATCATCGTTTGTTTGTTCGTTGCTTGGCAGTCGGTATTGAAAGTGATTATTGGGCGATTTTCATATAATTTTCCCACGCGATTTTCTCCGGAAATTCATAGCCGATTTTATTAATTTTTGGATTAAAAAGCTAGTGCGGGTTTCGACGAAGAGTTTAGGCCAAAAATTAAGGCGATCCGATATCGGCGAGCCGTGATTTAAGTGTTTTAATTTGGAGTATTAATTTGGAGTAATATTAAAAAAGTGTTTTGTTGATCTTCGGTTTTGTCTTATCATCGTTTGTTTGTTCGTTGCTTGGCAGTCTGTATTGAAAGTGATTATTGGACGATTTTCATATAATTTTCCCACGCGATTTTCTCCGGAAATTCATAGCCGATTTTATTAATTTTTGGGTTAAAAAGCTAGTGCAGGTTTCGACGAAGAGTTTAGGCCAAAAATTAAGGCGATCCGATATCGGCGAGCCGAGATTTAAGTGTTTTAATTTGGAGTATTAATTTGGAGTAATATTAAAAAAGTGTTTTGTTGATCTTCGGTTTTGTCTTATCATCGTTTGTTTGTTCGTTGCTTGGCAGTCTGTATTGAAAGTGATTATTGGACGATTTTCATATAATTTTCCCACGCGATTTTCTCCGGAAATTCATAGCCGATTTTATTAATTTTTGGATTAAAAAGCTAGTGCGGGTTTCGACGAAGAGTTTAGGCCAAAAATTAAGGCGATCCGATATCGGCGAGCCGTGATTTAAGTGTTTTAATTTGGAGTATTAATTTGGAGTAATATTAAAAAAGTGTTTTGTTGATCTTCGGTTTTGTCTTATCATCGTTTGTTTGTTCGTTGCTTGGCAGTCTGTATTGAAAGTGATTATTGGACGATTTTCATATAATTTTCCCACGCGATTTTCTCCGGAAATTCATAGCCGATTTTATTAATTTTTGGGTTAAAAAGCTAGTGCAGGTTTCGACGAAGAGTTTAGGCCAAAAATTAAGGCGATCCGATATCGGCGAGCCGAGATTTAAGTGTTTTAATTTGGAGTATTAATTTGGAGTAATATTAAAAAAGTGTTTTGTTGATCTTCGGTTTTGTCTTATCATCGTTTGTTTGTTCGTTGCTTGGCAGTCTGTATTGAAAGTGATTATTGGACGATTTTCATATAATTTTCCCACGCGATTTTCTCCGGAAATTCATAGCCGATTTTATTAATTTTTGGAATAAAAAGCTAGTGCGGGTTTCGACGAAGAGTTTAGGCCAAAAATTAAGGCGAGCCGAGATTGAAGTGTTTTAATTTGGAGTATTAATTTGGAGTAATATTAAAAAAGTATTTTATGTTGATCTTCGGTTATATCGTACGAATATAACAATGTATGTATGTATGTACAAGTGTCTGTTGCTTTGCATTCTTTGACTTTTGTGGGAATAAAAAAAAAGTATTGAGCAAGAATATAATGACACATGTGCTTGCACTGGGTCTTTAAATAATTTTAAGTATTAATATTATTTAACTGTAACGTCATCATATGATTGAACGCTGTTTTTTATTTTCCAATGTAACATTTACGAATGTGTTCATAGAAATCGAACAGGTACCGTGTAGCAAAAAGGTGTTAACACATCGCCCGTGAGTTCGAACACTCATTGGATTTTTTTTTATTAAAGGTTTAAACAATTCCGGGAAATGATTTGATTTGTGCTTGCCCTCTTCCTAGAAGTAATTATTACTATTATAGTTAGATAGATTATTTATAACCAGAATGCAATTGCACCAATGTACACCAGATTTATTAATTTCAGTTTGCAGCTTATCAAATTTAATGGGTAGAGGAGTGACATAGGGGCCACTCCTTGTAATAACACTCACTATATGTGTGAGTAATACCACAGGCATGGAATAGAGTGGATCGTGTTTAATATCATGTACTTGAGTGCATGTGATATTAATATGTCAATCGCATGACAGCCACGCTCATGAAATATTTCAAATGGCAACAAAAGTCGCCGATAGCATTTGCAAATGGGATGGTTCCCTGGATGTATACCGCTGTATGGGGTTATCGTGTGGTGGCGAGTGCTTGAGACAGGGATAGAAAAGAGCATTGTCACTTCTGTACTAACCAAAATTATTAGAGTGCTAAAATTCCAATTTTTCATTAAAAATGATAAGTTGAACTCGTTATTTAAACAACAAATAGTTCATATCTTGATTGAATGGGATGATACCAATCCACACGAGATCCACCAAGTGGCAATGCAGCCGCAGAAAGTCGCTATTTGGTGTGGACTGTGAGCCAGCGGCATCATACTTCTTCGAAAACGATCATGTCATTGATATCACCGTCATCGAAGAGCATAAATCCATTTGTATTTGCGTAGTACACGTGCAGTGGCAAGCGATGGACACTTATCCGAAGTGTCGCAAAAAAAGTTTCTCATTTTAAGAGAACAACAAATCGTCGAATAACTACTTATTGTTACTCGTCTGTGGGCACTGCCAGACTGTATATGTTCCTTTTTTGCCCTTACTCAAACATACCGAGAGCGATCACATCGAGTGTGCCGCGACGTGGAAACTGAACGTAGTACCACGAAGTAACTACATGTACACAGTGTTGCCAGTTTAGCACTTTAAGTGCAATTCTAGCTTCTTTTTTTGGCTTTTTCATTTTTTTTTCTGGAAAAACATGCTAAATGCTTTTTAGCAAATTTTTGGGAAATTTTTGCTAACTTTAACTTTTCTTGCTTCGTTTTTGGCATTTTTGTCGATAAATTGCACTTTTTCTACAATTTATGGCTGTTGTTCGGAATTAAACTCTGAAATAATGCTTATTTTCAACCAGGAATTATAAGATATGTATATAGAATTATAACGGGCGTGGATGTTAAATATGGACGCACGTTGGCATTTAAAAAATCCTTTACTGCAAAAGTATGTATGTTGGTCTAGACTTTTATTAGCAATTTCTTTAAATTTGATGTACGGAGAATATGACTCTAAAAAACAAAAATAAATTTGAATTTTCCTCTAAGTACATTACTGGTCAAAATCGAATAAACGGTTCAACCGTCTAATTATTTTAATAAGTTTAAGAAACGGAAACAGCTTTCATTAAAGCGGTTAATTTGGTTAATCGCCCAGCTTTAGAATGGGAGGGTATAGTGATTTTCTCTAGTTAAGTACAAATTTTGCCGCGGCAAAAGACATGGTCGCTGGTGGCACAAGATTCCAGCATAAAGGCATTCACAAAGCTACTTGGGTATCCCATAATTAAAGAACGAAGAACCAAATTGATCCCACTCATCCAGTTTAATGGAAGAACGAGTGATCAGAGGAGCTAACATCGATTCTGATAACTACCAGGTAGCAGCAAAGGTTCGCACAAGATTAAGTAGCGCGAAACCAGACGCAGAGACAGCTGCAATCATCAGATGAAATCAGAGCCTACTCAAGGACACTCTCGCAACTTTTGGCATAGAGCCCGGCCCTCCCGATGACGTCCTGAAGCACAGCGGAAACCCATTTCCGACTCAACCAAAATTGCCGCAACAACCGTACTTGGTTTTGAAAAATCGCTTCGCAACAAATCTTGGTACGATAAAGACTGTCGCATAGCAAATCATGAAAAGAACTCTGCACGAATGGCAATGCTTGAGACAATTGTAACGCGAGCTGCGACTGAGGGGTATAAGGAAAAAATAAACGAGGTAAACCGCCTCTTTAGGCGCAAAAAACGGCAGTGTGTGGAAATTGAGATATACAGAAGGAAGAACGAAGACCGAAAATTCGATCAAAAAGTCAAAACGGGACTAAAGGACATGGTTCAGAGCCCCCCTACTGTAAGGACAAGGACGCAAATCTCATTGCAGATGTGCACATCATGTTGGGAATATGGAGATACCATTTCTCCGCGTTACAGCTACCTGAGATATCCAATGACGATGAGAAAATCGATCACAGTTTGGACAACGACGTCGATTGCCCCTTCTAACCAAGCGCATCCGGTATGCGGTTTTATGTCAGTTTGTTCGGATTATTGTCGCAATCACAGTCAGTATATCAGTTTAGCAATGAAAATCAGCCAGCAATTTTAAGTCCTGATGAGAACACCTATTTTCAATAATAAAATAAGTCTGGTTAAATAATAAGCAATGACAAAATTTAATTATTGTCCTTAAAGGTTTACGGCAATTACCATGTTGACCAGCCAGCTATACAGACAGACGAGCATGGCTCAACTTCTGACTTCTTCTATGCGTTAAAATTTTTTCCGTATCAAATGATATATACTTCCATCCCTATGGGTAAGAGTGTTCGAATATGTATGGTTTACGAAATTGTGTTTTTTATCGAATATAGGCCGAAAAGTGCCGCAGTACTACAATTTTTGAATGTTTCAGTTTTAGCACTTTTTTTGCAAATTGCTCTTTTTTTGGCATGTTTTTTTCGACAGCTTCTAGCAACACTGAATGTACAACGTGCAGTTTGACAAATTCAACAAAATTTTCTTGTAGTGTTACACTACAGTGAGCAACGAAAATAGTTGTACACTACTCGAAATCAAGAAAATTATAATACAAAGTAAAAATTATTTAGTTTAGCATTTTAATTGGATATATAAAATATAATATATATACATATATAATATAATATATTTTGTTATGTTTTTATATTTATTTCCTAGCACTATGAATTCAATGTGCAATAATGAGACATTGGCTGTAAATTATTTTAAATAACAGAAAATTCATGCAAAACATCATCGTCATCATCAACAACACTGTAGTTCTTTCAGCTTTGCTCTACACATACATACATACATACATAATTTGCAAATATTCGTGGTACCATGTGAAGTGAACATAATATTTCTAGTACTTAGGCTTTGCTCTTCACATATATGTATATATATGTGCGCTTTCTTTGGTACACATATTACTGCGGTTACTTACTCGTTGGTATTTACCAAACAAGCGATTTCTTCTCTTTCACTGCTTGCGCTCTGAGAGAGAGTACGTGTATTTGCTCTATTCGACTTCGAGTTTCACATATGCAGGAAAATGTTATTCGTTGCAGACCTTTACTACCTACCAACGAATGATGACTAATTTATTTTAAACAAAGTTGATGACATATGTAGATGTTAACAGAATATGCTTCCAATAGAACGGCGCTACGTGCCACATATCTGATGCCCAAGTGGACATTCTACTCGAGTGATTTGAGGACAAGGATTTCTCACGCAGAGGCCACGTGAACTGGCCACCGAGATCGTGAGATTTTACCCTGTTAGACTTTTTCCTGTGGGGTTTCCCTAAATCGAAGGTGTATGCCAATAATTCTTTAATTGTAATATTCTTTCGGATTCATTTTTAACAGATAACATGTCACCTTTAGGACTTGAGCCTACAAATTGCACTCAGCCAACACATTACACTTTTAGGAACAATACTTTGCTGGACCTGTTTTTTGTCAACAATCTTTCTAAAGTACTTCTGTACGACCAAATATCTTCTCCATGTTTTTCGAAGCATGACCTGATATTGTTAACGTATGTCTTTCAGATCAAATCAGAAGATAAAATCTACACCTATCGATATTTTAAAAATATAGATTACAATTCGCTTTACGATAGCTTTTTGCAAATTCACTGGGAAAGTATATATGAATAATATGTCAAACATAGATGATATGATAACTTTCCTTGACGAAAATGTTCTGAAACTTTACGATGAAGCGGTACCTTTCTAAGCGGTAGATCTAAACCCCGAATTAGTGCTATCATTAAAACCTTAATTCAGCAAAGAAATATTGCGTTCTCTAGATGGAAACGTTTCAAAACTTCTGAACTTAGGGATGAATATCGTGCTGTCAGAAAAGAGGTAAATCGCAGAATTAAATTGCCGAATTAGAATATTATTCCAAACTCTTTGGTTTTGCTTTGAAATCCAGACAAACTTGGAGAACAATTCGTGATATAGCAATTGGGAAAGTGGACGTAAATGGCAATATATGCTCAATGGATGTGAATGACCTTAATTCTCGTTTTACAAATTTGCCTGTAACATGGATTTTTACAATTTTGATTATGCAGCAAGCTGCACTAACGATGACCATAATTTTGAATTTCTATGTGCAAATCAGTTTTATGTCTTATCTGGTTGTATGTCTGTGAAGTCAAATGCAATAGGCTGTGACGGTATTAATCCAAAAATTTTTAAACTCCTTTTACCCTCACTACTTCCGTTTGTAACTCATATTCTTAATTTTATTATCATGTCTAGTACTTTTCCTACTAAATGGAAGAACGCTAAAATAATTCCTATACCTAAATCTGACAAAGAATACCGACCAATTGCAATATTGTGTTATCTTTCTAAAGTCTTAGTAAAACTTTTAAACAGTCAAATGAGCAATTGAAGATACGAGAATGAAAAGTGGATATGAACCATTTTGGGCTAAAATGAGTTTTATGAAGTTTACTATTCCCTGCTACTTTACGCATCGTTAGGTATGAAAACTGCACATATTGTGTTATTGTGTTATATATGTGTATAAACGTTCATTGTTAGCAAAAAAATCTTAATTAGATATAAACTGTTTTTTTGTTCTCCTGTAAAATTACCTTTCTGGTTCATATCCACTTCTCATTCTCACGTCTTCAATTATCTAAACGATTATAATCATTTATCGAATGTTCAATCAGAATTTCGTCCAAATCACAATTGTGTGACTGCGTTAATGGACGTAAGCGAGAATATAAGACGTAATCTTGATGATGGTAAAATTCATTTTTTTAGTACTACTTGACCACTCTAAGGCTTTTGATACTGTTCACCACCATTTGTGTATGAAACTTCGTCACTTTTTTAAGTTCTCGTATACCTCTACTCAGCTCCTTACCTCGTACCTTCATGATCGAACTCAGCCAGTATTTTTAAATACAGTTTAAATACAGTTTCATCTCTCCCCGGTCCCTTCATGGGATGTAATGGGAAACCATTTATTTTTTTATTTTTTCATCTCAACCACTGAAGTTAACAAGAGGTGTACTCCAGGGATCTATTTTGGGACCTCTTCTGTTTTCTTTATATTTCAACGATCTTCCGCAGCTATGATCCCATTGTAACATACATATGTACGCGGACGATGTTCAATTTTATCTTAGTAGCCCCTCTCACTCTCTTAAGCAAAGCATTGACAATCTTAATTCTGATTTTATAAAAATTCAACAATGAGCAATGGCTAACGGCCTATTCTTAAACCCACTAAAGTCTTAATACATAAAAGATCAGTAAACCCCGTGATTTTAGATGACTTATTTATAAATGACCAGCCAATTTCTATTACTTCTACAGCTAAAAACCTTGGTATTGTTTTTAATAATAACTTGTCTTGGACTAATCATGTTAATTTGCTAGTTGCTCAAATCTATGCTAAATTAAGGATGTTATGGACTACCCAATCTGTTACACCATTAAATGTTCGTTTACTTCTTGCTAAATCGTATTTAATTCCTGGTTTGATTTATGGTTGTGAATTATTTGCAAATTGTTATACTGCTAGCAAGCGTAGGCTTAATGACATTTACAACAACATTGTTAGATACGTGTATGGTTTAAGGAGATTTACTTCTACCTCATCATTCTCTAATAAAATATATGGAATATCTTTTGATAGTCTCCTGAAAATTAAAGTTCTTTTATTTTTCCATAAAGTAGTATATACCAAAATGCCTAAATATCTATATGAAAAAATCAGATTTGCACGATCCAACAGGGATAAAAAGATAATTCTTCCGATTCATCACACACTAGTATCGGAATGGCAATTTTCCCTTCACTCTATTCGTCTTTGGAATCAACTACCACCAAACTTACAACTAACGAGTAATGTAACGCATTTTAAAAATCAACTATATACATTGTTTTGAATAATTCGATGTATTAATTTTAATTTTAATCTTGTTTTTTGTGTTAAATTTGTACTAGTTTTATGTCTATTTTTTTCTATTATATTTTTTTTAATTAGGAAAATAAATTTTTGGCTTTAAAATGTATTCTCTTTTTATTTTATATTTATTTGTTATTATCATTTTACACTATACAGTCGAACTTCCATAACTCGAATCACCATTATCCCCAAAAAAACTTCGACTTACGGAGACTTCAATTTATAGAAAAAAATTTTTTCTAAAAAAATACTCAATTACAACTTTAAAGTATGTATATTAAATTACGAATATGTATTTATTTTTTGTTTAAAACACACATTACAGAAAATTATAATAAGTTACAGTGAAGTAAAATATTCTGAAATTAGTGATTGAAAATTAATTTTTTTTTTGTAATTTTCAGTAAAAAATTACTCTAATTTGTTTAAAGTCGTATAGTGCTCATCAGATGTAGTGTCATTTGTTTGCAAATATAAACTCAATGTTCGGAAAGCATTTTCTACATCATTTCTGGAAGGCTGGTGAATAGTTTCTTCCACCGATCCCTCGCCATCACTTAAGATTGGATCATCTAATTCAGGGCCATAATTCTCAACAATATCATCCTCTGTAGGAAAGCCAGTTGTGCAAAGGTCATTATCTACTGCAATATAATCCTGAAGAGTAGCAATGCAAGTTATTTTGTTTGCTTTTAACCATGCTTCGTAATCAGCTTCAACTACATTTTGATATTCATCAATATTACTCAAAAAACTGAGAGGTATGTCTTCTTCCTCTTCCCATTCAGAATATTGACCAAATCCTTTTTTTTGAAGCAATTCGCTATGGTTTGATTTTTGACGTCAATATCCCAAGCTTTTGTTACATGATTGATGCAATCCATAAGTGTAATATCTTGTTTTTCGTTTGCCTCTATACGCTTTAGTGCTTATTTTACCATTCTGCTACGATAAAAAACTTTTAAGTTTTGAATTACTCCCTGATCCAGCGGTTGCAATTTGGAGGTCATATTCGGTGGAAAAAATGTGAATTCAATGGATGTGCTGGGCAATTATCAATAAACAATAAAATTTTTCGTCCAGTACTTTGAAAGCGCTTATCCAAATTTAGAACCCATTCTTCAAAAAATTGGCCAGTCATCCAGGCCTTGGAGTTTGCTTTATAGTCTACTGGTAACCACTTAATACCACGAAAGCACCGTGGTTTGACACTTTTTCCAATCAATAGAATTTTAAGTTTTTCCGAGCCATCCATATTTGCTGCCAGCATTAACGTAACCCGCTGCTTGCTATTCTTGCCTCCGTGACAATTTTGGTTTCTAAACGTCAATGTTTTGTCTGGCAAACATTTAAAAAACAACCCTGATTCATCCGCATTAAAAACATCCCGTTCACAGTACTTTTTTTTAATAAATTCGGCAAAACATAGTTTTTCCACTTTTCGCAGTCCACTTCACTAACGTCATTGCTTTCACCACACGCTCTTTTATATCCCACAGCATATCTAAAATAAAAAAAGCCCACATATTATTTTATCTACAAATTGAAAGTTTCGCCAATTGAACGTTTTGTTCAATACCTCTGCTTCCATTTATCAAGCCAACCTGTGCTTGCCATAAAATGATCATCGCCAAAGCGCTTTGCAAACTCCTTTGCCTTCCCCTTTAATATTCCTCCAGATATAGGCATGTTTTGATGTCGAGCTGCCTTAAACCAATCGAGGACTGCTTTATCGATGTTTTGAAATACTGTGGTTTTAATCCTTTTACTACCCAGACGAAATCCCGATTCAAACGACGTAATAATTGATTCCTTATTCTTAAAAATCGTTGAAGCCGTACTGGCTGGGATACCATATTTTTCAGCTGCTTCCTTTTTCTTTAAGCCACCTTCGACTTCTTTCAATAGTTTATACTTTTCTTCAATAGACAAACATTTCAAAACACGTTTAGTTGCCATGATAATTAACAAATACGATATATTTTCCCTGTGTCATCAAGCGCGACTGACATTTGTGCAGTGAACAGCATACGAAAACAAAAATAAGCATTTTGTGAACTAAAAGGGATTTCCCCGAATAAAAAAACGGATCAAAACATATGTAAGTATATAACATGTTTTTAGAAAATGTAGAGCGAAAGAGAGAAAGTACAATACTGCGAGTTATAGAATGAGAGAAAGCATATTACTTCGAGTTATAGAAGTCATAATTATGTATTTTCGTTCGAGTTATGGAGAACTTCGAGTTATGGAAGTTCGAGTTACGGAAGGAAAATTTTAAGTTAAATACTCTCTTAATGCTACTGCCAACCCATTTAGTTCGAGTTAGAGAAAATTCGAGTTAAAGAAGTTCGAGTTATGGAAGTTCGACTGTATTTTTATTTCATTATATTCTTGTTTTAACGTAATAAAAGTGTAACTAATGCGACAAAGTCATCGAAAGTTGCGCCTCTCGGATACAACCTACCCAGGCAATTTTAACGATGTCATTGTACGCACATAATGTCATTCATAGCCTTTTCAAGGAAAATAACAAACTCGTTGATAGCTTACACGCCGCTTGTTTTATGCAATTGTAACATATATCCCTCCCTATTACAAACCCCTTAATTTCAAATTTAAAGTAGGAGCATTTGTTGACAGGGTGTGTAACATTTCTTTCTGAAGTACTGTAGTACTTATATATTTAGAATAACTATTTTGTGTATCAAAATTATCATGGGAGTACCATGGTACTTTGGTGGATCAAATTGTTTAAAATAAGTACAATTGTACCATCCGTGGCTTGAGAAGCCCATCTTTTGTGCAATACTGAGCAGGCTCCAGAGAATGGCACGAATGTGCACCACTGCCATCGTATCAAAATAGTTTTAATTGGACCACATTGCCCATTACTTCTCACATCTGGATTATGGAGTCCAGCTCATGGTTCAAAGCCAATCCCAAGTTGTCGGCGGCGGCTGAATTATTTTAGGGTCGTTGGCAGCGGCATTTTCAGAATTTGAGCGGAGGCAGCTGAATTTTTGCGCGTATTTCTGTGATTTCTTTTAAAATCTTTGTTGTCATGGGGTCCGATCAGCAACTTTGATGTTCAAAAATAATTTTTTCACCAAACAAAACTTTAGCAACAGCAACGTGTACTACTAGAACACTTTCACAACAAATAATCTATCGGAATACTTTGAAAACTTTGCCGAGAGACACTTTAATAATATAGACCGTAGACCGATTATTCCAGTTACAATCCGAATCTACTTACCTGTCTCTATGCAACTCTACATTTGTAGCTTCCTAACAAACTGACGAATTTGACTGGAAAAATCCAATTATTTTTTTGCTTCGTTCCATAATAATTCGGCTGTTTTCGTGTCTTCCTTGTCAAATAAGAATAAATGGTTTCCCATGAAGGGATTGTGGAGAGCTACTCTCAACCAGTGAGCTGTGTACTTTCTTGTTTTACACTTACTGATTGGGACCTACAGTTTTGACACCAGTACCGAAAGGTAATTTGAGAAGCTTTTTCATGGCTAAGTACTCGATAGTACCGCAGTCACTAAGCGAAGTGACCGTCGACGAAAGAAATGAAAGGTGGTCAGAGCAACGTACTCATATACATGAGCCGCGCACCATTGCACCACCGACGGCCACCCTTGTCAAATAATATACAGGCATATTTTTAAGGATCAGTTGTTTATTTTCACATGGTTGGCTGGCTTTGCTGTTTGGCCGGCTAGTGTTTCAAGTCGGTATGACTATGGTCCCGACGGCACAGCTGATCGATTATGAGCTTGGAAATTCATAGAAAAGGAAGTGGATGGAGTAAAAGCAATAGGTGACTGCAACCATTAATAGAAAAAAAAAATTGCACCATTTTATCAAAACCTCTTAGAAGCACGCAACAATTTCTTATTTTTCGGTTGGATGCTCGTTTTCGAGACATAGTCGGGGTTTCTACATTTTTCGTATTTTCGATTTAAAATGGGGATGTGTAAAGGCCGCTTAACCAAACCCATGTGGAATCGTGTTGGGAAATGCCCCATCGTCATTTCCCCATACCCTGTATGGGAAATCGTCATGTGTGATTCCCCATTGTCGTGGGTAATTACCCTTTATTTTCCCCATACGCTATGGCTAATGTGTAATCGTGATGGGTAAACGGCCCTTGTAACAGTTTGCATGAACCATATATATGTTTGGAACTTCCATGTACTTACGTGCAAGCACTGTTTTAATGAGTTTTAGAACTGGTGTTTTTTTTGTTTGTTTGTTGTCAGTCTCGTTTTAGCTTTCAGCAGTTTTCAAGAAACAAAGAAATATTGGGGTCTCAAAAAATATATTTTAACATATTAATCAGTGTCTTCAACATATAACATTTAGTAGCAAACACAATGTGATTGGATACAAGTATACTTTATTTGTGACAGGCAACAAAAACGTTATCCAAACGACAAAAGGACAGATTTGTCAGCATGTATGGGGAACTAACCACTATTTTCCCCATACCCTGTGATTAATCGGTAATCGTGACGTGTAGTTCCTCATTGTCGTGGATAACTACTCATTTCCCCCCCATACCCTGTGGGTAATGTGTAAACTATTATGTTTAATGGGTCACCCAGGGCATCATATTACACACGATTTCCACTGATATTTTTGCTTATAGCTTGGGTCTACTGGTCATCACAACATAAAATTTTGCACATTGGCAAATATTTACCTCAAAAATACTAAAGAAATATCTTTTACCTTCTCCATTTTAAGATAAATTATACCATCCTGTTAGTCAATTCAAATGATAATTACATTTAAAGTATATAATAATCGTTTAGACCAATCCTTGATTGCCTGTGCCGACATCATATTAACAAACGGAGGTGGTGAAGTAAATTTTTGCGTTTACATATGGCACGGTGCGGCTGAGGTGAGGCGTTACTCCAATTTTTAGGGCGATTCAATTTCTAGGTTTTGTTTAAATGCAAAACTAATTTTTTTTTTGTGGTTAAACATGAAGATTTTATTTTTACAATAAAAGAAATGATTTAGTTAAAGTAGATAATTTGCTGGATATTCAGAAAGAAATTAAACATTTAATTTGTGTTCAAAAATTTCGAAATATTCTGTTTTTAGAGGCAATTTTATTTTTAACGGTTGTTCTATTTTTGTATTTATACCTCATATTTGGTAGACGAGTTTTCAAGGCTGACGATAATATCGCTAACCACAATGTTGCGAAGATTATGATCGTCTTTTCTCCAGTATACTTTTTTATTACTTTGGTTTAACGCGTGTGGAAAGGTCTCCATAAATGCGGTGCATTGTATTGAACTTAGGATGTAGAAGTGGGCGTAGCAGGAACGAGGGAATAGTTATTGTTGATGTTTGACATACATAACTTGTTGATATCAAAAGTAAGACACTTTCCGGAAGCCAATTCTATATACGGTCTGTTCTACTGAATTGCTCCGTAGTGTGTAGTTCGATCTACCGGCCAAGTGACAAGTAGATGTGAACCCCTGAACAATAGTGTAGTGCGGCTAAATACCCTAACCCTTGGTATGAGTTCATGTTTCCATTGAAATATCGATAGATCAGCGTTACACATCTTACATTTCGATTATATTCCAACCAGATAACAGAGTTGGCTACCCTGCTATCACCCACTAACAACATCCTGGGCTTTGAAGTTGGACTTTGGGTCATCTGCCCATATATGAGCGTTATATTCAATTATCGGCTGAATATACATGATGTAGCTATTCAGAAAATCAGATAGAACGAAAAATATCCTACACCGATTTAGAAAACCGCTGTTTATTCCAGCGGACGTAACACTGAAGTTTCATGCCTAGACCAGTGACACCCAAATTTTGAATTTCCATAACACGCGTGATGGGCACCAAAATGCTGTTTCTGCGATGACGACACACATGGTAAAATGAGAAGGTAAGCTCGGTAGACAGCTGATTTCAATTTTTTCTCGTTGTTTAGTTGGCCGCTTCTGTCAGATTCAAAGGTTTTGTTTCTGTTTACATTTATTTGTTGGTATACGTATGTGTTGACTTTGACATGAGAAAAAAAAAAAAATGGTGTCCCTTAACATCCCATGAAGGGATTGGGGAGAGCTTCTCACAATCAGTGAGATGTGCGCTTTCTAGTTTTATACTCACTGATAGGGACCTACAGTTTTACACCGGTTCCGAACGGTATTTTGAGAAGCATTTTCATGGCTAAGTACTCGATAGTGTCGCCATCACTAAGCGAGGTGACTGTCGTAGAAAGAAATGTAAGGTGGTCTGAGCAGGGATCGAACCCACGTTCTCATGTACAAGAGCCGCGCACACTAGCCAGAGCCTAAACAAAAACAAAATGCCTGTTGTTCTTGCCCACAATTGTTGTTGTATCTACTGCGACTACTTGGTATTTTTACTATGCCCACACACGTATAGTATAAGCTTCTTCGTCTGATTTCGATCGGGGGCGGTCGGCTCTTGCTTTGTTTACATTTTTTCATTGCAAATCAAATTAGTGGCTGGTCACCATTTGCTGGGGAAGGGTCACGCTGCGTAATTGTTTAAAAATACATCAAATTGAACTTCGGTCTATTCTGCTTCACACACAAGGGCAATATGTTAAAATATGTGTGTGGGCATCACTGGCCTAGACCATCAAGAGTTGCATTACCTACACCACCCATTTATATCGATGCCAGACACGAGTCAATTCCCTATCGGTCTTTTATGAGTTCACTCAAGATCAAGTTAACTTTTTGCTAACTCATTTACAACTGACTTCTAGCTAACTCAAAAGTTATGCAGACTTTAGTCAATTGTTTTTTCCAACAATCGGACTTATTCTCGATAAGTAATGAATTAGCTTTTTGCTCACTCAAAGCTGATGCAGATGTAAGTAAACATTAAGCCATAGTAATAAAATTCAAAGAACAAAAGAAGAGACGAGAATAAAAAACAACATAACTGTGAATCTAGATGTGTTTTCGCTTATTTCTTTCAGTTTAGCTCGTGGTTTCAGGAGACACGTGTCAGTTCGAGAAAGTCAAAATAAAAATATAAAATATTAATATGCATATTTTTCTATATTTTTAATTTCAGAAGACTGAAATATTAAAATTTTTTAATAATTTTAGGTCAATAAAAAAATATTAAAACATGTTTTTTCAATTTTTATATTACAGTTTAATGACTCATACATGTTATGTCATCAGAGTGAGTTAGTACTCACTCTGCATAAGTTTCAGTTAACCACAAGCTAGCTGACTGCAAGGTTATCAGTAGCTAGTCAGTTTTTATGCGTCAAAAACTAACTCATAGTGAGCTAGCTTGTGGTTAACTGAAACTTATGCAGAGTCAGTGAGTACTGACTCACTGCAATGCCGTCATGTGTAAAAACTGAATAGGATTTAATAAGGAAAATGAGTCAGCTTTCGCGTCACTTGTGACTCATCTTTGACTAACCACTTGTTAGCTTGAAGTTAACTCAATTCCCGACAGGGTTGTTCGCTTGTCCGCAAGTATGCAACACTGGGTATTATGTCCAAAAAGGATGAACAGGTAGAGAAGCAAAAAACCACGCAATTTGGCAACCCCAGTAGAAGAGAACCAAAAAAGTCGACGCGATTCACTCAAACGCGTTTCTTTTCCGCGTGATAACTTGATTATTTCATACTTTTTACATACTTCATGTAATTCTATTTAAAAAAATTTATTAAATTTCTATAGTTAGATACGGTAACATCATCAGAACACTGTTCGTGTATTGAAATATTCCACGAAGAGAGTAAGAGAGCGAGCAGAGAAACGACACGTTTCACTCGTTTTCTTTGTTGGCATTCCACTCATGAGTAAATTTTCTTCTCTATACAATAGTTGCTTTATATTATGTCCAAAAATTATGCCAAGAAGGCGACTGCTTTTTGCGGGTAGGTTGGCGATATCTGCCCGTGCATTGGTCTGGCTACACTTCGTCATTAAAAAATAAACATTTTATGGTTTAGGCACAACACAAAAAATTACAAATTTAAAGCCAAATGGAAAGAGTATTTTGAAATTAGAAAGAAAACACCATTTTCGCAGATAAAATTAGATGTAAAATCTAACACACAATCAGTGACTTAATCGGCTCACATTGTAATTATCGACGGCGTCTTGAGTTGCAAAAAACTTTAAACGGCGGCAGCTCAACGGCCAATTTTCGATCGGCTTCATTCTCTAATTTCATGGGTGGCTTGCAAACCAGTTAAATTTTTTATATGTTTTTTTATCAGTGTTGCATTTTTTGGTATTTCAGCTTTGTTACATCAAATTGTACACCAATTTAAAATAAGGTTAAAAATTATACTTCAGTTTTTACAGATTAAAATTGTATGTGCAATCTTCTGGATTAGCATCGGTTATCGTAATTAACTTCGAAAAGCGATAATCGTAGTCTATCTCTTTTATCATGGTAATGTCGTGAGCATAGACTAATGTCATATAGAGCTGCCATTATTCTCATCTGACATTTCATTTCACACTATTCGTGGTGCGGTGGGTGCGATTGAGAGTGATTTGACGTAATTGGTCGTACACCAGGTGGAATTACAAAAATTGTTGACTTAAATTTGTCATGTCGTTTTGGCTTTTTTTGTTATTCTTTATTGTTAGTATCCATATATTTGTGGTGCATTTACACAAAAATTTTAATGCACAAAACGAAATGCCGTTCCTTTTTTCTTGTTGGTTGGTTTGAGCCATTTCCTCCATCTAGTATTATTAAAGCAACACTTTCCAACATGCAACCTCCATCTGAAACACACCAAATGTCATCAATTGACTACTCTATACGTCATTACTCTATGGTCGTAATTATCATTCTACGGCAAAAAGGTGTTCACATGCACTTATACTCGATTTAGTTTTGACATTTTTGTATTTCATTCATAGAATAACACATACGTAGAAGGTTTTATTCGCTCAATAAATTAAACGTCATAGGTACGATGGAAATTACACAGTGGAGGGTGGAAAATATGGGTTCAATAATACCAGATGGTGGCAATAGTATACAGCGATCCGCAAAGGAACTACACCCGAATTTCGTGTTTTTGTGGCAAACTAGTTGTGTTAAATACAATACAAATGAATACCAACGTTAAAAGTCAACAAAAAAGTGCAAAATACATTTAAATTTTTCAGTTCTACACCAAAACGACAGGAAATAGTTAAGTGAACATATTTTGTAACTCCACCTGGTGTATGTAAATTTTAAATTTAATTTGCTCTCATTTCCACAGACCTACCGAGAGAGTGTGAAATGAAACGTCAGATGAGAGAATAAGTCATGATGAATTATACTAGGTGATACTAGCATCATACAATTCTGCCAAAGCCAGTCATTTGTTCTATTTCTTTCTGGCTTTATTTGTAAAAATAACTTTTTATTTACTTAACGATATTTTTAGGTGGATATGATTTAGAATTTGTAGAAATTTTGAAAGTATTTAGAAAATAAAGAAAGAAAGCAATATGAGCTGATCTTATAATACCACCTCTAATATCAATCCTGTGGCATGTGTCGTCATTAATGTACATGTTCAGTGAAATACATTTCCTTTACATTCCAATTTTCTGTTTACACAGACTCATATTAGAAATCACATGATAATAGTTCGATCTGTCGATTATCGATTAGATCTGAAAGATCGAATGCATGTAAACGCCCTAAAAAAGTTGCTGCTACAGGATTTGGTTGGTAAAAAACCGTTATGTGGGTCAAGTAGAATTCACATACAAGACTTCCAAAAAATCTATTAACCCTTTAACCTCTAGCAATTCACTTGAAGTAAAAACGAGATGGAAATTTACATTTTGGAATGTTTTATATTTAATTTTGTTATATATTCAAATTTCTAAAGGTGGTGAAATGAAGCATATGTCATGCTGCTGTGTGTGTGCATCAAAAGATTTTAAGCAAAACGTTTGAAGAATGCAGTAAATGCAGTTAATTTTAAATTTTAAAGTACAAAACGTACTTTTTGCTCTTTTATACTGCACCAACGCAATTTAGAGAACTTAAGATAAATTACTTATACAGAAGAGGTAATCGCCGATAAAGCGCGTTACGAATATCCTCAAAAAGTGTTAGAACGATTCTGCAGTTGGACCGGGAATCCGACGGTATCCTGATTTTTACAATGGAGTGCATAAAAAATTACTTACTTACTTATTTATCCGGTCTCGAACTAGCCCGGGGGCTCAGGGACCTTATAAAACCTTACATAGTTGAAAACCAGTTCGATCTCTTGCCTTATCTCTCCAGTTGGCAATACCAAGTGTACGCAAGGATTCGTCGACTTGAGCCCTCCAGCGGAGTCTTGGTCTTCCTATTTTTCGTCTGCCTTCGAGTTCGGTTTCGAAAACCCTTCGTGCTGGTTCGACTTCATCCATTCTACTAACATGGCCTAGCCCGCGCAATCGCGTTATCCTGATCCGCTTAACTATGTCAATGTCGGGATATAGTTCATACAGCTCGTGGTTCATGCGTCGCCGATACTCGCCATTGTGCACTATAGGGTCATAAATTTTTCGTAGTATTTTTCTCTCGAAGACTCCTAGAGATGTTTCGTCTGCTTGCGAAAGGATCCAGGATTCTGCGCCATAAAGCAAGACAGGTTGTATGAGAGTCTGATATAGTTGGACTTTTGTTACTAGAGAGAGGGCTTTATCTCTAAAGTGCTTGCTTAGTCCAAAATAACATCTATTTGCAAGCACAATTCTCCGCTTGATCTGAAGGCTGACGTTGTTGTTTTTGGTTACGGCAGATCCGAGGTATATAAATTAGTCTACCACCTCGAAATTATAACGGCTATCAACGTTCACACTTTGGTCTAATCGCGTGGAGGCCCTGTTCCTTGAAACCACTAATTTTGTCTTGTCGTCATTTATCGTCTCACCCACTTTTCCTGCCGCCAGCCTTAACAGCTCCGGCGGTAATCCATCGGCTGCTGCGGCTTTGTTGTTCTTAAGCCGGGCAATAGCTGTTCTGACCTCGTCTTGGTTAGGAGGGGAGCAATCGACGTCGTCGTTCAAATTGTGATCGATTGTCTCGTCACTGGATAATTCCGGTTCCAGTAGCGCGGAGAAATGATCTCTCATTTTCCCAACATGCTCTGCACATCTGCGATGAGATTTCCGTCCTTGTCTTTACAGAAGGGGGACCTGAACCTTGTCCATTAGTTCCGTTTTTGACATTTTGGTAGAATTTTCGGGCTTCGTTCTGCCTTCTGTATTTCTCAATTTTCTCACTCTGCGCTTTCTCCTCTGCCGTTTCTTACGCCTAAAGAGAGACGATTTACTTCCTCTCTTTTCTCCCTATACCGCTCAGTTGCAGCTCGCGTTGCAATTGACTGAAGCATTGCCATACGTGCAGCGTTCTTTTCATCATTTGCAATGCGACACTCTTCATCGTACCATGGTTTGTTACGAAGCAGTTTTTCAAACCCAAGTACCGTTGTTGCGACAGTTTTTATAGAGTCGGAAATGGGTTTCCACTGCGCTTCAGGAACTTTATCGGGGGTCTGTGCCAAAAGTTGCGAGAGCTTCCTTGAGTAGGCTGTGGTTACCTCTGGTAATTGCAGCTTTCCGATGTCCACCTTTCTCAGGTTTGGTTTCGTACGATTTTCGCTCTACGTAATCTTGTGCGAAACTTTGCTGCTACCAGGTAGTGATCAGTGTCGATGTTGGCTCCTCTGATCACTCGTACGTTCATTACACTGGATGAGTGTCTTCCATCAATTACCACGTGATCAATTTGGCCCTTTGATCCGGGGATACCCAGGTAGCCACTAATGACCATGTTTTTTGCCGCGGCAAATTCAATCAGTCTCATACCGTTGTCGGAACTGTCAGCATGGCATTAAAATCTCCTAGTACAATCTTAATGTCATGGACAGGGCAGCGGTCATACGTTTCCTTTAGGAGCTCATAGAATATGTCTTTGGCATTATCATCTTTCCGCCTTGTCTGGGCATGCACACAAATTAGGAAAATATAAAAATATGTATCTAGATGACGCAGTCTTTTGACAACTAGAAATGCGTTACCAAATTCATGTTTTTTTTTTCATGGCAACTGGATAGCGGTAATGTCAGACTTATAACTTTCGCGGACATCTGCCAGTTGGATACTTGCACCGGATCTATATAGAGTTCTTACATTCCAAGTGCATATCCGTAAATCGTGATCCTTATAACGTTTGCGGGGGTCGTCAACAAAAAGGGGTTGTTTTTGTTTTCTTGTTCGTTTGTGTCTATTCACTGCCATTATGAACGGTGGCGGGAGGCAAACCCAATTAACCGGGTGTTTGCATTTTACCTATGGCCAGGATATTTGATTGCAGCCGCCCATTTTGGATCAGACTTTTTTTTTGGTTTCTATCCCCCATTGACCCATGTGTTTGACTCATCCGGCTTCTAAGGACAAGCTTGATGAGCTTCAGTGACATCAGTAAGCCTGAGACATATCAGTGATCGCATAACCAATCAGGCTGCTCATTTGTTTCGCCTTCTTACTTTAGCTAGCTAACGAAGGTTTCCGATAAAGCCCTTGCCCAGGACATGCTGCGTGGAAGTAGGGAGCTGCTTGGACTGCTCAATGAAGGAATTATTTCTGGTCACTCCCAAGTGAATGGCTATCAGAAAATTTCCACCTACCGTGCATTATATTGGATTCGTTTAACCGCACTCAGGCACCAAATGGATATCATGGTTAAGTGACTCGTTCGTCACCTGTCTCTTTCCTTATAAATTTGTTAATACAAAAAACATTTTGATCAAAAACATTTTTAACAAATGTTTTCATTTGCGATTAGTTTGGTTGGGGAAGCAAACAAATTTACTTAACTTGTTGCATAGTGCCGATTCTTTCAAATGTTCGTTTAAAATAATAAGCACCTTAATTTAAACGAAATATTTCCCACTTTGGTTTCACTTAATATGTTTATACGATAGCTTATATTGCGATATCGTATCATACCGCGAATATGTAAAAAGGGTACGCGTATAAACGCTTTAGTGCGATATAAAGTTTGTCACGCAAGTTTAGTACGATTATCGCTTCATATAACGATATGAGAAACAGCTGTTATTGCCAAGATGTATCTTGTGAGAGGTGGACGCATTAAAACACCTCAGTTGAACGAAATATACGTTTTTGTTGCCTACAACAACAACTACTCCTCCGGCTATACCTACAAAAAATAAATCTTGATGAGTTTTTTTTTTGGGTGACTTGCAAGGCTGATGTAGTACAGGTTAACGCAGTAGGATTTGTTGTTGTTGTAGGCACCAACAACAGAGATTTTTCTTTTGTTCTATGACTCTAAATGTCAAATTCAATACAAATACATATGACCAAGCAAAGTAAAGAAAAAAGTACAATAACAAAATACACTGAATTTGACAGATAGAGTCATAAGAAAGCAAAATCAGCTGTTCTAATGCGTTAACCTCTACTAGATCAGCCTTGGTGACTTGCTATATGGCTGTTTATAGCATGATATGTTGAATGTCGTATATACAAAGAAGTGGCGATATCGCGATATGATCTCTCTCATCTTTCCTCACCTAGAATCGGCTTCCGCTTAAAAAGTGGAGTAACGCAAATATTTTATTAAAATATCCTCAGCCATTCCATGAAGAATTTACCCAAATACAAAATGTAAACAATTCACAAACAGCAATTTTCAAAATCTCGACTGAGCTAACACATGGTAATTTACTGATTAGATTTTAAAATAAGACAACAATTTTAACCATCAATGCGAAATTTCACCTATTGGTCGAATAGGTCAACCGGAAATTAAAAATTTTTAATTTAACTTCCAAAACAGACGGATCTATAAAAATTGCTTTATTTTTCTAGTCTCCTGAACCGAATAAATATAATCTGCTAAACTATCTCGACATTAGCAAATGCTTGGACGCATTTATTTTATTTTTACCTGTAGTGGTTGGATTTAAAGCAATTGATATTGCATAATACCTGAGAAATCGAAATCCGGTCTATTGCCCAGGTCCCTGCGAAGAGTAAATCTGGACCTGCGTATAAATCGGCACATCTTAATTGACCGACATTGAATATCTAAATAAATAAGACGGTTCACCGCAAACTCTATAATTACAATATATTTACTTACCTTTCTTAATAACAACATGTTGCGGCTGCAACCATTCTACATTTGTTTTTATATATAAAGATAATAATTGTTTTATAATTGTAAACTTCAGATTTGAAATATATAGAATTACGTTGTGCTAACCGAATTGAAAATTTAAATCGGTTGTATCAACAAATTCATGCGAAATTCGGTTGTAGCAAGTTGTAACGAATTTAGTTGTAGCAACTGACTTAACGACAAAAGCGGCTGTTGCGACTGATTTGTTACCAAATTCGATGGTTGCAAGCGAGTTGATACTATATTTGGTCGTTGCAACTGAATTGATACCAAATTCGGTTGCTGCAACCGAAATTATAGGTAATTTAGGTGATAAAACGAATATATAATTGCATAACCCAAATTTCAGTTTTATTTTTGTTTTGTGGGTATATTTCATTGAACAAAATATTTTAAAATACACAGAAGTGTGCACATGATTAAGTATGGACCCTGTCTTTAGTCGAGCTCGCGATTATAGAGATTTTCGTTTTATACAGTAGGTGAATGATTGACTTAAAGCTGTGGGTAGATAAGTATTATCAATATTGTGTTGCAATGACAAATGGTGGTTATATGTTAACCCGAACTTCAGTTGTAAAGACTAAACTCAATCGTGACAACTCGGAAGCTACAGCCGATTTCCGGTTACTACACGCTGAAAATTTGTTTTCTTTTGTTGTTTGGATGCAAATATAACGTGTTTGTAGCTCGTCCGAAATATAGTATACTTGTGACCAAACACATTGTATTTGCTATTCAATATTACATATTTGAGACACAATGATTAATACGGCATAATATATATTTTTGTGACCAAAATGTTGCTATGATTGTAGAAAACTGCTGAAAACCTAGAAACAAAAACAAAGCTTGCAAACTTATACATGGTTCCTGCAATATGTTGCTGGGGCCGATATTTTCAGCGTGTACAACATCGTCTCAAACAATTAATTCTTAGTGTATGTGAAATTAATTTTGAGTTTGATTTTTTTTTGCTCGATGACTGCGAATAATCGTTCGGATCTAAATAGGCTGCAAAAACCTTCCCAAGCAACATAAGTTTGCAAGCGTTGTTTTCCAGAATTGAAGAACTGCTATTTCTTTGTTGTCTGTCACGTTTTTGTTTTCAGCACTGACCTTTAGGTCACAAAAACATATATTATAATCTATTGATGATTGCGTCTCCAATGTGTGGACTAGAGTGCCCAAAAAACCGGAATTTTTCAAAAACCGGTTTTCGGTTTGTCCGAAAAATCAATTATTCAAGGAAATGGTTATCGGTTTGTTCGAAAAATCAATTTTTCAAGAAACCGGTTTTCGGGTTTTAATTTTGGCAAAAACCGGTGGAAACGGTTTTCTTCGGGTTTTTACTTAAAATTAAATTACACTGTTTAAATATGAGAATTACGTTCTAATTTTCAATAAAAAATATATCATATTCCAATTCGGAATGCATGTTTAACATAAAATTTAACAGTTTTATTCAAGTTCACATTAAACTGATTTAGATTATATTAAAATTTTAAAGAGATTTTCCTGTATGAATCTTATTAAGTTTAAACAATTTTGGTTTTGAAATTAGAAAAAAACATAATGTTTGTAAAGCCTTATTAATTCGCAATTAATTTTTTATTAATTCTTATTTAAGTTATTAAATCATTTTGAAATTCTACCTAAAATAAAAAATTGTTTGAAAATGTCATTTGGAACTTTTATACTATATATATTTGAAAATATAAATCGTGCCTCTCCATTCAAAAATTAGATTAAAATTTGAAAATCATATCAATTATTATATTTTGATGTATAACAATCATCAAAGACAATCTATCAAAGTGAAAAAATGCAAAAAACACACAGCGTTAGCATCACGTACTCGGTTGTTGAACAACAATAGTCTCTGCCTGAAAATAAGTATGATGGTATTGATGTAGCGGCAGCGAACAAAGAGTAAGAGTATCATCGCCAAAGTGTATTGAATAGTATAGAAAACTCATGGAAAGAATTGTATGACTCAAAAGCACTGGCGACATCTGGCGAATGATTCAAAACGTATTGCTCTCTTTTTGTCATATCTTGGTCCATTCATAATTTTGATGTGAAACCTTGACGCCTTTTGAAACATTTATGCTTTTTGTATTGTTTTATGTAATAACATTGTCGAAATGGTGCATTTATGTTGAAATACTCTATAAAGAGAATAAGATACTAGACGACCAGAAGATGTGCGCAACTTAGCAACCCTGGTAAAAGAGAACCAAAAAGAACTAGGAGTTCACTCAAACGCATTTCTCTCTCGCATCATATCTTGCTTATTTCATACTTTTTGCATAGTTTATATAATTTTACTTCAACATGGTTGGAATTTGAACAGTTATATACAATAACACTATCAAAAACCTGCTCGTGTATTGAACTATTCAATGAAGAGAGTAAGAGAGAGAGTAGAGAAGTACTACGGTTTCACTCGTTTTGTTTGTTGGCATTTGAGTGAAGAGAAATTTTGACTGTCTACTTGTACATCTTTTTTGACTTTTTGTCGTCGCTCTGTTTATGATAAAACAACAACAATTATTTCAGTGAACTAAGTATTGCTTTATTTATTTGAACAATATTACATCTAATGTTAAAGCAGGTGTAAGAAAAAAGAAAGTGCAATAGCAGAAGAGCGTTCAGCACAAAAACTATTCATTGTTTTTATTTTCCAATGTAACATTTACTAATGTCTTCATAGAAATCGAACGTGTAACAGAAAGGTGTTAACACATATCCCGTGAGTTCGAACACTCATTGATTTTTTTTACGGATATTAACACAAATTGAGTAAAAACCGTATAACCGGTTAACCGAAGTCAAAACCGGCAGACGCTTAATAGCAAAAAAACCGGTTAATCGGTTTCCCCGGTTTTGGTTTTGGATACTCTAGTTTGGAAACTATATTTGCAACAAGCTACAAACACCATACATAGGTTTTTATTAATTTACATTGGATTTTAATTTAAAACGCAAAAGAATTACCATTGTTCGGAATGTTAATTAAAAAAGTATGAAATTGCATTTGCTCAGGCAGTGCAAATGCAGGTTGTGGAATCGCATGTGAATAATTTTGAATTTTCTTAACTGCTGGCAATTCTGTTTTTAAAGTATTTTTTATGTAGAGGATTGTGGCTTCGATACATGTTGAGGACTATGGCTTCGATAGGTGGTACACAGTAGTACTTTCTAATTCATAAACCTGTAAAGTATATACAAAATATTTGAAAAACAAAACTAACAGGTACGAAGCAAATGCTGTCAAAATAAGTACAAATGTCAATGGTATCAAACATAGAGTAATGACGTATAGAGTAGCCAACTCTCTCAGTAAATTGATGATATTTGGTGTGTTGAAAATGGGCGGTTGGATGTTGGAAAGTATTGCTTTAATAATACCATTTCGTTTTGTGCGTTCATATTTTTGGGTAAATACCAGAGTATTCCAAACCCGTAACTGAAAACCGGTCCACCGGTTCTTTGGGTATACACCGACCGCCGATTTACTGAAAATTTACAACTTCGAACACCCGGTGGAACCGGCTTTTCTTGTCGGCTCCACCGGTTTTTTTTATTACATTAACACATTTAAACTTAACACGAAGCCTTATAAACTAAAAATATTTATTTTTTAAATGGACTGATATCCAGAATTATAATTGTTTTAAACTATGTTTGTATTTAAATACTTTTAAATAAAATCCATTCATAAGTTTATCAAAACTGGATTGCAAAGAACTTTAAATACAAACAAATTAAGACACTTCTTTGGCAAAATGCAAATATATGGGAAATTTTCAATTGAAAATTGCAGTTTTAAATTCTGATAAATTAAGAAATTTATTTTTCCAAATACAAATAGTTGGGAAATTTTCGAAAAAAACATGCAAAGAATTTTAAATTCTGGCAAACTAAAACCTTTCTTTTGCTAATTGCAAATATATGGGAAATTTTCAGAAGAAAACTTGCAAAATAATGTTCTGTTGAAATAATTGAAGATTTCTCTGTAGAAAGTTAAAATTATTTAAGTGTTGCCAATACAAAAGTGAAGTTAGATGAGACGTTTTCTAATAAATATTAATTAAAGTTCCGAAACATTTGAGAGTCGTTTTTTGTATGATAAATCGTCTTTAAAACCACTCACAACTTTTTATGAATAAGGCAGTAAATTTAATATACATATATATTTATATATGTATATGTATTAAGCATTTTTTAAGGAATCTCAAAAAACATTTTAAAATTTAACTACATTCGTTTTTTCTGCGGAAATAAAAGTTTTTTGAATACATTTTCTAATAAAAAAATCCAATGAGTGTACGGGTGATGTGTTAACACCTTTTTGTTACACGGTATCTATTCCATTTACATTAGTAAATGTTACATTGGAAAATAATAAAAAATAATCAATCATATGATGACGTTATATCTATATAATATTAATACTTAAAATTATTTAAAGACCAGTACAAGCACCTGTGCCATTAATTTCTTGCTTAATACTTTTTGTTTTATTCGCACAAAAAGCAAAGAGAATGCAAAGCATAGACACGTGTACATACATATGTGCATACATTGTTATGTTCGTACATACGGTACACAAGTTCACACAATTTTCGTTGCTCTCTTGCTATCTCATTGCTACATACGTACCACGTCATTATTCTCCTTGCTCTGAGAGTGCTCCAGCACCCACACAAGACTTTTCGCTGCCGCTACATCAGTGTGTGTTTTCGCAGTTCGTGTTTCGCTGTCGGACAAATCTGTTTTCTATATATGGGTGGGTCATCCTTATCATTTAGGGTCAAGAGAAGTAGATGTTGGCCGATCCTGAGACCTATCCGATATGAACACAAAATTTCATACAAATCGGTCCAGCCGTTGTGTATATGTATGTATGTGGAGGAGAATATATGTGATCGCAGTCGGACAAACTGTGTATGGGTGTGTTTACTTTGTGGGTTAAGTCCCTACCCGCGCATAGATGTTAACACATCAAAAATAAAGAAAAGTAATTTATCTTACTATATTTTTTTTAGTTTATATGGACGATGCTTTCAAACAATAGGAAACAATTAAAGATAATAATAATAATTTAAAGCAAAGCAAACCCAATCTACAGATATAACGGGTACTCTATGTATACACCAGAGTTCGTATTTACCCCCCAATGAGTATTGGCGACACCCATTGGTTAAAGCGTCCTACGGAGGTAAAATTGTTATTATTTTTTCGATTGGACGCACCGTTTTCGAGTTATAGCCACTTTTTTATTTTAGCGATTTTCTTGTTTTGGCGATTTTTCGAAAAAAAAAATTCTTCCATACGAATTGGACCACGTTATGAAAACCCCTTACAAACACACAAAAATTGGTTATTTTTTCAATTGGACGCTGCGTTTCCGAGATATAGACATTTTTTCTAATTTTGTCATATTATCAATCAAAAATGGGGATGAGTTACCCTGGGTAACCCATTGCCCATCGTCGTGGGTATCTACCCATTATTTTCCCCATTTCCCTGAGGGTAATGAGTAATCGTGATGAGTAATTCCCCATTGTCGTGGGTAGCTACCCATTATTTTCCCCATTGCCCTGAGGGTAATGGGTAATTCCCCATTTCGTGGGTAGCTACGCATTATTTTCCCCATTGCCCTGAGGGTAATGGGTAATCGTGATGGGTAATTCCTCATTTTCGCGTGTATTTTGCCCATACCCTGTGGGTAATGGGTACACGATAGCTACCTATTCCCCACGGCAATTATAATGGGTTACCCTGGGTAACCCAGGCTAACTAATTACCCAAGAAATACGAACCCTGGTATATACCGAGTGCATAATGTCTTCTCGAAAACTTTCTCACATATCGGTACATTTCTGTTGTTCTCTATGTTCTCAAAATTAATAACTCCATTGATTACTCTATTCTTCTGCTCCAACAACTTCAATGTCGTGCAGTCAGAGAAAATGTATTTACGACACTTACCAAATCGTTTTGGTTGGCTCCACTAAAGTTCTCGTTTTATTTAACTATAAAAACTACTCGCTTCAGTGTACCCACTCAACGAGTGCAGTAGTTTATGTGGTAAAATTAATTGTTTGATGCAATTCTTTATTCTGTGAACACTTCTTGTACTTGTGTGTACAGTTTTTGTACTTTTGTGTATATTTTTCATACCTTTGTGTACACTTCTTGTAACTCTCTCTACAGCTATTGTACTCGTAGTTTTGTAAACACTATTTGTACCTTGTAGTAACCACTCTGTTTTCGTCATAGAAAAGGTTGCCAATCCAAATTTTAATACCCTCCCATAAGAAATTTCACTTTCGAATATTACGCCAGGAGCAAGATTTTTGATTGCCTTCTCGAGTTTGAGATGGAAAATCTAAAATCGGTTTTGACCAACAACATAAAAGTTTAGACGACGAGTTCGCATGATACAAAATCGAGAGGCCCTTGTGTCATATATGGGTGGAGAACAACTAATGGTGTGCTTCCAAGAAAAGGGTGGCAGCTATTATTACCGGTCACATAAAATTGAACTGACCCCGATTTAAACGCATCTGCAGGATCAACCGCAATGTAGTAAATTAACAGATTTGGTTGAAATTTATTTGTCACCTTTTGGATATCGCAAACTGTCGGGATGTATTAAAAGAAAATACAAATATTTGTTTTGATAAAAGCAGTATAATGGAGACAAACCCACATTACAATCTATAAATTATGACTCTTATCACGTTTGATATCATTTTAATTGAAAAGCCCTGCAAACCAATCTTTTATTACTAATAATAAATAACCGCATCATAAATGATCAATCGGATCAAGAAGATGACGTATCGCAAATGCTAGAATTGCTAAAAAGTCACGGAACTTTGCATGGGATTGATAGTAGCAACTTAGTGGTGATACGGATACATTCGAAGGGGTTCCGGTTCGCAAAATCAAAAAGGAAGAACGACTAAATCAAATCAAAGCAATTTGCAAAAGGATAATAATACAGCAATAATGAAAACCTTTTGTGTGATTCTATTAGTGATAACAGTTTTAGCTAATTCTAAAGGTGAAAACAAAATAATTCGACAAACATCTAAATCATTACATATAAAGTTATAGTGAAAAATGTTTGGTGGCAGCTGGCGTAAAACAATGTTGTAGTGAAGGAAGTTGTAACGTCTGTTGAAATACAACTATATCTTAGTCGTTAATTTGAAATTTATTATTTTGACAGAATAACGGCTGACAGAGTTAAAAGAAGTTGCAAACAACAACTCACTTGCAATAAAATGTTCTGATTTGTTTATATTTTCTATGAGGGTCTTTGACACTCTACAACTATACTTTTCGAAGTCAGAGCCGGTGTAGCTTCCCAATTTTGTAATCTTTGTAAAATGTACCCATCGCATAAGCATGATGACGAGGACTGGGCACATACACTCAGTCCGATAAGAGCATATGGTACAAAAATATTCTGGCATATTCTCGATGTGTGGAATGAATGAAATTTTGAATCTGTTTTAGCCTTAATGGCTTGGGGGGTACGCCCTGAAACTTCAAAAATGTCTATGAACCAACTGGATTACTCATGCATGGATATATTTTTTAGCGTTTCTTGCAAAAACTGGTAAAAAGAAAGTATATTTTGTCTGAGAACTAATTTTGTCTAAGGATCAAAAATTAAATAAAAAAATATTTAAAAAATTAAACGAAATCCACACCAAAAGAAAATTATTGTCAAGCGCGTGATATTATACAGATTCATTGTCGAAACAAAACTGTTTTCGTCATGGCAGCGATGGAAAACGTTCGTTGTTCTAATGAATATGTTGCTGCGATGAATATGTTCATATCTGACACTTTTGGTTTTCAAATATTTTATACAGTACAGGTTTATGAATTTGAAAGTACTATGAGGCAATACCTATCGAAGCCACAAACCTCTACATATAAAATACTTTAAAAACAGAATTGCCAGCAGGTCAAACAAATTCAAAAAAATTAAAAGCATTCCCAGATTTCATTACAATTGGCATTTGATTCCACAGCCTGCATTTGCATTGCCTGAGCAAATGCAAATTCAAAATTTTTTAATTGTCATTGCGAACAATGGTAATTTTTTTGCATTTGCATTAGATAAATCAATGCAAATTAAAATCCAATGGAAATTAAAAAAAAAAACATGTATGCTTCTGGATGACACCGACGACAGCACGGTGATGAGAGCATGTTGGCGCTACGACAGGTGAACCTCCACAAAACTAAGACTGCTTCTGCAACTCTCCTGATCCGTATACAAAAATATGAAGCGGATATCGTATTCATGCAATATATATATATTTATTCCCTTTACTCCTGTAAGGATCGGGCCTTAACAATTGTAGTCCAATATTCACGATCTATTGCATGATATTTAATATCATTCCAACTTAGTTGAAATTTAGATGTTTCAAAATCAATTTTTCGCTTCCATGTGTGCGATGTACGCCATCTGCGTTTACTACCCTGCGGGTTCCGTGCTATGGCTTATCTGGAAATATCATCTGTCGACTATCTCTCCACTTAAGTCTACGGATTTCTTCTGGGTTTCTGACTACAGAATGGTATTAGATACGAAGAATTTTGCGCAAACATTTTTTTATAAAGACTTGTACTGCCTGCATATCACGGATTGCTGCATTCCACGATTCACGCCCATAAACCAGGAGGGACTTCACATAGGAATTAAAAAGTCTTAGTTTCTTCAATAAACTGGTCTTGTATCCACAGTCTATCGGAATTTGCAGCATTTATGCGCCTAGCCTTTGTCTTCATAATATTTACCTTCAGGCGAACGGAGGCTGTAGCTTCCTGTGTGTGCCAAATGTGTGAGTAAGCAGGCATACACCGTTTGCTTAGAAGACATCTGCACAAGACGTCTTGAATGGCCATTGAAGACATTTGCGCATGTACTGTAGCGAAGTTGCGACAACCAAGTACTTCGGGGTACTTTCGACAAAACAATCGTGTGTGGAATGTGTATGTGCACACCAAACACAATACGATGTGATGCGAAGTAGAAATAGTAGTATTGGTTTTTTGTGCTCTTTAGTAGGGCATAGCAACAAATGTATTTGAATTCAAATGCATTTGCTTTTTTAAGCTACTCTTCTTTTTTTAAATACATATACTCTTTGGCGAACAAATCAAGTAACTACAAATGTAAAACCAAAACAAATAAATTAAATCAAAATCAAATAAAACAAATAAATTTGTATTTACTTATTTCTGTACAAAGTAAATACAACAAATGTAACCTACAAAAAAAGTAAAGTAATCCGAGTAGGCAAAAAATACTTGGAGTGTTTGTCAAATCATTTGTAATATTTGTGAAAACATTTGCAGCATTTGATTTTTTAATTGAATTTGTTTTTGTATGGGTACGAGGCACTGTGTGGTGCTGTAAAAAAAATAAAAAACGAATAGTAGAAAATGCAATTTTGTTCCTTATTCATCATTATCTACTACTAAACGAAGCTATTTCTTGCATTGTCGTGTGCTAGAATTCAAACAAATCCAATAAACGAAATGCAAAATACTCGAGTATTTTAACAAATAACTCAAATATCAACTAGAGTAAATTGAGAGAATTTGTATTTACATTGTTTTGTTCTCTCATCTACTCAAGATTGCTTACTGCATGTAGATCTCATACAATATTTATTATATTTCCCGCTTGTTCGGGTAACTAGTGACGAACTAGCAATTTCACTGTATCTTAGGAAACACAACTAATTACCTCCAAATCTACTCGCAATGCTTTAGACTGTACACTTTAACATGGTGATGTCATTGGAGGGTACAATTGTCTAATCTCTGCATTACCAATGTCCAGTCATTTTGATAGCCCGAAATGATAATCCAATTACCTAGTATTTTGTTATCGGTCATGGAAGTAGCTTTGGGTAGTGGCCTATATGACTTGCCACAAATCACTAGTTACTTAAGTATAGTAAAGTATCTAGTATAAGGACTATTCACTTTTAATAAGATTTAACACAGCTTTTTGGTGTACATATATCAAAAATTGTATTTTCTTTTGTCGCTGGATAGCTTTTCTAATCTGATCTTCGAGTGATCCACAATTATCTTTATGTGACGAAACAGCTTCTGAAATAATATGTTTAAAAGTGTAAAGTTTAGAGATAAAGAAAAACTATTAAGGTATAAGTTTAAATAATTACCTAAGATGACACTATAAATGTTTTCGAATTTCTTTAGGCTTTTTTTCCGTGCACACCATCAACATTAAAATCCAATGAAACTTTGTCGTCTATTATGTATTTAAAATTTTTTAGTACTCCGCCAGTTTCTAGAATTGATGTTACAACTTTAACCTGCTAATATATAAAAAATTTAAGACGTTGAAAATTTGAAAATTGCTATAATAAATTAAAAAAAGTACATACGTATTGAGCTCTATTTTCTGCATTAATTTCTCCATTCAGCTGCATTAGTTTTCCCTCTGATGTAATTGGGAATTGTTTAAAAATTGGAATTTCGTCATAATGCTGCGTAAAAGCTTTGCTACCTACCACTACTTTGTTTTCAGCGACCGCTTCAATAATGATTTTAAGCTGGCCTATAAAAATATAATATTCTTTTACAATAAGTTCAAATCGTACAGTGCAAAGTGTAATACCTTGAATAACGTTAAGTTGCTGTTGCATATTTGCTGCTACATCTTTCAATTCTTCTATACTTTTCAACAGTGGATCATTGACTGATTGTGTAGGAATCTGGTCTGAAATATATATTTATTTATTCATTTTAAATTATTGTAAACTGTATTGTAATACTTACCTTCTGAATTAATTGCAAGTACAACGCGTTTAATTTTTTTGCTCGGACTGTTGGAATTAGACATGTTGGGTGTTTTTGGTTAACTATATTGTTGATTGAAATTATGTTACAATAATGAAGAGAAATTATTTACAAACATGTAAAAGAGGCAGTAGTAACAATTGATTTACGTATGGAAAGGCTATAGCTTTACACTCTATGTCTGTTAATGGAAATATTTCATCTATTTCTGATGGTTCTGAATCTACCAAAAAAACTCCTAATGTAACTGAGTCACATGGATCATCGTAAACACTTTGTATATTTTTCGACCCATAAATATTCCTCCATTATGGTTTGAAAAATTCTGGATTTGCACAGGTGTCGCATTTTTAACATAACAAATGTTGTCTGGCATTTTTTTTGTTAGAAAGCTATTTTGAAATCTAAATTTGTTCCCCAATGCCCGTCTAAATCTTCCGTCACTAAAAACTTCTCCTCAACAGCTTTCCTGTAAATTTGTTCAAGAATTTTGGAAGGTCTTTTTACCGACTTTTTAATATTTTGCAAATAATTTTCAAAGCCATAACAAGAGTTTTGTGTCGGACAACCAATTTTGCCAATAGTTTCTTTTATATGAAGTAACCCGTGAACGTTAAATGATACACTATTTTCGCTGAATATTATTTGGAAGTTTTCCACAAAAGTATTAAGGAGAATTTGAGCTGATTCCAAATTTGAGATGCATTGCTTTGGGCAGCACAAAATTCTATACCAGCTCTGTAACAATAAGAATTCATAATAAATATCTTCTTGAACCTCACCTCTCAGAGCAAGCAATCCAGTATATTAAAAAAATTTTCGTAGCTCTGTGGATTTCCAATTGGAAATCTCCCCCAATGAACGAGGTTTACGCACAAAATCTTTTGTTATATAACTACGCATACTTATAAGTCTATCAGATATATTTTTTATATTTTCTTCGGAAAGCATTTTTTTCTTTATTAGTCTCAATTAAAAATGTTCGCTTTAGGCGTCAATCAAGTGCATACAGTCTAGAGGTACTTGAGTTACCATTGATATATTAAGGGTTTCTAATGCTGTTGGTCTTGTTAAATACGAGTTAGAATAGTGACTTGGATATTTTCGTAGTCGAAAGTCCTCATCTGTTATAAGTGTTCCGATCATTACACTATATGTCAGAACTCCATCGCGCTTTTTTGCAATTTGCGTGCATTTGGAGCATCCATGACGAGAAGTATGCGAGAGAGTACCTTTAATGAATGCTCTTGGTGGAGCATCGCATAGAATTGCCCTAATTTCGATGGAATATAATCTACCTTCGATTTCCAATCCATTTTCTATATAAAATGAAAGAAAACACGTCAAACAGGATGGCTTACTGGAAAGACTGGCTGACTTCTAACATTGTTTGCTCTTACAAAAATTGGCCAAAGCTGCGTCTTCGAACTTTTAAAAAGGGGCAAACCGTCCGTATTGATGTCAATAATAATTTAGATTGGTAGTTCCGTTTCTTGACATATTTTCTTTAAGTGGCATAAGATGCCCCTATGCATATATGAGCCTCCACAAATTCTTTCTATTGCTGGTTTTATTGGATGAAAAAACTTATAGAATGGTGTTACAACCAAATCCTCGCTTCGAAGAATTTCAATTAAATCTTTTGAACAGTTTCGCGAGACCCTGTGTTTTTTTTTAATTGTTCACTATCACTTGAATGAGGAACCCTTTTTAAATTGTCAATATTAATAATTTCACTACCTACTTCGCAAAATAACATTTCCACTAGGTTGTCCTGTAATTTTTACTTCTTCTAGCGTATCAAAATCAATAATAACTTCAGTAGGTGTAGCACTTTCCGTACACTGTTGTTCCACTTTTTTAAATTTATCTAAATAATGGTCTTATTCGTTTTTTATTAATGTCTTTAAATGCCGTTTACTCATTATAGTACATTTTTAATTACACAAATAACTTTTGTTTATAAACACTTCACTTTTTTACACTTCACAGGTCTTTTGCCTTCGAACTTCTGAAAACGACTAATTAAATGAACAAAAAGACCAAGGATGTACACAATTCTGAGTGAGGATAACGGGACTATTTTTTTGTTTTGTTTTGTTAAAAGTAAATTTTTATAGTACAGCCGATAACACATGGTCCATCTCATTGACGATAGAAACTGTTGCTTACTAGAAATTCAACTATCCATCTGTAATGTATAAAAAAACAATTTAATATACATATATCGCAATACCTAGAGCTAGTGATTTGGCATGAAAGGCCTAGAAAGCCTGTTCTAGTGACAAAAGATACCAATAAATAGTCTTTTGTGTGTGCTAAATTTATGTGGTAAAGTAACTACAGCGGTCAGTAGCTAGATATATAACTACTAGAGCGGGTCGATTTGTAGGGAGTGAAAAAATTCACCAATTTCCCTATGATTTCCGTATTCTATGGGTTACTCCATGAAAATTTGCCGAAGGAACCATACCTCTATCGTTAAAATCGAGTCCCCTACTTTTTGTTGGTAAAAAGTTCAAAAGTTACGGGCATTTTTGTCCAAATTTTGGACAATTTTTCCATTTTTTTCATGATTTTGTCCAAGAATATTACTTTTATGGCCATTTTTTTTGGCTCAATCCATTATTTAATTCAATTTACAATTCAAAACGAAGAGTTTAGCCCAAATTTATCGAATTCGGTTGATTAATTCATGCGTTATTGCTAAAACAAAATAACACATAAAACCAACTTTTTGATTTTTTTTCCCTTTTTATTTTTTTTTCTACAAAAATTCAAATTAAGAGATAATAAAGTATCTATCAACCTATTATCAAAAAAAATATTCAATTTGAGTGTAGTAAAAGACAAAATGTGAAAAAAAACATTATTTTTTCTGAAAGTCTTGTTTGCTTTCAAGTCTGGGTGTTTTCGTACGGCTCTCTAATGTCGTCGCCATAGCGCCTTCTACATTCTTTCCTGCAACTCGTTTAGCAGTGGCAGCCAGCAATTGGACATTTCTTTCCGTTCCTTGAATGTGTAAAGGAATTTGTGGATCATCGAACGGTGGCACTTCGTAATTTAAATATCCCTCCAAATGTTCATACGAATAACTTTTCGTAAACGGTGGTTGGAATAAAATGGTATCGTCATTTAAATCAATCATATTTGTATATTCCGTACAATTAAAGTTTATAAGAGATTTTTTATAAACTCTAAGTTCCGTTGGGTCGACAATATCTCTTCGGTAATGTAAAATCTTCTTTATAGCAATGTTTCGTTTTTCCATTCTATCATCAAACAACATAGATAGCAAGATATTTTCTGAGTGTGCAAAATATGGATTATCTTGAATTACTGGATTTACAACTCCAAGTAAATTCGGTGGTAAAAATCGTGTCCAAGTAATAAATTTAAAAAGTAATGTACTACCGTATGCGGCAGAGCTATAATACTTAACATTGAAATACATTGGCGTGTATACTTTTATTATATAGTTAACCAGAATTTTTAAATTTTCAGTTGGATTATTAGTTGTCACATACAACCGTAAGAATCTATTGGCTTTGGTCAGCCAACGAGAATGTGCAATTGGCCCTGGTTTTATGTGAGACAAATCCGCAGGAACCACACCATTAGAAATTGCATTGGCCATTAACATCAAGTACCTCGAATCGGTAGATAATTCTTCTGGATTTAAATCACCAGGAGGCATATTTTCCAAAGCGATTTCCTCAAAATCGGTTACCACCTGAAAAGAAAACACAAAAGCTAAAAAATAGAATGAAAAATGGTAAAGAATCAGCTATAAAAATTATATACCGGAAGAGTTTCACAATCAGCAATTTTTGAGCTCAACTTTCCGGTAGTTGATCGTGGTCCAGTGGTGGTTGATTTGTCTAAAGTGTCAAACAAATGTCTAAACGGAAGCTCGTTAAAGTGCAGAAGACACACAAACCAGTGCAGTGGTCTCTTTAACTGTTTTTCGAATAGTCGCAAAATTCCACCGTGTACGCCAGTATTTGTTGGTTCACCATCAGCGCATATGGCAATTAATGAATCGAGAGACAATTGTTTTTCTTGGAAGAATTCGATCAATTTGTTGACTTTGCTTGCCGCAGTTTCACTTTCTAGTTTTGTGTAGCCTATCAATTGAGATTTTGGTTCCCTCAAAACAACTAGATGAGGTTCTTTAACCATCCTTGGATGCAACTTCTCATCAATTTTTTCTACAGTTAGAGCATCATTTTACCTGCCGTCGAATGAAAATGATATCAAATTCGAGCCATAATACCGCTTACGAAGTGCGTCTTGTCTCCATTTTTCTCATTCTCTACGAAGTTTACTTTTATCCATGATGACAAGATTGCCATGAGCATCTTTTACGCCCAGGTCTTCCATCAGAGCTGTTGCCAATGCTGATCCCATTCTATCATGCACACCAAATCTGTCACACATCATTGCATAGTTTTTAGTATTGTATCTGGGAGTGTATGTTTGTGGTGGTAGAACTAATTCTGAACCTCCTCTCACATCAACTTCCATTTCGTCATAATGTGGTTCGTATGTAGGATCGTTGCTCACTGGGATTGTTGGTATCGTCTCTTCACTTCCACTATCGTGTTCCGGTATCGTTTGTATTCTGTCATTATATTGATCGCGCATGAAATCTTTTAAGTTTTCTGGGATAGATCCACATGAGCAGTCGTTTTCTTTCAAGTTGCATTTACATTTTCCAATGTTGAATAATTGGTTTGTTGATTCTACGAATTTTTTGAATTCTGTTGCACGTTTTACTCGTTGTTTATCTGCATTACTATATGCGTCAAGCAAATTATTCAATTTTCTAATGATGCTACATTTGAGTATAAGTTCAATATTAAGTTGATTCTAAATTTCTAACAATCTGTCTGCTACTTGGGGAGTAAATGTTTTATACGAAAACATTTTGCTTTGGGCTTTTGAACGTTCGGCCAAGAAAAAATAGTACTTTAATATATCTCGTTTAGTTGACAGATCAATATCAGGTAATTCACAGGCCACGCCAAAAGAAAAAACATCATGAGAGACCAAATGTTGCAAACTACTGCGTTGGGTATCTGTTGGATTTTGCGATGAACCAGGCTCTGAATCCATTTTTTAAACCGTCACTAAAAGAATTAAATATGTTTTCATAGAATAATAATATAACAAGTAACTATAATAGTTAGCAATGTTTTTACACTTACCTTTAAATCTTTTCTAAATTTCAAAATAGTTTGATTATTTGTTAGTTATTTCAAGTAACACTTCACTGAAATGACGCTCAAACAAAACTAGAGCACCCTGTGAAAAAATATGCCAATAATGTAAAGCGGAAATCAGTCCAGTCGTAACGTAAGGTTCGTAAGTGGAAAAAATTGAGCCAAAAAAATGGCCATGAAAGTAATATTCTTGGACAAAATCATGAAAAAAATGGAAAAATGCTCCAAAATTTGGACAAAAATGCCCGTAACTTTTGAACCGTTGGACCAATGTTGGAGATTTTTTTTTGTAAATTGATCAAAATGAGCTCACCTTTCCAACCCGCCTACTGGCGATTAAATCCAATCGATAGTTTTTGAGTTATGGATGTGAACGTGTAGGTAATATTTCATACGAACGACAATTTGGGAAAAAATCTACCAACAGAAAGTAGGGGACTCGATTTTAACGATAGAGGTGTGGTTCCTTTGGCAAATTTTCATGGAATAAAAATCATAGGCAAATTGTCGAAAAATAAATCGACCCGCCCTAATAACTACATATGTATATACAAAAAGACAATTGCCATTTGTCGAACAAGCGGGTTGTTTCTCAACCCATGAATGCTTCATAGTATTTGTTTGAGGGCAATAGCATAAAGCAAATGATCAGATTACTTGCGAATGGCTTGACGTATTTATAATATGTACTCTTGCTAAGGCTTACTCTTTAGTAGAGTTGGGTAGTTCATGAACTACCTAGTTCATTTAGGGTGACCAGACATCACCCTCATAAATATAATTCACATGTTCGATACGGCGAGTATGTTCGTTATTGTAACGATCGGGCACCTTAAATGAACGAGTTCGAGAACTAGCCTGCAATTTGAAAAGTAGCTGCTGGCTCTATGTAGTCAGTTATTTCGATAGCGAAAAGCATGACTAGCTACTTTAATGGCTTCAGGTAATGTTAGAGTTCGCCTTTTGATTATTATAAGTATGAAAACAAGGAAACAAAACACTGCACTGAACCGTTATCCCGTCAGGATTTGTTGGTTACTTGGTTATTTTTTTGTGTTGGTGTCAGTTGCTATTAAACGTTCGTAAAAGTATCATCGTGACAGCGTACGTGGGTTGGAACTAGATCGGTAAAATGACAAGCAAAAGACAAATGGAAAGCTTAATAAAGACAGAAAAGGAACACATTATGTAAAAGTTTGAAAATGTAGAAAAAGAATGTGGTGAAGATAATGAAAAAGATTTATTCATAACACTAATTCATTATGGTGCGGCGAATTCATCAAGCGGATTGTACTAGTCAAGTAGTTAGTACAATGTTGTGAGATTTTTCGTCAATTCCATGTAACTAGCGATCTGCATGGTACATGGTAGTGCAGAGGGTAGCTGCTGACTACCGTCAATCACATTCCCATGTTAAATTCGTCAGCGTAAAGCATTGCTGCTAGTCTGGAGGGGATTTAATGGTAATTATTGGTAGTTAGGGAAATAGATAAAAATTCGTTAGCTACGTCGACTGCAGGGTGGTGAAAGAGTTCAACACAAGTCTACTCTTTAGCTTCATGCAAATCCACGAATGTCTTTTTTTCAAAACACTGCAGTACTTGGTTGTCGAAACTTCGCGACAGTTCATGCTTGAAAAATGCAAATGGCTTGAACGGTCGTTCAAGACGTCTTGTGGAGATGTCTATTGCGTAGTCTAATCTGCCCCGCAGACCCCACATTATGTACCTTTCATGAGTTGTCTCCTTTTGCATTACTTGGTCTAATACGCAGTGAAAGGGGATATCACACATCCTTGCCGAACGCCGGAGCTTATGGTAATTCTGTCGCTTAGTTGGGTTTCTTGAAGTATTCGGAAAAAGGCATTCTTATACAGGCCCTGCATGGCAATGCGCTCCATATGGCATTGTGGTTGAGGGTGTCAAAGCCTTCTCGAAATCAATAAACATTAAGTAAAGTGATGATCTCCATTCAACAGATTGCTTCACTACTATTCTCTAGTTGTGGTATAATGACATTGGACATCCTCGTATATAGGATATAAACAATCACTTTATTAATCATGCTAAGTAGCATGATACCTCTCCAGTTCCTGCGGTCTGTTAAAACTCCTTTCTTGGGCAAGTTAACTAACCTTCGGCTATCTCTTCGAGTAAGGAAATTCTTCATCCAATAACCCTGGACAAATCACAGAACGATTTGCGGACTGACGACCCCTGACTACAAGCTACTCTTTTTCAAAGTCATGGGCATGGCAAGAACGTGTATACTTGCCAGAAAAATAGTATGAAGATACTGGATCCCACACGTTAAAAGATTCGTTGATCGACCGATATCGATTTCGTCGATCGGCCCCCAATAAACGCATGTTGATTGGGTGATCAAAAGGCCTGATGCATAAGGTAGTCGAAGACTTTGGCAACAACTGGTAATTTGGAAATTGGTCTATAATTGCAAATATTAGATTCACCTCAGGTTTTGTTTGTAAATCGTTCCCAACTATTTATAAAACAACCCTCTTCAAGTGATCGGTTAATAACTAATTTCAGAGGCAAGGACATGGGAGAGACACATTTTCCGCAATAAAATTAGGCAAGCCATCATTGTCAAGTTTAGTGGGACTCTTTAGTACCAAAATACTCAATACCAAAATAAATATATTTATCATCTAATTGTATAAATCCCAAATCTGTACACGAGCTGACTAGTGCCAAAAACTCTTTGTACCAACAAAAATGATAGAGGAAAGACACTTCTACATTATCCTAGCAGCGTAAACGTCGAGGCATTCTAAAAATGCGCCTTCTGGGGGCAGTTTGTTGACATTCAACTTTGCCTTCTTCTAGTGACAGGTAAAAAATTCAGTACACATTTACATCTCGTTTCTAGAAGGAGACAAGGAAAGAGGTCTCATCTAAAGGTACGAAAAAATATCCGAAGGACATACTTGTTTCCCTTCCGAATGCAGGCCTGCCAGGTGGCCCACCGTGCACCTCTGAAAATATTCCATATGTATCCACACTTCCCTTCTGTAAGCACCCCCGCTGGAAATCATCCTAATGGAAGGCAGAACGGATGCTCATTGGTATGCACACTTCACTTCTCCAAGCAGGGCTGTGGGCAGGCTTGCTACGGTAATGCAAGAGGGATGCTGTAGTTCGTGTCTTTCTATATGTTCGCAATTCTTCGTAATAAAATTACAACATTCGGTAGCCGAGTAGGAAACACATCCGGCTACAAGTGCTGAGGTCGTGTGTTCAAATCCTAAGGCTGCAGGTTTAATGATTTTATTGTATATTTATTTCAATTCAATTTAATTCAATGCAATTGACTTCAATTCAAATTAATTTAATTCAATTTAATTATGTTCGATTCCATTCATTTAAATTCAAGTTAATTCAATTAATTTCATTTCATTCCATTTCAATTCAATTCATTTTAATTCAATTCATTTCAATCCAGTTCAATTGAATTCAATTCAATCCAATACAATTCAGTTCTATTAAATTCAGCTCAATTCGGTTCTATTCAATTCATATCAATTCAATTCAGTTTAATTTAATTCAGTTCTATTCAATTCAATTCAGTTTTATTGACTTCAATTCAATCCAACACAATTCAGTTCTATTAAATTCAGCTCAATTCGGTTCTATTCAATTCATATCAATTCAGTTTTATTCAATTCAGTTCTATTCAATTCAATTCAGTTTTATTGACTTCAATTCAAGTCAAGTCAATTCGGTTCCATTCAATTCAATTCAATCTATTCTATTCAATTCAGTTCTAATCAGCTCAATTCGATTCTATTCAGTTCATATCAATTCAACTCAGTTCTATTCAATTCAATTCAATTTTGTTTTATTCAATCAATTCAATTCCATTCTATTCAATTCAATTCAGTTTTATTCACTTCAAACCTTCATTGCGAACGGACGTGCTTTTTTTTAGTTGCGCATATAAATCGTTATTTGTGAGAGTAAAAAGTCGCGATATGTCAACAATGCAAAATACAAGTTGTTCTCAGTGCTTGCAGGTGTTAACCAGTAAGCATATGAAATGCAGTGTGTGCAGTGATTGCTTTCATTTTTCACCTTGCTGCTCCATACAACAAACAACCTACAGCGGTATGAACGCAGAGAAAAAGGCTACGTGGAAATGTAATAAATGTAGAGAGCGTAAAAACTCTGCATACCATGTAGTTGTAGCCGATCCTGGTGCACATAAGCAAAAAAGAAACGAAGATGATGAGGATTATGATGACGTTTTCGACGATAACAACAAAAGGTATAAGGAACATCGTTCAGCAGCAGAACTACCACAACAACAAATACCAAACTCTATGGCAGAATTAAACCAAACGATGAAGACATTGATGCAAAATATGTCAGAAATGACAAAACAACTCGCATCAATTAGCAACACATTACAAAGTCAACAAAATACACTAGCACAAATAAACGAGAATGTCTCCAATCTCAGTAGTCAGGTTATTGAACTACAAAATCAAAACAAAGAAAAAGACAAAAAAATTACTGAAATGGACTCCAAGATAAACAAACTAGAACAAAAATTACTCGAAAAAAGTGTCGAAATAAAGAACGTAACAAGTGAGAGTCTGAGTGCAAATGACGTTGTTAAAAAGATAGCAACAAAGGTTAATGTGAACATAAGAGACAATGATATTGAAAGTGCATTTCGCACAAAACGAAACGGCAAAATATTCGTTGAGTTTAGCTCTCTCCGTGTAAAGAGGGAACTAATGGACAACATAAAAAAACACAAAAAAGGAGGCGCGGATATAAACATAAACGACGATAACGAAAGCATCAACAACAACAACATTTACATCAACGATCAGCTGACCTTCTACAATCGCCGGTTGTTATGGTTGACCAAAACAAAGGCAAAAGAGGTCAATTGGAAATTTGTATGGTTGCGAAATGGTGGTGTATGCGCGAGAAAGGATGAGAAATCTAATTATATCAATATAAATAATGAATCTGATATCGATCTTATTTGTTAACAAGGAAAGAAGTATGAAAAGCGCGAAAAATCTAATAAATATATTAAAAAATAAAACAGAGAAAAGTTAAAAGTTAATAAATCAGACTAAAAATTTAGAAAAGAAATAGACACAGAAAGTGCCACAATCAGAACACAATAAAATAAGAAGTTGTAATATTTAAATAACGAATACTATAAAATAAAGAAAAAAGAATTAGTACATATATTCAATTAGTACATATATTCAAACAAACAAGTGAGTTTCTGAATTATAAGTAAAAGAAAATGTATAATATTGAAACTGAAAAAAGTGAAAATTTTAATGAAATTAAGAAGAAAATAGAGTCAAGTGCGCTATCATTTATATATATGAATATTCGTTCTATTCGAAAGAATTTTGTACAATTCTTAGTCAATATCAAAAATATTCTCAATGAAGTGAAAGTGATAGTTTTGGTAGAAACCAACATTAATGATGGAGAAGAGTCCATGTATAACATAAATGGTTTCAGCTCAGCTTTTTTGAACCGAAAAGACAAAGGTGGCGGCATTGCAGTGTACGTTAAAGAGAATATTGTTATAAATTCCATACAATCCCACATCACATCTTTCGAAACTATGAAAATTGAAACGAAAATTTACAATGAATGTGTCTCACTTTGGGCCATATATCGTCCACCAAGCTATAACGTTAGAACATTTATTGAAGAGCTCGAGAACAATATAAATAGTGTACCCAAACAAGGACCTTTAATAATTATCGGAGACATGAACATAGATATCTCAGTTATTAATATAACCACTATAAAATATTTAAATGTGCTTTCATCGAACGGTCTACAATGTATAATAAAAGAGGTGACACGAGAAGATCTGTCCAAAAATGCATGCACGTGTATTGACCACATGTTTATTAGAACGAGCAAATATACAAAACTTGATAGAGCTGGTGTTATTACAACTAATATCTCAGATCATTTCTCACTATTCGGGAGTATAAAGTGTGCAAGCAGAGATGACAGCCAAACAAGTCTGGGCTCTGAATTACAAGGAGATGAAAAGATGGGAAAAAATGCATTACTAATAAACAGACTGATTCGCCGAGAAAACTGGAACGCAAGTGTAACAGAAAATGATAATACAGACGGCATACTATCTACAATATATAATAAATTTGAGAAAATATACATTAAATCAGCCACCTTTAATAAAACAACCAAAAAAAGAAATCAATACCCATGGCTTACAGAAAATCTTGTAACTTACTGTGACGTTAGAGATAAATTATACAAAAGATGGAAAAAAAACAGTAGAAACAAGAATTTTGAACAAGAATATAAAACATATAATAATAAATTAAATAAAAAACTTAATTATGCCAAAAACACATACAAAATGAGAGAATTTATAAAAAATAGATACAACTTAAGAATAACGTGGGAATTAATAAATGAATGCATAGGCAACAAAAAGGTTAATATTGATGAAACAATAATGAAAAATTTCAAAAATGAAGATTTAAAGACAGTCACGGAGGCTTTCGCAAAAAAGTTTAGTGAAAATGTCAAAAAAATCATTCACGAATGCAACATTCAAACACTACTAACGCAAAGATCTGTAATACAAAACTCAATCTATATTTCAAACGTGGAAGAAGAAGAGGTATACAACATTTTAAAAAAACTAAATGTAAATAAAGGTGCTGGCATCGATGGCATAAGGCCTAAAGATCTCAAAAACAACGCATTTCAATTAACGCCTATAATAACAAACCTTATTAACAGAAGCATGGATGAGGAATTGATTCCAAACCTGCTAAAAACATCGATTATTAGACCAATTTATAAAAATGGTGCCAAGAACAACTATGATAATTATCGACCGATCTCAATATTACCAGTAATTGAAAAAATTCTAGAAGAAGTAATTGTGAAAAGACTGAATAATTTTTTGGTGAAATATAAAGTGATAAGCGAGAACCAATATGGGTTTCAAAAAGGAAAAAACATTAATCAATTACTAGGTAGCTTCTCAAGTCATATTAATAAATGTCTTGATCAACACTCCCAATGTCTGGCCTTGTTCATCGACTTTAGCAAAGCATTTGACACACTATCACATAAAAAACTTATCGAAGCACTGGAAAGTAAAGGCATTCGGGGCAAATGTTTAAACTGGATAAAAAACTACTTGCAGTGTAGGAAGTACCGAGTGAGGATAGGTAACAACGTCAGTGCAGAAATACAATCGGAGTTCGGAGTTCCTCAAGGATCGAAACTGGGACCTATATTATATATAATCTACGCCAACGACTTGATAGAGATATTAGAAAACTGCAAAATCTTCGCGTACGCAGACGATACCGCAATAATAGTGGATCATAAAGACGTAAATGTGGCTACAGCTTTAATGCAGAACCAATTAAATCTGGTAACAAAATGGTGCCATGACAATGGACTTGTCATAAATGCCAATAAAACAAAGGTCATGCATATAAGACCAAGACATATCATAGGCAATGAAATTTCTCTAATATTTCACGATACAGAATGCACTCACAACAAAATCAACTGCAACGCGCAACGTGATAAATGTCATACAAAAATTGAGTTAGTCCAAGTATATAAATATCTCGGGGTGCATGTAGACCAAAACTTTAAATGGAAACCGCATGTCGATCATCTACATAAGAAACTTCAGCAATCTTCATATATGCTTTTCCATCTTAGCAACTGCGCTCCGTTCAATGTACTATTACAAGCCTATTTTTCTCTAGCTGAGACTTACCTCAGACACGGCATAACAGCATATGGCACATCGACATATTGCAATGAACTACAAAAAACACAGAACAGAATTATCCGAATACTTATGAAAAACTACAACTATATGCAAATAAACCACTCTCAGTATTACACTATTGGAAATGGCAATGAAAACAGTATTACCCAATCTATTCACGACAACAACCCACCACAACATAATTCGCAACTATGTAACCAAAATCAAATACACAACTACCCTATTAATGCCAACCACACCCCTAACAACCACACAAATGATAATGTACAGAACCTAACAAACCTAAATGAAAACAGCAACAACACGTCCTATCGAAATCGGTATACAAACATTTCCACTGAACTTGTGGACGCTTTCGCCAAAACCAAACGTCTACTAAACATAAAAAGCATTTATAAAACAACAGTGATAAATGAATTTCACACAGACTCGAGTTTTCTACAACAAATCGATCACAACCACAGCACACGGATACGACTTGAAGGAAGATACAAAGTACCATATTTTAGAACAGATTATGGAAAAAATTCAATAGCCGTACAACTGCCAACTATATTAAATGGACTACCGCCAACTATTATTAATATTAGCAATAAGAAAAAACAAAAATCAGTAATCAAGAATATAATTATCGAATCGCAATGAAATTATTTTTGTCAAAATGAATTTAACAAACAAGCCTGTAAATCAACATTGTAACATATTTTTCTCCTGCAGACAAGCCCAGTGGCTTCGCGGGATTCAACATGTACATTTTAATATACCGAAATAAATAAAATATTAATAATTCAAAAAAAAAAAAAAAAAATTCAATTCAGTTATATTCAATTCAGTTATATTCAATTCAATTAAGTTTAATTCCATCAATTCAATTCAATTCAACTCAATTCAATTCAATTCAATTCAATTCAATTCAATTCAATTCAATTCAATTCAATTCAATTCAATTCAATTCAATTCAATTCAATTCAATTCAATTCAATTCAATTCAATTCAATTCAATTCAATTCAATTCAATTCAATTCAATTCAATTCAATTCAATTCAAATCAAATCAAGTCAAGTCAAGTCAAGTCAAGCCAAGTCAAGTCAAGTCAAGTCAAGTCAAGTCAAGTCAAGTCAAGTCAAATCAAGTCAAGTCAAGTCAAGTCAAGTCAAGTCAAGTCAAGTCAAGTCAAGTCAATTCAGTTCTATTAAATCCAATTCAATTCGGTTCCATTCAATTCAATTCAGTTCTGTTAAACTCAATTCAATTCGGTTCCATTCATTTCAATTCAGTTCAATTCCATTCAATCCAATGCAATTCAATTCTACTCAATTCACTTCTAATCAGCTCAATTCGGTTATATTCAATTCATGTCAATTCAATTCAGTTTTATTCAATTCAGTTCCATTCAATTCATTTCAGTTCTAATCAGCTCAACTCGGTTCTATTCAATTCATATCAATTCAATTCAGTTTTATTCAATTCAGTTCTATTTAATTCAATGCAATTCAATTCAGTTTAATTCATTCAATTCTATTCAATTCAATTCAATTCAATTCAATTCAATTCAATTCAATTCAATTCAATTCAATTCAATTCAATTCAATTCAATTCAATTCAATTCAATTCAATTCAATTGAGTTGATTGTTTTCTTGCTCCCGTAGCTCTTCCCGATGATCAATCATTTTTGATGAAATATTGTTTAATGTGTAGCAACAATCAGTGTTTGAATTTACTCACAAAATCCAATTTCATATTTATCTTAGTTTGATCATCGACATAAAAATCCAAAATCCACGAAGATCGACCAGGGGGATTCTCAAAAACGATGTACAAATAGACAGTCAAAATTTCTCTTCACTCAAATGCCAACAAACAAAACGAGTGAAACACTAGTACTTCTCTACTCTCTTCATTGAATATTTCAATACACGAGCAGCTTTTTGATAGTGTTATTGTATATAACTATACAAATTCCAACCATGTTGAAGTAAAATTACATAAACTATGCAAAAAGTATGAAATAAGCAAGATATGACGCGAGAGAGAAATGCGTTTGAGTGAACTCCTAGCACTTTTTGGTTCTCTTTTACCAGGGTTGCCAAGTTGCGCACATCTTCTGGTCGTCTAATTGTAAATCGTCTTTGGGATTCTATGGCACAGCAGATCGAAAAAGTACTAGGCCGATGATGGACAATGAGAGAGCAAAGAAGAAAGGAACAAATTTTAAATAGTGTTTATTGATACTAATGACAGCTAAATTATGTTTTATGTTGTTTCAATTGAACGAAAATACTCATTCCCTTTGATTTCTGTCCGTTTTATGTCCAACGAAAGTGTAAAATTGGTAAAATACCGCAGCAAATAAAACTCTATGAAATGGCCTACTACCTCGTCGTCATGAAGAGGCAAAGAAGGGGGAAATGGAAACTTTTAAGTATTACTCTACGGATCGACTCAGCAATGAGTTTGGATTACTTGGATTTCTTTTGAGTTGTATTTATAAATTTTAGAAATTGGATTACCATTTTTGATTGTTGACGAAAACAATGTGAGTTGATCACAGAGAAACCACAAGCAATCGTGTTTTCTTTTCGCACAAGCAAAAGAAAAATATGACGACAGTCTTCGTGCTTTGAGTTTGAGTCGAAAAAAAAACGACATTATGAGTTTAAAGCAAAAAAAAAGAAACACACAAAATTGAGAATAGTGAAGAGAAGAGGAGAAATTTCGTTTCATTGATTTCGCGTGGGATAAACACAATGAAAAACAAATATTTGTTTAGTTTGAAAATTATTTATTATTTATGTATTTTTGGATTTATATTATATGTATTTTGTTTAAGTTAAATTAGTTTTTATTTATGTATGTATTTTTGGCTTTACATTGTATGTACTTTTTTGTTTTGTTAAAATAAATTTATTTATCGCTTAAGCCCAATGCATCGTTTTCTATTTATCCATTTCATAAAATAAAATTTTGCCACCTTCGCCTATGGTGATTTTCTTTGAGTCACGAGCATCGGTTTCATTGGTTCTTTACTCTAGCAGAGACAAACAAACAATCGTATTGTGACTACGTCGTTTTTTTTTTGGCCTCTGTTCGTTGTTTTTATTCTCCGACTCAGAGCTAGAGCATCGTCGTTTTATTTTCTACTTGAGCAAAATCAAACAGAAAATGGATTTGGATCGCTGCTCTAACATGTACTCATTTGTGTGTTACAAAAATGTGCTAATCCAAATCTAGAAAAGATCAAAATTGTTTGTGATTTGAGTCGTTCTTGTTGAGTACATTCAAACACTGGCAACAATATTCTAGTCCAAAGTAGACGACCAGAAGATGTGCGCAACTTGGCAACCCTGGTAAAAGAGAACCAAAAAGTACTAGGAGTTCACCCAAACGCATTTCTCTCTCGCGTCATATCTTGCTTATTTCATACTTTTTGCATAGTTTATGTAATTTTACTTCAACATGGTTGGAATTTGTATAGTTATATACAATAACACTATCAAAAAGCTGCTCGTGTATTGAAATATTCAATGAAGAGAGTAAGAGAGAGAGTAGAGAAGTACTAGGGTTTCACTCGGTTTGTTTGTTGGCATTTGTGTGAAGAGAAATTTTGACTGTCTACTTGTGCATTGTTTTTGTCTAGTCTATGAGCAGTAGACCAGAACAGGAACCTCTAGTGTGTACCTGAATTAAGGTTTTCCATTAGAGTCGGATCATACCCAACCACTTATCTCATTCACTATAACATTTCTTAGCAAATATTAAAGATGAACCTAACCCATGTAGCGTCTAGCGTTGAGTTTCATGCATGTTACACTTGCTTTTAGTTAATCATTTCAAAAGTTGTAATACCTTCCTAATTTATCCATAAATTTCAGTTATGGGAGACACATTCGAATGCTACGAATGCGAAGGCAACGAATGCTCGGACAATCCGTCATCGATCGTTTGTAGCGCAGATACTGTGGCAACACCAACGACACCGACAGCAACTTCGACAACGTCGTCGTCTGCGGCAACAACCCCAACAACACTGGTATCATCGTCGGAAGCAACCACACCTACAACAACTGCAACACCAACAACGATGGGCACAACATCCACAATAATAACTACACTACCCACAACATCCACAATAATAACAACACTACCCACCACGCCAATAACGGAAGCAACAGCAACGTCGTTGAATCCTCTCGTGCAGAATTACCGTTCGATTTCGCGCAAGCGTCGTGCTGAAGACTCCAGCTATGCTTGTTACACACTCTATTATAACAGTAAGTACTAGTAGTACAGAGGGTGGTTTTTTTCAAAATGCTTTCAATAAATAAGTGCTAATTAAAGCAAGCGTTTTAGAGATTTTCAAAACTAAAAAATGCAGTCAACTCCGAAAATACAATCACGGTTTCGTGCTGTTCGTCCTTTGGGTTTTGAATGACTTGACAAATCTGGATCCTCCCTGTACTTTAATCGACTACTATTTTTATAATATTATTTTTTGTTTTTCTCCTCTACAGGTGACAATAAAAGTGTAATAAAAAAGGGCTGCGTGGAAAATGTATTAAAAGCCTGCGAAATAGCCATCGATGGTGCAAAGGGTCCTCTAGAATCGTGTAGCCTTTGCAGGGATACCAAATGCAATTCGAGCGCAGCGATTAAATTGTCTATAGCGTCAACTCTCTTAATGTTTGTTATTTTACTTTTGTAATTATTCCATTATTATAATTGATTTTATGTAAATAATTAATCTATAAAACAAAATACAGGCCACATTAATACAATTTTCTCAAATTTTGAATAACAAATCTGTGGTCGTTTTAACAACCTGGTGTTTTGGATGTTGTTTTTGTATTTTTATCAATTTGACGTTTGTAGTAAATTTTACATTTCTTAAAATCAACAGAGTTTAAGCCGATTATGAAGCAGGCGGAGTGTTTACGGCTCCAACTTATCTGTAAGTAAATCCGCCGCAAACTCAAATGCAGGGTTTGTATTTACCCACCCATCTGAAACCCATACACATCTACTACTTTCTTATTAGAGATTCCGACTACTTTTTTATTGGAGATTCCGTTTTCAAGTTATGGACATATAAACATTTAATCGATGTTTGGAACGAAGTTCCTTATCGCACGTTGCGCGATGGGGGCTAAATGAAAAAATTTTGAACAACTTTTTTTTAACTACTTTATTACAACCCATTATTATCAACTATATTGGGTACTTTTAGTTTAGTTTGGTTTAAATGGGAGTTTTCTAGGTGGAGCCTCTTTATTATATATTGTAGTTTTGAACCTAATAAAAAGTAAATTAAAAAAAGCCAAAGTGCAAGACTTGCAAAACCATAAAGTACAACCCTGAGTATGGAATTACATTAGGCAGCACTCTTACTCTTATACTCGTACTTTTGGTTTGTGTCTAGACTAACATATTTCTTGTCTAATGGGAAATTTTGTAGGTGGAGCCTGTTTATTACATATTGTAGTTTGAACCGAATAAAAAGTAAATTTAGAAAAGCCAAAGTGAAAGAAGTTTAAAAAAAAGTGCGTTAGGTTAAAAAAAGTAAATTTTCTCAAAAAAATACCTATTCTTATTCGTAAACAGAGTACCTTTACTTAACAAAATACCTTATCTTAAAAAAAACTAAATTTTCTTACAAAAAGTACATTTTCCTAAAAAAAGTAATTTTTTAACTAACTACCTTCTCTTAAAAAAGGACATTATCTTACAACAAATTACCTTTTCTTAAAAAACTACCTTATCTTTAAAGAGCAAATTTTTTGAAAAACAAAATAACTTTTCTTGAGATAAGTACCTACTCTTAAAATTGTACCTGTACTTTCGTAAAAATACCATTTCTTACAAAACTTCCTTTTCTTAAAAGTACCCTTTCTTAAAAATAAAATAATACCTTTTCTTTTCTTGAGATAAGTACGGCTACTACTACTAAATAAGTAAATTTTCTTAACAAAATAACCTTATCCTCAAAAGAGTACCACTTCTTTAAAAACAACATGGTCTTAAAAAAGTATTTCTTTGTAAAAAAAAATTCATACTTTTAGGCTTTTTCTTGCATAAAAACATTAGCTTTTAATAAAAGAAGTACCTCTCATCAAAGAAACAACCTTTTCGGCAAAATATAATATATACTCTTACAAAAGGGACATAAAAATATACTTTTTTTTTTTAAAAAAAATACATTCAATAAATAAAAAATTTCTTAAAAAATGTTTATCATTTTACAAAAAGGATATTTTCTTAAAGATCCATTTAAATTACAGTATTTTTCAACAGGCGCCTTACGCGTGTTGGAACTAACTAGTACATAATATATAGCGAAAGGAACTTCGTTCCAACCGGGTGTCCCCTGACACCTCATGAAATTTTTTTATTTTGCGACGTTTTAATTTAGCCCTTTTTAAAACAGAAAATTGACGCCAAGTTAAAGATATCCTTTGGATCAAGCCTCCGTTGAAGGTTTTCTTTTCGATTGGACACTCCGTGTCCGAGATATAAAGTAGAACTTTTTATCATATTTTCGGTCAAAAATGGGGAGCCGTTACCCTGTGTTGGTCAATACTAGGCTATTAAATTTTTCGACATTTAACTTTGGCCGGTTAACCGCACGAGTAATTCATCGAATAATTTTCCCCAATTATTCGGTTAATCGAGTAAACCCAAAAAATACTGTGTCGTATATTTTTTGTAAATTTAGTTGAAAAATCAAAAAAATATAAAAATACATTTTTTTATAGTCATTGGTATACAAAGTTCACGGATATCGTTTATAGAGTTTTACATGTAGTATTAAAAAACTGCGGAAACATCCAATTATTGAGATCATATTTATTTATTTATTTATTTCAATCTATTGGGCTCAGCCCTTACAGATTAGTTCTTACAACTACATATGTGCTTAATTCTAAATGAATATACTCGAGAAGCGTATTTTTAAAAATTAAGCGACTCGTAAGGAAATCTAAATGATTGCATGCATTGCAAAAGCTCTGGTGAGTCAATTTTACTGTCAATAATGTCCTTAATAAACATTTTTATTCTGTTGTTCGACCTTTTCTTTATCAATAAATAATCAATTTTCTTCGAGCTTGAGGTCTGATTTGCTGTTGTTGTATTTATTTTCCTCGATATTTCGCTACTCCTTTGTGTAGCAACATCAGGATATTTGAACAATATTTAACAATTAAAACAAAATAACAATTGTGAAAAAATTATGTCAATTCAAAAATGTTCAAACAAAATTTTTCCCGCCTTTTTTCAAAAATTTTTCTGAAGTTACACAAACAAAAATAATGTTCGTAAAAAGTTCATATAAATTAACCCAAAGAAAAATATTAGATTGATAAACAATTTGTGCTTAAATGGTTCTACTTTTTACTAATTAAATGTCTGTAAATTTGGGCTACATTATCTGTATCTGTTTTATAGTTAATTCTTTTCAATGTTGGTGTATTAATTATCTGTAGCATTTCTAACATATAACGACGTTTATAATTGTTTTCTTTATTTAAAACCGCTGTATCCTGAAAGTTTGGGTAATGATTTAAACTAGCACAATGGGATGTTAATGCTGTTTTCTGTGTAGAAATGTGCCTGTATTTCTGATCTGATTTGTGTCCTGCAATTCGTGTCTTTAGTTTATTTTTTGTAGTCCCTACATATACTCTGTTGCAAACCTCATTGTCATTTCCCTTACATGGTATCTTATATACTATATTACACATATCAAATTTGTCAAAACTATCCTTTGTTTTACTAAATATTCTGCCTATTGTGTTATATGTTTTGTATGCTAATGTATAATTCTTGTCGTCAAATATTTTTGCCTTCGCCAACCTATCTGTTATTCCAGGTATGTATGTTATTGACTTGTAGATTTTCGGCTCATCTGTAGTAGCCCTGTTCAGTTGTCCTTTATCCTCAAATTGCCTTATCAGTCTGTTGGTAAGATGGTTCGGGAAGTTGTTGTCCTTAAGAATGTTTCTTATCCTTTCCTTGTTGACCTTGTGGAATTCTACATCACTTATAGTCAAAACGCGTTCTATTAAATTTTTCGCCGTATTTATAATCACACGTTTTTGATGTTTCGAGTGGAAGTTGATTATTCTTCCTGAAGACGTTGGTTTCTGATACCAATTAATTGATAAATTTTCCCCTCTCCTGACCACCAATGTGTCCAAATACGGAAGTTTTGAATTTGACTCTTTTTCCATTGTAAATTTAATACTGGAGTGGAAATTGTTAAAAACATCCAAAATTGTATTTATTTCGCCCTCTGAAACGACACAAAATAAATCGTCTACATATTTTGTCAAAATTTTTGGTTTTATATCCAATTTTTCGATACAAGAGTCCAGCAAATTTTCCATAACGATGTCAGCAACTATTGGAGAAGCTGGTGAACCCATTGGGAGTCCCTTTTGTTGCAAATATATTCTCCCATCATGTTGGAAATATCGGTTATCCACTATACAAAATCTTAATATATCTAAAAATAAAGATTTATTAATGTCTGTATGTTGCTTTAATGTGTTCCATTTTTCCTCTATGATACTGATAGCTAATTCTACGGGTACACTCGGGAATAGAGATACTACATCAAACGAAACTAAAATTTCGTTACTATTTATCTTCTGGTTCTTTATTCTGTCCTTAAATTGTATTGCATCTTTTACATTATATTTCGAATTTTCCGTTATCTTTTTAAGGATGTTTGTAATATATTTACACAGTTCATATGATGGAGAGTTAACAAAAGAGCAAATTGGTCTTAATGGAAAATCTTCTTTGTGTATTTTTGGAACTCCACATAATCTCGGTGCTGTGGATACTGTTGTTTTAAGTTTATTCTTTTGTATTTGATTAATAATTCCTACTTTTTGAAGTTCATCGACGAATTTATTATTCTTCCTTTCTAGTGTACTCGTAGGATCTTTACTCACTAGCTTGTATTCTGATGTATTTCCAACAATGTTTCCTATTCTCGAGTCATAGTCACATTTCTTTATAGCTACTGTTGCATTTCCTTTATCAGCATTAACAATTAAAATATCCTTATTACTTTTTAGGAATTTCTCTGCCTTATTCACTTTATCTAAAATGAATTTATCTGTACTCGTTAGTTTCATTTTATTCATTTGACTATCTAACATTGTCGTTAATTTAGTCCGTGCTATTTCCTGTTCTTCCTTTTCCCCTAAGGTTTGTACAAGATCCTCCCCCTCTGCGATCATTTTCAAAATTGGGAAATCTTTCCTCTCTACTGGTAGTGCATGCTTCTGACCAAGTGAAAGAACCCACTTCACCTCTTTAGGAATGTCTACCTCAGTTTTATTAACAAACCACTTTTCATTTAATTTAAATCCTAAATTCTTTTCTTGTAAATTTACAAGTGAATTAAATTTCCTTTGATGTACTTCCTTTGTCCTATTATTTTTTGATATCGTTATCCTATCCTCATATTCTAAAAATTCTCTAATTTCTTCTTCTGAAAAATATCTACCTAAATTATTTCTTATAGTATCCATCTCATTATTAGTTTCCCTTAGTAACACGTGCTTTTGTTTGATTGTTAGATTGAGTAGTTTGTTGTGTAACTCTTGTGTATAATTGGAAATATTTTGTTGAATTGTGGCAACCCATTTTCAGAAAAGATTCTTTGTATATTCCTAGTTGAGTTTGTGATGAAATTTGGGAAAATACCTGTTTTTCGACAACGAATCAGAAAAGTAATTGTCGACCTTATCCTTACGATCTTGTCCCTGGTTGTCTTGAACCTGTTAATTATTGATCTCGTTCGATTATCCCTCTTTAATTTTGCATATCCCATTTTTGTCTGGATGTGCTCTCCAATTTTTAATATTTTTATTCTGTTGTTCGACCTTTTCTTTATCAATAAATAATCAATATTCTTCGAGCTTGAGGTCTGATTTGCTGTTGTTGTATTTATTTTCCTCGATATTTCGCTACTCCTTTGTGTAGCATCATCAGGATATTTGAACAATATTTAACAATTAAAACAAAATAACAATTGTGAAAAAATTATGTCAATTCAAAAATGTTCAAACAAAATTTTTCCCGCCTTTTTTCAAAAATTTTTCTGAAGTTACACAAACAAAAATAATGTTCGTAAAAAGTTCATATAAATTAACCCAAAGAAAAATATTGGATTGATAAACAATTTGTGCTTAAATGGTTCTACTTTTTACTAATTAAATGTCTGTAAATTTGGGCTACATTATCTGTATCTGTTTTATAGTTAATTCTTTTCAATGTTGGTGTATTAATTATCTGTAGCATTTCTAACATATAACGACGTTTATAATTGTTTTCTTTATTTAAAACCGCTGTATCCTGAAAGTTTGGGTAATGATTTAAACTAGCACAATGGGATGTTAATGCTGTTTTCTGTGTAGAAATGTGCCTGTATTTCTGATCTGATTTGTGTCCTGCAATTCGTGTCTTTAGTTTATTTTTTGTAGTCCCTACATATACTCTGTTGCAAACCTCATTGTCATTTCCCTTACATGGTATCTTATATACTATATTACACATATCAAATTTGTCAAAACTATCCTTTGTTTTACTAAATATTCTGCCTATTGTGTTATATGTTTTGTATGCTAATGTATAATTCTTGTCGTCAAATATTTTTGCCTTTGCCAACCTATCTGTTATTCCAGGTATGTATGTTATTGACTTGTAGATTTTCGGCTCATCTGTAGTAGCCCTGTTCAGTTGTCCTTTATCCTCAAATTGCCTTATCAGTCTGTTGGTAAGATGGTTCGGGAAGTTGTTGTCCTTAAGAATGTTTCTTATCCTTTCCTTATTGACCTTGTGGAATTCTACATCACTTATAGTCAAAACGCGTTCTATTAAATTTTTCGCCGTATTTATAATCACACGTTTTTGATGTTTCGAGTGGAAGTTGATTATTCTTCCTGAAGACGTTGGTTTCTGATACCAATTAATTGATAAATTTTCCCCTCTCCTGACCACCAATGTGTCCAAATACGGAAGTTTTGAATTTGACTCTTTTTCCATTGTAAATTTAATACTGGAGTGGAAATTGTTAAAAACATCCAAAATTGTATTTATTTCGCCCTCTGAAACGACACAAAATAAATTGTCTACATATTTTGTCAAAATTTTTGGTTTTATATCCAATTTTTCGATACAAGAGTCCAGCAAATTTTCCATAACGATGTCAGCAACTATTGGAGAAGCTGGTGAACCCATTGGGAGTCCCTTTTGTTGCAAATATATTCTCCCATCATGTTGGAAATATCGGTTATCCACTATACAAAATCTTAATATATCTAAAAATAAAGATTTATTAATGTCTGTATGTTGCTTTAATGTGTTCCATTTTTCCTCTATGATACTGATAGCTAATTCTACGGGTACACTCGGGAATAGAGATACTACATCAAACGAAACTAAAATTTCGTTACTATTTATCTTCTGGTTCTTTATTCTGTCCTTAAATTGTATTGCATCTTTTACATTATATTTCGAATTTTCCGTTATCTTTTTAAGGATGTTTGTAATATATTTACACAGTTCATATGATGGAGAGTTAACAAAAGAGCAAATTGGTCTTAATGGAAAATCTTCTTTGTGTATTTTTGGAACTCCATATAATCTCGGTGCTGTGGATACTGTTGTTTTAAGTTTATTCTTTTGTATTTGATTAATAATTCCTACTTTTTGAAGTTCATCGACGAATTTATTATTCTTCCTTTCTAGTGTACTCGTAGGATCTTTACTCACTAGCTTGTATTCTGATGTATTTCCAACAATGTTTCCTATTCTCGAGTCATAGTCACATTTCTTTATAGCTACTGTTGCATTTCCTTTATCAGCATTAACAATTAAAATATCCTTATTACTTTTTAGGAATTTCTCTGCCTTATTCACTTTATCTAAAATGAATTTATCTGTACTCGTTAGTTTCATTTTATTCATTTGACTATCTAACATTGTCGTTAATTTAGTCCGTGCTATTTCCTGTTCTTCCTTTTCCCCTAAGGTTTGTACAAGATCCTCCCCCTCTGCGATCATTTTCAAAATTGGGAAATCTTTCCTCTCTACTGGTAGTGCATGCTTCTGACCAAGTGAAAGAACCCACTTCACCTCTTTAGGAATGTCTACCTCAGTTTTATTAACAAACCACTTTTCATTTAATTTAAATCCTAAATTCTTTTCTTGTAAATTTACAAGTGAATTAAATTTCCTTTGATGTACTTCCTTTGTCCTATTATTTTTTGATATCGTTATCCTATCCTCATATTCTAAAAATTCTCTAATTTCTTCTTCTGAAAAATATCTACCTAAATTATTTCTTATAGTATCCATCTCATTATTAGTTTCCCTTAGTAACACGTGCTTTTGTTTGATTGTTAGATTGAGTAGTTTGTTGTGTAACTCTTGTGTATAATTGGAAATATTTTGTTGAATTGTGGCAACCCATTTTCAGAAAAGATTCTTTGTATATTCCTAGTTGAGTTTGTGATGAAATTTGGGAAAATACCTGTTTTTCGACAACGAATCAGAAAAGTAATTGTCGACCTTATCCTTACGATCTTGTCCCTGGTTGTCTTGAACCTGTTAATTATTGATCTCGTTCGATTATCCCTCTTTAATTTTGCATATCCCATTTTTGTCTGGATGTGCTCTCCAATTTTTAATATTTTTATTCTGTTGTTCGACCTTTTCTTTATCAATAAATAATCAATATTCTTCGAGCTTGAGGTCTGATTTGCTGTTGTTGTATTTATTTTCCTCGATATTTCGCTACTCCTTTGTGTAGCATCATCAGGATATTTGAACAATATTTAACAATTAAAACAAAATAACAATTGTGAAAAAATTATGTCAATTCAAAAATGTTCAAACAAAATTTTTCCCGCCTTTTTTCAAAAATTTTTCTGAAGTTACACAAACAAAAATAATGTTCGTAAAAAGTTCATATAAATTAACCCAAAGAAAAATATTGGATTGATAAACAATTTGTGCTTAAATGGTTCTACTTTTTACTAATTAAATGTCTGTAAATTTGGGCTACATTATCTGTATCTGTTTTATAGTTAATTCTTTTCAATGTTGGTGTATTAATTATCTGTATCATTTCTAACATATAACGACGTTTATAATTGTTTTCTTTATTTAAAACCGCTGTATCCTGAAAGTTTGGGTAATGATTTAAACTAGCACAATGGGATGTTAATGCTGTTTTCTGTGTAGAAATGTGCCTGTATTTCTGATCTGATTTGTGTCCTGCAATTCGTGTCTTTAGTTTATTTTTTGTAGTCCCTACATATACTCTGTTGCAAACCTCATTGTCATTTCCCTTACATGGTATCTTATATACTATATTACACATATCAAATTTGTCAAAACTATCCTTTGTTTTACTAAATATTCTGCCTATTGTGTTATATGTTTTGTATGCTAATGTATAATTCTTGTCGTCAAATATTTTTGCCTTCGCCAACCTATCTGTTATTCCAGGTATGTATGTTATTGACTTGTAGATTTTCGGCTCATCTGTAGTAGCCCTGTTCAGTTGTCCTTTATCCTCAAATTGACTGTTGGTAAGAACAGGAAATAGCACGGACTAAATTAACGACAATGTTAGATAGTCAAATGAATAAAATGAAACTAACGAGTACAGATAAATTCATTTTAGATAAAGTGAATAAGGCAGAGAAATTCCTAAAAAGTAATAAGGATATTTTAATTGTTAATGCTGATAAAGGAAATGCAACAGTAGCTATAAAGAAATGTGACTATGACTCGAGAATAGGAAACATTGTTGTAGGGACTACAAAAAATAAACTAAAGACACGAATTGCAGGACACAAATCAGATCAGAAATACAGGCACATTTCTACACAGAAAACAGCATTAACATCCCATTGTGCTAGTTTAAATCATTACCCAAACTTTCAGGATACAGCGGTTTTAAATAAAGAAAACAATTATAAACGTCGTTATATGTTAGAAATGCTACAGATAATTAATACACCAACATTGAAAAGAATTAACTATAAAACAGATACAGATAATGTAGCCCAAATTTACAGACATTTAATTAGTAAAAAGTAGAACCATTTAAGCACAAATTGTTTATCAATCTAATATTTTTCTTTGGGTTAATTTATATGAACTTTTTACGAACATTATTTTTGTTTGTGTAACTTCAGAAAAATTTTTGAAAAAAGGCGGGAAAAATTTTGTTTGAACATTTTTGAATTGACATAATTTTTTCACAATTGTTATTTTGTTTTAATTGTTAAATATTGTTCAAATATCCTGATGATGCTACACAAAGGAGTAGCGAAATATCGAGGAAAATAAATACAACAACAGCAAATCAGACCTCAAGCTCGAAGAATATTGATTATTTATTGTCCTTAATAAACATAATATTATGTGCCACTCTTCGTTGAGCCAGAGTGTTTAAATTGAGTAACTGACAACGAGTTTCATATGCAGGCATGTTAAAAGAAGTATATAAATTTCTTAAAGCAAATTTAGAAAATCTTCTTTGAACTCTTTCAATACGGAATTTCCATGTGTTGTAACTCGGATCCCAAATAATATCGCAATATTCTAATTGTGATCGAACAAATGCGAAGTATAAAATTCTAACTGTATATGGATCTTTGAAATCAGTAGAATTTCGTTTCAGAAATCCTAGCTGAGAATTTGCTTTACTAATAACATATTCTAAGTGATAAGTAAATGAAAGTTTTGAGTCTATATATACTCCAAGGTCCCTCATTACCATTTCGCTATCAATAGTGTTATTGGATAAAGTGTAATTATTCATCAATGGTAATTTCTTATGTGTAATTGTTAAAATAGTACACTTAGAAAAATTTAATTCCATTCTATTATCGACACACCATTGCACAAGATTATCAATGTCTTTTTGAAACAATATGCAATCATTCATATTTCGAATAACAGAATATACTTTCAAATCATCAGCATATAATAAGGCATTACAATATTTAAATATTGAAGGAATATCATTAATTAACAACAAAAATAAAAGTGGACCAAGATGGCTACCTTGTGGTACACCAGAATTTGCATAAACGGGTTCAGAAATATAGTTATCTATTTTAACAAATAATATTCTATTAGACAAATAAGAATACAACCAATTTAACATATTGGAATGAATGCCTAACATTTTTAGTTTACAAATTACTACATTATGATCAACTTTATCGAATGCTTTTACGAAGTCTGTATATAACACATCTGTTTCCAATCCATTTTCTACAGCATTAATACAATAATTACAAAAAATGGCTAAATTTGTTGTAGTGGATCTTCCACTGTAAAATCAATGTTGGCGTGTATTTATGCTATTTTTTACAATCAAGAATAATTTAATATTTACTAACTTATCCAGAAGTTTTGGTATAGCCGATAATTTGATAATAGGTCTGTAACTGGTAATTAAACCTTTTTGACCTGATTTGAAAATAGGCGAAATGTATGACATCTTCCATTCTTGTAAAAAAACTGCAGAAGACAACGATTTATTAAAAATTATAGTGAGAGGTAATGAAATAGCTGACGCACACTCCTTTAAGAATACCGGCGGAAGATTATCGTAGCCAGCACCTTTAGATACATCTAACGTTCGCAATGCATAAAGCACCTCAGTAACATCAAACTCTAACTGACCGACGTCAAATAATTCTCGTATATGGGAAAAATTTAGAATATTAAATTCAGTATTAATTTTATACACTGAAGAACAAAACTTAGCAAAAGAATTACAAATTGAATTTGTGCCATTTATGGTTATGTCTTCATACTCCATACAAGTTGGATATCCATTGGACTTCCGTTTTATATTATAAAATGTCCAAAAGGACTTCGAATTTTGCTTAATATTGGATTCAATATTATATATGTAATTTTTATATAAAAAGTTTGAAAGACATTCAAATTCTTTGCATCTTAAAGAAAATAAAGCTTTATCACAAGCTAGATTAGTTGATTTATATTTTTTATGTGCTTTCGTTCTTAGATTTTTCAAATGCATAAGTCTTTTGTTGTGCCAAGGCAGTTTAAAATGACGTTTATGTTTTGTCAATGGAACATACATATAAATTGCATAATTTACAACTTGTTCAAATATGGAATAAATGTCATGCAAGTCACCAGTTCCCAAAATGAACTTCCAATCCATAGAATCAAAAAATGAATTTATTGCAATGAAATTGGCATTTCTATAATCATACTGAATTTCAAGATTATAAACAGATTCAGCAAAACTATAAAATAAAAAGTTCATCACAATAGCTTTGTGATGTATTGACTCACAAGTAAGTGGCATATCACATTTTTTAAGTTCATATTTAAAATCATTTTTTATAAAAACTAAATCCAGTATTCTATTGATATCATTCTGGATATTATTAATTTGAAAAAGTTCCAATGAGTATATATTATCACATACTAAAGCTTCTATGTCCCTATTGACATTAAATGGTATTAAATATTGGTCTGAAACACTAAATTCCCATTCAATATTTCCCAAATTGAAATCACCCAAAACACATGGAGTTTGATATGGTTTAAGAGAATTTACAATATGATTAATATTAGAAATATGACTAGAATATATACTAATATCACATTTAGGAGGAATATAACTTAATATAAATACCTTTTCATTCTTATCCTGGCAAAGATATTCACCAAAATTAACAACAACACAAATTTGCTCGACTAAAATATCGTTTACAGGTAATCTTATTTCTCTACTAGCCAAGTTACCAGCAACCGCAATTAAAACTCCTCCGCCCCTGGATACTCTGGAGTTAAGAGAACGATCATTTCGATAAATATTATAGTAAGAGTCAGTGGTGCAATGGTTAGTGTGCGCGGCTCTTGTACATGAGATCCTGGGTTCAAATCCTGCTCTGACCACCTTCAAATTTCTTTCGGCGGCGGTCACCTCGGTTAGTGACGGCGACACTATCGAGTATATAGCCATGAAAAAGCTTCTCAAAATACCGTTCGGAATCGGTGTAAAACTGTAGGTCCCAATCAGTGAGTGAAAACTAGAAAGCGCACAGCTCAGTGGTCGTGAGAAGTTCTCCCCTGTCCCTTCATGGGATGTAATGGGAAACCATTTATTTATTTTAAGAGTCAAATAATTCTGAGTTGAGAAAGTGAGACGTTAACCATGTTTCCACAAGAGCGACTATGTTGAACTCATGTAAGCCAGCGCGAGAAAACAACTCTTTTGTCTTTGTCCGCAGGCCTCCAGCATTGTGAAAATTAAGAGAAATCGATGTATTGGTGGTATTGGTGTTAAAATGAGTTCGAGAAGAGACCATTGGCAATAACTCTTCTTGTACAGAACTAGGTGTATGAAGTGATGACATTGAAATTCTTGCAGATGTAGTGTCATGGTAGCAGATATCATTTATTGTTGGTGCGTTTCGTGTAATACTGAGAGTCGCAGAATGTTGGAAGTTGTTGCTGTCGAAGTCAGTGTGTTTATAGCCTCCGCTGCAGTTGGCATGGACGGTGTTAATACTTGTGAAGGGGGCACCGTAACTACCCCTTTTCCCAGGTTTTTTGATTTGTTGATGAAGGGTTTTATTTTAATAGACATGGGCCACATTGTCTTATTATACACCTTTTCGTAAAGAGGAGATGGTACTCCCAATTTAAAATTGACGAAACTAAGTTTTGATAAGTCAGCATCTCGCTTAAGGTGCAATTAGTTTCGACGGTTTACGTTCGACGGTTTACGTTTTACGTGCTACTCAATTTTGTGCGATTAGTTACGACGGTTTGACGGTTTGTGAAAAACAAAACAAAGAACAGCTGAGCGAACATAAATTGTGAAAAAATTTTATTACGTGCATTGAGTGATTTTTTTAACAAAGTTTAATTTTTGCTAAATAAATAAAAAATGAAAAAGAAGATTGTTGCAGCAATTGTTTCCTATATTGCTTTATACCGCTATAGGAAAAATAAAAATAAAAGCAGAAGAATCCGACGGTGGTACGCTCGGCCATTGAATGCTGAGAGGGCACCACAAAACTATTTTAAAAAGTACTTCTGCAGGATGAAGACAATTGACGAGGAGCAATTTGTGTTGCACACAAGGCTGCCAAGGCAGTTATATGACTTTGTATTGTCCAGCATTACGGCTCATATAACCAAGCCAAGGCAAAGGATAAATGCGGATGAGCGTTTGTCTATAACCTTATTGTGAGTATAATCATTATGAAGTTTTATATTGTAATTAAATATGTATGTATTCCCATAGATTTTTAGCACAAGGAGTTAGCATTCAATCAATTGCTTGGAGCTACAAGTTGGGGAAGTCAACAGTGCGTCTAATAATCGTAGAATGTTGCGAAGCAATTTGGTCTGCACTATCCCCATTGTACTTAAGTCCACCTACCGAATACCAGTACATGGATATAGCAAATGATTTTGCAAATATGTGGAACTTCCCCAACTGCGTAGGTGCGATCGATGGGAAGCACATAGCTGTGAAGTGCCCTGCCAAGTCGGGAAGTATGTACTTTAATTATAAAAAGTACTTCAGTATAGTATTAATGGGTGTTTGTGATGCAAAATATGCATTCACTGCAGTCAGCGTTGGAAGCTATGGCAGTGAAAGTGATGGTGGTAAGTTAAAATATAATTTATTGTTGAAACATAATTAAATTTATTCTCTTTAAACAGGTGTTTTTCGTGTTTCACCGTTTGGGGATGCAATCCTAAACGACAAACTGCCCTTGCCACCTGATGCTACCTTCCCAGACAGCACATCACAGGAGCCAATGCCTTATGTGTTTGTTGCAGATGCAGCTTTTCCGTTGTGGAAGCGCATCATGAAGCCTATTTCTCCGCGGCGCAGTGGCGAGTTGCTGAACTTGCATGAAAGAATTTTCAATTATCGCCTTTCAAGAGCACGGCGTACGATAGAAAATGCTTTCGGTATAATGACTGCACGTTGGCGCATTCTTCATACCACATTAGAGTTCATGCCAATTAACGTCGAGAAAATAGTGCTTGCATGTATTGCCTTGCACAATTTTATTCTTATGAACGATTTTGATCGCTACTGTCCATCAAATTTTGCGGACAGTTTTTCGGGAGACACACTTCTACTAGGCGAGTGGAGAAGTCAAGTGAAACCTTTGCGGTCCATCATCTCACACGCTCGCAGAAGCTCACACACCTCCCTTGAGCAGAGAAATAAGATAATGACATATTTTGTTGAAGAAGGAGCTGTTTCATTCCAACCAAAAAATTAAAATATGTATATACAAATATATATATATATATATATTTTTTTTAATTTATAAATGTTTTGGGTGGGGGGTTTTCGGCATCCCAGTTTTTCAAGAACTACAAATAAAGAAAAAGAAAATAAAAAATATAGCTGCAACAATTTGTCAAATTTCGAAGGTTTGAGAAATACTTACGGATCATTTTTAGCAGCCATTAATAGAGCCGTCACATCCAATATTAATTTATATTTTATTGATGCTTCCATGCCTGTAAGGCAACTTTCAACAAACTTGGCGAAGTTGTGGGCCTCTATGTCTTGCGGTGTTTCACTCTCCAAAAACCCTTTTAACGATGAAGACACTTCTAAAAAGGCTGAAGTCTCCGCATCGTTGCGTTTTCTCTTTGCAGCCCGAGAGCTTATTGATGCCACGGGTGATACCATTGGCACTGGTGTCAGTTGTTGTGACGACACTGATGTAGAAAGTGGTGATGGTGATGGCACTGGAACAAATTGTGGTGATTGAACTGGCGCAAACTGTGCTGATGGCAATGATGGTGATGCCTCATACCCAAAGCTATCATCCAGCATTTCCGAAGACTCAAATAGAAGGGAATCTTGGGAAACCGATGTAAAATTTGAGCGCTGCCTACAAATAGTCAATAATTCAAAATGTTACCGCATGAAACTGTTTAAAATGCACTTACCTTCCTGCATGCTCCACTTTGCTCCACTTCCAGAACTTCCTTCTATTCGTCGTATCTCCCTGCAGTACTTGTCGCGCAGTGCCGTCCACCTTTTACTGCATGCATCACCTATTTAATTAAATATTTTATTTATATTGCAACAAGTACTTTATACTCCATATTTACTTACCACTTGCTACAAGCTGGAAGCCAATTTCCTCCCAAACGGCTTTTTTCTGTTGTCCATCTTTATATGAGGGATTTTTTTTATTGTACAGCAAATCATTTTGCTGTACTAAACAAATTAACGCATCATCATTAATTATTTGGGCACTCATTATAAAAATAACACGAAAATCAACACAAAAATTCACAAATAACCAATGCCGCGCAAACAATATGAAAAACAAACAAACTATCAAAGAGAAAATGAAAACAAAAAACAGCTGATCGCTTAAACATAAAACGTAAACCGTAAAAATTATGCAACCTGCAGAATTTTGGGAACGTAAAACGTAAATTTTTGTTGTCTCTCTCTAACACATGTAAAATGCAACCCCAACTTAAACAGCTGATCACAAACCGTAAACCGTCGAACGTAAACCGTCGAAACTAATCGCACCTTTAGTTAACTTAGTACATTTGAAAATATTGGGTTGTACTCCTAAACCCCCCGCTACGAATTTTAGAACCGCCACTGGTTCAGTACTAACATTGAACTTTGAAATGTGCAAGTATTTCATTGTATGCACAACTTCAAACGCATCACTAACAGGCGCGATATCAACAACACGCTTTGGTGTTTTACGAATGTTAGTGTTATGCTTCTGTTTTTTCTTCGTCTCCTTACGACGAACAGTTACCCAATCTTGTTCTCTGCTCTCTGTCTCAATATTGGGAATATCGATCGCATCAACAAAATTTTCGCCTGCATTGTCCTCACTTGCTGTTGCCGATGATGTATGACGTTGAGCAGCATTTGCGGGAAGAAGAGTTTTTGATGTTGTTAAAGATGTAGATGTTTGTGCATTTGGTTTGGTTAAATTTTTGTTGTGAACCTGCAGATTCGACGATTTTACTTCACTTATAAACTGTTCTAATTGTATACATTTCGACTGCACCTCTCTCATTTGTCGCGAGAGCAAATCGATTTTGTTTTGTGCGTCACTTGTCATAACAACACAAGAATTACATTGCCAAAGCAAATTCGGTGTATTTATTACAAGTTTTAAGCATTCAGCTGACAAATCTGTGCAATTAGAATGGAAAATACGACCGCACAATGAAGTACATTTAACACCTTCAAGTGTCTTAAAATTAAAATTGTCTGTTTCAGCCTTAATCTCGGCTTTACACTTTCCACAAAAATTATTCATACTAGAGGAGAAAAAAGTACGTGCGCTCACTGTGACCGACGGCAATGAAGGTTGGTATTTGGTACGTATCTGTAAATATAACTTGGATCTGGCTTGCGAACCCCATGTTGTTCGAAAATACTTATTTTCAGAAATCCGGCGATTGATGGATGCACCTTCTTTTAGACGTACAGACTTTAACTAAAAATCACTAGTATCTAGATGCATTATTGAAGACAAATGAAAAAAACTTAATTTTTTCCAATATAAGAGTTGTTGGTTGTGCCGTGAGGCATAATTTTTTTGATTTTGGAACATGTTTTTTGAAAAATTATCCCAACCCTGCACAAATTATTCCAACATGGTAACACTGATTCAAGCTTTGGAGGCCTATAGTTCGGAAAATATGGACTTGGGGCCAAATTTTTTTCAATTTGTATGGTTAGCACAATTTTCTCAACATTTTCCATTTTTTTTAATTTTAGTCTAATTATTTAGCACAATTTTTTGCAAACGGCACAATTTTTCGTACTAAAATTTATCTGAAAAATCTATTTTTTCATCATATTTATCAATATCTTGAGGTTTATAATATCACATTTAAAGTTTCCCACTAGGGAATTCAAAATCCCGGATTTTTTCATTTCGCGGAAAAGCGTGAAATATTAATAAATTCCCCGGGAATTCCCGGATTAAATTTGAACCACTTATTTTTCGAATTTTTTATATCAATTTTGTACCACAAAAAAAGAAAAATAACACAAACAATGTGTATTTGTTCTATTTTAATTTGGCATCCAACTTTCTGTGAAATTTACCTAAGTAATAACATTCACACCAACCATATCTAAATATATGTATAACTGATGTGGATAAAACTAACGCTGTTTTATACATTGCCACTTATCTGTCCAATGACAATCAGCATGTTATGTTTATATTCAACCGACAATTGTTTAGCGGCGACAAACTCATTTTGAACTTGTGACACATTAGAAGATGAAACTATTGGTGTCGATTTCGTACACAAATTTGTAGTTAAAATTAAACAAAGCTTGAATGTATAATCGGGCGTATCTTTGACATTTAGTGTCCTATCGAGATGATATACAGGGTGTTTCAAAATTGACCACCCTATTGGAAGATGCTCTTATTTTTGCAAATAGCCGCCAATGTCAAATCTGTTTTGACATTTGTGGACTAGACAGATGAAGAATTCAAGTAAACACGCCATGGAGCGATACACTTCCCTAAAACGCGGAATAATTGTGTATTTGTTTGCGAAACAATTCAACTGTGGTGTTGGTGCAGCGCGAATACCGTCGCCGATTCCCCGGCCGTCCGACACCGACTACGCAAACACTGCGCCGTTTGGCCACTAACCTTGAAGAGTATGGGACCACACGAGACGTTGCCAGGAGTGGCCGGCCCCGGAGCGTCCGTTGTGCCGAGAATATCGCCGCTGTTGTCGAACTGTCGCCGGAAACATCGACCAGACGCCGTGCCTCGAAATTGGCCATCAGCCATGTTCCAGCCATGCGCATGGTCCCATACAAAGTCCAGTCCGTGCATCAGCTGCTGCCTGGTGACCGCCAAACGCGTGTAACCTACGCCCAAGCCATCCTCAATCTCGTGGACGAAGTGGACGATTTTTCCACCAAAATCATAATGAGCGATGAGGCTCATTTCCACCTCAGCGGGTACGTGAACAAGCAAAACTATCGCACCGAAAATTCACGAGTGATGTACGAGGAGCTATTACACCCGCTCAGAGTGACCGCATGGAGCGCTATTCACGCTGGAGGAGTCATCGGGCCATTTTTTTCGAGAACGCCGCTGGTCAAACGACAACAGTGGACGATGCGCGCTATGGGGCCATGTGAACCGAGTTTTTTCTGCCGCAATTCGACGAATTAGGACTGGAGGACATGTGGTTCCAACAGGACGGAGCAACGGCACACACTGCGCGAGCCACAACCGATATTCTGAAGGGGTCGCCTCATCTCTCGTTTTGGCGATTTGCACTGGCCGTCAAGATCGCCCGATTTAACCGTTCCAGACTTTTTTGTGGGGTTTTTTGAAGTCCTGTGTTTACGTGAAAAAGCCCGAGATGCTGGAGGCCCTCAAAGTCAACATTCGACACGAGTGCGAGAATCTGTCGCCCGAAGTTCTCGTCGAAGTGATGAAAAATGCCATAAAACGAGCCTGTATGGTAATCAATTGTGACGGTGCCCATTTAACCGATATCATCTTCTCAACTTAACCAATAAAATTCTAAAGGTCCAATAAAACATAATCAAAAAACAGAATCGAAGTTTTGCATTTAGAAAAAAATGAGAACCCAAACAACGTCGGATGACTTCTTTTGAAACACCTTGTAAAGGGTTATCCATTTTGCGGTTTCAAAAGTAAACGTAAATAAATGACACGCGTTTAGGGAAGTGTAAAATATTTTTTTTCATGATATTTCTTTTTTTTTATAAAGTTTGAACGTTGACATTATGTGTGAAACACTACATCCTTTAAATGACCACCACGCGAAGTGTTGCAAGCACTGATTCTTTTGAGGTAATTTTCGACCACTTTTGGACACATATTGGGCGGTATCTCAGCCATAACTTGACGAATGTTGGTTCTTAAGTGCTCAAGAGTTAAAGGTTTATCTGCATAAGCAAATAAAAAAGTGTAATGGTATGTGGCTGTGCCAGAATCACCATTTTTGTAGTAGGTTTTAATAATTTTTATGCGTTGTGTCAGACTTTCAACTGAAAAGAAATAAAATTGGTTTAACAACTTAGTTTGACAGATGTCGATTTCCAGCCCTATACTTTTGAAACCACGTAATGGATAACCCTTTATATATCATTGAAAACTCTAAGATACGAGTATCAAATTTAAATTTTTTTTTAAACTTTACAATGTTTTGGTTAGTTTTTGCACACATCAAATAAGAAATAAGTTTTCTTTTTATATAACGGGTTTTTCAAGAGAGACGCTACAAAAGTAAATCGATAGGGACAGCAAACGACGCCATATTTTTTCCCGCTCTTTTGACATTTCTCTTCAGTAAGGTTTGCCATTTCATCATGGAAAGATATGCGAGCCAACAACGAGTCGAAATTATTAAAATTTACTACCGAAATTTTGAGTCAGTGGCCTCAACTTTAAGGGGCCTCAACAATCAGCGATGAGGCTCGTTTCTGGCTGAATAGCTTCGTCAATAAGCAAAATATGCGTTATTGGTCAGACAGCTATCCACACGTAATCCATGAGTCATCATTGCATCCCGAAAAAAATACGGTTTGGTGCGGTTTATGGGCCGGCGGCGTCATTGGGCCGTACTTCTTCCGTGATGATCAAGACCGGCACATTACTGTGAATGCGAATCGCTACCGTTCAATGATAACCGAATATTTTTGGCCCCAATTGGATAATATGGATTTGGAGATGATGTGGTTCCAACACAAGCCACACAGCGAATGCCACAATCAATTTATTGGAAACCAAGTTTGGTGAACGAGTTATATCACGAAATGGCCCACTCGATTGGCCGCCTCGGTCGTGCGATTTGACGCCGTTAGATTATTTCCTGTGGGGCTACGTCAAGTCTATGGTCTATGCCAACAACCCACCGACGATTGATGAACTTCGTACGAATATCGAACGTGAAATTGCAACAGTATCGGCCGATTTATGCTTAAAAACCGTCGAAAATTGGGTTCAGCGTCTGAACCCAGCAAAAGAAATCGAGTTCCATACATAATGGCATCGAACGTACTTTCACAGGAATAAAGAATTTCATTGGTATCTAAAACCGGTTTTGGTTTATTTAAAAAAAACTTTGTAGCGCTCTTATTGAAAAACCCGTTATAAAATGATATATTAAGTTTAAATTTAAATACATACATATATACATATATAAAATATATTTCATAGAATATTAAAAATAATAATACTGACGAAAGTAACTAAAGAGTGAAATTTACAGTTAAAAAGAGGTTCGAAAAGATTTGTAAATTGTTTTTTTTTTTTTGAATACTTATATATGATTCGATCTGAAATTATTTCCGGAAAGAATATTTTTCGATTTCCTTTGCGCTAACCAGGATTTGAACTCATTCCGAAGTTTATGACTCTTTTTTTCAGCACCTTAGCCAGATTGTCAATTGTTTTAAACTATTTCTGAGTCTGGAAAAGTACAACTTTATATTTATTGTAAAATTTGGAAATAAATCAAAATGTATTGCTTACATATATCCGAAGTGACATCGCCGCAACTAAAACGATTTCATTAACTTGAAAGCATTTATATTGCTTTCCTTTGCTATTTCGTGGAAAAATGTAATTGTATTATTTTTATTTTGATAAATGACGAAGAATAATGTATTTAATTTCGGACAATTTGTCGGTTATGTGTTTGAGCATTGTTGCTAAAAAGGTATTAAAAATTGGTATAAACACAGAGTTGCTCTAACTTGAAACAAATCAGTATCGTGGTTTTAATGACTGCTACGTTGCATACGTTTCAAGTACCAAACAAATAAAATTTTGAAAAATTGAAAGATGCCCAAACCTCAAAACCTTAACCCCAAACTTAACAATCACATTATTAAACTTTTTTCTAACTGCATAATTGATGTATTCGTTGCAGCAACAACAATTGAGTTGCTGAAGCAACGCAACGATGAACATTAAAAAAATCTTGTAGAACATGCTTTATTGCAGCAACGATATCATTGTGGGGAGTATGAAACTTTTCATTCCAGCAATGTAAACCATCTAAAGAGAATGTCGCATCCCTACGAATAATCGATTTTATTTCAGTGAACTGATACTAATATTTTACGAAAATATAAAAATTTAAAAAATATAGAACATAGCTGGATAACACTTTTGTGCTAAAATATTCCATAATATTGTTTTGGGAATTTCCCGTGATTCCCGGACAAAATTTCCTGTATAGTGGGAACTTAAAATGAACGACCGCGACTTCCCGGGATGCATTCTCTAGTGCCCACACACCTAAGCGTGTTTTCGGCAAAGCGCCGACTTCTCTATACCAAAACGTCTAATATTTCTATACTTGTTTGAAGCCTGTGGAATAAACTGCACGCAATGCAACTATTATTACCTCTATACGATTAATCTATTGCACCGTCGGTGGTAAAGTGGTTAGTGTGCGCTGTTCTTGTACATGAGAACGTGGGTTCGATCCCTGCTCAGACCACCTTACATTTCTTTCGACCACGTTCACCTCGCTTAGGGATGTCGACACTATCGAGTACTTAGCCATGAAAAAGCTTTTCAAAATACCGTTCGGAACCGGTGTAAAACAGTAGGTCTGAATCAGTGAGTGTAAAACTAGAAAGCGCATATCTCACTAATCCCTTCGTGGGATCCAATCCCTCTTTATACCAGAACTTGTATTGAACTATATATAATACATATTATATTATATGTTCAGGTAACTGGCATACAATAGTCTTCAAATAATTGAAGTATAATTGGGTTTTATTCAAATATTTATATCTTCTATATATCAAAAATTCAATAGAAACTGCTAAAAAAATATCATATTAATTTATGAGAAAACAATTGTTTGGGAGCAAAATTTTTGAATTTGGCAAAAAAAAAGTAACTCCACATGCGTAAAATCAAAAATATAATTCTTGAAATATCTGAAATAGGTAGACCATTTCAAAAATGTGCATGTAGAGATAAATGACAAAATTCTGCTTTCGTACCTGTAATAAAAATATGGACGATTATTAACAAACTTAAAATTGGTCACTTTGGACAGTACAGAGCCTTCAATATCAAGATGTGACTATTGTAAAATGGTTTAACTACGATGGAAGCTATTTCTGAAGCTACAGACATAAACCCCACGGAAAAACTTGGGGTCGATTAAGAGAGAAATGTCCGGCAAAAAGAATTTTAAAGTTGATACTGCTCTCTAGGATAAGTATAACGGACTCCAAAAGAAATTATTCAAATCTTGGGCATTTCTATTCCAAGAAGTTCGAATGAAATTGTTAAAAACATTGAACCTGAAACAAGATAACAAGATAACCAATGAATCATACCAATCCAATTTTAGCATAATGGTTTTGCACCCAGCACAATTTTTAGCTGCATTTGGCACAATTTTTTAGTCGACCTCTGGCAACACTGGCTTGAATATATAATTGCGCGTAACTCGTCCATTTATTAGCCGAACATTAGAATTTCTTTAAGTATGTATAAAAAATATTTGGGTTTATTAAATTATTGGGGGCTAGCAGTAAACAACGATTGTTTAACCTCACTTTTAATTATTAATTAATTATTTGATTATATTTTCGTAGACTCCGATAATAGACAAGTCTTTAACCATTTTGATATGTTAACATCTATAGGCACGGGCAGGGCAATCTATCAAAGTGAACACATACAAACAACACACAGCGTTAGCATCACATACGTGATTGTTGTAATAAGTATGATGGTATTGATGTAGCGGCAGCGAACAAACAAGCAGGTCGTCGTCGCCAAAGAGTATTGAATAGTATAGAGAATTCACGGAACGAATTGTCTGACTCAAAAGCACTGGCGATATCTGGCGAATGATTCAAAACGTATTACTCTTTTTTTGTCATAACTTGGTCCATTCAAAATGTGAAACATTAATGCCTTTTGAAACATTTATGCTTTTTGTATTGTTTTATGTAATAATATTGTTGAAATGGTGCATTTATATTGAAATATTCTATAGAGAGAATAAGACTCGTTTATGCTCTTTTACTCATGAGAGTGGAAAAAATGCGCAGTATTAAACCTTTGTAGTAGTAGTACCCCAGCAAAAAACGAAGCTTCCGGGTAAGCAGGTTTGTAATCGAAAAATCGAATTTCATCCCTTACCCTCTCCCTTACGGAAGGCATGAGTTTTATATGGGCTGTTCCCACTTGGAAGCAATACCTTTTTACAAAAGAAGCACGTATTTCATGGCTTGTGTGTTTGGTGCTTAACAGAAGCGCTTCGTTAGTGCTTACTGGAAGCGCTTCGCTTGTGCTTACTGAAAGCGCTTCGTTCGTGCATACAAGGTTTAGTGATGTAAATTAACACGTAATAATTACTATTTGTATTTGCAAGTTTATTTAATTAATGTTTTAAATATATTACGTATTTATTATTTTTCACTTTTCACTTAAAAACTCAACTACGCACGTGTTTAGATCAGAAGCAACTGAATGACTAATCATTTTTTTAAAATTACATCATCTTTTTTAATTGCAACATCGTAAACAATCGGCAAGTTCTCGTGAAAGTTTGTGTTTTTCGCGTATAAAATTAACACACAAACATAAGGTCAAATATTTTATCCCTTACAAAGAGCAGGTTGTAAGGTCATTTTTAAAGACAATACTTACTGCTTCGACGTATGGGATAAACAAACACTTTAAATTTTACCCCTTACCTACAAGCAGGTTGTATTGCGTATTTCTTTAAATTATTTTACTTTCTTTACTGCTTCGTGGTAAACCTTACCTCGAAGCACTTACGTAAATGATTTCGTCCTGACCTGCTTCCAAACCACTAAAAATTTTCTGCAGGGATTATACTTAAAAAATGGGTTCCCATTTCACCCCATGAAGGAATAGGAGAGAGCTTCTCACAACCAGTGAGCTGTGCGCTTTCTAGTTTTATACTAGCTGATTGGGACCTACAGTTTTACACCGGTTCCGGTATTTTTGAGGAGAATTTTCATGGCTAAATACTCGATAATGTCACCGTCACCATGCGAGGTGACTGCCGTCGAAAGAAATTTTAAGGTGGTTAGAGCAGGGATCGAATATTATGTACAAGAGGCGACGCACTACCATTGCACCACCGACGGCCACGATTTTTTACTTGTAGTCTTGTCTATTATCGGGCTCTAAGACTTTAGAAAAATAGTAAATTTTTAACAAAAAGATGAGGTTCAAACACCTTTTTTTTAATGGGGTCCTAATGAGTTAATAAATCAAAATATACTTATACGATAAACGGATTAATAGAGTTTAAAAAAGATTTGGTAATGATACTTATTTGATCCACATCGGATAATAAATACTCGAGATATGACCGATTATATACTCAAGCTCTAAAGGGCTATATCTCAAGATACGGTGGAAAATAACGGGGGAAATAACCGAGCGGGGGAAAATAACTTTTTCAACTCAGCGCAGCAAACTTTGTCGGTATAGAAAGTTTGGTGTAGATCAGAGCATTCTGACTACAGTACATTTATGCCACATTCATTTATATTACCTTGTTTTATTTATTGTTAAAGTGCTTCCATATTTCAAATACATCTTGAACGACAACAATAAAAAACGATATCATTGAAAGAACGAACGGCAGCAGTGTAAGATCGAGAATACGGAAAAAATTAAAACATCGAAAGAACGACAACAGTGAAAGAGCGGCAGCAATAAAAGACGAACGACAACAGTGAAAGAACGACATTGAAAGTAACGGCTACTTGAAATATTCGGTCACTGCAGTTACCAGTGATTTTTCAATCACGGTTATTAAATCACCGCTCCTAAAATATAGCTCATTCCTACATTCGTTATTCGAAATTTGCGATTTTTAAATCAGTATTACCAGACTGTTTTATTCGCAAATTGACAACAATTTTGATAAACTAATCTTCTACAATATTAACAGAATGTTTTTAACAAACACCCTAACCAAAAAGTTTCTTGAAATTCGTGTTATTTTATCTTCTATGGTAGATAGACAGTATTGCATCAAAAATGAAATCATTGTGTAAGTCAATAATATGCAGTTAGACACTTTTGCATTAATTGAGATTGTTTTAGGGGGTTTGTATAGGACCCGCAAAAAGGTGGGGATAGGGGGATACAAATATGTGGGCTGGGTCTGCCTCCCGCCACCGTTCATAATCGCAGTGAAAATACGTAAACGAACAAGAAAACATAAACAACCCCTATTTGTTGACAACCCTCGGAAACGTTATAAGGACCACGATTTACGGATATGCACTTGGAATGTAAGAACTCTATATAGATCCGGTGCAAGTATCCAACTGGCAGATGTCCTCGAAAGTTATAAGGCTGACATTACCGCAATCCAGGAAATGCGTTGGACAGGATATGGCTGCACACGAAAAAGAAACTGCGACATATACTACAGTTGCCATGAGAAAAAACATGAATTTGGTTGCGGATTTGTAGGTGGCAAAAGACTGCGACATCTAGTCTCTTGGTTCATTTAACCGATATCATCTTCTCATCTTAACCAATAAAATTCTAAAGGTTCAAATAAACATAATCAAAATATAGAATCGAAGTTTTTCATTTAGAAAAAAAATGAGAGCCAAACAACATCGGATGACTTCTTTTGAAACACCTTGTTTGAACATATTTTAAAAGAAATTTTAAAAATAAATTCTTCACATTTGTTTTTAATTGCAGGACCTGATTACGACTGCCACAATAACACTCAACCCCTCGACTACCACAATCTTCTACAGACGAGTGTTTCAACATGGAATGAATATAATCTATTTAGCAATAGAAACCACCTGCAATGTAATACTATCATTGTATTTATGTACAATTGTCAATAAATAATTTCAAACACACTTCAAAACATTCATTACAGCAATGAAACAAAATCGTTGCAATAGTGAAAAAAATTCATTGCAGCAACAACCATTCTTTCACCACAGTAAAGAACAATTTGAAGTTAATGAACACATTTTCATAGCGGAAATGAAACTGTACGTTAGCTCACTTTCGATGATAAAAGGGTTTGGGGTGATGAACATTTTCATCCCTGCGACGATGCTTTTCCGTTCAGTGTACTTACGTTTTTGTTCCAATATCTCCGACAATATAACTAGATACTGAACACTAGATTCATAACAAACCTAAGGTGGTGCAGAGGCGGGACAATTGCCACTTTTTTGTACCATGGTATTGCAAGAGGTAGTCAGCTTAAAAAACATTCATTTCACTCTTCAACTCCTCTCATTATCCCATTTACACAAAACAATCAACCGAAGATTTTAGTTGCTATCTGATTTTAGTTGCTAAACAGTTACTGTATGGAATAGGAAATAACAACAACTTGAAGGATTGATATGTTGTAAACCATGAATATTGATTTAGTCGTTGTGTTAAACTTTTTGAGTCGCTTTTTTGGTATTGTCCATCCCCACCACAACAAGATAAAGAGCTTTAATTCATATATTCAGTCTTATTTTAACTAAGGGTGGTATTGCATAAGTCGTGAATCCGTCACTTCGCGTTACTTTTGTCGTTTTGGTAGTTTATAAAATGTTACAGCTGTTCGGTGACTACCTACGTTGAGTTACGTTATTTAATGGGTAGTTTATAAAACGCAGCGCAAAGTTTTTGATTACTTCAGCTGTCTAATTGAACACGCCACAGTTGCTCGCGTTAGGTGAAGTAATTACAAATATAAAGAAAAATGTCGATCGAGGATGGAAATATTAAATATTGATTATAAATAGTTGCCAATTTTGACTGAAATGCAATCAACAGACAGAGCTCAATTTTTTTTTCAAAAATAATTCAGTTATATTGTTTACTCATCGAAATTCTTCTTTACAATAATAAAATTAGAAATGGAAAGTTCAAGTAAATAATGGGTTGCAAAACTATTATAATTATACTTACAAAATAATAGACATCAGTTGATGTTGACATTAATAAAGAAAAGAACCAATACGTTTTAAATACCGCCAAATGACACGTGTGTTTTAAAAAGACAACACTGAAAGAAAAACCCTTCATAGCATCAATGAATGGGTTACATTAATGGGTTTACATTGATGCAATGAAAAGTTTCTTTGATGCTATGAAATCTTACATTACTTCAATGAACTCCTTCATTGCTGCAGTTTTTGAATTTGTGGACCGTCAATAATGCTAAGAAGCCTTTTATATTGATGGAATGAAGTATGTTTTTCATGTACTTCAAAATTGCAGACATTTTACCGACATTGTGTAGTAGAATCTATTAAATAGGCCATTCTTTACATTACACACATTTTATTAAATTTTTAAATATTTTTTCTAAAAAAGAAATAATGAAACATCTTTCTTTAATATAATGTACCATTTCATTAATTTTGAACGATTCATTAATTTGGTTAAAGATAATATGTATGTATGTAGGTACGCTTTGTATAAATGTATGTATGTATATAGAGTAGTTGTGACACAATATATGAACGCTAGTATGAGATAAGTAATAAATAAGAAAAACATAAAAGGCTAAAATGCAGAATCGAGCAAAATAAGGGGATTTCAATATCCAAAATTTTTTTGTCGGCCGGCATTTTTTCCAAATAATTTACATGATTGTGTGGCAAAAGTTAAAATTGCATTTAGTTAGGAAACTATCTTGGAAACTAATTGTGACAATATTACGATGGACGTACATACTACATACGTACATATGTATGTATTTCGGTAAAAAATATCCATCGGACGTTTTTGGATAAACGTCGCTGGACGACGCTCTAGTTTAAGACGGACCTTGAACAAAATTGCATTATGTATGTACATATGTATGTCATTACACCTAATCTTAAAGAATGTGAAATTCATAGCATCTCCTAATAGCATTTGCAAAAGCATTGTTACATACGTATACCCATACATAAATATTTGTTATTTCTTATGCCTTTCTTATATGTAAACCTGTTCACAGTATACTATCAATGAAACCTATTCATACCAACAATGAAACTTGTTCATACCATCAATGAAATATGTTTATACCGTCAATTAAACGTACCATCAATGAAATATGTTCATACAATCAATGAAACATATTCAAGCCTTCAATGAAACATGTTCATACCATCAATGAAACATGTTCATTGCGTTAACGAAACATGCTCATAGCATTAATGAAACATGTTCATAGCATCAATGTAGTATGTTCATTACATCAATGAAACGCTTTATAATATCAATGTAAGATATTTCTTTAATACAATGATGTTTCATTCCGCTTAGAAAGTTTACATTAATTTCAGGTCTATGAAACATTTTTCGTTTAATGTAACATTGTTCATAGCATTAATGAAGCCCCACATTGGCTCAAAAACAGTGGCACTCTTCATTGATGCAATGTAAGAATTCATTATTGGTATGAAAGTTTTTCTCTCAGTGAACTAATTAATATAGACTAGAAAATTTGGTCGACAAAATAGCATAGGTTTTTTACACATTTTATGTGACTTTTAGAATACTACCCTTAATGCATATATTTTGATTTAATTTTTTATTTAAACCCATAAATTAACTATAACAGTTTCTATTTTAGCACTAGCTACGTAGTTAGTGCACAAGTAGTGGACAACGCAGAACCCGCTACGTAACTGTAGAACAATTCACCCCCTCGTAGGACATCACCATGTTAAATTCGCCAGTTGGAAGCATGGCGAGTTGATTCGGAGGTAGTTCGTGGTGGTTGCTTTTTAGTTGGATAAGAAAGTGGTTGAAACTGGTTTAAAACAGTTACATTATCTGGCGGGAAATAATATCAAAATATATTCGTAACACAGCAATCAGAAATTATACACACACTGTCAGAACTGGTAGAGATGAAAACACTTAAAGATTTGGCCTCGTGATCCGATATTTTCGCGAGCGAGTCGTATATTGCGCTCTTCAATTATTAAACTCGCTCGCGATTTCTGCAAGCTAAAATCGTTAGCGAGTTATGTTTTCAGATCTTTCAGTTTCTCACTCGCTCGCGAGTTTTACTTTCTAAAATCGCGATTGGGGTGAAATAAAATCGTGAGCAAGTTGAAAAAAGCCCCAAGCAAAACTTTGTTTGTTCAAAACTGCTGAAAAAAAAACTTGACACTCAAAGAAACAAAATATCAGCAGATCTACAATTCATGAAAATAATGTTCCAAACATATATGTATGTACATGGTTCCTGCATAATATTATAGGCGCCGTTTTTTCAGCGTTTAAATAGGCTTAATGTTGATTATTTTAGAAAACGTGGAGATTGCACACTGAAAGAAAAACCTTCATACCATTAACGAATTCTTACATTGCATCAATGAAAAGTGTCATTGCTTTTGAGCCAATTTCGGGCTTTATTAATGCTATGAACAATATTACATTAAACGAAAAATGTTCCATAGACCTGAAATTAATGTAAATTTTCTAACCGGAATGAAGCAGTGCCATTGTATTAAAGAAATGTGTTACATTGGTATTATGAACCGTTTCATTGATGTAATGAAATATAGTCATTGATGTAATGAGCATGTTACATTGATGCTATGAATATGTTTCATTAATGCTATGAGCATGTTTCATTAATGCAATGAACATGTTTCATTGATGGTATGAACATGTTTCATTGGAGGTCTTAATATGTTTCATTGAAGGTCTGAATGTTTCATTGATTGTTATAAACATATTTCATTGATGGTATACACGTTTCATTGACGGTATGACGGTATGAACATATTTCATTGAAGGTATGAACAGGTTTCATTGATGGTATGAACCGACTTCATTGATAGTATGAAGGAAGGCAATTCATCGATAGTATGAAGATATTTCATCGATAGTATGTAGATATTTCATTGCTGGTATGAACATGTGTGTTAGGTAGTCTTCGATTTTTGCGACATTTGTATGAAAATATCGTTGGCGATTTGCTTTGACTGTCTTCATAGTTTATTTAAATACATAACATTGTTGTCAACGATTCTTTGATGATGTCTTCAAGACACGGCTTACTGGGAAAGTGCGTACCCATGTGCATACATACATACATATTTTTCAATTCTTATGATCTTCTAATGAGAATCGTCGTTCTGATTCGCAAAATCAAAACAAACTGTTTGTCTGTACTAAGCAAAAAATGACATTGGTATACAAGCCGATCGGTGACTCTCATAAGGAAGGCATAAGAAATAAAAAATATGTATGTATGGACATACGTATGTAACAATCCTTTTGCAAATGCTATTAGGAGATGCTATGAATTTCACATTCTATATGATTAGGTATAATTACATATGTACATACATACATAATGCAATTTTTTAAAGTTCCGTCTTAAACTAGAGCGTTGGCCAACGACGCTTATCCAAAAACTTCCAATGGATATTTTCTACCGAAATACATATGTATGTATGTAGTATGTACGTCCATTATATACATATGTACATAGGACCACAATTTTGCATAATGCTACATACATGTTTAGTTTAGTTTTAGTTTAGTTTCCAAGACAGTTTCCATAATTACATAAATGCAATTTTAACTTTTGCCACACAATCATGTAAATTATTTGGAAAAAATGCACCCCCGCACCATTTAAAAAAAAAAGAAAATCGAACAAAAAAAGGGGATGTCAGGGGCCCATAGGGTTCAAAAATGGTCAGATTGGTGGCGAAAAGAAATTGGGGGGGGGGGGGGGGGTAGAACACACGATTCTAAGCATAAAATACAAAAGTTAGAGAGAATCCCTATTTTAGGGGTTATGGGCCTCCAAAGTTCGGGCTTTTTTTGTGGCACGATTTTTTTCGACGATTATTAGGTTTTCTGGGACGGGGCCAGGGAGAGGAATATCTCTGTTGCAAATTTTGGATTTCATTTTAGCTTTTTATGTTTTTCTAATTTAGTACTTATCTCATACTGGCACTCATATATTGTGTCACAACTACTGTACATCCATACATACATAAATACATACATTTATAATTACAAAGCGTACCTACATACACATTATCCTTTGACCAAATTAATGAATCGTTCAAAATTAATGAAATGGTACATTATATTACAGAAAGATGTTTCATTATTGCTTTTTTAGAAAAAATATTTTAGAATTCAATAAAATGTGTTTAATGTAAATGATGGTCTACTTAATAGATTCTACTTTACAATGCCGATAAAATGTCTGCAATTATTCTCTATAGTTGCCCATATTTACATGAAAAACATACCTCATTCTACATTGATGGAATGTTTTCTTAACATTAATGACGATCCACAAATTCAAAAGTTGCAGCAATGTAAGAGTTCATTGAAGTACTGTAAGATTTCATAGCATCAAAGAAACTTTTCATTGCGTCTATGTAAACCCATTAATGTAACCCAACCATTGATGCTATGAAGCGTTTTTCTTTCAGTGCAGCATTACTTTAATGTCTAAATGTGGATGTGATGGTGCTTCAGGTAAGAAACAATACAAGCAATGTAATGCAGACCATTCATCAGATTCTGATTTATTCATATAGTTATAGTTTTATATATAATCGATGTATGGAAAAATGAAATTCCCCCTTCAACAAAGTATTTCAGACTAATAAAATGTGCATTCAAAAAGGAAACAAAAGATGACGTATCTGAGGAAATTCGAAAAATATAATATGAAATTGAAGAAACTCAACCAGTAATATTTGAATTTGATGACACAGACAGCGAAATACATTTAACAATGTTCCTCACAATGACTGATGGAAAAGTTGCTCAAGCTTTAAACGGAACTATGTCATCGTCAAACTGATCTATATGCCAAAAAACATCAAGTCAATTCAGACAATCGCCACCTCAAGATGATGGTTTTAAAGAAGCTTAGAAACTTGTGTTGCTATTTTGGTATTTGGTCCTTTGTCAAAACCATGAGAAGAGACAAAGAAAATTAAGAAAAATTAAAGCAAAACCAAATTCAAGAAAAATATCTTTACCTTGACGTAGTAATTGTCTAAGAAGGAGATGGAATCTCAAGAAGTTTTTCAGTTCCTAAATCTGCAGCATCTATCACAGGAGGAGATTATGAATTAATAACACGATTCAATACGATATATGCATATGTATATTCAGTTTTCGATACAAGTGGAAATCGACCTCTATTGCATCGGATAACGAAGCTACGACTTCTTGAAGATGCAAATCAAGGCCATTTAGAAATTTTTACTAATATTTTTATATTTTGAGTAGTTTTTCAGTGTACGAAGTTACTTACGTTTTTCTATAAATCATTATTTGTTATCGATTTAAGTATATCGAGGGCTTATATTCAATAATGTATATCTACATTTTGTAGCATTTTTTATGTCAAATTCATCACTGCTCCCATCTGCATCTACTGTAAAAATTTCAATTGAAAACCCCCATTTTTAGTACTATATATCCTATATTTTATCACATTTCTATCTACAAAGATAGTTATTTATGAATGCAAAACTGTCTATCTACATAAAAGAATTTTGCCGTTTTATTTAATTTAAGACTGTTTTTAAGTAATTTATCGAAATTGGGGAATTACACGAATTTATATATTTACTTTGCTCGACTTGCTCGGCATTTTTGTCATACATAGGTATGTCAGATTTTGGAGCAAATTTCTTTTAGCAGCAAAAATGGATTTTTTCGTTTTTTTTGCCTCGTAGAGCATTAAATGCGGATTTGAAAAAAAAAAGTTTACGGCAGTCCTTATTTTCCGAAATATAGGTCTCTAAAGCTTGAATGTATAATCGCGCATAACTCTGTCATTTATTATCCGATCCTGACGAAATAAATTTCATAAATCGTTAAATTTATATTCCACCAAGTCGCCCGGCCATCCGGCAGGGGGTTCAAATTCCTTCTGTACCTTAAGGCGATGGGCGAGTTTTTAGAAATATTTTTTTTATTTTAGTGTGTAAAAACTACAACAAAGAACAACAAGTATTAAACCAAAAAAGTGAGGTTAAAAAAATTTTTTAAATGATGGATTAATAAAAGGAAATATATTTATAGTTGTAATTTCATTTAAGGCTATAAGAGATCATGTTTTCTCCGTTTAGTGAAAAAAATGTAAATGCCGCGGGTGGGATTCGAACGATCGACGATCGATTCGATGTTTGTGAAGCATCATCTTCAGCAGCGTCTAGCCCGTTAAGCCACTGCGGTGTGTATTTACACAAGTCACTAAACGAAGACATTTATCGATTGTGCAGAGTGATTGGTAGTCGCTTCTTACACATTGCTTTCCTACTTACACGCCCTGATGCAGAAGTTTTGAAAGTTATATTTATAGAACGAACTATTCTAACTGTAGTTGTCTCTTTCTGTTTTGGTTTGACCCTACCATATGTTTCAAATTTAGTTGTCTTAGATCCTCGATATGTTTAAAGTTGTAATTCCCTTTAAGACTATAAGAGATCATGTTTTCTCCGGTTACTGAAAAAAATGTAAATGCCGCGGGTGGGATTTTTATATACAGAGTTATAGAGTTTCACAAGGGCTTTGTCATGATACATATTTCCGATGATAAATACCTGAGATATGACCGATTATACACTCCAGCCTTAAAGGCCCATATCTCAAGAAGTTGGACCTAGCGCGAAAACAAACGTACTTTTCAACTCAGCACAAAGGCCTTTACCGTTGGTGAAATTTTGGTGCAGATCTGATTTTGCTGCTATTGCGTGATTCCACAATTTAAACGTGAGTAAGTAATGTACACACCTATGTATACACACTGATTACATTCATTCTTTGATTGGTATGGTTGATGGTTAAAATGTACGATATATATATGTATTGGTGGAGAAAAATATCGTTATATATAACTCAACCTCTCGACTTGGTCCGCACTTGAGCGTTGACAACCGATTTAATTTTGAAGTGGTAGATGAATTTGTCTACCTTGGATCCGCCGTGAACAAGGACAACAACGTCAGCTTGGAGATAGATAGGAGAATTGTGCTTTCAAATATGTGATATTTTGGGCTCAGCAAGCAGTTTAGGAACAAAGCCCTCTCTTGACGGACAAAAGTCCGGCTATATCAGACTCTCATTTTACCTGTCTTCACATACGGCTCCGAAACTTGGGTCATATCGCAAGCGGATGAAAAAATTCTCCGTAGAATATATGGTCCTGTTAGAGAAAACGGCGAGTACCGACGTTGATGGAACGCAGAGCTATATAGTCTATATTCTGATGTGGATATAGCTAGGCGAATCAAAGTGGGCCAATTGCGTTGGCTAGGCCATGTTGTCAGAATGAATCAAGATCAGCCAGCGCGAAAGGTTTTCGATAACGTACCCGATGGAAGCAGGAAAAAAGGACAACCAAGACTCCGCTGTAAATACCATGCTGAAGAATCCCTCCGTATCCTTGGTGTTATCAACTGGCGAGAAAAGGCGAAGGATAGAGCCAGTTGGGAGAATATGTTGAAATTTGTGTAATTTGTTTGTTTAATTAATATGTGTAAGACGTCTGACCTCATGAGGTTGTCAACGTTATGGTGACACACTAATACGTGGGCAGTCGACGTTATGGTGACACACTAATACGTCAGCTACTTCGGACAAAGTATGTGTGATGTTGTGTGTTTGGTTGTTTCGTTGTTGTTGCTATGGCCAAACAAAGCGAGTCATTTGATGTTCAGCATTGTCCGGTGTATACAAAAAAACTATTATTTTGTATTTTCCAATGTAGCATTTACTAATGTGTTCATAGAAATCGAACAGGTACCCTGTAGCAAAAAGGTGTTAACACATCATCCGTGAGTTCGAACACTCATTGATTTTTTTTATTTTAATGTTTAACCCAGTTTTTTACAAATTTGAATTTAAATAAAATTGTAGTGTATGCAATTCTTCTTTGCAGCGACTACAAAATTGACTTTTCATTGTAGCAACGAAAAAACTTTAACGGAAATGTTTCATCCATGCGACGAAGCGTTATTCTTTCTGTGCAGTAGTAATTAAACCTGAACTGGTGCATGAATTGTGACCGGATGGGTGCCAAAAGTTTCTTTATTGAATGCACTATAAGAAAATTGAAGAAAACATTTTTTAGATACTTTGGGTTTTTTTTACGTAAAAAATTAAAACGTCAAATTCGACAAATTTCATATTTTTTCTATACATTTTTGGATTGTATGGGAGCTGCTATAAGGTGCAGTGATTGAGCTTTGAATCCTTTAAAAGAAATGTCGGTTATTTAAACTTAATTAAGGTGGGTCTTTAAAATGAACCCTCTATGGGCACGAGTTAACCCCTTAGGGTCCGAAAACGAATTTCGTTTCAGAACGGCTTTTTGTACGGCAGCCATGTTTAGATATCGAGATAGAGCTTCTGGCACACAGGAAAAAAAATTTAATTATATTAAAATAATGGGTGCTCGAGGAACATTTGTGCTGAATAGGATACATAATTTTTGAGTTAATGAATTTGAGAGGCTGGCGCCGCACCAACAATGCTCCGATTTGCCTGAAACTTTCCAGATTTCTTTTATCTCAAAAACAATAAAATTTGTGGGAGAGACGTTAACAGTTCCCACTGTAAATTTAAAAACCATTCTATTTTGCAGGCAAATCCCATTTTGTATGGCGCTTACGAAGTTTCCGAAATGGCTTTTATTTCCATTTTTTTCATACAAAGTTTTCAAGATGAATATGCAATCGGGGGAGAGTACGGTTTCCGAGGCCCCTCGATCCGACAATGTTTTTCATTAGTCGACCCCAAAATAAGACTAAAAAATTTAATAAAATTTTTCGATAACTCGCTTAGTTATCGAGATATCGAGTGTTACAATTTTAAAAAATCGACAAGTTTTTTGGCTGAAGTTCAGGAGCAGGCAAAAAAAAACAAAATTAAAGAAATATTAAAGAATGTGAGAAAATTGAAAACTAGCCGTCGTACGGACCTATGGGGCCCACAGGGTCCAAAAAACCGTCACACCCAGGGGCATTTGGCTATGGATTAGTGTGGGTACTTCAACGAAAGGTATTTGTGTCACGAATTCCGTGGTGTCATTCTTTTTTTCGTGGGATGTCTGTAAGTCCATATAAGTCCACTTTTGTGCGTACAGTAACCATGAGATTGGCTATGGTAACCATCCAGAAAAAAAAAATTTTTAAAAAGTACCGAGTGATTTTTCCGATTTTGCCACACATCGACTTAAGGTACAGAGGGAATTTTAACCCCCCTAAATTTAACGATTTTTCAAAAGTTCTACCACACGGTACGAGCAACATAGGTCCCTGCGATGGCTACTTTTCCATGTTCTCACATTCTTTACCTTTTCTTTAATTTTGGTTTATTTTTAAAAAATTTTTTTTGCCTACTCCAGGTCCTGAATTTTCGCCAGTTTTTTAACTCTCAGAATAAGCTCAGCAATTTTCTAAAAATTTCGATAACTCGTTTAGTTATCGACATATCGTGGGTTAAAGTTTTAAATTATCGACAACTTTTTTACCAATTTAATGTGGACTAGCGTGGTACAACTCAAAATAACCCCAACAAATTAAAAAAATATATCGATAACTTCTTTAGTTATCGGGGGCTGCAACCTTTTATATTTACAACTTTCAGCGATTTTACTTCTTATTTTTACCACTCAAGAAAACTACAAAAAAATGAAAAATTATTTTAAAAAAATCGCGCGACTATCTCGATAACTAAGTGAGTTATCGATAACTCGGAAACCGTACTCTTGCCTGCAATCGGGTGGCAAATGTTGTTTTCTACCATAAAAACCAAAAAAAGTCAATTTCGAAAAAAGGTGCTAACGTGTTTAAGGAGAAATGCGACGAACTGTCTTGCTTACTGGCACAGAAACGTCGCAAGCCAACGAAACAGCGCTAGGAGTGTTCGAAGGGAAGATTCTTCAGAAAATATATGTAAATAAATACATGATTTCCCATAAAATCCCATGACGGGATAGGGGTGGACTTCTCGCAATCAGTGAGCTGGCCGCTTTCAAGTTTTTACACTCACTCACTGGGAGTTACAGTTTTACACCGGTTCAGGGAAGGCTTCTGAGAAGATTCTTTATGATTATGCCATGAGTGTCGCTATCACTAAGCGTGGAGACCGTCGCCGAAAGAAATGTAAGGTGGTCAGAGCACGAATCGAACACACGTTCCTACGTAAAAGTCACGCATGCTTACCGTTGCACTACCGACGCACAGAGGGGTATTTTAACGATCTGGGCGGCCAAAATTATTTGAAATAAATTTATGAAGCAGAATGTTAAAAAATTACCCAGTGAGTCGTAAAAATAATAATTTGTTAACATTTGGGGGGTAGAGGGGATCTTTAACAGCATTTTCAAGTTGAGAATGGTAGATATGAAATAAAACAAACAAATCTTGTTTTTATTCAATAATAAAAAATATACAAAAGTTGTTGTTATTGTTGGTTAAAATATCATACATAGTAACTGAGTTAAAGATTTGGGAAAAAATGGTTTATGTTGTAAAAAAAAACTGCTTATGTATATCAGAAATTTAAGAAGATTTGAAGTAATGTTTAATATAAAGATTTAAAAAAAAATTTGAATTTCTGCGTACTTTAAAGAAGTGTTTGACATATTTTAAAAATTTAAGGAACTTTCTATTCAGAGGTAACTTAATTATACGAACATATGGTCATCGCTTGAGCATGAAGTATTTGCGTTCATTGTGTCCGCCATACTTTCCATTCCTTTTGAGTAAGGTGTTGGTAATGATCGGAAGTTAGCAGCAATTTATTTATACACACAGAGAACAGAAGAGATGTCACAACTATATTTACAGCCAACTAAAATTTGGCGGCTCCTTGGACTATCACATTATTCTGTTGTAATTACCAATAATTGTGTTCAGTATCACCAAATGTTGTGCATATCAATTTATTTATAATTCAGTTTTGGTTGCAAGAACTGAAATATTTAGTTGAAGCCACAGCAACAAGAAATAAATGTGATCTGTCAATCGAGTTTTAGTTCTATCAATCAAATTATCCTGTAGTGGTGAATATTCTATTAGTTGGATGAACGAAAAATTTAAAAACTAATTCGGTTGTAAAAAACAATATATTGGTAAGCTAAACTAAAGTAATTACTTGAATTTAATGGCTGTCACTATCATTTGCTGATGCTTTAACTCCCTTATGAATTTTATAGAAAAAAAATTTAAAAAAAATAACTTTATTAAAATTGTGTATTTTATATTTAAATATAAACAAAATTATTATTATTTATAATCAGGTTTCGTATTTCTTGGCGATTTTTCTTTTTTCGGAAATATGAAACAAAATTCCAAAAACAAATATAGACAATATTTCTAAATTTTTCATACTTTCAATCAAAAATGGGGATGGGTTACCCTGGGTATCATATGTATGTTTAAATTAATTTGTGTCATCCACAATAATGGTTCCTCCAGCCAAGTGTCCACAATTGTCGGCTTGTGTTTGTGAAGGCGTCAATAGTGGCGTCATATTCAACGATTATGTTTAAAAGTCTCACTTCACCTCAATTTATGAAAATATACATATATTCTTCGCTGGCTGATATCTATACACTTTATTGTTTTTTCACAACTTTGTTTATTACTTTCTGTTTAAAATATTAGTTTTTCTATAAAGTTCTCGTGTAACATTCCAATATACGTAGTTTCTCTTTAACAACAAAGCCTCTTGTGAAAAATCGAATACATAAATTTGTAACAAGTGTTTTTGTGACAAAAATTAAATTATGATTACAGTTTCTAATAATTGAAAACGAATTCTTATATTTAACTTTTTATTAGGTGAATCTTCCATTTCAGATGAATGAGGTTTTAGAATGGTTAATACAACTTAATTTCTGTAGTACCAACTTGTATTTAGTAAGACCGATTTTTAATCTATCAATAACATCGACAAATAATTCTGATGTTTGACCATTATGTATTCTAATCAAAATATAGACTTTATAATGGAATTTCCAATGCCCGAATTGATTTGCAACTAATCTTTCCCTGTGTGCAACATCCCTATTGCAGGCCTCTCTTGAAAACCTTCGCGCATAGTTGGCGACTGTATTGGCGAAAGTGTTTATTTCTGGCCTCAGCGGCTTCTTCGGACAGCTGGCCTATGGGTAGTAGAGCTTTATCAATCACAAGTTGTCCATGTATCAATATTTTGTGCATTGTAGGCAGCGTTATTATATTGTTACGAATTTCCTTATTCGTGCTTTTAGGGTTGTTTTATTCCTAATAATAAAACAGGGTTCGTTTTCAATTACGATAATTTCAACGGTTTAACTTCCTTTTATTTTACTTATATAGTACAACAGTTTACTTTATTTATAACACTTTAACATGTCTTATAATTTACTATCAATTCGCGTTGCTTATTTTACGGGGTTTAATCACAAACTGAACTCTCCATTCCAAAGACCTCCCCTATTTATACCAACTCATCATACTCAAATTAAGTTATATCTAACGAATTCAAGAACCCTCGAGACATTGTTGTTTTTGTTTGTAGAATCATCTCGAACGGCGGAGAACCATCTTAACTGAGGCGAATTCATTCTACTGGTTTAGCGAGCTGGTACGTTGCTACAATGCATACTTTCAGGCGCAGCACTAACCGCCTGTTATTTACATAATGTTAGTAGAGTCATTAAGTGCAAGCAAAAGCTTTCACTTATTCGTAACAATATTAACAGATTTATCTGTTTTTCACGGATTGTTAAGAGATTTTGTAAAATGTTATCGCAATGCGGTTTTTGATAATTTGTATATAACGTAAAAATTTTAAAACAATCAAGAAATGACGTGAAAGAGAAAAGTTTGAGTGAAACGTATCATATCGATACAATGGTTACTGTCTCTCGGACCCAAGTATGCATTTGCCAAATACAATGACAACATTCCCTTTATTCAAATGCTTCGCCGAAGGGGAAGAGTGCATACAGATAATTTATAACAAAGAAGAGCCGGAGATTTCAAGAACGAAGTTCGTTGGTTTGATCGATGACCACCTCTACAAACCAAAATTGGACATGAGGGATAAGATTATTTTAGGCACAGTGGGTCGCACGAGAACATCTACAGCCCCCAGAATCTATGATTTGCCGAAAATGCTTAAAGAGGGGAATCCTTTAAGACCTATTTGCTCATCCATAAATGCTCCTGGTTATGCACTTTGCAAATTTATGGTTGAACTACTCAAAAATGTGACGAGAACCTCTGAATATAATGTTAAGGACGCAATTGATTTCAAATCCAGGATAAGAAACTTGAAGATATACCAAGACGAAATATTAGTATCGTTTGATGTGGTCAATCTTTTTCCAAGTATTTGGCATTAAGGACCATAGAGGAAAAATGGAGTAAAATTGCGGATTACACGACTATACCACAAGGTATTTTTATAGAATTACTGTCGTGTTGTATCAAGGATACACGTTATTTTAAATATGAGGACAGATTTCATGAATAGAGAAAGGGCATACCTATGGGTTCTCCAGCGTCACCGATAATGGTGGGCATTATAATTTAAGGATTACTTGACACGACGCTCAATACATTAATGAGGAGACCGAAAATTATAACTAAATATGTGGACGATATATTTGTAACCATTGGGAAATCTGAGTTGGAGGACACGATGAAGACGCTCAATTCTTTCAATCAACAACTTCAATTTACAGTTGAAGAGTTAAGGGGCCAACAATTACCATACCCTGATTGCATAGTTATAAGACAAGATGGAAATTTAAAAGTTGACTGATATCAAAAGCCTACAGCGTCAGGACGACTGATAAATTATTATTTTAAGCATCCTAGAGGGACAGTAATTAATACGGCCAAGAATTTCGTTAACAGAGTGGTGAAAATAAGCGACGAGGAATTTCATTGGGAAAATAAGGGGAAGGTACGAACAATTTTGCAAATGAACAGTTTTCCCCTCAACACGATCGACGGCTTGCTTATGCGAACAAATTTGAAACCACCAAAACCACAGGATACGACGAGACCGGAGAGATATATAAATCCAAAACGTGTGTACCAGGACTCTCGGAAAGAATCAAACGTTCAAACATTTATGAGAGGGAGAAATACCATTTAGCTCTAAAGTCTAACTGCACCCTAAATCACCTTTTTAGTAGGACTAAATCGAGAATCGATACGGATGACAAGCCAAATGTGGTGTACGAAATCAAAGCCTGAAAGTATATGTTGGTACTACGATGAATAAACTGAAGACCAGAATTTCACCCACATAAATCGGACCAAAAGACACATTATAGGCCTTTAGAACAAAAAACAACACTCGTAGTCCACTGTACGTTAGCTGGACACAGGCCAAACGTTGACGAAGTGAAAATTCTAACTGAAGAGAAGTTTTACTCACGACGTCTCTCAGGAAATGCTACATATTATTGACGTTCCATCTGAGAAAAGACTCAACTACAGACATACAACTGATATATATTATTATTGTGGTTGCCTACTCAATAATCTCTAACAGACAATATTGTACTTGAAAAAAAAATTTTGTGTTTACTGTTTTCACTAATGTTTTATAAAATCTTTGTGTTTTTCTTATATTAGATCCTTGAAAATGATCAACGAAGTTGATCGAAATATTGGAAACTAAATAAATTGTGATAAAAGGAAATTTATACAAATTAACAAAAATACAATTTATTTCTGTTTTTAAAAAAGGTTGCGTGTTGCTTTCAGCAACACGTCTTATTTTATTTAACTCAAAAACCAAACTGAAACTTAATTATTAACATAGAACTTAACATCTATTGGCTTAAATCATAAAGTGCTGACGTAGTCCACGCGCCGGTTGAATGGTGTGGGAACGTTGCGATTCACTTATGTGCTGACGTAGTCCACGCGCTTGCTTAATGGTGTGGGAATGTTTTCGGGATGTGCAACAAGACACCGCTGGAAGAATGTTAGTGTTGACGTTGCGGCTCGTGTATGGCAGTCGCAATACATTACGTGTTAACTTACAGCTTCGTTTTCTTTTTTCCATACTTACGAACTCAAGTCGATACTAAAATTGAAAATCATAATAATAGGATAGGTCAACTATAAATACAACTTATTTTAATATTGCGTAAAAACAGATTTTTTTCAGGGCAAAAGGTTTTTTTGCAAAAATTTACAAATTTTTTTGAAAACAAATATAATAACACTGATTGTAGGACATATCGGGTACCAGTGGTACAAACTAACTTACATTTTTCTTGTTTATATTTGTTGTGTGCGCGATTTGGCGACAAAGTTATGTTTTTCAGTATTTCAGCAGCATCTCTCTTTCCGTCTGTTTTCAACTTGATTTTCGTATCGTTTTGCGCCTTTGGGTACTTTCACTGGACTCTTCGAAACGCACAACTAACAGCACTCGGTATCGAAAAACATCCCGCGATCCATGAATGATTATTTTTGATAAATTCGTTGGGTTTTCTTTGGACTTTAAGCCATTTTGCTTTAAATTAGCTTATTAATTTCCCAAAACTACTGTTTACTAAAGCTTTCTTTAGAAAGATTAACCAATAGCAGCTCACGGTTTTTGGTAGTGTCAATGATAGCGTTTGTTGCAGAAAAATTGCTTTTATCGGTAACATGTAAAACGTCTCCACGACCTATGTACTTGGTTTTCGAAGGGCCTAAACTTGGAATAAAAGTTTTTTCAATATACAAAACCGAATGTTTAAATTTGTATACAAATTTTTAGCCCTGACGACCGTTTTTATACAAAAAAAGTAAAAGTGTTAAATTCGGCTGTGCCGAATCTTTGATACCCTCCACCTTAGTGTTAACCAGCAAAATATTAAATTTTAAAAAGGACCTTTTTTAAGAAAATGTACGTTTAAAAAAAAAATAAAAATAAGCTTAAAAATAAAAAAACATTTTTTGAATAACTGTTAAAAAAAAAAACAAGCTGGGACGAGAGTTGAACCAACAACCCTCAGACTCCAACGCGCAACCCTTTACCCATCAGGCCACAGCGACCTTACAAAGTGTGACAAAATTTATATAAATGTATGAACACATGAAAGTACATCTAAACATTCTAAAGTACTTACCTATTATAAAGAACAACAAAGATTTTCAACATGGAAATTCACCACACGGCAAAAGGAGTAGTTTAGTATAAATAAAAATTAATGTGAAAATTTTATGAGTTTTTTTACGTTTCCAATCATAAAATTTTTTCCAATGGACCAATTTCGCTGATTTTCAATACCAAACTGCTCAGGAATACGTTGAACATTCTGGCCAAAAACCAAACCGCGTTATCGCCGATTGAAGTTGTGAGAATGTTTTCAACAGACGGACATGGCTATATCGACTCCGGTTGTTATAAGGATCAAGAATATATTTACCTTATGGGGTCGCAAAGCCTTATTATGGGGTCGCAAAAGCCTCCGGTTGTTATAAGGATCAATAATATATTTACCTTATGGGGTCGCAAAGCCTTATTTCTATATGTTACAATCAGAATGACAAACTGATATATGGGCAATTCTCAAAATTTTGGTTATTCGAGGGGATTAGAGGCACATTCCTGAAATTTTTGTAGATGACTTCTTGTACCATTAGAATCAAAAATTCACTGGGCACAAGTCCAAAATAGGTTGCATCAAAAATTTATAGGGAAAAGTTCTTTGGTTTCCTAAGTTGATAACAATGAAGTCAGTTGTAATGCAGAATTCAAGCAATAAAGTTTAATTTTACTTAATTCTGAAATCGGTGGTTTACGAACGCTTATAAACTGTAATCGCAATGTGTAAGTATAATTTGTTTGTATAATAAATTTTTTATTAAGAAATTTAATGATGATATTATTAATAAATTATAATTTTCATAGCTAGGGATTTATTAAGAGCACACAAATTAAAAGCAAAGAGAGATAAAATGCGAAAAAAACGTAAAGAAAATTCTATTAAAAGGGAAACAAGATTGCAAATCGTCACGCAATTGAACGACAAACGCAAGAGATTAAAGTAAGTAAACACTAGTAACCTTATGATTTATTTTTTCACTAATGTGTTTCACTAATGAAAAATATTCTGTTATAATTTAGGCAGCAACAAAATATCTTAAATGCAGAACCTCGTAGATCAAATCGCTTAATAAAAAATCAGGAATCAATTACAATTGATTTAGGCAAGAATAATAACGCTGAAAATACTGAGCTCCGTAGATCCAATCGCTTGTGCAAAAAAGCTATAAGAACGGGTGATGGCTTGTACACGAGTGATCCTCATGAAACAACATTGATTGACAATATTAACAGCTCACTCGATACAAATATAGTAATTTCAGAAAATAATATTATCGAAACCCCTTCTGCAGATAATAATAATGAGATCACAAAGTTATGTAGAAAAATAGCTTTGAAAAATTATAAAATAACAAAGAGATCTCTCAAAATTGTGAAAAAAAATCAAAGTGCTTTTGATCGATTGAAATTGAAAAAATCAAATCCTAAAAGCAAGAAAAATTGTACTAAAAAAAAAGAGAGAATAAATAGTATACGTTCTTTCTTAGAAAAAGACGAGAATTCGTCAATGGCTCCGGGCAAAAAGGACACAATTTTAAAAGGAGGAGTTAAAAAACAAAAAAGATTTCTCAACGATACACTTTACAATCTATATGATAAATATTGTCAAGAATTTAATCTAAAATTAAGCCGAGCAACATTTTATCGTTTGCGACCGTTTTGGATTATCCAAAAAAAAGTTTCTGCACGCGATACATGTTTGTGTAAATTGCATACTAATATGAAATATGTTGTTAATAAGCTGATTCATTTAAAAATAATTAATTCAAAAAATTTATGCGATTTGATCAAATCAAAAACGTGTGAAATACATAATAAGGACTACTTTTACAATGAATGTCAAAATTGCATTAATAAAAATATTGATCATGTTGGGTCTGAAGAAAAAACGTCTTATGAAGAGTGGATTACTCGTGATGTTGAGAGATTAGGGGCCAAAAATAAAATCTATCACGTCAAAGTGACTTCAAAAGTAACTGTTGAATGTACCTTATCTGAGCTCATAAAGAAGTTTAACGTTCAACTGCCAATATTCATTCGGCATGAGTATGATACTCATCATCAGAGTCAAGTAATATCGCTTATAAAAGATAATTTATCAGAAAATGACGTATTACTTGTTATGGATTTTTCTCAGAACTATATTTGTAAATATTCGGAGGAAATACATAGTGCCCATTTTGGAGCCTCCAAGAAGCAAGTATCTTTGCACACAGGAGCTTTGTATTATTATAATACGGATTTGTGTCAAATAGACTGTACTACATTTTGTGGGGTATCCGAGTGTTTGAGACACGACGCGTCAGCAGTTTGGGCTTATTTACAACCAGTTGTCCATTTAATCAAAGAAACTGTCCCTAATGTAAATAAGATACACTTTCAAAGTGACGGACCTTCGACACAGTACAAAAATAAATATAACATGTTTTTATTCAGACATTTCTGTGAAGTATTTGGATTGAACAGCGCAACTTGGAATTTTACCACTCCCGGCCATGGAAAAAGTTCAGCTGATGGAGTAGGAGGAACTGTTAAAAATATGTGTGACAGAGCTGTAGCCAATAAAAAGGATATCAAATGTGCTCAAGATATAGTCAATTTAATTGAAAATAATTCAAAAATAAGAATGTTTTTAATTTTAGACAATGATATTGATAAAATTGATTTATTGCTTGATAAGAATATTGTGACTGTTAAAAATACGACAAAAATTTTTCAAATAATTTGGACACAAGAAGAAAAAGAAAAAATCTTTCTAAACAGTTTGTCGTGTTCATATTGTATAATTCATAGTTATTATCATCCATCATGTAATCATTTCCAATTAAAACCAAATAGTTGGTCTTTCCCTGTTCAAAAAAAAAATAAAAAATAAAAACTTTGTAAAAAATGTTCGCTTTAATTACGACTTTTCCCTATAAATTTTTGATGCAACCTATTTTGGACTTGTGCCCAGTGAATTTTTGATTCTAATGGTACAAGAAGTCATCTACAAAAATTTCAGGAATGTGCCTCTAATCCCCTCGAATAACCAAAATTTTGAGAATTGCCCATATACCCTCTATCACTTACAGTGGAGGGTATAAAAAGCGTTTTTTATAAAAAAGATAAGATTCGAAGTATTTCCCATATATCATCACAGGGTCGCATTTTAGAGCCCTACCTCCCAATAACTTTTTATTCGTCTGAACACCCTCTAACACCCGCAGGTATAAATGCATAGGGATATCGGACACCCTGTATGTCAACGAAAGTGGTACTGTAAAGCAGCAGAAATTATGGCATATTTTTCCGCAGTAGGTAAATGGCTATAAAACACAAAGCCGCAAAAACGAGCAAATTTTTGTTTCTTCATCTGAACAATACAATGTTAAGGATTACATTTAATCACAGATTGAATTGGTGATGAGTGGTGTTGTACAAGTTTTTGAAATTAAAAAAAAAACCCTATTTTTCAATGCAGCTTTACTAGTAGGAATTTAAATTATAATTTTATTTAGCTAAGAGGATAAAATAATATTTACCTGCTTTATTTTACTTAAATGTTTAAACTGAACACACGCCTTCGCACAGCCTGCCTGTTACTTTACTTGAACGCAAATAAATAGAAAATGTACAATTAGCAACAAGAAATTTTGACAGCGTGTAGAAAACGGATGTAAGCAAAAATGAATGAAAAAATAATGGAATCTAATTAAACATTCTATTCTCTTTACCCTACAGTCGGTAATTATTAAAAACATTGACTTTTGAAAAATTTAATTTTAGCCGCCCAGATTGGCAAAATACCTCTCTTGCGACGGTCTAAAATATGGTGATCGCGAGTGGTAAAATGATAAGTCGCTTGGGAATTTCGTGTATATTCCAGAGATTAAGATGAAATGTAGTCCGAACAACTTTTGTTTTGTCCTGGCCAGGACTTTAACAACAATAGCTTGATATAATTTTATGGAAATTCTTTAATACCCTGGATAATGGGCTGTTGATCTACGCTCAGTTTTAAACTAAATCTACATTTTATTCGCTACCGCATGAAGATCTTAGAATTAAAAAAATATTTATTACTTGAAAAATTAAGAATTAGTAGATTAATTAACTTATTATTTAATTTAAACAAATTTTTATTTTATAAATATTTCATTAGTCCACAAGCGACGACATTGATAAGCATCAGGAAATTGATATTGATATCCTGTTTATGGCCACTATTTGGGGGCATTTTATTATTGCAACCATCCGAGTAACATAAATTGCAGAATTTGTCATTTTTCAGGCAACTCCTTAAACTGTCCTCCGACAAAAGTTCCACACATCCACGCTCTGTTGTATTGGTGTCGCCTAAAAGGAAGAGAAAAAAAATTAAACGAATTATAAATTAACAGTCATATTAATGCAACAGGATTAGATATTAAATACATAAACGTCCAATTCGATTTTACCTTTCATTATTAAATAGTACCAACCTTTAAAAACCGTAAAACATCCATTGTGTTTTCCGGTCTTGCTAGAATCCTTTTCCGCGCAATTGGATTGCGAGGTGGGTTTCGAATTGCAGGATAAGTCGTCAACACCGTTGCAAGTGTAACACGTCTGAGGATGATCATCGGCATTTGTAGTGGGAGTGCCTTTACTAGTATCTGCTGAAGTTGTTGTCGGCGACTCTTTATCTTCATCATCCCCTGGTTTATCGTTTTGCATGCCCTCCTCATGTTCAGAATGTGCATTGTCGGCAGGTTTTGTATCTGGTTCAGCTGGTGTTTCTTCGGGTTCAGGTTGGGGTTCTGGCTCAGGCTCTGGTTCAGGTTCTGGTTCTGGAGCAGGTTCCGGAGCGGGTTCAGGTTCAGGCTCTGGAGCAGGTTCGGGATCTGGTTCTGCATCCGCTGCTGCGTCCGGTTCAGGTTCTGGTTCTGCTTCCGCCTCAGGTTCTGCTTCCGGCTCAGGTACCGGATCTGGCTCGGCTTCCGCTTCCGCTTCTGGCTCTGATTCAGCTGCACCTCCATCCTCTTCTTCTTGCTTTTCTTTATGTGGTCCTTCTTTATGGTCGAATACTTCCACGTCGTTTGGTGTCCTGTGCGGAATATTATGTTTGTTGTTTTCCTCTCCAGATAAAAGTTGTGATTTATGATCATTTTTCACTTTAATTTCATTGCTATCTGGCGTCGATTGCATTTCCACAGATGTGATATGAATTTTGTCGTAACCAGAAGTACTGGGAGTGGTCATTTGCAAAACAATTGGTATGGACCGCAGTGTCGTATCCGGTTTTCCCGCAGGTTCGATGTCAATATCTGAAATATTTAATTTTATGTTTAAGACAAATTGCATTTTGAAATCAAAATACAAAATGAGGCTTGGATTTCTTTTGTCTGTAAACACCCAACTATAAATGTGTGTCAAAAAAAAAATTTTGGATTGGCGCAAAAGAATATGAGAATATTAGCCTGAGAATATGCTATGGTGATAAGGAATGGGGAGAATTTACTGGAGGATTGGTACCAAAAACCAACTGGTTCTGGAAGGGTTAGCAATTAAACTGAGCAGCAAATTAAAAAAAATCTTTTGTCTTAAGAACGCCACTATATTTTTCGGATGTAGTTTGGTCTAAAACATCAAAAAAAAATATTAACAAAATATCTGTCACGCCACTGAATTTTAAAGGGTTAAAATCCAATTTGTTATAGTTAGTTTATTCTTTAGTCCATATCTTGTGAACGGATGCTCCGAATATTTAGTTTGAGGTAACAATCGAAAGACTATGAAATAGTCATGCCAGTGAGTGTGTGCTCATGCCAGTGAGTGTGTGTTGAAACTGAATTGTCTATTATTTCCAACAAAAACAAAGCATTTTCAATTCGAAAAATGTTCATGACTTGTAAGCTTGTAGTATGAATTTCTCATACATTAAACCAAAAACTAACAAAATCGGTCAACGAAATTCAAATTCGAATAAATGTAACTGACACTAGCACGGTCTTCAAAAATGTTATACCACGGAAAAATACAACTCTGTGATATTGATTAAAACTCACCTCAAAGCACTGCAAAAATGCATGAGAAAAAATATGAACATGGTGAAAAAATTCTGTCTGTTGTTGTTGTTGGGATTATAGGCCTTTCAGTGAAGTTGATACTTAGGGATCTTCGACCGATACTAATTCGCACATGTGAATTGCAGAATTGAGTTTGTATATATACGATTGATGATCAACCGATGGTATCAATTCAGGCACAGTAGTTAGGCATCTGATGAGGAAGTTGTCACGGAGTTCGAAACTAGTCATGCCAGTGAGTGTGTGTTGAAACTGAATTGTCTATTATTTCCAACAAAAATAAACCATTTTTCAATTCGAAAAATTTTCATGACTTGCAAGCTTGTAGTATGAATTTCTCATACATTAACCTAAAATTAAATACCCATAACAATTTGTTAATACATCTCTTCACTTGATCCAACTGTTTAGCACAATTTAGAAAAATAATCAACTTTTCGGAAAAATTTCAAATTTCTTCGACATTCAAAAATCACAGAAAAATAGCAAAATCGACTTTAAAAATCTACAAAAATATTAGGTACGTGTGCTAATACTCCAACGAAATTTTTGAGATATAAATTGAGAAAAGCGGTGTATAAATGCGGATTATGCGGATTTTACTACAATTTTATTGAATTTACCCATATATGTAGTTTCCCTCACTTTCGATACAATAATAGAAGAAATAAATGTTTTCCCACTACATTCCATGAAAAAATTGGGGAGAGCGTCTCATAATCGGTGAACGGATTATTAATAGAAGAGAAGCTTTTCCATGGCTGATTACTCGACAGTGTCGCCGGCACTATGCGAGGTGACCGTCGTCGAAGCAAATGTTAGGTGGTCAGATCTCGATCCCTCTTGTACAAGAAGCGCGCACGCCACCCATTGTACCACCGACGGCCACAAAAACCGTATATACCAAATGGATATTTTTGACTTAATTAGTAATATAACCATTTAAAACTGTGAAGAGGTTCCCAAACAAAGCAGTTACACTGAAACAAATTAACTATGTTTTTGAATATGATTTAAATGGATTTATTAAGACTAAGATTTATTACTTTTTGTCTTTTTGGTTTCTGCTTTGTCTTATAAGTATCTCTACGTTGGACTCTCTTATGATAAACCAAATAAAGTCTCCCATCATTCTTACAGTACAATTACCTGCTGGAATCTCTCGCCATATTCGTCACTCATAGCCCCTAAATTTTTTGGGAAAATGTCCACGTGTGAATAAAGGAAATGTATTTTTAATGACATGTTAACGCCTGATTCGAAAGCAGAAACAAAATTAAGTCCCAACTTATTGAAATTATTCTTTTCTTATCATTACCAATTTTTGAATAATTTGTTAATAGATCTCCAAAAATTTCTTTATAAACTGGATTTTTCTTGTTGCCAAAAAAGTTTTCCACAACCAATTTAAATGATTTCCACGCTGCACCCTCATCTTTTGTTAATACGTTTTCAAAATTTGTATCATTTATAAGTTTTATTTATGTGAGGGCCATCAAGCACACCCTGCTTCAATTTTCCTATAGAAATGTCTTTAAAAAATTTTGTCAACAAAAGCAAAAGCTTTGCTGTCTGGGCTTAAAGGTTTAATGAAATTTTTGAAAACTCCAAGTTTTATATGCAACGGTGGCAAAATTATACTTTGTTTTCCCACAAGCGTTTGGTTGTGGATGCTGTATTCGCCTACATGTGTTGTTGTTCTTGTTGGCCAGCTTGTTTTGGAATAGTGTAGCACGGCTATCCCAAAGACAGAGAAAGCATCAATATTTTGGATAGCCGCCTTGTAATCCGCATAATATGGCAACCACTTTCAAACCACTACAGATTTTCCAATTGTGTTCCACGTATTTGATATTCTCAAGCAGCGTTTTCATTGTTTGATACGTTTCCTTATCCGCTACTGAATAAACGATTGGAATTGAGTGTTTTGTGTTCCCGTTACAGAGTAAAACCGCCTTTAAACTTGCTTTAATTTATTAAATTGTAGTAAAATCCGCGTTTATACACCGATTTTCACCATTTATATCTCAAAAATTTCGTTGGAGTATAGCACACGTATCTAATATTTTTGTAGATTTTTAAACTCGATTTTACTATTTTTCCGTGATTTTTGAATGTCGAAGAAATTTGAAATTTTTCCGAAAAGTTGATTATTTTTCAAAATTGTGCTCAAACAGTTTGATCAAGTGTAGAGATGTATTAAAAAATTATTATGGGTATTTAATAATCTTTCGATTGTTACCTTAAACTAAATATTCGGAGCATCCGTTTACAAGATATGGGCTAAAGAGTAAACAAACTAGCGCAGATTGGATTTTAACCCTTTAAAATTCAGTGGCGTGACAAATATTTTTTTAATATCTTTTTTCATGTTTTAGACCAAACTACATCCGAAAAACATAGTGGCGTTCTTAGGACAAAATCGTTGTTGCTCAGTGTTATCACTCCAAACACCCGAAATTGTTGGTTATCAATACGGCAAGAAACGTAATAGAGAGAGTTTTGAAGATAAGCGATGGGAATTTTCACAACAATAATAAGGTGAAGATTATGACTATATTAATGGGCAACAATTTTCCAATAGGCCAAGTCAATAGATTAATAAGGCAATATGAAAATACGAGGCAAGATAACCCAACGGTGGCACCGAAAAAGTTTAAATCATTAACTTATGAGCCAGGATTTTATGAGAGATTAGAGAAATCAAATAATTAGTAAATGGCCCATAAAACATCACACACACTAGGTAGATTGTTTAGTAAAACCAAAGATTGAATAGATAAATTTGATAGATCTAATATAGTATACAAAATACATTGTGGAGGAAATAATAGTGAAAGTTGCAATATGTAGGTACAACTAAAAACAAACTTAAGACTAGAATTGCAGGACACAAATCAGATCAAAAATATATACACATCTCAACACAAAAAACAGCATTATCATCACACTGTCCAAACTTAAATCATTTTCCAAACTTTCAAGATATGTCAGTTTTGAATAGGGAAAATAATTATAAACGTCGATTTATGTTAGAAATGTTACAGATAATAAGGACTCCAATAGCGAAGAGAATTAACTTGAAAGCAGATACGGATAATGTAGCACAGAATTATAGACATTTAGTTAGTAAAATGTAGAACATTTCACCGAAAATTGTTTGATGCATCATTTTATTTGTCACTAGGTAACATTTTTAATATATCAGGATGTAACTTGTTGAGTTTATTTTTCTGGCTGCAATTATAGAAACTATTTCTACACAAAAATTTTTCTGGCTGTAATTTAAAACATTTTTCATATGACAAGAAAATTTCTTTAATTTCTTTAATTTTTTGTTATTGTTACTTTTTTTCAAATGACAAGTAAAAAATTTTGTGTATCCATTGTTTTCGTTTCTAATTAATAATTGGGTTTATCTTCTTGACGATGCTATCCAAAGGGTAGCGAAATATCGAAGAATAAAATTAATTAAAAATACGCCCAAACGCTCGAACAATTTAATTTTTGAACAAAATAAAAAAAAAATTTATACATATTTAGTCTTATTTTAACTCAATTAACATTTTATTTAAACCAGAACCCCTTTTTCCCCATAGTGTCCAGAGTTTTGGTGAGAAACAGTTAGAGAGGTTTGGATGGTGCTATTGAAAAGTTCACCAAACTAAATATAAATGAAAACTTCATTCAATTGCGAATTTCCCTCTATGCAAGTGTTTGAAAAATATCTCAAGCAAAACATACAAGAAACCATCGGCTCCCATTAGACATGATTTTTGTACTTGCCTTGATACCCTCAAAACCCGCAAATTCTGCATTTACGATAGAATAATATATAGTGACGAATTTACTAATTGTCCTCTGTTCCCCCTTAACAACATAAGGTTCTTTTTAATTTTCACCAAGTACAAAAGTTCTCTATTAAAACCGCCGAAGGTCAGAAATTTAATAGTTTTGTGATTGGACGCACCGGTTCCAAGTAAAGCAACCCATGCTGCAAACTAAGTTTAAATAGTGTTTGATTGATACTAATGATACCTAAATTATGTTTTATGTTAATTGCATCGAACAACATAAAACATAATTTAGCTGTCATTAGTATCAATCAAACACTATTTAAACTTAGTTCCTGTCTTCTTTGGTCTCTCATTCTACATCATTTCCCTAGTACCTTTTCGATCAGCTGTGCCATAGAAACCCCCTGCTACGAAGTAGTAGGCTATTTCATCAAGTTCGAGTTGCTGTTGTATGTTACTCTTGGGTTGGCCCTGGTTTGGACCTGTACACGGCCCTAACTGTTAATGTTCAAAATATCGCGAACGCACAAAACTAAAAATGCAGGATTTTGTTCGATGTTGCTGACAGAAGTTCGTTTCCTCATTGAAGAAGCGCAAAGAGAAACGTCAGATTAGACGGATAACAAATCTACATATAGTACATTAATCTATGACACAGACGACATCCAGTAAAAACCTGCAAGAAACAAGAATTTTGTGCGTAAACAGCTGATTTTCAATGTAAACATTGGAAGAACCAGCAACCGCAAATCGAATAAAACACTACAAACAAAACAAAATTTCAACTATTATTAATTTGTTATTTCATATTCTTTGTATTTCCTAATTTTGTTTGTTTACACAAAACATATGTATGTTTTAAAGCGACATAAAACATATCTTGTAAAACATATGTATGTTCGGACTTACAAATTGTTATTGAAAAAAATTTCTCCAGTAAAAACGTATAAGTTCTCTATCCATAGAGGAATTCAGGATAGAGTATTTTATTCTCTCATCTGACGTTCCATGCCACACTCTTCGTCGTAGGTTTCTACCATAGACTAATACTTATAGTAGACCTAATAGTTCTCCCACCAAATTTATGACATTTGGCCAGGTGTGATATTTTCGTTCGATGTTGAAAAGAATAGCTTCACTAATACCAGAGAGAGGCAAAGGTTTAAAACACCGAACAAACTAACAACAACGGCATTTCGTTTTGTGTGTTAAAATTATTGCGTTAAATACAACACAAATGTATGCTAACAATAAACGTCCATAACAAAGTTTAAAACACCTTTAAATTTCACAGTTTTTCATCAAAACGACATGAACAATTAAAGCAAGAAGTTATTGTAATTCCACCTGGTGTATGTCACTTTTCGTCAAACATCTCTCTATCACACCGACCGCATCAAGAAGAGTGTGAAAGGAAACGTCAGATGAGCCAAATATTATCTCTAGTATGAGATTACTCTATGGTTTGTACCATAGACCAATACACACATAGATACTTTTATTCTCTCATCTGACTCTTCATTTCACACCCTTCGTTGTAGGTTTGTGGAAATGAGAGAAATTAAATTTAAAGTTAACTTACACCAGGTGGAGTTTCAAAATATGTTCACTTAACTTTTTCCATTTCGTTTTGGTGTAGAACCAGGGGAATCTATGGCACAGCTGATCGAAAAGGTGCTAGGTCGATTATAGAGAATGAGAGAGTAAATAAGACAGGAACTAATTTTAAACAATGTTTATTGATGCTAATGACAGCTAAATTGTTTTATGTTGTTTGTATTGAACGAAAATACGAATTCCCTTCGATTTCTGTCGGTTTTATGTCCAACGAAAGTGTAAAATTGGTAAAATACCGCAGCAAATAAAACTTTATGAAATGGCCTACTACCTCGTCGTCATGAAGAGGCAGCGAAGAGACTAATGGAAACTCTTAAGTATTTCTCTATGGTAGAACTGAAAAATTTAAATGTATTTTGCACTTTTTTGTTGACTTTTATCGTTGGTATACATTTGTATTGTATTTAACACAACTAGTTTGCCACAAAAAAAAACGAAATTCGGTTCATATTCCTTTGTTTGAACGTTGTTTACTATTGCCTCTATCGGGTATTATTGAACCCATATTTTCCACCATCCAATGTTTACTTTCCACCGTACCTAAGACGTTTAATTTATTGAGCGAATAAAAGTATCTATGCATGTATTGGTCTATGGTTTGTGCAAAGGAGAGTAATTCGACGAAAATTAACTTACAGCAAGTGGAGACTTTTTCATTTCGTTTTCTTATAGAACTGTGAAATTTAAATGTATTTCACACTTTTTTGTTCACTTTTATCGTTGGTATACATATATATTGTATTTAACCATAGAGAAATAGAAAAGATCCCCTATGCCTCTCTTCGTGTTCTCTTGATGACGACGAGGTAGTAGGCCATTTCATCGAGTTCGAGTTGCTTTTGTAATTTACTCTTTGCTTGGCATAATACGGATATACATAAATAAAAGGAAATGTGTATTTTCGTTCGATGCAAACATCATAAAACATAATTTAGGTTCATTATCAATCAAACACTTTTAATCTTAGTTTGTTGCATGGTCTATAATCTGTATGTCTTCTTTGGCCTCTCATTCTACATAATTTCCCTAGTACCTTTTCGATCAGCTGTGTCATAGAAACCCTCTGATTTAACACAACTATTTTGACACAGAAACACGAAATGCGATGCTGTTGCTTTGTTGGACGTTGTGTACTATTGTCTCTATCTGGTATTATTGAACCCATGATTTCCCGCATCCAACGTTCACTTGCGTTACAAATATTGAGAGAACAAAATACTCTCTCCTTATTTCCTCTATGTCTCTATCATCGAACTGTCGTACTAATCTCTCTCTTGTACTCTCGTTGCTGGCTTTTTGGTATAAACAGTACAAATTGTTACAAATTAGCTTCGTTCGTTTACTTTCCCAGCAAAAAAATTGCAAGAATCTAATTTTGAGAGAGAAATTACAAGTTTACTCCCTTTATGAAAATTTGCACAAAAAGTACGCGAACGACTTCAAGTAAAAACTTGCAAAAAAAACAGCTGTACCTCGTTTCTGTAGTTCTCGAATCGAAAAAGTTTTCACATTAAGCATGAAACAAAAAATTCCATCGTTTCTCGATTTGTGAGTAAAAAGTGTTTCTGTATATCAATGCGAAAAGAGGCAACGCTGATGACGTTTTTATTGGAATATTCCAAGAAAGCTGTCAAGTAAGAAAAAAATATAAACAAACAAAATAAACTATAGACATGTATTCAACTGCATTTTATTTTCGCTTTCTTGATTTTTCTGTAATATTTTGGAAAAATTAATTGAAATACAGAACAGAAAAGATATAGTTCTTATCTTCTCCACTTAAAAAATATGTTTTAATTTCTTAAAAAACCTTTTTGTAGAAACAATATCAAAATCTCGCACCGTTTTAATTTGTGAGTATTTTTGACGTTTCACATTTTAATTTTTTCGACTCACTACTTTTTAGAAACAGATTTTCTCGCATTTTTCCAATAAGAATGAAAAAAGCAGTACGTCACAGAAAGTTTTCGCAAAACAAACGTTGTAGAAACAGTCACATGTGAGAAGCGATTTTTTGTACCGATTCCTAGCGTTTTTGTTTCAATTCACATGTTTCATGTGAAATCTTTTTCGATTCGAGAACTACAGAAACGAGGTACTGCTATATCCTTTGCTATATACATTTTGACATGTAGTTACATTACATAGTATATACTGCCGAAGTTGTTCAATTATGACGTCGACGGTACACCTGAATTTCCTGAGTGCCACTGTACATTACTGCTTTGCATTTTCTTTAGAAATTTCAGTGATATATGAAACAAAATGTTAAAATCATAGAGTAATCTCAGACTAGAGAGAATATTTGGCTTATCTGACGTTTCCTTTCACACTCTTCGTGATGCGGTCGGTATGATAGAGAGATGTTTGACGAAAAGTGACATACACCAGGTGGAATTACAATAACTTCTTGCTTTAATTTTTCATGTCGTTTTGGTGAAAAACTGTGAAATTTAAATGTGTTTTAAACTTTTTTATTGACTGTTATTGTTAGCATACATTTGTGTTGTATTTAACACAATAATTTTAACACACAAAACGATATGCCGTTGTTGTTATTTTGTTCGTTGTTTTGAATCATTGCCTCTATCTGGTATTAGTAAAGAAATTCTTTTCAACATCAAACGTAAATATCACACCAGGCCAAATGTCATAAATTTGGTGGGAGAACTAGTAGATCTACTATAAGTATTAATCTATGGTTAAAATATTTATTTGCATTTACTTCTGCATTGTTAGTTTATTTTTCACTTTTATTTGTTGACATAAAACAGATGATTTCTGTCTTTCAAATTTTTGTTGGCTAAAATTTCTTCAACCAAAATTTGCAAGATCTCTAACATCGAACTGTCAAAATTTTCCCTCTGTGGCTCTCATTCAATGGACTTTTGGAGTAAACGAATATGATTCAGTAAAAGTTGGCACAAATTTTCAAGTAATCGAACAGTGGTAGTCGCCCTTATTCCCGCTGTCGTCGTCGACGTCAATACAATATCGACACCATTTTTATTGGCGCCTTGAAGGCATTTGGACAAAAAAAATTTTGCGTAATGTTTTAAGAGGGTTGTTTTTGGATCATAGACATCAAAAACTTGGTTGTTGTCGATGTGACAATACATTTATAACGTTCTAAAGTTAACAAAAATCTGATGACGACGTCGACGACGACAACGGAAATATGGCCGATTATCAGTACACAGGCAGGCTTAAAGTTGAAATTTTTAAAAATTGCGTCAACGCTATTTTGCACGCTCTCATAGGAATACAAGCAAACAAAACCTATTGTGAGTGGTTTGACGATTTCCGTCCCTGTTTCGGTATTGGCCTTACTGTTAATTTATGATTCACAGTTTCTTTTATTACTTTATTAGATGAATGACCAGCTAAAGGTGATAACGCGTCCAGTGATACTAAACACATAATCGGACAAACTATACAAATAAGCCTCAAGCCCAATGCTTTTCAATCCTTTTTATACTCCTTATAACATCCAATATTTCCACACACGTGCTACAATCCTTAATCGATTAACCTGTATTACAATACGTCTGAATGAATCGTAACAGCTGTTATAATTAGAATAATAAATAACGAATTCAGGTAATTAAAACCTTTGAATTATTGATTCCTACAATTACAAATGAGTCCATTGACCAATCAACTATTGTATTAGATAGATTTTGATAAAAACCTTTTCGATATAAAATTTGCTCTATTTACGTCATGATTGTAACAATTAATTACGAAGGTCTGTTCTCTCACCTTCGCGACAATAGCACGATATGTAGTTATGAAAGGCGAGAACTTCTGATTCAGATTATAAACCATAGAATAATGACGTATAGAGTTGTCATTGTTCTCATCTGACATTTCGTCACACATTATTCGTGGTGCGGTTGGTGCGATAGAGAGTTATTTGACGTAAATTGACTTACACCATAGAATAATACATACCATAGAAGCTTTTATTCGCTCAATAAATTAAACGTCATAAGTACGATGGAAAGTAAACATTGGATGGTGAAAAATGTGGGTTCAATAATACCAGATAGTGGCAATAGTATACAGCGATCAACAAAGGAACAACAACCGAATTTCGTGTTTTAGTTGTGTTAAATACAATACAAATGTATACCAACGATAACAGTCAACAAAAAACTGCAAAATATATTTAAATTTTTCAGTTCTACACCAAAAAGACAGGAAAAAGTTAAGTGAACATATTCTGTAACTCCACCTGGTGTAAGGTAATTTTAAATTTAATTTGTCTCATTTCCACAAACCAAATATATACCAAATATCCAAAATACGTTTGAATTTCACAGACTTTCATCAAAACGACATGAAAAATTTAAGTCAACAATTTTTGCTATTCCACCTGGTGTAAGTCATAGAATATTACATACGTAGATAAACTTATTCTCTCATCTGACGTTTCATTTCACACTCTTCGTCGTAGGTTTGAACAAATGAGAGATATTCGACGAAACTTAACTTACACCAGGTGGAGTTACAAGAACTAGTGACTTAACTTTTTCATTTCGTTTTGGTATTAAACTATGAAATTTATATGAATTTTGCACTTTTTTGTTGACTTTTATCGATGGCCTGCATGTGTGTTGTATTTCACTCTCGTTCGATGCAACCAACATAACACAATAGTGGTCTTCCTGAAAGCTCGAAAGCACCTCATAAACTCGAAAACAACGTAAACTTGCACAGCAAACGTCAAAACAAACAAATTTCTCATACAAAGCGACTTGCACAAAAGTGGAAAGTTTTCGAGGCAAATTTGCTGAGCAAACCTGGAAAAAGAAACGTGAAAACTTTTGACATTTCAATGTCAATATTTTTGAATTGAAAAAAAAGAGAGGGTTTTTGATTTATGTGAAAAAATAAAATAATGGAATAGGTAAATCATATACTTTTAATTTTACTTTGATTATTTACTTTATCAGCCTTTTTTTGAAAATTGCTGCATAGATACACTGAGCAACTTTATTGGGTGCCTCATGAAATGCTTCGGGGCAAACTTACACTGGGCAAAAGTTCTAGGTTTCTTGTTTGCATGAATACCACTAATATTTAGCTGTTATTGATATCAATCAACACTATTTAAACTTAGTTTGCGGCATGGTTTACTTCTGGCTGCTTATCGCTCTCTCACCTATCCACTCTGTTCTTTTAATTCGATATTATAAGTTTTAATATTTTTCCTTAAAACATTGTAAATTTGTTTGTAATAATATTACTTACAAAATCGATAATTATAACAAAATTCAAAAACATTGTCTCAGTTCTACATATCTTTTGGGAGATTATTTCATAGTGATGTCTTCATAGTGATTATCTGGGAATATCACAATATTATTTTCTAGAAATATTGCTTTCTAATTGCTTGAAAGTATCGCTTTGGAGAAACAGTTTCCCCCGACGAGGGAATCTTCCGCATTACGAAAATTATTATTGCAATAATACAATTTTTCTCCCAGGCGATTTGATGGCGTTATCGCCGCCAAATTGCTTTGTTTACTATGTAGTTTTTGTATTTTCGAGGATAGAAACACACCCCAGCAATCAAAGCATTATTGCGGCGATGATTTTATTGCGGAAATAATAATTTTCGTGTTGCGGATGTTTCCTCCGTCGGGAAAAACAAAAACAGAAAGCGAAACTTCCAAACAATACTTCTAGAAGATAATATGGGAATATACCTGGAATACATATGGGAATATACCTGGAATACATACATACATCACCAAAATATAGTATAAAATATATAGAGATATAAAATAAAAAAATAAATGGTTTCCCATTACATCCCATGAAGGGACTGGGGAGAACTTCTCACAATCACTGAGGTGTGCGCTTTCCAGTTTTCACTCACTGATTGGGACCTACAGTTTTACACCGATTCCGAACGGTAATTTGAGAAGCTTTTTCATGGCTATATACTCGATAATGTCGCCGTCACTATGCGAGGTGACCGCCGCCGAAAGAAAAATTTGAAGGTGATCAGAGCCGGGTTCGAACCCAGGATCTCATGTACAAGAGCCGCGCACACTAACCATTGCATATAAAGATAAACTCCCGGAAGATAAAATAGAGATTTTTTAAAATTTTATTTAAATTTCCGATTTTGTTGTTTTGTCAGTGATAATTCTACAAGACAATATTAGAATAAATAATACAAACATAACACAACTTAAAGTTACAAGTTAAACTAACAGAAAATTTTAGCTTGCAGCGGGGTGTTCTGAATTATTGCTCTGGTGTAGGCCCAAAATATACTTGCAATTTCAACTGATTTTTAGTGTAACAGCGTTTGTGGTATACGAATATTCTTCCCTGTGGCGGGCCCAACACCAGATTCGGGATGGATTTTTTCAAATCTGGTTTAGCTCTAACATTATTTTTCGTTTAATAAAAATTTCACCGAAGCCGATCTTATTTAATTTTTTCCCTAGAGTGTCTTCGTGATTTCTAAAAGATTTGTATGCCCAATAAAGCTTTCCTGGTGAGGATCCTTCTATGCTGGGCTGTCTGGAGATATGGGATAATGAGATCTGGAATCCTGCACAAATTAGCTTGAATTTAATTGCCTCATACCATATGACTTCGCTTCTCTAATTCTGTGCGTCATTTTGAAGGGGGACATGGGACTGTCCGTGGAAGTGGAAAGTTTCTGATTGCCATTCACTTGGGAGTGGCCAGAAATGATTCCTTCATTGGGCAGTCCACGCAGCTCACTACTTCCACGCAGTATGTCCTGGGCAATGGCTTTTCGGAAACCTCCGTTAGCTAGCTAGAGTGAGAAGGCGAAACAAATGAGCACCAAATCAGGTTTTGTAGGTGACTGATGGCACTGAAGCTCATCGGGCATATTCTTTTGTCCTTAGAAGGCGGATGAGCCAAACATACGGGCCAACGGCGGATAGAAACTAAAGGAAGAAAATCCAGGTTCAACATATCGCATCCTTGTCAGCGTCTGATCCATAATGGGCGGCTGCAATTAAATATCCTGGCAGTAGGTAAAATGCAAAAACCCGGTGGACTGGGTTTTCCTCCCGCCACCGTTCATAATGGCAGTGAAAATACAAAAACGAAACAGAAAACATAAACAACCCCTATTTGTTGACGACCCCCGCAAACGTTATAAGGACCACGATTTACGGATATGCACTTGGAATGTAAGAACTCTATATACATAGATCCGGTGCAAGTATCCAACTGGCAGATGTCCTCGAAAGTTATAAGGCTGACATTACCGCTATCCAGGAAATGCGATGGACAGGACATGGCTGCACCCGAAAAAGAAACTGCGATATATACTACAGTTGCCATGAAAAAAGCATGAATTTGGTAGCGCATTTCTAGTTGCCAAAAGACTGCGACATTTACAGCCTAGCTACGTATGTCGAATACTTACGGTCTTTCGTCGTATAAGCGAAAATATTTCCTGTTGCGCTCTGTAAAAGTATGAGAATGACAAATCAAAAGAAAATGAAAAAAGAATGAAAACGAAGTGAGCATTTCAGTACAAAGTTGCGCTCCGTAACTTTTTTATGTCATTTGCGGAAACACAAATGTCAAAAACAGTCACTTGTGTTTTAGCTTTCGCATTGTTTATTTTTGTAAAGAGAACGAAGACATAAAATGCATAAATGGTAAGTATTTTATAAAAAATTATCTATATTTTATTAACATATATGTATATATGTATATATATATGTGATTCCACACTGCTCTCCTCCAAAAAATGCACAGCGTTTGTGTATGGAAACATCATTTTCACATATAAAAAAAACACACACAAAACAACCCGTAAATGTATTTACTAATTTTATTCGTGTTTGTTTATTTACATTTACATATGTTGTCAATTATTTCCAGTTGACAATTTGAAGTCGCATAGAGCTGTATTTTTTTGGTGCATTCAAGCGATTTTTATTCGAATATAGCGACTTTTTCTTGTAAATTTTGCACTTTTTTTAGAATTGTATATCTGGCACCATTTTTGTTTGACAATTGTTGAATGACTTTCGCTTCGATCCATAAGCGAAGAGAGAGAAGAAATCGTAGATATGGAGCGCAAAATAAACGAAAAAGTGAGTGCTTTGATTCGCTTCGCTTCGCTTTCCTTTCGACATACGGAGCTAGGCTGTTACAGCCTAGCTCTGTATGTCGAATACTCACTCACTTTCGTCATCTAAGCGAAAATAATTTATATTGTGCTCCGTAAAAACATGAGAATGACAAACGAAAAAGGAAGGAAAACGAAGTGAGCATTTCAGTACAAATCTGAGCTCCATAACTTTTTTTTTATGTCATTTGTATAAACACAAATGTCAAAAACAGTCACTTGTGTTTTAGCTTTCGCATTGGAGAACGAAAAAATTAAATGGATAAATGGTAAGTATTTAATAGAAAACCTCATTATTTTATCAATATACATATACCTATTTTTAAATTTCAGCAATAAAAAATCAACAATACAACAGCTGCAGACACTGGTCGAATATATGGCGGAACATCCAGATTTCGCCAGGGGTACAGCAGTATTTGGAGGTTCAAAAGTTGTTGTTCAACTAACAAAAAAACAACCCCTAAATGTATATTTATTACAACGTTTCTTTATTGTTGTTTTTTGTTTTGTTTATTTACATTTATGTTGTCAACTTTTTCCAGCTGGAAATTTGAAGTGGCATAGATTTGTATTTTTTATGCTGCAATCAAGCAATTTTTTTGAAATTTAGCGATTTTCTTCCCAATTCTAACGCTTTTTTTTAGAATTGTTCATCTGGCACCATTTTCATTTGACAATTGTTGAATGACTTTCGCTTCTCTATGTAAGCGAAGAGAACGTGAAGATCGCAAATATGGAGAACCATTTCGACAAAAAAGTGAGTGCTTGGATTCGTTTCGCTTCGCTTCGCTTTCGACATACGGAGCTAGGCTGTTAGTCTCTAGGTTCAATCCTGTGAGTGAACGAATAGCCACAATCCGCATAAAAGCGAAATATTTTTATATTTCCCTAATTTGTGTGCAAGCCCAGACAGGGCGGAAAGATGATTATGACAAAAACATATTCTATGAGCTCCTAAAGGAAACGTATGACCGCTGCCCTGTCCATGACATTAAGATTGTACTAGGAGATTTTAATGCCATGATGACAGTTCCGACAACGGTATGAGACTGATTGAATTTGCCGCGGCAAAAAACATGGTCATTAGTGGCTACTTGGGTATCCCCGGATCAAAGAGCCAAATTGATCACGTGGTAATTGATGGAAGACACTCATTCAGTGTAATGAACGTACGAGTAATCAGAGGAGCCAACATCGACTCTGATCACTACCTGGTAGCAGCAAAGGTTCGCACAAGATTACGTAGGGCGAAAATCGTACGAAAGCAAACCTGACAAAGGTGGACATCGGAAAGCTGCAATTACCAGAGGTAACCACAGCCTACTCAAGAAAGCTCTCGCAACTTTTGGCACAGAACCCACCTCCTCCCGATAAAGTTCCTGAAGCGCAGTGGAAACCCATTTCCGACTCTATAAAAACTGCCGCAACAACCGTACTTGGTTTTGAAAAATCGCTTCGCAATAAACCGTGGTACGGTAAAGAGTGTCGCATAGCAACTGACGAAAAGAACGCTGCACGTATGGTAATGCTTCAGTCAATTGCAACGCGAGCTGCAACTGAGCGGTATAGGGAGAAGAGAAAGGAGGTAAACCGTCCCTTTAGGCGTAAGAAACGGCAGTGGAGATAGCGCGAGAGTTTTAAAATTGAGACATACAGAAGGAAGAACGAAGCCCGAAAATTCTACCAAAAAGTTAAAAACGGAACTAATGGACATGGTTCAGGGCCCCCCTTCTGTAAAGACAAGGAAAAATCTCGTCGCAGAATGTGGATGGAAATCTCGTCGCAGATGTGCAGAGCATGTTGGGAATATGGAGAGAGCATTTCTCCGCGCTACTAGTACCTGAGAAATCCGATGACGATGGGACTATCGATCACAATATGGACGACGACATCGATTGACCCCCCTCCTATCCAAGACGAGGTCAGAACAGCTATTGCCCGGCTTAAGAACAACAAAGCCGCAGGAGCCGGTGGATTACCGGCGGAGCTGTTTAAGGCTGGCGGCGATCAGCTGATAAGGTGCATGCATCAGCTCATTAGCAAAATATGGTTAGATGAAAGCATGCCCGGCGATTGGAGTCTCAGTGTACTATGTCCCATATTTAAAAAAGGTGACCCGAGTATCTGTACAAACTATCGTGGAATAAGCCTTTTATCCATAGCATATAAGGTTCTATCAAGTATAATGTGCGAAAGACTAAAACTAATTATCGCTGACCTGATTGGACCATACCAGTGTGGCTTTAGGCCTGGAAAATCGACAACTGACCAGATTTTCACGCTACGCCAAATCCTGGAGAAGACACACGAAAAACAAATCGACACCTATCATCTATTTATCGATTATAAAGCAGCCTCCGATAGTCCGATACGGGAGAAACTCTATGCAGCAATGTCTGAGCTTGGTATTCCTGCAAAACTCATACGCCTTTGCAGGATGACCTTGACGAACACCAAATCCGCAGTGACAGTTGGTAAGGATCTTACCGAACCTTTCGAAACTAAGCGAGGCCTCAGGCAAGGCGACACCCTATCTTGCGATCTCTTTAACATCTTAATGGAGATCATTATGAGAAAAGCTGCAGTCAACATGACTAAAACCATCAGCAGCAAAAGTTACATGCTGCTCGCGTATGCTGATGATATAGATATCATTGGGCGCACAATTAGAGAAGTTACTGCGGTTTTTTCGAGAATTGAGAAGGAGTCAGCAAAAGTGGGTCTGACGGTAAATGAGGACAAGACAAAATTAATGGTTTCAACGAACAGGGCCTCCACGCGATTAGACCAAAGCGTGAACGTGGATAACCGTTCTAACTTCGAGGTAGTGGACGAATTTATATACCTCGGATCTGCCGTGAACAAAAACAACAACGTCAGCCTTGAGATCAAGCGGAGAATTGTGCTTGCGAATAGATGTTATTTTGGGCTAAGCAAGCACTTTAGAGATAAAGCCCTCTCTCGAGTAACAAAAGTCCAGCTGTACCAGACTCTCATTCAACCTGTCTTGCTTTATGGCGCAGAATCCAGGGTCCTATCGCAAGCAGACGAAACATCTGTAGGAGTCTTCGAGAGAAAAATACTCAGAAAAATTTATGGCCCTATAGTGCACAACGGCGAGTATCGGCGACGCATGAATCATGAGCTGTATGAGCTTTATCCTGACATTGACATAGTTAAGCGGATCAAGATAACGAGATTGCGTTGGCTAGGCCATGTCAGTAGAATGGATGAAGATGAACCAGCGCGAAGGGTTTTCGAAACCGAACTCGAAGGAAGACGAAAAATAGGAAGACCAAGACTCTGCTGGAGGGATCAGGTTGACGAATCCCTGCGTACACTTAGTATTGCCAACTGGAGATATAAAGCAAAAGATCGAACTGGTTGGCGAAACGTGTTATCTTCGTTTTGTAAGGTCCCTGACCCCCCGGGGTTGTCCGAGACCGGATAAGTAAGTAAGTAATTCTTATACTTTTCTTAGGTTTGGAACTGTTTCTATTTAATCAATACGTTTTTTATTTTTGAAGTGACAAAAACAAATTGTTTTTTTTTTTGTTGTGTATTGCTTAAATATCTCGGGAACTAAAATATCGTAAACAAAAAATATGATTGATTGCTAAACTTTGTTTTTGTTCAGTTATAACATTAGATTAGTGGGAATAGGGGATGTTTATACATCTTTTAAAGCCCCATACACAGCTCTTATGGAATTTCTGTTCACATCGGATTTATGTCATAAATTATACCGAACATTTCGCGAACCGAAAATTTCGCTCACTAGTATTCGATTACTTTATATTCAGCTCTGCGAAAATTTCGTGAACAATATCAATTACAGAGTTGTTATTCCACAGTTATGTCGTACGTTTGGGGCCGAGATTTTGACATTTTTATTAAATTGACAGACAAAAGTAACACTTAATAAATGACATCATTTCGCACGAAAAATGCACTTGGTACTGTAATGTGAAAAGAAAGAAAAAGCCATATTCGACCCTAGATATCATCGGGTCAAGTTTGCTCAAGGCGTTTTTAAGTCCGTTTGCCTGGCAGACTGGCTGGTCAACACGAGAACTAATGAAATTTGCTATTAGACCATATTTTGATTAACGCTACTCGGACAGTACAAATTTCCGCATTTTATGCGCCCGTCCTAATACCTGACAAAATTAAATAGACGGCAGCAAAAAATTTAAATTTGTATTTCTTTAAATTTTCCTAAATTTGGAACAAGCATTTTTAATAGAACTCGAAGCAATGGATGACTTAGGATGAGGGTATGTTTTAGTCAGTCCTAGTTACACTATTAAAGAAATCATTGGACATGACAAAATGTCCATTTGCGGTGAGTGAATGTAATATTGTAAACATGAGAAAAACGATTTCCCGAAAATATTTGACCGATCTGTTAGATATCTCATCCCATTTTTTATTTTATATCCTCAAAAAGTGGTTCGACCAGGGTTGCATGAATGAATCGAACAAAGACAACGAATCCGGTAAGAAACCCTTTTATGTCACTTTTATCAAATCTTTCTTCACAATGTTCTGTTTTTTTATTTTTTTTTGTATTTGTATATCCTCACCCATAGGGATTGGCGTATACATATGTATATACTTTAATTTGATACGGAAAAAAGTGTAACGCATAGAACAGACCCAGGTATCTTTAGACCAAATTCGTCTTCGAACTTTTTAAGACTTTTGAGATATATCCGTCTGCCTGTCTGGCTGGCTGGCTGGTCCACACAGACGTCAATCTTTACCAATTACAACAACATTTTGTTATATACAATACGGAGTACTTATAGTCTCTAACGCCCGTTGAAGTCTCGATTCCTAGAGTATTTGGGTAAAAAAAATAATATTTTGGTTGTTACAAAAATATATTTTCAAAATTTTGACAGAACATTTTTTCACGACAACATTTTGAAGTCTAAATTCAAATGTCAAAATTCAGTTGTGACACCATCTAAATTCGGTGTAATAACCTCTAATTGGGTTGGTACAACCTCTAAGTTGGTTCTTACAACCTCTGATTTGGTTGTGGCAACCCCTAATTTCGCTGTGACAACTTCTAATTCGGTGGTACCAACCTCTAATTCGGTTGAGACAACCTTGGATTGTGACAACATCTAAATTTGGCTGCGGCTAGTTCGGTTGGGGCAGGTCTTCTGTGAGTGCACATTTTGTACAACATCACGGTTCTTCTATATCTCAGCTAATGATTAATAATACATAAATGTTTACCAAACTGGAGAGATTGCCAAACCTGTCATACAAAAGCCGGTCAGCCTTTTCGATACGATACACCGCGTAAAATACTTCCGATCTTAATTAAATTAGGTAGAAGGGACACGAAAACGTGGGTAATTTTGACAGACCCATTTTGGTACCTCCCATACAAAAGTTGTGTGGTCGGCAGGTTAGTCGACAAGACAACTTCCGTAAAACAGAACCAGTTTTAACAAAATTTTGTAGTAGGCCATATTTATTCAAATGGCACTTTACTATGGAAAATGGGTGGGTGTGTCAACCTCTCATACAACACAATGGTAGGCTTTCCGGTAGGACAACACGATGGCTCTAGTAAAGCGAAAGCGATCCTAATGAAAATTGGTACTTGGTAAAATTTTGTCAAAAGCTATTGTGTAATTTAAAATAGACAACTTCACCACGCCCAGTTTTTTACCTTCCACACACATGGTGGGTGGAAAATTAGGTGATTGTCACGATAAATCTTCAAAAACACAACAGATTCCAATTAAATTGGAAATTAGATAACATTTTGCGTAATATCACTCTGCCTTTGAATAAGGTCGAAATTGCTACGCTGTTCGGGTAACTGAAAATTGGTCGGCTGCCAAAAATGTATACATTTTTTAATAGAACTCGACAACCATGAATGACTTCGTGTGAGGGTATGTTTCAGTCGATTCAGCAGACTGAATTTTGTGCACTGGTTATTTTATAGTAGCTGTTGTAGTTGGTTTATCACTTCGGAGATAGACACATTTAAATTTATAGATCAAGTTTACAACAAAATGAGAATGCGATTTCTCTCAAGTTAAAGGCAGTCTCATTTCATTTCTCACTCCGCAAATCATTATATGTGATCAAATCATTGGTCAACTGATACTTAATCTGTGATATAATCCGTGAAAACTTACTGCCCGGTATTCAGTTTTTATGAAATTTTCGTTACCATAAGAAGTACGTGTATAAAAAATAACGAAAATTTCATGAACCGAAAATTTCGCTCACTTTTCATTTGCTTGGTACTCAGCTCTTTGCGAAAATTTCGTAGGCAAAATCAAGTACAGGGTTGTTACGATAAATTTATTTCGCACGAAAACAATTGTTTCATAATTGTTTGGGACCAGAATTTTGACATTTTGATAATTTTAACAACTAAGCCTGTGGGCGGATCGAACTCTTTTAGTCCGTGGTAAAATTGGGTGAATAAATTTTATCGTTTTGCTGTGCGGATTCATGTGATGAAATTTTGACAGATTATTAACAAATTTTTGACATTCAGTCGCCGCACAAAACGGGACAAGTCAGTGAGTGGAGGCGTTGAAATGAAAAATAAATAAATCAAAAATATGTTGCACTTATTTTTGCGACTTTGGAAGAATTGGTGAAGGTGTAGTTCAACCAAAGGACGTTTTTGTTAATATTCCGCGTAAAAGACAGACGACAAAACCAAAACTAATAAAACGTTTGTGTCCCTGTTTAGCAAGATGTATTCAATAAGGTGGTGGGAGCAGCAGATGTTGATGTTGTATAACAAACTGGTTTTAATATGACCTGATTAAAGTGAAAATAAAACTCTAACAATTACATAAAATTGCATATGGGCATTTCCACAGAAAGTGCTACCCTATGTCACAACCCGTCACCCTTGTTAATTGTTTATATTTTAGGACCATGAAGTTCGATTGCTTTCTATTCTTTTACTAAATAAAGAATGTAAGAGGCTCTATATTTAATAACAGATGAGAAAGCAATCAAAGAAACTGGTACTAAAATATAAACAATTAACGAGGGTGACGTGATGTGACAAAATTGTGGGCCTTGCTGTGGAAATGCCCATATATTTATATTTTTCATTTCAATGCAAACACAATTGTTTAAACAACATTTGACAATTTTCGTTGGGCAAATGAATGAAACAAAACCAATCAGCATTGTTGATGCTATCACCTTACCAAATACATCTTTTTGTTAAATAAATGTCATTATTTGGTTCGTTGTCAAAATTTATAGTAGCCCTGGGGCTAGTCTAATTTTTGACACTAGAAATTCACCACGCAAACTTCAAAATTTTGTTCGGTGCAAAATATTTGAACCAATCCGCCCACAGCCTAAAAGGAACGCGACAAGCGTTAAAACTAAAATGAAACGCGTAGAGGAATTATAAATGAAACATTTGCAAAGTGAATCAAAGATATGTGGTAACTCTCCGCAGGAACATTTTCCGTTTAAAGTTAAATGACAAAATTTCTTACGAAAATTTCGCATGAACAGAATACGGGGCTTTAATCATAAAAGGTTATGAGAGCCGATTTGTCACGTCATAAAGTTTAATGAAAAGGGGGCTTAGTGTTAATTTTTTATGAAACCAGGACATGTATATAAGAGGTATCAGCAGATATGTACGACGTTCCTAACAACTTAGGTGACCAAATTTTAAAACTACATAAATAAGTCGATGTTGGAACAACGACAATTCTGCAATGTATTTACCATTTGCTGGGACTTCCTCAGCCTCAGCAGGATTCAGCAGCACAATCACAATCACTGAATATAAAATCCAACTTCTTATAAACATCATTGTTCTCCTTCGAAAGCGATGAATGGTCCGAGCAAGAAAATCACAATAATTGCCCTCGACGAATCCAAAAGATGACTGAAGATTCACAATGCAATCAAATTGATTTATGTTGGAGCAGATGATATGAATAAAGTTACCGCTCTATACACTTCGGTATATTATGTATTGATATTGAAGATTATTCTTATCTCTGGCGATTGCATATTTCTTTTGTATCCCTTTACATTTTTATCTTGAAACTTATTTCTTAGCAATGTGAAATTTTCCCCTTTCTGAGTTCATCAACTGATAATTCCAATATTTACGTTTAGGTCCGTGCACTTGAAGCCGTACGAATCAACTGAGTCGTCTCAATGTTAATGCAAGAACTCAACGTATCAGGCAAACATATCGCAGTGACCAACCAAACATTCATTCATCCATACATTTAACCAACAAACTAATCGATATTTAGAAAATGTTCCCATTATCCTTACAAAGAAACGAAATTATAATATACAGGATTGCCCGTGTCAAACCATATGAGTATAATATGTTTGCTTCCTAGTAGAATAAAATTAAAGAGAAAGAGATACCTTTATACACCCCCTCGTAGTTTAAGCAATTATAAACTAAACTAAATTCGTTGTATACATGAATTCTTTTGCATGACATTACAAACGGTAGATAACCCAGCAACACATTTGGTGTTAGCTAGCATGGCAATTACGTTTTTAACAATCTACCAAAAAATGCATCGTCTCAGCAGTAACGAAAACCCCATTCAGTCAAAATATCTCTTGAGTGGAATGTCAATTCAGAAACCGAGTGAAGCGTTACGTTTCTCTGCTCTCGTCATAGGGTGACACGAGCAGTTTTTTGATATAATGTTATTTATTTACAAATTCCAACCTGGTTTAAGTAAAAGTGCATAAAGTGTAAAACAAGTAGGGTATAATCAAGATATGACGTGAATGAGAAATGCGTTGAAGTGAATCATATTGACTTTTAGTTCTCTCCTTCGCGGGTTACACAAATGTCGTGAACTTTTTCAACTACAAAACCGCAAAAAAAATCCCTGATTTTGTTTATGCCAGTTGGATAGTGGTACCAAGTGCATATCCGAAAACCTCGTTGCAAGACCAGAGCATCGGTGTTTGCATTTTACCGACTGCCAGTATTCATATCTCAGGTGCCATTATGGGCACCTAATTTTTTAATTACCAGAATTTTCCAAAAAAAGTTACCAACATTTGGAACATTAAATGTTTATTTAAAATAATTAATTATACGTAAGCATATTACATACATACATCAATATTAAGATAACAAAAAACAAAACATAAAATAAACTTCACTTTCTTTGCATTTTAATGCCTAATTATTTGTGGAAACCGAAGTTTAATTTGTAACCTCATTTTAAACTGTTGTTCTTTTTGATGCAACACTGTTAGCTACTAAAAAAATGCAACCATAATAAAAACATACACAAAAAATCAACTGCTAGACAAATGGACAAAAACGATGTACAAGTAGACAGTCAAAATTGCTCTTCACTCAAATGAGAACAAACAAAACGAGTGAAACCCTAGTACTTCTCTACTCTCTCTCTTACTCTCTTCATTGAATATTTCACTACACGAGCAGCTTTTTGATAGTGTCCTTGTATATAACTATACAAATTCCAACCATGTTGAAGTAAAATTAAATAAACTATGCAAAAAGTATGAAATAAGCAAGATATGACACGAGAGACAAATGCGTTTGAGTGAACTCCTAGCACTTTTTGGTTCTCTTTTACCAGGGTGGCCAAGTTGCGCACATCTTCTGGTTGTCTAATTCTAAATCGTCTTTGAAATGGAAGCCGATCAAAAATTTTCCGATGCGTCGCCGCCACCAAAACTTTTTTGAAGTTCACGCCGCCGCCAATATAAATGGCTCATATTGCTTTAAACTGTGAGCGGATTTTATCTACTGGCCCGATTTGACTCACTGATCCAATTCTAAAGGTTCAGTTATTTCACAAACATCCCACATTTTTACAAAATGGAGAAACCAATAGCCGCCAACTTAATTTTTCTGTTGCGCCGCCGTCTTCGGTAATTTTATCTCAGTGTGGAGTTTGTCCAAAAACGATGTACAAGTAGACAGTCAAAATTTCTCTTCACTCAAATGCCAACAAACAAAACGAGTGAAACCCTAGTACTTCTCTACTCTCTCTCTTACTCTCTTCATTGAATATTGCAATACACGAGCAGCTTTTTGATAGTGTTATTGTATATAACTATACAAATTCCAACCATGTTGAAGTAAAATTACATAACCTATACAAAAAGTATGAAATAAGCAAGATATGACGCGAGAGACAAATGCGTTTCAGTGAACTCCTAGCACTTTTTGGTTCTCTTTTACCAGGGTTGCCAAGTTGCGCACATCTTTTGGTCGTCTAATTGTTTGTCTAAGCACGGAGTTGCCAACTAAAATGTGAATTTAATCTCAAATTGGGTGGTGTAAACGGCAGAATAGAGAATCACGAATCAAACTCCGCGCGGAATATTTTGCTCCTAGGAAAAATTAAGTGAAAAATCTAAGTAAATAGGGAAATCAAATCAGAACAAACCCGGTCGAAGGCAATATAATTTATGCCTTAATCATAAATATCATTTCATGTGAAATATTATTCTCTCTTTTTAGTTAGATTTTTTCACTTTATATTTTCTAGGGAACGTGAACTTGTCTCCATTGGGAAGTTTACTGATTGCAAAAAGTGAATTTAAACAGCACAAACAGTTCGTCAGTGCGAAAGAGACGAATGGGTGAAAATAAAAAATGTTGCACTCTTTGATTCTCAAACTCGGCAATTTCAAATATGGTTTTTTAAGTTATTTTTCGATCAGAATCGAGAGATGGGACCAGAATAAGTATAAATTATAAATATTGCAACTACAAGTTTCGTTAAAAAAATTTTAAGTTAATTTTAATCAATTGTATAGGGACAGAGTTTACATGAATGTAAATCAATTCATTAAATTCATAGAAACTGTCATGTAAACTTCACGATGAATTAAAAATACAAATAATATTTTGTAAATAATATTCTTAAACATATTTAAGTATAATAAATTAAATTGTTAATGCATCCGTAGCATAAAAAATCAAATCTTTCAAAATAATTACGAACGATAACAAAACTTTATTCAACTTAGCAAACATTTAGGTTCAACTAATTTTTCGTCGTCTTTTTGTGGGAGTTTCTAGTTATTCGACGCTTCTCACAGCCGATGTCTCTTTGTTGGCATGGTTGTGTATGTGTGTGTGCGTCTCTAGGCACCGGCTGCCACAATACCGAATCATAGGGACGTAGTTTACGCGGACGGAGTTTACAAACTGTCACATTTTTATATGTAATTAGCAAACGATTTGCCCAAAAATAATAAAAAAATAGGGAAATTTTAGAGAATTCTATTACACATTTGTTTAAAAAAAGAGCAATTTCGTATCGTCAATTTGTGTCGCTAGGAAAACGCGGACGGAGTTTACATTTTTTTTAACCTCAACTGATATTTCATATTTAAACGAGCACAGTTCTTTGAGAGTGTTCAAAGTTGACTTTCTAAAGTTTGTGAATAATTATGTGGTATTTTAGCATTTACCTAGTATAGTTGAACAGGATCGACGAAGCTTTTTTATTTCAAACTTGAAGCAAACTTTAGGAGCACAATATTTAGTCTAAATCAAGGGTCAATGGTAAATTTCTTTTTATCGTTGTTAAACGTTTCTCAATTGTTTCAATTTTCCGGGAATGTGAAGATTTCGAGTTACTTTATGGGATAGGGTTGTTGGTTTGTTTGAAAATAACGTAATATTAATGGAAAAACTTAGTGAAAAACCATGCCTATACCGGGTGACAGCGGACGGAGTTTACATTTTACATGTTTAAAAGCAATTTACTTTTAAAAATGGTCACCGTTGGGTTTGCGAATGTATGGAAATGCTTGATAATTTATATGAAACAGAAAATAAAATATCATATTATAGATTTTTCATTTACGTATAAAATTATATAGCTGTGACCGTTGAGTGCAACATTGTTTATTTTCACCCGAATATATTTGGTTGTTTAGTGCGAACGACGGCATGCGCATATTTTATTGAGGCCTATAACCATTCAAGTCTCCCAAACAGTGTTGCCACTGCTTCATGTTTTCTTCTGTTTGTAAGTAACATTTTAGATCATATTTGGACAAATTTTCTAATAGAAGTTTGAAAGCAAATGGTTTTTCTTATACTAATTATATCTTTTCAAAATGTTACCAAAATGAATAAGATGTTACCATGTTACCAAGCCGTTTAAATGTTACCAATTTTGGTTGGATATTACCAACCGTGGCAAGCGTGCCCGTGAGGCAAAAATTATCAGAACACAAATGTTTTTCATAAAAAATGTTGATTTTTTAGCATTTAAGGATACCGATACTCATACTCGATTTAACGATAAAAACGCCCTTGTAAATAATTTCTTAATTATTATTATTTTCAAAAAACAGGCACGCAGTTTTTTTTATTTACCCATCTACTGTTTTCGGTTTTCATACCAAAAGTTGTGCTGGGTTAATGTATGCAACAATTTGCCCTTTACAGTGTTGACTTTATTGAAGTTCGCTGTTGTACGACTGAATGTGTTTATTTTTAATAGTTAATGATGTGAAATTGAAATATGACACGACAAATGTCATTTGTGCTGGTCGGCCAATACCATATCGGGTGATACTTGTACATGCCAGAGCAATATCACACATATACTATATATGTATTTATGTACTACATATATACATATGTACATATATATGCAGTTACACTTGCAGAAAAAATAAATTTTCAAAAATGATTTTATATAATTATAATAGAAGGCGGATCAATAACTCCGTGACTTTTTGAATGAAACACAGTATTTTTTGCAAAAAAAAATTATTTTTAAACATAGTCTCCTTTTATCTCAATACACTTCGTCCAACGTTTCTCCAATTTTTGTATCCCTTCCAAAAATATGATTTTTCGAGGTCCATCAAATAGGCTTTTTTGATCAAAAATTTCATCGTTGGAGCTAAATCTCTTTCCCCCGAGCCATTTCTTTAGGTTTGGAAAGAGGAAATAGTCACTGGGGGCTATGACGGATGGGGTACCAATTCGTAGCCCAATTCATGAAATTTTGCCATTGAGACGACGTACCCGTGCATTATCTTAATGAAAAATAACTTTTCTTGGCCATATGGGGCCGTTTTTTTTTAAATCCTCGTTAAATCGGTCCAATAAGTTGGCATAAAACTCGCTGTTTATTGTTTTTCCCTTTTGAAGGTAATCGATGTGGATTATCCCGCGTGCATACCACAAAACTGTTGCCATCACCTTATTGGCCGACACACTTACCTTGGCCTTCTTCGGAGCCGGTTCACCCGGAGAAACCCATTGTTTAGATGTTTCATCCACAGTTACAAAACGCCAAAACTCATTCGAATTTCGGTTAAACAACCCCAAACAATCATTTGAAGTTGTCACACTATTTCGTTTATGGTCAATTGAGAGCAAACGCGGCACCCATCTTGCAGACAGCTTTCTTAACCTCAACTGATCATTCAAAATCGAAACCGCACTGCCATATGAAAAGCCTATGGCATCAACAATCTCACGCACTTTTACTCTTCGATCGGCCAACACCATATCGTGGATTTTTTCGACATTTTCGGGTGTATTGACCTCAATTGGCCGTCCAGAATGTTCAGCGTCATTTGTACTTTTGCGACCACAACGAAAGGCATTAAACCACTTTTTTACCATTGAAATCAATGGTGCAGAGTCCCCATAGTTATTATCAAGCTTTTCCTTGGTTTGATTGACAATTTTTTTTCGCAAAAAATTATTTTTAATGAGCACTTGAAATTTACTTTTTTTCAGTTTAAAAAAATGCACGAGATTGTATGTATGCTTTGAACAGCTGTTAAACGCAAAGTAAATGACGGAACCTGCTCAAAACTTGACAGTAGTCTATTAACAGGTGGTTCGTAATGGGAGCAGCAGTGTTGCATTTCATATAACTACGAGGGAAGTTCGAAAAGTCACGGACTTATTGATCCGCCCTCTATTAATAAAAACTTCTAAACTTCTATAACTTTTGTGTTCTTCATATTTATATTTATTTGAAATATTGTTCTTATTAGATTGTGATAATAATTATGAAATCGTTTCCCGGGAAATAATATAACAAATTTGCAAAAATATTTAGTTTCCATGCAAATTTGCGTCAAATCTGTACATTACAAATAAACTATATATTGTTACGAATTTCCTTAATCCTCCTTTTAGCGCTTTTTCATTCCCGTTAATAAAACAAGCTTCGTTTTTAAATTACGATAAGTACAACAGCTTTAATTCCTTTTATTTTACTTATACAGCATAAAGCAATCGTAAAGTAAAAGTCGAAATTTCTCTCCTCTCGAATGCCGACAAAGAAATCGAGTGAAGCTTTACATTTCTCTCTCTCTCTCTCTCTCTTACTCTCTTCATTGAATATTTCAAAGCACGAACAGTTCTTTGATATGCGACTGCCACACGATGACTTTTTAACGCGCGTCACTTTTCATGACTTACGACGCTTCTGGGTGAGGGAAGAAGAGAAGCATGAGAGCTAACAAAAGAATCACGAAATGAAATTTGAGGGGGATTATCGACGTTTCTCTTTCACCACTTTCGTATTTGTACATGGCGGTAAAGCAACAGTAAACAAAGTGCCGAACAATTGTTTTGAAGTAATTATTAAATGAAATAAATGAAAAATAAAAGAAGTTTGATCGACAAAACGTCAAAAAAATCACGCATGGTTGTATTTAGGGAGTCATCGTCTGAACGCACGTAGATTTACGAAGGGTTACCAAAACAGAATGAACACAAAAAGCGCGCGTAGAAAGTCATCGTGTGGAACATGAAATAGTGTTATTGTTTATAACTATAAAAACTCCAACCATGTTTAAGAAAGAGAGAGAAATGCGTTTGAGTGAATCGTGTCGTCTTTTTGATCCCTTTTACGAGGGTTGTCAAACTGCGAACTACATCTGGTCATCTGCTTCTTTTTCTTCTTTCTATACAGTACAACCGGTTACTTTATTTACAGCACCTACCATTCACAATTGTCTATATTCAGCCTAATTACTAGTACTTGGCGTTGCATACTTTCCGGCGTTTAATCACAGTCTGACTCAAAATGCCAAAAACCTCAGCTATTTAAACGAGTTATGCTTCTCGCCACCAGGGTATCTACTAGCTTCTGGATTGTTCTACCCGATTACAAAACCTATATTATAACAGTTTTAAAAATAAAGTACTTACAGCCGACTCGAAAACTGGTTTGTGGTGAGGGTATACTTTCAGGCGCAGCATTAATGGCCCTGTTATTTACATTATTATGTTAACTTGGTCATTAAGAGTATTTTATGTAAACAAAATATAAAACGTACAAAACAAAGTTTAAATAAAGGGTTCACGGAGAACATAGGGAGTAAATGAATTCTCTGCATCGATTTCTGTCTCTGGCAAGTGATTTAAATTGGTTCCATGATAGACGAGTTTGTTTGTATTCCTTCTCCAGGCACCGATTCCATGAATTTGGTGGTCTTCCTGACCTTCGATACCCTTGCGGGTTCCATTCAAGTGCAAATCTAGCAATATCTGTTGTTGGGCGCTTAAGTACTTTATATGACCGATCCAAGTACATTTTCTTCTACGTAAATCCAATTCAATAGAACCGTTGCATGTACGTTGCCAGAGTACTTCATTAGGAATGGGTTCAGTAGATACGGAGAATTTGTCTCCCACAACAATTAACAAACGCTTGGACCTTCTTCGTTGTCAGCTTCGTCAAACTCCAAGTGGTGCAACCGCACAACAATACAGACTTCACCTTGCAATTGAATATTCGCAATTTCGTCTTTTCCAATATTCTCTTATTGCCCCAAGATATTGTGCAGGTTTTGAAATGCAACACTTGCCTTATTTATGCGATCACCTGATCCGCCGCGTAGATAAAATCCTTGGTAATCTTGCATCGTAAATAGTTGACTGAATCCAAGACTTCAATTAACGAACCATCATCTATTAGTGGTGTATTCCGATCTGTTCGAATACGCAATAGCTTTGTGTTCTTTATATTTATTCTCCATCCTACTTTTTTCGCATTCTCGGAGAGTGTTGAACTTGGCCTCGATGTCATCAAATTTGTGGGCCATAAGAAATATGCCATCTGCGTAGTCGATATCGTGTAGATTTTCATACATACTCCACAGAATTCTGAACGTTACTTCTGCATTAGTTGCCTCCGTTACATCGTCCATAAGAAATATAAATGATGTGGGGGGCAAGACACATCCTTGTCTAACTTCCGTAGTTGTGGTGAAAGGTTGGCTTTTATTTCCATTAAAACGAACTTTATACGCTGCATCTCTGTACAGTTCGCGGATCGTGGGCACTACCTTGTCCAGTATCTTTTGACCAAAATGGACCACATTGAGTTGCGGGGTACACAATCAAACGCTTGTCCAAAATCTACGAAAAGTAGATACAGAGGCGAGTGTAGTTCCATTGATTGTTCTATGATTATAAGGAGTGTGCTCACCTGTTCGGCAGACGATCGAACAGGCCTAAAATCCGCCTGCACATTCAGCACGATTTGTTCCACCACCGGCGAGATCCGCTGAAGAATAGGGGCCGCCATTACTTTGCCTATTTCATTTAGCAATGTAATACCTCTCCAGTTCCTACACAGCGTTTGATCACCTGTTTCGGGATAGTTATAACCACTCCCTCTTTCCACTCACCCGTAGGGATTTTGTTGTCGATCTATCTATGTCATCATCATCTGACATCTGCTTACGCTGATGCGCCATATTTCAACAGTTTCGCTGGAATATTATCAGGACCAAAAGATCTGTAATCCTTCATTTTACCCAGTGCCGTCTCGATCTCTGCTTGCGACGTTGAAATATCCCTTCTCGGGTTGCGACGTGAGTATGCATCGTCGTCCGGAAGTCTATAATCATCCTTCATCATCCGGAATTCTATCATGTGTCATAAATAATTCACGCCATGACTGCACTTGTTGATCCGGTGATGATATCTCCGTGCCGTCATAAGATTTAAACGATGCAGTACTTATGATGTTGTTGCCGTTCAGCTTTTTATGGAAGAGTACACAATACGGAGACTACATGTATTCGCAGCTTTCCGGTTTCCTCCGCTATATTGTTCAGATAATTGTCGCGATCTGAACGGACCATGTAACCCACTCTAAGTCCTGATTGCCGATAGTCTGATTTTAACTGCCTATTCAACGTTGCTGTCTTGGGTCGTATGCGCATATTATGCAGGCATATTATGCAGGATGGAAGGTGCCCACTAACAGACCTATTCAGGCAGGGTTACTAAAGTCACCACCATTACTATTTGACAGCAATGTGACAGTTGTCACAAATCGGTATTCTGACACATTTTTTTGGTGACAAAACTAACAAAAATGTTTACCTGCCAAAGAGGAGGTAACAGCGCGTGACAGCTGTTTTATTTGCCGGAAAGTTGATAGAAAATCATTTTGTAAATTCTGCAAGGAAACAATAAAACTGTATACGGGAAAAAATAATAATATATTTATATAATACAAAGGACTTTTGTTACTTTGTTCTATGGAAATGGAGCGGAAAGAAGAAAGAACTTGATTTTGTGTTACAGAGATTGCAAATGGCGCGAAAAGTATTAAAAAAGTCTAAGGTCTTGTGTATTATCGGAATCTGCCACAAAATAAGTATAATAGGGCATTTTTTGAAAAAATAAATTAATTTTTAGCAGAAAAGTGAGGTTAAAAAATGTTTTTTTAATTAGCTCCCCTATGGGCTAATAAAAATAAATATATTTATGCTCTGATTTATAGACCTTAGAAAGACCTTTGTAATGATTCCCATTTCAACCAGATCGGATTAGAAACCCCAGAGATACGAACGATTATATACTCAAGCTTTAAAGGCCTATATCTCAAGAAGTTGGACCGACCGCGGGGGGAAAACAACTTTTTGAACTCAGCGCAGAAGCTTTTGTTGGTGGTGAAATTTTGATGTAAATCAGAGTTGGCGCTGAAGTAAATTTCTTCTTCTATATGGCGCGGATGTGCAGGAGTATTCTTTCGGCTTAGCATCTCTGAACGTTCCTTGAGGAAGGCAATATAGCATTCCAGCTGTGCCTTTGCGGTGCGCTCAAATTCCCTAAATATTAATGTATTAATTTTAATTCAATAAAACCATATGTTTTTACTTTTTGTCCGTGCTTTTGACAACCTGTTATTGTGAGGTGAATTATTTGGTACGAGCTGAATTTTTCGTTGCCACCGTGTTGACAGAATACCAGCTACAAACAATGGTGACAATTTTGTGGTTACAATTTGATTGTTACCACATTACAATAGGGGTGTAAGAGTTGTTGGTCGCTATCAATATCAGCACCACCTCTAGTTTTGACGTCCAGCGAGGACCCCAGAAACATCTTCAATCATCATCAATTTGATTGAAGGTTTGACCATCAGGCGATTCCCATATCGCTTGTGTATTTCTATGGGGGAATTTCGTTCCGCCGATAAACATTTCATGGCGAGTACAGAAATATATGAGCCTATCACCATAGTCATTTCTCACAGTTCCAAGGCCATGTCTTCCCCTCACTTCCTGTAGCTTGGTGTTGTGGTTGCGCACTTTGGCTTTGAAATCTCCCAGTAATATTTTAATGTCACCAATTCACAAGGAGCTTACAGTAAAATCCAGTTGGATATAGAACTCGTCCTTAACACTGTCCTCGTCAGTTATAAACTTGCAAACTTGTACATGAGAAAACATTTATGTTTGCATAGAAATTCTTAACCATAATTCTGAATATCGCACCCTAACTTCAAAAGCGTCATAACTCAAAATTTCAAGATTTTAATTTTTAGCTTAAAAACAATCACTGATGACAATTTCCATCTGCTATTAAAATCTGACTTCAGTTTCTCGTCCATTTCGCCAAAAAAAAAATCCATTATCAAAATGTCTACCATTAAGAATTTTCATTCATTTTTCAACTTTGCAAATCCAGATTTTTGCCTCTATTGAAAATTGTTAACTTTTGGGTTGTACTCTTTTGTATTTAGGGTGCGATATATGTTTCCATTTAATTGAAATTAACATTCAAATAGCAATTATCTTCCAATTATGAATATGTTTGTACGGTTTCTCCAAACATAAAACTAATATCAACACGAATATGTTTGACCATAGATTAATACTTATAGTAGATCTACTAGTTCTCCCACCAAATTTATGACATTTGGCCTGGTGTGATATTTACGTTTGATGTTGAAAAGAATTGCTTTACTAATACCAGATAGAGGCAATGGTTCAAAACAACGAACAAAATAACAACAACGGCATTTCGTTTTGTGTGTTAAAATTATTGTGTTAAATACAACACAAATGTATGCTAACAATAACAGTCAATAAAAAGTTTAAAACACATTTAAATTTCACAGTTTTTCACCAAAATGGCATGAAAAATTAAAGCAAGAAGTTATTGTAATTCCACCTGGTGTATATCACTTTTTGTCAAACATCTCTCTATCACACCGACCGCACCACGAAGAGTGTGAAAGGAAACGTCAGATGAGACAAATGGCGGCTCTACTATAAATTTACTCTATGTGTTTGGCACATGTTTTTTTGTCAGTGTCATTAGAGTTTTCCTTTACACTTTTTGCTATTAAAAAATTAAACGTGTATTAGCTATGAACTGCAATATTATAATCAAACATAAAAAAGATTAAAAATTTACTCCGGAAAATTGTAATTACCTGCAGAGAACTGCAACGAGACCGGCAACTTGTTATGCATAAATTAAATGTGATGAATCATGCGGAAATTTTAAATCTAAAAAATAATTCATTTAACCCATTAATTGTCCAGCTTTCGGTTAACGTAAAAATAAAATCTACCTAAAATTTCCTACATATTTTCAGTTTTATTGAATATTTTGTTATTGGTTCTTACATATGTAGAACAAAACTATAGATAGTGAAAGATAAGTGGTGGATTTGAAAGTAAAGGGAAATTTTCTAGATGGCGCCAGAGTGGTGGATAAGGGTAAGTTTCCCTGGAAACAAAAACTATTGAAAAAACTATATAATCATGCTTTTTTGCCTTTTGTATTCTGAACAATATCAAATTTAAACAACAGAATCGAAATAAAAATTATGTTTGACGCAAATCTGTTGAGAATTATTTCAACTTATCACGACGCTCTATTTTCGGAACGAAGTTCCTATCGCACGTTGCGGGATGGGGGCTAAATGAAAATATTAAATAACTTTTGCTTTAACACTATTATGTTACAACCCACTATTATCAACTATATTGTTTATTTTTGCTTTGGTTTGTGTCTAGACTAACTACATGTCTCACATATGTTGGGAAATTTCTTGTTTAATGGCACGTTTTCTAGGTGGAGCCTGTAACCAATATTTAGTATATATTGTAGTTTTTAACCCAACAAAAAGTAAATTTAGAAAAGCCAAAGTTAACGAAGTTTAAAAAAAGAAAATAATTTTCTTCAATAAGATCCTTTTCTTAAAAAAGGAAATTTTCTCAAAAAAAATCCCTTTCATATTCTTAAACAAAGTAAGTACCATGTTGAGTGTTTTTCAGACCAAGTTGTTCGTGATTATTCTGTTCGATGAAAATGTTATATATTCTATAACCTTGCTGGCTTTTTTGGTCGCAATTCCAATGTATTAAATAAAACTATTTAATTCAATTGTTTTCCCTACGTTTCGATGCTTTATTGGCATCCTCTTCAGGGGAGTTTTATTCTAAATAACAATGATAACAATTAATATTACATTTAGTATTTTCCGTTCACTGTTCACACTTACTTCGTTTTTCTATATATTTATTTGCATGTCTATTTAGTGTTAATCTAACATAAATGTATATATGTCGTACATGTATGTTTTCTCCACACTATATATGTTTGTCCAGTGTTAGCGTCATGTAGTAGTGACAATTTGTCTTGTCTTTGTCCTCTTTTGTGTTCATACTTATGTCATGTTTTTGTTGAATTCTCAAACTCTCTAGTGTATATCTCCTGTTAGTGTTCTTCTCTCTGTCTATAATTCTGACGTTTTCCATGTCTGGTGTGTGATTGTTCTCCATCATATGTTGTGAGAGTGCAGTGCTCATTCTCCTGTTCCTTATGTCTGCCTTGTGTTCTGTCATTCTAGTTTCCAATGATCTTTTAGTGGTGCCAATGTATATTTGCCCACATGTTTCATCAGTGTTGCCAGTGCATGAAATTTCATATACTACATTGTGTTGGTGGTTTTTGTGTATCCGGGTTTTTGTCTTGGAGAATATGTTCTGTAGGGTATTGTTGGGTTTGTGTGCAATTTTAATGTCATTATTGAAAATGTTTTTCAGTAATTTGTTATCTGTTAGCGATGGTATGTATTTGACGCTTATATATGATGTGTTTTCGTTTCGATTTTCCGTAAGTTGGGTTGTAGTGTTTGTTGTCCTATTGTTATATTTTTGTATTAAGTGTTTTATGATATATTGTGGATAGTTGTTTTTGTGGAGAATTTTAGTTATGATTTTGTAATTTTTGTTGTGGAATTTTTCATGACTGTTATCGAAAACTGTTTTAATGAAATTGTAGGCTGTGTTTAACTTTTGATTTTGCGGTTGTGTGGAGTAATAATTCATCATTCGTCCGGATGCTGTCGGTTTTGAATACCAGTCTGTAATTAAAGTTGTTGATTGTCTGTGTATCTTCAAGTCCAGGAATGCAATGGTTTCGTCTATTTCTTTTTCTATGGTGAATTGTATTTTATTATGGTATTTGTTCAAGTGTTCTAAAATGGTGTCCGTGTCCTGTCTTTTGATGATGGCAAAAATATCATCAACATATTTAACCAACACTTTGGGTTTTATATTATGTTTCCGTAAGTCTGTAAATGTGTCGTCTAATAATTTGTCCAGCACTATGTCAGCTATTGTTGGAGAGAGTGGGTTTCCCATCGGCATTCCATACGTCTGAGTATATATGTTTTCATCAAAGATGAAGTAGTTGTTGTCGTTGAGACAAAAATTGAGGATTTTCAAAAATGTTTGTCTAGGTATGTCCGTGTATTTTGAAAGTACCTTTTCTTAAAAAAAATGTATCTTAAAGAAGTACGCTTGCTTAAAAAACGAAATTTTCTTCCAAAAAGTACATTTTAAATAAGTATCTTTTCTTAAAAAGTACATTTTCGTACAATAAATTGCCTTGTCTTAAAAAACTTCCTTTTCTTTAGAGAGTACCTTTTTTGTGAAACAAAATAACTTTTCTTGAGATAAGTACCTACTCTTAAAAATGTACATATTCTTGAAAAAATACCAATTGTAAAAAAAATTTCCATTTCTTAAAAAAGACCTTTTCTTCAAAAAAAATACCTTCTCTTAAAAAATACCCGTTCTTACAAAAATTCATATTCTTAAAAGCACCTTTTCTTGAAAATAAGATAATACCTTTTCGTTTCGTTTCTTGAGATAAGTATCCTTTCTGAAAATAAGTAAATTTTTTTAAAAAAATAACATTTTCCAAAAAAGAGTATCACTTCTTTAAAAAGTAAAAAAAATCATACTCTTATGGCTTTTTCTTACAGAAAGTACTTATTCTAAAAAATAATAACTTTTCTTTCATTAGTTTTTAATAAAAGTACCTCTCTTTAAAAAATTACCTTTCGGGAACATATAATACATATTCTTACAAAAAGGACCTAAAAATATCCTTGTTTTTTTAAATACATTCTATAAAAAATTAATTTCGGGAAGTCCACTCCCCAAAATTTCCAAAGCCATTTATGTTAAAATTTGTTGACTTCGTAATTCCTCCTGATTTCCCCCCAAGACGTGACCCTAGTTCCATCTATCCTCTAACTAGTTCCATCTATCCTCTATTCACCTGATTTGAAAATAAGGACACGTACTTTTTGAGATAGTTGTGATTTTTTTATTGGATTGTAAAAAACACATGCTCGATTAAATATGGAATAAAATATCCGTCAAACGGCTCCACAATTCTGATGACAGGCTATTACTCTTTCCATGAAATTTTCCATGACTTTTTCTCAGAGATGTGGCTGTATCTCATCGATGACCCATTGGATCTCGGATTTGAGTTCAGAAATTGTTTCTGGTTTATTCGCATAAACCCGAGATTTCACATAACCCCAAAGAAAGAAATCGCACGGCGTTAAATCTCATGATCTTGGTGGCCAGTTGACATCAGAATTTCTTGAGATAATTTGTTCTGGAAACCGTCGGTGGTGCAAAGGTTAGTGTGCGCGGCTCTTGTACATGAGATCCTGGGTTCGAACCCTGCTCTGACCACCTTAAAATTTCTTTCGACGGCGGTCACCTCGCGTAGTGACGGCGACACTATCGAGTTTATAGCCATGAAAAAGCTTCTCAAAATACCGTTCGGAATCGGTGTAAAACTGTAGGTTCCAATCAGTGAGTGAAAACTGGAAAGCGCACAGCTCAGTGATTGTGAGAAGTTCTGCATGCGTGATGTGGCAGGGGGCGCTGTCTTGGTGAAACAACATGATGTCCAGATCCATGACGTCCAATTGAGGCCACAAAAACGCCGTTGTCATGTTCCTGTAACGAATGCCGTTCACAGTCACTGCAATTTCGGCCTCATCTTCAAAAAAGTAAGGCCCAATCACGTCGCCTGACCAAAATCCGCACCAAACAGTTGCTCGTTGTGGGTGTATTTGTTTCTCATGGATTGTGTGAGGATTTTTTGAGCGCGAAATTCGACAATTTTGTGTATTCACAGATTTTTTTGAAAAATTTTACTTTGCTCCATTACCCATTGAACGAATTACCGAGCTTTACATGGTCTGCGGGTTTGAGGTCCGGAGTAAGCTAAATTTTGTACGCGCGAAGGTGGTGGTGTTTTTTCAACATTCGCTGCGTAGTGCTTCGTGAAATTTGAAGTTGTTGAGAACGATGCCGAATTGATGTTTTCGGGTTTTCGGCGACACTCTCGTTTACAGCCGTAATGTTTTCAACAGACCGAATGGTACTTTGACGCACAGGGGTCTTACTGTCCATAACCGACCCAGTTTCTTCAAATGAAAACTCTTCGAATGGTTGACACATTAGGTGCACTTTCTCGACTGCAAATTCTTCGAGGTTTGCGAGCTGTCTCAGCATAACTTTCCTAATTTTTGTAATAAGTTTTCACAGTTATTACAAGTTGATCTTTCGTAAAGCGCTCCATGTTTAATAATCGGAATAAACACATGTGACAGCTGCCAAATTTCAGAGTTGCGACTTGCCCAAAAAAAAAGTGACACTACATGTAAAACGCCCAATCCTACTGAGACACCCTTTACTTCCAGGTTATTCAAACTAAAAAAAAATAATAAAGTAACCGAAACCAAATTTTCCCAAAAAAATCTTTTTTAAATTTGTTCAATGCAGATTTGAATTTCCCACCCCAAATAACCATGTAATTCAATTTTTCATCAATAAAATATTTAAGTTAAAATTATGCCACGATGGGTTAATATCTATCTTAATTAAACCCATTATACTTCTCTGGTTAATAATTACAAGCAAATGTGAGCTAATACACCAAAGCGATGATATCAGATACTGACCACTCAGCGAACGACATTGATAACAATCATTTTACGACCTCCCCAAAGGTCCTTGTGGGTTTAAATCGATAATTTGTCACTAATTATCGTGTAAAAAAAACATCGACAGTAAAATGTGGCCACAGCGGCATTTCACAACTCAGCAGCTTTTTTACGTTTGTCTAACATTATAATTATAGAAATATAGAAGAAAAACTTTTTCTATTGTACACTTTACCAAATGCAGTTTAGTTTTTACTACTGATATGTTTGGAGAGACTGTACAAACACATTTATAGTTATAAGTTAACTGCAATTTGAATATCAGTATAATTAAATATGTGAACATATTGATTGTCATTTGATCAGAATACATTCTTTTGCTTCCAAGAATAGAAGAATGTATTTCTATACAACTATATTTGTTGCCAAAAATAAAAATAAATGGTTTCCCGTTACATCCCATGGGGGGATTAGGGAGAGCTTTTCACAAACCAGTGAGCTGTGCGCGTTCCAGTTTTACACTCACTGATTGGGACCTACAGTTTTACACCGGTTCCGAACGGTATTTTGAGATATTTTTCATGGCTATATACTCGATAGTTTCGCCGTCAGAGTAGGGATTGAACCCACGACCTCATGCACAAGAGCCGCGCACACTACCATTGCACCACCGACGGCAACGAATATATCTTGTTTTTCACGAACACATTATGTTTAACATGAATTCTATTGTTCACCGGCGAATGGAATATGATTGCCTCCAAATATATAATATGTATCTCGTAAATATATTATGTTTAAGAAGAATAATAACCTTACTAATTCTTTAATTTTAGTTAATTTTGCTTTTTAAACGTTTCTGCGAAGTAAACCACTCGTCCGAGAAAATTACCTTAATCACTTTCGCAAGGTCATCGAGACCTTCGACCGACACATTGAAAATTGATGAACGTCATATTTATATTACTTACTTACTTATCCGGTCACGAACAACCCCGAGGGGTCAGGGACCTTACAAAACGAATATAACATATTTCGCCACCCAGTTCGATCTTTTGCCTTATCTATGCAGTTGGCAATACCAAGTTTACGCAGGGATTCGTCAACCTGATCCTTCCAGCGGAGTCTTGGTCTTCCTATTTTTCATCTTCCTTCGAGTTCGGTTTCGAAAACCCTTCGTGCTGGTTCGTCTTCATCCATTCTACTGACATGGCCTAGCCAGCGCAATCGCGTTATCTTGATCCGCTTAACTATGTCAACGTCGGGATATACTAGCTCATACAGCTCATGGTTCATGCGTCGCCGATACTCGCCGTAGTGCACATTTTTCGGAGTATTTTTCTCTCGAAGACTCTTACAGATGATTCGTCTGCTTGCGATAGGACCCAGGATTCTGCGCCATAAAGCAAGAGTCTGGTATGGTTGTATGAGAGTCTGGTATAGTTGGACTTTTGTTACTCGAGAGAGGGCTTTATCTCTAAAGTGTTTGCTTAGACCAAAATAACATCTATTCGTAAGCACAATTCTCCGCTTGATCTTAAGGCTGACATTGTTGTTTTTGGTTACGGCAGATCCGAGGTATATAAATTCGTCTACCACCTTGAAATTATAACGGTTATCAACGTTCACGCTTTGGTCTAATCGCGTGGAGGCCCTGCTGGTTGATACCTTTAATTTTGTCTTGTCCTCATTTACTGTCAGACCCACTTTTCCTGACTCCTTCTCAATTCTCGAAAACACCGCAGTAACTTCTCTAACTGTGTGTCCAGTGATATCTATATCATCAGCATACGCGAGCAGCATGTGACTTTTGCTGCTGATGGTTTTATTCATGTTGACAGCAGCTTTTCCCAGAATAATCTCTATTAAGATGTTAAAGAGATCGCTCGATATGGTGTCACCTTGTCTGAGGCTTCGCTTAGTTTCAAAAGGTTCGGTAAGATCCTTACCAACTTTCAGTACGGATTTGGTGTTCGTCAGGGTCATCCTGCAAAGGCGTCTGAGTTTTGCAGGAATACGAAGCTGCTTCGTAAAGATTCCCCTGTATCGGGCTATCGAAGGCCGCCTTATAATCGACAAATAGATGATAGGTGTCGATTTGTTTTTCGTGGGTCTTCTCCAGGATTTGTCGTAGCGTGAAAATCTGATCGGTTGTCGATTTTCCAGGCCTAAAGCCACACTGGTATGGTCCAATCAAGTCTGGAAGCCTTTTTATTCCACGGTAGTTGGAACAGACACTCGGGTCACCTTTTTAAATATGGGACATAGTACACTGAGACTTCAATCGCTGGGCATGCATTCATCTAACCAAATTTTGCTAATGAGCTGATGCATGCACCTTATCAGCTCATCGCCGCCAACCTTAAACAGCCTTGTCTTGGTTAGGAGGGGTCAATCGACGTCGTCGTCCAAATTTAGATCGATTGTCTCGTATTAGATAACTCAAGTACCAGTAAATAAATAAATAAATAAATGGTTTCCCATTACATCCCATGAAGGGACCGGGGAGAACTTCTCACAATCACTGAGCTGTGCGCTTTCCAGTTTTCACTCACTGATTGGGACCTACAGTTTTACACCGATTCCGAACGGTATTTTGAGAAGCTTTTTCATGGCTATATACTCGATAGTGTCGCCGTCACTAAGCGAGGTGACCGTCGTCGAAAGAAATTTTTTTTTTTTTTTTTTTTTTTTTTTTTTTTTTTTTTTTTTTTTTTTTAAGGTGGTTGGAGCAGGGATAGAACCCAGGATCTCCTGTACAAGAGGCGCGCACACTACCCATTGCACCACCGACGAAAGTACCAGTAGCGCGGAGAAATAATCTCTCCATATTCCCAACATACTCTGCACATCTGCGATGAGATTTCCGTCCTTGTCTTTACAGATGGGGCCTGAACCATGTCTATTAGATCCGTTTTTGACTTTTTGGTAGAATTTTCGGGCTTCGTTCTTCCTTCTGTATGACTCAATTTTCTCACTCTCGCGCTTTCTCCACTGCAGTTTCTTACGCCTAAAGAGACGGTTTACCTCCTCTCTTTTCTCCCTATACCGCTTAGTCGCAGCTGGCGTTGCAATTGACTGCAGCATTGCGTGCAGCGTTCTTTTCTTCATTTGCAATGCGACACTCTTCGTCGTACCATGGTTTGTCGCGAAGCGGTGCTTAAAACCCAAGTACCGTTGTTGCGGCAGTTTTTATAGAGTCGGAAATGGGTTTCCACTGCGCATCAGGATCGTCATCGGGAGGGGGTGGGTTTTGAGCCAAAAGTTGCGAGAGCTTCCTTGAGTAGGCTCTGTCTACCTCTGGTAATTGCAGCTTTCCAATGTGCAACTTCCTCTGCGTCTAGTTTCGTACGATTTTCGCTCTACTTAATCTTGTGCCAACCTTTGCTGCTACCAGGTGGTGATTAGAATCGATGTTAGCTCCTCCGATCACTCGTACGTCCATTACACTGGATGAGTGCCTTCCATCAATTACCACGTGATCAATTTGGTTCTTCGTTCTTTGATCAAGGCTACCCAAGTCTTTATGCTGGAATCTTGTACCACCAATGACCATGTTTTTTGCCGCGGAAAAGTCAATCAGTCTCATACCGTTTTTGCATTTTACCTACTGCCAGGATATCTGATAGCAGCCGCCCATTATGGATCAGACGCTGACCGGGATGCAATATGTCGAACCTGAATTTTCTTCTTTTGGTTTTTTATCCGCCGTTGGCCCATATGTTTGGCTCATCCGCCTTCTAAAGGACAAAAGAATATGGCCTATAGCTTAATGAGCTTCAGTGATATCAGTCAGCTACTAAGCGTGAGCCACATCAGTGATCACATAACCAAATCAGGCTGCTCATTTATTTTCGCCTTATCACTCTAGCTAGCTAACGGAGGTTTCCGATAAAGCCATTGCCCAGGACATACTGCGTGGAAGTAGTGAGCTGCTTGGACTGTCCAATGAAGGAATCATTTCTGGCCACTCCCAAGTGAATGGCTATCAGACACTTTCCAACTCCACGGACAGTCCCATGTCCCATATTTATATTAACAAACATAACAATTCAATACATGATTTACATTGGGTATGTTTTGGTTACAACGTTTGCTTAAGCTTCGTATTCAGTTCTTGCGAAAATTTCCTAAGCAATTTTGTAATTTGTTTCGAAACGTAAAATATTGTTGTGGAAAGGTGGTTTACCTTGCAAATATTTAATTTATAATTCCGCTACGCACTCCATTTTATTTTTAACGCATGTGGTGTTACTTTGTTGATAAAATTATCGAAATGCCAAAATTACGGTCCCAAATAATTTCTTACGAAATAGCTTTGGCGTAACATCCCTGTAATTGATTTTACCTACGAAATTTTCGCAATGAGTCTTTCGGTTCATTGAATCTTCGTTATTTTTTTATACACGTACTTCTTACGGGAACGAAAATTTCATAAAACCTGAATATCGCGCTTTAATTGGTTATCTATTTTCAGTAGAGAGCTGAGCAGAGAACCAAGCCGTCCGTGAACAAAGCCCTGCGCCGTCGTCGCCGACCAATTTTAACGCAATGCGCCGCATCCGATGCAGTCTGCTCCCATCGGCTTAAAAACATCCGCCGTCGTTGCTTTCGGCTTAAAAATTACCGCCGATAGGTTAGGTGTTGGCGTCAGTAGATGAACGACTCAATTAAGCAAACTACAGACTTGTCATTCATGAACATGAGCTTCGTCGATAACTTAGTATCTGTCTGATGAATTTGAAAGACAATTACTACTATGAACATCATAGGGATGCGAACAACTTCGATGACATTCTTATTTGGTATCAAGAAGGGCGGTAAACCAGCAGTATACATCAATGACAGCTCATGTTCATGTTCATGAATGGCAAGTCTGTGGTTCGCTTTAGACTTCCCAGCAAGCCAAATTTATAAAATTTTTCTAATTTCAGACATTTCCGTGCATTGTCTAAAGTCTTTTGACATATGCAGCAGAGTTCCTTTCGAATTCTCAACGAAATTTCGGGGTATTTTATATTTTGCTTGTGCAGAAACTTCTGCAACATTTCCCAACTATTTCGGAACTAAAGGCTCAATTGGTCTTGACGGTAGACGGTTGACGTTCTACTCAATATTGCGCGGTTAGTTATGACGGTTAGACGGTAGAAAGACAAAACAAAACAAAAAAAAAACTGATCGAAGAGCATTTGTACAAAATATAATTTACATGCATGAGTTTTGTGTTAAAGAGTGCTTATGTCAAATAAAAAAATTAAAAATAAAATTGTGGTTTCCGTGTAATTGTGTATTGCCGCGCACAAAATGTCGGAGTAAAAGCAATAACAGTAACAGCTGATCGGTCTTGCGGCTGACGGTTGATTCTGCAACCTGCAGAAGTCTACTGTCGTAAACCTTCAATTTTAGGTGTCTCTCTCTCACACATGCCCCCAACACAACCCCAACTAAAACAGCTGATCGCTTACTGTCAACTGTCAAGACTAATTGGACTTTAATGGGTTATTCAATTACTAGCATACATAAAAGATTGCTCGAATTCGTAAATATTTCCTCTGTGTTTTCGAAGTTTCATCTTTGTTTACAATACCAACATCATTGGTCTAACGAGATTCTTAAAATTTTGAGAAAAAAAACTCGAATTAGGTAAATTTGACAAGAGTTTTGCCAGTAAGTTTGCATTGCGGGCACATGCAGTCATCAAAATTCAAATGTCATCAAATGTGCCAAATCGCTAAATTTTTTATAAAAGTTTGTAAATAACAAAGTGAATATTTTATTATTTATTTATATATTATCATTAATATATTTCTAATTTTGTGAATAAATAAAAATATATTAGTCAAAAAATATATATTTAATCTATTGCTATTTACAATGATGACCAAATCAGAATGACAGCTCCTTGAAAACATCTGATATTTGTACAGATTTTGGAACGGATTTCAAACCAACATCGATAAGACTTATCGACAAAAATGCCGGATTTTCAGACGATTTTGGTCCCGATTTCGTTTAAATGTCAAAATATATATGTCTTCATAGCTGTTAGAATTTCTGACGACCATAGTTCAGATTTCTTTGCGACTTAGGTTAGAAGTGTCGGCAACATATACAGAATTTCCCAAGGATTTTAAGAACTCAGTCCGATGTCTGAAAGATTTATCTCCAAATGCATTAGAAATTCCCCCGATAGGTATTACCGACATCTCGTCGACCCTACCATATGTATCGAAATCTGGCAGAAATCGGTTCCGATTTCGGGAGGTTGTGCCGAAAGTGGTAGCGAATTCTTAACGATTTCGGAACATTTGGTTTGCTGGGTTATGAGTTCATTGTGACACCACGGGCTAACGAGGTTAAGCGTTAGCCTCACCAGAGAACCATTTAGTTTACACCAAGAAGATCAAGACCCTATCTACGCCAATCTGAGATAATTCTAACAGGTTCGAAATAAGTAGGATTCCATAGTAAACACCCTCTTGTCGGCTAGTGCTGGGCATGTACAAAGAAGATGGTCAGAAGATATGTTCCCTTGCTTTGTGTTGCAACTGCTACAGAATTCATTTACCCAGACCTTTAGTCTCGCCGCGTGTCTACCAATCAGACAGTGCCCCGTGAATACTGAAACACGCATTGATACCTTGTACCTGGCCAGACGCAGAAGCTTGATTGATCTACTTCTATCCACTATCAGCCAGATTTATCCTGCGACTACACAATCTGTCTCCCTTGCCAACCTCTCCTCTCGCACACTAACCACTTCACCCCCGACAGTGGCGCTTTAGACCTGGAAAATCTACAAGTGAACAGATATTCGCATTTCGCCAAATACTGGATAAACCGTACGAGAAGCAACTCGACACCTATCATCTATTTATTGATTACACTGAGCAACAAAATTAAACTTTTTCGAAAATAACTAGGTTCTGACAACGGATTCTGGTAGAGGGCGTAACAAAAATATACGTGTATCGACGTTTTGAAAGTTTCCCCCTTTTGTACATTCTTATGATGAATCGGCATAGAAAACCATGTTATCTACACATTTTAGGTACAGGATCTGTTCGCAATTTTATGTAAAAATTTACGAGGAACGCAATACTTTAATATATGGGTCGTTTTTGTTCTTTTTGTGGAAAATAGTAAAAAAAAATAGTTGAAATGTACTACAAAAAATATAACACACCAAACCTCAAAACTCAACTTGAATGTCAAAAATAAGTCACAACTGAAAATCCATTCAAGGGTCTATTTCGTACTTATTCCGAGTTGGCGCGAAAATGTCACACCAAAGGGCATTTTAGGGGGTTGTTGTGTATTGAAAAAATATTCTACGTAAAATTTTACGATAACTCACCGAACAAAAGGAAACTGTAGATATAATTAGGGAATTCACAAGGTGTACTAAGGTTGTCGGTTGTAAGAAAATATATGACCTCTAATAGTATTATAGAAGGTGGTGGCACTAGATCAAAGTGTTTTTATATCAAGTGGTGTTGCTGCAATAGTGGGCAAAAACAACAGGCATTTAGTTTCTATTTCCTACCGACGTTGTGTCAAACTCTGCATGTATGTATACCAACAATAAAAGTAAACAAGCATGTACAAAAACAAAATACACATGAATTTGTCAGTTGCTAGGTACATCGTCATGAAAATACTGGAATGAGCTGTGCTAATGCATCCACTTGATACAAATACACTTTGCACTAGATGTTATTGGGCGATTTCTAATTAACTAAATTGTCAAAATCTGCTGATTGTGAGAAGAGTATTCAGGATCCCGCCTATCCCAGAAACCGGGTTTTCAGTTGTTTCGAAAAGTCCAATTTTTGAAACATTTTCAAATATTTTTAATAAAAAAATTAAAAAAAAATTATCCGAAAAAATAAATTATATTAATTCATGATTTTTTTTTTATTATTTACTTTTCAAAATTTCACACATATTTGCATTTAATAACAATAATAAGGACCAAGTCTACTTTATGTCTTGTTGTCGTATCAACAATTGTATGGGGAAGGGGGTAGAACACACGATTTTCAGCACAAAATTTTAAATACAATAGTTGAGAGAAATCCCTATTTTGGGAGTTATGGGTCTCCAAATTCCGAATAATGGGGGTTATTATTTTGTCTTTCGAGTCGCCCGGCCGGGCTCAGGGACCAGGGAGAGAAATATCTCTGTTCCTTAATTGGCATTTGTGGATTTTGGAAAAATGTAAGAACCATTTTCGATAATTTTTCAAAATTTAAACGGCCAATATTTCGATAACAAAGCGAGTTATCGAAAATTTTTATTTAATTTCTTTTGTTTATTTTCCCTTATATTCTTTAAATTCCTTTAGACGCTTTTTAATACACAGTACCCCCCGTATAACCGAACTTTGGAAGCCCATAACTGCTAATATAGCATTTTACCCAAACTTTTGTATCTCACATTTTCAGCTTAAAGTTATATCTTCTACCCCACCGGTGGACCGATTTTCGGTGTTTGTTTACTGTAACTGTGAGACGAAAATAAACAAACTCGATCAGCTGTGTTGGAGCAACTACCTTCTTCACTACTTCTTGCTACAATGGTAAACAAATGGTATCAGCTGATCGCTTAGTACACGGCAAACACATTCTTCAAAAGTTGTACTATCGTACAACACTTTTGTATGAAAAAAATCTACTACAGTTGTACAACTGTTGTAGAACTTTAGCACATACGACACATACAACAGTTGTGAACACCCTAAATACTTATCTATAATTGCGCGTCTACCAGAATCCGTTGTCAGAATCTTGTTATTGTTGTTGTGTGCTCCACAGTGATATAAGGTATCCTTCAAACGCCGATATGCATAAGCTATATCTGAGCTTGGTAGACCCTCTAAGGTTGGTAAAGATCTTTCTTAACAATTTGATACCAGGCGAGGTCTTAAGCTGGGATCACACGATTTGTACATTTGGCTAAAAATTTGCCATATTCATAGACAAATCGTGTGATCTCTAAATTGCATTTGTCATATATCAGAAATGCCAAATATTTGGCTTCTTGTGACAAATCAAAAAAAAAACATAAATGCCAAATCGTGTGAACGCAATGCTGCCACAGAAGCCAAATCAAATTTATGAAAATGGCCAAATTTCTGATCTGTCACTTGAAGACAAATGCAAGTGCCAAATAGACAAATATTGTTGACAAGTGTAAGTGTTGCCAATATGTTGATTTTTTCGTACTTGTTATGGTTTCAATTTCTTTGCCATTTTGATTAATAGTTCGGCATAACTACACTTTAGTTCCTCCTCCCCGATTTCATAGAATTCTTTAAACGTTTAAAAATGACCGACAATTTTGTTGGCGGTCGGTCCAACTTTTTGATATATAGGCCTTCAAAGCTTGAGTATATAATCGGCTATATTTCAGGTATGTATGGCCCGATCTTGGTCAAGTGAGTATCATTTGAAAGCTCATACAAAATTCTATAAATTACATTATATAAATTTTTTCATTTTTATTAACCCATTGGCGGAAAATTAACAAAAAGAATTTTTTAACCTCACTTTTTTGATACAAAACTATTTTTCTGATTTTACTTAATGTCTACGAGTAACTTTATTTTTGACACTTTTTTCGCGTTTTAAATAATAGTAAATGTATATATGTAACTGCAGCGAGTTTCTTTTGCCTTTGCGTTACCATCATTTTCGTTTATTTCACTTTAAATTTTACAATAAAGATGCAAAATTATGGTTGACAGCTGATCAGCTGTTTTAGTGTTTATGACTAAATGGTTAAATCGTATGAATGAACTGGCAAATATTTGTCACTTTACTGCTGTGTAGAAATGTGTGACAAATCATTTTGATGTTTAATAGCCAAATCGTCTGATCGCAAAACAAATCATTTGCACATCGATACCCAAATGCACAAATGAGTACAAATCTAAATTTGTCATTTTTGTACAAATCGTGTGATCCCACCTTTAGACAAGGCGACGCCTTATCATGCGACCTTTTCAAGATTTTGGTGGAGAACACCTGCTCAAACTAAATAAAAGAGAACATAATTTATATCGAAATGGACTAAAATTAAACAAAACGTAGGGATCCTAAGATATTTGAACTCAAATTAATTCTTATCTCTAGATTTAAGAAGCTTAATCGAAAGAATCGTATATTAAATAATTTTTAAAATTTTGTGGATTTTAGTACAAATGTTTAGTACAACGTTAAATAAGTACTTGTGTCCCCAAAAAGGGGGAAAATTTTCTTTCAAAACTGCTAATAAGTATGCCAGTTATTTCCCCAAATCAAGTTCATAAGTTCACACTTCTTCCTTTTGTAAGACAATTTTGTCATAGAGGAGGAAAAAAGTATTGCTATCAAGCAAATTTTTTTCTTAAGGTCAAGTACATTATTTGCTAAAATTTAGGAATAACAAACTTAAAATTGGGGAACATTTCATTGAATAACGAATTAGTTTTCTGGAAACATGTTACCAGTCCTCATGAGGATTAGTAACATTAGGCAATAGACCTCGTTTCGCAGGGTGTGACCGACAACCAACAACAGGCAACTACATATATTTACGATAGCCACCATGAACTGAATAAGAATTAGGAAGGTAATACACTAAATTCTCAACTGAATATTACAATTTGTTGTAAAGGTAAGTACAAATTCATTTCCGTATGAGTTTATATTACTCGATCTTTTGAGTTGTTATGTTTTCAATATTCAAAATCAATAGCGGGAACCCATAGAGGTTAATATATTTTTCCATTTGTTTTTATACGTCCCTATATATTTGTTAAGTTTAATTTGTACATTTTATATATTCCCGGGAGCGTTCTCATACATCATATTGTTTTAAAACATTTCTTGACACAAAACCTGCAAAGTATGTAACAGTTCCAAATTTATGTTTTTAAGATAATACACTATTCTTAAATATTGTCTTCTAACACGATTCAAAATCATTCAATGTTCTTAAAAAGGCTCAATAAATTAATTAAATTATATTTTCAATAATTGTTCGGTTCAAGATCAATAACTATTAAAAAGTACTTTTTCTACGAAATGGCAAACAATTGTTACAAAACCATACGAGGGTGTAAAGGCCGTTGGTGGGTCAATTAAGGATTTTCAATTCCCAAGTAGCGGCTGTGCTGTTTATTAACAAAGCCAGCCAAGTCAAAATGTGCCTCGTCGCTCATAATGATTTTTCGCCAAAACTCTGAGTCGTCTTCATTGAGCTACAGCACCTTTTCATTCCAGTCCTGTCTGCGCATATGGTCATTTTATATTATGTAGTTGTTGAGCCAGTCGAATTTTATACAGGTATAAATGCATAATGCAGGTATATTTTGAACAATGTTGACGATGACATTTGAAATTCTTGTGCACGGTATCTAACTGACGTGTCTGGGCTTTCATCAACAATATCTCTCACTGCAGCAATATTTTGTGCCGTACGTACGCTACGAGTTCGGCCAAAATGCACTTTATCTCTCAGTGTATACAAAGTTACAAAATTCTTTGCAATACCCTTAATGGTTGACTTGCTCGACACATTATTTGAACCAAAAAATTCCCCCAAAATTCTTCGAGATTTTACAAATGAAGGATTATTTAGATTAAATGTTTTAATAACTTCAACTCGTTGTTCGTGCGTTAGATGCTCCATAATAAATTGTTATCGACTGCCCTGCACAACTGTCAAATACAAGCTGACAAATGTCAACCAAACAGAAATGGCGGTCAAAAAACATCGGCGTGCAATGGTTAGTGTTATGGTGCAATGGTTAGTGTGCGCGCCTCTTGTACAGAAGATCCTGGGTTCGCTCCCTGCTCCGACCACCTTAAAATTTATTTCCACGACGGTCACCTCGCTTAGTGACGGCGACACTATCGAGTACTTAGCCATGAAAAAGCCTCTCAAGATACCTTACTGTAGTGAGTATAAAACTATAAAGCGTACAGCTCACTGGTTGTGAGCTCTCCCCAATTCCTTCATGGGATGTAATGGGAAACCATTTCTTTTTTTTTGTAACATAGGAAGCACCCTGTAGTCGCCTGTTTTGGATGTGTGTCATGCCCTCCCCGGATCTTTAAGGAAGTAAGGTACTTGACTTGAGGAAGTAAATTACTTGATAGATAGATTTATTTCCTTTTATGTTTATACCAGTTCAAAGATGTATCTAGTACAGGTGGTAGCGTTGAAACAGCACTTTAAATTTTTTCTTGTCCTTGTGGTTGTTGCCGAAAATTACAACAATTCCTCTTGATATCACCTGAAATAAATATATCTTAACAATTGCAATCAGGTGAATTTGACAAAGTCGATCATGAAATAAATACAAAATGCCTTCAATTCGTACTGCTTCTACCTTACTTATTTTGCCATGAACTTCATTTAGCATATTTCGAAAAAGAATAATACATTTACATAGTTTACGTCAGTTTCTCTAAAACAAAAATCAAACATTGAAATTTCTCTAACGTATTCCGAAATAAAAGGATTTGAATATACAGAATATTGCAAGGAATTTCCAAAAGGTTTTTGGGAATTTCGAATACATTTACAGATCCTTGCTTTTGAGAAGCTCTTTCATTGCTTATTACACGATAGTGACGCCATCACAAATCGTGGTGAACGTCATGTCAGAGCATAGATTGAACCCACGTTATAATGTATAAGAGTCGCGCACGCCAACCATTGCGCCACCCACCGTAATCACGAATACCATGTCCCCATCATACCAAACCCCTTTCTTCTTTCTCTGAGTCACGCACCTTTCGTACTTTTGGTTTACTTCCAACATGTGCATTGTTGTCCATCATTATAACCGCCTCCACCTGCTACTTTCCGACTTCTGTTATCAAATTGTAAATTTCCGTAATTGGTAGGTGTAAAGTGTTTTCGAGGTTATGTATTCATTAAATATTTATACATTTCAAACAAAGAGGGTTTTTGTAAGAGTCTTAAAATGTCTATTGACCTAGATTTTTGGCAATTCAGAAAATACCTACACGTTTTAAAGAAATTTCGAAAATCTTTAGCATTTTATTATAATTTTGGGCTGCGGTCTTCATTCTTTAAATTTGGATTATTTTTGCCTAATATTACGCTTTATTATCTGTCGCTTTCAAATATGCATCTGATCTATTCACGTTATTTTGATTCGTCGCTGCTCCCATTCCAACTGACGACAGCTTAGCCACATTTGAAGCGGCCTTCGCCTCTTTAGTTGTCGTGCGGCACTTCATCATACACCCACAGAAATTTCGGTTGAGACAACAAAATATAGCTGCAACATAATTTAGTGTTTGTTACAACCACACTAGAGATCATCACAATCAAATTAGAAATTGTCAGAATCGAATTTGAGGTAGTCACAACCGCATTAGGGGTTATACCTAATCGTATTGTAGGTCGCCACAATCGAATAGATATGGTCGCAACTGAATAAGAGGTTGCTGCAACAAAATTTTAGATTATCCAAACGGAATTAGAGATCGTTACAACCTCTTCAATGTATTGTTCAATAAACTAAAAACGCATTTAGTGAACATTTTTCTATGTTTTATTGATATTAAATTGAATTTCGGATATTCTCCTAAATGACTACACTGCACTGAATACACTGAATTACTGCACATTATATGAGATAATCTTTGTGGAAACAAAATAAGTTTCCATGCCACTTACGACCGTTTTTTCAGTCCCAGCCTTCATGGGTCCCAGCATCAATTATGATGCGTTGTGTCCAGGGGGTATCGATGTGACAAATAGAGAGAACAAATAGAGAAGACGCTGTCAAAGAAGAAACGGTTATAGGTGACTGGGTTGCGTGCTGTGATTTTCAAACTTCTGCTGCAGCGCGTCAAAACAAAAGTACAAACATCATCAACTGGGAGTAAATTTTGCCAATTAAAAAACGGATATTCAGTAAGAAAAATTAAAATGTAATTAAGTTTTAGAGTAAAGTTATTTGTGTAAAACTCAATTAACACGCAAATTGTTAAAATTAAAGATTGCTCTCATTCTCTATATGTTTTCCACGTAGGTCTCGGAACTCGTTAGTACAAAATGTAACTAGTGCACACCCTTGATAATATTACTCGGTGGTTGTGTCTGTCGGGTTAGGACTTCAACCTAACCAAACTTACTTTGGGCATATCGACCTTAAAAATCTTCAGAACTGATGACATCTGCTTGTACTCTACGCTGACAAATATAGCATTGTCTACAAAATAAGACGTTTTATCACACAATCCATAATTACAATATATTTATTAATCTTTCTTAATAAACACAAACAAATCTTGTAAAAAACGCGACAGAAATAATTCGACGTTCTGTTGGTTACAATTCATGTCCTGTTTGAAATATACAGAATTATGTTGTGGTGACCGAATTAAAAATTAATTCGATTGTACCAAAAGAATTTATGAGCCATTCGGTTTTTGCAAACGACTTAATGCCAAATTCGGTTGGTGCAAGCGAATTGATACCACATTCTATGGTTGCAACCGAATAGTTGCAAAAAACCGTTGCAGCTACCGAATTGATGCCACATTTGGTTGTTGCAACCGAAATTACAGAAAATTGTTTGATAGAACGAATATAATTGGAAATTCATTTCTCACAACCGAATCAAAAATTCGAACGTAACAACCTCATTTCGGTTGTCGCACCCGCAAGTCGGCGGTACGGTTCCCCCAAACATCATTTCAAACAGTACAATGGGAAATGTATTTCCACTATGTTTCAAGTTGAGATCAGCACCTGCAGTTGAGTCAGCTAGGCTAAACATTCTGTGGTCGTCGGTATTGTTTTTAGATATATTTCTCTTACAAAGAACTCATATTCAGATGACGTATACGTCCAGTCCAAAAACGAATTTTAAAAAAATTGGGCATAGCGTTGGGCACCTGGTGTCTGGGTCTATTTATGATACACCTGTCATTGATTCTACACCTTCTCTTTTTAAGATATTGTTACGAATTTTCTTATTCGTCTTTTTTGCGTTGTTTTAGTCCCAATAATAAAACAAGGTTCGTTTTAATTTACGATAATTACAACGGTTTCACTTCCTTTTATTTTACTTATTTAGTACAACTGTTTACTTTATGTATAACACTTTAATAAGTCTTGTATTTTACTATCAATTCGCGTTGCTTACTTTACGGGGTTTAATCACAAACTGAACTCTCCACTCCAAAGACCTCCGCTATTTATACCAACTCACCATACTCAAATGAAGGTATATCTAGCGAATTCAAGAACCTTCTAGAATCTGGATGTTGTTGTTGTTGCTTATCTTTGTAGAACAATCTCGAAGGGCGGAGAGTTATCTTTACTGAGGTGAATTCATGCTACTGGTTTAGCGAGCTGGTACGTTGTTACAATGCATACTTTCAGGCGCAGAACTAATCGCCTGTTATTTACATACTGTTAGTAGAGTCATTAACAGCAAGCAAAAGCTTTTACTTATTCGTAACAATATGCTTACACTTCCAATCTCCACATTTTCTCATACACACAGGGAAAGGATTAGTTAGAAATCAATTCAGACATTGGAAATTCCATGATAAAGTCTATATTTTGATTAGAATTCATAATTGTCATACATCAGAATTATTTGTCGATGTAATTGATAGATTAAAAATAGGTCTTACTAAATACAAGTTGGTACTACAGAAATTAAGTTGTATTAACCAATTGGAAACACTTGTTACAAAGTTATGTATTATATTTTTCATAAGAGGCTTTGCTATCAAAGAGAAACTATATTTGAATGTCACACGAGGACTTTTCAGAAAAACTATTATTTTAAACAGAAAGTGAGAAACTAATTTGTGAGAAAACAATAAAGTATATATAGACATCATCCACCGAAAATATGGTAAGTATACTTATACATATACACATTTGACGTCGTATAGACCCAGAATGCGATATGCTTTGAATAAAAACTATGGTTGACATATATTTTTCTATGCGACATCAAAATATGGTCTTTAAAGTCCATCTATATTTTACTGTTATCGACAAGACGAATATATTCAGTCGATATATGTAGGAGTATCTTACCATACTAGTTTCTGAATCTCATGTATTTTTTTATTTTACTAGTAACAATTTTTCAATTTAAGTGATATGATTTCTTATTGGCGTTTCGGCCATTTGTACTATGTCATGATCTGTCATTTTTTTTCATTGTAGTCAGTAGTGTTTACAATTTCATCGTGGAGAGATAGATAGATATACGCAAGAAGAACGTTAACAAATTATTAAATTTTTTTTATCAAAATAACGAGTTCTCCAATTGTAACTTTTCGTGCGCTTTTGCCATTTTATGGTCGTAATAATCGTCCACCTGTTCTCGCTATTCGTCGAATTCTTGCAAATTACGAGCGTACATTTTTTTTCCATAATGTTCGACCATTAACGGCACTCCCCAAAACAAAGAGTTACGGGGTCAAATTGCAGCACCGAGGCACCCAATTGATATCGCCAAGATAGCCGATAACACGATTACGGAACTTAGCTCGCAAAAGATCGACTGTTTACTATGTTGTGTGACATGGAACCGTATCCTACTAAAACCAAAAATAGTTCATAGTGTTACGTATTATCCTTTTTAGCGCTGTTTTATTTATCGGCAATAAAATTACATTTGAATTACGATAGTGACAATAGTAATTTTTAATTGTACAGTACAAAACCTAATACTTCACACAAAGACTTACCTCAATCACAACGCTTAACAATTACAACAATTTTACTATAACTAGGCGATATATAATTTTGCCCACTTGAATACAGACTAACTTCAAATACGTCATTAATTGATATTTACGTTAGTCACAACTCCCCACGAAGTGTCGTTCAGGCGTTTCACGATCCACCTCACAGTAGCGCCATCTATTTGACGATTCGTCCTGAAAGTTTTTAGCGATTTCATCAACCGTTCGTGGGGAGATCGTAAATGGTAGCTTTAACCTTACAGCGATGACATAATTAACAGTTAGCTTCACTAAACTGTTTGAATTATCAAGCTGCAATACTGACCATAAATAGAGATTTCGGGATTTGGCAACCCTAGTGCTGCAATCTGGCAACTGACAGCTCTATCGTAAAGTTGGACATTTTTGAGGTTATGCGTACTCAGAACGTTTTGACATACGAGCGCTATTTGTGTTGTTTACAGTAAATTAAAAGATTCATCTCGGCCCAAAAATTGAATTAAATCATGAACATTTTCGTGCGATTATTTTTTACAACTTTCGACGTGGACTAACTCAGCAACAGTGCATGGATGAACTTAATTCAATTTTTGGCGATGGAGCTCCATCAAGGACCAGTGTCGTGGTCGTAGTTCACTCCAAGACGAATTTCGTGAGGGTCGTCCAAAATCAGCTGTTGTGCTGAAAACCATTGATGCTGTGCGCGAACTGATTTTGCAAGATCGTCATATGACCTATCGTGAGATTGAGACAACTTTTTTTTTTTTTTTTTAATGTTTATTTATTTGTAAATATTATGTTTAAACTATAATAAACACTAGTTAACAATAACAATTTTATTATATACAATGTCTCTTAATCGAGCACTCTAGTATTATCAATATGATAAAGATTGTTTTTCACAATATACAAAATATTTTTTCTTCTTATTCAAGATTAAGAATATATAATAATTGTTTGCAATGAAAATTTTTTTAAAAACATTGCTTTTATGATTTTTTTTTTTGGTAAGAGGGCTTGTGTCAAGAGGTAAAAACGAGAAAAAAAATGTAATTAATTATCAATATATCCACCAAAATTTTTTGTTTCTAGTTTGTTGTAAATATCTCAGATCTTTTCTCGATATGCTTATGCTATATCTGATATTTAAGTGATCCATGTTGCAATTCACAGCTTTTATATTGGCTCGTCTATAGTTGTGATAAAAGACTGGAATACCATTTTCGTTTTGAATAATTCTTTTGTTATCGAGATAGACAAAAGCCTCAGGTGGAACAAACCCCTTATCTAGGCAATCAATTATATATCCTTGATTATTTACATAATATTGTGTACATTTTAATATATTATTTCTTATTGGCACTATTGTACAATTTCTTATTAGAAATGTATTTGGTATAATTACTTTGCGATGACCTATAAATTGATGTGCAAGCTCTTAAACATTTTCTTTCAAAAACTCTAATTTTTTCCATATTTGAAGGTGATATGTTGAACCAAATTGGACAACCATATGTTAATACCGGTCTAATTAGGGACTGGTACATTATTATTTTAACTCTAGGTTTTATAAATTTGGAATGAAACAATGGTCGGTATTTATAGAACGCTTTTCTAGCTTTTGTAAGAATTTCTTTGACGTGTTGATTAAAATACAAAAATTTGTCTAGGTATAGACCTAAATATTTTACAACCTCCTTATTGGGAATGTTGCAATTTGCCAAGCTTGATTTGATTCCAAACTTCTTCCAATTTCTTCTTATATTATTATTGCATTTGTCAACTGTCGGTCTGAAAAGTATTGTCTCACATTTTTGTGCGTTGATTTTCATATTCCAATTGATTGTATACTGTTCAACTAAATTGTAGGTTTTTTGAAGATTAATATTAATTTTGTCGATTTTATCGTCCGCATGATAAATGATTATGTCATCTGCAAATTAAAAAGGATTGGAGAATTTACAGTTCCCTGTTGTAGTCCGTTATCTATCTTAAACGATTTTGAACTTTTAATTTTCTGATTACAAACCATAAAGTTTTTATCACTTATCATATTATATATTAATATAATTTGATTTAGTGGAAATTTAAACTGAAATAATTTATACACTAGGCCTGGAATCCATACACTATCAAAGGCCTTTTCCATATCAGTAAGGCACGCACCTGTACATAACTTTTTATGCCAGTTCCAATTAATGTCAGAAGTAAATTTATGTATGGCATTAACTGTCGAATGTTTGAATTTGAAACCAAACTGCTTATCACATATAATATTGTTATCATTACAAAATTTTGTTATATTGTTGTTGATGCAGGCTTCGAATATTTTGCTAATATTAGGCAATAGACTTATAGGCCGTAGATTTTCAGGATTATTCGGATCTTTATCCTTCTTAGGTAAGATCACAATCCTTGCCGTTTTCCACTTATTTGGGAAGTATGAATTATTGAGCATATTATTGAACAATTTACAATAATCATCAATCATTACTTGAGGAATGTTCCTTAGTACTATATTGGGTATGTTGACAGTTCCCGAAGATAGTTTATTCCTTAAATTGTAGAAAATGTAATACAGATTCTCTTTCGTTACGAAAAAATCTGAAAATTGTGCTTCATTTACATAATCTGATAAACTTGTTTCACTGAAGTTAATTAAAGTTGATTTATTGCTTTCGAATAGTGTTTTTATTTCCAAGAAATTATTAAAAATTTCATTAACTTGTACATGTATAAGATTTTCCTGATTTATTTCCTTTTCGGCATGTACTGACTCTAAAAATGCCCCTATTGTATCTAGCATTTGAACTGGTTCCTCTATGACGTAATTATTTGAATCGTCTTTGCTTAAATTTTGCGGATTTATACCAGCATTGGTTAGATAAAATTCAGCTTGCACTGGAATTTGTATTTGCTGAAGATTTAAAGGTGTAAATTTTTTAAAGTTTTTCTTTATTTGCCCAAACATATTTTGTGAATCATTAGGGTCCATATTTGTTAGCCTTTCCTGAATGCGACGATTAATAATTATTACAATATTTTCCTTTATAAGTTTTTTGACCATTTTTAGTTTAGCTTTTGCCATATTTATAGCGTCTTCAGTAAGTGTACGTTCTAGCCTATTATGTTTTTTGATGATGGTAAGAATTTTACTTTTCTCTAAATATAACATTTTCATAGTTGAGTTGTTGATTTTAGAAAAAGTATCACTTGTCTTGTATTTTGGAACAACCTCGTCTATTGTTTCTGTTATTATGACATCCATTCTGTTTAAATGATAGTCGATTTCTTCGTTTGTAAGATTACGATTGTTAGGGATTTTTATAGATTGATTTAATTTTTGTATAATTTTGTTCTGAAATTTTTTCCAGTTGGTAGATTTAAAATTGAAATTAGATTTATCATCATTTTTTAAAAATGTGAAGTTTTCCCCCTCGTTGCTCATTGAGGCAATAATTTGTACAGCTGTATGGTCACTGTCGTAGTCTAATGTTTTAAGACAATTTAATGTGTTATTTTCAGTAACAATGTGTAATCTACAGTCCGCTAAACAAACATCTAAATAAGATCCCGAACGAGGAAATGAAGGAGAACTTGTAGCATAAAATCTACATCTGAAACGTATTTCGTTGTCTGTTAGCCATCCTTTAAATATACATACCTTTTGATTGTCATTTGGGTTACCCCAATCAGAATGTTTACAATTCAAGTCGCCAGCTAGAACGTAATAGTTGTTCTCATTTTCTAAGTCCATACACTCGAAAAGATTGTGAAGTTCATTTTTAAGATGAGCATTATTATTACCAGAGGGATAATAAGCTGAAATAATATACAGTATTTTATTTGCAGCCATAGGAATTTTAATTATACAAGTTTCTAAAGATCTAAATGAATTTATGAAGTTGTTTGTATAACTACTGTATTTTATATTATTTTTTATTAGTATTGCTGTGCCTCCAGCTTGAGTTGAACCCTTCCTGTCCCTTCTTATTAAATTAAAGTTTTCGAAATGCATTTTGTGTTTGGGATTAAGTTTTGTCTCACTTAGTAATATAATATCAGGATTATGTTTATTAATAAATTGATGGAGGTCATACCTTCTGCTAACTTGTATTAGAGAATTAACGTTTATTTGTATTATCTTGAGCTTTTTAGAGAATGTGTTTGTGTGGTTGTTTGATGACATTACACTACTTCAAGCATGGAAAATATTGTATCTATTCTAGATACTTGTAAGTTCAATTGTTTTTGAAGGTTTACCATTTGGTTATTGATATTTATCATAAAATTTTTAATTTCTTGCAAGAATGAGTTATTTACACCATTATCTAATCTATTTGTGACTATATTTGATGAATTGTTATTACCCCTGACTACATTTGCAAAGGAAGTTTCTGGGTTAGTAAATACATTAGTGCTATACATATTATTTTCTGCTAAATTTTTTCTCTTAATACTAATTTTTTGTTTGAGTTGTTTATATTTTTCACAACCCTTATATGAAGCAGGATGACCATATTTGTTGCAACGCACGCAAAATAGCTTATTTTTTTCTTCTGCTGGAACGGTTTGAGTTGGGCATTTTCCTCTTTCGTGCTCTGTGTTGCATTTGACACATCTTTTAGGAAGATAACAATTCGCAGCACTGTGGAAAAATCCCTGGCAGTTGCGGCATTGTGGTATTTCGGGACGCCTTACTTGTTCCCATTTTATGCATCGGTACAGAAGAGTTTTAATATCTTTTAATCTATTTATATGACTTTCTGGGGATACTTGCACCAGAAACATTGGCAGTTTAATACCTTTTTCAACAGATGATTTAGTTGAAAATGGGCTAAACTTTATGAATTTTAAATCATCACATTCATATTTTAATAACTCAAATAATATTTCATCGGGGATACTTGGACCAGAAACATTGGCAGTTTAATACCTTTTTCAACAGATGATTTAGTTGAAAATGGGCTAAACTTTATGAATTTTAAATCATCACATTCATATTTTAATAACTCAAATAATATTTCATCGGTATCTAAGTATGCATCTAGTCCTTTGAGTAAGTATGTTTTGATTTTTATGTCTTTCGGTGTGAATGTAAAGAACTTTGCCTTCGATTTTTCTAAATATGCTTTTACTCTTAAAAAATCTTGAAGAGTATTCATAAATAAAGATTTTTTGTTTCTAAATTCTTTTATTTTAAATTCATTTATTTTTAGTCCATTTTTAATAAATTCAATTAATTGTTTTGTGTCTATGTCGACGATGTTTATTGGTGGAATTTTTTTATTTGTACTTTTTTCTATGTTAACCACTGTGTTATCAGTCATTACTTTTGATGTTTTGTTGTTAATAGATGCAGTAGCTGAATGAGAACTTTGTGAGTTGTCTTTATCTTTCACATGTCTTTCAAACTTGTCTAGTACTTCTTTGTCACATTCTTCATCGTTCTCGCAATCTAGCACTGAGTAATAGTTGTTTTTGAAATGTTTTGCTGTAGCACCGCTATCCATATTTTTGTTTTTTCTTTTTCTGTCGCTGTCCACATTAACATCATTGTAATTTGGATTTACATTGTTTTTATTTTTTGGATTAGCATCGCTTATATTATTTGAGTTTTGAGCATTTTGCTCACTCATTTAGATTTTTTGTTTGTTTTTTACTTTCTCTTATACTCAATACAAGTGAAAGTCGATTGATATGAAAAAATGTCTTAGTACAACGCCAACAAAATGCTCTGATCTCCGTAACACGTCTATCACACATCACGGTCGCGATCAAACTCAGATTGAGACAACCTTAGGCATTAGTGGGACCTGCATACATTCAATATTGCATAAACATTTGACTGTCAAAACAATTTGTTCGCGTTGGATCCCACACAATTTGTCAATCGCTCAAAAAAAGGCTCGTGTCGATTGGTCAAAAGAAATGCTCCAAAAAAACGATCACGGTGCTTCGAAACACGTCTATGACATCGTGACAGGTGATGAATCCTGGATTTACGCGTATGAGCCCGAAAGTAAACAGCAGTCAACCATGGTAGAATGAGAAGGTAAATTTTTGATTTAAATTTTTTCTCGTTGTTTAGTTGGCCGCTTCTGTCAGATTTAAAGTGTTTGTTTTTGTTCTTTTCTGTTTACATTTATTTGTTGGTATACGTATGGGTTGACTTTGACATGAGGAGAGCAGGTGTGCGAAGTTAGCCCCCCATTTTTGGAAATAAATATTTTTGAAGATTGTTCTGAATTGTTCTAGGATTGTTCTACATTGTTCCAAAACAATGATTTTCTAAAATATAATTTGTACCGGTAAATCGAAAAAAACCAATATTAAACTTTGCACCCCATTTTTGGAAAAACGAAATTTTTGCGGTTGTTCTGGGTTGTTCTAGTTGTTCTAAACATTGTTCCAAAACGATGATTTTCTAAAATATAATTTGTACTGATAAATCGAAAAAAACCAATTTTAAAGTTGCACCCCATTTTTGAAAAAAAAATTTTTTTGCGGTTGTTCTAGGTTGTTCTAGTTGTTCTAAACATTGTTCCAAAACAATGATTTTCTAAAATATAATTTGTACCGGTAAATCGAAAAAAACCAATTTTAAAGTTGCACCCCACTTTTGTAAAAAAAAATTTTTTTGCAGTTGTTCTAAGTTGTTCTAGGTTGTTCTAGTTGTTCTAAACATTGTTCCAAAACAATGATTTTCTAAAATATAATTTGTACCGGTAAATCGAAAAAAACCAATTTTAAAGTTGCACCCCACTTTTGTAAAAAAAAATTTTTTTGCAGTTGTTCTAAGTTGTTCTAGGTTGTTCTAGTTGTTCTAAACATTGTTCCAAAACAATGATTTTCTAAAATATAATTTGTACCGGTAAATCGAAAAAAACCAATTTTAAAGTTGCACCCCACTTTTGTAAAAAAAAATTTTTTTGCAGTTGTTCTAAGTTGTTCTAGGTTGTTCTAGTTGTTGTAAACATTGTTCCAAAACAATGATTTTCTAAAATATAATTTGTACCGGTAAATCGAAAAAAACCAATTTTAAAGTTGCACCCCACTTTTGTAAAAAAAAATTTTTTTGCAGTTGTTCTAAGTTGTTCTAGGTTGTTCTAGTTGTTCTAAACATTGTTCCAAAACAATGATTTTCTAAAATATAATTTGTACCGGTAAATCGAAAAAAACCAATTTTAAAGTTGCACCCCACTTTTGTAAAAAAAAATTTTTTTGCAGTTGTTCTAAGTTGTTCTAGGTTGTTCTAGTTGTTCTACATTGTTCCAAAACAATGATTTTCTAAAATATAATTTGTACCGGTAAATCGAAAAAAACCAATATTAAACTTTGCACCCCATTTTTGGAAAAACGAAATTTTTGCGGTTGTTCTGGGTTGTTCTAGTTGTTCTAAACATTGTTCCAAAACGATGATTTTCTAAAATATAATTTGTACTGGTAAATCGAAAAAAACCAATTTTAAAGTTGCACCCCATTTTTGAAAAAACAATTTTTTTGCAGTTGTTCTAAGTTGTTCTAGGTTGTTCTAGTTGTTCTAAACATTGTTCCAAAACAATGATTTTCTAAAATATAATTTGTACCGGTAAATCGAAAAAAACCAATTTTAAATTTTAGAACATAATTTGATATCGCTCGAATTAAAACTTCCAGCCGAGTTTATTCTTCATTCAATGTTTTTTCAACTTTCAACGTATTCGTGACCAACCGATTCTAATACAAATCTAGTACAATCGTCAATAAACCAAGAACAACCAACGACGTCCATTTTTGTTTCCAGCAAAAGTTCGAAAAGAGTTGAATGGAAGACAAATTTGATCGAAATTTTCTGTTCCGGCCATATAAAGCTTGGTTTCGGGTTGTTCTAGTTCAGTGATGGTGAACTTTTGCCATAAGTGTGTCAAAAAATCGTTTGAAAATTTTTAAACAAAGTTCGCTTGTCACCCACCTATTAATTATAAAAAGTTGAAAATAAAATTCCTTTCGTACTAAACATATAAATTTTTTATTATAATTAGTAAATATAAGTTTTTATTAAATAATTTTTAATTTATTGTGAAATTTGTTTTGAAATTTGAAATGTAGTAATTCTTGGTGAATATTTTGTAACTTTTAATGCCACACAAGCGGCAGATATATCATTTCCAAGACGATTTCTTGTAATGGACTTAATAAAATTCATTGCGGAAAATAACTGCTCACTATTATAAGTTGATCCAAACAGAGCGCTGTAGCAATTTTCATTGATGTGAATGAACTGGGAATTGAGTTCCATACTGTTAAAATTAAATTTTCTATTCTTTCTTCTGGTAATGATGATGATTTATCGGTATTCTCATAACTTTCCTCTAATTTACAATTTAATTCCACGAATTTGTTTTTACAAAAGTGGGGTGCAACTTTAAAATTGGTTTTTTTCGATTTACCGGTACAAATTATATTTTAGAAAATCATTGTTTTGGAACAATGTTTAGAACAACTAGAACAACCTAGAACAACTGCAAAAAAATTTTTTTTTACAAAAGTGGGGTGCAACTTTAAAATTGGTTTTTTTCGATTTACCGGTACAAATTATATTTTAGAAAATCATTGTTTTGGAACAATGTTTAGAACAACTAGAACAACCTAGAACAACTGCAAAAAAATTTTTTTTTACAAAAGTGGGGTCCAACTTTAAAATTGGTTTTTTTCGATTTACCGGTACAAATTATATTTTAGAAAATCATTGTTTTGGAACAATGTTTAGAACAACTAGAACAACCTAGAACAACTTAGAACAACTGCAAAAAAATTTTTTTTTACAAAAGTGGGGTGCAAATTTAAAATTGGTTTTTTTCGATTTACCGGTACAAATTATATTTTAGAAAATCATTGTTTTGGAACAATGTTTAGAACAACTAGAACAACCTAGAACAACTTAGAACAACTGCAAAAAAATTTTTTTTTACAAAAGTGGGGTGCAAATTTAAAATTGGTTTTTTTCGATTTACCGGTACAAATTATATTTTAGAAAATCATTGTTTTGGAACAATGTTTAGAACAACTAGAACAACCTAGAACAACTTAGAACAACTGCAAAAAAATTTTTTTTTACAAAAGTGGGGTGCAAATTTAAAATTGGTTTTTTTCGATTTACCAGTACAAATTATATTTTAGAAAATCATTGTTTTGGAACAATGTTTAGAACAACTAGAACAACCCAGAACAACCGCAAAAATTTCGATTTTCCAAAAATGGGGTGCAAAGTTTAATATTGGTTTTTTTCGATTTACCGGTAAAAATTATATTTTAGAAAATCATTGTTTTGGAACAATGTAGAACAATCCTAGAACAATTCAGAACAATCTTCAAAAATATTTATTTCCAAAAATGGGGGGCTAACTTCGCACACCTGAGGAGAGCCTAAACAAAAACAAAATGCCTGTTGTTCTTGCCCACAATTGTTGTTGTATCTACTGCGACTACTTGGTATTTTTACTATGCAGTCAACTGTATGGGTGTTTCAAGATGAGCCAAATCCAACAAAGTTGTTCACGTCCGAAGCACTTCCAAGCAAATGTTCGCCTGGTTTTTCCGAAAAACCGGACATGTTGCAACCGTACCACTAGAACAACGCAGAACAGTGAAGTCTGAGAGGTACACAACCATTTGTTTGCCAGTTGTCTTCCAAGAAATCTGGAAAACCAACCGCCGAAGACGGATCACTCTTCACCACGACAATGCGAGCTCTCACACATCGGCTGAAACAACTGCATTTTTGAGCACCCAAAACATCGATTTGATTGGTCATCCGCCGTATAGTCCTGACTTGGCACCGAATGACTTCTTTTTATTCCCGTACGTAAAAAACAAACTGAGAGGTCAACGCTTTTCGACACCTGAAGAAGCGGTTGCTGCATTCCGAATGCATGTTTTGGAGATACCTCAATCAGAGTGGCAAAAGCGTTTCGACAATTGGTTCTAACGCATCCAAAAGTGTATAATATTTTCATGGGGAATATTTTGAAAAACAATAAAGAGATTTTCGATGATTAATATTTGTTTTTGTTTTCTAATCCCGAAACATAAAATTCAACCTTCGTATAGTTGAATAAAAATCCGTCAGATGGCATTGGGCCGGTATGCATTTGGTTATATCATACATGGGTTTTTGTAATTTGCATTGGATTTTAATTTACATTACTTTATCTAATGCAAAAGAATTACCATTGTTCGCAATGGCAATTACAAAATTTTGAATTTACATTTGCTCAAGCAACGCAAATGCAGGTTGTGAAATCGGAAGCCAATTGTAATGAAATATGGGAATGCTTTTAACTGTTTTGAATTTGTTTGACTGCTGGCAATTCTGTTTTTAACCTATTTTATATGTAGAGGTATGTGGATTCGATGGGTATTGCCTCGTAGTATTTTCAATTTCATAAACCTGTACTGTATAAAATATTTGAAACCCAAATTTGCCAGATATGAAGGAAATGCTTTGAAAATAAGTACAATTGCCAATGGTATTGAAAGTTTTTTGAATTTGGACAGGAAATTCAAATTAAACAACAAATTATAATTGTCATATAATTAATTTGCCCCATGTATGATTTATATCACATGCGAAAACTTTAAAGCGCTCTGGTGAAAGGATGCATTTTGTAGATATGCCGGTTTAATTTCACAGCGACGAGATGTCCCTTATGATCAGTGTGACCAGATCTAAAAAATTGTTGCAACTAAATCGGTTCCAAAATAATGCAAAAAAATGCTAAATTTATTCTTTTAATGCTAAAATATAAAACTTTCTTTTTAATTTATATATCCTTTGTAACGTGTTTATTTTTCATAATCCGTCTCTTGTGCTTCCATTCATATACGTTTTAATTCATTTGAATTAAAAAAATCGATTAAATAAACAACAACAAATATTTTATTCAATAGTAAACTAAAAGTATAAAGGAACACAAAAATTTCAGAATTAGTTACATCTTTTTTTGATTTTAAAAGCTTTCAAAATTGTGATTGAAATACGGCTTTGGAACAAAAAAAGTTATAGGATTAAAATTGTCAGATTTTAAAACTAGTTGGTAGCAGAGCTCTTTTCAAAGATCGTATAGTTCTGGTAACAAGACAAAAAAAACTTTAAATATAACAAATTCTTATCGCTGTATAAATTCTTTTTTCTTGATGGCATGATCCTGTCATTGCGGCAATTTCAAAATGAGTTTTTACGCTCGCCATTGTTAATCGACAAAAATTTTAGCGGACGTTTATACTTACGAGTATAAAAGAAGAATAAAATTAAAATATTTGAGATTTATTAGATTAAAAAGGGTAGAAAATGATAAATGAATAATTCAACAATGCTAAAAAAAATGTCAAATTCACTTTGGTGTAGAACGATCGGGTCTTAACCGAAAGTGCTGACCATAATATTTGACACACTCGATGCCGGTCCCAAGTTACGTATTGTAACATAGACTTACTTACTTTTTATAATTCAACTTTATTCAGTTTTCAATTAATTACTAATTTTCATTTACGAGATTTTATCAATAGATATTACACCGTTTGAAATTTATAATCATAGATATCAAATAGTTGAATGTTGTAAACTTACTTAAAGGAAAAGTAGGAAAACCTTTATATGATCTACAATGATAGACTTTTCTATGAAGCGTAGTCAGATTTCGGGCGAAGTTTTGAAATAATAAAAATTAAACAAACTAGATGTAATACCCATAGAATAATACATACCATAGAAGCTGTCCTTGGAGGTGGAAAGTTTCTGATAACCATTCACTTGGGAGTGGCCAGAAATGATTTCTTCATTGGGCAGTCCAAGCAGCTCACTACTTCCACGCAGTATGTCCTGGGCAATGGAAACCTCGGTTAGCTAGCTAAAGTGAGAAGGCGAAACGAATGAGCAACCTGAGTGGTAATGCGATCACTAATACGTCTCAGGATTATTAGGTGACCGTGTCACTGAAGCTCTTCGAAGTAGTGGACATATTCTTCCGTCCTTTGAAGGCGGATGAGCCAACACCCCTGGCCAACGGCGGATCAAAATTGAAGAAACCAAAATCCAGTTTCGACACACTGCATTCTGGTCAGCGTCTGATCCATAATGAGCGGCTGAATCATAATCATCCTGGCAGTGGGTAAAATGCAAACCACGGTGGGCTGGGTTTGCCTCCCGCCACCGTTATATCGGCAATGAAAATACACAGAAAATATAATGAACAAAGAAACCCCCCAACTGTTGACGACCCTCGCAAACGTTATAAGGACCATGATTTAAGGATATGTACCTGGAATGTTCGAACGTTATACAGGACTGGTGCCACTTTCCAACTGGCGGATGTCCTCGGAAAATATAAAGCTGACATCACAGCGATCCAGGAAATGCGATGGACAGGATATGGTTGAACCAGAAAGAAAAACTTCGATATTTACTACAGCTGCCATGAGCGTAAGCACGAACTTGGGTGCGGATTTATAGTAGGCAAGAGACTGCGACACCTAGTTTTAAGGTTCAACCCAATGAGTGACCGCATAGCCACAATTCGCATCAAAGCGAAATATTTCAACATCTCGTTAATTTGTGTGCACGCACCGACAGAGGATAAAGATGATGAGGTCAAAGAAACATTTTATGAGCGCCTGGAGGAAGTATATGAACGCTGCCCTGACCACGACATTAAGATTATTCTAGGCGATTTTAATGCCAAATTAGGAAAGGAAAGTGTCTTTCGACCAGCCATCGGCAATCACAGTCTACATGATACCACCTCCGATAATGGAATAAAACTGATAAACTTCGCCGCTGCAAAGAGCATGGTAGTTAGTAGCACACGATTCTAGCATAAGGACATTCATAAGGCGACCTGGATATCTCCTGATCAGCGGACGCAGAACCAGATTGATCACTTGGTAATAGATGGCAGGCACTCTTCTAGTGTAATGGATGTACGTGTGATTCGAGGTGTCAATATCGACTCGAATCATTACCTGGTGGCTGCGAAAGTTCGCACGAGATTGAGCAGGGCGAAAAACGTACGGAGCCGAACACAGGAAAAGCTGGATAGTGACAAGCTACAAATACCGGAGATATCAATGTCCTATCGACAAAAACTCTCTCTCCTGCTGGAGCAGAATAATAAAGCCGCTGGTGCGGATGGCCTACTCGCTGAACTTTTAAAGGCAGGTGGCGAAGGACTGATAGTCCACATGCATCAACTGATATGCGGTATATGGCTGGGGGAATCTATGCCCGACGACTGGAGTCTCAGTGTATTATGTCCCGTATTCAAAAAGGGTGATCCGTGTGTCTGTTAAACTATAGCGGTATCAGTTTTTCATCCATCGCGCATTAGGTCTTGTCGAGCGTATTATGTGAAAGACTAAAGTCAATTATTGAAAACCTGATTGGACCTTATCAGTGTGGTTTTAGACCAGGTAAGTCCACAACTGACCAAATATTCACGCTACGCCAAATCCTGGAAAAGACCCACGAAAAGCAAATCGATACATACCACCTTTTTGTCGATTACAAAGCTGTTTTCAATAGCCCCATACGGGTAAAACTGTACGAAGCTATGTCTGATCTTGGTATTCCGGCAAAACTGATCCGCCTCTGTAGAATGACGCTGACCAACACCAAATCAGCAGTGAAAGTGGGGAAAGATCTCACTGAACCATTCTGTACCAAGCGAGGACTTAGATAAGGCGACACACTTTCGTGCAATCTCTTCAATATCTTAATGGAGATAATAATGAGAAAGGCTGCAGTAAATACGAACAAGACCATTAATACGAAAAGCCATATGTTGCTGGCGTATGCTGACGACATAGACATCATTGGGCGAAATTTGCGAGAGGTTACTGCAGTATTTTCAAGAATCGAAAAGGAATCAGCGAAGGTGGGTCTTGCTGTTAATGAGGGCACGGCAAAATTGATGGTGTCAACGACTAGAGAAACCTCTCGACTTGGTCCGCACTTGAACGTTGACAACCGATTTAATTTTGAAGTGGTAGATGAATTTGTCTACCTTGGATCCGCCGTGAACAAGGACAACAACGTCAGCCTGGAGATAGATAGGAGAATTATGCTTGCAAATAGATGCTATTTTGGGCTCAGCAAGCAGTTTAGGAACAAAGCCCTCTCTCGACGGACAAAAGTCCAGCTATATCAGACTCTCATTTTACCTGTCTTGACATATGGCTCCGAAACTTGGGTCATATCGCAAGCGGATGAAAAACACCTGGGAGTTTTCGAGAGAAAAATTGTCCGTAAAATATATGGTCCTGTTAGGGAAAACGGCGAGTACCGACGTCGCTGGAACGCAGTGCTATATAATCTCTATTCTGACGTGGACATAGCTAGACGAATCAAAGTGGGCCAATTGCGTTGGCTAGGCCATGTTATCAGAATGGATGAAGATGAGCCAGCGCGAAAGATTTTTGATAACGTACCCGATGGAAGCAGGAAAAGAGGACGACCAAGACTCCGCTGGAAAGACCAGGCAGAAGAATCCCTCCGTATCCTTGGTGTTACCAACTGGCGAGAAAAGGCGATGGATAGAGCAAATTGGAAGAATATGTTGAAATTTGTTCGTTTAATTAATATGTGTAAGACGTCTGACCTCATGAGGTTGTAATATAGTCAATAAAAGTAAAAAGTAAAGAAGCTTTTATTCGCTCAATAAATTAAACGTCATAGGTACGATGGAAAGTAAAAATTGGATGGTGGATAATATGGGTTCAATAATACCAGATAGTATACAACGATCAACAAAGGAACAACAACCGAATTTCGTGTTTTTGTGGCAAACTAGTTGTGTTAAATACAATACAAATGTATACCAACCAAAATGCCAAAAGTGCAAAATACATTAAAATTTTTCAGTTCAATAACAAAACGACATGAAAAAGTTAACTGAAAATATTTTGTAACTCGACCTGGTGTAAGTTAATTTTAAATTTAATTGCTCTCATTTCCACAAACCTACGATGAAGAGTGTGAAATGAAACGTCAGATGAGAGAATAAGTTTATCTATGTATGTATTATTCTATGGTAATACCACTCTCGAGTAAAAAGGTCTTTAATCCTGTAGTCTGATATAACGGGTTTTTCAATAAGAGCGCTACAAATTTTTTTTTAAATAAAATAAAACCGGTTTTAGATACCAATGAAATTCTTTATTCCTGTGAAAGTACGTTCGATACCATTATGTATGGAACTCGATTTCTTTTGCATGGCCACCACGGGCACGCTTGCAGAAGTCCAGACGCTGAACCCAATTTTCGACGGTTTTCAAGCATAAATCGGCCGATACTGCTGTTGGCTTGTTGGCATAGACCATAGACTTGACGTAGCCCCACAGGAAATAATCTAACGGCGTCAAATCGCACGACCGAGGCGGCCAATCGACTGGGTCATTTCGTGAGATAACACGTTCACCAAACTTGGTTTCCAATAAATTGATTGTGGCATTCGCTGTGTGGCTTCTGGCGCCGTCCTATTGGAACCAAATGTCCTTCAAGTTCATATTATCCAATTGGGGCCAACAATTTTCGGTTATCATTGGACGGTAGCGATTCACATTCACAGTAATGTGCCGGTCTTGATCATCACGGAAGAAGTAGGGCCCAATGACGCCGCCGGCCCATAAACCGCACCAAACCGTAATATTTTCGGGATGCAATGGTGACTCATGGATTACGTGTGGATTGCTGTCTGACCAATAACGCATATTTTGCTTATTGACGAAGCCATTCAGCCAGAAATGAGCCATATCGCTGAAGATGATTGAGGCCACTGAAGTTGAGGCCACTGACTCCAAATTTCGGTAGTAAATTTTAATAATTTCGACTCGTTGTTGGATCGTATATCTTTCCATGATGAAATGGCAAACCTTACTGAAGAGAAATGTCAAAAAAGCGGGAAAAAATATGGCGTCGTTTGCTGTCCCTATCGATTTACTTTTGTAGCGTCTCTGTTGAAAACCCCTTATATGAATATCTGTTTGGGCTTTACGTGAACAAGAGCGGAAATCCATTCACAATCGGTTTTGTGAGTATTGACTAGGGTACCCATTTAATCGGGTTTTTTGATTAGACTGTTAATCGTAAATTTCAATCTGACAATTAACCGAACAAAACGCAATCAAATTATTCGATTAATCGTTTATACGAATAAAATAAAACTAATAAAGAAAACAGTGTTCAAAGATTATACTAGGCACATTTATTAAAACAAAACAAAACGTAACAAAAGCAACTTCATTATAAAGTATAAAATATATGCAGGTAAATACAATTCACAAATCGTAGTTGCAGCAACATGAAAATTAGTGACTTTTGATACCAAGCCAAAATTAAAAGAAATCTCAAAGTTTGGACCCAAAAGTGACACGCTTTCCGGTACCTCCCATACAAAGGGTAGGGTCGCTCTGAAACTATATCACACTATAACACCCTATTGGATTGATTAGTTTTTACAACAATTTTGCAAAACGTAATTTTCTGACTATTATCCTTATTGTATATACTTTGAGCAGAATCGGACCGGGTATTTTGATACCCCCCATACAAAGTGACCAGTGGGTATTGAAATTTCATCAGACTATTACATCCAATTTAATTTTGAGACAATTTTTTTGTATGTCTATGAACCAAAGCACTGTGCGACGCTTTCTCTCAACAAACTATCAAATCTGTTCGAAATGTGTGTAAAGTTATGAAATTTGTTCGCAAATCGGTGTCATATGAGTGGCCACATTGTAGGAGTGTTTCAAGACGGACTGCTTGCCATAAACACGTACTTATATTTTATTAATCGATTAATCGCTATGATTTGTTCGAGTTAATCGTTAATCGAAAAATTTAATTATTAAAATGTTCGGTTAATTTTATAGCACGATTAATCGGTTAACCGAATAATGATTAATTGATTGGTTACCCTAGTATTGACGCAATCTTTGAAAATTTCAACTTTGGCTTTTAACAAATAAAGAGAGTGCGCAGAGAAGTAATAAAAATCTGAGTTAATCAAAATATAAAGTAAAAGTGTAATCACAACGATATATTTAATACTGTTTAATTCTGTATTATTTTACTGTATAAATAGTTTATTTTGATTCCAAGCGTATTTCGGGATAGCGAGAGGAAAAACAACATGACATGAAATTTATATTGAAACTACGCATTCCGATCTTATAAAGGTAACACCCTAAAGAAAAAATTTTAAATTGTTTTAACACATTTGAAATCTCATCATCAATCCAGGTATTTGGCATTGACTCGTTATTTAGGGTCCTTAAAACATTTTGATGACTAACATTTGCTTGAGCCAAACATAGTTTGGTTGTATAGGATGTCTAACATATGTTTGTGACAAATATAGTTTAGTTGCAGAAAATTTTTTGAAATACAATTTTTGAAATCCATTGACTTTGGACCAGCATTACAAACATATTTACTACAGCCAAAGTATGTGTGACAAAAGAAAAGGTTAGAGATCGCAAGAAACCACTTTCTAACAAAAGTGAGTACTAGTTCTAAAACTGTATGAGATACAGTCAATTAAAGCGAAATATAAAACTTTTAAAAAGTGAAAATTGTTACCACGAAAAAAATATATATAAGGGCCTTTCCAATTTGAGTGATATGGGTTCTAAGTGACGTTTCGGCCCTTTGTAATACGTCATGATCTGTCTTTTTTCAATTCATCATGGAGAGATATACGCAAGAACAACGTTTACAAATTATTAAATCTTTTCTTTATCAAAAGTTGTAGCTAAGACGTTTGAATGTTGACTTAATTTATGGACACCAAGGTCAGTATGAATGTTGTTATTGTTTAAAAACAATGAGAATTCGTGATAAGTCGAAGGGTCTTCGATTGGTATCTTTGCAGTATTTCCACATTTGAATCACTTGCTGTTCCCCAGACCTCAATACCATACGTCCATACTGGTTTTAATATGGACTTGTATAGATTAACTTTATTCTCCAAACTAAATTGGGATTTTGGTCCAATAAGCCAATACATCCGTTTGGTTTTAATTTTAAGTTGTTGTCGTTTTAATGTGATGTGCTGTTTCCAGCTTGAACGTCTATCCATGTTAATGCTTAGATATTTTGCACAATTAGATGGCGGAATAATAACTCCGTTTAAAATCACCGGAAGACAATCTTCTTTCCTTAGAGCAAAGGTAACATGCGTCGATTTTTCGGCATTGACTTTTATGTTCCACTTCTTTAGCCATAATTGAGTAAGGTCAAGTTGTTTTGGAATAATGTTGGAAGCTTCTGCAGGCGATTGACTAGCAGCTAATAGAGCAGGATCATCCGCATACGTAGCTACAGTTACTTCATCGATTGTAGGAAAGTCGAATGTATAAATTGTATATAAAATCGGACCCAACACACTGCCCTGTGGAACTCCGGATTTTATTTCGCCAATTTCCGAGTCATCATCATTAATACTCTCAAAAAAATTTAACACTGAATTAAATAACACAGTCAGAAAGACGTATCCTTTTTTTGGCAAGGATTTAAGTACCTTAGCATCTATTAAATCATAGCCTGGAGTTTTTAGAATATAGTTTTTGACGTAGAATACGTCTTACCTTACGGTATGAGGAGTCATGTCAGGTTTTTATTGTTGTAATCTTTATTTCATTGAATTCGAGGAAACGGCTAGATGAATTTTTTTAAAATTTTTTTTGTAGGTAAATGAAGATGTTATCTTTCGTTTGATATACATTTCATATTGGTTGATATATTTCTAGTATTTTAATTTCTCAAATGAAAATTGTTTAAACACATACACTCAAACATATGTGTGGTGTTTGGTTGAGTGTTTTTGGTTGCTCAACATTGCTTAGGAACATGTATCTAGTAAAAAGTGAAACGAACAGCAAGCTAATGTTGCTTGGCAACATGTATCTAGTAAAAAGTGAAACAAACAGTAAGCTAACGTAATAAAGCTTTTTTGCGAAAGCTTCAATATAGCTGTTGTAACATTAATTTTGAATTGTAAAGCGTAAAGATTTCACACAACGCTCGAATGCTAATGCGAAGACTCGATAAGGTAAACCTTTTTTAATATTAGGGCGGCCCTCTCAACATTCGCAGAACTTATTTCAATAAAAATATTAATTAAAATACATAAATTAAATTAAGTTTAAAAAAATTGAACATAATATTTTTTTTTTAAACGGACTTGAATCAAATGCCGTTGGTAAATATAAAAATTACAGCAGACAGTTGTCCGAGGCCTTCGGCCACGGACTGTCCCTGCAGGCTGTGTCAGAGACACGGCCATTAAGTTTAACGTAGAATACGGCATCCGATAAGACAGAAAACATATATAACCATAAATGATAAATAATATAAGCAAATGAATTTATTGTTATATATGTTTTCTGTCTTATCGGATGGCGTATTCTACGGACAACTGTCTGCTGTAATTTTTTACTTCATTAACAACCTCTTTAATAGTAAAGTGCTGGATTGGACGATGTATTTGACAAGGTACGTCGAGACATTGTGTAATTTATCACTCAAGAACTAAAGACATTGGACTGACGTAAACGTCATGAATTTTATGACTTTGTCTTGAAACAACTTGAAAACGATAACGATTTTTTTTAATAAAGTCATCTTCTCCGATGAGTCTCAATTTCATCTGAGTGGTGCGGTAAATAAACAAAACTGTCGCTCCTGGTGCAAAGAAAATCCACAAATTATTCATGAACAACCATTACATTCACCTAAATTGACAGTTTGTTGTGGTTTTTGGTCTGGTGGAATCATCGGTCCGAACGTCTTTCGAAATGAAGCTGGTAACACCGTTACTGTCAATGGAGAGCGGTATAGATCGATGATAACCAAGTCTTTATGGCCGAAATTGGAAGAAGTTGTTCCAAGAAGACGGGGCTACGTGCCACACAGTACGTGCAACAACCGAATTACTGCAAGAAAAGTTTGGAGATTCGATTATTTCAAGAAATGTGCTCCAAGAAGTTGTGATTTAACACCATTAGACTATTTCTTGTGGGGTTATTTGAAGTCATTGGTCTTTAGCAATAAACCAGACTATCTTCAAGCTATACAAGACAATATTGAACTTGCTATTCATGACATACGACTTGATTTAGTGGAAAAAGTGCTCGAAATTTGAGTTCATCGAATTCGTTCCTGCAAAAGAAGAATTTTATTCAAAACTTAATTGTATCGATTGTTCTTTACATTAAATAAAAAGCATTTGAATTTCCTTAAAAATTAGTGTGTTTTGTTTTAAAAGAAATCATATCACTCAAATTGGAAACCCCTTTATATATGTATGTCGCATCGTTATCGATTATTTCATATCTTTCATTAAATACCATCACTAGCATTTAAGTACCATCTCTAATGTAATGTGCCATCAGTAATAAAAGGAGAAGAAAACAGATGACAGTTGCAGCGTATTCTTTATGTTCGTTATTGCTTCTATCCTCTTGTGCCTTCTGTCTTAAACGAACACACGGTTGTTGCGAGCCCAACAGAGTTGTCTGTTCTGCGTAGCCTCGGCCCGACAATGTGTTAGAGCGAGAGAAATATAGTGCGTAACTGAGAAGCTTCTGGAAGACGCGTGCCAATACTGTGTGTATGTATTGTGCGAGCACATTGTGAAATTCGGGCATTCAAAAAGTAATGCTGAAACAAAGAGGTTGAAAAATGTCGATGTCGAGGAAACGCAAGGCACGCGCCACGATAACGAGGGCTCAAGAGGATGATTTGGTGGAAATAGACAACCAAACTACGACATATACATATAATTCAAAATTGTTGTTTTCTTTAAAATCTAAAAATAATAAATGTAGTCAACTATCTAAAATATACCCAATTATCCGATTTTCAATATTATTATATCAAAATAATTCTTGACACCTTGTCTACAGCTGATTTTTTACAGAACTAAAAAAAATTACAGCAGACAGTTGTCCGAGGCCTTCGCCAACGGACTGTCCCTGCAGGCTGTGTCTGAGACACGGCCATTAAGTTTAACGTAGAATACGCCATCCGATAAGACAGAAAACATATATAACAATAAATTCATTTGCTTATATTATTTATCATTTATTGTTATATATGTTTTCTGTCTTATCGGATGGCGTATTCTACGTTAAACTTAATGGCCGTGTCTCTGACACAGCCTGCAGGAACAGTCCGTGGCCGAAGGCCTCGGACAACTGTCTGCTGTAATTTTTATATTTACCAAATTTTTTATTTTATGTTAAATTTTTTTAAACTTAATTTAATTTACGTATTTTAATTAATATTTTTATTGAAATAAGTTCTGCGAATGTTGAGAGGGCCGCCCTAATATTAAAAAAGGTTTACCTTATCGAGTCTTCGCATTAGCATTCGAGCGTTGTGTGAAAGCTTTACGCTTTACAATTCAAAATTAATGTTACAACAGCTTTATTGAAGCTTTCGCAAAATAGCTTTATTACGTTAGCTTACTGTTTGTTTCACCTTTTACTAGATACATGTTGCCAAGCAACATTAGCTTGCTGTTCGTTTCACTTTTTACTAGATACATGTTCCTAAGCAATGTTGAGCAACCAAAAACACTCAACCAAACACCACACACATGTTTGAGTGTATGTGTTTAACAATTTTCATTTGAGAAATTAAAATACTAGAAATATATCAACCAATATGAAATGTATATCAAACGAAAGATAACGCCTTCATTTACCTACAAAAAAAATTTTAAAAAAATTCATCTAGCCGTTTCCTCAAATTCAATGAAATAAAGATTACAACAATAAAAACCTGACATGACTCCTCATACCGTAAGGTAAGACGTATTCTACGTCAAAATGTTTTCTAGAAGAAAAGTTTTGAATTGTGGCCGATGGAAATCGATTCTAAATCACTGTGCGATTATGTATTGCCGCAATGCAATTATTCATCCAGGTGATATGATGGCGTTATCGACGCAATATTGCTTTGATTGCAGGGAATTTGGTTTATACATACATAAACGTAGACTCACTTCATCCTCCAGGAATCACTATATGCAATATCGTTGACCTATAAAATGGTAATAATATTTATTAATTTTTTCGACTTTATTAGTTTGTATAAAATGTATTACCGACTTGTCATTCTGATTCATGGATATGGAAAAAAAATTATTATCAACTATTTTTACAACCATGATAGTGGCATGAATAACAACATCGTATTGCAATTATATTTGGTATAGGTAATGTCAAATATTAACGATGACATAGTTCCCAGCAAAAAGCGGAGCTTCCGGGTAAGCAGGTTTGTAATCGAAAAATCGAGTTTCATCCCTTACTCTCTCCCTTACGAAAGGCATGAGTTTTATATGGGCTGTTCTCACTTGGCTTAACGTAGCGCTGAATTCATGTGTTTTTGGTGCTTAACAGAAGCGCTTGGCTAGTGCTTACTGGAAGCGCTTCGCTAGTGCTTACTGAAAGCGCTTCGCTCGTGCTTACAAGAAGCGCTTCGCTAGTGATTGTGAAAGTTTGTGTTTTTCGTGTATAAAATTAACACATTACCTAGTGCTTCGGCGTAAGGGACAATCATAAGTTCAAATATTTTATCCCTTACAAAGAGCAGGTTCTAAGGTAATTTTTAAAGACATTACTTACTGCTTCGACGTAAGGGATAAACAAACACTTTCAATTTTACCCCTTACCTAGAAGCAGGTTGTATTGCGTATTTCTTTAAATTCTTTTACTTACTTTACTGCTTCGTGGTAAACCTTACCTCGAAGCACTTACGTAAATGCTTTCGTCCTGACCTGCTTCCAAACCACTAAAAATTTTCTGCTGGGTTGGCTCAATCGCCATAGTCGAAGTAGTTGTCAATGATTTCTGTTAGATATTTTGAATTGTCGCTTAAACAACCTTTGATGAAGTTGTAATGGAAGCTTTCGTTAACAACAAAAAGTTTTGCTTGTCGCGTACAAAATACCATTCCACTCTATTGATGACATGGTGAGTGATAATCGATAATATCTTGTCACCCATCAGAAACAATTTGAACTTGCCGTCAGAAGAAATATGAGAAAAAAAAACAAACGGGACGGAATATGAAAAAACCCATCGTTTCTCAACACCTTCCATAAAAAAAAGCAATCATTCGATAATTAAAATTATCAGTTCACAGCGAGAAGGTTATTTTCAATTTCATATTAATAATTTAAAATAAAACTTACCTTTACATTTATAGAAGCAACATTTGGTAATTGTACTCTCTATTGCGGCATGTTAGGATATAGTCTCGCCAATCTAATCGTTGTTGACCATATTGTCAAAAATGTCGGGCAGTTGGTGGTCAACGATGGGATTTTCATGATGTTGCCCGCATTGTCGTTGGTGATATGAACGAAACTGACACCAAGAATGTCGTTATTGTTAAGGTTCCCAATGTGTCGCCCACAGGCTCATCAACGACGCAATAATCGAAGTGTCGCTCATTTGATGTTGTACGATTTGTGGGACACTTGTATGTAGTACATTTCGTCGACGATTGTCATGGACTGTCACTGATATGTCGTCAGCAATGTAATTGGTCTTGGACTAAAGACTCGGTCATCTGGGATATTATATTTTCAGTTCAGATCACACACGCTCACAACCTGAAAAATATGTTCACCCACAACAATTTTTCGACCTATTACTATCACGCACGATCACGAGACAATAAGAAGATATCACGCAACAACACTCACATTTTATTTCAAACGTTATTTACTCAATTATTTCTACTTACTAACATTGTTCATAGTTATTGCTAAATACTGCGATTATTTGTTTAAGAGGAACCGTCTTAAATTGCCCCTAAACCAATATTTTATAATGCGCGGATTGCTTTATAATGTCCAAGTACTCATGTAATATGTGATGTACTCCTTCATTTGAGATGACTACAGTCTCAGCCACCTCATGCACTTTCATTCCAATATGGATTCGATCGTCTAATATGGATTCCATGGATTTTATCGACGGTATCAGCCGTGACGACTTCTTTTGGGCAAAATGAACGTTCGACGTCACTTGTGATGCTACGATCACAACTGAATACAGTAAAACACTTTTTAATCATCGAAATTGATGGTATCGAGTCCCCATAGTATTGTATGCTTTCGGTGGGTGTCAAATACAAAATAAATGACGCAGCATTCTTAAAATTCTACAGTAGCCTGATAACAGATAGTAGTTGACAGGAGCAGTGTTAATTTGAAATTCTACCAAATTAGTTCAAAATGTCACGAAACTTACAAATCGCCTCGAACCATAAATTTCACTTGTAGAAGTTCAAAATGTTTCGTATTATACAAAAAGCAATAATTTGGTCACAAATCATTTTAAATTTGTCAAAATATTTTGTGGTACACTGAACGGAAAAGCATCGTGACGCGGATGAAAATGTTCATCACCCCAACAACTTTTGTCATCGAAAGTGAACTAACGTAACGTTTCATTCCCGCTATGAAAATGTGTTCATCAACTGCAAATTGTTCGTTACGGTGGTGAAAGAATGGTTGTTGCTGCAATCAATTTGCTTCATTATTACAACGAATTTGTTTCGTTGCTGCAATGAATTTGTTTCATTGTTGCAATGAATAGGTATCGTTCTTGCAACGAATTTGCCTCATTGCTGCAATGAATTTGTTCATTGCTGTTATGAATTTGTTTCATTAGTGCAACGAATTTGAGTCATTGTTGTTGAATATGTTTCATTACTACAATGATTATGTTTCATTGCTGCAATGAATGTTTTGAAGTGTGTTTGAAATTATTTATTGACAATTGTACATAAATATACTGTTAGTATTACATTGCAGGTGATTTGATAACAATTTTTTTAAGTTTTGTTCTCGAAAATCTATTTGCTAAATAGATTATATTCATTACATATTGAAACACTCGTCTGGCGAAGATTGTGGTAGTCAAGGTATTGAGTGTTATTGTGGCCGTCATATTCAGGTCCTGCAATTAAAGACATATGCAAGGAATTTATTGTTAAGATTTCTATTTAAAATATGTATATATCTATGTCTGTACTTACCATGAACATAAGCTATACTCCCCTAATTTCGACTCCTTTAACATAGAACTCATCATTGTGGTCATGCAAATCATGCATATGTTGTTGTGTTGAGGGTTTTGATATTCAATTGTAGTGCCAAATCTCCCCGTCATTAAGCCAGTGATCGCTCTGTAAGCATTTTCTTCGACTGCTCTTTTATTTATTTTAACCAAATTTGTTAAAGTTTCGATTGGATTCATTTGACTGTACGTTGAATTGTTATTTTTTATGCTCGTCGCACTTGAAACACTTTGTTTCTTTGACTTCTTCGTTTTCCTTGACTTCGACTGCCCGCACAAATGTATGTACGTATTAGAGTTGGGTAGTTCATGAACTACCTAGTTCATTTAGGGTGACCAGACATCACCGTCATGAACATAATGCACATGTTCGATACGGCGAGTATGTTCGTTATTGTTACAACCTGGCACCTTAAATGAACGAGTTCGAGAACTAGTGAACGAGTTCGACACAAGTCTAGTACATATGTCTGTCGTTTTATTCTGAATCCTAATACCAACACAACGAAACAAGCGCGACCGAATTATAATTAAAAAACAACCGTGTACCGTCACGCGCATCCACACACACAAAAGTTCAGTTACATATTTCGGGGTAGTTTTTCTGCTATCGATGCGTCACTTTCTTTGCTGTCGTGTTGCTCCTTGCATTCTGTTTATTTATCTATTTGATTTATAGACTCGCAAGTTACACAATCGATCACAGCAAACACATAAAGTATCATGAAAGTATCTAGACCATTGTTGTTGAAGTGCTAAGTAGGCGGACTTATAAATAAAACACTGTAACTTAATTTTTTTTTAATTATTATTTTTTAAACTTCTTTCACTTTTGGCTTTTCAAAATTTACCTTTTATTGGGTTCAAAACTACAACATATTCTAAATATTGGTTACAGGCTCCATATAGAAAACTTCCCATTAACAATTCGTCTGTGGTGTTGGCGCAGCGCGAATACCGTCCGACACCGACTGCACACTGCGCCGTTTGGCCACTAACCTTGAAGAGTATGGAACTACACGAGACGTTGCCAGGAGTGGCCGGCACCGGAGCGCCCGTTCTGCCGATAATATCGCCGCTGTTGCCATGGATGTCGAGCTGTCGCCGGAAACATCGACCAGACGCCGAGCCTCGAAATTAGCCATCAGCCGGTCGTTCCTACGGGGAATTTTGGTCAAAGACCTGCGCATGTTCCCATACAAAGTCCAGTCCGTGCATCAGCTGCTGCCTGTCGACCGCCAAACGCGTTTAACCTACGCCCAAGCCATCCTCAATCTCGTGGACGATTTTTCCACCAAAATCATAATGAGCGATGAGGCTCATTCCCACCTCAGCGGGTACGTGAACAAACAAATCTATCGCTTCTGTGGCACCGAAAATCCACTAGTGTTGCACGAGGAGCCATTACACCCACTCAAAGTGACTGCATGGTGCGTTGTTCACGCTGGAGGAGTCATCGGGCCATTGTTTTCGAGAACGCCGCTGGTCAAACGACATCAGTGGACGGTGCGCGCTATAGGGCCATGTTAACCGAGTTCTTTCTGCCGCAATTCGACGAATTAAGACTGGAGGACATGTGGTTCCAACAGGACGGACCAACGGCACACACTGCGCGAGCCACAACCGATATTCTGAAGGCGGCCTTCCCGGGTCGCCTCATATCTCGTTTTGGCAATTTGCACTGGCCCGCAAGATCGCCCTATTTCACCGTTCCAGACTTCTTTTTGTGGGGTTTTTTTAAGTCCCGTGTTTACGTGAACAAGCCCGAGACCCTGGAAGCCCTCAAGGTCAACATTTGACCCGAGTGCGAGAATTTGTCGCCCGAAGCTCTAGCCGAAGTGATGAAAAATTCCATGAAACGAGCCCGTATGGCAATCAATTGTGACGGCGCCCATTTAACCGATATCACCTTCTCAACTTAACCAATAACATTTTAAAGGTTCAAATAAACATAATCAAAAAACTGAATCTAAGTTTTTCATTTAGAAAAAAAAATGAGATCCAAACAACATCGGATGACTTCTTTTGAAACACCTTGTAGTTAGTCTAGTCACAAACCAAAGCAAAAGTAATCAATATAGTTGATAATAGTGGGTAGCATAATAGTGTTAAAACAAAAGTTGTTTAATTTTTTTTATTTATCCCCCATCGCAACGTGCGATAAGGAACTTCGTTCCAAAAAAATATAAATGGTTTCCCATTACAGCCCAGGAAGGAATTGGTAAGAGCTTCTCACAACCAGTGAGCTGTTCGCTTTCTAGTTTTATACTCACTAAGTGGAAGCTACAGAATACTCGATATTCTCGTCGTCACTATGCGAGGTGACCGCTGCCGAAAGAAATTTAAGGTGGTCCGATCAGGGATCGAACCTAGGACTTTATGTACAAGAGGCGCGTATACTAACCCTTGCACCACCGACGGGCACCGATAAAAATAATACGTAATACATAAACATCAAATATGAGCCATAGATAGAAAAGTGCTTACTAAAGTCGCAATTTATAAAAATAAAATAGGACAATAATCTACAAAAAGAGCTAAAAAGCTCCTTGCCCTTTTTCCTAAAAAAATGGAGCAGCAACCAAAAAATAATAGCTAAAAATGCCCTAAAAAGGCTAAACTGGCAACACTGCCCAGAACAGATGTAACGTCTTATAAATTACCAAAATAACAAATTCGCGCCAAGTGGCTGATTCACGACTTATAGAATAACGGGCTTATTCATAAAAAGTGACAGTTTTGAGAGACGTTTTTTGTATGATGAACGTCTCTCAAACCTTTCAAAACTTTTTATGAATAAGGCCATTTCAGTCTTTTGAATGACTTTTAAAAATAATTGAATATATATTATGTATATCCATGTTCGATGACGCAAATGCGATATCTTATCAAAATGTTATTAATTACTGCCTGGAGAGTTGCATAGAGAAATGTCACAATTATCGTTCGACTGGATTGATTTATAATCTAATTTTGTTGGATAATGGTATTTTTCTCTGGGTTTGCCTTAATTAGAAATTTCGCTGCAATTCTGTCGTAACAGCAGTGGTGCTATTTTGCAACTTTTAGTGTAATTCTAACATTTTTTGCTGGCGTCTGCACGTTAAAAAAAACATGCTAAATGCTTGTTAGCACTGTTTTGCGCTAGTTTTGCTAACTTTTGGCATTTATCCCTTTATTTTTCCATTTTTCGATAAATTGCATTTTTCCAGAATATATGTATGTGGCTGTTTTTGTGGTTTAATCAGAATAAACTCGAAACAAACGATTATTTTACACACAGAATTATAACATATCTATAATCATCAAGGGATTAGATGTCAAACATGTTGAAACAAATTGATATTTAAACTAGTACAGAAATTTCAGTCGGGTGAACCGACTTAAACATACCCTCACCCGAAGTCATCCATTGCGACCGAGTGGCATTGCGCTAAATATTATCCAATACCCAACCTAATTATAATCCTAAGTGATTATGGGGAGTTATCATGACTACCAGCCAATTATTCGCCCAATATTTATATGGGAGGTACAAAAATGGGCATGGCGAAGTTATTTATCTGTTTTTACACAGTATTGGGCAAAATATTGATCAGTACCAAATTTTGTTAAGATCGGTTGTGGTTTACGGGAGATATCGAGTGGGCCAGCCGGAAAGCCGCTCAACTTTTGTATGGGAGGTACGAAAATGGGCGTGGTCAGTAGTTAATCTTTAATTTTTAGGGAAACATTGCCGAGTAGCGAATTTGATTAAGATCGCTTGTAGTCTACGAGAGTTATCGTGCCGATCAACCGGCCATCCGCCTACCTTTTGTGAGCATTTGACAAAATTTTGTCTAATACCAAACTTCATAAAGACCGGTTCGGTATTGTGGGAGTTATCTTGCGGAACAACCAGCCGGCCGCACAACTTATCTCGGAGGGGCGTAGCAAAATCACCCTTGTCTTAATCGGTGACTGGGATTTGATGACACGAAACCTATTACCTAATTTCATTAAGATCGGAAGTGTTTCACGCGAATTATCGCATTGACAACCCGGACAACCACCAACCTTTTGAATGAGAGGTATCAGAATGGGCGTGGCAAAGCGACTGATTTTCCATAGGAGAGTGGCATTTGAATAAATTTTGTCTAGTACCAAATTTCATAAAGATTGGTTCGGTTTTGAGGGAGTTATCTTGCCAAACAAGCAGCCGGCCGAACATCTTACATATGTGTAGGAGGCGTTAACATGCGCGTGGCAAAATCACCCTTGCATTGGTGACTCGCGTTTGATGACATGAAGCCTAATACCCAATTTCATTAAGATCGGAAGTGGGTCGCGCGATTTATCGCATTGGCAACAATGACGATCACCAAGCTTTCCATGGGAGGTACCAGACTGGGCATGGCGACTTCGCCCATTTTCTCCAATTAAGTAGATATTTACAGATTATTAACCAATGTTTGAGTTGAATCTAATCTCATCTACCAGAAAAAAGTTTTAGAAGAAACATGATTTCGTTCAAAATATGTCGATTTGTATGGGAACTACCAGAAGGGGCGTGGCCAAAACGCCCATATTCAATCCCAAACTAAACATGGACAAGTAATAGTCGCTGACAAATTTCGCTGTGATCGGTAAATATTTACGGCAGTTATCGTGTTAACCACCCAGCCAGACGGGCATGGCTCAATCGTCTTAAAAAGTCCCAAACGAATTTCGTCCAAAGATACTTAGGGTTTAATATGGCTCCTTCTATGTGTTAAATTTTTTCGTATTAAATGATATATATCCCCATCCCTATGGGCGAGGGTATATTCTTGGTATAGACGTTTTATTATCAATTTCATAAAAACACATTTTTTTATGTTTTTTTCACAATTCCTGGCAACACTGCATAACAGGCCTGGGTTTGTGACAGGTTGCACCATCTTGTTGAAACCACACAAAGTGGAAAAGTATTCCCTTTCGGCGTAGTTCTGGAAAGAAAAGGTCTTTCAACATATAAGTAAGATCTCCAATAATAGTATAACATTTTATTCGAAAAAGTATGGTCCGACAATGCAGCTTGAAGTAACTGCACGCCACACTGTGACTGGAGCTTCATGGAGTATCTGTGGGTAGGGGTCCCTCCATATTCGCCAATTTTGTTTGTTAACATTGCCGTTTCGATCAAATTGGGCCTAGTCAGACATAAAACTGCAGTTCAATATTTATTCAGCCTCAACACGATCTCCTGCAAAAATTCCAAGCAAATCGGCAAGTCTGCTGCTTTCAGTTTGCTAGTTATTTAAATTTTATAAATAAATAAATTTAAATACTTATGCAGAATTGTCTGTTGTGGCTGTCTATTGATAACCATTTATGCAGAAAAGCTTCTTCCCGAAACTGTAGGATTGAGTTGTATCAGGGGGTGTCCATTCCACAGCTGACCGACTACGAAGTAGGACATTGATAGTACACAGAGTAGATAGATGAAAGATCGATTTTTTTTTTTTTTTTAAGTGTTTATTTTATTCAATTCATATATTCAATTAGATACTATAAATAAACAAAAAGATACAATATAATATAGTAATACAACGCCCTTCAACGGGAACTCAAGTATACTTAATATGGGTAGGGTATTCCCACTCAGACTTTTTATGCTTACAATTTTGGGAATTATTACATAACGTATAAACTTATGTTTAAATAAATTCACATATTGTAATGAAAAAATTACACAAAAACATTACTTAAATATTGTGAAAAAGATAAAAAAAAGTCAGAATGTTAAAAAAGTTTAAATTTAGACAGTAATCCACCAATATACATCTTTATTCAATTTGCTCCTTTCCACACGGTCTCTAATAGATACGCTAGTATCAAATCTAATATCGTTGTTTATGACTAAATTATTGTCAACAGCTTTTGAGTTAGCCCTTCTATGTAAATGGTAAAAAATTGGAGTACCATCAGACTTTTGCATGAAGCCATTTTTATCAAGGTAAAGAAAGGCCTCAGGTGGTACGAAACCTGATACTAACGTATTATGTATATATAGATCGCTTGTGTAGTAAGGAGCCATGATTAGGTTATTTGACACACATTGTGTAGTTTTAACAATGTGTTTTCTTATTAATTTAATTATGAAATTGTCAAATCTGTTTATCTCAGCTTTGTTGTATAGTCTTTTGTTGGAAATATATTTTGTGAAATTGCTGTTTCTAGATCTATACAAAGATGTACAGGCGCGGAGGCATTTTCTTTCGAATTTACGTATACGTTCCATATAAGACGGGGAAATATTGAACCATATCGGACATCCATATGTTATGATAGGGCGTATTAAAGCCTGATACAAAAGTATTTTTACTTTCTGTTTGACATGTTTAGAAAAGAAAAGAGTTTTGCATCTGAAAAAAGCATGTCTAGCCTTTGTTATTTGTGTGTTAACATGAGTATTGAAGTAGAGAAATTTATCTAGATGGATACCTAAGTATTTTACTACCTCTTTATTTGGTATCTTTATACCAGAGAGTGGAGAGTATATACCAAATGTTTTCCAATATTTTCTGATATTATAGTTGCATTTGTCTACTGGGGGACGAAAGAGAATGGTCTCACATTTGTTATAATTTATGTTCATAGTCTAATCCTTCGCATATTTGACGACCTTATTAAACTTTTCCTGTAATTTTTCTGTAATTTTATCTACTCTATTATCGATAGATTCAGGTAGAAGATTTAATAACTCGTATATGTATAAATTAAATAAAATCGGTGCATTAACTGTGCCCTGTTGGAGGCCATTCATAATGTAGAATTGTTGGGAACTTACAGTACCGCGGCTACTTACAACGAAATGTCTCTCCTTGATCATATTGTAGAGTAGTATTACAAATCTAAGGGGGAACTTATGATTCAACATTTTGAAGATTAATCCTTGAATCCAGATATTATCGAAGGCTTTTTGGAAATCTATCAAACATGCCCCTGTATATAATTTCCTGTTCCAATTCCAGTTAATATTTGACACCAAAAGGTTGGTCGCGTGTATTGCAGAGTGCTTATATTTAAACCCAAATTGGTTTTCATTTATTAAGTTGTGGCTATTCAGTATACGAATTATTCTCGAGTTAATGCAACTCTCGAATATTTTACTTATATTAGGAAGCAATGTTATGGCTCTAAGGTTTTCGGGATGACTTAGGTCTTTATTTTTCTTAGGGAGTGTAACAACTTTACCTAGTTTCCACGACGAGGGAAAGTAAGAGTTATTGAACATATTATTAAATAAGATACAATACTGCAGAATTAGCTTTGGTGGAGCCTTTTTAAGGGCTATATTGGGAATGTTGTCCACGCCAGATGAAAATTTTCCCGTGAGATTTTTGAAAATGTACATAATCTTTTCCTGAGAAACAAAATCTTCGAATTCTGCAGAATTTGGTATTTCATCAGCCCTAATTGTGTTCGAGAAGTTTATTATTTGGGTAGGGTTCTCATCAAATCCGGATTTTAGTTCTAAAAATCTGGTAAACCCAATATTTACCTCCTGGTGTAGGTTATTACTCATGTCGATTTCTTTTGGGCCATAAACTGTTTCCAGGTACGCGCCGACAACATCTAATAATTGTATTTTGTCTTTTATTACAAATTTTCCCGAATTGGTGTCAATTAAAACTGTATCGGGATCGATATTAGCTCTTCTGAGCAAAAATTCTTCATTGTTTCCGATTTTTACTGTTTCAAGAACATTGGAGTCGTAGCTTCTATATTGCTTTCTGGCTTCTGTATACATACCTAAAGCATCCTTTGGACTCAAATGAGATAATTTATCTTTATGATGTTTGTTGAAGGAGAATATTAAGTTTTCCTGAATTAGTTGTCTTAGTAGTTTCAATTTAGCTTTAAAGAATGATAACTGACTTACAGAGAGAAGACGTTGAAATCTGTTGTGTCTTTTAATATAAGTGAGTGTTCTATTTTTCTCTGCTTGCAATTTTCTTATAATTGGTGTTATCAATATTTCCATTTGATCTCTATTTTGAAAAAAAGGAACTGAATGCTCAATAGCATTAATAATAATGTTATTTAGCTTTTCTAAATGAGAGTCAATTTCAGAATTTGAGAGATTTGTATTGTTGGGGATAGAATCATACATATCTAGTGAATTTATGATCTTGTTCTGAAATTTTTTCCAGTTTGCTTTCTTGTAATCGAAATTCAAATTTTCCTCACGTTTTTCGATGAGAAATGGTGTTTTGTTTATGTCCCTAGAAGCTACTATTTTTATCGCATTATGATCACTATCATATGATAAAGTTTCTAGACAATTTAAACTGGGATTTGTTCTTTGAATATGTATACGGTGGTCTGCTAAGCATATATCTAAGTAAGAGTTACATCGGGGGTAGGATGGAGAACTGGATGCATAAAAGTTACATCTGAACCTAATTTCATTGTTCCATAACCAATCTTTAATTAAGTTTCCCTTGTGGTTATCTGTCATATTTCCCCAATCTGTATGTTTACAGTTTAGATCTCCTGCTAATATGTAAAAGTGGTCTGGATTATCCAGCTTTAAAGATTGAAAAAGATTGTGTAATTCATCTTTAAAATAGGTATCATTATTACCTGATGGATAATAAGCCGATATTATAAAGAGTATATTATTGGTATCTATTGGTATTGTGACAATGCATGTTTCTAGATACTTAAAGGATTCTATTGTACGATTAGTGAATGTTTTGTATTTGATTCCAAATTTGATTAGTATACCTGTACCACCTCCGCACCTGGCCTGCACTCTGTCTTTTCTAACAATTTCATAATTTTCAAACACGAGTTTGTGTTTAGGATTTAGTTTAGTTTCATTCAGAAGAACTATATCTGGTTTATGGATTCTTAATAAGTTGGTTAATTCGTATCTTCTATTTAGCTTTACTAGAGAATTAACGTTAATGTGTATAATATTTAATATTTTAGAAATTGTATTTGATGGATTATAAACTTGATCCATTACACGTCCATAAATGAGAATAGAGTATCAATTCTGGAAGATTGCAGTTGCAGTTGTTTTTGTAAATTAATCATTTGGTTTGATAAGCTTGTTAACATATTTTTAAGATCTACAAAGAAGTTATTTGGTAGGTTAGTATTATTAAGGGTTTTGTTATTTAGAATAAATGGATTTTCAGATTTTAATGTGTTGGCATAACTTATGTTGGGATTTATATTAGATGGGCTAATGTTCGTATTTTGTTTTAACACGATTCTTCTAGATCTGACTTTCTTTTGAAGTTCACGGTATTTTTCGCAGCCTTTGTAAGACGCTGGGTGACCATATTTGTTACAGACTACACAGTATAGCTTGTCACGTTCGTTTGTATCAACTGTAGAAACAGCACACTTTTCACTGTCATGGGATTGATTACATTTTACGCATCTCGGGGGTAAGAAGCAGTTTGCTGCACTGTGGAAGAAACCCTGGCAGTTTCTACATTGTTGAATTTCGGGTTTTTTGAGCGGCTCCCATTTTATCCGGTGATGTAGAATACCTGTTATATTCTTTAATTCAGTGGTGTCACTCTCTGGGCTTAATTGTACGAGGAACGACGGAAGACAGTATTTTTCTTTTTTAGATTTATTTGTGTAGAATTGAGCAATCTTCACGAATTTTAAATTTTCATTTTCGTATGTGCGAAGTTCTTCTAGAATTAATTCGGTATCAGTTGCGCCACTAAGGCCTTTAAGTAACATCGTCTTATTTTTGATACATTTGGGAGTAAATGTATAAAAGTTAGTATGTGTTTTTTGTAAATGAGTTTTGACCCGTGCAAAATTAGCCATGGACTTTAAGTGTAGTGTAATTTTCTTGTTCTTGTGGTTTAAATCTCTGATTTCAAAATCATTAATTTGTAGACCATTTTTTATAAATGAAATAAGTTCATTGGGTTCCACATTGTATATATTTATTGGGGGCACTTTTTCATTTTTGTTTTGATTATTGTTTACGTTCCGTTTGCTTGCACTCTGAGCGGAGTGTCTGCTTGTTGTTGGTATGCAGTATGTAGCTGATCTGGAATCTTCGTGTGTGACATTATTTGAGTTAGACGTTTCTCTTGGATTACGGTGTATTTGTACTTGCATTTGCGAATGCACTTGCACATGTTTCTCATATTTTGAGAGTAAATCTTCATCGCATTGAAAGTCATCCTCAGCCAGAATTGAGTAATAATTGTTTTTCAATTGTTTACTTTGAGAATTGTTCTCCATGGTTACACGTTTTCGCTTTCTTTCATTTTCTACAAAATTATTATTACTGTTCAATAAATTAGAGTTTTGAGCGTTATGCTCACTCATTTTATTGAATCAAATAATATGATTCTTTGATTGTTTTCCTGTTTTTATTCACTGGCCACTTGTAATTTGTATGCACTCGAATAAACAACGAATTGACGGCTCGAACCTCCACAAAAACAACAGAATGAAAATAGTTATGAGAAAAGCGACCGTCTCTCATGACTGTTCGATTCAGACTCGGATGAAAGATCGATAAGCAACCAGAGGCAAACTAAGTTTAAATAGATATTATGTTGGTTGCATCGAACGAAAATACGCATTTCCTTTTATTTCTATCCGTTTTATGTCCAACCAAAAAGTAACAGAAAGCAGATACACGAACTCGATGAAATTTGCTACTTCCTCGACGAAAGCTAGGAGAGGGATGGAGACTCTTATCTATTGGTCCAGGCTTGTATGGTTGCAGCTACATGTGCAATCGATTCGTGTGTCCGAACTGATGGACCTCGATGGTAAGGTTTTCTTGTAATTGTCCCACGCTAGGCAAAATTGTTCACGAACCTCAAAATAGTCCATCTGCTTGGAGGAGTTCCGTCAAACATGCTTCTAAACTCTCGTTGGTCAGAAAAGACAGACTGCAATGTGTGAAAGCAGCGCACAATACAAATTCTTGCTTCATCATCCCAACCCCGTTCAGTGTCCGTAAATTTAAAGACCAATCACTGAAATGGAGAAAAAAGTGGTCCCGACTAATTACACAGAAAAATGTTATTTGGTTTTTTTTGGTGAATTGAAAATATTATTTAAATTTATACAGGGCTGTGGAGTCTGCCCAAAATTGCACGACTCCGACTCCAGCAAATTAAAAATCCACGACTCCGCTCCAACTCCGAAACAAGAAATTTGAAAATCCACGACTCCGCTCCGACTCCAACTCCAGCATCTTGAAAATATGCGACACCACTCCGATTCTAATTTGTAAGGTATAATTTTCAATAACAACGAAATAATTTGAACGGCATTGAATATGACATTGTTGGAAGCACACAGGCGAATATTTATTTTTAAAATTAGTGTATAATTCTATTGATTATACTTAACATTTTATTTATTTAATTGTCCATTTGAAATAAAACTTAATGAATTTTTAATTATCTTCGTTATAAATTGGTGCCCGCTAAAGGGTTATAAGTGTCTTATTTTGAATTACACTTATTACAGCCCTATTCTGGCAGGGTTACAAAAGTCACCACGGTTACTATTTGACAGCAATGTGACAATTGTCACAAATCGGTATTCTGACACATTTTTTTGGTGAAAAAAGTAACAAAAATTGTTACCTGCCAAAGAGGAGGTAACAGCGCGTGACAGCTGTTTTATTTGCCGGAAAGTTGATACAAACAAAATCATTTTATAAATTCTGCAAGTAAACAATAAAACTGTATATGGGAAAAATAAAAATGACACATTTTTTTGGTGAAAAAAGTAACAAAAATTGTTACCTGCCAAAGAGGAGGTAACAGCGCGTGACAGCTGTTTTATTTGCCGGAAAGTTGATACAAACAAAATCATTTTATAAATTCTGCAAGTAAACAATAAAACTGTATATGGGAAAAAATAATAATATATTTTGTACCAAGACGACAAAAGGGAATAACTAAATGAAGGTAGGACTTTTGTTACTTTTTCCTATGGAAATGGAGCAGAAAGAAGAAAGAACTTGATTTTGTGTTGGAAAGATTAAAGATGTGGCGGCGCCGTACTAAACATCTACCGGCGGCCACATAATCTGGCAACCACCAGTTTGATTACACCACCACCGAACTTGGTGGGTACCACCTGTTGAAAAATGTACCATATTACTTCTGACAAAAACAAAAGTAAACAACATCGCCAAATTATCTGGCACAACGGCAACTTTCACAGAAGTTTCGAGAAAAACAAGCAGGAACAAGTGAAATTTGCAACAACGGCAGTAAAAATTCCCGCAAAACGGCATCATCGGAACATATCGGCCACTTTATAATTCAATTGTGAAATAGTGAGCGCGTTAACCGGTCAAATTTTGCAGCAGCCGCCGTGTGTAGACACCAAAATTTGCAAGAAGTCATAAAAAGAAGTGTTAACGTAAGGAAAAAGAAAGTAAAGTTAAAAGCCAGAAACACCAAGGAATACCAGCACCACCATTCCATCTTTAGGGACAGGATAATCCCAGTGCCTTGGAGAATAGCCAGCGAAAGGCAAAACTTTTGCGCCCCGAACAGCCAGGGAGTTAGAGAAAAAAAAGGGGTAAGTATGCGTGCATGGCCTATCTTTTTAAGCAAAACTAACATCCTTTGCTGTCCCTGACCACTCCAGTCATCGTGTAAATCGACCCCAGCGGAACAGCAAAAGCGGAATTTTGTTTCATCAGCCAGTGCCAGAGCCGTACAACCAGGTAAAGAACGCGCTGATCGTGTTGATTCGGTCAGAAGCGGCGAATATAGTAGTATTGGATCAGTCTAAACCCAGTGAACCTTACTGCGAAAACACAAAACTGATACAGTTCTACGTTTTTCACTCCCACAGATAATCAACGAGATCCTACCCGAGTGCCCGACGAGATCCCGCGTTAGCATACATAAAAGCCGAAGGCAGCACGAACCGGTTAGGACTGTCCGGCAGTTGTTTAGGTTACCCACGGAAAGACTACGCATTCGGAGGTTCGGTGAGTACTGCAGAGGTTGTACCTGGCATCTCAGCAGGAACAGGCAGTACCACCGGGTCACTCTGGGTGTGTATATCCGGACGTGGGGCCAAGAAACGATAGCCGCCCGGTCGGGTTTGATCGGCCAGTGCTGCGGTTTAAAGTGTGTAAAACGCACAAGCACCAGAAATAGTCTCCGTCGCTTCAAGCACCCTAAGCAGAAGACTACAAATAACACCAGCTCCAGCAAGTCGGCATAATACGCTAGCGCATCCCTTATCCACCGCCCGCAGATAGTGTAGCCACATAACGACAGCCATAACCAGACCAGAAACGTCTATTGGCATAAACGACGAAATCACCATTGTTCATCAATAGCCACCGTCATCTACAACAGCAGCAACATCAGCTGGATCAGCTCTAACCCCCAACAGCAACCACATCAGGTTTCGTTGATCATCTCAGCAGGTAGACAATACCCAAAACTCAGCCCCTATTTCTGACCAGCAGTTGGCGGTAAGTCCAGTTTTTCTTTTTTGGACATTTGAACACCTATGGACCGTGTTTAGAGTAATGCATCTATAAGGTGAACCATTATGTTATCCCGAAAGGATAGTTTCTGTGCCTAGAGATTGTAGTACCTAAATGTCTCGTCTATGACAAATAACAACTGTGAGATAATTTCCTAGTTAAATAACGTGAATCCAATAGGATCACAAGATTCTAATCTGAAAATGCACTCCTACGGTTTTTAAAGCGAATAGACTAACGAGTGAAAAGAGAAAAAAGAAAAAGGAAGAAAATTTTAAATGAATGATGTAATTGTGAATATAATGTAGATTTCCTAAAACTTAAATTTCGCAGTTAAAGGAAAAAAATTAGTGTAGTAATTACGATTCTATAAGAGAAAAAAATGTACCGCCTAAAAGATACTTCGAATTTCAAGTGAATAAGTGAAGTTCGGAAATCTTTTAGTGCTAAGTTAATTATAAGGCCAGTTCATAAGAACTTTAGCACTTTAAATTCAGAGGCACCCTGGAGTATAAGTGCTATTTCGCTTAAAGGACAAGTTATCCTAATTTAGAGTGCTAAAGAGTAGAGTAAGATATAAAGAGAATAGGAATGGGCACAAATTAGAATTAAGAGAATAACTAAAGTTCTAATTTGGGGAAAAGTTTAAGGTCCACCTTGGACTTCAAAAAAATTTAAAAAGGAAAAGAAAAGAAGCAAGGCAACCATGAAATAAAATAGAGTAGGAGTGAGCACGATAGGGTGACGTACCGACTATTTAATAATATATTTTTATTCTCGTTATATTCAATATACATATATATATATTTATCTTTATTTTCCATTATCTTATATCCAGCAACGTGGCCACGGGGTAGAAGTTCTTATATATATATATATATATATATATACATATATCTATAATGTATTTCTTCTGCTAGGGCGTTATAACTAATATTTATCTATGGTTTAGGGACATGAATACTTGTGGTCAAATACGGTTCGTTACTATTAAATCGTCACGAGCCGCATTTGTAGCATTTCGTTAGTAGGGTTACCCGGTTTAAAGTGCCCGTTAGGAGGCCAAGTATTTAATCTCGGGGTTCTATTAAGTGAAACTTCGTGTTCACTGCTATTGAGGTTTCTTTTGTTCTTTCTTTTTTGGATATTGCGAATCATTTGGTCGTAACGAAAGCAAAAGTCGTGGCTTAAACTTTCTCTCCTTTAGATCTTCTTGCCTACTGTTTCAAAGGCATATTAGAGTTAAGTTTATATCCATGGAGTGGATTTGTTATCAGGTACTCCATCAGAGGCCTGACTATTGTTTTATTTGAAATATTGTAGCGCTTCGCCCATGGGGCACCCTATTATAGGCTTTTCTTTTTGTTAATATCATTTTTAAGTAAGAATGCGGTTATCTAGTGAGTAAGCAAATCATATACAAAAAGATAAGAGTCTCGTAAGAAGACTAAATAAAATTTTATAACGTTTATTGAAAAATTTTGTACATGGTAATTATGGTTGTGTAGACAACCATACTGGTTTTAGGGTAAGTCAAGGGTAAGTTTCCAGGGGCAACTTCGTTATTGGGACACTGAGAAGAGAAACAGCGTCATGGTGAAACAACAGGAAGTTTCAAGCGGGTGGGTAAAGGCTGACCATAACATCTGTCAGTTCATCTCAGGCGAGATAAAAACAATTCCTGCCAACAGTAATTTTCTCCAGCACGATCACGAATGTCGCTTCTTTTGATCCATAATTGTGCCTTTTCGTTTTGATTTACTATTGGAAACATAATTCGGGCTCCGTTTCTTTATTTTTATGTCTGAAAATCCTGGTTTACGTTTCGACTTGGTATGTAATTTTATTGTTCTGAGTCAGATTGTTCGCGCATTGATTGAGTGGAAAGAACCCCCCCGTCCGGCGAGTTACCAGCCCGGCTTAAACGCATGGCATACCAAGCATGCCGCTCAATCAAAGCAATAACTGTTGAAATTTTGAATTTTTAAAAGAATAGCAATCTGGCCAACATGACAAAGATTGAAAAAGCGCGAAAAGTATTACAAAACTTTTAACGTAAATATCTCCGGTCTTTCAAGGGATATTGAGTAATATACCTTTAAAAAAGGCTAAGGTCTTATGTATTATCGAAACCTGCCAAAAACTAAGTATAATAGGGCATTTTTTGAAAAAATAAATAAATTTTTAGCAGAAAAGTGGGGTTACATTTTTTTTAATTAGCTCCCCTATGGGCTAATAAAAATAAATATGTTTATGCGTTGATTTATAGAGCTTAGAAAGACCTTTGTAATGATTCCCACTTCAACCAGATCGGATTATAAATCCCGGAAATAGGAACGATTATATACTCAAGCTTTAAAGGCCTATATCTCAAGCAGTTGGACCGACCGCGGGGGGGAAAACAACTTTTTGAACTCAGCGCAGAAGCTTTTGTCGGTGGTGAAATTTTGATGTAGATCAGAGAGTTGGCGCTAAAGTAAATTTTTTCTTCTATATGGCGCGGATGTGCAGGAGTATTCTTTCCGCTTAGCATCTCTGCATGTTCCTTGAGGATGGCAATATAGCATTCCAGCTGTCCCTTTGTGGTGCGCACAAATTCCCTAAATAATAATGTACTAATTTTAATTCAATAAAACATAAATATATTAAATACCTACTTTTCCTTTTTTTACCGCGTTCATTTTGTGCATAAAACCATATGTTTTTGTTTTTTTGTCTGTGCTTTTGACAACCTGTTATTGTGAGGTGAATTATTTGTTACGAGGTGAATTTTTCGTTGTCACTGTGTTGCCAGAATACCAGATAAAAACAATGGTGACAACTTTGTAACAAGTTTGTGGTTACAATTTGATTGTTACCACATACACAGAATAGGGGTGTTAGTCTGGATAAAATTCATAAATGTCAAAAAACTAAAATTGAAGTCATACAAATGGCAATCGAAAGCATGAACTTTCACTTACTCGTCAGAATTACAACGACGAGCATCGATCTCTCTGATCCACCCAATAAATCCTTAAACTTATCGTAACCACTTTGGTTTTAACCAATTTTGTATTTCCCCCCGCAACAACCTATCATTTAAAAAATCGAATGAGTGTTCGAACTCACGGGCGATGTGTTAACACCTTCTTGCTATACGGTACCTGTTCGATTTCTATGAACACATTCGTAAATGTTACATTGGAAAATAAAAATACAGCGTTCAATCATATGATGACGTTACAGTTAAATAATATTAATACTTAAAATTATTTAAAGACCCAGTGCAAGCACATGTGTCATTATTTTCTTCCTTAATACTTTTTGTTTTATTCCCACAAAAGTCAAAGAATGCAAAGCAACAGTCACTTGTATATATACATACATTGTTATATTCGTACATACCATGGTAAAATAAGTAAGGTAAACGCACTAGGAATTGTTACAACAAACACAGGCATTTTGTTTTTGTTTGGTGTCCATAATCTGTCAAATTTTCTTCATGTGTGTATCTACTGTAAAAGTAAACAAAAAAGTTCACAAACAAAATGCATGTGAATTTGACATAAGAGTAACACCTAAGCAAGAAATATGTTGAAATCAGCTGTTCTAACGAGTTTACCTTACTCATTTTACCATGGTACATACGCTACACAAGTTCACAAAATTGTCGTTGCTCTCTTGCTCTCTCATTTTTATATACGTATAATACGTCATTACTCTCTGTTCTCTGAGAGTGCTCCGCACCAACATTTTATTGGACTTACCTTTCACTATAATAAAAAAATAACAACACCAACAACAACTACTACTACTACTGATATGTTGGTGATTTATTTGTGCTTGCTGTGTCGTGGAGTGTTTGTGTGGGTGGTTGGTTGTAGGGGGGGGGGGTACCTAAAATAAAAACTGTTAAGGGAATGCAAAGTGTGGAGAGTGTGAGTGTAAATTGTCATGGTGGAGGGTATATAGGCTTCGGCCCGGCCGAACTTTACACCGTTTCTACTTGTTTTTGTATACACCGGGCAATGCTGAACATCAAATGACTCGCTTTGTTTGGCCATAGCAACAACAACGAAACAACCAAACACACAACATCACACATACTTTGTACGAAGTAGCTGACGTATTAGTGTGTCACCATAACGTCGACTGCGCTCCATAACGTCGACTTGCAAATAAAAGTTTGCGTGGCTATGCTTTATATCTCCGTTCAACAACAGCAACAGACACATGTACATACATACATTATTATGTTAATACATACGCTATAGACACAATTTCGTTTGCCTCACCCCTGCCACACCACTCTTTCATTGCTCTCTTGCTCGCTCATTTTTGTTTAACACGTCATTATTCTCTTTCGCAGTCGCTGAAAATCTGGTTTTAGCAGCAGCATAAAATCTGGTTTTAGCAGATTTTGACTTTGATAGATTTAGTCCCTATACGCCGCTATAGATGGTTACACATCAATAAATTTCCCAACTTGCTGTGAGAAATTATTTGACACTAAAGATCAAATTCGCAGATATTTTAGATTGGCTGACAAATCACCAAGTGGCATCATCCTAAGCCACAGTACAGTCTACTCCGCTAAATCTCAAATGCTTGGCTGCTTGGGTTAATCTCATCAATTGATACCGCAATCCACAATAACTCTAATTATATTCAATTAGAAAATCATTACAAAGTTTTTCAATTTGTTTCATATACCCTGCATCGTAATATAGAAAACAAGTCTTGCCTGCAGAAAATACATGAATGGATGTAGAAGTTATTACCCATTATCAAGGGTGTCCCAAACTGCACGCAAAAATTAATGTAATTGAATTGTATGATGTCGCGACAGAGCACCATTATTCATCACTCGTGCATTTTCTAAACCCTAAATGCAAAAATTTTCACACACACACAAATGTTAAGTTTCAACTGCCTACATATTTGAACATTCTATTGCAATTTTCGAGGTTATTTTTCGCTATCGATGCGTCAATTTCTTTGCTGTTGTATAGCTCCTCTCTTAATCTTGAATCATAATCGTTGCAGCAACGAACGAATGATAATAAACTATGGAAAAACTATGATATATACCATAGAGTAATGACGTATAGAGTAGCCAACTGTCTCAGTAAATGGTTGACATTTGGTGTGTTGCAGATGGGCGGTTGGATGTTGGAAAGTATTGGTTTTGTGTAAATACACCACAAATATATACTACTTGTAGCAATAAATTATAACAAAAAAGTCCAAAATGCGTTTAAATTTCAGTTTTTCATAAAAACGACATAACAAATTTAAGTCAACAATTTTTGTAATTCCACCTGGTGTAAGTCAATTGACATCAAATAACTCTCTATCGCACCGACCGCACCACGAATAGTGTGAAGGGAAATGTCAGATGAGAAGAATGGAAGCTCTATATGACATTACTCTATGGTATTTTATATGTTGATGTTTGTGGCTTCGATTGGTGTTGCCTTGTAGTACTTTCAAATTCATAAACCTGTACATTTACATCCCTATTATGTGGTAATAATCAAATTGAAACCACAAACTTGTTACAACGTTGTCACCATTGGTTGTATCTGGTAACACTGTGACAATGAACAACTCACCACGTAACAAATAAATCACCTCACAATAACAGGTTTTCTGTCAATAGCAGAGAAAACAAAACAAAAACATATGGTATTTCTGCACAAAATGAACGCGGTAAAAAAGGAAAAGTAAGTATTTAATATATTTATGTTTTATTGAATTAAAATTAATACATTATTACTTAGGAAATTTGAGCGCACCGCAAAGGCACAGCTGGAATGCTATATTGCCTTCCTCAAGGAACATCCAGAGATGCTAAGCGGAAAGAATAGACCTGCGCATCCGCGGCAAATAGAATGGTTTTATCTCAGCCCCAACTCTCTGATCTACACTAAAATTTCACCACCGACAAAAGCTTCTGTGCTGAGTTGAAAAAGGTGTTTTCCACCGCGATTGGTCGAACTTCTATAATCGCTCTAATTTATATTCCGATCAGGTTGAAATGGGTATCATTACAAAGATCTTTCTAACTTATATAAATCAGTGCAGAAACAAATTTATTTTTATTAACCCATTGGGGAGCTATTTAAAACACACGATTTTAACCTCACTTTTCTGATAAAAATTTATTTTTTTTTTCAAAAAATGCCCTATTATACTTATCTTTTGGTAGACTCCGATAATAGACAAGACCCTATCCTTTTTTTAAGGTATTATACTCAGCAATATCGTTTCAAAGACCGGAGATATTGACGTTCAAAATGTTGATATAAGTACATTTGGCGCTTTTTCAATCTTTCTAACACAAAAACAAGTCCTTTCTTCTTTCTGCTCCATTTCCACGACACAAAGTAACAAAAGTCCTTCGTCCATTTAATTATGGCCTCTTGTCGTTTGGTACGAAATATATTATTTATTTTTTCCCGTATAGAATTTTTTGTTTACTTGTACAATTTATAAATCGTTTTTGTGTCAACTTTCCGGCAAACAAAACAGTTGTCACGCGCTGTTACCTCCTCTTTGGCAGGTAAACTGTCACAAAAGAATGTGTCAGAATACCGATATATGACAATTGTCACATTGCTGTCAAATAGGGTGAGTTCCAAAACGTCAAAACACATTGAAGTTTAACTACATTTTTGATACAAAGCAAACAAGTGTTGTTTACTTTGTAATAAAAACACTGCATATTTTTTACGTTTAGAAACAGTTTTGTGCAATCAGTGATGGGATTACTGGGAGAAACAGCTCAAAATAATTTTAAAATTTTACAAAAATATATTAAAACTCAAAGAACAAAAAGCGTTATTGCCTAAAACACAATAGCAGGCAAAAAAGTGCGGAGATGTGCGCCAAAATGTAAAGAATTTACTAAAAACGCCTTCACTTTGAAGACGTGTTGTCAAAGGGAGCTACTTCCACTAGAAAGTCCATTTTTGTCACTATAAAAATTAAAAAAGTTTCTTTAAATTATAATATAATACCATCAACAAACATATTTCCTTACCTTTCACCCGCCATTGTTGTATTTACATTTTATTTTTTATAAATATTAAATGTCAAAAAAGCATCATCAAAATTAGTGATGCACAGTTTAGTTTGCTTTTTGTATACGCACTGATTACTTTTATTATACATTTAGGGATGTATGACATTGTCAACTTTTACACGGTTGCGTTTAGGAATGCATGACTTTGTGCAGTTGCATTGCAAATTACGTTTTGGAACTCACCCATAGTAACCGTGCTGACTTTTGTAACCCTGCCAGAATACTTAGGGCTGTTGTTGAAATATTTAAAAACAAAAATTGGCAGATACAAAGGAAATGCTTTGAAAATATGTACAATTACTAATGGTATTTATGTTTTTTTTAAATTTGCATTTGAAGAGGAAGTTCAAATTAAACTACAAATTAAAATTGTCATATAATTTGCCCCATGTATGATATAAAGGGTTAAAACCAACATTCTGTCTCATGCGCCAAAGCTATTAATTAACAATATGTATTGATATAAACTGCTTTGTTATTCAGTGGAAATCGTACCAATTCACGAGGCTGTGGTTAGCATTTATGCATTAAGCTGCGTTTATGCTGCACTCGAAATCTAGATTTTCTTGATTTCGGGCAAAGTCAAGTCAAAATCTATTAGATTTTCCACACATTTTGACAATTGCAGAATCTAGCCACTTTCCTTGATTTCTTAAAAATCAAAGGAAAATCAATGTATACAACGCTGTTTTTTAAATTCACCACAGAAAAAACCACATCCGTTCACCAACACTAACGACGTATTTGTAATAAAGTCAATGGCACAAATAGTCTTTGTGGGAATTTTATATGTTGAATGAATTCAGATCCTAGTTTATAATTGGCTCAGCAATCTGTGGTAACCGGTTTATCCCTGAAAGAAGGGTCTCCCGATACTATATCCATAATTCGAAGCGAATTCTTGGGGTAAATACAGCAGAGAGGAACATACATATGCCTCTGACTCCAAATGTCGTCTCAACTGCCAATGGATTGTGCGATATTGTTGTTGCGGGGGGGGCACTTCTTCTGTACAATGTCGACACATACGGGTGCGATATGTATACGAATATGTACACTTAACGTCTAGAATTTATGTAGGCCGACTTTAATTTCTGTGAAACATTTGGGGGTATTTTCGTTTCATCTATAAAAAAATACAAAAATTGCAATCAAAACAAAAGCTTGGTCAATATACCAAGAACGTGTTTGTTTATTTGCCCTTAAATTCATGGAAATCTAGTCAAATGTCAAAGTGCGCCAGTATAAAGAACTTAGATTAGATTTTATCTCGCGGCAGCATAAACATGATTTTAGATTACCAATTGCCAATTGTTAATCACATTCCTAGTTCTCTCAAACATACACATGTGGTTTGTACAAGGGCTAACTAAAATTCACTTTGATATTATTATTCCACAACTAATATTCTCCCTTCTGTGACGTGTTCGTTTGCTATCAATTTAACTCAATATCTCTGGAGTCGTGTGCCTCCTCCCATTCACTGCTATGCGGCATGGTAATTGGTGACTAGGAAAAGGTGTTTCTATGAGTGATTATTGTTACCTCTTAATGCCGGGTTTCAAATCCACTGGTGCAGTTCAGTGAACTTTGCCCAGATTATTGTCATTTGGCACGAAATCCTTAATTAGGGTTTCTAGAAAATTGTTTGTACAAATAAAACGAAGGATTTGCATGATAAATATTGCGAAGTTAAAATGTACATGAATGTCATTTAAGTTATATACACAATGACACTCTTTCCTAGAAAAAGTGTCTGTCTCATGACATTTGCAGCGATATTTCGGCCAGCCTGAAAACATAATAAGTGAACCACAAACTTGTCATTCATGAGCATGAGTTTGGTCGATAAGTTTTTATTTGACTGATGAATTACAAAAAAATATGAGCAAAAATTTTATTGATCATAATAGTGATGGCAACTACGTCGATTACTTTCTTATTTGGTATCGAGAAGCGCGGTAAACTGGCAATAAACATAGCTGATGTTCATGCTCATGATTTCATGCTCATACGTTTATGCTTAAATGACAAGTCTGTTGATTCGCCTTAGGATTTAAGATAACGTGACACTCCACTGCGACGATAACTGGGCACTCCACTCCGTTGACGCATTTGCATAAAATTTAGAGGGCAGATAAAAAGTAAACCACTGTGTGCTAGGAAGGCATCGAAAATAAATACATATAAAATTGTTGCATTAGTGACTGACTGATCACCGCCCATACCATATGGCAAGATAACATAGAATCATAACACATTTTGCTCTTTTTATGATGTAGGTCTTAACTAAATAGTGAATTCTCCAGTAGAATTTGGGAGAGGTGTTAAACATGGGATGCGTATTTCCATAATGGGATAGACCTCAACAGAGAATACCTTTTTCAATATTCGAACTGGGGGCTGCGGAAATGATTTAGGGATGGTAGAATCGAGGCATGGCGTTGAATCACATTCATAGTACTGCTCAGGTTTGAATGTGAGCTCTTAACAAACGCGCAAAACTAGAATAACGAAATTTAGGAAAAATATTCCAGATATAACATAGATTTCAGCCATGAAATATTTTTCGAAATGTATGTATGTTGTCGATAAAAGTGTGCCGAGTGATTAAATTGCATAAATCAAAACTACCACTTATTGGAAAGTCGCTCAATATTTGGGAAATAGAAGAAAAAAATACAAGCTGAAAAGAAAAGTAAATTAACGGTTGAGTTAGAGTGGCTGTGAGTTCTTTTCATGAAAGCTCGCTCATGTAGCCGATTTGAATAACCACGTAACCCTAAAAAGAAAATAAAGAAAAGAAAATAATGTGCCAGTAATAAATTGAGGTTACCCACTCATACCCAAAATAGTACTGTTAATGTATTTTAGAAATAGACTGAGTTAAATACTCCCCAGTTCGTGTATTCCGTCAAAAAAGGGATTTCCAAAAGGTGTCGTCTTTATGTGTGCCAAAGCTGTGCGCAGAGGAGATAGTGCTAAGGGGTTACCGCTATAAGCCCACAATGTGTACCAATCATCCAATGACCGGTATGACAGCTGTCATTCTGTCTATTGTTTTCCTGTTCAGAGACATCAGGAATTCGATTCTCTTCCTATCGTTTCGAGTCCAAATAGCTCCTAGTATGCGATCTAGATGGATATCACCGACTCATCAGAATCATCCATAACTGAATACGAATGAGCCGCGCCTCCACTAATTGAGTTCTTGGATGTCATATTTTTGTTTAAATAAATAAGGGACTCGAAAACCCCGGGGGTCAAGGACATTACAAAGCGAAGATAACATATTTCGCCAACCAGTTCGATCTTTTACCTTATCTCTCCAATTAGTAATACCAAGTGTACGCAGGGATTCGTCAACCTAATCCCTAATCTTGGTCTTCCTAGTGTTCGTCTTCCTTCGAGTTCGGGTTCGAAAACCCTTCGTGCTGGTTCGTCTTCAGTGATCCTACTGACATGACCTAGCCAGCGCAATCACGTCATTTTGATCCGCTTAATCGCCGATACTCGCCGTTGTGCACTATAGGGCCATACATTTTTCGGAGTATTTTTCTCACGAAGACTCCTACAGATGTTGCGTCTGCTTGCGATAAGACCCAGAATTCTGAGCCATAAAGCAAGACAGGTTGTATGAGAGTCTGGTATATCTGGATTTTTGTTACTCGAGAGAGGTCATTATCTCTTCCCAAAATAACATATATTTGCAAGCACAACTCTCCGCTTGATCTCAAGACTGCCGCTGTTGTTTTCGTTCACGGCAGATCCGAGGTATATAAATTCGTCCACTACCTCGAAATTATAACGGTTATCAACTTTCACGCTTTGGTGTAATCGCGTGGAGGGCCTGCTGTTTGAAACTATTAATTTTGTCTTGTCCTCATTTACTGCCAGGCCCACTTTTGCTGATTCCTTCTCAATTCTCGAAAACACCGCAGTAACTTTGTTGTGCGCCCAATGATATCGATATCATCAGCATACGCGAGCAGCATGTGACTTTTGCTGCTGATGCTTTTATTCATAATGATCTAAATTAAGTTGTTAAAGGCATCGCAAGATAGGGTGTCTGTCGCCTTCTCTGAGGCCTCGCTTAGGTTCGAAAGGTTCGGTAAAATCCTTACTATCACTGCGGATTTGGTGTTCGTCAAGGTCATCCTGCAAAGGCGCATAAGTTTTGCAGGAATACCAATACCAGGCATTACTTCGTAGAGTTTAGCCGCATCGGGCTATCGAAGGCCGCCTTATAATCGACAAATAGATGATAGGGGTCAATTTGTTTTTCGTGGGTCTTCTCCAGGCTTTGGCGTAGCGTGATAATCAGGTGAGTTGTCGGTTTTGCAGACCACACTGCTATGGTACTGCCAGTTTGGCTGGTGTAAATTTTACAAATATCAATAGCATTTTGCAACTGATGACATTTTAAGGATTTTGAGCTGGCTGGTCAAAAATATAACTGCCGTAAATTTTTACTGATCCCAATGCAAATGGTCGTTAGTAGGTGTGAGTATACAACCCATAGAGTAATGTCATATAGTGCCGCCATCTTTCGCGCCTGACGTTTCGTTTCACAGTCTTCGTGGTATGGTCACTGCGATAGAGAGTTATTTGACGTAAATTAACTTACGCCAGGTGGAACTAAAAAAAATTTTTGACGTAAATTTTTCATGTCGTTTGGACTTTTTTGTTAGTATATGTTTCTGGTGTATTTACAAAAAATGTTAACGCACAAAACGAAATGGCCTTGCTGATTTATTGTTGGTTTGTTTGAGCCAATGCCTCTATCTGGTATTATTAAAGCAATACTTTCCAACATGCAACGTCCATATGCAACACACCAAACTTCGTAAATTTACTGAGGCAAATCGTTTCTCTATGCGTCATTTCCCTAGATGTTGACGTAACTAAAGAAAACTGGCCAGTTTTCCATTCACATTGTTGTACCTCCCATACAAAAGTGTGGCGGCCGGATGTCTGGTGGACTATTAAACTCCAGTAAACCACTTCTCTTAACCCTGTAGGGACCACAGTAAATACGCTTGCTCAGGGGTTTTGACACGTATTATAAGCAGATACAAGCAATTTGTTCAATAGTGATTTCAAGGGGGTGTTGAGAATGAAGTTGGGGCAACAACAGGCTCATCATCTTTTAACAACTTTTTTCTACCTCCTACCTAGGAAATTATATGTGCCAAAAGCTTTTGGCCAGGCATATTTCCCTAAATTGTGCCAACAGTTGCAGCACCTATTCTAAACTGAACTCGGGCCCAAAAAATTACTTAGGCTAATTCACTAACTCGGTTCAAGCGACTTATACTTTTTTACTAGGTGTTTTTTTTTTGTCAAAATGTTTCAATACTTTCGTACGCTTTGTTTTTACTGAATGAAGCCAATAATTCAGGTTTTTGAAACAGAGTTTTACAACCGGGTTTTTGAAACCGTTTCTGTTTTCTGCATAAAGTTTAAAAATTCCCCTTTTTCAATCCAGGTTTTGAAACCGGGTTTTTAAACAAAATTTTACTGAGTCAAGTTTTAAATTCTAGTTTTTGATTTCGATGTTTGAAACCGCTTTTTTGGGAATCGGTTCTCTTTACTAGATAAAGTTTCAATTTCTAATTTTGAAACCGGGTTAATGGACCTGGTTGTTAAAGATTTTGTTGTGTATAATGGTGATGTTACTTAATTCCAATTTTTGGAAAAGGTTCTATTTACTGGAAAAGGATTTTAATCTCTGGGTTTTGAAACCGTTTCTTTTGAAGCCGGTTTCTGAACCCGTTTTCAATAAACAAACTCGGTTCTCTAAATTATTTATTCGAAAAATATAACCGTTTTATGTATTGGTAATATTTCTTATAATTTGTGTGAAAGATTCTGAAAATAACTACCAATCTTTTGAATAATGACTATCAATTACATCAAACAAACAAATCTACAATAAAACTAAGCAAAACCATGTAGCTGTGTGTTTCAGCACGTTATTTGCTTCTAAATAATTTTATTTGTTAATTTTTAGCTCGCAGTTATAGAGATCGAAAATTCAGAAAATGAAACTTTCGTAAAAAAATGGCTCATTACTTTGGGTAGTTATAAAAAATACAAAATATAGTCAAAACAAAAACTATACTTATAAATGTTTTTGTAGTTCTTCAAATACTGATCTCAGGTACCAGTATCGCGGAGAAATAATCTCTCCATATTCCCAACATGTTCTGCACATCTGCGATGAGATTTCCGTACTTGTCCTTACAGAAGGGGCAAATGAACCATCTCCATTAGTTCTGCTCTTGACTTTTTGGTGGAATTTTTTGGCTTCGTTCTTCCTTCTGTATGTCTCAATTTTCTCACTTGCGTGCGTGCTATCTCCCACTGCCGTTTCTTAAGCCTAAAGAGACGGTTTACCTCATTTCCCTTCCCCTATACCGCTCAGTCGCAGCTCGCGTTGCAATTGACTGAAGCATTGCCATGGGTGCAGCGTTCTTTTCATCATTTGCTATGCGACACCCTTCATCGTACTATGGTTTGTTGTGAATCGGTTTTACAAAACCAAGTACGGTTGTTGCGGCAGTTTTTATAGAGTCGGAAATGGGTTTCCACTGCGCTTCAAGATCGTAATCGGGAGGGTGTGGGTTATGTGGCAAAAGTTACCACAGATTCCCTGAGTAGGCATGGCTACCTCTGGCAATTACAGCTATCCGATGTCTAGCTTTCTCTGCGTCTAGTTTCGTACGATTTTCGCTCTACTTAATCTTGTGCGAACCTTTGCTCCTCTGAGCACTCGTACATCCATTACACTGTCAGGTGATACCCAAGTAGCCTATGTCTTTATGCTTTATGCCACTAATGACCATGTTTTTTGCCGCGGCAAAATCAATCAGTCTCAAATTAGATGAAACACATTCTCCCTGCCTACTTTGGCATTAAAATCTCCTAGTACAATCTTAATGTCATGGCCTGGGCAGCGGTCAAACGTTTCCTCTAGGTACTCATAGAATATGTCTTTAGCATCATCTTTCTCGTCTGTCGGGACATGCACACAGATTAGGGAAATATAAAAATATTTCGCTTTTATGCGGATTGTGGATATACTTACATACGTTCACTCACAGGACTAGATATGTAGTCTCCCATAATAAGGAACATATATATATTGTCGATGATCGTAGAGACGACTAGGTATCCGGCACAACCCCACGAAGGAATCCAAATTCTGGGTTGGGCATCTCTTTAAAAAATTAGATTTTGGGTAAATATCCGGCCAAAAAATGTTTCCGCCTGCCCGAAGAAGTAATTGATTTTTTGGCATGGGCCTATTATCCCTCGATAAAGTTAGTGTGAGCTCCAGTCTCTGGATAAATAAAAAAAGTCTTTGGATCTTTGAAGTTAATAGAGTGGTTCACCATCTGATGAACATATATTTGCTGACAAGGCACTGGTACACTTTCTAACAATATCTGAGGTATCAATTGTAGTCCCCTTGAATGTATCCAGTGACGGATTATAGGTAAAACCATAAGGGAGTCCCTTTTTGCCACCGGCACCATCAACCATTTTCCGCCCGAGCGATCATATAAACGCCAAAGACCAACTAGGCCTCCCACACGTTTCCTATCATACTTCCTCTTACCATTTCAACATTACAACATAAGTTACTTTAAGACTGAATTTTGCCCAATTCACGCATGTTCTACTACATACTATGGGAGTGATGGCCACTGTATGGCAAAGTTGCATATTTTGCAGGTTTCGCCAGTTTTGTACAAATTTGGGATGTATTTGTAATAACCGAACCTTTAAATTGGATCAGTCGGTCAAATCGGGCCAGGCGATAAAATCGGCAGAGCAAATTTCTTTTAGCAGCAAAATGGGATTTTTTTCGTTTTTTTGCCTGGTAGAGCATTAAATGCGGATTTAAAAAAAGAAAGAAAAAAGTTTGCGGAAGTCCACGTTTTCCGAAATATAGGTCTCCAAAGCTTGAATGTATAAACGCGATTTATTATCCGATCCTGATGAAATAAATTTCATAAATCGTTAAATTTATATTCCAACTAGTCGCCCGGCAGGGCAGGGGGGATCAAATTCCCTCTGTACCATAAGTCGATGTGTGACAAAATCAGAAAAATCGCGCGAGTTTTTAGAAATATTTTTTTTTTATTTTGGTGTGTAAAAACTACAAAGGACACCAGAAATAAAAGACAACAACAACAACGACAAAAGACAACAACACCAAAAGACAAGAACAACAAGTTGGTTAAACGAAAAAAGTGAGGTTAGAAAACATTTTTTAAATGAGCCCTCAATGGGTTAATAAAAGGAAATATATTTACATACGGAGTTATAGAGTCTCACAAGAGCTTTGTAATGATACATATTTCAAGCAGATCCGATGATAAATACCTGAGATATGACCGATTATATACTCAAGCTTTAAAGGCCTATATCTCAAGAAGTTAGACCTAGCGCAAAAAAGAAAACTTATTTTTGAACTCAGCGCAAACGCCTTTACCGTTGGTGAAATTTTAGTGCAGATCTGATTTTGCTGCTCAAATAGTTTTATGCCAAGTCGGCACACATTTTAAAGCCAATTTCATCGGTGGTGGCGTGAGTTTCAAAAAATGTTTTGTGACGGCGACGCGTTGGAAAAATTTCGTTCTCCTTTCGTCTGTCAAACAGTTGATTTTTTGTGCGTATTTTTATTATGGTTGTAATTAACAGTTTTGCAACAAAATGTACGCCAGTTTAAAATGAGGTAAACAAATTAAACTTCAGTTTTTACAGATTAAAATTGTATGAGTAATCTTCTAAGTTAGCCCGGGTTAACAGAGTTATCTTTCGAAATGCATTAATCTTAATCGGTGTAAATGCCGTATAAGTATGAATTATGCATTTCCAAATTTCAACGCATTGAAACTTCGTGTTTTGATTACAAGCAAGCGATTATCGCATGCTAAGTTAAAAGGAAAACGGCTATTTAGCGATGAGTAATGTTATTCAAAATTATGGCAAAGGGTTGAATATGGTAATAGATGTCACAAAAAATTACAAACTTAGCGTAAATGATTCGTGTCGCTAATTCTTCGCTAAGTGCTTCATACAAAACAAGAGATTATATAAGCCAGCGGTATAAACAAACCAGGCTTAATGTGTTCATATGGAAAGTTTGCTCATATTTGCACCGCTTTTTTATCACTTCCCTTCTTCCCTTTATTTTTATTAGCATAAACTCTGTATTCAGTTGTTGAGAATTTTTCGAAACGAAAAATTTTGCTGCGAAAAGTTGGCAACTATTTTTGATTTACCTTGCAAATATTTCAATTGTTATTCCTCTACGCGCTGCATTTTAATTAACGCATGTGGTGTTATTTATATTTGTTGAACTAATCATAATGCTAAAATTCAACAATTGTTTTCGTACGAACTCGGTAATTCGAACCCTGTAATTGAGTTTGCCTATGAAATTTTCGCAAAGAGCTAAGTACCAAGAAAAAGAAAAGTGAGCGAAATTTTCGGTTCATGAAATTTACATTAGTGGTATTCATGCAAACAAGAAAACCTGGAACTTTTGCCCTGCGTAAGTTTTCGCCGAAGCGTTTCATGCACTGAACCAAATGGAGTGGTGAAATCAACGAAACCGTAGGTTAATTTGACGATATTTTATCACTATAGACCTAACAAAAAGCGGCTGTTGATTTGACTAAATTTTTTTTTGTAATTTTTTCGTTTTCTCTTGAGTAGTAAATTTGACGAATTATCGTCAAATTGAATAATATTTTTTATTCACTTTGATAAAAATTCGTCAAGTTGAATAAAATTATATATTAAATTGCACTAATGGTTTTATTCAATTTGACGATATTTTGTCGATTTTGAACCACAATAAAAATGCTTTTATATATATTCTTATATTTCATATTTAATATGGCAACCATTTTGCTTTTACAATTCTATATTTTACAAAGCATATACATATTTATTACAATTATATGAAGTTGAATAATTCGTGTGTAAGGAAATAAAAGTACAATTAGGCTCCAAGATAAATACTGACATACAATTTGGGGCCCCGGGAATCCAAGCTCCAATCCAAGGCTGTCTCAAACAGGTTTTGCCAAAAGTCCGAACATCAGGAGTAGAAATCATTGACCAAACGAATGCGGAGATCATGTGGGAACTGTTTTACACAAATAGTATTGTATTTCGCTGCTGTTAAAATACCAAATGCATTCTGGTTTGGATATTTCACGGTTTATCCTTAACATCTTGGTAATGTAATGAATAGTGAGAATTTATGAAACTACATACATATTCTCCAGTAGTCACATGTATTTCCAAGAAAACATTTGTTCAATAACCTCAAGTCACTAATTGATTTCTGTTCAGACAATAGTATCTGAAAACACGTAAATTTAAAAATACAATATTAGCAAACAATATTAAAAAAATTTAACAAATAATATTACTCACGGGAACTATATTTATTAACAATTACTAAAAGCGTTGATCTATTCGCAAATGACGCTCACGCTATTACTAAACTGTCACTGTATTTGTAAATGGCGCGCACACAACTACTATTTCATATTGACGAAATTTTGTCAAATTTAACAAAAATATCGGCAAATTTTAATAAACCGCGTTGTTAAAAGTTACTAAAAACTTTCGTTGATTTCACCTACGACAATTGGTTCAGTGTGAGGCACCAAGTAAAGCTGTTCAGTAGTGTATCTATGCAGCAATTGTCAAAAAAGGGTGATAAAGTAAATAAACAGAGTAAAATTAAAAGTATATGCTTTACCTATTCCATCATTTTATTTTTTTCACATAAATCAAAAACCCTCTCTTTTTTCAATACAAAAATATTGACATTGAAATGTCAAAAGTTTACACGTTTCTCCATCCCACGTTTGCGCAGCAAATTTGCCTCGAAAACTTTCCACTTTTGTGTAAGTCGCTTTGTATGGGAAATTTGTTTGTTTTGACGTTTGCTGTGCAAGTTTACTATGTTTTCGAGTTTACGAGGTTCTTCGAGCTTTCATGAAGACCACTAATAATATTTTTGATACATGTACTTCTTGTGGCAACGAAAATCTCATAAAAACTGAAAACCGGGTTTTACGAAAACAATTGTTTGGGAAACCACTCCCGACATTTTGATTATTTTAACAAACAAACTGCATGCGTTAAAAATAAAATGGTGTGTGAAGAGGTAATATTCCTGAAATAATTGCAAGATAAATCAGAAATTTCCGTTTAAAGTAAATGACAAAATTTAGCAAAGAACTGAATGCGAGGACTTATTTAGAGCTCTAAAGCCTCCGCTCGAGGTCAAAACTGAGGATGGGGATTAAATACATCAATTTTTTTTTTATCGATATTTAAAAAAAAAGTATTTACCACATGTATTGGACTCCTCTGTCCAAAACTCCTACAAAATCTTAAAAACTGGTTATTTGTTCGATTGTCTCTGCATTTCTGAGTTATAGATATTTTTCAAATTCAATTCATTTCATAATAATTGGCGCCAGAAAACGGAAAGGCCGAAAACAGCACAAAAGTCGATTTCGGCTATTTCCTAAAAAAAACGATCACCCGAACGAATCTCGACTTATAGAACCCCAAACAATCGTGATATCATTGGAAGTCTCTTTTGCAATTAATTTATAGTTGGTCGACATTATTTGCACCATAGATAAAGGAAATAATAGATATAGCGCGCCCATTGTCAACTTTGTTCACAAGGTGCTGTCCTGTACTACTGTCACTTTCACTGAAGTTTCCTATAATTCTCATTGACGTTTATTCAAAATTGTGGGAAATTTTTGTGAAAATAATAAAATACAAAATTTATGTGATTTTACATAATAGCATTTTTTCTTATATAAAAAACAATTTCAAAGCCATGACGCCGGTGTTGGGATATCAACAGGAGAAAACAAGTAAGACCCCCCAAAGATGAACATTCCGGATCGCCTTTTTAATCTGAAAACTTCCCAGACCGTTAAGAGTGTCTGAGGAGTCTCAACAAAGAATGGTAGCTGCACTAGGGGAAGAACCAATTTATTAGGACATGGACGGTGGTGACTTGGCTTTTCAATTCGATGGCCACCAGAAGTTCTACTTTAAGTAACGTGTTGTATTCTTGATATTTTTGTTGAAATTTTTTTTTTTTTTTTTTTGATATGAAATTTTAAATTTTTATTGTCATATATTTTGCCTTTTTTTGGGAACAAAAAAAATCCCATTTATTGCTTTCTACGACATCTAGAAAATTACCCATTACACTAAAGTTTTCCCAACACTTGTGCTTCATCTATTTGTTTACTTTATCTATGATTTGCACTACTCAGGGCACACTAATCACGGTAGTAGCAGTAAATATTTGTGTAATCCTGTGCTAAATCGCACTTGGCTTCTGTCAAACTCAGCTGATAAAAATGTAAACAAAATGTGCATTTTTGAATCAGTTGTGATATAATTGGAAAGAAATATTTGCCAAATTAATGAAGATTGAAATTAATAATTGAAATTGTTTGATGCTGCAGTTGAATTGGTTTTTCCCTGTGAAACTCTAACTCGTATTCGCGTCTGTTGTTTAATTCCGCGTCTGTAAACAACTTATAACCAACAAATGTAAACAAATTTGACATTTCCCAAGTGCGTCAAATGAAAAAAATCAAATCAGCTGTTCTAACGATACAACCTTGTCTTTCAACCATGGCACTACTCCTGTAAACAAAATTATTCGCCAACAACATTTCGATATCAGCTTTTCAAAGTACCGATTATCAGCATTTAATTACTCACTGTTTTAACATCTCTACTGTTATACAGATGTATTAGGACAAGTACCGCATAACAGCTCTGTCTTTATTCAGCCAGTTTGAAAAGCTCTGCTCTGAGAACTGTCATTGTAATTAGCAGCTGTCCAGTTTAGTGGAAAGCATAAGGAAAATATCAATTGAGCTCATTATTCCGCCTGGTTCCACAAGTTACTAAATAAAAATATAATATTTTATAAAGAAACGCCGGATTAATTACCATCATGACTAACACAATTGTAAACAAAATTCTGTTGGTGGCCGGATTCGCCAGTTTATTGCACGCGGCCTATTCAGCAGCTCATTGTAAGTAAAACATTTGGCCAAGTGAAATGGTAACATTAACTTATTAATTTCTTCAACAGATCGGACTTACCTACGTCTTACAGAGGAGGAGTTCTCCAAATTGCCTTTGGATGTAAGTATCAGCAGCCATTTATAATGTGTACCCGTGATTGACCTTTGTTTGTTTTCAGATTGTAGTCCAAATTGTTGTGAGTTTAGTTGTGGTCATTTACAATGTGATACAAGTGGTGGGCAATTTCAAGGAAATTCGTGCCACTGTCGATATGCAAGCCAAGTCATGGGACACTTTAGGTAATTTCCCTTCATTCTATTCGTTCAATCATCGTGGCAAAGCGCTTTCAGCTAACTATGTCCCTGAGGAGGAAAGTGAATCTTAATCAAAGTCGGATTCAAGTGAAGTTTGGATGGGGGTCAGCATTATGTTTAGATAAATACATGAATACATTTAAGTTAGCAGCATTTCGATTTTCATTCATTGCTATGTGTCGACGATATTAAAAGTATCTGAGCTACATATTTGTGCTGCGGTTATTTGGAAATGGAGTTGCCTTGTGTTTGTATTTACTATGATTCAATGATCAAGTTGACCAAAGGTGGAAAACAAAATATAACCGAAGGTATTGGGGCATCAAAAATACGTCGGATCTAATGATGACTTGAATGAATGAATAACCTGCTGAAGACGATATCGTAGTATTATTCGGCGGTTACACGCAAGTCGTCGGTGGTGCAATGGTTAGTGTGCGCGGCTCTTGTACATGAGATCCGGGGTTCGAACCCTGCTCTAAGCACCTTCAAATTTCTTTCGGCGGCGGTCACCTCGCATAGTGACGGCGACACTATCGAGTATATAGCCATGAAAAAGCTTCTCAAAATACCGTTCGGAATCGGTGTAAAACTGTAGGTCCCAATCAGTTAGTGAAAACTGGAAAGCGCACAGCTCAGTGATTGTGAGAAGTTCTCCCCTGTCCCTTCATGGGATGTAATGGGAAACCATTTATTTATTTTTACACGCAAGTATAATATCGGGATTAAAGGATTTTTTATATTGGAAATTAACATTTTTAATCCTAATGCTTTAATCACCGCCTGTGTAGAAGACATATTAGGCTCCATACAAACAACAGTTAATAATAAGTAACCAGTTTGTTTAGGCTTTAGCAATAATCCTTGTAAGGTCATCCATATTAAAGCATCTTAGCCGACACGTCAGATATAGAAAATCAATGGTAATCTCCAAATGAAATGACTGAATTCATGTTTATTTTAAATCCCCTTTTACGGCAAATTGGGTTGGAATTTGCATATAACTTTTACAGATTGATAATCTTTAGACAAAAACTGCCAACTACATTCCTAAAGTACTTTAATATTTAGTTACAATGAATTCAAGAAAAATTATTGGAAACGTTTTAAAAAATCCCAAATCCTTAATTTTTAGTAAAACCTTTAAATTAAAATTTTTCGCAGCTCTCATTAATTGATGAATTTATAAAATAGTCTGGGACATGAAAGGTTAACATCAGATCCGATATATTGTATTCATAGAAGAAATAGAAAAACTTAACGTTGACCTTAGCAGATGCATTTACAATATTTGTATTTCCATTTAAGTGGATGTAAAGGTTGGGCCCTATAAAATTTGGACGTTGAACCTACCGTTATTTCCGAGCAGATGACCAGTTTGACATTTATGAACAGGTATTAGTTAAAGATCAGACATTTACGAAATGGGTCGCTTTTGGCTTGAAAAAAATTGGGAAATATTAAAATCTTACTTCCAAAGTTCTGATTCTTTAAGTCAAACTAATAAATTCGATAGAAATAGATCATCAACGAAGTTTGAACTCGTGTACGTACATTGGATGGTGGTACATTGGACATGGGTTCAATAACACCAGATAGAGCCAATAGTAAACAACTTCCAACAAAAGAACAACAACCGAATTTCGTGTTTTTGTGGCAAACTGTTTGTGTTAAATACAATACAACGATAAAATTGCAAAATACATTTAAATTTTTCAGTTCTACACCAAAACGACATGAAAAAGTTAAGTGAACATATTTTGTAACTCCACCTGGTGTAAGTTAATTTTATATTTAATTTCTCTCATTTCCACAAACCTACCACGAAGAGTGTGAAGTGAAACGTCAGATGAGAGAATAAATCATAGAGTAAATCTTAGTAGAGAAAATAGCTTTGTCTGTTTACTTTTCCAGCAAGATTTATCCAGTAACTTTTTGCAGAGAGTAAAAAAATTGTACGCTCTTTTTTTCTCTATTCCAAAAAGTAAACAGACAACATTTTGTGAAATATTGCAAGAAAACAGCTGATCGGTGTGTAAACAATTGAAATAACAAAGCAAAAGAATTTTAGCATATGTGTCGCACGGTATTTGCACGTTTCCAGCATGAAGTAAAATGTTTTGTTTATTATAATTTATTATAAACGTTAAAAATCAACACAATTCTAACTACTTACCTCTGCCATTGTTAAATTTCAACTTTATTCTTCTTTTTCGCACAAAAATATTGCAATCAAAATGTAAATAAAAAACAGCTGATCCAACTTGCAAAATCTTGATAGAAGAAATTCCTCCAGTAACATTTTGCAAGTTCTCTATCATCCAACTGTCAAAAAATTCTCTCTTTGGCTCTCTCGTTGCAAAAAGTTTTGCAGTAAACAGACAACATTTTGTACAATATTGCAGTAAACAGACAGACCTATTATTTGGCTCATCTGACGTTTCCTTTCACACTCTTCGTGATGCGGTCGGTGTGATAGAGAGATGTTTGACGAAAAGTGACATACACCAGGTGGAATTACAATAACTTCTTGCTTTAATTTTTCATGTCGTTTTGGTGCAAAACTGAAATTAAAATGTGTTTTAAACTTTTTTATTGACAGTTATTGTTAGCATACATTTGTGTTGTATTTAACACAATAATTTTAACACACAAAACGAAATGCCGTTGTTGTTATTTTGTTCGATGTTTTGAACCATTGCCTCTATCTGGTAGTAGTAAAGCAATTCTTTTCAACATCAAACGTAAATATCACACCAGGCCAAATGTCATAAATTTGGTGGGAGAACTAGTAGATCTACTATAAGTATTAATCTATGACTATATGTAAGTATTAGTCTATGGAATAAATGTATCTACACTGGTGGTCAGAGAAATAGGTGTGAGGATATCTTGTTGAGTCAATTTAAGAAAGATTATAGAATAAAATTCCTACAAAGAACAAAACCAAATTTTAAGTCTGGCAACGCTGTTATAAAAAAAAATACTCCTAAAAATGTATGGCCCTATAGTGCACAACGGCGAGTATCGGCGACGCATGAATCATGAGCTGTATGAGCTTTATCCTGACATTGACGTAGTTAAGCGGATCAAGAAAACGCGATTGCGCTGGCTAGGCCATGTCAGTAGAATGGATGAAGACGAACCAGCACGAAGGGTTTTCGAAACCGAACTCGAAGGAAAACGAAAAATAGGAAGACCAAGACTCCGCTGGAGGGATCAGGTTGAGGAATCCCTGCGTACACTGGAGAAATAAAGCAAAAGATCGAACTGGTTGGCGAAATATGTTATCTTCGTTTTGTAAGGTCCCTGACCCCCCGGGGTTGTCCGAGACCGGATAAGTAAGTAAGTAACACTGTTATAAATCGAATTTACGCAAGGCCGTTAACGTAGATGAGAGTGATAAAAACACGTGCAGTTTTTTTGGTTAGACTAGTATTTGGCGTGGACAGTGAAATATGTAGGTGCATTTTGTGTAAAGTGGTAAAAAAAAAAATATTATAAAACTTATTTTACAAAGGTGATTAACTATTTTAAATAAGCTTATTAGAGCACAAAACTAATATTTTTTTTGTATACTAGATGGGTCGTGGACATCATTGTAGTGATGAAGAAAAACGGCTTGTCCATCAGCTTCGAATGCAAGGAAAAACTTATAAATTCATTGCAACAGCGCTAGAACGATCTGAAAACTTTGTTACAAATGCCTTAAAACCTAAAAACAATATTGAAAAACGCGGGTCAGTCAAATAAACCTCTCCAGCTACAGACCATCGCATTGTAACTTTAGCTAAAAGGGATCCCTTCAAGTCTTCCAAGGCAATTGCAAGCTAAATTGAGAACGTTGTATCATCCCGAACGGTTCGGCGAAGGTTAGTAGACGCAAAGCTACCAGGAAGAATAGCTCGAAAAGTTCCACTACTCAGACAGGCAAATTTAAGGAAGATGAAAGACTTTGCTTTAGTTCATAAAACCTGGTGCGGATCCGAAGGAGAAAAAAATTACGAAATATCCTATGGAGTGATGAAACGAAGATAAATTTGTTCGGCAATGATGCAGAAACGAATGTCCGTCGACCAAAAGGAAAAGAATTCCATGCCAGATTTACGAAAAAGACAGTCAAACACGGAGGAGGATATGTCAAGGTATGGGGCTGTTTTTCCTGGGACGGTGTAGGTCCTATACATTTGATAGAGAACACTATGGACAGATTTGTGTACAAAAATTTGTTGAAAACAGTTATGCTGCCATATGCTGAGGAAAATATACCACTTGTTTGGAAATTTCAGCAGGACAATGACCCAAAACACTCATCAAAATTGGTGAGTGGTTGGTTCCGGGTAAATAAAGTGGATGTTCAGTGGCCAAGCCAGTCACCCGATCTCAATCCCATTGAGAACCTTTGGGGTGAACTGAAGATGCGACTTTCGAAGCTTTCCTGCAATAATAAAAAATAATTATGGGACAATATTCAACAGGCATGGTATAATATCCCACAAGAAACTTACCGGAATTTAATTTCGTCTATGCTTAAAAGAATCGAAGCTGTCCTTAAAAATAATGGAGGTTATACCGGATATTAGCGTCCCTTTCCGATGTTTCCTAAAAACACTAACAATAAAGTTCAAGTTTGAAGTATTTCTTAAGTTAAATATATTTACACCTATTTTACTGTCCATTACAATGTTTATTATTAATTTTAAGTTTTTTAACTCCAATGTAACTGAAATATACTTTTTGTGTACATAATAGATATTTACTTTATAATATAAAAAAATAATTTCATTCATTCATTTATTTATTTAGTATTTAAAATACTTTTCATACAACAAATTCTCAAAAATATTTGCATTACAATTTAAATATTATTGTTTTTTATAAAAAATACACAATTTCTTTTAAATACAGTATTATTTGTTTCAGATTTTATATAATTTGGTAGTGTGTTAAAAAATTTAAGTCCTTTGTAGAAGAGTGTTGCCTGCATTGCTGTCGTCACTACTCGGTTTAGTCTGAAGTCTTCAGAATTTCTAAGTCCATACGGTTGTAATTCGCCTACGTAGTTTATTTGTTCACATAGATATTCTGGTGCGTTGTCCTGCTTCATTTTTCGTATAAATATTAGGGTATTTAATTTCAGTCTGTGTGTTATGTTAAGCCATTTTAAACATTCAAGCATTGTATGTATGGGTGTATATCGATTGTACTTTAGAATACTTCGCATTGCTTTATTTTGTAGTTTTTGCATCCTTTCCAATTGGGATTCACGGCAGCATGTACATATATAAAATTGTTGATCCAAATTCGAAGTGAGGTTTTATCATTGTATTGTAAATGTGTATCGCAGTCATGTTGGAAATATTATTTCTTATTCTTTTGAAAAAACCAATTTTTTTACATATATATTCAATATGTTCTTTAAACTGTAGTTTTGCGTCTATTATAAAACCAAGGTATTTTATTTTATTTACTTTTTCAATAATTTCACCATTTATTTCAAAATTTTCATCGCTAATCATATTAATTCCCATTGTCTTCGTCTTTTTTTCATTTAGTTTAAGTTTATTCATTTTCAACCACATGTTTATGTTATTTATATCGAGCGTCATATTTTCCCGGCATTGGGTGTCCGTATCTCCCTCTGTGAAGATTAGTGTGTCATCCGCATATAAAACAATCTCACTTTTCTCTAATACATCGGGCATATCATTTATATATATAATAAATAATAATGCACCAAGAATCGAGCCCTGTGGTATACCGTAATCATTGTCTATTTTTTCAGACAAGGCACCATTAACTTTCGTAATTTGTTTCCTATTTGATAGGTATGATTCAAACCATTTTAACTCAGTGCCTCGTATTCCATACATGTAAAGTTTTTTAATCAATATGCTTCTGTCTATTGTCTCAAATGCACGTTTAAAATCAAGAAAGACTGCCATTATCTTCCTATTTTTTTCTATATTCTTCCAGCGACTTATTACGTAGTTACCAGTGGTCTCACAAGAGTACTCTTTTCGGAAACCCGACTGGTATTTTGACAAAATGGAGCAATTTTCAATATATTTTTCTAATTGATCTTTCACGACTTTTTCTAATATTTTTTCACATGTTTTCAACGTATTGATGGGCCGATAATCTTCACAATATTTAGTTTTTGACACTTTTTCAATAGGTGTTATCATTGTTTCTTTCCAGTTTTCTGGGAATTTTCCACTTTTTAATGAATTATTAATAATATTTAACAATACTTTTCCCGTTTTATCCCAGCTATCAAGAATCATCTTCGTTGATACCTTATTGTAGTCAGGCTTATTTTTCAATTTCCTAATTACCTATTATCTATTCTTTAAAATTCCTTAATATGTTAAAAATTAACAATAAAATCAAAAATATTGCAGTTTTCTTAAATATAGAACCGCACACCTATTTTTCTGACCACCAGTGTATGTAATGAATTAGTCTATGTTTGAAAATAACCAATAAACATTTGTGTTGGAAATCAAGTTGATTTCAACTTGAATTCCAGACATGTTTTCCAATTTCAAGTGTTGAATTATACTTCAATAACACTGTAAAACAATAGCAATCTCCAGGGAAATTAACCATTGAATTCAATTCGATTATGAAAGTGTAATTACAGTTGAATTCAAGGCTCGAATTACAGTTGAATTTAAGTAGAAAATAAGTAAGTCAGTGCCCTGGAATTCAAGGAAGAAATTACATTTTAATTCCAGCTTTAAATCAGTATTAATATACTCTAATTCAAGCCGTGTATTTATTTTATTTTCAACCCCCTATTTAGAACGAGCACAGTTGCTTGGAATTGACCATAATTAGAAATCCATATATTTAACTGGAATATAAATTGTTATCATTCATACATAACGCTATAAACTAGGAAGAGCGAATGGATAATTTGTAAATAAAAATTAATTTAAAATATAAAATTTTATGAGTTATCTGATGGAGCTGCAAATTTGTCCCTTTATTATCTGCAATGACAGAATTAGTATTAACATAATCAGGTCCTCGATATCTAGATATCTACTTACCTATTTTATGGCTCGTCTAGATTGGATTCTGGGCCGCTAAATGGGTTATTGCAGTCCATGTGTAAATGGTATCCAAAAGACGAGTTTCGTTTGTAGCTCTTCCACTTCTTCGTCCTAGAAATAAGCGCTGCAAAATGTTGTTTATTTGTTAATTGAAATCAAAATCAATACTTACCATATTCGTTGAATTGACCTTAGAGTCACCGTTTTTGATTTAGTTCATTTTCCGATATATTCGAATATTAAATTACTATTAAATATCCCATAGCTGACAAATATTATTGATGGCAATTTCAAATAAAATATTTTCAAAAAACTTCAAACTGGTTTGAAAACGAAGATTAAAATCAAGTTTTAATTCAAGCAATACTCAAACACTTGAATTTTCGGAATTTTGGTGTTTATTGTATTTGATTTCAAGTGTAAATTTAAACAATATTCAAACATTTGAATTTTCGAAATTTTTGTGCTTATTGGGTAAGTACGATTGCCAATGGTATTGACATTTTTTTTGGATTTGCATTTCGAAAGGTAATTCAAATTAAACTACAAATTATAATTGCCATATAATTAATTTGCCCCATGTATGGAAAATATTGACGCTGTAGATGAAAGTGTGGTCGATCAGCCGTCATCATCAACTCGCCACCGTTCGCAGTAATTGAACACTTCTCGCATCTCTTTGCTCTTTGCTTTGCTTTGAATTTGACATAAAGACCTCGGTATGAAAGCTTGTAAAGTCCAAGAAGTGAAGCCTCTTCACCATCTGATGCGTTTTATCTTCGCTGAATGGGCTGAAGATCGATTGGCTGAAGGTGAGCATTTTTGCCGAAAATCATCTTTTCATATTCATTCGCCTCGGGTACTGCGTTAGGAAACAAAATTGTAGCATTTGGGGCGCGGAAAATCCACACGTCGCCGAGGAGAAGCCGATGCATCCACAATAAACGACTGTAGCGGGTTTTGAAATGGCGGCATCATATTCTTATTTTCCTACTACCATGAGCACGGAACCGCCCTTACCGTCAATGGCGAACGTTACCGTGGTGCCATGCTCAGAGATTTTTTGTTCCCAAAAGTTAAACAGGATGTCATGGACGACGTATGGTTTCAACAGGACGGCGCTACGTGCCACACAGCCAACGTTACAATCCGCCAAAACTCACAAGTCCATTAGCCGTCTCGCAGCTGCGATTTCACTTCGTTAGACTATTGTCTCTGGAGCGCTGTGAAAGATAAATGTTACGCAAACAATCCCGACTTCATTGAGGCATTAAAACATGAAAACGACTCTGTCGTTCACGATATAGAGTCCCAAACAATCGAAAATGTACTGCAACATTGGGCAGATCGAATGAGGTACTGTAAAGCAAGTACTGGCAGCCATTTGAGCGATTTTGTGTTTCGTTCATAAATTCCAATGATGGCCCTTACCAAAAAAATTATAATTTTGGGAAAATGTACATTAATATTTCTGTAAAAGCGAAATTAAATTCAAAATTTTACATGACTCAACCTTTATTATTTAAACGCATTGTGCAGTTTTATGCACAGAGTAATGACGTATAGAGACGCCAACTCTCTAGCATGAATGTGCTCATATAATATGCATATACCCCCGTATTCATAACGTCTGACTAGCGATTGTAATTCATAACAGTTCAACTAATCTTGATCTGCTTGCAAATTTGAGAGCTGGTCATAAGTGTTAATCGGTATAAAAAGAGTGCAAGTATTTCCTTTAATAATCAAAAAGTATATATAAAAACATGATCGGATGATATCAAATTCTTTTTGTGAATCTAAAAACCACTCTTGTACATGATAACTTGGGTTCGTTCCTGCTCTGGCCACCTCACATTTCTTTCGACGGCGGTCGCCTCACTAAGTGACGGTGACTCTAACGAGTACTTAACCATGAAAATGCTTCTCAAATTACCGTTTTGGGACCGGTGTAAAACTGTAGGTCCCAGTCAGTGAGTGCAAAACTAGAAAGCGCACAGCTCTCTGGGAAACGGCTAAAGTTCTCGAAATTGAAATTGAAGAAAAAATCAGGAATGCGTCAAATTGAAAAATTATAAAATAACTTTAGGGACCTATGGCGCCCACAGGGTCCAAAAAACCGGTACATCCATGTTCACTTGGGTATAGGTAAGTGTGGGTACTTCAACGAAAGGTATTCGTCGCACGAATTCTGCGGTACCAATATGTTTTTCATTCGATGTCTGTAAGCCCATTTAAGCCCACTTTTGCTTTATCATATGGGGCCCTTGAGATCCGATATCCGGGCCCAACTACAAAACACAGAGTGTGGGTATTGATATGAAAGGGAATAATATACCCATTGAATTGAAAGCAATTTCGTACAAGTTCAACTAAATTAAGTTTTTTTTAAAAATTTCACGTGATTTTGAATAAAAATGTTGTTTACAAAAATCGCGCGAATGTTTTATAACTCAAAAATACTTGCCGAAGTGTTGGACCTACCCCAGAGCAGAGATGGGAGCGAGTCACGTGATTGGCGCGATTCACGTAATAGTGACTAAATTAAGTGATTTTTACCATGTTTATTCAAAAAAAAATTTTAAGATAGGTTTTAGAGAGTGTCCCTTTTAAGGGACACTATGCATTAGGAACACTAGGCGTATGATACATTTTAAAACAATCTTTGGGATGAAGTCCTTTATCACATTTAGTACAAACAAAGTTCGACTTTTTTCCACAATAGGAGCATCGTCGGTCCGTTTTTGAGTACTCTACTATATGGTTTATATTATCAAAACGTAGATCGTCGTTGATATGTAACCTGCTTACACGTCTGGCTGACGGGACTCCATATCTCTCTAAATATGTTTGTGCTAAGTACCGACGGAAAATCAGTAAACTGGCACAAGCTTTATTATTTGCATCGACCTTTTTCATAAGGAGCCATGCATTTACAACCGATGCATCGAGTAAATAGGCGAATATTGGCCACCACCACTAACGTTGATGTATACGCGTCCGATATACGGTCACCAGCTGATCCATTTTGTCAACTCCGCCCATCCCCTGATTATAATGCTAATGCTGCACAGCTCCCTGTCCTCTTATATAACGTCTGCATGTACCATTTTCAATGCCATCATAATTTGTGGCAATTGTTACCACGTTATTATCTTTCCATCTTACAAGCAAAATATTCCCATTGTTGGAGAAGCGATAGTCGTGGGATCCTCGCTGTTCTCTTTTCATCTCCGAAATTGGTCGAAGTGGGCACTTCTCTGTTCGTCCATCCCTTGTAGTTCCGGATGTGCAGATACCCAGGCTCGACAAATGACGAAGTAATTTTACCGAAGTAAAGTAATTATCAATGAAAATCTATATACAAAATTTACCAAATTAGTATGTTTAGAATCAGAAGTTGAATATATTATACATGTAATCGGTGAATCGCTTTACCTTGAATCCCTTGTTATGTGGTATATTTGCTCCCGTAAGAAGATCAATAACTTTGTCGCCTCCAACACCAAATCCTTGGGTAACGGCCTCAGGGTTTTTTCCAGTGTAAATGTAAAATTGAAACATAATGCCTTCACTTGAGTTCAGTGCCCAGTTTTTAAATCCAAATCTAATAGGCTTACCGCGAATGTACTGTTTCGCATAGTGTTTTCCACAGTAAGGAATCATACTTTCATCAATTGAAAGATTTTCATCTAGAGGGCGGATCGCATAAATATCGGTTTGTTGCAAAACCCCATCAAAAGCTTCCAATTCCTTTAATATTTCGGCTACAGTGAGCCTCTCCCTCTATTTCTTAAATAATTTTAATATAATTAAATAAATTATACATTGAACTCTAATGTTATCAGGATAATCAATGAAATTGAATACTGGTCAATATTTTGTTAACCGCAACTGTATACTTGAAAAAAGGACGACTTTGCCACGCCCATTATTGTACCTCCCATACAAAAGTTGCGCACTGCATACGAGAAAATATTACATAATACTTATACCAAATTTAATAGAGGCTGTTTTGTTTTTCCAAATTCCGAGATTTAACAGTTGATCAGCGTTTGACGTAATATAGGTTAAAAGATCGAATGCATGTAAACGCCCAAATAGAACCATAAACCATCAACAAGGCCGCGGCAGCCACATGAATGAAATCGTGTTCCATAAGTAATTGGAATATTTGATATTTATAATAAAGCCATTATATACTAAAAGGTGTTAATCTTAGTTAATTGTATTTAATTTTTAATAATATACTTGTATTTGTGGACCACCCTGTCTATACCCAGCGGCGGTATTTGCGAGGCCTTCCACGAATAAGGCATGCGGAATCATTCTTTGGTATTGCCTACTTTAATAATGCCTGCGATATGCATGATTTTATAAGGCTTCCACAGGCCTGTTAAAAGAATGCCAGAAGACGCTGTTGTTCATGAAACCCTGTCTTTCCACATGTTCGCAATTCGTCGTTGCAAATCATAACATCCGATAGCCCAGTAGATAAAGCGTCCGATGGTAAGTTCTAAGGTCATGTGTTCGATTACTGTGGCTGCAGAATTTTAAAAAAATCATTTATAAGAATTACAATTGGTTAAAGTATAAATCTGAAATATGAAGCTAATTTCCATATATATTTTTTTATTTTTACGTAAGTCCTTCTAAATCTACTCTTTTTGCAGGCCTTCATAAGGCCTTCTAGTAGAGAGGGATGGAAGGCCTTGACTCCCAATCTCACGCAATGTTATAAATAAAGGAGGAGGTAATGTGTAGGGAAGGCCTGCCGTATTCTATAGAATGCCTTCTTGGTCATGATTTCAGGCCTTCCAGCTCCTGATTTCCGCCGCTGGGTTATTCTATGACATATGCCTCCATCTCTATGAGTTAGGGTGCTCGAATATGTATGGTCTACGAAATTGTGTTTTATTATCGAATATAAAGCGTAAAGTGCCCGCAGTACTACAATTTTTGAATGTTGCAGTTTTAGCACTTTTTTTTTGCAAATTGCACTTTTATTGGAATGTTTTTTTTTGTTAGCTTCGGGCAACACTGTATCCAGGTACAAAGTTGTCTCCAAATTCACTGAACGCGTTCTTCCAAAGTATAAGTTTAAGTATCACTGTACTTGTAGTTAGTTTAAAATGCACTGAGGTGTAAAGTGGTACGTAGTGTCATTTACCGCAGTCATTTCCATCCGGCGCTTCATACTGAACACATAAAAAATATTAAATATTAAAACAGTGGGACTATGAGTTTTACTTATTTCAAACTATAATTGTTAAGTATAGATTTTTCTTCAGTACATAACTCCGTGAACAAATGTCTGAGGTGCATAAAAAATAAACAAACGGTTGGTTTGCTTTTATTTGGCTTTTTTAATTTACAATATATTTTCTTTTCTACAACTGAGAAAATATTTTTTTAACACCAAAAGCTGTTATTTCCACGAAGAGCACACTTTTCAGAATGTGTGTTTGTATTCCCACGCACAGTGGGGAAGAGCGTGGTTTCAGCATTTGAAATTTTAAGCCACACTTTTTGACCGATTTGAAGACGTTAATATAAATAATTTTCTGAACGAAACAGGGTTTTTATACTAAAATCATGACCATTATTTTGTAACTTTTTGCCAAAGTCCACAAAAATTTGGGTTTCTTCCATTTAGATGAAAATATGTATTGGAATTTAGATACAAATCAATGTCGAGAAGTTTGTAAAATTTCAAATTTAAAGACCCACGTTGACGCGGCAATGGTAAATAAGAAGACAGTCACCGCACATAATAGCCAATTTAGAATGTGATTGCGAATGTCGTTAGCACAAAAACTGACGCCTTGGGAAAGTACACACTATTTCTCCCAACTTTTGGAGTGTTCGTGAGGATGTTCAAGTTGTAAAATTAAAAATGTTCTACTAAAAATGTATTTACATACATATTTTCCACAGAGTAATCATATACATACCTAGAATAGCGACTTCTTTCAGAAAACTTACGAAGTTTGGTGTGGTTGCATATGGACGTTGCATGTTGGAAAGTATTTCTTTAATAATAACAGATAGAGGCATTAGTTCAAGCCCTTCCACAATAAATCAGCAATCAATAACGTCATAGGAATGGTTGTAAGTGAACATTGGATGGTGGAAAGAATGGATTCAATAATACCAGATAGAGGCAATAGTACATAACGTCCAACAAAGCAACAATAACCGCATTTCGTATTTTTGTGGCGAAATAGTTGTGTTAAATACAATACAAGTGCATACCAACGATAAAAGTCAACAAAAAAAGTGCAAAATACTTTTAAATTTTTCACTTCTACACCAAAACGACATGAAAAAATTCACTTCACTTTTACACCAAAACGACATGAAAAAATTAAAATGAACATACATATTTTGTAACTCCACCTGGTGTAATTAATTTTAAATTTAATTTCTCTCATTTCCACAAACCTACGACGACAAGTGTGAAATGAAACGTCAGATGAGAGAATAAATGTGTCTATACTATATTCGTCTATGGCGTGTGTACTATAAAATTTAAAAGCTTTAGTCAAAAGTTCAACATGTTGTCAACCCCAAATTATAAAACGTTTTCACTTTGGCCGTAACGTAACGCCTTGTAGTTTTCAGAATGCAGACTCTCATAGAAATCTATCAAGTCAGTTTTTTCCTTAAAATCCATTTTAAGTGTGGGGTCACTTTGCAAATGTATCACGTTGATTTATCGATATCTACTGCTAAGAGGTTTTTGAAAATCTCCATCTTACGTGAGATATTTTTGAAGTCTGCAAACCGGTTTTCAAACTCAGAAGTTGTATTAATGCACTTTATATTTTTGTATTTTGCCAAACAAAATTTATTCCAGATTCTTCTGTCGCATTCTTGCAAGTTGGAAAATGGTCGAGTTTGAAATGCTTGACAAATAATATTTGTGTCATTTTAAATGATTCAACATCTGAATACATATTGCATATACATATATTTATTATTTATTTTTCCCTGTAAACGTGTAATGAGTAGATTCAATTCGGCAGTTAAATCTGTCAAAAACCCAAGATCTACAACCCACTTGGTGTTGGAAAGTTTGTATATTGTATTTTCTTTCATCCCCCTGAAGTTAAAAATGTCTTTCCTCAAATAAACAATCCTTGAAGTACTGCTCCTAGGCTGAGTTACCTTACTTCACAGTAATACATCACGTCACCATATTTAGCTTCCACATCTTCCAAAACCTTTTGCAACTGGCGGTGAGTAAGCCCATATTTTTCTTTTTTTTTAATAGCAGATGCAACCGTATCCATTATTTCTTTCCACGATAAATCCTGCAACCCAAGGCTTCTTGTTGGACAATACAGTGAAATATAAATGGAACTTCAGATCCAGACTCTTGCAATTTGCTATTGACTTTTCCGACAACAGCTTTCTTATGACGGCTCATGTTTTTACCGCAGTCCATGGTGATGCTGGTTAATTTACCCCAGGTCAAGCCGCATGAAAGCAATGTGGTGAAATAAATCTTCTCCCTTTGTTGTGTTTTCGAGGTTCCACAATTTTAATAATTCCTCATTAATAGAAAAGTTTTCGTCAATTCCTCGTACAAATATAAGGAGTTATGCCGTATGCGACACGTCCGTACTTTCGTCCATCGCTAGAGAGAAGAACGCAAAAGACTGCAGTTGTTTACGCAAGCTAGCATCCAAGTCTTCGGTGCGTCAGGTAGGTATAAGTTCTAGCAGAGAGACTGACGGTTTCAAAATTCTTTTTCTGTTCCGGGCATTGTTTCTCCGCGATTGCGAAGACACACTCTTTTATAAGTTCACTGCCGGTAAATGGGAGACCATGATTTGCTATTATCTCTACTATTTTGTAACTGGTACAAACAGCTGATTAGCTTTTATCAGTCATACCTTAAAAGGTGTTCTGATAATTTTTAAGTGACGATTTCACGTTAATGATTTTGGTTTTTCGAGATTCCGCTTCAAGACAGCCAGATTTAATTTTGTGCTCAATATCATAGGGGATGCTATTTATATTTCGGGTCCAGCAATAAAAAAAAACAATAATTTATCATTGTAAATGGTTTAATTGTTTTTCAAAATATTCTCCGTGAAGATCAATACACTTTTGCGTACGTTCAAACCAATTTTCAAAGCACTTTTTCCACTACGATTGAGACACTTCCAAAACATGGTTTTCGAACGCTTCAACAGCTGCTCGGGCGTCGAAAAACGTTGACTACGCAGTTTTTTCTTTATGTGAGGGAATAAAAAGAAGTCAGAGGGTGCTAAATCAGGGTTGTTGTTGAGTGCTCAAAGAGCCCACTGTTTCAGATGATGTATGAGAGCTGGCATTGTCCTGATGCAAAATTATCCGTCTTCTCTTGTCGTTTTTCCTCATTTCTTCGAAAACTTTTGGCAAGCAAAACTGGAAGCACTGTGGACACATGACCGGTTACACCGGAAAAAACGCGATCATTTGCTTCGATGTGCTTCTTCCACGAACAACTTTTGTTGGATTTAGCTCATCTTGAAAGAACCATACGGTCGATTGCTGTTTTGTTTCGGGTTCATATGCATAGATCCATGATTCGTCGCTCGTGACATTTCTGTGCTCCAATCGACACGAGCCTTTTTTTGAGCAAATGTGGGATCCAACGAGAACAAATCTTTTTCACGGCCCAAATGAACATGCAATATCTTATTGATGCTAGCCATACTAATGCCCAAGGATGCCTTAATCTCATGGTATATCACATGTCGGTCCTACTTTATCAGTTCATTGTTTCCGGCAAAACGACATAAGTTGGGCGACTTTCATGAAATTCATCCTGGAGCAACCGGCGTCGAGACTGAACTCTTGGTACTAGCGATTTACATTGGTTTTTGATGGTGCTTCATCACCAAAAATAGAAACAAATTGATTGAGACACTCTAGTCTCGATAATACACGCGGAAAATCGTAAAAAATCATCGAATGAAAATGTTCACGGATTAATTTCATCTTTTGACCGAGGTGCATTTTTCAACACAAGGTAAGTGCTCGTAAGTGACAACGTGATATGTATGTTTATGCTAAAAAATGCCAAACTTAACAATGGAAGTCCCAGTTTGCTTCTGGTTATATTCCTTTAATATGGAAATACTCTTTTAGCAGATTAAACACAATGTTATTTGTTTAAATTGGATAAAAAACTATAAATTTGTTCATGGTTCATGGACGAGCGTAAGAAGAAAAATATATTTTAAAAATGTTGACAGCATATTGTTCTTCAAGGCATCATTTCGAAATTTTAATCAAGCATACTTTTTTTTCCCAACTTTTCAATTTTTTTGCTCCAAAAATTGGAAAAAATTTGCTTGATCAAGACCTCAAAATGCTGCCGTGAAACAAATGCTCTGTCAACATTTTGAAAATGTATTGTTACGAATTTCCTCAATCGTCCTTTTTAGTGCTGTTTTATTCCCGCTAATAAAACAAAATTCGTTTTTAAATTACGAATAGTACAACAGTTTTAGTTCCTTTTATTTTACTTATACAGTTTTAAAGTCAATTCTTTACAACAAGTCTATATTTTGACTCATACACAAAAACTCACCGCCATACTCAAATCTTTTTAGCAAATTCAAGAATCTTCTAGCAATACTGCCACTATTTATCGTTCTCTGGATGTGTCTAGAACACCCTAGATTAGTGGGGAGATATGAACTCATAATACTGGTGAATTCATAAGACTGGACCATTTGCAGGTGTTATGTCCAAAACATCCCTTTCAATACACCATTTAATAGATAAATCGAATTACTGCTGGTGATTTGCATACAGTTGGTACTCAAATTCATTAAAGAGCAAACGTCGGCATTATTATAATATTTTTATACCTGAATACCAATAAATTCAACCAATTATCCGATATTTAACCTTAAACCTTCGACGACAACAGACAAGTATGTTTGCTCTAGGGTTTTTGTCACCTATAATTGTGCACGTGGGAGATAGAGCAAATGTACCCATGGGTGATATGTGTATAGAAGACATTAGGGGCAACAATAGTGTAGTAGACGTTAATTCTCTAACTGATCCGATTTGCCCCTATGAGCCCTCAAAGTGTGTCAAAAAGTGGTCTTACCACAAAGGGATGCAACGTGTCGAAAAAAGGGGCGCACGTGAGGCGAACATCAGGTAAGTTTTGAGTCCACACTTTATTTAAAACAATATACGGTCGAATTTCAACGTGCTTAAATGGACCGAACACGCAGTCATGGACAGTATATTAGCACAAAACATTGTCATAAAAGCCATCATATTTTTTATTGTATTTCAGTTCAAGCAACAAAAAACTGTAAACATAAAAACTTAAAATGCATATTCTTCTTAAAAAAAAAACCTAAACTTGCAAGAAATTTCTAATCCGACTGCTCATTAATGACAGCAATATCTCATACGCCAGATTTTAGCTGGAGAGTAAAATAGTACAAATTAAAATTTCTGGAATAAAATGGATATATTTTAAAAATACGATAAATATGAATATAAATATGCTTTGAGTCAAATTCTGGCAACCCAATTCTATATTCCAGTCCAAAGATCATCCGAGTTTTTCTACTTATGTTGAGCAATTGCGCATTTCATATAGTTCCAGAGGTTTTCAATCGGGTTCAAGTCGGGATTTTAAGCCTCGCCAGTCTAAAACGGGGATGTTCTCCTTCGGAAACCAATCCTTTACAAGCTGCGCCGTGTGTTGTCGTGCATGTATGTGAATGAAACTGGCAGGAGTTCAAAAGCATAAAGTTACATTTGCTTCTTAAGGATGTCCATATACTAAAAACGGTCCATTTTTCCATTAATTTTCACAATGGGTCACACATCCTGTCATGAAAAGGATCCTCACTCCATGATACATCCTCCACCATGCTTCACGGTCTTCTGAGTGTAACGTGGATACAATGCGTGGTTTTAGTCGATGAACAAACACTCTACCTTAGTTTCCCTTCAGAATATTTTTTTCCCAGAATGAGAGGACAATAAACGCTTGGCAATATTTTTTCTTGCTGAGCGTCATTTGGATGAGCCTGTCTGATAAATTTAATCCAAATTGAGTTAATAATTGATCGAGCTATTGGACACAAAATACACACCAAAAATCTTTTTTCGGCACTTCCGCTCGCTTTGTACTAATTTACTGTCCAAAACAAAAGATGATAATTGCATTGTCCAGCAATCAAAACAAAAAAGTATAGCGATAACGGCAGCAAATTTTTATTTGATACAAGCTTGATGCTCTGCTGCAAGAGTGCATGGTTTATATAGACAAAAAGTTAAAAACAATGCTACGTCACACTTAAGATTAGTTTTGTGCTAATTTAGTGTTCATGGTTGTATGTTTGGAAAATATGTGTGCCTTTTAGCTAAAATGATATTGAATTTTGGAACAACCGTGCGTCGCCGAAAGAGATTAAGGTGGTTCGGTGAGGCATCGCACCCACATTCTCACGTACAAGAGTCGCGCACACTAATCATAGCACCATCGTCGAGCACGTTTATACAAAAATATTCAGCCGAAATATGAAATCGTATTTCATTTCGAATCGATCGATTACCATCCACAGAGTAATATTAACAAGAGTTTGCAACAGCTGTTTTATGTTGTAAACAAGTCCGTGAAAGACTTGGAAAACATATAGTGAACGAAAGAAATCTTTAATTTTAACAATTTGTGTGTTAATTGGGATCTACACAAATAATTTTACCCAACACTTCATTACTGAATATACCTTTTTTAATCGAAATAATTAGCAATATTTACTCCCAGTTGATCTGTTTTGTACCTTTGGTTTGATGCACGGCTACAAATGTATGAAAATCGTACAGCGCAACCCGAATTCTTCTAGTCACCGTTTCTCCAAGTACTAACTTGATCAGCTGTCTCATCGGTACCCCTTGTTACCATCGCACGAATATATACTTTTGTGGGATCGAATAATGAAGGATAAGAAGTACGACGACAAGAAGAAGAAAACATCCGAAAGAAGTAGCAAAAGCCGAAGTAGCAACACGCATACGATGTAAAACGCAAGTTAGTCTATTCGCAGCCGTGACGACGTTAAGACGTAAAGAAGCACATTCGCATTCCATCAAATTGTTTTATTATTAAATCATTCATATCATACATTTGAACATTGAACTAAAATTTGTTTAATCTTTATATTGATAAATAAACTAATACTTAAATAAACCAAAACCTACACTTTTATTAATTGTTTTAAACTGTTTGATTTCAATAAATAACGTTTTTGTTTTGAACAAAATAAAAGTATTTGTTATCCGAATCTAGTTTGCGTGGCAGCATAATCGACACCTTTTGATATATTCCCCGATTTATATATGAATCCTCCTTCTCCCAGTGTTTACCAACAATCCCCAAGTTAAAATATTTACTGTTGGGGTGGCATCGCTGTTTCTCTTTGTGTGCGCTGCTTCGCTTTTCTGTTTCTCTCGCACACTTCATGTCAGTCAGTCACTTTTCAACTGTCTTGTGATTTGGTCGTGTGAGCGGATAAGCGAGTTCGTATCTACGATTTGGTCGCGCAAAAATAACGGAAATTAATAAAAACAACAAATAATAATAAAGCATAAAACACTTTGTTTGCCGTTAACAAATACTAAATAACCAAGTGTTTAAAAATATAAATAAATTGCAATTATTGTAAAACCTGAAAGTATCTATTCATAGAGAAATATCTCATTGCTATTGTGCGAGTGAATCCTTTAAGGGTGTGTTATTGTAACACCAACAACTACCACTACTGCACTTGTACAATTTTACCAATCGACAAAACCAACCCACGGAAAAAATTGTTTACCCATCGAAAGAGATCTCGTGAAATTAGGAAATAAAAGGGAAACACTTGAGAGTTTCAAATAAATAAAGGAGAACAAATTGATACACCCAAGTAGTTTTGAAATAAATTTAATCCCTAATCCAAGAGAAAGTGCAAAAGAAATCTACAAAAAAATGTCGGTCTCCTCGAATGCTTCATCTGCCGCATCCTCCGTGTCTGGAGCTACCAACTCCAACGAACGTCGTTCCTCTTTAGGCCGGCCCAATAGTGATTCGGGCACCGGCTCGGGCCCTGAGTCGTCCGAACTCACCCATATCCTCAATCGCCGGCAGGTGATTATGGACTCCCAGGAGGCGGGCATCGAGGTGCCCCACAATTTCAAAGTGGTCAATGTCTACACTGAATTCCATGAGTTTACACGCAAACAAATTAAGGATTATCAAAAAACATTTAACACGTAAGTGCAAGAAACAAAATAACACTTAGCATTACTATCTATTTCACTAAGCTTGGCAGAGATTATCATATCCATATCCTTCGGTAGGGTAATGTCAAGATCCCATTCAAGGTCATTTTCAACTTACATAGCTTTGCTATGTTGTATATACAAGCATATGTACATATGTATGTATCTTGACTGAATCCCAAACCCAACTAGCTTCAAGAGTAGCAAAGCACGAAATGTTACCACCAACATCATTTCCATTCTCTCTACGCCACCAGCCGACAACATTCCCTCACATACCCAGCAAGTAGTAGCAACAAACGAAGGAATATATAAAAGAAGCACAAGCAAGAATAGGATGAAAAACGCCCACATACCAAGAGCAGAGAGAGATTTGTTTCGTGGGTTTCATTTGTTTCTCGTCTTTGGATGCTTATAGACACCTTAAATGTGTGTTGTTGTTGTTGTATGTATGCTAATATTGTTGCTGGGTTTGTTTATTTTATTTTTCCATAAATAATGACTCTTCTACACTCACGTGATTTGGCTTTGGTTCACTCCGGCATCGTCCTTAACGTCTCCTTAGCCCCTCCGTTGCTGCCGTAGGTGCCAGCACCTTTTCCTCCGAAGTAAAGTCTGGAGTAGCCTTTTATAACTACAGGCTTACAGGGGGTTTCTTATCGTCTTTTATTTCATCCATTGTTGCGTTGTGCTATTTGTGCCGCAAACAAGTTGAGCTTGAGGTTTGTGCCTTCTATTGTTCTATAGCGGCTGGTAGCTGGAGTGGCTGGAAATAGCTCCTTTGAATTCCTTTATAAATTATTAATACTGAGATGTGCATTTTTTTGTGGAACAATATGATCAAAGGGTAAGGGAGTTATTTCCACTCTCATACTTCTTTGAACTACGCAAGTAGAAAAAAAACTTGACTTGTTTTCCCATTACATCCCATCAAGGGATTGGAGACAGCTGCTCAACATTATTTCAGCCTCAAGTTTTACACCGATTCCAAAGGGGGTTTTTAAGAAGTGTTTCCATTGTTAATTATTCGCCGAGGTCGTCGTCATCACTAAGCGAGGAGATGGTCAGTGGGGGAATAGTTAATGGCCAATAGTATATCAGTATCTATAAATTCTAAGGGCAGAGTATCATATCCGAGGCGCTAGTATGTAAACACGTTTCTTTGTAGAACAAAACAATAAATACAAACATCGATAATTCACTTAGTTATCGAGACATCGGAAGTTTTAGTTTGAAATTTATTTCTTAACGTAAAGCGGACCGCACATTTGTCAAACATGAGCATTTGCAATCGATGACATTTATTGTTGTTTTTACTCCATTTTCGTAGTGCAATAGGAATGTAATTGCTGTTGTAGACATCACTAACTTAGGATGGGTTAGGTTTAGGACACGTGATAATATAACGATCAGTTTTTTACTCAATGATCATCTTCATGTCTTAAGTAAAATTGTGACTAAACATCAAATTGAGTTTATCAGCCAATGGTTAACAATGACTGAACCACCCAATGTTGGTTGGTTAACCTGTAGTCAGAACCATATGATGGTGAAAATCACATTACGGACTGTCAAAATGAGAAAATTAAAATTGTATGATATATGTATATGTTTCTGTTTTGAGTATTTGTAGAAATACTTTGAGCCTAGATAGAGGATTTCCCAAATAGGGCTACGTGGACCCCGGGGGTTCATAGCGACATTCTGGGGGATCCGTGTATATAATAAATGAGGTCCCATTCACAATGTTAGCAGGAATTATGTCATTCATGTCCTTGTTCTCATACACTATATTTCATAAAATTAACCTCTGTTTCTTTTTCTCACAAAACAAAAAATAAACTGATTCTCTCATTGTGTAATATATTAAGAGTATACAACAGCGGTTTTTCTTTGAAAGTCACTGGTATAGTTGGAGTTCTAATAGAGTTCGTCTTTTAGATGCAAAAACAAGCATCAAACGTAATTTAAAATGCACTATCACTTTCAATGAAACGTCTAAAAATATCAGTTAAATGTATTTAAAACATGGTTTGCTTCCAGGCACTTATCGCTTATTCTTTCATTACACTCTTTTTCTCTACTAGTACACCAACTACCAAGTTGAACAGCTGTTCCATCGAAACCCCCTGGATTCATCCAGGATTACTAGTAGAGAATAGTATTTTTTGGGGCTGTATAATCCACCATAATTGTCTCTAGGGGTCCGTGTACCAAACCCCCTGACCTAGATAGTTAAATTGTTGCACTTATGTATATAGTTTTTTCCACGTTTTTGTTAAAATGGCTTCGTTATACTAAGAGTTTGCAACAGCTGTTTTTCTTGCACCAGAAACCAAGGAAAGTCACTGGAAAAGTTGGAGCACAGAGTTATACAAACTGGGAAACCCACACAGAATGAGAAAAATCTTTATTTTAATAAATTTTGTGGTTTAATTGCGAACTCTACAAATAATTTTACTCTAACAAACACTTCAATACATTTTGCTTTATTTCGCTTGTTACCCCTTTTTTCCTCGATTTAATTATCACAAAAATACTCTCAGTTGATGAGCTTTGCACTTTTGGTTCAATGCACAAAGACAAATGTGAGAATAACGCATTGAGCAACCATGTGCGTGAAGATAAATTCGTATTTAAAATAGCAAAGACACAAACCAATTTACTTAGCAGAGCTCTGTTATGCAACTAACAGAGCTCTGTTACGCACTTTATTTTAAAGTTAAATCGGCAGTTTATTGATTTTTTCAATTAAATAATCGATGCAGAAATTTAAAATACAGTAATTAATGAAAACACACTCCAAGCTAAATATATTTGCTGCACAAACTAATATATGTGCAACCAAATCCCAAATATTGGTATTTAAATATGTCACATATAATGGGACTATTAGGGCAAAATATGGTGATATGAAGAATTCTCCACGAACCAAACATATGCCAGTCGATAGTCCTTAAGGAGTGTCTTCGAAATATAAAATCTAGAATTTCCCAAGGACCTTCAGAAATCCAGAATTTGAAATTTTTTGTGAGGTCCCTGTGCAAGATTTTGGCCCACTGTGGTCTTGCACAGGGACCTCACACAGAAAATTTCAAATTCTGGATTTCTGAAGGTCCTTGGGAAATTCTAGATTTTATATTTCGAAGACACTCCTTAAGGACTATCGACTGGCATATGTTTGGTTCGTGGAGAATTCTTCATATCACCATATTTTGCCCTAATAGTCCCACTATATGTGACATATTTAAATACCAATATTTGGGATTTGGTTGCATATATATTAGTTTGTGCAGCAAATATATTTAGCTTGGAGTGTGTTTTCATTAATTACTGTATTTTAAATTTCTGCATCGATTATTTAATTGAAAAAATCAATTAACTGCCGATTTAACTTTAAAATAAAGTGCGTAACAACAGAGCGCTGTTACTTGCATAACAGAGCTCTGCTAAATAAATTGGTTTCTGTCTTTGCTATTTTAAATACGAATTTATCTTCACGCACATTGAGCAACCCTACATACTTCCAGTCATATATCGCTATTTCTCTTTGTTATTTTATTCTGCATGTTTCCCCAACTCTAAGGTTGATCAGCTGTGGCATAGAACCCCCCTGACTTGTTCCCTTTTGCTGACCAAACCAGATGATGTTTCCCAATAAGAGTACAAGGGTTGCCATAACCGTTAACAATATGGTGGCTTACATTAACTCGTCACTGGAAAACAAAATGCATAGTTAACCTCTAATTAACGTAGAGTTAAGATTAAGTAATCCGGTAGTTAACTATCCAACTATGACTGACGGCATTATAATCACTACACTCGGAGGTCGGTCGACTCATTTAAATTGTCCTGAGGATCTGAAAAGAATAAACAACAGAAAAAGAAAGAAACAGTAGATATTCAAATAGATACATAGACGGAGGAAAAACAAAAGATATACCAAAAGACGTAACCTGCTTGCATATAATGTTTGTGATCTTAGTTGAATTCTATGGGCCATGAAAAAAGTTACCGACGAATATTATGCTCATGACTGGCATGTCTGTGGTGTGCTTAAAGATTTCAGCGTTGTCGACTTCATGGTCGTGATTTCGGCAATAGGGACGTCTGGATGTAGAATAGAATAAAACCAGTTGTTTATGCGATATCAATGAATTTTTGCTTTGTTTGAAAGGGTTATCAATGACATTATATTGGGAATATGACATCTTCCAATGGCCGCCAAAGCTTCGCTGGATGCCGATGTCCTCTATTTAAAATTTTCGATGACTGGCGCATAGATCCCGCTGCATTTGAGCGTTGGCGCGGGTTATGTTGACTTTGGGGACACCGATTGTTTTTGAGTTATTGGCATAGACCTGTGACTTAAGGAAACCCCGCAAGAAAAGTTTAACGGGGTAAAATCGCACAATCTCGGTGGACAATGCCTCTACGTGAAATAACCATGCCATCCAATCGCTGGTGCAGACTGCCCACTGCGGCTCAGATGTGTGGCTCGTAGCGCTGTGCTGTTGGGACCACAAGTTGTTAGCATCCGTATCATCATAGAGCATTAGAGCAGTGACCGGCAAAGCCTATGCACCGTGCATTTTTGAGCTTCGTGTTTTCACATCGACTTGCGCTCATGTATTCCACGAAGTCAAACGAAATCATTCAGTCTCACTTGGGCATTCGACCAAGAAGGTTGATCGTTGCTTTCCGTTTGCATTGCACTGTGGGAAATGTTCCATAAAGAATGGGTATATGACTTTTTGTTTGCAGAAAATTTTTCATTCATGAAATATTTGCATGGTAAATTAAAGATACTCGTATGTGGTTACACTCTGCAACATAAATTCTAGTGTAGAGATAAATGACACAATTATTTGCGAAAATTTCAGAAGAACTGAATACGAACTTAAGTTGTCGTTCACGGTGAAATTTACTAAACCTCCGATTTTTGGGGTGTTTTTGTTAGAGATTCTATTTTACGCTAACGATTAAACTGCCACAAATTGGTCAGATCTGGTAACGCCATTATCAATTGCACTCCTTTTGGTTTACCATTTCATCATGAAAAGACCGAATGACCATCAGTTGCGCCGTACATTCGGTCAATGGGTACAAAATCAAGAGGAAGTCAACCTACTGTTGTATTCCAATATTCTGCTTAGTGATCAGGCTCCTTTTTGGCTCAATGGACATGTCAATGAGCCTCATTCCCTCCTTTGAAGTGCAGAAAATATACAAGAGATTTACGAGACACCATAAAGCCCTGAACACACTGCAATAGAAGTATCGTGTTTGGGGAATTCGTTTAACCGAAAATAATCAAAAAAAAAAATAAATTAAATCACTCAAAGGGTTAACCTGACTCTCGAATTGTGTAAACATATAATAAATACGGTGTATTTAATGATATATTATTATCAGCCGATCGGAAAAACATATAGCAACAAATCTTATAACTTCTAAAGGTACTACGTTACACTACAGAAATAAATTGTCCCTGCTGCCGCAATTATTACCGTATTCACTCAGTGGGCCAAAGTAAATTTAGTGTATGTAAATTTAAATCGATCAACTTTGGAAAACAAGGAGTTCTCCCGTGTTGTTATATACCTTGTTAGAAAGGCCTTCACAAACACTTTCATAATCTGAAATCTAAATGTGGAAAAACAGTTTGGAAGTAAGAAAATATCCTCATTTACTTTCGGACCCCCAAAAATAATTTCGCCCATTGTACGAAAACAAAAACGGCTCTAAAATTAAAAATTACAAATTGCGAGAATGTGGCATTGCTATCTATCACTTGGAATACTCTTGATTCATAGTGTTTACTTTATTTGGCCATAATATTCAATTCTACTTCTAAAATTTGCAAAATATTTGGAACACCAATATATTATTAGTTACTATATATTTTTCGAATCGTTTAACAAAATTAACCAATTTTGTGCTATATTTTTCAATGTTTCTTAATATTGACAATGTATGCCGTTCCAATTCTCTAAAGTTTTAATTTATTCACTTGTGTTCCTGTTGTTATACCTTTAACAGAGATCTGTTGACTCAATAAAAGCCTTCTGTTAACCCAAGTGGTTTGTGTCTTTGCTAGTTGTATTCGAATTTCAAAAAACGATAGGTTTTATTCGGCAAATGTGTGTCTCCTTAAATACTTCCTCTCACACCAATGTGGTGAACTTTAACGATCAAATTTATTAAAGATAATGCTAGCGTATTTATGTCAGTTTATAATCTATATATATAAAATTGTTGCGTTACTGAATGACTGACTGACTGACTGACTGACTGATTCATCAGCGCCCTGGCCAAACGGCTAAAGGTAGGATAATGAAATTTGGACTGTATATTCCTTTGGGGGTGAATATGCGAGATAAGAAGGGATTTTTCGAAATTCGTACTTTAAGGGGGAAAAATAGGGCAAAAAGGGAAAAAAATGGTACTGCACTAAAATCAAAACGGCTAAAGACAGAATCACGAAACTTGGTATGTACATTCCTCTTAGCGAATAAAAATGAGGGGGAAAAGTGAATTTTCAAAAATTGTACTTTTAGGAAGAAAAAAAGGGCAAAAAAGGGAAAAAATAGTACTACACTAAAATCCAGACGGTTTGAGACAGAATTACGAAACTTGGGTTGTACATTCCTCTTAACGCATCAAAATGGGGAGGAGAAGTAACATTGCCAAATTTTTACTTTTAGGGAGAAAAATAGGGCAAAAGGGGGAAAAAAGTGGTACCATCGTCTTGACCAAACGGCTGGAGACAGAATCAAGAAATTTGGTTTGTAATTTTTTCTTATGACGCAGAAGCGGAGTGGGAAGTGGTTTTACGAAATATCTACCCTTAGGGATAAAAATAGTACTAAAGGGGACAAAAATAGTACCATCGTAAATACCAAACGGCTGAAGGCAGAATCATGAAACTTCGGTTACGCATTCCTCTAATAACGCAGACATAGGAGAAGAAGTTTTTTTTCAAGATTTGTACTTCTATTGATACAAATATGGCAAGAAGGGGAAAAATATAGTACTATCGTTACAACCAAACGACTGGTGATGGAATGGCGAATATAGGGATCTAAATTTTTTTAGTGGATGAGAAGCCGAAAATGGTACTTTTTATGTACTTTTTTGGTACTTTTAGGTACTTTTTTTGGTACTTTTTTTTTTTACTTTTTTGGTACCATTTTTAGTACTTTTTGCGGCCTTCTTTGCTATTTCTCTTATACTCTCTTTGAAGTTCTCTGTACCTTTTTTTGTACTTTTTGGTACTTTTTAAGTACTTTTTGGTACCTTTTTTGGTACAATTTTGTTCCTATTTTTAACATCTAGGTTGTTCTACTTGGCCTTCCTTGGTATCTTTCTCCGTAAATTTTTGGTGTTAACAAGTACTTTTTGTACTCTTTTACATTTTGGAACATTTTTTTTTGGTTTAGGTTTATCACTTTTTGATACAATCTGTCAGTTTTTGTCACTGTGTCGGATCGTACTACTCATCCGATTTTCAAAATTCTTTCACCAGTATAATGCTACGTTATCAATGAGTGCTATAGGCAATCCCATCGGGAGGGGAAAAAAGGGGAAAAGTCTCCCCCTTGACGGATCTTCTAAACTACTCATCCGATTTTCAAAATCCTTTCTCCAGTATAATGCTACGTTATCACTGAGTGCTATAGGCAATCCTACCGTGTGGGGTAAAATGGGAAAAGTCTCACCCTTGACGGATCTTCTAAACTGCTCATCCGATTTTCAAAATTCTTTCACCAGTAGAATGCTACGTCATCACTGAGTGCTATAGGCAATCCTACCGGGAAGGGTAAAAAGGAGAAAAGTCTCCCCCTTGACAGATCTTCTAAAATACTCATCCGATTTTCAAAATTCTTTCTCCAGTATAATGCTACGTTATCACTGAGTGCTATAGGCAATCCTACCGGGAGAGGCAAATAGGGGAAAAGTCTCCCCCTTGACGGATCTTCTAAACTACTCATCCGAATTTTAAAATTCTTTCTCCAGTATAATGCTACGTTATCACTGAGTGCTATAGGCAATTCTACCGGGAGAGGCAAACAGGGGAAAAGTCTCCCCCTTGACGGATCTTCTAAACTACTCATCCGAATTTCAAAATTCTTTCACCAGTAGAATGCTACGTCATCACTGAGTGCTATAGGCAATCCTACCGGGAGGGGTAAAAAGGGGAAAAGTCTCCCCCTTGACGGATCTTCTAAACTACTCCGATTTTCAAAATTCTTTCTCCAGTATAATGCTACGTTATCACTGAGTATATTCTTTCTCCTTTCTCTTATATCCAAATGTGGAAAGGCAGCATTGTAATTTTGAAATTTTAGTGATTAATGCAAGCGTGTTTGACTGATGTTACTCAGTTATATAACTTTTAAATAAAGTCACACAACCAATGAAACGCTTTCGTTGAAATATCTTTATCTTTTAAAAAAAGAAGGAAGGAAATAGCATTACTATCCGCTAACTTTTGCAGGCAGGACGAAGTCTGCCGGGTCAGCTAGTAAATAATAAAATTATGGGCTAAAAGTAAATTTGGACAACAGAAATGCGTTGGATTGTCTGCAAACCAATAACATATATTAGTATAAATATTGACAGGTTCATTCCAAGGGTATTGTGGGTTCATGCCACATAATTATTTTAAATATTTTTAACAAAAATCTATGATATTTTAAGTGTTATTTAAAGTTAATCATTTTGATTTCATTCAAAATAACGTAATACAATTTATTATTCAAAAATTAATAATTCACCGGTTTCACTTATTTATTGACATCTGTGGAGAACGCGAAGGAATGCAATTTTTGTTTTGTTCAGATGATATTGAATCGTTGATTTAACACGTAAAATGTTAATTATTGCGCTTCACCGATTGAAGATAATTGACAGAAACTATATTTTGTGCTTAAAATTATACAGCTGAAGCTTTAGTTTTTTTTTGTTGAAAATTTCAAGCATTTTATATAAACTTAAAACCTAATATTGTATATGAACATTGAAAAGATGTAGTTCAAATTGATATACTCCATGGAAATTGATAATAAGCTCTTGGAATTTTAATCTGCTTTAGCAAATACAGACTTAAGTAGTTAAATACAATATAGCTGCTCTTAACCCACATATAAACTTAAATATAAATAGACCATGTGACCTTTAACATTTGGACTGATAGACGTTTTTTGCAGGGAGGGTTATTATGAACGACGCATTTGATTATCGAAAATTTTGTAACAATTTGATTGACATTTATCGAACTTGAACATCAGTCATTTAATAATTTATATAATAAATTTGTGATTATTTGATTCGGTTGATTTTGCGTTGAATTGGCTTTTCTATTAGTTACGTTCGACATTAGTTGGATGAACGATAACGCCTCGTATTAACCACCGAAAACTAAATTTGTTTTTTATGGAAACTTCAGCAGCCGCACAGTGGGACATTTTTCTGAAAATCAAATTGAAAACTACCAACGCTGTGTACAAGGAAACACCCGAGAATTTCGGTAGCCAAAATTAGAGGTCTGTGGCTGTGCCTGGGTAATCGTGATGGGTAATTCCCCATTGCCGTAAGTAATTCCCCATTATAATCCCCATACCCTGTGGGTAATGTGTAATCGCGATGCGTAATTCCGATGAAATAGAGCATTTGAATATTCTACGTAACTAATCCCTGTCAAATTTCACTGAAGACATGTTATCACAAGAATTCGCTCAATTCTATCTCGGATTTTTTATTTATTTTAATTTTTTAATTTATCTTAATTTATCTCGGACAGTATCGGATAAAAAAATTCAAACTTGCCACGCACATAAAAAAAGTGTACCACGGTCTAAATTTTTGGGGTTTGACTATGCTCACCTAGTGTGATCATTTGGCGCAGGAATCGTCCATCCCCAAAGCAAAAACCTAAATGTTGTTGCATAGTGTTATTGGAGTGGGCCTTGAGTTAATTCATAGACTCAAAATAATATTACAAGTTATATCCTGTTGCGAACACTAATTGGAGGCATATGAGTTCCGCAATTCACAAAACTTCGTATCAAGCGGAAAATATTATTCAGCTTTTGCTTACGTTCGTAAATGAAAACGCAATCATCCGAACAACAACAATGCATCATCTGAAGCCCAAACTTTATGCAAATTTCCATCATAACAATGTCTGTGCACAGAATGACTAAGCTAAAATGTTGTATATTTTCTTATTGATGTGTTAACATCTATAGGCACGGGTAGGGCAATCTATCAAAGTGGCGTGGTTGTTGTACAACAATAGTCTCTGCCTGAAAATAAGTAGGATGTTATTGATGTAGCGGCAGCTAACAAACAAGCAGGTCGTCTTCGCCAAAGAGTATTGAATAGTATAGAGAACTCATGGAAAGAATTGTATGACTGAAAAGAACTGGCGAATGATTCAAAGCATATTACTCTCTTTTTGTCATAACTTGGTTCATTCATAATTCTGATGTGAACATTGATGCCTTTTGAAATATTTATGCTGTTTGTATTGTTTTAAGTAATAAAGTATTTTTTTATGTAAGAAAAAGACTCTCTACATGAGAGCGGATAAAGAGTGCAATAAGTTCTCTATACTATTCAGTACTTTTCGTCGTCGCTCTGTTTATGAACAATAAACAAAAATAATTATGTCAGTGAGCTAAATATTGCTTTATTTATTTTAACAATATTACATCTAATATTAAAGCGGATGTAAGAAAAAAGAAAGTGCAATAGCAAAAGAGCCTTCAGTACAAAAAAAAAACGATTTCTAACCACAACAAAACAATTTTAAACTAAATTTTATGTATAATGGAAGTAGGTACATTTCGTATAATGGCTTTTGGAATTGACTGCATTCTGGTCATCATATAAACCTTGATCAATACTTATTAAATGAGCTTGAAATTTTTCAAACACATGTGTTCATAGAAATCAAACATGTACCGAGTAACAAAAAGGTGTTAACACATCGCCCGTCAGTTCGAACACTCATTGATTTTTTTGTATTCTCTGCTAAACTAATTTTTGACGACGTTTATCGTGTTACTGAACCTGAAACTGCGTCTATGATTATTGGAGTGGACCTTGAGTTAATACAATAGATTCAAAACACTGTTACAAGTTACATACACCCTGTTTAGTTCCACAATTCACAAAATTTGGTATCAAGCGGAAAATATTATCAAGCATTTACTAAATGCATACAAAATTTCCCTGGACAATTTGTCACCCAATTCGCATATTTATTTCAACACGACATTTTCCATTTTAGCGTTCTTTATTGCCAACAATATAGACACGCATCAAAAAGTATCTGCATCACCTGATTGGCAACAGTGCTGCCAGATGCGCATCAGATGCAAAGCAATGATGCATTTGCGAACAGGCCCTTCACCATAGTAGAATAAGTAACGTAGACGCAGTAGATTTTATTGTAATTGTAGGCAACTACAACAGGCATTTTTTTACTGTTTCCTATTACTTTTCAGTCAAATTTAATATGTACATTAGGGTGATGACTTTTATACAACCTCGTTTACCTGTATCAAATTTAGATGAGTTTTTATTTAAGATTAGATAAAATCTTACATATAAGGTGATTCGATAAAAAAAAAAAACCTCACGCACAAAATGATTTTATAATTTTTATTTATCAGCATTTTGGGCAATTTTTTGAAGTCACTGTAAGCAGATATATAACTGAACACAAGCTTTAGAGCCACATATATGTAACATTACATAGGATCATCAAACACACAAGGAAGTTAAATATTCACATTGTCATTGGAGAGGATGCATCTCAGTGGGAGGTTGTCCTTGTTGCGGTAGGAGTTGTATAAGTCTTGCATAACTTTGATCGCACAATTGACTACTGAATCAATGATCAGCCCATGAGTAAGAAATGAATGAACAGATTTTACGCAACCTGTTCCGGGTTTCAGGCATCAGAATAATCGCAAGTTGAGCTAGACTGGCACGAGAGTTCCAGCGTGCATTGCAGATGTTTGGGATGTGACGGAAGACACGAGTGAGGTGGAAGAGAAACTTCATGTCGTCTCTCCAGCCGCCTGTTTCCTTAATCTTCGTTTTACCATTGCTGAAGGCTGCATTCAATTGATCATCAAGTCCTACACAAAGAAGTACTCGATGTTTGGTGATTTAGTCGACCCATGGAGCTCATCGTCCATGACAACGCGAAGAACGCGAATCAGCACATGGTGCTGGCAACTGATGAACTTGGATTTGGGGTGACCTTTCTCTTCGAACATTTGCTGCAGTCGAACGACAACGCAGGTTGGAATTTCCTTTAAGGCTGTAAGAGATCATGTTTTCTCCGGTTAGTGAAAAAAATGTAAATGCCGCGGGTGGGATTCGAACTCACATTCACTGGACGATCGTTTCGATGTTTGTGAAGCATCATCTTCAGCAGCGTCTAGCCCGTTAAGCCACTGCAGGTCGTTTTGCGGGTATTCACGCTTGTTGTATCGGCAACAATCATCACAATTGATCCCCACAGGTTGAACTTTCGGAACAATCAGGTATCGCTGAGCTGGTAAGTGTGTACACAGGCGCTTCCATTGCCATCTTTCGCTTGGATGGGTGGATAGTATTGGCACCACCAGGTTTGCCGCTGGAATAACCAACGCGGCCTTTGCTCTCAATTTGCATTTTGTAGAGGTTCTCATCCTCTTTGCACATTCATTCGCCTTTTACCTTGGTCATGTCAAACAGTTCCTGCAATGAATCAGTTTTGTTTTTTTCTGCAGCGCTCGTAGTCTTCCAGAAGTTTTGTTAGTTTTGCACAAATGGCTTGATCAGATATATGCGGGAAGTTCAATGTTTTGCTCCATAGGGCTTTCAGCTCTATAGCAATTAGACCGATCTTCTCTCTCCGTCCTTTGGCAGTGGACTCAAGAAATTTGAAGCATCCAATGACGTGGTTTTTCAGGGGCATGCAACTCCGTTCACTCAATGGTGCTTCAACAATTGCCACGTTGCCTCTTCTTGATGGCCTCTTGAAACTAGGTTCTTTGTCCAGATGTCCTTGTTCTTCTCCGTGTTAGAAGAGCTCTTCTTGAATGACATGCTCTTAACATAAATGGAAAAGGCCTTGCTGTTATTAAAGGCCTTAATTATAATTCACTATTCACTTTTAAAAAACTAAACTACTTGTACTCTTCGTGTTCGTCGCCACTTGTTGAATGACACATATCGATCAATGAACACCTATTTATACATGTGCGTGAAGATAGATTCCGAATCTAACTAGCAAAGACACAAACCACTACAGTTGGCAGAAGTCTGTTATGGCGATAACATAACTATGTTAACATATAGAAACATGGTGTATTTAATGATATATTATTTTCAGCCGATCGGAAAAACATATAGAAACAAAACTTATAACTTATAAAGGTAATTCATGGGACTGTAGAAAGGAATTGTCCCTTCTGCCGTCAGTATTACCGTATTCGCTCAGTGGGCCAAAGTAAATTTAGTGTATGAAAATTTAAATCGATCAAATTTGGAAAACAAGGAATTCTCCCGTTGTCTCACATACCTTGTTAGAACGGCCTTCACAAGCACTTTTAGAATCTGTAATCAAAATGTCGGAAAAGAGTTTGGAAGTAGGAAAATATCCTCATTTACTTTCAGACCCCCAAAAATAATTTCGCCCATTGTGCGGAAACAAGAAATTCTCCCGTGTTCTCACATACCTCGTTGGAAAGCTCTTCCTAAACACTTTTAGAATCTATAATCATAATGTGGAAAAAGAGTTTGGAAGTAAGACAAGATCCTCATTTACTTTCGCAACCCCAAAAATAATTTCGCCCATTGTTCGAAAACAAGGAATTCTCCCGTGTTCTCACATACCTCATTGGAAAGCTATTCCTAAACACTTTCAGAATCTATAATCATAATATGGAAAAAGAGTTTGGAAGTAAGAAAAGATCCTCATTTACTTTCAGACCCCCAAAAATATTTTCGCTCATTGTGCGAAAACAAGGAATTCTCCCGTGTTCTCACATACATCGTTGGAAAGCTCTTCCTAAACACTTTCAGAATCTATAATCAAAATGTGGGAAAAGAGTTTGGAAGTAGGAAAATATCCTCATTTACTTTCAGACCCCCAAAAATAATTTCGCCCATTGTGCGAAAACAAGGTATTCTCCCGTGTTCTCACATAGCTCATTGGAAAGCTCTTCCTAAACACTTTCAGAATCTATAATCATAATATGGAAAAAGAGTTTGGAAGTAAGAAAAGATCCTCATTTACTTTCAGACCCCCAAAAATATTTTCGCCCATTGTGCGTAAACAAGGAATTCTCCCGTGTTTTCACATACATCGTTGGAAAGCTCTTCCTAAACACTTTCAGAATCTATAATCAAAATGTGGGAAAAAAGTTTGGAAGTAGGAAAATATCCTCATTTACTTTCAGACCCCCAAAAATAATTTCGCCCAATGTGCGAAAACAAGGAATTCTCCCGTATTCTCAGATACATCGTTGGAAAGCTCTTCCTAAACACTTTCAGAATCTATAATCAAAATGTGGGAAAAGCGTTTGGAAGTAGGAAAAGATCCTCATTTACTTTCGGACCCCCAAAAATAATTTCGCCCATTGTGCGAAAACAAGGAATTCTCCCGTGTTCTCACATACATCGTTGGAAAGCTCTTCCTAAACACTTTCAGAATCTATATTCAAAATGTGGGAAAAGAGTTTGGAAGTAGGAAAATATCCTCATTTACTTTCAGACCCCCAAAAATAATTTCCCCCATTGTGCGAAAACAAGGAATTCTCCCGTGTTCTCACATAAATCGTTGGAAAGCTCTTCCTAAACACTTTCAGAATCTATAATCATAATATGGAAAAAGAGTTTGGAAGTAAGAAAATATCCTCATTTACTTTTCCTTGTTTTCGCACAATGAGCGAAAATATTTTTGGGGGTCTGAAAGTAAATGAGGATATTTTCCTACTTCCAAACTCTTTTTCCATATTATGATTATATATTCTGAAAGTGTATAGGAAGAGCTTTCCAATGAGGTGTGTGAGAACACGGGAGAATTCCTTGTTTTCGCACAATGGGCAAAAATATTTGTGGGGGTCTGAAAGTAAATGAGGATCTTTTCTTACTTCCAAACTCTTTTTCCATATTATGATTATAGATTCTGAAAGTGTTTAGGGAGAGCTTTCCAATGAGGTATGTGAGAACACGGGAGAATTCCTTGTTTTCGCACAATGGGCGAAAATATTTTTGGGGGTCTGAAAGTAAATGAGGATCTTTTCTTACTTCCAAACTCTTTTTCCATATTATGATTATATATTCTGAAAGTGTTTAGGGAGAGCTTTCCAATGAGGTATGTGAGAACACGGGAGAATTCCTTGTTTTCGCACAATGGGCGAAAATATTTTTGGGGGTCTGAAAGTAAATGAGGATCTTTTCGTACTTACAAACTCTTTTTGCATATTATGATTATATATTCTGAAAGTGTTTAGGAAGAGCTTTCCAATGAGGTATGTGAGAACACGGGAGAATTCCTTGTTTTCGCACAATGGGCGAAAATATTTTTGGGGGTCTGAAAGTAAATGAGGATCTTTTCTTACTTCCAAACTCTTTTTCCATATTATGATTATAGATTCTGAAAGTGTTTAGGAAGAGCTTTCCAACGATGTATGTGAGAATACGGGAGAATTCCTTGTTTTCGCACAATAGGCGAAATTATTTTTGGGGGTCTGAAAGTAAATGAGGATATTTTCCTACTTCCAAACTCTTTTCCGACATTTTGATTACAGATTCTGTAAGTGCTTGTGAAGGCCGTTCTAACAAGGTATGTGAGACCACGGGATAATTCCTTGTTTTCCAAAGTGGATCGATTTAAATTTTCAGACACTAAATTTACTTTGGCCCACTGAGCGAATACGGTAATACTGACGGCAGAAGGGACAATTCCTTTCTATAGTCCCACGAATTACCTTTATAAGTTATAAGTTTTGTTTCTATATGTTTTTCCGATCGGCTGAAAATAATATATCATTAAATACACCATGTTTCTATATGTTAACATAGTTATGTTATCGCCATAATAACAGACTTCTGCCAACTGTTGTGGTTTGTGTCTTTGCTAGTTAGATTCGGAATCTATCTTCACGCACATTATTTATACTACGCATTTTTCAGGTACTTATGAATGGGCGCATCTTTTTTTACGGAAACTATATACCTGATTCAGCACATGTGCGTTGTAAATTTTTCAAAATAGTTATCGCTCATAAATGTGGTTTCTGTAAAAAATCATCCCTAACAGGGAGCCAACGGAAAACACACATCAATAAAAAAAAATGCACTTTCCTTTATCCCCCTTAAATTGAATTTAAACGGAGTAGCTACAATAAAAGGACCCGAAGAGCAATTCAGCGTGAATTTATGAGAGTTTATTAGTTTTCTACCACAATTATAAAAATTATACAACCTTTTGTTCCTCACTAATTTTCTTTAATTCTGAGAATCATAAAAAAGTTGTCAAGATTTTTTCAAAGAGATACATTCGATTCACTTAATTGTAAATAAAAACGAAAGATGTTCATCGATTTCTATGATCAATGTCTCATTTTGTTCACAGTTTACGTGGCTTTTCGTGAAAGATATAAGACTTGACACTTTTTTCCGTTTTGGATTTATATGATTTAAAAAAAGAAAAATTTAAATTTTTTCACGAAAATATCATTTCAAAGTGGTTAGTGCGTGACCTTTTTCAATATTTAAATGGAATAAACGTTATTTTAGACATTAATAGGCAAAATTTCAATCACTCGTGCAACAGGATATAATTTTTGAGAAAAAAAATCAAAAAGTCATCACCCTAATGTACATGTTTGTATCTACAATAAAAGTAAACAAAAAAACTACAAAACATAGAAGAAAAAAGTTAAAATCAGCTGTTCTAACAAGATTACCGTACATACTCTACCATGGAATTCACATAGAAAATGTGAATTTCGTAAAATTGTAACAGATCGAGGTTTTTATATAAACGTTGAATACGTGCACAGTTTGCCAGACTTACCTACTTTTATTACTTCAATTGGATAGGGAAGACTGACTGATTCACTTGACAAAGTGTTGTCAAAATCACAGGCTACTATAACGCTTTAGTGTGTTAAAGACACAATCTTTCCATAGAAAATAGAAGAAAATTCAACTGTTATATCAGGCGAGTTTATAACGCTGTTTTCTCAGGCGATTCTTATAAGGAAGCTACTGACTAGGACTATCAACCGCGAAAACCGCACCAAGTACTCTATGAAAAGTTATTGATTGTTGACCGCAAATGCCCCACTGTCAGCCGTTAGGAAGGCAAGCATAAAAAAAATTTAATTTCCGTAATCAGTTTTTCCAATATAAATTAATATAAAATTCGAAATACAAGAAGCGTCTTACAACTATTTAAAGTCACTGACTGTTTGTAATAAATACAAAATATAGACAGTTTATTGTAATTTCTATTAAAAATTGTCTCTTCTGTAGCAATAATATTTATTAAAAGGTGAAATCCGGATCAACCCCGCTCTCCCAGTTTTAAGTAGATATTATTGACGTTTAAAAATGCAACACATTAAAAAAAACAATAAAATATTTTTTTTTTCGTCATAAATTTTAATTAACCTTATTTTTGTCAAATTTAATTCGACTATTAACTGTAAAATATAAACGAGTTTTAACGAAAAATACATGAAATAAATTATGGTATTAATTTGTGATTGCTGCTTTCTATAAAACCTCATAAAGTTTAAGTTATATCTCCGTATTCAGTTCTATGGAAATTTTCGTAAGAAATTTTGTCATTTTACTCTAAACGGAAAATGAAGTTGAGGAAAGTTATCACCTGTCTCTGATTTACCTTAAAAATATTTAATTTATAATTCCTCTACGCACTCCATTTTATTTTTAACGCATGTGGTGTTACTTTTGTTTATTAAAATTATCAAAATGTCAAAATGCCGGTCCCCAACAATTATCAAACAATTGTTTTCTTAAAAATAACTTTGGCGTAACAACCCTGTAATTGATTTTGCCTACGAAGTTTTCGAAAAGAGCTGAGTACCAAGCAAATGAAAAGTGAGTGAGATTTTCGGTTAACGAAACTTTCGTTATTTTTTATACACGTACTTCTTATGGCAGCTAAAATTCCGCAAGAAGTGAATACGGGGCATACGAGTGTGACGTGAAACAGCACTTAAATTGAAATGAAAATAGGTTTAAAAAAGAATTAAAACCAATGTTGACTTTGTTTATTTTCCAAGGTGAATAGTATGGGCACAGATCTTCTGGTGCGAACACTCCTAGACAATCAATAAAGATTCGTTTAAAATAATTATATGACACAAAATTTAACAAAAAGTAGAAAAAATCTTATTTCCATAATTATTTTTTTTATATTTAATTGGTTCCAATTAGATATTTTAAACCAAAAAAAATATACTACGTAAAGTTTTTCCTTAAACACTACTTCAATTTAAATTTTACGCTGTCTTAGATTATCATATTTCTTCCAGTGTGCATAGATTTTAGCCGAAAGTAGTGTTTGAAATTGATAACGGATTTCCATTTTTAAAATTGAGTTATTGACCGTGACTACAAAAATTATTTGAACAAAATGAAATGTTTTCAAAGTTGTAACACAGAGCAATAATAAAGAGCCTCCATTACTCTCTTCGATGCCTCTTTATGACGACGAGGTAGTAGGCCATTTCATCGAGTTCGAGTTGCTTTGGTAATTTACTCTTTGGTTGGCATAATACGGACAGAAATAAAAGAGAATGCGTATTTTCGTTCGATGCCAACATAATTTAGCAGTCATTAGTATCAATCAAACACTTTTAAATTTAGTTCGCTGCATAGTCTCTAATCAGTATGTCTTCTTTGGTCTCTCGTTCTACATCATTTCTCTAGAGGCTTGTCGATCAGCTGTGCCATAGAAACCCCCTGGTTGTAATTTCCTTTATGGCTAAGGGATCATGTGTTCTCCGGTTAGTGACTCGCATTCCCTGGACGATCGTTGCGATGTTTGTGAAGCATAATTTTTAGCAGCGTCTAGTCCGCTAAGCCACCGCAGTGCGTATTCACACTTGTCACTAAAGCCCCGTATTTCTCTCTTATTTCGTTAATAATTCATCTTTGCACCCCATTCTATTTTTAACGCAGGTGGTATTACTTTTGTTGACTAAACTAATCGAAATATCAAAGTTCCGGTCCCAAACAATTATTAAACAATTGTTTTCGATTTGGCCTACGAAAATTTCACAAAGAGCTGAGTACCAAGAAAATGAAAAGTGAGCGAAATTTTTGGTTCATGCATTTTCCGTAATTCTTATGGCAACGAAAATTTCACAAAAACTGAATAATAGCCGAAGTTTTTTTCATCGTGTCGAGTGATTATTTGGCACTACTTACACGTTGCTTTCCTATTTCCACGCACTGATGCTGAAATTTGTTTTTGTTTGCTACGACTACAACTGCGGCAAACACACAAGTCGTAGCCGACAGCAACAGCGATTCTGAGGATAATGACTAATGACTATGATAGTCAAAGCAAATTTGTTGATAGCAAAACAAACAGTCAATTCAATGACTGAAATGACTAATGAAATCATAATTTGACTATAGGTTATTTAAAATAGTATCACTGTTGTACAAGGGAAAACATTAGTATCGAGTTAAAGGATTCGTAGATGATTCTCATTAATTTTTTTCCGTAGCTACGAAAAAAGAAATTCTCAATACCAAATCGAACACATTTTTCATTAATTTTTTTGTTTACCAATTTGACAGACTAGTTCTTCGTTTAAAAAATGATATCCGTATTTGTATATCCTCACCCATAGGGATGGGGTATATATCATTTAATACGGGAAAGAAGTATACCGTAGAGAAGGAGTCATATTAAACCCTATATATCTTTGGACCAGACAGACACTCCCTTTCTGGTACGTCCCAAACAAATCCAAAAATTAAGTAAAAAACCTTCTATCTCCTAAACCTTTTTCTCTCGTAAAGCTAACGATCTGAATGAAAATTGTTATTAAAGTACATATCGTCGATTGATGTGCGTGAAGATAAATTCGAATTTAACTAGCAAAGACACAAACCACTTCCGTTAGCAGAGCGCTGTTATTACGATAACAGGTATCTGTTAAAGTACCAGAAAGGGAAGTATATTGAAATAAACAAGGTTTTTGGCGAATAAAATTAATAAAAATATACAAAACTGACAAATCGTATAAAACACATTACGAGCTTGCAGTATGAGTGGCACAAATCTGGAACACCTTACCAGCGAGCATTATATTTTAGTTCAATGTATATAATTTTAGAAAGGACTTTGAGCCCAAATCAAGGATTCTTCGCCAATTAAATGAATATATAACAATAAGTAGGAGAATGTTCTTTTGGCGTATATCGGGTTTTGCAATAAGAGCGCTACAAAAGTTTTTTTTAAATAAAACAAAACCGGTTTTAGACACCAATGAAATTCTTTATTCCTGTGAAAGTACGTTCGATGCCATTATGTATGGAACTCGATTTCTTTTGCATGGCCACCACGGGCACGCTTGCAGAAGTCCAGACGCTGAACCCAATTTTCGACGGTTTTCAAGCATAAATCGGCCGATACTGCTGCAATTTCATGTTCGATATTCGTACGAAGTTCATCAATCGTCGCTGGCTTGTTGGCATAGACCATAGACTTGACGTAGCCCCACAGGAAATAATCTAACGGCGTCAAATCGCACGACCGAGGCGGCCAATCGACTGGGCCATTTCGTGATATAACTCGTTCACCAAACTTGGTTTCCAATAAATTGATTGTGGCATTCGCTGTGTGGCTTGTGACGCCGTCCTGTTGGAACCACATGTCCTCCAAGTCCATATTATTCAATTGGGGTCAAAAATATTCGGTTATCATTGGACGGTAGCGATTCGCATTCACAGTAATGTGCCGGTCTTGATCATCACGGAAGAAGTACGGCCCAATGACGCCACCGGCCCATAAACCGCACCAAACCGTAATTTTTTCGGGATGCAATGATGACTCGTGGATTACATGTGGATTGCTGTCTGACCAATAACGCATATTTTGCTTATTGACGAAGCCATTCAGCCAGAAATGAGCCTCATCGCTGAAGATGATTGAGGCCACTGAAGTTGAGGCCACTGACTCCAAATTTCGGTAGTAAATTTTAATAATTTCGACTCGTTGTTGGCTCGTATATCTTTCCATGATGAAATGGCAAACCTTACTGAAGAGAAATGTCAAAAAAGCGGGAAAAAATATGGGGTCGTTTGCTGTCCCTATCGATTTACTATTGTAGCGTCTCTGTTGAAAAGCCCTTTATTACTCCGAGGTTACAGACGAATTTCGGAATACAATAATTTTAAGCGTTTCCCTTTAAGCACTTTACTCTACTTTTGAACACAAACCAAGGACTCTTGGCGGACGATTAAAGCTCCTTGTTAGTGCTTTCCAAATTTACAACCCTTATATTTCATAGGCATTTGAGAACAGCGATATTTGGAATTTAGTATTGTCCCATGTTTTAACATTTAGACCCACTGTGCCCAAACTACGAATTTTCCGGGGATCAAACTGTAAATGTATTATATGAATAAGTGTGTAAAACTTCAGAACTAGGTCTGTAAGACCGTAATAAATAAACAATAACAAAACTTATACGAGATTAAAGTCTTTCATTAGTACTTTTCAAATTTACCATCCGCATACTTCAGAGGAATTTCAGAACAGCGATATATGCAATTTAGTATTTTACCATGTCTTAACATTTTGACCCACTGTGCCCAAACTAAGAATTCTCCGCGGATCAAACTTATACCAGATTAAAATCTTTCATTAGTACTTTTCAAATTTACTATCTGCATACTTCTCAGGAATTTCAGAACAGCGATATATGGAATTTAGTATTTTACCATATCTTAAAATTTTGACCCACTGTGCCAAAACTAAGAATTCGCCGGGGATCAGACTTATACCAGATTAAAGTCTTTCATTAGTACTTTCCAAATTTGTCATCCCCATATTACAGAGGAATTTCAACACAACGATATATGGAATTTAGTATTTTACCACGTCTTAACATTTTGACCCACTGTGCCCAAACTAAGAATTCTCCGAGGATCAAACTTGTACCAGATTAAAGTCTTTCATTAGTACTAATACATGGAACTAAAATATAATGCTCGCTGGTAAGGTGTTCCAGATTTGTGCCACTCATACTGAAAGCTCGTAATGTTTTTTATACGATTTGTCAGTTTTGTATTTTTTTATTAATTTAATTCGCCAAAAACCTTGTTTATTTCAATATACTTCCCTTTCTGGTACTTTGACAGATACCTGTTATCGTAATAACAGCGCTCTGCTAACGAATGTGGTTTTTGTCTTTGCTAGTTAAATTCGAATTTATCTTCACGCACATCGTCGATTGCCAGTCTCTTACTGAATAAATAGGATTTTACTACGCCCTTTTCGGTTCCAAATTTAACGTACAGCTGCTTTGACGCCCAATAACTTCCGTATAACAAAACCGATTATAATGAAATTTAGTCTTAATTTTGTCACTCCCAATCTGGTACGTCCCATACAAAAGTTGGGCGAACATCTGGTCGGTCGACGTGATAGATCCCGCAAAACACAACCAATTTTAATGAAATTTGGTAGATACTGGACAATAAACACCACTCTATAGTTCAAATGGACAAAGGCCATAATTTATTCCGGTTGCAGTCGATAATTTTCAATTGTAACGTCTATTTAGTTTTGCTAATGGTGTTAATGGTATCGCTTGGGAAGTATTTTATATTTTCCAATACCTTTTTTGGAAGCAGTTGAAAAGCTCACTTACCTATAAGATTTAGCTTATACCCCCCTAAAGAAATTCTCTATTGCAGCTGATTTGTTTTGTTATTAAGTGTCCCGCAGGCTTTTCATAACCCACCCTAGTTTTCCCGCCGTTTTGTCTCATACTAAAAGGCATCTTAAAATATTTTCATTAAAAAACACAGGCAGCTCCCGTTGACTAATAGCCGTAGTTTAGATCATCATAATCGTAATAGCCTGTCTGCATTTTGTATACATTTTCATTATCTCCCTCCCATTATATCCACCACCAGTTATAAAATGCTCAGCTCTAGATGATGAACAGGTTGGTTTGTTTGTTTTTCTTTTATCTGTTCATTATGACGTCTTTTAACAAACATCGGATTGAATGTAAAGGTGTTTGTTTCCCCCATACTTTTCCATTTGGTGAATGGGTTTACAACAGGAGGTGTCTGCAATTGGAGACTTATTTGAAAATGTATAATGTTGATATAGGAGAGAACATGTTGCTATGTACATACATATATAACATTCACCATAATAGATAACCTTTCTATGAACTTTGAACTTGAATTAACTTTTGCTGCTATGTAAAATGGTATAAAAAAGGAAATTAAAAATTAAAAGGAATTTATAAATAGGAACTTGTAATCTAAGAGCTTTTTATTTGGAGAGCTTTAAGCAATACTGTATTTGATTTGGAATTTCATTAGACAATTTTCAAAAAAAATTTTGAAAATATTCAAATTTTTTTAAAATAACGCTTTCAAAATTATTTAGGGCGAGTTTCACACTCGCCATTTAAAAGCTCAATTTAAAAGCTTATAGACATTTTTCATATTAAATGACATTTAAATGACAAGAATCGGGCATTTAAAGTAAATTTAAATGGAGAATTTTCAACTGTGAAACTGGCCATGAGTTTACTCTTTACTGATTTTAATTTAAACTTTAGACAACAAATTCTAAATTCTTCTTTGTTAAAGAACAGGTTATTGATTGAAACTACGAGCAAGATTTGAAAAAAAATAAAAAGTTTTCGTTTGCTACGACTACAACTGCGGAAAACACACAAGTCGTAGTCGACAGCAACAGTCGTTCGTAGCAGAATGAATGCGATAGTCGGAGCAAATGAAATGATTACTGAAGGCATAATTGGACTAAAATGGAAAATAATTGGAACTTAACAAACTTAACTTAACTAGCAAGTAGCGCTGACTCCATATCAAACCGAACACATTTTTTCATTATTTTTTTTTTATTTTCAATCATACATGGGTTTTTTTAATTTGCATTGGATTTTAATTTGCATTGGATTTTAATTTGCATTACTTTATCTAATGCAAATGCAAAAGTATTACCATTGTTCGCAATGGCAATTAAAAAATTTTGAATTTGCATTTGCTCAGGGAATGCAAATGCAGGTTGTGGAATCGGATGCCAATTGTAATGAAATATGGGAATACTTTTAATTGTTTTGAATTTGTTTGACTGCTGGCAATTCTATTTTTAAAGTATTTTATATGGAGGGGTTTGTGGCTTCAATAGGTATTGCCTCGTCGACTTTCAAATTCATAAAACTGTACTGTGTAAAATATTTGAAAACCACAGCTGCCAGATATGAAGGAAATGCTTTGAAAATTAGTACAATTGCCAATGGTTCTGAAATTTTTTTGAATTTGCATTTGGACAGGTAATTCAAATTAAACTACAAATTACAATTGCCATATAACGGGTTTTTCAACAGAGACGCTACAAAAGTAAATCGATAGGGACAGCAAACGACGCCATATTTTTTTCCCGCTCTTTTGACATTTCTCTTCAGTAAGGTTTGCCATTTCATATACGAACCAACAACGAGTCGAAATTATTAAAATTTACTACCGAAATTTGGAGTCAGTGGCCTCAACTTTAAGAGCACTACGTCCAATTTATGGTCGTCATAATCGTCCTACCAGATCAACAATTGAGCATCTAGTGGAAAAATTTGAATCCACAGGTACAGTACAAAATGTTCCCGTGCCAGTGAGACAAAGAAGTGCCCGTAGTGTCGAGAATATTGCTGCCGCTGAGGCTTCAGTTCAAGAAAGCCCAAATGTGTCTCTCACACGTTGTTCTCAAGCGTTGGGCATCTCTGTGACGTCGTTGTGGCGAATTTTGCGAAAAGATCTTGGCCTACATACTTACAAGGTCAACTTGACGCAAGAACTGAAGCCGTATGTTCGTGAATTGGGCTGAGCAATAACTTGAAAATGATTTGGATTTTCATCGGAAAATCATCTTCAGCGATGAGGCTCATTTCTGGCTGAATGGCTTCGTCAATAAGCAAAATATGCGATATTGGTCAGACAGCAATCCACACGTAATCCATGAGTCATCATTACATCCCGAAAAAATTACGGTTTGGTGCGGTTTATGGGCCGGCGGCGTCATTGGGCCGTACTTCTTCCGTGATGATCAAGACCGGCACATTACTGTGAATGCGAATCGCTACCGTTCACTGATAACCGAATATTTTTGGCCCCAATTGGATAATATGGACTTGGAGGACATGTGGATCCAACAGGACGGCGCCACAAGCCACACAGCGAATGCCACAATCAATTTATTGGAAATCAAGTTGGTGAACGTGTTATCTCACGAAATGGCCCAGTCGATTGGCCGCCTCGGTCGTGCGATTTGACGCCGTTAGATTATTTCCTGTGGGGCTACGTCAAGTTTATGGTCTATGCCAACAAGCCAGCGACGATTAAAGAACTTCGTACGAATATCGAACGTGAAATTGCAGCAGTATCAGCCGATTTATGCTTGGAAACCGTCGAAAATTGGGTTCAGCGTCTGGACTTCTGCAAGCGTGCCCGTGGTGGCCATGCAAAAGAAATCGAGTTCCATACATAATGGCATCGAACGTACTTTCACATGAATAAAGCATTTCATTGGTATCTAAAACCAGTTTTGTTTTATTTAAAAAAACTTTTGTAGCGCTCTTATTGAAAAATCCGTTAATTAATTTGCCCCATGTATTCTTTCAATACAAACACAAATCGGTACCAGCACCATACAAATATAAAAATTAATCCGATATATGCGAATAACTTCAACGAAGATGTTGGCAAATATGTTGCAAAGGTTTATTTAATGTCAGAAAATTGGTGAATTTGCTGCGCTTTTTCTGGTACCTTCCATGGCAAAAGATGGCAGTTCAGATGATCTGAATTAAATGTGATATTAAGCTATATTTCGTCGACCGCCAGCCAGTCACTTAAAGAAAAAGTAGGATTTTGCAAACGTTGTATGGACTGCTGGTCGGACGACCCAATTACTCCTAACTGTGCTTTTGCAAATAGGCGATTTTATCAATTCGGTTGCGATACCTCCCATACAAAAGTTATGTGAACGACTGGTCGGTTATCGCGATAGCTCCCGTAAAACACAACCGATTTTAATGAAATTTATTATCAGGCAATATTTCGTCAAACTTCAGTCATTACACATTAAAATTTGAAATTTGTCAAAATTTTTACAGAATTTCTACTCGAATTTCGTAATAGAATTCAAATTCACGATTCCAACAATATTTAGCTTTCGATTTATTTTTTAAGTATTTTTTTTATCCTTCCGACCGGATGCTCGGGACGATAGATAATTCTAGTAAAACAAATCTACCAGCATGAAATTGGATATGTGTCAATATTTTTTTAAACGTCCCTATTTCCAATGGGATATTAATTAACGCCCATTCTCGTAACTCCTATACAAATGAGCTAAATTCATATTGATAAATATTACAATTAAAAAAATTCTGTAGTTGATAATAAAAAAACATGGTGTCCCATAAAATCCCTTCTCACAATCAGTGAAATGTGCGCTTTCTAGTTTTACACTCACTGATTGGGACCTACAGTTTTACACCGGTTCCGAAAACTTTTTTGAGAAGCTTTTCATGACTAAGTACTCGATAATGTCGTCACCACTAAGCGAGGTGACCGTCGTCGAAAGAAATGTAAGGTGGTCTGAGCAGGGATCGAATCCACGTTCTCATGTACAAGAGCCGCGCACACTAGCCATTGCACCACCGACGGCCACGACGAGTTGATATTAACTATAAGTAAAATTGCAACAACGGTGTAAGTGGAATTCCCCCGACTATTGCATAGTTGATATGAAACGGTTAATGACAATCACGTTTATGGAAAACGTAGATACGTAGTTGATTTTACCGAAATAATTTTTACAATTTTCCAAATTTATTCAATCTCTAGATCTTTTTAAATAATATAAAGCTTATTTATTAGCTTTATATTACTTTCAAAAAAGTCGAGCATTAAAATGTTTCAATGATACCAAGGCTGTCTGTATAGCTATTTCGGATCGTACCAAGATCTTCATCAGCAGACGTTTTTGGTATGTTTTCGGTGAATTCTTCAAAAATATATATCTAGAAACACTCATCATATTAATGAGAATTCCTTTATATATATGTTTGAAGAATACCAAGCACTACCATTGGATGCCATCAACAATATTATTGTTTCAAGCTCGCGGTGCTCTTCGTCAACTTTCATCATTTCCCTTGCGGGAGTTTTTACTCGGTCTGTTTTCTAAACTTACAATTTTCCAAATGTATTCAAATTTATGGCAACCCTCTGTTTTGCTGTTTGGTAATGACAAAACAAAAATAAATCATGCCTGTTTAAAACCAATTGCCCTTATAAAATAAGGATCCGTTGTGTTTTCCGCAATTTATCGTATTTGCCACATTTGTATGGGAGGTTCCAAAACGGGCGTGGGAAAATCGTCCATTTCAGTACCGTCCGTTCAGTGTCGTCCATTTCAGTATTTTAAGTACCGAATTGCATTAGGATCGCATGTATTTTATGAAAACAGATTTGTTCAGAAAATTGGCTCGGAGTCAGAGTTGGAGTCAATTTTTTCAGCCCGACCTTGACTCCGTGTTAATAAAAGCACCTTAAATTTTAGAAACAGTAAAATGGAAGCGGGTAATAAAATGCATTTTAAACCGGAAGATGTCGATTGTTTGGCATTATTAGTGTCAGAACTGTCATACCTGCTGAAAAAACAGCCTGTTATAGATTGTCCTCTCAAACACTTTCTGCAGTAGCCATGTCTATGTTTGGAACACACTCCAATTATTCATATATTTGCAAGTGCTAAACTCACTTATATTTAAATGCAAACATTACCATGTTGACTTGCAAACATATATACTTTTACGTGATGCCATATGCGTGGGACATACCAAACATTCATATACTTACGTCGAAGTATTTGTCTGTTTCCTTTCAAACGAACGATAGACGACTGAATGCATGAAACTAAAACGCAACAGATCAGTCAATTCATTTACACACACATTCAGGAATATTTATAAATCCCCGACAAAAACGCAGTTATACAATTGCAATAAAATTAACTTGGCTGGAACCAAGATCTTTGTCCCTCTTTTATTATTTTGTTATCGACCGTGCATAGCGGCAGAAAAATGAAGTAAACAGTGCAACATTGCACCAAGCTTTATTTGTATCACAAACAACATATTAATCATTGTGTCTGAAACATGTAATATTGAATAGCAAACACAATGTGTTGGGACAGAAGTATACTATATTTGCGACAAACTCCAAACACACGATATTTTTGCGTTCAAACAAAAAAAAAACAAAAAATAAATAAAGTCCCCATAGTATTTTTCAATTTTTTCTTGGGTTCGTAATGATTTTTGCCAGAAAAATTGTGCTTGATGAGCACACGAATTTAGTTTCTTTTCCATTTTCGTAAAAATTTACGAGGTTGTCTGATTTCAATGGTTGTCAAATAAATAAATGGTTTTCCATTACATCCCATGAAGGAATTGGCGAGAGCTTCTCACAACCAGTGTGCTGTGCGCTTTCTAGTTTTATACTCACTGATTGGAACCTACAGTTTTTACACCGATTCCGAACGGTATTTTCTGAACGGCTTGCCAAACTCAAACTTTTTTTTTTCAGTAGGCTATTTACAGATTGTAGTTGACACGAGTAGTATTCAAAAAGTGAGGGAGCTTTCAATCTTAATTGGTGCAATAGTTAGTATGCGCGGCTTTTGTACATAAGAACGTGGGTTCGGTCCCTGCCCTGACTACCTTAGATTACATTCGGCTACAGCCACCTCGCTTGGTGATGACGAAATTGTCGAGTACTTTGTCATAAAAATCCTCTCAAAAATGCTTTCGGAACCGGTGTAAAACTGTAGGCCCCAATATGTGAGTGTAAAACTAGATATCGCACAACTCTCTGTTCGTCCCTTCATGGGATACAACGGTAAACTATTTATTTTATTTCTTTATTTATTAATTTAGTAGAATTAATACTTTTTATGTTCACGTATTTATCAAAAAACAAAACTTTAAATACTTTTGGTTTCTGTGTGGAGTTGGAGTAGACGTTACAGTAAGAATTGGAGAACAGGATTTTAAAACTTCGGAGTTGGAGTCTGAGTTTTCAGCATTGTGGAAATCATAGAGTAAATCTTACAAGAGAGCATATTTGACTCATCTGACGTTTCCTTTCACACTCTTCTTGATGCGGTCGGTGTGATAGAGAGGTGTTTGACGAAAAGTGACATACACCAGGTGGAATTACAATAACTTCTGACTTTAATTTTTCATGTCGTTTTGGTGCAAAACTGTGAAATTTAATTGTGTTTTACACTTTTTTGGTGACTGTTATTGTTAGCATACATTTGTGTTGTATTTAACGCAATAATTTTAACACACAAATCGAAATACCGTTGTTGTTATTTTGTTGGTTGTATTGAACCATTGCCTCTATCTGGTATTATTGAAGCAATTCTTTTCAACATCCAACGTTCATATCACACCAAGCCAAATGTCATAAATTTGGTTAGAGAACTGTTAAGTCTTCTATAGTGTAAGTATTAGTCTATGGTAGAAATACTCCATACCTCTGGGATTGCCAGCGTTCGACACCTCTATGGATGGTGGCACATTAGCCAAATGTGCTCCTTTTTTTATAAAGCCTTTTTTTCAAATATTTTTCAATGTGTCTAAACAATTTTCACTTCTCTATTTGACAATTTGTAAAACCAAACAAACAATTAAATAAACTAAATCAATCCAAAAGGCGACTGACAACAGGCGAATGACTCCGTTTTATTGTGTGGGGACTATTATCGAATCAAGAGATGTGTCGTCTAGTCTCGAATCGTATCGTAATCGCTCGCATTTGTTTACAACAACAAACTGACAAAACTCACACATCCCAACAATGACAACTCAACCTCTCTATCAATTCACATACAAATATCACGAAAACCCCACAATTCCCAAACAAATCCCTCCCCTGGAAAAGAAAAGCCATTTACTATTTCGTCTGTTAAGACACGCCAGTGTGTCGCAAGAGAGGGACGGGCGGGCGGACTTGTTTGTGTGTACGTAAGTACTTGGTACTCACGGATGGATTACGTGCCGGTGTTTTTTTATATCACATTTGCACTTATAACTAAATTACTAATAAATATAATAAACACACAAACAAACAGCAGTAACTGAAGCAGCGCCCGAGATCAAATGCAATTACAGAGTAATGCTCTTCGTAAACAAACACTAGAGGGCGAAGGAGTCTAACGATGCGTCAGTTAAACTCGAACAGAGGATTTTAAGTTTTATCTAAATTCAAGTGACAGACAAAAACAAATACATCAAATGATAATGCGCCACTCATGGATACACACAAACACATGCAACCATAACACATACTCGCACTCAACTCACAAGGAAGGAAAGACAGAATACACAAATTCATTTAAGCGAGAGTTTATTGCTGCATTCAGCTCCTAATCTTGTGTCTTTACACTGTGTGGCATTGTTGCCTTAAATACAGTCGAAGCCGATATCTTCAACAATTGCTTAGTCGCTACATTGCATGATGTGCATTTCTCTGGCTGTCCGCATGTCTGTCTGACTGTCTGTCTGTAGTTCAGTTGGCACGATGTTTTATGAGTCACTCTGCTTTACATTAAATGCATTTTTTTTTTGCTGATTCCAGTTCCATTGCGTTTAATTGTTCCTTAAAAAAGTTATCGCTTTTATGATTCGTTGCATTATACACATGGCACAGTGGGATGGGATCTCGAGGTTGGGGAGACATTTACTATAAACAGATTAACATAGGTTAGTTACTATAGTAATATAAATGTCTATCAATTATACAATTGAGTTTGAGAGAAGGTATTTTTAGCCACCCTTAGACAGGTGACCTTTCCTAAAGAAATGGAAGAGGTGAGAGCGCGTCAAAGTCAAGCGTTCTCATGAATAATCCTCAGACAGACTAACCGCGATCAACCAATGCAACCAGCAACACAACAAAGAAATGTTTATATTGATGTAATGAACATTTTCGTACGGCTGACGTCACACAATATTTTTAAACCGTACGTCGTTGCTGCATCGAAAATCATTACAGTAATTTAAGTTGAAAGTAGCGGAACACATTTACAATTTACCCAGCACAGTGGGGCCGATTGCAAAAAAGGTAATAATGTCAGAACTTCTAAACTATTTGTCGAATCATTTAAGGATGTACTAGAGATGTGTAAAGGAGGAGTCAGGCTTTTAGGATATTGCATTTGGTGACACCCTGTTGTTACGCAGAATTTTGGGTGGACACTTTGGTGCTGTTCATTTTTTAAAGCCTATAACTTCTAAAATTTTGAGCTGATTTTTAAGATTCAATATTTGACGAAAACTTCTAAGAGAGACAAACAAAAAATACGCTAAAGCGTATGATTTTCTCTTACTTTTTAAAAAATATATTGGCAAACAAAAAAAATACAAAATAAAAAATATCCTGAACTCCGACTCCACAGCACTGTGGAACATAAATAAATGGTTTCCCGTTACATCCCATGAAGGGATTAGGGAGAGCTTCTCACAAACCAGTGAGCTGTGCGCGTTCTAGTTTTACACTCACAGATTGGGACCTACAGTTTTACACCGGTTTCGAACGGTATTTTGAGAAGCTTTTCCATTGGTAAATACTCTATAGTGTCGCCGTCACTAAGCGAGGTAACCGCCGTCGAAAGAATTTAAGGTGGTCAGAGCAAAGATCTAACCTACGTTCTCATGCACAAGAGCCGCGCACTATACCATTGCACCACCGACGACCACATAAACTAAAGTTCAAATGTATACTTGTGATCGACAACAGATGGTAATGTAGATGTCCATGCAGATAAACTCGAATTTAAATAGCAAAGACACAAACCACTTCAGTTAGCAGAGTACCGATATTGTGTTAACAGAGACTCTGTTTAAGTACTAAAAACGGAGGCATATTTGAATGAAAACTATTTTTTAATTAATAAAATAAATATAATAGCACAAAACTTAAACATTACAATACTTCAATATAAGTTGCAGAAATGTTAAATAAAATAACAACCAAGATTTATTTACTTCAGGGTATAGCAGGCTGCATTATTGTATTTTTCAGCAACAACAACAGGCCCTTTGTCTTTATTGGAGGCCGAGATTGTCGAATTCAACACAATGATGTATACCAGCAAAAAAAATCCGAACAAACAAGTACAAAAACAAAATACATTTGAATTTGACAAGGTCGAACCACAGCTCCATGAAAAAAATGAAATCATCTTTTCATCTGTGCTAAAGAAAATAACATTGTTGTTCAATATATGGGTACCGATTTTGATGAAACTTAAGTGAATTATTGTACAGGGTGTGGAACAAGATGTATTTATATCAGGTTGTGTTATTAGAACAGCTGATATAATTTCTTCATATCGTTGTGATCCCCAACTGACTTCAATTACAACAACATCTCTTGCTATCACCTGATATAAATTCAACTTCGTGTGGAAATTCGAAATTTTAACACCAGTAGTTTTAGACTATGATGTTCAACTGATTATAACTCAAGAGTCTGTGATCAGATTTCTATGATTTTTTATTGAAATCAAAGAATTTTTAAAGAAATTATTATCGAATATATTTTTCCGTTAGAAAATATATTTTTTGTGATCTTCAGATTTTATTTTAATAACTTTTGTTTATACTTTCCTCAAAATGCGATATTGCAAAAATTACATTGTGACGACACGCAGGACCAAACACTAATGAAAGACTATATTCTGGTATATGTTTGGTCCACGATTAAACCGTAGCTTGGGTACAGTGGGGCAAAGTGTAAACACATCGGTCAAGTTCAGATATCGACATTGTGAAATTGCTCGAAATATAAAAAATAAATAAATAGGTTCTCATTACGTCCCATGATAAGACTGGGGAGAGCTTCACACAATCAGTGAGCTAAGCATTTTGTAGTTTTACACTCACGAATTGAAACCTACAGTTTCACAACGATTCCCAATCTTTTACATGGTTAAGTTCACGATACTGTCGCCTTCACTAAGCAGGGAGATCGTCGGAGGAGGACACTTAAAGTGGTCGGAGCAGGTATCGCACACACGTTCTCATGTACAAGAGTCGCACACGCTAACCATTATACCACCGACAGCCATGTCGACGATGGCAGATTTAGCAATAAAGTAGCCTTAGTTTACGCAAAGTAGGTTAATATGTTAACTAGTGGGTCAATACTGAAGTCCAATTATCGACATTCCCAAAATGCTCGGAAATATGAGGATGGTAAATTTGGAAAGCACAGACGATGGGGTTTATCCTGTTCAAAGTTTTGTCGGTAAAGAATCATAAAATGTTGCTTAGTGAGTGACTTAAAGTGATTTAAAAGATCCTGAATTAAAATCTCTCAAGTTATGCTATTCCAAAGTTCGTGCGATAGTTCAATATTTTATATTTGAAAAGAACATGCTTCGTCCTATTACTACGTATATATTTAGGTGGTGTAGAAGGTTTGAATAGGTCACTAGATCGTTGTACCAATATAATTATATATTGTACAAAAATGTAATGGTAGTTGTAGTCAGTTTATGATTTGTGCTACTAATATTGAAATATTTTCATGTTTTCTATACAATTTCTAAGTTTTGTGCTTTTTATTCAATTAATTCAATAAGAATCGTATTTATTCAAATACACTTTAATTTGTAGTACTTTAACAGAACCCCTGTTAACGTAGTAACAGTGCTCTGCTAATTAAATTGGTTTCAGTCTATGTTAGTTAAATTGAAATATAAAGCAGGCAAATGATTTTCCGTCAACATAAATTTTTCGTTGTTCTGTTGACATAATCATCATGACATCTCAGTGGTCTTACAGTACCAACATTATAATATGAAATTATGTATTTATAGTCTTCAAGATTAGAAAACCAAGATATCACAACAACCAGAAGAACCACAGATATGAAAAACAAATATTTTTGTATAAACTCTTTCTTTCATTTTATAAATACACCTCTGTATGAAATATTAGTCATGTTGGAGAATAAGAATGTTTTGAAGTGACACTACATCCACAAAATGGCCTCGGTTAATTTGTTATTAGTCATGTAAACAATGAATCTTTTTAAGACAACAATCTTAGAATCATGAATCAAGAATTAATGTAAACAAAATATTTAAAGAAGAATAAAATACAAATGATCATATGATGCATCATAGATAGAAGTGATTTAATTTTAAATATATTAATTTTACAGAGTATTTTATTAAATACGGCAAACCTTTGGAAACAGAAGCCGGAATAAAATTCAAATTTGTATCCAAATTGAACTTTTACAGCATGTATGGAAACCGAATCATTTTCAAAACAAAACAACGACTTCAGCACCACGATACCGGTTTAAAATCCGACTTTCGATTTCAGTTTACATCTACGACTTGCAGTCGAACTCTTAAAATCTGCAATTGTGAAATTTGTCGCGCCTTGAGGCCAATACTAAGTTCAATATTTCGGGTAAAATCGTATTACGATCTCCATTACGAAATAAAATCCCTATTCCGCAGTAAAAAAAAAATTATGTTGCTTAATTTATTTCCTTCAAGCGAACTTGGTACAAGCCTTTATAATTTAATCTATCGGTTGTGCAATGCGCTGCAAAAAAGTTTTATCACAAGTGACCTAACATATAAATTCATCGCCACATGCACGAAACTGTTCATTGCCGCAATAAATTTTTTACGCCATGGCGTTGAATTGTGTACTTTACCTTTTATCTTTTACTTTTGATAAAAATTGTCGTGCGCTACATTTGTGCATAAGAAAGTAGGTTCAATCCCCACACTGACCACCCTTTAATTTGCTTGGACAATACGTTATTTTAGAAACATTCAAATGTTTCTCGACTCATGTTGCTGTTGTTTCGGGTCAACAAGTTAGTAATACACTGAGAGAAAATGTTCGTAGATATTTCGTTGGCATTTTTATTGCATATTAAACTTAGTACTGGCCTAATGGTGTGACAAATTTCGATGATTCCGACTCTCGGACACATGGTGCTGAAGTCGTGGTCACCCAGCTTAGACATGGCGATACCATCAAGTAATAAGCAATGACAAATCTTCTGAAAAGCCATTCGGAATCATTATCATTAGCAAATCTAATGACGGTTTCGTTTCTGAGAAAAATTGCAAAATTTGTTCTACCCTTTGCCCTAAAAGTGCCTTTTTGTGTTCGTTTCTGAAAAAAGTGGAATCCTATTTCAAGGTTTTGTTTTCGTTTCTGAGAATGTTGCACTCAAAAGTGCATAAATGTTGCATTTTCTGCCCTCCGAGCGAGTCATGGGGGAGAATGTTGCCCGATAAAATGGTTCACATTCTATATGTTTGTATGGGTTCTTTGCCCTTGCCAACCTATTTTTCCTACCTTTTGTGTGCTGGCTAAGCTAATTTAAGCGGCTGCAGTTAAATTCGCTTACCTTTAGCCGGTTTTTTTATTCCATGCTAAACTAATACAAAGTCGTCGAAAAATTAGTTTCGCCAGAAATAAAAAACACACTTCTTCTCAAACAAAGTGGTCGAATTTTTAGCTTAGCGGGAATAACAAAAAATACCAATTGTATCGGTACTTTTTCGACCAGTTTGTATCAAGAGTTGCTTAAAATGTATTACTATCGCTTAGGGTTCCACATATACTGGTCGAATATTTTTGATAAGCGAGGTAAATAAAACATGGTAACGGTGCGTTTACACGGGACAGTTTGAGACAAGATAGGAAAAATTGTTTTGTGTGACGTACACGTCCAGCCAGTTATAAAGACAGTACAGTTTTAAGCAACCGCCGACAGTGTCGTTTCGTTAAATTTCGTGGTCTGATTTTTTGTTTTTTCGCTCTCTTGCCATTGTGTTTTGTCTTACTTGTCCAAATTACAATGGAACTGATGTACTCTGCAAAATTAGACATGTATTCATGTTTATATGTTTGTATTGTCACACAATATTTCAATAAAAATTAGCAAAATTTTCAAATACAAATATATTTCCCAATTTGTAAAGTCGTTTGCGATGTTTTGCTTTTTTCTCAAATTATTACGAATCGTCACCGAGATGGCCGATGGCTGAACTAGTAGAGGTTGACGCAGTAGGATTTATTGTAATTGTGTGAACCAACAACAGGCATTTAGTTTTTGTTTCATGGCTCTAACCGTCAAATTCAACACAGATCCACATGAACAAACACAGTAAAGAAAAAAGTACAACAACTAAATACACTGAATTTAACAGATGGAGTCATGAGAAAGCAAAATCAGTTGTTATATTGCGCCAACCTTTACTAGTTCAGCCATGATCTGGCCGCTTATGTCAAATCTCTTGCCGAAGTTACTGTCGTTGAAAAATCAGAGACAGTGGCGAGGCAAGTGAGAGAAGTGTAAGTGTGGTAGTAAAAATGTGTGAATGTTTTGCTACCGTCGGAGCAACACTGTCCCGTGTAAACGCCAGGTAAGAAAGCAAACGGAAGAAGGGACGATGGCAACATTTTTTAAATGTTGCCTTATACAAGGGCAACATTATTTTTTACAAAACGAAATCACCATAATTGTGTTGATTTTCACCGAATCTCTTCATGGTAAGTACGGGGAAAATAAGTTCTAAGAGTTTAATCCACAATTGTAAATTTTTTAATTTTGTCGATATCTCGATTCGCCACGAAATATTATTAACTCACAAACGACACTTGGATTTTCGAATATTCTACGAAATATTTACTCAAATTTAAGTCCATACACCCAAAAAAATCCTTAGTTGGTAATAACCAAAATTTCAACCATGGGTAGTTGATATAATTTGGTTAATGATTAATGAAAATAATGATTAGGACAAAATAAATCTATTATCTAAATCCATAATTGTTGTTAATTGTCCATAGTTGATTTTAACTAAAATGTATTCAAAGATAAAATAATCATTTGGAAAAAAAGAACTGGGACGTAGTTGATTTTAAGTTCACCATGCTTTGGTTAATAGCACCATCTCAACACAACCACGCGCCTAGTTGAATGCTCCTCTTACGGTTCTCAACTTTTGTGAGAGTTTTGTCATAATCGATGAATTGGCAATGCCGTTCTCAACTCAACGGCCGACTCAACTCAACTGAACAACAGCTGATTTTTTGCTTGTGTTCACTTACTTTTGTCGTATTGCCTTTGACAACTCTGTGCCAGTTTGGTCGACAAATGCGTAAAGTTTACACCACTGCTTGAGAGCAGTTGAGTTTATAGTTGTGCGTGTTTTTAAGTTGATAAGAATAGAGAGATCGTAAGAAGATATTATTTTGGCTTCAAATTATAATTTTCATTTAACATTTGAACATTTTAATTTAACAATAATATTTTATATATTTAGAAGTAACAAAATCACAAAGAATGCTCAGTTTGAGAAACTTGTCCAGCTAATGGAAAGTAATCCAGCCGTTGCCCTTGGATAACCAAAATTTAGCGCCACGCAGAACCAAGTGCGAGAACTATGGGAAGGATTTGCTGTGAAGTTAAATAGTTTAGGATCACCGTCCAGAACATGAATGAATGGCAACGTGTATGTGCAAATACATACCTTGCACTGGGCAGCTCAAGAAGTTTGGATGCAACACGAATATTTCTTCTTAAATGCAACACATCTATATTCGCGTTTTCGGTTCCATCTTCATAAAAGAAATCTATGCTACTTATATCCATTTCGATTTTGCAAGCACAACACAATTGTTAACTTCTTTTATTTTCACATAAATCAGCTGATTTACTTGTCAAAATTAGTATTTCGAGCTGGTAACACCATAAAAATTGCAACCAAAAACAGTTGTGAACCACAATACAAAATATAAGTTTCGTCGTGTTGAAGTTGGGTCGTCTCTAAGTCGACCAAACTAAGTTGATTGGTGAACGTTAATAGGGGCAGAAATAAACTAGAAATACATATATATTACTGCTGTTATATATTTACTACATGCTTAATGAGAACAATTATACAATCTAGGAAAGGAAAAGTATTTAGATAACACTGTGTGTAATTTTTTAAGTCATGGCAAAATAACCATATACGGACACCACTACGTGATAAAAGACTAAAAAAAAAAAAGACCCGTGTCTCCCAATTTTTCCCAAAGTCATGCACTTTTTTTTATGGGCCGCCAAAGATTTGGGGCCTCGGTATCATTTTCGTAAAAATGTGATCATTTTATCAGGCTCATATCTTGCAAACCGTTCAGAATTTCGATTTACTCTCTGAGGCAAAGTTGTAGTTGTCATAAAGAACAAAAATTGCGAACATATAAAATCAAAAAACTTCACCTTCCAGATCAAAATCGCAAAAAACTTAAAAAAATTCGATTTTTTTTACCTTTTTCCCCGTGTTCAGGTCCATACGTAGCAAACCGTTCAAAATTCAAGGAAACAATCAACTACTAAAATTTACCTAAGATCTCAATAAACAAATTTCTAGACATATAAACTTCCTGGGAATTATTCTTAACACCGTTTTTTAATTTCATTTGTTTTTTATTTACTTCAACATTGAGATACTATGCTATCTATTACAAAAATATTAAAAAAAAGTATTCGTATTATGTTTATAATATTGATGGCCCTGGACTTGCAAATCGCGATCTCTTAAGTTGTGGATCCAAATCGTCGTCCGAATCGTCCGAATCTGACTCTGATTCAGCAATTATGGTGTCCACAGGCACGTTGCTTCCAGACTGCCCTCCATCATCAGCTCTTTCTTCTTCAAATACTTCATTAACCTCTGCAAGCAATGCGTCGAGGTTTTTGCCTTTGTACCGTTTTTCCATGGGCATTGTGGTTTGGTGAAACCGTTCTCCTTGCTCATCGGATTCGGTAGGGAGTTGTTTGATAAAATCGTCAAAATGAAAATGAAGAAAATGCAGCTTTAATGTCATCGATGCGCCGATTATCTCAAAATAATGCAGCATTTGTTTCACCCATTATCTTGCTTCCGGTTCCGCGTCTCGATCCCCTCCCAAGACTCTGGTGCATACACGCTGAAGGTAAATCCATGCCATTGAATGATTTTCATCAAGCGATGAATCAAAGTTGCTCTTGAATAGCTTTCTAATGTCAGGGCCATTAAGTACGCCTGTTAAATGAAAACAAAAAATAAAGACAGAAAAGAAAACATTAACATAGTGTAAATAGTACAATTAGGTGAACAAAAATTCGTTTTAAATTTACTACAATACCTTTTTTAATTTTGTCATCGCTACGCTTTGGGAAAACGCTTTTCAAATAGTCGAATGCGTTTGGACAATTTACAACGGCCACTTCGATGAATTTTTTAACAATTCCCAATTTTATGTGGAGCGGTGGCAGCAAGATGTCTTGAGTATTGTCAATTAAAGGTGCATTCTTCAGTCTATGTTGTTGTATTTGTTCATCCACACTTCCTCTTGGCCTCCACGAGTTACATTACTGCATTGCCTGTGCTGCTGCTGTCGGTGCATGATCGCGTGATACCTAAGCGCTACCTAAACGGTGTTAACCCTTGGACAAACACATGGTTCTGGCCAGGCATATTTCATTTTTTGCTACCTATGGACCTGAACAGGAGAAAACGGTAAAAAAAAATTAAATTAAAAAATTTTCGGCAAATTTTTCACTTTTGCGTGCTACCTAAACAGTGTTAAGAATCATCTCTAGGAAGTTTTTATGTTCTAGAAATTTGTTTATTGAGATCTTAGGTAAATTTTTGTAGTTGATTGTTTCCTTGAATTTTGAACGGTTTGCTACCTATGGACCTGAACACGGGAAAAAGGTAAAAAAAATCGAATTTTTTTAAGTTTTTTGCGATTTTGATCTGGAAGGTGAAGTTTTTTTTGATTTTATATGTTCGCAATTTTTGTTCTTTATGATAAGAGCTACAACTTTGCCTCAGAGAGTAAATCGAAATTCTGAACGGTTTGCAAGATATGAGCCTGAGAAAATGATCACATTTTTACGAAAATGATACCGAGGCCCTAAATCTTTGGCGGCCCATAAAAAAAAAAGTGCATGACTTTGGGAAAAATTGGGAGACACGGGTCTTTTTTTTTTTAGTCTTTTATCACGTAGTGGTGTCCTTATATGGTTATTTTTTTTCGTGTTGCACTGTGTAATTAAAGTAGTATTTTCGTACAATATAAAACACTACACAACTATTTCAATATTTACGACAAATGATTTATTTTAAATTTTGACCATTCAAATTTAATGTTTTTTTGTTTTACCAGCTCAACTAACAAATGGTTGTTTACAACTATTACAATAGTTACAAATAATTACCGTAGTTAATTTAAAATCGTTCGCAATCAACTACGTGTTTCTCCCACTACGCAACTAAGGAATTTTATCGTTGTAATTATCTTGTTAATCTTTTGATATGAAAAAGTTATATGTTTTTGAATGAAATCTTATTCCAAAGTTCTCGCTAGAAGTCACGTTCGCATTATTATGTGAATATTTTATTTTGCGTAATATGAATTAAAGCTCTTATAATCATTGAATTAGTCACGGGTTAATCTGCACGAAATGATAAAGAATAGTTGTGTTATCTTGCCGTAAATATAAACAACTACAATTAAATTATAATAATTAAGCGATGAGCAAAAAAAAGTATATTCAAATCAGAAATGATGGCGATAAAGAGCAGATATTGCGACATAAACATATTCTTTTAAAACTATATGAGTAATGGATGATTTTTGCCATTTGATGGATTCAAATTATTGTTTTTTTTTCATTTTGTTGTCATTAAATAGGATGCAAGTTAAACAAACAATTATTTAACATTAATAATTATTCCCCAAATATTCGATCGAAATGTCAAATGTTCGACTTCAAATTGATTGAATTCCATCTCTTACCCGAATATTTTTGAAAAACAGTTGGAAGCGGGGTTTTCATAAATTAGAATTATTTCAGTAAATCAGATTTCAATAAATAATGTTTTATATTTAATTTCAAAAGAAATCTGCAAATCGTTTAAAAATTAAATTGTTTGAATTTGTTCATACAAAATGTAAATAATAGAGAAAATGTAAAACTACACTCATGAAATTCATTAGCAGCGTCGTAGTAGAAAAATACATAGTTAATTTCTAAAAATATTAATAATACCTAGGGTTATCATTGGTAGATATTGTTTCAGATGTTAGCAACTAATTGTTAGAAGTTTGTACTAACCACCAACTTCACCTTACGCCATCGTAAAGTTGATGTCAACTTGAAGTCATAACTCGAGAACTTATCCACAGGTCTAAGGGCCCCTTTATCTTAATGGGTATGTTTTGGTTAAGCGAATAAGCGGGAGTTAACCGATTGTAAGCGGGATTTGAAATGCCTGCTAAATTTTCTGCCTTAAAGCCTGGTATACAGTTCTTTAATTTAACCATCATTTATTTAAAAACCGTCATTTTTGTTGTAAATATCTCTGATTTACCTTGCAAATGCATATTTTATTAATATTTCGAATACTAAAATAAAATATAAAAAAAAGAAGTCCATATTATTTTTAACGCATGTACTGTTACTTTTGTTTGTTAAAATAATCGCAATGTCAAAATTCCTCTCCCAAACAATTTCAAACAATTGTTTTCGTACGAAATAACTTTGACATAACAACCCTGTAATTGATGTTTCTTATGAAATTTTCGTAAAGAACTGAGTAACAAGCAAATGAAAAGTGAACGACATTTTCGGTTCACGGAATTGTCGCTATTTTTTATAGACGTACTTCTTATGAGAACTAAAATTTTATAAAAACTGACTTAATCCGTAATTAAATGCTTGCCTTATCTTGTTTAGATTGTCACTTTTACTGTAGGAAAAGGTAAGCGATATTATTATTATTTGAAATTACAGCTTAAATCATATGACACAAAGTTGCCATATGAAAAATGTAATAAAATGATATCGAACCATTTGATGTGAATTAAAAAAAGATAAGAAGAAGAAGACAACGTTGCCTAAGTGTTTATTTTTTGACATTTGATACATAATGATGACATATTTTTGACAAACAGCAATTGTCGCTAGTCTGTAGTTTTCATTACTAGCAAGCAATCAAGCGATTATGCATAGCTTGAAACGAAAACCCGCTAATATAAAGGGTTTTACAATTTGAGTGATATGATTTCTAAGTGACGTTTCGGTCATTTGTAATATGTCAGGATCTGTCATTTTTTCTTCATTGTATTCAGTAATGTTTACAATTTCATCATGGAGAGATATACGCAAGAACAACTTTACAAATTATTAAATTTTTTTATTAAAATAATCGTTCTCCTATTGCCACTTTTCGTGCGCCTTTGTCATTTTATGGTCGTAAAAATTGTCCACCTGTGCTCGCTAGTCGTCGAATTGTTGGAAATTACGATTGTACATTTTCTTTACATAATGTTCAAGTGCCAATAAGGTAAAGAACCGCACGCAGTAATGAAAATATTGCTGCCGTTCAGGCAAGTGTTGCTGAAGACCGCAATTTATCGTTTCCAAGACATTGTCAACAATTGGGTCTGTCTCAAGCGGATTTTGAGAATTGCGGATTTTGCATCCACTCAAGAACTGAAGCTATTGTACTACCGTAAACGTCATGAATTTTCTGATTTTGTCTTGGATCAACTTGAAAGCGATAACGATTTTTTTAAAAAAAATCATCTTCTCCGTTGAGGCTCACTTTCATCTGAGTGTTGCGGTAAATAAACAAAACTGTCGATTCTGGTGCAAAGAAAATCTACAAATTATTCATGAACAACCATTACATTCACCTAAATTGGCAGTTTGGTGTGGGTTTTGGTCTGGTGGAATCATCGGCCCGTCCTTCTTTCGAAATGAAGCTGGTAACACCGTTACTGTCAATGGAGAGCGGTATTGATCGATGATAACCAACTTTTTATGGCTGAAATTGAAAGAAGTTGATCTAGACAACATCTGGTTCCAACAAGACGCTACGTGCCACACAGCACGTGCAACAAACGAATTATTGCGAGAAAAGTTTGGATATTCGGTTATTTCAAGAAATTGTGACATTGAATGGCCTCCAAGAAGTTGTGATTTAATACCATTAGACTATTTCTTGTGGTGTTATTTGAAGTCATTGATCTTTAGCAATAAACCAGACTCTCTTCAAGCTTTACAAGTCAATAGTAAACATGCTATTCATGACATACGACTTGATTCAGTGGAAAAGTGCTCGAAAATTGGGTTCATCGAATTCGTTCCTGCAAAAGAAGAAGTACAATCGTAATCGTATCGATTGTACTTCACATTAAATAAAAAACATTTGAATTTCCTTAACAATTAGTGCGTTTTTTTTTAAAGAAATCATATCACTCAAATTGGAAAACCCTTTATGATTATGCTGCAATATTAATATTCGTTTAAGAAACTCATACATATATGCTTGTCGCCGGCAATTTTAGTCTTATTATTACCCTATAAAAACTAAACTCTATAAATTACATATTAATCCCAATACTAAGGTGGTTCCCATGAAAAATATTGTCCAACATCAGTTTGTTTCGCTGAGGAATGGGCCAGTACTATATCAATGTTGGCGACTATATTTTTCTCTATTATTAAGTCTTATTTTTTTCATTAAAAATCAATTTTTTACTGAGTAATTGAATAAGAGTTGACAACATTGATCAGTTCATAGTTCAATTTAACTGGTCGTTTTTTTCGTAAAAATATAAAAAGGTTGCTGGATACATGTTGCTGATACATCATGTGAACAGCTGAGTACTGTACTGTACGTCAAAATTTGGATTTGAATGGGTTAAATTTATGCTATAAACAACTCAACTCGATAAATTACTTATTAAGCCCAGTACTAAGATCGTTCGCGTGAACTGGCCAGTAACATATCAATGTTGACGACTACATTTTTCTCTCTTTTACGGTTTGTTTTACACTAAAATTCATTTTTTTTTAAGAAATTGAATAAGAGTTGACAACATTGATTAGTTCTACTTTCGATTTCATTGGTCGTTATATTTTTCTTAGAAACATACAAATGTTGCTAAATACATGTTGCTGATACAGTGTGTAAACAGCTGAGTACTACACTGGCAGATTTTTTTCGTCGAAATTTAGATTTGTATGGAGTTTTGTTAAATGTTACGTAAAATGTTGATCTCAATATTGATCTTCATCTGTAAATTGTTGGTTTAAAGTAAAGTGTTTCCCTCTTATGCCAAGCCCATGTTAATTCACTGTAGGTTTTCACAAAATGTGTGATTCTTTTTTACTTTATCCGAAGAATTTTTTTTTATGCCGAGAAGTATAGGGCAATGAAGTACAGGATGATGTTAAAAAACGATTACATTTCGCATAATCTTTGTAGCAGCTATGGGCAGACCCCGTGGAAAAGGAATACAATGGACTAAAACATCCATTGAAAGTGAATTCCAGACACTTCATGGAGTAACAACCATTTTAAGTGATTCCGATTATACATGCAATGACATAACTATAAAAACTTGTGCAATTGTATAAAAGTATCTCGGCCAAATATTTATTAGACATTTCATGTTGTTTACATTCCGATAAAACGTTAAATCAGCTAAAAGTTGTATGCTCTTCAACACGATGAAGAAAAACAACACCATAACACCAATCAATGTACATACATGTGTAGACAGAATACAAAGGCAAACCACTACAAAATCTCATAAGAACATAACAAGAATCCAAAGTATCTAGAACGCAGCTCCCCAATTAGGCTGGCAAACACATAAACTTTAAAAATATTTAAAACTTCACAAAAAAACGTATTGAATTTAATTAGAATTGCATTCGAAACGTAATTTCGTAATTGGCATCGTCATGCTACGATATTACGAGTTTAGGAGAATTTTAAGATCAAGTCTGTTGCCCTGTGTAAGTCGGTCGGTCGTCCGTCTGTCTGTGTAGCTGTTGGCTGCTGCTGGCCTGGCTGCCTTAGAAGTCAGAGGTGTCGCATGTTAATGAATGACATTTCAAATGTTGCATAAACTCACACTCTTGCCACTCACTCACTCGCGTGCACATGGGCCGCGATGCGAGTGGCAACTTTTTCTGTGTTGGTTTTGGAAATGATGTATCATTGCGTGGGTCTTGTTAAGTTCAATGTGATGCGTAGATTAGTTGAAAGATGTGTGTGTGTATATGGTAGATCATTATGCATTATGTATGTACATATTTATATCTTATTATCTACAATTTGCTAGTGAACTTTAATTATAGTTTAAATATAAAAAATTATATATGTTTTCAATTCATAATCTGGTTTTAGTTCATACTTTGTAATGAACATTATTCTTAAATTTAAATTAAATCAAAAACCTGTGTTACTATTGATTAATTCGATAAATGTTCGGGTACTATGGTATTTATGAAACATTCGTCATTAAAAGTTATTCATTAAGCCTACGAAGATTTCGTAAAATTCATAGATACATATTTTCAAAAAGTTTTGTAAAATGTTTACATATTAACGAAACGTATTCATATAAAAGCTTTATACAATATTCACATTAATTAAATAGAACATTTTATTTTCGGAATCTTGTGATTGGTTGCCAGTATTATTTTTCGAGCAATTTTCAACTAATTAATTCTCATTGCATTTAGAGTTTTCTTCACACATACACTCAAAAAATTAAGTTTGCTATTAATAGCAAACAATGTACGCCACTTATCAGCAGACAATTTGTTTGTTATTACAGCAAATGAACTGCAATAGCAACAAACTTTTTGCAGGCTTGATAAAATAGCTGATATACTGTTTGCTGAAACAACAAACCAATGTTTGCTGTAATAGCAAATTTGTTTGATTTCCCCTTTTTAGCAGACTTTTCTGCTGTGTTTACCAACATATTTTTTTGAGTGTAGTAAAGTATTTGTTTTAGCAGTGTCCTAAAGAACACTAGCGCATGAGGATCTGTGAATGGATCGAAAATAGCTAGATGGTTTTGCCAGGAATCATAAAGGTGCGTTACGTTCTAAGTATAAAATCGATGAATATGTTTCATAGATGTTATCATGAAGTGTTATATACATATTTATGCCCAATTTCACCAAACAAAGTTAAAGCTAAGTGACAGTTAAAAATAAATATAAATTCCATATTAATTGACCACTAAAACTGTTCTTTAAAACTGTAACGACATAAAATAAAGGGTGGACCGTGTAAAATTTGGAATTTGAACCCCTTGTTGTTCCGAAGCAGATAGCCAATTTGGCATTTTTGAAGTGACAGATTATTAGTCAAACATTAGAAATTTACGAAATGGGTCGTTGTACACTTGAATAAAATTGGAAAATATTAAAAACGTTCTTCTAAAGTTCTGAGTCGCCACCTCAAACTGTAATAAATCTGCGAAATGAATTCCATAGAAGTAGAATGTCATCAACACAGTTTGATTGTGAAGCGAGTTCGTCAAATCCGAGCTAAAGAACTTGTGTGCGTGCTCGGGCAATGGAAAATATAGCCGCGGTAGCTGAAAATGTGTTCGAACAGGCATCAATATCAACTCGCCATCGTTCGCAGCAATTGAACATTTCTTGCACTTCTTTTCGCAGAAATGATACGAAGAACTCGATAAAGGTCAATTAGTCCAAGAACTGATGCCTCGTGACCATTCGATGTGTATTCGCTTCGCTGAATGGACTGAAGATCCATTGGCTGAAGATGAAAATTTTTACCGAAAAATCATCATTTCTGATGTAGCTAATTATCACCTCGGGGGCTACGTTAACAAATAAAATTGTGGCATTTTGGGCTCGGAATTTGGGACACACGTCATCAAGGAGAAGCGGATGCATCCACAACCGTGTTTGGTACCGTGTTTGCCATATTAGCATCATTCTTTCGGGAAAAGTAATATCGGGTGTTTTTTTTAGGGGTATAGAACTTCGAATTGAAATAAAACACAAGAAAATCGTTTTAATGTCCATCAATTTGGCTTTATTGGAAGGATAATTTTATGCCATTAATGTTTAAATATGGCTCGAATAAAGCCAATTCTACAGGTCCAATTTTCAACCACTTTTTCGAGCATATGGGGCCGTATGTCGGCAATAACGCCACGAATGTTGGCTTCCAATTCCCCTAACGTTTCTGGTTTGTTGGCGTAGACGAGCGACTTCACATATCCCCAAAGAAAATAATCCAATGGTGTCAAATCACACGATCTTGGTGGCCAATTGACAGGTCCATTCCGCGAAATTATGCGCTCATCGAATGTTTCCTTCAATAAATCGATTGTGACGTGCGCTGTGTGGCATGTAGCGCCGTCTTGTTGGAACCACAACTCATCCACATTCATGCCATCCAATTCGGGAACAAAATAGTCGATTATCATGGCTCTATACCGGTCTCCATTAACGGTAACTGCCTCTCCAGCATTATTTCGGAAGAAGTATGGCCCAATGACTCCACCAGCCCATAGAGCACACCAAACAGTCAGTTTTTGTGGATGTAATGGCGTCTCAAGGGTCTCATGTGGATTCTCTTCACTCCAAATGCGGCAATTTAGCTTGTTGACGTAGCCATTCAACCAAAAATGAGCCTCATCACTGAACAAAATTTTGCGATGAAAATGGACGGAGCTTGCGGTAAACTTCGCGAACTGAACCATTATTTTCGAAATAAATTTGCACGATTTGCAAGCGTTGTTCTTTTGTCAACCTGTTCATGATGAAATGGCAAACCAAACTGAACATAAATGACATTAGAGTTGCCAGATTTGACCACAAAATGCCAGTTTTATCTCTATTCGAAAAACAAACCTCTAAAAAAACACCCGATACATATTCTTACAAACAGGACTTAAAAATACACTTTAAAAAACATTTATACTCCAAGCTTAGAAGTCATGAACATTTTTCTAATTGAAAAATGGTTGGTTTTTTTTTGCAAATAATAGACAATTGAGTTAAGCACACTCACTGGCATGACTAGTTACGAACTCCGTGACGAGTTCATCATCACATGCCTAACTACTGTGCCTTAATTGGAACATGTCTACTGTAGAATGTAATAAAAATATCACCCAAAAATATCAGATTTCTTTTGAAATTAAATCGTTATATTTTATTCGGACACCCCTTATATGAGTTAAATGCAATATTTAGTATATATGTAAGTATGAGGGTCACGCAATAAGGGGCGTGGTCACGAAATATATTTATTACCTCGCACCAATATTTTTCACCGGTAGCGTCTAAAATCAGTTTTCAGTTAATTCTCCGTTTGGATGATATTCAATATAATAGATAATATTAAAATAATGTGCGAACAACAAATTTCAATTTTTAAATTTTCAAATTGACCTATATAAGCGGGTGTTTAAAACCAGGAAAATTTATTTTATCCGCCTTTCATTAAACTAAAAGTATTCCATTCAAAAGTACCTCACTAGAATGGGATTAAGAGTGGCTTAATAACTCAATTATACACTACATTATGCCCCCAGTGACAGCGTCAATGTTGTCGCATAAGACCGAACAAAAAAATATGGCACGGTGGCACTACTCTATTATCAAAGCATCTCATTATGCATGTATGTGACAAATTTGTGATTGATTGACAGATTGATTGACTGATGGGTATCGCAGATTGTTTGCTATTATGTTACCACATATTGTCACATCTTTAAGCGCTTTCGTAAGTAGTGGCATTAAATTAAACTCAAAACCGCTTATTATCAACTCCAATTAAAATCAAGTCCATGGCCTTTGGATCATCCATATAAGGCGCAATTACTCGCTTACGACATGAGTCATTCAATAGAATGAAAGTTGTTGCATTTGTCAGCAAATCGTAATTCTGCTTAACCAGCTAAATTAATAATTCGTTTGGTGGCGCAAAAAAAAAATAAGCTCTGATTCATAATCAAGTTGAGCGAGCGACGATATCACGAAAAATTGGTAGAAGATTTTCGCGCAAGAAAATATTAAATAAACAAATTAATAAAAATTTGCAATGCAAATACAATTTCACATAAGCCAGCCGCCGGCCGCTTTTAGTCACGAGGGAGGTTCAATAAATAAGTACGAGTATTAAGACTGAAAGGCAACAAATACAATATGGTGCGAATGTGATCGGTGAGGTGGGACTGGCAGTGACGCGTGATATAAACAAATATTTAATGTATTCTACAGAACCTGTTGAAACAATAGAAAATAACGAGGAGCAAAGTAAATAGATTTGAAAATAGTAATTCTCAATCGGTTTTGGTTAAGCCCCCTACATCAACGGCGTCCGAGGAGCACTAACAACTTTATAACATTATTATATATTATCATTTCAAATTAATGTATTTTGTCGTACAAAATTATATTTAAAAAGGGAAATTGTATATTTAAGCTGAATAATATTTACATTTTATCGGATAATCTTTATTATTATACAGAAGAACCATTCTTTACATTTATTTTTTAACAATGATTTCCCTCAATTGTTGGCCGTAGCTGCGGCTAACATGGTTCCCAATTTTGATGATGCGTTCGAACATTTCAAGTAGTGTTTGGCGAATGAAGCTAGTAATGTTGTCTTCACTCACAAAACATTCGATTGAGACAGCCGAAGTAGCCGTAACCGAATTTGGAGGTTGTCACAACCACACTAGAAATCATCACCGCCGAATCAGAGGTTGTCACAACCTCATTAGAGGTTGACACAATGTCATTAGATGTTGCCACAACCTCATTAGAGTTTGACACAACCTCATTAGGGTTTGACACAACCTTATTAGGGTTTGACACAACCTTATTAGGGTTTGACACAACCTCGTTAAACTTTGTTACAGCCGAATTAGAGTTTGCTACAACCGTATTTAGATAGTGTCACAATTGAATTTTGAAAGTTTTTTTTTTATTATTAATGTAATTGTAATTTGTAAACTTTGTATTTTTCTTTATAAAAATACAGGAAAATATTCTTATAAAAAAATTACAAAGCGAGAAAATAAAGCAAACTTTATATAGGGTAATCTTTAGGGTAACAAGTTTGTTTTACAAGACACTTCCGACCTTTTTTGAAGTTCCGGCCATCATGGGTCATCGCTCAAATTGTTGTTGTATCTATTGCTTTAGGTCCTAAACCGTTTTATATGCAGGCGATTGCAACATATCTCAAACGAACCACCTTGTAAAGCTTAAAAACTGTGAATAACTGGTTGCTGATATTTTGCAAAAAAAGACGCTTTAATACAAAAACCATAATTACAATATTTTTATTTACCTTTCTTAACAAGCACAACAAAAATTTTAATATCGCCGCGGCAGAAACAGTTACACACTCTTTAACTCGTTTTAATATAAAACATGGTTTGAGAATTTTAGTCTGGTTTAAAATACATAGAATTATATTGTGGTAACCAAATTGTAGCCGGTAACCGGATGTACCTACAGAATTCATGAGAAAAGCAGTTGCAGTAACCGAATTGACGCCAAAGTCGGTCGTTGCAAACGAGTTACACCTAAATTCAGTTATTGCGACCAAATTAATACCAAAATTCCATAGTTACCACCGAATTGATGTCAAATTCTGTTGTTCCACCTGTATTGATGCCACATTCGGTTACACAATCCAAACGAATTTGGTACCCATTTCGGTTGTTGCATCCGAATTAGTGTATTCAAAACCGAAACCGGTTAACCGACTTCCTGCCGGTTAAGCGTACGTCGGTTTTTTAAAAAGTGTCATTTTCGAAGTACCGGTTTTACCGGTTATTTCAGGTCAATTAACCGGGTTTTTCGGTTTTTACACAACTGATATAACAAGGCAGAATTTCAAAAATAAATCCTTTTCCATAGCTCACAATGGTTACTGACCCCATCAGACAGACACAAAAGACTTTGCAAACGAATTATTTCGCCGATAGTTTTCTGAAATAAGTTGTCCAAAGCGATACAAGTCATATCTGCCAACTGCGATGTAGATGGAAGTTCCGGAACTAATAACAACACAAGGCAGTATATTAGCAGTAATGCCTAAAACAATAAACAGTATTCACAATCCACAAAGAAGTACAAAACGTTCGAAGGAATATTAACTCAACAATGATTTTGCCTAACTAAAAACAAACTGTGTCCAATTACATCCCATGAAGGGATTGGGGAGAGCTTCTCAAAACAAGTGAGCTGTGCGCTTTCTAATTTGTTACTCACTGATTGGGACCTAAAATTTTACACTGGCTCTTGCACAAGAGCCGCGCACCCTACCCATTGCACAACCGACTGTGGAAGTCCAACATTATAACAGATAGGTTGAATAAAATAAATAAATAAAGGGTGGGCCATGAAAACTTTAGAATTATGTTATATGACCAATTTGACATTTGTGAAGTAAGGGATTATTAGATAAAGGTTGGAAATGACGAAATGGGACGCTTTACGCTTGAAGAAAATTGGGAAATATTAAAAACTTTCATCAAAATTTCTGAGCCTTCAAATAGATTTCATCAGCACCGATTGTGGATCAATTTGTGAACCGAGTTTGTCAATTCGGGTCCTTATTGTATAAAAGAACTCATCTACGTGCTCGTCCAGTGGAAAATATTGCCGCTGTAGCAATCAACATCAACTCGTCACCGTTCGCAGGATATTTTGTATAAAGACTTCGCTACGAGACCGAGAAGAAGTTCAAATATTCCATTAACCGAAGCCTCGTGGCCATCCGATGCGTTTTCACGTTTTTACGTTTCACCATTTTGTCACAAAAACCGAAACCGGCTATTAACCGGTTTCTACAGCTCGGTTTAACCGAAAACCGGTTTCGCCAAAATTGGAATATTCGAAGAAACCGAATACCGACATTTTTGAAAACCCGGTTTTTTGAATACACTAATCCGAATTAATTCCAAATGCAGTTGTTCCGACCCAAATTTTAGAAAATTTAGTTGACAGAACGAATATAATTGAAGATTCTCTTGTCGCACCCGAAACAACCACGAAACGAGGTTGCTCCAACCAAATTTCAGTTGTGGGGAATAAATTCGGTCGTGACAACCTCAAGTCGGTTGTGACAAACGCAATTCGGTGGTAACAGCCGAATTAACGGTTGCTATAACCTCTTCTCAATCAATTAGTTCTCTGAGTGTTCCAATTCCTCAATTGTATCCACCTTAGATTGTAGATTTAGACTTTAGTTGGCCTCAAAAGAAAAAGTCTAGAGGTGTGATATACCGGTCCGAAGTGTAAAATTAATTGTTCGTTTACTAAGCCACGGTTCCACGGGTTGTGTGAAAAGTAGAGACGTCGTGTTGGAAACAAATGTCGTCGAGATCACGGGCTTCCGTTTCAGGCAGCAAATAGTCTGCGCAATCCAGCCGGTCTTATTTTTTTAATAAATATGGAACGATGATTTTTTTTTTGATGTAATGACAGCTCTAGAACCTTTTCGGGTTGGTCTTCGAACCAAATACGGTAATTGTATTCAGCAACTAGCCTGTTATTATGCCGCGATAGCTAGCGTTTTTCACAGTCGGCCTCAGTTTTGAAGAAATGTGGACTGATGATTCCAGCAGCCCATAAACCACACCAAACCGCTGTTTTGTCTGGATGTATTGAAAGCTCTTGAACCTCTTCGGGCTGTTCTTCCGCCCCAATACGGCGATTTTGCTAATTGACAGAAATTTGGTCGAAATCAGTGGTTCAACTACCCAAAAACTGAAATGGTGGCGATTCGTAATTTTGTATGCTTTTAAACCAAGATCCCTACATAAAATACGCCTTGGTTTTGCGATATGCCAAACTGTTGAGAACGGCACTGAATCGATTCATCACGGTCATCGCGTATACTCTCATTTAAGACATATTATTGGCCATGGATTTATTTTGTAGGAAAAGCGACGCATTTCATTCAGGGTTACTTAAAAAAATAATGCCATGCGAAAAGTTATTTATTAGTTTAGTAGATTATGAATAAAAAACATTTAAATATGTTTTGTTTATTTGTGGAGTTGGAGTCGGAGTAGGAGTGGTAATAAAAATCGCAGTAATAGTAGGAATCGCAGTACGAATCGTTGTAGGAGTCGTAGTAGGAATCACAATAGAATCGCAGTAGAAGTCGTAGTAGGAATCACAGTACTAATCGTTGTAGGCGTCGTAGTAGGAATCACAGTAGGAATGAAATAGGAGTCGGGAGTACGAGTTGGAGTACAAGTCGAAGTACTAGTCGGAGTTCCGAATCTTAAAATTGTGCAATTGGAGTCGAGTTTTCAAAATTTTTACGTAAAATCGAAATTTGTTTAAACTTTTCCAAGCGCTAGTTTTACCATAAAAAATAGTAAATTTCATTGCATTTTAGGAAGGCTTTAACAATTATATTTAAAAACCAACTATTTAAAGCCGAAAATAATAACGGGTCCGCCAAATTACTTTTTTTTTTTGAAAATGCTATAAAAAAACTACTGAATGTTTTCTCAAATTTCTTTTTTTATTTGAAAGTACAAACCTTCCGGGTAATAATGGAAAATAATTTCATTCAAATGGCTGCCTCGGCTGGCCATGCAGTAGCCTACACGATCGGTCCAATTTTTAAGCACATTATCGATTGTGTGCAGCTGTATTTCACCAATGGCTTCACGTATATTGTCCTTTAAAGCGTCAATTGTCTCTGGCTTGTCGGCGTAACACTTATCTTTGAGGGCACCCCACAAATAATAGTCCAACGGTGTCAAATCGCAGCTCCGAGGTGGCCAAACGACATCAGCTCTGCGGCTGATAATGCGATCTTCAAAAACAGGGCGCAAAACATCGAGTGTAGCTTCGGTTGTGTGGCACGTAGCGCCGTCCTGTTGAAACCAAATGTTGGCAATATCCTCCTATTCAATTTTTGTGAACAAAAATTCATTCAACATGGCCCGATAACGATCACCATTGACTGTAACGGCCACTCCTTGCTCATTTTCGAAAGAAAATGACCCATTTTTGCCTCTGGACCAAAATCCGCACCAAACAGTGACTCGTTTTGGGTGCATCGGCTTTTCAATGTATGCGTGCGGGTTTTCTGTGCCCCAAATGCGACAATTTTGCTTGTTTACATACCCGCCAAGATCAAAATGAGCTTAATCTGAAAAGATGATTTTTTTTGGCAAAATCGGCATCTTCTGTAAGTCGATCGCAGGCCACTTAGCGAAGCGAAAACGCATTGGATGTTCAGTTGGCTTCAACTCCTGAACCACTTGGACTTTGTATGGCGTCATACCAAGGTCTTTATGCAAAACTCGTCTCAATGATGTCTTCGAAATGTTCAATTGTTGAGAACGACGGTGAATTGATGTTGATGGCGCTTCACGCACACTTTCTGCCGCAGCAGCAATATTCTGGGGTGTACACACTATTTTTGGGGTTTCACGCTTTGGTTTATCGATTTCTTTCACTTTTTTCACAAGATAACGAACATACGGAGCTGACGGTGCTTCTCTTCTTCCAAAATCCGTACGCAATTTTCGCACACATTCTGCAACATTACAATGATTTTCAAAGTAATGTCGCAATATTTGCCAGCGTTGTTCAAGCGTATACACAACCACATTCGTTCAGCGGAAGGATAAAACTAATTATCTGTCAAATCATACATGACCTAAGTGTTACCATTCACGAAATAAGCACTAGTTGAAAAACATAACGTTAGATGGCGGACCCTTTATATGGAAAAGTAAACTATCCGCCAATATTCCCCCAAGTGTACACGCTTAAAAATATGTCATTTTTGGGGGTTTGGATGCAAATATAACATATTTATAGATTGTCCCAAATATAGTATACTTGTGTCCAAACACATTGTGTTTGATATTCAATATTAAATGTTTGAGACACAATGATTAATAGGTTATAATATATGTTTTTGTGACTCAAATGTGGATTTGTTTGTTGAAAATTGCTGAAAACAAAAACGTGACAAACACCAAAGAAATAAAAAGCAACAAACCTTCAATTCATGAAAACAATGTTTGCAAACATGTACATGGTTCGTGCAATGTGTTGCTGGAGCTATTATTTTTCAGGGTATACTTGACTGCAGCTACACGAACATACACCGAAATACGAAAATATGCACTAAAAATCTGAGAATTTCCTATAAAAATACGAAAATCTTAATTTAAATCTGAGAATTTTCTATAACAATCAAACAATCTTAATAAAAACAGTAAAAAAACATGTCCGACGAGCCGGTTTTCTCTAAAAGAGGTCAATTACAATTCCCCTACCGAAATTCAACAACTTTTTTGGGATTATTGCTCGCATATATTAAAAATGATCAGACAGCCAAATTTACAATATAACAATTTATCAAATTTGCTATCTACAACCCAAGTATTTTAGATTTATTTTGTTTACTTACTAAAGTTTAAAATATTTTAATAGAAATGTCGCTGGTGTTAACCATATTATTTTATTGTGAAAATGAGTTGATCAACCATTACAATACAACAATGGTTTCCCAATACATCCCGTGAAGAAACACAGTTTTACACCGGTTTCAAGAGGTATGTTGAGAAGCTTTTTTTCATGACTAAGGGCGAGTTTTACATTCGTCATTTAAAAGCTCCCAGAAATTTTTCATATTAAATGACATATAAATGACAAGCATCATCAGGCATTTAAACAACATTTAAATGGAGAATTTTTAACTGTGAAACTGGCCATTAAATTCAGAATTTTCAACTGTGAAACTGGCCCATAACTGGCCATCACTAAGCGAGGAGAAAGAAATATATAAGATGGCCAGAGCAGGGATCAAACCCATGTTCTCATGTACAAGAGCCGCGCACACTAACCATTGGACCATCATCGGTGGTCACTTTTTAAAATATTTGAATCCTGAACAGAAGCACCATCTGTAGCATATTAAGTTAAATTTTTTGATTTCCATTTATTTGTAATTTTTGTTTGTATATTGTCAAACACAAATCGCATGGAATCTTTTCCAAAAAAAACAACAACCCAACTTTAACATTTCGTCCTCTGTCTTCAAAGGTAAAACTTTTAAACCAAGCCTTGACTCCCCGGTAATAGCATGCACCCCACGTTAAGCAACAACGTGTAACACATGTGAATAGTTACTGTTTGACGTCAATTTGAAAACACACAACAATATCAACAAAACGATATGAATTTTGATATCGTTCCATTAATTTCAAATTTTCTACAACGGTGGGGAGGCAAACTTTAAAGGTGTGAACAAATAATATTCAATTTCACTTACATACGACGCTGGCGATGGCGTCAAATGCTTCAACGTACATCTGTCTGTTAAGTAATCGCTAGTTCGCGAACAACGTTAAATGGTCAAATGATTTTTGAATTCGATACCTTAACTTTTTCGCTTGTTAACTCGACAAATGGTGACAAAATTAACTCGAATCTCTATATAAAAATATAAACAAAATAAAACAAAACGCAATTCTAGTTTTGAGTTTCAGCACGAGCAAAACAACTCAAACCAAGAATGAAGCAATGAAATTGTCATTCAGTCAGTCAGTCAGTTGTTTGTTAACATTGACACACATTATTTTTGTTAACTTTTCTACTGTCTTCCACTATATCGTATCGTGTACAAGCTGACGTTGGAACTTGACTCATTTTAAATACCAACAAATTAACGTGCGTCTTAATTTCATAGTAGACAACTTCATTTCTTGTGTTAACTTAATTAAGCGTTCTTTTGTAATTTCTTCTTTGGCTTAAGTTAAATACAGTTAACAGTAGGCATCTCCCTGAGCTGGAGATGAAGTGGAATATGCGTGAAGATAATGACGTATTTGAATGAGCAAAGACACAAACCAATTTACTTAGCAGCGTTGTGTTATGGAATTAACAGGTTTCTGTTAAACGCTTTATTACAAATACACATCAGAAACATTTTGATAATAAGAAATCAATGCACAAATATAAAACTCAGCAAATATGAAGAAAACGTGCTTTAAACTGACACAACATAAGCAACGAAGTCCCTGAGCCGTGGGGTACCATAGATACCAAAGATAGTTACCTACTATATGTACCTACTTTACATCCCATGAAGGGATTGGAAAGAGCTTTTCACAATCTGTGAGCTGTGCGTTTTCTAATTTCACTCACTGGGCCTACAGTTTTACACCAATTCCGAACGGTATTTTGAGACCGTCGTCGGAGGAAATGTAAGGTGCGCGGGGATCGAACCCACGTTCTCATGCACAATAGCCGCGCACACTTGCCACAAAAAAAATTAAAAATATACCCATTGATAAAATTTCTCTAAACATTTTCAAAGATATCTCTAGAACTATACCAACACAGTAGACAGTTATAATCAATATAAAATGAACGGAACCTATTAAAAGTATTACAAAACTAATTCCACTTATAATATCACTATAACACATACTATTTGTATTATTTTTTCCAAACCGCAACTACCCGGAAACTAAAGCCAGCATATGGCCTGTTTTTTCCCCCCTGCTAAACTAATTTTTCGACCACTTTGAATGGAGAGCTAAGCGATTTTAAGCAGCTCCCAATATGTCGAAAAATTAGTTTAGCATTAACTAAAAAACAGGCTTGTAGGAAAATAGTTTCCAGTTGAAATACCATCAAGGCAAAAAATAGTATTCTGCGGATTCGGGCTTTCCACGATAACGACTGAATATAACAGTTCTGTCAGTAATAATGCCCAACAATTAACATCTTCGAGGTAGTATTGTATTCCTTCAACTGTTTCTATTTTGCTATTTCTCTTATTTTCTGTTGTTTTGTTAAAACGGATTTGGAGTAGAGCTGAAAAGAGTTGACTCCAACTCCTACTCTTTGCAAATATCCTGAACTCCGACTCCTTAACCACAGCTCCAACTCCACACACCTGCTTGAAGCATCAGAAATTAAGTTGTAGTAACAAAGTAAAAGCTAAATATCAAAATGATATTGTTTCACATATTTCGTTACAGCAACGACAAAATCGTCTGATGTACGAAACTTTTCATTGCACCAACGTAGACGCTCTACTGAACATGTTACATTCAGCATGTTTCTATCAGTGTATAACTTCCTAAATTAGCTAAGACTAAGTGTCAAGGAAATCAATTACATAAAGGGATGTCTGCTCGCTATTTGCTAAAGAGAACCTAACTGACAAGTTCTTCAGGTTCAATAATATGATTTGTACGCCATTTTATTTAGTTGCATTTATAATGGAACTTTGGTTCAGTTTAAATGCCCTTAAGTTCTTAAGATTTCTAATTACTACAACATTTCCAATTGAAATTTAAAAATAGTCAAATGAAATCCATTAAAAATGCTATTTGAAATGTAAACGATATCAATGGAATTATAATAGACATCAATTCAACTTTGAATCACATCATTGAATTTTAAAAACTTATTATTTCTGATTTTCAACTAACTAATTTTAAATGTCAATTGATGCTCTTTAAATTTCAATTGATGTCTTTTAAATTTAAATTCATATGTTTCAAAATTCAACTAACATTTTTCAAATTCCAATTGATGCATTTTCAATTTCAAATAGAATATTCAAATTTCAAATGATATTTTTCTAAATTAGAATTATATGTTTTGAAATTCAATTGAAGTTTCAATAAAAAATTTATATTTCAGAATTGTATTTGAAATTGAATACACATCAATTACAATTTAAAATAAATACATCATTTGAAATTTAAAAGACATTAATTGAAATTTGAAAGATATAAATTGAAATTTGAATTTGAAATTGAGAAAATCAATAGAATTCAACTAACATTTTTCAAATACCAATTGATGCATTTTCAATTTCAAATAGAATATTCAAACTTCAAATGATATTTTTCTAAATTAGAATTATATGTTTTGAAATTCAATTGGAGTTTAAATAAAAAATTTATATTTCAGAATTGTATTTGAAATTGAATACACATCAATTACAATTTAAAACACATCGGATGAAATTTAAAAGACATTAATTTAAATTTGAAAGACATAAATTGAAATTTGAATTTGAAATTGAGAAAATCAATAGAATTCAACTAACGTTTTTCAAATTCCAAATGATGCATTTTCAATTTCAAATAGAATATTCAAACTTCAAATTATATTTTTCAAAATTAGAATTATATGTTTTGAAATTCAATTGGAGTTTCAATAAAAACTTTATATTTCAGAATTGTATTTGAATTTTAATACACATGAATTAAAATTCAAAAAGACATCAGTTAAATTTTAAAAGACATTAATTGAAATTTGGAAGACATAAATTTAAATTTAAGAGGCATCGATTGAAATTTAAAATATATAAAATGAAATTTAAAACATCAATCAATTGATATGTAAAAGACGTCAATTGAATTTAAAAACATAAATTTAAATTTAAAAGACACAAACCTAACGTATAAAATCGATTAATAATTTTTACATTTCAATTGACGAATATTAAATTTCACGACATGTTTTAATTTTCAATTGATGTCTTTTAAAACGCAATTGATGTATTTTAGATTTCAGTTGGCATCTTTTAAATTTCAATTGTTGTCTTTTAAATACAATTGATGTATTTTGAATTTCAATTGATGTATTTTGAATTTCAATTGATGTGTTTTGAATTTCAAGTGATGTATTTTAAATTTCTATTGAAGTCTTTTAAATTTCAATTAATATTTTTAAAATTTCAATTGATATCTTTGAAATTTCATTTGCAATTTTTAAATTTCAATCGATGTATTTCAAATTACAAATAGAATTTTTAAATTTCAATTCATATTTTTTAAAATTAAATAAAAATTTTTTGAATTTCAATTGGAAATTGTGTAGTTTTGCATACACTAATTGGGACCTGCAGTTTTACACCGGTTCTGAAGGTAGTTTGTCGCCGTCACTAAGCGTGGTGACCGTCGTAGAAGACATGTAAGGTGGTCAGAGCAGGGATCGAACCGATGCCGTGCTATAAGGCCATAGGCAATAAAGCCATATGGCCTTATTTCTCATCACTTTGAGAAATGAGATCATATGACTTTATTACCAACACGAGAGTGTAATAACACCATATGAGTTTAACAATCGAAGTGGAAATAACGCCATACCCGTACAATCCATTGTTAAAATTGCATATTGTCCACGTAAAGAATGAGTTGTCAGAGTCAACCGTTGAAGAGATATGGATCAAGAGAGGGAGGGGGCGCGTCTTTCCGCGCCCGCCCGCGTCTGTTCGCGCCCGCGCGCGGCGCGCTACTCTTGCGCCCCGTAGGAAGCTACCAAAGCATGGTAATTTTTACGGAATTCTGGAATTCGTCTGCATTTCTTATGCATTTAGAAGGGACCAAATCAAGTGATTTCCTTAAAGCAATTTCCGGATGCACATCTGTATACACTGCCAGAAGTTCTTACGGAAAAAGGAGAAGTATTTTCATACAAAATCGATATCGACTTTTAAGGGAGAAGAAAATAACCCTGAGTACTGTACTCGCACAGTTCTCCAAAATGAAGAACTGTATGCTTGAGGAAAATTTTATAAATACAATTGACAGCGCTGACGACATTGAATCAGATGCAAATAGCAGCGAAGAAGAAGGCACTGACGCAGAAATGCAACAGCAACATTATCTGTCATGTATTGTTTGTTGCGAAAACGACAGACAAATACTGTTTGATCCATGCAAACATTTTAAAGTTTGTCAGCCATGCTACCAACAAATAAAAGGAAGAGCTGAGAAACACGGAACGAATACATTGTGTCCTATTTGTCGTGCCATCATTACGGATGCTACATTTATATATTGTTAATTATTGTAGAAAAGAAAATACGAATGTATGTGAATATTTAAATTTTCTGTTAACTGAATTAATTTTTTTTTGCCAATAAAAGAAATCAAATACACTACATAAGTAGCACATAGAAAATTATAAAAGGTGAAATAATACCATAATGGCTTTATTGCACTTGCCCTGTGGTAATAAAGCCATATGGTCTTATTTCTCAAAGTGATGAGAAATAAGGCCATATGGCTTTATTCCCTTTTGCCTTATAGCACGGGTATCGATCGAACCCACATTCTCATATACAAGAGCCGCGGGCACTAACCACTAATAAATTTATAGTACATCAATTGAATTTTAAAAGACAATAATTGAAATTTAAAAGACATGAATTAAAATTTAAAAAATAAATATATTTATTATATTATATTTTTTTTTTAATTTCAATTGACGAATTGGACACTTAAGTTAATGTATTTAAAGTGGGGTACAGACGATCATTCAAAACTGACAGTTTTGCTGAAATTGCCCTTGACTGACCGTGTGACCGTTCATTTTCATCAGTCATCAGTCAACCACAAAAATTTTTGTGGTTGAGTGACAGTCAGCGGCCATGTTTGGCTCCGACTCACAAATGTCTTTTAAAATATTCACTTGACTATATTTTTTTCTGCAAGTAATCCATTCTTTCACCCACTTGCTTCTCTTCTTATTGTTTGTATTTTTTTACACTTAGCGCAATAAGCAACAATGCGCACCCAATTTTTTATTATCCATCTTTGTTAAACTTTCACAGCTGAATGACGGTTTGAGCATCATTCATGAATGAATGCACCATCTGACGTCAGTTTTGACTGACAAGCATAAATTATCGTCTGTACCCCACTTTAGTGTCAATTGTTTTGTTATAAATTTCAATTTATGTTTCTTAAATTTCAATTTAAGTTTTTTAAATTTCAATTGATGTTTATAAATTTAAGTTGATGCCTTTTAAATTTCTTAAATTTCAATCAATCTACGTCTTTTAAATTTCAATTGATGTTTTTGAAGTTTCAATTGATGTGTTTTAAATTTAAATTCACGTTTTTTAAATTCAATTGTCTTTTAAATTTAAATCTATCTTCTAAAATTAAATTCATGTTTTTTAAATTTCAAGTGTTGTGTTTAACATTTCAATTGATGTTTTTCAAATTTCAATTGGTGTCTTAAATTTCAATTAATGTTTTTTAAATTTTAGTTGATGTATATTAATTTTTAGTTGAGGTGTTTTAAATTTCAGTTGTTGTCTTTTAAATTGCAATTGATATGTTTTAAATTTCAATTGGGGTCTTAAATTTGAATTGGTGTTTTTGTATTCAAATTGATGTATCATAAAGTTCATTTGATGTATTTTAATATTCAATTGCGGTTTTTTTTAAATTTCAATTGTTGTGTTTTAAATTTCAATAAATGTTTCTTTTAAAAAATTCAATTAATGTTTTTAAATTTCAATTGCTGTCTCTTAATTTGCAATTGATATCTTTTAAATTTCGAATGGTGTCTTAAATTTGAATTTATGTGTTTTAATTTGAATTGATGTATTTTAAATTTCAATTGGTGTTTTTTAAAATTCAATTGGCGTTTCTTAAATTTCAATTGTTGTGTTTTAAATTTCAATTGAGGTTTTTTAAATTTCAATTGTTGTCTTTTAAATTTCAATTGATATCTTTTAAATTTCAATTGGGGTCTTAAATTTTAATTAATGTTTCTTAAATTTCCATCTATGTATGTCTTAAAAATTTCAATTGAAGTTTTTTTAATTTCAATTAACGTGTTTTAAATTTCAATTGATGTATTATTATAATTTCAATTGATGTCTTTTAAATTTTTTTTAGTGTCTTTTAAATTTCAATTGATATTTATAAATTGTAATTGATGCCTTTTAAATTTCTATTAGTGCCTTTTACATTTTCATTGATGTTTTTAAATTTCCCCTGACGTCTTTTACATTTCAATTGATATTTTCAAAATTTCAAAATTCTAAATTTCAAATAGTTTTTAAATTGTAGTCGATGTAATTTCACTTTCAAATAGAATTTTCAAATTTCAATTGATAGTTTTAAAAATTAAGTTGATATTTTTTGAATTTCATATAGAAATGGTGTAGTGGCTTGCAACGACAGCCGAAAAATAAACAATTTCTTTTTAAAATTCATGATATAATTCATTGAAGTGTCTTCACTATTGATGGTTCATCTTTGTTATGTGTTTTTAGGTTCATCCAAGTAAAATTTGTATATTGGTTGATATATCAATACAATACATTGAATAACTGCCGCCTGATTATGAAATCATTTGAAGTTTTTTTTACCTAAATCATAAAATGTAAAAGCGCCATTCAAAAAATCAAATTACAAATGCATTCCACATACGAGTTATGATGAAAAATGTCCCATTAATATTCAAAATGCAATGGTCGCCAAAGTAAAGGTAGAGTGACGTGATACTGGCGGCCACATTACGAGTCGAAATGATGTACATGACATTATTCACCGCCGTACATAATATGAATTCATACTTTTAATGGTGCATGTACAAATTTCATTTTATGTACATAACATCTTGGCTTTTCCCCCGAATTGTGTTGTCTTCATTTAATTAAAAATGCACTCGATGTTCAATCTGTGTGGAAATATTGAATGAATTAAGGAAACGATCAACATTTTGAAGACAAAAACAAACATCTGTGCCTGCACACAATTATATATTTTTTATATTTTAATAAAGATTTTGGTGTAACAGTTTACGTCGTTATCAATTAAGAACAGTAAATCGTTTTATTAAAATGTTCCATGAATTACATCGTTTTATCAAAAGAAGTGCCTCGCGCGAGGCTCAGAGCACAAAACAAAAATTGTGATTAATTAAATTTATTTTTAGTACGACTGGACGACAAAAATCCATCATCATCATCATCGCCAACATCATCTTCATCATCGCCGACTTGAAAAGGAAACACGCAATATGCAAATCTTGAGGAAGGGAATGGAAACTGTACTCTTTTACAACTTCCTGTAACATGTCGCCCACAAGGCTGTAAACAAAATGTTGACATTAAATTCATTAAACGCGATTAATTTGTTGTTCTTGCAGCTGCTTATTTGTAAGATTTTTGAAACAAAAACGACAATGAAAATTGTAACGATTAAATTTCTAAATATGTTTGTGAATACTTTACATTATTTACATGACTCCGAGTCGTTCGTCGTGTGATAATTAATGGCGCCATGCGAGTAGGAAAACGTTTAGGTTTTGTTTGATTTGTTCTTGGATTTGATTTTTCCTTTTTTTCAAAACAGTTGCCAGTGAATTTTCAAATATTGATTAACAACTTCTGGGTTGTTGTGTTAAATATTTCAATGTTTGATTTTCCTAAAATGCTACTAAACTGTGTTTGATCTAAAATTATGTAAACCTTTCTGCTCGCAGTGTTAACAACTCTTTAGGTTGTTTAAATGTTATCCCTTTCAGAACTTTAGGTATTGACACTAAAAATTTACATTGTTTTATAAAAAAAACTGGGGAACCAATTTTACACAGTGCGGCTGAGGCGAGATTTGAAAACTTTCCGCGTAACCACAATTTTTTTAATTTTTTTATCAAAAGTAAAACGAACACTAAGCGGTTATTTTTAAAACAAAAAGATTTAAATATTGTATGGGAGGTACAAGAAGACGTTGTCCGATTTTGCCCGGCTTTTATTTATTTCTATAACTATGTACCAAAATGCATTTATCCTCTCCTTCTATATTTGTCCAATCATTGTATCGGGAGGAATCACGATCCCATGTCGAAGGGTCGCACACGCTATATATTTCCAGTTTTCCTGGAAATTCATCGTTTTATAATATTTAAATGATCTCGTCTTTATATCAGTGGCATAAAAAAGATCTCATAATGGACTTAACATTTTTCAAAGCAAAGTGTTGTTTACCGAAATTTGGAACAGGCCATCAAAAAAACAATAAACTTGTAGAGTCCAAGCAATTTTGAATTGAATATCAATCCGTTTACAACATAAATTTGAAAAAATTTCACCTTTGTCAGCAATGTAACTCATTAAACTGCTAGACTTTTTTCCTTTGTGATGAATAAATAAAATCGGTTACGAAAAGGGAAAGCAGGGACTAAGTAAGGGAAAGGGACTAACGATTTATTATAACTCTAAACTTAAAAAAAAACTTTCGTAAAACGTTTCCATTAACAGATCTTTCATTTACCGCAAACGAGTTACAGTAACCTCAAAAACCTTACGACAAACGAAATAAGTTTTCGATAAACTGCTTTTGCGTTTAACGCAAACACATTATATTTCACTGTAGAGGATTCATTTTGGATGGAAGTATGATGGCCTCATTGATAGAAGTATTATATTGAATTTTAAATAAAAAACGAATTAAATAATAACCGAGTTTTAAATAAAAAAAAAAAAACAAACTTGTTTTTAGTACTCACGACCTGAAACGGAGGTGAACCTAGCGAACCATCACTGCAAGCCCGCGCGTGTACCTACTAAGCCATCGCATTTTACAATGATAGTCCAATTTCAGTCTACTGAACAAGGGCTATTTCCAGACATAAGAGCCAGGGACGCACAATTCTTCGTGTAGAAACAGTGGGCGAAAATTTTAAAATAGACCAATATTTAAAATTAAAAAAAAATCATGTCCCGAAGGTGTTGACTGTTAAAATGATAAACCTGTTTAAATGTATTGACATAAGTCCCAGTGACGAGGAATTCTTCGTGTTGATGTTCAAATTGATAGTCCCGTTTAAATATATACTTCCATATACATATATCCATATTAGCCCCATTGAAGAGGAATTCTCAGATTGGATACAGTGGGCGAAAATGTAAAATTTTACCAATATTTGAAATTTAAATATTTCATGTTCTGAAGGTTGCGATGGTTAAAATGATAGATAGAAAACAATGGTTTCCATTCAATGAAGGGATTGGAAAGAGCTTCTCCCAACCAGTGAGGTATGCGCTTTGTAGTATTACACTCCTTGATTGGGACCTACAGTCTTACACCGTTGCCGAGCGTTATTTTGAGAAGTTTTTAATGGCTAAGTACTCGAGAGTCTCGCCATCACTAAGCGAGGTGAACGTCGTAGAAGGAAATTTAAGGTGGTCAGGGCAGGGACCCAACCCACGATTTCATGTACAAGAGCCGCGCACAATAACCATTGCACCACCGACGTCCATAAATGATAGATAGTCCAGTTTTAACGTATTGAACAGAGGTTACACCCGCATATGTCCTATTGACGAGCAATTCTTCGTATATTACTGTGTAGTTTCTTAAAAATCAGAAACCAGCATATGGGCATTTCCACAGAAAGGTCAACCTTTGGTGGCATCACTTCACCCTCGCTAATTGCTTATCTTTTACGAGCGTGTAGTTCTATTGTTTTACAAAATTCGGAATGTAAGTAGCTCCATATTTAGTAAAATTATACATGGTTCTAAAATATAAGCAATTACTGAGGGGAAGTGATGTGACATAGGGTGGCAATTTCTGTGGAAATATGCTTTCGTTTAATGAAAACATTTTGAGAAATAATATTATTAAATATGGAAAGTTAAAGGCGCGGGTTATGCAATGATAAAGTTTTAGTCGGAAAATAAAGTTATATTTCTGTATATCGGCATTTCCAGAGAAAGTGCCACCCTATGTCACATCACGTCACCCTCGTTATTTGGTTATATTTTATGACCATGTGGTTCGATTGTTTTCAATTTTTTTCCTAAATACAGAATGTAAGTAACTACATATTTATTAAAATAAAATAACACAATCAAACACACTGGTCCTAAAATATAAGTAATTATCGAGAGTGACGTGATGTGACAAAAGGTTGACCTTTCTGTGGAAATGCCCAATCGGCTGCATACATATGTGTAGAAAAAACTCAGCTTTATATTGGTTCAATATGTGTAAATCGTAATTTGTTTGCATTCGATTTTCAAAATATATCAGACTGAAACTGTTGTATTTTTATTTTATACATTTTGCTTTCTTTGTGATCACAGGTCGCCGAAATGTCGGTTTAGTAGATATGCTCATCGATTTTAGGACGTTAACATTGATCTGTTAAGTCAAGAAAAGAATTCTGTAAATGAAGTGGGTTGTGTCTTGGATAGTAAAATTAAAATTATCTTCACACATAAAACATTTCACTGAAATATATTAATGACTTCAATGAACATTTCATAAATTCGATGGATGAATGATGGATGGATAAATTGTTCGCCACCCTATTGGATCCGCCATTTTGAAATGTTGATTGTAGACTATGATGGCTCTAATCTCACTTCGAATTCAATATTAGTGGTACAAGGAAATGTTTTAATAAATCCAGGTTAGGTTTGTTTTTTGGAGTGGGAAGCTGTAACCTGTATTGCATTTTTGAGAGGGGTAGAGTTCATCTAAAGTTATTACTATTTTCGGCAAAAATTCTCGGGATGATCCAAGCCTTATGTTTTTTGCTGAGCCACACTTTAGAATTTTTGATCCATATAAAACGCTCCACCGTAATGTTTATACAAATTGATCAAGTTCATGATAAAAACTTTTTAAATATTTCACAAACATTGATGCAAAAAATAGTAAATATGATGCAAGTCGTTCATCCACTTTTAAGAATTTCTTCATTATATTTATGAAGACCTTCATAAAAATGTATAAGCCCTTGTTCATCTCCCTTGTTTGCACAAACATGAGGAAAGTCTTCAGACATTTTTGCGCTCTATGAAGCTGACTTAATCAATTTGATGAAAATATCATTGGGGCCGCAACTATGACAATTGAATCGTTATGAGTTTTTGGAACGAACATCCGTATCGCATGTTGCGGGATGGGGGCTAAATGAAAAAAAATTAAACTACTTTTGTTTGACACTATTATGCTACAACCCAGTATTATCAACTATATTTCGTATTTTTGCTTTGGTTTGTATCTAGACTAACATATGTTGGGAAATTTCTTGTTTAATGGAATGTTTTCTAGGTGAAGCCTGTAACCAATATTTAGTATACTCATAGATAAATAAAAACCATAGATGATTAATTTTCTTAATCACCATTTTCACCACAGGGCAAAGGCTGTTTCCGTGTGACCATTTTTCACTCGGATGCGACGAAAAAGCACTCAAAAATTATATTTATTTCGATTCTGTTGTTGAAGTTTGAAAATGGAATATAAATAATTGAAAAGAATATCGCTTTTGATATTTGTTGACAATACAAAAGCCAACAAAAGCATGGTTATATAGATTTTTCAATAGTTATTGTTACCAGCGAAGTTTTGCCCATATCCATCACTCCGGCGCCATCTAGAAAATGTCCCTTTTCTTTCAAATCCACCACTTATATTTCACCATCTATGGGTTTTTATTTATCTATGGTATACTTATATATAGTAGTTTTGAAAGCAATAAAAAGTAAATTTAGAAAAGCCAAAGTGAAAGAAGTTAAAAAAAAGAAAATGAGATATTTTTCATATTGACAAGGAAAATTTTTTATTTCCCGCTCTTTTTTGAAAGGAAAAATTTGTGATATTGAGAAGTCGCACAATGTGGAGACGAAATATTGGAAATAAATAAGCAATACTTATAAATGGTCTTAAGCTCGTTTAAATAATAAGAAGAAAAGAAAATTTTCTTAAACACGTGTCTTTTCTAAAAAAAAATTACATTTTCTCAAAAAAAAAACCTATTCATATTCTTAACGAATTACCTTTTCTTAAAAAAACCTTATCTTAAAGAAGTACCTTTGCTGAAAAAAGTAAATTTTCTTCCAAAAAGTACTTTTTCTTAAAAAAAAGTATTTTTTTTTTAAATAAGTACCTCCTCTTAAAAAAGTAGTTTCTTACAACAAATTGCCTTTTATTAAAAACTACATTTTCATTAAAGAGTACCTTTTTTTGTGAAACAAAATACCTTTTCTTGAGATAAGTACCTACTCTTAAAAATTTACCTATTCTTGAAAAAAGGACCAATTCTAAAAAAAGGTAATTTCTTAAAAAAAAAACATTTTCTTCAAAAAAATACCTTCCCCTAAAAAAATACATTTTCTGGCAATAATACCTTATCTTAAAGTACCTTTTTTAAAAATAAAATAATCTTTTTCTTTTCTTTTCTTGAGATAAGTAGCCTTTCTGAAAATAAGTACATTTTCTTAAAAAAATAATGTTTTCCTAAAAAGTGTACGACTTCTTTAAAAAGTACCTGTTCTTAAAAAAGTAAAAAATTCATACTCTTAGGGCTTTTTCTTACAGAATGTAATTCTTCTTAAAAAGAAGTACATCTCTTTAAAAGAGGACCTTTTCGGGAAAATATAATACATATTCTTACAAAAAGAACCTAAATAGATACTTTTTAAACAAAAATAATATGTATATTCTAAAGGTTTATCATTTTACAAAAAGTATATTTTTTAAAGATCCATTTCAATTATCGCGTGTTGGAACAACTAATACATAATATATAGCGAAATGAAGTTCGTTCCAACCGGGTGTCCCCTGACACCTCATGTTATTTTTTACTCCTATCCCTCAGTCTAAAATCGATCCAGGCACATGCTCTGAAAGGCTTGTGCAAACATTCTACTCATCTGACATTTCCTTTCACACCATTCGAGGTGTGTCGGTGCGATATAGAGTTATTTGACGTAAATTGACCTACACCAGGTCGATTTACAAAAATTGTTGACTTAAAATTTTCATGTCGTTTTGATAAAAAACTGTGAAATTTAAACGTATTTTGGAATATTTTGTTATATTTTATTGTTAGTATATACGAGTATTTGTCGTGCACAAATGTTAACGCACAAATCGAAATGTCGTTGCTGATTTTTTGTTGGATGGTTTGAGCCATTGCCTCCATGTGGTATCCATTAAATCAATACTTTCCAACATCCAACCTCCCAACTGCAACACACCAAATGTCATCAATATACTGATAGAGTTGGGTACTCTATACGTCATTACTCTATGGGCTTGTCCTTTGTTTTTACCTGTTTTTGTCAACTACTTTTTCATAACTGTACCATTGGAAACACGGCGTATACTACGGACATAGCCTCGTCCACTTAGTTGTATTTATTTTGAGAGACAGTTTACTAACCTCTGTCAATGACAGTCATTACTAGGTTGTCCTTGGTATCCGAGCGTAAAGACTACTGATCAACTGTGCCCCATTGACCTTATCCAGTTTAGTCAATGGCAACTTAAATGTGGAAAAAGCCGTTTAGTGTGATGTAGGAAATATGCAGTCTGCCGTATCAAAGCCCGCGGTGTCTGAGACGCAAAGGTATCAGTAAAGTAAGATTTCCTTGACACAGGTCGAATAACACTTGTAATTAAGGGAAGACAACCTTATGTTTCTGTAAACTATATAATAGTTGTTTCATATTATTTATTGAATAAAATTTGTGAATGACCCTTTTGAATTCATTAGCTATACACCATTTATTTGTGATGGGGAAAATCATGGTCTTGTAGTTCATCCACCCTTAGTTCATCCACACATTGTAAATTGTCAGTCAATACAAAACTTTTAGAAATCTGTCTTCATGTTATCTCCAGACATCCAAACAGAGGAGATAGTGTATAAATTCTAAATAAACATTAAATACAGATTTTTGTTATTATAGCCCTAATAGCATTAAAATACATTATGATTTATATACTGGCAACACTGGCTGGGGGGTAAGTAAGCATTACCACCCTGATTCTTAATATTTTGCTTATCGCGCTATGGAACTTGGCAAACATTTGCTGGGCTTCTATCTTTGTTATTAATGATTTAATGCAATTCACTTTACGACTGTATCTATAGACCCTTTCATATATTTAATAACATTGATAACTTGGTATCATCTGTACATCGCAATTGCAATCAACCACTCTGTCTACAATTGTTCCCGCTGCTCCTTGAAAGCTTTTGGCAGCGGTATCTGTTTTCTGTTCATATAAATTGAGTATAAAAATGGATTTCATAAGTTCCTTCCCTTCATCATTTGAATAACAGGCGTTGACCAGTCGTGTGTATCCTATTGCAAAAGACAGTCAGATAGACAGACGCACGAGTGGGTCCTCGGTTATGTCATAAAATATCACCACCATTACCGCAACAGTATGTGGTGCAACCACCACCCTATTTTATGCAAAATGTCCCATACTCACTCGCTACATACTTTCCATGCCACAGCACTGCACAATACAATACATGCCACATGCCACAACGGATACAGTATTATGGCGGAAATAAAAGCTGGGGATCTGTGTGTATGTGCGCGGTTCCGTACGGATTTTATTCTTTCCAAAGCTTTACTACTTTGCATAGAGTTCAAGGAAATTCATTTATTTCCACTGTTTTCCTCGATATCTACCAAACCATACACTGAAAGCAATTTGTTGTGCAATACGAGTGCGAGTTGGCAAAGGGTGTGACTTGTAAATCGCACAAGAGATCAAGATAAATTGCATGAGTTACCATTGTAAATTGTAGGAAAACAGTCGAAATATTAAATTTTTCAGGGTTTCTTAGGAGTTTGGACATTGTGTCAAGGGTTTTTTAAAGAAGCACCAATTTAAAAAAAAGAGTCGCTAAAATACAACTACGCTGAAACAAAACAGTCAATTGCCAAATACCTATAATTTGGATTCATTCAGAGGCATCTACCAAGACATGTCACCAACATAACACCGACGAGCAAATGCGAACCCTGATTAATTCTACGTCATATTCAAGTTCTAGAGGTGTTAGTGACAGTCGATGAACGTCTCACCTACACTTACAGGCTGAAAATCTGTATTTTTTATTGTTTGGATGCAAATATAACGTGTTTGTAGTTTATCGCACATATAATATACTTGTGTCCAAACACAATGTGTTTGCTATTCAATATTACATGTTGGAGAAACAATGACTAATAGGTTATAATATATATTTCTGTGATCCAAATGTGGTTTTGTTTGTTGAAAACTGCCGAAAACAAACACGTCACAAACAACAAAGAAACAAAAAAGCATCAGATCTTCATTTTATAAATACAATGGTTGCAAACATGTACATGGTTCCTGCAACATGTTGCTGGTGCCGTTTTTTTCAGCGTGTATTAGTCCATTGTGTTAAAAAAAATAAATGGTTTCGCATTACATCCCATGAAGGGACAGGGGAGAGCTTCTCACAAACACTGAGCTGTGCGCTTTCCAGTTTTTACTCACTGATTGAGACCTACAGTTTTACACCGATTCCGAACGGTATTTTGAGAAGCTTTTTCATGGCTAAATACTCGATAGTGTCACCATCACTATGCGAGGTGACCGCCGCCGAAACAATTTTTTTTTAAAGTGGTTAGAGCAGAGATCGAACCCAGGATCTCATGTACAAGAGGCGCGCACACTACCCATTGCACCACCGACGGCCACAGTCCATTGTGTTACCACGGGCAAATGAGATGCGTTAGTCCCACCGAAGAATCATTAAGTTTGCTCGATTAAGCTCATGACCTATCCGAGATAATTCTCCAAGGTGCCTAAAGAGGTAGACATCCTCCTGCCGGCTAGTACTGGAAACGTGCAGAGAAGATGTTCAGTGGATTCTTCCTCATTGATACAGCTTCTACAGACGTCGTTTCTCCTGACCCGTAGTCTCACCGCATGTCTACCAATCAAACAGTGTTCCCTCAAAACTGGAACAAGCCTTGATACCTAGAGCCTGGCTAGAAACAGAAGGTTCAAGGATCTATGTGCCAGATTTATATTAGTCTGTGCCGCTCGTCCACAACCAATGCATTATTATATAGGAGGAGTATTGTTGGATATGCTTACAACTCGCTAAAACTACCAAAACATTCCAATTCCTGTGGAGTAAGTAAGGTAGTCCCTAGTCGGGTCAGCTCTTCCGCACTGTTCTGCTAGGCCAACTCGTTCAGAGATCTGCGTTAGAATTCAGGATTACTGACTGAAGAGATTTGATTGCAGCCTGATTGTTAGAGAAGACATTTAGCCCAATGATTGCTGGGCTGTTATTCCTCAGACAGTCGGTCACTTCTCTAATAGGCATAATTTCCTTCTGACATACACTACATTGATCAGATAGCCTAAGAGAAAGAGACAACCTTAGTTCCCTAGAGTAGACCCCATACCCTCCCTACCTGTTCATTAATTTTCGACCCATCCGTATAGAATCCAGGAATCTCTTTCCGGTATGAGTAATATTGGTATTTTCGATCGAATAGTGGTTCCCGTTTCAAGTAGTCGACAAATGAAAAAATGTTGGGAGCACCTTCCAGCACGCTACGTGACCGACTCAGACTATGACCCATTGTGAAAGTTGCCTCAACCTGATGGCAGACGTAGAACAAATCTATCTAACTATTGTGTCCACTGGCAACAAATATAACAATACATTTAGTGCATCAGTGGGAATGGTGTGCAGAGCACAAGTGATACACGTCGTTGCCATTCTCTGAACCCTAGTCCGCAGTGCACAATAGATGGGTTTCTCAAGCCCCTGCCACCACACGAATTCTCCATGAAGCATTATGTATAGATCCATTAGTATAGATTATACTGGGGCAAATTAATTATATGACAATTATAATTTATAGTTTAATTTGAATTACATTTCGATGTGCAAATTCAAAAAAAAATTCAATATAATTGGAAATTGTACTTACTTTCAAAGCATTTCCTTCACATCTGGCAATTATGGTTTTCAAATATTTTATACAGTACAGGTTTATGAATTTGAAAGTACTATGAGGCAATACCTATCAAAGCCACAAACCTCTACATATAAAATACTTTAAAAACAGAATTGCCAGCAGTCACACAAATTCAAAACAATCAAAAGCATTCCCATATTTCATTACAATTAGCATCCGGTTCCACAACCTGCATTTGCATTGCCTGAGCAAAAAATGGTAATTCATTTGTATTTGCATTAGATAAAGTAATGCAAATTAAAATCCAATGCAAATTAAAAAAACCCATGTATGGTGTAGATCCAGCTAACAATTCTCAGAAAAATTCCCCATTTGCAACATATACACTCAAAAAAATATGTTAGTAAACACAGCAGAAAAGTCTGCTGAAAAGGGGAAAGCAAACACATTGTCTGTTTCAGCAAACATAGGTTTGTTGTTTCAGCAAACAGTTTGTCAGGTATTTTATCAACCCTGCAAACAGTTTGTTGTTATAACAGTGTATTTGCTGTAATAACAAACAAATTGCCTGCTGATAAGTAGCATATATTGTTTGCTATTAATACCAAACTTTATTTTTTGAGTGTAGGTATAGGCCTATCCTATCATTGGCTTTTTCGACCTTTCCACATTGTTTGGGTTGAAACTAAGTTTGCTTTCCAAAATAATACCCAGGTATTTGGCTCACTCTGCAAGCTTAATTGATCTACAAGCTTAATTAACCATTCAATTCAATTCAACCATTCAATAATAGGCTCCAAAATATGTATTTTATACCTTCGGGCTAAATCTGGTACATTTGACCGTACATTTGACAGCTAGTCCATTTTTATCCGCCCATCTGTCTATAGTCCATAAGCTACACTGGAGAATGTCCCTTAGGGTATTTTGGTACTTGCCCTGGAGAAAGTCCCTTAGACTTTCCTGTTATAGCTATTAATGCGTCATCCGCAAAAGCAACAATTTGCCACCCATATATTTCGTTCAGCGTAGGGTTCCATAAAATTGGAGATAAGACCCCTCCTTAAGGTGTGCCTCTGTTGAAATAGATGGTAGATCTCGATGTACCCAATTTGGCTGTGACATGTCTCCTGGTGAGCACAGGCTTTTATGTCTAAAATCTTAGGAGTTGTTTGAGAAGCCTTGCCCGCTTTGGTAACACACACCACTCTTGTATCCCTCCAGCCTCTACGTATGAATCTGAAGTTTATACACACGATGTATAACTTTATCGACCAGGGAATCAATATATTCACTGGTGATACAATCTCGAGCCCGGGAGACTGAAAGGTTGTAGTTCTCGTAACATTGAAATCTGAAAATTGATAATATATTGAGTTACATCAATTGGCATATGAAGCACTGCAACTCCGAGAGAATGTTCAAGGAAAGAAGAACATGGAGGAAAATGTTCTTCTGCTTTTCTGTTGGAATACTTGACTTTCTGTGTGAGTTCATAGTTAGGGACCTTCGACCGATTTTGATTCGCATATGTAAATTTCGCACAAGAGTTTTCATATACACGATTAATGATCTACCGATGCTATCAATTCAGGCAGAGTCCTTGGGTATCTGAGGACGAACTGGTCACGGATTTCCATACTATTATTTCTATTATTCCAACAAAACGAACCATTTTCATTTAGAAAAATATTTCTAACCTTGTAAGATTGTTTGAACTGTAACAGGTAAACTGGCGAAATCGGTCATACCACAACAATAAAACTCAAACACAACTGATATTAGCCCGGTCATTAAAGCCATACTCACAGAAAATGCAACACTGTGTGTCATAGATGTAACTAACCTCCAAGCATTGCACGAGGAAAGAAGAACATGGAGAAAAACCCCTTTTGCTCTGGTGTTGGAATATTTGACTTTCAGTGTGAGTTGGTACTTGTACCAATTGGTACTAATTAGCATAAGTAAATTTCATATAAAAGCTTGTAAATATACGATTGATGATGTACTTTTGGTACAAATTAAGACGCAGTAGTTGGGTGAACATACCATAGAAGCTTTTATTCGCTCAATAAATTAAACGTCATAGGTACGATGGGAAGTAAACATTGGATGGTGAAAAATATGGGTTCAATAATACCAGATAGTGGCAATAGTATACAGCGATCAACAAAGGAACAACAACCGAATTTCGTGTTTTTGTGGCAAACTAGTTGTGTTAAATACAATACAAATGTATACCAACCATAAAAGTCAACAAAAAAGTGCAAAATACATTTAAATTTTAAAGTGAGGTGAACATATTTTGTAACTCCACCTGGTGTAAGGTAATTTTAAATTTAATTGCTCTCATTTCCACAAACCTACGATGAAGAGTGTGAAATGAAACGTCAGATGAGAGAATAAGTTTATCTATATATGTGTTATTCTATGGGTGAACTTGTCACAGAGTTCCTAAATAGTTATACCACTGAGTGGTTTAAAGAAAATGTTTCTACAACATTACAAATGTTTTTACAACATCAAACGGTTTGTAGCCTACAAAACAAAAGGTTGTAATTTCAAATTCTATTTTTAACAAACAACTATTATTTGTATATTCGGGTTAAGACATTCCTTGGGGAATCTGTAGTTTCAATTAAACACAATTTGAATACAGTTGACTAAATCAACATTTTACCGGATGTGTGTAACTTATCATTATTTCTTTCAGTGTACTAAATTACAAAAGTTGAATTTAATTCGCAAAAGGGGTTGCTATTTGTCGTTTGCTGTTTGTTGTCTGTGAGTTCGTCCGCCTGTTTGTATGTCAATCTTGATGTATGTTTTTATATACCAAAGGGTTTTGACCGTGATGACCATGGTTTTTAATTTACATTAATGATTATTCTAACCTAAAATAAGGGTGTATTAGTTTCACTGTTCCATTACACAGATTGTTTCCTGGAATGGTGATTGAAATGTGTCTTCTATTAAAACTGTAATTGTAGATGCTAGCAATGTCAAAAAGTGTTGTTTGACAAAACATGGCAGAGAGGTACTAGTTTTACAAAGAAAAGTACTGGTGTATAAGTATACAACGCTGTTCGTCCAAATGCAATGTCTAAAATATCTCAACACATTTGGATGGTAACTGAGGTGCCTGTGTTCCAGTTTTGATCGGAATGAAGTTGGTTATCAAAAAAATAAGGGTTATTTTAGCCTCGACATAGTATATATGATTACATTCGAATACTTTTCCAAATAATTTTAAGTAATTTTCAATCTATCTATCTAATCATAAAACTGAAAAACGTTTTCTTAAACTTAATAAGAAACAATATTGAAAACCGTGAAGGTAAAAGCAAAAAACAAAAATTACAAATTTTAAAATATATTTTTAAAAAGAGTAGAGTTATATTGGGATTTTATACCGGGGTACCCACCAGCTGTCATTATATAAGTAAGTATTGTCGACATCTTGCTAATGAGCACTTCAAATGTTACTGAAAAAACTTGGTAAAGGCCCTGTCTCACCATCCTATTAAGTGAACTGAATGCCAGAAAATCTGACAGGTCTGTCAGACTTACTAATTTTTTGAAATTTCTTACCAAATTAATATTGTTCATGGGATCAGGGTTGCATTTTAATTAACATATCTTATGTGTGCTGGACTCGCAATGACAACATATTTACGTAAGATGATCTTCAAGTTGAAGTGAATGCTGTCCGATGTTGCCCAACGATTGTGTACTGTAGTAAGTCAGCCCAGTGTTGCCATATGGTCACGCACACAACAAGCCGATCAAAGTAAATACATAAATTCGTGTGATTCCCCGATTTCCATAAATTTGCACTTATTCGGTTCATGAAGGGTGTGTGCTTCGGTCAAACTTATTTCTTAGCTAGTAATTGTGTGTTTGTTGGAGCGATTGGCTGCTAAACTTGCTTAAAAAAAATTATGGAAAAATAACTGAATACAAAAAGTGAGAATGCAATAATAATGTTGAAGAGATTTCAAATAAGTATTTTTTATTGCAAATAAATTCAAAATTGTGTATGTACAATTCTATTTTTCAGCTTTCAAACGTTTTGAGTGTTTTTTCCAAAAGTTTTAACAGGTGTGACCGTATGGTTCCGCTGGGCGAAATTAAACAAAAATAGATCACTAGCTCGGTTTGTAATTTTTTCCGTTTTTGGGATAAATTTTAGGCCACTTACTGCACAAGAAGCCATCGATTATATAAATGAACTGTCCGATGAAGACGAGGTTGTTACAGTGCTGTACGTTCTTCCACCTGAATTGAAAGTGGCGCAATTAGTGGTTAAGATGATGCTGAGGATGACGTTGGGGCTCCTGTTGATATTTGTGTGGGCCAACTGAAGACATGTTGTGAACTCGTAATGAACAATGGCAGACATATCAATACCTCAGATGAGCGTAGTGTGAACTGTGAATATGGTGTGGAGCTCAGTTGACGGACTCCTCTATTTCCATCAGCAAATTTTGAAGATTGCAAGAACGTCACACCTTATAAGCAGTTTGAACAGTTTGTCGATGAGAAATCATTTCACCACATTGTTAACGAATCTCACAAATACGCAGTGTTCCGTAGGAAACCGCATCCATAAATCACAGTGGCAGAGCTGAAAACATACATTGGAATTTTGATAGTTAGTGGTTATGACGGTCGCGCCAGTTATAGGTCATATTGGAATGCAGACGATGATTTGCGGAATGAAATGGTATATTCGGCTATGCGAAGAAACCGATTTCAGCAGATATCACAATTTCTCCACTTTGAAGATAGTGGCAAAGAAGTAAACGATGGTAATAAAAAGTTGCCCCTTGCTGATAAAAAGAGTATGAAAAAGAAAGCTCGTGGCCATATAGACTCCATTACAATGAAGGATACCGCAACACTATTACCCAAATGGAATGACAACGCTGTTGTAAACATGGCATCAAGTGCATATGGGGCAAATCCTGTTGCGAATGTTCAGCGGTATTCCAGAGAACAAAAGAAAAGGGTTAGTGTTCCGCAACCGTATGCTGTTGATGAGTACAACAATTTCATGTGTCGTGTAGACCGCATGGACCAGAACGTCAACATATGTGACGTGATCTACGGAAAGGGGGCTTAGGTGTCAAAAAATCAATTTTCACTTTTTGGTTGATTCGGATGGAAGATGAGATGCTTTTTCACGTGGTGAAAAGCAGAAAATCCGAACTTGCTTAGAAGTGTACTAAAAATGTAGAGAAAGAAGAGTAAAAATACGACAAAATATAATTTATTGGTAATGAACAAAATACATTGAATTATAAGCTATAAAGACATGATTATACAGTAGAAAAACGTATTATCGTATCATCGTTTTCATCATCCTTTTCATGGAAATATTGTCCGTATACGGCACTGAACTCCTCATCAACACTTATGTTTCATTTCATGCGAAATGCGAAGACGATAATCAACAGAAACAGTAAACGTCACTTCTTCAGTGTTACTTTTTTAAATGTTCCACACTAGCAACTTACACGATGAACTATAATAATATTCCGACCAACAACAACACTTACTGGACCAACAACAACACTTACTGGACGTCCGGCGCGGAGAACAATTAACGAGATAATGAGAAACTGACGAAACGGGTTGCTTACTTTTAACGGCTTTTTCACAGAAAACTAGTTTTCGCACGGAAGCTCCCTTTTCGGAGACCAGGTCACATAGTATATAGAATTGGAATTAGAGGATAAAAGTGGTGGAGCAGTATCTTCACTTGGTACATAACACATGGCAGTTACACCGCTCAGCACATCCTGATATGCCACAGCTAGAGTTTAGACGACAGATCGCCATTTATTACTGCAAACATTTTGGGCAAAAACTAAAGGCAGTTGGCCCACGCAAAAGGAATTTCACAGAAACAGCACAATAATCTCTGCGATATGATGGACAGGACGATTTTGTTCATCCATGTGCAAAAAGAAGACGTAGCGGTGGTGAGGTTTGCATTTTTACAGGCCGCACTGAATGCTCAAAATGCGATGTTGGGCTTGGTGTGAAATGTTTTGCTACTTACCATAGCAAATTGAACTAATAAATAAAACAAACATGTAAAATAAGTCACTTTGTTTTTCTTGTTGCTCGAACTCAAATTGTACCCAATGTGACCATATGGTCACACCCTATATCTTTTGATCTGAAAGGGCAAAATGAAAACAAATTTACAATTTGTTATTCCTAGGACCTGCTTAAATGCCCTCTTAAATATTTCCGAAAAATTCTGGGCTGATTCGGGTTAAGGAACAGCTGAAATATTACTGAAAAGTAGTAAAATTTAAAGTATATCCCACCACCCAGGGCCAACACAATGTAAAAAGAGGTGTTGGTGTAGAAGCAAAATATTCACAATCTCTCACCGAGTAAATGTGGTGAATATTCTGTCAATATTTCCTGCAGTTGAGAATCAATCTCCTCATGAATACCCATTTTCCTGGCAACTTGTTGAACGAGGAGACCGCTTTAAATGTATATACTTCTCAAAGCGGGTGAAGTGGACTGTCGACCGTTTCAAACCCTTTAAGGGAGCATGTTATAGCCAGCGGAAGGGTATGTTATAGCCAGCGGAATTTCAGACTGGGGCAGATCTTTAGATCCCCTAACTTATAAAGTTATACATCGCGTGTATAGAATTCAGATACTTCATTATCGGATGCAAGAATGGAGTTTATTCGAAAGCGGGAAGACGTCTCACACGGCTCCCAAAGACTTAGGCTTATGAGACTGTCATTGCTCCTCATGAAGACTTTGAAACGGCTGATAAATAGGAACTTGCGGGAGAGTATTGATGTAAGATTGGTATCTGGTGCACAACATTCATAGTGCAAGAGCAGATCTGCAGATACAGCCCTTATAAACTGATAGGATACGTAGATAAATTAGTCGCTGCTAAGGAGTATTACACCTAGTGTGATAGAATTGACGCCATCGACCCTTTGGGTGGGCATGTATAATATGGGTCATATATATAAGGCCTAAGAGTCTCTATCCACACGTTGAAAATACGGCCCCAGCAACATATTGCAGGAACCATGTATATGATTGCAAGCATTATTTTCATAAATTGAAAATCTGCTGTTTTTATTTTGCTTCTTTGTTGTCTGTCACGTTTTGATTTTCATCACTTTTCAACAAATAAAACGCCATTTGAGCCACAAAAACGTATATTATAACATATTAATCATTGTGTCTCAAACATGTAATATTGGATACCAAACACAATATGTTTCAACACAAGAATACTATATTTGCGACAAGCACACAACCACGATATATTCGAATCCAAACAACAACAATTTTTCAGCGTGCAGTGTAACTTCAAGACTTTGGGCAGAAGGCAGAGCAGATAAATTTTCCTGAATGTGTAAAATATCCAACTTGGAAGCTATTATTTCGAGTGGGTCTAAACTTAAGCTTGCAGAATGTGTTTGCACGCTGAAAATTCGTCCTTTTTTGTTGTTTGGATGCAAATATAACGAGTTTGTAGCTTGTCGTCGCAAATATTGTATACTTGTGTCCAAACACATTGTGTTTGCTATTCAATATAACATGTTTAAGACACAATGATTAATAGGTTATAATATATGGTTTTGTGACCGACATGTGGTTTTGTTTCTTGAAAACAGCTGAAAACAAAAATGCTCATGAAAACAATATTTGTAAACATGTACATGATTGCTGCAATATATTGCTGGGGCCGTTATTTTTCAGCGTGTGGGTGTTATATTGGCCATCAGGCTTAGTTTCGGACCGATAATGCTCTAAGAGCTTATCGAGTGTCGGCAAGTGTTAGGGAACCCAACTATTGGATACTACTGACTAGGGTTCAGAGAAGGTTAGGCAGCCTAACTTTCTACCATGGATGCTCTGCCCACCACTGCTGTTGATTCACTGAATGTTATGTTATACTTGTTGCCGGTGGACATTATAGAACAGCAGAATACTTCCACGACTGCCATTGGATTAAGCCCACTGTCACAATGGGACATGATCGGAGTCGGTCAGGGCACAGTGTTGGAAGATACTCACAACATTCCCTTATATGTCGATTACTAGAAAGCGGAACCACTATATGAGCCACTATTACACTTTCGCACCAGAAAGACATTCCTGGAAGAAAGGAGTTCCAAGTACAAGGGGATATGGGAGTTTCTATGGGATGTTTCTAAACTGAATGATCAGGTAGGTCAGATAGATCTTGGGAACTAGCGTTGTATCTTTTTCAAAGATTACATATTCTTGATAACGTTTATCAGCTAGACATTTTACCACTTAGAGAAGTGACCAGTTGTCTGAGGGATAATAATCGAGTAGTTATGGCGTCAATGTTCACTCTGGCAGTTAGGCGGCTATTAAGTCCCTGAATTTAGTAGTTCGAAACTCAGCAACTGCCCAGGACTATCTAAGATCTGTTAACAAGATGGCCTAGCACTACAATATTCACCTTATGTGAGTGCCAGGTTACAGGCATATTCCGGGGAACCTTAGAGCGGATGAGCTGGCGAAACTAGGGACTACCATACAGGTTCCACAGTAATGTTAACGTGTTGGTATTAGGGATGCTAAACGGGATTGATTTTAAAAAATCCCGGGATTCGGGATTTTCGAAAACCCGATCCCGGAATTTTCAGGATTTATCGGGATTTCGGGATTCTATTTTAAAATTTTTTGGGGAACAGATCTATTTTACGGCTTACACTCCAAAAAAAACAACTACAAGGGGGGTAGAATTCGATATTCTAAGCAAAAAAGGTAAAATCACAAGATCGGGGCAAATGCAAAGTTTCGGAGTTACGGGCCCCGAAATTTCTGATATGTGAGAGGTAATGGCTTTAACGTGCCGTGTAAAGCCATTGATATCACTTTTTGTATAAAACAATTCAAAACAAACTCATAAAATAATGTAGCACTTTGTGATAAGTCACTTAGTTATCGAGTTATCGGATGTTGACATTTAGAAAAATTATCGATTTGTTTTACTTTTCTCAAACAAAAAAAAATTATTTTAAAAACATCGCGCAATTTTTCGAATATTTGTTTTATTCAAACAAAAATTATTTAAAAAAAATTTTAAATTGTTGTTTGACAAACGTAAACATCCGATAACTCGATAACTTAGCGATTTATTGAAAAATGCTACATTATTTTTTGAGTTTTTTATGACTTGTTTTATACCAAAAAGTGATATCAATGGCTTTACACGGTACGTTAGTGGAAAAAGTATCCGAAATGTCGGGGTCCATAACTCCAAAACTATGCATTTGCCCCGATTTTGTTATTTTACTTTCTTTGCCGAAAATGACATGTTCTACCCGACGCAATAAATTTTGTAATTTTTGGAGAGTAAGCCGTATGATAGGCATTCATATGCCAAATTTAACTTACGTTAAGATGTGTTATTAAACCTTTTGTAGAGGTTTTTAAACCCTTTTTGCACAATTTGCATTTTGCTTGAGGTGCACCTTTCGACTCTTCTAAAAAATAACACCACACTGAACTTTTGTCATTGTTTTTAGTTTTATGTTTTTCAAAATTTACCCCTTCAAGAGCACTCCTATGTGACGATGCTCGAGAGGTGTTTGTGTTCGCAGCAGATAGGAGAAGATTCGTGAACTTTGTGTCTCTAGCCAGACGCAAGATATCAATGCTTGTTACAGTTTTCACGAAAAGGTAAATGACTTCTCTGGAAGTCGTAACGGCAAATAATTCTTTAGCATCTGTAAAAATGATAAAGAGGAAAAATCACCCGATTATCTTTACTGCCGGCGGGAAAATACCTACTATGGAATCCCACGTATTTAGGGACTTGGCAGAATTATCTCAGTTAGGCGTTGTCAGGATCTTAAGATTTTTGGAGGAAACTAAATGGTTCTCCGGTAACGCGATCGCTTAATCTCGTTAGCCCGTAGTATCACAAAGAACTAAAAAGTCGAAGTGAGTCGTTCATCGACTGCCACTATCACCTCACGTATATAATACACCAGCAAAAAGAAAGCATCGAACGAAGCAAAAATCACCAATATTCTGCAGGTTAAATAGTGTGTAATCACTGGTGAAATTAATATGGTTTGACGCAGAAAAGAATCGATTTTTTGCGGTGCTAACTCACAATATTTTCATAGAAACGAATGATACCAATGAAGAAGTGAAAATTCATATCCCAAAATACACCTTTTCATTGATGCTAAAATACATATTTATTTTATCTCAAAGGCAAACATTTTATTTTATAGATAATTACTATTTCCCATCTTGTTTTGTCATTAGGAAAAATCATACGTGGGACAAATTAATTATGCAGCTCCTTCATATTGGCAGTTTTGGTTTTAAATAGTTTATACAGTACAGGTTTATGAATTTGAAAGTACTTCGAGGCAATACCTATCGAAGCCACAAACCTCCACATATAAAATACTTTGAAAACAGAATTGCCAGGAGTCAAACAAATCCAAAATAATTAAACACATTCCTATATTTCAATACAATTGGCATCCGATTCTACAACCGTCATTTGCATTGCCTGAGCAAATGCAAATTCAAAATCTTTTAATTGTCATTGCCAACTATGGTAATTCTTTTGCATTTGTATTAGATAAAGTAATGCAAATTAAAATCCAATGCAAATTAAAAAAATCCCATGTCTGGGAAAAATAACATGTAATCGTACGAAATAAAGTGTTACCTGCCTGTAATGTGGCATTATAACAGTTTCAAAAAATAATTTTATTTTGGTCGGCATTGACCACCGTACAGTAGTAGTCTATTTGAATTATACCTCCATCATCCTCGAACAGTTTTAAAGGGTTAAATACTTTATGCAAAAATTTGGATGTCCAACGAGTGGGATTTGTTAAAGTTCATTGCCCCCTATTTGATCACAAGGGACATAATCGTTGCTGATGTGTGTAATTTTCGCTTTAACGCCAACATTATGTTGGCAGAGCAAATACGAAGAATAAAAACAAACATATGAGATGATACACATAGTATGACAAATGATTCCGATTCCGATTTCGTTAAAAGATAAAAACACAGAAAGGAAGGTATCTGTACTTTACAGGACGGACAGATTAAGCGATAAAGTTGCACGTTTAAAATTAAATTAGAGATGGGCGCGCGACAAGTGCGAATCACGTGGGTCACACGTGAATCACGTCTGAGTGTGAGCGAAATTTATACTAACTCAAATGTAAAGAGCAAGAGTCTGAGTTCAAAAAAATTGAGTGAGTGAGAACAATTGAAGTGTGAATTTGCATGATGTTTATACAAATAATTTTTTATTTTCCAAATTTTTTTTTTTTTTTTTTTATTATTGTTACTGTTAGTGGAATCTGCTTACAATGTTATATTAAAAACATAAATGGTTTCCCATTACATCCCATGAAGGGACCGGGGAGAACTTCTCACAATCACTGAGCTGTGCGTTTTCCAGTTTTCACTCATTGATTGGGACCTACAGTTTTACACCAATTCCGAATGGTATTTTTAGAAGCTTTTTCATGGTTATATACTCGATAGCGTCGCCGCCGAAAGAAATTTGAAGGTGGTCAGAGCAGGGTTCGAACCCAGGATCTCATGTACAAGAGCCGCGCACACTAACCATTGCACCACCGACGGCCAATGTTATATTAAACAAAAAAAAAATAAGATCAAGTTTTTAATAAATTAAAATTGTAGGTGAACATTTTGTATTTGTGAGAATAATTTGGTTGAGTCACGCGTGATTCTGATTCAAATATCCGTTACTCACCTGAATATAGCGGTAGTGTAAGTTGGGAAAACAAGTTCATGAGTGAGCCGTGTGTCATTAGAATTATTTGCCACGTGAGCGTGAAAGAGTGTGCTTGTGAGTCAAAATTCACTAACTTGCTCATCTCTAATTTTTAATGTTGTTGACTGATGTAGGCGCCAAAACAAATGTTGTACACAATACGTTTCTGCTGTCGTTGTTATCATGTTTTTGTTGTCTTTTTATAACATTTACATACATTCATATGTAGATACATATGTCTGTTGATTGTACATGACATTATTAATGTTGTTGTCGAATCTGAACAAAACAAAAAAAGTCAGTCAACATTGTCAGGCTATTGTTGCTGCATACAACTCTGTATTAAAAGATGACCTGGTTTCCTTCTTTATTTTCTGCATGTTAAACTTACAAATATTGATATTTCCATGTAAAAGATAAAAACTAAATAAAGTACCTACATACATACATGCATAAGTATTAGTGTGGCATGGTTTGTATTGTTGTTCCTGATAATTTCATAATGCGAGGCAAAGTGGACAAAACTGACGATATTATATTTGCACACTTCAATAAAATAAAGACGTGTAAGTTAGGATGATGATAACTTAGATAAAGCAAGTGCTCTCTGGTTTTTTCCTTAAATTGCGTTCACACTAGTCGTGTTTTGGTTACAAGCAAGCGATTATCGCTTGCTACGTTGCAAAGAAAACGGCTTTTTAGCGAGAAGTTGTTTTGTTCAAAAATATGAAAAATGGTTAAAAACGGTAAAAGATGTCAACATTTTTTTGTTTTAAGTTCTCGCTAAGTCTTCGCTAAGTGCTTCATACAAAACAAGCGAATATATAAGCAAGCGGTGTAACCAAAACACGCTTACTGTATGCAAGGGTAATTTGTATACCCTCGCCCATAGGGATGGGGATATATATCATTTAATACGGAAAAAATGTAACGCATAGAAGGAGCCATGTTAGACCCTCAGTAACTTTGGATGAAATTCGTTTTGGGACTTTTTAAGACGATTGAGCCATGTCCTTCTGTCTGTGTGGCTGGCTGACTGGTCAACACGACTGCCGTCAATCTTTATCGATCACAGCGAAATTTTGTCAATGACTATTATTTGTCCAAGGTTAGTTTGGGATTGAAAATGGGAGTTTTGGCCACGCCCCTTCCCACCATACAAATCGATACATTTAGTAAGAAATCATGTTTCTTGTAAAACCTTTTTCTGGTAGATGTGATTAGCTTCAACTCAAATATTGCTTAATAATTTAAAATTATCTACTTAATTGGAGAAAATGGGCGAAGTCGCAACGCCCATTTTGGTAGCTCCCATGCAAAGGCTGGGTGGTCGTCCATGTTGTTAATGCGATAAGTCGCGTGAAACACTTCCGATCTAAATGAAATTGGCTATTAGCCTTCTTTGTAAGTCATATTAGCCTAAATTCCGGTCATCGACTAAGGTAAATGTGGTTTTCCACGCTCATTTTGGTACCTCCCATACAAAAGTTCTTCGGCCGGCTGGCTGTTCGGCCAGATAACTTCCGTAAATCTTTGCCGATCACAATGATATTTCGTTAGTGACCATTATTAGTCCACACTTAGGCTGGGGTTGAAAATGGGCATTTCTGATACCTCTCATAAAAATGGGCACATTTCATGTTGCTTCTAAAACTTTTTTCTGGTAGATGTGATTAGCTTCAACTCAAACATTGGCTAATAATCTGTAAATGTCTACTTAACTGGAGAAAATTGGAATGAAATCTGAATGAAAATAGGTAATAGGTTACATGTCATCAAACGCGAGTCACAAAGTACGACAAGGGTGATTTTGCCACGCCCATGTTGGTGCCTCCCATACATAAGTTGTTTGGCCGGCTGGTTGTCCGGCAAGATAATTCCCGCAAAATAGACCCAATCTTTATGAAATTTAGTACTAGACAAAATTTAGTCAAATGCCGCTCTTCTATGGAAAATGAGTCGTTTTGCCACGCCCGTTCTGATACCTCCCATACAAAACCTTGGAGGTCGTCCGGTACCTCGTTTGTCTAGTTCTCGAATCGAAAAAGTTTTCACATTAAGCATGAAACAAAAAATTCCATCGTTTCTCGATTTGTTAGTAAAACGTGTTTCTGTATATCAATGCGAAAAGAGGCACCACTGATGACGCTTTCATTGGAATATTCCAAGAAAGCTGTCAAGTAGTAAAAAAATATAAACAAACAAAATAAGCTAGTGCGAAAAAGAACAACAAAGCAGGGAATTTTAGCGGGGAATAAAAACATATGTTTTTGTAATTCCTGCTAATCTAAGTTTTCGACGACTTTGTATGTGGAGCCGCTTAATATCGCTTAGCTTCCCATATAAAGTGGTCGAAAATTAGTTTAGCAGCGAATAAAAAAAAACATGCTCATATTAAAATCTCGCACCGTTTCAATTTGTGAGTATTTTTGACGCTTAAAATTTAAACTTTTTCGACTCCCTACTTTTTAGAAACAGTTTTTCTCGCATTTTTCCAATAAGCATGAAAAAAGCAGTACGTCACAGAAAGTTTTCGCAAAACAAATATTAAGCGTGTTTGGGTTACACCGCTTGCTTATATATTCGCTGGTTTTCTATGAAGCACTTAGCGAAGACTTAGCGAGAAGTTAGCGACGAGAATTGTTTTCGCTAAGTTTAAACAAATTTTTGTTTTGACATCTTTTAGCGTTTTAAACCCTTATTCATATTTTTGAATAAAATTACTTATCGCTAAATTGCCATTTTCTTTGCAACTTAGCAAGCGACAATCGCTAGCTTGTAACCAAAACACAACTATTGTAGAAACAGTCACATGTGAGAATCGATTTTTTGTACCGATTCGTAGCGTTTTTGTTTCAATTCACATGTTTCATATGAAAACTTTTTCGATTCGAGAACTACAGAAACGAGTTACAGGTTGTCAATGCGATAAGTCGCGTGAAACAGTTCCTATCTTAATGAAATTAGATTATAATAGGCTTCGTATCATCAAACTCCAGTCACCGATTAAGACAAGCGTGATATTGCCGCGTCCTACCAAGATAAGTTGTACGGTCGGCTAGTTGTTTGGCAATCTTTATGAAGTTTGGTACTAGACAAAATTTAGGCAAATGCACACAAAAGTTGGGCAGATGACCGGATGATCGACACAATAACTCTCGTATACTACAAGCGATAATAATGAAATTCGGTACTCGGCAATGTTTCCCTAAAAGTTAAAGATTAACTACTGACCACTCCCATTTTCGTACCTCCCATACAAAAGTTGGGCGGCTTACCGGCTGGCCGACTCGATATCTCCCGTATACCAAAACCGATATTAACAAAATTTGGTGCTGGTCAATATTTTATGTAATACTGTTTGAAAACAGATGAACAACTTCGCCATGCCCATTTTTGTACCTCCCATATAAACATTGGGCGGACAATTGGCTGGTAGCCACGATAACTCCCCATAATCACTTTGGATCGTAATTAAGTTGGGTATTGGGTAATATTAAGCGCAATGCCACTCTGCTATTGAATATTGATACATTTGCCAATATTCAATAGAACTCGGTCGCAATGGATGACTTCGGGTGAGGGTATGTTTAAGTCGCTACACCCGACTGAAATTTCTGTACTGGTTCTAAAACACTTTTAAATAAACTAAAACAAATTAATAACAAATTATAATAGTCCGCTTAGTGGAAGAATTTTAAAAATAATCGATAACATCAATGAAAAGAAAGCTTCGTCACGCGAGAGAATTTGTTCGTCAGCCGAACGAATATTTTATTGCCGCAACGAAACTGATTTCATTAACTAAAAAAGTTTCGTGACTCTGACGAATGTTGCCATAATTATGTGTCATTGATGAGTTAAGCTCAATTTCCCCAATTATATCAACTCTTACCCATCACGATTACCCATTACCCGCAGGGTAATGGGAAAGTAATGGGTAGTTACTAGGGATGTTAAACGGGATTGATTTTAAAAAATCCCGGGGTTTACGGGATTTTCCGGGATTCTATTTTTAATTTTTTTTGGGAACAGGTCAACCACAAGGGGGTAGAATTCGTTATTCTAAGCAAAAAAAGTAAAATAACAAAATCGTGGCAAATGCATAGTTTCGGAGTTATGGGCCCCGAAATTTCGGATATGTGAGAGGGTTATGGCGATAACGTACCGTGTAAAGCCATTGATATTAGTTTTTTGTATAAAACAGTTCAAAACAAACTCATAAAATAATGTAGCACTTTTTGATAAGTTGCTTAGTTATCGAGCTAACGGATGTTGACATTTAGAAACATTATCGATTTTGTTTTTACTTTTCTCAAAAAAAAACAAAAATTAATTTAGAAACATTGCCCGATTTTTCGAATATTTTTTTTCAAACTAAAACAAAAATTATTTTAAAAAAATTTTAAATTTGTGTTTGACAAACGTAAACATCCGATAACTCGATAACTTGGCGACTTATTGAAAAATGCTACATTATTTTTTGAGTTTTTTATGACTTGTTTTATACAAAAGAGTGATATCAATGGATTTAGACGGTACGTTAGTGGAAAAAGTATCCGAAATGTCGGGGTCCATAACTCCAAAACTATGCATTTGCCCCGATTTTGTTATTTTACTATCTTTGCTTAAAATGACATGTTCTACCCGACGCAATAAATTTCGTAATTGTTGGAGAGTAAACCGTATAATAAACATACATATGCCAAAATTAACTAACTTTATTGAGATGTGTAGATGGTTTTTAAACCCTTTTGGCACAATTTGCATTTTGCTTGAGGTGCACCTTTCAACTCTTCCAAAAAATAACACCACACTGACATTTGTCATTGTTTTTAATTTTATGTTTTTTAAAATTAATAATAATCCCGAAAAATCCCGGGATTCACTTATTAAAATCCCGGGATTCGGGATTCATCAATCCCGAAAAATCCCGGGATTTCGGGATTTGCGGTTTGGCATCCCTCGTAGTTACCCACGACGGTGCTCCATAGCAGGCTTTAACCAATAGATGTCTTCAATATTCCATCACTTTTCTTTAAAAAAAATCGCTACCACAATTGAGCGTTTTAACGATTTTTTATTCGAAAAATTTTAGTTTTTGCGATTTAAAAAAAAAAAAAGTGATGTCTTATTGAAGACATGCATTGGTTAAAGCCTCCTATGGAGGTAAAAAACATTATTATTTTTGCGATTGGACGCACCGTTTTTATTTTGGCGATTTTCTTATTATGGGCATTTTCTGAAAAAAAAAATTCTTCCATACGAATTGCACGCACCACTTACGAAAACTCCTTAGCAACCCTCAAAAATTAGTAATTTTTCCGATTTGACGCTCAGTTTCCGAGATATACATAGATGTTTTTCTAATTTTTTTCATATTTTCGATCAAAAATGGGGATGGGTTATCCTGGGTAACCCATTATCCATCGTCGTGGGCAACTACCCATTATTTTCCCCATTACGCTTAGGTTAATGGATAATTCTCCGTCGTCGTGGGTAGCTACCCGTTGTTTTCTCCATTACCCACAGGGTAATGTCGTAGTTTCCTACCCATTATTTTCCCCAATACCCTGTGGGTAATGGGTAATCGTGATGGCTGATTCCCCATTTTTGTGGGCAGCTACCCATTATTTTCCCCATACCCTGTAGGAAATGTGTAAACGTTAGTTTTGCGATTTTTAAAAAAAAATTACCCTTAGGGTAATGGGTAATTCCCTCTCGTCGTGGGTAGCTACCCGTTGTTTTCGTTTTGTGATAGTAATGGGTAATTCCCCATTGTCGTAGGTACTTACCCATTATTTTCCCCATTACCCTGTGGGTAATGGGTAATCGTGATGGCTAATTGCCCATTTTCATTATTTTCCCCATTACCCTGTAGGAAATGTGTAAACGTTCATTACACATTTCCCACGGCGATGTGTATGGTTTACACATGGAGGGGGGGGGGGGGGTAAATACGAACTCTACTAAAATTGACTGCCCTTTTTATCACTAAAGCCCCAAGAGTGCATGAAGGAACTTATTTATATTTTGTCGCAAGGAAGGTAAACGATTGTCCTGACATGCAAAGGATTTTTTGAAATCGGGGCCCAAATTTACACACACAAAAAATTATTCTCGTAATTGTTGCTCATTGTGTTTCTGATTATGTATTGAAAGTGAACTAAGTTTCTATAATGTCAAAAGAAAATTACCTTATGGGCCAGATTGAAACAGTCGGAGGGATGTGGCAAAAGCCATCAATACTTAACCTAAAGTAGCCATATTAAACCCTTAGTATCTTTGGACGAAGTTCGTTTTAGGACTTTTTAAGACGTTTGAGCCATGTCCGTCCGTCTGTCTATCTGGCTGGCTGGCTGGTCAACCCGACAACTAACGTAAATCGTTATCGATCACCGCGAAATTGTGTCAGTGACTATTATTTGCCAATATTGAGTTTGGGATTGAAAATGGGCGTTTCGACCACGCCCCTTCTGGTACCTCCCATACAAATCGACACATTTAGCAGAAAATCATATTTCTTTCAAACCTTTCTTCTGGTAGATGTGATTAGCTTCAACTTACACACCGGCTAATAATCTGTAAATGCCTACTTAACTGGAGAAAATGGGCGAGATTGTCACGCCCATTCTGGTACCTCCCATACAAAATAGGGTTTTCGTCAGGGTTGTTAACCCGATAAATCGCGTGAAACACTTCCGACCTTAATGAAATTAGGTATAAGGCTTCACGTTATCAAACGCCAATCACCGATTAAAACAAGGGTGATTTTGCCACGCCCATTGTGGTACCTCCCATACAAAACTTGTTTGGGCGTCTGGTTGTTCGGCACGAGAAGTCCCGCAAAACCGAACCAATCTTAATGAAAGTTTGTACTAGTCAATATTTAGTCAAATAAAACTCTCCTATAGAAAATGAGCTATTTTGCCACACCCATTCTGGTACCTCCCAAATAAAAGTTGGGCGGTTGACCGGTTGATCGACACGATAACTCTCGTAAACTACAACCGACCTTAATAAAATTCGGTACTAGGCAAAAAAAGCTACTATGTAATTAATAACTGACAATTGTGTCACGCCCAGTTTCGCACCTCCCATACAAAAGTTGGGCGTATTTGCGATTTGCCGACTCGATATCTCCAATAAATCGTAACCGATCTTAATAAAATTTGGTACTGATCAAAATTTTGCAACAACTTGCAATGCCCATTTTTGTACTTCGCATATAAATATTGGGAGGAAACTAACTAATTTGGGTATCCAATACCATTTAGTGCAATGTCAATCTGTTATTGAATATGGTCACCTTTGAGTATGGGCGTTTTTAACAGAACTCTCATGCAATGGATGACTTAGGGTGAGGGTATGATTAAGTCGGTTCACCCGACTGAAACTTATGTACTGGTTTTCTTTCGCATTGAAGATATTCCACGCCTATTTATTGCAAAGACATATTTGTAATTCGACTAAAAAGTTCCGCTACATTAAGAAAAGCCTTGTTTTAAATTTTTTTATGAATTTCCTGCGTAATCAGCAAAATGTTACTCGATAATACAGCAAAATCAATCGAAAACTCTCATTTTACGAGACTATTTGCTTATGTATGCACGCCAACAAAATATTTGCTTCATTCTGGACTTATATTTACATTTCCCTTTTGCCATTTTACGTTGTTCTCTTTGCGAACGGTAGTTTGATTGGGCTAATGACGCCTTAAAATCCCCCTTATAAATATACCATTTGCAGATTTAATTCGGTCAAGACCGTTCCAAATAACAATAAAATTATAAAAAAAAAATTGTAATTCAAATATGCATTTGACTATTTATAGGTTACATGCTTGTTCAAAACAATATGTACACCTACTTCAACTTTTATGAAACAATGTTAAGCTAAGAGTACAAGTGGCAGTTCCAATATGAAGTTGCCCAGGCATTATTAACTAACTATTGACCAATAGAAACACAATGAACTTAGATACATACATCTTGTTTAATTTTTGTTGATACAACCTGATTGATTATGTTATGCATATTGTTATGATCTTCCTGTCAATTTGGAAAACATGATTAATTATGTACACCCGATTACACTAAGCAACACGATGCTACATTTAGAACTGCCACTGTACTGTTTTGATGTGGCTTGGTCAACTAAACACTCAAATTAACTCTCAAAATATTTGCATGGTAATGATTTTTTACGATGCTTTTGTCAGGTGTGTGGAGTTTATCGGGTTGGAAGAAAACTACTCTCTATATCACACCTATTTGTTCGATCATAGACCTACATGTGCAGAGGTTCATGATAAATGGCGAATCAGATGCTCTTCATGTTCTAATCATGAAAGCTCGGTGTGATTTTTGTTGGACTACACCATACATGGGGCAAATTATTTATATGACAATTATAATTTGTAATTTAATTTGAATTACCTTTCGAAATGCAAATTCAAACAATGTTCAATACCATTGGTAATTGTACTAATTTTCAAAGCATCTCCTTTATATCTGGCAGTTTTGGTTTTCAAATATTTTATACAGTACTGGTTTATGAATTTGAAAGTACTATGAGGCAATACCTATCAAAGCCACAAACCTCTACATATAAATTACTTAAAAAACCAAATTGCCTGCAGTCGAACAAATTCAAAATAATTAAAAGCATTCCCACATTTCATTACAATTGGCATCCGATTCCAGAACCTGCATTTGCATTGCCTGAGCAAATGCACATTCAAAATTTTTTAAATGTCATTGCGAACAATGGTAATTCTTTTGCATTTGCATTAGATAAAGGAATGCAAATTAAAATCCAATGCAAATTAAAAAACCCATGTATGTACTACACACATATTTGAAGTGTCTAAAGAAGCATTCAAGTGCCTAGGCTTTTTAATGCGGTGTAAGAGATAGTTCAATCCATTTGATATCCTTAATATCTGTACTACTTACATATAACCGTCTGTCGCCTCCACAAGAGAATAACGGGTTAGAAGACTGCCACTAGATATCATTTATACATATACGAATCTCAGAAGGGGAAATAAAAAATGCTCGTCGGCAGGACTGTGGTACACGTGTGTACATACATGTAAGTCATATTTAAACTCTAAGGATTCTGAATTTCTTTTCCTTTGATGTAAATTTAAAATCAGAACGCAAATGTAGCATTTCGGGGTTCTTCAGAAGCCCAAATACAGAGATTGCGTCCTTGAATATTTTTAATGTTTTTTCGGACTCCATGTATAAAATTTTGGTAGATTGTCGCGCGAACAGTGGCAATTAACATTCCGCGTGTAGAATGACCTTTCACTAATTCCCTGGATCTGTTTTTAATTTCAGACCATTTCAAATAAATAAATAAATATTTTACCATTGCAGCCCATGAACGGATAGGCAAAGTCAAAGCGGCGTTTAATTAAAGGCAAGATTTTGTTATTGTATTAACTTCTTAACGGACAAGAGCTTCTCCTAATACGAAGTAAAAAAATTAAACCTCTGGGTAATACGGATCATTGTACTATGTCTGCATACGTTTAATTTTCTGACCTTCCAGTCACTTCCAGTAGAGTCACGAAGCGAGTTCCAGTAGAGTTCTACGTGAAAGAGCTAGATGGGCTAAGTTCAACAACTTTTTAAGCCATTTTAATGAAAACTTTGATTCCTGGACAATAACATTGACGCTGCAGCAGATTTGATCGAGAATATAATCTTAACGGAAATATGATGATTTTTGCCCTCTAAAATTAGTTCGGTTAGATCTTCAGATAAAACTGGGTTTAATGAGCCATCCACAATTGCTGTCAGGTCTAAAAAGGAAGCCCTCAGAAATTGTTGTTTGAATAGAAATACAACTATTGATAAACTAAACGTGCCACATTACTCTCCGTTCTAAAGTGTTTTCTTCTCCAAGTATAAGTAATAGCTATTGGTCGGGTATACAAATATCTATGGATAGTTCCTCGTCTACTATCCCAACTCCAACCTCCAACTCCAAGAATATGCCAACCACATATTTCAGAAGACCTTCAGAACCGAAAATTTTTCATTTTGAATTTCATATACGAAACCAGTTTTTCGCCCACTGTGCCCAAACGAAGAATTCTCCACGAACCAAACATATGCCAGTCGATAGTCCTCAAGGAGTGTCTTCGTAATATAAAATCTAGAATTCTGAAAGAATGTGTCAATCACTACCCAACTGCACATATTTGGTTCTTGGACAATTCTTCGTTTGACCACAGTGGGCCAAAATCTTGCGCAGGGACCTCACACAGAAAATTTCAAATTCTGAATTTCTGAAGGTCCTTGGGAAATTCTAGATTTTATATTTCAAAGACACTCCTTAAGCACTATCGACTTGCATATGTTTGGTTCGTGGAGAATTCTTCATATGTCCATATTTTGCCTTAATAGTCCCACTATATGTGATATATTTAAATACCAATATTTAGGATTTGGTTGCATATATATTAGTTTGTGCAGCAAATATATTTAGGTTGGAGTGTGTTTTTATTAATTACTGTATTTTAAAGTTCTGCATCGATTATTTAGTTGAAAAAATCAATAAATTGCAGATTTACCTTTAACAAAAATGCGTAACAGAGCTCTGTTAGTTGTATAACAGAGCTCTGCTAAGTAAATTGGTTTGTGTCTTTGCTATTTTAAATACGAATTTATCTTCACGCACATACTCGTTCCACGGGCTTTCAAATATTCATATTTGCAAAGTATTGTCTTTGCCATCAGGCTACCAACCACTTCCCGTGATCGATAAAATATCCAGTTCGGTGCCTGGGATATTTTTTCGAATACATGGAGTTCAATATAAATCCACGAGCCTGATAAATTGCCACCTTGTGAACTATCTTGAGACCAAGGGACTTCTCGACGGCCGACAGTATGGTTTTCGTAGAAATCGACCTACGAGCGACTAGATTCCTAATGACCCCAGCCAATGCAGAGATTTTGTGGAAGCAGGTTCGTAGCTCTAGATATATCGAAGGCTTTCGATATAGTATAACATGGTGAGCAAGTTCACCCCGATTCATTTGAATTTTCTAAGAAACCGCTCTATACGGGTTGTTATAAATGGGATTTCATCAAACAAGTATCGTCTCACTGCAGGGGTACCGCAAGCAGTGCTGTGGAGTTTTGGAGTCGGACTCTGAGATATTGGCCTGGAGTCGGAGTTGGTGTCGTAGAAATTTTAACTAAACTCCAAGTTTAGCATTTCCATCAAAAGTCCAAATTTTCGAAAAGAATAATTTGTTGACTAATTTTTCGGCTAATAGACATTTTTACACCGTATTAAATAAAATCAGTTTGCATTATGTCGAAATCGACTTGTAGGTTTCCTGATTTCTCATGCGAATAATGCTATGTTTATGGCGGTCATATCTCACAACAAAGCCGATGTATTATTATTATTAAATTATACCTGCAAATAGACAACGGAACACAGTTAAAAATCTCCTAAATACATCAGTGACATGTCAAAGTCCCTGCTGATACAAAAAACTTCGGTAAAAACGCCCTGACATTTTCATACATTTGGTTAAAAGCCAGCAGGACTCTTTCGCAGTTTGAAAATAGTGGCAATCACCTTAGACAAATGTATATACAAGACGTATTCATCAGTGGGTCAAGGTGTACCCAAATGTGGTGATCTTGGGTCATATTCTATACATGTATGTATTTATTTTATTTGAATCTTTTGACGACCGATAATTTAATGAAATCTGCAAGAAACATTAGAGTAGAAACAGAATACAGCGGCGGCGGCAGCGGTTGTCAAATTCGTATAGAAAATTGAGAGGCCAAACCGCTCTCAAAAACCGCTGCCAAATAAATATATTTTTAATTTCTCAGCGGTTTTTTTACGCTCTCAATTTTTGATTCTCCAACTCTCTTTGTGTTGCCACATTTTTGTGTTTTTGATAAACAAAACCATATGGGCTAACACTTTTTGTGGATATTTTCAGTAAGAAGAAGAAGTAAAATAATTGTGTTTTTAGAAGAAAGTTGTGAAGTTATTCTCCAATTCCATATAAATGTTGACTGTTGAGTCTACAAGTTGAATAATATTTTGAAGAACTTCAGTGTTATTGTTAGACATTTTAAAATAACTGTTCTTTGAAATCAAATACGTACATACACAATACAAAATAAACAAAACATCTGTGAAATGACAACATAACCCGTCGCCGCTGCCGTCGTCATTTGATGTATTCTCTTTTATCGCAGCGTAAACCGCTGCCGTCGCCGCTGTATTCTGTTTCTACTCAAGGCTGATCTACTTCAGGTTATAGCAAGCGCACAGCTGATTCATATTCTGAACAGCTGATGCCAAGGCGAATTGAGCTCGAATTGTCAAACTTATTAGTTTTGTTTACATTCTTATTGGCAAAGTGAAGTTAATTTAGAAACTTGTGTTTTTTGAAAGTTTCCCCTTAAAAGTGAAAAAAAAGTATTTAAAGATGGTAAAATGTGCTATTTGCAATAAAAAGTTTGAAAGCGGTACGGGACCGATGTTTCATGTTCCACGCGACGACAATAAACGCTTGTTGTGGGGCAGTCATTGTCGGATGTGTTTGTGCTGTTTCACAACAGAAACAGCACAAGCAAATGAAAAATATGTATGTATATACGTATACGCATGCAATACAAATGTCATATTTTGACATTACCACAAAAGGCGAATTCAAGGCGAATTGCTATTTTTGACAGAACCAGCGCAAAAAGTAAGGCGAATTCTAGTGCTTCCACCTTGTATAAATTCGCCTTGTTTCTACTCTTACAGCCTAGCTCCGTATGTCGAAAGGGAAGCGAAGCGAAGCGAATCAAAGCACTCACTTTTTCGTTTATTTTGCGCTCCATATCTACGATTTCTTCTTTCTCTTCGCTTATGTATCGAAGCGAAAGTCATTCAACAATTGTCAAACAAAAATGGTGCCAGATCTACAATTCTAAAAAAAGTGCAAATTTACAAGAAAAAATCGCTATAATCGAATAAAAATCGCTTGAATGCACCAAAAAATACAGCTCTATGCGACTTCAAATTGTCAGCTGGAAATAATTGACAACATATGTAAATGTAAATAAACAAACACGAATAAAATTAGTAAATACATTTACGGGTTGTTTTGTGTATATTCATATTTTGTGTATTTTGTATTGTATATTTTGTGTATATATTCAACCAGTGTCTGCAGCTGTACCAGTGTTGACTTTTTGTTGCTGAAATACATATATGTTTATAAAATATAGATAATTTTTTATAAAATACTTACCATTTATCCATTTTATGTCTTCGTTCTCTTTACAAAAATAAACAATGCGAAATCTAAAACACAAGTGACTGTTTTTGACATTTGTGTTTACGCAAATGACATAAAAAAAAGTTACGGAGCGCAACTTTGTACTGAAATGCTCACTTCGTTTTCATTCTTTTTTCATTTTCTTTTGATTTGTCATTCTCATACTTTTACAGAGCGCAACAGGAAATATTTTCGCTTATACGACGAAAGACCGTAAGTATTCGACATACGTAGCTAGGCTGTTAATGGCCAGTTTTTAAGTGGGTAGTTAACTATCGGATTACTTAATCTTAATTCTAAGTTGGTGAGTTAATGTAAGTCGCCATATTGTCAACTAATATGGCAACCCTTGTATTCCTATTGGAAAAAACGTGTGTTTTGGGATAAATACCAAAACAACAAAGGGGAGCAAACAAAATGGAATTATGTAAAATAAGAAATAGATGCATAAAATCGAAGTCATTTTAGCAAAAATGTGTAAAAAACTATATAGGCGCAACAATTTAACGATATACTTAGACTAAACGTATCTGTACAAATACGCAAATCTGAAACATGTATTTTATACAATCTTCATTTCTCACTTTGACAGTCAGTAGTTTGATTGTCAAAATAATATGGTTCAGACTATAAGTTAACCAACCAACATTGGGTGGTTAAATCATAGTTAAACAATGACTAAAAAACACAATTCGATGTTTAACCACAATTTAACTTAGAAACGAAGATCACCACTGACTCAAAAACTGTGTTTTTTTTTTACCCCGCTAAAGTTAATTATAGCTTAGGATGGTATTCTATAAGTCGTGAATCAGGGGAAATTTATTGGACATTGAACCCCAAAATAACATAGGTTTTTTACACATTTTATGTGAATATTGTTGGTATTTGCAGTATTATAAATATTGTGGTTGTGTGTAGTTTATAGTTTGTAGATTTGAATTGATCAGTCATTATTTGTTCGATTATATGGAAGATCAAACAAAAAGTGATACGCCGCCGAATCACGCCGCCACCGCCGCTGCGCCGATTTCTACGTAATATGGCGGCGGCGCGGCAACAAACTCAAAAAATGGCGGCGGCGTGGCTCGACGGGGGTAAACGTCTAATTGGAATATACTTACGAGTATATACTCGATACATAAATATTATTCAACACTAGGTAGGTAGACCTTCACAAAATACAATGAACCTTTTCCTAAAAAAACACATAACAGAGAAAACCATTCAAGCTGGGGTTCACTCGCTTAGATCTGCACCATTTTCTATTCATTTAAAACCATAGAGCGCTCTGCCATACAACTTAACACAATGGATGATGGTGGATGTCCGATGAATATAGATAATGAATGTGAGCCAAAATACCTATACTACCCAGTTGGCCGAATCGTCGCACTTGAACGTGTCTTAAACGATGTTTCTAAGGCCCAGTTTTTGACTCGGTATTTAAATACGCAATTAGTTAATTGTAATTAAATTTAAATTATACTTTAAATCTGAATTGCGTTTTTCAGTGTTAAATTAAATCAGCCATTACTTTAGCGTATAGATATGGCAACATCATGAAATGTCAAATGCAAATATCGACATTTGCAATAAAAACATGTGTAAAAACTGCATTACCACGAATGTGCAAATGATGTGGGCATGTGATATGGTTTTACTCAATAGTTTACACATTTCTTCATCTAATATATCTTTTTCGTCATTCTATTTCTATAAAAAATTTTATAAATTCTTTCATTCATTAGCTTGACAAGGAATTTCAAAACCAATGCATGTTGGACATTGAAATTGAAGTTGGCAGAGAAAACAAAGTGTCAAAATCATATGGTCGTTTCAGGGTAACTTAAATAGAATTTAAATACACAAGGCTGACCATTTAAGTTGAATATATTTTTGTTACTGAAAAACTAAATTCTGTATTTAAATACTATTTAAAGATAAATAGAGGATAATTGTGAAGTGAAAGATTGGGCCTAAGACATTTTGGAATCCGACTTTATTATAGAGATGCTGTTCGTAAATGATTAACCATGACAGATGATGTATCGTTACCTGTTTACAAGACAAGATGGGTGACAGTGTCACTCATTTCATCTTGCATTTGTTTGCCGGCAGATGTATACAAATGATTTGTATGGACTGTCACCGATGTATACTCCGCGTTTAAGATGCCTTGATAATGTGGCCAACTGGGTATGTGTGCACAATGCATTGCCACTCTCGAGAGACACAAAGTCTGCTGTGTCGGTCATCATTCTATTCTAGTTGAAGCATTTTATAGCAGAACATAGTCGTGACACAAAATACCTCCTCTTTCCATGCAGCTCTTGTCCAGGGTGCAAGTGTCCATATACAGAAATTAATATTCCAAACCACAGACACACTTCGTATCGCTGTCTGTCCGGGGACATCATATGCACATTAGTCGGTTATTTTACTATGATTTTTTTGTTGTTTTTTAGAAAACAATTAAATGGTTTTCCTGATGCGTAGTGACTGTATTCGATGACTATATGAAAGCCCCCAGTGTTGTCATTTTCAAATTGAGGAAATATCAAATTATGGACAAATTACAAGAATAAAAGACCTGTTACTCATTGTAGTAGGTAGTACATATGTGCAGTACGCTAGTTCTCCTACTTGACTATGATCTTCGGTTGGTTGGTCATTCGTGATACTAAACACATGTCATAAAATCATAATTGCACCATTGTAACTCTTGTACCCTGAGCACCCACATCCCTCAGCTTGAAAGCAGTGCCCGCCAAGCTTTTGTTTGACAATTTAGAATATAATGGAATTATTATTCATGCCTTTGTGATTTATTTAAGTGCCACTGTAAAACCACAATCATTACCAAGTGCGAGTGACTTAACCGGGGCTCCTGGTCTATTGACAGAGTGTGTTGTGCAGTGTGATGATGACGAGTTCGTGTTCTCTTTGTCATCTCACTCCAGTACAATTGTGTACTGTCATTTTGTTGTTCCTATTGCGGCGGCTGCATGTAAACAAATGTCAATTGTGCTATAAAGTTGATAAATGCGATTTTTAACCAACATTTTATTTATTTCAAATAGAAGCTGAATCATGAAAACATCGTGTTTGTACCCAAAACCAGAAAATAATAAATTAGAAGTTTAACTGTTCGTACAAAAATTTAAAACTTGTCGTACACTGAAAGGAAAAGCTAGTCTGGTAATATCTGAATTGTAGCAATGAATAGTTGCAGTAAAGTAGCATAGGTTTAGGCTGCCGCGAAATGGGAAATAGTGGTAGAGTCTGTTAAATTCTGGTAGAGTGGTAGAGTCGAAAATGCTGAGTTATTGTGGAGAATCTGGTACATTTATTACAAATATACGACATATTTTTCAGTTGGAGAAACTTGAATCTTCATGATATCTTGCATTGTGTACTACCGACTAGGGTTCAGAGAATGACGACGATGTGGATCACTGTCATATCGGAAAGGGATTCCTGGAACAAAAGAGTTCTAGGTTTAGGGTTATATGTATGTGAATTTCTACATAGATGGGTCGAAAATTAACAATCAGGTAGGGCGTGAAATTTAGTCTAGGTAACTAGTCTTGTCTCTTTCTCGTAGTCCACCGAACTATTGAAGTGTGTAAAAATAAATAAAAATTGAGTCCCATTACATACACCATAATATATACTACCACAAATATATACTACCAATAAAATATAACAATAAAGTCAAAAATACGTTTAAATTTCAAAGTTTTTCATCAAAACGACATGAAAAATTTAAGTCAACATTTTTTGTAATTCCACCTGGTGTAAGTCAATTTACGTCAAATACGAACAGTGTGAAAGGAAATGTCAGATGAGAAGAATGGTAACTTTATATAGCAGTACTGACAAATTGAATATAACAGTTATAAAATAAAAGTGTAAAGAAAAATTAAGCAAGAAGAACCAACATCGAAATAAAAGTGACTAATCGCGTTTTCTTTGTTTTTGTTCGTATTATTCCAAATACAACCCTCATCGTATATTTGTTTGGGGAAAAATCAAAAAACAATAGAGAAATCTAACATACCCCTGTCAAATATTTATATGTGCAATGTATCATGTTGAGTTGGAGGCTTGAAAACTAAAATTTTTTCGATTTTTCTTTTATATATTAGTTTATATTTATGTGTTCTTTAAAATTATAAGAAAACATATTTTTTTATTTCTTGTTTGGAACAAAAAAAAAGTTTTTGATATATTCTTCGTAGAAAATATTTATATATGCAAAAAGGAAACTTACATTTAATTCTTATTCTTACCCAATTAAAATATGTAATTAATATGATATTAAGTTGCCCTTGTGTATAAGAACTTGTTGTTGCCTGCGTGGCATAGAACTCACTAAGTTGCTTAAAGTGGACATGTAAATTTTCACCCATTCCGCCAATATTGCTAGTTTTAGTTCTTTAAGCGTCGTATACTGCTTCGACATTGAAAACACCTTGGCGGAAAGTATCCCCCCGAGATCTTCAATTGGGTTAAGGTCAGGACTTACGGCTGGCCACTCCAGTAATGGAATATTTCGGGACTTAAAAAATCCCTTGTGAGTCGAGCAATGTGGATCGGGGCGTTGTCTTGTTGAAAAGTCCAGTTATCTCCATATTATTCGCCAGTAATGTCAATGAAATTGCTGTCCAACAGATCAACGTATGCTTCCGCATTCATTTTAGTTGGGACAAAGCGTATTTCTGACTTCCCTCGTGCTCCAAATGCAGCCCATATCATAAGAGATCCACCAACGTGGTTTCGCTTGTAGCACGTTTCCCGAGGATGTCGTAAATCTCTCCAATATTTATGGTGACCATCAGGTCCGTCCAAATTAAACTTTTTCTTATCGATAAATATAACGGTTTCAAATTCGTTCTACCAAAACTTGTACATTTCTTCAAAAGCAATACGCGCATTTTTATGGCGCTGGGATAAGCGTGGTTTGGCCATTTTGCTTTGGTACCGAAGACCTATATCACCTATGGGCACGTTGTCTCCTTATATTTAGACCCAATTCCACCTTTATTTCCCTACAACTCATATTCTCATTAGCAGCTTAATTCCGAATGCGCCGCTTAGTCCTCTGGTCTACAGTTGGGATGCGTCCACTGCGCTTAATAGAACCATAGTTTTCGGGGTCTTTGAGGAAATTCGAAACTGTATTGCGATGTGGATTTACCGCAGCTGCAATCTCGCCAATTCTTTTCCCTCCTAGTCTCATTCCAACAATTTTTCCGAGGTCCCCATCCATAAGTTCACTTCCACGTGGCATGTTCAACTAGAATCAAAACTGTGAATAAAACGTTTCTTAGAATATATTCATAACGATCACTTTACTCACGTACAGAAATTTATTTTATACTAAACACCCTAGACAAATAGAGTTGTCCACTTTAAAGGGTCAGGAACGCGAATGCACATATAATTATTTTCTATTGAATTGCAAACTTACAGCGATTATCATAGATAACGGGATTACAAATAGAGTCCAAAAGAGAAAAAAAGTATATGATAAAGAGAGAGGGATATTATCGAAAAAGTTGTATATGGTCGACATTAAATTACAGTTCGTTTTCGGAAGGAAAGAAAGAAAATTATTTTGCACATATAAATATTTGACAGAGGTATCTATCTAAAAAATGTAAATGCCGCGGGTGGGATTTGAACTCACATTCGCTGGACGATCGTTTCGATGTTTGTGAAGAATCATTTTCAGCAGCGTCTAGCCGGTTAAGCCACTGCGGTGTGTATTCACACCAGTCACTAACCGAAGATATTAACTTTATTGTGCAGAGTGATTGTTTGTCACTACTTACACATTGCTTTCCTACTTACACTACTTATACTACTTGGCCGTCGGTGGTGCAATGGTTAGTGTGCGCGGCTCTTGTACATGAGATCCTGGATTCAAACCCTGCTCTGACCACCTTCAAATTTCTTTCGGCGGCGGTCACCTCGCTTAGTGACGGCGACACTATCGAGTATATAGCCATGAAAAAGCTTCTCAAAATACCGTTCGGAATCGGTGTAAAACTGTAGGTCCCAATCAGTGAGTGAAAACTGGAAAGCGCACAGCTCAGTGGTTGTGAGAAGTTTCTCCCCGGTCCCTTCATGGGTTGTAATGGGAAACCATTTATTTATTTACTTTTTCCTACTTACACGCATTTATAGAACGCACTATTCTAATTGTAGTTGTCTCGTTCTGTTTTTGGTTTGGCAAAAGGTTAAACAAAGACATGTGGTAACTCTCCGCAACAAAATTTTCCGTTTAGAGATAAATGACACAATTTCTTACGACAATTTCGCAAGAACTGAATAAGGGGCTTAAATGGCAAAATTTCTTACGAACGAACGATTTCGGAAGAACTGAATACGGTACTTTAACTTTAATGCAGTAAACACAGAGGTGTGCAAGCTCTGCAATTAGCAGAATGTTATTAACATGATAACACCCTATGTAGACTATCGTGCAGATGCAACATGCATCACCGTGATAGTATTCGACCATTTTGGCATTTTAAAAGATACAAATATTTTCCACCACATTCTACAATTGTTTTTAAACAATTTAACCTCGGAATATGCAAAAAATACAAATAAAAAATGTATAAAACAATTTGTATAAACATCTGTTTAAACTGCGGGCAATCTGGCACAAGTGTTGTTGCATAATTGAGGCAAAAAGCCAAAGGACTACAACTTGTGCCACTGAGGAGAGTAAGTAAGGCGAGTACACCATAAAGTAGCATGTGCAACATGACGTGACAGAAGCAAAAAAACGCTCTTCAGTTGTTGCAGCAAAAAGTGTAACAACAATAACACATATAAGATAAACACTCGACAACAATAAAAACAAAATGTTTCTTATTTCTTCTTCTCTAAAATCCTTGTACTCCTCATAACATTAGACTTTACGGCGTCGCCAAATAAAAGGCAGCCCTGCCCGGTCGCCCATCTATTGCCGCCATTATCAAAGAGTAGAGTAAACGTTTTAACGTTTTTTATTGTGCAGAAATTAAATGAAATCTGGGTCAATATAAAAAATTATGTAGTTTCGTTCGGAAACCCATGTAAAAAATAAAGAAACCCAAGTTACTTAACTGCATGAAAAATGCAATCAATGAATTAGAAAAACGCTATTGATGTGTGTGAGGGTATGTGCCAGGCAACCCAACCAAACAACCAGCCAACCAAGTTTCTCTTTCAAACTCTTGGCCAAATGCCAAATAATAACTCAGTAAAGAAAAAGAAACTGCAACAAAGACGCCAACGATAATAAACTGAAAACGTTAGAAAAATGCTACAGATGAGAACGCGGGGGACAATGCAAAGGGGCTAAACTTTTTCAGCAACAATAACAACTGTCGGCCAGACGGACAGCCAGTCGATGCAACTAATTTCATTTGGCAAGAAATGAGGTCTTGTGAAAATAAACAATAACAATACCGGCATCTCCACCACTCCACCAAATCCACTGTCATCACTCGTGCCACTTCAGCAAACATAAAGTTGCCCAGACTGCTGGATATATCTTAGACTCTTAATGGAGACTTTATAAATATGCCGCAGCATCTTGTAAACGCTTGTCGTGATGGTGCTGATGGCCATGAAGAGGCTGATGATGATGATGATGATGACGTCGACGACGACGATGATGCCACAACATTAGGTAATTCCTGATGCAGACAATCAACAACATCATCACTGCAGCAGTTGCAACAACTGAAATTGATGTAATACGGATTCATGAGCTCTATCTAATATACACACGAGTACAACATACTCGTGAATTTATAATAACCCAGAGGCAGAATTGGCAGTACATTTTTATGGGCCTCCTTATTTTGAGTAAAGTTTTCTTTGAGGCCAATAGAATTTCTGTATAGAGTTTTGAAGTGAAACTTTTATAGGAGGGTATTGCAATTCCGATCGGTAACCTTTTCTACGACGGAAATATGGTCGTGTTGCACAAATGTACAGAAATTGTACACAAAAGTACACAAAGTCTACACAAAAGTTCGAAAAATGTACGTCAAACTACAAAAGTGTACACAAAAGTACAAAATTTGTACACAATCATATCAAAAGTGTGCACAAAAGTACAAAAAATAGATATTCGTGACAGAAATGTCATTGCCATTGGCTTAGGTCTGCTGAAATGCATGCGTCGATGGTGTTTGGTCGACATAGAAATCTTTCTTTCTTGCAAATCTCATTTAAATTAGTTAAAATTCCAAACAGAACTAGACACACTGCTGATAACGACGTAAGAAATATCTGGCATCTACACGAAATGGGAGAGAGAGCGTCTGGTGGCTTCAGTTGTTTCCCCCGTGCGTCGTATAAAATTGCTGGTCTTTTCTCCTTCCACCATCCCTTTTAGCACCGGAAATATTTAGGGTAAAGGCTTTATGCGTTGCCGGCCTTCAGCCGGGCTGGACAACACTGGCTTTCAGGCTTCGGCAGTTTTTTTGTTTTATCACAGATTTCTGCGCGACCGGGCTTAGGGATCTTCTGGTGTAACTCTAATACCGCCTTTGTCATAATTTCTTCATTAGATCTCCAATATTATTAAAAACATAGATTTGTCTAAATTTCAACTCGCGATATCTTGATAACTAAACGAATTAAATTAGAAAATTTATTTGTTATTTCTATCTTATTTTGGGGTGTACATTGTCGGATCGAGAGACCTCGGATATAGTAGTCTCCCCAAGACAGCTAAATGGTTGCTTCTCACAAATCAGTGAGCTGTGCGCGCTCTAGTTTTACACTCTCTGACTGGGACCTACAATTTTACACCGGTTCCGAACGGTATTTTGAGAAGCTTTTTCATAGCTAAATACTCGATAGTGTCGCCATCACTAGGCGAGGTGACCGCAGTCGAAAGAAATTTAAGGTGGTCAGAGCAGGGATCGAACCCACGTTCTAAGGCACAAGAGCCGCGCACCCTACCATTGCACCACCATAAAATCTTCGAGCCGAATTTGCAAACTAATTTGATTTATAGACAACCAACAAAATAACAACAACGGTATTTCGTTTTGAGTGTTAAAATTACTGCGTTAAATGCAACACAAATGTATGCTAACAATAACAGTCAATAAAAAAGTGTAAAACACATTTAAATTGCACAGTTTTTCACCAAAACGACATGAAAAATTAAAGGCAGAAGTTATTGTAATTCCACCTGGTGTATGTCACATTTCGTCAACCATCTCTCTATCACACCGACCGTATCAAGAAGAGTGTGAAAGGAAACGCCAGATGAGCCAAATATTCTCTCTAGTGTGATTTACTCTATGATCCATACATACACATTTATGTATACGAACGAAGATTCACATCTTTTGAACACATCTTTGACACACTTGACGCGTGTCTTCATGACACAGTTATAGTAAATATTTTTTTTAAATATTGTTTGCCTTAGGCCGCCCTCTTGTTATTCCCTTTTACATTCGAACTTCGCAGAAGTCAAGTTCGATCTCGAAATTCACACAAGAGTGGAGTTTGTAACCACTTAAATGCCAGTATATTGATCAGTCATAATATTTTTTACTTTCAACAAAAATGCCTTTTAACTTTTTCATTTCAGCCGCCGCTGGGTAGTCGATTGCTCATACTGCAACAACAATGAGAAACACTTGTTCATTTGATAATCACGAAAGTTAAGCGATGATTTCCCATCCTCATCATTATGAAAATCATAATTTCAATTCTTTACCATTTCACAATGAATGAATTGAATGGAAGAGATGCCATGTGATGAGTGAATGCCACATAAATTCGTAGCCCCTTGCCACCTCATTTCGAGGGTGTGGCGGGGTCTTTGTATAGCATTTCCAATTCCCACTTTGCAAATGTTGAAAATAATAATGATAATATTTTGTTTACCTGTCACTGCGAATAAGTTCAAGTTTAAATGTTAACCTTAACACAACCTAACAAGCGAAATGAAAGTAAATCTACTGAGTGTTGTAATCATGTTTGTTTTGAAATGCGAATAATCGTACTGTGGATTCATGGGTGGTCAGGGCAGGCAGAATGTTCGTTAGATCAACATCAATACTTAGTCCATAACTATTAAGTAGGCATTTTGTCTTTACCTACAGAAGCATAAACCTTGGATCATACTGTGCTTATACCATTCAGTCAACCCCAAGGAGACAATCCATGCACTTTGAGATGGATGGTATTATCCCGTTGTTATGAGGGATTCGATTTTGAGTATTTGCTAAGGACAAATCTTTTCTGAGTTGGTTAGTCGATACTCGCCATTATCATCTTAATTTTGGTTCTTCTGGTTTCAGCAATTAATAAAAATTCTAAATTCAATACAATCCTATTCCATTCTATTCAAATCCTTTAAAATCAATTCAATTCAGTTCGATTCAATTCAATCCTATTGAATTAAAATCTTCAATTCAAAGCAATTTAGTTCAATTCAATTCTATTCAGTTCAGTTCAATTCGATTCGAATCAATTCCGTTCATTGCAATTCAATTCAGTTCAGTTTAGTTCAATTCAATTCAATTTAGTTCAGTGCTATTCAAATCAATGCAATTCAATTCCATTCAATTCAGTTCATTTCAATTGAGTTCAATTCGATCAATTCAATTCAATCCAATTGAATTAAATTAAATTTAATTCAGTTAAATTCAAATCAATTAAATTCATTTTAATTCAGTTCAGTTGAATTCATTATATTTTATTTCAGTTCAGTTTAATTCAATTCAATTTAATTCAATCCAGTTCAAATCAATTAAATTCAAATCAATTTAAGTCAAGTCAATTCAGTTAGTTCACTTTAGCTCAATTCAAATCGATTCAATTCAATTCAGTTCTATTCAACTCAAATCAATTCAGGTCTGTTCAATTCAAAGCAATTCAATTCAGTTCAGTTCAATTCACTTTAATTAAGTTCAGCTCCGTTTAGCGCATTTCAATTGAATTCAATTCAATTCAACTCAATTCAGTTCAATCCAATTAAATTCAAATCAGGTTAATTCAACTCAATTCAGTTTTGTTCTATTGAATTCAATTCAATTCAAATCGATTCAATTCAGTTCAATTCAATATAATTTCAATCTGTTTAATTCAACTCAATTCAGTTCAGTTCAGTTTTGTTCTATTGAATTCAATTCAATTCAAATTGATTCAATTTAATTCAGTTGATTTCAATTCAAATCAGTTTAGTTCAATTTAATTGATTTTTGAATCCGTTTTACAGATTTTATTACATGTATCGTTTTCCTTCAACACTGGTACCACGATGTTCCCAAGCACAAAATAAACTGAGCAACATAAATTCTTTTGGTCACCGGCATATCAGTGTTGACAACTACATTTTTCTGTTTGATTTTTACACTAAAAAGTAGAATTCCAATTCTCAGAAACATTACAATGTTGCAACCATAGAGAAATACTTAAGAGTTTCCATTACTCTCTTCGCTGCCTCTTCATGACGACGAGGTAGTAGGCCATTTCATAGAGTTTTATTTGCTGCGGTATGTTACAAATTTTACACTTTCGTTGGACATAAAACGGACAGAAATCGAAGGGAATTCGAATTTTCGTTCAATACAAACAATATAAAACATAATATAACTGTCATTAGCATCAATAAACGCTATTTAAAATTAGTTCCTGTCTTCTTTGCTCTCTCATTCTCTATCATCGGCCTAGTACCTTTTCGATCAGCTGTGCCATAGAATTCCCCTGGAACAACTTACAGCCAAAGTCACGATCTCGAAAGAAAACCTAAGCGAACGAAAGCCAGTCACTCACTTTCTTTCTTATCCCAGGCTTTAAATGTTATTGTGTGATTGTGTGTTTGCAAAATCGGAAGCCACTAACTACTTTCGCTGTCATCTATGCGAACGAAAATGTCAAAACCAGTCACTTGTCTTTTGGTTGTCGCATACCTGGAAATCAAATAAAAGCTTGAAACAAAAACAATTTACATAGAATTCAATGGAAGAAACACAATGGACAGAAAATAATCTCGTTATAATAAATTTGTTATTAAATTATATTTAACTTTCAGCACAAAAACGACAACTTTGTGGCACCTGCAGATACTAGTTCTTCGCAAGAATGATAGAAACAAGATTACGCATTGCGCAGGTCCGTTATTTCTCTCTCAGCAATCAGCAATTTTTATGACGTCACTTGTGGCTTATTTTGTGAGCACAACGTTGATTTAATACGGAAAAGTGCAAACATTTCAATTAACAAGGAATTTAATGCAATAAACATTGTTTTAAACATTAAAACATTTCTTTATTTTTCATAATGCTATGCGACTAGGGCATTGTTTTTATCATTCTTTCTTTATTTTTCATAATTTCTATTGAAATTCGATTGAAATAGCACAATATTTTTAAAGAAGTTTAATCATTCAAAAAAATAAAACATAAATAAATATTTTTTAATTATTTATTATAGGTATTTTACGATTCTCAAAGCATTAAATTCCTTGTTAAATTGAAATGTTTACACTTTTCCATATTAAATCATTGTTGTGCTTACAAAATAGGCCACAAGTGACGTCATGCGCAGAGAGAGGCAATTTTTGCACAGCCTACCGCGTAATCTTGTTTCTATCATTCTTGAGTTCTTCGTACTCTCCTCTCTCGCTCCGAAATTAAATGGCGAACGTCTAGTTTATGTTATTGCTTTGAACAACAACCACACAAACACACGTAAAACCATGCGAACGACAAGTCGAAAGATACTGACTCGCATTCTGAAACGAAAGTGAGTGCCTGGCTTCATTCGCTTGGATTTTGATGGAGAGGGTGCAAGTGGGGTCCGATTTTGTACTGAATTGTATATATTTTCGTTCGCTTGTTAGTGACTCCCAAATCAGCTGTTTGTCGCATAGAAAGAAAGCGAACATTAACGTTCGACATCGTGACTTTGGCTGTTAGTATTTTAAGCCCAGTACTAAGATAGTTTACGTGAAAAATATTCAGCAACATCAATTGGTTTCGCTGCATATCAGTGTTGCGGACTCAAGTTTTCATTGATTTTAATTTTTTTTTTCACTAGAAATATATTTTTTTGAGAAATTCATTGAGAAATGACAACATTGATAATTTCTTCCTACAATTTATTTTTTTTATTTTAGAAACATTAGTTTTGTTCGTTTACTTTCCAAGTAAAAATTTCCAAGGATCCATTTTTGAGAGAGAAGGAACGATTTTACTCTTTTTATGAAAACTTGCACAAAAACTATGCAAACGATTTCAAAGAAACAGCTGATGTAGTTGTATCTTTTGACACATACATTTTGAAAGTTTGTTACATACCTTTGCTACTGCAACAGTTGTCCAATGATAACGTCGTCGGATCACCAGATTTTGCTAAATGTCACTGCACATTCACATTCCTAAATTTCAGTGATATATTAAATAAAATATTAAAAAACTCATTTGTACTTCTGTCGTTGTACATTTTTTCTTGTTTACATAAGACAGCTGATTTCCAACAGCTGCTCTATCTGTCCAAGTTGTGTTGTCTAAATATCTCCAACCAAAATTTGCAAGATCTCTGACATCGAACAGTCAACATTTTCGCTCTCTGGCTCTAATTTACTGGACTTTTGGAGGAAACGAACATTACAAAATTTCGAGTAATCGAACAAAGCTATTAAAATGTTGCTTTATACTACATGTTGCTGACATTTCCCGTGGCCAACTTAGTACTACAGTAGCGGCTTTTTTTCTCCTACATTTCGTATGAAGTTTTTTAAAGTTTCATGTGAAATGTTAACCTCATTTACGGGTCTTTATTATGGAAATATTTCATCGATATTTCGCAGGCAATTCTGTTTCCTGTATACAAATTTCTAAAATTTCTCGAGTAAAAATCGGTATACCTATTTTTGGTTATAGTTTTGTTTTGTTCAATCTTACCCAAACATTTGACGGAGTTCTTTTAGTTTCCAATTCTTAGTCCCAGTACTGTCATCTCTGTTGGTGTACTGCAAGAGATAAAAAAATCAGTTTCTGGTAAACCTAGAATATTGTCATTCGAGCATTCTAAATGACTTGTCTATGTTCAAATTCCCACTTGTTGACTATTTATCTAGTTGCCTGTATTTTTTGTTTCTTTCAAATTTCCAGCGAATTTAAAATATGACCTAATGTTCTCCTCAATTCATATCATATTCACATAATTCGAATACCTCAATATTGTTTATGAATATTCGCTCTCAAAGCATTTTAATGAGCTAATAATTGATGTAACAAACCCCCCTATTGAAATGCAATATAAAAAGAGAAAACAATTCACCACATGAGGTGCGAATGTGAAATTCGTATTGCTGTCAATATCACTAAACAAAGTCAATAAATTTCAAAATCATCTTTTGAATTTTTGCATGAAATATAATCAACGGCCCAACAGACAGACACCCAACTCACACTTTAACAGGCTATTAACTAAATTTGTGCCACAGTGTAAACCCACAAACTACATAACCTAATTGACCCCATGCCGTGATACCACATACACAGCTAGCTCTCTTAATTGGTACGTTAAATTTCAATCAAAGTATCGTCGCAAAAAAGAGCACAAGCACAGAGATTCCTCTTTATTTTTGACAGATAACAAACGAATTCGTAGGAATTCCAATCAAATCGTAGTTTTATTGATTTTTATTAAAAATTTCTTAATTTGCTATAACTTAACAATCACGTCCATAAATTGCGATATTTCGAAGCTAAATAAATAACGATATCGACATCGTCACTTGTATGTTATTGTATTGTACGAGTATTAACACTGTGTGGAACCACAAAAGATCTTTAAGAGTATCGTAGTTGCCGCCAATACATCATTATCGATGAAGCAATAAACTGTAATGTAGCAGCAGCAGAGCAACAATTAATCTCGATTTCTTTTGTATCGCTGAGTTATTATATTTCAAACGCAAAATTATCGAATTAACACAGACACCCAAGCGACAATTTGTTCTGATTTTGATTAACATTTGGTGTTCAGCTTGAAGTGACATCAACAGCATATCGATTTGAATGTGCTGTATGCCAGTGCTCTGTGATGGAGTAAGATCTCAGTTGACAGTCGTAAACAATGTACAGGAAAACAAATTAGAGCTCTTATAAGTGTTAACAACTTCACTCAAAACAAGATTTTAGTAAACACATCCGAAAAAACTGCTGGAAATAGGAAAGCAAAAATTGTATCAGGTATTTTATCAACTGAGCAAACAGTTTATAGTTATAGCAGATAAATTGCCTGCTGTTAAGTAGCAAATACTGTTTACTTTATTTTGTAATAGACATATTGTAATAGACTAAAAAATCAGATTTTTCCGTCAGACATCCAACATGTTTGATGTAGAATATTATATTGTTTTATCGAGTACCAAACATTAAAGCTTGTCTTGTGTCGATCGCACGAAAAACATTGGTCACCATAATGTTGACGACTAATTTTTTTCTATTTTTAAGTTTTTAATACAAAAAATCTCTTTTTTGCGTCAAAAATTGTATGAGAGTTGACAACATTGATAATGTTTCTTAGAAACATTAAAATGTTTCTCGAGACATGTTGCTGATATTTTAAACTTAATAGTACATGCTGAAAAATTTGTTTTTTTTCTGTTTGGATCCAAATATAACGTGTTTGTAGCTTGTCGCAAATATAGTATACTTGTGTCCAAACACACTGTATTTGAAATTCAATATAACATTTATGGGACACAATGTTTAATAGATTATAATTTATGTATTTGTGACCCAAATGTGGTATCGTTTATTGAAAACTACTGCAATCGAAAACGTGACAGGCAATAAAGAAGCAAAAAGCATCAGATGTTCAATTCATGAAAACAATGATTGTAAACATGTAACGGGTTTTTCAACAGAGACGCTACGAAAGTAAATCGATAGGGACAGCAAACGACGCCATAGTTTTTCCCGCTCTTTTGACATTTCTCTTCAGTAAGGTTTGCCATTTCATCATGGAAAGATATACTTGGCTCGTACGAGCCGAGTCGAAACGAGTCGAAATTATTAAAATTTACTACCGAAATTTGGAGTCAATGGCCTCAACTTTACGAGCGCTACGTCCAATTTATGGTCGTCATAATCGTCCTACCAGATCAACAATTGAGCGTCTAGTGGAAAAATTTGAATCCACAGGCACAGTACAAAATGTTTCCGTGCCAGTAAGACAAAGAAGTGCCCGTAGTGTCGAGAATATTGCTGCCGCTGAGGCTTCAGTTCAAGAAAGCCCAAATGTGTCTCTCACACGTCGTTCTCAAGCGTTGGACATCTCTGTGACGTCGTTGTGGCGAATTTTGCGAAAAGATCTTGGCCTACATCCTTGCAAGAACGGAAGCCGCTCGACCGCCATAAGCGTCGTATGTTCGTGAATTGGGCTGAGCAATTCAATGAATTGAAAATGATTCGGATTTTCATCGGAAAATCATCTTCAGCGATGAGGTTCATTTCTGGCTGAATGGCTTCGTCAATAATCAAAATCCACACGTAATCCATGAGTCATCATTGCATCCCGAAAAAATTAGGGTTTGGTGCGGTTTATGGGCCGGCGGCGTCATTGGGCCGTATTTCTTCCGTGATGATCAAGACCGGAACATTACTGTGAATGCGAATCGCTACCGTTCAATGATAACCGAATATTTTTGGTCCCAATTGGATAATATGGACTTGGAGGATATGTGGTTCCAACAGGACGGCGCCACAAGACACACAGCGAATGCCACAATCAATTTATTGGAAATCAAGTTGGTGAACGTGTTATCTCACGAAATGGCCCAGTCGATTGGCCGCCTCGGTCGTGCGATTTGACGCCGTTAGATTATTTCCTGTGGGGCTACGTCAAGTTTATGGTCTATGCCAACAAGCCAGCGACGATTAAAGAACTTCGTACGAATATCGAACGTGAAATTGCAGCAGTATCAGCCGATTTATGCTTGGAAACCGTCGAAAATTGGGTTCAGCGTCTGGTCTTCTGCAAGCGTGCCCGTGGTGGCCATGCAAAAGAAATCGAGTTCCATACATAATGGCATCGAACGTACTTTCACAGGAATAAAGAATTTCATTGGTATCTAAAACCGGTTTTGTTTCATTTAAAAAAACTTTTGTAGCGCTCTAATTGAAAAACCCGTTATAATATAGTACACGTTTGGAAATATTTCGTTGGTATTTCTCAGTTTTTTTTTGAGTTTTGTAACATTTCACGCGAAATGGTCATCTTAGGTTAGATAGATGTTCCTGTCGGTATTGACACACGTAGTCCAGTGAAGACCGTTGTGATACCACGGACGTCATATTAAGTGCCCAACGTTGAAACTGTAAATTGATTTGGTACGGTTACGGAGCATTCAAGGCATATGATACCTCATCCCGATATTCCAGGATGTGGCTGAAGAAAATACATACATTAGTCCATGACAAACCATTTAGTACTCTGCAAAAGGATACTAAGATCATTCAGCTTAACTTCTTGAATTTCTGTTAGATACAACATGAAGTCAGATCCTAGACAGTCGTGTTTTGGTTATAAGCAAGCGATTATCGCTTTCTAAGGTGCAAAGAAAATGGCTATTTAGCGACAAGAAATTTTATTCAAAATTTTGAAAAATGGTAGAAACGGTAAAAGATGTAAAAACATTTTTTTTTAAACTTAGCGAAAATGATTCGCGTCGCTAAGTACTCGCTAAGTGCTTAATACAAAACAAGCGATTATATAAGTAAGCGTGTAACCAAAACACGCTTATTGTCACTTAGTCATACAAAAGTCCGGGCAGTAGCATATGAGATGTTCGACGCTCTTATCCTCCTCTTCATCCTCACAGCTTCAGCAGTTTTCATGTGCTAAGATTCCAAGTCTAGACGCGTAGCTGCCTGTTAAACAGTGTCCAGTGATTACAGCCAATATCATAGAGATATCTTTTCTATAACTGGATATCACGCTTAGAGTACGATACCTGTTGATCCTGCATTTTGTGGCTCCAGACCATCAAGACCGTCGGTGCTGCAATGATTAGTGTGCGCGACTCTTGTACATGAGAACGTGGATTCGAACCCTGCTCTGACCACCTTACACTTCTTTCGACGACGGTCATGAAAAAGCTTTAATTACAAAACATAACATTACTCATTACTGTTATATAACATAAGTATGTTAAATATCCATGTCACCCAACGGTTGCGATTACAATTCATTTCTTTTGAAATAAGAATTGTTTAATGATGTGTGATTGTGTTACTTTGTCATTTCGTAATAGCAATAGCACTTTCACTCTTGCAACAATTGAACAGAAAGTAAAAAACCAACAAATAAATAAATAGTAAATGAACTAGTTAGTTACAGTCATGTCGCAATAGAGTCTACCTCGCGAGTCGCCACCGTGGCCGTCCCGCCCCATAACCGTAACAATAACATATATTTTTTTTTTTCAAACATCAAATGGGCTTTCGTGAGTTTTCTTTATTATTTCTATTTGTATATCACCTTTGTGTTGCTTTCCGCAACTTTTTCTATTGACGACAGTGTCCAATAATCGTTAGGGTTCCGTCTGTCCGTCACAATAGAAGTTGTCATCACAGCAACAACAAATCACAACATGTGACAAATTTTGGTTGACAATTAGCAAAATTAAACAGAAGAAAAAGAGCCTCCGCTCTGTTTCTCTCTGCCTTACTTCCACCCACTCCACCTAACGAATGCTATTGTATTAAAAAAAAGTAAACATTGAACGACGGGCAAGATATTATGACAACTTCATTTTATCCTAACATTAATGAAATTGAAAGTGAAATGACAGGTTTCCATACGTTTGTTTGTTGTTGTTTCTTTTGTGGTTCAGTTACTTCATTCCATGGGCTTCTAATGTGTTTCCAAAGTGAAAATGAAATCCATGAAAAATTTAATGCAAAAGTGAGAAAATCCACATACATTAATACAAATGACTAACGTACAAGTTTACGCAATCCCCAGTCCATAAATGGTCCGGGCGAGCCATTCTTCTACTGCGTCAGCCACCAATATCAATTTTTTCACTCGAACAAGATGTGCATGTAATGGGATAGAGACACCATGTACACTGTTTACATTTTGGCAAGAGGTTTCATTAGAAATGCATAGAAATTCCATTGAATGCAACTGTTATCAGAACCCGTGCGATAACTTCCAGCTATACAAATGTACAGATGTTTCCACCATAACCAGTAGAAAACGATGGAATAAATTTAAAAAAAAATACAAATTATTAAACATTAACCATCACGTTGCGGCCATCATCGTCTCGGAAGAAGTACGGCCTAATAATGACCCGACCTATAAACCGCACCAAACAGTGCTTTTTTCAGGATGCAGTGACAGCTCTTGAACAACTTCTGGCTGATCTTTGGATCAAATTCGGCAATTCTGTTTATTGACGTAACCATGGAGCCAAAAATTAGCCTCGTCGCTGAAGACCATAAATGGACGTAACTTACGAAACACATTTTTCACAGAGCACGAATTTTGATTATAAAACTCAATGATTTGCAAGCGTTGTTCGTTTGTAAGTTCATTCGTGATGAAATGGCAAGGAAAACTTTTACACATGTCACGAATCACGCGTGAACTGGCAAAAACTTAACACTGAAAAACCAAATAGCAAAAAAGTCACACGTTACTTATACTTTCAATGTGATATAGTAAAAATGGGTCCTGTGGCAAGGAACTAATTCATGAGCCTGTAGAAATAGTTCTTGAGATATTTTAACTATTTTGAAATTATAGGGATCCTTATTTCAGAACAAGTTATATAAAATTGGCATATTTCCTTTATTTAGTGAACTAGTTCAAAGCCTTTGTTTTAGAACCATATACAGTAAACTAGACAGTACTTTTTGAACTGACCCTCAACTAGTTCCATAGTGACAGAAATATGTATTGTAGGTCATCGAAATAGTTTTATTCCCAACCATCAACCAGATAAAAAATTCACATGTTTTTGCCCACACTACCACTATAATACTGGGTACTACGTGTGGCCCAAAAACAGTCAACCGATGTTGTTTTACTATATCTTTAAAAAAAACGAGATCATTTCTTAATATTTTTTTTAAATGTTATTACAGTTATTTTCCATCATCTTTTGTAAGATGATATCGGTCAGGAGGGCACCGCAATTGTTGATGATCATTCGGGCTCTTTTTACCACATTTTCACTCGATCTAGTGACAACTTCGAGCAATAAGTTTTCGCACTATTGTCGGATATTCTCTTTAAAAGCTTCCCTTCAAAAACCTCCCAAAAAAATCAGATGAGGTTGGAAAAAAGTTCCGTTCGCTATATATTATGTACTAGTTAGTTCCAACACGCCAAAGGCGCCCGTTGAAAAATACGATAATTTAGACGGATCTTTAAGAAAATTTACTTTTTGTAAAATGATAAACTTTTTTTAAGAACAATTTTTTTTATAGAATGCATTTTTTTAAGTATATTTTTAGGCCCTTTTTATAAGAATATGTATTATATTTTTCCGAAAAGGTCCTTTTTTAAAGAGAGGTACTTCTTTTATTAAAAGCTAATGTTTTTTTGTGGCCGTCGGTGGTGCAATGGTTAGTGTGCGCGGCTCTTGTACATGAGATCCTGGGTTCGAACCCTGCTCTGACCACCTTCAAAAAAAATTTCTTTCGGCGGCGGTCACCTCGCATAGTGACGGCGACACTATCGAGAATATAGCCATGAAAAAAGCTTCTCAAAATACCGTTCGGAATCGGTGTAAAACTGTAGGTCCCAATCAGTGAGTGAAAACTGGAAAGCGCACAGCTCACTGATTGTGAGAAGTTCTCCCCGGTCCCTTCATGGGATGTAATGGGAAACCATTTATTTTTTTTTAATGTTTTTAAGAATAGGTACTATTTTTAAGAAGAAGTACTTTCTGTAAGAAAAAGCCCTAAGAGTATGAATTTTTTACTTTTTTTAAGAACAGGTACTTTTTAAAGAAGTCGTACTCTTTTTAGGAAAAGGTTATTTTTTTAAGAAAATTTACTTATTTTCAGAAAGGCTACTTATCTCAAGAAAAGAAAAGAAAATATATTATTTTATTTTTAAGAAAATGTAATTTTGAAAAAAGGGAATTTTTAAAGAAAATATGTTTTGCTTTAAGAGAAGGTAGTTTTTGAAGAAAAGGTACAGGTACATTTTTAAGAGTAGGTACTTATCTCAATAAAAGTTATTTTGTTTCACAAAAAAGTTACTCTTTAAAGAAAATGAAGTTTTTTAAGAAAAATCAATTTGTGGTAAGAAAATTTACTTTTTTAAGAAAGGTACTTCTTGAAAAAAAATAACTGTTTTTTTAAGAAAATTTACTTTTTGTAAGAAAATTTACTTTTTTAAGCAAAGGTAGTTCTTTAAGATAAGGTATTTTTTTAAGAAAATTTACTTTGTTTAAGAATATGGATAGATTTTTTTTTTTGAGAAAATTTACTTTGTTTAAGTAAAGCACATATTTTTTTCTTTCACTTCGGCTTTTCTAAATTTACTTTTTATTGGGTTCAAAACTACAATCTATACTAAATATTGGTTACAATAACCACCTAGAAAACTTCACATTAAACAAGAAATTTTCCAACATATGTAAGCCATCTAGTTAGTCTAGACACAAACCAAAGCAAAAGTAAACAATATAGTTGATAATAGTGGGATGTAGCATAATAGTGTTAAAAAAAGGTTGTTTAATTTTTTTTTTCATTTAGCCCCAATCCCGCAACGTGCGATAAGGAACTTCGTTCCAAAATTATGTCAAATCCAGCGATCTAGCATTCAACAAAACGAAATATTAGGCGAGCAGGAAACGCATTCTTCAAAATCTGCACTGTCGCGCGAGCTGGTGCGCAGTGGCACCGTCCTTTTGTTTACATGTGCGCACCAGTCACAATTCATCAATTTGCTCTGTATCGCTCACCAGTCACAGTAACTGTGTTATCCAGAACGTTCTCAAAAGAATAAGGCCCTATAACAACTCCGGCGTAAATGGTGCACCATGCAGTGACTTTGAGTGGATGTAATGGCTCTTCGGTGGTGCAATGGTAGTGAGCGCGGCTCTTGCACAATATAAAGTGGGATCGATCTCTGCTCTGACTACCGTATGGCAGCGGTCACCTTGCTTATGTGAACCACAGACTTGTCATTCATGAGCATGAGCTTGATCGATAACTTTTTATCTAGCTGATGAATTTGAAAAAATATTACCAGAAAATTTTGTGAACATGATAGTGATTTGAACAACCTCGATTACATTCTTCGTTGGTATCAAGAAGGGCAGTTAACTGGCAATAAACATCACCAATAGCTGATGTTCATGCTCATGAATGACAAGTCTGTGGTTCGCTTTAGTGACGACAACTCTGTCGAGTAATTTGTCATGAAAAAGCTTCTCAAAATACCGTGCGGAACCGGTCTAAAAGACTGTGGGTTCCAATCAGTGAGTGTAAAACTAGAAAGTGCACAGCTCACTGGTTGTGCGATCCCTTCATGTGATATAATGCTAATCAAGATTTTTGCTTTTTGGTTCTTCGTGAATGATACTTTCATTACACTCTTGTAGTCGAAAAATGTATCAACGTTCTAGTAAATTGTATCGTATAGAGGCAAGTCAACTGAGTTCATCCGTACCCATGAGATGTCCTGATGTTTGTAACCCCAGAACCATCTATGTACTATGTATCGATTTAACGGTAATCTTGCGATTACAGCAAGTTCTGTAGGATTCGAAGCCTAGGAATCATATGGACTCGTGTGTACTGTAGAATCTGAGAAAACAAAAAGGTAGACGGGCTGGTTGGGATTCGCTCCAACCAGTGGATGTATATCTGCATAACTCAAACTTTCCAAGCAAAATTGGTACTAATTCAACAATGGGTACAACTTCCCCACTATAGAATATGAGACTTATCAGACGGCAGCAGGACAGCCAAACACTATTTTTAACAGGGGGTTAATAAAATTGGCCAAACTTGAAGTTGGTAGAATCAGGGGCTTCTTACCGGATACTCCACTATAAGGGCTCATCAAATCAAATAAAAAGCGCTGTCACAAACGAGAGAGTAGGTTGAGTAAGGACGTCCTCGAAGTGATGGAACACTTTATCCGTCATTGGCCCGGTTTAGTAGGAGTAACACTTGAACTCATCTGCGATGATACAATAACCTGTTTCGGGGGAATTAGATAATATGAGGTACTCCAGGGACTACAAGAAGATCACAGCACGTAGACCTACTTTAGGTGTATGCCCAGAAAATGGTCATCCACGCTTTTCCCAATCAGGTCTAAGCTAAAGGTTTATTCGATATATATACTTAGCGTATGTGAATGTATGTCACAGGTTGTATACAATAGGTAACATAATATTCTTCATCCAGAACTGCCCCCATAGGGAGTTCAAAACAGGGAACGAAAAACAGATAAACCGGTTAACCGAATTCAATACCAAAAACCGTTTGCCGACTTTTAAAAGTAATATTTTTCGAATAGCCCAAAACCGGTGTATTCACGACTGTGAACTGCTTAATTTCCATTATATTTCCAGTTTTAAGTTGGATATCCATTTTAAATTATAAAAGTATTTTAAATTAAATATTATTTGAATGTAATTGTTGTTCAATTCAATTCGAATTCCATTCAATATAATTCAGTTGAATTCAAGTCAATTCAATCCAATTTAATTTAATTCAATTCGAATCGATTCAATGTCATTCAATTCAATTTCATTCAATTCAATTTAATTTCATTCAATTAAATTCAACTCGATTCAATTCCATTCAATTCAATTGAATTTCATTCATATCAATTCAACTCGATTCAGTTCAATTAACGTAATTTCAATTCAATTCCATCCACTCCAATTTAACTCAATCCAGTTCAAAACCTTCAAATAAATTCAGCCGATTCCATTGAATTCAATTGAACTCAATTCAATTCAATTGGATCCAAATCAATTCAATTCAATTACATTCAATTCAATTTATTTCAATGCAATTCAATTCGATTCAATTTAATTCCATTCAAATCGATTCAATTCCAGTCCATTCAATGCAATTCATTTCCAATTCAACTCAGTTCAATCCAATTCAATTCCATTTGATATAATTTAATTTAATTTAATTTAATTCATTTCAGTTCAATTCATTTCGATTCAGTTCAAATTCATTCAATTCAGCTCAATTCAATTCCAATCAATCCAGTTCAATTCAGTTCACTTCAATTCAATTCAATTGAGTTCAAGTCATTTCATTTCAATTCAACTAAGTTCAGTTCAATTCAGTTCATTTAATTTCAATTCAATTCGATGCCATTCATTTCAATTCAATTCAGTTTAATTTCATTCAATTAAATTAATTTCAATTCAATTCAAGTCAATTCTGTTCAGTTCAGTTAAATTCAATTCAATTATATTAAATTCAATGCAATTCAATGCAATTCAATTCAATTCAATTCAAGTCAAGTAAAGTCAAGTCAATTTAATTTAATTAAATTCAAGTCAATTCAATTCAATTCAGTGCAATTCAGTTCAATTTAATTGTATTCAATTCAATACAATTCAATCCAATTCAGTTCAATTCAATTCAATAAAATTTGCTTTTATTTGAAACAATTTTTCAGTATTTGATGATTTTTCAGTTGTTTGATGTTTATTTGTGACATTTCAATTTAATTTAATTCAATCCAATTTAGTTTAATTCAATTCAAGTTAATCAATTCAATGTACCTTTTCTTAATAAATCAATTAAATCAATTGAATTCAATCAATTCAATTCAATTGAAATGTGATGTAGTCTCATATTACTATGTATTTCTGTTAACTTCCAATGGGAAACAGTGTAACGATGTGCAATTTGCCTTTGTCCGGCCATAAGAGTGTGGAGAGTATGCCATGTGTTATGTTCACTGACCGTGGCCTTAAATGTAAGTTTCTTCCTTATAGCGCGCGTGTTGCAGTTGCAGCCGCAGTAGCAACAACAGCTGCAGCTGCAGTTGCGTGCCACTACGACGGCAAATAAAGAACAAGTTTTTCCTGTCGGTTACTGACTTTGACTTTGTTCAGCTCGTGCTTCATTCAGTGTCTGTCTGATGAAGGTGAAGACGATCGATCGCCTTCCTAAACTTGTTTATTCCTCAAGGCATGTGTGTTAGGCAAAGAAACATCCTTGACTTGGGTTTGCTAACGTGCAATACAAGTGTTGGCAATAATGTTTCATCGCTTAGGCCAAGCAGCGAGGCGACAAACCTTCCTTCGCGTTTTTTGTTGTGCTTTTCAAAATAACTGCCAAGTTTTTTACGTTTTTTCTTCTTCTTCATTTCGCTTTAGCATTAATTTGTAAACTTGTTTTTGCATTATCGCTACAATTTTAATGTTTGATTGTTTGTATTTATTTATATTTGGCTGGAAATTTGGCTTGAATCCTAAGTCATGGCCCGTGTATGGGATTTTTTGGCTCATCTTTTTTTCATAAACCCACAAATTTGAAGACACGCAATATTTACGTTATCTATATTTGAAATCATATTATTTTTCTATTCGAAATTAATTTCCATTCCATTAAATATTTGGTGTGAACTACTGATGATGTTACTGTTTGTGGTGGGTTTCATTTATGTATTTTTCTTTATTAATTTCACTTGGCTTGGTGGCATTTCGTTAATTTCTTTTTGTTGTTTTTGCACCCATCTTCGTTTGAACTGACTGACTGTCAGTGCGTCCGTCCGCACGTCAATTAAATAAATGTTTGGTTTTCAAATTACGGAAGTGATGAACATTGTAATTTCTCCTAAATTTTTACATAAGTTTATTGTGGTTGTTGTTGTTGGCGGTGATGTTATTCTCTTTACCAAAAATTCCGTTGGAAGGAAAAACTTGCTTCATCGGTTTCATCAATTATTGCCGGAAATGGTTTTGAGGTTTCATTTGTAACTTTTGAACTCTGCATAATGTGAAAAGTGGTTTCATGTAGTTATTGGCTATCGTTTTGCCGGGAGGGGGGGCAAGAGTGTGAATGTACTTTAATTTATGCCGAAAAACATATTAAGACCAAAACGAATTTTGCTGTCACTGATTGTGAAGATGTCCTGGCAAAAGAAAGTGGCGTAAGATGATATTACATTTATAGTACAAGGTCGATGATCGCAACTAATTGCAACACACACCGGTAGCGATAACTGCAGTAAATGCGAGAATAAAACCCAATTTTGCATATGGGAAATTGTCACAAAATTGTTGTTTTAATATAATGAGTTGTTGTTACAGATATTAGCTCTGTTCCCGTACTTACCATTTGTACTAATTACTCGATAGTGTCAGTTGAGGCGACCGACGTCGTAAGAAATATATGGTGCTCATAGCACGGATTGAACCCACGTTCTCAAGTACAGGAGTCCCGCACACTACCATTACACCTAGAAGTCAACTGGCCCTGAGTTACAAAGTGGACTACACATTTTGGCGCATAAACCTTAATACTCGTACACACGGCATTAAGCTATCCTATATTCTAGTTTGAAGGAGGGAATCCCATCGGGGAAATCGTAACATATTAGTCCAAAACACTTTAGACCAATCAGTCTGTCATCTTTCCATCTGAAGGCATTGAAGAGGATGAATGACCCATATCTGCGTAGAACTATATGTAGGTACATCTCCCTTGTCCACGTGACAGCACGCATACATCAAGGTCAAGTATACGAAAACCGCACTACATGCTCTAGTGCCCTTAATACAGAAGTCTAGAATGTCTGAGGGAGTACACTCTTGTCACATTCGTTAATATGGAGGGCGCTGTTAACAACGTTTTTCCGGGATCGATAAAATCGGATATATTGACACTTTGTGTTGGCCAGGGGATCATTAATTTGATATAATCACTACTTACGCCAGGCGCATAACTTCGTCATTAAACCACACCAACTTAACTAGAAATTTGAATAGAGGAACCCCAAGGGTTTTTCTGGATTTTAGCACGGAGTACGATATTGCTGAAGCTTGAGGAATTAGGTCGCTAAGTCGTAGCTTATGCTGACCACCTCGCAATTGGAGTACAGCTAAAATACCCTTCCACATGCAGAGATGTGTTTCAGGGTTTTATCAGGAGACTCTCTAAGTGGACAACGGAGAATGGGTTGGTAGTAAATCCAGATAAAACGGAGCTCCTCTTTACTAGGAACTTGAAGGTTCCGTATATTAAGTCATTATCTCTAGGTGGGAAATTTGTCTGAAATATAATACAAATTAATTAGGTGTGATCTAAGATAATAGAAATACCCTAGATGGTGAATTCGATTATTCACAATTTTCACCGGATGGCAACAGCTGTTTACGTACGATTATTTTTCACTCTGATACGACGAAAAATCACTCAAAACTCATTTTTATTTCGATTCCGTTGTTTGGCATATAAAGGCATTTTGCTTTTGTTATTTTTTGATAATAATAAAGGCAAAAACTCATGGTTAAATAGTTTTTTCAATGGCTTTTGTTTTCAGGAAAGTTCTACAATATCTGCTCCTTTTGGGAATTCCCCTTGACTTTCAACTCCACCACTAAGCCACAGTGACCCGAAAAACTTTTGCAGCTGTTGTCCGTCCGATATTGATGTGCAGCATTGTCGTTTGGTGGCCGGCGCTGAAGGAATCCACTTGCCTACGTCTGTTGACAAAGGTCCAGAGAATGGCAATGGTGTGTATAACGGGTAATCGTCAAACAAGACCTACTGAAGATTTGGGAGGTATTCTGTTAACATTAAATTTGCTGTGCAGGCAAATGGCAGCAACGCCTGGGCATTTCCTCACTATGGATCAACATTCCATATGGTCACAGTACGACGTTAAGGGATTTGCGGCAATCCATTTTAGAGAAACTTCTTCGCTCATACCCCAACCAGACAGAACTGGAAGGGACGTATTCTAGGCAATAGAATATGTTTATGCTTCTACACTGATGACTCCAAACTAGATAGTAAAGTAGGTTTTGGAGTATATTCTAAAGAGGTGGATGCAGACCTTGCACAAAGGTTACCAGATCATTGTAGTGTTTTTCAGGCAGAAGTCATGGCAATGGGAGAAGTTGCACTCTGGCTGGGACGTATCGTCATCACCGCCAGGAGTATCAATATTTACTCTGGCAGTCAAGCTGCTATAAAATCTCTGCAATCTGTCTTCCAGACTTCAGTAACATCCCACAAATGCCGTTCATCTCTAACTGAAATGACCAAGCAGTTCGATATCCACTTTATATAATAAATATATACATAACACGCTGAAAATCGGATTTTTTAGTTTGGATTTTAGTTTGGATGCAAATATAACGTGTTTGTAGCTTGTCACAAATATACTATACTTGTGCCCAAACACATCGTGTTTGCTGTGCAATATAACATGATTGAGATACAATGATTAATAGACTATAATTTATGCTTTTGAGACCCAAATGTGGTTTTGTTTGTTGATAACCGGTAAAAACAAACACGAGACAGACAACAGGGAAACAAAAGGCAGCAGTACATGTTTCCTGCTATATGTTGCTGGGGCCATTATTTTTCAGCGTGTATAAATAAGTTCCAGGGAATGATAGACGCGACGAGCTGGCGAGATTAGGGACTACCTTACTTGTTCCACTTGATATGGAGCGAATGGGTATAATACTTTTTACATACCAGCTCGTGTTTAAAATCGAAGCTCTTAAATATGCGACCGAAAGATGCTCTGGAGGCACAAATTACAGTATTTCCAGGCAGGTGTGGTCAAGATATGATCTGAATCGTTAAATCAACTTGATATCCACTATATCTACACTAGTCATCACTGGGCACAGTTTTATAGGAAGGCACGCGTCAAGACTTGGAATATCAGCTCATGATTACTGCAAAAGCTGTGGGCATGACTAGGAGGTAGTACCCTGCATGAATGCACTCTATTTTTGAATACATTCATTATCTCACTGTACCAATACCAACGGTCCGAATAGTGTAAACAACGAAATGAAACGATACGAAATGCTCTTGGAATGAATGTTGTATGAATCTCTGCTCTGTTAACTACTCTGTTCGTATCAATTCTGTTACGACAACACAACATTTTACTCAATAAATGTTCGTGAATGTAAAAACTATTCGAATACATAAGAACTATTCGAATGAAAAAACGGTCAATTATGAGTGGTTATGGGTCTCATTTGCTTTCTCGTCAATGAAAAGATCAGCAACGTTGTGTGAAGACTAAAGAAATAAATATTCGTTTTTTATGAGTTTAACTGCAAAAATATATATTAGAAAATGGAAATTGATGAAGTAAATTATTTTAAAAATAATTTATTAAACATTAAAAATAAGTAGTCCTCAACTCAATCGGCCTGTGGGTGAAGAAAATAGTATTGTTTCGCGAATTTCAAGGGTGAACTCGTTTTGAAGGAGAAAAAATGCAGCAGCACTGTATGGGAAGTTTTTTCCTTAATTGTGGATGGAGACGGCAAAGAAATGAAATATTGCAATAACTGCAAACAAATTTTGAAGCATTCAACTTCGACATCAAACCGAGTGAGGCATAAGTGCTAAATTTCTAAAATTTACTTAATTTTAATCATATTCTTTATTCCAAAGAAATTAGAACTTCAAATCATACCAAAACAGCATTTGCTTTAGTTACGCTTTTTTTAATTTGTCTCATGAATACATCTCATTATTCGAATAGTTCTGCTTGTCTCTAAAGACCTTTTACTCAATCTAGTTAATACTCCTTCATACAAGAACTCTCTATGCTCGGTTTTATTGTGTTTCGTACCCAATGCAACACGCTGAGAAAAATGGTTGTATGTATCGTACTCTAATCGCTAGAACGAGAACATTAACCATAGATTAATACTTATAGTAGATCTAATAGTTCTCCCACCATATTTATGACATTTGGGCTGGTGTGATATTTATGTACGTTTGATGTTGAAAAGAATTGTTTTACTAATACCAGATAGAGGCAATGGTTCAAAACAACGAACAAAATAACAACAACGGCATTTCGTTTTGTGTGTTAAAATTATTGTGTTAAATACAACACAAATGTATGCTAACAATAACAGTCAACAAAAAGTTTAAAACACATTTAAATTTCATAGTTTTTCACCAAAATTACATGAAAATTTAAGCAAGAAGTTATTGTAATTCCACCTGGTGTATGCCACTTTTCGTCAAACATCTCTCTATCACACCGACCGCATCACGAAGAGTGTGAAGGGAAACGTCAGATGAGCCAAATATTCTGTCTAGTCTGAGATTACTCTATGGCCCAATTCACACGGGAGTAATTTTTAGTCCGAACAACTTTTGTTTTTTCCAAAACACACGAGACTAATTAATCTGTCTAAAATTGTATACGTATACACAGCTTTGTGTGTGTTAGTATTTTTTTTTATTTATTTGACGTTTGTTTTTATTAGTTTTAATGTTTGTTGGCGCGACCAACCACCTTCTGCTTTCAAATTCATGTTTACACGACGATGGACAAATAAAGACTAAAAATCGCTCCGCAAAAAATAAAACACAGAACCTGTGTTTTCATAAGTGTGCATGTATTAGTTTTGTTCTGCTAATGCGGGGTTGGAGCTGGATGAAAAATTATTCCAACGAAAAACGACTCTCCTCACCGAAAATGCCAACAAGCTGTCATGTTAGACCAGAACAATTAATCCCGTGTGAATTGGGCCTATGACATTAACACTTTCAAAAAACATGAATGTATTTGAATGTGTGGAAATGTATACTCATGCAGGTCTCTACTAGGAGGATGAGAGTGACGAACATCTGATATGCTTCTGACTCGCATTTAGTGTGAGTAGGAGACAATGTTTAGGGTCTTACTTCTGTTTGGATCTAACGTATGTTCATGGAGTTAAGTTGAATGGCATTAGATTATTATTATTATTGGTTCGTCAGGGACTAATATATCGTACCTCCCAACTTGGAACCCCAGGATGGGATATCATATGGCTTGAACACCCCTTAAACACACCAGGTCAATTTATAGGCTTAACGATGGGGATGGAACATGACATCGTGTGGTATCACAAAGGTCCTCATAGGACGAAGTATGTCAATAGTGACTGGTACTTCTAGTTAACCTAACCTAACCATTGCACCACCAAGTACGATCACGATTTTAGTTTTCTTCCGTTTAATTAAGCTACTGTACTTAATGCAACGACTAAGGAAATTAGTCGCTATATCTCTGACATTCTCTAGAATTTTAATACTATTTTAAAGATAAACCTAACCACAGGATTATCATAATTTCTCTTCTTCTTTTAATTATTACAATTGCATTTCTAATATTGTTTATTATCTTCTTCTTATCATTTTAGATACGACACTGGTCGTGACGGTTACTTGGATTTAACCGAATTGAAATATATGATGGAGAAACTCGGAGCCCCACAGACTCACTTGGGTCTCAAGGAAATGATCAAAGAAGTCGACGAAGACAATGATGGCAAGATTTCATTCCGTGAATTCTTACTCATCTACCGTAAAGCCCAAGCTGGCGAATTGGACAGTGATTCTGGACTCAATCAATTGGCCCGTTTAACGGAAATCTCCGTCGAAGAAGTGGGCGTAAGTGGAGCCAAAAACTTCTTCGAGGCGAAGATAGAACAACAATTGCGTTCGAATAAATTCCACGATGAGATCAGACAAGAACAAGAGGAAAGGCGACGTGAGGAAGAGGAGAAGGCTAATCGGCGCGTATTGTTCCAACAGCGTGCGGCCATATTTCAGTAAATTTGACAAACCGGATTTCAATAAAATTGAAAGAGGATAGATGGATGTGTATGCAATATCGGAATACCATAATCTGATTAGACAGTTCTTAAGCTTTAAAGTCGTCGTAATTACCTACCTTATAAATAGTTTATGTTTATGCCTTTTTTTTTTGTTTTATAGTGTGTCTATGTTTTGTGTGCGTAACTTTCTGACATAAGTGGTTTATAAATATTTAGCATAGAATTAGTTTTTTATTTAGAACACAAGGCAACACAAAACATAATTAAATGATAGACAAAACAAGTTTGATACTTGCTTATTAGGGAACTTCTGATTTTGTGTTTCTTAAACGATTTCACCACAATTTCAATATTATTTCTTTTTTCAATTCCTCAGCACAGTTGTAGCTTTAGTCCTCCCAAAGGAAAATTTAAATACCAAACAATTTTCCAACACTCTCTCACTCAATACATCACAATTTATAACGATATTAATCATATTACAATTATGAGGGAAATGTCACCATCATAATTGAATCAACTTCAAAATACATATTAACATAATCATCAATCATAACGTCGAGTGCTTCATAATCATGAGAAAATTCTAACATACATTTACATATACATTTATTATCAGTACCATATACGATATATCCTACTACAATATATATTAACTTTTTACAAAATGAAAAAAAAAACAAATTGCAAATCAAAGTAATTAACTTCACTATAAATAAACAATTAATGTACGTATATATTTTTATAATTTTTGTCAACTTTAATTACGGAATGTTTTTCGATTACAATTGCTTATTTTTCTTTTTGAATAGTTAGTTAATTTTGACCAAGTTATGAGGTTTAGTTATTACAAATAAACTTTATTTTTTATCTTTTAATCGTTTCGTTTGAAATTCGCTATATTCATCAATAATGGTAAAATTGTGTGAATACTGACCAGCAAGGTGAAAACAATTCATTTCGTTTTGCTGGGTCTAATACAGTATTCGCACTGGCATCGATTTTCTTGATTTTGGCACTTTTGTTGATTTCAAGCAGAGATCAGGAAAATTTGCTTGATTTCCCATACGTTTTGACGGACGACAAATCGGGTATTTTTTCTTATTTGTATAGGAATCAGGAATAAAAAGGCTTGATTTGCTTTATGCAACACTGTTTTATCTCACACTATGAACGAATAGTACGTTTGTTGACAACCATTTCAATCACGGCGCATCGATGTGGTGGTACCACTAGAATATCCGACTCATTTATTTATCGCATTTCTTAGTTATTTATTGTTTCTCAAACATATATTTTTTATACTTTTTTGTTTACTTTTATTCCTGGAATACATTCGTGCTGAATTTGATAGTGAAAAAAAAAAACCACATAAAGCAAATTGTCTACTGTTGTTGGCTTGGTGTGTTTGTTGTCGTAGTAATACTACCTCGTCAATGCGCCTTGACTTTCAATCAAATCAGGAAAAATCCCAATGCGAAATGCGATTTTGTTAGGACATTTGATACGAAATCGGGAATATATTTTGTAGTGCGAATGAGCTATAAGCAATATTTATTCATTAAGGTTATAGCAGTGGCACAGCTGATTTCATTGTTTTCATTTCGTTCGTACTGTCAAAGTTTGTTTGCATTTTTAATGTTTGTTTACAGTTTTTTTCTCAAAGTTTGTAAGAATTTGTAATAAAGTGAATTGGCTTAATTTCGAAAACAATTTGTTACATATTAAAGTGTTCTACCCAAATATAAAAATTCTTAAAAGAAAAGTTTTTGATGTTTCAAATTTTCACATTGTATTTGCATCAGCTGAATCTGCTGACTTTGACAGTTTAGGTTACAGAGTAATATACATAGAGTTTGCAACAGCTGTTTTTCTTGGACCCGAAACCAAGGAAAGTCACTGGAATAGTTGTGTACAGAGTCATAAAAACTTGGCAACCCTTGCAGAATGAGAAAACTCTTTATTTTAATAAATTTGCGGTTTAATTGCAAACTCTACAAATAGTTTTACTCTGCAACTTCATTACATTTTGCTTTATTTCACTTGTTATCCAAGTTTTCCTCGATTTAATTTTTGACCAAAACAAAAACGATGTACAAGTAGACAGTCAAAATTTCTCTTCACTCAAATGCCAACAAACAAAACGAGTGAAACCCTAGTACTTCTCTACTCTCTCTCTTACTCTCTTCATTGAATATTTCAATACACGAGCAGCTTTTTGATAGTGTTATTGTATATAACTATACAAATTCCAACCATGTTAAAGTAAATTTACATAAACTATAGAAAAAGTATGAAATAAGCAAGATATGACGCGAGAGAGAAATGCGTTTGAGTGAACTCCTAGCACTTTTTGGTTCTCTTTTACCAGGGTTGCCAAGTTGCGCACATCTTCTGGTCGTCTAATTGTAAATCGTCTTTGACCAAAATACACTCAGTTGATGAGTTTTGTACTTTTGGTTCAATGCACAAAGGCAAATGTGTGTAAAACGAATTGAGCAACTCTACATACATACTTCCAGTCATCTATCGCTATATCTCTTTCTTACTTTATACTACATATTTTCCCAACTCTAAGGTTAATCAGCTGTGGCATAGCAGCCCCCTGGTTTAAGTAATCACCCTTATTACGGTTGTCGTCGTCGACAGAACACGACGTCGTCTTGTGACGACAGTTGAAAATCGGCATTTGTGGAGTCGTTATCGATCACTAACGACGACTGTCGACAAATATTTGGTATTTTGTAACTAGAATTGACGTCGACATTGAATTGAAACAACTCTATTTCTGTCGACACAGTTTTTGATACCGACTTGAAGAATATTCGCAATTTTTTTTCTCATTTGAAGAAATTTAGTGATTGTGTTCTTGTTGTGACATATGCGCCTGCCCTGTGCGCAATTGGTGTCTTTTAATTTTAGTCTGATATCTTTCAAACAAGCGGCCGCTAACGAAACGTACAATTCAAATCCTTTAAGGTAGCCGAATGGTCGGTCCATGGTGAATTTGATGAAATCACTTCTTGCCCTCCATTACGTCCTTGTCTCTATACATGCAGTTCTGGGGCCAGTAGAAGCTGCATGTGCCTCCATGGAGAGCTCGTCTTAATTCACCGCCTCCATTCGCCTAACCTGGTGATATATGGCGTCTACATCCAATAACTTCCAAATCGGAGTCCATATGGTTACGATAATTAAACACTTTTTAGGAACTTGAAAAACTTTTACTAAATTAAATAATAGAAATGTTAAATGTTCTTCTTCTTCCTGCTTTCATTCACATCGATTGACCACTTTGTTTATGTTTTTAGTAAGTTATCGATAAACAGTCGACGTCGTCTCAAGCCAGTTACAGAATACCAAACTAGCGTTGATGTGACGACGATGTTGACACGAAGTGATGTTGACATAAAAACGACAACGACGACGACAACCGTAATAAGGGCGAATATGTTATTGCGCACAAAGTATGTACAACTATGTATATATCCCGCTCTAACCTGAATGAATACATCTTAGGTCCAATTCATAACAAATGGGAAGAACAACCCATAGACTAATCCATACATAGATACTTTTATTCTCTCAATAAATTAAACGTCATAGGTACGGTGGAAAGTAAACATTGGGTGGTGGAAAACATGGGTTCAATAATACCAGATAGAGGCAATAGTAACAACGTTCAACAAAGGAACAACAACCGAATTTCGTGTTTTTGTGGCAAACTAGTTGTGACAGTCAACAAAAAAGTGCAAAATACATTTACATTTTTCAGTTCTTCACCAAAACGACAGGAAAAAGTTAAGTGAACATATTTTGTAACTCCACCTGGTGGAAGTTAATTTTAAATTTAATTTCTCTCAAATGAAACGTCAGATGAGAGAATAAAAGTATCTATGTATGTATTAGTCTATGGAACAACCAATCCGTTTTTTATCGTCAATTTGCGTTTGCCTGTCGTTAGTGAAAGTGGACATTTTGACATTTAAAGTCACCACTTAAATATCAAACTTTTACGCTTATGAAGAATTTTAAGACAGTTTTAAATTCGAATGAGATTAGATTGTAACATAACCTGATTTTATGAGTTGGCGCCATTGCAATAGATCAGTTGTATTCAAATAACATACGATTAGATAGAATAAGGCCCAATTAATTTTATTGTTTAGGTTAATAGTTGATTGTTGTTTAAACGGCCAAATTTGGACATTTAAACTATAAGTATGATCAAGTGGCCATATGATTTTGACAGAAAACAAAAAGAAGCACAAAATTTCTTTAATTGTTAATGTGAAAATTTATTCTCACCATCTGAAATAATGAGCCTGTTTTTTTATTCCCCGCTAAACTACATTTTCGACCACTTGGTATGGAGAGCTAATCGATATTAAGCGATTTTAAGCGGTTCCCTATACAAAGTCGTCGAAAAATTAGTTTAGCAGGGAATAAAAAAACAGGCTCAATAATAAAAATGCATCATTTAACTCGTAGCGCAGTTAAAACTTAATTACTGCTCAAATATTTTCAAATTCCAATAAATATTTTGTATTTTACTTTTGAAAATGGCGTCAGCTTTATGCATTGTAACTATTAGTCGATAAATGTATGAATACCAGTTATTTATCGTGACAATTGCCACTGTTACCATGTAAGCAGGAAGATTATTTGATAGATCACTGAAAACCTCTATTCGTATTTACAATCAGATCAAACATAAATCGAAATCAATCGATTACGAATTTAAATAACCACTCAAAAATTGGACCAAGTATTGTGGTTGTGAACTTTGATAACATTGAATTTTGTACTATTGTTTTTTTATCTCCTGCTAATCTAAATTGTAAGCGGCTACTCATACAAAATGGTGCTTTTTTTTATTCCCTGCTAAACTAAATTTTCGACCACTCTGTATGGAAGTGATATTGAGCCTGTTTTTGTATTCCCTGCTAAACTAATTTTTCGACCACTTTGTATGGGGAGCTAAGCGATTTTAAGCGGCACTCCATTTAAAGTCGTCGAAAAATTAGTTTAGAAGGGAATAAAAAAAACAGGCTCATTAAGCGGCTCCTCATGCAAAGTCGTCGAAAAATTAATTAAAATTAATTAATTAATATGGTAAAAAACACGCCTAGTATGTCCTTGACAAACTTAAGCTAAACTCGTCGGACATATCAACTCCGAATTGAAGGTAATTCGGTATTCACAAAATTTTACCCGATCTCCCATATATTGTGACAACCAACAAATCGAGTATTTTTTCTTCGTTGCCTGAGAATCAGCAAAAAAATGTGTGGTTCTGATTTATGCGACACTCTTTAACTTCACACTACGCATGAAAAGTACGTTTGTTTACAAACATGAAATAAAAGTTGCAATCACGGCGTATTGAAGTGGTGGTGCTTCGATAACAGCTGATTTATTTTTTTGTTTAATTTCGAAGGTATTTCTTGGTTGTCAAATTCAAACGTATTTTGTCTTTAATGTTTATGTTGGTATACATTTGCGTGTAATTTAACTGTTAACAAACACCAGACACAAACAAAATGCCTTTTGTTGTCTTTGTTTGTCGCATTAACACTACCTGTTCAATGTGCTTTGACTTCCAGTCAAATCTAGAAAACACTAATGTGATGTTCTTGATATTTTTGATAGGAAATCAAGCAAATTTTTTCCAATCAAAAATTCCAATGCAAAAAAAAGTCAGTCACAAAATATTTTTGATTTAATTTTGATGTTCAGATTTAAAAAAAAAGTTTAATACTGCTTTTGTCATTTTTTTATCCCACAAAAACAAAAAGAGGATGGATATTTTTTTTTTGTTTATGGGAAATTTAAACATTTCTGCGTCATCAGGAATATTATTGCTGACTTTTCAATTCTCCATTTATATTTCTCCATCTAGAATTTTCTACTATCTCTGCTGATACTATAGGATGATAACCTTTTTATATTCGTTTCATCATTCTAATCTATCAAGCCGACCTAGACTATCTATAACTGTATAAAATGTTGATGTTTTAATTACTTTCATATTATGTTTCAATATGACTGTCTATTGCAATGCTAATATGTATCAGTATCTATTATTAACTTATTGCCATTTTTCAATCAAATCATAAAATTTTACGAGGACAATGTGTAATCCATAAAACATGCAGCAAACCAATACGGCTGCCGTGCGGGAATCGTGTTGCATATAAATCGCAATATATTTTGGAGACAGCAATAAAATATTTTAGTTGCGACAATATTTCCGCACAGCAAACGCTTTGGTTTGGAGCATGCTTTAACGGAACTTTACAAAATTTTACCAACTTTTAAGAAATGTAAATACATATATTTGATTTCATACCATAAAAAGTTCAATTTCCGAGTTAATGTGAAATTTATTTAAACAAACATTTAAAATAGTAAAAGTTATCAAAAAATATATAATAATATAAATATAAATGACTAAAAATGTTTTTTCCAGCAAAATGTATCGAACTTTCAGATCAATATTACAAAAAAAATCGATGTTGACTTTCAAACAATTGATAAAAATAAAATTTTTTGAGAAAATCGGACTTTTAAAAACTGATTTCTGACTTGACTTGCGAACCCTTTGTTCCAAATTTCCCCACTTTTCTGCATCAAAACTTATTGTAAATATAATTTTCAAATTTACCTTAAATTTTTTGTTTTATTATTATTCAGTATTTTTGTAATATTCTTTTTAAGAAACATTTTTTAAGTGTAATAAGTTGCTGTCAAATTTAATAAAAATTAAAAGTTTTTTTGTGTAAGTGTAAATAATAACATATAATAACAAATAAATATACATATTATTAATAAAATATTGATTTATTTTATTTAACGGCGCTCGGAAAAAACAACTCTTCGTCACAGGAATGAAACATCCAACATTTATGTCGTCGCTACAATGGTTCATGTCACACCAAGCAGAGATTCCAATTCTTCGGATTACTTCGAGTACGACTTTGCGAAAATTTCCTAGGCGAAATCAAGTACAGGGTTGTTACGCTAAACTTATTTCGTACGAAAACAATTATTTGATAATTGTTTGGGACCGGAATTTCGACATTTCGATTATTTTAGTAAACAAAAGTAATACCACATGAGTTAAAAGTAAAATGGAGTGCAAAGATGAATTATTAATGAAATATTTGCAAGGTAAATCAGAGTTATGTGGTAACATCAAATTTTTATATATATTTTTTAATATTCAGTATTCGATAAATAAGCTAGTTATCGAAATAAGTTATTTAATTTTACATGTTTATCTTCTGATTTACTATCAGAAAACAATAAATTTCCTTGTGCAAAATGTAAAAAATATATTCGGCAACTATTAAAAATTTCAAGTCAATATTTCGATAACTAGGGAATTATCGAAATTTTTAATTTAAGTTTTTTTGATTATTTTGCATCATATACAAAAATGCTGCAGCTCAAGTTCCATTACACGGTTTTTAATACATATATAGTAACCCCCGTATATCCGAAATTTGGAAGCCCATAACTCAAAAAATATGATTTTTCTCAAATATGTCTACCATATTGTGCTTAAAATCGAGTGTTCTAGCCCCCTCCATAATTTTTTTTTTTCGCGAGTGGGACCTAAAATATGTTTTGTCGGACCACAAAGCCAACGAAAAAATTAAATCAGTTGTTCTAACGCTTCCACCTGTACTAATTACATCTTGGCTTAATGCTTTGTTTGTTTCTTTTGATTTTTGACATTTGACTGGAATATTCCAATATCAAACGACATCAGTGGTGCTCTTTCTCGCTTTGAATTACAGAGACAATATTTACTCACTTGTCGAGAAACGGTGCAATTATTTGTTTCACACTTTCTCGATGTGAGAAGTTTTCACATAAGTTACAGAACATGAGTACAGGGCTTTAGCAACATGAGGGGCTTTGGAGTTATCACAAAGACCATCTAGAATTAGGTAAAAGAGAACCAAAAAGTGCTAGAAATTCACTCGAAGGCATTTCTCTCACGCGTCATATCTTGATTATTTCATACTTTTTGCATATTTTATGTAATTTTATAGACGACCAGAAGATGTGCGCAACTTGGCAACCCTGGTAAAAGAGAACCGAAAAGTTCTAGGAGTTCACTCAAACGCATTTCTCTCTCGCGTCATATCTTGATTATTTTTTTTTGTAATTTATGTAATTTTACTTTATGTAATTTTACTTCAACATGGTTGGAATTTGTGTAGTTATATACAATAACACTATCAAAAAGCTGCTCGTGTATTGAAATATTCAATGAAGAGAGTGAGAGAGAGAGTAGAGAAGTACTAGGGTTTCACTCGTTTTGTTTGTTGGCATTTGAGTGAAGAGAAATTTTGACTTTCTACTTGTACATCGTTTTTGTTTTACTTCAACATGGTTGGAATTTGTATAGATATATACAATCCCAGCAGGAAAGTGAAGAATGCATTACATTGAGAATTATATAATGCATTATAATAATTAAATTATATAAGACATTCCAAAGAATCGAGGGGGTAATGTAATTTGACAAATTACAGTGCATTCCCACATGTGCGAAGATGGAATGTGGTGTTTCTGAGTGGAATGCCGTTATCTGTCGCCATCTTCATAGCGTGTACAAATTATTTCTTGAGAATTTTATCAAAGTGATTTCAATTACAGTGTTGCTAGTTCCCTGCAAAACACATTTTTTCACATGAAATCTTACCTATCTTAAGTAATAGTAGGCAGACATAGAGTTGGTAATCCAGTTCTTTTTGAAGTTTGTCACAATACGCCATCTAACGGGAATTTTTTCTGATGGCTTAATATTGTATTTATAAACCTTGCATTCGTCCACAAGTTTTTATTAGAATCGCGTAAATAAGTCAGTTTGTGTTGCAACGTTTAGAGGTGAAGATAGATAAATAGTTTATGTAATGTATGTATGTCGGGGGAATGCTATAACAAATTCTTAATTCGTTCATTATTAATAATGCATTATAAAATTCATTCCTGATAACATGTTAAATAGTTCATTAAAAAGAACGAATTCTATAATGCATTCTCTGGATACATTAAAATAATTCATTCTTTTCCTAGGGCATCCCTGTGTTAAGAATAATGCATTCTGGAATCAACGTTTAATACACGCTACACATTACCTTCTCGCTTCCTATTCATTCCCTTTTCCTGCTGGGATAACACTATCAAAAAGCTGCTCGTGTATTGAAATATTCAATGAAGAGATAGAACAGAGAATGACTAGGGGTTCACTCGTTGTGTTTTTTTGGCATTTGAGTGAAGAGAAATTTTGACTGTCTACTTGTACATCGTTTTTGGTTATCATTAGCTGAGGTCATAGACGAATATAGGTACAGATACATTTATTCTCTCAATAAATTAAACGTCATAGGTACGGTGGAAAGTAAACATTGGATGGTGGAAAACATGGGTTCAATAATACCAGATAGAGGCAATAGTAAACAACGTTCAACAAAAGAACAACAACCGAATTTCGTGTTTTTGTGGCAAACTAGTTGTGTTAAATACAATACAAATGTATACCAACGATAAAAGTCAACAAAAAAGTGCAAAATACATTTAAATTTTTCAGTCCTACACCAAAACGACATGAAAAAATTAAGTGAACATATTTTGTAACTCCACCTGGTGTAAGTTAATTTTAAATGTAATTTCTCTCATTTCCACAAACCTACGAGGAAGAGTGTGAAATGAAACGTCAGATGAGAGAATAAAAGTATCTATGTATGTATTAGTCTATGGGTATAATTTTCCCCGATGGAAAGGATAGCATATGGGGAAACTTATATAAGTTACAAAAAAACGCAACTATTGTTTCTTATAAGGAGCCCCTCACCTTAGCGTCTAATATTTACTGCCTATTGTCGTTTGAAACGTTTTTAATAAAATAAGAATTCGATTTTTGATGTGTAAACATCTATACGCTGAGGGTAAAAATCTTTTTCACAATACAATCACAAATTTAGAGTAAGATGTGCGATGTAATCGTTAACCAATCGTAAAGCGTTATCAAATCGGTGTGAGCTATGTATGAGTGTATTAGTGTACTCATACGCTGCATACAATATACTCATCACCATCTAGTGTGCAATAGTAGCGACTAATTTTTACTAATTGTCGTACATTATGTTATCGTAGGCAAATGAAAACAAATAAATAAAATTAATACAAAAACATTTAATTTAATAACTCTTACAAAGATTTTTTGCACTTTTAATAAAAAATTTACTAAAACAAAGCAAAATAAGGAAAACTAAAAACTAAACTTGTCAAATATAAGGAAAACTAAAAACTAAAAGTTTTCTTCATCTTTGAGATTGTCATTCATACTTAACAGCTGCATATAAGCAACATCTAGTGTGCAATATTAGCTACTAATTTTCGAAAGCCATTGCTGTAAAATAACATTACATTTCAGTAAACAGCTGATTAATAACTTGTCAACCGCAACAAATACAAAATAATAAAATATTTTACAAAACACCAAAAAAATTATAACTCAGAACATAAAACAACACAAAGTGTATCAAAGCTGAATGGAGGTAATGTTAATTCGAATAAAATTTCTATTAGATTCCAATATAAATTAAGATTATAACATATCTTCATTACGTACTGTTGCCTTACACTGAAACTGGTGCACGACAATTGGGTAACAATCTCCATCTCATGCCAATTATTATGTGTGGAGATTTTAATACAAATTGTGCAAACCCACAATCGCAAGCTTTATCAAAATTTTTATTTGACGTATTCCACTTGCATGTGAGCGATTCTCCACAAACCCCCACAACTAACAATTCCACTACTATAGATGCAGTTTTCCATAGATTTTTAAATACAATCGAGTCAAAAATTTAATATTTATCTTATTTTAGTTACCATAAGCCAATATTAATTATTTGTACGTAAGGCATTTACCATAGATGGACACTTTGCAGTACTACTACAATTTCAGTAAAAATAATTCTTTAACTAGTACATTTTTAATGATTACTAAAATTTTTTTCAGCAATTTTTATAAAGTGCCTACATGATTATGATGAGGTGAATTGAATTTTCAGTAATCAGTAATGACCGATTACTGATTATTATGAATACGGCCCTATGATTTGACTGGTAATGCAAATTAAATTTCATTATCAGTAAAAATTTACTGCATTTTTACAGTAATCAGTAAATTTACTGCTTACTGTAATTTTTAATGCAGTACATATATACTGCAGTGTGCCCATTTACTAACCAAATAAGTTAAATAAAACAGACAAAAACCAGCAAATTCCTATGTATTTACAATATTGAAAGTGTTGATACTTTTAATTGATTAATTAAAAAAATATACTAAAAGCATAAGTACTTCCAACTTCATTACTAGATGTTTACACATCTCCCCTGTGATCGGACTCACATTAATTTTTTTTCTGTTATATAACACACATATAAACGTCATATATGACCTAAAAAAAAAAAAATTTATTTAATATGCAAAAAAAATACAGAATTTCGTATGATATTTCCCAAGATGATTACAGAAATACTCCAATGTAAAAATACAGGAAATTCACGCATGATGATTGTCGACGCATAAGAAAAATCTGGACGATATTGCATATCTAGACTCAAGATATCAATGCGTGTGGCAGTCTTGACGGGACACTATTGAATTGATTGCTATTAAGATAGGCTATATGTCATGGCAAATTATGTTTGCACAAGATGTAACAAAAGAAAAAGACGAAGTTACCCATCAATCTAATCCATTCAAGTTCCCGGTGGCGAATGTCATGATGATTCATCGTGAAAGGTACTGACAATGTTAAATCATCAATGACAGACGCTGAATTTTCTTTGGCGTCATACATGAATTTTTTAAGCAATTGTCCAAAACATCATATATGATCCAAATGGATTTTGTTCAGTAGGCGTCCGCGTATTAGTGAGTCCTAACATACAATATCAACGATATTTATATGGGTGATTCCTTGGAAATAACGTTTTCTTTGTCCATCACGTTTATTGTCATGTAATTAAGGGACGGCAAATAAATAATCGCGTAATTTCAATACTTTTATGGTACACAAGATTTTCCACAACAATATTCTCACCTGCGTCGTGCTTATTCGATAGAAACATACAGAAACTAATGAAAATATCAGAACCGGCTTTAAGCCGGAATCACAATGCAAGCAACATTTTCAAAAGGCGTTCACAATGCAAGCAACAGTTTACTTCGACTCGATATGTTTGTTCTAACAGGTGATACCAGTATTACGGCCAATATATCAAGGCAACAATAAAATATATTTTGTTTTCATGTCAATGTTAATACAAATGTTTTTCAAGATTAAAAGTAAGCCAGAAATTATAAAAACCAAATACATTTGAATTTGATTCTTCATATAATGAACAGAAGGAAAAGCAAATCATTTAAGTTGTTCTTATAACACAACCTCTATTAGTTGCATCATGATTCAAATGTCACATTCAGGGTTGTATTTTGAATATTAAAAAATTTTAATGTATTTAAACACATTTGGTATTAAAAGATTCTACAGATAAAATAACGTTTTATAATGCTTCTTTTAACACAAATGGGTTCAATTTTCATTGATGTTTTTAAGTTTGAAAACGAAATTCGAAGTAAAGCGCCATCTACCACTTAATAGTATATTATTACCACTTAATAGAAATTATCTCACGTCAATTTGGCATAGAATGAAGTCAATTTAAATATGAAATGTCAATACCGTGGATGTCAGAATCGTGGCAATTCTGAAAATTATAGTATAAAATATATTAATAAATGTTTTAAATTGTTGTAGTACAATAGATGTTGGTATACACTATAGTAGTATATATAAAAAAAAAACTGTAAAAAAAAAATCACATCCGAGGTATGTTAAAAACTAATAATTTCACCATCCGAAAAAACGTTATTTCCAAGGAATCACCCATATATGAGTTTTTATGTAATTCGACACCATTTCAGAGATTCGTAGCAGACAAAATCACTTTACCTCTTCTGTGAATTTTTCTTTTTGTGTCGTTATATAATTTTTTACTGATTTTTCCCTATAGGTTTTCATCCCATATCCAAAGTTACAACACAAAAAGGTTTTTTTAAAAACATTTAAACATTTTTACTAAAAAATTAAGGTACTATTCAAATATTGTTAAAAATATTATAAGAAATAAAAAAAGTTGTACTATAAAAAGTAATTTTTAGATTGTTAAATGTTTAATTGATTGAAGTTTCTTGGCTGTCCATAGATATATTCGATTCATCTTTTCTAGACTGGCGTTTAGCGTCTCTATTTTTTACTTTTTTAATAGCCGAGCGGAAGTTGAAAAAAAATTTTTTAAAAGACTCGAAGCTTGTGCATTCTAATTAAAGAGAAATAGAAAAAAATTAGATACGCTTTTAAGTATAGAACTTCATATTTAAAAAATCCTTAATTTTAAATGATACTAACCTTTCAAAGCCGTTGTTAGGTTCGAATACAACTTTATTGCTTTCTTGCCTTTGGTTCCATCATATTTGTACTTCGGATCAACAATTATATTTCTTTAATCACTTTTATAACACTCTTCACTGAGAGCTTTACTAAACTGAAGAAAAATTACAGTTAATCTTAAATTGAAGAAAAAAAGAAGCCAAAGAAAAAAATAACCGTTATATTTCTTGCAGCAGAAAAACTCAGCTTTAAATCCACTCATAACAGACAATGTTGCTAAGTTTCAATATTCGTAAATGCGTTGACAAACAAAAATATAATAATACGTTATTTTTTTCCTTCAACCACTAACGAATACTTGTAGCAGACAAATTCCAGCAAAGTTCAGCTCATTATCGAATAATAACAGACAACATCGATTACTTTCAACTTTCTTTTATAAGGTGAATCTACTATAAAAAAGTCTACAAAACTGTCTTTAGCTGTGTCGTTGTCACGTACATTCATCGACATTTCAACATTTTCATACAAATTTCGCCTTGAGACCTAGTTTGTAAGAAGGAATCATAGATGAAAATATCAATATGACAAAGTCGCTCAAAAAACGCAACCGGGTTGTGACATGTACAAACATACATAAATACTTAATTTTCAAAGGTTTGTTATGCTTTCTCCTGCTTCAGAAACACGTTTTCATATATTTTTGTAATTATTTGACGTTTTCTAATTCGTCTGCGATATTTCTAAGCGTCAACAAAAAACGCACGCTCTGATGTCCTCACTTTTCATTTGCTTCGTAATAGCAGGGCTGTTACGCCAAAATTATGTCGTACCAAAACAATTGTTTGGGACCGGAATTTGACATTTGGATAATTTTAACAAATTAAAGTAATACCACATGAGTTATCGTAATTGTAACTTAAAAAACCAATGATGCAGTTACCTCGTACCCGAATTAGGGTTAAATCGTGCCTTGTATCGTTTTTCGACTTCCACAGTAGTGGTCTTCATGAAAGCTCGAAAGAACCTCGTAAACTCGAAAACATCGTAAACTTGCACAGCACACGTCAAAACAAACAAATTTCCCATACAAAGCGACTTGCACAAAAGTGGAAAGTTTTCGAGGCAAATTTGCTGAGCAAACCTGGAAAAAGAAACGTGAAAACTTTTGACATTTCAATGTCAATATTTTTGTATTGAATCAAAGAGAGGGTTTTTGATTTATGTGAAAAAAATAAAATAATGGAATAGGTAAAGCATATACTTTTAATTTTACTTTGTTTATTTACTTTATCAGCCTTTTTTTTGACAATTGCTCCATAGATACACTGGGCAACTTTATTTGGTGCCTCATGAAACTCTTCGGGGCAAACTTACGCTGAGCAAAAGTTCTAGGTTTTCTTGTTTGCATGAATACCACTAGTGTTATTAATGAAATATTTGCAAGGTAAATCAATAGACTAATACATACATAAATACTTTTATCTGGAAATGAGAGAAATTAAATTTAAAATTAACTTACACCAGGTGGAGTTACAACAACGGTTGACTTAACTTTTTCGTTTTGGTACTGAGAAATTTAAATGTATTTTGCACTTTTTTGTTGACTTTTATCGTTGGTATACATTTGTATTGTATTTAACACAACTAGTTTGCCACAAAACAACGAAATTCGGTCGTTGTTCCTTTGTTGAACGTTGTTTACTATTGCCTCTATTTGGTATTATTGAAACCATGTTTACCACCATCCAATGTTTACTTTCCACCGTACCTATGATGTTTAATTTATTGAGAGAATAAAAGTATCTATGTATATTAGTCTATGGGTAAATCAAAGAATTTTCCATTTAGAGATAAATTACCAAATTTCGTGCGAAAAATTCTCAGGAACTGAATACGGGGTATTATTTTTGTTGCAAAGTGTTACCACCTATCTCTGATTTACCTTGCAAATAGCGGGTGGACCATTTAAATGTTTCTAATGCCACGAAATTTCCATACTCCAAACGAAGTGGCTTGTCGATCGGTTAAATTAGCACGAGTTATGCGATAGAGAAAAGTGCGAGGGATGCCCAACTGCAAAGAATGGCGGCGACTGGATGTTGAAGGTGACCTTCCAAAATTGGCCTATGTTCTCAAGGACGACGTCGGCCTTGATGACTGGCATTACCAACATTGCCGATGGCATTGATGTGGTTTGAAGGCGCTCTCCTCATTGGATATTTTTTTCACGAGAACATCTAAATCTGCGCGTTGTGGTGGTGTGTACTATACTATAGCACTGGACTGACGGTTCGAACGCGGCTGTCATAAGCCGATGTGAAAATAAATTAAAAACTTGTAGAGTATCCAGGTGTGGGCTGGGCTTCTCATTAGCAATGAAAATACACGATAAAAATAATGAAAAAAGAATCCCCCAACGGTTGACGACCCTCGCAAACGTTATAAGGATATGTACCTGGAATGTGCGAACGCTATACATGATTGGTGCTGACATCCCAGCGATCCAGGAAATGCGATGGACAGGATATGGTTGCACCAGAAAGAAAAACTTCGATATTTACTACAGCTGCCATGAGCGTAAGCACGACTTTGGGTGCGGATTTATAGTTGGCAAGAAACTGCGACACCTAGTTTCAAGGTTCAACCCAGTGAGTGACCGCATAGCCACAATTCGCATCAAAGCGAAATATTTCAACATCTCGTTAATTTGTGTGCACGCACCGACAGAGGATAAAGATGATGAGGTCAAAGAAACATTTTATGAGCGTCTGGAGAAAGTATATGAACGCTGCCCCGACCACGACATTAAGATTATTCTAGGCGATTTTAATGCTAAATTGGGAAAGGAAAGTGTATTTCGACCAACCATCGGTAATCACAGTCTACATGATACCACCTCCGATAATGGAATAAGACTGATAGACTTCGCCGCTGCAAAGAACACGGTAGTTAGTAGCACACGATTCCAGCTTAAGGACATTCATAAGGCGACCTGGATATCTCCTGATCAGCGGACGAAGAACCAAATTGATCACTTGGTAATAGATGGCAGGCACTCTTCTAGTGTAATGGATGCACGTGTGATTCGAGGTGCCAATATCGACTCGGATCAGTACCTGGTGGCTGCGAAAGTTCGCACGAGACTCAGCAGGGCGAAAAACGTACGAAGCCGAACACAGGAATAGCTGGATAAGCTACAAATACCGGAGATATCAATGTCCAATCGACAGAAACTCTCTCTCCTGCTAGAGCAGAATACCCCCCCTCCCGAAGACCCAGATGCGCAGTGGAAGCACATCTCCCATTCTTTGGACACCGCTGCAAGGACTGTAATTGGCTATCAAAAACCGCAGAAGGATAAGCCATGGTACGACGAAGAATGTCGCATTGGAAATGATGAAAAAGACGCTGCACGTATGGCAATGAAACAGTTAGTTACAACGCGTGCTGCGAGTGAGCGGTACAAGAAGCTAAGAAGGGAGAAGCCATGGTATGACGAAGAATGACGCATTGGAAATGATGAAAAAGACGCTGCACGTACGGCAATGAAACAGTTAGTTACAACGCGTGCTGCGAGTGAGCGGTACAAGAAGCTAAGAAGGGAGAAAACCAACTATTTGGGCGGAAAATGGCAGTAGGACCAGACAGAGAGAGTGAAAAACCCGAAATGTGCAGGATGAATGGTGAATCCCGAAAAAGTTTTTCCAGAGGGTAAGAAGATTGAATGATGGGCTGCCCTACTGCAAGGACGAGAATGGGAATCTGGTGACTGAGAAGTAGTGTGTGCTCAAAATGTGGAGAGACCACTTTTCAGCACTACTCCACTCAGATTCTTCCAACGAAAGATCAGGAGGTAATTATAGTGGGAGATAATGTACATTGTACCAACCCATCCCCCCCCCCACCAAGACGAGATTAGAACGGAGATCTCCCGCCTTAAGAACAATAAAGCCGCTGGTGCGAATGGCCCACCCGCTGAAACCCACATGCATCAACTTATATGCGGTATATGGCTGGGGGGAATCTATACCCGACGATTGGAGTCTCAGTGTATTATGTCCTGGATCCGTGTGTTTTCTGTCTTTTATCCATCGCGTATAAGGTCTTGTCGAGCGTATTATGTGAAAGACTAAAGCCAATTATTGAAAACCTGATTGGATCTTATCAGTGTGGTTTTGGACCAGGGAAGTCCACGACTTACCAAATAGTCACGCTACGCCAAATCCTGGAAAAGACTCACGAAAAGCAAATCGATACATACCACCTTTATGTCGATTACAAAGCTGCTTTCGATAGCCCCATACGGGGAAAACTGTACGAAGCTATGTCTGAACTTGGTATTCCGACAAAACTTGGATCATATCGCAAGCGGATAAAAAACACCTGGGAGTTTTCGAGAGTAAAATTCTCCGTAAAATATATGGTCCTGTTAGGGAAAACGGCGAGTACCGACGTCGCTGGAACGCAGAGCTATTTAATCTACATTCTGACGTGGACATAGCTAGACGAATCAAATTGGGCCAATTGCGTTGGCTAGGCGAGCGCAAAAGGTTTTCGATAACGTACCCGATGGAAGCAGGAAAAGAGGACGACTAAGACTCCGCTGGAAAGACCAGGCAGAACAATCCCTCGGTATTACCAACTGGCGAGAAAGGGCGAAGGATAGAGCCAGTTGGAAGAATATGTTGAAATTTGTTTATTTATATAATATGTGTAAGACATCCGACCTCATGAGGTTGTAAAATAGTCAATAAAAGTAAAGGGTATCCAGGTGTGGAAGGTTTGAATGATCCACCCTGAATTTCATTAACAATTCTCCTTTGTGAAATGTCGAAATTTCGGTCCCCAGCTATTATCAGACAATTGTTTTCGTACGAAATAACTTTGGTGTAAAACCCTGTGATTGATTTTGCTTATGAAATTTTCACACAGAGCTGAGCAGTAAGAAAATGAGAAGTAACCGAAAATTTAGGGTTTCGAAATTTTCGTTATTATTTATACATGTACTTTTTATGGGAACGAAAATTTCATAAAATCAGATACGTGGCTTAAATCAGCTGAGTTGCACTTGAGAAGAGCTCTGAAATTACTTGTATAATTATACTATGATCGCACCTTTTGCAGTTTATCAATGTAGCCGGTCAATCGCCCTGATCAAGCTCGTGAAGGAGCAGTATGCTATCTTAGGGATGAGGCCCCGTTTGAGCGTATAGCTCTTCTGCAAATATACAAACAACATTGAGCCTTTCCCTATGGGGATTTTCCAAAGTAGTTTCCTATTCAGGATTTCGACTCTGTTTGGCAAATTTATGGTCTTTCTTAGGAAGCTTGGTTCCATATATTCTTCGTTTTATAAATAAATAAATGGTTTCCCATTACATCCCATGAAGGGACCGGGGAGAACTTCTCACAATCACTGAGCTGTGCGCTTTCCAGTTTTCACTCACTGATTGGGACCTACAGTTTTACACCGATTCCGGTATTTTGAGAAGCTTTTTCATGGCTTTATACTCGATAGTGTCGCCATCACTAAGCGAGGTGACTGTCGTCGAAAGAAATTTTAACGTGGTTGGAGCAGGGATCGAACCCAGGATCTCCTGTACAAGAGGCGCGCACACCACCCATTGCACCACCGACGGTCGTAATTAAACATATTTCCCATTTATCCGAGTTTACATTCAATCCTCTAGACGGGGCGATATTTTAATTACCCTTGATTGTAGCCTCCAGAGACTATACAAATGTTTCTCATAACATGTAATATCGTCAGCATAGCAGACTGGCTCAAATCCCTTGTTGGTGAAAATCATGACCTTGTGATGTGGCATAATTTGTCCCATATATGTATGTACGGTAATCGCCCCACAGCTAATCCACCTGAGCAATCCATTATTGCCCGGTCGAATTCATCTGAGAAATGGTTTATCTTCGTAGTTTGCATATTGTTAAAAGAACCCTGGATGTGTAAATGTATTGTTCACATTGTGGAGCAGCTCGTCTAATGCAGTTTCTACGCTCTTCTAGATCTCTAATTGATATAAGCGGGTTGTTTAAACTTCAGCAACTCCTCTTGTATCTGTAATTTGACCTTGCCGTCGATAATGAGCCCCATGGTTTTAAATAAGAAGGATATCAGGATTCACATAACTTGCCTTCCCCTTCTGCCAGGGCCCTGGGGTATATGCGTACGTTAGACATGTGGTGAATTTTCCGGTAAAATGGTCAACTAAGACCTCCATTTCATGTTGTAATGTGGTTGAAAACAATCCATTATGGCATTGACTGGCTGTTGCTACTGTTCCACTGCGGTGCCTGCTTCTCCAGCCGGAAAGTAGAATGCCTTTAGTACACCCACACAAAAATTAAGTTATGATTACCGAATTAGCCGTAACCGAATTTAGAGGTTGCCACAACTGAATTTAGAGGTCATCACAACCGAACTAGAGATTGTCACGCCAAATTACCGAGTCACAACCGAATTAGAGATTGTCAGAAAAATTTGTTAATGTTACGAATTTTCTTAATCGGTTTTGTTTTTACCGTTGTTTTATTAAACAGTAAAACTAGGATATTTTTAAATTACGATAAGAACAAAAGTTTTAGTTCTCTTCATTCACACACACTTATCATTCACAATTAGTTTATATTTCAACTTTTTAACTTTTACTGAAAGTCACTATTCCGACGAATTTATCTTCAACCCTTCACTATTGTGTTAAATCACAGATTTGTTTTTTGTTTTAAAATTCATTTATTTTTTTCGACCATTTAACTTATTTACAAACATATAATACGGATTAAAATATAACCATAGGGACTAATACAACTTATTCCTAACATTAAAAAATATTCTAAGGACTAACCATTCTACTACTTATATACTTTACAAAGCTTTCAGCATGAGTCGCTTACATATACTTAAATCATACATTCATAATTCTAATCAACGGCTACATGAGCTTGAACCCTAAAAAACTGGTCCAGTTAAAACTGGGTTATATTCAACTTTTACGACTTACAAACTAACACTTATCACTAACACTTAATACTACTTAAAACTACTATTTACATATTTACAATGTATACAAGTAAGGTGCAAATCACTGCGAGGTGTTAAAGACAGTGTTGCTAACGTCAAACTTCCCTGCTCTCCTATGGTAAAATAAAAGTCTATCGTCAACAAAAAGCATCCCCTCCCTATTCAGCGTAGCGAGGCTGACCGGTGCCCGATAACTATCTCCTAACAGTCTACCCAGATCCCCGTCATGGTCTAAACTGTGCCTAACTAATCCCCCATCCAGAGAGGCCGTCCTCTCTAGAAATTCCAGCGCCACCTTACCAGGAACACGGCAATCCTACCGAAATCCACCATCCCGTATACTTCAGCACTGGATGGGATAATATACGAGCCATCGTCAGCTCTTTGCGTCCGCATGCCCAAACAGCTCTTAAGGATGCGTCTCTCCATTTTCCTAAGTTTATCCATCTGATTGGAAGAGATTCCGAACCAGACTGGGAAAGCATAGGCTAAAATGGACCTGATGATCTGATTGTAGACCAACAAGCGAACCTCTGTCGAGAGGCCTCCACGGCAGCATAGCCCGTGGAGGTATGTGTGGAATATCCTTTTCGCCTTGACCAAAATGTGGTCAATATTTGAGCCTGTCAGTGTAGGCAAAGGGTCAGTCCCCAACCCGAAGGATAGGTTAAAAAGCCCTAGCCTCCGGTGGCAGTAACCGCCGCAGTCCCCGGAAAATAGTGGCCTCCGAATGTTACAGCCGGATCACAGTTGGTCAGGCGCAGAATTTCGCCTTCCACGCCATCAGCAGCGCCAAAATCGTCCACAATCGAGGTTCCTTGTATGTGGTCAGCAAGGAGGTTAGCCTTGCTCTCATCCACCTCCACCAGGGAGTTATCTGCATCCAAGAGGGCCGGTATTGACCTCCTAGCCCGGGCGCCGGCCACGTTGAGCACTCTCGAAAGGGTGCTGCAATTCACCCTTATACCGCGTAGGAATGTCGCCTTCCTATCCTGCTCGAACTTATAAATAGATCAGGACAATATTGCGCACGATAGCGCGCAATGACTGATACCCATACGCTGTCATCCGCTATTTATATCAGACACCAGGTTTTCTAAATCATTCTGGTAGTAGATCCACTATCCGTTATTTTTCCTTGTCGCTATAGTCGTTATCTGCAGATTTCCACCACCTGTGGCATTGCCGTCTCTTTTAAATCTGAACGAATTTAATCGATATTGCAGCGCATTCATCAAACTGGGTTGGCGAGCCATTATGTTGTAGCCAAGGTATACTCTCAGGCATACCATTAATCGCCCTGTTACAGATAGTCAAATAAGTGAAGCATACACATTAACATTACTTTGACATCGAATATTTACAAGTGAAGCTTTTAACCGAAACAGTATTTTCAAGAAACCAGACCTCAAAAGTGGATTGAGACACATAGATAGTATTTTTAAAGTTGCCGCTATAAAGACCCCTGAACTGCGAAATAAAGTTCGCCGACGATATCTATTGAAGAATGCAGTAAACGATCTAGAGTGGGTGAACTTCAGAAAATAAATGATCATATATCCCATAACATCATAAAGTATTCGTTCTTCCACTAAATAAAACCGGCAGAAAATAAAATGGATAAAATTGCAATGATTGAAAAGCCAATGAAGCCAAGTCCTAGACGAGTTAAAATGATTTTAAATAGCATCACATTTAAAACAGAAGAAGGAGCATTTAATGCATAAGAAGCTCTTGCATCAGAAGCTCTTGCATCAGTATAGTAAAATTAAACGAACTAAGGACAACAAATTCAAAATTTTTCTAGAATATAGTGAATTAATTGCTGGTAATATAGACTGTTTACCTCCAAAAGCTTCAATGGTTGTTACTCCAATTTCAGCCGAAATCCAATTGTTTAATTTAAATAACCACACTACGGACAAGTTATTACTTACTCTGGATGACGTTCGCTTGATAAATCTTGAATTCGACCGTCTTATCATTTTTTGTAAATTAGTGAGGAATATTCATTCTATGAAAATACTCGTATGTTTATGGTATCATTCGTCCCATTACGCCGAAAGAGAATGCTAACAGATTCTGAACCTTCGGCTAGAAGGGCTGCATCAGTGTCTGTACTTATACTCGTATATTTAAAGTATATGTACTTTATTTAATTAAACAAAATATAAGAATACTACAATACAAAGTTTAAATTAAAGGTTAACTAAGAACATATGTAGGTCGTCAACGAATTCTCCATCGATTTCTGTCTCTGGCAAGACATTTAATTTTGACCCACGATTGGCAATTTTGTTTATATTCCTTTTCCAGGCACAGCTTCCCCATATTAGGCGGTCTTCCTGACCTGCGCAATATGTGATGTTGGACGCCTAAGCTGATCTACGTCCATTTTCTTTTACGTATAGTCAATTTAATAGGGCTGCTACTTGTGCATCTTCAGAGGTCTTGATTAGAAATTGTATTAGGCCAGTAAATATGGAATATTTGCCTCAGACAACGATTGATAAATGTTTGGATCTTTTCTTTTGTCATCTTCGTCAAGTTCCAAGTAGGACAACCGTAAAACAGTACAGACTTCACACTGCAGTTGAATATTCACACTTTCGTCTTTTGTGAGATCTTCTTGTTACCCCATATTTTATAAAAGTGTAAGAATGCTACACCCCACCATCCTTGTAAATCTTGTAACCCAAATATTTGATTAATTTTACGTCTTCAATTCAATTACGTCTTCGAATGCGCATTAGACCGGGTCACGGAAAAAATTTACCAAAATCGAGGGCAAACATTAAAGATCACCTCGAGACAATTTAAAAAAAATCCTTTCCGAGCCCGTGAAAAACAGCCAAAATCTTTTTGATGTGTTAACATCTATAGGCGCGGGTACGGCCTAAACTCACAAAGAGAATATGTACAACCAAACACAAATTGTCCGACTGCGCTCACACAGATTGTCCGACAGCAATCACACATTGTTTGCTGTTAAACTCCTCCGAACCGGCTGGACCGATTTGTGTGCATATCGGGTAGGTCTCAGAATCTGCCAACATCTATTTTTCATATCCCTAAATGAGAAGGGTGACCCACCCCTATATAGAACACAGATTTGTCCGACTGCGAAACACAATTTGTCAAACTGCGAAAAATACACACTGATGTAGCGGCAGCGAATAGTCGTATTCATAGAGTAATCTCAGACTAGAGAGAATATTTGGGTCGTCTGACGTTTCCTTTCACACTCTTCGTGATGCGGTCGGTGTGATAGAGAGATGTTTGACGAAAAGTGATATACACCAGGTGGAATTACAATAACTTCTTGCTTTAATTTTTCATGCCATTTTGGTGAAAAACTGTGAAATTTAAATGTGTTTTAAACTTTTTTATTGACTGTTTTTGTTAGCATACATTTGAGTTGTATTTAACACAATAATTTTAACACACAAAACGAAATGCCGTTGTTGTTATTTTGTTCGTTGTTTTGAACCATTGCCTCTATCTGGTAGTAGTAAAGCAATTCTTTTCAACATCAAACGTAAATATCACACCAGGCCAAATGTCATAAATTTGGTGGGAGAACTAGTAGATCTACTATAAGTATTAATCTATGATTGTATTGTGTGGGTGCGAAGCACTCTCAGAGCAAGGAGAATAATGACGTGGTTATACGTACATATATATAAATATGATAGAAAGAGAGCAACGAAAATTGTGATCTTGTGTAGCGTATGTACGAACATAACAATGTATGTATGTACATGTGTCTGTTGATTAGCATTCTCTTTGTTTTTTGTGGGAATAAAACAAAAAGTATTAATCAAGAAAATAATGACACTTGTCTTTAAATATTTTTAAGTGTTATTAAGTATTAATATTATTTAAATGAAACGTCATCATATGATTGAACGCCTTTTTAAATTCTTTATATTAACTTCACCTGTCTGTATGCATGTATGCCGAAAAAATTTTCGATTGATTTTTAACCCTTTTACCGTGATCCAATCGAGCTGAAACTTCGCAGGTAAACTAATGGCGACGACAAAAATAAACTGTACTAATATGGGCGGGATTGCATAGAGGGGCGTGGTACTTCCCATACAAATCACAAATTAAAAATCCATTATTTCTGCTCCTGTTAACGGTATTTGAACAAAATTGGGTATGTTGGTTAGGTTTACATATTCAAAGATGTGCTGCAAATATGGGCGGGATTGGACAAAGGGGCGTGGGCATATATAAAGAATTTATAATCAAAAACTATGTTTATTATGGTAAGTCAAACAAAATGTGGGTGGGGAGCACTTTCAGAGCAAAGAGAATAATGACGTGTTATACGTATATAAAAATGAGATAGCAAGAGAGCAACGAAAATTTTGTGAACTTGTGTAGCGTATGTACGAATATAACAATGTATGTATGTATGTATATACAAGTGTCTGTTGCTTTGCATTCTTTGATTTTTGTGGGAATAAAACAATAAGTATTGAGCAAGGAAATAATGACACATGTGCTTGCTTAACTAATTTTAACTATTAATATTATTTAAATGTAACGTCATCATATGATTGAACGCTGTTTTTTATTTTCCTATGTAACATTTACTAATGTGTTCACAGAAATCGAACAGGTACCGTGTAACAAAAAGATGTTAACACATCGCCCGTGAGTTCGAACACTCATTGGATTTTTTTTATTGTAGTTTTTTTGTTTGTAACTCGATCGTAACATACAATACATCGTTGTATAAGTCTCGACGAGTACTGCAATTGTCTGTAGATGTCGCTGACGTACAACATCATTTTGTAATTGGGGCCTCATTTAATGCAGTTGCTACCCCTAAAACGTAAAAATATTTTTTCTTATTTTTTTCTTTAAAAACCAAGAACATTTTGCTTTGGAAGTACAATCCAGTTTTATTCAAAAACAAAAAAGTTAAGTTTTTAATTAGTGTATGAGAAATACATACTACAAGCTTACAAGGTCAGGAACATTTTTCTAATTCAGCTAAGCACCCTCACTGGCATGACTAGTTTCGAACTTCCTGACAAGTTCATCATCAGATGCCTAACTACTATGCCTGAATTGATACCATCGGTTGATCATCAATCGTATATATTCAAACTAAATTACGTAATCTACATATGCGGATGTATGTAATATAAGAAACAGAACGAAATGTTGGGGTGACCCTCGATTTTAGTGCTACAAAAAATAATAATTATTTGATACTTCAATATAATTGTTACTACATATTTTGATATATCTCTCACAATGGTAACTTGAGTAGAAATGAATTATCCCAGGAAAATATTTAAAAATTTGTCGACAGCGCTCAAAATATGCAATAATTTCCGCTAAAAAGTATAAATAATTTTTATTTAAAAAGTATAAATAATTGTTATTTCAAATTTTTTTTGATAGCTCCAAAAAGTATGCAATAATTTGCGGTAATATTTTTTAATTTTGTTTCTTGGGGTTCGCAAATCTTCCAAAAGATATGAACAAGTTCATTATGTGAGATTCAGCACATTTGTGCCGCCTACTCACTAAATCGCCTTCCCAAGTCTCCACCACTTTCCGCGCGGGACTGCCTCTGGAGGGTATTACGTCCTTCGTGGGGCTCATATGCCATTTACATTACATTTCATTACATACATTTACATTACATTACATACATTTCGCACTTCTTCTATGCGCAGCTTCTTCATAACTGAGGTTATATAGTTGTGGAGCAACTTCCACTTCTCTGAGCTAAACATTATTTCTACAACATTCTCCGAGATAATATCATGTCTGAGCTCGATGATAGCGTTGTTTCGATTTTCTACAAATCTTGGGCAACCAACGACAACATGCTCTGCATCTTCTTCCATATTAGGGCAACTTGGACACATCGGTGCGGTATCGAGTGCATTCTTAAATAGGTACTTCCTAATCCTCCATGGCCTGTTAGGTGGTAGTCCACTTCCCAGTGACTCCTTTTGATCCATGTTTCCACCTTCGGGATTAGTTTGTACATATGTACATCTACTATTTAGCGAGTTATCCCATCTATGTATGTATATTGCCACTGTCTCTTTCGGTTCCACGAACTCTCGTATTTTTTTTCCCTCGAACAATCTCCTTGACTCATCCGCCAGAATATCAATAGGTATCATTCCTGCAACCAGGGGCGGACTAAGGCCTAGGCAACCTATAATTATAATTATTGGGGCCCGAAAATAAGGCTTTAAATTTTTATAATTAATTTTTACTTCCATTTTAGTTTTATTATTCGATCTTTAAGATGTTATTTTCTTTAATAATTTTTCCGGTTCGAGATCAATTTTTATGAAAAAGTACTTTTATAACAAAAAGTACATTTTCATAGAATGTATTATTAAAGAAATAATTTGAAATTGATTATTATGGTGGATGGCTGGGAATATAGCTATTTCAATGCCCACCAAGGCATATCATCCGCTCCCTTCTCTACAAGTATTTAGGTATATTATCACACATTATAGGGATAAACAAATCTCAAGTAAGCGAGAATTGTCTAAAACTCGTACTTGTGCGAAAACATCCACAACAATACTTTGCCATAACCATCAATATTCACAACATTTCTTTCTTACGGAGGCTTTCATTGAAAGCCATTGCATATATGTTGTTTCAAAAAAAAAATACAGCAGAACAGTTGTCCGAGGCCTTCGGCCACGGACTGTCCCTGCAAGCTGTGTCAGAGACACGGCCATTAAGTTTAACGTAGAATACGCCATCCGATAAGACAGAAAACATATATAACAATAAATTCATTTGCTTATATTATTTATCATTTATTGTTATATATGTTTACTGTCTTATCGGATGGCGTATTCTACGTTAAACTTAATGGCCGTGTCTCTGACACAGCCTGCAGGGACAGTCCGTGGCCGAAGGCCTCGGACAACTGTCTGCTGTAATTTTTATATTTACCAACGGCATTTGATTCAAGTCCGTTTAAAAAAAAAAATATTATGTTCAATTTTTTTAAACTTAATTTAATTTATGTATTTTAATTAATATTTTTATTGAAATAAGTTCTGCGAATGTTGAGAGGGCCGCCCTAATATTAAAAAAGGTTTACCTTATCGAGTCTTCGCATTAGCTTTTGAGCGTTGTGTGAAAGCTTTACGCTTTATAATTCAAAATTAATGTTACAACAGCTTTATTGAAGCTTTCGCAAAAAAGCTTTATTACGTTAGCTTACTGTTTGTTTCACTTTTTACTAGATACATGTTACCAAGCAACATTAGCTTGCTGTTCGTTTCACTTTTTACTAGATACATGTTCCTAAGCAATGTTGAGCAACCAAAAACACTCAACCAAACACCACACATATGTTTGAGTGTATGTGTTTAAACAATTTTCATTTGAGAAATTAAAATACTAGCAATATATCAACCAATATGAAATGTATATCAAACGAAAGATAACATCTTCATTTACCTACAAAAAAAATTTTAAAAAAATTCATCTAGCCGTTTCCTCAAATTCAATGAAATAAAGATTACAACAATAAAAACCTGACATGACTCCTCATACCGTAAGGTAAGACGTATTCTACGTCAAAAGAAACAACAATTGCCGTGTTAGTATTCGATCTTTAAGATGTTATTTTTAATATTTTTCCGGTTCAAGATCAATTTCTATGAAAACGTAATTTTGGTATAAAAGAAAAGTGGTGTAAAAGAAAGTTTTTTTTGGGATTTTTACCTATATTTTCTAATACGGGTGAAAACTTGGAGAAAGTTATTTTAGAATTTTTAAATAATATTGATTTAGACATCACTAACAGTGTGGGACAGAGTAATGATAATACGTTTAATATGTCAGGTAAAATATAAGTAATTCCAATCCAGAATAAAAAAACATATTTTTTCTGCCCATTTTATTACATGCGGAAATCATTCATTAAATTTAATTGGAAACGCTGCTGCCGAAAGTCGCATGGAAATTACCACTTTTTTCAACATCGTTCAGGAATGGTACGTATTTTTTTCAAGTTCTACACATAGGTGGAATGCATTACAAAAATTTAGTAAGGGCAAACACTTGAGTATTAAACCTATTTGTGACACCAGGTGGTCTGCTCGTTTCGATGCTGTAAAATCCTTAAAGGAAAATTATGAAGAAATTAAACATGGTTTATGTAATTTTTCCTCAAACAAATATGAAAAACCTTGATACATTTGAGTAGGTACTGTTACTTTATGGGAAAAACTTTAGGGGGAATGAATGCTTCGAACAAGACTCTTTAACAAAAAGACGAATCCCTAAATACTGCAGTTTTAATACATGATTCATTGATAGATTTCATACAAAGTGTCTCCAGTTGGCAATACCAAGTGTATGCATGGATTCGTCAACCTGATCCCTCCAGCGGGGTCTTGGTCTTCCTATTTTTCGTCTTCCTCCGAGTTCGGTTTCGAAAACCCTTCGTGCTGGTTCGTCTTCAACCATTCTACTGACATGGCCTAGCCAGCGCAATTGCGTTATCAGGATGAAGCTCATACAGCGCATGATTCATGCGTCGCCGATACTCGCCGTTGTGCACTATAGGGCTACAATTTTTTTCTCGAAGACTCCTACAGATGTTTCGTCTGCTTGCGATAGGACCCAGGATTCTGCGCCATAAAGCAAGACAGGTTGAATGAGAATCTGGTACAGCTGGACTTTTGTTACTCAAGGCTGAGGGCTTTATCTCTAAAGTGCTTGCTTAGCCCAAAATAACATATATTCACAAGCACAATTCTCCGCTTGATCTCAAGGCTGACGTTGTTGTTTATTACGGCAGATCCGAGGTATATAAATTCATCAAATACCTCGAAGTTATAACGGTTATCAACGTTCACGCTTTGGTCTAATCGCGTGGAGGCCCTGTTCGTTGAAACCATTTATTTTGTCTTGTCCTCATTCACCGTCAGACCCACTTTTGCTGAATTTTTCTCAATTCTCGAAAAAACCGCAGTAATTTCTCTAATTGTGCGCCCAATGATATCTATATCATCAACATACGCGAGCAGCATGTGAATTTTGCTGCTGATGGTTTTATTCAAGTTGACTACAGCTTTTCTCATAATGATCTCCATTAAGATGTTAAAGAGATCGCACGATAGGGTGTCGCCTTGCCTGAGGCCTCGCTTAGTTTCGAAAGGTTCGGTAAGATCCTTACCAACTTTCACTGCGGATTTGGTGTTCGTCAAGGTCATCCTGCAAAGGCATATGAGTTTTTCAGGAATACCAAGCTCAGACATTGCTTCATAGAGTTTCTCCCGTATCGGACTATCGAAGGCCGCCTTATAATCCATAAATAGATGATAGGTGTTGATTTGTTTTTCGTGTGTCTTCTCCAGGATTTGGCGTAGCGTGAAAATCTGGTCAGTTATCGATTTTCCAGGCCTAAAGCCACACTGCTATGGTCCAATCAGGTCAGTGATAATTGGTTTTAGTCTTTCGCATATTATACTTGATAGAACCTTATATGCTATGGATAAAAGGCTTATTCCACGGCAGTCGGGTCACCTTTTTTAAATATGGAACATAGTACACTGAGACTCCACTCGCCGGGCATGCATTCATCTAACAAAATTTTCAGCTCATTGCCGCCAGCCTTAAATAGCTTCGCCGGTAATCCATCGGCTCCTGCGGCTTTGTTGTTATTAAGCCGGACAATAGCTGTTCTGACCTCGTCTTGGTTAGGAGGGGGGCAATCGACGTCGTCGTCGAAATTTTGATCGATTGTCCCATCGTCATTGGATGTCTCAGATACCAGTAGCGCGGAAAAATGATATCTCCGTATTCCCAACATGCTCTGCACATCTGCGACGAGATTTCCGTCTTTGTCTTTACAGAAGGGGGGCCCCGAACCATGTCCATTAGTTCCGTTTTTAAATAATTCTACTAATTATGACAAACTAATTGACGAGTGTGCAGAATTGGAAGTGAGAAAAAAGGCAATACAACTAATCAATCTGGGTATACGAGTATTTGTTTAAGCATTATTGGTTGATTTAATAAATTATGTTCATGTTTGTTTGTTTTAATAAAATATAATTATTTAATTTTTGAATATGTATATTATTATTTTTTTCATGGAATCCGATAATTTAATAGAACTACATACTATATGCTTTAAAACCAAACTACTAAACGCAAAGTATGTGTCATGATTGAAAAATAGGCCCGAAATTACAATGTTGTCAAGGGCCCGCTTTAGCCTTAGTCCGCCACTGCCTGCAACTGTACCTGCAGCTTCGTTGGATGTCGTGCGGTAAGCATAGCACGTAACGGGTTTTTCAACAGAGAATTGGCCTGAGCAACAACTTGAAAATGATTCGGATTTTCATCGGAAAATCATCTTCGGCGATGATGCTCATTTCTGGCTGAATGGCTTCGTCAATAAGCAAAATATCCGTTATTGGTCAGACAGCAATCCACACGTAATCCATGAGTCATCATTGCATTCCGAAAAAATTACGGTTTGGTGCGGTTTATGGGCCGGGGCGTCATTGGGCCGTACTACTTCCGCAATGATCAAGACCGGCACATTACAGTGAATGCGAATCGCTACCGTTCAATGATAAGCGAATATTTTTGGCCCCAATTGGATAATATGGACTTGGAGGACATGTGGTTCCAACAGGACGGCGCCACAAGCCACACAGCGAATGCCACAATCAATTTATTGGAAACCAAGTTTGGTGAACGTGTTATCTCACGAAATGACCCAGTCGATTGGACGCCTCGGTCGTGCGATTTGACGCCGTTAGATTATTTCCTGTGGAGCTACGTCAAGTCTATGGTCTATGCTATGCCAACAAGCCAGCGACGATTGATGAACTTCGTACGAATATCGAACGTGAAATTGCAGCAGTATCGGCCGAAAACCGTCGAAAATTGGGTTCAGCGTCTGGACTGCTGCAAGCGTGCCCGTGGTGGCCATGCAAAAGAAATCGAGTTCCATACATAATGGCATCGAAAGTACTTTCACAGGAATAAAGAATTTCATTGGTATCTAAAACCGGTTTTGTTTTATTTAAAAAAAAACTTTTGTAGCGCTCTTATTGAAAACCCCTTTATTAAGGCACTCAACCTCTGCATCGATGAGATTTTACTCCTGAAAGCAGCACTTAGAAAACTTGACCATACTGGTGCTTCGTATAGCAGTGAGGAACTGACCAATCTGGATATCAAAGTCATCCATCATTCTCGATAGGGCTGAACTAACATTTGCCGATTTGTCTCGGATATACTCTATATGAATATTAAATATTAGTATCGAGTCTATCTAACCCCTAGATATTTTAGCTCATCCTTATATATTTATTTTTAGCGTTTCCTTCCTTCTACGACTATTTATCAGTCCAAGTTCCCTCCTTTGCTCCGCTAGCTGGAGTCCGGCTTTAATCATCCAGGACCTAATAGCGTTTATCGTCTCATTTGCGGATATTTCCACCTCATCGATGTGTCTTGCAACGGTGGCCACTGCTATGTCGTTTGCAAACCCGAATATATTAGACTCGTCTGGTATTTCTAGCGTTAGAACTCCGTTGTACATAATGTACCAGAGCAGTGTTCCGATAACCGACACCTGAGGGACTCCCGCAGAAACATCAGATGTTACAGGTCCATCTTTCGCCTCACAGCATAGTTTCCTATTAAATATAAATAAGTTATTTTTATACAATAAATGTTATTACTTAAATCAATTGAGATGTAAGTCTTCATTAGCACCAAACTCAAAACTTATAATATAATACAGGGTGGTTCAGTCACACTTTCGTGCAATCTCTTCAACATCTTAAGTTAGATAATAATGAGAACATACGAACAAGACCATTAACACCAAAAGCCATATGTTGCTGGCGTATGCTGACGCCATAGACATTATTGGGCGAAATTTGGGAGAGGTTACTGCATTATTTTCAAGAATCGAAAAAGAATCAGCGAGGGTTGGCCTTTCTGTTAATGAGGGTGTCAACGACTAGACAAACCTCTCAACTTGCTCCGCACTTGAATAAATAGATGCTATTTTGGGCTCAGCAAGCAGTTTAAAAACAAAGCCCTCTCTCAACGGTCAAAGATCCAGCTATACCAGACTCTCATTTTACCAGTCCTGGCACATGGCTCCGAAACTTGGGTCATATCGCAAGCGGATGAAAAACACCTGGGAGTATTCGAGAGGAAAGTTGTCCGTTAAATATATGGTCCTGTTAGAGAAACTGCGAGTACCGATGTCACTGGAACCAAAAGCTTTATGATTTATATTCTGACGTGGACATCTCTAGATGAATAAAATTAGGCCAGTTGCGGTGCCAGTGCGAAAGGTTTTCGATAACGTACCCGATGGAAGCAGGAAGAGAGAACGACCAATACTCCGATGGAAATACCAGGCAGAAAAATCCTTGGTATTACCAACTGGCGTGAAAAGGCGAAGGATAGAACCAGTTGGAGAAATATGTTAAAATTAGTTTAATTTGTTTGTTTAGTTAATATGTGTAAGACATCTGATCACATGAGGTTGTATAATAGTCAATAAAAGTACATCAATAAGTAGAAAGCGAACCACAGACTTCCCTACAGGAACAGTGACGGTCATTTGACCGTCTATTATTATATACTGTAACATCATCAGAAAACTGCTCGTGAATTAAAAATTTTCAACGAAACGAAGACAGCAAGAGAGAGAACAGAGAAACGAAGAGCTTCACTCGTTTTTTTTGTTCTCTTCTACTAGGATTGCCAAATTGTGCCGGTTTTTTCTTTTCCACTTGTACATCCTCGTTTATTTATAAATACCAGCGAAGCAAAGAGGATGAAGGGGTAGAGAAGAAAATTTACTAACGGAGTGGAATGCCAACTAATAAAACGACTGAAGCGCCTCGTTTCTCTGTTCTGTCTTACTCTCTTTGTTTAATAAAGTGTGGCTAATGAAAGCCGCTACCAAAAAAAATTAATAACTTTTCTATGGCACATGGCTCCGAAACTTGGGTCATATCGCAAGCGGATGAAAAACACCTGGGAGTATTCGAGAGGAAAGTTCTCCGTTAAATATATGGTCCTGTTAGAGAAACTGCGAGTACCGATGTCACTGGAACCAAAAGCTATATGATTTATATTCTGACGTGGACATCTCTAGATGAATAAAATTAGGCCAGTTGCGGTGCCAGTGCGAAAGGTTTTCGATAACGTACCCGATGGAAGCAGGAAGAGAGAACGACCAATACTCCGATGGAAATACCAGGCAGAAAAATCCTTTGTATTACCAACTGGCGTGAAAAGGCGAAGGATAGAACCAGTTGGAGAAATATGTTAAAATTAGTTTAATTTGTTTGTTTAGTTAATATGTGTAAGACATCTGATCACATGAGGTTGTAATAGTCAATAAAAGTACATCAATAAGTAGAAAGCGAACCACAGACTTCCCTACAGGAACAGTGACGGTCATTTGACCGTCTATTATTATATACTGTAACATCATCAGAAAACTGCTCGTGAATTAAAAATTTTCAACGAAACGAAGACAGCAAGAGAGAGAACAGAGAAACGAAGAGCTTCACTCGTTTTTTTGTTCTCTTCTACTAGGATTGCCAAATTGTGCCGGTTTTTTCTTTTCCACTTGTACATCCTCGTTTATTTATAAATACCAGCGAAGCAAAGAGGATGAAGGGGTAGAGAAGAAAATTTACTAACGGAGTGGAATGCCAGCTAATAAAACGACTGAAGCGCCTCGTTTCTCTGTTCTGTCTTACTCTCTTTGTTTAATAAAGTGTGGCTAATGAAAGCCGCTACCAAAAAAAATTAATAACTTTTTTCTATTTAATGAATCTGTTTAATTTTTTTTTATGTTGCATATTGATTTGTAGACTTAACAAAAATGGATAACTGGGACACTGAAACAAGTGTTTGGATTGTCCGCCGCTATCACGCACTGGAGTCCGTGGTTTCGGTCCAAAAAGAGTATAGGCGCACGTTTGGCGGCAATGGACCATAATGAGACTTGTTAACAATTTTGCAGAGCATGGGACAGTCAACAGAGGTCCTTACCATCGAAACCCTTCAGTTCGGATGGAGGAAACAATCGTTGCGGTAGCTGCTGCCATATAAAACAATCCAAGAGTTTCGAAAAGAATCTTATCTGCTCAAATGGGTATATTTTTTGCAGTCAATTCTGCACAAAGATTTGGACTTATTCCCATATATAATTCAAATGACCAACAAACTGAACGCAGCAGACTTCCCGATTCGCTTGGAATTTTGCCAGAAGATGCTTTTTTGCCAGAAGATGCTTCAAATGGTGGAAGAGGACGGAAACATGTTGAATTGTATTTTCATGTCTGACGAGGCCTATTTCTATTTAAACGGCAACATAAACAAGCAAAATTGTCGAATATGGAGTGCTTCCAACCCACAGATATTTCATGAGACGAAATTGCATCCACTTCGTGTCACAGTGTGGTGTGCAGTTTCATCACGCTGCATTGTCGGGCCCTATTTCTTTGAAGAAAACGGTCACACCGTTACGACTACTGGAGACCGTTACTTGAGCATTTGAGAGATTTTTTCTATCCATAATTACGCCGAATGAGAATTTCTTTCAACTCTGTGTGGTTTCAGCAAGATGGTGCAACTCCTCACATAGCCCAGCTTGTTATGATAAGCTGATATCGAGAAACTCCACATTCCGTTGTCCCCCCAGGTCGCCTGACCTTACTGCACCTGACTTTTTCTTGTGGGGTTATTGCAAACAGGAAGTCTACAAATCAAAACCAACAAATTTGAATGAACTAAAGCAATCCATTCGAAAAACAATTGCGGCTATTCCTGTCTCAACTCTCCAAGCAGTAATGAACATCTTTTTGGTAAGATTACGCACATGCATCAACGAGCAGGGGGTACATTTAAATTCTATTATTTTTAAAACTAATTAAGCTATATTTAATAAAATTGAATGAGCTTTAACATGAATAAAAGAAAAATTAATTTCATACACTGAAAAAAAAGTTACCTGAGTCTTAATGTAGCAATATTCATCAGCCACCCTGTATTTAAGTACACGAGCAGTTTTTTGCTGAAGTTATTGTATCCATAGATTAATTTATACCAAAGAGGATGAATAAGGATAGAGAAGAAAACAACTACGCAATTTGGCAACCCTCGTAGAAGAGAACCAAAAAGTCACAACTTGATTATTTCATACTTTTTACAAACTTTATGTACTTTTATTTAAACATGTTTGGAATTTCTATAGTTAGATACAATAACATCATGAAAAATATGCTCGTGCAGTGATGCCAACTTGGTGGCTTCCCCGCTACTTGTGGTGATTTTTGATCTCCAAAAACCACTGTTTTAGTAAAGTAGAGTTTTTTCAAAAAAATCACTAGGGTGGCGATATTAACTGTAATTATAGATAACACTGTGGCACATATTTAGGGTATTCAATAAAGAGGGTGTTTTCAAATGAATTCGACAAAGATATTTTACGACTATTTAACTAATTATTCATCAGACCAACAATATTAGAATATCGTGAGGTAATCTAAATTCAAAAGTAACGCTATTTGCGTACAGTTCTAATGGGTCTGGACAATGTGGTTATGTGACATAAGGGCAAAATATACATACACATTTATAACAACAAATTTGTTTATAACTCGGAAATTCAGTGTACTGTTTCCAAAAATTGTTTTACCAAGTTATGATAGTTTTTGAATTCACTTAAATAAAAAGATTTTGTTAATGTCTAAAGCCATTAAAAACGTTCCTCAAACAAAGTTGTAATTGTTTTCTACTCTCACCTTTTTTTTAAATATTGCCTTACTGGCGCTTTTACGTAAATTTTTTTTACTAAATTGACATTCGGACACATGACTTTAAAACGGCAGTTACACCTAAAATGCGATAATCTTTGTCGGTGTAAATGCCGTATAAGACTCCTTGTGAATACCGTAATTGGTTATAAAACGTAAATCCTTTCTATTATAATAATATAATAAAGTTACAAACGTAGATTCAATATATAATAAACTTATATATATATTTAGGTCTTAAATATATTAAAGTATTAAATCGTTTTGAACTTAAAGCTGTTGCCTTTTTGGTGTGCTTACATTGTATTGGTTTTTGTAGCGTTTTTTTTACATATTTTAATAGTAGCGATTTTTGCTTCGGAATAGTTGGCAACACTGTGCTCGAGTATTGAAATATTCAACGAAGACACTAGACTAGTAAGAGAGAGAGCAGGATTCTACTCCGTGAGTAAATCTCGTTAGAACAGATGTTTTAAATTTTTTCATTGTGGTTGATCGTTTCAGCTGTCAAACTCATATGTACTTTGTTTTTGTTCCATTTTGTTTCCTGTGTTGTTGGTATGCTTACCTGTATAGATTGACAACTTAAACGATTTAAACAAAACAAAATGCCGGTTGTTGCTGCCTACAACAACAACAACGTCTACTGCTGCTACTTGGTTATTTTACTACGGTTCAGCTCATAGAATAATACCTACAATAGAAGCTTTTATTCGCTCAATAAATTAAACGTCATAGGTACGATGGAAAGTAAACATTGGATGGTGGAAAATATGGGTTCAATAATACCAGATGGTGACAATAGTATACAGCGATCCACAAAGGAACAACAACCGAATTTCGTGTTTTTGTGACAAACTAGTTGTGTTAAATACAATACAAATGTATACCAACGATAAAAGTCAACAAAAAAGTGCAAAATATATTTAAATTTTTCAGTTCTACACCAAAACGACAGGAAAAAGTTAAGTGAACATATTTTGTAACTCCACCTGGTGTAAGATAATTTTAAATTTAATTGCTCTCATTTCCTCAAACCTACGGTGAAGAGTGTGAAATGAAACGTCAAATGAGAGAATAAGTTTATCTACGTATGTATTATTCTATGGTTCGATGATGAACTTGTCACGGAGTTCGAAACTAGTCATGCCAGTGAGTGTGCTTTCTTGAATTATCTATTATTCCAACGAAAACCCAAGCATTTTGCGCTTAGGAAAATGTATCCGATCTTGAAAGCTTGTAGTACGAACTTCTAGTACATTAAAATTCAAAACTAACGGAAATAAGGTCATTACCATAATTTCAAACCGACAACGTAAGATGAGCCATGCGAAGCTTATAACACAAACAATACTACCCGAAGCTGCGAAACCCCAGAGGAGAATATCCCTAAGACCGGCCACGCAGAAAGTTTTATAACAAAAACTTGTGGGTTCATATTTTTTGGCGTAGAATACGTCTTACCTTACGGTATAGGGAGTCATGTCAGATTGTTATTGTTGTAATATTTATTTCATTGATTATGAGGAAACGGCGAGATAACTTTTTTTAAAAATTTTTTTGTAGGTAAATGAAGATGTTATCTTTCGTTTGATATACATTTCATATTGGTTGATATCTTCCTAATATTTAAATTTCTCAAATGAAAATTGTTTAAACACATACACTCGAACATATGTATGTGTGGTGTTTGGTTGAGTGTTTGAGATTTTGAGCGTGAACACAAACTATGCTGCTGTTTCAGTGTGGACACAAACCTTCGGCTGTTGTTTTGATTGATGAAATATTGAAATTTCGTATATTGACTTATGTATTTAAGTGAAACAAAATGTTAAATGTGAATTTGAATTTAACATGGATATATAATTATAAAAAATATAAATCAAATTTATTTGCGTCTGTTATTTATCATTTATCCTTACTCTTTTAATTTAAAAACATATTTATCCTATTTTTCCTACCATCAGCTTACGTTTTGTACTTTGTCTTCCTCATCAAAAAAAAATCCAATGAACTCATCGTCTTTGTAATTTAAGAAGTTTTTCTTTGCTTTTCCTTAAAGACACTTATTTCTCATACTCACTTTAGATTTATTGTTTGTTTACAACATCTACAGTCACCGAAGGTGTCAAGACTCTGTTATCGATGTTATCTACGGCAACTGGCAAAAGTTGCCGTACATAATACTAATTTTTATTTCAGTGGCGTTGTCAGTTGACTGCGCACTGAAGTTTGGTTGCCTTCCATAATCGACCCATAAAATTTTCCCCAAATATGTGTATTTTACATTTCCCAAAGAGAGAGATTTCCATAAATTTAACCAAATTGCATTTTGTGTGCGCTTTTTCAGCGAAAAACTGTATACAATTGGATTCTCAATAACTGCAGAAGTATTCAGCGACATTTCGAATATTCTTGATTCGATAACGATTGTCATGATCCAATAATTCAACATTTCGATCAAAATCTGTCTATTTCGACTGCGGTAATTAGGCCCCTGACCTGGAAGTTCGAAACATTTTTGGAAATATTCTGCTACTTCTCGGACAAGTACAGCTACATATCACACAGACACATTTCCACTACCACAATCAATCCAACATATTACATTTTGTATTTAAAAATTAATGGTTTCGACAAACAAACATCCATTTCGAGGTAGAAGACGAATTTATTTACCTCGGATCTGCTGTGAACAGAAACAATGTCGTCAGCTTAGAAATCAAATGGAGAATTTTGCCTCCAAACAGCTGATATTTCGAGCTAAAGCCCGGAATTCAGTTTTTATGAAATTGTCGTTGCCCTAAAAAGTACGTGTATAAAAAATCAACCGAAAAAAGAGGAAAATATATTTAAATAGCGCACTTCTGTACCAAAACGACATGAAAAAGTTATGTCACCAGTTATTGTAACTTCATCAGGTGTAAGATGGTATTCGTCGAATATCTCTCAGTTGCAGAAACGTACGACGAAAAGTGTGAAGCGTCAAATCTGTTTCATATCTTTTTGGTATAGAACTGTGAAATTTAGGGCCTGATGAAGATGACAAATTTGTGTTCATCTCTAATTCCACTTCATACATCTTCACATACTACGTTTACTGAAAAAGTGTACATTGACGAAGCTTTACATTTTTATTCGATTTCATGATAATTTTGATTGGATATTATAAATATACTTGTTAGCATACATAAAACCTGTTTTTTTCTCCTGCTAAACTAATTTTTCGACGACTTTGTATGGGGTGCCGCTTAAAATCGCTTAGTTCTCCCATAGACGAATTTAGTATAGACACATTAATTCTCTCATCTGACGTATCATTTCACACTCTTCGTCGTAGGTTTGTGGAAATGAGAGAAATTCGACAACAATTAACTTACAGCAGGTGGAGTTACAAGAACTGTTGCCTCAACTTTTTCATTTCGTTTTCGTATAGAACTGTGAAATTTAAATGTGTTTTGCACTTTTTTGTTGACTTTTATCGTTAGCATACATTTGTATTGTATTTAACACAACTATTTTGCCACAAACACACGAAATTCGGTTGTTGTTCCTTGTCTAGACGTTGTGTACTATTGCCTCTATCTGGTATTATTGAACCCATGCTTTCCACCATCCAATGTTAACTTGCAACCATACCTATGACGTTTAATTTATTGAGAGAATTAATATGTCTATACTAAATTCGTCTATGAGTTCTCCATACCAAGTCGTGGAAAAATTAGTTTAGCAGGGAATAAAAAAACAGGCTTATTGATTATTGAAATAATGTAATGTAACACAGGGTCGCCAGTTTTTTTAGGCGAAATCCCCGAAATGTTATTTTTAATCCCCGAAAATCCCCAAAAAAAATTTAAAATCCCCGGAAAAATCCCCATAGTTTTAAAGGAAGTTCGAGAAAGTTTTAAGTTTTAAAATAAAATTTTTCTTTAGAATTCAGTTTAACAAAACGAAAACTTAAATATTTAAAAATGTAAACATAATAAATCATTATATTATTATTAAATTATAAATATTATATTATCATTATTTTAATAAAAATTAGTTACAACAAAAAGATTTGACAAATGAGATCTGGATTTTGATCTGGACATTGGTTAAAAGTCGTTAAGGCTTAGTATATCAAATACTTACGTCTCATAATCTTCAGATTCATCTACTTCATTATTTGTTTTGTAAATAGTTTTAGTATTTCTCGTTATTTCTTCTCCACTGCTTCTATTCTTTTCAGCAACGCTAAATATCAAAAATGTTTGTTACTGGTTTTATTGTTGTCATCACGAACAGTCTTGCCTGTAAAACATTTTGATATTTTTTTGGGACTGACAAGTGCATAGAGTAAATCTTACTAGAGAGAATATTTGACTCATCCGACGTTTCCTTTCACACTCTTCGTGATGCGGTCGGTGTTATAGAGAGATGTTTGACGAAAAGTGACCTACACCAGGTGGAATTACAATAACTTCTGACTTTAATTTTTCATGTCGTTTTGGTGCAAAACTGTGAAATTTAAATGTGTTTTACACTTTTTTATTGACTGTCATTGTCAGCATACATTTGTGTTGTATTTAACACAATAATTTTAACCCACAAATAATAAATAATTAATAAATACATCTTAAATTTTCATCCCCAAAAAATCCCCGGATCCCCATACCAAAAAAACAATCCCCTGTTTTGAAAAAAAATCCCCAATTTGGGGATAAATCCCCTAAACTGGCAACACTGATGTAACATAATAAACCGTTAGTAGTGTTCGTTACGTGTACGCGTGCGCACATGTTTTATAAAAATATGTTAATAAAATATAAATTTTAATGTACATAAATATTAAAAATGATTAATAATTTTTTTATTAATTTGGGTGGTCTATACTCCTCGGAAATGTGGCTCTTGTGCATGAGATCGTGGGAGCAATCCCTGCTCTCACCACCTTAAAAAATTTCTTTTGACGGGGGCCACCTCGCTTAGTAATGGCGACACTATCGAGTATTTAGTCATGAAAAAGCTTCTCAAAATACCATTCGGAACCGGCGTAAAACTGTAGGTCCCTATCAGTGAGTGTGAAACTAGAACGCGCACAGCTCACTGGTTGTGAGAAGCTCTCCCTAATCCTTACATGGGATGTAACGCGAAACCATTTTATACTCCTCGGAATATATGGTATATACAGTGGTATTGGGGTTGTATACAGTTCTTTATATTTTCTCTTCAGCATTGAGGACTACGCTTCCAACGTTTATATTTACAATTTAATTCGACTGTAGGTACTGATTGCATTAGAGTATCCAATCGATTAACCGTTGTTCGATTAATCGAACAATTTTCTTCACAAATTTACTCGAGTACTTTAAAATGTCTGATTAATAGGGTAATTTATTCCGATTAATCGAATAAATCGAGAAAGTGAATATAATATTCTCATTTAATCAGGGGGTTTCTATGGCACAGCTGATCGAAAAGGTACTGGGGAAATGATGTAGAATGAGAGACCAAAGAAGACAGGAACTAATTTTAAATAGTGTTTATTGATACTAATGACAACTAAATTATGTTTCATGTTGTTTATATTGAACCAATTGAAATTTTATGTCCAACGACAGTGTAAAATTGGTAAAATACAGCAGCAAATAAAACTCTATGAAATGGCCTAGTTCCTCGTCGTTATAAATAGGCATCGAAGAGAGTAATGGAAACTCTTAAGTCTTACTCTATGATTTAATACAATATTACAATTACTTACTTACTTATCCGGCCTCTAACAACCCGGGTCAGGGACCTTACAAAACGAAGATAATATATTTCGCCAACCAGTTCGATTTTTGCCTTATCTCTCCAATTGGTAATACCAAGTGTACCCATTGATTCGTCAACTTGATTCCTCCAGCGGAATCTTTGTCTTCCTATTATTCACCTTCCTTCAAGTTCGGTTTCGAAAACCCTTCGTGCTGGTTCGTCTTCATCCATTCTACTGACATGGCCTAGCCAGCGCAATCGCGTTATTTTGATCCGCTTAGGCCGGGGCCACACTGGCGTTTTCTTGTCGCGCATTTTCAAAAGCTCTAACGCAAAATAAAAGCTCAACGTTGAGTTGTATACGTTGATTGTGTATACTCCTACGAAAGCTTTTAAAAACGCGCGACAAGAAAACGCCAGTGTGGCCCCGGCCTTAACTATGTCGATGTCGAGACAAAGCTCATACAGCTAATGGTTCATGCGTCGCCGATACTCGCCGTTGTGCACTATAGGGCCATAAATCTTCCGGAGTATTTTTCTCTCGATGACTCCCACAGATGTTTCATCTGCTTGCGAAGGATTCTGCGCCATAACGCAAGACAGGTTGTTTGAGAGTCTGGTATAGCTGGATTTTCGCCATTCGAGAGAGGGCTTTATCTCTAAAGTGCTTGCTTAGCCCAAAATAACATATATTCGCAAGCAAAATTCTCGGCTTCATATCAAGGCTGACGTTGATGTTGTTTACGGCAGATCCGAGGTACATATATAAATTCGTCCACTACCCCGAAATTATATTGGTTATCAACGTTCACGCTTTGGTCTAATCGCGTGGAGGGCTTGCTCGTTGAAACCATTAATTTTGTCTTGTCCTCATTTACTTCCAGACCCACTTTTGCTGATTACTTCTCAATTCGCGAAAACACCGCAGTAACTTCTCTAATTCTGCGCCCAATGATATCGATATCATCGGAATACGCGAGCAGCATGTGACTAGTGCTGCTGATGGTTTTATTCATATTGACTGCAGCTTTTCTCATAATGATCTCCATTAAGATGTTAAAGAGATCGCATGATAGTGTGTGGCCTTGCCTAAGGCCTCGCTTGGTTTCGAAAGGTTCGGTAAAATCCTTACCAACTTGGTGTTCGTCAAGGTCATCCTGCAAAGGCGTATGAGTTTTGCAGGAATACCAAGCTGAGACATTGCTTCATAGAGTTTCTCCCGTATCGGACTATCGAAGGCCGCTTTATAATCAATAAATAGATGATAGGTGTTGATTTGTTTTTCGTGGGCCTTCTTCAGGATTTGGCGTAGCGTGAAAATCTGGTCAGTGGTCGATTTTCCAGGCCTAAAGCCGCACTGGTATGGTCCAACCAGGTCATCGATAATTGGTTTGTCTTTCGCACATTATACTTGATAGAACCTTATATGCTATGGATAAAAAGACTTATTCCACGGTAGTTGGCACAGAGACTTGGGTCACCTTTTTAAATATGGGACATAGTACACTGAGACTCCAATCGCCGAGCATGCATTCATCTAACCAAATTTTGCTAATGAGCTGATGCATGAACTTTATCAGCTCATCGCCGCCAGTCTTAAACAGCTCCGCCGGCTCATTATTTAATATAGTAAACTTACCTATTATATGTATATGCATTGTAATTATCACTCAAGTATATTTACTGCATACACAAATTGTTCAATACCCATATCACACAATTTATTGTGGCTTTGTCCTGTTCTTTAATATTGTTATCAATATTAAATATTTTTTAATTTTGCGAGCCGGCTCGCAATCAAAAAACTAGCTGCGAGCCGGCTCGAGCTGGCTCATAAGCTCGCATGATGGCTCGCGAGTTTTACGTACCCCGATAAGAAGGATAATGGAAAAGATCATATATATTAAAATAATGCAGGAAGTAATGCTACCTTCTGCCTCAGAAGAAATGCCGCTCGTATGGAGCGACTCGATTGAGAATTTATGGGCAGCTATAAAAAAGGAAATTTCTCAAATACGGGAGTTTCTCACAAGCAACGAAGCGCTTTGGAGCAAATCTGGAATAAAATTCCGATAGAACGATGCTTGAACGAAACTTGTGAATCCGATGCCAAAATGTTGTGCAGAGGTTGTTGCAAATAAAGGGCATGCAACGAAGTATTAGCTATGATACATAAATTATACTTATAAGTAATGAATTCATAATATACCATTGTTTTAAGTTAAGTATATAATCAGGCTTATTATGTATGTCATAGTCGAATTGTGACAACTGTCCTAGTCGAGCCCGAATTTACATTTTATTGGTATTGTGTAACACTTTCGACGTGAGTGTTTTTGTAATAGATTTTTTTGTAATAGAAATAGATTTTTACAATTTATGTGTCACCCTGCTTCTGAAATAGATCAACTGATAGAAAAAAATTAAATAGTTAAAAAGTTTTTGTAATCTCGGTCTTGTGTTTCTTTAGTAAGTTTTAAAACAAATAATAAAAAATGCTAAGTGTGGCTCATTGTTAATCTTCTGATGAAGAACATGAATGCCGGGGCAGAGAACTCAAAAATTATCGAAGACAATTAAGGTTCCGGTGTAACATATTTACACTACCAAGTTCCATGTAAGTTTATTGTACATTCATCTGAGAATTAAAATGTGAGTTCTTTTTCAGATTTATGAGCAACTTTAGGTTGAACAAAGGCGTCACGTAACTTTCAGAAACGTTGAGGTCAACCCGAGTGAGTAAGACATTACGACTAACAGCAACAATGCGAATCCTTGCTCAAGGAAGTGATCAAAGGGGTGGTGGGGATGATTTCAATGTATGCCTTGCATTGATGCCATGTTTACGGAACTTTGTGCCAAGTGGATCTCGTTTAAAATGACTGAGTAAGAAGAGACGGAAATAAAGGAATATTTCTATGAAAAGACAGTATTTCTTGGTGTAATTGGGTGTGTCGATTAAGATTTTAGCACATCAGTCAGAGCGATGGAAATACTATAACCGAAAAGAATAAAAATCAATTATATTTTCATTTTCATCATATGATGAACTTTAATTTTTCTGATTTCTAACAGGTTTGTGATCATCAACTGAGGATCCGTTCACATCATCCGGTGTCAGCGCATAATTCTTTGATATGGAATAACAGCGATCTAAGGCAATATTGTGAAGAAATGTTTGCAAACAGGGAAAGAAATACATGGCTTTTAGGTATATTAAGCATTCATATAGTTCCCTAAGTCACCATACATGACCCATACATGATTGCCCCTTTTAGGGCAGCAGCAGAAGACAGTTCTGAGAGTAGTTTCAATACCATACATTCACAATCAAGGAACGTAGTGGAATCGTTGTTTTAAAAAACAGATTCCGTTGTTCGCTTGGTGCAAGGCAGCTCCACTCCTCTCCACAAAAGGCTGGAAAGATTATGGCAGTGTGTGCAGCCTTACACAATATATGTATTTATTTAAAGCTTGACTGTAATGAATATAATGTTCCATTAGAAGAACAGAATTCTGATGGCGATACCAAAAACAAAATATGCTGATATCACAGCTACCAATAATATAAGGGCAAAATAATAAATTCATTAAATTTATAATATTAGTAAAGTTGAATATATTTATTTAATTCATATATGAGTGAGATCACAACGCTTTTGGTTTTTATAATAAAAAACATCAAATAACCGAACCCGCCACCGATTATTCTAAGGGTGTCAACACCTTTTGCTTAAAGGTACCTCCGCCAGTGGCTTGACTATCTGCCTTGTTGAAGACGAGCTTTTTCTTAACACCAATCTTTAAATCCGGCCAAACTTTAACCCAACCTTCAGATTCTCGTGAAGGAGTGTCAGTAGTATTAAGCTTTCGTTTCAGATCGTTCCATTTTTCTTATATATTTGCTCTCACCTTGTTTTTATGGTATCCCTTTGCCAATGGCTCGTATTGCATCATAAATTTGACAAGAGTTTCAAATTATTTGGGTGTAGTTTTTTCATCCTTAAATATGTAATAAAATGTTTTTTTTTATTATATACGTGATATAATGGTAATAATTCAACTAACATTTTGATATTATACATTTTTTGTTTTCAAATTTTGCGCTCTTTTCCATTTTTTTATATTTTTCGACGTATATATAATTTCACAGTCATAAACGACATACACAATACAAAAATTGTAATAGATCTACGACAGAGTCGAATTTCGACATCGCTAATGCCGTATTTAAAAAACGACAAACATTCGACGTGACTACGACATGCATAAGGGTGAATATTAGCAAAAATTGTACTGAAGTTCTATTATTTTGATGGATTGCTTTCTAATGGGTTGATTATCAATAGCAACCGAACCTCAGTTGCATTGCCAGTTGCCGAAAAGTTATTACATATGGCAACTGACAGCTAGCAACTTCAGTTGCTTGAGAGAATTTTTGGTTGCTGTATAGTTTTTTAAACAAAACAAAACGTTCAGGTGAACGATAATGAGTCAAACGCTGTGGTTCTAAAGAAAATCCTAATTTTTTTGTTGTTAAATTGTAATGTTTATAAAAATTTGTGCATAATAAATACAATTAGGGAGTTCACATGGTGTACTATTGTGTTGTATTTATCGTATATGCTATAATAATACAACAGTTGTAAATATGTTGTTGGTATTCTTCATGTAAATATATTTTACGACTATACAACCTGAGCATGTCTGTTGTTTTTCCAGTGTACTATGTTGTATGTTCAGTGTCAGCTGTTTTTTGTTTACTATTTAATCAGATATAGTATGTATTGTTGTGTTTTGAAGAAATTTTGCATTTTTCTACAACATTAACTCAAGAATTAATTTTAATTGGTAAAATAATAAAAAAAAGGAAGTTGGACAAATGGAAGGAGAAGAAACAACTTCGGTAAGCTTTTGTGCACAAACTTTTCACACAAAACCGTAAAAATTTTATATTTTTCGCTTCTTGTTGGCATTTTTTAATTTTTTTTAATAATTTTCTTTTGTTGCTTGACGTTTATTTGACGTTTTTATGACTTATGATTTAGCATATACACCATGCTGCTCACATGCATAAGTCATACATATGTACTAATCTGTTAAATATGACTTTAGGACTTATGACTTTAGGAGACCATGTGAATTCCCTAAATATTATTCATATAAAATTTATCCTAGTAGCGGCAAAATTGTCGGAGCTTGGGCAGCTCAAAACTTATGAAAACCCCAAATTGAAGAAAACTATGAGAACACGAAAAATATATATTTGTTGTCGCACAGACCTATGGGGCCATTACTTTACTTTTATTTTATTTACTCATGAGGTCAGATGTATTACACATATTCAGCCTTATTACGAGTGTCGTTGTCGTATTTCGACTACGACAGTTTTGTAAAAGATTAAAGATAACACGCCAACTTTGACAAATTTTAACATATTTCTTAAACTGGTTCTAACCTTCGCCTTTTCTCGCCAGTTGGTAACACCAAGGATACGGAGCGATTCTTCTGCCTGGTCTTTCCAGCGGTGTCTTGGTCGTTCCAAGGGGGCCAAAAAACGAGTCCGGTTAGAGACTGCTAGAAACAGGCAACTGTAGGTACTCAAATGAAAGGTATTTTTATCCCAAATGTAATGGTGTCTTTATTTTTGTGGAACGGAATCTGTGCACCCAAATAACTCCAATTTACCATATTATAGTATGTCTTCACATTTAGTGTGGGTGTTCAAATTAAAGGGAATGACGAATCTGCTTCATTGCTTGTCATTTTAAAAAGTTTCAAGAACAATTTCCTAGACTTTAAATAAAAGGTCTGGAACATATGTCCGTCCGACAAAAAATAACATATTTTTCGTTTTCTATATTTTTCTCTAATGTTGGCCTTTTTTTTATCAAGTTTTGAACTGCGCCCGAACTCCGGCAATTTAGACGTAGTAACCGTGTGTTTACCCTGAAATCAGCAAGCAACCTGTTGCTTCAGTGGACTGTTGTTCCAAATGAGGGCATCGTGAGTAGAACCAGGATGTCTGGCGCCAACATACCTGATTCGAATTTCGTAGTCGCACTATTTATGTATGTATAAATGGCGAACTTCTTCATTCGCTCCAATGTTACGTAAGTATCTATACATCCGACAACACCAGGAAACTTCGTAAAACCTAAAGTAAAGTTTTTATTCTGGTTATCTCCTTCCTCCCTCATTTTTGAAATGCTCCACATCTTACAACTGTTTTTTTCTGCAATTACAACTTCCAACTTTCAAAACAAGCGACAACGTAGTTTGAGGCATGCCAAGGTTGAAGTCGTTGCCATGGGACTTTTGGAAACTTCCCTCCCCAAAAACCCTAAAAGCTGCACCAACTCACTGAAGCGCAATACAACAGCAAGAGAGCTTTAAATAAATCACAATTTTTCAACATTTATCCATGCTATAATAAAGTAAGAGAAGCCAAATTGGAGTGCAGGCCTACGGGAGTCAATGTGACGGAAACAAGAGCCGAAGTATCTCTCCAAAATTTGCTTAATCATACGGCCAGTAGAATTTTCCTTCTGCAGGATGATGTATTCAAGAAACATCAAAACATAGCAGATGTCAAACTAATAGCGAGCTATGGATTTGACGGCTCTACGGGGCAGAGTATGTACAAGCAGAGATTCCTAGGAGAAAGGTCTGATATAAATGACGACTCATTATTTGTTACGAGCGTCATTCCACTGAAACTAACGGATGATTTTGGGACGCCTTTGTGGATAAATCAATCCCCCCAATCAGTAAGATTTTGCAGACCCCTAAAGCTTGAATTCGCTAAAGAAACCAAAGATCTTATTCTGGCAGAAAAGGCGGATTTAGAATCACAAATTCAAAACTTAGCAGCTTTTAATTACAATTTCTCAATTGACAGAAAAATCACTGTCACTTTTGATCTCCATTTGACATTGATTGACGGCAAGGTGTTAAATATATTAACGGGAACCAAATCTTGTCAAGTATGTCCTATCTGTGAAGCCAGCCCAAAGGATTTTATGAAAACTACAGACATATCAAACTTTAAAGCTAAGTCTGGAAATCTTCCACACGGCATCAATCCCCTACATGCATGGATAAGATTTTTTGAGTTCGTACTTAAAATCTCGTATAAACTACACTTAAAAAAGTGGCAAGTAAGGGATAAAGAAGAAAAAGACATGATAACATCCCGTAAACAAGAAATACAAAAATTATTTTGGAGTGAAATGGGATTACATGTAGATAAGCCAAAACAAAACGGAAGTGGAAATACAAATGACGGAAATACCGCAAGAAGGGCATTTAAAAACACAAGGCAACTTTCAGTAATATTAGAACTAGATTATGATATTTTACAACGGTTTTATATTATTTTAATAACTATATCCTGTGATTTCCCAGTAAATACTACTAAATTCAGCCAATTATGCCAAGAAACTGCGTCGAATTATATGGAAAAGTATTCATGGTACCCAATGTCAGCAACTGTCCACAAAGTTTTAGGTTGCTTTGGAGAAAACGCATCTGAAGCGCGAAATAAACTTTATAAGCGCGATAGACAATCATATGCGAGACGAAATTCTCGTATCAACAATTTATCGGATGTGTTCCACCGATCAATGGATTCATCGGACCCTTTTCTTTCAAGCCTTAATATAAAAAAAAAGATTAGCTCAAATTAAAAAAACCTCGTTACCAAAGGAAGTTATTGAACTTTTAGAAGCACCAAATGTAGAATATAATAACCAGGAACAGTTTTTAGACAGCGATGATAGCAACTCGGATACGGATCATGAAGACAACTTTTGCTTGGATTTGGAAGTAGAAAAAGAAGACTAATTTAATAGTATTAATTTAATACCTTTAAGAAATCAGTATTTAAGTTGGTTTAAATCGAAACATAAAATTGTAAAAAAAAAAATTACTCCTCTGCAATGTGTCCTTATATGGGCGGTATAGGTGGGCGTGGTCGGATTGACTTGAAATTGTTCTCACTTACTGCAAGTGCCAATGTAATCAATTCCACCAAAATTCAGCTCTCTAGCTTTATTATTAGACTTTATGCCAAAAAAAAATTGAATCTGGCCCTATGTGCAGTGGTGTTGTCAGTTGACAACGCAACTGAGGTTCGGTTGCTATCGATAATGACCCATAAGTTCTTTTGAAAAAAGTTTAAATTTTATAACAAAATAAAAAGCAAATTTAATGTTTTTATTTAATACAGTTTTATAGTTTCCTAAGCGTCTTATATGTATTACATTTTGACTTAAATCAGTTAATGCTATCGCACAATAATAGTCGACAAATATTTTCCTGAGAATTTAATTTATTAGCTCTGAGAATTTAAATAATTTCTCGTATTGAACAACCTTTAAGGCTGCTTAAGAAGTTTTGAGTAGATTTTTCACTGTCGACGTGTAATCCAAATAGAGCAATATTTCAAGATTTGCATCCAACCTCAAATAAAATATGAGGTGTAACATATGAGTGCTATATGCTTCTAACTGGAGAATATTTATTAATAAATAAACGAGGCACTTGCAGGTCTTTGTAAAGTGTTTTCAATGACGCATGATAAATTCTAATCGAATATCAATTTCAAAAAGCCCAGAAGAATACATTAGGGGTGTTTTTTTCGTAACCTATATAAGTTAACATCAACTGTAAACGCATACACGTTGCGTATAATCTACTTGGCTTCATCAGATATTTATTTATTTTTATTTGTCAATTTGTGTATGTAAAAGTCAAAGAGAAAATTAAATTCTAAAGAATACAGTGTAATATATGAGGTGGTTAAACTGCATCGACACTACAATAGACTTTTTCTCATTTGATATAGCAGTGAATTATTATTGCATTGAAAAATAGATGTTTGGTTAAACGAAATCTCAAAACACGAGGTTACGATTGCCATATTGGGGTATAGCTCTATTCAATAATAAATCAGGCATCGCAAACGAACGCTTACAGCCCAAAATATACGACTCGAGAACACGTGCAAAAATAAAACAAAAGACGCACGCATCCCCGAGCTAGCCGCGTGGTATTTTTTATATAGGCTCCTTAGCGCTCTTTTAGGTTTTAAATGAGTAAAACGAGGAGCTCGGGAACAGATCTCGTACCACAGGCGATATATAAAAAGCTATTGTGTAGTGGTATGAGAAATTGGCACCAGGCAGTGAATGTGGATCGCATTATTCACCATAATTTGTTCGAAAAGTACATAAAATTTCCCACAATGTACATCAAATGTACCAGAAACTACATACTTATACAATATTTGTTTAACGTAGTATGTTCCTATGAAGTCACATAAATTGTACCATAAAATACATATGAAAATTTACCACAAAATGTACAAGTACAAAAAAGTCAATTGTACTAAAACTTTAAAAAAAGTACTTAAAGTGTAGTAAAAGTACTAAAATGCGTACCAAAAGACATACGGGTACCAAAATGTGTACCAAAAAGTGCATAAAGTATATCATAAAATTGCATAAGGTGCAATAAGCAGACAGAGCTGAAGGCGTTCGTGCGAGTCATGGGAAGATATCTGTTAAAGTAGATATATTTTGCGAATCGAAGTATTCCTCGGCTTTCTTCGTAGACTCACTTCCTTGTGGTTTTGCTTTAGTAGTTGTTTGTCTCCAATATTGTCTTGGAATTATTCTTCTTGAAGAAGAAAAAATCAATATTTTATTCAACTTTTTAAAAATGTTGATTAAAAATTTAACTACCCCTAATATTTACATCATAATTTTGGAAATATAAGAAATGGAATGACATAAATTTTGTATTTTCCATACAACACACTCGAACTTGGTAACGCTTTTATCGGGGTTATTCTCAACTTCTAAAATTATACATGTTAACGTGCAGGTTGTCATTTTGTATGTTGATTTTGTATGAAGTTACGAAAAAAACGCCCCTATTATTGAATTTGAGGTCAGCAGTCTGATGGATTTCATTGTTGCAGACTCCTAGGATGCAGCCTTATCATCATATGCGTAAACCCGGTGAGAAAAACTGTGGCTAACACGAATAAAACTGTCAGCAACAAAAGCCTCATGCTGGGCCCCTACTATATAACTCGTTTCGAATGCTAAAACTGTTCGCAAGTTGTTTTCGATTCCTATTTGAAATGGTACCATGTAAAATTTACGGATCGAATAAAAAATGTAACCACGTTGGCACTACCTTCGAATACAAATTTTAATTGAGGTGGCAACAGTATTAGATTCTGGTAATTTTTAAAGCAAACATTTTCTTGTGCAAAAGTTTCTTGTGAAGAGTAAAAATTGTATAAATCCAACAAATGTATTCGTTGTGGTTTACAAGTGAAAACGAACGTGAGGAACGGAAAGCTCTGCGAGATGGAATACGGATCTCATCGTGGTCGGACAAAAGGTACGATTATATTTTATTTGTTTTGCAAATAAAAATTAACATGTCTTAGTTTTGTAAAGAATTTCAGACTTTCCAAGGAAGCTTGAACTACGTACTGGAAAGCATAACGGATTTGTTACCCCAGTCCACGCGATCAACTGCAGTAACACCAGAAATAAAGTTGGCCACAACATTAAAATTCCTTGAACAAGGTGGATATCGACACCAAATTGGTAAAGATAGGTTCTCTGGACTGGCACAGCAACGGTGTCCAATTGTAATTTGTGATGCTATTGAGCAGGTGTTGTGTCCAATAAATTTCAATATGACTGAAGATGAGAAAGTCTTCAAAAAGGTATTTTTATACAAAGTATGGAGTACCTGGGGTAATTGTTGCCGTTGATTGAACTCATATTCTGATGGTGCGACCACCTGCAAATGAACATCCCTTTTTCAGTAGAAAATTAAAACACAGCATCAATGCAATGGCGGCAAGTATTATTTTAAGTAAAGTATTTATTTTAGACTTCCCAATAAAATATATACAATGGTGTGCGATGAAATAGAGTCACACACTCGTCAAAACTTTTATGCTCTGCAAATCAGTGGTCCAAGATGGTTCATGTCTAGAAATTCTGAACCTGATTGACCGGTCCTCTGCTGAATATAATGCCGTCATTTTTAATAAAGTTTGTACACTACTGTTCTCCAGGTCAGTGTCAGTATTTTAAAGGCTATGTAATGACGTGTGCTATAAAATAGAGTCAATTACAAAAAAATATATATATTTTTTTGAAATGGTTAATGGTAGTTTGGATTTGAATTTGAAAACAAAGTTTAGCTTCTAAATATGATTAATGTTTATTAGTAGCATTCATAGAATAACACATACCATAGAAGGTTTTATTCGCTCAATAAATTAAACGTCATAGGTACGATGGAAAGTAAACATTGGACGGTAGAAATATGGGTTCAATAATACCAGATAGTGGCAATAGTATACAGCGATCAACATAGGAACAACAACCGAATTTCATGTTTTTGTGGCAAACTAGTTGTGTTAAATACAATACAAATGTATACCAACGATAAAAGTCAATAAAAACATATTTTGTAACTCCACCTGGTGTAAGATAATTTTAAATTTAATTGCTCTCATTTCCACAAACCTACGATGAGAGTGTGAAATGAAACGTCAGATGAGAGAATAAGTTTATCTAGGTATGTATTAGTCTATGGTAGCATTAATAAATTGTCATTATTGACGTTCCAAAATGGGCCGATGTAAATATTGCAATCATGAGCGCCAAGAAAGAATAAAAGAGACGATAAAAGAATTCAGAAGCTACATACAAATTACTGACATAATTGGATGCTCAAAGAAAATGTTGGAGACGGGAATAAAATATAACCCCAATCCAAGAAACAGACGGTAAAACCCTGAAAATTACAGAACATTTGGAACCAAAAATATTGCGCCACGTAGAGTTCGACTTTTGTTACCTCTTCCGCCCTTAAAAGGCAATACGATCGGAATGTTGACACCTCTACATTAAGAAAAATGCTAACTAAAAACAATTTAAAGGCAAAAAGTGTCCGAAAAGTTCCATTTCTATCCAAACGAAACGTTCAAAAAATGGTGCATCCGTACGCAAATGGCGAAATATTTTGAGGACAGCCGAAACTAAAGTGAGATTGGGTAATTATGATAAGAGTAATCTTCCTGTACGAAGACCTTCCAACACCGAATTCAGGCCGCAGAACACAATCCAAACAGTTAAACGTGGTAGCGGAAACATAATGGTACGGGGTTGTTACTCTTACATTGGGACAGAACCTTTATTCCAAACTGAACAGACAATGGACGCTGCATATTATACCACTGTATTAAAAAAAAAACATCATGATGCAAAATAGTAGTGTCATTGTTTTAAGATGGTCTATGCAGTCGCCGGGCTAAAATCCTATTCAGAATTTGTGGCGGGACATTAAAGTGTCTATCAAAGGAATAAACCAATTTAATAAAGATGAGCTTATGACACTGGTACAATCGGCGTGGAAAACATGACTTGTGGAGACTTGATGATTCAATGTCAAGGCGTTGCTTAGCTGTGATCAAAAATAATAGTTATTTCATAAAGTACTGAGATAATATAAAGGATTAATGAAACATGCATTTTATTTGACACAGCTTTTTATTCTAGTTCAGATGATGAATCGCGATGACTCTATTTTATTTCACAGGCAAAACGGGGCATTTTGAAATATTTTGATTTATACCTAATGATTTAATTTTAAATTACGACATTAATGTTCTAAAATGTTATATCTAGTTCTTAATTGAACAATTAAAAATAAAAGTTATAAACAAAATTTAATTTTTCTACATTTGTTTTTGTTTTGAAAATGTTGACTCTATTTCATTTCCTAGTATATGGATTTGTTTTAAAAGTAGATTTGTGACCACAATATGCTAATTCGGGCAGTAAATGGATCTTTTGGATGTGCTTGCCATGACTCCCACATATGGCCGGCCCTTTCTGACGAAAGACAATTTTTGAAAAATAACTATTAAAGTGGCGACAATTGTTCATACATACGTACATCACGTATTGGTGGCCCTAAGATGTTGAGGTGGTCACTTTCTAGCCGCTTCCATAAACTTCCACATTTTGATTTAGCCCTTTGGGGCAACGCCATAAAATTTATTATGCATTCAAATTTGCACTGTTTTGTGTTTGCACTTTTGTTGGTCAATTCCTTTTAATCAATTTCAGTTATAATTTATGTTAAACAAACAAAAGTAATAAAAAACTTAAATTTTTGTGTCCTTTCGCTAACTCTAACCTAATCGAATAAAAATATGAAGAAACGGACACTTTTAACATTCACAATCGAGTTACATAGTTGCCACTTATTCGAAAATCGAGCAAAAAATCCGATTATAGAGCATTTTGTATTCGAATTCGAGATACATAGTGGCAACCGTTCGTTTTCGTTTTATTTTTTTATAGAATCGAGTTACATAGTAAGGGCCCTGCTCACGTATACCGATGGTCCTCGCCCGAAAAATAAATACATACAAATATTCATTCCGTTTGTATAAATTTTTTATTTAAAAAAATCTTTACACTTCTCAATGAAAACTAAACAAATAGATTTTATCAAACATACATATACTTAAGAGAAATTGGAAAATAAAACAAAAAGCTCGTTAAGAAAATGCTGGAATATATATTTACGCTGAGGCGAAAATAACACTTTAGAAAATATCGTATATTAGCATACTATAGGTAGTACTGAATAAAGTTACACGTACAATAAAGAAATGTAAAACACAGAATGTCAAAGATCTGCATTATATAACAACGATTTTCTCTCACAACTTAACTATTGTGATCATAATTGCTGAAAGAATCGTATTGGAATTTAAGATAAGCTAAAACCCAAGAGCTTTGAGCACAGCTTTATTGGCGAAATAAATACAAATATTTAAAAAAGTCTTTCTAAAAAAAATGCTTCATTTTGAATGATTAGAATCAGTGCGAACATTCGTTCTACACAAGTTAGCAGTTAAACATTAAGACCTGTTTTGATGTTCGAAGATCCTAATTTAGCGCCAATTTAATCGAGCAAATTTTAGCACAATTTGCACTTATTTATTTCGGTTTTTTTTTCTCGAAAATCATTAATAAATCTAGATTACATTTAAAATTCATTAACAATTTTTCATATGTGTTTTGTTTTTATCTAATCTGAATATTATATTTTCATTTACTTTAATTTATTATAAAGGTATTATTCTTTTTCCTTTCCTTGCAACGGTTGCATTGAGTGATCGTGGCACCTCTGCAATCATCTTAAGGGTGGGATTTTTTTAATTAGTTTAGTAGATTTAAAATTATTAAACTAGATTTACATTTACAGCACATGTCGTGGTGGAGAACATGATGTTGAGGGATGATTTTCCTTAGAAATATGGCTGCTTTTGACTTGTTTAATTAACCATTAAATCCATTTTACACTTTCTTATAAATTTGTTTGATTTGTTTATTTTTACAAATGTTACTGCTGATGTTGCTGCTGCTGTTGATGTGATTGAATGTGTTTTTATGGTGATAATATTCGTGCAGATTGAGAAAATCATTTCAGTTTGGCATAAACATCAACCTTTTTATGGAACTGGTTATAATATTCCAATGCTAAATTTTGGGTTTGATTTAAGGCTTTGCTTAAGTTTTCGGGAGAGAGACGTCCACTATAAAAAAGATAAAGAAGAATAAATATATAATACAAGACATATTAAAGCGTCCAAATGCATCAACTTACACCAACACTTGAGTTTTAAAGAAAGCACCAACTTTTCCAAACAGATCAACGGAAGCGGTCTTTACAGTGACTGTTGTGTCTTCAATTTTTTTGGGCAAACCGGGCACATATTGCTCCAACTAAAATTTAAGTAAATAAAGTGATTTTATAGTTAACAAAAACGATACTAAAAACTTATTTTTTAAATGAATCCAAAACAACTCTAGCACTAAAATTACATGAAACAAAATCGTTTCCCATTAAATCCCATGGAAGGGATTCAGGAGACCTTCTCACCACCAGTGAGCTGTTCACTTTCAAGTTTTACACTCACTGATTGAAAATACACGATAAAGATTGGGACCTACAGTTTTACACGGGTTTCGAACAGTATTTTGAGAAGCTTTTTCATTGCTAAATACTCGATAATGTCGCAGGATATTTGCAATCATAAGTATAGATAAAATTTTTACCATGTGTACAACTGTATGCATTGGCCCAGAAAAGTCAACATACGATACTCCTTCCTGACGGGTCAAAATACATTATGAAGAAAAATAATGATGCGATTTTGTTTGAAATCTCAAATAATATCATAGTATTACAAAAAATATATAACATCAATATAAACTTAGATGCACCTGCTGTGGTGATTTTCTGTCCGTTTCACATATTTTTGAGGAATGTAGTTCCTCTAGAATTGCTCTCCCTATAGATAAAATTATTGATTGTTTCTTGCAGGACATGTTGCCCAGGATACGTTCCTCCCTGAACATTCATGACCTTCGTGATGTTTAGACCAAAGTCTTCTTTCTCTAATACTCACTATTATCGAAAACCCTTTACTTAAAAAATCACTAATTTCATTCTTTACATTTAACACTCTTCACTAACTTAGTTAAGGTTTTTTTTTCGAGCGCACATGGTCTAAGTTACCCGGCGCCTCTATTTTTATATTTTATGAATTGATTTTGTAAAATATATTGTAAATAAATAAATAAACTTAAAAAATATTTCACGAAAAACAAAAAAACATTGGGAAAAGCTTGCATATGGCTCGCAAGGCATATCTTATGTTTTTGTGTGCTGCTGAGTGATAACGGAGAAGTCCTTTGTTTGAAAATGACTCCCCGAAAAGAAATATCAACTGATTTGCGGAACTTATCTGTGTCCGTGGTGCAATGGGTAGTGTGCGCGCCTCTTGTACTTGAGATACTGGGTTCGATCCCTGCTCTGACCACCTTAAAATTTCTTTCGAAGGCGGTCACCTCGCATAGTGACGGCGACACTATCGAGTATTTAGCCATGAAAATACTTCTCAAAAATACCGTTCGGAACCGGTGAAAAACTGTACGTCCCAATCAGTGAGTATAAAACTAGAAAAGCGCTCAGCTCACTGGTTGTGAGAAGCTCTCCCCGATTCCTTCATGGGATGTAATGGGAAACCATTTATTTTATTTATTAGTTGTGAAATATTGAAAAGCCAAAATATCCTTTTGGGAGATATCAAAACTGTTAAATGTAAGTAAATCAACAGTCCAAACCGAATTTTATAAATTCGAAAACACCGGTACAAAGAAGTTAAATCGAAGAGATGCCAGCTCTATTTTAAAAGACGTGAAAAAAAACCCGAAAGTGAATGCCACAAACTTGGCAGAAGAGTTTGCAACAAGATCAGATACGTTTGTTCAACCAGGACCAATTAAAAGAATTTTGAATAATAATGGTTTCAAAAGCAAACTTCACGGAAACCGATTTATAAGCAAAAAACGCAAACTTCTTTTGGAATTTGCCCAACATCATATTCTAAAAGGTATTGATTTCCAGTTTCGAATATTGTTTACGGATCTAAATATAATATATTTGGAAGTGACGGCGAGACAAAATTTGGATAAAATCTAACACAGCCATGAATGCCAACACTTAGTTCCTACTATTAAACATGGTGGTCGGAGTGTGATGGTTTGGGGACCGGCACTGCATCAGGAGTAGGAAATCTGGAATATATTGTGGGTAATATGGATCGTTTTTAGTACAAATCCTTTTCAGAAGAAAGTTTGAAAGCATCGGTTGATATTTTATATCTTGGTGAGCTTTGGACTCCAACAAGATAACGATGCAAAACGCACCGCCTCTTATTGTCAAAGTTTGGCTGTTGTACTATGCCCCACGACAATTGTACACACCACCTCAAAGACCGGACTTAAATGGCTTTGATCACGTTTGGGTGCTCCTGGAATTTAAAGTCAGAAAACATGCGATTACTAGTGGTCCAATACTGAAAGATAAACTTCAATAAGAATGGAAAAATATAACGCATGCTGAGTTGGAAAATGTATATGACTCAATGCCCAAACGATTGCGCAAACAGTTATACTATATGCGCGTGGTGGGCCAACCAAATACTAAATTTAATAATGAAAATATTTGTTCATGCTTAAATTAAGATGTTTATATTAGTTCCGAAGCCGTATTTTTTTTTGTTTTAGTGAATAAGTTTGTATGTTTATAATGGAGTTAATACATTGTTTGGTATTATATTAATAAAAATAGATTTAAAACAAAATTGCATCGTAACTTTGGTTCATAATGATTTCGGACTCGATACATAGCAGAAATGCTGTCGGCCAATATATCGACTTGTACAACTAAAATGAGATACATTATTCCGAAGAAAAAGTGTATTGAATCTTTAATATGCGTATATTGTTTTATTGTAAATTTTATCTAATATTTGTATAAATATTGGTCGGTGGTGCAATGGTAGTGTGCGCGGCTCTTGTGCATGAGAACGTGGGTTCGATCCCTGCTCTGACCACCTTCAAATTTATTTCGACGGTGGTCACCTCGCATAGTGACGGCGACACTATCGAGTATTTAGCCATGAAAAAGCTTCTCTAAAATATCGTTTGGAGCCTTTGTAAAAATGTAGGTCCCAATCAGTGAGTGTAAAACTAGAACGCGCACAGCTCACCATTTATTTATTTATTTATTTATTGGTTCGGTTGGAACTAACTCTAAGCCTCAATCAGAGAAGACCTTCGAGTAATCTATATTAAAACAAAAACACAAAAGGTTTATAATATCATTCTATAAGCGTTTGGAGGAAGTATACGAACGCTGCCCTGACCACGACATTAAGATTATCCTAAGATTAACCATCGGTAATCAGTCTTCATGATACCACCTCGGATAATGGAATTAGACTGATAGACTTCGCCGCTGCAAAGAACATGGTAGTTAGTAGCTCATGATTCCAGCATAAGTACATACATAAGGTGACCTGGATATCTTCTGATCAGCGACCAAAGAACAAGATTGATCACTTGGTAATAGATGGCAGGCACTCTTCTAGTGTAATGGATGTACGTGTGATTCGAGGTGCCAATATCGACTCGAATCAGTACCTGGTGGCTGCGAAAGTTCGCACAGGATTGAGCAGGGGGAAAAACGTACGAAGCCGAACACCGGAAAAGCTAGATACCGACAAGCTGCAAATACCCGAGATATCAAAGTCCTATCAACGAAAGCTCACTCTCCTGCTAGCGCAGAATACTCCTCTCCTGAGGACCCAGAAGCGCAGTTTAAGCACATGTCCCATTCTTTAGAAACCGCTGCAAGAACTGAACTTAGCTGTCAAAACCCTCAGAAGGATAAGTCATGGTACGACGAAAAATGTCGCATTACAACTGATGAAAAAGACGCTGCACGTATGGCAACGAAACAGTTACAACACGTGCTGCGAATGAGCGGTACAAGAGGCTGCGAAGGGAGGAAAACCAACTATTTAGGAGAAGAAAAAAATGGCAGTGGGAGCAGAGTGAGAGTGAAAAGACCGAAATGTGCAGGATGAACAACGAACCCCGAAACTGTTTCCAGAGGGTAAGACGATCGAATAACGGCCCGAAAAATGGGCTGCCCTCCTTCAAAGACGAGAATGGGAATCTGGTGACCGATAAGCAGTGTGTGCTTAGAATACAGAGGGACAACTTTTACACACTACTCGGTTCAGATTCTTCCAAAGAAGATCAGGAGGTAATGATTGATGAAGACAGTGTAGATTGTACCCCCCAGCCAAGGCGAGATTAGAAGAACGGCAATCCTCCGGCATAAGAATAATAAAGCCACTGGTGTGGTTGGGCTACCCGCCGAGCTTTTTAAGGCCGGTGGCGAAGGACTGCTAGCCCACATGCATCAACTTATATGCAGTATATGGTTGGGAGAATCTATGCCTGACGCTTGGAGTCTCAGTGTATTATGACCTGTATTCAAAAGGGGTGATCAATGTGTATGTTCCAACTATCGCGGTATAAGTTTTTATCCATCGCGTATAAAATCTTCTCGAGAGTGTTATGTGAAAGACTAAAGCCAATTGCTGAAAATCTGATTGGACATTGTCAGTGTGGTTTTAGACCAGGCAAGTCCACGACTGACCAAATATTCACGCTACACCAAATCCTGGAAACGACCCACGAAACGCAAATCGATACATACCACCTTTTTGTCGATTACAAAGCTGCTTTCGATAGCCTGACCAACACTAAACCAGCAGTGACGGTGGAGAAAGACCTCACCGAACCATTCTGTACCATGCGAGGATTGAGGCAAGGCGACCCACTTTCGTGCAATCTCTTCAACATCTTAATGGAGATACGAAAAGCCATTTGTTTCCGGCGCATTTTCAAGAATCGAAAAGGAATCAGCGAAGGTGGGTCTTGCTGTTAATGGGGACAAGACAAAATTGATGGTGTCAACGACTAGAGAAACCTATAGCCTTGGTCCGCACTTGAACGTTGACAACCGATTTAATTTTGAAGTGGTAGATGAATGTATCTACCTTGGATCCGCCGTTGACAAGGACAACGCCAGCCTGGAGATAAATAGGAGAATTGTGCTTGCAAATAGAAGCGATTTTAGGCTCAGCAAGCAGTTTAAAAACAAATCCCTCTCTCGACGGACCAAGGCCCAGCTATATCAGACTCTCATTTTATCAGTCCTGGCATATGGCTCCGAAACTTGGGTCATATCGCAAGTGGATGAATAACACCTGGGAGTATTCGAGAGGAAATTCTCCGTAAAATATATGGTCATGTTAGAGAAAACGGCGAGTACCGACGTCGCTGGAACCAGGAGCTATATGATTTATCTTCTGACGCGGACCATGTTATCAGAATTGATGAAGATGAGCCAGCGCGAAAGGTTTTCGATAACGCATCCGATGGAAGCAGGAAGAGAAGACGACCAAGACTCCAATGGAAAGACCAGGCCGAAGAATCCCTCCGTATCCTTGATATTACCAACTGGCGTGAAAAGGCAAAGGATAGAACCAGTTAATTTGTTTGTTTAATTAATATGTGTAAGACATCTGACCTCATGAGGTTGCATAATGGTCAATAAAAGTAAAGTAAGTTGTCAGTTCGTATCTTTTGTAATTTTTGCTCATAAGAAACAACGCACAATTGTTTAGAGTATTAGTTTTTCTATCAATTTAAACAAAAAAGAGTTTCGTCAATTAAACGTATGGTACATTTAGAATTCAGGGAATGAACCACAATTGCACAGGCCGGCAATACTTAAAAGAAGTCAAGACCAGAAAGACGACAGTAGACTCTGAGACGAGAATCGGAATCATCCTCAGAATTTCTCCATTACATCAGGTTTCAGAGATATCTTAACCCGACGTTAAAATATATATTTTTTCATTATATTCGGTACGTTATAACATCGCGCATTAAGCTTTATTCGCAAAATTTATTATGTCAGCTGATAGTTCTACCTGTTACCAATAAAAATTAAGATTAGGCCTTCCCAATACCTTATTTCTGCTTTGAGAAGTCGGCCGTTGAAATTCATTAGTATGAAAATTGAAATTTATTTTTGCTACATTTCGCCTTTACTTGACTCTGAATTCATTGGATGGGAGTTCAACGGACGATATCTGAGAGAATAAAGAAGATATCTAAAAAAATCAAAAAAAAAATTTAATGAAAAGATTCTAATAAATTCGACGCAAATATAATGAAAAGTTATTGATTGCGAAAATACCATACCAATCAATTTCAACGGATTTCTCAAAGAAGAAATAAGATCTTGGCAATTTTAAGGTCGCATTTGGAAGACAACACATAGAAGTTTCGAATGGAATAACACATTTTGTGAATAAAGCTTATTGTACGATGTTAAAACGTCCCGAATATAGCGACACGGTTGGCCTTTGTTATTGTTTATTCTGGTACATTGTAAATCGTTTTCTGTTAATATTTAAGGCGGATAACACTTCATGAATTCAAGGCAAAATAATTTACAATACATTGAACGAATACTTTAAATTCGGGATTTGTCCTTTAAAAATAGTCAACGAGATAGGAAAGTAATAACACATGAACGAAAAATTTAGTTCAGCTTAATAACAAGTGCTAGTATGATGTTAATAACAAATTATCTGGGTTATGTTTAGTTAGTTAAGGCCCTGGCCCACCATCCCATTTAGTACAACGAACTGTCAAAACACGCGTACGTGGCTGACCTAATCGCATAGTGTGTGTGCCGGGACAGAAATAAATGCGAAAAAATGTGACAGGTCTGTAGACTAGTTAATTTTTTGATTTTCTCAAAAAAAATAGTATTGTTTGTGTGATCAGGACTGTATTCGAGTGTACATCTTTATGTGTGCTGATCTGGCAGTGACAAACACATTTGCGTGTGATTCTCTTTAAGCGGAAGATAAAGCTGTCTGATGTTGCCCAACAAGAATCCAGCAACTGTCTAGGATAGTAAGGGTAATTTTCTCAATGTCCGGTTAAAGTGTCTGCCTACTAAACGTTTAACGTTTTTAATTTTCTCATACTGTGGTTAATTTAACAGGATGTTAGATATTTTACGCTGGCTGCTCTGATGAAATGTATGGCTAGAGTTGTCAGCACTTTAAGATATCAGCTGTTTACTTTTATTATTATTTTTGTTCGTTAGACCTCCCGTTAACGTTATCGGTCGGATAAATTGTATGAGAAAATTAAATTCTGCTACCCGGTACTTTATCGTTACGATAAAAGGTAACCGAACATTGAGAAAGTGGCCTTAGGCCCTAGGTAATATACTTTAGTGTGTATTATTCAGTATTAAAATTCAGATTATTGAGCATTAGTTGGGTTTTTCTGGATTCAGTTTTAACACTGCATACAACTTCTAAACTTAGTTTCCCACTACATTCCAAAAGCTGCACGCTTTATAATCTATGCGCTCACTGGCCAGGACCTACCTAGTCTTATAAACTAATGGTATTGTCGCCGTACTAATGGAGGTGACCGTCGCTGAAAAAAATTAAATGAGGCGAGAGCGGCTATATATTGCAGCATTGGCGCAGGCTAACCATTAACTTTTTACGATATGTTATGAGTCCAGGAAGCCCCAGCAAACAAATTTTATTTTTAAATTAAACTACACATTCTGCGACAGTAGCAAGTAATTTGAGATATGTAGCACTACTGTGGAAGTCCACAAATCTCTCAGAAACTACATAATTTTTATCTTTATTTTTTTTTTATCTTTCTAAAATAGAAAATATTAATAAAAGTGTACTTCTGATTTTGGATTTGATATAACGCGGATCACAAATTGAAAAATATATATTTGTCGTTTAAATTAATACGACACGACTCATCATTGCCAAAACACCGGATCAGATTCCCATAGGGGAAGCATAACTTGTTCCAAAAAATCTGTTATACAACACACGCTACTATTGTTGTTGTTGTTGGGGTTTTTTGCAAGATATTGTTGAACCGGAAACATTACTCAACAAAATGAGTCTCACTGTACTAGCATATTAATAATAAATTTATTTGATATCGGACTCTTGTTAGTTTTATTTCATTTAAATTTTTTGAAAACATTTTATCTCCGCTAGCTTTAATATTTTCTGATTAAATTAGAAATTATACATTCTTTGAGCTTATGCTGGCATTGCTACACCGGTTGCTAAATGAAAGATAAAACGGAGATATATCCAAATTTCGAGTTAATTCAGAGGCCTTTAATATGGCTATAAATTACTGTTCGGCATTAATTGACAGCTAAAGCCACTCAAATAACCCATTGTATGTTGGTTGGCTTTAATTATCATATAAAAATTATTTAGAAATTCTCGAACAAAACTTGTCAAACATGCAATAAAGATAGAAGACAATGACATGAAACTAGAAATTTTGAAAGTCATACTGCCTCAGACAGACAGTAGGTCAAAAAACTACGGCTAAAGAAACTAATGAGGCAATTCACACTTGAAAACATAACAAAAGGTGATTAATGCCGGAGGATGATGTCATAAGCATTCAGAGAATACTTACAATATATTTTAAATTTAATAGTTAATAATTGTATATGCAATATGTTTAATATTGTACATTGTTTACTTACAAATTGAGCGGCAACAGGTAGTTTGGCATTGGCCAATTCCTTTGCTGCGCTAAATGCATTACAGGCGGCATTGCGCAATACCTTCGTCAAATCACAAGCCAAATTACACACTGGTTTCGTGTAAGGTGGCAAATTCTTTTCGGCCCATTTGTAGCCACGAGCTGCTGTACTCATTGATGTGTACCAGGCCTTCTCGACATGCGGCAGCAAACCAGCATTCTTTAGAACTTTTCCAGTTGCCGAATGGGCAAACACTCCTTTGCCATTAACTTCGGTATCATAGACCAAAACACCGGTGATCAACGTGATGAGAACTAAGCAACCCAAAGTCCATTTACAACAGCCGCAACCCTTCTTTTTTTCAGAGGCTTGTTTTTTCTTTTGTTGCGCGGTTTTATCTTGAACACTCTACAAAAACAACACAAAAGGAATATTAATAAAAGATTTATAATTCATTCCTATTAAACGGTAGATTAGGACAAATTTATTATAAACAAGTTATTTACCTTTTTAGCAGGTTGTTGCTGTTGTTTGTTTTGTTTGTTCTTATTGCTTTTAGTATTTTGTGCCATATTTGTTTCTTCTTATTTAAATATTAATTGAAATGAGTATAAAAATGCGAATACGTCGATACGATTTCTTTATGCTAAACTAAAACTTAAAAAATACAACAAATGGAAAAGATAAAATAAATTAAGAATTCCTGCTATTTAAAATTTTAATCCGTGTTTCTTCTGCTCGTAACAAACGAGCAACATTAGTTTACTTATTTTTTGGGATGGGCCGTTTTTACTACAAATTTAGTTTGTACAAAAAACTGTCGTATTTAAATTCTAACAACGTGTTTAAAACTTGCAATTGTTTATATATGTATATTAGGGCGGGTCAAATTGTATGGAACGATTTTTTTGATGAAGCGTATAGCAAAAACGTAATCTATAGGTGATTCTGAGAAATTTTGCTCAAGAGACCATAGCTCTAAGTCGGATTTGGAGCCCCCAAAAGGTATTTTTATCACCTTTCAGAATCTGTAATTATACCCCTCAAAAGGTAAGTATCATTTTAGGCTATTTTTCGACAAAAAATTTTTAATATCTATACTAAAAATAAAAAAAATGTTGGTACCATTACAGATTCTGAAAGGTGATAAAAAATACCTTTCAAACAAGCCCACATTGAGAAATCTACTATAATTCTATCCGATTTTATGACGAATTTAATTAAATTATTCTATGTATATATGGAAAAATATCTATTTTGAAATTTTGGGGGGCTCCAAATCCGACTTAGAGCTATGGTCTCTTGAGCAAAATTTCTCAAAATCACCTATAGATTACGTTTTTGTTATACGCTTCATCAAAAAAAATTAACCCGCCCTAATGTATGTATATACTTATTAAGAGAGTAGCAAATTCTCCCTCGACTGCATATTAATTATTGGTTTTTGTATTGGCTCATAGTGTTTGCTCAAATGTGCGTCGCCTTTCAGCTGATTGCCATAAATTACGTCAATGGAGAGAGGCTGTTGTATTAATTTTTATTACGCTATTTCCCTTGTAACAATGATATTAAAACGTGGAAAGGTTAAGACCTTAGACTACGGTGGCTATCAGAAGAGTTTTACTATCGAAACTGAAGAATACTGTCTCGTGTTATTATTACATCCTTGACCGCCAGTTTGGAATAGTAGACTGCAATAGATAAATCGTTTGAGCAACGAAATCAGAAAAGCTTTTGAAAATAGGGAACTGCGATATTCCAAGAAGTTGCTCAAGCATGTGACAAGCTCATAACAAAAAGTCAGCCAGTGGTTTAATTCATAACACTTCAACAAAACTGTGCCCAAGAAGGTGCTAGGAAGCAAAGAAACAAATGGCCACCTTTGACGAACAGCTGTCGTTTAACTGGCAACAATCATGACTATCAGGGTTGTATTCGACTAAACAGGTATGTTCATATTTGAGTTAGACAGTAGATAGGAGTGACTAAGCCAGAAAACATTGGGGCAAACACCCATTGACCGTACATTCTGACACGGGGGTTGATGTTCTAGGGTCAAATATGGTGAGCATGTTTCGTATGTACTCGAAATAAATGATGGGGTTCCGCAAGTAGGTGCTCTCGGTCATTTTCTCGTGAATTTGTTCAAGACCACTTTTGCTAATGATACTGTCGTATTGACGTATACATGTAACGTTTATGCTGAATAGCAAAACATGATCACAAATAAAGCTAAACAGGATATCGATTCCTTTATGTGACGAAACCTACGTATACATCTTGATCGCAGAATGAGGTGGAGAAGACATATTGAGAATAAGGTAAAAATCAAAAATAAAACGCACATTAACGGCACTCGAACTCAAAACTTAAGATTTATAGTAGTCAAAACCACTACGCATAAGTCCCACCATGGTATTTTAGAAATTATAATTTATACAGAAATTTAAAACTACCTTTGATAATGGATGATTCTGGCGCATTGAAATTTGCTAACAAAAATTATCTTGCATGAAATCGGAGATCAACGATTCATCCCGTCTACGAAGGGAGAATTTCCCTCCACCTTAATCAACATAGAAATCCCAGATGTAATGATACAGAGGACCGCTTAAACAAACATCTAATTATTAATATATAGATTAATCGCAATTTGAATACTTGATCATGATCTCTTAGCCTTAAAGGAAATTACAACTTTAAAAATAACCCGGATCTAAGACAACTAAAATTGAATACTCATTGTTGGTCAATAAATTGATAAATAGTCTTAATAAATTTTTTTTTCCAAGTAATTAAAAGTTGCCTTTTTTGAAATTAGTTCTTGCTGCATAAAAAAAACAACATTTCTACTAAGAGTTATTACTATTTAATTGTTATATTATCAAATTTTGTTGAGTAGTGTTTACATAAGTGGTATATTGTACTTGTTTACAAGTACAATAAATGAAATGAAAGTAAATGTATAATTAAACCAAACCACTGTTACGACAAAATAAAATATCGCTGTTATCATGGAGAAGAAAATACATTTAAAACATTCCCAACAGGCATTAAAAATGATTCCCATGTTAAACAAAAGATTGACACTGCTTATAAAGAATGTGAATGCCTACATACAGAATGGTCTCCTGATAATCAGTTTATGTACATATGTACTTATATATGTAAATATGTATAATTCTGTTCAAAACTATTATCAGTATTGAGACTACAAATTTATGTCATTTTAAGAGTAACAAGAGTGCAAGAAATTCTTAAAGCAAAATGCGTAAATAAACCAGAAAAGGGAACAATTAGAAATTTGTAGGCCTAATTTATAAACATAATTCCGAGGGCTTATTTATGCAATAACAGAGTCGATTTTGTTCGAATTCTAAATTAATTTTTTTTTATCGAATTAGTCCTATTGCCACTTAGGTCTTACACTTTTATCTAAGAAAAAAAAGTTGAAACCACAGTATTTTGTTAGCAAACAACTCGTTCTATGGGTCAATTAGAATACACCCATAAATAATTAACGCCCCGCAATGCACTTGAAATAAAGACGAGAATTTCAAAAACATTTTAAATATAATTTGCTTACATTTTCAAAATTGTAAGGTTGGTGAAATGTGCCATATGACAGGCAGGTAGATGAAGACTAGAAAATTTACTGAAAATTTGTTTTGTTTCATATTTTTTGGTGGCTGTTGTTTGTTGGCTCATAAGAAACAGTGCATTGTTCTTTCATGAATCAAAATATAATGTTTTGCGTTTTCGGTATCAAAATAAACGTTTCGTTTTCTTTCAGCGAATTAAATTTAAATAAATATAAGTGGAGTGGAGTGGGTTTAAGTAGCTTGAATTTGGGCTTCTTTAAAAGAAAGTACCTACTAAATACTATTCTTGGAATATAAAAAGAAAGTAAACAAACTGTCGCTCTATCTAGATTCCATCTTCATTTTACATGGGTCATTATAATTTTTATTGTGTTGTGTAAAAAACACAGTTTACTTTAGGTGTGTAAAAGAGTAACTGGGTATCTGTCGTTACGGAATTCATTCAGCCACTGTTTTGTACACAGATATTCATTTCTGTTCTCTGTTTTATATCTCATATTTCATGTTTATTAATCATTCATCCTCTCTATATGGAATTTTAAAACGTGGCGTTTTTGTTTTTGCTGGACGTCTGCCTTCTTCGTTTTCGTTCCCAATTCTCTTTTTTATATCTTGTTTGAAATAGAAATCATGGTAGAATTACTGCAAGGTAAACTCGTTTGAACAGCTAGGGGCTAATTACGTAAGAAATGGTATTGAATTCGTTATCGTTTTGCCGGTAGTGAAGTTTTATTTCATGCATTTGAAATGGTCTATGAGCCAGCATTATCGACATAACGATATCGTTTGGATGATTATCGACATACATGTGTTTTCTGTCATTTTCCCTTTCAGTTGTCAAAGTCAGATGAATTTTGTTTTTGTAGTATCTTTTGTAAACTTGTATTGTTGAAACACATTTGTGTAGTGATTGAAAACTCAGGAGACTGAAACAAAAACAAAATGCCTACAGTAACTAGAGAATATTTGGTTCATCTGACGTTTCCTTTTTCTTCTTGATGCGGTCGGTGTGATAGAGAGATGTTTGACGAAAACTGCCATACACCAGGTGGAATTACAATAACTTCTTGCTTTCATTTTTCATGTAGTTTTGGTGAAAAACTGTGAAATTTAAATGTGTTTTAAACTTATTTATTGACTGTTATTGTTAGAATACATTTGTACGAAATGCCGTTGTTGTTATTTTGTTCGTAGTTTTGAACCATTGCCTCCATCTGGTATTAGTAAAGCAATTCTTTTCAACATCAAACGTTCATATCACACCAGGCCAAATATCATAAATTTGGTGAGAGAACTATTAGGTCTACTATACGTATTAGTCTATTGACTGCGACTACCGATTTTTTATTCTTATGGAATTTCTTATTTTTTATCCTCCCAATTCCTAACCTAACCACCATACAAATAAACTCCGCATAAAACGGCATTTAGAAGGCCATGTTAAGACTAAAGTACAATAATATGTACATGGTAAAATAAGCTGACGTTGTTGTAGCTGGCGGCAGCAACAACAGGCATTTTGAAATATATATAGAAAAATATATAGAAAAATATAATATACTATCAAAATATCAGTCAGGTTTTCGAAAAAAGTTCTCGTGTGAAACAGCAATTAATTACGTAATAAACAGATGGAAAAATATAGAAAAAAATAAGAAAATTATGGCCATATTTTTGGATTTTAAAAGAGCATTTGAGACAATAGATAAAGATATAATGCTACAAAAACTATATATTTATGGTATACAAGGCATCGAATTAAATTGGTTCGAATCATATCTCACTGGTAGGAAACAAAGAACTAGAGTGAATAACGCAATTTCAAATACAATCAATAACGATTTTGGAGTACCCCAAGGCTCAATTCTGGGAGCATTACTATTTATTATATATATTAATGATATTCCAAATGTACTAGAAAAAAGCGAAATAATACTGTACGCAGACGATACGTTGATATTTACGGAAGGCGACACGGATAAACAATGTCAAGACACACTTACGCGAGATATGATAAATATTAACAATTGGCTAAAAATGAACAAACTAAAACTAAACGAAAGTAAAACAAAAGTAATGGAGATAAATATGAATAGCGACTCAGTATTTAAAATAAACGACGAAACAATCGAAAAAGTAACACAAATCAAATATCTGGGATTTATAATAGACAGAAATTTAAATTTTAAAGAGCATATTGACTACATATGCAAAAAAATTGGTAAAAAAATTGGTTTTTTTAAACGAGTGAGAAAAAAACTATCAACTTTGACGGCAATAAATATATATAATACAATTATAAAGCCACATTTTGAATTTGGATCTACAATTCTCTATACATGCTGCACAAAAACACAAATTGACCGACTCCAAAAACTACAAAACAAAGCTATGCGCACTATATTAAAATGCAACAGATACACATCAATTCAATTTATGCTAGAATCGTTAAAATGGCTCAACATTCAACAAAGACTGGAAATTAACACGTTGAACTTTATTCAGAAAATGAAAATTGGAAACGCTCCAGAATATTTAATCGAACAATTAAGATATGTTGGCGAAGTACAGCCCTATCAACTAAGAAATATGGAAAATTTTAGACTACAACGAACAACAACAACTAAAATGCAACGCTCCCTCTTCTATAAAGGATTGCAACTATACAACATGTTACCTGATAATGTTAAAATCGAAAGAAATATAAATGCTTTTAAAAGAAATTGTGTATATTTTGTTAAATATTATAGTACAATAAGGTAAAATTATTAATTTAATTCTCTTGTATGAATAATTAAAGTATTTGAAATACTAATAAAGTAATAATAATAATTTTCATCGCTTCCGTTGTCAAACACTACACAAATATATAGATACCAACACCACAAGAATACAAAAAGGTACAAAAACGAAGTACATATGAGTTTTAAAGGTAAACTCAGTAGAACCGCTGATTTCAATTTGTTCTTGTTTAGTTGGTTGCTTCTGACAGATTCAAAATTTTTTGGTATACATAAGCTTTGAATTTGGCGAGAGCCCAAACAAATGCAAAATGCCGGCTGTGTTTGCCCACAATTGCAACAATGTCTACTGCGATTATTTGTTAATTTTACTATGGTTAATACTATCAGTACAAATAGAACGATTTGCGGATAGAATTAAAATGAAACTCTCTCCATTTGAAAGAAATCGTCCGATCATACTATCAGTGAAATAAAATGGAATGGAATAATGCTAAAACATATTTTTGCGCAAATTCGAGAACAAAATAACTGTTGGGAAATAATAAAGAATAGGTAAAGAAAGTCGTGAACATAAATTAAATATATGCAAAAAGTAACGAGTTAAAAGTTTCCATCCCACTGTATCTGCTTTTGTTCGTTTCATTCCAAATGCAACCCTGTCGCATATTTTTGGAGGAAAATTAAAAAGTTATGGAAATCTACAGACCTGTTAATTTTTTCCCCAAATCGTACTCTAGTTTACACCATTCCATTCGGTCTCCGCAAATGTCTAACAATGCCTTAAACCGTCATATGCAATTGTTGTCATATTAGTGAAATCAATTAAAGGAAAAGAGCAAACAGATGGTCGTTTAGATAGTTTGTGGGTACACAAAAAATTAGATATTAAGCGGCATTGCCTGAACAACAAATGTCTATGAACAGCCCTCAAATTTCTTAGCAGGTGTTTTTATCACTCTCTAAAGGTGAAAATGCCTTGGTGATGCCTGTGTAGCTGAAAAATGGCATTTCGCAACAAGAAATTTCTCGCTAATTCGCGCCACGTAAATTTTACATTTCTGTATAGGCAACAGTTTTCAAAAAACGTTCCGATTTTGATATATCATAAAAAATAATAAATAAATACATAGAGTAACTCTTATAACTAGAGATTTTCTTTCGCTCAGAAAATTTCTGACATTTGGCCTGGTGTGATATGAAAGTTGGATGTTGAAAAGAATAGTTTTAATAACACCAGATAGAAGCAATGGTTCAAAACAACCAACAAAATAACAACAACGGCATTTCGTTTTGTGTGTTAAATTATTGTGTTAAATACAACACAAATGTATGCTAACAATAACTGTCAATAACACATTTAAATTGCACAGTTTTTCACCAAAACGACATGAAAAATGAAAGTCAGATGATCTTGTAATTCCACCTTGTGTAAGTCACTTTTCGTCAAACATCTCTCTATCACACCGACCGCACCACGAAGAGTGTAAAACGAAACGTCAGATGAGTAAAAGTTTCCCTCTTTAAAGAATTACACTATGAGGGTTAATGTTTCAAATGTGTTGGTTGTGTCTTACCCAATGTGCACAAAAACGGATGCGGATCCGCAAAAAATTTAAGAAAGGAATCAGTGTAATCGCGAGTTTATGGATCCGTTGCGGACCGGTTTCGGATCCGTAAAAAATTTAAAAAAGGAAACGGTGTAATCTCGAATTTACGGGTCCGCAACGGATTTGAAAATGAAGTCCGAAACGGATCTCAAAAACGGACAAAAAATCCGGTTCCGAAACGGATCCGTAACTGATTCCGTTACGGATAGAAAGTACGAAGAAGTGGATCCGTTACGGATCCGAAACGGATCCGTTTGACACACTGGGTAATTAAAACAAATAGTTATTGCAATAATATGTGTTTGTAAAGTGACCAGCATCAACAACTAGACCTAATTTGTTAAAAGCAGCAATGAAAAAAAGTATATTGCATGAAAATTTGTTTTAATTTTGTAGGCATTTAAAATAACTTAATAAAATACGTAAAATTTTGGATACAAAAAAAATTTTAATGCAATTTTTAATAAAAAGCAATTTTTGGAAATTGCATTAAAACTTTTTGTTGTATCTAAAATTTTATTTTTTTTTTTTTTATTTATTCATTCGATTGTAATACAAGATGCCAACAAAGGCCAATTAAACTATATTACATTATACTGATTCAAGAATATATGGGATTTGCAGATGTAATTTTTTTTTGTCTCCACAAGGCCGCCCCAGTTTCATTCATCAAAAGAAGTGTGCATACCAAAAATTGGAACAATCGGACAATATTTAGAGGTCGCTAGAAATTTCAACTTTTTCAAATTTTTGTTTAAATTTCACATGAACCCCGAAAAATCGTAAATTTCTAGCGACCTCTAAATATTGTCCGATTAGTGTGATATTTGAAATATATACTTACTTTGTCGATTGGAATAGGGGCAGCCTTGTGGAGCACAAGATTTTAATGTTTTTGCATTTTGAATCAGTCTAATATTACATAGCACACAAGTATTTGCCTATTTCATTACATACATCGTAAATATCGAATTTAGAATTATCTGGCTAACAGTATAAACTATAAAAATGGCTCCCCAGCCAAAAACAATACAATCACTAATAATAACAATTAAATTAATAGACCCTGTTAGCAATGAATCTCGTTTTATGGAAAGTTAAATAGCGTAAATATATTCTGTGAAAATTTTTCGAAATTTTACGGATTTTATTAAGTTTTTTCCTTCTCCTGTCAAGTAATAAAAAATCGAGTTAGGGCCTTTTTATATTAAGCCATCGATATGGATCATGAATCTGATGAGAACTGGGATAACCCCATGGTCTCATTTAAACAAGTTCTGAAGTAAATGTGTATGAGAGGTGTACCAAGGAAGAGCAAATGTTGTCTGTTGCCGTTTTCATAAAGTGCGTCGTTAAATTTTGCATTTTATATGTTTACATCAGGACTGTATTTCTGTATTAATATCGTAATTTTTTGTATTAAGTCAAATATAATTAAAAAAAATTACGACAGTATATATTAAGTCATGTGCATTTCAATACACAAAATGAGTTAATTTTGCCAGTAAATTAGCCAGACAGATGCACGCAATTACCTTCTATATTCAAATTTCCAAAATATAAAATGAATTTTACCTAAATTTTTGGGTGATTTTTCGAACATATGAAGGAAATACCTGGACATTCAAATCTTAGCAAACCGCATGTTGCCTTAGCACTTAAGCAAAATCATACAATAATTTTACGCAGTTTTACCTTGAGTTTGTTTTGTGTGCAGTGAGCTAAAAAGGGAAGAGTTCAACAATTGGCAATTGCATGAAGTCTTTTGTACTCAAACTTCGTTTTGCAAATTTGAGAGCTGTTCAGATATTTGTTGTTCAGTGTCAATGTTATACGGGGTGTAAATAAAAGCTCAAAAAATTCGTTTAATAAACAAAAGAACTTATAAAAATATATTCGGATAATAATTCATCAGGGATGCTTTTTATTTATTCTGCCTAATTTTTTCGTGAAGCTAAAAACCATCTAATTACAATTGTTACTAATTGTTTTCACTAATGTCATATCGTGCTAAATAATATAAAACTCCATACGCCAATTTCACTTTTTTAAACTAAGATTAGGAACAGAGGTTGAAATGCAGCTCTTTCGAACGCTGTCTCACTCCGTTGTCAATGATGCTCTATAATCCACTTTAACCTCTAAACTTAAATGCTGTTTTTCACGAAACTAAGTTGATGGCGTATGGAGCTTTATAGTACTCAGCTGACGATATATCAATTGAAGCCTTCTCGCGAATAACCTTGTAAGCGACAAAATGTAAATTGTTCAGCAGAGACAAAAAAAAACTATTTAAACCTGTGGTCTAGTTTTTGTTTGACTCCTTAAGTTTTGGACTAATTTCCAGTCATAGGGCGAGTTTCACACTCGTCATTTAAAAGCTCCCAGAAAATTTTCATATTAAATGACATTTAAATGACAAACATCGAGCATTTAAAGTACATTTAAATGGAGAATTTCCAACTGTGAAACTGGCCATTATTAACATTAAGTAGAAAATTATATTAATTAAAACATTAAATTAGTTCCAAAATTTATTTTTTTTATAGGTTTCTCAATGAAATAACGTTTTATCGTTTATTCAAAACTTATGGGATGATAACAAATTTATTTATTAATAATTATTTATTATTTTGCATTTAAATAATCTGGAACATTAATTCGAACAGGAGTCAACGAAAAAAAAAATACTTTCCCAAAAAATAGCTCTGGCTGCGTACACATATTTTGCATCATTTTGTGCAAAATGTTGTCTGCGTACTCCAAATCTACAGCAGCGAGAGAGCCAGAAAGAGAATTTTTTGACATTTGGAATTTAGAGAACTTGCAAAATGTTGCTGGAGAAATTTCTGCTTGCAAGATTTTGCAACTAGTTTGAACAGCTGTTTTTATTTACTGTTTCAATGAAATAATTTTTGTGAAATGAAAATAAAAATTGAAATTTAACAATGGCAGAGGTAAGTAGATAGAATAGTGTTGATGTTTAACGTTTATAATAAATTATAATAAACAAAACATTTTACTTCATGCTAGAAACGTGCAAATATACAGTGCGACACATATGCTAAAATTCTTTTGCTTTGTTATTTCAATTGTTTACACACCGATCAGCTGTTTTCTTGCAAGATTTCACTGGATGCTGTCTGCGTACTTTTTGAGATATTTTCAACCGAGAGAGTAAAATTGTTCTTACTCTCCCAAAAAAAGTTACTGAGTATTTTCTACTGGAAAAGTACGCAGCCAGTCATATCGCATACAACGTTATTCGAGAGAAGGAATTGACTGAACAACAATGTGTTCGCCATCTGATGGCACGTAAATTTTTGGCTTGTTTAAATTGTTGATGAGTGTTACAGATTCTCTAAGTCATAAACTCTTTGGTACATGCAGGTAAGTCATCTCTGTTGTACTCTTCCCTTTTCATGTCACTAGGGGAGAGCAATGAAAACACTTTGTTTTAGAAATTTGAGATTTGTTCATAGATATTTTTTCCAGTGTCACTTGTAATACGTGGTATGAAAGTCTTATGAAATCAAAGTCATTTCAATATACAAAATATATAAAAACCTATGAAGGAATCAACATTTAACGTATATATAAGTACAAATCCCTCTAAACAATCAATCAATTGTCAATTTCAAACAATTTTACATTTCTCATTTTGATACTGAATAACGTGGATTGACGAAATCATATGGTTCTGACTACAGAACTATTGGTTAACCAACCAATATGGGGTGGTTAAATAATAGTTATGCATTGACCGAAAAGAGAATTCGATGTTTAACCAGAATTTAATTAAAAAAACGAAGATGGCCAATGACTGAAAAACTGGTTATTAAGCAGACCATACACTCTTACTGCTGCTGCTACTGTGATAAGTGTGTGTTAGTGAAATTGACAGAACACGAGAGCTACTCACACAGACAATGCCTTCTGAAAAATCAACTGTTTTGTTTTTGAGAATGACCGTCAAAATCATGCGAGTGAATTTGTTAATTTGTTTGTCTTTTATTATTCTTTAGCTTCATTATTTTTTGTTGATTCAGTTATTTAATTATTCAGTAAGTTTAAGCCAAAAAGTGAATCACACACGGTCAAATAGGTTAAAAAGTTATTGCATTGAAAATTGGTAATAAAATCAATGCGAATTGACTTACATACAAGTAGTAAAATGTATTCCAAACATGATCAGTTAAAATATTAAGCCTTATTACGAATGTTGTTCGACGACAGAACGTTTAAGATAATACGCCAACTTTGTCTTTAATCCTTTACAAAACTGTCGTAGTCGAAATACGAGAACGACATTCGTAATAAGGCTGATTATAAAAAATAAAAAGCACTAACTTTAGACGAAATTAATCTTTAAGCAGGTAAGAGGTAATGCACATAACACATGTTAAATTTTCACTCAGTGCTATTTGAACCAACATTACTGTACGAACATTACTGTACTCTCAAAGCCGAAGAGACTGTAAATATTTGGTTTGTCCCTATCTAACAAGACACATCACCTGACTTCCCCCCGTAGTCATAACATATAAACAACCTCTTAAGATTGCCGTATACATACATACATATATTTTTCTTAATATTGTTAAACGAATATTTTGTAAAGTTATTGTAAATAAATTATACCGGCCGGCATGTCTCTGCTATAGTCTGGTGGATTTTTCTAATGATTTTTTAAAAGCTTGAATGCGATCTCTGCTTTATCATCGAACAGACGTACATATGTTTGGAATGATCTTTTCTCGAAAGGTGTTTTGTTTTATTATAAACTTAAGTTAACTGATAACTTTCCGACATTTGTATGTTGGTTTCAACATCCACGATGCCATATTAAACATTTGGCTGAAAATCTGTGAACACAGTAAATAAAAGTCTATGTTGCTGAGCGTTTTGGAACTTGACTATTTATAAAATTGATTTATGAGCGCCGCTAAGCTTTAATCTTAAAGGTGATAAAAAGGTCTATGTTTTCAATAAGGTATTTTTTTAAGACGATTGCAAGTTTTATATTAAAGTCAATACAAGTGTACATAGTGATATATGTACATATATGTGACAGGAAGAAAACGACTGTGAAGTTAACAAGTTGATTTTGATGCGCCTGAACGCTTATATGGCCTGAATACGAATCTGGTATTACATATTGAAAATTCAAAATGGCAGATCCTGTATGGCGGACTTATTTTGTAAGCAAATTGGATCAATTGCAGAAAAGTTTGTCATATCGGATTATTTTTAACTTTATTTATCAAACGTAACTATTTTGAAGCTACTAATACTAATACTGTTAGAAAGCTGCGATTTGTTGCATTATAAAGAACGTATTATTGTCTTCTATAAGAATCACCAAAAAAGTAAAAATCGTTTTTTATTTAACCCGTTGGTCCCTTTTAGCTTTCTCTGTCACATAAGGTTTACAAGGACTACAAATATAAATTTTTCTTCAAAATTGGCGCTTGCAGTTATTTGTATTATACACCGTAGTCCAAAAAAGTACTAGTTCATGAACTAGTGAAATTTTGATGTAGTTCTAGTGATGCTAGTTTACTATCTAGTAATAAAAGCAATAGTTATAGTTAGAACTATTACAAGTAATTGTGGAAACTATACTACATTTAAATCTTTTCAAAGGAATTATATTTAAAAACAAAAACTAAATACAAACCAACGAGCGTGAAGGCCAAACAACCTGACGTAGCAAAGTTGAATAAAAAGTATTAATATATGTAACCTCTGTAAGGCACTATACACATTGTTTCTTTACGTCTGTTGTTTATTATACATATGTATGTTAAGAACGAGTAGATGATATATTGATAAATAAGTGGAGTTCTACAAAAAGTAAAAAAAAAATGGTGTCCCATAACATCCCATGAAGGGATTGAGGAGAGCTTCTCACAATCAGTGAGACGTGCGCTTTTTGGTTCTACACTCACTGAGTGTTATGTTGTGGCAATCCCATGTGCCTCGATAACCAAACTAAATATGACGCAAGCTGACGAAAAGGACCTCTCATCATTCCAATGTAAAATTTTCAGTACAGGTCCAAACTTCCATTTAGGTCAAAATTTCGTGTTTTGGGGGTTTTGCAACAAACGCTACCTACATGTCTAAAGATCAACCACATTATTTAACAGTTAGATAGCATAAAAGTCAATATTTCCAAACATCTGGCGAAGAAACAAAAGGGCCATAAACTTGTCAATGTAATTCTTACGAGGCTAGTTAGGGTCCTTTTCTTTATTTTCGCAATATTGCACCTTAAATTCCAAAAAACAGTAACTTTCTATTCAGAATTTGCTCTTTGCCCAGTGGTATCAAAATCTTTATTTACGTCTCCAACTAGATAAGGCTCGGCCCCTTTCGTCAGCCTGCGTCTCAAATATTGAAAAATTTTATTTGATTTTCTTATTATTCATTATGTACATATTTCAAAATGAATCCACTTTTATGTGAATGAAGTCATCGTATGAAGCCCTTTTGTTTGATGTAATGTTGATTTGGTAGGTTATTGGCTTAAAGTTTTTATATTTCTCTGATCCTACAAGCGATCGTAAATGCACTTCAATTGGAGTGTAATGTGGGCTATCAGACAACAATTCTCGGAACTGATATTCGACTAGCACTCCCAATGCTCCCACTTATAAGCTGTCCGGAAAAAAGCGCGGCACCGATACCATTTTTCCAATGGTAGTGCTTGGTATTCTTCAAACGATGGTAGTGCTTGGTATTCTTCAAACGAGTATATAAAGGAATTCTCATTAATATGATGAGTGTTTCTGGATATATATGTTTGAAGAATTCACCAAAAACATACCAAAAACGTCTGCTGATGAAGATCTTGGCAAGATCCGAAATAGCTATACAGACAGCCTTGGTATCATTGGAACATTTTTATGCTCGACTTTTTTGAAAGTAATATAAAGATAATAAGCTTTATATTATTTAAAAAGGTCTTGAGCTTGAATAAATTTGTAAGTTTTAGAAAACAGACCGAATAAAAATTCCCGTAGGGGAAATGATGAATGATGTAAATTTATAATTTATAATTTAAAAGGCACTGGATAGCATAGATCGTATGCGCCTATTAACACGCAAGAAACGTTTATAATAAGAATATTAGTGTTAGAAAATTTTTACAGGGAATGGATTCAAAATGATGCAAATAATTTAATGATGTAATTAATAAATCATGATGTATATTATATGTACTGATTTAAGAATCTGAAAGTACTCCGAGGCAACACCAATCAAAGACACAAACCTCAAAAAGACTTTCAGAACAGTATTGCCAGTAGTCAAACAAATTCAAAATAATTAAAACCATACGGATAATTCATTACAATTGGCATGTTGGTATCCGATTCCACAACCTGAATTTGCATTGCCTGAGCAAATAGAAATTCAAAGTTGTTAATTGCCATTGCGAACACTGGTAATTATTTGGCATTTGCATTAGATTCTCTGCAGGATGACCTTAACGAACACCAAATCCGCAGTGAAAGTCGGTAAGGATCTTATCGAACCTTTCGTAACTAAGCGAGGCCTCAGACAAGGCGACACCCTATCGTGCGATCACTTTAACATCTTAATGGAGATCATTATGAGAAAAGCTGCTGTCAACATTAATAAAACCAACAACAGCAAAAGTCACATGCTGCTCGCGTATGCTGATGATATAGATATCATTGGGCGCACAGTTAGAGAAGTTATTTCAGTGTTTTCGAGAATGGAGGAGCCAGCAAAAGTGGGTCTGACAGTAAATGAATAAAAGACAAAATTAATGGTTTCAACGAGCAGGGTCTCCACACGATTAGACCAAAGCGTGAACGTTGATAATAATAATATCGAGGTGGTGGACGAATTTATATTCCTAGGATCTGCCGTAAACAAAAACAACAACGTCCGCCTTGAGATCAAGCGGAGAATTGTGCTTGCGAAAAGATGTTATTTTGGGCTAAGCAAGCACTTTAGAGATAAAGCCCTCTCTCGAGTAACAAAAGTCCAACTATACCAGACTCTCATACAACTCGTCTTGCTTTATGGCGCAGAATCCTGGGTCTTATCACAAGATCAAAATAATGCGATTGCGCTGGCTAGGCCATGACAGTAGAATGCATGAAGACAAACCAGCACTAAGGGTTTTCGAAACCGAACTCGAAGGAAGACGAAAAATAGGAAGCCCAAGACTCTGCTGGAGGGATCAGGTTGACGAATCCCTGCGTACACTTGGTATTGCCAACTGGGGAGATAAGACAAAAGATCGAACTGGTTGACGAAATATGCTATCTTCGTTTTATAAGGTCCCTGACCCCACGGGATTGTTCGAGACCGGATAAGTATTAGATAAATTAATTGAAATTAAAATCAAATTCATATTAAAAAATCCCCGCAATGCAACCTCATTTTTAAAACTGCAATATTATGACTAAAACTGAATCCTTCAGTCATGCCAGAGATAACACTGTGACACAAATGAAAGGAATTTGTTTCGGGCCTCAATCAAACCAAAAAATGGTGAAAGTACTTGGACGTGGTATCACAAAACATCGCTCGATTTTGCCCCCTATACGTAACAATTTTTTTTTACAGGCCCTATTTCAGATTTTACTTCAATAACTCCTAAATAGCTTGAAATATTGCATTATCTTTAAAAGCTTTTTCAAGTAACCAAAACAACAATCGAGTGATCCGAAACGACGCTCCAGTAACAGTGTATAGGGTGACTCGATTGTTGTTTTGGTTACTTGAAAAAGCTTTTAAAGATATGACAATTATGAACAAAAACGCCAAAAACAACCATATTTTTGTGTTGTGCGATCATTTGAGATCATATATGACATTTTATGACATCGATGTATTTGGCAATTTTGTCGAAAGCCTTAAGTTGTACAACTTTGGAGAACATTATTACATTCCTGTGTAAATAGTATAGAAATTATAAGCGAAAATTTTAAAAAATTGTATATTTCTGAATTGGTACAGTCATTTTGGAACCAAAAATTTAATTTTTGTTCATTAGTATGTTTGACAATATTGTTAAGTATATTATGGGCGAGTTTCACACTCGTCATTTAAAAGCTCAATTTAAAAGCTCACAGAAAATGTTCATATTTATATGGCATTTAAATGACAAACATCGGGCATTTAAACTACATTTAAATGGAGAGTTTTCAACTGTGAAACTGGCCATAAGCACTACAATTTTGTAGAAGATATAAATTTGTAATTTGTTTAATACTGAATACATATACATAGGTGAATATTTAAAGAATATGGTTAAACGCAGCAATTCTACACCAATTATGAAGCTCTAAATATAATTTTTGTTGATTAGTATATTTAGAAAATTTATCAAGAAATTTATAAGCTACAATACAATTCCTTTGAATACAGCTATCGCAATTTATTTACCGTTAGGCAAGAAATGTCAAAACATAAAATATGTGAAATTTTTCTTGACGTTTCGTGAAATAATCGTTTAACAGTGTAATTTTCCTTAGAAATATATTAGAGGGAACTGTGAAATAGGAAAATAGCTACTATATTGTCAAAGGTTGTAATCCAATATTTCAAGTTGTTTAGGATTTATTGAAGTAAAATCTGAAATAGGGCCCTGAGCCAAAACTTTCTTCGGCCTGTAAAAAAATATTGTTACGTATAGGAGCAAAACCGAGCGGTGTTTTGTGATACCACGTCCAAGTACTTTCACAATTTTTTGGTTTGGTTGAGACCCGAGACCCACTGTTGCACAGTGTAATCTGAACGCAAATAGGATCACCACGCAGGTATGGCCTGAATAATTCGAAAAATTTTATAATTACTCCAAGTCAGGATATCTCTGCACTAGTAACTGTAATAATGGGCACCCATTAATAGGCGGGCACACGTCTACTGTTGGAATCTCAGCTCAGTTGTGCAGAAGAATGCTTGGGTAGCTTTAGCTGTGATGTCTGGAGATGGTGATATCACAGATAAAGCTAACATTCAATATGAAATATTGCACATGGAGTATAAACAAATGACGTCAACATCCGAATCAAGAAGTGGCTTCTTTCAAATATCCCCAATGAACGTTGTTTAATACCCACCTTTTATGCCACAAAACGCAAATACATCTGGCAACGCTACCCCGGTATCAAAGGTAAGAGATCAACATGGTACAATTAACAGCAACATACCGAACTACACACGCACACAATACACCACACCCCCTTGACAGAAAACAACTGAATACGTGTCCAACCAGCGAAATGTGAATGCGAATACCAACGAATAGTGAATCGCTGCGTCCGACTGCCCAAACTTTAAAGCCGAATAACATCTTTTTTAGATTAAACCAATATCAACACGAAGTTTGATAGATAATTCTCACACAAACCGGCAAGCATCAGCGACAGATTAAAAAATGAAATGAGTAGCGAATGATTTGACACCAAAATAAACGAAAACTTTCCACGTAGTCGAACTTAGTACAACAAACTCGCTTCAAAAATCACCACCACACATAATTATTCATCTTCTCCAGCGTTTTTATTTTCTCTTTTTCATTCTGCTTAGCTTTTCCTTGACGTATACCACTTTTTACATTTTTTCTTTCTACTTGGGAAACACCGAATGGAAAATGAAAACTGCTCAATTGGAATACTGGCGGAGAGAATAAAAATAAAGTAAAAGAAACACGTTGCTCATTTGTGGAAACAAAGTATTAACACTGATTTGAAACTTTAATTGTTAAAAGAACATCATGTTTTTCTTTCTCTCTAGTACCAAAACTATAATCACTTTTGTGTATTGTTGCTTGGAATTATTTTCGGCGGCGTTGTTCCTACAAATTTCAGCTAAACACTGAAGTTTTATTTTTTCGTCTTCTTTACGAAAATAAACTCGTTTCTATTCCGATGAAGCGACAGCAAACGATGAACGAGTGATAAGAAAATTCATTTCAAGGGTTGCCAAAGCGAAGAAAACAACCTAAACCACTGGCGAATTCTCCAAGTAACCATTAAGACGTATTAAGGAGGTGGGATCCATGATACTATAAAGACGTTATTTTATGCCTTGTTCACACTGAAATTGACGACTTCGGATTAAAGTTGTGAAACGAAATTAAATCACAAGGGCATTTGAGCAATTTCAGGAACAGACCTAGTATAGGTCGACACGTCCTTTTTTTTTTAATTTTTTTGGGTGTAGGGAACGTTATTTTAAGTAAAAAAGTAAATAAAAAATCGGGGGGAACCCCTAATTTGGGAGTTACGGGTCCCCAAAGTTCGGGCATAAGGGATGGTATTACAAGTGTGGTGCCGTCTTATGTGACCGAGTTGACCACTTTTTGTGTAAAAGGAGTCAAAATAAGCAAGAAAAATTAAATAAATACTTTCGATAACTGTTTTAGTTATAGAGATATCGAATGATTAATTTTTAAAGAATATCGGGTGTGACGGTTTTTTGGACCCTGTGGGCCCCATAGGTCCGTCCGACGGCTAGTTTTCAATTTTCTCACATTCTTTAACATTTCTTTAATTTTGGTTTTAAAAAAAAAAATTTGCCTGCCCCTGGTCCTGATCTTCAGCCAAAATAATTTTTATTTTTTTGTTGCGATCTCGATAACTGAGGTAGTTATCGAAAAAATTTATTTAATTTTTCCGGCTTATTTTTGATTTCTATTAAGACCTAATTTTTTTTTCTGTGAAATGTTGAAATTGAAAAAAACGATATTTTTAAAAATTAATCGTCCGATATCTCGATAACTAAGACAGTTATCGAAAAAATTTATTTAATTTTTTTTTTGTTTATTTCGACTCCTTTTACACAAAAATCTCCCATAAGACGAAATCCATCCCATAAGACGAACTTTGGGGGCCCACAACTCCGAAAATAGGCGTTGACCTATTCTAGGTTTAAGCCCAAAATTTTGTTTGGAAATGAAAGACAACAGTAAAATAAATGATTGAATGTGAATGAATCTTAACACGAATCACAGATTCTATACAGTTTATTCTCACTAATGCATGTCTATGAAAAATTAAAATGTCAATTAAGCTGATCCCAGACTTATCATTCAAGAGCATGAACGTCAGCTATCGTTGATGTTTATTGTCTGTTTAGCGCCCTTACGGATATCAAATGAGAATGTAATCGAAGTTCTTAGCATCATTATGATGTTTACAAAAGTTGTTGGTAAAATTTTTTCAAATACATCAGCCGGATAACAAGTTATCGACCAAACTCATTCTCATGAAAGACAACTCTGTGCTTCGCCTTAGTAACCATGTGTTCAGTGAACGAAGCCGATCCATAATTATCAGTAGCGGCGGAGCCAGAAAAAAAGACGAATCGACAGCGGCGACTGAGTTTTTAGTAAATGTGATTTTTCGGCAGATATTACTTTAAGGCTCATCTCGTTGGCTGCCTAAAAAATTTAATCTTTTTAGTGACTCGGACCATGATACAAATACAAGGTAGTAGCGTCAGCCCATATGATTTCCTTTGTTTACATTTCATCGTACCCAGTAATTGTCAAAGTTGTTTGGGTGAGTGCGTTCTCGTTTGATTTCATATATCTATGTTCACATTTGCACATATATGTGAAAATTTTTATCAGCTGATTTTCACAATAACTGGGTATGGAAGTTACAACAATGCTAATGCTACTACCTTGTATTTGTATCACGACTCGGACCTTTAAAATCGGCTTAGCCGGTAATATTGGCTAACATTTAAAGCCGATACAAGCCTCAACTCACGACGGCGTCGTGAACTTCAAATATTACCACCGGTAAATTTTCTGTCGGCTTCATTTTTGCTTAGATAAAACAGGGTTTATTTAATGTATGAGAAATTCATACTACAAGGTTTGGAACATTTTTCTCCAGTGAAAAATGTTTGGGCCTGTTGGAATAATAGACAATTCAGTTAAGCACACTCACTGGCATGACTATTTTCGAACGCCGTGACAAGTTCATCATCAGATGCCTAGCTACCGTACCTGAATTTATACCATCGGAAGATCATCAATCGTATATATACAAACTCAATTTTGCAATTTACATATGGGAATTTGTATCGATCGAAGATCCCTAAGTACCATCACACACTGAAAGGTCCATAACTCCTACACGAGAACAGAATGCGGCTTTCCTCCTGCTATTGTTGTCGTAGTAGCACTACCTTGTCAATGCGCCTTGATTTTGATCCGAAATCCGAAAAAACAATGCGAACACTTCAGATTTTGGGGTTATGTCTATTATACATCTAAAATTAAAAAACGATCGTTGCGTCGGGTAGAACATGTTATTTTAAGCAAAAAAATTAAAATAACAAAATCTGGACAAAAGCATACTTTCGGAATTGTGGGCCCCGAAACACTAGGCCAAATCTTACATCTTCAATCAATTTGCCAAAGATGTTAACATTTCCCCATACAAATTTGACACTTTGGTAGCTCAACATTTTTGGAAATATTCCTATCTCACTTTGTTTCACCCAACATTATTCGATAATTTTAAGTTATTCACTAGAAAAAAGTGTCATAATTAGAAAAAATACAAAAATTTAAGCAACAAACAGCTAGAACAGCTGACTTCAATTTTTTCAAATTGTTGCCACAATTGACTGTTAAATTGAAATCTATTTCGTTTTTATATATTACTTGAATTGTTGGTATACATTTGCGATGAATTTTACAGTGGAGTGAAACCAAACAGAAATAAAATGACTGTTGTAGTTGTCTTATTGAGACAATAACAACACCTGATACAAATACAACTTGACTAACTATTCACATTTTCAACTGTCCTGATAGGCCTACTGACTTGCGCCCTGTGGACCTATGGGACAGACCCTTGGAGGTGGCACAATTTCTCCAGCTCCTTACCGCTACCTCCAGTGACACATAGGGGAATTACACATAATTTCGTTTTTTTTATATCTTCCAGGGACGAACGAGTGGAAAAAGGAAATCTGTTACAACAACAACTTGACTAAACAAATGTATGTAGAAAAGAAAGCAATTGTAATAAATATGAAATGCAAACACATAAACGTATGAAGACAGTCATTCTCCATTTTTATAATCCCTGGGGGGCCAATAGGTAATACAATTACACACTTATAATTGTATTTCTTAGACCATTTTAAGTTCGCTTTTTATTTGTCACAAATATTTCGGTTCAGCGACGTGATATGTTAAAAAATTAATATTAAAATCTGACAGATGTAAGATGCTGCAAGTGTGAACGCTTGTTTAATTTTTTCAACATATTCCATGCGTTCCCCCAAAATATACGCTAGTGTGAAAAGGCTATTAGTTATCGAGTTATTTATCGCTTAGTTACTTATGTTGAAATTGTGAAAAATTATAGAATATTTTCTTTTACTTTTCTCAAAAGTAGATAGCTTTTTTATACCACAAATATACTATGCCGAAGCCGGTGTTGGGACCTACGCCAGAGGATAAAATCCCACGCAGAAAGCTTTATACTACAAAAATTCTATGCCGAAGCCACGAAGCCGGTGTTGGCCGAGGAGAAAATCCCTTAGCCCGGCCGGCCACGCAGAAAGGTTTACACCACAAAAATACTATGCCGAAGCCGGTGTTGGGCTTACACGAGAGGAGAAAGTCCTTAGCCCGGTTACACAGAAAGCTGTATAGCATTTAACACTTTTCGATTACTCGCTTAGTTATCGAGTTATTGAAAAAAAAAAAAATTGCGATAATTTTCCAAAATTGCAGAATCCCATAACTCGCTAACTAAGCGAGTTATCGAAAACTGCTAGATAATTTTTTGAGTTTATTTTGATGTGTTTTATATAAAAATAATATCAATAGCTTTACACAATACCTTAACCCCATTACCCTCTCGCACATACAAAGTTTCGGGGACCATAACTTCGAAACAATGCATTTGCCCGAATTTTGTTATTTTACTTTTTTGCTTAAAATAACGATTGAAAAACAGATGCTTGGTTAAACGAAATCTCCAAACACGAGATTGCGATTGCTGCGGGTTCAGGGCTTTAAACATTTTGTATGGGGAGTTAAACTACATTAAGCGGCACTTCAAATTACCGCTTGCATTTCTGTCTTAAGCAGGCACAAATTTGTCAGTATACAAATTTCAGCAAATACGTTAGATATCGTTATTATGAATTAAAATATAAGAAAATAAACATTTGCCAGAATGACTACATACCTTGTGTTACAGAAAGACGAAAATATATTCTATATCCAAATTATTGAGTTTGGTGATTTCGTTACTAGCAATTATAACAGTTTAGACGCTGGAAATCTTTTTCGTCGGATCTGTTTAAAGCCATTCACAATAGTGTAAATCATAATTTGCAGTTCTTGTCAAGCCACGAAAGTTTCGTTATATTTTATACATGTACTTCTTCTGACAATGAAAATTTCGCAAGAACTGAATACAGGGTTTAGATGTATTTATATATTTTATTTTATTTTATTTTATTGGTACTCATATATAGATATATATATATTTCTTACTTGATAGTAGGTCTGTCTGCGTACTGATAATTTGTAACAATTTGTACAAATTGTTACTGGATGTTGTCTGTGTACACCAAAAAGCCAGTAACGAGAGAGTAAGAGAGATACAATCATCAAAATGCCACGCACAGCTATGGAACAGATCTTAGCTATGCAGGATTTTGAAAATATAGCAGGATTTAAAAATGTTGTAGGTGCTATTGATTGTACCCATATTAGAATTCAAGCTGTAGGAGGTGACGACGCTCAACTATATGTAAATAGGAAAAGCTATCATTCATATAACGTCCAGGTAAGTTTCTTATTGTTATACATATATGCAAAATGAGGGAACATAATCTGTTTCGAAACTTATAGGTTGTTTGTGATGCATCACTAAAAATAATAGATATTGTGGCCTGCTGGAAAGGGAGAACGCATGACTCGAGAATTTTCAATGAAAGCACAATAAAGGAAAAATTTGAAAATTCCAATTTTTTAGGACGTCTGGTTGGAGATGGTGGGTACAAGTGTACTAATTATTTATTTACTCCTGTACGAAATCCAAAAGATATTAAAGAAGAAATGTACAACAAAGTTCACATTAAGACCAGAAATGTCATAGAAAGAGTTTTTGGTGTTTGGAAAAGTCGATTCCGTATACTTTTGGAAAAAATGTGAGTTTCAAGGAAAAACGCAAAAATCTTTATGGTAGCATTAGCAGTTCTTCACAACTTAGCTATAACATATAAAGAGGATGATTTTGGTAAGAAGATTTATGTGATCAGAATAAATAACGATTAATATGCTAACAAACTGTTTCAATTTGTTTTACAGATGATGATTTTGTAAATTTCGATGGCTTGGATCATGAACATAATACTAACGAAATGTCCCAAAGAGATTCTACGAATGAAATTCCTCGTGCTTTGTACATTCAACAAAATTTTTGAATTTATAAAACATAAAATATATGTCGCCAAATATTCCAAGAATTTAAAAACTTAAATTTGTTGTTTTTTATTTAATTAAATTAAAAATAAAAATACTACAATGAAATAAAAAAATTAAATTAAGTACAACATAACATACTAATTCATTTAATAAAAAACATAAATACATGTAACACAACTTTTGCACATAGGATCAATAAAAATAGTGATAATAACATTAAATATGTATATAATAAAACAAACTAAAACCAAATTTAATAATCCATTTATCAGAAATCCAAACTTAAAATGAACATTTTATAGAATTTTAAGTAAAATATCCGCTCTTTTTTAAATTTTGAACTTCAAGATGTATTTTTTCCATATTTAATTCATGTTCTTCCTTCATATGCATAATTTGTAGTGACAAAATTTCATTTTGACATTTTGTTAAGTTATGATCTTCCTTTGTCCGTTTAATTTGCATTTCAAGCAGTTTCTTGTTTTCCTCCCAGGTAATTGTTTTCCTCTCAAACTCTATTCTAAAGTATTTCATTTCAAGGTCTTTCTGCTCTATGCTAACATCAAGTAACTTCATCCGTTTAGAGTTCTCGTCCAGTTCCTCTTTAATTTTTCTTTTGGGCGGTTTGGATTTCGGAGATTCTTCTTGAGTGTGTGTTACACTAACATCTTCCATTTGGTCATCGTCGATATTTAATGTTTGGTTGATTCTGCATTCTGCATTTGCCGTAGGTGATTTACTAATTGAGCAATTGCTGTCGTATATGTTGACATCGTGCTCAAAATGTTTAGGAAGGCGAGACACCAATTGTTCATCAAAACTATTCAGTCGAACTGGTGGTGGACCTCCTCCAGTTTGCTTAATTTGTTTGAGGAATGATGAATTATTCGACTTAGTGGTCCATTTATTAAACTTTATATGAATTCAAATAATTTCATGTTAGAAGGGGATAAACCTTTTACAATTTACAAATGTCAAAACCAGAGTTGATATTTTGTGGAAGAATTTTGGCATCCACAAAATTACAATGTGGCATCACACAAATGCAGAGTTGCTTTTAAACGTTTTAGATGACAGATGCAAATGCATTATGAATAATGCATGTGTTAACAACCTGCTAAGCTAAAATCACATGCTAGCTAGCAGCTCGTTGTTTGTGATGTATAAACAACATAGAACTTTTGGTTATGAATACGGCTGTTAGTTTTTAAGAGAAAATGTGAGTTTTGAATGTTTTGGTATAAATCTTTCTGTTGAAAAAGAAAACAGTTTTGGTGATTTGTAATGTTTTGTTCGAATTGCGTTTGTTGGTTCTTCCAATGTTTACATTGCATATCAGATGTTTACATACAAAGTTCTTATTTCTTGCAAGTTTTTCCTGGATGTCGTTCGCGTACTTTTTGTTATATTTTTTACTCAGAGAGCAAAATCATTCTTACTCTCCGAAAACTAGTTACTTGATAATTTTTACTGGAAAAGTACTCGAACACAGGTATTAACTGTGCAAATGCTACAACATTGAACTACAAACCATTTTGTTTTCGCGCTCGGGATATAACATATCATTTATTGTGAATGAATTACGATTTCATGGAAATAATAGTTGTAGTCATCAGGCCCATCCAAATTAAACTTCTTCTCATCCGTAAATACAACTGTTCTCCAGTCATTTACATGACCTCTTGGCTGCACATCCCATACCATGTAGTCTCTTGCGAATTGAAGCCGAGGAGCATTAAGTGGCGGCTTTTTTTTTGTAATTTCAGGTATTTAAGATACTCACAGCTCTTAATTACTCTGCGTACTGATGACTTGCTCGCTTCAACTCCAGCTTGAGCTCTTATTTTTGACAAGGATAAGGAAGAATTAGAAGCAATTCTGATTATTTTTCTTTTCTCATACGCACATAAAGACAATGAAACCCTTCCCTTAAAATTTTTTCCATACCCCTCGGGTTCCTTGATGTAATTGTCGACAACTGTTGAGCCCGTCCAATTTTTTTTAGCTATTGCGCGTTTAGAATATCCTTCAGAAAGGTACACATCGATTTTAGTTTTTCCGATAGATTTAAAATTTTTTGTTTTGCCATTTTGACTCGTAAAATGATTAAGATTATAATAAACAAACGCTCCCTACACAAAATCATCGCTTACTTTAAAAATAATAAAAAAGTAATGAAGTGCTTTTATTCAAGTGAACCAAAAAAATGGCACATTTTTTGACTTTTTTTCTATAAATTGGTCAAAAAAAGTTCTTTAGTTAAGAAACCACTATTGTCATGAATTTTTTTATATCTCAAGATGTCTAGCTTCCATTTCAATTTTAAAATTCTGCAATCGGTTTCAAATTGCAAAAGATACAGCCTGCTGAATATGGAATTTTTAGTGCCTTTAAATAAGTGATCCGGAGTGTATAATGATTAATATGTAATTTTTATAATAGTACTCATAATGATTACGGTCCCTGATACTAATTTTGACATATACATAAGTACAACGCTAATCATTGGATAGTTGGATATTATGAGTTTCTTCGATGGTAATGATTAATTTTGTGTAATTTCTATGAATATCATGATATGCCTCTGTCAGTCCAAGTTCAATAGAAGCAATTTTGTCTAATTGTCGCTTTGATGATATTTATAATGCGGATAATGTAGATGAACAATTATCTGTACTTCATAATAATTTGCAGTTCATACACACGCTTGTTCCTGTTAAGAGGCGGTTATGTGCAACTTATGTGGAGGATTGGTTTAATTGTTCGGAGATAAAGTATCATGTTTCCCTAAGAAATCTTGCCCTTCAAGCTTACTTGTTTGACAAGAGTAGTACCAATTGGAGACAATATTGCAGATGCAGAAACCGTGCTAAGAGGGTAATTAGAAGAGTAAAATTTCAAAGTCATAGTAAAATATTTGAGGGTAAGTCGACCAAAGAAATTTGGAATATATTGAACGGCAATGAATTAAGTGATGGCAATGAAGGGGTTGTTGATTTTGATGTTTGACAGTTAAGTCGTATGTTTTTGTCTAATCAGTCGCCCGCCAACCAGAGTGAATTCAATGGAGAATATCCGTCCTATTTCTATAATGCCAATACTGTCGAAAATGGTTGAGAACATAATGAAAATTCAGATTGTAGATCATTTGGAGGCACATTCTCTACTACATGACTGTCAGTCGGGATTTAGAAGTAATCGAAGTACAACTTCGTTGATGATAGGTCTGACAGATAAGGTAAGAGAACATATTGGCCATGGGGGCTGTTGTGTGTTGTTATCGCTTGACCTTGAGAAGGCGTTTGACAAGATTGATCACACGATACTTGTGGAGAGTTGCATTTTTTGTGTGGGGGTTACTTCCACTGCATGTAGATTAATGTATTCGTGTTTGTTTGGTTGGAAACAATATGTTTATTGTAATAATAATGTTGCTGCAAGTATTTGCCCAGTGAGAAGTGGGGTACCCCAGGGTTCGGTTTTGGGACCGCTGCTATTCATTATGTATGTAAATGACGTGTTTGATCGTATTATTAGCTGTAACTGTCTCACTTTTGCTTTTGCAGATGATTTGCAAATTGTGTTTAAGGGCAATTTTGACTTTTTAGATGTTCTACAGAACACTATTGACTTCACTGTCAATTTATTGGTTACCTGGATGAATGAAAATGTTCTCAGTATTAATAGCAATAAGACAAAGGCTATGATCAAGTTAATAATTCCATCCATGGCTGTAAGATCGATGTTGTGGACAGCTTAGACTGTCTTGGTATAATTATTGATAGTAGGCTCACATTTGAATTGCATGTGAACGCTATAACTTCTAAAGTAAATTACATTCTAAGAAAATTCTACAATTTTAATTTATATCTACCCCTAAATATCAAAAGACAAGTAGTTCATGCACTTGTAATGCCGATTTTTTTATATGGTATATTCTGGAACTTTGGGTTATATATTGAAGAAGGTGCGTTTGTTATTTAATAGAGTTATAAGGTATATACATATATTCAGTAAGAATGCACCAGCACATTGCTTCTTATGTCAAAGACTTTCTAGGTTGTTCATTTTCGGAATTTGTGCAAGTTAGAAGTTTACTGCATTTTTATAAGATTATTGTTAGAGAAACTCCTTTATTCTTAGTGGAATTATTTGAGTTTGGAAGGTCGACGAGGAATGTACAAATTATTATTCCTAGAATGTCTTCTCAATTGGAACGCTCTTTTCGTGTTAGGGTAGCAAAATTTTATAACAAACTTCCGTCTAGCCTTAAAACTTTTAATCATTCGTTACATACATTTAAAAAAATACTTTACCAGCATATGGAAACAAATGAATTGTAGTGTTGTAACTTCAGTGTATTAATATGTGTCCAATTTTTTTTTTGCATGTTTCAGAACACTTCACGCCATAATCTTTTAGTTATATTAACTTTGGCTAATATAAATAAGCTAATGCTCCATGTCACAACTCAAGCGCTTAACAAGTGAAAATTCGTATTGTCACTTGTTCTTTAAATGTCACGGGTATTCTTATTTAATACTACTTAAACTTTTTAATTGGGAAAGGGAATCTGTTATCAATATTATCAATTATTATCTATATTAATTGTTTTATATTCAATCTTATATCTATATTCTTTGTTGATTAAATTCTGTGTTTATCATTATTATTAGTTTTTATTATTTATATTACTATTGCATATTTAATGTTAGTTTATATACATCAACTTTATTTTAATTTTGTTAAATTTTTATTTGAGTAGAAATGTGTTGCAGAAATTTTATAACCAAATAAGGCCATATTGGCTCGGTTATTGAATTGTATCAAATAAAATAAAAAAAATAAAAAAATAGCCCATAATCACCATTTTTGACCAACAAAAATAAAAATCATAAATAATTATTTTTGAGTTTTATTTTTTTTCTTAAAAATAATGATTATGGGATGATTTTTTATAATAAGCCTGTTTTTTTTATTCCCTGCTAAACTAATTTGTCGACGAATTTGTATGGGGAACTAAGCGATATTAAGCGACTTTAAGCGGCGCTCCATACAAAGTCGGTGAAAAATTATTTTAGGAGGGAATAAAAAAACAAGCTTAATATAATTCGCCCAGAATAACACTCACTTTTGTAGTGATCTGCAATATGGCAACACCAAATGCATCACTGAGCCTGTTTTTTTATTCCCTGCTAAACTAATTTTTCGACGACTTTGTATGGGGAACTAAGCGATATTAAGCGATTTTAAGCGGCACTCCATACAAAGTCGTCGAAAAATTAGTTTAGCAGGGAATAAAAAAACAAGCGTACTGTTAACACTGATTATATCAGCTGTTACACTGAAACATATCTGTTACTATCATTACGAGTTGATATGCTTTCTATTTCCGGGTAGTGACTTTCTATTCTTTTTGGTACGCGAAAACGTGAGCGTGTTTCTAACATGAAGAGCATAAGTTCAATAAAGTAGCATCACTACACTTTCAATTTACAAATTTTTGTGGGGTTTTTTTTTGCCAATATCGTTGCAATCCTCATAAAACAAATCCAGAGGAACCAACCAAGTCCACATCGCCTTTAAGCAAAATTAATTTGACAGCACTTTTGTGGACTGTCAACTGTAGCAGTTGAAAAATACAAATATTGAACATTTACCCGAATGTATTTGTTTCTTTATTTATCACTTTCCCCTGTGTCAGAGGTTCTGGTCTAGAGCATACATTTTTGCCTACAAATCGATAGAACGTGAGTTCAAACCTCAGAGAAGGCACAAAATTAAAATATTTTTGTAATTATTTATCGTACTAATTACTCTATTTTTTTTACATAACTCATTTACCAGCTATATGAAAAAAATAAAATCATTAAAATATAGTGAAAAACTAAACATAAAATTAAAAAGATATGCGACTTATAGCCTTTTCACACTAGCGTACATTTTAGGGGAACGCATGGAAGATGTTGAAAAAATTAAACAAGCGTTCACACTTGCAACATCTTACATCTTCCATCTGTCAGATTCTAATATTAATTTTTTAACATATCACGTCGCTGAAGCGCAATATTTGTGACACCTAAAAAGCGAACTTAAAATGGTTTAAACAACACAATTATAAGTATGTAATTGTGTTATCTATTGGGGCCCAGCGATTATAAAAATGGAGAATGTCTGCCATCTTACGTTTATGTGTTTGCATTTCATATTTGGTTGGTTGGCTGGTTGAGAAGGCTGCAAGACAGCACGCTGTCTAGCACACTTAGGCTAAAGAAGCCCATTGTGATACCTACAGTTTCCTCCATAGCAACTATTGACTAGTCGTCCAGCCAATTTGCCCTTTCAATAAATTTGTCTATAAGACCTACAGGAATATCCTGTAGGGCTACGGTGCTAACTAGATGTGTTCCGAATATCCTACTTCTCACTCCTGCCAGAGCAGGGCAATCCAAGAGGTGTTTCGTCGTTTCCTCGTCCTCTTCCATGCAGCATCTACAGAGAGTGGAGTTTCTATGTCCCAATCTTAGGGCGTGTTTCCTACAAGACAATGTCTCGTAACTGTTCCTATCATGCATTTCATATTTACAATTGCTTTTTTTCTACATTTGTTTAGTCAAGATGTATATATATCAGGTGCTGTTATTGCCTTAACCAGACTACTACAACAGCAATTTTATTTCTGTTTGGTTTCACTCCACTGTAGAATTCATCGCAAATGTATACCAACAATTCAAGTAAAATATAAAAACGAAATACATTTCCATTTAACAGTCAATTGTGGCCACTATTTGAACAAATTTAAGTCAGCTGTTCTAAATTTTTGTATTTTTTCTAATTATGACACTTTTTTGTAGTGATGGGACTTGAAATTATCGGATAATGTTGGGTGAAACAAAGTGAGATAGGAACATTTTCCAAAGATGTTGAGCTTCCATAGTGTCAAATTTGTATAGGGAAATGTATACATCTTTGGCAAATTGATTGAAGATGTAAAATGTCCCCCGGTTGTTAGTTGCATGTGCTACCTACCCATTATGCCACATTTGAATTTCAAACGGCGAGACAATACTTGAGTACAGTAAAATTTGAGTCTGTCTCAGGGAACGCTGAAAAACTTGAAACTAAAAAATGTTAACAAGTTCACATTTTCATTTATTTTACTTTTTTTTTGAAACCCGACAACTCTACTATCCACTGCTCGGCTTATAGTGGAAAATTATCGACTGTAACGTATACACTTTCCATTTGTATGGGGAAACACGTATACTGGACGAAAAAACACGTACCATTTGTATGGGGAAACACGTATACTGGACGTTTGTATTACCTTCAAATTCTGGAAGCAAAAAACTGACATAAAAAAATCGTATCAAGACTGTCGTTAGCCCACTGACTTCAATGGGAATTTGGTGGAACTGAAACACTCATGGTTTCTGTGTATATCATTCTCCTTGATGAAAATTTTGTAAGCAAAATCTATTTCAGGGTTGTTATGCCGAAGTTATTTCGTCACGAAAGCAATTGTTTGATAATTGTTTGGAGACGGAATTTTGACATTTCATTAATACTAACAAATTAAATTAATAAAGCAGCAAGGTAGACACTTTAGGTTTTGCTGTAATTATAGGCCCGTAAAATCGTGTCATTATTGCGAGAACAATTCGGTAAACAAATAATTGGCCGCCTAGATCATGTGATATCATATCTCTTGACTTTGTACGTTTGGGCTACATAGAGTTCAAAGATAACACGAAATTATAAACTCAGAATGACAAACATTTGAAAAAATTAATGTAAAATATGGGTCTTATATATAAGTATAGTAAAATTTTTTTGTAACTGAATGAATCATCCTTAGTCGTTTATTTTCTGTTTTTCTATTATATTTATATAGTTGTATATTATTAACAGATTTGATTTCACATTGAACCCATATTTACGTAACTCTTAACATACCGGTTTAAAACCCGGTTCCGGTTCTAAGTTTGAGATGAATCGATTATCCATGGTAACGAGACAAACAACAACAACTCTTACAATGAACACTCTTTTGTAAATTGTTCATTTGTTCATTTAACTCACAGTTGCATCAAATAGTAGCAACTACATTCTTACAGTTAAATTCAAATTCTCTTGACTTACCTTAACCAAATCGAATAAAGTATCAACATTAGGATCACGCTTCTTGGCAACATCCAATTCGGCGTTCAACTTTACAGCTTCCAAAAGGAAATCATGGAATGACGAACACATAGCCAATGCGGTGGCACTATCAAATATTTCACATTCTAAAAAAATACAATAATTGCAGGAGTTGTTCGATTAAGGGAATTACCATTAAGACCTTACCGATTTTTTGTAGTAAATATATAGTTGGAAGCAATTGCTTTTTGTAATTCATTTTCCAGACTTTGAAACAATCGTCGTCGTGCAATAAGCACGATAGGCAGCCATCGACTTCCATACGATTCTTTGTGGGATTTTCGATATCACGTAAAAGTGTAAGGAACAGATTGGCGTGTTTACTAGAACTAGCTATATGCTTTTGCTACAATATGAGAAATATTTGTGAAATACATATATATGCACGGATTATATGTTATTATAATTAGGCTAAACTTACTAAAAATACTTCAGAACTGCGCATCAAGGCCTGCTGACACTCCCTCGGCAAGCTCGAATAATTTGCCTTTAAAGCATTATATGTGTGGAAAAACTCACTTTGGTTCATTGCGAGACTACAATGAAAGATGCTATCACATTCATTATAAAATTTTATATTGTGCTGTTTACCTTTGATTAAGTGCCGTATTCAAAATCTTCTCTATGTATTCCGAAACGAAGCGACAATAACTTCTCATTTCCAAGTTCGGCAACATCAAGTTTTGCCAAACTTTTTTTTATAAAAGACAGAAAATGTATTTATCATGTATTTACCATGTTGTTAGTGCTCGACGATTCTATGTTCTGTTCTTACCTTTAATACCCTCCATTAGATTTTGATAGCCTCCTTGGCCAATGGCCCAAAGTATACTTAAACATATGTTGCTGCGATTTTGATAAGAATTTCTTAGTATTGCCGTATTGGCCATGTAACTTGAGCAAATGTGTGGCCAATATTGAGCAATTAATTGTAACAAGAACTGGAAAAGGGAAAGGGTTGGAAATGTAAAGGTCTTAGAGCAACATTAAGGACATGTTTTCGGAATTGAGCGATATAGAAATCGTTTATATATGTAAGTAGTTTCCTATATGAAACCTGAATAATTATATTTCTTGTTATCTTAGCTTCTGCTAACTCGAATGATGCATCGGTTGAATATGATAAATTTTCAGTTTTTTTAAATTCTTAGCTTCCTAATCTTAGATAGTGCATTCTAGCGCCGCAATAACAAATTTTGTACGCCAAATTAAACCTTCTTGACGCTGTCCTATGCGAAAAGGCTTCAAGTGTACACAAGGTGTATATTTGCTGGAAGTAGAAGCTTGATCCTTAAATTGCCAATCTCCTTGCAAAAAAAAACACGCACAAATCATTTAACCTCACTTACCTTGTACCCCACAACAGGTACATTATTGTTCATACCCGTACACATACTCTCCAGCAGAATATAATGAAAGAAGTACTCGATGTTCGCTTCACCTCCTGACGAAATAAATTCCACAATGGCTTTTTTTAAAGCTGTCGAAGCTAAGTTACTGGGGTACGTTACTGATTTGCCCGAAAAAACAGGATCATATTCGAATTGTAAATGGGAATTCACATAGGCAGCCGTCTGTAAACAATAAAAGAAGTATAAAAAGTCAAAAAAAAAATAAAAGTTTTTAATACTTTACCGCCTTTAGTATTGACAGCAACGAGCCCTGATATAAGATTTTATATTGTTCCAGGTGTGAGGCAAAATCATCAGGTGTCAGTGCTTTGAAAGCTTGTTCTAAACTTTTAGGTTTTGGCAGTTGTTTTGGTCCCTGCTGCTCCTGTTTTGTCTTTTTCGTCTCGCTCTGGGAATGTTGCTGGTCCTTGAAGGTTTTCGGTGTCCTTTTGGGTGTAGAACCTTTGGATTTACTGGAACTGCCATTTGATTTAGATGGCGAAAGGTTTTCCTTTCCCTGGCTAGTAAGAAGTTTACGTATCTGATGTGAAGGTACTGAAAGATAAAAAAATGGTTAATCACCATAATTTACTAATTTCGCACGTCGCTGCATACAAATCTCCTCCAACTTTGGTTGCAAAGCTTCCTCACGCTTTTTCTCTATGTGGGCCACAACTTTCTTCTCCAAATTCTTCTGCTTCCTCGACTTTGTGACGGTCTCCCACTGACTACTGGTGGACATTTTCCCAAGTGGTTAATTGGAATGGATTATGAACTACGACGACAGGCGAATAAATGCACTTGACCAATAAACCCAAAGAAATTATTGACCGGCGTTTAGCTGAGAATAAAAAGTGCAATAAGATACAACAACATATCAACAGTGCAAAAGGGGAGTTGCCAGACATTATAAAAAATTAAACATTGCGAATTAAAGTTGCAATATTTTTTAGAAACATTTAACTGAATATTTAAGAAAATCAAACCGAAATTGTGAAATTAATATCATAAAAGAAAAATTAAATTTCCCATTGACGGATGAATTATACAGCATTTTGTTCATCTGGCCACACTGTGAAAGGGAATGATATGTCAAATGACGTCGGCAAATTAAAAACAACAGCATTGCCAGCACTAAGGTTTTATAAATGCTAAATAAACGTCTGTTTTTTAGTCCCTACTTAACTAATTTTTCGACCACTTTAAGCCTGTTTTTTTTATTCCCTGCTAAACTAATTTTTCGACCACTTTGTATGGGGAGCTAAGCGATATTAAGCGATTTTAAGCGGCTCCCCAAACAAAGTCGTCCACAAATTAGTTTAGCGGGGAAAGGGAGAACTTCTCACAAACCAGTGAACTGTGCGCGTTCTAGTTTTACAATCACTGATTGGGACCAACAATTTTACACCGGTTCCAAACGGTATTTTGAGAAGCTTGTTCATGGCTAAGTACTCGATAGCAGGGATTGAACCCACGTTCTCATGCACAAGAGCCGCGCACACTACCATTGCGCCACCGACGTCAAACAGTTTTTATATACACACAAAAAATAAACATGGGTAATATTGCCCAGTTTGGGTTTGGTGATTTTTTTGTATGAAGACAAGAAAGGTGCCATTATTGCCTAAATCAATATCTCCCTGTTTCTTATTTGAATGTCAAGATCTGTCCGACTAGACACCTTGCGTTAGAGCGAGACGAATATAAAGCCCTAAGAATTTGTATTACTACTGCGTCGCTGTGTATGTATGTATGTACATCATTAATTTGTCAAAAGAAAAACAGAAAAAGAATTTTGCCAAAGTTTCTGAGTTTCATTTTTATTAAATTTCTAAACAATAAGTGTGAAGTTACAAATTTTATAAAGAAAGATAGATTAAAATGTATTCTGCATGTGTTTTTAACAAAGAATACTTTTCTATTGGCCGAAAGTATATACATATAGTAGAACTTTTGTAAATAGGAAAGTGTTATGTGTGCTTCTTATACATATATTGATCAATGGAATAGTGTGTTCATGCTTCTTCGGCAGTGACATACGAGAGGTGCTACTACATTTGAGGAGCTTGGTAATTCGTGATTATTATGTTTCATTTGTTTTAATGTTGTTATTGTAGGCAACAATGCAATAAATACTTTTTAATCAAAACCAAAAATAAAATTTGTTTCTGAAATATGAAAAAAATGGGCTGAACATTTGGTAACACCTGGTCCAGACAGGGCAAGTTTCCTTTCTCATTTCTCTAGTTTATAGGAGAGAGGGATGAAAGGAAGAAAACTGAGAACAGACTCTTACACCCGGTTCAGACAGGGCAAGTTTACTTGCTCTAGTTATTGTCAATTCTCTTTTGAACTTGTGTTCACACAGGGAAAGTTTGCTTGAGCAATCTTTGCTTTATTTTGCTTCCACGTTCTTTCTTTTATGACATTCCATTTTATTTCAATTATGAAAAAATTTTATTCTGAAGTGAAATTTTTATATTTGTGGAAAAAATTTAAGGGAAAGGAATAATAATAATAATAACGACATTAATTGATTGCATAGGAGAACTTTTATTTCCTATCAACATCAAACAAAACACTTATGTACTGTGTTATTATCCAGAATTTGATGAACGAAACAAAAAATGAAAAGCAATGTCAAATTGTCATCTGCAGCTAACTTCGCATAAAAAATTGCGGATGAGAAAACAAAACGAAATAAGAGTACGGGCAAGTCTGTACCCCGATTTCTTCCTTTCACCTCTCTCTCCTCTAAAATAGAGAAATGAGAAAGGAAACTTGCCCTGTCTGAACCGGGTGTTACTCTTATTTCGTTTTGTTTTCTCATCCGCAATTTTTTACGCGAAGTTACCTGCAGATGAAAATTTGGCATTGCTTTTCATTTTTTTGTTTCGTTCATAAAATTGTGGATAATAATAGAGTAATCTCAGACTAGAGAGAATATTTGGCTATATCTCAGACTAGAGAGAATATTTGGCTCATCTGACGTTTCCTTTCACACTCTTCGTGATGCGGTGGGTGTGATATAGAGATGTTTGACGAAAAGTGACATACACCAGGTGGAATTACAATAACTTCTTGCTTTAATTTTTCATGTCATTTTGGTGAAAAACTGTGAAATTTAAATGTGTTTTAAGCTTATTTATTGACTGTTATTGTTAGCATACATTTGTGTTGTATTTAACACAATAATTTTAACATACAAAACGAAATGCCGTTGTTGTTATTTTGTTCGTTGTTTTGAACCATTGCCTCTATCTGGTATTAGTATAGCAATTCTTTACAACATCAACCGTAAATATCACACCAGTCCAAATGTCATAAATTTGGTGGGAGAACTATTGGGTCTACTATAAGTATTATTCTATAACTTAAACACACACACACAACTCTCCCCGCCCTATCCTACGCCTGTGCTCATTTAGGAGTCGAACAAGGTTCAGTACATCCCGTCAAAACCTGCCAAATACGGAATTAAGGGGCCTACGACTCACCAACTTATTCACTGAATGACCAAATATATACCGGATTAAACAATCAAGGAGAGCGTGTTGTCAAATATTTGGTTGCTCCGTATAAGGGTAGTAATGTGATAATGGACAACTTTTTTACTACTCTATCATTGGCCGAAGATATGTTCGCGCGGAAATTGTCAATAGTGGGCATTTTGAAAACAAATTTATATCTGCCACAAGAACTCAAACCATCCGGAAACCATTCCAACAAAATATGAAGGAAAATATAAGGTTTCGTTGTTATAGTCTAGATGGAATAACGAATTTTGTCACTTGATGAAAAATCGCTGAGTTGTCGATGTTTGACAAGGGACTGTCCAAGGAGGTGGAAAGTTTCTGATAGCCATTCACTTGGGTGTGGCCAGAAATGATTCCTTCATTGGACAGTCCAAGCAGCTCACTACTTTCGCGCTGTATGTCCTGGGCTATGGCTTTATCTAAAACATCCGTTAGTTAGCTAGAGTGAGAAGGGGAAACAAATGAGCAGACTGATTGGTTATACGATCACTTATATTTTTTTTTATATATATAAGTAGTATTTATTATACTTTTAATTAAAATTCATTACATATTATTTAACAATATTTCTAAATTCTCCCTAACTTTGTTATTTCATTATTCTTGACAAATGTTGAGATATTTCTTTTAAAGATATTTATGTTTCTTTCTGTTTTAATATAATTAGGTAGCATATTATACAGTTTAAGTCCTTTGAAAAACAGCGATCGTTGCATTGCTGTTGTCGTCACACTTTGTAATCTGCGTTTCTTAGATTATATGGCTGCATGTCACCCACATAGTTCAGTTGATCGATTAAATAGACTGGAGCATTTCCCATCTTCATTTTTTGGACAAAGTTTAGTGTGTTTAGAGCCAGTCTTTGTTCTATATTTACACACAGAAAAAAATCATTGTAAAATCAATTAAAACAAGGTTAATTCAACATTTTTTAATGATGATTTTGCGCCATTAGCGTTTCTAGTTAATTTAACATGATTTTACAATAAAACAAAATTTAATGTTTTTCAATTAAAAACAACTGGAAATCATGTAAAATTTACATTTTTATTAAGTCCTTTAAAATCAAAAGTATAAAATGTAAAAATAACATGAATTTCATGTTGAATTTACTATTAAATCATTTAGAATTAAAATGATGGCCATATTGAAATAACATGAAAAACTGTAAAAATAACATGAATTTCATGTTAAATGTACTATTAAATTATTTAGAATTAAAATGATGGCGATATTGAAATAACATGAAAAACTGTTGAAATAACATGAAATGTCATGTTAATCTGAAATGATTTCTATATAAAAATAACTAAAGCAATGCTGGTTTAGTAAAAAAAATTCATATTTTATTCATTTAATTATTTATACATACATACTTAAGTATAACTATTATTTAATACAGTTTACAAAAATGTATTTCTTAAATATATTTTACCATTATTAATTGGGAAAAGATGTAAAGGTGGACTTGTTAATTCATGGAATTCTTTTAAAATTATTTCATCCTTTAACTTGCCTACTACATATGATTGAAAATGATCATCAAAGCTACGAGTTTCAACTTCATAACATAGAACATACATTTTAGAATGAACTTTTACAAAATAGGAAATTTTGTACAAACTTAAATATTCTCTTTTGATTGTTACATAACAATTTTTTTATAAACTCTCCCTGAGAAAATAATTTTATCATAAAATACAACATTATCGAAATTAATATTTAAATGGGCAAACATATATCTAAATTCATGAATGGGTTCAATTTTATTAATATCATTTAATATAAGATTTTCTGGAATTCCATTTTCATAATCCACAAGAAATTGAGCAAACGTTAATCCTGCTTCTTTACATAACGTTAAAGGGACATTAACTCTAGAGTTCATATTATTACAATATCTTTTTGTGTCCTTATGTTTTGCCTCAAACCTTAAACTCCAAGAAATCTTTGGTGGTCCACATTTTTTTATAAAAGTTACATAGTGCAGTAAAAAATGAGCTTTAGGTTTGAGTGGTCCATAGACTTCAAAAGATATTTGATTATGCTCGTAGAGTACTGATTTAAGCATATCTAAATCGCTACCTGTATATTCACTTTTTAATAGACAGTCCATAACTTTTACAAGAAAAATTAATACGTTCCAATGAGGATTAGTTTCTGGTACTAAATCCCCAATTATAAGAAGTATGAAATCTAAGCTAAATGTTTGCAGTGCTTTCTGTGATATATCAGGGCCAATATTTCCTGACTTGTCTTCTCCATATGGAAACAGTCTTTTGCGACTATTGAAAACTTCTAACGAAAATGTTTTGGAATTGTTTAACGACTTTATTGCATTACAAATGTCATAAATGCAAACTCCCTCAAAAAGATCATGCATTAGGTCTAGCGATATATTTTGGCTAACAAATTTTCTATGATTTCTTTCCGGATTTATACTTTTCCGGATTTCTTAATGAATTTTCTATTTCAATATTATCTTTTCGCATTTCATAGCGCTCGCGACGGCAAAATCTTTTAGCATTAAATGATTTAACAAAACCCAGTATTGAATTTAATCCTAAATTGTCGCCTAGAACCAAACCCAGGGTGAAATATATTCGATGCGTTTTAAGTGGAGTTTTTATTTCGAGTCCTTCATCCTCTAGAGACTTTAATTCTTGTATTAAATAATAGAATATCCTTTCGTTTCCAAATTTTTTAATATCAGAACTGTTTATGTAACATAAATGGAAAATGAAGTGTAGCTTAGATAAAACTTGCTGTGGCAAAGAAGGCAAACTATTGTGGCGGCGCCGTAACGCCGGCAAGGCATAACAATCACGACAACCACTTTGACGATCGATACCTAATTGGTTGCCCCAACTCAACTGTGGCAATTTTACCATCTCTGACATAAACAAACGTCATTGTGAAATAATTTTTAATTCGTGGTGTACACATATTATAGCGAAAGAACAGTTTTGAAGAAAAATCGCAGGGAATTTCGCACACCATCGCAATTCTAAGTCACGCCATAAGATATAACGGGACCAGAGTTGATTTCTGGCTCGTCATACTAAAATTTTCGGCGTCATCGGCCATTTCAAATTTACCAGTGGTTGGAGATAGTCCAGCATTCCTAAGTAAGTGGTTCCAGAGTTTTGTATTGGACACCCATCGTCATAAGGAAGGTAATTGATAAAACTTTTACAAGCCAGAAATTCCGGTAAGCGAATTGGAGAATTTGCGTCGGAATACATCCAGCAATTCACCAAATCACCAGGAGAAAAAGGAAGGTATCCTCTTCGTGGGAGCCGTCCCGGAGGCGTTCCCCGAGAAAGCTCGATCAGAAACCGAGAAACACCCGGGTTAATTTAGCCAAAACACCAGGCGACACTCCATCAGCTCCAGTAGCACACACAACACCAACAACACCACCACCATCAGTTTGATTCGGTCGTCCATCACCATCTACATCAGCACCCACCACACCATAAATTCATCAGGCCGTTAGTCAGCACCGTCCACCTTTTATAACATCCAGAAAAAGCTTCATCAAACTACCCCCAACTTCTGCAACAACAGTAATAAATAAATAAATGGTTTCCCATTACATCCCATGAAGGGACTGGGGAGAACTTCTCACAATCACTGAGCTGTGCGCTTTCCAGTTTTCACTCACTGATTGGGACCTACAGTTTTTACACCGATTCCGAACGGTAATTTGAGAAGCTTTTTCATGGCTGGATACTCGATAGTGTCGCCGTCACTATGCGAGGTGACCGCCGCCGAAAGAAATTTTTATTTTTTTTTTTTGAAGGTGGTCAGAGCCGGGTTCGAACCCAGGATCTCATGTACAAGAGCCGCGCACACTAACCATTGCACCACAACAGTAAGAAAACTCAAATAGTCACAGGTAGTCCTCCGTGAATTCGGGGTAAGTCCATTTTTCCACTTTTCTTTTCGACCTAAGGGTCCAACGAATCTGGTTTGAGACTACCCAACTTGAAAAGTCGCACCAACAGCCGCCCCAGAGGGGCTAGCTTAACAGGGATGCCATAAATGCGCTCCCGATGAGACCAAGTTAAAGAAAAATTAATAAAACACAAAGTAAACGATATCTGTACATTCGGTGCAGATACATGTACATATAGGGAATGGTCTGTGATTGCTAATTAAGACAGTTCCGATAAGCAAGAATCGAATAGATCTATGAGCCGAGGCTAAGACCTCATAACAACGAAGTCCTGAAGTAATTTGGCCCATGTCGAGCTAAATATACACAGCCAAATCCCTACATAAGAGTAAAGTTTTTTTTTGCCTTCAGCATGCCGGAATAAGAAAATATTAATCGGCCCATTCTAAATTACCGATACCAATATTGCTGAAATCGTATAAGTGTAATCCACAATAGTGTCTAAGCAACATAAAGTGCCGAAACCTCGCTAGAGGAAATGTTTTAAAGCCGTGTTTCAGTTTTTGTTATTTTTGATTAATCGAATTAGTGACAGTGAAGTGATATAAATTTCTTAAAGTGACCCCGGTGTGACTCCCGAAAGTCAGTTGTGTTCGTGTTTGAATAGGGTCATTTGTCATGGAGGCCCCCATATTAGATTCGTGCAGAGATGGGAGTGCCTAATGATCAGTAAAAGAAAAAAATTAGAGTACTATGACAAATTACGATATTCATCACATGATTTAAGGTGGATTTCGGAACAAAGTAGTTTATGTTACTCACCATCGGTCAGAGAAAGCCTTAAGAAATTTACTACCATTACCCGGGTATAAATGTAACTTTTTGAATCGACCGTGATATCGATTTACTTTTCGCCTAGCATTATTATATTTGCCTCACGGTTTTAAAACATTTCTCATGGCAGGAATTGGCCGGTAATTACTAACAACTATTATTGATGTAAAGAGCACTAGATAAAGGTAAGTCGTACCTTATAAGAATTGGTGATGTGTAATCAGAGCATCACCATAGAATTTAATAGTAATAAGATACCCGATACGGGTTAGCGCTTTGTCCTGTGGGCATAATAATTGAATTTAGCTGACAATAGTGTCAAAGAAGTGTAAAGGTATTTGGCTATGTTAATAAATTTTATTATAACGTTTGAATTTTTAAAACAGCGCGTGTAACATGTTCGGCTAAGACTACCTAAAGGTAGAGGGGAATAAGAGGGTTAAGTACATCCAGGTAAAGTAACGTTTTTTGGGACTCTGAGAAGTACAGAGTCATGGCGAAACTGCAGGAGTTTCGAGCGGGAGGGTCAAGGCTGACATCAACACCAGTCAGCTCACGAGTGAAGTAGGAAGTCCTGTGTAAATTTTTGCTTTTCCTAAACAAAACTAAACAAAACAAAACATACATATATTTTCAGATTACTATTTCTTTATTATAACTTTTTCTTACAGGTCATTCATCCATAGGTTAGTATCAATTTTAGTGCTTTTCTTTTTGCTTTTCTTTATTACGAAAATTAACTTCGGGCTCCGTTATTTTAAATTTTATGTCGATAATCCGTTTGTATGAATTTTAAGACTCGGTATGTATTTTTTAATGATCAGTGGCAGGCTGTAGTTGTGTTGATGAGTGAAAAGATCCCCCCCGTCCTGCGAGTTCCAAGCCCGGCATACGCATGGCATACTGAGCAACTCGCTCGATCAGCACGCAAACTCATGAAATTTTAGATAAAATCTTGCAGCAACTGCTAAACTAACATCGTGGTGCTCAACGTTCGGACCCCCGAGGGTTTACTTGATAAACTTAAGGGAGTCATACCTACGTTGCCACCAATTGTGTTAGAGATTCTGACATAATGGCGCCCAACGTGGGGCCCGAAGTTATTTTTTTTGTTATCCGTTTTTTTTTAATGTGAAGTTTTTCGGTGTCTATTACGCTTCCCGTAAGTCCCGTTGGGGAATTTTTTTTTGATCTCGGACGCGTTGCGACGGGTAGGCCGCGAAACATCGAATGGCTTTTGATACTGGTGTTTAGTTGCTTCACTTGCGAAGTCTTGTTCTGGCACATTGTCAGGAACAATTGCTCGAAATGAAGTAACTAACTCTAGTTTGATAATCCAAGTTTTAATTCGTCGAGTAGAATCAGTGTGTCAAGTGTTTTATCAATTGAATTTCTGAACAAGGTGTAAGTCCCGGCGAGATTCTCAGGATCTAACCGCGTTGCGACAGGTTGCTAAGTTGTCAGTTGGTAAAATCATCCCTTGCTTTAATGATCATTTGTTCGTCAGAATCTTGAAGTAAATCGCGAGTCCCGGCATGATTCTCAGGATCTAACCGCGTTGCGGCGTTTTGCTTAGGATCAGTACGACAAGCTGACAGTTACATTTTCTTTTTGAAGTACAAATAGTTTTAGGTAGCTACGGGTTATCTGAAACTCGGCTGAATACGAAGGAAGTATTCAGGAGCGATTGAGAGAGTGAGTCACGTATGACGGCACCAGACCCCATGCGTTTGCCCTCTTTTGGCCGCTCAGTGAACCACCTTATACAAATTTTGTTTTATGTTTTGTTTTGGGAAAGTGTTTGTTCTTACTTTACCAATCTTTACTTGGATAAGCTTACTCGCTCATTCCCCTAGCTTACCTTTTGTTCGCGTTAAAGTTTTGCGACTTTTGTTTTGAAATTTTGGTTTCAATTCATATTTTTGATTTAAGTTAATTTTATGATTTTTGATTTTGATTTTGGTTTATGATTTTTGGTTTGACTTTGATTTTTGGGTGTTTGATCCCGCATTATTTTTGAGTTTTTGGGTGTTTGATCCCGCATTGATTTGGTTGATTTTGGGTGTTTGATCCCGTGCTATTTTGAGTTTTTGATTTTTGGTTTTTAGTAATATTATTTTAGTTGATTTTCTTTGTGTAGAATATTAGTAGTAGTTTTTATTATTTTTTTTTTGTCAGTTTAGTTGGCCTATTACTTTTTAAGTTTTTGGTTTTATTTTTTTTTCTTTTGATACCAATATAAATTTTTACCATTTGGTTTTCAGCTTATTTTTATATTATCATATTCTTTTCCGTGAATTTGTTTTTTTTTCTTTACAGGTGATATGGTATATTTAGTATCTACAAATTAATTTTAGATTTTTGAATTTTCTGACATCGGCACCAGTCGATGCGCGAACAACCATCAACGAGTAATTGGGTTTCCGAATTAACGACATTTATATTTCACCTCGTGTTCCCAGAGGGAAACTTGGATTTGTCGCGATTTGTTTTAGCAAATCTTCGATTGTTTTCGTTTTCCTTTCTTCTTTTATTGGTTCTTTTTGAATTTGTTTTGATCCTTTGAGGCAAGATGCCCATCCACCATTCTCCACTTGACGGAGCTACAGATGTGACCGATTTGGCACAGATAGAGGCTTCCGGGGGAGATGTGATCCAGGCAGCTAATGCAGCCACAACAAGTAGAACGCAGACGACGATTCCAGTTTCTGGATCAGCGTCAACCGCTTCAGCACCACCGGTGGTGTCTAGTGGGACTCTACATCCTGGAGGTTTCAGTATATCCAGGAGAGGAGATGGATCAGTCGCACAGACGCAGTCCATCGACTCGCCGAGTTATAGCGTTTTGACCGCTTACAACGCTCGGACTGCACCTATGTTAGGTGCAGAGGGACCCAACAGCCAAGGTTCTGAAGAGGCGCGCCTTACCAATGAGGACGCTTTAGTGAGAAGGATTTTGCCGGTTATCTTGGAAGCAACCCGGCAGACATTAGCAAGTGATAGCAGAACATATCCCGCAGCTAGGATGCCACCTTTGGCAGCAGCTCCAGTGGCTTATCAAACAACACCTCGGGAGGAGACATCTTACCTACAACCAGAAATAGCGGAATTTGCAGTGCAGCCACCAAGTATGATGCCCGGAAGAATGCCAGGCCAGAATAGTAGAGGGTTACCGAACGATTTCACCCGATCAGGATACATGAGGCCACAAGAACAGTCAGGCCGACATGGCGAAGTTCCAGTGAATTTTGGACAACAAGGAGTTGAGCCATCAGGGCCTAGCGATTGTTTTTGGCCTCAATACGATTCCACGCCTCCGATAGGACTTTTTGATCCCAGGACAGGCGAGGAGATGAGACCGTCTGCAGCATTGCGAGATACGCAACAAACATCCAGTTGGGAAGAACGACAGGAATATGGAGGGCAGAGGTATCGGAGACCGGATTTGGAGAAATGGGGTATCAAATTCGATGGGACCGCTAAGACGATAAACGTACAGGAGTTTTTGTACCGCGTAAACATCTCAAGACGCGACTTTAATTGTTCGGAGATTGATTTATTGAAAGGGCTACCATCCTTAATGGAGGGTCCGGCTCTGGAATTTTTCTGGAATCTTCGAAAGCTGTCACTGACACTGAGTTGGAGAGAAGTACAAGCAGCTATATTGGCGCACTTCCAGCGATACGACAACGAATTCCAGTTACAAGTGCAAATTTTGAACAGGAGACAGCAGGCCAATGAAACTTTTGAAGAATTCTATAATGTCATTATGCGGCTGAAGAACCAGCAAAGCAAGCCGTATCAGGAATCCCAGCTGGTGGAGATAATGAAAGGAAACCTGAAGGCATCAGTGGCGCAGCTTTTATTCCCGATTAAAGTGCACACATTGTATGACCTCAACCGTGAAGTTCGCCGCGCTGAAACGTTGTTAGCGATGCAGAGACAGACTATGCCATCCCGTCAGAGCTATTCGGCAAGAGTACACGAAGTAGTGTTGGAAAATAATCCAGCCGACTCTGACTTAGCTGCTGAGGTAGAAGCACTAGGAATTTCTGGCAAACTGATATGTTGGAATTGTCGAGCGGTTGGTCACTCGTTTAGAGATTGCCCATCGACAAATAGACGAATATTCTGTTACAAGTGTGGCAAAGAGGACACGGTGACACCGAAATGCTCTAGATGCCAGGGAAACTCAGCAAAGTACCCATCTCAGACCGGGGAGGTGCGGACAACGGAACTTTAAGCCCAGTCACCAGTAAACCGGACATTAACAACCCAGCTATGACCAAGTTAGAAGACATAAATGTTTCTAATTCTGAACCTGATTTGACCAAGCTGAACAGTACACAACCGGCCATAACAACCGACCTGTCAGAGGAGAAGAATATCAATAGCTTGAAGAAGAAAACAACTGAAGATGCTGCAGCCTTGGAGAATGAAACTGTAACGAGAATTCTACAGAATGAAGATCGGATTGACGTAGAAGTAAAAATACCAGTATTGAAGGATTTGAGACCATACCATCTGCGCTTGGCGGAATATCGCGAGGCGCGAGCGAGAATCTTTGGAGTGTCTGACCGAATCGAGCGAGCGAGGATAAGGTATAACAATCGCAGGCTCATACGCAGAGAGATTGCTGCGACAACGCTTTTTGAGGGTGCAGATAATAGATTCTACGCTAAAGTGGTGATAGGAGGTTTTGAAGTTGAAGGACTTGTGGACAGCGGAGCATCAGTCACTTGCTTAGGCAAAGGATGCCAAGAGCTGATAGAACGAGCAGGACTTCAAGTTCACCGATTTGGTTCATCGGTTAAAACAGCCGATGGTAGTGCACATCGTATACTCGGTAGAATTCAGGTGCGAATAAATTATTACAACAAGTCTGAGGAGATGAATTTCTACTTGGTACCTACCTTAGAGCGAGCCTTGTACCTAGGGGTGGGTTTTATGAGAACTTTCCGGTTGCTGACAAGCATTGAGAGTCTTTCCACTCACGGGGTAGAGCTGGCGGAGGAGGACCAGGCCCCAGAGGCGGTTAAGACCCATGTCTTGTCGCCACAACATCAGGAAGTTCTCAATTCGGTAGTCCGAAAGTTTCCCTGCTATACCAGGAAGGGTCTCGGAAGGACACAACTTGAGATGCATTCCATCGATACGAGAGATGCAGTCCCCGTTAAGGACCGGTACTATCCAGTCTCACCAGCGATTCAAACACTTTTAAATGCAGAGGTGGATCGCATGTTGGACTTGGGAGTCATTGAGCCCAGTGAGAGCCCTTGGAGTCATCCAGTGACACTAGTTCGCAAAGGGCCTAAGAACCGCCTTTGCTTAGATGCACGCAAGCTCAATGCTCTCACCGTAAAGGATGCGTATCCACTTCCACATATAGAAGGTTTGTTGAGTCGGCTTGGAGACACTTATTATATCTCGAGTGTCGATTTGAAAGATGCATTTTGGCAAATTCCTTTGGATCCTGCCAGTAGGGAAAAGACAGCGTTCACGGTACCTGGAAGGCCACTTTACCATTTTAAAGTGATACCATTCGGTCTATGCAATGCAGCTCAAAGGCTTTGCAGACTTATGGACAAAGTGATCCCTGCCGCGATCCGTGATCGCGTGTTTGTATACTTGGACGACTTATTGGTAGTATCACCGGATTTTCACACTCATATGGAGTTGTTACAGCAAGTGGCACGTTGCCTGGCTGACGCAGGACTTACCATCAATGTCCAAAAATCTAAATTTTGTTTTAAGGAGTTACGATACTTAGGCTATCTCGTGGGAGGCGGCCAAGTGAAACCTGATCCTTCTAAGGTAGAGTCTATAGTGAACTATAGATTCCCGAAAACGTTGAAGCAGGTAAGAAGCTTCTTAGGCGCCACGGGTTGGTACCGGAAATTTATTTCGGACTATGCCACCATCGCGGCTCCGATATCGGATACGCTTAAGAAGAGTAAAGCGTTTGTTTTCTCCGAAGAGGCGAAATCGGCCTTCGAGGAGTTGAAAAGGGCCTTGGTAACTAGTCCCGTACTAGTTCACTCCGATTTTTCGAGAAGATTTTATATCCAGTGCGATGCTTCGGATCTTGGAGTAGGAGCAGTGCTCTTTCAACGAGACGAGAAAGAAGAAGAACACCCGATTGCATATTTCTCGCATAAGCTCACTTCAGCCCAACGTAATTACACAGTCACCGAACGCGAATGTTTGGCAGTGGTACTGGCGATAAAAAAATTTCGGCCTTTTGTGGAACTTATGGCGTTTACAGTAATCACCGACCACAGCAGCCTGACGTGGCTAATGTCGCACCGAGATTTGAGCGGTCGTTTAGCCCGATGGAGTCTTCATCTCCAATCTTTCGATTTTATTATTGAACATCGGAAGGGGAAATTAAACGTCGTTCCAGATACCCTGTCAAGGTATGAAATGGAGGAAATAGCAGCGGAAGTGTTGAAGCTGATAGATTTGGAAGACGAGGCTTTTAAGAGTACAGGATATAAGGAGTTGATAGAGACGATAGAGGAGAATGCAGACCGATTGCCTGATTTGAGAATTATCGACGGATTCGTTTACAAACGAACGATGCCCTATGATGGAGTGCCGCTCCACGAAGACTTTGCGTGGAAGATATGGGTGCCAGCGGAGTTGACGCACAGCATTATCCGGAAAGCGCACGATCCACCTCATGCAAGCCACGGAGGTTTTTATAAGACGCTTAGAAGAATTAAGGAATATTTCTTCTGGCCTAGCATGGGTGTGCAAGTGAAAAGCTTTGTGGACGCATTCCAAGTATGCCGCGAGTCCAAAGCAGCTAATATGACGATGCGACCGCCCATTGGCAAAGAAGTGGTGATCCAGCGACCATTCCAGCGTGTTTATGTGGACTTTTTAGGTCCATACCCACGTTCAAAGAATGGAAACTGCTATATTTTTATAGTTTTGGATCATCTTACTAAATTTGTACTTCTGAAGGCCATGCCGAAGGCAAGTAGTAAGAGTGTGGTACGTTTCCTGATTAGTGAAGTCTGCCACAAATTTGGTGTTCCAGAGACCATTGTCTCCGACAATGGTAAACAATTCATCGGTAATGAGTTCGGCGATTTTGTAGCGAATTTCGGTATTAAACATTTCCGAACTGCGGCTTACTCTCCACAGGCCAACGCCTCTGAGAGAGTCAACCAGTCAGTCTTGTCGGCCATACGGTCGTATATGAAAGAAGACCACCGGGAGTGGGATAGACACTTGTCGTCCATTGAGTGTTCATTAAGATCAGCCATTCACAGCGCGATCGCGGTGACACCATATTTTGCGCTCTTCGGAGTAAACATGATCACTCACGGGAGCACGTACGAGCTGGCGAGAAGGTTGAAGAATTTAACCGAAATGGGCAATGAATTCGATCCAAAATCCAGACGAGTCTTCATAAAGCTTATGAGAGAAACGAACGGACCTACAATACCAGGTGTCGGCAGGTAAAGTACATTCCAGGCCAAGAAGTGTTTCGACGGAATTTCGCTCAAAGTAGCTTTAAAGACAACTTTAATGCCAAGTTGGCTCCAAAGTTTCTCAAGTGTCGAATCCTCAAACCTATAGGTAATAGTTTATACGAACTCGAAGACCTGAAGGGGAAAAGGTTAGGCGTTTTCCATGCGAAGGATATTAAACAATAATCCTACTTTCGTTTTTGGAGCACATCGATCTCAGGACGTGGGTTCGCGTTGCCAGTAAACCGAACAGTGTCTAATTTATTTAAAACCGCATAAGAATTTTGGGCCGAGGAAAAACTTTGATCCTATAGAAATAATTAGGAACCCAATTGACGTCGGTGGTGGCACATTAAGGTAAACTTCAGATGTCCTCCCTACTCAGTAGTGTGAGGGGTTGGCAAGTATTGCCGACGATAATGCCCAAGTAGGCTAGGTTTTCATAGGTAGTGTCCTGTACGGAGGTGAAACGAACACTCTCGAAAAGTTTTTAAATTCTTTATCTTTCCAGCTAGTACAATACACCTAACAACATCTGCAAGCCCCGTTTGACAAGACCCCATTCGTTAGCAATAAGTATTTAGATAGGCAGTTGACGATGGCAAGTGGTGTGGAGTGTAGTGTGTTTCTATCGATCTTCGCACCGTCAGATGATGCTGTATGCGTCACTAATTGTGGCCATCTAATGCATCGCGCATGCCACCATACATGGCGCGATCAAGTGCGCACAGACTGTCCCGTGTGCCGACGAGCAGGCTATACTATTCAACCCGTCTATCCCGGATTTAGTGTAGGCGAACCCATCGCTGACGTAGGCGAGCTGGTTTCTTTACGAGCGGAGGTGCAGACCCATCAACAACAGCGAGCGGCAGATCAGGCTGAAATTCACCGGCAGCGGGTTCAATACGAAGAACTACAGGCGCAGTATGACATACATGTCATGACTCTTCGGCGGGAGCAGCAGTCCACTCACCAGCAAAATGTGGAGCTGCGCCAAGAGTTAAGTCAGCTGCGCGATAATCCGCATGAGGCTATACGGACCCTACGGGCAGAAATGCAAGCCATGAGCTCCCAGCATGAGCAGCGCAACAATGCATGGGCCCAGGATTTAGCTCGGGTGCGAGCCGAGATGCAGACCGTCCGGTTGGAGAACGAGGAGTTGCGCCGAAGGATGGACGGATACCTAGAGGTGGATATCCAGGCACAACAAGCGCGTCGCCGGAACATCGTTTACGCCCGAGAGCAGCAAGCCGCCCGGAACTCGTATGAGGAGAGCGTCAACCGGCGCAAGATTCAGGGATACGCTGACAATAAGATCACGATCCGACATCTCTCAGCTTCAGCCATAGCCGACCCACGGCGAGCGATTGAGGAGATCTACGAACGTTTACTCCTAGAATTCAGGCGTGAAGAGATTACCATTGCCAACACCTCTCCAATGGTCCTCTATCCGGAGCAGCACCAAATTACATTGTCCTTCACAACACCAGGAGGCTGCCATACAGCAACTGGAAGCCCGAGACAGCGCAGTGGCAGTTCGGCTACACAAGCAGCTGGGTCTACGCACTTTCGGTCGGCGAGGCATACGAAACATGCGCCTGGTCAATGATCAGGTGATAGTCCAGCTATCTGGAGAGCCAGGTCCCCGAGAGATAAATAATGACCAAGAACTGGACGCGTTGCTTGACCAACTGCCACACTCATCGCGCAACGGAACGCAGCCACCGAACTCCGGTAATTAAGCGTCGCAACACGAGGAGTTTGTAACAGCCATACGTCGAAGAGCGATAGTCCGACGGAAATAGCATCAAGGGCATGAGCCCGAAAGGAAAAATAGGCCAGAACCAAAACCGGCACCAATGAAGTAAGTGATAGGGTAAAGTCGATCAAGACTTTACTTCTGGATGCGTCGATAGCTAATCCTGCGAGTGATACTGGCAGCCTGTACAGTAAGGCCCCTGAGTGACCAAACTCTAGTTTTAACTAGAGGGAGGACCAGCAAGACTTTACTGTTGGACGAGCCAGGATTAACTTTCAGGAGCGGTGTCGACAACCTATGAGGTAAGGCCCCCGATCGATCGAGCCCTAGCATAAACTTCATTGAGCCAAGTTTTCCCTCCCATCCTTCGACTGGAGAGTCGTCAGGATGGTAGGCTTTGTGGCGGCGCCGTAACGCCGGCAAGGCATAACAATCACAACAACCACTTTGACGATCGATACCTAATTGGTTGCCCCAACTCATCTGTGGCAATTTTACCATCTCTGACATAAACAAACGTCATTGTGAAATAATTTTTAATTCGTGGTGTACACATATTATAGCGAAAGAACAGTTTTGAAGAAAAATCGCAGGGAATTTCGCACACCATCGCAATTCTAAGTCACGCCATAAGATATAACGGGACCAGAGTTGATTTTTGGCTCGTCATACTAAAATTTTCGGCGTCATCGGCCATTTCAAATTTACCAGTGGTTGGAGATAGTCCAGCATTCCTAAGTAAGTGGTTCCAGTGTTTTGTATTGGACACCCATCGTCATAAGGAAGGTAATTGATAAAACTTTTACAAGCCAGAAATTCCGGTAAGCGAATTGGAGAATTTGCGTCGGAATACATCCAGCAATTCACCAAATCACCAGGAGAAAAAGGAAGGTATCCTCTTCGTGGGAGCCGTCCCGGAGGCGTTCCCCGAGAAAGCTCGATCAGAAACCGAGAAACACCCGGGTTAATTTAGCCAAAACACCAGGCGACACTCCATCAGCTCCAGTAGCACACACAACACCAACAACACCACCACCATCAGTTTGATTCGGTCGTCCATCACCATCTACATCAGCACCCACCACGCCATAAATTCATCAGGCCGTTAGTCAGCACCGTCCACCTTTTATAACATCCAGAAAAAGCTTCATCAAACTACCCCCAACTTCTGCAACAACAGTAAGAAAACTCAAATAGTCACAGGTAGTCCTCCGTGAATTCGGGGTAAGTCCATTTTTCCACTTTTCTTTTCGACCTAAGGGTCCAACGAATCTGGTTTGAGACTACCCAACTTGAAAAGTCGCACCAACAGCCGCCCAGAGGGGCTAGCTTAACAGGGATGCCATAAATGCGCTCCCGATGAGACCAAGTTAAAGAAAAATTAATAAAACACAAAGTAAACGATATCTGTACATTCGGTGCAGATACATGTACATATAGGGAATGGTCTGTGATTGCTAATTAAGACAGTTCCGATAAGCAAGAATCGAATAGATCTATGAGCCGAGGCTAAGACCTCATAACAACGAAGTCCTGAAGTAATTTGGCCCATGTCGAGCTAAATATACACAGCCAAATCCCTACATAAGAGTAAAGTTTTTTTTTGCCTTCAGCATGCCGGAATAAGAAAATATTAATCGGCCCATTCTAAATTACCGATACCAATATTGCTGAAATCGTATAAGTGTAATCCACAATAGTGTCTAAGCAACATAAAGTGCCGAAACCTCGCTAGAGGAAATGTTTTAAAGCCGTGTTCCAGTTTTTGTTATTTTTGATTAATCGAATTAGTGACAGTGAAGTGATATAAATTTCTTAAAGTGACCCCGGTGTGACTCCCGAAAGTCAGTTGTGTTCGTGTTTGAATAGGGTCATTTGTCATGGAGGCCCCCATATTAGATTCGTGCAGAGATGGGAGTGCCTAATGATCAGTAAAAGAAAAAAATTAGAGTACTATGACAAATTACGATATTCATCACATGATTTAAGGTGGATTTCGGAACAAAGTAGTTTATGTTACTCACCATCGGTCAGAGAAAGCCTTAAGAAATTTACTACCATTACCCGGGTATAAATGTAACTTTTTGAATCGACGGTGATATCGATTTACTTTTCGCCTAGCATTATTATATTTGCCTCACGGTTTTAAAACATTTCTCATGGCAGGAATTGGCCGGTAATTACTAACAACTATTATTGATGTAAAGAGCACTAGATAAAGGTAAGTCGTACCTTATAAGAATTGGTGATGTGTAATCAGAGCATCACCATAGAATTTAATAGTAATAAGATACCCGATACGGGTTAGCGCTTTGTCCTGTGGGCATAATAATTGAATTTAGCTGACAATAGTGTCAAAGAAGTGTAAAGGTATTTGGCTATGTTAATAAATTTTATTATAACGTTTGAATTTTTAAAACAGCGCGTGTAACATGTTCGGCTAAGACTACCTAAAGGTAGAGGGGAATAAGAGGGTTAAGTACATCCAGGTAAAGTAACGTTTTTTGGGACTCTGAGAAGTACAGAGTCATGGCGAAACTGCAGGAGTTTCGAGCGGGAGGGTCAAGGCTGACATCAACACCAGTCAGCTCACGAGTGAAGTAGGAAGTCCTGTGTAAATTTTTGCTTTTCCTAAACAAAACTAAACAAAACAAAACATACATATATTTTCAGATTACTATTTCTTTATTATAACTTTTTCTTACAGGTCATTCATCCATAGGTTAGTATCAATTTTAGTGCTTTTCTTTTTGCTTTTCTTTATTACGAAAATTAACTTCGGGCTCCGTTATTTTAAATTTTATGTCGATAATCCGTTTGTATGAATTTTAAGACTCGGTATGTATTTTTTAATGATCAGTGGCAGGCTGTAGTTGTGTTGATGAGTGAAAAGATCCCCCCGTCCGGCGAGTTCCAAGCCCGGCATACGCATGGCATACTGAGCAACTCGCTCGATCAGCACGCAAACTCATGAAATTTTAGATAAAATCTTGCAGCAACTGCTAAACTAACATCGTGGTGCTCAACGTTGGGACCCCCGAGGGTTTACTTGATAAACTTAAGGGAGTCATACCTACGTTGCCACCAATTGTGTTAGAGATTCTGACACTATAATATCCTGCTAAAATAGAATGTGAATGGGAACCTAAAGGATTATTAACTCCATAATCATCGAAATATATAAACAGCGGAATAATTTGCTTGTTTTCAAATTGAGTTTTTTGTGATTTAAAAATATCTGCGTTTGAAATATTCGTAAATACTTTTCCTTGAAGTGACTCTTCTATATTTTTTATAGCTATTTCTAAAATGCCAGGTATTTCAAAAAGTTTGTTTAATTGAAATTTAAGTGGCATAAAGCAGCATGTAAATGTTTTGACGTCTAAATCAGGATATCCATGCCTAATGCGTTCTGAAATTGGATTCGAAATGGTGAAAGTGACGGGTACCTCATATATTTGTTTTTCTTTTATTTTTTTAAAAGCTTCTACTCTGTCGAAATGTCTGCGAAAGGATTTTTTAAACATTTTAAAATATTATTTAAATTTGCGCTTACATTTGTATTACCTAAAGCTGCTCTAATACATTCTTCGATATTGGAAAATATATTAAACAATAAACTTTGAATAGTCTCAACTTCTTGCATTGGCATCATTGGTTCTGAGTGCAAATATAACGAAAAATTAAATGCTTGGTTTTTTAGATTGTCAATCTTTGAAACTAATTCAGATTCAGTGACGAAGGTGCTATTTAAAGTAGCATCTTCATCATCAATAGACATAGACATCAATGGAACATTAGCAGAACTCATGTTATTTGGGGGTTGAACACTATTACCATTTTGATTTGAATTAATATTAAGATGCTTGGCATTTATGTGAGATTTCAATGGATTGAGACACGAAAACTGTTGCGAACAATTGCCTTGTTTGCATTGTATTGTACTTGTGGAATTAAGAAAGTGATCAATTTGATAATGTTGTATTAAGTCTTTTAAAAGTGGTAGTTTTTTATTACATATGAAACAAGTAAACATGTTGCATTTAATTATTGCGAATTTAAAAAGTTAAGTAAAGTGCAAATACTTGGAAATTTATAATCATTTAATGGTTTAATTTCATAAAAATACTCTTGTATAAAAAGCCATGGACCTTGACAACCTTTTGGATAATCCAAAGATAGTGTGTGAATTATTTTAAAGCATTACAAAAACGATTCAAATTTTAAAAGTGTTTGATCAAAATAGACGTAAAATTTCTGAAGATTATATATACTGCGGCCAACATCTATTAAAAAAGGCTGAACAGTCAAGCCCCTATTGTAATGCTTTTCACGAATTTCAGATATTACCTTTTCATAATCATTTATTGAAATAAGATGGACAATAAAGCCTTCGATAGCATCTACTATAGAAATATTCTTCGAGTTTTTTGCAATTTTATCTGAAAAGCGAGCCGTTGGTAACATTACTGCATTTAGTAGAATAACATGTATACAATCTAAAGAACCTAGTAAAAAATGTAGTGAATTAAAATAAAAAATAAATAAAAATAAAGTCTACAATACATACTTTGGTCAGAAGTACATTTTGAGTTTGCAATAACTTCTTTAGATTTTTTGTCTTTTATATGTAGATTATAATAAATGCCAATTTTTTCCATGAACAGATTCCGTTTACTGTAAAGAATATTGCCTTTGTTTGGATGCTGTAGCTCGAAGTCTATATTAATCTAATTAAATAAAGAAGAAATAAAAGTGAATAATGCATTAATTTTCTAGGTTAATTAAAACTTACTAGTTCGGCAGATTTGCTATTTTTATAAAGTGGCCAATCGCTAAGAAATTCATAATTACTTTTAGATGTCTTCAGTTCCTTTTGTCTTAGTAAAAAAGTCATTTGCCACTTATCTTTAACTTCGACCCAGTTAGAAAACTCCCTTGAGAGAGAAGCTTTTAAGGCTAGCAAAACTGTTTCATCAAATTCGGAACAACCTTTATGGGAAATCGAAACTGAATCTTCTGAACTATCTTTGATTGTCACTGATGAACGCACACGCTTTGCCCTTTGGTTAACGTATTTGTCCCAAAGTTTACCAGCAGGATTCGTTCTCCTACCTCGTGGTATAAAGTAGTATTCCTGAAAGATTAGAATATTTAAATAAATTTTTGTGATTAATTAGGAAAAATAAAATACGTACTCTTATTTCACAAGAAAAGTTTCCTATTATTTCTTCTACTATTGCTGGCAAATCTTTTGGCGATAATTTAATATCGTGATAAAAAATGTCTTTCCTTTAAGGCTGTCTTCTAAAATAAGTTTTAGGCTCTAAAAAAAATTATAACAATTAGTGGTTACAATAAAGCAAAACCGTGATTTTTTAGTTTACCTTAGATAGCTTGGAACTCCCATCTGATATGCAAAGGGATGATGTCGTCGGAGTATTTGATGTGCTAACAATAGATGTATTTTGTAACCAAGAGACTACTTTGTTGGCAATCGTTCCAGACAACGTATCGTCGTCAATGCCATACTGTAGAAAAATTATGGAAAAGTTAGCCAAAAATAAACAAAAGCATTATTTAAAATTCTTTGTCTTTACCTCACTTTTTCTCCAAATAAATAATTTTTCTCGGAAACAAGCACGAAGCCCAATAGGTGGTATAGCTTCCTTTATATCCTCTTTTGATAAGTATTTTAAACTTTCAAATGTAATTTCAGCTCCTAAGCAATAATTTAGTTGTTGTTAGAAAAAACAATAATAGATTGATAAATATTTACTTGTCAAAAAAGGCTTTACTTCACTTAAGTGAAAAGATTTCAACAGCTCGTCTAATTGGGAACTTTTCGTATTATGAACCACTGGAATGTTTAAAATTAAATTACGGTCTACGTCGCTCTCGAAATTAATAGTTTCTTCTACAAGTCCAAGGTTTTGCTCTTACTTACATATATAGTACAGCAGTTTACTTTATTTATAACACTTAACAAGTCTGGTATTTTACTATCAATTCGCGTTGCTTACTTTACGGGGTTTAATCACAAAACAGAACTCTCCATTCCAAAGACCTCCGCTATTTATACCAACTAACCAAAAGATTTCAAACTTTAAATTCTGATTTTGTCTCTATTAGTTTGAAACTTAAATCGTTGGAGGATATGTTTGATACTTTTAACATATCTTCATCTCGTCTTCTCCAAGACGGAAAAAAGCTTCTAGTGACGTAATTTAATTGTGCCAGTAACTCCTAACTTGGATAATTTGGAGAGTCTTCTCTTATCTCCGAAACCGTCGTCGTCTGTTGTTCCTTCATCCACTGAAGTCAGGGGCCGTAATCATTATGAGTTTTATTATAAAAATTATATATTAATGATTATATTATGATTTTTAAAGACTTTTTTTAATGGTAATGATTAATTTTGAGTAATATTACAAAAATTAGATGTTGTGGTTGTTTGCATTTTTTAGTGCCGTATAGCCTCGAAAACGGTTGGACTGATCTTTTTGAAGTCATTGGAAACTATTTTTGAAAGCGCAATATCTGGAGGACTGTTTCACCAATCGCCTTGAAAATTTGTGTGGATGCATTTGGCAGCAAAATTCGTGATCCAACAAAAAATGGGCGGGATCGCAATAGTGGGCGTGGCATACATCTTGTAACTTTGTACGGCTGTACCTTATGAACTATCAGAGGTATGAATATGATATTTGGCATATAAGTTGTTCGTTCAATACGAATTACAGTCAGGGTGTAAGTGGGTGGTGCCGCGCCCCCTTTTAAAAATCTCACTGATGGCTTTTTTAATAGACCGATTGTTATGAAAATTCCACAATAAGGTACCGATGACCTGCTTATAGTCCTTGGCAATACTTGGAAAAGATTAGATAAAGGGGCCTGGCACCGCCCATACAACTTCAAGTTTAAAATAATTATATATCATGAACTATCAGAGGTATGAAGATGAGATTAGGTATATAAGTTGTTCGTACAGTTCGAATTACAGCTAGGGTGAAAGTGGGATGTGCCACGCCCCCTTTTCAAAACACGCTCTAACGGTTTTCCTGTTATGGAAAACGATTGTTTTGGAAATTTTACAATGTGGTACTAATGACCTGCTGATAGTCCTTAGTTATAGTTGGTAGTGATTGGATAAAGGGGGTAGCACTGCCATACAACTTGAAATTTAAAATGGCTATATCTCATGAGCTATCAGAGGTATGAAAATACAATTTGGTACACAGTAAAAAGTTTTGGTTTAATTTTAACACCGAGCCGGTGTGTATATATAACAATCCCAAAAAGGTGTTAAATGTATTCCATTATGGTATACTTATAAAGAGACAGTGAGAGAGAGAGTTTTGTTTTTGAGAGCATAAAAATAACACCAATATGTATTACGGTTTATTCTTTTTTGGTGTTAAAATAACACCAAATTGTTTATATTCAATACATAACTCGGAATTAATATAATACCCTATGGAATAGGTTTTACACCTATTAGGTGTTATTTTTAATACCCAACGGAATTAATTGTATTCTAAACGGGCGTTGCTTTTAATCTAGGCAGGGCTAAAATTAACACCCAATAGGTGTTATTTTCAATACCCAATGGAATATATAGTATACTAAACGGGTGTTAAACTAAAACTAACGGGTGTTAGTTTTAGCCTAGGAAGGGCTAAAATTAACACCCAATAGGTGTTATTTTCAATACCCAATGGAATATATGGTATACTAAACGGGTGTTGCTTTTAGCCTAGGAAGGGCTAAAATTAACACCCGTTTTATAAATTTTCACCGAAAATAAATTACAACTTTAATTTTGTGTTTAGTAATTTTTATTTTAATTTTTATTTTATTTAAATATTTTAATAAAGTTTTTTTTAATATTAAATATTTTTATGTATTTTAATTTATATTTTATTTTAATTAATTTTTTTATAATCTTAAATATTTTTTATATAATAAACAAAAATTATATTGCTACTGCTCTATAACATCGGGTGTTAATGAATATTCTTTTGAATTAATATTATAACATTCATAAGGCCTTAGCAATATTATATTCTTGAAACTAATTAATTTTGAAATATTTTGTGATCTTATTTGATATGCATTTAAGATCCTGTCTAATTTTTTACTAGTGTACATATCTAAAAGTAAATAAGGGTGATCATTAATTACATATATTTGCTTAATTTTACCAAACATGAAAAGTTCGCTTTCTTTTTTTATATATAAAAAGAATGAAGGTCTATAATTGTAACCGTACTTAAATTCAAATTTATTAGTTACAAATACTTTTGATACGACAGTTAGTTTCAACGTGTTGTAGAAATAATTTTGAACTTCGAAATCTAAATCTTTCTGGTCAATCAGAAATAATTTATTAAACACAATTTTATTTATAAAGCATACGTTTTCCCAGTTGACACACATTTTTGTTTGGTATCTATTGGAAAGTGTTTTACATAAGTTTTTGTAATTATTTATTACTGGTACATCCTTAATGAATTCACGATGTTTAGCTTCATATCGCATTGCCCACGTATGGATAAGTGGTCCTAACTTTTTCGTGACTGACGGGTAATGTGTTATGAAGTGATGCTTTGGCAAAAGTTTTTCTTTAAAATCTTCAACGATGCTTTTTAAATGAGTTTGTATTTCAGTTCTAAGCACTTCTATGTATTCTTTATTAATCGAAGTAGTCATTATTATATTAATGATCCTTATGAGAGACATGATTCCCTTCCACAATGTGGGTAAGTTAGTGTGATTATTATAAAAAATAAAAGGGAAGTGCAAAATTAGACATAAATTTTGGGAAGCCGTAAGCCCTATAGAAGTACGACACTTCTTATCAACAGTTATTGTAGGAGGCTTACAAGTGCTTTGTAAATATCCGTAATTAAAATTAGCTATTTTTGCATTAATTTCGTGCATCGATAAGTATCGGTTTTCAATAAGTTTTTTAAAAAACATTTTTAAGATGAAAGGAACTGCCCCTTCTAAAATATCGTGCATTACATCCACATTAAAGCTTTCAAAGATATTGTAATATGTTAAGTTATTGAACTCGCACGGATGTTTAATGCCTTTCGTAAGCCTGTGATCAAAATCCGTAGTACTCGAAGATAATAATTCGTCGTATTCTACTTGCGTTCTTAAAAGTGTATCGCTCTCCACGAATGAACGTTGAGCTTCATCTCGATGAATTTTGCAAAATCTGCAATAGTGCAAAGATCTGAACGATTCAATAAAACCAAAACAAAGATTTGCTCCTAAATTGTCGTGAGCAACTGAAACTAAAGTACCTTTTAAGAATCTATTGTCTACCCTTACACCAACTGTTTGAAGTGCTTGAAGATCATTAATGAGTGGTTGTAATATTTTGTTGAAGCTAACATCTTTGTTCTTTAGGTCCTTACACAAAAAAGGGCAACCAAATGAATGTTGTTAGTTTTTGAATTATAATGGAAAGGTAGGTTTCTGATAGTGAAGTAAATTGCACCGATTTTACATATTCCAGTTTTACTCCCTAAGGGATTCGTCGTTTCAAAATCATCGTAAAATATTTGAAGTTGTAAAGCGTTTTTTTCCTCTTTAAAGAAAACGGAGTTTGAAAAATTATCCGAACAACAAAAACTCACAAGCTTTTTGTTATCACAAACGTGATTGCTCGCAAAATATAGTTCCTTGAAGGATTGGTTTTTAAAAAGTGTTTCTATGGTTTTAAGAATAGGTACATATTGAAATGTGGATTGAACGAAATGTTTAGTGGAATGCAAATATTTTTTTTTCTTTCGGATGACCCAACGACCTCCTAAAGACCTAGGAACTGGAGCAACATAAAAAGTAGATTTAGCATTTTGTTTATCTCGTTTGAATTTACTTGAATATTTGTTACAGTCATCAGCGAATTTTTTTCTAAAATTTAAACAATTTATTTTGAACTGTATTTCATCAATTTCGGAATGCTTTTCTAAAAGATAACTTTCAAATTCTTCAAAACTTTTTTGGCATATGCCTTCAAAAGTTTTAAGCATTTCTGCTTTTTTATTTTCTGAAACACCACACGTTGAGAGCTGTTTAGAAAGCGAGGACATTAACGAAAATTCTGACGTATTTTCAATTGAAGGCAGTTCGTAGACGGCTTCTTCATTAACATTAATTATATTATTACTAGTATCATTACCAACATCAACATCAGTATTACAACCAAAAGTATTACTTTCATTTGTCAAACTGTTTATTATGACGTCAGATGACATGACTTTATCATATTTTGTTTTCTTAAGGGCTACATCACTCTCTGGAGATGCCAAAATACAACTCTTAGAATGTCTGCTTAACGAACTAAATGTAGAAAACTGTTTTTTGCAATTTTTAGAGGCAATGCATTTTAATTTTAATCCATGAGCTTCAGCGAGAAAGTGCTCGTTTTTTAAATGAAATACAACAAATGAAAGTGCATCAAATTCTCGATCGCAAATAAAGCAAAAGTTTTTCATGTTTGTGTAAATATTAAATTTATGTATATAGAACTAAAGGCCTTCGATGGTTGATGATGTTGCTTAAAAAGTTATAATTGTAAAAAAAGGTTTAAGTTTAAAAGTTATTTTGCAATTTATTTTGATTTTAAAAAAGTTATGGTATGATTTGAATCATACAATAAATTTACTTAAAATTAAATATTTAATAGACGTTTTGTTTTACAATATTATAATTGTAAAATTATTCACAAGTTTTAAACTTATTTTGAAATTTGGAATGAATCTCAACAAGTCTTGTGGATGTCGCCTTTTTCTTATCAATGCAATAAATGTATTTTGCAAAATAACGCAAAAAGTTTGCCAATGTTATGTCAAACTCAATATTGAAAACGTAAAACGATTTAAAATAAAGGTCAAATACCTGCGTAAAATTATACTCGAGAGGCAAGTTGATGCATTTACCATCCAAACTTATAAAGTATTGAGAAATGCACGTTTTGCTTTCTCCAACAGCTATAATAGTTGGCTGCTGAGATCCAACTTTATACTCTTCGATCGGTGTGTGTAGCTGCAATAAAGATTTAAAATTAGATAAGATATAGTAAAAGCGATTTTTTTTTTAACAAATTACCTCTTCGAAACTTATTAAGCTGTTGACTGATTTACTTATTTTAGCTTTTTTCATTTCTCGCCCAGCAGCAGTAGAAGGAAGCAATTTTAGCAGATTTAAAAACGGCAACACGTCAATGGCCCACTCAAAAGGATCTTCAAAACTTTGTCCGCCAGCCTCATTCGAAATTTCCTCTATAAACTGTATATATTTGCTCCAATTATTTAGGAGCTCGTTTGAATTTGTGCCGTAACGGAGCTCAAAATCGAATCTGTAAGGATAAAGATAATGAATTAAACAGTATGTTTTTGAACATTTTAAAATTTTTATTACCAACGACGAATCATATAAAAATATTGGAAAGGCCTCTAATATATTAATGTCAGCTGTACAATATCTGACACGTGCTTTCAGCGTTTGTTGCAGCTTTTCCTTTATTGTCCGCTCATCCTCAACTAAGCAATTTTTGAAAAAACTTAGGTCTTCTTGACTTATTGCAATGCTTTCGTTGTCACTTCCACTATCGCTTTCTAAGTTTTTTTCTTGTGATGGCGTCAACTTGCGGCGCTTCGAGTTGAAGTTTTATATTTCAATATATCTCAAAAAATATATGGCCGATTTGTTTTAAATAATTTTTTTTAAAGTTCAATGCTTCTATCTTTAAAAAAAATATTTGAATGAAATCGGCCATATATCTTTTGAGATATCGTACATTAAAATATGTTCACACTGGCTGGTGTACGGACAATTGTTTAATACAGTGTAGGAATGTGAGGTTCGGTACATATACTACTGATATGATGCAAATTACTTTTTGGGGAAAACCAATGAAAATACCTTTTTAATAGGTCAGACTATGAAGCTAAAAAAGTGACCACAGGTACGAATGAATATAATTGAGGTCAGTTTCGAGAGTATCCTAAATATCTTTATCCCAATAATGCATTTTGAAAAATGCAGAATAATCTTATAGAGGCTACTATAATCACTGGAAATTATAATGGAACCGATGCCCTGATTTCACGGATTCCCATGATACCTACAGACATGCCCATCGATTTCAAAATAGTGCAGTTTCCGATTCGGTTGCCATTTGCGGTGACCATTAATAAAGCGCAAGGGCAGTCGCTTCAAGTCTGTGGTTTAAATTTGACAAATCCGTGTTTTCCAACGGACAATATATGTTGCATGTTCTCGTGTGGGTAAACCTTCAGACACCAGATGACCACTTGAATAAATGGAAAAAAATAACAAAATTGTGTTTCATTAAAATTACAATTCAGAGGTAGCGAAGCGCAATGGGAACAGCTATTATAGTATAATGAGAAGATTTTTAGACAAATCAGCACACCATCGAAATCTAATCAAATTTTTCTAACAGTTATTTTACATTCTTCTGCATAATAATCCAGACAACTACAGATTTGTTTGCCCACTGTATTCTTGTTCACACGTTGGGAGACAAAACGAAGTTTGCCGGGCCCAGCTAATTTAGTATATTTTGTAGTTTTGAACATGGGACTGTCCTTGGAGGTGGAAAGTTTCTGATAGCCATTCACTTGGGAGTGGCCAGAAATGATTCCTTCATTGGGCAGTCCAAGCAGCTCACTACTTCCACGCAGTATGTCCTGGGCAATGGCTTATCGGAAACCTCCGTTAGATAGCTGAAGTGAAAAGGCGAAACGAATGAGCAACCTGAGTGGCAATGCGATCACTGATACGTCTCAGGATTAGTAGGTGTCCCTGTCACTGAAGCTTTTCGAAGTGATGGACATATTCTTCTGTCCTTTGAAGGCGGATGAGCCAACACCCTTGGTCAACGGCGGATCAAAATTGAAGAAACCAAAATCCGGTTTCGACACACTGCATCCTGGTCAGCGTCTGATCCATAATGGGCGGCTGAAACATAATCATCCTGGCAGTAGGTAAAATGCAAACCACGGTGGGCTGGGTTTGCCTCCCGCCACCGTTATATTGGCAATGAAAATATACGTAGAAAATAATGAACAAAGAAACCCCCCAACTGTTGACGACCGTTGCAAACGTCATAAGGACCATGATTTAAGGATATGTACCTGGAATGTGCGAACGCTATACAGGACTGGTGCCACTTTCCAACTAACGGATGTCCTCGAAAAATATAAAGCTGACATCACAGCGATCCAGGAAATGCGATGGACAGGATATGGTTGCGCCAGAAAGAAAAACTTCGATATTTACTACAGCTGCCATGAGCGCAAACACGAATTTGGGTGCGGATTTATAGTTGGTAAGAGACTGCAACACCTAGTTTCCAGGTTCAACCCAGTGAGTGACCGCATAGCCACAATTCGCATCAAAGCGAAATATTTCAACATCTCGTTAATTTGTGTGCACGCACCGGCAGAGGATGAAGATGATGAGGTCAAAGAAACATTTTATGAGCGTCTGGAGGAAGTATATGAACGCTGCCCTGACCACGACATTAAGATTATTCTAGGCGATTTTAATGCTAAATTGGGAAAGGAAAGTGTATTTCGACCAACCATCGGTAATCACAGTCTACATGATACCACTTCCGATAATGGAATAAGACTGATAGACTCGCCGCTGCAAAGAACATGGTAGTTAGTAGCACAAGATTCCACCATAAGGACATTCATAAGGCGACCTGACATTCATAATATCTCCTGATCAGCGGACGAAGAACCAGATTGATCGCTTGGTAATAGATGGCAGGCACTCTTCTAGTGTAATGGATGTACGTGTGATTCGAGGTGCCAATATCGACTCGGATCATTACCTGGTGGCTGCGAAAGTTCGCACAAGACTGAGCAGGGCGAAAAACGTACGAAGCCGAACACAGGAAAAGCTGGATATTGACAAGCTACAAATACCGGAGATATCAATGTCCTATCGACAGAAGCTCTCTCTCCTGCTAGAGAATACCCCCTCCCGAAGACCCAGATGCGCAGTGGAAGTACATCTCCCATTCTTTGGAAACCGCTGCAAGGACTGAACTTGGTTATCAAAAACCGCAGAAGGATAACCCATCGTACGACGAAGAATGTCGCATTGCAACTGATGAAAAAGACGCTGCACGTATGGCAACGAAACAGTCAGTTACAACGCGTGCTGCGAGTGAGCGATACAAGAAGCTAAGAAGGGAGGAAAACTAACTATTTAGGCGGCAAAAATGGCAGTGGGAGCAGAGAGAGAGTGAAAAAACCGAAATGTGCAGTATTAATGGTCAATCCCGAAAGCTTTTCCAGAGGGTAAGAAGATTGAAAAAATAATGGGCTGCCCTCCCGCATGGACGAGAATGGGAATCTGGTGACTGAGAAGCAGTATGTGCTCAAAATGTGTAGAGACCACTTTTCAGCACTACTCCACTCCAGGAGGTACTGATAGTGGAAGATAGTGTAGATTGTACCCCCCCCCCCCCAATCAAGACGAGATTAGAACGGCGATCTCCCGCCTTAAGAATAATAAAGCCTCTGGTGCGGATGGCATACCCGCTGAACTTTTTAAGGCAGGCGGCGAAGAACTGCTAGCCCACATGCATCAACTTATATGCGGTATAAGGCTAGGGGAATCTATGCCCGACGATTGGAGTCTCAGCGTATAATGTCCTGTATTCAAAAAGGGTGATCCGTGTGTCTGTTCGAACTATCGCGGTATCAGTCTTTTATCCATCGCGTATAAGGTCTTGTCGAGCGTATTAAGTGAAAGGCTAAAGCCAATTGTTGAAAATATGATTGGACCTTATCAGTGTGGTTTTAGACCAGGCAAGTCCACGACTGACCAAATATTCACGCTACGCTAGATCCTGGAAGACCCACGAAAAACAAATCAATACATACCACCTTTTTGTCGATTACAAAGCTGCTTTCGATAGCCCCATACGGGGAAAACTGTACGAAGCTATGTCTGAACTTGGTATTCCGGCAAAACTGATCCGCCTCTGTAGAATGACGCTGACCAACACCAAATCAGCAGTGAAAGTGGAGAAAGACCTCACTGATCCATTCTGTACTAAGCGAGGACTTAGACAAGGTGACACACTTTCGTGCAATCTCTTCAACATTTTAATGGAGATATTAATGAGAAAAGCTGCAGTAAATACGAACAAGACCATTAACACGAAAAGCCATATCGCTCCTCTTAAATACAAAAGCACCACAAGTCAACACAAGCAAATTAAACAGGAGCGTCATTTTTAAAAATAATTGTAATTATTTTATGATTTTTGTAAAAACTATGTGTATTACATAGATTTTTTTGGTATCAAAATATGCGTAATTAAATTTCCTATTTTTCAATAAAGCAATCTTAAACATACCTCGAATGGGTTCTCGAAAAAATGCAAATAAGTTAGTTTTGTATATAAACTTTGACTTCGAGAACAATAAAATTTTAAAAACTAAACAACCATAATTAGGAAAATTTGATTTTTATTTCAAACAAAAATATTTTTATAAAACATTTACTTAAAACTACATTGAGCTTATTGCTCGTAAAGGTATAAAAAAACTTAAACTAAAACATTAATAATCTGTTCCCAACAGTAACTTATGAACTAATTTAGAGATTAGCATAAAAAGATTCATAAATCTTGACACGACGTTTTTTTGTATTAGCTTTAGAATGCCTTGCTTCTTTGCTTCAGGAACTGTAAGCTTTTTAGTGTAAAGTTGGTTTAGAGACAAATTATTATCACGTAGTGGTGCCCTCGAGTTCGTGCGGGATTTTCTCAATGATGATTTTCATGTAAAAATCGAGATGCATTGAACCCGACCCCCTCAGATATCGATGAAATTTTGTTCATAGCTAAATTTGATCAATACAAACAAACTCTCATTTTTAGAAATGACTGTTTTGGGACTTTTTGGGCGTGGCACAGAAGTGACACTACTTAAAAAATTATATAAAAAAAAACTAAAAAAGACCCCATTTTTATTTTTGGATATGGTATAGGTGAAGGATAGACCTTTCTAAGAAAATAATACACTGTAAAAAAACCCTTGATCTTTTTGGTTTTTTCGTTAGTTAAAATTTTTTTTGTTATAAAATTTTTTACAGTGTATTTTTTTTTTAACGTGTCATAAAGCCTGTTAAAATATCTTTTGAATGATACCAAGATCATGGAAATCGGTTCAGCCGATTCTGAGTTATTGTAGTTCAAATGGAGCTCTTTTCGACCATTTTCGCGTTTTTTCGAAAACTTTCCCACCGTGCCACGCCCAAAAAATCCCAAAACAGTCATTTCTAAAAATGAGAGTTTGTTTGTATTGATCAAATTTAGCTATGAACAAAATTTCATCGATATCTGAGGTGGTCGGGTTCAAAATTTCAGTTTTATCTCGATTTTTAAATGAAATTCATCCAACGTAGATACCGACCTGAACTCTTCCTCCTCGTAGGATGTTTTAAAGAAAAATATGCCATTGCTTTCTTTATCCGCCAATTTCGTTAATACCTCGGGCGCCTTCTCTCTCATGCCATACAAAACAAGTTGTGTCCTTTGTACCGAGCTCGGTTATTGTGAAATTAAGTACATTTAATTTAGACGTATAATAGAAACTAGACACATCACCCCGTGGACAAGGCATCACCGCTTGGAGGTCATACACAGCCACTACGAAGGTATTACTCACAAGCTCTTTATCTCTATCTTTTTCAGTTCTAGCGAGAGTCTTGTTCTTCAAGTGCTCGTCGTAAGTCTCTTGTAGTAACGATTTATCTTCAGCGTTTTGGTAAGCCATGCAATCTTCGCATTGATCCTTCTTAGGCTGCCAGAAAGATAAGTTAAAATCATTTATAAATATTTTGTAGTATACTTGATATGAAACGTGTGGTGCACCCTCAGACTCACATTTGTCTGCGTAATGTCGGTGTAGTGCCGCGATTGTAAACCCGCCCTCAATATACTCCCGGGTCGATCGCGCCCTACAGTAATGGCTTTCTATGCGGGGTATTGAATTGATGTGTGCTTTGACACCATCCGTCAGCTTTGAATCTGTCGTCTTATGGTTGTCATGTTTTCCCCTACTATCTTTAAGGTGCACACCAGTTTCGGACTGCTTCTTGACAACGGTTCTGATGATAGTGTCTGAGATTGCAAGGGTATTCATGAAGAATACTTTATATACCCGGGTTTTTTTTTATTATTTCGAGTCAGATAAAATGCGTGATTGTAATTTTTGCGACTGCTACCTTCACGAACGTATCTATATTTTGGTTCAATCTTGGATCTTGAATAAACTGTCGTTGGATTTCCAGATCACCGCACTCCCAGAACTTTTCGAAGATATCTTTTCTTTCTTCAAACGTAAACTCTGTAGAACATTTAAATTTACATTTACCCAAACATACTGGACCCATTTTTTTTTGGCATCATAAACCTTCTTAGACTTGCTCTGGTTTCGTTTCCATAAAAGCGATTCAATTCAACATCAACACTAGGACACTGCTCGCCGACGCTAGATGGGTGCTCGCCAACGCTATGTGGCTGATCATCAACTCTGGGTGATGGTGAACTCCTGGTTATCCACGGCTGATTGCAGAAAGTCTTGAATGCCAGGTAACTGTGCTTGTGGTAGTTGCTCTACATCGGAATCTGACTGGGTTTTCATAAAATAGATCTTCATACGTAGGATCCTTGACAGTATCATCGGATGAGAATTCTTTTAGGTCATTTTTAGAACTGGAGCTGCTCGAAGAGCTAGACGAAGAGTCATTGTCTGCGTCTGTTTCTTGGATGACTAAAGATGATTTTTTGAATATTCTCTGTATTGGAGGCGTTGCTTGAGTAACTTCGTTATCTTCACCGGAGTTCAGAATATCTGAGGAAAACTGATAGTCCGAATTTTACTTGAATCCATTTCACTAGGTCGTATTGGTGACCGAGATTGCTGTCCATCTCGAGGGTCATTTATAGGTAGTACCATGTTCAAAATACGATGCGCGATTATGGTCTTTCTGAAAATAAATATTTATTTTAAAAAAAATTACAAAAACTTTCAGACAAAACAACATTAAAACTAAAAATTTATTTTTAATGTTAAATAAAATCTATTTAGAGATCACTTTCAAATACAAAGATACCACATTTCGAAAAATGTTACTTTAGCTTAAGAAATAAGAAAATAATTCTAATTATTTTTTTGCAAAACTAACTTAATTCAAAATATTGTAGTAGTCTAAACAAAAATAAGAGAAAATATCAAATTTATAAATGCAAAACTAACCTATTTCGAAATATTGTACTATTGCACATAAAAATTATAACATACTTACGTGTATGTGATCTGCAACACAGGTAGTACTTTGGAATGTGGTAGTTTTTCACAAAAAATTCGTGGGCTCGTGGCGAATGACTATTGACAACTGAAAATGTGGTACTTTTGCGCGGAACTCAGTTACAGAAACGGTACAAAACAAAACTAACGGTTTTGGGTTTACGGGTGTTTTCGATCATAAAATGACGGCTGTTTTAGCGAAACATGAAAGTTTCATCGTTTAAGAAGCATTTTATGCAAAAAAATAATTTTTGATATTTTTTGAAATGTGTCACTTTTGTATTTAAGGAGCGATATGTTGCTGGCGTATGCTGACGACATAGACATCATTGGGCGAAATTTGCGAGAGGTTACTGCAGTAATTTCAAGAATCGAAAAGGAATCAGCGAAGGTGGGTCTTTCTCTTAATGAGGGTAAGACAAAATTGATGGTGTCAACGACTAGAAAAACCTCTCGACTTGGTCCGCACCAAGATGTATTAATAAAGGTGAGCGCAGTTCACAGCTGATTTGCTTTGTTTATATTTTTACGGTTAACTAAGTTGTCAAAAGTTGTTTACTTGTTGTTTGCTCTGTTTTGATTCAAAGAAATAAAGCGACGCGGTTTAGAGTGAAAAAGTTTATTTTCAAAATTTATATTAAAGAAAGTAAGAAAAAAGAAAAATCTGGGTCTGTATCCTTGCAAGAAAAAGGTAGTTGAAGATGGGTCGCTCCACAGGATTCCAACAGGCAAGCGGAGAAGGAACAAATGGAGCGAGATTTGCGGAATGAATTTCTCAAAATACGCTAATATATGTGAGGACCATTTTCCCCCTCAGACAATATCCGAGGAGCAAAATGGAATCATCTGATGCCCAGTGCTGTTCCTTACATATATGATAATATGCAATATCCATTCAATGAGTATGTGTTTTAATCAGCCGATATTGACAACTTATGAATCTAAAGCAAAAACCTACAACAGCAACAAAATCTACTGCTTCTACCTTTTCAATATATCTTGGTCCGCACTTGAACGTTGACAAACGATTTAATTTTGAAGTGGTAGATGAATTTGTCTACCTTGGATCCGCCGTGAACAAGGGCAACAACGTCAGCCTGGAGATAGATAGGAGAATTATGCTCGCAAATAGGTGCTATTTTGGGCTCAGCAAGCAGTTTAGGAACAAATCCCTCTCTCGACGGACAAAAGTCCAGCTATATCAGACTCTAATTTTACCTGTCTTGACATATGGCTCCGAAACTTGGGTCATATCGCAAGCGGATGTAAAACACATTGGGAGTTTTCGAAAGAAAAATTCTCCGTAGAATATATGGTTCTGTTAGAGAAAACGGCGAGTACCGACGTCGATGGAACGCAGAGCTATATGATCTATACTCTGACGTAGGCATAGCTAGACGAATCAAATTGGGCCAATTGCGTTGGCTAGGCCATATTGTCAGAATGGATGAAGATGAGCCAGCGCGAAAAGTTTTCGATAACGTACCCGATGGAAGCAGGAAAAGAGAACGACAAAGACTCCGCTGGAAAGACCAGGCAGAAGAATCCCTCCGTATCCTTGGTGTTACCAACTGGTGAGAAAAGGCGAAGGATAGAGCCAGTTGGAAGAATATGTTAAAATTTGTTTGTTTAATTAATATGTGTAAGACGTCTGACCTCATGAGGTTGTAAAATAGTCAATAAAAGTAAGTAGTTTTAAAGTAAAATAAAAAGTAAATAAAGAAAAGTAAATTTAAAAAATTTGAAGTTTAAAAAAAGAACATTTTCTTAAATAAGTCCCTTTCTTAAAAAAAGTAAATTTTCTCAAAAAAATGCAAAGTAACATATCTTAAAGAAGTACCTTTGCTTAAAAAAAGTAAATTTTCGTACAAAAAAAAAACAAAACAAAAAAAAACAAAACAACTTTTCTTGAGATAAGTATCTTCCCTTAAAAATTTACCTATTCTCGAAAAAATTACCAATTCTAAAACATTCCCATTTCTTAAAAACACTTCCTAAAAAAATACATTCTCTTATAAAAAATTCATACTCATGGCTTTTTCTTACAAAAAGTACATTTTCTTAAAAAAACATTAGCTTTTAATAAAAGAAGTACCTCTCTTTATAAATTACCTTTTCGGGAAAATTTAATACATATTCTTACAAACAGGACCCGACTTTCTTTGCCAACTACCGTAGAATAAGCCTTTTATCTATAGCATACATATGAGGTTATACCAAGTATACTGTGCGTAACCAATTATCGCGGACCTGATTGGACCATACCAGTGTGACTTTAGGCCTGGAAATCGACAACTGACCAGATTTTCACGCTACGCCAAATCCTGGAGAAGACAACCGGCCAACAATACAACAAGTCAAAAACAAAAGGCATTTTGTTTTTGTTCGGTGTCTGCATTGTGTCAAGTCAGCTGTTTGAAAAATAATGAAAAACAATCAAAATTAATTTTAAAAAAAAGTGCCATTTAGCAAATGATATTGTGAAAGTGTTTAACTGTGGAAATTAAAACGCTTCTATGTGATTTTTGTGGAGAAAAACATTTCAAACAGAGCAGTTGCTGGCGAACGGAGATTGCAGACAAAAAAATGTAAACAAACTTTGACATAAGAGAAAACCCCACTTATACTCACACCAGAAAAAAGTTCAAATCAGCTGGGCTAGTGCTTCTACCATTTCTTTGTCCCATGAACGAGTCGCTTCGCTCGTTTTCTTTGTTGGCATTCCACTCCATAAGTAAATTTTCTTCTCTATACCATAGTTGCTCTATGGTATAGGCCTGGTACTAAGTCCGTTCGCGTGAAATAGTTTTCAGGCTATATTCAGACCATGGTAAACTTATCTATCGGGTAAACGCGTCAGCCCAGATGATTTGTGTTTTTCATATTTTCCGTCGGTAAGCTGTCACATTCCATTTTGTTTGTTAATAAAATTCAACGAATTTCAACCAAAATGCAATTTAATAGTATAGACTTTGTATCAAGTAAGACAATCTTATAAAATTTTTCACATTTTGTATACATAGTGGTTTTCATTATTCAGCTAATTTTGATAGCTTAACGACGGAATTGCTAATGCGACTACCTAATAGATAATTCTACCATGATTCAGACGAAAAACTGTGCATAAGTAAACATATGAATTTACACGTAAGTGATTATAAGTCTGTTCGCGTACTTTCCCAGTAAAAATTATCAATAACTAGTTTTCGGAGAGTAAGAATAGGTTTGTTCGAGAACTTTTCCAGCAAATAATAGCAAGCAAAAACTATCTGGAGAGTAAGAATGATTTTACTCTCTCAATAAAAAATAGCACAAAAAGTACGCGAACGACATTCAGCAAAAACTAGCAAGAAATCAATGTCTGTTAGTAAACAGCTGATTCGTGTTTTCGTCTTTGGGTTTAATTTTATTGTTTTTTCAACCTCAAGTGCAGCAAGTTCATAAATTCTGTGAAAAAAAAATTATTAAACAACAAATTAACAAATTCCATTAAAATGATTAAATAAACATATTTTCTTACTTACCTCTGCCATTGTTAAATATGTTCTTTCTTTTGATAATTTTGATTGTTTACTTAAAACAGCTGTTATGTTTGGCTTGCTAATTCGTGCTGGCAAAAATTTTCCCAGCACAAACCATCAACTTCTCCATCATTGAACTGTCAAAATATTCACTCTCTGGCTCTCTCGTTGCTGGCTGCTGGGAGTTATCGAACACTTTCCAACAAAAAAATAGTGGTAATTAGTGGTGCTAATTATCACGTTCTCGAACAAACCTAATGATTTGGCTTTCTCAGTAAAAAATATCAGAAAAAGTACTCGAACGACATCCTGTAAAAACTTGCAAGAAATTAAAATCTGTTTGTAAACAGCTGATTTGTGTTTACGTTTTTGCCTTTGTTTACGGTTTTGCCTTTTTACTAAACAAAACTATAAATACCTCAATCCGTTGAAGTGTTCCTGATTGCGGCTGTATTAAATCGTTAACTCCACGATCACACTGCACTTTGTTGGCAGTCTATTTTATGAAGAAATTCACCTAAAATGTTAATAAAAGTTATTTTTCGTACTTACATCTGCCATTGTTAAATTTCTTTAATTTCCTAATTTAGTTTGTTTACATAAAACAGCTGTTCAAAACATATGTTATTAAGTCTGTTCGCGTACTGGATAATTTGTACAAATTATTACCATAGACTAATACATACCTAGATAAACTTATTCTCTCATCTTTTGTTTCATTTCACACTCTTCGTGATGCGGTCGGTGTGATAGAGAGATGTTTGACGAAAAGTGATATACACCAGGTGGAATTACAATAACTTCTTGCTTTAATTTTTCATGCCATTTTGGTGAAAAAATGTGAAATTTAAATGTGTTTTAAACTTTTTTATTGACTGTTATTGTTAGCATACATTTGTGTTGTATTTAACACATTAATTTTAACACACAAAACGAAATGCCGGTGTTGTTATTTTGTTCGTTGTTTTGAACCATTGCCTCTATCTGGTATTAGTAAAGCAATTCTTTTCAACATCAAACGTATACATCACACGAGGACAAATGTCAGAAATTTGGTGAGTGAAAGATTTTCTCTACCCATATTTACTCTATGATTATTACTATTTCTTACTTGATAGTGTTCGTTTACACCAAAAAGCCAGTAACTAGAGAGCAAGAGAGAGATTATTTTGACAGTTCGATAATAGAGAAGTTGCAAGTTTTTACTGGATACATTTTAGCCAGTAAGAATTTTCAAGTAATAACATATGTTTCAAATCATATGTTTTATGTAAACAAACAAAATTAGGACGTAGAAAGAATATAAAATAATAAATTTATCATTGGAATTTTAGTTTTTAAGAGAAAATGTGATTTTTGAATGTTTTGTTATAAATCTTTAAATATGTATTTCTGTTGAAAAAGAAAACAGTTTTGGTGATTTGTAATGTTTTGTTCGAATTGCGTTTGTTGGTTCTTCCAATGTTTACATTACATATCAGCTGTTTACATACAAAGTTCTTATTTCTTGCAAGTTTTTATTGGATGTCGTTCGCGTACTTTTTGTTATATTTTTTACTCAGAGAGCAAAATCATTCTTACTCTCCAAAAACTAGTTACTTGATAATTTTTACTGGAAAAGTACTCGAACACAGCTATTACTTGCAAATTTTTACTGGCAAAAATTTCTCCAGTAAAAACTTGCAAGTTCTCTGTCATCGAACTGTCAAAATAATCTCTCTCTTGCTCTCTCGTTACTGGCTTTTTGGTGTCAACGAACACTATCAAGTAAGAAATAAGGTTTGTTCGAGAACATTTCCAGCAAAAAATAGCAAGCAAAAACCATAGAGTAAATATGAAGTAGAGCCGCCATTTGTCTCATCTGACGTTTTCTTTCACACTCTTCGTGATGCGGTCGGTGTGATAGAGAGATGTTTGACGAAAAGTGATATACACCAGGTGGAATTACAATAACTTCTTGCTTTAATTTTTCATGCCATTTTAGTGAAAAACTGTGAAATTTAAATGTGTTTTAAACTTTTTTATTGACTGTTATTGTTAGCATACATTTGTGTTGGTATTTAACACAATAATTTTAACACACAAGACGAAATGCCGTTGTTGTTATTTTGTTCGTTGTTTTGAACCATTGCATCTATCTGGTATTAGTAAAGCAATTCTTTTCAACATCAAACGTATACATCACACGAGGCCAAATGTCAGAAATTTGGTGAGTGAAAGATTTTCTCTACCCCTATTTACTCTATGGCAAAAACTATCTGGAGAGTAAGAATGATTTTACTCTCTCAATAAAAAATAGCACAAAAAGTACGCGAACGACATCCAGCAAAAACTAGCAAGAAATCAATGTCTGTTAGTAAACAGCTGATTCGTGTTTTCGTCTTTGGGTTTAATTTTATTGTTTTTTCTACCTCAAGTGCAGCAAGTTCATAAATTGTGTGAAAAAAAAAAATTATTTAACAACAAATTAACAAATTCCATTAAAATGATTAAATAAACATATTTTCTTACTTACCTCTGCCATTGTTAAATTTGTTCTTTCTTTTGATAATTTTGATTGTTTACTTAAAACAGCTGTTATGTTTGGCTTGCTAATTCGTGCTGCACAAACCATCAACTTCTCCATCATTGAACTGTCAAAATATTCACTCTCTGGGTCTCTCGTTGCTGGCTGCTGGGAGTTATCGAACACTTTCCAGCAAAAAATAGTGATAATTAGTGCTAATTATCACGTTCTTGAACAAACCTATAGTAATAATTTGTACAAATTTGAACAAATTATCCTGTACGCGAACAGACTTTATAGCGAAATAATTTGCAAGATTGTAGATTGAGAGAGAGTAAGAAAGATTTCACGCTCGTTTTGAAAATTTACAGGAAAGTAAACGAACAGCATCCAACAAAAATTTGCAAGAAAACAGCTGATGAGTTTATGTTTGTTTTTTAATTGTGATGATTAAAAAATGGAAAGGAAGCAATTACTTTTAAAGTGTTCTCCAGGAACTTTTTCAAAAGTTTCAATTGGTAAGTATTTAGACAAAATATGTAATAAAAAGGGTATAAATAATGTTTTTAGAAGTGACATGAAGTTCATTGACATTATTTCACTTAAAGGAGCGACATTATGTTCGTGGACGTTATGACATGCCACCACAAATACATATTTTTGAAGTTAACACACTTTCCAAAGTCCCTGGACATACTTACCATTGCTACTGCCACAGTGGACTACTGATGACGTCGCACAGTGTCGTGATTTCATATAAACGGCGGCCAAAAATAGAAGGAGTTATCGTAGATGAATGAAAATTGGTACACATTACTATTATAAGTAGGAAAGGAAAAAAACGACGTTTTGCGAAAATCGGCCCAAGGACTCGCCCACCTCCCATATATCCTGAAATGAAAAAAACTTATATTTTCCAAACTTGTTGTTGGAATTGCACCAAATTTGGCTCGATTTGTCTCTGATATATTACTGATCTGTGTTCAATTATATGCGATTATCTCAAAGGACACGCCCACCTCCCATATATCCTGAAATGAAAAAAACTTATATTTTCCAAAATTTTTTTTGGAATTGAACCAAATTTGGCTTGATTTGTCTCTGATATATTACTGATAACTGTGTTCAATTATATGCGATTATCTCAAAGGACACGCCCACCTCCCATATATCCTGAAATGAAAAAAACTTATATTTTCCAAAATTTTTGTTGGAATTGAACCAAATTTGGCTCGATTTGTCTCTGATATATTACTGATAACTGTGTTCAATTATATGCAATTATTTCAAAGGACACGCCCACCTCTCATATATCCTTGAATGAAAATATCAAAGAATATGCCCGCCCACCATATATCCTTGAACGAAAAAATAATAAAACTTCTAAATTATTATTCAAAGTGAATTAAAATGGTTACATTTATTTGAAATAACATACAATAAATAGGAATGTAATATATACTACTCACTATCGCTGAAACTATCAGTTTCCGATTCCACTAGTAATTCATTATTTGAAAGTATTGTTGTTAAATTTTCGCTTTCAATTACATAATTTTTTAAATCATCTAGCTCACACTTCTTTATTATTTTTTTTGACTGTGGATTGAAATCGATGGCTCTGATTGGATAATAAGATACACTATTAAGTCCTTATTACAATCAACTCTGCTTCGTTTTCTCGTGTGCCTTAGTCGTGCATTTCTTATAATTTTATGGCTTGATTCTAAAGCCTCTTCCGACAACATTCCAATTGGAATGGTAGAATATTTTATAAAATCTATACCATGTATTTATATTTTGTGAACTGTTGCAGGCATGTAGTACCAAGTATAAAAGAGCAGTTTCTTTTAAAAGTTTTTCAAAATTTGGCACTTTAATGTGCAGCCCACTCGAAATGGTTCTTAAGATAATGGAAAAATTTTTAATAATTGTATTGTCCAACCCTGTTATCCTAGCGGACAGTTCAACATTTGAAAAGAAACGTCTCGCAGTATTTCCGTCATTTGACGTACCATATCCCGTTTTTACCATGTCCACTATCAGTCCCATTTCAGTTTTAAATTTTTCTTGTATGGTCTTCTTGTTTTCCACTACTTTCTGTTCCATTTCTTTCGCCATTCGCCATTTTTTAATGGATTGTTTATATGCAATATGAAGAAGACATTCAAAACACTTTATCCACGCATGTAACGTAGACAATCCATATTGGTAGCATTCTTCATTGACAGTTCTTTCAAATATTAATGTGTCGTTCATTTCTGATGGCTTTGCTCCACATAAAACGCAAGTCTGCTGCATCTATCATAGTTAATTTCATTCTGTAATGCACGTTAAGACTTTTGTTTTTAGAATAATAAAAATAAGTGTCCAATGTATCAATTTCATGTTGCAATTGCTCCCTAACAGTATTTATGACATTACGATTTTCCTTTGTAAACATTATTTTTATAGGTCTGCATAACCTCCAGGACGAGTGTTTATCGTTTTGCCACACCACTTTCTCATCTCCCCAGTGTAATAAGTGAAGTGGAACAAACGATGTAACAAAAACAAATTCGTCAGTAGCATCATGGTTTTCAAATTTTTGCTTATATACACTATGTCCACTATTGCCGTCAAATTCCCATTTACATTCTAGTATTACATCATTTTTGGTTTGAAAATCATTCATATTTAGAATGCTATGAGCTGTTTTGTCCAAAATGTTTTGCAATGGAACCTCAGCTGAAGTTTCTGATGCATGAATATCGTTTGGGATGAGCTTTTTCTTTGCTTCTGCTATTAACTAGTATGACGGGAAACAATCTTGGTGAACTGTATTCACCACCTTTCTTAGCATATTGTATTGCCGAACAGAAAGATCCAAGTCAATAAACAAAGCTAATGATTTCTCCACCGATAATTGTTGAGCATTCGTTGCGCCTGAAACCTTTTTAGCCGCTTCAGAAAGAGTTTCAGCAGAAGTCGATGCAATTAGTTCATGGACTCGCCTTCTTTTCGTACGTTGTGCCGCTTCTTCATAACACTTAGAGGGCCTGCCCCTACCGCCACTTGTACTTGGTTCCTAATAAAAATATATTATATTGATTAATAAATCTTACAGAATACACACAAGAACTCACAACACAAAAGTCTTCAGTAAATACTTCTGTATCCAGCCAATCACTCAATTCATGTTCAAATCTAACTTTCATTCGGGAGTATTTTGCCCAATAATGAATAAACTTTAGAAGAATAAGGTTGAGTTTCTTTTCTTCTGTATCTGACAGTGCTCTTTCCAGATTATTTTGTGCAAATTCTTTAATATGAAACACTATAGGATTGGCTTTTTTTGCCTCAACTCCAGCCATAGCTTAAAAATATCACGAATTTGCAATGCTGCTGCCTCTAGAAAAACATTCATCAAAAAAATTTGTGCGGAACTGTGCAGTTGAGATTTATATATGTTAAAATACATACTTATAGCAATAAAATATCACAAAATTGGAACGATGATTTTTGATGTATTTTTTTAATTGTCTACGAAAGGTTGTGTTTATTGTAAAAACGTGACTTTTCTATCAGACCTGTCTTCTCGCTAACGGCACTTCGAATATGATCAACAATTGTAAACAATAACAGCGTTGCAATTGTAATAAGACATCAGACTTGCAATTCAATTCCATTTTGTAGCAACCGTTAACAAAAAATTTGAATTTAACCCATTATTACTGCATGCAAAATTTAATTGTTTTTCTTGCAAAATATAATGTTGCAAACAAACCACCACTTTCAGCCACAATAACTCAAAAAATACTCAATATTTTTTGACAATTACTTTACATTTTATCTAGTTGTTGTGATTTTTTATTAAATTGTGCAAAATAAGCCCAAATTCCTTTCATCAGTGCTCACCATTTTTGGCCACACACGTGACACTGCGTCGTCGGCTCACCAGAATTTGCGGAATCACTCTGCACATCAATATTATTCATTAGTTACAAATTGCTATAAAATATTAAAGAAAACAAGAAAAATTACAAGAGGTGTCAGGGGACACCCGGCTGGAACGAAGTTCCTTTCGATATATGTAGTAGTTAGTTCCAACACGCCTAAGGCACCCGTTGAAAAATACGATAATTTAAATGGATCTTTAAGAAAAGACACTTTTTGTAAAATGATAAACCTTTTTTAAGAAAAATGTTTTTTTTTTATAGAATGTACTATTTTTTAAAAAGTATATTTTTAGGTCCTGTTTGTAAGAATATGTATTATATTTTCCCGAAAAGGCCCTTTTTTAAGGAGAAGTACTTCTTTTATTAAAAGCTAATGTTTTTTTAAGAAAATTTACTTTTTTAAGAAAAGGCCATGAGTATGAATTTTTTATAAGAGAATGTATTATTTTTAAGAAATGGGATTTTTTTAGAACTGGTCCTTTTTTCAAGAATAGGTAAATTTTTAAAGGTAGATACTTATCTCAAGAGAAGTTATTTTGTTTCACACAAAAGGTACTCTTTAAAGAAAATGCAATTTCTTGTAAAAAAAATGTAATTTTTTAAGAAAAGGAATTTAAAAAAAAACTTTTTTTAAGAAAATGTACATTTTGTAAAATTAACTTTTTTTAAGCAAAGGTACTTTAAGATATGTTACTTTGTATTTTTTTTGAGAAAATTTACTTTGTTTAAGAAAAGGCGCTTATTTAAGAAAATTTTCTTCACTTTGGCTTTTCTAAATTTACTTTTTATTGGGTTCGAAACTACAATATATACCAAATTAGCTGGACACGGCAAACTTCGTTTTGCCTTCAAAGTTTTTGTAATGCCAAAGTGTGTATTCTTGCAGTGGGCAAACATATTATGAAGAAGAATGCAAAATAACTGTTAGAAGAATTTGATTAGATTTCTATCGTGTGCTGATTTGTCTAAAAAGCTTCTCATTATACTATAATAGCTGTTCCCGTTGCGCTTCGCTTCCCCTGAATGGTAATTTTAATGAAACACAATTTTGTTATTTTTTTCTATTTATTCAAGTGCTCTAGTTTTGTTATCTGGTGCAAATGTATATATGTCAGTCTGAAGGTTTACTCATACGAGAACATGCAACAAGCTACAAACTTGAAGCGACTGCCCTTGCGCTATATTAATGGTCATCGCAAATGGCAACCGAATCGGAAAGTGAAATCGATGGGCATGTCTGTAAGTATCATGGGAATGCGTGAAATCAGGACATCGGTTCCATTATAATTTCCAGTGATTATAGTAGACTCTATAAGCTTATTCTGCATTTTTTCAAAAAATGCATTATTGGGATAAAGATATTTAGGATGCTCTCGAAACTGACCTCAATGATATTCATATTCATTCGCACCTGTGGTCACTTTTTTAGCTTCATAGTCTGACCTTTTTAATAGCCATATTTTCATTGGTTTTCCCCAAAAAGTAATTTGCATCATATCAGTAGTATATGTACCGAACCTCACATTCCTACACTGTATCAAACAATTGTCCGTACACCAGCCAGTTGTGAACATATTTTAATATATCTCAAAAGATATATGGCCGATTTGATTCAAATAGTTTTTTTAAATCGGCCATATATATTTTGCGATACTTTGAAATATGTTCTCAAGTGCCTGGTGCACGACAATTGTTTGATATAGTATATATACAGTATTGGCCAAAACTTAAGCACCCCCATAGGTAATTTTTTTCATATGAAAATTTTTTAAAGAAAAATAAGTTATAAGTGATGATTTATCCGACCTTTCGTATTGTATTCAAAAATTAAATTGTTTGAGCGTTTGGTCGTGTTTTTAATTAATTATATTCTTCGATATTTCGCTATCCTTTGGATAGCATCGTCAGTAAGATATACACAATATAATATAATTGTATACAATATAATATAATTGTATACAATATAATATAATTGTATACAATATAATATAATTGTGTATATCTTCCTGACGATGCTATCCAAGGGATAGCGAAATATCGAAGAATATAATTAATTAAAAACAGGACCAAACGCTCGAATAATTTAATTTTTGAAAAATAAGTTATTATTTTATTTTGTTGTTTTCTTTTATTTATTTATATCTTTATTATTGATAAACAAAAGCTAAGGAAGTCAGAAATGTATACATAGATAGAACTTCTATCCCGTTCCTCTGGAACCAATCTTTAACCACTTTTGCTGTATGTTTTGGATCGTTATCATACTGAAACCTTCATTTTCCCTTCATCAGCATATGACAACATCACGTCCTTTATTATCTCGAGATACTTGAGTCGATCCATAATTCCATCGATCTTATGAATTGGCCCAATTCCTTGTCCAGAGAAGTAATCCCAGACCACTACCGAAGCTATAAAAATAGCCTGGGAAGCAATATCACAGAATAAAGGATAATAAAGGATTCGCAACGAAATATTAATTTCAATATTTTTTTTAGAAGGGGGTGCTTTAGTCTTGTCCACTTAGATTTGCGACGTAAAATGGTTTTTGGATTTCAATTTTTTATCTATAAATTTCTGAATTCCTTAGCTTTTTGTTTATCAATAATAAAGATATAAATAAATAAAAAAAAAACAACAAAATAAATTAATAATTAATTTTTCTTTAAAAAATTATCATATGAAAAAAAATTACCTAGGGGGGTGCTTAAGTTTTGGCCAATACTGTATAATAGTCAAATATTGACGTGTGCGCGGCGACTTGTCTCTTTATGGCAACTTTCTTCCAAATAGCCTGTTCGTATCTGTAGGCCAACTGTAACATACTGCGAAATTTTCAGGACGATCAAACTGTTATTATGACTGATATAACGGTTTCTTTTAAAATAGGCGTTGCACATCCCACTTCTAGCCTGGCAGTAATTCATACTGTACAAAAACATATCTACCAAATTGTATCTTCATACCTCTGATAGCTCATGAGATATAGCCTTTTATCCAATCACTACCAAGTATAACTAAGGACTATAAGTAGGTCATCAGTACCACATTGTAAAATTTCCATAACAATCGGTCTATTAGAAAAGCCATCAGATCGATTTTTTAAAAGTGGGAGTGGCACCGCCCACTTACACCCTGACTGTAATTCGTACTGTACGAACAACTTATATACCAAATATATTCATACCTCTGATAGTTCGTGAGGTACAGCCCTACAAATTTCAAGATGTATGCCACGCCCACTATTGCGAACCCGCCCATTTATTGTTGGATATTTTGCTGCCAAATACATCTACACAAATTTTCAAGGCGATTGGTGAAACAGTCCTCCAGATATTGCGTTTTCAAAAATAGATTCCAATGGGCCACTTGATATATACAATTCAATTACCCTATTTTCACCATCGACCTCACACCTACATTCTGTGAAAATTTCAAAAAGATCAGTCCAACCGTTTTCGAGGCTATACGGTACTAAAAAAACAGCAGACAGTTGTCCGAGGCCTTCGGCCACGTACTGTCTCAGCAGGCTGTGTCAGAGACACGGCCATTAAGTTTAACGTAGAATACGCCATCCGATAAGACAGAAAACATATATAACAATAAATGATAAATAACATAAGCAAATGAATTTATTTATTTGATAGTTACTTTTAAAATAGGATAAATATGTTTTTAAATTAAAAGAGTAAGGATAAATGATAAATAACAGACGCAAATCAATTTGATTTATATTTTTTTATAATTATATAACCATGTTAAATTCAAATTCACATTTAACATTTTGTATCACTTAAATACATACATAAGTAAATATACGATATTTCAATATTTCATCAATCAAAACAACAGCCGAAGTTTTGTGTCCACACTGAAACAGCAGCATAGTTTGTGTTCACGCTACAAACTCAAAAACTCAACCAAACACCACACATATGTTTGAGTGTATGTGTTTAAACAATTTTCATTTGAGAAATTTAAATATTAGGAAGATATCAACCAATATGAAATGTATATCAAACGAAAGATAACATCTTCATTTACCTACAAAAAATTTTTAAAAAAAGTTATCTCGCCGTTTCCTCATAATCAATGAAATAAAGATTACAACAATAACAATCTGACATGACTCCCTATACCGTAAGGTCTGGGTCACAACATCTGATTTTTGTAATACACTTTATTAAATTAATCATTACTATTGAAAAAAAAACTTTAAAACTCATAATATAATCATTAATATATAATTTTTATAATAAAACACATAATGATTACGGTCCCTGACTTCAATGGATGAAGGAATAACAGACGACGACGGTTTCGGTGATAAGAGAAGACAGTCCAAATTATCCAAGTTAGGAGTTACGGGCATACTTAAATTACATCACGCTTTTTTTTTGTCTTGGAGAGGACGAGATGTCTTCAGGCCATTTAAAAGTATCAAACATATCCTCCAACGATTTAAGTTTCAAACTAATAGAGACAAAATCAGTATTTTAAGTTTGAAAGCCTTTCATTGCGTCCTTAAATAGCTTAGCTCAAGCGAAGCCCACTTCCCTTAGCCGTAATTATATCATAATGCCTTCCATTGAAGCCAGCACACTTCACATGTTCATGACTATCAAAAGCCAACATTGAAAAATCAACCCTCATATATGTCCCTGACTGTACAAATCCTAAAAGTATGCAACATAATACAGGGTTATAGCATAATACGGTTAAAAAAAGTTGTTTAACATTTTTTCATTTAGCCCCCATCCCGCAACGTGCGATAAGGAACTTCGTTCCAAAAAACATAAACATGATTCTACTTACTTGTCTTTGATAATTTATTTTTCATTTGCTTTGTTTACAAAACAGCCGATTTTAAACAACTGTTCTATCTTGCAAATTTTGGTTGGCTAAAATTTATCAAACCAAAATTTGCAAACTCTCTAAAATCGGACCATGGTACAAATAAATGTAAGAAGCACTAGCGCAGCTGTTTCGAACTTTTTTCTGGAGTGAGTGTGGGTAAGTTTTCCTCTTATGTCAAAGTTTGTTTACATTTGGTTGTCTGCAAGCTCTCTAGCTCTCTTTTGCTGGTTTTTTTTGAATAAATGAACAGAAAACTAGCAACAATTTGCAAGAATAAACGAACACACTTAGTTTCAAACTGTGCAGAACTGTTTTTGAAGCAGAATCGTTTGCTGTTCTCATGGTACAATAATAGCTTTGTCTGTTTACTTTTCCAGCAAGATTTATCCAGTAACTTTTTGCAGAGAGTAAAAAAATTTTACGCTCTTTTTTTTCTCTATTCCAAAAAGTAAACAGACAACATTTTGTGAAATATTGCAAGAAAACAGCAACAAGTGTAAACAATTGAAATGACAAAGAAAATAAGAATTTACGTCTGCACTTGCATTACGGTCGCACTGTATGTATGGACGTTTCTAGCATAAAAACAAATGTTTTTATATTCTAATTTACAATAGACGTTAAAAAACAATACAATTTTAAACACTTACCTCTGCCATTGTTAAATTTCAACTTTATTCTTCTTTTTCACACAAAAATGTCTGTTTACTTTTCCAGCAAGATTTATCCAGTAACTTTTTGCAGAGAGTAAAAAAAATTTTACGATCTTTTTTTCTCTATTCCAAAAAGTATACAGACAACATTTTGTGAAATATTGCAGAAAAACAGCTGATCGGTGTGTAAACAATTGAAATAACAAAGCAAACGAATTTTAGCATATGTGTCGCACGGTCGCAGTGTGTATTTGCACGTTTCTAGCTTGAAGTAAAATGTTTTGTTTATTATAAACGTTAAAAATCAACACAATTCTAACTACTTACCTCTGCCATTGTTAAATTTCAACTTTATTCTTCTTTTTCGCACAAAAATATTGCAATCAAAATGTAAATAAAAAACAGTTGATCGAACTTGCAAAATCTTGATAGAAGAAATTCCTCCAGTAACATTTTGCAAGTTCTCTATCATCCAACTGTCAAAAATTCTCTCTTTGGCTCTCTCGTTGCAAAAGTTTTGCAGTTTTGTACAATATTGCAGTAAACAGACAGACCTAATAACAGCCAATCAAAATGTTTAAAACACATTTAAATTTCACAGTTTTTCACCAAAATGGCATGAAAAATTAAAGCAAGAAATTATTGTAATTCCACCTGGCGTATATCACTTTTCGTCAAACATCTCTCTATCACACCGACCGCATCACGAAGAGTGTGAAAGGAAACGTCAGATGAGCCAAATATTCTCTCTAGTCTGAGATTACTCTATGGACATGGTACAAAGGAATGGTAGAAGCACTAGCCCAGCTGATTTGAACTTTTTCCTGGACTGAGTGTAAGTTTTTCTCTCATGTCAAAATTTGTTTACATTTGCTTGTCGGCAACCCCCGTTCGCCAGCAACTGCTGTTTTTGAAATATTTCTCTGCAAAAATTACACAGAAACGTTTTAATTTTCACACTTAAACACTTTCAATATATCAAATACCACTCAATCATTTTCTAAATGGCACTTTTTGCAAATTTGTTTACATTTTCATCATTTTTCTATCAGCTGACTTGACACAACACAGACACTGAGCGAAAACAAAATGCCTGTTGTTTTTGGCTTGTTGTATTTGTTGTCGTACTGCATCTACCATTATATTTCTACCATGTCTATGGATTACTCTGACTAATACATACATAGATACATATATTCTCTCATCTGACGTTTCATGTCACACTCTTCGTGGTAGGTTTGTAGAAATGAGAGAAATTAAATTTAAAATTAACCTACACCAGGTTACAAAATATGTTCACTTAATTGTTTCAAGTCGTTTTGGTGTAGAACTGAAAAATTTGAAATTATTTTGCACTTTTTTGTTGACTTTTATCGTTGTTAATCGCACCGACCGCTCCACGAATAGTGTGAAAGGAAATGGCAGATGAGAACAATGGACAAATAAAATGGTGTTGAGGTTGTACCATAGTGTAATAATATAAGTGGAAGCATAAGCCCAGCTGATTAGGCATTTTGTTATTGGGTTGTTTCTTTTTATCATTCTTTGTTTACGTAATACACCCGAAGTGTCAAACTTGTCTCATCATTTGTTTTGATTCTTATTGTTCGTTATTAAACGTTTGAAAAGTGTTGCGCAAATAAAATAGAAAAATAAATATAATTGTAAATTGTATAATTTCTGCCTATTACTTTTTTTTAATACATGTAATTCTATGCATGTAATTATTTACTTTGGCGTTTTTCCTTTGCCTCTTCTTCGTATATAAAATGATTTTGACATATCGAGTGTATTGTCATAACAATAGTACAACAAAATTCTGTCAAAATCGTTTCATATTACAACAACACGCCACGCGTCGACTTATATTATTAGACTATGAGGTTGTACATACAAAGTTCTTTATATTTTCTCTTTATCATTGAGGACTACGGTGCATGGTAAAATAGGTAAGGTAAACTCGTTAGAACAGCTGATTTCTTGCTTAGGTGTCTCTCTTATGTCAAATTCACATGTATTTTGTTTTTGTACCGATTTGTTTACATTTACAGTAGATACACACATGAAGAAAATTTGACAGATTATGGACACCAAACAAAAACAAAATGCATGTGTTTGTTGTAACAATTCCTAGTGCGTTTACCTTACTTATTTTACCATGCTACGGTGCAAACGTTTCCATATACAATTTAATTCGACTGAAGGTACTCATTGCCTACCGTTCTGCCATAAATTTTCATTAGAATTGTACTGAAATTGTAAACATTACAATAAACAATGTAGGTAAAGGTTATATACCAAATACGAAGACAAAACACGAATATTATTTGTAAACGTTTCCATATAGTACTTTGTATGTTATATTGTTTTAGGGGTTTACGCCGATTGTTGCGACGCGATTCACTCAAACGCATTGCTGTCGCTCGTCATAACTTAATAATTTCATACTTTTTACATACTTTATGTAATTTTATTTAAATATGGTTGGAATTTTTATACTTAAGATACAATAGGTCTGTCTGTTTACTGCAGTATTGTACAAAATGTTGTCTGTTTACTGCAAAACTTTTGCAACGAGAGAGCCAAAGAGAGAATTTTTTGACAGTTGGATGATAGAGAACTTGCAAAATGTTACTGGAGGAATTTCTTCTATCAAGATTTTGCAAGTTCGATCAGCTGTTTTTTATTTACATTTTGATTGCAATATTTTTGTGCGAAAAAGAAGAATAAAGTTGAAATTTAACAATGGCAGAGGTAAGTAGTTAGAATTGTGTTGATTTTTAACGTTTGTAATAAATTATAATAAACAAAACATTTTACTTCATGCTAGAAACGTGCAAATACACAGTGCGACCTATGCTAAAATTCTTTTGCTTTGTTATTTCAATTGTTTACACACCGATCAGCTGTTTTCCTGCAATATTTCACAAAATGTTGTGTTTACTTTTTGGAATAGAGAAAAAAAAGAGCGTAAATTTTTTTTTACTCTCTGCAAAAAGTTACTGGATAAATCTTGCTGGAAAAGTAAACAGACAAAGCTAATAACATCATGAGAAAACTACTCGTGTATTGAAATATTTAACGAAGAGAGAGAGCAGAGAAACGACGCGCTTCACTCGTTTTCTTTGTTGGCATTCCACTCTGAGTAAATTTTTTTCTATATACCGTAGTTGCTTTGAGTTCCATTTCGCATTTAGATCCACTTTGTGCCTTTCCATTGGTTTAATTTGAATTATGTACAATAAAATTATCCAACTGCACATTTATTGAAATATTCAATGAAGGGACCAAGAGAGTGGTTTTTTACTATTCCTTTGCAATCCACCGAGATACTTTTTACCAATAGATATTGAACAAATAGTCTTGTATTTTTCATTGCAATAATTGTATCAAAGATATACAATGCCTAAAATACATGCTTTGAAACAATTTGACACGTTTTATAAAAGATTTACTTTAAACCAACAAGAGTTATTCATTACTATTGTATGTATACAAGTTTTTGTTTTATTAGCTTTAAAGCTTACAAATGGTCTTACAAAAAATACTTCTTACATTCTATTTTTTAAATTCAAAAATCAGGGCAGTTGCGCGTTTATATATTTACCATTGCACATTCAAAATGTTGAATTGATCCATTCATAACATTGGTATGTCTTCAACAGTGAAACCGTCACGTTTCAAACAAATGCACAATAGAATGTACCCGTAATATCCACCAGGGATAAACATCAAAATGCCCAATATCAGCAGGGGCCAAGCACGATCGGCGTACTTGTCGTTGGTAAAGCCTGAGGATACCAAAATACTACAGGTCAAACATACCTGAAATGGAGCAAGACAAGATAAATAGTGTACATATGGTTTGTATGTCTTAATCACAAATTTGTTTGGCCCTCACCAGTCCTGCTATTAGAAAAAACAATATAAACAGCACCGTTTTCCAGGGAAATTTCCTTTCAGGCTTAACCCACTGCTCGTCCACAAACCCATCGGGCTGATCGTGATGGTCGGTGTCCTCTGTATCTAGGGGCGTATACGCCGTCTCAGCGTAATTTACACGACGTCGAGACATTTTGGTAAATAACAAACACAAATTACACTAGTTCTTTTGATTGCACTTTCTCCATAGGAAAACAATTGTATACTTCGCAAATCGTATTATTGGCGTTTTATCGTTATTGTATAGGTGATTAATTTCTAAAAATATAAACAAACAGAAGCCACAGATGTTTTTGGCTGCTGTTTTATCCAAACCATACAATGCAGATAGAAATTTACATATGAGGCAAATTGCCTACACTTTGGTGGGTCAGCTGATGGGCGGTGTTTATTAGTGTGTAGACTTCGGCGTTGCCACATTAGAGTGAAATGTTACACGTACACTGTACAAAATAATATAACGTATTAGAAAAAGTAAAAAAGATTGTAATTGAAGCATGAAGCAACTATGGTATACAGCATGGTACAATAATATGTACATGGTAAAGTCGTAAGAACAGATGTTTTAATTTTTTTCGTGAGGTTCTTCGCTTCGGCTGTCACACTTACATGTATTTTGTTTTTGTACTCTTTTGCATTCTTGTGTTGTTGGTATGTTTTTGTGTAGAGTTTGACAGCTGAAGCGAATAGAACAAAATGCCTGTTGTTGCTGCCTACAACAACAACAACGCGCGCTGCTATTACCATGTAAATATAATTGTACCATGGTATAGAGAAGAATTGGTTGACAAATTTTGAGAATTTACTCATGGAGTGGAATGCCAACAAAGAAAATGAGTGGAGGTCCAATTAGTCTTGACGGTTGACGGTAAGCGATCAGCTGTTTGAGTTGGGGTTGCATTTTGCGTGTGTTAGAGAGAGACAACTAAAATTGACGGTTTACGACGGTAGACTTCTGCAGGTTGCAGAATCAACCGTCAGCCGTCAAGACCGATCAGCTGTTATTGTTATTGCTTTTACTTCGACATTTTGTGCGCGGCAATACACAATTACACGGCAACCACAATTTTCATTTTATTTTTCATTTTTTTATTTGACACAATCACTTTTTAACACAAAACTCATGCATGCAAATTATATTTTGTACAAATGCTCTTCGATCAGATTTTTGGTTTTGTTTTTCTACCGCCTAACCGTCATGACTAACCGCGCAATATTAAGTAGAACGTCAACCGTCGAGACTAATTGGACCTTGAAGCGCGTCGTTTCTCTGCTCTCTCTCTTACTCTCTTCGTCAATATTTCAATACACGAGCAGATTTCTGATGATGTTATTGTATCTAACTATAGAAATTCCAACCATATTTAAATAAAATTACATAAAGTATGTAAAAAGTATGAAATAATCAAGTTATGACGGTTGGTTCTCTTCTACTGGGGTTGCTAAACTGCGCCGGTTTATTCTTCTCTACTTGTACATCCTTTTTAGTTGAAGTTTGCAAATATTCGTCGCGTATACGGCATTTACCCCGACCAAGATTGAGCGTTTTCACACTAGCCGACACGACAACGACATCAGTGGGAGCGCAAACTCATACAATTATATGGGCATGCTTTCACACTTGCCGACACGACGGTTTTATGTCGTTGCCAGCGACGACATGTCGGCGAGAAGCAAACACTCCACTCATGTCGTCGACGACATTTTTATATTTTTATGAACAGTGCAGAGTGTTTTCTTATTGTTCAAACAACAACAACTACATGTCGGTATCGTGTCGTTTCGTGTAATTTGTAAACACTTTGCAAAAATCGTGTCGGTGACGTGCTGGTGTCGTTGTCTAAATTGGCGAACATCGAGCGGGTCTCACAAAAGGAAACAAAAAAGAAACCGAAATTAGAGTAATATCAGTAATATATAAGAACAACAAATATGAAAAAATTGTTTGTCGGTCGGACTCATGGAGGTCAGGGGATCCAAAATAACGAGTCCACTTAGGAACATCTAGCAACAGGCAAGTGTGTATACTCAAATGAAAGGTATTGTTTTCAGGAATAAAAAGGTGTATTTATTTTTTATGTGAAACACCTACGTGGCAAGATAAACCTATTTTAGAATATAATATGTGAGACCTGAGAATCTAAAAACGGGTCTTAGCTATAAACAGCATGTGCGAGTACTGAAATGAAAGGGAATTTCAATTATTACATATTTCTTCCTTTGACAACGGAGCTACTTCCTTCCCAAAAAATTACTTTTCGCGTTGTTTATAAAAAATGTTTGCCTTCGGTGTTTATTCCTGTCACACAGCTTACTTACTTATTTATCCGGTCTCAAACAACCCCGGTTGGTTAGGGACCTTACAAAATGAAGATAACATATCTCCAGTTGGTAATACCAAGTGTACGCAGGCATTCGTCAACCTGATCCCTCCAGCGGAGTCTTGGTCTTCCTATTTTTCGTCTTCCTTCGAGTTCGGTCTCGAAAACCCTTCGTGCTGGTTCGTCTTCTTCCATTCTACTGACATGATTTAGCCAGTGCAATCGCGTTATTTTGATCCGCTTAACTATGTCAATGTCGTTGTGCACTATAGGGCCATACATTTTTCGGAGTACTCTCCTAGAGATGTCTCGTCTGCTTGCGATAAGACCCAGGATTCGGCGCCATAAAGCAAGACAGGTTGTATGAGAGTCTGGTATAGTTGGACTTTTCTAACTCGAGAGATTGCTTTATCTCTAATGTGCTTGCTTAGGCCAAAATAACATACATTCGTAAGCGCAATTCTCCGCTTGATCTCACGGCTGACGATGTCGGTTTTGTTTACTTCAGATCCCAGGAATATAAATTCGTCCACCACCTCGAAAGTGTAACGGTTATCAACGTTCAAGCTTTAGTCTAATCGCCCTGCTGCTGAAACCATTAATTTTGTCTTGTCCTCATTTACTGTCAGCCCCACTTTTGCTGACTCCTCTCAATTCTCGAAAAATTGCAGTAAACTCTATTAAGATGTTAAAGAGATCGCATGATAGGGTGTCGCCTTGTCTGAGGCCTCGATGCATTCATCTAACCAAATTTTGGTAATGAGCTGATGCATGCACCTTATCAGCTCATCGTCGGCAGCCTTAACAGCTCCTTCGGTAATCTATCTGCTCCTGGTGCTTTGTTGTTCTTAAGTGGGGCAATAGCTGTTCTGACTTCGTCTTGGTTAGGATCGATTGTCTCGTCATTGGATATCTCAGGAGCCAATAGTGCAGAGAAATGATCTCTCCATATTCCCAACATACTCTGCACATCTGCTATGGTTTACCTCCTTTGTTTTCTCCCTGTACCGCTCAGCAGCATTGCCATGCCATGCATTGCCATGCGTGCAGCGTTCTTTTCATCATTTGCAATGCGATACTCTTCATCGTACCATGGTTTTTTGCGAAGCGGTTTTTGAAAACCGAGTACGGCTGTTGTGGCAGTTTTTATGGGGTCGGAAATGAGTTTCCACTACACTTCAGGATCGTCATCGGAGGGGATGGCTTCCAAAAAGTTACGAGAGTTTCTTTGAGAAGGCTGTGGCTACTTCTGCTAATTGTAGCTTTCCGATGTCTAGCTTTCTCTGCGTCTGATTTCGTACGATTTTCGCTCTACTTTATCTTGTGCGAACATTTGCTGCTACCTGGTAGTGATCTCTGATCACTCGTACGTCCATTACACTGTATGAGTGACTTCCATTAATCACCACGAGATCAATTGATTAGGGGATACCCAAGTTGCCTTGTGGATGTCTTTATGCTGGAATCTTGTACCACTAACGATAATTTTTTTGTCGCGCCAAAGTCAATCAGTCTCATAACGTTGTCGGAACTGTCAGCATGTAAACTGAAATTGCCAATAGTTGGATGAAAAACCTTTTCCCCTACCTACTTTAGCATTAAAATCTCCTAGCACAATCTTCAAGCCATGACCGCTGCTCATACGTTTACTCTAGGCGGTCATAGAATATGTCTTTGGCATCGTCATATTTCTCTTCTGTCGGTCATGCACACAAATTGTTTGTTTTCTTTTTCGTTCTTGTATATTCACTGCCATTATGAGCGGTGGGCTAAGGCAAACCTTGTCCATCGGGCTTTTGCATTTTACCTACTGCCAGGATATTTGATTGCAGCCGCCCATTATGGATCATAGGTTGACCAGGATGCAATATGTCGAACCTGGATTTTCTTCTTTTGGTTTCTATCCGCCATTGGTCCATATGTTTGGTTCATCCACCTTTTAAGTATAAAATAATATGCCCGATAGTTTGATGATCTTCAGTAACAACAGTCACCTACTAAACCTGAGACATATCAGTGATCGTCTTCAAATTGTTTAACCAATCTTCGATTGATTGACACAATTCTCGTTGACAGTATATGATATAGGACTTAATAGTATGGCTTTAACGAGATCTGCAGCGCTAGGAAATTTAGAGCCCCGGGCAGAAAACGAATATAGCAACAAATCCAGACTTTACCAGGTCGGTGGAAGAAAAACGACCCCACTCAATGGAAAGTGAACATTAATAAACAGGAAAAACAAAAATGCCAAGATTACATTAACAGAAAAGGAAACCAAATGCCTGCAAAGATTCCTAAACTTTTTTACAAGCATAAGTGCCGATATAACTGCACAGAAAGTTTCAACAAAGAAGAAAAACACTATTAGCCTGTTCAGCGAACTTTTTTGTTTAAGCAGACGTGCGATTGCTACCCAGACGATCAAGTTTTTGTTCCATTTTCGTCCGGGAGTGAAAACTCATTTTACTAGCTGTCCTTATGTCAAAGTACATTGTTGCCAATGTGTTATTCTTGTTGATTTTAAAAGCTCTTTCTATTGGAAAATACCAAAATTTAGCAAACTACAGGCAACACTGCTCTATCAGCTGTTTAATTGGAAACAGCTGATTGCAGACAAAATAAAATAAACAAACAACAAATTGCAAGAAGATAAGTGGGATAATTAGTGTTTTTAAAATGATTGCATCCGTGGCATTTGGGTTTTCTGTGTTGAACAGAAAAGCAGAGAGAACATGTAGCGACTTTTTTGTTAGAAATATCCATATTAAACAATAATTTTAATTAATTTTCTTGTAATAGACACGGTTTTCAAAAATTTGAATAGTTCAGGACTTTTTGACAAAAGTGACAAAAGAGAGAAAAAAGTTCCCACAAACAAAACTAATCAGGACAATAAAAATACATATAGATTAATTTCCGCGTATGGAAAGCCACTATTGCCGTAAATCTGTCAAGCGCCAGTACTTAGAGCCTAATCTCAGCATTACGAAGAAGTCAGCAGCCATATCGACGAATTTTTTGCACGTCATTTAATTTATAATTGTTTAAGCCTAAAAAGGATCAGTGTCTCAATGTGTCAAATATTCAAACAGTGATATTAGTAGAAAGAAATGTTTAGAAGAGGAATATAAAGGACATTTGCTAAGAAAAGATAATGCAAATCTGTCAAAAGCTGCATACAGAGAAAGAGCTTCTACCGATAATACGTTTATTAGTGCAACATTTGATCTTCAGTCCGTACTACAAATTCCTATCGCAGCTGTATTATTCGCGAAAGCTAATTGCATATAATGCCACAACTTACGAGAGTGCACCTCCAAACAATGCTCACTGCTTTTGCAGGACAAAAATTCATGGACTCAGAGGAAGCTGTGAAATTGCGACAGTTTTGGTTCTCTATTTACAAAACTTGCCGCGTACGTTACGTACCGTTTCCGAGTTATAGCTATTTTTTATTCTAGAAATTGACTAATTTTGGCGGTTTTAATAAAAACAATGTCGTCTATACTAACTGGACCACTTTATGAAAAGCCCTTAGAAAGCTGAACAATTTGAATATATTTCGATTGAACGTTCCGTTTCCGAAATATAGAAATAATGGCGTTTTAGCGGTTTTTATTCGAAAAATTTTAGTTTTAGCGATTTGTTAAGAAAAAACTGATGCCGTATTAAAGACATCCTTTGGTTACAGCCTCCTATGCAATTAAAAAAACTCCATACGAATTGGACCACTTAATGGAAACCCCTTAGAAACCGTCAAAAGTTAGATATTTTTTCGAAAAGACGCTCCGTTTCCGAGATGTAGAAATTTTTTCTATTTTTTTTCATATTTTCAGGTTAACCCATCAGCCACGAAATACGAACCCTGGTTATAAATAATAATAATTTCGTTTATATTTAAATATAAAATACACAAGTGTAATAACAATTTATTTTTTTTAGTTTTTATTCTATAAAATTCATAATGGGATATGGCATCAATAAAATTCGAGTAATTAGTTGAGCATACCAATATATTATTTGCTACAACCGAATTAGTTTTTCTATTTTTCGTTCATCCAACTAATATAATATTCACCACTACAGGATAATTTGATTGCTTGATTTAAGCCATGTCTCAGAAAATGCAATGACATCAAACTCAAAACCAAAGCTAGAGGGCGGATCTATAAGCTTCGGGGTTGATTTGTTTATTTGAATATAATTCAAGTGAAGTATTGTCCGAATTTCATCAAATAATGAAAGAATTCAATAATTATTACAACCTGCTGATTGTTGTTGTTCGTCTATTTTTGCTATGTCACAACGTCATTCGCCATCTTCACCTTTATTTGCTGCCGATTTTGTTAATAAAACGCCGTCTGCAAAAACTTTTAAATGCGGATCTTGCTCATCGACAATTGGAAAGTCTGAAGGGAGTATTCAGTGCAGCATTTGTGTATCTGACAACGAACTTAAATTGCTCAGTAATGAGAGTAGTATGACGGGTATATGTTCTTCTTGTGTTAGTGGATTAGCTGACATTATTGATGCTGGAGACGAGATGCGTAACTTAAACAGAAAGTTGGACAGCTTTATTAATAAACATCAGTCTGATCAGTTGGACCTAAGCAAGAAATTAGATAATTTTTTTTTTCAAAAATGAGGAGGATAAGTTGGCTTTGAAAACCGCCTATACAGATGCTGTTGCTGAAATAAAAACAGAAATGGGCACTTGCCTTGATAGAATGAAGGGAGACATCATAGATTGTAGCAAGTTAACAGACCATGTTGATAAAACTACCACTGCAAAAGTTGCTGCATTACACACTGAGAATAACATACTTCTCCGCAGGTTGAACCGTGGCGATATTGTTATTAGCGAAATGCCTGAAGGTCTTACGGATCTTGCTGCTCCTATTATTGCTCTTGGAAAATTGTATAAAGTTCAGATTAGTGTGGGTGACGTTAACCATGTTTGCTACATGACAATCGAAAGCAGATGTTGGTTAAACTCAATAATGTGATGGCCCGTGATAAAATTATGAGAGAACATTTTAAAAGGCGATCACTCAAATTATGCGATTTATTACCTGTCTCCTGTTTTGCTGGTGATTTGGAAGGCCGGGTTTACTTGAATGACCATTATTCGCCATATGCTAGTAACCTTAATGGCGCGTGTAGGAAACTTCTCCGTAATAAGAGCATAAGCAGGTTTATGATCGTGAACAATGATAAGTTAGCAGCGAAACTCACCCTACTGAATGGCAAAGAAGTAATCTATGGTGCAGTTGAGTGCGCTGAATTGTAACACCATGGTGCTGAGCTAATAATTTCAGTATTTGTGGTATCTAATTATTGTTGACAACTTTATATTTAATTTTTTGGTTTTAACCTACATTTAATATCTATTTAAACTTTATTGATTAATTGATCTCTTTTATTGCTAATGAATAGTTGTTAGGAAATTGTTATAGAGTAGTAGTTTTTGGAATTTGAAATGTATATGGCAATGTCTTTTAATAATTCCTCATTTTCGTACAATTTACAATAGCGTACGAAGATGATGGATGGTGATGATGGTGATCATCCGCCCAAACATACCCTAAAATACGGAACTCATACCAACTAACAAAAAATCAAACACAATGATATACAATTACATGTACACCGGCTTCAGAATGTATCTTAACGTATTAGAATTGTTCAATACCAAAAATGTTACGTCAGTCACGTTACGTCAGTCACGGAACTTATTTCGCTCAAACCTCAACATCTTTTGAGCATAATTTTTTGACGCATTTATACTGATTGTATTCTAAACTATAGACATAGAAGAAGATATCCGGACAAAAAAAATAAACTTCACATTGAAACTTTTAGAGAAATGCCATTTGGAAAAGTGACCTGAATTATTGGTGAAAAAATGCGTTACGTCAGTCACGACAAATTACACCATTTTTACAGCCAAAATTCAGTAATTTTTTTTCAATTAAATCACTGATTTTAATTAAGCTTAAGCTAAATAATTTTTCCAAAAAAAAATTATAGCTCTATGTTCAACAGATCACGAGATAGAATAATTTGAATGTTGTAAAAACTCTGCGAATGTTACGTATGTCACGAAAGACATTGCCATATGCTCGTGTTGTTGTTTCTTGTTTGGTTCCCCACCATAAATGTTTTTAACTTTCATGTCTCCTAATGACAATATTGGTCCTTTGGTTAGTAACAGCTCTGTATTAAACACTGCTTTGCGTCCATTTGTTACCCAATTTAATGTTGGTCACTGGAATTGCAACAGTATTACCCTTTCTGTAAATTCTGCGAAATTTGATGAGTTGAGGTCAATTTTGTGCGATTCATTTCTTGATGTTGTTGGTATCTCGGAGACTTGGTGTCGAGTCAAGCTGTTGAAATTCCAGGTTACAAATTTTGTAGGAATGATCGCAGTCATGTGAGAGGTGGTGGTGTCGGAATTTATGTTTTCCGTAGTATTAAACATAGGATTGTATTTCAATTCAATTCATTTATTGGGTCCCTGAAATTCATTTTTAACAAAGTTTCTTAAAGATAACTTAAATCTATCGCTACATATTTTCCTACATTTAATGATATTTACAGAACTATATACTTCACACTAACTTAAGTTGTAGTAACTACATACAAAACAATCATAAACAAAAAATCAAAATTCTAAAAGGACTATTTAAAAGGGGATACTTCGTCGTTAACTAACTACTAAACTTAAAAAACTAATATATTAAAACAACTATTTACACATATTTACAAGTATATACATATTTACAAGCCCTACCTTCGGTAAGAGGTGCCACTACTGGTCCGTAATATACACAGTGTCGTCCAGGTCAAAAGATCCTATCCTCCTATGATAGAATAGGAGTTTGTCATTCACGAAGAGGAGTCCGCCTCTATCCAAGGTCGCGAGGCCAACCGGCGGCCTATACCCTAACTCAAGAAGTCGCTCCAGGCGCTCATCCTGAACCAAACTATTCTCAAGCAGTCCATTTTCTAGAAAGGCTGCCCTTTCTAGAAATTTAAGCGCGCCTTTAACAAGGTACACGTCTATTCTGTCAAAGTCGACCATCCTGTACATCGTAGCACAGGATGGCCTCCTAACCGAACCATCGTCGGCTATCCGCATCCGTAAGCCCAAACAGCTTAAAAGGATGCGTCTTTCCCATTTCCTAAGTTTCTCCATCTGGCTGGAAGATATTCCAAACCAGACAGGGAACACATAGGCCATAATGGGACTTATGATCTGACGGTAGATCAAAAGTTTAACCTCAGTCGAAAGACCTCCACGGCAACGTAGCGCATGGAGGTAAATGCCGAACATTGCCCTCACCTTGGCCAGAATGTGGGCAATGTGTCGGTAAAATTCAAAGTTCGTACCTGTAGGCTAGGTACGAACGTTCTAGCATTAGGGAACAAAAGGATACGTTTTCCCTTGAAGATCATTCCCTCGCATTTGTCAACATTAAGCGTGAGTTTCCACCTGTCGAACTATCGCGACAAAACTCGTTACTCGTTGACCCTGGAGTTGGTGGTCTCAGCCTTTGGGCCCGACATGGCCACAAGAATATCGCCCGCATATACCAGCAAGAGCCCACCGTTAGGTGGTTGTGGTATGTCACTCACGAAGATATTACATAGCATGGGTCCCAAGAGCGAACCTTGGGGTACCCCTGCTATAACATCCCTAACACTTGAGTACGCTTCCCCTACCTTTGTACGGAATTTGCGTCCCTTCAAGAAGCTGGCCACCATACGACAGGTGTCCTTATCGAATCCAAAATCTATCATTTTGGAGGCGATTCCGGCTTGCCAGACCAAGTCGAAAGCCTTGGCAAAGTCAAGGCTTACAGCAATCGTGGCATGTCTCCTATTCAACGCTCGCGTCACATAGTCCCCGAAGACCATGAGCGCATATGAGGTTGAATGTCCTCGCCGAAAACCAAATTGGTTGTCCTTGAGGACTCTTTTGTCCTCTGCCGTATCCCTGACCCTTGACAATATGAAATACTCAAAGAGTTTTCCAAGGGATGATTATAGGGATATCGGCCTGTAACTCGCACTCCGTCTGGGATCTGCACCCGGTTTTGGGATAGGAACCGTTACCGCTTCCTTTCACGCCACCGGAAAATACCCCAGGTTTAGGCAGTGGTTGAACAACACCGCCATGAAATTCCAAATTGCGGCATTAACCCGCTTTAAAACCACTTCCGGGACTCCGTCAAGTCCACAGGATCGACGGTTTTTTCTCGTTCGTAGTGCCTTACCGACTTCAGCAGGCTTAATAAAGCCATGCTCCCGCCAGCTATCGCACTCCGTGCCCAATGTTCCGTCTACTGTGATATTTTGTCCAAATGTCACAGCTGGCCCATCATAAGCTGATCGCGCTGTCTCGTCGTCAATGTCGTTCGATCCACCGTCAGTCACCGGGAGAAGTCCTTGAATGTAGTCAGCTAGGTGATTAACCTTACTTTCATCAACTACAATCAGTGCGTCATTATCTAGGATTGTATTTAAGACATCTGTCATAGGCAAATGTGAATCACTGTTTCTTGAACTTAAGTCTGGGGACTCTAAATTTCTTTTTGGAGTTGTTTATTTGCCTCCCCTTGGTGATTTGACGGCCTTTCAGGATCTTCACCATGGGTTGTTTCGAAATATTCGAATATTGTTGTTGTAGGCGATTTTAATTGTAACATGTTTAACGTTTCCAGAGCAAATGTTATCCGTTCGTTGTGCGATCGGCTGGACATGACTGTTATGCATAATGCTACCCCTACACACTTTGATGTTGCACATGGAGCAACTTCCTTGATAGATTTTATGCTCGTGAGTGATAGTTCTATGCGTACGTTTTCTAGTCAAGTCCCATTTCCCATCATGCTCTTATATTTGCATCTTTTAGGATTAGTATTCAACACCTTGAGGAGTTCTTGGAATTTAGAGATTTTAATAACATTAATTGGGACGGACTCTTAAATTTTTGGAGTGAATTTAACAGCCTTTTAATTGTTAGAAACACAAATATTGACGAGAAGTGTAATATTATTACTTCTCTTGTTGAAAAGCTATATTCATTTGTTCCGATTATCAGGAATGAAATCTCCGGAAATAGTGGTGGCTAGGTCTTTGAGGGACTTGGCATATAAAGATTAAATATCAAATAGAACGGATGAAAAACGAAGGGTCTTCTGTAAATACCGTAATCGTACCAAAGCAGTTATTAGGAAGTGTAAGAGAACAAAACAACAACGTCAGCCTTGAGATCAAGCGGAGAATTGTGCTTGCGAATATATGTTATTTTGTGCTAAGCAAGCACTTTAGAGATAAAGCCCTCTCTCGAGTAACAAAAGTCCAGCTGTACCATACTCTCATTCAACCTGTCTTGCTTTATGGCGCAGAATCGTGGGTCCTATCGCAAGCAGACGAAACATCTGAAGGAGTCTTCGAGAGAAAAATACTCCGAAAAATTTATGGCCCTATAGTGCACAACGGCGAATATCGGCGACGCATGAATCATGAGCTGTATGAGCTTTATCCTGACAACGCGATTGCGCTGGCTAGGTCATGTCAATAGAATGGATGAAGACGAACCAGCACGAAGGGTTTTCGAAACCGAAGACGAAAAATAGCAAGACCAAGACTCCGCTGGAGGGATCAGGTTTCTGCTTGCAAGATTTTGCAACTATGTAGTTTGAACAGCTGTTTTTATTTATTTTTTGAATGAAATAATTTTTGTGAAATAAAAATTGAAATTTAACAATGGCAGAGATAAAAAATCCAATGAGTGTTCGAACTCACGGGCGATGTGTTAACACCTTTTTGCTACACGGTACCTGTTCGATTTCTATGAACACATTCGTAAATGTTACATTGGAAAATAAAAAACAGCGTTCAATCATATGATGACGTTACAGTTAAATAATATTAATACTTAAAATTATTTAAAGACCCAGTGCAAGCACATGTGTCATTATTTTCTTGCTCAATACTTTTTGTTTTATTCCCACAAAAGTCAAAGAATGCAAAGTAACAGACACTTGTACATACATACATACATTGTTATATTCGTACGATATAACCGAAGATCAACATAAAATACTTTTTTAATATTACTCCAAATTAATACTCCAAATTAAAACACTTCAATCTCGGCTCGCCGATATCGGATCGCCTTAATTTTTGGTCTAAACTCTTCGCCGAAACCCGCACTAGCTTTTTCATCCAAAAATTAATAAAATCGGCTATGAATTTCCGGAGAAAATCGCGTGGGAAAATTATATGAAAATCGCCCAATAATCACTTTGAATACCGACTGCCAAGCAACGAACAACCAAACGATGATAAGACAAAACCGAAGATCAACATAAAACACTTTTTTAATATTACTCCAAATTAAAACACTTAAATCTCGGCTCGCCGATATCGGATCGCCTTAATTTTTGGCCTAAACTCTTCGTCGAAACCCGCACTAGCTTTTTAATCCAAAAATTAATAAAATCGGCTATGAATTTCCGGAGAAAATTGCGTGGGAAAATTATATGAAAATCGCCCAATAATCACTTTCAATACCGACTGCCAAGCAACGAACAAACAACCCAGCGGACCAAAATTTCGTATTCGATATCAGAAACGATAGTTACGCGAAACTTTTGCGGGCAGAAAGCCCGAAAACAGATCCGAAAATGATCGGAAAATGAATCACTAGTCGCTCAGTTTGTGGCAGTAAGAGTTTCGTTTACGAAGTCTTGCAAAAGAATCGTTTGCGAGGTTTTTGTAATATCTCTTGCGAGACATTTTTGAGATTGCCAACGAGTCGGAAAAGATATTTTATGTGATAAAAGTTTAATATTAAAAATGAATTAATTATAATATTGTTTGCGACTCGTAAGTAATCTAAAAACTGACTCGGTTACGATATCATAAACTGTACAAAAAAAATTGTTTTAGCGATAATTTTATGTGTTTTTTACCCATTTTGTTCCCCCTAAAAATATTATTATTACATTGTGTTTTTATATTGTTTATTATATACTGTTTTTATATATAATAAACTATATTACTTTTATTTTATTATTGATAAATACAAAAACACAACTTTCTACCGCCAAATCACAAACCGAACTGAAGACAAAAACGCATAATCGACGCCAGACCACAAAAAAAAATCCAATGAGTGTTCGAACTCACGGGCGATGTGTTAACACCTTTTTCTTACACTGTACCTGTTCGATTTCTATGAACACATTCGTAAATGTTACATTGGAAAATAGAAAACAGCGTTCAATCATATGATGACGTTACAGTTAAATAATATTAATACTTACAATTATTTAAAGACCCAGTGCAAGCACAAGTGTCATTATTTTCTTGCTCAATACTTTTTGTTTTATTCCCACAAAAGTCAAAGAATGCAAAGCAACAGACACTTGTACATACATACACACATTGTTATATTCGTACGATATAACCGAAGATCAACATAAAATACTTTTTTAATATTACTCCAAATTAATACTCCAAATTAAAACACTTAAATATCGGATCGCCTTAATTTTTGGTCTAAACTCTTCGTCGAAACCCGCACTAGCTTTTTAATCCAAAAATTAATAAAATCGGCTATGAATTTCCGGAGAAAATCGCGTGGGAAAATTATATGAAAATCGCCCAATAATCACTTTCGATACCGACTGCCAAGCAACGAACAAACAAACGATGATTTACTCTTCCAAACCTAACACTTGCGTATGTATTAGTTTGATAGTTTACTGCCCTAGAGGCGCGCGTATAGATGTTAACACATCAAAAAAAATATAATTCTTTTGCCCAAACTTTGTTGTTGTGTTGTGAGCCTGCACAATTCGTAGAAACGCATAAGCGACGCCAGAACACAAAAAAAAATCTATTTACCATAACTTTGTTGTTGTGTGCCTGTACGTTTTATTCTGTTGGGCATGCGACAAAACGGCAACAATGTTTCTCCCTCTTTTTTGGTCCGGTAAACTATCATTTCTAAGTCTGATAGTGAACAACAAGCGAGTCACTCGCATAAGGCTCGTTGGCTGGTCCGCTGGGAAACGATGATTTACTCTTACAAACCTAACACTTGCGTATGTATTAAATTTATAGTTTACTGCCCTAGAGGCGCGCGTATAGATGTTAACACATCAATAGTTAGAATTGTTGATTTTTAACGTTTATAATAAATTATAATAAACAAAACATTTTACTTCATGCTAGAAGCGTGCAAATATACAGTGCGACCGTGCGACATATACATACATATGCTAAAATTCTTTTGCTTTGTTAGTCTGTTTCTACACGTGCAATTATAATTGCTGCAATTCATGAGTTCGTAGGAGAGAGAGGTAAGAAGAATGGAACGAGGAAAAAACTTGCATGAAATCTGCAATTCTTTCAGTTTTTCTCATTCGTAATTTTTTAGTAATGGCGGCTGCAGAATAATTTGACATTTCTTTTCATTTACTCATTCGTAAAAATTTCTCACGAATAGTCTGCATATGTCTCAGATTTATACGAATGTCAGAAGCAGGAATAATAAAAACCAGAATTGCACAAATTGAATTGCGTGCGTGTAAAAGCAAATTGCAATTCCAAAAGAGAATCATGAAGAATTGCAGCAATTACAATTGCACGTCTAGAACCAGACTTATTTCAATTGTTTACACACCGAACAGCTGTTTTCTTGCAAGATTTCACTGGATGCTGTCTGCGTACTTTTTGAGATATTTTCAACCGAGAGAGTAAAATTGTTCTTACTCTCCCAAAAAAAGTTATTGAGTATTTGCTACTGGAAAAGTACGCAGACAGACCAAGACAGACAGAGTCAATGTTAACACTCTGAATGAAAATGGAGACTTTTTGCTTTTCGTTGCGTCAGTGAAATGGAGGTTTTGGAGGCTTTTTACAAGATAAAATCAAAATGTGCCGGTGTTAATGGCATTTCCGTGCAGTTTCTCAAAATAATTTACCCTTATATTTCTGACCTAATTTTAAATTTAATAAATTCAGTATTAATGACCTCTATATTTCCATCGGCTTGGGAAACTGCGCGTGTTATACCGATACCGAAGTACATAATTATAAGTCGAGATGATTTAAGGCCTATTTCGATTTTACCTGTGTTGTCGAAAGTTGTGGAGCATATCATGAAAGATCAAATGCTTTCTCATGTTCGCAATAGTATTTTTGAATCCCAATATGCCTTTCGTAAGGCCTATAACACTACGTCTTTACTTTTACAACTCACTGACACAATAAGGGACAATTTTAATCGTGGTTGTATTAATGTTTTGGTTGCTTTGGACCTAACAAAAGCATTTTCAAATTTTCTAGATCTGCATGTAACTTTGTTATGTCATATTTGTGCAACAGATCTCAATTTGTTGAATTGTTTGGTGAGCGTTCCGAACCTATTGACCTAATATCGGGTGTCCCTCAGGGATCAGTTTTAGGCCCACTGCTTTTCGTACCTTATATTAATGATTTTTCAGAATGTATTAATATAGATGAGTGTAAAATGTTTTTGTTTGCGGATGATGTGTTCCTTTTATTTAGTTTTGGGTGCTCTTGTTCTTCTTTGCAATTGGAGAGCAATATAAATGATAGCCTTAGCGATTTAGTATTGTGGACAAATAGCAACTCGTTACGTATCAATCCGTCTAAAACCAAGGCTATGATGTTTGGTTCTGTGTACCAATTGGCGTCTAATTTAAATATTATTTTGTTTGGGTTTGATTATTGACAATAAGCTTAACTTTAACATTCATATTAACTCTCTTCATCGTAAATTGTACTCTGTTTTAAGTAGATTTTACTCTACAAATGTGTTTCTGCCTCTTTGGGTTAGGTGTCGACTTGCACATGCTTTACTCATGCCTCAGATTTTATATGGGATTGAATAGGTAACGCGTACTAATGCTGAAAACTTATTGCGACTAAATCAAGCTGTTATTGTAATTACACGTTTTGTCTATAATGTTCGCAGTAGGGATCACATATCCGTGTTTGTAAATGGGTTTTAAGGACGCTCTTTTTCAAATTTCGTTGAATACAGAAATTTATTATTATTTTATAAAGTTATTAAGGGTGGTATACCAGAGCCCTTGCGTGATAATTTTTCCGAGTAATACCGAGAATATATAATTCCTTATTTGAGAAATCTTTTGTTATTCGTGTTGCCCGAACGTGGAATCAACTACCAAATGACTTGCGGCTTTTTTCCTATTCGAATAATGTATTTCAATCAAATCTTTTTGAATATTTTTAACGTCTATGAAATGACGTTAGTTTGGAGTTGTTGCTCGTTTTCAGGACTGTCATGATCTTGTTTTATTATTTTACATTATTATGGCTGGGGAGCCAACAGGTTACAACTACTTGTGGAGTTGTATTATTTTCTATATAAACATTTAATGAATTTTTATATATATTTAATTGTTAATGACCTTATTTTATTCAGGTACTTAAGAATTGTAATATATTATATTGGCCATGAGGCTTGTGTATTACAAATTAATTTCAAATAAATAAGTTGGCATAATATTCGCCGTTTATTGTTTTTCCCTTTTGAAGGTAATCGATGTGGATTATCCCGCCGTGCATCCCAAAAAACTGTTGCCATCACCTTATTGGCCGACAAACTTACCTTGGCCTTCTTCGGAGTTTTAGACTGCTGCTTGGTCTCCGGAGTGTTGTAATCGATCCATGTTTCATCCACAGTTTCAAAACGCCGCAAAAACTCCTACGAATTGCGGTTAAACAACTCCAAACAATCCTTTGAAGTTGTCACACGATTACGTTTATGGTCAATTGAGAGCAAACGCGGCACCCATCTTGCAGACAGCTTTCTTTTTTTTCGCAAAAAAAAAAATTTTTAAAAAAATGCACGAGGTTGTATGTTTTGAACAGCTCTTAAACGCAAAGAAATGACGGAACTTGCTCAAAATTTGACAGTAGTCTATTTACAGGTGGTACTTGATGGGAGCAGCAGTGTTGCATTTCTGATAACTACGAGGGAAGTTCGAAAAGTCGCGGACTTATTGATCTGCCCTTATCAACAAATACTCTAGACAATTTAGTATTCAAACCGCGAACATTCTGATACGCCATATTCATAGTTTTTTGGAGCTCTCCCATTTTCAGACGGTAATCTAGCAAAATTATCACGCCTACCATTATCCCGATACTCAAATTCCCTTACGAACGTTGTGTGAGGCCAAAATTCCGAATCCAGCAGTTTGACAAATAGGTCATCCGGTGCAATAATTTTGAAAGAAGACCTACGTTCTGAAAATTGTGATTTCAACTTGAAGCACTGTATGCAAGCATTAGAATTATTCCTGACTAATTTACAGTGCTATTCTCGACCGAGTGACAAGCGTATTTGTCGTGACAGTAAATACATTTGTGATAAGAACTTCAATTTGCTATTCTGGATGTCAAATGAAAGCTCTTTTTGTTTTAGTTGACAATGATTGCTATAACGTTCTCAATAGCACATGACAATAAAAATATTGTGTAAATAAACAGCAGAAAACTAGAAAAATTGCTATAACTCGCAAATTTATAATGGTTTCCAAGGGTTTTAGAAAAGTTGGTTCAATGCATATGCTAAAAAGATTTGGCGATTTTGGAAACAAATTTACGATGTGAATTGAACGAAGTTTTCTAAAACCCTTGGAAGCGCGGAATATTGGTTAAATTGTAGTTTGGACCCCCCGTTTAAAGAATATTTGTATGTACATAGCAATTTTTCTAGTTTGAAATAAGTAGGGTTGGGATTTCCATGCTCCAGGTTTTTTCTCAGAAGTCTAAAAGTAATTACTAATTATCTTGATGAATCACACAATTTGCAGAAAAACCACATTGACTTGGTGCATATTTTTGAATTTTTTATGATAAATGCTTTACTTTCTGTAAATGCATATTTTTTCCATATTTAAAAGAAAAACTATGTCTATGAATAACAAAATTAGGCAAAATTGTCAGTCTTCGGTGAGGCTCAAACTTACGCCAAGAAATTAGTCGAAGATACTAGAACATGGAACCCACTTGGTACCAAAAAGGATTGCGAGGACGATGTGTTGGTTTTATGTATGTACTCTTTTGTAGAAGGCCTCAAAATAAGCCAAAAAAAAATATAACAATTTTAGATAACTCGATGAGTTACCGGGTCAAACGCCGGATTTGTTTACGATTCACAAGACCCCCTTTCTCGTGGTAAATTAGGGTTATTTGAGTCCCCAAACGACGGAGCATAAAACACAAGACATAAAATTAGTACGTATGACTTATGCATGTGAGCATCATGTTGTATGTGCTAAATCATAAGTCATAAAAACGTCAAATAAACGTCAAGCAACAAAAGAAAATTATTAAAAAAAATTAAAAAATGCCAACAAGAAGCGAAAAAGATAAAATTTTTACGGTTTTGTGTGAAAAGTTTGTGCAGAAAAACTTACCGAAGTAGTTTCTTCTCCTTCCATTTGTCCAATTTCCTTTTTTTTTTATTATTTTACCAATTAAAATTAATTCTTGAGTTAATGTTGTAGAAAAATGCAAAATTTCTTCAAAACACAACAATATATCTGATTAAATAGTAAACAAAAAACAGCTGACACTGAACATAGTTTCTGGTTTCCCATTACATCCCATGAAGGGACTGGGGAGAACTTCTCACAATCACTGAGCTGTGCGCTTTCCAGTTTTCACTCACTGATGGGGACCTACAGTTTTACACCGATTCCGAACGGTAATTTGAGAAGATTTTTCATGGCTAGATACTCGATAGTGTCGCCGTCACTATGCGAGGTGACCGCCGCCGAAAGAATTTTTTTTTTTTTTTTTTTTTTTTTGAAGGTGGTCAGAGCCGGGTTCGAACCCAGGATCTCATGTACAAGAGCCGCGCACACTAACCATTGCACCACCGACGGCCACATAGTACACTGGAAAAACAGACATGCTCAGGTTGTATGGTCGTAAAATATATTTACATGAAGAATACCAACAACATATTTACAACTGTTGTATTATTTTAGCATATACGATAAATACAACACAATAGTACACCATGTGAACTCCCCAATTGTTAATGTTTTTACGCTTTCGGCCGTTGTTTAGGTACTGGCTTCAACAAACTGTAAAATTTTGTTTTCAAATCCATTTTCCTTCTAGATTTTTCATTGCTCAAATTGTAATTAATTTCGAAAATAAATAAAGTTTAAGACATTTTTGTCGTAAAGTTAATTTATGATTCATGAAGTACTTTTATTATTTTTTTACTACAAGTGGCACTAAATATTTTCGTCTAAGCGTCGACGCTATCAAATTGTACCTACTGTTTCTTAAGAGAAACCTCACACTAAACCATTTAATATTAGTTGCGTCTATTCGTTTGCAGCGTTTTAAACAAACTACGCACAATGCAACTTTAATTTCTCTTTAACCCCCTAACGTGTAGTGAAAGAGGAATATATCGGTGGTGAGAAAAGCTATATCGATGGTCAGAAAACGTATTCACGTCTAAAACTTTCCAATCAGATATTATATCGCTTATGCTCTCAAAGACAAGGGTATCGCAAGCACCACTTGTCTATTTCTAGTAATGAAGGTAGGCTCCAGGACACTACCAGCACATTGTTCTTTTGTTCTTCTTTCGCCGCTTGCGCAAGTGAGGTTAGCACTGGGTGGCACTTGGTGGTGCTTCGACGTCATTTGCCATGTATACCGAGGTTAACCAATAGTGGGAGTTACCTAACTCCAGGCTGGCTGCTATTACATCTTCGCTACTGAAAGAGGAAAGAAGATAAATAGTATTAAGATTGCTTCTGACCAGTATACAGGCCATATATCTTCCATTACCTGTGCTTTGACCACGCGTTATAAGACCAAGAACCACACCACTACTCCCAAGATTTCTGGATTCGGACCATGTGTGTTCCTCTTTACGTCAGGTGAACTTTTTGGGAAGCAGTCTAGTGTGGTTTAGGTTGATCTGTAGACGCCGGACCATCATGATCAGGTTTCGCCACCACTCTTACATCCGATTGGTATTGGTGTTACCAAGAAGCTCACCTTCCTCCAGATGCATCTCATAACACGGTGTTACAAAAAATAGATTTTTTTCTGTCCTATGAACCAAATGCACATATTCGGAAAGAGGGGAAAAATAAAAATACACGTGTATCGTCGATTTTCATGTACACGTCAGAATTTTTTTTTTAAGTTTGAAGTATAAAGCTCGTAGTGGCCTGTGTGAAAGCCTTTGGACCGATTTTTAACCCTTTCACCAATCGAGCTGATTTTTTGCAGGCAGACACGTGGAAATGACTGTATCACGTCAAATTTTTTAAAAACAATTTTTATCAATTATCAGATTTTCCCCAATTTTTATTATTTTTGAAAAAAAAATATTTTTTTCACTTTTCTTAGCATAACTTGAAGGGACTCCAAATTTTTAAACTACTTAAGCGTTACGAAGAAAAAAATGTTTTTTGACCCATCCTACTCGATATAGTTGTAGTTAATCAATAGTAACCTTCTAACACTAAACAGTTTTTGACTTTTACAACACTTACAACTGGTCTGACAGATGAAATAAGGAATTGAAAAATTGTTTTAAGTTCTGTTGTGCGAAAACGTATTTGTATATATTTCATCTGAAAATAATGCAGTGTCCGACGCGAAATAACTTTTGTTACGTTTGTGGCTTATTCGCACCAAGTAAAAATTTGAAAAATATTACTAAAACAGTGGTGAATTCGTTTCAGAAAATATTTAAGACTGCTTATGTTCCTTACTTGTGGTATACTCCGGAAGTCGTGTGCGACTATTGCTATAGAAATTTGTGCAAGTTTACTGATGGAAGGTCAACAATAAAGTACGCTGTACCAACAATTTGACTACCACGCACGGAGCACTGCAATGAATTGTGCTACTTTTGTGTAACTTTTGCTCAAACAAAAGGGTACCGATACATTCACAGCAACAAAATTCGCTACGCTAATGTAGAATCGGTAATTCCAGCAGTTCTATACTCACCAAAAGAGCGTGTAGCGGCTTCAGTGGAGATTTTTGATAATGTTCACGAAATAAGCGATGCAGAATCAACAGTTGTACCAACACTGCTATCAACTTTTCTTGCATCGAATGCGAGATGCGAGAGTCCACAAGTATCGGAATTTGTGGCAACACCCAGTGAAATTGGGACTGCAATGCCGCATTTAATAACGCAAGCCGACTTCAATGACCTCGTACGAGACGGAAATTTGTTGAGGAGAACAGCAGAACTCTTTGCATCACGCTTTAAGCAGTGGAATATAGTGGCGGCTGATTTTAAAATAACAGCCGCTCGTGGTCGAGGTACCACTATTCCATATGACGAATTTTTTAAATTGCACGAAGATCGGGAAAAAAAACCTAGCTTATTGTTATGATATTGATTTGATGTTTGCAAAAATTGGTTACCCTCATATTTCAGAGGAGTGGCGACTTTTCATCGATGCATCGGTCAACAGCCTTAAAGTCGTTCTGCTTCATATCGGTAACATACATCCATCTGTCCCGATCGCATATGCCACAAACCTCAAGGAAACATAGGAAGACATGGAATTAATATTACAGCTGATAAAGTACAAAGAGCATAATTGGAAAATATGCTGCGATCTGAAAGTGGTCGGTTTACTCATGGGTGTTAAGCGTAGATTTCCAACCCACCAGTGCTTTTTGTGTACATGGAAAGAGATGAACATTACACTGAATTTAAGTGGAAGCCGCGAACATTCTACAAAGTAGGCGTAGAAAGTATAGAGAATCTACCATTGGTGCAGCCGTCTCAAATCATTTTGCCTCCACTACACATTAAGCTCGGTCTCGTATCAAATTTTGTTAAAAAACTGGATCGTGATGGCGAGACCATTGCAACTTTGCGCAAAATTTTTCCGAAATTGAGCGGCGCAAAGATTCATGCAGGTATTTTTTTTAAGAAGTCATTCATTAACTTTATGTTTTTTAATGATTTTTTTGATTTAAGGTGTTTTCAATGGTCCGCAGATAAAAAAAATAATTGCAAGTTCTGAATTTTCATCAAAATTAAATGCTATCGAACAACGTGCATGGAAACGTACAGTTGCCGTTATTGAGCAGTTTCTTGGCAACAAACGAGCTGCCAATTATAGAAATATTGTAGCACAAATGGTTTCGGCATATGGCGAAATGGGCATATTAATGTCGCTAAAGATCCATTTTCTTCACAATCATTTAGATTTTTTCCCTGATGATTTAGGAGCTTGTAGCGATGAGCATGGCGAAAGGTTCCATCAGGACATTGCGGCTATTGAAAAGCGCTTTAAAGGAAAAGACATTACGCATATGCTTGGCGAATACTGTTGGTCTATTTGTCGCGATACTGAAGCAAATGCTTACAACCGCAAAAATAAAAGGCCTAAATTTCTTTAAAAACATTAAAATTTTTAATGTAACAATTCTTTATTTTTATAAAACAAAAGTAATAAACAAAAATTGTTTTTTTAACGAACTGAAACCTTAAAAAAACGATAACCATTTAAAAAAAAAAAATTTAGTAAAATCTGAGAATTGATAAAAATCTATTTTTTAAAAAATTTGACGTGATGCAGACATTTCCACGAGTCTGCCTGCAAAAAATCAGCTCGATTGGATCACTGAAAAAGGGTTAAAAATCGGTCCAAAGGCTTTCACACAGGCCACTACGAGCTTTATACTTCAAACTTTAAAAAAAAATTCTGACGTCTACATGAAAATCGCCGGTACACGTGTATTTTTATTTTTTATCCCCTTTCCGAAAAAGTAAATTTGGTTAATAGGACAGAATGTGTGTAACACGGTGTAATGATATATGATAAGGCGTTTTTCCAGTGTCTGACGACGAACTTGATGTGACGGTGGAGAGACAAACTAATGTTGAGGTATCTTCAGATCAACCTGCATTATAATAAAGTATCATCTACCACTTTCAGCTTTGATTTATCAAAACGCGAGGCGGATGTGTTCCAAATCCAAGAGTCTTGGGCTGTTAAATGAGTGGTTTGTGGGTTCAAGAGAAAGGGTACAAGGCAATAGCTACAACTGATGTAAGTGCTCCCAGAGATTGCATTGTGGTCTTAAGTGTTTTAAATATTTTCTTATTGATAGCATAAATCGACAGAGAAAACATTTCAGTCAGCCTGGAACTTTACGGGATTAATATCTGGTTGGTCCACATGTGTATGTTCCATGACCACAAACACATGTTCCGAGAGGGGACGAAAAGGGTAGGTACCCACTAATCGTGATTTTATGAATGAAGAACGAATGAATGAATGAATGAATGAGGAATGAATAATCATATTCTCTGATCATAAATACATGGAATTTAAGTCGGATTGGAACACGATCCACCCTGCATTATTTCATCGGAATGTGCGGAAGTCTGCCTGATTACCATTTCCCTGACAACTCGAACGAGGAGACGGATGTAAATGATCAAACTTCTCATAGACCAGAAGTTGCCAGGGAAAATGCTACCCACTCGAGGACTAAATGGGCAATTCGAAGTTTCAACCCCTTTAAGTATCCAGTATACATAACCAGTGGGTCTATTAATCCCCGCGGTAATAGGGTTATTCATCGGCTCGATAGACTTTAGATATAATACTAAAGGATGGTGGGTACGAGAGTGGTGTTTATTCTCAAGGCGGGAAAGGACTTTCACACACCTATCAAAGGCTTATGGACTAAAAGAGTGTCAGCGTTCTTAATGAAGACTTTGGAACGGCTGATAGAAGGACACTTGTGGGTTACTATCTGTTGCGTAGGAGTACACGATGGTAGTTTTTCTGGATATTGAGGATGAGTTCAATGATTTCACGCCTAGTGCGATAGAATTGTCATAATGGAGCAATAGAGTGGATGTGAACCTTAACGGTCTACTATGGTATTTTCATAGAGGCACACCTCAAGGAAGGGTATAGTCTCCAAAATAAATTTTGAAAAACGTTGCTTAAGCCGTCGACATGGATATAGCGGTAAGAGGCAAGAAGCCCAGAACCCTATATTATACAGAACTACTTGTAGATTTTGAGCAGACGGGTGGGTGAAAATGGCTTAAGCACAAAGTCCGAGCAGGTAAAAATCACTTTGAATCGACATGAATTGAACCGTGCAGAGTGTGTCAAATACCTGGAAAATATTTTTGACTCAGCTTCAGACCCAACATAGTTATGGGCTCTTCTTCGTGCATTGTTCACTGAATCTTTTTATGTAATGGAACTTTTTATGTAATGCCTGGAATTTATTCAATCTTTTATCATCTGAAAGCCCATTGAATTTTATTAAAAACTAGCTGGACCCGGCAAATTACGTTTTGCCTTCAAATTTTTTGTAATGCCAACGGGTGAACAAAATTTGTTGTTCCATTACGTTTCAAACTATAGTTATGGCTGTTATATGGGGTTCTTTCCTCTTCCACCCGGGCTGTAATTCATACTGTTCCAACAACATATATACCAAATCTCATCTTCATATCGCTGACAGTTCATGAGGTATAATCATTTTAAATTTCAAGTTGTATGGCCGGTGCAACGCCCCTTTATTCAATCACAACAAGGTATAGCTAAGGAGTATCAGCAGGTCGTCAGAAATTTTCATAACAATCGGTCTATTGGTCCGTTAGAAACGCCGTCAGAGCGATTTTTGAAAAGGAGGCGTGGCACCGCCCACTTTCACCTTGGCTGTATAGCCTATGTCGTCGGTGGTGCAATGGGTAGTGTTCGCGCCTCTTGTACTTGAGATCCTGAGTTCGATCCCTGCTTTGACCACTTTAAAATTTCTTTCGACGGCGGTCACCTCGCATAGTGGCGGCGACACTAGCGAGTATTTAGCCATGAAAATGCTTCTCAAAAATACCGTTCGGAACCGGTGTAAAACTGTACGTCCCAATCAGTGAGTATAAAACTAGAAAGCGCGCAGCTCACTGGTTGTGAGAAGCTCTCCCCGATTCCCTCATGGGATGTAATGGGAAACCATTTATTTTTATACCCTCACCCATAGGATGGGGTGAAAAAAATGTAACGCATAGAAGGAGCCATATTAGACCCTCAGTATCTTTGGACGAAATTCGTTTTGGGACTTTTTAAGACGATTGAGCCATGTCCGTCTGTCTGTTTGGCTGGCTAGTCAACACGATAACTGCCGTAAATGTTAATCGATCACAGCGAAATTTTACCAGTCACTATTATTTGTCCATGGTTAGTTTGGGATTGAAAATGGACGTATAGGCCACGTCCCTTCTGGCACCTTCCATACAAACCGACTCATTTAATACGGTTTCTTCTAAAACCTTTTTCTGGTAGATGTGATTAGCTTCAGCTCAAACACTGGTTAATAATCTGTAAATATCAGTTTAATTGGAGAAAATGGGCGAAGTCACCACGCCCATTCTAGTACCTCCCACGCAAAAGCTTGGTGATCGTCCGTGTTGTCAATGCGATAAGTCGCGTGAACCACTTCTGATCTTAATGAAATTGGGTAATAGGCTTCATGATAATAAACGCCAGTCACCGATTAAGACAAAGGTTGTTTGCCACGCCCATTTTGGTACCTCACATACAAAAGTTGTTCGGCCAGATAACTCCCGTCAATCTTTGCCGTTCATAATGATATTTTGTTAGTGACCATTATTTGTCCAAACTTAGGTTGGGGTTGAAAATAGACATTTTGGCGATACCCCCTTCTGTTACCTCCCATACAAATCGACACATTTAGTACAAAATTATATTTCGCCTGAAACTTTTTTCTGGTAGATGTGATCAGCTTCAACTCAAACATCAAACAAAATCTGTAAATGTCTACTTAACTGGTTCTGGTTCCTCCCATACATAAGGTTGGTGGTCCTCCGGGTTGTCAATGCGATAAATCGCGTGAAACACGTCCTATCTTAATGAAATTAGGTAATGGGCTTCATGTCATCAAACTCGTGTCACCAAGTAAGATAAGGGTGATTTTGCCATGCCCATGTTGGTGCCTCCCATATATAAGCTATTCGGCCGGCTGGTTGCTCGGCAAGATAACACCCGCAAAACCGAACCAATCTTTATGAAATTTGGTATTAGACAAAATTTAGTCAAATGCCACTCTCCTATGGAAAATTAGTCGTTTTGCCACGCCCATTCTAGTACCTCCCATACAAAAGCTTGGTGGTCGCCCGGGTTATTAATGAGATAGTCGCGTGAAACACTTCAGATCTTAATGAAATTAGGTTATAGGCTTCGGGTCATCAAACGCCAGTCACAGATTAAAACAAGGGTGATTTTGACACACCCTATCAAGATAAGTTGTTCGGTCGGCTGGTTGTTCGGCAAGATAACTCCCCTAAAACCGAACCTATCTTTATGAAGTTTGGTACTAGACAAAATTTACTCAAATGCACACAAAAGGTGGGCGGACGACCGGTTGATTAACACGATAACTCTCATAGACTACCAGCGATCTTAATCAAATTCGATACTCGGCAATGTTTTCCTAGAAATTAAAGATTAACGACTGTTCACGCCCATTTTCGTAGCTCCCATACAAAAGTTGGGCGGCTTTCCGACTCGATATCTCCCGTATACCACAACCGATCTTAACAGAATTTGGTACTGATCAATAATTTGTGCAATACTGTGTAAAAAACTAGATGCACAACTTCGCCATGCCCATTTTTGTACCTCCCATATAAATATTGGACGGACAATTGGCTGGTAGTCACGATAACTCCCCAAAATCACCTAGGATCGTAATTAAGTTGGGTATTGGATAATATTTAGCGCAATGCCACTATGCTATTGAATATTGTCATATTTACCAATATTCATTAGAACTCGGTCGCAATGGATGACTTCGGGTGAGGGTATGTTTAAGTCGGTTCACCCGACTGATATTTCTGTACTGGCTTATTTAGTCTTAAAGATAATTGAATTTAAATGCCCGCCCTACTCGTTGATGCATGTGCGGCATCTCAGCAAAAAGTTGTTCATTGCTGCCCGCACAGCTGAGGCTCGAATTAGAGCTAGTGTCGCTCGAATTGACTGTTTTAGTTCATCCAGTGTTTAAAATTGCTGGACTATTTTCAATGCATACGTAATTGCTTAACCACAGCCAAGAAAAACAAATCATCGAAAGCAAAGAGCGAATGGAAAAATGAGATGAATAATGAATAAATTTTAGATTATGTTTTGGTTGTGTTTTATATATCATATCCGTAAAAGTATGCACTGAGAAATGCTGAAAAATTAATAAATTTCGATAATTTTATAGTACAAATTTGACTTTTATTTGGAATGATTGGTTAATTACAAAAAAACGGTAAACTATGGCCCCCTAATTTTTTTGCACATATTCAGCTAACATATTAGGCTTTACTTATTTATATAGATGTAAGTGCTGATTTACATCTATCACAAACTACAAAGAATTATATCTGTGTTTTCGAAAATTTTGAAAAATGAAAATTTGTATATGGGCGTTGGGCGTGGCGCTTAAATTTTTAATATAATTGAGGACTCAAATGCGAGCACAGTAATTTTTATTGACATAGATATGAAAATGAGGAAAATACAACGATTTTTTATTTTACGTTATATGGGAGGTAGCCGCTGCTTGTATGAAGAAATCCCACTGTGCGGCGCCAGAATTACATGTCATATGCCTTTCAAAGAACATCACAAACTGACTGCTTTGAAGCAACCAGCTACATGAATGAAGTAAGCATTTGCTGATTTCATTTCCACTTTCCATTTCATTTCTGCTGCATTGACTGCAAAAACTATACAGTAAAAAAAAGTAAACAGAGCAAATGAAACAAAGGGAAACAAATGAATGGTTGCAACATTTACTCTTTCTAAAACCGTTACTCTGCCTGCGTCAGTTAATGAATGTTTTCCCTTCTTCGAATTTTCTCTTTGCATTTGCTGCGTTGGTAACAAAAAGTAAAGCTAGTACCTGAAAATCATTTGTTTTTTGTGCAGTAAAGAATGTAAGCAAATCAAAAATTTGTGTGCTCTTGCTATTTTGAAGCCAGCAATTCAAACACTGAGTTCATCCACATCTCTCGGTTGCGATTTGTACACTTCGTGTTTGCAATAACCCAACGAGAAAAAGTCCGGTGGAGTTAGGTCAGGCAACCTGGGGCACCAACGAACGGAAGGTTGAGTTTGTTGAAATGAGCTTGTTAGGAAATTTTCTGCGTAATTCAGCCATAAGCGGCCGAGCTATATTTGCAGTTGCACCATCTTGTTAAAACCACACAGAGTTGAAAGGAACTGTCTTTCGGCGTAGTTCCGGATAGAAGTATTCTTTTAGCATGCTCAAGTAACAGTTTCCATTAATCCCGTGTCCGTGTTGTTCAAAGAAGTATGGCCCGACAATACAGCGCGAAGAAACTGCACACCACACTGTGACGTGAATTGAATGCAATTCCCTCTCATGCAGTATTTGTGGGTTGAAATCACTCCATATGCGACAATTTTGTTTGTTTACGTTGCCGTTCAGATCGAAATGAGACTCATCAGACATGAAACGACAATTCAGCAAGTTCTCGTCCTCTTCCACCTTTCCAAGCATCTTCAGGCAAAATCCCAAGCGAATCGGCAAGTCTGCTGAATTAAGTTTATTAGCCGTTTGAATTTTATAGGAGAATAGGTTCAAATCCTTATGCATTATTGTCTGCCTACTGACACCCATTTGAGAATATAATCTCCTTGTTGAAACTTTAGGGTTGCTTTGTATGGCAGAAGCTACGGCAGCAATAGTTTCCTCTGTTCGAACGGAACGGTTTAGATTATAAGGCCTTCTAGCGACTGTCCCATGCCCTGCAAAATTATTCACTAGTCTCGTAATGGTCTCGGAGGATCGCCGCTAAACGTACACCTAAATTAGTCGTGTTTTGGTTACAAGTAAGCAATTATTGTTAGCTAAGTTGCAAAAAAAACGGTTATTTAGCGATAAGTGATTTTATTCCAAAATATGAAAAAAGGTTGAAAACGGTAAAAGATGTAAAAAAAAATTTCTTAAACTTAGCGAAAATAATTCGTGTCGCTAAGTCTTCGCTAAGTGCTTCATACAAAACAAGCGATTATATAAGCAAACGGTGTAACCAAAACACGCTTATTCTCTTTGAACCAAAACTACAGACTCCAATGCGTGATAGCGGCGGACAATCCTGTACCTTGTTTCTGTAGTTCTCGAATCGAATAAGTTTTCTCATTAAACATGTGAAAACAAAAACGCTACGAATCGGTACAAAAAATCGCTTCTCACATGTGACTGTTTCTACAACATTTGTTTTGAGAGAACTTTCTGGGACGTACTGTTTTTTTCATGCTTATTGGAAAAAGGCAAGAAAGGCTGTTTCTAAAAAGTAGGAAGTCGAAAAATTTAAATTTTGAAACGTCAAAAATACTCACAAATTAAAACGGTGCGATGTTTTGGTATTGTTTCACCAAAAAGGCTTTATAGGAAATCAAAAATTTATCTTGTAAGTGGAGACAATAAGAATTATATCTTTTTGCTATGTATTTCAGTTATTTTTTCCCTAAATATTACAGAAAAAGAAAAAAGAAAATCACCCTTATTACGGTTGTCGTCGTTCGTCGACATAAAACGACGTCGTCTTGTGACGACAGTTGAAAATCGGCATTTGTGTAGTCGTTATAGATCACTAACGACGACTGTCGACACATATTTGAGATTTTGTAACTAGAATTGACGTCGACATTGAATTGAAACGACTTTATTTCGGTCGACACAATGTTTGAGAACGACTTGAAGAAAATTCGCAATTTTTTTTTCAATTAAAGAAGTTTCCAGTTTTATTTTTGAATTATGGATTAAGAAATTAAAATTTTTAGTTCGCACTTTTCAATGGCGGACGGAAACCCCCCATGGAGAGTATGCAGGAGTCTTCCAGAACAGGATCCGCTGTATGCGAAGGGCGAGTATGTAAGTGCAATTGTCTGTCGGACGGCAAATGCAATGAACAAAGGGGTCGTTTTAATGCTAATTTATTGGCCTTATATTTAATAACTGTGCCTACAATTAATATTGGGTATTAACACGGTCACTGCCCTGAATCAAAATTCGCTGCTGGAATCAAGTTCCTCCAGGGATCATTTAGAACTACAGGCTTTCGGTGTCTTCAGTGTCAAGCGCCCACCAGTAGTTGCCTTGCCTAGGCAGTGGTTGATTTCTTGTTGTGGCATATACGCCTGCTGTAGGCGCTTTCAGTCATGCAATTGGTCTTTTCCATTTTAGTCTGATATCTTGCAAACAAGCGGCCTCTAACGAAACGTACTGTTCAAATCCTTTAAGATAGCCGAAAGGTCGGTCCATACTGAATTTGGTGAGATCGATTACGTCCTCGCCTCCAATACTTGCAGTGCTGGGGCCAGTAGAGGCTGCGTGTGCCTCCATGGAGATCTCGTCTCAATTCACCGCTTTCATTCACCTAACCTGGTGATATAGGGCGTCTACATCGAATAACTTCAAAATCGGAGTCCATATGGTTACGACAATTGGTTGGTTGAAAAGGCTGCAAGACAGCACGCTGTCTAGCACACGTAGGCTAAAGAAGTCCATTGTGATACCTGCAGTTTCCTCCAATTAAACACGTTTGATTTCTTCTTCCTGCTTTCATTCACAACGGTTGACAACTTTGTTTACGTTTTTAATAAGTTGTCGATAAACAGTCGTCGTCGTCTCAAGCCAGTTAGAGAATACCAAACTAGCGTTGATGTCACGACGATGTTGACACGAAGTGATATTGACATAAAAACGACAACGACGACGACAACCGTAATAAGGGCGAATATATGTCAACTAATTTGGAATTTGCAAGAGACTACTTGGACGGTTAACCCTAGAAAGATAACACAATTTTTTTATACATTAAAGATAACCATACGTCTTAAAGACGTATGCTAGTTTGAGGTCTAATTAGTAAAGGTTCCAAAACGTTATAAAATAAAATTCGTTTCAAATTAATAAGATTAATAGCCTGTTCAGCGAACTTTTTTGTTTAAGCAGAGTGCGATTGCTACCCAGGCGATCAAGTTTATATTTGAGTTTATGCTCAGTTTACTAGCTGCCCTTATGTCAAAGTACATTGTTGCCAATGTGTTATTCTTGTTGATTTTAAAAGCTCTTTCTATTGGAAAATACCAAAATTTAGCAAACTGCAGGCAACACTGCTTTATTAGCTGTTTAATTGGAAGCAGCTGATTGCAGACAAAATAAAATAAACAAACAACAAATTGCACGAAGAAAAGTGGGAAAAATTAAAGTTTCACTAACATAATTATTAATAGTTATAAAGTGTTTTTAAAATGATTGCATCCGTGGCATTTGAGCTTTTTCGCATTAGCTTATTTGTTTGTTTGTATTTTGTTATTACTTGACAGCTTTCTTGGAATATTCGAATAAAAACGTCATCAGTGTTGCCTTTTCTCGCATTGATATACAGAAACACTTTTTACACACAAATCGAGAAACTATGACATTTTTTGTTTCATGCTTACAGCCTGTTTTTGTAACTATCTTCAAACAGCAGGCGTGCAATTGCTAGACAAGCAATCAGGTTTTCAATTGAGTTCATTGTTGCTTTTCGCTTGGCATAAAAGCTCTTTTTCTTGGTTGTGTTCAAAGAACAATATTACCTTCATGTTTTTATTGGCATTTCTTAAAGCTTTTTCTTACAAATATATGCTAAACGGGGGCAACCCTAGCCATCAGCTGTAAAATCAACAACAGCTGATTGTAGGTATTAAAAAATAAATAAACAATCGAAAATAAACACAATTGTTTGCTTTTTTTACCAATTTAAAGTGATTTCCTCCGTTGCTCTCGGTTTTCCTATTAAAACTACGGAAAATGATGATAGAGAAAGTCGCCTAAGCCGTAGGATTTTGCGTGATTCAACCAATGTGTTTGAGATTCCAGAAGACCAGTAAGTATATGTATCAGTATAATTTGCTTTTATGAATTAATGAAGTTATGTTTTGTAGATTTATTGCAAACTTCCGTGTTAATAAGGAAGTATTTTCGAATCTGTTAGAAGATTTGGGACCGAGTGGCTAGTTGTGGGAACTCGTCCATCGAGTCTACCAAGGCACGAAACTGGATAGAGTTGGTCTTTTTTACTCTGATAAGTACAATTGTTATTATCAATATATGCTGTTTCGTTTCAATGTTAAAAATACTTAAATTTTATTAGTCAAACAATCCATTTTTATTTATTTATTGAAATGAAAACACATCAATATAACCCACACGAACAATTTTTTACGATTGTCTATTTTGACGTTTAACATTGTACGTTGTTGACTTATGTGAACCTACATTTTGACGATAATTAAAAGCTTTTGTGTTTGCACTCAAAAAAAGTTTACAAAAACCAAAAATGAAATTCGTTTGGCTCTAGACGTGCGATGAGAGAAAAAACAAATTACAAAAACAGGCCGTTAAATGTCATGCTTTTTTCGATTCGAGAACTACAGAAACGAGGTATGTACATTAAACCGACTTATTTTGTATGGGGCCAAAAAAAGTGTTTTTGTTCCACCCCCTGAAATGTTCCTTGACTTGTTTTTTTAAAATAAAAATAAATAAATAGTTTCCCATTACATCCCATAAAGGGACTGGGGAGAACTTCTCACAATCACTGAGCTGTGCGCTTTCCAGTTTTCACTCACTGATTGGGACCTACAGTTTTACACCGATTCCGAACGGTATTTTGAGAAGCTTTTTCATGGCTAGATACTCGATAGTGTCGCCGTCACTATGCGAGGTGACCGCCGCCGAAAGAAAATTTGAAGGTGGTCAGAGCCGGGTTCGAACCCAGGATCTCATGTACAAGAGCCGCGCACACTAACCATTGCACCACCGACGGCTTGTTTTTTTATGATTCGCAAAATATTTCGCGTCTAGGATTAAAACCCCGTGAGCTGGACCGTTTTTAAAAAAAGGCTTTTTTTGAGTTTTTCAAAGATTTTTGATAGTTGATAGAACATTTGTTGGCATGTTTTTCATACCGTTGGATGCGTCTTTAAAAATGCTTTCCTATGATACTAATATTGCACATATTATCTTTAGTTAACTATCAATAATCTTTGAAAAACTCAAAAAAAGCCTTTTTTTTAAAAACGGTCCAGCTCACGGGGTTTTAATCCTAGACGCGAAATATTTTGGGAATCATCAAAAAACAAGTCAGGTACATTTCACGGGGTGGAACAAAAACACTTTTTTTGTGAGTCAGTCTAATGTACATATTCTTTTTTCAGCGCCCCAGTTTTCCAATTTTATTAAATCCAATGATCAATCTACAAAAACAAAATCTAGATTACTAAGATGGAAAAAAGGTTTCAAGTTTTCTTTTGGGAGCTTGAGAAGTCCACCTTGTGTGGACTACTGACTAGGGTGACGATATGCATCACAGGTGCTCTGTACAAAACTCTCCTGGTGCACTGAAGATACTGCTGCATTCGCTGTCGGCAGTGTTATTGGGAGTCAGATTGCTTCTACGTTAGCCACCGGGTTAAGGCAACTTTCACAATGTGACATGATCTTAGTCTGTCATAAATCAGTGTTATATGATATTCCAAACATTTGTCGACTGCACGGAAGCGGAACCACTATTCGACCGGAGGTATAATACTCTCATTCCTGGAACAAAGAAGTTGCTGTTATGGAGGGTTATGTGAATTTCTCCAAGTATGGTTCGAAATTAAATGGACAGGTAGGATATGGGCTATACTAGGGAACTGTTGTTGCCTCTATATCGCACACTAGCTAAGCATTGCAGGGCGTATCAAACCAAAATTAGGGTCATTGAATTCAGTGTATTCTCTGACAGCCAAGCGGTAATCACATCTATGGATAAAGTATGACTGAATTCAACATTTGGGCAGGACTACCGCAGATCTCTTTACGAGATAGTTCAGCAATAATTTGTTCTCCATATATGGCTGCCGGGACGTAGCAACTTTCCGGGGAACTGCAGAACGGATGAGCAAGACTTATTTGGGATCCTAAGTGGTTTTCTGAATTTATTTACTACTAGCCATTTTTCCGCCTAACATTTATAGGGCAGGTAAAAAAATTGCCGCAGCACATTGGTCAATTTTAAATTTCAAAGTAGCTTTTGAAAAAACATTGCCCAGTACCATATTTCATTACATCGCACTGTGGCTCATTGCATGTATAAGTACACTGGCGGTCACTTTAATAGCGCCCCCTTAACTAATAATATCAATGCATTGGCTGTTTTTTCACAAAATAGTTCGCTGAATTACAAAAACTATAACATATGATTGCTGTCATTTATTAGCGTGACTCGTAAAAAAAATTAAAACGAAATAACATTTAACAACTAAAGTTCTTTTCTTGGTTCATTTTGAATATTTATTTCGGTTTATATACTTATATCTAACACAAAAAATAATTAGTATTTGTTAAAAAGTACTTCCGTCCTTATTTAGAATGCATTCCTATAACCTGTTTGGTAGGGTATCCTATAAATTCTTCACTGGGTAAAAGGAAATGCATGACAAGGCTTGTTTACTTGCATCAATGAGTTTGGTTTTATTATAATACTGCTGCACTGGCTGGTACACCTTGTGAATAATCCATCCTCACACATTTTCGATAATGTTGAGGCCAGTCGAGTATGGCGACCAGTTCAACACGTCAACGTCTTGACGTTCAATCCACAATTTAATGGCTCTGGCGGTGTGGATAGAGTTCTTATACGGCTGAAATTTTCACTCCAAGTCTCCAAAAATTGCCTTCACCTCTGAAAATACCTTTTCCAGTACTGCTTTATACAGCATGACATTCATTCTTGACGACACTAACTACAGCTCTATGGTGCTATATTACTAAATGGCTCCCCATACCATAACACCACCTGCCCGGCTAAGAAAATGGCTTAGTAGGGGTTCTTCCTTTCGTAGGTCATGAAGGTATTAATTTTAACCATTAGGACCCTATAAATAATTTGTTTTATCAAGAAAAATAACTGGATACTACTCTCTCTACTCCACGTCAGGTTGGAACGGCAACAAATAAGGTGACGTTCCTTTCGGAAAACATCTAGGGGTGTTTTAATTTCTTTCATGCGTTTTAGATATGCAGCTTTGGAAATAATCCTTTTTACTGTACATATACCGGAATTTTTCTTTATTTTGACAGCAGAGTCGTGTGAATATGTTGCATGTTTCAGAATCGCTCTCTTATCGGCAGCCGTAATAGCACTTACGGCACGACCGGCACGATATTAGTTACATAGTTTATAGTGTCGCGTAAAAAATTGGAAATAACTTTGCGGTTTCTATTCGTTTTTTTTTTCGATATTTTATGAATGCATAGTCCGCACACCTTATAAATTTAAATTTCCTCAACTCTCAATGACTTAGCTTGGTCCATTTCCTTTAAAACTAATAGCAACAAACTGTTGATCTGCAACAACATTCCACACTTAAACTGAAAATGGCTTGAGGTGAGCTATTCAAATGAGCCAAATAAATAACTTGAGTTTTTGAATGTTATTTTGTTTTAATTTTTTTTTACAGACACGCTAATAAAATGAAACAATCTTAAGCGGCATTCAGGTATACCGAGATTTCGCAGTTTTTGAGATTTCGGCCGAAATGGCAACGAAATCCAGAGATTCTGCATACAGTTTGACAGTGCTGGAATCACCATTCATTTTTGAGATTTCGCTCTAAGGGGCCAGAATATGTGATGCCGGTCTGATGCAACGCTGTTATTTTACATCATAAAGCAACTATTGTATAGAGAAGAAAATTTACTCATGGAGTGGAATCCCAACAAAGAAAACGAGTGAAGCGTGTCGTTTCTTTGCTCGCTCTCTTACTCTCTTCGTTGAATATTTCAATACACGAGCAGTTTTCTGATGATGTTATTGTATCTAACTATAGAAATTTCAACTATGTTCAAATAAAATTACATAAAGTATGTAAAAAGTAGGAAATAATCAAGTTATGACGCGGGAAAGAAATGCGTTTGAGTGAATCGCGTCGACTTTTTTGGTTCTCTTCTACTAGGGTTGCCAAATTGCGGGGTTTTTTCTTCTCTACCTGTGCATCCTTTTTGTTTACATCAAAAATGCATCAAAAAGGATGTACAACAAAGACTGTACAAGTAGAGAAGAAAAACCCGGCGCAATTTGGCAACCCTAGTAGAAGAGAACCAAAAAAGTCGACGCGATTCACTCAAACACATTTCTTTCCCGCGTCATAACTTGATTATTTCATACTTTTTATATACTTTATGTAATTTTATTTAAATGTGGTTGGAATTTTTATAGTTAGATACAATAACATCATCAGAAAACTACTCGTGTATTGAAATATTCAACGAAGAGAGTAAGAGAGCGAGCAGAGAAACGGCGCGATTCGTTTTCTTTGTTGGCATTCCAGTCCATGAGTAAATTTTCTTCTCTATACCATAGTTGATTTATGTTTACATCATAAAGTACTAGTACTATCTGCTCCAGATGTTACAAATATAACCCGATTTTAATGAAATGTTGTACATAAACTTTTCTAACATCAAGGGTACTCAGTTTTTGAAATGGAACATATCATTCCACATTATTATATATCGCCTATATGCATTGTACCAATAAAGTTTGGTACTATCGGCTTCAGAGGTTACAAATATTAACCAATTGCACCAAAATTTGTTACAAAAATAGTAATTAGATGATAAGCGATCGGTTAGCCACGATTTATACTATCGGCTTTAGAGGTTACAACTTTTTACCACTTCCAACGAAATTTGATACATAAGCTTTTCCTAGGTTGAAAATGATCGCTCTTGGAAATGACCATATCATACCATAATTTAATACACACAATGTACCAACCAGGCTTGGCACTATCGTCTCCAGAGATTACAAATATTAACCGATTTAACCCTGCTGTTAGATTAGGACCATTTGGTCCAAATTTTTTCTGTTTTCCCTTGTAACTTTGGAACGGTGATATATACTGACTAAATTTTTCTGCTAATGGGGTCTTTTAATAAAACAATGTTATGTGCGAAAATTAAATTTTCTAACTTTATTCAGGACTGAGAAAAATACAAAATGACGAATCTTAGGTTAGAGGACCATTTGGTCAATAGTACATTTTTTCATTACCAAGCGAATGTAAATTCATGTCAAATATTTAGAAGATGTTTTTGATATGTCAAATACTTGCTTTAGAAATTATTGAACCAAAATAGTTACAAAGGATAAGATAAAATTATTATTTTGGATGAAAATTCCAGTATGGACCAAATGGTCCCTCAACCTAAGATTCGTAAATTTTTTCATTACCAAGCGAATGTAAATTCATGTCAAATATATAGAAGATGTTTTTGATATGTTAGCGGATGTTTTTGATATGTCAAATACTTGCTTTAGAAATTTTTGAACCAAAATAGTTACAAAGAATAAGATAAAATTATTATTTTGGATGAAAATTGCAGTATGGACCAAATGGTCCCTCAATCTAAGATTCGTAAGTTTTTTCTAATCTAACAGCAGGGTTAAACGAAATTTTCCACATCGATTCAAAGAGATTTCCATTGTTACGGCGTTTTTTCAAAATTGGCTTGAAGATATTGTAGGTCAACTATAATGAGTATAGAAATAAATTAGCTACCATGCATGTACGATATGCGTCTGTATATCGCCATTAAATTATTAGAAAACTGTTTCTAAATGACTTAACCCTTTCTACTTTGAATTCTAATTTTCTAATTTGAAATATTAAATCAAAATGAGATATTTGTATTATAATATTTGACCTTTATGTGCAAAGGTCAATACAGATGAATACGTTGGCTGTATACAAAAGTAAAAGGAGGTGTTGTTGTCTTTCATTTCTCTTAATTCTATTAATTAAGTAGTTTTCTGTTGGAACAACAAAAAACCCGTACCGGAGTTCGTGCATATGTATGAAGATATGATGTACTTGGCACTGTTTCAGAAAGAATATCAAAAATTGTATTAATATTGGTCACTATGACTGTTCGAGTATCGACCGACCGACCCAACAACCCTTTCTTATGACTGCAATTTCGAGCACCGAATAGTGATGAAAAAATGTCACAACCAATTCATATAAAATTGCTGAATCAGCACTGTGTCGCAACTTGTTGTGCGCTCTGTCTCTCTCTATCTCTGTTATGTTGTGCCACCCTATACTTGCTCTATCTTCTGGGTATCGTGATGGTGCTGGAGCTTGCAGTTTATGAAAATTGGTCTTGTGTGACCGACCCAGTGAGTGAGGATTGACTATAGGCCAATACATGCCAGGATCTATTAGCAAACATTGGCTCTATGGTATTTACACTTCTTCTATTCAGTACAGTTGTCGTCAATAGCACAAAGTTCGTGATTCATAAACTCTCTTGGTGAAGAAACCAAAAACAAATAAAAAAATCACTGTTGTGTGGCCTTTTTGAAAACACAAAAGTTGGCATGTACATGTCTAGTACACGTTAAGTCCATGTCATACGTACATTAACACTCGACAAAATATGTCGGTTGAATAGAATCGCCCATGAGTTCTTACAGGTTTAAAGATAAGGATAAGGACATAAAGCGAGATATATTAAGTTAAGTTACTATTAGACGGCCATTATTTTCTGTCATTTAAATGGAAGGCGGAAAAAAATTACATATCACGAGTTCATACAATAACATTTTGGGGATGATGCCCTTTACATAAATGACACGGCAATGGAAAATTCTGGCATTTTTCATAGCTGCCATTAACGGAGTTATTAGACGGCCATTTGAATGGTACGAAATCGTTTACCATTTGCTGTGATATATCAAATGGCATCGCAAATGATGTCACAAAATTGGCAATCAGATGGGACACCATTTAAATGGCAGCCTTGTGACATCGTTATGACGTCACACTGACATTATAATGACAGGAAATACTGGCCGTCTAATAGTACCTTTAATCTGGGTTAGGTTGAGAAAGAGAATTCGAAGCATTTGTGCCTCCATTCATAACCCATCACAGTGTATACACTTTTCTTTTTTAATTTTGACCAACCCCCAGGTTGTGACCCATATAAATGAAGGGGATTGTATTGGACTTAGGAAGTAAGGATAGGAGTAGGATGAAAAAATGAATAGTGTTTGTTGCCAGTTGCTTAGTCCACATTTGGACTGCTCTGCTGAAAAACTAATTCTGTCTGTCGTGTGTAGTCCGATCTACCCGCCCAGTGACAACAAACGGACGTGAATCACTGGACAACCTTGTTGTACGTACGGTTAATTACTCTAAACTCCGCTATGATGCCATGTATCTCAGAGAAACACTCCCCACGGAAATGTCGATAGAACAACCTTATGCGGCTCAAATTTCTACTACAGGGTAGGGTGGCTGATGAAAACCGCTTTCAAAAACAATTTAATAACTTTTTTTCTATTTAATGAGTCTGGTTAATTTTTTTTTATTTTGCAGATTGATTTTTAGATTTAACAGAAATGTATGAGTGGGACACTGATGCAAGAATTTGGATTGTCCACCGCTATCACGCACTGGAGTCCGTAGTTTCTGTCCAAAGAGGGTATAGGCGCACGTTTGGCGGCAATCCTCCGAGCAGATGGACCATAATGAGACTTGTTAACAATTTTGCCGAGCATGGGACAGTCAACAGAAGACCTTACCATCGAAACCCTTCTGTTCGGATGGAGGAAACAATCGCTGCTGTAGCCGATGCCATAAAAACATTCCAAGAGTTTCGACAAGAAGCTTGTATGCTCAAATGGATATAAGCAGACAGTCATTGCAGTCAATTATGCACAAGAATTTGGACTTATTCCCATATAAAATTCAAATGGCCGACAGACTGAACGCAGCAGACTTCCCGATTCGCTTGGAATTTTGCCAGAAGAGGCTTCAAATGGTGGAAGAGGGCGGAAACGTGTTGAGGCCCATTTCGATTTAAGCGGCAACGTAAACAAACAAAATTGTCGAATATCGCGTGCTTCCAACCCACAGATACTCCATGAGACGGAATTGCATCCACTTCGTATCACAGTGTGGTGTACATTGCTATCACGCTGCATTTTTACGGTTACTGGAGACCGTTACTTGAGCATGTTGAGTGAGTTTTTCTATCCAGAATTACGCGGAATGAGAATTTCTTTCAACTCTGTGTGGTTTCAGCAAGATGGTGCAACTCCTCCATAGTCCGGCATGTTATGACAGAATTGCGACGAAAATTTCGCAATAAGCTGATATCCAAAAACTCCACATTCCGTTGGCCTCCCAGGTCGCCTGACCTTACTGCCTCTGACTTTTTCTTGTGGGGTTATTGCAAACAGGAAGTCTACAAAGCAACAACAAATTTAATGAACTAAAGCAATCCATTCGAGAAACAATTGCGGCTATTCCTGTCTCAACTCTCCAAGCAGTAATGAACAACTTTTTGGTAAGATGCCGCACATGCATCAACTATCAGGGGGGGGGGGGATTTAAATTCCATTATTTTTAAAACTAATTAAGCTATATTTAATAAAATTGAATGAGCTTTAATATGAATAAAAGAAAAATGAATTTCATACACTGAAAAAAAAGTTATTTGAGTTTTTTAATGTAGCAATATTCATTAGCCACCCTGTATGTTCCAAGGATATAACATAGTTGGCTACCCTGCTCTCAGCTTTTGGAATCTTCGCTCCAATTTGTACACGATCTCGAAGCTCTAAGATGCTCTTAGAGGTACCATCCTAAATTTGAGTGTTATATTCCATCTTCGGCAGAATATACGTGATGTAGATATTGACAAGATCAGATGGGGTGCAGAATCTACTACACCGCTTTAAAAAACCCCAAACACTTGAATGCTTATTTCGACACATTAAAAAAGTGTTAATTTTCAGCCGATAACATGTAATATTTTCATGCTCATAATACCAAGAGCTTCAAATCCATCAATATATAAACCACCCATACACGCTGAAAAAATGACGTCTGTAACATATTCTCCCGAACATATTCTGCAGGAACCATGTATATGTTTAGAACACACTTAAAACATGTATATGTTTGAAAGTCCCAAACTCAGGTGTATTTAAATGCAAACATTACCATGTTTAATGACAAATATGAATGCTTTTTCTTACGCGGAAGCATTCGCGTGTTTCCCCCACACCTCCATATACCTACGTAGAAATATATGCGTATTTCTCCCAAATATAATAATATTTAGAACCAAATTATTTTTTCTTTCTTTATTCATTATAAATAAAATAAATAATTAATACAACAAATTAAAATATTTAAAATTCCCCTTTTTACATTTACTTGCTCAATTTACGAAATGAGAATCTGCTGCTCTTTTGCTTCTACTTGCTTTGTGGTCTCTCACGTTTTTGTTTTCAGAAGGTTTCAACTATGCCTTAGTTATCACTATGCGTCGGTACACGAACAATGCACATGTATACAATTCTAGTTCATGCAAGACAAGCGTGTATTAATTACTTGTGTTTTTTTTATTATATTTCACAAATGGTCCGCCATTCCGATTTTTTCAGTAGAGGCTCGATTTTTTCAGTAGAGGCTCACGTTGTTGTCCTTTCCAGTTTCTTTCCTCAAAATCGTTTCTCACTTCGGTAGCACACATAAATATATGGGAAACACATACACAAAAACCAAAGCAACATCAGAAACCATTTAAACGTCCGAGCGTTTGTTTATTCTTTTCCCAACGATCAAGCGCTTTTGATATCCTCTGTCCGTTGAACCATTGACGACTGAATACATGAAATTAAAACGCAATACATGAGCCAAAATGAGAAACACTGATTTCATCTGCAATTTGCACGCACATTCAGGAATATTTCTGAATCACTCACTGAGCGAATAATGTAAAAATACAGATCCTCACTTACAAGATATACACACTCGTTGCCCCTCTTTTATTCTCTTGCTCTCGAGAGAGCATAAACAGTGCAACAAACACGGCTGTATTTATATCACAAACACAAATATATTTGGGTCGCAAACACATATGTTATAATATATTAATCATTGTGTCTCAAACATGTAATATTGAATAGCAAACACAATGCGTTTGGGCATAAGTACATTATATTTGCGACAACCTCCAAACACATGTTATATTTGCATACAAACAACAAAAAACTAAAAATTTTCCGGCGTGTAACAACAAACATTACAGAAAATTCAAACAAACTGGTTCTCTTATCGAACATGGGAACATGTTACTCAAGTTATCTAGTCAAAATGAAGAACAATTTTATACGTGATCCAAAAGCGTTTTACAAAATTTGTTAACTCTAAAAAAATACAACTGACTTTCCAGTGGTTCTGAAATATCACAACGATGCTTCTGGAGATGATAGTTTTATAAGTAACTTGTTTGCTGACTTTTTTTCTCTACAACTTATTCGGATGCTACTTTTGATGATTCCAATTTGCATTGTTATCTAAACAATAGAGTGTTCAAAACCGAAACCGCAGAAACCGCTTAACCGGATTTCGTGCAATTAACCGTGTGCCGGTTTTTAAAAAACGAAATTGTCGAATAAACCTAAAACAAGTTATTAGATGTCGGTTAACCGGTTTATACTCAATTTATGTTAAAAGTTCTTACAAAATGCTGATAATTAAACAAAAAGAAAGATATAATTTTCAAATATTAATTATTTTTTTGAATTAAGTAACACGACATCTATTTGAAATAAGATTATAAACTGTTTTTAATTTCGCAATGATTTCATCATTCGAATAACAATTAAATAATTAAAAGTAATTATAAATAATTAAAATTAAAACTAATTAATTGTTTACACTTTATAAAACTATCATTCATGAAAATTGCGAAAACATAGGACATGATTTTCAAATTGAAATAACTTTAACTTGTCAAGTTTACATTAAACATGGATTTAAAAATTAAGGTTATTGTTAAATTTAACCACAGCTGTGAAATTTTGAGATTGAAACACCAATAATAATATTCAATTCATTTCCAATTCATCTTCACATAGTTCGGTTGCGTGTTAACAAATACTTTTGTTAAAACCCACACACGGGGAAAATATTAGTTGGAAATCAATTCAGGCATTGGAAATTCCATGATAAAGTCTATGTTTTGATTAGAATTCATAATTGTCAAATATCAGAATTATTTGCCGATGTTATTGATAGATTAAAAATAGGTCCTACTAAATACAAGTTGCCACCTTAAGTTGTATTATCGAATTTCAGTATTTCTAAAACCTTCTATATTTAAAATAAGTGATGTCGTATTAAAGATATCCATTGGTAAATATATCCTTTGGAGGAAAACAATTTAATATTTATGCGATTGGACGCATCGTTTCCGAGTTCTTTCTTATTTTAGCGATTTTCGATGTCGATTTTTTGAAAAAAAAAAATTATTTCATGCGAATTGGAACACTTTGTGAGAAACCCTTCGAAAACCGTAAAAATTTGCTATTTTTTCGATTTGACGTTCCGTTTACGAGATATAGAAATTTTTTCATATTTCGGCACGAAATGCGAATCCTGGTTATTAATAATAATAATTTTTTTTTATATGTATTTTAAAATAAAATACACAATTTTAATAAAAAATTATTTTTGTACTTTTTTTTCTATAAAATTCATAAGGGGTTAAATCATCACCAAATGGTTGTGACAGCCATCTAATTTAAGAAATTAGTTGGGCATATCAATATATTATTTGGTACAACCGAATTTGTTTTGACATTTTTCGTTCATCCAAGTAATAGAATATTCACCACTACAGGATAATTTGATTGCTAGAACAAAAAATCAATTGACAGATCACATTTATTTATTGTTGCTATGGCTTCAACTAAATATTTCAGTTCTTGCAACCAAAACTGAATTACAAATCCATTGATATGCACCACATTTGGTGATTCTGAACACAATTATTGGTAATCACAACTGAATAATGTGATAGTCCAAGGAACCGCCAAATTTTAGTTGGCTGTAAATATAGTTGTGACAACGAATCTCTTCTCTGTGGGCAGTTTAACAAAGAAAACTTAACATTCCAAAACAATTGTTCGTTTACAAATGAATTTTCAAACACCTCGAGAACAAAACTGAACTAGGTTTTCCAGAAGAAGTGCATATTTTACAGACATGGGAAAGTGTACGTTTATGGTACACCTGCAGTAGTAAACGAACATCTCAGAGTGTGGATGGCTACGGGTGGTTGTCGTAATCCAATGAACATTTTAAAAATTCAGAAGTCAGAAGGTTTTGATTGCATCGATTTTTTACAGGAAAAAATTTACCAATACAAAACAGTGGAATTATGTTCATATTTGTGAACCCTCAACCTGAAGTCTCCAAAATTGTTCATGTTCATGGGATGACTTCTAACTAAATATAAAGTTTTTAATATACAAAAATATATTACTTGTAGGGAGGGGTACATTGGGCCTATACAAATGTAAATTCAAAAAAAGTTTATTTATTTTCAAAGCATTTTCTTCATATCTCGCAGTTATGGTTTTCAAATATTTTATATATACAGATTTATGAATTTGGAACTACTACAAGGCCGATTGGTTGGTGTTTTTGTTGGAATTCAAGTTTAATTCAACAGTAATTCCAGCAATGTTTTACAATTTCAAATATTTTATATATACAGATTTATGAATTTGGAACTACTACAAGGCCGATTGGTTGGTGTTTTTGTTGGAATTCAGGTTTAATTCAACAGTAATTCCAGCAATGTTTTACAATTTCAAGTGTTGAATTCAACTTGAATTACACTTTAAATAAATACCAATCTCCAGCAAAATTCACCCTTTAATTCAATTCGAAGAATAAAGTTTAATTACAGTGTAATTCATGCATTGAATTACAGTTTAATTTAAAGCGAAACAAATAAGTCTGTGCGTTGGAATTCAAGTAAGAAATTGCGTTTGAATTCAAGCTTTAAAACAGTATTAAAACACTCCAATTCAAGCCGTATTTCTAGTCTAATTGCAAATTCGAACGAATGCATTGATTACTTGATATTACATAAAACTATTCAGATGTATTTAAATGGAACAGCATTAATACATAGAGAATCATATTAATATTTTATGCATAATTTATTACATCTATACATCTGACATATATTTTGCTCAGTTCTACGAAAAAGAAATATCAACATTTTGAGAGGTCCTAATTTAGATTTTGAACACATACTCACATTTTTATTCGGCTAAACCAAAGGGCATTTTTTACATTTAAGAGCTGTGATATCCTCTTATTGAAACATTGTTAGTTATAGCTGACATATGTATATTTTATGAAGGCAATTTCTATCCCTTTGATAAAAAAATATTTTCAATAATTCAAATAACTTTAAAACGAAATTTGAAATCAAGTTTAATTCAAACAATTTTCAAGCATTTGATTTTTAGACATGTTTGTGCTTATTGGGAAGCCACAAACCTATACATATAAAATATTTTAAAAACAGCAGTCAAACAAATTCAAAATTTTAATAGGCATCTGAGCATTGCCTGAGCAAATGGAAATTTAAAATTTTTTGATTGTTGAATTTTTTGATGCTAATTCCCTTGCATTTTGTATTAAATAAAGTAAAGCAAATTCAAAATCCCAACACTCGTTGTAGGGACATAAATACTGAGCCTGTTTTTTTATTCCCTGCTAAACTAATTTTTCGATCACTTTGTATGGGGAGCTAAGCGATATTAAGCGCTTTTATGCGGCTCTCCATACAAAGTCGTCAAAGATTAGTTTAGCAGGGAATAAAAAAACAGGCTCACTGTTACACAGATTTGATGCTATAAAATAAAAAATAATGAAGGTTTCTGCAACAATTTTTTTATATTCTTATTGGTATACATTGTATACAAAAGCAAATAAAAAAAATGGTTTCCCATTAAATCCCACGAAGGGATATGGGAGAGCTTCTGACAACGAGTGGGCTGGGCGCGATCTAGTTTTGACCTACAGTTTTACAACGTTTCCGAACGGTATTTATGAGAAGCTTTTAGTGTCTCGATAGTGTCGCCGTCACTAAGCGAGGTGACCGCCGTCGAAACATATGTTTAGGTGGTCTGAGCAAGAATGGAACCTACGTACTCATGTATAAGAGCCGTGCTCACTACCATTGCACCACATAAAACGCAAATACTCATTCGAAATGTCCGCCTTTGAGATCCACGCACGCCTTAAGTCGCACTGGCGAATCATCAAAAGCCGCACGCACTTCGCCCATTGAAAAAGTGACCACAGCACGAATCAAGGCAATCTTACGAGAATCAATGTTAGGCTATCTTTGTAAATCAATGTTAGGCTATCTTTGTAAACAATTTGTAAACTCGTGGGTTCAAATCAGGGCTGCAGAGGGTCATACTTCAGAGGAAATGGAAGCTGGCAAATTGTTTTGAAGCCAGGTCTGGGGCGTTTTTGGTTTATGGGCCAGCGCAGAATTCTACTAGAAAGTCCACGGCTGGTTTAGGAACAGGGAATGATTAAGTGGCTTCACAACAGTTTCCAAAACGATTTCTTGGTGAACTTTGGCCGCTGTTTTAGCTTTCATCTACCATATAGTAGTAACAGTCTGTGTGCAATACTACTATTGGAATCAGTGTGTTCAATGTTGTAATAGTTTTTATCTCCCTACAAGTATAATGCGCATCAAACGTTTTAGTTCGCGTCAAGCATATTGTTACGAATTTTCCAATTGTCCTTTTTAGCGATGTTTCGTTAATTAAACAAGTACGATAAGTAAAAAAAATTTTGTTTATTTTACTTGTTCAGTACAAACTTCACACTTTACATGCGTCTTTCTTTCGATAACACTCCGTCGATTTCAACTTTCAAACCGTGATATCAGCAACTTCGCGAACCATTTCGAAAATTCGACATTGACTTAATGGTTGCTGGTGCGATATTATCTATTTTCATTTGGCCACACTGTTCCCACGATATCAATAAATATTAGTGGTGAGTTGGTATGCGGTAGCTTCTCATCTTGTAACAACGGCATATTTTTAGGGATTAGGCAATCAAGTTGCAATATAAACCACAAACTTTTTTTTGATGTGTTAACATCTATAGGCACGGGTAGGGCAATATATCAAAGTGTACACATTCAAACAACACACAGCGTTAGCATCACCTACTTGGTTGTTGTACAAAAATAATCTCTGCCTGAAAATTTGTATGATGGTTTGATGCAGCGGCAGGTCGTCGTCGCCAAAGAGTATTGAATAGTATAGAGAACTAATGGAACGAATAGTATGACTCAAATACACTTGAGACATCTGGCGAATGATTCGAAACGTGTCTCTCCTTTTGTGACAACTTGGTCCATTCATAATTTCGATGCCTTTTGAAACATTTATGCTTTTTGTATGGTTTTATGTAATATCATTGTGGAAATGCTGCATTTATATTGAAATATTCTATAAAGAGAATAAGACTCGTTTATGCTCTTTTACTCAGACTCTTTACATGAGAGCGGAAAAAGAGTGCAATAAGTTCTCTATACTATTCAATACTTTTTGTCGTCGCTCTGTTTATGACAAAACAAAAACAATTATTTCAGTGAGCTAAATATTGCTTTATTTATTTTAACAATATTACATGTAATTTCAAATTTACTAACTAATGTGTTCATAAAAATCGAACAGGCACCGTGTAGCAAAAAGGTGTTAACACATCGCCCGTGAGTACGAACACTCATTGATATTTTTTTTTTCACTATTTTGCTACAAATGTTAGTTAAGTCAAATATGTACAGCATTTTTATCGTAATAATATGCTCGAAATTTGTAATTTTAAAAATGTTTGTATAATCTCGCCAAACATATTGTTACGAATAAGTAAAAGCTTTTGCTTGCTGTTAATGACTCTACTAACAGTATGTAAATAATAGGAGGTTAGTGCTGCGTCTGAAAGAATGCATCGTAACAACGTACCAGCTCGCTAAACCAGTAGCATGAATTCACCTCAGTAAAGATAATTCTCCGCATTCGAGATTGTTCTACAAAGATAAGCAACAGCAACAATGTCTAGAAGGTTCTTGAATTCGCTAGATATAACTTCATTTGGGTATGGTCAGTTGGTATAGGTAGCGGAGGTCTTTGGAATGGAGAGTTCAGTTTGTGATTAAACCCCGTAAAGTAAGCAACGCGAATTGATAGTAAAATACAAGACTTGTTAAAGTGTTATAAATAAAGTAAACTGTTGTACCATATAAGTAAAACAAAAGGAAGTGAAACCGTTGAAATTATCGTAATTTAAAACGAACCTTGTTTTATTATTGGGAATAAAACAACGCAAAAAGGACGAATAAGCAAATTCGTAACAATATATATATGTAATAAAAATATGATTGAGACACACCGTTTTCTACTTTGTGCATTTAACACTACACGAAATTTTAAGTCAGTCAATAGTTACCATACATGGGGCAAGTTAATTATATGACAATTTTGATTTCTAGTTTAATTTGAATTAAGTCTACAAATTTGTAGTTTAATTTGAATTTATTTTTTTTGAATTTAATTTGAATTAATTACATATTTTACATATTTTAAAAGCATTTGTTTGATGTTTTGGAAATTTGCCTTAAAATATTTTATATGAACAGATTTATGGCTATGAAAGTATTACGAAACAATACCAATCGAAAGTACTACATGAAAAATACTTTAAAAACAGAATTGCCAACAGTCTAACAAATTCCACATATTAAATGCCTGCATTTGTATTATCTACACGCTGAAAAATAACGGCCCCTGTAACATAATGCAGGAACAATGTACATGTTTGCAAGCACTGTTTTCGTGAATTGAAGACCTGCTGCATTTTTTTCTTTAGTGTCTGTCACGTGTTTGTTTTCAACAGTTTTCAACAAACAAAACCAAATTTGGGTCACAAATACAAATAATATAACCTATTTATCATTGTGTCCCAAACATGTTATATTGAGTACCAAACACAATAGTGGTCTTCATGAAAGCTCGAAAGAACCTCGTAAACTCGAAAACATGGTAAAAATTGCTCAGCAAATGTCAAAACAAACAAATTTCCCATACAAAGCGGCAAATAAAATAATGGAATAGCTAAAGCATATTCTTTTAATTTTACTTTGTTTATTTACTTTATCAGGCTGTTTTTGACAATTGCTGCATAGATACACTGAGCAACTTTATTTGGTACCTCATTAAACGCTTCGGGGCAAACTTACGCTGAGCAAAAGTTCTAGGTTTTCTTGTTTGCATGAATACCGCTAAAGTGTTTGGGTACAAGACTTATATATTTGCGACAAGCTACAAACACGTTATATTTGCACCCAAACACAAAAAATTTTTCAGCGTGTAATCTAATGCAAATTCATAATTTTTAAATTGTACTTGAGAATAATTATAATGCATTTTGCATTTGATTAAGTAATCCAAATTAAAATCCAATGCAAATTAAAAAAAAACACAACACTGTTAGATATACATGCGGGTCCCTTCAATATTTTAATGGAACTGAACTGATTAAGGCACAGAATCGACTAACGATTGATGCTACTTTTCTGCTTGAGTGTACAAATGATATGTGTTTGATATTCAGCTGGTGAACGTTTAGTGAATTACGTTACAAAAACAATACAAAAAACGAACTTAAACAGGATTTCCAAACCATGCCATATTTGACCATGACATTAGCTCATACCATGTTCATACTCGTACATATGTATGTATGTACTACTGATTGTAAATATGTACACTCTGTACTGTGACTACTTATGTATTATTGTGGATCTTCGGAGTAGTTCACCTTACCTGAACGAGTGTTATAAATTTGTAAAACAAAAACATTTATTTTAACGTAAATAAATGACCCAAACACAGTTTGAAATTATTTTCGCTTTCAATACGAATTACAATTGGCAGCAATTAAATGAACAAACAAACCTTGTTTGACATTTGAAGGTGCAAAAATACGAGTATTTTGAAACTGAAAAAGAAGTGCCAACTTTCTTTGCGGTTCCACATGAGTAGGGACAAAATATTACTCATTTGACCCTCTCGACTTACCAGTAGCAGAACTTGAAAACTTTTTCGAAACAAATAATATATATCAAGAGCATATGAATATGTATGTTGGAACACAAGTTACCAGTACGGATAATCTACTAATGCGGACATGACTTTGTTAAGCGATACACATTATAACTATGACTTTGTAATGAGGGAATAGCGGCTATCTTTGGTTAGACTATTTTTCAAAAGGTGATAATTGTTTATCTGGCAACACAGATCTAATGACAATCTTTTGTTCTGTTGCGGATCACTATTAAATACCCGCTTCTTTGTTCCCGGCTATAAATAAATATACACTTGATCCCCTTTTTACACGATGTAATGGGACCAAAAAGTTACGTACAAAAAAAAAACGTGTAAAAAAATCTGAATTTGCCTGCAAAATTGAAAAATGGTTACATTTTCAGAGAAACCCCGTACAGTAAGGAAACAAAAACAAGCCAACAATTAATTACACGATCAAAATTAAGATTTGTAAAAGTCAGTCATAAGACGCTGAGGAATTTTCTTTTTTGCGTCTTCATACATATTCGAATAGCATTCAATGGCTTGCTTCACTCCTCGCTGAAATTTGGCTGCGCGGTCTTGGTTAGGATCGTGTTTTAAAAAGTGGTTTTCCAAGTCAAGTGACTTTTCCAATCCTTGTCGAATTAAGGAACAGTCGTTAAAAGGAATAGTGGCACATGGGACTTCCTCATCCTCACTTTCTAAAATATCGTTGTCATCTAAAGCTTGAAGAATCTCATCATCATCAATAACAGAACTTTCAAAAAATGCATTGACGTCGTCTATGCACATGTCTTCAAACCCCTCGCCTCCTATGCTATTGTCAACTTGAAAAATGTCTGCAATTGCTGGTAAATCCTCACTTTCACTCTCCTTCCTTAATACGACACCTTCCCATAAATTTTTCCAACATTTATTTAAAGTGCGTTTTTTAATCTCTTTTATGGCATTACTAATGCACTCTATGAAATTTTTTAAGTCGAACGCCTTCCACGCAGAGATCACATTTAATTCGTTGTTTTCTTCCAGTTTGTTCAAAATGTATTGAAAAGAATATTTAACGTAATACGATTTAAATGTGGAAATAATTCCCTAGTCTAGGGGTTGCATTAATGACGTCGTGTTAGGAGGTAGGAACATTATTCTTACATTTTCATGTTCAATTAGTGAGTGGCCAGGAGCATTGTCAATGAGTAGCAAGACTTTAAAATTCAATTTCTTACAACGCAGATACTCTCGAACTTCAGGCACAAAACATATCTCGAACCAATCTTTAAAGAGGGGCGACGTTACCCAAGCTTTTTTATTAGCCACCCAATACACCGGAAGCTTTTTCATATCTTGGCCTAAAATAAATTTATATTGACCACAAATTACCAAAAAACATGAAAATATATTCTATACATACCTTTAAAGGCTCGAGGCTTCAAACTTTTGTTGACGACTAAAGGCTTCAATAATTTATCTCCTGAAGAATTGCTACACAGTAATAAGGTAATGCGTTCCTTGGCTACCTTAAAACCTTTAACAGACTTTCCTCGCTTCGCCACATAGGTTCGACTGGGCATTTTTTTCCAAAACAATCCTGTCTCGTCGACATTGAAAATTTGATCAGGTACGCAGCCGCCCAATGCAATTGCTTCCAACAAAATTGCAGGAAAATCTCTCGCCGCATCCGCGTCCGCCAATGCACATTCTCCTCTGATTTTCACATTGTGGAGAGAGTTGCGTTCTAGGAAATTTTTTAACCAACTATTGCTAGCACGGAAAGTAACATTTGCTGTAGTGGATGGCTCCTGTTGCTTTATATTTTGGAAAAGTTGCTGCGCTTTGGTTTTTATTGATCAACAGTTATCTTTCTTTGCGCATTCTCTTCAAGCTACCACACAAATGCGCGCTCCGTTTTCACAACAGCAACATCCCTAGCGTAAAATGTTTTGGAGGAGCTCCCTTCGCTGCTGGCCAATGCCACTTTCCTTATTCCAGTTTCGTTTTTCCTTATTGTGCGTATTGTCGCTTCATTTAAGTTTTTTCGTTTTGCGACCACTGCAACTTTTTCACCTGCATTTAAAGCGTCCAAAATACTGACTTTTGACGTAGAATACGTTTATTGTTGTAATCTTTATTTCATTGAATTTGAGGAAACCGCTAGATGAATTTTTTTAAAATTTTTTTTGTAGGTAAATCTTTCGTTTGATATACATTTCATATTGGTTGATATATTTCTAGTATTTTAATTTCTCAAATGAAAATTGTTTAAACACATACACTCAAACATATGTGTGGTGTTTGGTTGAGTGTTTTTGGTTGCTCAACATTGCTTAGGAACATGTATCTAGTAAAAAGTGAAACGAACAGCAAGCTAATATTGCTTGGCAACATGTATCTAGTAAAAAGTGAAACAAACATTAAGCTAACGTAATAAAGCTTTTTTGCGAAAGCTTCAATAAAGCTGTTGTAACATTAATTTTGAATTGTAAATTGTAAAACTTTCACACAACGCTTTCATACATGAAAATCTTTTTAAAATTTGAATATGATTTTCGATTTTAAATCAGGCTAAAGCGAATTTGAACAAAACTTTAAATTTTATATTAACGCGCATTCCACATTGGAATATGATATATGTATATTTTTTAAAATGTGATGGATTATTCGACCTTTCGTATTATAAGTAGGTATTTTGGTTATAAAATTAAAATGTTCGAGCTTTAGGTCTTTTTTAAAATATTTTATTCTTCAATATTTCGCTACCCATTGGGTAGCATCGTCAGGAAAATAAGTACAATTATTAATTGAAAATTTAATTTTAATTTTTAATTTCATTATTTTTTTTCATTTAATTTTTAATTAATAATTATGTTTATAATATTGAAGAATAAAATATTTTCAAATACACCTAACGCTCGAACAGTTTAATTACACTTAATTAAAACTATATATTTAAAATTAAAACGTAATTAATTAATTACATTTGTGAAATTTTGAGTTTACAATATGAATAAGAATATAAATGGTCGTTAAACAAATATATTTTAAGTTCTACATGTGTAATTTAATTTAAAGCAAAAAACCGAAAAACCGGTTCCACAGGTTTTTGCCAAAATAAAAACCGAAAACCGCTTTCTTGAAAAGTTGATTTTTCGAACAAAACGAAAACCGGTTTCTTGAAAAATTGATTTTGTGAACAAACCGAAAAACTGTTTCCAAAAAATTTCGGTTGTTTTGTACACTCTAGTCTAGACACAAGCGATAGAAAAAGTACCCAATATAGTTGATACAATCTACACTATCTTCCGCTATCATTACCTCCTCATCTTCAGTGGCAGAATATGAGTGGAGTAGTGCTGAAAAGTGTATCTCCACATTTTGAGCACACACTGATGTCAGTCATCAGATTCCCATTCTCGTCCTTGCAGGAGGGCAGCCCCTTTACTCGGCCCTTTATTCGAACTCCTTACCCTCTGAAAAAGTTTTCGTGATTCACCATTCATCCTGCACAATTCGGGTTTCTCACTCTCCCTCTGCTCTCACTGCCATTTTTTCCGCATAAATAGTTGATTGCGTTGGAGCGTTTGTTGTTAGGGTATAACATTTCATGTGCAAGTAACGTAGTATATTTAGGATAACATCGAATTTTTCATTGGAGTACCATGGTACTTTGGTGTATTATATTGCATTAAAACAAGTATAATTGTTGTAATAACTTTTGTTAGACTTCATCACAACCATACTAGTGGCTATCACCGTCTTATTAGCGGTTTCCACAGCCAAATTAGAGGTTGGCACTACCGAATTAGAGGTCGTCATAACACAATCGAATATAGAGGTTATTGCAATCTAATTAAAATTTGTTTTATTAATTAAAACCCCATTCACTGAACAGTTTTGAACGTTTGATCATATCATTTTATACACTTTATTCTCCTAAAGAAGTAGAAAATGAGGTGCTAATATTTATATAATACACTTTATATAGTGCAATATTTAGGGAAGTTCATTTAATTTATATGCCACTACCGACCACTACCACTACACTATCGTTTTTGAAATCCTAGCTTTCATGGAACACAGCCCCAGTTATGATGAGTTGTATCTGGGTTTGGACACAATCATTTCACCGTTCTATATAAAGACAATGTCTAATGATAGAATACTCCCGTACCTTTGACGTATCTCTCAGCACACCTCAAACGACCGACCTTGAAAATCTTCAAAATTTATGGCATGTGCTTGTACTGCACCCTGATAAATATATATGTACGATTATATTAATATAATAATTGTTTTTTTTATTTTAAACGCCAGGTCGATTGTGCTAACAGAATTCAGGAAAAATTCGGGTGCAGCAACCTCATTTTTTTAAACTACAGTTCCAACCGAGTTAACGTCTTATTCAGCTATTGGTCGTTACAAACGAATTCATGCCACACTCGGTTGTTGTAATCAAATTGGTACCAAATTCAGTTGTAACAATAGAGTTGATTCCAAAGTCGGTTGTTGCAACCGAAATTATGAAAAATATATAATTGGAAACTTAGCTCTCAGCACCGAATTATTTATGAAACGAGGTTTTTCCAACCGAATTTCAGTTGTGAGTTCTAAATTCAGTTGTGACAACCATAATTCAGTTGTGGCAGCCGAATTTATGCTTGCTACAACCTGTTTTCAATCAATTGGTTCTGTGAGATATACTGTGCATGTAAAGATTGTGTTAGAAGTACAAGCTGCAGGCATTCTATGAGTTTGTTCAAATTTTTTTTGTGACGATTTGCACCAAATATTTTAAAACTTGCAAGGGTCGAACAATATTTTTGTGTATGTAGCTTCCAAATTCATAAATGTATTGCTACGATTAAGTAAAAGCTTTTACTTACTCTTAATGACCAGACTAACATTATGGAAATAACAGGGCGATTTGAGATGCATTGTAACAACATACAGCTCGCTAAACCAGTAGCATGAATTCGTCTCAGTTAAGATAATTATCCACTATTCGAGATGATTCTACAAAGATAACTAACAACAACGACTAGAAGGTTCTTGAATTCGCTAGAGATAACTACATTTGAGTATGGTGAGTTCGTATAAATACCGGAGGTCTTTGGAACAGAGAGTTCAGTTTGTGTTTAACCGCCGGAAAATAAGTAACGCGACTTGATAGTAAACCATAAGACTTATTGAAAAGTGGCGAAATAAAGTAAACTGTTGTTCTATATATGTAAAATAAAGGGAAGTTAAACTGTTGTAATTATCGTAATTTAAAACAAACCTTGGTTTATTATTGGGAATAAAAGAGCGCAAAACGGTCGAATAAGGAATTTCGTAACAGTATCTTCACAGCTGGGTTGAATAGATTTCGGGAGCCACAAATTTGAACGGTATTGAAAACATTTTTGTACCAGCATGTGAATGACAAGCATCTGGTTCCCATACAATTGCACAAAACAACTTTGGTTCCGTCCGCTGCAGAGGTTACAAATATAGACCGGCTTCAATGACATTCGGTACTTAAACTTTATTTGGATCTACGTTGCGATATACATAGGTCCCAATACAAATGTCTCAACCAGAGGTTGCATATACACACAGAGAAGTGACTCGTTGTCACACCTAAATTTTTCTAGCAATCAAACTATCGTGTACACTGAACGGAAATGCATCGTCACACGGATGAAAATGTTCATCACCTTAACAACTTTTGTCATCGAAAGTGAGGTAACGTAACGTTTCATTCCCGCTATGAAAATGTGTTCATCAACTGCAAATTGTTCGTTACTGTGGTGAAAGTATGGTTGTTCCTGCAATGAATTTGTTTCAATAATGCAACGAATTTGTTTCGTTGCTGCAATGATTTTGTTTCATTGTTTCATTGAATATTGCTTCATTGCTGCAATGAATTTGTTCATTGCTGCTATGAATTTGTTTCATTAGTGAAACGAATTTGAGTCATTGTTGTAATGAATATGTTTCATTACTACAGTGATTATGTTTCATTGCTGCAATGAATGTTTTGAAGTGTGTTTGAAATTATTTATTGACAATTGTACATAAATATACTGTTCGTATTACATTGCAGGTGTTTTGATAAAAATTTATTGAATTTTTGTTTTCGAAAATCTATTCGCTAAATAGATTATATTCATTCCATGTTGAAACACTCGTCTGGAGAAGATTGTGGTAGTCGAGGGGTTGAGTGTTATTGTGACCGTCATATTCAGGCCCTGCAGTTAAAAACATAATTTATTGCTAAGATTTATATTTAAGATATGTTCATATCTATATCTGTATCCTCTATTCTACTCCTTTAACATCATTGTTTTCTTAAATCATGCAATTGTTGTTGTGTTGATGGTTCTGATATTTAATTGTAACGCCAAATCTCCCCGTCATTAAGCCAGTTTTCTTCAACTGCTCTTTTATTTATTTTACAAAAATTCGATTGGATTCATTTGACTGTACATTTAATTGTTATTATTTATGTTCATCGTACTTGAAACACTTTGTTTCTTTGACATCTTCGTTTTTATTTATTTTATGCACAAATGTATCTATGTATGTCTTTCGTTTTTTTCTAAATCCAAATATCAGCATAACGAAACAGGCGCGACCGAGTTATGATTAAAACGCAAAAACACGAACATTTTGTTGCAATTTGTAGCGTCACGCGAACACAAATGTTCAGTTACATAGTTATTTCGGGGTAGTTTTTCTGCTACCGATGCGTCACTTTCTTTGCTGTCGTGTTGCTCCTTGCATTCTGTTTATTTATCATTTGATTTATAAATTCACAAGTTATAAAAACGATCACAGCAAACACTTAAATTCATACAATGTATTTTCCTGAATAAAATATTATTACTTTACTAAGTTGAACTAATAAGTCTGTTTTAAAAGAAGTATTTAAATTATTCCGGCGGAGAAATATGTCTACCACTTTCGGTTGTTGCAATGGAACTGATTTATGATGTGTACGTGACCCACCACTCACACTCACCATTTTCTCTTACTGGCCTCTTTTTCACGCTCGCTCAATTTTTCGACTGCTTCTCTCTCTATACCATCACAAAAATTAGTTTCGTTACAATAACGAAATTGTTTCGTCAACTAAAAATATTGACAAACCTCCAAAATAACTAATTAATTAATATAAACTATTAAAAATAAGAGATAAACCAAATATCAGTAGTTGACAACTTATGCCTTTACTTTTTTTTAATTTTCAACCCATTTTTCTACAAAATTCAAATTAAATAAAATTGTTGCAGTAACAACAAGTAAGTTGTCGCAGCAAAGAAATGAAAAATTGTGAAAGAAGTCAAGTATGAAATTTTTCGTTGCAGCGACGACCAAATTGTCGGATATACGACACTTTTCACTATAAAAACGTAAAAACATCAACGAAAACGTTTCATCCAGGCGACGAAGCGTTTATCTTTCAGTGTAGTGGTAAATATTCTATTTGTTGGATCAACGAAAACTGTAAATACTAATTCGGTTGTACCAAATAATATATTGGTATGCCCAACTAATTACACACTTGAATTTAATGGCTATCACAACCATTTGTTGTTGATGCCATATCCCATTATGATTTTTATAGAAAAAAAACTAAAAAAACCATTTTTTTTAAAATTGTGTATATTGTATTTAAATATAAACAAAATTATTCTTATTTGTAACCAGGGTTCGTATTTTGTGGGTAATGGGTTACCCTGGGAAACCCATCCTCATTTTTGATCGAAAATATGAAAAACTTATAAAAAATGTCTATATCTCGGAAACGGAGCGTCGTATCGAAAAAATAACAAATTTTTGCGTGTTTCTAACGGATTTCGATAAAGTGGTCCCATTCGTATTGATTTTTTTTTTTAAAAAATTGTCAAAATAACAATATCGCTAAAATAAATATTGTGGTGCAATGGCGGCTCTTGTGCAGGAGAACGGGGGTTCGATCCCTGCGCTGACCACCTTACATTATTTTCGACGGCGGGCACTTTGCTTAGTACACCATCGAGTACTAAGCCATGAAAATTCTCCTCAAAATGCCGGTCGGAACCGGTGTAGAACTGTAGGTCCCAATAAGTGAGTGTAAAACCAGAACGAGCACAGCCCACAACCATTGTATTGGCTATAACTCGGAAACGGAGCGTCGAATCGCAAAATTAATAAATTGTTTTCCTCCACAAAACACGGTTCGCTTAAAGGTCGAATAGGTTCGTCAAAACCTTCAACCATTTCTGAAAACGGGGATTGGTTGGGAATCATTTATGTATTTAAACGTCGAAAACCGCAAAATCCTAGCAGATCGGCCTTTGAAGATACAAGCACTTTAATTTTTCAAATGTAAAATTTTTTTTTTTTAGAATTTAACAATTTTTTTCTGCATTTTTTTCTTAAAATTATTGATCTGGCAACATCTTCATTTGACAATAGTCAAACCATGTGACCGCTTGTCACTCACAAAATTGACGGAAATGTCAGTCTTTCTTGGAACATTTTTAATAAAGCATATAATCAACATCGGACTGTAATTTAGTGCGACGCGAAACTTTGTGAAAGTTGAACAAGAACATTCTTGTGGTAATATTCCAACCGAATTCTTAATTTTTTTCCTCTAAACTACCGTTCACGAAAACTTGTGCCTCTTTATAGTGCAATAATGAGACCAAAAAGTACCCATCAAAGCAATAGAGCCAAAATCTGTGCACCTTGTGGCAGGAAAATAGTGTTCAGTGTCAAAACGGAGTCACAGTTTCGGATAAATGAAAATTTGGAGAAATTAATAAAACAACATCTTACCGCCACTTTCAACTTAGCTGATGAGAGATTTCCAACTGGTATTTGTGGGACTTGTAGGATTACTCTTCAGGAGCGAGAAAAAAATATTCTGTTGAGACCTTTGGATATGCCAAATTATGAGGACATTGAACTACGGAAGAATACACGCGCCCATAATGGTGAATGTCAATGTTTAATTTGCTTGACAGCAGCTTTTAAAGGTCATGTGTACAATAAAACAGGGCGGGGGCATTTCCGAAGTACCCCCAAAATGATACAGACGTCCTGCGAAAAACCGAATGCATCCCACCCCCCGAAATTGGAAAACGCAAGCATTTGTAAGAAGTGTTATCAAGAAGTGGGTAAGGGGAAAAGACATCCAAGTAATTGCAACAACCAAGTCGAGGAGAATATTCTACACATTATCGATGAAATACCAGAAAAAAAGCAAGAGCATGTTATCACGGCCCTTTTGAAGCGCAAGCTGGATAGCCAAAGCACTGAAAACCTCGGATCGGCAAAAAGTAAAAATAGTCAAGTGGTCTTGAGCACACGTGGAGCAAAGGCGAGAGTTCAGCTCAATCCGAGCTTTGTCGAAGACACAATTTTCCCAGAAAAATCTTTAGATAATTTTCAACTGCACATGGGCTCATCGATCAATCAGATGAAAAAGTTCACCAATTTCTTGAGAACACACGTAGGAAGAAAATCCGTTCCCAGCAATTATCTTCAACATCTTGGTAACAAATCACGAATCTTCGAAGATGTATATCAAACCAAAAAATTTTATTTTGATGGCGAATGTGGAGATAAAAAGTCTGAAAGGCCCGTCGTCTATGGAAATGCTGAACAATTGTTAGAAATAGTTTTAGAGAAAAGGCAGCAAGTGGGCAATGTTAACATTAAAGTGATGGCTGATGGCGGGCAGGGTTTTTTTAAAATTTGTATGAGCATAATGGGTGAAGGTGACCAAGAGGACGAAGAGGAACGGGTGGTAAAAAAACGACAGCTCTATTCTGAAGGCGGTAGTACTTCAACGCAAGCAAAGCTTTCTTCAGTGCATAGGGTGATACTTTTATGCATCGTACCTCAAATAAAGGAAACGTATGCGAATATCAAATTATTGTTCGAGATAACTGAGTTGAACAGCATTCCGTTCAAATTTGTGTCCGATTTCAAAATTATTCTCCTCGCTAACGGCCAACAAACAGCCACCTCAAGTTACCCTTGCCCCTATTGCTTTATTTCTCTCCAAGAGTTGAGGAGTGGAAAAGATTTATTTCAAGCCAAAAATTCCGATAATACCAGTGAAACTGATAATTCTAATCTAATTTCAAGTTTAAAGACCTATGGACATTTGAAAAACGATAACATGAATTTCGCTCAGATTGGAGGAGGGAAAAAGCAAAATGCCAAAAATCATAACAGTACAATTAACCCTCCACTTTTCAGCGAAGATGACAATATATTTGTACTCCAAAAATGCGTGATACCAGAGTTGCATATATTGCAGGGATTTGTAAACCATTTGTTTTGGGATGGGCTTGTTCCTTTAGTGGGTCGTGAAACTGCACTCAATTGGCCAAAAAAATTGAACCTGGTTTCAAAGACTTACCATGGTGACATTTTTGAGGGCAATGCATGCAGGAAACTTCTCAAAGAAGCAGATAAATTGTTCGATTGGGAAATATATGGTAAGGTTGGGATTTTTGCCGTTAGTCCGTATGTCCATACATTCAAAGCTATGGATAATCTTGTGAAATGTTGTTTTGGAACAAGAAAAAATGGCTCAAACACTTGTCTCCAAAAGTACATAGAAGAGCTTAGAAAAAACTACAAAGCATTACAAAATGTAACAGTTACTCTAAAAATCCATGTACTATTGGAACACCTCGAGGACTGTATCTATTTTTTTGAGAATAACGAAGCTTTAGGATATTGGTCAGAGCAGGCGGGAGAATCGATCCATCGTGAGTTCCTTTCATTTTGGAATAGGTACAAGGTAAACACAATGGAAAGTGAGGCATATATGAATAATTTGAAAAAAGCGGTGGCTCAATTCTCCTCAACCCATTTATAGTAAATAATAAGATTCAATAATTCTTTTCAAATGTGCCTTTCTATATTTTGTGATAAACTAATGAGTTTATTTAATTATGTAATTGAAATGTACAAATAAATTTTCATTTCTAAATCCAAGAATGGTATTATATCTTCAACTTAACCCGTTTCCCGCACTTCTATTAAGTAAGTAGTATGAAAACTTGGTCCAATGAGTATTCTCCTCTATGTCCAGAGGTAACTCATCCATTGAACATGTTTAAATTGTCAAAAAATTCCCGGGGAAGAGCATTCGAACAGTGATGGATGCTTCAAATGGCCGCGTGTGCTATCGTCAAAACACGGCAGCTTACTTTGGTGGTAACTTGAGAAGCCGATCTGCTAGGATTTTGCGGTTTTCGACGTTTAAATACATAAATGATTCCCAACCAATCCCCGTTTTCAGAAATGGTTGAAGGTTTTGACGAACCTATTCGACCTTTAAGCGAACCGTGAAAAGGCTGTAAACAATGGCTGTATTTAAAACGGCATAACTTGTTTTTAAACAAATCGATAAAACTAAAATTTTTCGAATAAAGAATCGATGAAACGCCATTATGTCTATATTTCGGAAACGGAGCGTTCACCCGAAAAATAACCAATCGTTCTGGGTTTCATAAAGTGGTCCAATTCGTATGGACAATTTTTTTTGTTTAATCGCTAAAATAAAAAAATATCTATAACTCGGAAACGGTGCGTTCAAACGCAAAAATAATTACTTTCACAGAAAGAAAAATCGAAGTAAAATTGCCTAAAATTATTGTATGATTTTGCCTAAGTGCTTAGGCAACATAGGGTTTTGCAACATAGGGTTTGCAATATCACAAATAAACTTAGGTATATTTTATGTTCGAAAAATCATCTAACATTTTAGGCATTTTTACGTATTTATTTTGGAAATTTAACTACAGCTTAATAACAATTTTATACATATAATTTCGATAATTTATCGAAAAATGTGTTGAGTCTAGATTAATTTATTAGCTATTTTATGAAGTAAAAATATGAAAAAAATTTAGGAATCCATATGCAATTATTTATTATCAAATTCTAAATAAATAACGTTATTCTCAAATGAAATTCAAATACACAAGACTACAAAATACACAAGTTTCAGCACATTGTATTTTAAGCGAAAACATTTAAAATAGTTGCAAATCATTGGAGACAAAATCTTCATTAAATGCTGCAAAATACATCAGGTGTCAGGGGACACCCGGTTGGAACGAAGTTCCTTTCGCTATATATTATGTCCAACACGCCTAAGGCGCCTGTTGAAAAATACTGTAATTTAAAAGGATCTTTAAGAAATTATACTTTTTGTAAAATGGTAAACTTTTTTTATAAACTTTTTTATTTCTTGAATGTATTTTTTTAAAAAAGTATATTTTTGTAGGTCCTTTTTGTAAGAATATGTATTACATTTTCCCGAAAAGATCCTTTCTTTAATGAGAGGTACTTCTTTTATTAAAAGCTAATGTTTGTTTAAGAAAAGGTACCATTTTAAATAAGATGTACTTTCTGTAAGAAAAAGCCCAAGAGTATGAATTATTTTACATAGAAGTACTTTTTTTTAAGAAAAGGTACTTTTTAAAGAAGTGGTACTCTTTTTAGGAAAAGGTTATTTTTTTTAAGAAAATTACTTATTTTGAGAAAGGCTACTTATCTCAAGAAAAGAAAAGAAAAGGTATTATTTTTTTTAGAAAATTTACTTTTAAGAAACGGTACTTTTTGTAAGAAAATTTACTTTGTTAAGCAAAGGTACTTCTTTAAGATAAGGTATTTTATTTAAGAAAAGGTAGATTGTTTAAGAATATCAATAGGTATTTTTGTTTGAGAAAATTTACTTTTTTTTCAGAAAACGCACTTACTTAAGAAAATGTTATTTTTTAAAGTTCTTTCACTTTAGCTTTTGTAAATTTACTTTTTGTTCGGTTCAAAACTACAATATGTAATAAACTGGCTCCACCTAGAAAATTTCCCATTAAACAAAAAATATCCCCCGATATGTTAGTCTAGACACAAACCAAACCAAAAGTACGAGTGTAAGAGTAAATGTGCTGCCAAATGTAATTCAATGCTCAGGGTTACTTTTTATTGGTTTCAAAACTACAATATGTAATATACAGGCTTCACCTAGAAAACTTCCCTTTAAACCAAACCAAGCCAAAAGTACCCAATATAATTGATAATAATGGGTTGTAATAAAGTAGTTAAAAAATAGTTGTTTAAAATTTTTTCATTTAGCCCCCATCCCGCAACGTGCGATAAGGAACTTCGTTCCATTAAATAACGACATACAGATAATAATATAACTTGGATTTGTATCCCAAGATAATGAAGCAACTGCACCGCTTGTAAAAAAGGTTGATATCCATCCGGGGAAAAAACTGAATGGACTAGATCATATTGAGTGTGGCACCGGCTAAGGAATGGAAATGGAACATATTTATGAAAGCAATATGGAAATGATGAAACACGAGGAATCCCAATTGGACATACATTTCCCTTTGATCCTAATATTTAGCTTTAACTTGGGGCAATCGTCCTGGTTTATTATTAAGAGATTCCCTCCCAATGGTCAGCATGCATTCTTCTCGTGTGGAAATATTCTTCAAAATATTGTTTTTCAACAAACATTATTCCATTGTCTGGTATGAGGTAGGTAGTTATTTAAAACTTACAAACATTATTCCTATTCCGATCTTTCGAAATCTCGACATATATTTTTCAATATATTCAGTAAGGACTTTAATATATCGATGGTGTTGCGTAAAAAGGACCAATCTGCTGTTTCCAATTGTCTGTAAGATATTCGTAGATTATAACGTAGCAAAAATGGTTATGGCTATAGAAAGTTATGGTTGGGTTCTTCGAGCAGTATAATTATCTACCTATTTCGTTGCAGATAGACCCAAGCAGTTTCGCCCTTTTGACTTGTCGTGACAAGGTAAACAAAATCAGATCGGCCTTCGTAAAAATATGCAGATTGGCCCATTTTACTCAACACCATCGATATTTAGAAACGAAATATCCTTCTACAACCCAGTATGTGTATGTGTTCACAATATTTTTTCCTTTAAAAACATTTCGAAATCAAAACAAATTTCGAAAAGATTTACCTATTTGTTGAATTTACCCAGACATGAGGAATGAAAATTGTCTAAAAGCTTAAGTAAAAAATTGTACATTTGTAAGTATCATACAAACAAAGTTTACCTAAGTTAACCCCACAGATTAAGTTTGGGTAATTTTTTCTATGTTGTTACCTCCACCGGAGGTTTTAACCAATGGATGCCTTTCATAAAAAATCCGTTAAACTAACATTTTTCAATTAAAAAATCGTGGGTTTAAGAGATTAAATAAGAGATGCCGTAATAACGATATCCATAACAAAGTAATTATTTTTGCGATTGCACGTACCGTTTCCGAGTTATAGCCATTTTTATTTTAGACATGTCCTTATTTTGGCGCTGTTTTTAAAAAAAAATTTCTGTACGATTGGACCACTTTATGTAAAACCCTTAGAAACCTTTACAAGTCAGTTATTTTTTCGATTGGACGCTCTGTTTCCGAGTTATTGGCAGAAGGGCGTTTTAGCGATTTTTGATTCGAGAAATTTTAGATTTAGCGACTTTGTTTTAAAAAAAAGTGATGTCGTATTCAAGACATCCCTAGGTTAAAGCCTCCTGTGGACGTATAAAAACAGTCATGTTTTTATTTTCGCGATTTTCTAATTTTGGTCATTTTTGACAAAGAATTCTTCCATACGAATTGGACTACTATATGAAAAACCCTTAGAAACTCTAAAAATTTGTTATTTTTCGATTTCGAACTCTGTTTTGTAACCATATGCAAACAGTTATAGTTTCAAAATATCATGTGTATGTTAAGATAATTTGTGTCACCTACAATAATAATTCCTCCAGACAAATGTCGAAAATTGTTTGCATATATTTGTGAAGGCGTCAGTATTGACGTCAGATTCAACGATTGTGTTTACAAGTATCACCTCACCTCAGTTTATGGTAATACTAGTAACATACGATACAAAAGTACGCTGGGCATATTCGTCTTGTCGATAACAGTAAAATATACATGGACCTTAATGACCTTCTTTTATAGACAAATACTTGTCAACTATTGTTTTTGTCCAAAGCATAACAAATTTTTAGCATATTCTTCGGGGGTAGATATTTATACACTTTATTGTTTCTTAAAAAATTCGTTTCTTATTTTGTGTTTAAAACAATAGGTTTTCTGAAAAGTCCTCGTGTAACATTCATATATAGTTTCTCTTTGACAGCAAAGCCTCTTGTGAAAAATCGAATACATAACTTTGTAACAAGTGTTTTTTTTTTTGAGAGAAACTGAATTTTGATTACAGTGACTAATATCACAGTGCAACACGAAAAAATATAATCGAAAAGGGACACCACTGCGTGATAAAATGCGAAAAAAAGGACCCGTGTCTCCCAGTTTTGTCCATAGTCATGCCCTTTTTTTTAAGGGTCCCCAAAGATTTGGGGCCTCGGTGTCATTCTTGCAAAAAAGTTATCATTTTGTCAGGCTCATATCTTGCTCATATCATACAGAACAAAAATTGTGAACATATAAGATCAAAAAAATGCAAATTCCAGGTCAAAATCTTGAAGAAGTGATCATTTTGTCAGGCTCTTATCTTGCAATTCGTTCGGAATTTTGATTTACTCTCTGAGGGAAAGTTGTAGCTCTTGTCATAAAGAATAACAATTGTGAACATATAAAATCATCTTCAAGCTCAAAATCGCAAAAAAACTTTAAAAAATTCGATAGTTTTTAAATTGTTTTCAACTGTTCAGGTCCATAGATAGCAAACCGTTCAAAATTTAAGGAAACAATCAACTACAAAAATTTAAGATCTCAATAAACAATTTTCTAAATCATATGAACTTCCTAGGAATGATTCTTAACACCATTTACTTCAACATTGAGATACTATGATATCTCACCCACCGCAGCAGCACAGGCAAAGTAGTAAGCTCAGCAAAAGCAACAAGGGACGCAGCACACAATATAATATAGGAAATTTGCAGGATATGAGCCTAACAAAACGATCACTTTTTTTGCAAAAATTACACCGAGGCCCCAAATCTTTGTGGGGGTAAATAAAAAAAAGTGCATGACCTTTGGCAAAACTGTGAGACACGGGTCTTTTTTGACGTAGAATACGTCTTACCTTACGGTATGAGGAATCATGTCAGGTTTTTATTGTTGTAATCTTTATTTCATTGAATTTGAGGAAACGGCTAGATGAATTTTTTTAAAATTTTTTTGTAGATAAATGAAGATGTTATCTTTCGTTTGATATACATTTCATATTGGTTGATATATTTCTAGTATTTTAATTTCTCAAATGAAAATTGTTTAAACACATACACTCAAACATATGTGTGGTGTTTGGTTGAGTGTTTTTGGTTGCTCAACATTGCTTACGAACATGTATCTAGTAAAAAGTGAAACGAACAGCAAGCTAATGTTGCTTGGCAACATGTATCTAGTAAAAAGTGAAACAAAAAGCTGTTGTAACATTAATTTTGAATTGTAAAGCGTAAAGCTTTCACACAACGCTCGAATGCTAATGCGAAGACTCGATAAGGTAAACCTTTTTTAATATTAGGGCGGCCCTCTCAACATTCGCAGAACTTATTTCAATAAAAATATTAATTAAAATACATAAATTAAATTAAGTTTAAAAAAATTGAACATAATATTTTTTTTTAAACGGACTTGAATCAAATGCCGTTGGTAAATATAAAAATTACAGCAGACAGTTGTCCGAGGCCTTCGGCCACGGACTGTCGCTGCAGGCTGTGTCAGAGACACGGCCATTAAGTTTAACGTAGAATACGCCATCCGATAAGACAGAAAACATATATAACAATAAATGATAAATAATATAAGCAAATGAATTTATTGTTATATGTATATGTTTTCTGTCTTATCGGATGGCGTATTCTACGTTAAACTTAATGGCCGTGTCTCTGACACAGCCTGCAGGGCAGTCCGTGGCCGAAGGCCTCGGACAACTGTCTGGTGTAATTTTTTTTGTCTTTTATCACGTATTGGTGTCCATATATGGTTATCTTTCCATGACTTAAAAAATTACACACAGTGTATTCGAACACGTATTCTAATATTGTACTTTTTATGAGTTGTAGCTTCCATTTCTGATGAGGTTTTATAAATATTCAAATTGGTCAATACATCTTAATTTTTGTACTAACAACTTCTATTTAGTGAGATCTATACTTAATTTATCAATAACGTCGACAAATAATTCTGATGTATGGTAATTTTGAATTCTAATCAAAATATAGATTTTATCTTGGAATTTTCAATGCCTGAATTGATTTCCAACTAATCTTTTCCCTGTGTGTATAATGTGGTATAATAGTTTATCTTAGACCAGAAGTAATTAGCTTCAAATTAGGTCATATCGGACCACAGTTTGATACAACCCCCATTATAATTGTACCACCATCTAGAGTTAGGGAGTTCATGATCTATGTAATGGGGCCGCCATCTAACGATTTTTTTTTTCAACTAGTGCTTATTTCGTGAATGGTAACACTTAGCTCATGTCTGATTTGACAGATAATTAGTTTTATCCTTCCGCTGAACGAATATGGTTGTGTATACGCTTGAACAACGCTAGGAAATATTGCGACATTACTTTGAAAATCATGGTAATGTTGCAGATGCCGATTTTGCCAAAAAAAAGCATCTTTTCAGATGAAGCTCATTTTGATCTTGGCGGGTATGTAAACAAGCAAAATTGTCGCATTTGAGGCACAGAAAACCCGCACGCATGCATTGAAAAGCCGATGTACCCAAAACAGGTCACTGCTTGGTGCGGATTTTGGTCCAGAGGCATAATTGGGGCATTTTTCTTCGAAAATGAGCAAGGAGTTGCCGTTACAGTCAATGGCGATCGATATCGGGCCATGTTGAACGAATTTTTGTTCACAAAAATTGAAGAGGAGAATATTGGCAACATTTGGTTTCAACAGGACGGCGCTACGTGCCACACAGCCGAAGCTACACTCGATGTTTTGCGCCCTGTTTTTGAAGATCGCATTATCAGCCGCAGAGCAGATGTCGTTTGGCCACCTCGGAGCTGCGATTTGACACCTTTGGACTATTACACGCTGCTACAAAACTAAAAAAATCGAAGGAACTTGGGGAGAGACCTAGTGTAGGTTGTAGGTCTCACCGAGTACAGCCGGAAATTTTTTTTTTTTTGTTGTATACCCCCAAAATCTGATTTTACTGTTAAAAACCCGTTATTTTTGACTTGTCATACAAATCGATTTATTAAGCTGTTATTTCCCAACCGATTTTCGATCATGGAACTGTTTTGCAAAGAGGAGAAATAGAGCTTTAAAAATATGTAGATATGATGGTACTTTCTATAAAAACATATAGAATTTCAAGTGAGTAAACTTCAAATTTCCAAAAATTTTCTCAATTTTTCAACTTTGATCGTGATGTGTTGCATTATTTCATTCCCAATGGTGCTATATATATATAATATTCTGAAAGTGTGTTTAGTCTCAATTAAACTAAGTTTTATTTCATAACAATCGGAGTAAAATTGCAGAAGTTATGCGAAAGAAGAAAAAAGAAAATGTCGCTGGTGCCCTTTAATGGCGTTGTTACTCACATAGAGTAAAGTTATATACAGAATTTATGACTCAATTTGAATTTATTCACTATGGACTTTTGATAAACGTCTTGATAAACGTTCGCATAACTTCTGCAATTTTACTCCGATTGTTATGAAATAAAACTTAGTTTAATTGAGACTAAACACACTTTCAGAATATTATATATATGTAGCACCATTGGGAATGAAATAATGCAACACATCACGATCAAAGTTGAAAAATTGAGAAAATTTTTGGAAATTTGAAGTTTACTCACTTGAAATTCTATATGTTTTTATTGAAAGTACCATCATATCTACATATTTTTAAAGCTCTATTTCTCCTCTTTGCAAAACAGTTCCATGATCGAAAATCGGTTGGGAAATAACAACTTAATAAATCGATTTGTATGACAAATCAAAAATAACGGGTTTTTAACGGTAAAATCAGATTTTGGGGGTATACAACAAAAAAAAAAAATTTTTTCCGCCTGTACTCGATGAGGCCTACAACCTACACCATGTCACATCAAAAGTTATTTTTGACTGTAGCACCGTGTTATTTGTGGGGTGCCCTCAAAGATAAGTGTTACGCCGACAAGCCAGAGACAAGTGACGATTTAAAGGACAATATTCGTGAAGCCATTGGTGAAATACAGCTGCACACAATCGATAATGTGCTTAAAAATTGGACCGATCGTGTAGGCTACTGCATGGCCAGCCTAGGCAGCCATTTGAATGAAATTATTTTCCATTATTAATCGGAAGGATTGTACTTTCAAATAAAAAAATAAATTTGAGAAAATATTCACTAGTTTTTTTTATAGCATTTTAAAAAAAAAAAGTTCTTTGGCGGACCCGTTAGTTCATTTAGGGTGACCAGATATCACTCTCATGAACATAATGCACATGTTCGATACGGCAAGTATGTTCGTAATTGTTACGTCGGGGCACCTTAAATGAACGAGTTCGAGAACTAGTGAACGAGTTCGACACAAATATCAGATATCGACGGTTACAAATATTAACTAATTTCAACTACATTTGGTACAACAAATATCCTAAGAACAAGGACGATAGCTTTAGAAAGTGTTTCATATTGGTATATATTTTGATCATAAGTGGGGCAAGTTAATTATATGACAATTATAATTTGTAGTTTAATTTGAATTACCTCTACAAAGTAACTTCAAACAACTTTAAATTCCATTAGCAATTGTACTTATTTTCAAGGCATTTCCTTCAAATCTGGCAGTTTTAGTTTTCATATATTTTATATGTACAGGTATATGAATTTCAAACGATAGATACGAAACAATAGATTTAGCGGTACCATTGTCAACTTTTTCACTAGGTGGTTTCCTATATTACTGTCACATTCATTGAAGTTTCCCATAATTCTCACTGACGTTTATTCAGGATTGTTGGAAATTTAGTATAAAAAAAATAAGCAAGGGAAAATGTGGCAAGCCTAAATTTAGTTTACTACGCAGAACATTTTATAAATAATATGGAGTTATCACTAGCAGAAAGCCCGTTAGCCCGGCCAAAGACTAAACAAGTAGGAACGCATTTTCTTCGATTAACATCAAAACTTCTATTTTAAGATTCGTATTGTATTCTCCATTTTAAATGATGTTTGCTTTTGATTTGGAATCCAAATTTTTAAATTCTAATAAATGCCATATTTTCTTTTTATGTTTTGGGAACAAAAAATCCCGATTTGTTGCTTTCAGCCGCACTTAGAAAATTACCCACTACACTAAATATTTCCCAATCCTTGTGCTTCATCTATTAGTTTTCTTTATCTACATATGTTTTAAACTGCTACGAGGCAACACTAATCGAAGCCAAATACTTTAAAAACAGAATTGCCAGCAGATTCAAACAAATTCAAAATTATAGGGGTGTTGATTTCGTAACCTATACATGTTAACATCGACTGTTACGAAAAAACTGCATAGAAGTTGAGTATATTCAACTTGGCTTCACTGTCAATTTATTTATTTAAAACTCAACAACAAATAAAAGTACTAAAGAATACAATGTAATATAGGAGGTAGTTATTCTGCAAGCACATTGCAGCAGGATAATGTATTGCAAAACAGATGTTTGGTTAAATGAAACCTGCAAATCCGAGATTTTGACTGGTTCAGGACTTTAATGCTATGTTGGGTTAAAACACTATTTAAAACTAAACCAAGCTAAACGCACGCTCATAGCCCACTCACAGCTGCCTCGGTAGCCGTGATATGTAAAATCAAAGCCAACATAAGGGGAGTTTTTTCGTAGCCTATATAAGTTAACATACACTCTTACGAAAGAAACGCATATACGTTGAGTATAATCAACTTGGCTTCATCCGATAATTCTTCCTTTGTATTTGTCAATTCGTTAATTTAAAGTCAAACACACAACAAAATTCTAAAAAATTCAGAGTGTGCAGTAGTTACTTTTTGTACTAACGAGTTCCGAGACCTACGTGCAAAACATAAAGAGAATGAGAGCAATCTTTAATTTTAACAATTTGCGTATTAATTGGGATCTACTCAGATAACTTTACATTAACACTTCATTACATGTTGTTTTTATTACAGAATATCCCTTTTTTTAATCGATTTAATTGGCAAAAATTACTCCCAGTTGATGTGTTTTGTACTTTTGTCTTGACGCGCTGCAGCAGAAGTTTGAAAATCACAGCACGCAACCCAGTCACCTATCACCGTTTCTTCGTTGACAGCGTCTTCTCTATTTGTTCTCCAAGTACTTAATTGAACAGCTGTCTCATCGATACCCCCTGATCGCATTTCGCATTTTCGCACTAGAATAATGAAAACCCAAAGTTTTATAGTATTTTTACAAGCTTTCCACACTGAAGGTATTTTTGAAATCTGACGATATACAGCGAAGGTACGTGGGAAAATATATATTCCAACTTTCGAGACCAATAAACGGTGCAACGGACCAATAAACGGTACAAGCAAATAAAAAAGATATGTCGACAACAAATTGGGGACCAATAAACGTTATTTCATCGAACGGTATTTTGAATATAGTCATCAAAAATGGCATGTTGCTGGTAAACTATGTTCCAAAAACAGATCTCCAGATCAATGTTTCCCTGCAAACGGAGATATTATTACGAAGATATAAAATAGATTATGGAACTGCAAATTTTATGTTTCAACACATGACAAGCACTGACAAGTTAAATTACACAAAAATTGCACCAAAATATCATTCTCCTGGAAGTTTGAAATTATCCCAATTTTGGATAATTATCCAATATACAATAACCTTGTAAAACTGAATGTCAAATTTTTACATTCTGTCAAATTTTTGAGTAGCACTGGGGCTAGTCATAGACCAATACATACATAGATAATTTTATTCGCTCAATAAATTAAACATCATATGTAGGTACGGTGGAAAGTAAACATTGGATGGCGCAAAACCTGGGTTCAATAATACCAGATAGTGGCAATAGTATACAATGATCAACAAATGTACAACAACCGAATTTCGTGTTTTTGTGGCAAACTAGTTGTGTTAAATACAATACAAATGTATACCAACGATAAAAGTCAACAAAGAAGTGCAAAAAAAACATTAAAATTTTTCAGTTCTACACCAAAACGACATGAAAAAGTTAAGTGAACATATTTTGTAACTCCAACTGGTGTAAGGTAATTTTAAATTTAATTGCTCTCATTTCCACAAACCTACGATGAAGAGTGTGAAATGAAACGTCAGATGAGAGAATAAGTTTATCTATATATGTCTTATTGTATGGGGCAAGTGAAAATTTTGACAAATAAACTCACCACGCAAATGTCAAAATTTTACTCTGATAAAATATTATGAGCGATAAGACACAGAGCATTTGTTGGCAATTTTAAATCTAACCTTGTTTCGTTGCCCGTCTAAAAACAATGCACAAAAATATTTGTCCTCTAAGTAATCGCATAGGTAATTTTTTGACTTTTCAGTGATCTCCCTATGTAAATTTTTTTTCTCTGTTGGTATTTTTGATCTGTCGATCACGCTAGCAAAGTCGATTTCAGTAATGATGCCAATGTCTAACAACAATGCACTCCAAATAGATGCCGTTGCTCGTTGTGAGACGCCATACCTTTCCATTTAAAGTTTCACGTTTGTTAACTGCATGGTTTTAGCTTGGGGGATGGGGGTTTCTGGATTTAAAATTCGAAGACTCGAGAGTCCCATCAAGGGTGACTGACTCTTCTCACTTTCGATTGGCTGCTTTTGGCGGTGGCATAGTACAACTTAAATTAATTGCAAGCTTTCTTTCTGATCTTTGGTCCAAAAGAAATTCTTTATTTAGAACGCGGAGTTCTTTTTCGCAATGACAGCGTTAACGTAAATCACATTGGGAGGAAGCAATATCGAAGAGTTTATTTAAATTGTTTTTGAACTGTTCAACTGTTAATTCAAAATAATTTGTATGTATTGATTTTAAAATACTTGTATACTTTTTGTAAGACCGAGATATTCTGGGGACAATAGAGTGGTGAGTAATAGTCCGAGTACCAGCTTTTTTCCATATACACTTCACTTCTTTGATTAAAGCAAAAAAAAAAACACTTTATTTTGATTAATTTTCTTTTGAATCAATATATCCATTGAAGTAGGCAAATACTCCATTCGCAAAGGGCATAAGGCACCAAGAACTTGACAATTCCTATTATTTCGAAGAAGGCCAGCCATGCTAAATGAACACGATACCGAATTAGACTGATATACAAAGACTGATTAACTTTGCCAAAGTGAAAGAGAAATCCAAGCATACTGGTTGTTTCACATTTTATAGGAATAAAATCCCACATTATTAGCGCCGGTGTGCCCTAAGACCATTATTTGAATTCGATCATTTATATATCATCCTTGTTAAAACAAAAAGGATGTGCAAGTAGGGAACCCTAGTAGACCCTAGTAGAAGGGAACCAAAAAAGTCGACGCGATTCACTGAAACGCATTTCTTTCCCGCGTCATAACTTGATTATTTCATACATTTTACATACCATAGTAGCTTTGTGGTTAAAAAAAGCAATTTATACTTGTTGCTCTCTCTTTGAAGTGACTGCAAATGGCCATTTTGACGAAAATTAAAAAATTCGCATGTTTGGAAGCGTGTATCTTTTGAACTCCTAAACCGATTTTGGAGTTTGAGGTCAATAAATGTTCACAATTTTGTTGTTAATGATATCGTCTCATTAAAAATGTGGTCGAAAAATTTGCAAAAAGTAAAATAACCCAATTCGTCCCTTCTACAACAAATTGACTTAATATTGAAATCGACACTAAAGCTACAAATTGTAGTCGAAAATCCTCTTATTTGCCTCATATAAAGGGTGTTTTTTCAAGCCCAATAGAACTTCAAATTGTAAAAAAATAACACAAAAAATTTAATTTTAATAAAGTTTTTTTTTTTTTATTCGAAAGATCAATACGTGGCATTAACATTTGAAAATGATTTCTGGCATATGGGCACCGCGGCTGTTCTTGACGAAGCGCATTCTGGACGCCCAGTTTTTGGCCGGCCGTATGTCACGAAGAACACGAACAATGTTGGCCTCCAAGTCGTCAATTGTTGCTGGTTTATCAGCATAAACCAGTAACCAGAACGGTGCATTTTTCTGGATGTAATGGAGTCTGGAGGGTCTCTTGTGGATTGGTCTCACTCCATATACGGCAATTTTGCCTATTAACAAACCCGTTAAGCCAAAAATGAGCCTCATCGCTGAACACAATTTGGCGATAAAACAAATCACGAAGTCGCCTATAAGTTGCGCGAATTGACGACTGATTTTCCAAGTAAATTTGGATAATTTGGCAGCGTTGTTCAAGCGTGAGTCTATTCATGATGATTTGCCAGAGTATACTGAAACAAATAATAGAAATTTGTTTATTAAAATTTAATTTTTTGTGTTATTTTTTACAATTTGAAGTTCTATCGGGCTTGAAAAAACACCCTTTACTTTCCTTGGGTACTGAACAATCTCAAACTTTGAAATTTCGAATAAGTTGATTAGTTAATTTTTATGTTAATTTTTAAATTGCGATAATTTCAAAATTTCGAGGGCGTGGCGCGACCCTTAAAATTTTTTTTCCTTATTTTTCCTTTCGTAAAGATCCAAAACTACATCTCTTTCCGAGTGTAACTTTTCCAAACTCAAAAAAAAGTATGTTTTCACTCCATCTTATTAGGAATGTCAAAAATGAGAAATCATGGGAAGTAAATATATGATTTTTTCTTACTATTTTATTATGTCTCTAATTCCTGTGTGATGTTATTTAAAAAATCATTTCGTTTATTTGAATATGTAATTTTTGGTTATTTTTATTGTCGGGCATAATTAAATTCACTTTAAGTTGTTTTGACGCAATTGTCTGTGCTGTTATTTGGGCGTCATTTAGTCTAACAGTCGTGAAAAAATATTAGAAAATATTTCAAACAACATATTGCTGCTATTAATGATGTGATTTCTAAAACCTACACCATACCACGGGGACTGGGAATCGCTTGGTTGGGTAAGTAGTGCCGAACTATTTATTTCATTAGCCATTAAGAACCAGCACTACTTACATTTGAGTATCGAATTTAACATTGGGAAGTTATTGATGAGGGACAAGCGCCAGCACTACGATTCTCTAGTCACTATACTATCGCGCAATTTATAGGAATTGATATAAAAGGTGGAATTTAAACAATACATTAACTTTTAAACGAAATTTTTATATTTTTATTGGAATGAATTTTCACCTTTTTATTTTAATATTCAAGCTCCAGACCATAGAGTAATGATGTATAGAGACACCACTGTTCTCATCTGACATTTCCTTTCACACTATTCGTGGTGCGGTCTGTGCGACAGAGAGTTATTTAACGTAGATTGACTTAAACCAGGTGGAATTACAAAAATTGTTGACTTAAATTTTTCATGTCGTTTTGATGAAAGACTTTGAAATTTAAGTGTATTTTGGACTTGTTTGTTATATTTTATTGTTAGTATATGTTTGTGATATATTTACACAAAAATTTTAACGCACAAATCGAAATGCCGTTGCTGATTTATTGTTGGATGGTTTGAGCCATTGCCTCTGTCTGGTATTATTAAAGCAATACTTTCCAACATGCAACCGCCCATATGCAACACACTAAATGTCATCAAAATACTGAGGGAGATGGCGTCTCTATTCATCATTTCTCTACGCTCCAGACCATTCAATATTTCTATTAATAGAAATATAGTTTTTTAAAAGAAGTTTTGCTCAATGAAGTCTTATGAGTCTTATGAAGTATAGATATTTCAGATCTAGCCAAAGAAATCATCAGCGGTTGTTTGAAATGGTGCTTTTGAAAAATTCATCAAACTAAGTGAAAACAAATTCTCATTTGAATTGAGAATTCACAACAATGCAAGTGTTCGAAAAATATCGCAATCAAAACACACAAGAAAACATTTGCAGAAATTTCTTTCCATCACCAGAGAACCGTCGGTTCCCATTAGACATGCTTTTTATTGTTGGCCAAAAAGACAACACAATTCCTTATAAGAAAAAACTAAAAAAAATATCAGGGAGTTCTAAAAATGTTGTGGCGAGTATGTGGAAGAGGTGTGGAGTTCTTCTAAAATGTTGAAAGCTCCGACTTCAACTCCGCAATATTAAAATTCTGAACTCCGACTCCATATATAAGCTGGATCATGGTACAATAATATCAACATGGTAAACGCAGCAGGCGTTGTTGTAGTTGTAGGCAGCAACAACATGCATTTTGTTTTTGTTATATTCGCTTCAGGTGTCAAACTCAACACGAATACATACCAACAATACAAGTTTGCAAAAGAGTACAAAAACAAAATACATGAGTTTGACAACTGAAGCGAAATATCGCATGAAAAAAATTAAATTCAGCTATTCAAACGACTTTACTACCATGGGCTGGATGTTTCAAAAACGATGTACTAAAGTAGACTATCAAAATTTGTCTAGAGTCAAATTCGAGCAAACAAAACGAGTAACGCGTTACGACTCCCTGCTCTCTCTCTCTTACTCTGTTCATTGAATATTTAATACACGATCAGTTTTTGATGATGGTATTGTATCTGAAGATACTTTTAGACGGAAATTATTTTCTGCCATTTAAATGACAGTCTGACGTCAGCGCAAATGATACATAAATCAGGCCCCTTGACTTGATGGTCTGCCATTGACCACTTTCAAAAAATGGCAATCAGACGGCTATGGCATTATGTTATTTTTGTCACAAAATTAAATGGCAGACTCAGTGTGCAATTTTAATTTTTTTTAACCATGGTGCCATTAAATTGGCACGTGAAAAATAGTAATCACACGGCAATGTCATATCTTAATACAATGGCAATCACAACCTTTCAAAATACATACGTTCGTGCCATTTTTCTGGTTTGCGATCACATGGCAATGGCATAGACGAAAACATACATAGATACATTTATTCTCTCAATAAATTAAACGTCATAGGTACGGTGGAAAGTAAACATTGGATAGTGGAAAACATGGGTTCAACAATACTAGATAGGGGCAATAATAGTAAACAACGTCCAACAAAGGAACAACAACCGAATTTCGTGTTTCTGTGGCAAACTAGTTGTGTTAAATACAATACAATTGTATACCAATGATAAATGTCAACAAAAAACTGCAAAATACATTTAAATTTTTCAGTTCTACACCAAAACGATATGAAAAAGTTAAGTGAACATATTTTGTAACTCCACCTGGTGTAAGTTAATTTTAAATTTAATTGCTCTCATTTCCACAAACCTATGACGAAGAGTGGGAAATGAAACGTCGGATGAGGGAATAAATGTATCTATGTATGTATTCGTCTATGGGCAATGGCAGCTATTGTCATTTGATGTGCTTTTATCAACGACAACTTTAGACGTGTTGTGAACTTTTTCAATTATATTAATTTAATTGAATAAAACTTAAATTTTCACAAAAATGTGGAGAAAATATGATGCTGAGATGTGGCGATTTTGGCACTGTCGAAACCGACGAAAGCGCAGTGTTTGGCAAAAAAATGGTTGGGCCGTCGCGAAAAGTACGTGGTTTGCTCTCAATTCTTGAGTTGCGTGAAGAAGAACCAGAAATATATCGGAATGCCGTTTCTGTTTCAACCGCTCAATTCGATCATCTGCTGGCTTTGGTAAATCCGAGTATCGAAAAAAAGATACAAATATGAGGGCGTGCATTCCAGCAGAAACCAGACTGGCACTAATGCTGTGCTATCTGGTCACAGGCGAAAACTTTAATTCGTTGCGATACCTTTTCCGCAGTTCGCCGCCATCAATTTCTCTAATAATTCCCCAAGTTCTCGACGCTATTTACAAGGTTCTTGTTGCTGACTTCATTAAGGTGATTACTGAGAGTGAAGTAGTTATTGAATATAACCAATAGGTTCATATTTTTTATATCCCTGCAAATATTCCGAAGAACTATTTTAAATTTCAGATAACTGGGCTATATGAAATTCCAGTTCCAATCCAAAGGGGGCGCCAATAGATTGTACTTATCAAAAAAACACTTGTCAGATAGCTGATATCGACAACTAGAACGATACAGTAGAAATCATATATTCAAAATTAGAGTGGCTCAAAATTACCATTTAGATATTTTTCAAATTTCATTGCATAATCTCCGAATCTACTGGCTAGACAACAAGACTAATGATGCTTAAGCCAAGTGTCCACTATAGAGTTTTTTTGGTAGAGTGTAGAGCGTATACTGTAGAACTCTACCTGCAGTGTGTACACTAGAGCTTGACTCTACCACTCTACTACTCTACGTAGAGCCGCTATAGATAAATTTTTAGTAGAGCTCTACCATGTTTTTTTTCTTTTTTCTCTACTGTAGAGTCGCATGATAGAGCGCATTTGCCGCAATGGCCGCCATCGATTTTGACATTTTGGGTTTGTTTCTTTCTCTCACGGAGAGACAAAGTAAAAATAAATGTCAAATTGCGATGGCATTTAATCAGAGACCTGCGCCAACAAAAATAATAGGCAGCAGATGAGTAAAACCAATGGCGGCGGCGGCTCAAAGCCTGTTGTGAGCCGAAATCTGCATGACTAGACAATTTTTAACGGTTCATACAAAAAATGCACTTAAAATGCAAATATAATTTCGTTTCTGAGAAAAATGCAACACTTTTTTAAAAATATTTGTTCCAAATAATGTATTTATAAATTAAATGTTTGCAGCCGCCGGCGCTGACAATTTTTCGAGGGCGTCGACTGCTTAATTTTGTCGTCGGAACGGCTCAGCAAGCAGTTTGTTGATCGGCATAGGTCTCTGCATTTAGTTATCAATAAATGTTTATTGTCGAAACATAAACAAGGGGAAATAGTACGTTTATTGTTTAAGTTAACAAATTTGTCCGCAATAAAATATAGAAAGAAACATTTAATTTATCATTGTTCAGTCAAAACAAATTAAACAAAATGAGTTGCCGCCAAAAACAAGCTGCTGCTGCCCTTGTAGTATTCCTGGAAGATGAGAAAGGCAAGAAACGACAATGCTGGGAGCGAGATTGGATTGCGAAAAGAAAACAGAATGCTGGATTGTATCGTGAGTTGTTGAATGAACTCCAGGAAGGAGATGCAGCTGCTTACCAAATTTTTTTTCGAATGTCGTATTCGAATTTCAATTCGTTGCTTCAAATGATTGCACCGATAATCCAAAAGCAAGACACACACTTGCGACAATCGATTCCTGCCGGAGAAAGACTTGCTGTGACTTTAAGATTTCTTGCTACAGGTAAATCAATGTTGTTGAATGGAATTAAATGAATTTTGAATTAAGTTCTTTGTACATATTTTTCAGGTGACAGTTATCATTCACTGATGTACCTTTATCGCATTCCTGTTTGTACGATAGGAAGAATAATTCCTGAAGCCTGTAGTGCCATTTATCAAGTGTTGAAAGATAAATATTTGAAAGTAAATGTATTTTAAGCATACATTTACTTTAATCAAATATCTCTGATCTACGCAAACATTTTACCACCGACAAAGATTGCTGCGCTGGGTTAAAAAAGTTATTTTGTTTCCCTCGCTCCTTCCGCTCCTTCCTACTTGAGATATAGGCCTTTAAAGCCTGTATTTGGACTTGCGGACAATTGTTTTATTTTATTCTTTATCAGCGTTTTATGCCCTATCAGGGGAAAAAATAGGCGATATTTGACTAAAGTAAATTTATTACGTATGTTTTTTAAAATTATTTACATATGTCAGTCGAATTATAATATTTCTGATACGTCATCGAACATATTTGGTGACAATATTTGTTGTGCCTGATTGGAGAGGCTGTTTCTATTGTCATAGTTGCAGATGATGCATTCGCATTGAAGCCGTACATTATGAAACCATACCCGCTTCGTGAGTTGAGTGGCCCACAACGCATCTACAATTATCGCCTTTCTAGAGCTAGACGAGTCGTCGAAAATCTTTTCGGAATAATGTCTGCTCGATTTCGCGTGCTCTTGAAGACAATAAATTTGGACGAAAGAAAAACCACTAAAATTGTGTTGGCAATCAGTGCGTTGCATAATTTTTTAATAACCGAAGCGGATACCAGATATGCAACATCAATTGAATTCGATCGTGAGGAAGACAATGGCGAAATTATTCCGGGCAGATGGCGAAACGAAGTGAATAGTGAAATAGGGGCGTTGACCACAGAATATTGCAGAAATGCACCAAGAGATGCGAAACAGATCCAAGACACATTCAAAGATTATTTTGTGAGCTCGGCAGGAGAAGTGCCATGGCAATACGGACATATTTAACTCCATTGTATATCCATTTGTATTTCATTAGTTACATATGTATATTAAATAAAATTTGGAATAATAAAGTAGTAAAACGATGTTGAATAAACGAACGAATCGGCTAAAACTTACAACGTAAATAAAATGTACTTCAAGGGTCAAATGAGGAAATGCATTTAGCAAATTCGTAAAGAAACGTGAAGAATGAATATCCGAAATAATGAACTCATTTGACTTATAACATTCGTATTAATTAGGGTTCCATTTCAGCCGATTCGTTCGTTTGTTCGAATTAGTTTTATGAAAACGGAACGTTAATCTTGTAGTTAGTTACTCACTAAATTCGAAGTACTGCGGCACGACTGACCACCATTCGTTAGGAACTTCAATGCGTCGAAAAATTCCCAACGAGGCACGTACAGTTCAACAGTTCCAGAACCACTTTTCTTTACTTTAAATTTTCGCAGTTCAGCATTGCATTGGCATCGAAGGTTATGTAATTTGGCCGCTACTTCTGTGGCATCAATTTGCATACTATCAGCGATTTCGCTTTGAAGATTTTGTTTGTGGTTGCTATTCGATGAAACAACCGATGGAAACATACAAAAATCAATAAATTGAGTGGCGCAAAAACAATAATTCACTTACCGATTGGAGTACAGTTGACTTGAAACGTTCCATAAATCACTGTGCGATTCGAACAATGCAATTAATTCCAATGTTTTCTCTTTCGTCCACAAACTGGAATTACATTTTCCGCGTGATATTTTCGCTGCCGATGTCATATAACGCGATAGACTGCCGGTTTTAATTATTTAAACTATTTTAATTTAAAAATAAAGAAGCACAGCAAATCTCAACGCAAATTAATGTCAATAATTTTTCAATAGAACTGTCATTTCGTTGAAACAATACAAAATTTGAATGTAGATACGTTGGAATATACAAAGAACTCTACTGTAGAGAGAGAAAAACTATCAAACAGTTTTGATAGAGCGTAGAGTATATGCAGATCTCTACCTCACACACATAAATAGTGTATACATTGTAGAGTTTTATGGGCGAAAGAAGTTTCGCGTAGAGTTTGTAGTGAGCTCATGTAGAGCGCTCTACATGGTGTATACACTTCTCTACACGTCTCTACGAGAGATTTTTCTCTACCTCTATGCAAAAATCTCTATAGTGGACACTTGGCTTTACAATATCACTATGCAAGAATTAAATAAAATTAATATTTTTTCAAATGAATTGGACATCGGTGGTGCATTGGTAGTGTGCGCGGTTCTTGTACATTCGATTCCAGCTCTGACCACCTAACGTTTCTTTCAATAGCGGTCACCTCACTTAGTGACGGCGGTTTAACAATGAAAAAGCTTCCCAAAATACCGTTTGGAATCGGTATAAATCTGTAGGCTCTAATCAGCGCACAGTTCACTGGTTGTGAGAAGCTCTCCACAATCCCTTTATGGGATGTAATGGGAAACCATTTTGTGTTTTTTTATATGTTCAAAGAACCGTATACTATCGTAGTGATTGTGTACGCCAGTTCAAAATGGTAGGGTACTGTATACGGATTGTCACACATGCAGATGTCCTAAAATAGGGTATAGCATATGAGTAAGTCCAACGTACAGTGGGGCCGATTGAAAAATACACTATAAGAATATCACAACTTTTAAACTATTGTTCTGATCATTTTGGAATGTTCTTAGTAGAGGAGGAGTCAGGCTTTTAGAAAATTGTATTCAGAGGCAACTTGTGTCAACGAAAAGAATATTTCTGAACACACCTCTAAATTGCGAACACTTCAATAAAGAGTACACTGTAAAAATTATGAAGTTATCTAAAGCCGTTTGGAATTGCCGACTTCTCAAATTTTAAATTTTTTTTCAACCTGTAAAAAACGCGATAGATTCCCGAAAAGTTACCATGATTCATTCGGAATTTTCTTTAGATTTTTCCAATCTTTTAAAAATTTGATTTAAACTATATCATTACATATTGATGGTATGCTACCAATTTGTTTTTATGTTATACACCAATGCACGGCCAATTAAATTTAATTAAGATTTTTTCCAAATTGTAAAAAAGGAAAAATTTGTAACCCAAAAAAATTTCCTATGAAAATACGACTCTTTTTTAAATATTAAGGTCTCCTGAGCTCATTTATGCATAGGATCTATTTCGTTTTAGGCGTGTATTTAAGAACATTTTAATCTACAATAAAAATACAAATTTTTTTAAAAACACCGAGAGAAATTTTTTCCAAACATCGAAAATGAAAAATTTGTTAAACAATTTAACGATTTCAGAGAATGCTGACTGTAGGGTGCATTTCTAAATGATCATTATTTTACATTAAATATACATATTTTTTACAAAGTCCACTTGACTCAGCAATTGAAGGCAAATGACCATTCTCTTCTCAGGCTTCTCAGTATGGGCCTTAAAGAAGCTCATTCATATCATATTTTTCGGATGATTCGCATTTTCATCTCAGCGGATATGTCAACAAACAAAATTGCAGCATCTGGGAAAATCCGCATATCACTGTCGAGAAGCCAATGCATCCACAGAGAGTGACCGTTTCGTTTGGATTTTGGAGTGGTGGCATCATTGACACATTTTTCTAGAAAATTCTATTGGATGCGCCATTTCAGTCAGTGGCTAGCGCCACAAAGTCATGATTGCGGACTTTTTATGGGACGAGTTGAAAGATATGAATTTGGTTTGTAGTACAAAATATTGTAAATAGGTATCGCTTTTTGATGTGTTAACATCTACAGGCGCGGGTAGGGACTAAATTCACAAAGTGAATACATCCAAACACTTTTTGTCCGACTGCGATCAAACAGATTGTCAGACTTCGATCACACAGATTGTCCGACACGCGATCACAGATTGTTTGGTGTTAAACTCCTCCGAAACGGCTGGACCGATTTGTATGAAATTTTGTGTGCATATCGGGTAGGTCTCAGAATTGGCCAACATCTATTTTTCATACCCCTAAATGATAAGGGTGACCCACCCCTATGTAGAACACAGATTTGTCCGACTGCGAGAAATAACACAGTGATGTAGCGGCAGCGAATAGTTCTTTTGTGGCAGCGAATAGGTGTCTCTCAGAGTAAAGAGAATGTGGTTATACGTACTCGAATATAAAAATCAGATAGCAAGAGAGCAACGAAAATTGTGTGAACTTGTGTAGCGTATGTACGAACATAATAATGTATGTATGTGCATGTGTCTGTTGCACGTGCTTGCACTGGTCTTTAAATAATTTTAAGTATTAATATTATTTAAATGTAATGTCATCATATGATAGAATGCTGTTTTTTATTTTCCAATGTAACATTTACTCATGTGTTCAAAGAAATCGAACAGGTACCGTGTAACGAAAAGGTGTTTACACATCGCCCGTGAGTTCGAACAGTCATTGGATTTTGTTGTTTTTTCATATCAAATGTGTGAATTCATTAGTGGGTATCACATCATTGAATACTTTTGTCGGCAGGACGAAGTCTGCCGGGTCAGCTAGTTTCTAATAAAGCTATAATATACCAAACGAACTTAAGTTTAGTTCCTTTTATTTAGTTTTTAAAACATGCTTGTATTTGGACCACCCGTATAAATTATATCCAATTTACTTGGATTTCATTCATTTTATATCATATATGAGATAGAAATTTAAATATGACATTCATTATAAATATAATATTGTGGATAATAAAATTACCACATACTCGTATAACAAGGACATCCTGGTCAAAATGTGTACTTTCTCTTAATTATAAAAATATACATATATAGTGGCGTGTTGTTGTATATACGACCTTCTGTCAAACCTGTGGACTGCAATAACATTTAAAGGAGTTCAAAATTGTAACCTTTAAAATGTCCATAAACATTTACACAAACGTGAGTATTTAGTTTGCGTTGCTATTGTACTGCAGTTGTCATTATATTTCAAGAGAACTATATGAACTTTTACTTGAAAACAATAGGTAAAAGAAACAAGTGACCGAGTTGGTCAGGTATAGAGTTGGAGGGTAAATATCGACCAAATAATACCCTAAACAAGCGTGACTAAAAGATGAATACTTTATTCTGGCTATACAGGTACTGATGTTGAATTGTTGATATATTTTTATTTGATTCTAAGGTTATTTTGTTATTCCCGAAAACATAAAAGAACATTCTAACAGCCACAAGTAATTTTAAATAAAAAAAATTTATAAAATAACTGTTTTGGTTTTTCCAGAATCTTCAGTTCAATCCATAAAGTAAGATATAAAGAGTATGTATTCTCGTCGAAAGTCAGTTTTTTATGCCAGTTTTTGTCTGCCAGAATTTGGACGAAATACAAATAAAAATTAAAGAACATTGTAGTGTTCTTCAAATTAAAACTAATTTATTGCATATACAGTTATTTTAAAAGTCATAAGTATCAATAAAATTAAATTTAAAGTCAGTTTTTCACTTCACATGTCGCTCCTTCTCTTTAACATTCTATCATGTATTAAATGTGCAGCTAGGAGGTCGATCAGATGTGTAATAGCAACCCTCTGGTTCAATAAATCTTCACGTTGCAATATCGTCAGCTGACAAGCAAAACAGCGAAACTACAATATATTTCTTTTATAAGAGATCCAATTATTTTTGGAATCCATGTAAAGGCGGCTTCCCCAGGTAGGTCAAGATCTTGCATACTCATTAAAAACAAATTTAAAGCTCTTTTATGGCAGAATTTTAGTGATAGCGATACAACCGCCATCAGCCTCTCGCTGGAAAACGGCCAGCGGGACATCTGGCTAGTTTCATCGTACATGGCGCAGGATCATACTGAATCACCCCCTCAGAAGTGCGTCAGGGATATTCTATCGGAGTTAAAACACAGAATTGTCATTATAGGTGCCGATGACAAGGCGCACCACACAATATGGGCGCGTACCGGCACCAATAATCGAGGTGAGTCTCTTTTTAATTTCATTATAAGCGAAACCTTGTCTATTTGTAATACAGGCGAGGAACCAACTTTCATAACTTCGGTTAGGAGGGAAGTACTAGACCTAACTTTACTACTTGGCTACGACTACGTATCTGTATCCGATTGGAGCGAACTTTCCACATAAATATCGAACCTCTGGAAAACGAAGATTTCAAAAATTATAGGAAAACGGACTGGGACGCCTATCGTGGGCGCCTAAGGAAACTCTTAGGTTACCATCCGAATATTCCGACTAATGTGCTAGAGCTGGAAGAACTAGTTCGCAAATTTGCTGATGCGTGCAGGAACGCTCTCAATGAGTCCTGTAAGACCAGAGGTTATAATGCTGCCAAGGGTAACAAAAAACCTCATTGGTGGAACGCTGAGCTTCAGGATCTAAGATCGTCCATTAGGCGGCTTTTCAACAAGGCCAAAAAGAGCGGCGACCAAAGGGATTGGGACGTTTACAAGATTAGTCTTATCTATATAAAGGTGTAATCAAAAAGGCCAAACGAAAATCCTGGCGAAACTTCTGTGAATCCATTGAGGGAACCAACCAGACTACACTCTTAAGATGCGTGCTCGCTAAAAACCCACCGTGTGCGGGGTTCTTAATGAAAAACGATGGAACGTGGACGTATTCGTCTGAAGAGTCTCTTGGGATTCTCCTGGATACCCACTTTCCCAACTATAACAGGAATGCTGGTCATCAGCCAGAAGAGCTAGGCGGAAACTCACCTAGCTTAGAAAAAGTTCACTCAATAGTGAGCAGAAAGAATCTGACATGGCCCACTAGATGCTTAACTCTCTTCAGAATAAGGTCTTCGCTCTAGGGACCTTCCTGGACATCGAGGGAGCCTTCAATAACATTCAACCTTCGGCGGGTCTTAGGTCGTTAGAGAATCTAGGAGTCGACAGCTTAGTGACACACTTAATTGGGAAGCTTCTGGTGGATAGATCCGTCAAAGCTGAATAGGGTTGTGTTACAATTGCTAGGAACGTTAACAAGGGCTCACCGCAGGTTGGAGTTCTGTGTCCACTATTATGGTTAACTTCTGTCAATGAAGTGCGTTGTGAATTGGACAGGGCCGAATGCCAAGTCTTTGCCTATGCCGATGATATTGCTATTATCTATACGGGTGGAAACCTCAATTTACTTAGCATTCGTACAACCAGCCTACTTAGTCTGATTTCTAACTGGACCGCTAACAACGGACTATCACGTAACCCACTTAAAATCGAGCTTATCTTGTTCTCTCGGAAATATAAAATACCCGCATTTGAACTGCTATCAGTTAATCGGGTGCAATTACAGTTGACGGAAAAAGTCAAGTATCTGGGAATAATTCTCGACAGAAAACTGTCTTGGAAATCGAATGTGGAGGAGAGGGTGAAAAAGGCGTCTGTAGCTCTTTACTGCTGTAAAGGGGCGATAGGAAAGCGCTGGGGACTGTCTCCTAAGATCACCATGTGGATTTTTACAGCAATAGTCAGACCAATACTTCTCTATGGCATCGTAGTTTGGTGGAGGTCCCTCCAAAAGAAATATATTCTGAATTCCTTGATGAAAATTCAAAGATCAGCACTGATTAATATTAGTGGGGTAATGGGCACGACGTCAGGCACTGCACTTAGTGCTATCCTGAACATCTGTACTCCTGATATTATGGCCGAATCGGCAGCCACTACATCCCTGGTGAGAATCAGAGATTGTGGCGTTTTGATATCGGGGCATTCCGGACACGCTGAATTACTACACCGTACCAACTCTATTCCCGTAAAAACGGACTACTGTATCTCCTACCTTCTACCAGCGACAAATCTAAGGACTTCTATTCCGAACAGGAATATCTTGGAAAAGTCACTGGAAGGGGATACCAGAGGTATCAGATTTTTCACGGATGGATCAAAGTTGGACGAGCAAGTAAGCTATGGGGTTCATTCACTGGACCTAAATATAAATATCTCCTTCAAGCTGCCTGATCACTGTAGTTTATTTCAGGCGGAAATTACCCCTATACTGGAGGTTGCTGAACTACTGAAAAGTAGTGTCACAACTCTCCGGAGAAAATGTATCTACACAGACAGCCAGGCTGCCATAACATCCCTGGATGCCATGTTTGCTACGTCCCTGACGGTGGAAGAATGCCACTCATCACTTAGGGTGATGGCAGAGTATTTTGACATCAGGCTCAACTGGGTACCGGGACACAGCGACATTCCAGGCTATTGCGTAGCGGATGCCTTAGCTAGACAGGTCACTGCGGCCCAGGTTCTTCCGATAATATGTTCACGGACAAGTGGAGACTTACTTAAACTTGCAAGCAAGCCAGGGTCCTCTAGCCACAGGTGGAAAGGAGAGGACTAGGCAACTACTTAACTTGCCGAAAGGCAGGTTATCCACAATGATAGGAACACTTACGGGACATTGTCTTGTAGGAAAACACGCCCTAAGATTGGGACATAGAAACTCCACTCTCTGTAGATGCTGCATGGAAGAGGAAACGGCGAAACACCTTCTCTTCGATTGCCCTGCTCTGGCAGGACTGAGAAGTAGGATATTCGGTACACATTTAGTTAGCACCGTAGCCCTACAGGATATTCCTGTAGGTCTTATAGACAAATTTATTGAAAGGGCAAATTGGGTAGACGACTAGTCAATAGTTGCTATGGAGGAAACTGCAGGTATCACAATGGGCTTCTTTAGCGTAAGTGTTCTAGACAGCGTGCTGTCTTGCAGCCTTTTCAATCAACCAACCAAGGGCGGCTTGAATACTCCGTGACATTTTTAACTTCCGTCGTAGTGAACTAAAAATCAACACTTCTCCTGTCAACTACCATCTGTTAATCGTATACTGTAAATTTTTAGTCAAGTTGGAAAAATGTGAATTTTGTGTTCTCATCAAGCATAATTTTTTCCGAAAAAAACCATAAAGCAAAGTCTTGATAAAATCTATAGGGACACTGCACCATTTATTTGAATGGTTAAAATGTGGTTTACTATATTCCGTTGTGGTTGTACCTACACAAGTGACGCAGAAAGTTTGGAATGATATTAGACGATTGGAGAATGAGAGTGCGTGAGGTGCTGAGGCTGTAGGCATCTTGAGCGGTTACATCACATGTATATTTGGACATGAAAAAACTATCCGCGCGATAGGTGCCGCGATTAATCACACTCGACTATAATTGCAAGCGTGTGAACAATTTAAAAAATTCGAAAGAGTTTTCGCGCTGTTTCGTAACCGTGATCGTAACATGGCGGGTCTTCAATGAAAATTCCCAAACAAATTAAAATCCAGAAACTCCATATTCCGCTGGCTCCCGAAGGTCACCGCACCTGACTGCACCAGACTTTTTTACTTGGTGTACAATATTAATATTAATCAAAGGAATTTAATGGAATTGAAGCAGTCCATTAAAACAATAATTGAGGCGACTTCAACCATAGACGAATATAGGTATAGATACATTTATTCTCTCATCTGACGTTTCATTTCACACTCTTCGTCGTAGGTTTGTGGAAATTAGAGAAATTAAATTTAAAATTCACTTACACCAGGTGGAGTTACAAAATGTTTTCACTTAAATTTTTCATGTCGTTTTGGTGTAGAACTGAAAAATTTAAATATATTTTGCACTTTTTTGTTGACTTTTATCGTTGGTATACATTTGTATTGTATTTAACTCAACTAGTTTGCCACAAAAGCAGGAAATTTGGTTGGTGTTCCTTTGTTGGACGTTGTTTACTATAGCCTCTATCTGGTATTATTCAACCCATGTTTTGCGCCATCCAATGTTTACTTTCCACCGTACCTATGACGTTTAATTTATTGAGAGAATAAATGTATCTTTTTATTCGTCTATGACTTCAACCCTTCATTTTCAATCACATGCACTGGTTGACTGCAAAGATTTCACTCACCAGATTAGCTTAAACAACCTGGTCAGTAAATAGTTGTTCATTCTTAATACGGGTTAATATAGAGGAAGAAGAAGTTCTGTTTTAACCAAATGACCCAAGGCTGTTACAGAGCCGAGGAGAATACAGAACTTTAGCGTAAAGACTTTGGCACATTTTGATTTTGGCGTCTTACGAAGCGCATTGGAAGTTTACTCAAATTACTAGGGTGGATTTAATTCAAATTACAAATACCTTGGAGTCGGAGTTTGGGTGTTTGCGTGGTGTCGTCCACATTTTTACGACTTGAACTCCAACTACAAGTTTAGCATTTCCAACAAAAGTCAAAATTTTCAAAGAGAATAATTTGCTGACTGATTTTTCTAGTGAATATACAAATTATTTATTTTTTATAAAAATTTTTACACCGTATTAGATAAAATCAGTTTACCTTAGGTCAAAATCGATATCGTAGGTTTCTTGGTTTCTCATGCGGTCATATCTCGCAACAAAGTTACAAGTAAAATTGTTGGTATCGTGAAAAATGTTCCAAATCACATCCAAATTAGACTTGCAAATAGACAAGGAAGTTCTAGACATTTTCAATAATGAAAATATAAATTGAACTGCATACTTTTTTTTTTTTGACGTAGAATACGTCTTACCTTACGGTATGAGGAGTCATGTCAGGTTTTTATTGTTGTAATCTTTATTTCATTGAATTTGAGGAAACGGCTAGATGAATTTTTTTAAAATGTTTTTTGTAGGTAAATGAAGATGTTATCTTTCGTTTGATATACATTTCATATTGGTTGATATCTTCCTAATATTTAAATTTCTCAAATGAAAATTGTTTAAACACATACACTCAAACATATGTGTGGTGTTTGGTTGAGTGTTTTTGGTTGCTCAACATTGCTTAGGAACATGTATCTAGTAAAAAGTGAAACGAACAGCAAGCTAATGTTGCTTGGCAACATGTATCTAGTAAAAAGTGAAACAAACAGTAAGCTAACGTAATAAAGCTTTTTTGCGAAAGCTTCAATAAAGCTGTTGTAACATTAATTTTGAATTGTAAAGCGTAAAGCTTTCACACAACGCTCGAATGCTAATGCGAAGACTCGATAAGGTAAACCTTTTTTAATATTAGGGCGGCCCTCTCAACATTCGCAGAACTTATTTCAATAAAAATATTAATTAAAATACATAAATTAAATTAAGTTTAAAAAAATTGAACATAATATTTTTTTTTAAACGGACTTGAATCAAATGCCGTTGGTAAATATAAAAATTACAGCAGACAGTTGTCCGAGGCCTTCGGCCACGGACTGTCCCTGCAGGCTGTGTCAGAAACACGGCCATTAAGTTTAAGGTAGAATACGCCATCCGATAAGACAGAAAACATATATAACAATAAATGATAAATAATATAAGCAAATGAATTTATTGTTATATATGTTTTCTGTCTTATCGGATGGCGTATTCTACGTTAAACTTAATGGCCGTGTCTCTGACACAGCCTGCAGGGACAGTCCGTGGCCGAAGGCCTCGGACAACTGTCTGCTGTAATTTTTTGAAAAGTAAATTTGTTTATGTTATTTTGAACTGTTTTTTAATCTAAAAAATTATTTCTTCTAAAACAAAATAAATATTGTGCTGCCAAAAATTACATCCCTGCAGTTCTGGAGGTGTCGATTAGCCATGCTTGAACTACATACCTAACTACTACGTACATGACTGACCCAATGGTAAGCGAACCCCGAAACACCGAGTAAAAAAATGTGTGCGCACATGCTCTCACTGACCCTAAGGTAAGCGAACGCCGAACTACCGAGTAAAAAAAAATGTATGCGCACATGCTCTCATTTTGAGATGCTCTCAGCTATATTACGCTCTATTGTTCTCTCGTTGCTTGTTCGCTCTGCCACTGCTCTAGCAGAAGACTTTTGTGTCTAGTGTGCTTTATGCGATGCGATTAATTGCGGTTGCGGGGGTACCCCTGCTGTTAACCGAAATGTTTTCATTGCTTATGTGTGTGTCCACATGAATTTTGTTGTTGTTGTTTTTTTCGCCTATGCATTTTATAATTTTCAGGCTGTGTATGAGTGTTTGAAAGAGTATTTGTGTGTTAGTACCGTTTGTTTTCGTTGTGCTTGCTGTTCTATCGCAATGATCGAAAACAAATTTGCCAGTTGAGCTAATTTGTTTAATCAATCAGTACAGTTTAGAGGAGTCAAGTGCAAATATAACGTGGAGTATTTCTTGGTAGGTATTATTAAATTCATTGTAATAGGAGTTAGGCATCAATTAATTAATTACTTTTGGTTTTTTCAGATGCAATCAATTTGGTCGATGAGACTGGGTCAGCTGAGGAACAACTCCGAAAGGCTTTGCAACTTCAGAAGACGCCATACTTGAAAAACTCCAGCTGCAACAAAACCAAAAGTGAAAATGAAGACAACAACAACATCAATTGTGAATTATTAAAAATGAATAAATAAATGAAAACTAACTAATAATAACAAATATAATATAATATAAACATTTAACTTCTACCCCCTTTTTCATGGGGACCCATATTGACTAGTTCTTCTGGGTACTCATATCATCACCCCTAGTATGGGTACCTGTGTACCCCCTTTTCATGGGGCCCCATATTCACTAGTTCGCGGTAAACGATGTGGTGGCGATTGACCCTTTTTGCGGACATTTCATACAAAAAACGAAATGATGAAATGCATTGCTTAGGGTTGGCAAAGTAAGTAGTGGTGGTTCCCTAGTAAGTACTTATTTCAACTGGTACGAACTAGTGCCCAGTACTAGAGGGATACTATATGCAGTTCAAATTATTCAGTTGGTAATGAAAATGATTCCTTAGAAAATAGTATACTTGTATTTTCAAAAATGCTGGATTCTGAGCCGGAGGGGAGTCGTGGATTGCTTGAGTCGGAGTCGTCTAATTTTGAACAAACTCCACGGCCCTGCCCCTCTTACATTCGAGAAATATCTCATTATAATACATACAAAAATTAGAAAAACAACACTGTCGTAAGCACAATTGATAAATAGCCTTGTTGTTGTTGTTGTAATTTCTTCCACGGTCCACTTTTGAATTTAGAGATGGGCGCGTGCCTAATTTTTCAGGCACGATCAGATACAAGCACGAAGTTGACATTAACAAACACGCATATGGACGCACGACTACATTTTGGCAAAGGCATGACCCGCACGAGCACGAATTTAGTAATTGCAAAAGCACGGTCTGAAACGAAAATATACACTGAAAACATTAAGTAAAAGGATATACTATGTTTAGAGAAATGTGTGTACCAAGAAAGAGTGCGTAACAGAGACTAAACAGTTTTGAATTTTTTGCAGCATACATACTCGAAACACACTTTTGTCTCACCGCACTGAAATTGGAAAAATGTATGCGAATCTTGGCTCTTTGCATTATATTTATTTTTTAACTTGATTTGCGGGTCCTTGTCTCTTCTTGTATTTTGTTTGACATTTTGGACGACGGGCCGATGCTACATTTTTATTGTGTGTAATTTCTATTAAATGTGTGGCGGTAGAGGTCAATCGAGTTGTTCTATAAATTGTAACACGGTTGTAAAATTCACACTCATGAACATCTGCAGCTTATAGAAGTGCATTCTGTTGGTAACATTGCGAATCACGGACGTGATTCACTGACAGAATTTGTTGGTCTAGTTGTGCGTGATAAAGCTGTAACGAATAATTTCCCAATATTTAACTGTGCTTAATCTTTAAGATATTATACACGCACGATATTCTTTTACACTGCATAAACACAAACGGCGCACGCACGAAATTCAAATTTACTAGACGACCACATCGTTCACACGCGTGGCACAGCAAAAAGCACGGTCCGTGCCCACGTCTAGTTGAAACATTATGAGATCACAACAATTTACTAAACTACTTGTGTTGTACAGTAAAGGATTGAAAGGAAAGGTGGTGCAGTACAAACACCTCAACAATTGAAGTATGATCCGGTCGGTTTGATATAGTGTATTGAAGGATTATCAAAATAGGTCCGCTGATCATGGAGTGTAGTGTCAGAGTGCTATAGTTGGTGCCAAGTATTAAATCGGGGTATCTACGCCGGAGCAGTTTAAAATGGTGGTTGAGAATTTAATACAGGTAGAGTGGATGGGGGAATGAACGGCAAGCAACTGGAAGTAAACAAAGTTGAAATAGTGTTTGTTTGATAGTAGTGTATTCAAAAAACCGGTTTTTCAAAAATGTCGGGTTTTGGTTTCTTAGAATATTCCAACTTTTGCGAAACCGGGTTTCGGTTAAACCGTGGGGTAAAAACCGGTTAATAACCGGTTTCAATTTTTTATGGAAATGGGAAACTATACGTTGTATAACAATCGGCTATTTGTAACTCAGTTTTTTGAGATTGATTTTATAAAAAAAAATAATACAAATCCATTTCTACGAATGGATATCAAGTTTAGTGTACGATTCAGGTCATAACTTACCATACTTGCCTGGCGATTCTACATTTTGTGCAACCAGACCATCTGTCACTGGCATGTCTGAGAGCTTTGGTTTTAAGAATGAGCTTGCATGCAGATAGGGGGGTACCCACATGCTCCATATCCAGCTGAAAAAGTCCCATAGTCCGTAATCTGTAGTTTCCTGGAAAGTTTCTATGCCCCGGCCCCCATTTAAGGTGAATAGGGAACTGCATGGTCATGTCATTGACCGATGCGAGGCAGTTCTTTAGGCCAGGAATACATATTGCCAAAGTAGATGTTGTACCCCGAGCAGTGATGAGATTTTTCCCAGCCAAATGGAGCCTTCTCCGATTGGCATGAATTCTGCCTGAAGACACTACAATCGCCTGGCAGACTTTGTGCAAGGTTTAAACCCAGATCTCTGGCCTAGATTTCAAACCCTACCATGCCATATATTTTGGAAGAAGGCTACACAGCTTCTAGAAGCTCAAATGTAGAAGTGGATGTCATAATCGACTTCTATTATGGATTGCAGCAGAGTCCTTAGAATCGTTCAATGGTTTAGACGGTTTTCCGACGATTCACCTATTTCCCTTTCCATCAAATTGACGGGTCATATGTGCACGATAACCCCCAAACCCTCGGTAGGGGTTGTGAGAAGGCACCCGTGATACCCACCATTGCCATTATCTGGCCAGTACCAACCACCAAATGACAACATCTAAAAGCAATATCGGGCGGATAATAGCTGTATACATCCTATATTTTGGGGATGGGGTCATCGTCCCCCGATGGTCCTATTACACGAATATAAAGCCACTGTAGTTTTTCTGAGACTATTCATAGTGTTTAACTTGAAACTAAGCATTTTGCCCAGAATCACACCTAGATATCTGGCACTATCCTTTAGGCAAATTGTAACGTAGTTTTGTCTAGGGCTGAGGTAGGCTCAGTCATGTCCAGAGTTCATCGTTAGGAACCACCAAACCTTTCGAAATAAGAACAGAATAATTTGCCCTATTCGGGGGTTCAAATTCAGATTCTTTATTGATCTTTAACTTACAATATAATTCAAATTTACAGAAATAACATCAACTGCTTCACTCAGTGGGAACACTCCCCTTAGCTTGAAATCACACGTCTTGGTTGATAACAGTCTTCCGGGGCACTTATCTTGGCTTAACACTCTTCTGGGGGCGCTTATCTTGGCTTAGCACTCTTCTGGGACAGGCTGGTTGATTCGGTGCGTAGCTCGGTATCGGATATGCGGGATGCTGGCTCGGTATGTACTTCGAATGTCCGGTGGAAACGGTTCGGTATCGGTTATCGTTAGGTGAGTTACATAGGAACAGTGAGCCGAAGCCCCTGTGTAGGAACAGTGAGCCGAAGCCCCTGTGTAGGAACAGTAAGCCGAAGCCCCTGTGTAGGAACAGTGAGCCGAAACTCCTGTGTAGGAACAGTGAGCCTAAGCTCCTGTGTAGGAACAGTGAGCCGAAACTCCTGTGTAGGAACAGTGAGCCGAAGCCCCTGTGTAGGAACAGTGAGCCGGAGCCCCTGTGTAGGAACAGTGAGCCGAAGCCCCTGTGTAGGAACAGTGAGCCGAAGCCCCTGTATAGGAACAGTGAGCCGAAGCTCCTGTGTAGGAACAGTGAGCCGAAACTCCTGTGTAGGAACAGTGAGCCGAAACTCCTGTGTAGGAACAGTGAGCCGAAACTCCTGTGTAGGAACAGTGAGCCGAAGTCCCTGTGTAGGAACAGTGAGCCGAAACTCCTGTGTAGGAACAGTGAGCCGAAACTCCTGTGTAGCAAATGTATTATCACCGTCTTTACTAAAGAACGGATCCCAAAATGTGCTCCTGTCCTTTGCAGAACTAGAGCCCCAGGCAAAATGCTATAATCTTGTCTGGTTGTTCGCTCGGAGGCGACCTCGAGTCTAGTTTACTGTAACACTAAGTACCCTCGTTGTAATGACGCAAATGAGAATTCCATTCAAGCACTCATTCTTGTGCGGTCATTAAAACTAATTCCCTGCTACCCTGTACACAACGTCGACTGAGCTTGTGTGTTTGCAAGTGAGTGTGATTGTTCGCGGTGGTTGGTGCGAGTGATGGACGTTGTGTATGCTTAGGTGATAGTTTGACGAGGGACGTATGGGGATGGGAATGGCGGTGAGTGTTTGCTATTATGTACGGACGTCATGACGTCACGTTACAAAATGTCTCTACCACATTGAGAGAATGGCAATATAAACTGGAACTTCTGCTCTTTACTAACGAGCTGGATTTAGACCCAGCACACTCTCCGTGGCAAGCTTAGAGATTCTCCAGAATAAATATTGGACGACATCTCTGCATATGGAAGGGCATTTACCTTACACAGCAATATCCAGGTTGTCAGTAAATGATACGTCTGTGCCACCTAGTCTATCCAACTCCAGCAAAACACCACCCAGTGATAAATTCCAAAGAAGTGGAAATAATACTTGGCTTGAGATGTCCCTTCATTCACACTTGGAGTTAAAGATGTGTGACACAGGAACGAGGTTATGCGCCTTCGCGTAAGGAATCCGTATATCAAATTAATAATTCCCTGGTCAACACAAAGTGCCGATAGAGCTGACTGTATCGACCCTGAAAAGAAACCTTATTTAGTGACAAATGTGACAGGAGTGTATTCCTTCAGGTAAATAGATTTATCTATGGAACTCACTAAAGTATGCAGAGCTGTTTCCGTAGATTATCCGTAGATTTTTTGGTATTTCAGCTTTCGATATTTAGATTCTCTTGATGCAGTTCATATAAAGTTTCAGAAGCCAGGTGATTTGTAAGGCTTAAAACTTTCTATTGCCCAGTGTAGTGTTTCTTTAGTCACGATATTTCCTGCAACCAGCGACATGACATGGTTTTTCTGTTAGTCCGGCCTTGTGTCTTCGGACCAGTTTCCTGAAGTCTATGTCAAGTCGGAGGTCTACCGATTCATCACTTGATGTCGTCCATCGGCCGGCTTCTTCCTTCAGATATTTGCAGGATTTTAGATCCTTGTTCCACCACGGAGGTTTCTTCTTACCCTGGTAGGAACCGGTGGGATAGGCGGAATCAAGTGGTCTGTTAAAGTGAGAGCATCGGTAAGATGTTCAACCTCAGCGGTACTACCTGGTTCGGAGAGTGGAATGTTTTTCATAATACCCGTTCAAACGTTGTTTGTACTTGGTCCAGTTTGTTTTACGAACGTTGCTGGTGGTGGGAAACGAATGCTCACTCGACACCTCCCATATTTTGATCAACTGACAGCAACCCTGTGATGCTAAGGAGATATTAAGGACCACTTGTCTATCTATAGCAATAAATGTGGGTTCATTGCACTGGTTACAAACATTAAGTTTATAAGTAAAGGGTTTTTCAGCATAGTAAAGGGTTTTCAACAACGGCATATTTTTTCCCGCTCTTTTGACATTTATCTTCAGTAAGGTTTGCCATTTCATCATAGAAAGATATACGAGCCAACAACGAGTCGAAATTATTAAAATTTACTACCGAAATTTGGAGTCAGTGGCCTCAACTTTAAGAGTGGCCTCATCTTCAGCGATGAGGCTCATTTCTGGCTGAATGGCTTCGTCAATAAGCAAAATATGCGTTATTGGTCAGAAAGCAATCCACACGTAATCCACGAGTCATCATGGCGTCATTGGGCCGTACTTCTTCCGTGATGATCAAGATCGGCACATTACTGTGAATGCGAATCGCTACCGTTCAATGATAACCGAATATTTTTGGCCCCAATTGGATGATATGGACTTGGAGGACATGTGGTTCCAACAGGACGGCGCCACAAGCCACACAGCGAATGCCACAATCAATTTATTGGAAACCAAGTTTGGTGAACGTGTTATCTCACGAAATGGCCCAGTCGATTGGCCGCCTCGGTCGTGCGATTTGACGCCGTTAGATTATCTCCTGTGGGGCTACGTCAATGGTCTATGCCAACAAGCCAGCGACGATTGATGAACTTCGTAGGAATATCGAACGTGAAATTGCAGGAGTATCGGCCGATTTATGCTTGAAAACCGTCGAAAATTGGGTTCAGCGTCTGGACTTCTGCAAGCGTGCCCGTGGTGGCCATGCAAAAGAAATCGAGTTCCATACATAATGGCATCGAACGTACTTTCACAGGAACAAAGATTTCATTGGTATCTAAAACCGCTTTTGTTTTATTTAAAAAAACTTTTGTAGCGCTCTTATTGAAAAACCCTTTATATTCACTATAATTTATATATGTACTTCATCAAATTGTGTGGTGCACATTGATGTTCGCTTATTTTATACATCTCTGCTTCATCGATTACACAGTGCAACGCGAAAAAATATAACCATAGACCCGTGTCTCCCAGATTTGCCCAAAGTCATGGACTTTTTTTTATGGGCCCCCAAAGATTTGGGGCCTCGTTATCATTCTTGCAAAAAAGTGATTATTTTGTCAGGCTCATATCTTGCAAATTATTTGAAAGTTTGATTTCCTCTCTGAGGGAAAGTTGTAGCTCTTGTCATAAAGAACCAAAATTCTCGACATATAATATCGAAAAAACTTCATCTTCAAGATCAAAATCGCAAAAAAAAACTTTAAAAAATTCGATTTTTTTACCTCTTTCCCCCTCTTCAGGGGAGTAAATCGTAAATCCCTTAGAGAGTAACTCGAAATTCCGAACGGTTTGCAAGACACGAGCCTGACAAAATGATCACTTTTTAGCAAAAGTGACATTGAGGACCCAAATCTTTGGGGGCCCACCATAAAAGTGCATGACTTTGGGCAAAACTGGGAGACGGGTCTTTTTTTTTGGCCTTTTATCACGTAGTGGTTGGCGTATATGGTTATATTTCCATGACTTAAAAAATTACACGCAGTGTTATCGTCCTCATCAGAAGTGACAACCGTGGTCTAGTACATTCATAGGGCAATAAGTTGATGTTACCAGTTGTGGCCATTTTGTAACCTATCTGGTCTCTTATTTGACTTATCCAAATATGTAGGCAAAATCTTCGTTGAGTAAAATTTCCTTTGAACGTTTTGTAATTTTATTAGGATTGTGAATACTGCTTTCTGTTTTATGTATTTCTGCTAACTTGTGTTGCCATTAGATCCGGTACTTATACCCAAATCAGATTTGGCAGATATATGTTCTATTTTCACTGGAAAACTAATTTCGGGAAACAGGTGGCGAAATAATTCGTTGGGTACGTATTTTCTGTCTGTCTGATGGGTTCAGTAAACATAGTGAGCAATTGAACAGGCTTTAGGCTTGTTACTCCGTGGTCTACTACACGCTGAAAATCGGTCTTTTTGTTGTTGTTTGGAGGCAAATATAACGTGTTTGTAGCTTGTCGCAAATATATTATACTTGTGCTCAAACACATTGTGTTTGCTCTTCAATATAACATGTTTGAGACACAATGATTAATAGGCCATAAATTTTGATTTTGAGTCACAAATGTGGATTTTTTGTTGAAAACAGCTAAAAACATAAACGAGGCAGATAACAAAGATACAACAGGGCAGGGAATCTTCAATTTATGAAAACAATGCCTGCAAAAATGTACATGTTTCCTGCAATGTGTTGCTGGGGCTATTATTTTTCAGCGTGTATCAGTTGTGTAAGAGTTCTTTAAAACCCGATTTTAAATAACCGGTGAAACCGGTTCTCTGAAGATCGCAGTTTTCACAAAATCGATGCACGGTTAATCGGCCGGAATTCGGTTAACCGGTTTCGGTTTTGAATACACTATTTGATATACACTATGGATAGGATGAAAACACGCATTCAATTTTATTTCTGTTTGTCCTGTGTCCAACTTCGAACTCCATCAAATCTCCAACTACCTCGGTAAACACAAACATAAAACAGCTGATGGATAAGATATGTATTCGAAAGACATCTCTCTCGTATGCGGGGGAGATTTAGAAAAACAGCCGAACTGCTCCGAATCGATTGCCATAAACCAAGATGTGACGTAATTCCTGCAGTTACAAACATCATAATTGAATCATTAATACCGACCACTGTACTGTAGAGTACGACAGCCTGGGCCCTATGGGTATGCAAACAAAAACAAAGAAAACACAACGATTGACCGTGAAAAATAAAGTAGTAAAAGTTGTCTAACATTGCATTCCTTGTAAATACAACCAGACACGTCATCGGCGGGCCGCATGCGGTGTCTCACGGCGAATGAGAGTGTACAACGTGAACACGTGTTTGCAATATAATTATGGCCATATTTTTATTATAATTGTTAACGTAACATTGACAGCCGCAGGAGCGGCAGAAGGAGAGCTGCCAACACGAGCAACAATCAAAATGAAGCAAAATGATATACGATTCTACGTATTCATGTATGCTAACTACTGGCGATATTTTCAAATGCCAAACCTAGCGACAAACATTTAAATAATAAATATTTATTTAACTTAAGTCATCTCCTGCTCCAAGTGAAAAGTGGCCCACCAACTCTACAAGTTTGCCACCAATCAATGTTGGTTGGCTGGTTGGATGGTCGGTTTGCGTTGCTTCCACGAACAAATCTGTATGTTTGTACTAGTCATATAACCTATTGCGTGCCAGTTTGGCGTCAAATTGGCGTTTGTGCTAGATTTTCGTTTACAAAGACGGCTAAGACACCAACGACAACAACAGCAACCACTTAAATCGCGTGATATATTTGTATGCAGTTAAACGGAGGACTAGAGCTAAACCGTAAAACGCCAAAAATAACACTGAACTGAGCAACTCCCTGAATGCCACTTTACACAAAGGAATGAAAGGAGGCATACAATTTTGTGGAGTCCTTCACAACAACAACAACCTGCAATGTAGCACAAATGTGAATGTATATATGGATGTGTTTCTAATAGTACTACTTACGGATTGGATTGAACTGCATTTCAATTTAAAGGATAAAGGGTAATCCTTGCTTAAGCACTGCATGGTGGAATAAAGTTCAATTTATGTGTTTACAAATTCTTATTAAATTAGAATACGCACAATGTGATAGACAAAGGGTGAATTAACTAAACGATCTCCTCTACATCTTAAATTACGTAGAATGAAATGAAATGAAAAACCCAAATATTATCTGCGGGGCAGCCGCATATCAGACGTTCGATATTCTCCTCCCCCTTTATGTTCCCGCAGCTTGTGTAGTATTCCTGGGCTCAGCTTCCAAGTCTAGACATGTGTTTACCTATCAAACAGTGTCCATTGAACGCAGTTACTAGCGTATCTATATCCTACCTACGAGTGGATATCAAGTTTTCAAACGATTCATGTTACAAGTGTCTGGTGACCCTTCAATTTCTGTCTCCAAACCATCTTTCGTTTGTATTTCTAATACCCACCCACATTCAACGGAACAGGTACGATAGTATGTAATCTAGCCAGCTCGACTGCTGTATCGTTGCCTGGAATGTTGCAGTGCCTCAATACCCAAATAAGGTGGATATCAAACTGCCCGCGGCAGTTTTGGACAATTTTTGAAGTCGGGAATACAGATTGCATAGATTTTATAGCAGTCTGACTGTCAGGCTAGATATGTATACCCCAGGCGGCGGTATCATTACGTCCGAGTCAGAGTGATATGACTTCTGCTTGTAAAACACTACAATGTTCCGGTAGCCTTCGTGCAAGATCTAATTCTAGCGTTTAGAATAGACTACAAAACCTACTTTACACCTAGTTTGGAGTCATATGAGTAGAAGCATAAAAATAAAATAAATGGTTTCCCATTACATCCCATAAAGGGACAGGGGAGAGCTTCTCACAACCAATGAGCTGTGCGCGTTCTAGTTTTACACTCACTGATTGGAACCTACAGTTTTACATCGGTTCCGAACGGTATTTTGAGAAGCTTTCTCATGGCTAAATACTCGCTAGTGTCGCCGTCACTACGCGAGGTGACCGCCGCCGAAAGGTGGTCAGAGCAGGGTTCGGACCCCGAGACGCGCACACTAACCATTGCATCACCGCAGTCTGTCTGGTATATAAGTGGAGAATGTCTCTTAAAGGTAGAGACGTTGATGTCAAGTAGTTCCCTTTGAACATGGATTGCCACAGATACCTTAAAATTCTATTGTAACAATAGGTACTGTTCATTCATAGTGGATAAATCTAAGGCTGATTGCTACCGTTGCCGCCATTTTCATGCCCCGCAAATCTAATGGTAATAGGTGAAATACAGGGTGGAGCGCGATAATTTGCTTTTTTGAATTGCAGGCTGTGGCGGCACTGTTGGTCGAAGAGAGTGGAGATTATGCGTGGCTTATAGTGGCTGACGGGAGATTTGTATTCGTCCGCCTTTCAGCTGCCATCATGCATTGGACACCGTGAGGAGCGTTCATTTTGTGTTGAAGCGTATTTTTCAAATGCGCACTCGATCATTGCAGTGCAGCGTGCTTTTCGTTTACGATTCGCTGTTCCCCCACGCGGAAGTGTTCCTGAACGGCAATCAATTGTAAATCGAAAGGTGTATATCAACGTCCCAACACCTTGGAAGACCTTATTAACAATATTGAGGCTGAAATTGGCAGAATACCAGTCGACATGCTTGTTAGAGTTCATGAAAACTTCAGAAAACGTATGCAGCAGTGTGTGGATAGCGAAGGTCGACATTTGCCAGACACACTATTTAAAACCATGTAATTTAAAAATTCTTAATATAAAATTAATTTTTCTAAGCTTCATAATTTTTTTATATCATTCCCAAATAAGCAAATTACCGCGCTCCACCCTGTATAACCCCCAAACCTTCAGTAGGTGTTGAGCGAAGGCACCCGGTATACATTAAACATCTGCACAAGACGCCTTGAATAGTCATTCGTTTTTTTTCCAAGCATGTACTGTGTAGCCATTTTGCGACATCCAAATATTTCGAAATACTGTCGACAAAACATTCTCGTATTTGTGTGTGGACAAAAATACAAAACGATGTGAAGTGAAGTACTAGTATTGTGTTGTTGCCCTCAACAGCTTCACTCACATACACGAATGCTTTTTTTTCAGAACATTGACGTATTTGGTTGCCGCTACTTCGCTACAGTGCATGCTTGAAAATATGCAAATGTCTTGAATGGACATTCAAGACGTTTTGTGCTGATGTCTAGTATAAACACCATTGTCATTTTCTGTACCTTTGTCAACAGAGTTGGGTATGTGGGGTTTTCTAGATATCAAATTTGTGGCCGCCTGTGGCGCTGTGGTAGTTTGCACGGCTCTTGTACATCAGATCGTGGGCCTGATCCTTACTCTGACCACCTTACGATTCTTTCGACGACGGTCACCTCTCTTAGTGAGGGTGACACTATCGAGCCATGGAAAAGCTTATCAAAGTACCGTTCGAAACCCAATCAGTGAGAGTAAATTTAGAAAGCACACAGCTCACTGCTTGTTGGAAGCTCTCCCCACTCCATTCATGGGATGTAACGGGAAACCAATTATTTTTATATATTTTAGTATCTAGGAGTCTGCTCCTTCGTTTACGACTGTAAAAAAACCCACCATATGAACCGGAGGAGCAAAAGGAAGGCAAACAAAAGTATGGACGAATATTCGATTTTCATAAGAAAGAGGAAACTTGTCGATGCCGCCAATGACTTGATCACGAAGCATTTATCGGAAGCGATGTCTATTAAATATACAAAGGATTATGAAAAAGTTAGGTCGCAGATTACAAAATCTGTTGCTGATGCAAGCCCATTGCGACTAAAAAGAATTAAGAAAAGCATTCCCACGCCCCTAAATGCACACATTAAAAAGAATGCTTCCGAAGAAGCCTTGGGCTTGTTTATGGAGTTAGAACTTTCCAAAGAGAAATATGAGATACTACGGGCATCTTAAATGCGACACGGGTTCGACATTTTTTCCGGATACAATCATAATTCGCAAGCCAAAATAAATTCATGACCACTACGTACGGAGTTTACGGAAGTCTTTGTGAAAGCCGATCTGCAGGATCTTATGGGCCATACAGCAAAACGGTTGTTGGAGAGTCGTCCTGAAAATGAGGTGGAAATTCTTCATAAGAAACTGATGTTGATCAGTCAATGGGGCTGCGATTGATCATCCGGACAAAACGTTTGTAAGCAAAGTATATCTTCCGAAGACGCTACAATATCGGACGGAAATATATTTATGGCTTCTGTTGTTCCTTTGCAGCTAAAATCGTATGTTTCCCTACACTGGAAAAATCCACGGCTGTCATTAGTAGGCAATGAAAAACGCACGTGTTTTTGGAACATATTTTCGCCTACAACTCCCCTTTTCCCAACTTAATGCTATTTATGATTTCAAAAATATAAACTCAAAGCTTTGAACACAAAGATTAGGTGTATACTTACCATTACATAGTCTTAAACAATTGTAAAGCACATATTTACTTACATGTCTTTCGTGTCCAAAATTAATAATAGGAAGCAGTTTGTACCCACGCGTTGGTCTGATTCACTGTCGCACATACCACATTCTGCCATAAACTCAACGTTTTTAAATTCATCAAAGAAATCTTGAGGCGATTTTGGCATTGCTGCTTTAACAGCATTCGGAGTTAAAACTGCCCGTACTCTATTAGCTTGAAGGGTTGGTTTGGAAACGTCGGTTTTTATACATTCCTTCGGTTGGAATTCCTTCATTTCTAGTTTCTGTTCGGGAGGGTCCGAATTTAGTTCATCTCCAATACGCTTATGGCCTTCAAAATAACTGTACTTTTACTGTTTTGATTGAACTTATGATTGAACTAATGCTTATGATTGAACTAATGATTTTTGCAACGAAAAAACTCAAACGGCGCCACTGTGCGATGCCGGAACAGCCCCATGGACAGCATTTGGTTTCGACAGGACGGCGCACAGAGGAATTTTGCCGCCAAAAATACCCTTTTTCGAGTGTCAAATATCAAAAATGTAATGATGCAGTTTTATAGAGAATTGTTTAATTAAGAGAAATAAATCATTAATTTTTTTCAACAAATTTTGTTTTTGTACAAAAAAAAGGCGGCAAAGTCAACAAAATGAAACACTGCAGTAACCTGCCTCAGATTTTCATGCATTTCAATGGGCTGGAAACATAACTTCTTTTCGAAGTTATCGATTTGGAATATGTATATTTGAAAAATATGGTATTTCTACATTAAGTTTTAAGAAAAAATAATTGAATAACAATAACAGATTAAAATATATTCATGCTTTTATGATGACACTTAAAAAACTAAGTGTTTTTAGTTTTTCTTGGACTAAAAAAAGGTGGTCGTTATCGATCGTTGTAGTCTGGTTGCTAAAATGTGAAAGGTGGGAGTGTATTCTTTTGATTTCATAAATAAAATTCCCATAATATTTTATACTGTTGAACAAAGTTATAAATTTTATAAAAAAAGTGCCACGAAATTTCATTACAAAAATGGATGAAAACACCATATAAAATGGTGCATACTTGTAGGCATATGTGTTTTAATGCTGTCGATAATAGAAACGTTAGTTAAAGTTATTTTACAGCGGTTGTTTTATATATCATATCCCTAAAAGTATGCACTGAGAAATGCTGAAAAATTAATAAATTTCGATAATTTTATAGTACAAATTTGACTTTTATTTGGAATGATTGGTTAATTAAAAAAAAAACAGTAAACTATGGCCCCCTATTTTTTTTGCAAATATTCAGCTAACATATTAGGCTTTAGTTCTTTATATAGATGTAAGTGCTGATTGTTGACCGTCGCTGGTGCAAGGGTAGTGTGCGCGGCTTTTGTGCATGAGGACGTGGGTTCGATTCCTACTCCGACCAACTTAAATTTCTTTCGACGGCGGTCACCTCGCTTAGTGACGGCGACGCTATCGAGTCTTTAGCCATGAAAAAGCTTCTCAAAATACCGTTCGGAACCGGTGTAAAACTGTAGGTCCCAATCAGTGAGTGTAAAACTAGAACGCGCACAGCTCGCTGGTTGTGAGAAGTTCTCCCTAATCCCTTCATGGGATGTAACGGGAAACCATTTATTTATTTATTTAAGTGCTGATTTACATCTATCGCAAACTACAAAAAATTTTAAAATGGGCGTTGGGCGTGGCACTTAAATGTTTAATATAATTGAGGACTCAAATGCAAGCACTGGCAGTAATTTTTATTGACATAGATATGAAAATTAGGAAAATACAACGATTTTTTATTTTACGTTATATGGGAGGTAGGAGTGGTTGTGGGCGGATTTGAACAAAAACTTGTTTATTTCTAATTTAGCAATATGAGAGATGTGTGCGAAATTTCAAAGCCCTAGCTCGATTCCTTCTAATTTTTGCCGCGGCTTGTATGAAGAAAGCCCACTGTGCGGCGTCGCAGCTCACATAGCCCAAGCCATGATCGCTTTATTGCGTCCTTTGTTTTCTGATCGCCTAATTGCCTAAGAAAATTGATTGCTAAATTTATTAAAAAAGAGACTCCATTTTATTTAGGTTTTGTATTTAGAACTACGTCAATTTGATCCAAATGAAAATATTTAATAACTTTTTTTAAAAGTAATTTTATTTTAATTTATTGTTTTAATTTTTTACGAATTTCGTTGTGGTTTATTTTTTAATAAAATAAAAACGTTTTAATTTTGTGAGTAATTTTTGGGTTATTGCGAGTAAGAGCAAAACTACCTCACGTGAGTAGCGAAAATGTTTTTGTGCGTGACCGTTTTACGTTTGGGAGCGTGATCCAAAATTTATTCACATGCCCATCTCTAGTTACCACTAAGTTTCGACATATGAAAATGTTGGTCATTGAGTGAAATATAGTAGAGAAGTTTATTCTCTCAATAATTTTAACTTCATAGGTAAGGTTTGATGTAAACGTTTGATGGTGGAATGCATGGGTTCAAAAGAACCAGATGAGGCATTATTAATAAATAACCAACAAGACTACATCAGCGGCATTTCGTGTTTGTGTAGGAAAATGGTTGTGTTAACACAAACGTAGACCAACAATAAAAGTCAACAAAAAACTGAAAAATACATTTAAAATTCACAGCTCCATATAAAAACGACATGAAAAAGTTAAGTCAACAGTTCTTGTAACTCCACCTGCTATAAGTCAATCTTCGCCGAGTATCTCGTATTAGCACACACCCATGACCAAGAGTGTGAAATTAAACGTCAGATGGAAGAAATGTTTTCACTATTGTAATTTACTCAATGATTTTGGTGTATATACGTCAAATTTGACAACAGCATCGGTAAGTTTGTAGCTATTTACAGATATTTAAAAAATTCATCTCGGTCAAAAGACAACATTTTTGTGTTATGAATTTTCTGATTTTTCACGTGGATTAACTCAACAAGACTGTGATGATTAATTAATAAGAAATAGAAATTTGGAAAATATCATAATGGTAGTTTTGAGCCATTCTAATTTTGAATATATTATTTCTACTAGTTCTAGTTCTCGATATAAACTTTCTGAAGGATGTTTCTTTTTTTATACGTGCAATCTTTTGGCGGCATCTATTACATATTCAGGAATTACGAGTATAACATGCTATAGTTCAGTTATCTGAAATTTAAAACACTTTGGCACTGTTACCAGGTCAATTTTTGACAATGTTTTTTTTTATGTAGGACTATTGTTGCGTTTTTTTTTTGTAACTTGTATACTTTTCTCATACATATGCTATTCTGTACATGCATCGGGGAAAATTATACCTCTTAAGCTTATCGGCGATAGGTTGTAAAAAAATATAGTGAAACCCTAGCAAAAGATAAAAATGTTACCAAGTTAAAACTTTATATTGAGAAATATATATGTATATACATATAAAAATATATATAAAGAATGTCTAATTGACAAATGTCTATTGACATGACAATTAATAAATAAAAATAATAATTAGTGAAATATTAAAAGTGGAATTCATTTACTTTAAGCGCAATTGTGTGATCTACCTCAAAATTTCTACACCGACAGAGTTTGCTGCGCTGAATTCAAAAAGTGGTTTCTTCCCTTCTATTCTTGAGATATAGACCTTTAAAGCTCATATCTCAAGAATTTATGACTCGAAATGTTTCAAATGGACATCAGTACAAAGGTATTTTTATACTCTATAAATCCCTTCTATAAATATATTTCATTTAATTAACCCATTGGGGGTTTATTTAAAAAAACAAAAATTCTCGGAGATCACTGTTATCCAAGATGATTTCGTCCATCAAACTGCCCCTATGATCCTATTCTTAATATATTTTATGCCAAAAAAAGTCACAGAAAAGGAGTATATCATATCGTTGGTTGAAGTGGAACAACTATGGCTGAATACTCTGCAGTGGTACACGCAAATAAGAGTGACGCTTTTTGCTGAACATCCAACTCAGTCAGATGCAACGCTTCAGTCGGGCAGGCGCAATACAAAATTGCTCATCTCCACCATGGTTCCTTCAACGAATAGTGTACCCGATATTTGTCTTAATGAACCCAAAACTCGTAATTCCCTCTGTTTGTGTAAAACACATCTGTTTGGAAATTACGCCTATGTGAAGTAAAAACTTAAAATAAAGAGAAAATATTAGATAAAATATTAGATAAAAAAAGTAAATGCGTTTCTTGTGTTGAGCAATAATTGGTTTACATTGTATTAGGCATATCCAGCATCGCAAACGATAGTGAGGATGGGTCACAACACAATGCAATATCGCAGTGGTTTTCAAATATGAGATACAAATTCTGACAATTGTCGGCCAAATCCTCCTAGCCTAAACCTAAATTGACATGCTTCAAATGGGGCTGGTTCCTTTCAGAGCTTCGTCAAATCGAAGACGGTAATGGTTTGTACCAGGCTTATCCGCCCGAGTATGTAAACGATTTCTCATAAACTCAAATATGGAAGTCCTAAACTAATGTTTTAAATTTTTATTTAAATTTTTTTCAAGCCAAAGTGAAAGAAGGTTAACAAAATACCTTATCTTAAAGAAGTACCTTTGCTTAAAAAAGTAAATTTTCTTACAAAAAGTACCTTTTCTTAAAAAAATTTATTTTTTAAATAAGTACCTTTTCTTAACAAAGTACATTATCTTACAACAAATTGCTTTTTCTTTAAAAACTAGCTTTTCTTTAAAGAGTACCTTTTCTTGAGATAAGTACCTAGTCTTAAAATGTTGTCTGTTCTTTCGTTTCTTCAAAAAAAATACCTTCTCTTACGAAAAATACGTTTTCTTACAAAAATTCCTTTTCTTAAAAGTACCCTTTCTTAAAAATACAATAGGTGTAGGTAGCCTTCCTGAAAATAAGTAAATTTTCTTAAAAAATTAACCTTATCCTAAAAAGAGTACCACTTCTGTAAAAAGTACCTGTTCTTATAAAAAGTATTTCTTTGTAAAAAAATGCATACTTTTAGGCGCTTTCTTACATAAAAACATTAGCTTTTAATAAAAGAAGTTCCTCTCATCAAAGAAAGGACCTTATCGCGAAAATATAATACATATTCTTACAAACGGGACCTAAATATATATTTTTTTTTTTAAATACATTCAATAATTAAAAATATTCTTAAAAAAATTCATCATTTTACAAAAAGAATCTTTTCTTAAAGATCCATTTAAATTACAGTATTTTTCAACAGGCGCCGTTGGCGTGTTGGTACTAACTAGTGCATAATATATAGCGAAAGGAACTTTGTTCCAACCGGGTGTCCCCTGACACCTCATGTAATTTTGTATCCTATATATGTACGTTATAAAAAAAAACACAACCTATATTTCATTTAATGCGTCTTAAAAGAAAATGAAAACGTTTACTTTTGAAAAATTATTTACTTTCCTGCATAATTGGTACTATTACAGAACAAAAAATATTGAAATATTGAGTTTTAAAATTGCGGAGTTGGAGACGGAGCTTTCAACTATTTAGAAAACCCCCTCCCTGACACATACTTGTCCCGACATTTGTAAAACGTCCCGATATTTTTTAGATTTTTTTACACTTTTAGTTTTCGTTTCTTGTTTCTATCGTTTCTATCACTTCCTATAAATTAGGCGCTAGTATTGTGACTAGAGAGAGATTGATAGTGCTGGTGATTGCCAGTCATCGACGACTTCCGTATGTTAAAATCGATATTCAAACGTAGGTAATGCTGGTTCTTAATGGCACATGAAATAACTAGTTCGGCACTACTTACCTAAACAAGCGAGTCCCAGTCCCCTGGGTGTTGTGGTGTTGAGTTTACAAATCACAGTATTACTTGCAGCAATATGTTGTGTGATATAATTTGTAATTTCCTTTGGAGAGTATTAACGAGTGTTAGACTAAATGACGCCCAAATAATATAACAGAAAATTACGTCAAAACATCTTAAAGGGAATTTAATATTAACCGAAAATTACATATTCAAATAAAATAAGGGATTTTTTAAATAACATCACACAGGAATTAGGGACATAATGAAATAGTAAGCAAAAGTCAAATATTTACTTCCCAAGATTTGTCATTTTTGACATACCTAAGTACTACAAAGGACATAACATTTATGTCAACAACAACAACAACAACATTATGAATGTCAACAAACAGTTTATGGTCTATTTGCAGTTTGATTGCCTAACGCGAATTACTCCTAAAAGTATGTAGTGGCAGCAAGTTGAAAAGCTAACTTATACCAACTCACCACAAATGTTTGATGATATAAAGGTGATGAAAATACCATAGATGGTGTATTTGATTATTCACCATTTTCCCAGATGGCAAAGACTGTTTCCGTGCGAGAATTGTTCACTCGGATTCGAAGAAAAAGCTATAGAGTAAGATATAAAGACTGTTCTTGTAGGTTTCAGTTCCATCAGATTCTCGTCGAGAGTCGGTTTTTTATGCCAGTTATTCTGCCAGAATTTGGACGTAGTACAAGAAAAATTATAGAAATTTCTTTGTATTCTTCAAATCAAAACTAATTTAATTCATATAAAGTTATTTTAAAAGTAATGAGTTCCAATAAAAGCAAATTTAAAGTTTTTTCAATTCGCCTATCGCTCATTTTACTTCAAATGTTATGCTGTATCAAGATTGAACATTTTCCCAGAGGGTAAATGTAAGGGCTGCCCTCCTGCAAAGACGAGAACGGTAATCTGGTGACTGATAAGCAGTGTCTGCTTAAAATGTGGAGATACCATTCTTCCACTGAAGATCAGGAGGTAATGATAATGGAAGACAGTGTCGGCTTAAAAATAATAACGCCGCTGTTGCGGATGGGCTATCTCGCTGAACCTGTTAAGGCAGGTGGCGAAGGACTGCTAGCCCACATGCATCAACTTATATCGTTGGGGGAATCTATGCCTGACGATTGAAGTCTCAGTGTATTATGTCCTGTATTCAAAAAGGGTTATCCGTGTGTCTGTTCCAACTATCGCGACATCAGTCGTTTATCCATCGCCTATAAGGTATTGTCGAGTGTATTATGTGAAAGACTAAAGCCAATAGTTGAAAACCTGATTGGACCTTATCAGTGTGGTTTTACACCAGGCAAGTCCACGGCTGAACAAATATTCATGCTACGCCAAATCCTGGAAAAGATCCATGAAAAGCAAACCGATACCATCTTTATGTCGATTTACGGGGAAAATTGTACGAAGTTATTTCTGAACTTGGGATTCCGGCATAACTAATCCTCCTCTGCAGAATGACGCTGACCAACACTAAATCAGCAGTGAAGGTGGGGAAAGACCTCAATGAACCATTCTGTACCAAGCGAGGATTGAGACAAGGCGACACACTTTCGTGCAATCTCTTCATAATCTTAATGGAGAAAGACCATTCAAACGAAAAGCCATATGTTGCTGGGCCATATGTCATTGGGCGAAATTTGCGAGAGGTTACTGCAGTATTTTCAAGAAGCGAAAAGGAATCAGCGAAGGTGGGTCTTGCTGCTAATGAGGGCAAGACAAAATTGATGGTGTCAACGACTAGAGAAACCTCTCGACTTGGTCCGCACTTGAATGTCAACAATCGATTTAATTTTGAAGTGGTAGATGAATTTGTCTACCTTGGATCCGCCGCGAATAAGAACAGCAACGTCAGCCTGAAGATAAATAGAAGAATTGTGCTTGCAAATATATGCTATTTTGGGCTCAGCTAGAAGTTTAGGGGCAAAGCTCTCTCTCGACAGACAAAAGTCCAGCTGTACCAGACTCTCATTTTACCTATCCTGACATATGGCTCCGAAACTTGGGTCATATCGCAAGCGGACGAAAAACACCTTGGAGCATTCGAGAGAAAAATTCTCCGTATATGGTCCTGTTAAAGAAAGCCAAGAACCAAGAGCTATATAATTTATATTTTGACGTGGACATGCCATCAGAATGGATGAGGCATGTCATCAGAATGGATGAAGATGAGTCAGCTCGAAAGGCTTTCGATAACGTACTCGATGGAAGCATGTAAAGAGGACGACCAATACTCCGCTGAAAAGACCAGGCAGAAGAATCCCTCCGTATCCTTGGTCTTGCCAAATGGCGATAAAAGGCGAAGGATAGATCCAGTCGGAGGAATATGTTGAAATTTGTTTAATTTGTTTGTTTAATTAATATGTGTAAGACGTCTGACCTCATGAGGTTGTAAAATATACAATAAAAGTAAAGTAAGTTGTACTTATAGCAATTTTCAAAGAACATTACTTTATTAACGGGTAATAAAACCGCGCTAAAAAGGACAATGCGGATATTAGCAACAATACTTGTGTAATATACGAGTATGTAAATTGAAGCATTTAAATTAATTTTCAAATAATTAAGGTTTTTCACTTACGGCAGTTTTTCCGGCAGTCTGCAATGTGCAGCTGAAATAGGTCAAAGCTTTTAACAATAATAACCCTGTAGCTGCAATTGATAACTGTTCCCACAGCAAATGTGTTTATTGTTTTACCAAAATAACTTATTTTTGAATGTCAAACGTAGCTACCCCATGTCAGTTGGTTATGAATCTGCACAAATCATTATAATACATATATTATAGTGGCAATGTAGTAGTAAAGTGGGCTAATTGTCCAACTGAGTTTCAATTCTATTTCTTGATTTACGACCAAGATGTCCTTCGATGTAGGCTCACGAAAATAGAATACACTTCGCCACAGTGTATCGAATCCTAGTTCTAAACTGTTTCTTCATATTTTTAAACTTGAGAAAGTATATTTTTTACAGCAATGCTGAACAATCACAATTTTTGGAACGAAGTTCCATATCGCACACTGCGGGATGGTGGCTAAATGACTATTATGCTCCAACCCAGTATTATCAACTATATTGGGTACTTTTGCTTTGGTGTGTGTCTAGACTAACGGCTTGGATCATAGAGAAGGAAATTAACTAGATGTCTCTCATATGTTGGGACATTTTTTGTTTGATGGGAAGTTTTGTAGGTGGAGCCTGTAACCAATATACACTCCGGTTCACTTATTTAAAGGCACTAAAAATTCTATATTCAGCAGCCTGTATCTTTTACAATTTGTAACCGATTGCAGAATTTTAAAATGAAAAGGGAAGCTAGACATCTTGAGATAGAAAAAATCATGACAATAGTGGTTTCTTAGCTAAATAACTTTTTTTTGAGCAATTTATAAAAAAAGTCCATACATGTAATATTTTTAGTGGTTCACTCTCCCCTGTCCCTTCATGGGATGTAATGGGAAACCATTTATTTATTTAAGCGATATTAAGCGACTCTTCATATAAACTGGTCGACCGTGTACCAATTCAGTTGGTATTTTGTGTTATTCCCGCTTGACTAATATATCGACCACTTCGTTTGAGAAGTTAAGCGATTTTAACTGAAACCATTTAATATCGCTTTTCAGCCCACACAGAAGGTAGAAAAATAAGCTAAGCATGGACAAAGAAAAGAACACATTACAAATGACAGAACTTCAGACATTTTATCGGGCAACATTCTCCTCCGTGACTCGTTGTGAGGGCAGAAAATTCAACAATTTTGCACTGTTTGAGTAAGTAGGATTGCAGTTTTTTCACAAACGAAAACAAACGGGCACTTTTAGGGCAAATGGCGGAAAATTTGTTGAATTTTTTGTCAGAAACGTAATTCCCATATCAGTATTTTAGGTGACTTTTAGTCTAAAACTGGTAGGAGAAATGTTTTGAATCAAAACATTGCAGTATACATGCTGGAACTTCTGGCATTGGAATGAGACTGATAGATTTCGCTTTGGCAAAACATGGTTGTCAGCGGTATGAGATTCCAGCATAAATACATTCAAAAGCTTCTTGGATATATCCAGATCAGAAAACCAGCAACCAGATTGATGAATTGGTAATTGATGGAAGGCACTTTTCCAGTGTTAATTGACCTACGCCTGATTCGAGGTGTTAATATCGAAATGTTTCGCACAAGAATGAGCAGATCAATAATTTTACGAAATCAGGCACAAACTACTATTGGTCTATTCAAAACTCACTCAATTACTAGCGCTGAACTCACCTTTCCAGATGGTTCTGAAGCGCAGTGGGAATACATTTTCGACTCTACAAAAACTGCAGAAAGTGCCGTGCTTGGTTATGAAACAACGGTCCAAAAACAAACCATGGTAGGTATGGGAACTTATAAAAATAACGCAGCACGTATGGCAATGCTTCAGTCAGTTGAAACGCGAGCTGCGACAGAGTAGTATAGCGAGAAAATGAGACAGGTTAACCCCCTATTTAGAGGTAACCTTGAAACTTACAGAAGGTTAAAGTGAAGTGAAGCCCGAGAATTCTACCGTAAAGTCAAAAGCCGAACCAATGACTATGGCTCAGGATCCTCCTACTATAAGTATAAGGACGGAAACTTAATCGCAGTTGAGTTGGGTATGTTGGGGATATGGGGAGACAATTTATCTGCATTACTTGTGTCAGGAGAATCCAATGCAGATAAGGTAGTTGAACAAATATAAGACGATGGCGTTGATTCCAGACGAGGGCAGAACAGCAAGTTTGCAGGTTAAAACAACAAAGCCGCAACTGGCTGTTCAATACTGTGCACACTGGTCTAAAAAAAGTTTCTTGCCATAAATTTAAAAAAAGGTTTTAATACTTTTCAAAAAAATTATACATTTTCAAAAAGGTAACACTCTGGGCGATATGAAAATTATAAACAAAAAACTTTTCTTGGAATATTATTTTAATGAAGCGTCATAGAATTCAAGCGTTTTTCACGAATTTCTCCAAATTTATTAAATTAAATTTAAATTAAATAGATTCTTCAATATTTAAACCTAAGTACGGAGTGAATCCCCTCCATGCATGGATACATTTTTTGGAATTTGTTTTAAAAATTGCCTACAGAATTGGAATTAACAATGGCAGATTAGAGATGAAAATGATAAGTCAACACTGATGGCACGAAAACTCGAACTTCAACGTAGATTCAGGACAATAATGGGGCTTCTAGTTTACCAACCAAAGCAAAATGGCAGTGGGAATACCAACGACGGCAACACAGCGAGGAGAGTATTTTGAAATTCCGCATTGTTTGCATCACTATTGGGTTTTAATGTGGATGTCTTTAAAAATTTCCATATAATATTTGTAACTATATCCAGCAAATTTTAAGTCAATGTTGAAAAATTCCAAAGTTTCTGTAAACAGACTGCTCGTTCATATATTACAATGTATCCTTAGTATACTATGTCAGCAACTGTTCATAAGATATTAGCAAATAGTTCCCAGATTATTTCCACGTCTGTAGTTCCTGTTGGCTGTTTAGTAGAAAATGCGTCAGTGGCTCGTAACAAATTTTACAAAAACGATAGGCGGTCTCAGGCATGACAAAACAGTCGAATTAATAATATAACTGATGTCTTTAATAGAGCTATGCATTCTTCGGTGCCACTTTTTTCTAATTTATGTATCTCTAAAAGAAATTGTCAGAACAACCAAAATTCATTTCCACCAGAAGTAATCAATCTTTTAAAATCATCATCCATCCAATTAAAGCCATGGCCGATAAATATTGGTTTATATATAGATGACGAGGATAGTGCCACTGATTCTGACGAAGTAGAACTGGGACTAGAAGAAGACTGCTAAAAATTGTTATTCGGTAAAACAGTGTTTAATAAAAGTTTTTTCTTTTGTATGGAAAAAAATGCTTCCTCTGATTTCCAAAGCTACAAGCTACAAATCCAATTAGCCCCAAATTCGTTTTATATGTTCATCTGGTTGTGTGGAAAATCGCCATTAAAACTTCAAGTATGATTACGGAACAAATATTTTAAACTTCATGCACTTTAATTTTAAACAACGCCATCTACTGCATATAAATGAAACTATAATATGCTAAGGTCCTTTCACATTTTACATTAAACACACACCAATATAGTTTAAAGTTTTCCAAACGATTTTTGAGTCAATAAGGGCCAGTTTCACAGTGATCATTTATGATCCCATTTAGTAAAATAAGATTGGGAATTTAAAAGCCATTTAAATATTATTATGTATTACAGATTTCAATTAAGTTTTAGTTTAAAACTTCGCCGTGAGGGGGACAATAGAGAAAAACATACGTTTTTCTGACAAATTTTGATTGACAGAAACCAACAGAAAAAATTTATTGTATTCAAATAATATTGATACATTCTATAAAAAAGCCATGGACGTAAGAAGAAGCCAAAACTTTACCGCGACAGAGGTTGATATTCTCCTCACAGTTGTGCGTGAATATAAAGATGTAATTAAGTGCAAAAAACAGATAGAACAAGTGGTGCAAAAAAGAAGACGCTTGGAAGAACGTGGAAGAGAAATTCAATGCGGAGTGCAATGTTGTGTTCAGAAGTTTCATCGTCTTGCGCAGAAAATATGAAAACCTAAAAAGCGATTGCAAAAAACACGCAGCATTGGAAAAGAAAAGCTTATACGCTACTGGCGGTGGCCCTACAGGCAAGTCGCAAATGACTGGCACAGATGAATTGCTGCTAGGAATACTGCACGAAAGACAAGTGCATCGTATGGAAAGCTTATACGATTGCGACTTTGTGGAGTGCGCCCAAAGTAATTTAATATCAACCCCATGGATATTAAAGAGTTGTAAGTAATAAAGTTATATATTTCAACATAATCTGACCAAATACCAGATACCCGCCTAAAAGATGGTGATATGGATTGGTTGGGCGAGACTGAAGAAGCTCCAGGTAAGCTCTTACACATTTGAAATTTTTGAAACAAATGTTATCCTCCATCTTTAAAAAGGTATGCAAGAAAATACAGAGTTGTGGGATAGCTACAGTCCAACTAAGATGAAACGGTCACGAAATATACAATTGAAGGTTGATGATGCCGATAGAAAGCGGTGCAAGTCAACCAAATGGGAACATTTGGCAGCTATTAAAGCAAAGTGGACGGATGAGTCTCACAAAATGCAGATACATTTTATGCAGGAGGAGCACAAATTTAAGAAGGAAATACATTTAAAGGAACTGACAATGGTTGAAGAAAAACATTCCCTGGAACTCGCAATTTTGCATTAAAGATTGGAAAATGAGAAGCGTTAGGTTAATACAAAAGTTTCCTAATAATATAAAGTACATCTTTACGAAATATATATGCAAATTTTTTTTATTGTTGTTTGAGCTGTATTTACATTTGACTGAAGTTATTATTAATTAGGTCTTTTCTAACGAAGTTGTTTCTAACTGACTCTTCAGAACCCACAACCCGGTTGTTTGGTACACAAAGAACGGTTCTAACGGCTTTCTCAATATTTTCTGGCAACGATGGTGCTACATTGTCGTTCTGCTTGCACCAAATGTTATGTAAAACCGCCGTTGCAATTATAACACTCTGAACTTTTTTCAATCGAATGCGCATCCCAAGCGAGAGAACTGGAAAACGACGTTTCCATACGCCATACGCAATTCCTGGTTCTGATTTGGGACTCATTGAACAGATTTTCCACGGGGTTGTTAACCTGAATGAAAAGATGTAAGACAAAACTCAATAAAATACTTCAAATTTTGCATTTAAATTTAAATTTAAATTACATGAGCTAGTGGGGTAATTACGAAGTGGTTATTTTCGTACCCGCTGTCAGCTACAACTACTCCTGAACCGAACTTTTTAGCTGATAATCATTGGTGAATTCGAGAATTTCGGAAAATTGTTGCATCGGGCGTACTACCAGGCCACCGTGCAACTATATCCAGGAAGCACAAATGACTGTCACACATACTCTGTTCATTAATAGAAATAACCCTTCCGGTTCCGGAAAAGCTCTGCATCTGCACCACCTGTTTAATTTTGAGTTAATTCGCTGCAATCTTTTAATTCATTAATGCGGTTACTAATACTTTACTGGGAGAAATTATTTTTACATGAATGCAGTGACTTGTAGAAGTCAATTTGACTCTGCCGCAAGGATTCCAAAGTTTTTGGAAAAAAAAATAAAATCTTCCCTTAGGTTCGCGATATGATGAGAAACAAGAGTTATAGCTCTTGACACCGTTGACTTCGATACTCCAAAGACGTCGCCTATAGTTTGTAGCATGCCACCGGTGGCGTAAAAGCACAGCGTTAATAGAAACATTTGCTCCGGCAATAATGCATTATTCCTGTTAAAGAAAGTTGAGTATCTTCATATATCCACACATCCGCATGTATGTATCCTAGGTCCACATCTTACCAATCTGTCACATGAGCAATTTTCACACGTATCATGTTGAGAATACACCAAGCTGATTCTTTGCTTATGCGAAATCTGTTTCGGAAATCATATGCGTCGTATTTTTGGAAGAAGTTGGGACGCTTCCTTATAACTTTAGGATGCCTTGCTATGATTGCGCTCCATAAATCCTCAATTTCTTCTTCGCTTTTCGTATCAGGTTGGAAATTCATATTTATTCTTTTTGACGGAACTTCAAATTTAAATACATGTGTATCAAAACAGTCGCAGCTGTTCATAAAATGGAATTTAAATGGCGAATATCGGGCATTTAAAGTACAATTAATTGCCAACTGTAAAATTCACAGACGGCCCTAAATGTCATACAATTAGTTTCAATTTATACACACTTTGATTTATAACTCCTGTGGGCGTGGCTCGATCATCCCAAAAATTTGTGAATTTCATGTTTTCAGCATGCCCTACAAACATGCAAAAGTACAAGTCTCTATGTACATTATTCGAATTTATGCAAAAAAAAAAAACTTCATTCTGGACCAGTGTGTGGTTTAGTGAAAACCGTTTTTTGTAATTTTAATCGTGAGCGACTCAAAAGATGCGTATTGTGGAGCTGATTACTGGAACGTTAATTTACGAACGTTAAAGAACGAGGTTAGAAGAAGTTTCAATTCCTAGTGTATATGGGTAAACAATTTGTATGGTCAATGAACATAATTAGAAAATTACGTTTTCAGAATTTTGACAGAGTATTTTTTTCACGACAGCATTTTTAATTCTTGATCAATCAAATTTTTCCGATTTGTCGCGTATTTCTCATTGTAGTTCGTGAATTAGCTTTTAATTAGATTTATTGAATAAATTTTACACTATTTTCCATGTACAATATAAAATTAACTATATTGAAATATTAATTTAATTGAAAAAGTTTGTATGATCTAAATGTCAAAACGATGCCGTGAAAAATAACTCTTTTATCAAAATTTTGAAAATATGTATTTCTGTTTATGCTTGTCCCATAGTGACTAATAGTGTCCCATAGTCCCCTAGTGACCAATAACAATTAAAAAGTACTTTTACCCAAATACACTAGGAATCGAAACTTCAACTGACGGTAAGGGACTACAAGTACTCTCGTATTTGTGCTTGTTACGTATTGAAGAGCTGATGTTCCCGTAGTCAGCTCTTCAATATCCTACTATTCAAGTATAGTGGCGATGAGCTGACAAGGTGTGAAAACTATCGTGAAATAAACCCGTTGTTCATTGCATACAAGGTTCCAGTAAACGTAATGTCCGAAAGGATACATCCAACTGCTGCAGACTTGATCGAAGCTTATCAGTGTGGCTTTAGACCTGGAATATTCACAACATAATAGTCAATGCAAGTCCTGAGGAAATCCCAGGAAATGCTAACCGACACCTGTCCTCTCCTTGTACATTATTAGGTTGCTTTCGATAGCCCAGTATAGAAACAACTTTACGAATCAATGTCTTGGCTTGATATCTGCGCAAAGCTGATTCGCCTCAACAGAACAACACTGAAGGACATCAAATCCTCAGTGAAGACCTTACCAAAGCATTTAATACCAGGCTAGGCCTAAGGCAAGGCGACACCCTATCGTGGGATCTCCCAATCGTGGGATCATAAGCTACAGATAAGATGAATATAACCGCCAGCAGCAACAGCCGCTGCTGCTCGCGTATGCTAATGTTATATACATCATTGGGCTGACTGTGCGTGAAGTTACTGCGGTATTTTCGAGAATCAAGAAAGAATCACGGAATGTAGATTTGGAAGTAAATGAAGAAAAGTTAATGGTTTCAAAGAGCAGAGTCTCCACTCGTCTGGAGCAGAGCATGATACTACACTGTAGTATTACTAAAATAATAAACTTGGATATGAGGATATAAGGTTATGTTTTCATCGATCCAATAGTTCTCAAAATGAAGGGAATTTATTCCATCCTTAAATGTAAGCAGAGATGTACACTTTTGATCACAAATAACTTAGCCTTAACTTCAGGAAAGCCGAATCTCGAGGAAAAGAGAGCACAGTTTTCTCTTCTCCATGTAAAAACCTAACTATATTCTGACTGGACACTGAAAGTAAAAGGTAATGAACTTATGAAAAACCAACCACAGAATAAATTTATTAAAATTATGAACCACGTTTCATAAAACATCACTTTTATGAAAATGTTTCATTAGGAAACATATAAAAAATCTATGAAACTTTCATAAATCTTAATGGAAACATTCCTATGTTTCATAAAACTGTCTTTGGTTGCTTTTTCATGAAATCGTACATAAATGGTATTGGAACTGTTCATAATTTTAATGTATTTTTTTTCTTTTTGTGAAAATTTAATTAAATTAATTTAATTTTTCTTAATTTAATATTTTAAGCAAAGGCTCCTCCTAAAATTTAATAAATTACTCCACTACACTATTACTATGATACTATTATAACAATCAGTAAGCTATATGTAAGGAAAACTCTAAATGCAATGAGAATTCTTTAGTACGCAAATGATGGTAAAAATTTCCAAAATCAGGGAACACCCGAAAAAGCTGTGGTGTTTGCGTAAACAAATTTATTTAAAAAAATCCAATGAGTGTTCGAACTCACGGGCGATGTGTGAACATCTTTTGGCTACACGGTACCTATTGGATTTCTATGAACACATTAGTAAATGTTACATTGGAAAATAAAAAACAGTGTTCAATCATATGATGTCGTTACATTTAAATAATATTAATACTTAAAATTAGTTAAAGGCCAGTGCAAGCACATGTGTCATTATTTTCTTGCTTAATACTTTTTGTTTTATTCCCACAAAAAACAAAGAGAATGCAAAGCAACAGACACATTTGCATACATATACTATACATACGCTACACAAGTTCACACAATTTTCGTTGCTCTCTTGCTATCTCATTTTTATATACGTACTAGCTGACCCGGCAGACTTCGTCCTGCCTTCAAAAGTATTTATAACATCAGATGGTAAACAATGATTAATATCTCGACGTGGGCGTCATCTATTTTATCACGATGCAAAAACACAAAAAAACTAAATATTGCGCCATCTGTCGGACGAACTTCGTACTACACAGAAACACTACTCACGGCCCATAGAGCATGCATATAAAATTTGGTCAAAATCGGTCCAGTAGTTTTTGAGTTTAGCGATCACGAACATACACGTAATTTTTATATATGTAGAGATAACCAAGTGGTTATTCTCTGCTCTGTGAGTGCTCCGCACCCACCAAAGAAAACTATTCGCTGTCGCTATTTCAGTGTGTGTGTGTTTCGCAGTTTGACAATCTGTGTTTCGCAGTCGGTCAAATCTGTGTTCTATATAGGGGTGGGTCACCCTCATCATTTAGGGGTATGAAAAATAGATGTTGGCCGATTCTGAGACCTACCCGATATGCATACAAAATTTCATACAAATCGGTCCAGCCGTTTCGGAGGAGTTTAACGGCTAACAACGTGTGATCGCAGTCGGGCAAACTTTGTTTGGATGTATTCACTTTGTGAATTTAGGATTTATAGATGTTAACACATCAAAAATAATGAATTTATGAACTTTTCAATGAATCGATCATTATACAATTGTGAACATATTCTTTAAATTTGCATAGCAATTCATAAGTTAATAAAATTTGTTCATAAAATTAATGAAAACAAGTTGATGAACATTTAATATGAACTTTATTTTTTTCAGTTTAGCGAAGCTGGATGGATCAAAATACACTGTGTAAGAAAATATTTGGCAGCGAAAAGAATCTGAAATTATTACAAGTTCCAAGCGTTTGGATATCGTTATTGTTTAAAGAGCTGTCACTCATAAAGTGATTATAAATTTCTTTTGGCGGCGGCCACCTCGCATAGTGAAGGCGACACTATCGATGTCGATATCGAGCCATGAAAAAGCTTCGGAATCGGTAGGGGCGTTTTTTCATAATTTATACACGTTAACTTATACAAAATGAAAACATGCACGTTAACATGTATAATTTTAGAAGTTGAGAATAACCCCGCTAAAAGTGTTACCAAGTTTGACTTTTTTGTATGAAAACTATAAAATGTATGTCATTTCAATTATTATATTTCCACGACGTTTCGAAAATTATGTTGCAAATATAAGGGGTAGTTAGTTTTTTTTTAACAAAATATTTAAAAAGTTGTATAAAATATTATTGATTCTTTCTTCTTCCACAAGCAGAATTTGAAGACAATACTGGAGACAAACAACAACTAAAGCAAAAAGGAAGTGAAGTGAAGTGAATAGCTCGATTCACAAACATATACATACTTTCACCGATATTCTCCCATGAGTCGATTCGCAAGAACGCCTTTGGTTCTGTCTGTTTGTATTGTTTTTGGTACTTTTTTGTACACTTTATGTACTATTTACTGAACTTAAAGTATTTTTGGTAAAGCGCTCATGATGTGTACTTTTTGTCAATTGTTGACGAAATTTATGTACTTTCTTGTGCAGTTTATGTACGTTAGGGACCATGATATGTACTACTTTGTGGTACATTTTGTGCACTTTGAAATGCATGGCATGGTAAATAAATATTGTATGTAGTTTCTGGTACATTGCATTTACGTTACGGTCAATTGTATAAGTATGTACTTTTCATGAAAATTATGGCGAATAAATGAGGACACCGATCCACTTTCATCACTTGGAGCCATTTGCCCTTACTTCTTTCTCCTCGTTTGAGTCTAAAAAGTGCCTACGAAAATGCATGTAAACAAATGCACGGGGCTTGCTCGGGGATTCCTCGGTGTCTTCTTTTTTTTCGCACGTGCTCACGAGTTGAGTATTTTTTACGACTCGTGGCGTTCGAGCGGGCTGTAGGTGTTCGTTTACGATGCCTTGTGAAGTTTTAAATTCGGTTATACCCAATGTAGCATTAAAGCCCTGAACCATTGCAATCGAAATCGCGTATTTCGACTTTTTCAGTACAATAATGCCCTGCTACTAACCAAGTGAGAGAATGCTGCTGCAATGCTGCTGCAGTCTGACTACCTCATATAATACATTGAATTTTTTAGAATTTCGTGTTGTGTTTGACTTTTCAATTAACGAATTGACAAATGCAAAGAAAGAATTATCGGATGATGCCAAGTTGATTATACTCAACGTCTATGCGTTTTTTTCGTAACAGTTGATGTTAACTTATATAGGTTACGAAAAAAAAAAAACGCCCCTGGTGTAAAAACTGTAGGTGCCAATCACTGGGTATAAAACTAGAAAGCGCACGGCTCACTGGTTGTGATAAGCTATCCCCAATTCCTTCATGGGATGTAATGGGAAACCATTTACTTTATTAAATGTGACTTAGGTCATTATCACCGTGTCTGGTTAGAGCAAAAGCAAAGGTTATAGATTCCAAATTTGCAGCTATAACTGTTGGTTAGCTCTAACTGTTCATTATCAATTCTTCCAATTACAAATTCTAAAATTCACTTCAATCCATCCCTATTCTGGTATTGTGCGACTTCGAAACACTGTGCTTTATTCAACGCAAACAAAAATTATAATTACATTTGGGAAAACTTTAATTCCTGTAGCTTTAACATCGCTTAAATCAAATACCATTTGGGGTAAGTAACATTGACCTTGAAAGTTTTGCAGAAACAAAATTCTCTTCTTGTTTATGGGGAAGGATTTCCTTTGGCCCCATTTATGTGTCGCCGGTCGCTGAAAGTTGTAAAAAACAACAGAGTAGTAGATGATTGCCAGAACGTGCGTATAATATACACATGTTTATGGGTGTGTAACTGACTGCGTGTATGTGTATGTGTTTGTGCAGTAAATGCCTGATTTTTGGCAACAATTCTATAAGAAATATCAATTGAAGGATTTACATTAAAGGGAAATACGCACATGAACAGTCGCGTACACTCAGAAAAATTATGTTTCCGAGTTTGAGTAAAATGTATAATAGGGTGTCCCAAAAAACATTTCCTTTTCCATTTTCATGGTTGCTCAAGTTTGATTAGAAACCTTATAGGGTAAAATATTTTTTTAGATTTTTCGGAAGAGGCTTAGAGGTCGCACAAGTCGAATTTTCCCCAAAAATCGGGTATTCCTGGCGTTTTTTTAATTTTCCTTAAAACTCGGTCAATAACAACGATTTTCTTAGTTTGTAAGACGACATTTTTAAAGCAAAACGTTCAAACTTTTATTGTATGTATATGCACAAACCAAAAGTTTTGGCAATGATTGCGTTTTTCGTAAATTTTCGATAAATTTTACTTGTCACATTCAAATGTATTTTGTTGTTGTTCAGTTGTATTGTTGGTACACAGCTTCGTGAATTGGTGAATTTGATAGCTTCGGTCACCCAAATAATAAAAAAAATAATATTCTTGTTGCTTTCAACTACAACAACACCTCCTGCTATACCTTCCAATAAATAAATCTTGAAAAAACCGCTGCGCATCATTTACCGTAAAATCGATTTATATTTTAAAGGAACAATGGTTCTGGTCAGTTTTAATCGAAAAATATTTATACAAATTCTACAGATAATAGATAAGGACATAGAGTAATTATAATACCTAGAGTTTTTCTTTCGCTCAGCAAATTTCTGACATTTGACCTGGTGTGATATGAACGTTGGATGTTGAAAAGAAATGCTTTACTAATACCAGATAGAGGCAATGGTTCAAAGCAACGAACAAAATAACAACAACGGCATTTCGCTTTGTGTGTTAAATTATTTTGTTAAATACAAAACAAATGTAGGCTAACAATAACTGTCAATAAAAAAGTGTAAAAAAAAGTCCGAAATTCTTGTAATTCCACCTGGTGTAAGTCACTTTTCGTCAAAAACCACTCTATCACACCAACCGCACCACGAAGAAAGTGAAAGGAAAAGTCAGATGAGTCAAAGATTCTCTCTTTAAAGAATTACTCTATGGATAAGGACATTTTAGGTATGATGGTGGTGGAAGTGACAGTTTTGGACACAATTTCATTGCCAAATGATAAAACTGACAGCGTTTTAATGACAAATCACTACGTTGATAGACATGGTATCGTGGTAAAATGTACAGAAATGCAAATGCAATAATACTAATACTGACAAATTTGAAAACGAATTAGGTACCAGTGATTATTTTCACGACATTTTGGACATCAAATATCGAAATCTGAATGCAAAGATATGAAGGATGGCATCGGGATTTGGAAGCAGACATTACAAAAGTTGTGTTTTTTTGTAAAATATATACGAAACGTGTATAGGATACAAAACAAAAGCCGATTCCGGTGAAGCATAAATGACTTGGCAGCACTTTTTAAAGTATTTTTACGCTATATTTTATTTGTAAACATTGGCGGTTTATTTATAGATGAATGATACATTTGTAAATTAATTTGTTGTAATTGTTGAATCGCTTACAAATACAAAAATATGAAAAGTCGCAAAAGATATCACACGCTTCAACAGATGAACATATACAGTGATGTCGCCTTACATGGATTTTTGCAGAACTTACGGTGCTCTAGTGGCTGTTTAGTCAATCGAAAGTGACCTTCATTCTATAATCAAGCACAGTCTTGTTATACAAGAGGAATTGTTATGAGAAAATTCCATACACAAAACAAGGAAAACGATCACATTTTGCTAGATATGTCCTCATACTTTCTTTACTTTTATTGACTATTTGACCAGCGACGTCGGTACTCGCCGTTTTCCATAACAAAACCATATATTTTACGGAGAATTTTTCTCTCGAATACTCCCAACTGTTTTTCATCTGCTTGCGATACGACCCAAGTTTCGGAGCCATATGTCAAGACAGGTACAATGAGAGTCTGATATTGCTGGACATTTGTCCGTCGAAAGAGGTCTTTGTTGCTAAACTGCTCGCTGAACCCACAATAGCATCTATTTGCAAGTACAATTCTCCTATCTATCTCCAGACTGACGTTGTTGTCCTTGGTCACGGCGGATCCAAGGTAGACAAATTCATCTAGCACTTCAAAATTAAATCGGTTGCCAACGTTCAAGCGCGGACCAAGTCGAGAGGTTTCTCTAGTCGTTGACACCATCAAGTTTGTCTTGCCCTCATTCCTTTTCGATTCTTGAAAATACTGCAGTAACCTCTCGCATATTTCGCCCAATGATGTCTATGTCGTCAGCATACGCCAGCAACATATGGCTTTTCGTGTTAATAGTCTTGTTCGTATTTACTGCAACTTTTCTCATTATTATCTCCGTTAAGATGTTGAAGAGATTGCACGAAAGTGTGTCGCCTTGCCTCCGTCCTCGCTTGGTATAGAATGTCCTTGCTGTCCCTACTTTCACTCATGATTTGGTGTTGGTCAGCGTCATTCTACAGAGGTGGATCAGTTTTGCCGGAATCCCAAGTTCAGACATTGCTTCGTACAGTTTTTCCCGTATGGGGCTATCGAAAGCAGCTTTGTAATTGACAAAAAGGTCGTGTGTATCGATTTGCTTTTCGTGGATCTGTACAATATACATTGTCTCCTCAATCATTACCTCCTCATCTTCAGTGGAAGAATCTGAGTGGAGTAGTGCTGAAAAGTGGTATCTCTACATTTTGAGCACACACTGCTTATCAGCCACCAGATTCTCATTCTAGTCCTTGCAGGAGGGCAGCCCATTATTAGGCCCGTTATTTGATCTTCTTACCCTCTGGAAAAATTTTCGGGATTCATTATCCATCCTACTGCCATTTTCTCCGCCAAAATAATCGGTTTTCCTCCCATCTCATCCTCTGGTACTGCTCAATCGCAGCACGCGTTGTAATTTACTGTTTCGTTGCCATACGTGCAGGTCTTTGTCATCAGTTGCAATGGAACATTCTTCGCCGTACCATGGCTTATCCTTCCGCGGGTTTCCATAGCCAAGTTCAGTCCTTGCAGCGGTGTCCAAAGAATGGGAGATGTGCTTCCATGCGCTTCTGGATCCTCAGGAGGAGGAATATTCTCCCTTAGCTGGAGAATGAGTTTTTGTAAATAGGACTTTGATATCTCCGGTATTTGTAGCGGTTTTCGGTTTCATACGTTTTTCGCCCTGCTCAGCCTTGTGCGAACTTTCGCAGCTACCAGGTAATGATCCGACTCGATATTGGCACCTCGAATCACACTAGAAGAGTGCTCTGCCGTCTAATACCAAGTGATCAATCTGGTGCTTCGTTCTCTGATCAGGAGATAACCATGTCGCCTTATGTATGTCCTTATGCTGGATTCGTGTGTTACTAGCTACCATGTTCTTTGCAGCGGCGAAGTCTATCAGTCATATTCCATGTGATTCCATGTTCTGTGATTACCGGTGGTTGGTCGGAAAACACTTTTTCCTCTCCTTTCCCGATTTGGCAATAAAATCGCCTAGAATAATCTTAATGTCTTGGTCAGGGCAGCTTTCGTAAACTTCCTCCAGACGCTGATAAAATTATTCTTTGACTTCATCGTCTTTATTCTCTGTCGGTGCGTGCACACATGTTAACGAGTTGTTGGAATATTTCGCTTTGATGCGAATTGTAGGTATGCGGTCACTCACTGGGTTGAACTTTGAAACTAGGTGTCGCAGTCTCTTGCTAACTATAAATCCGCACCCAAATTCGTGCTTTCGCTCATGGCAGCTGTCGTAAATATAACAGTTTTTCCTTCTGGTGCAACCATATTCTGTCCATCGCATATCCTGAATCGCTGTGATGTCAGTTTTATATTTTCCGAGGACATCCGCCAGTTGGAAAGCGGTCATGTATAGCGTTCGCACATTCCAGGTACATATTCTTAAATCGTTGTCTTATAACGTTTGCGAGGGTCGTCAACAGTTGGGGGGTTTCTTTGTTCAGTATTTTCTACGTATATTTTCAGTGCCAATATAACGGTGGCGGGAGGCGAACCCAGCCCACCGTGGTTTGCATTTTGCCAAGTGCCAGGATGATCATGTTTCAGCAGCCCATTATGGATCAGACGGTGACCAGAATGCAGTGTGTCGAAACTGGATTTTAGTTTCTTCAATTTTGATCCGCCGTTGGCCAGGGATGTTAGCTCATCCGCCTTCAAATGACAGAAGAATATGCCCACTACTTCGAAGAGCTTCAGTGACAGGGTCACCTAATAATCCTGAGACGCATTACCACTTAGGTTGCTCATTCGTTTCGCCTTCTGAGTTTAGCTAGTTAACGGGGGTTTCCGATAAACCATTGCCCAGGACATACTGCGTGGAAGTAGTGAGCTGCTTGGACTGCCCAATGAAGGAATCATTTCTGGCCACTCCCAAGTGAATGGCTATCAGAAACTTTCTACCTCCAAGGACAGTCCCATGTCCTGACCGGGAACCACCACCCAATTCCTACCCACCAAAAAAGGACGGAGGAAAACACTCCCATAGATTTTATTGGTATTCCTCTCATTCTGTTAGAGGGAACCGGGAACCACCACGTGGAGGAAAGAGAGGACGCACGGACACTCTCCCATAGATTTTATTGGTATTCCTCTGATCCTGTTAGTAACGCTACGATGAAAACGCCAAAAGCCACTGATGTTTTTTTTAAATTCTAAGGTCGAACCGAATGTGCCGTGCGGTTTTTTTATTTCATTTCCATTAAAATTTAAACGTCATTAGAAACATCTTTTATGTTTACAATTGTATTTATTTTCACTGAATTTCTCTATGAGCGGCTTTAAAAATAAATGGTTTCCCATTACATCCCATGAAGGGACCGGACAATTACCATTCATAATTGTTATCCTATTTCAAAAAACGTTTCGGATTCTTAATCTATGAGGAAAATTTTACAAAATATTTATTTAAAATTTAATATTTTTGCCATGGCTTTTCGGGTTAAGACCCCTCAGTGCGTCGTTAGCTGAATTAATTTTTCAGACAAGCAACTTTATGCCTGCTTAAGACAGAAATGGAAGCGGCAGTTTCTGGTGCCGCTTAATACAAATCAAGCGCTGTAACCAAAACACGAATAATGTAAATTTAACAAAATAATATTCTATATTCTTCAAATTGTAAAAATGAATAACAGCTACCGATTGATTCTGCTGGTACTACAAACAAATATAAGTTTGGTGGAACTGTACAAACATATTTATAATTGGAAATTGCGAATACAATATGTCTACTTTGTATATCATACACATATTGTGATTGTTGCGAATTAAAAGGAGCCTGTACCTTCCATACTCAGCGTTTACTATTATAGGTTTTCCATACACTTTCTTGTCTACGAAATATGCACTTTTTCTAGAAATGCATTTTAAATTCTTACACGATGTTCTGGCAAATTTTGAACAACAAACTGTCACGCACCGAAACAATAAGAGCGTGTTTTTATTATTTTATTTAATTATTTATTTTATTTATTTGTATTTTCAACCAATTTAAATCCGCTAAGCTCCCAATTAGAGTGTCCAAAAAAACCGTCATTTTGTAGAATCCGGTTTTCGGTTTGTCCGAAAAATTAATTTTTCAAGAAACCGGTTTTCGGTTTGTTCGAAAAATCAATTTTTCAAGAAACCTGTTTTCGGTTTTTAATTTTAACAAAAACCGGTGGGACCGGTATTTTCGGGTTTTTTACTTTAAATTAAATTACACATGTATAACTTCAAATACATTTGTATATACATACATTTGTTGCAACAATTAAATGAAAAATAATGAAATTTGTAATTAATAATTGAGCTTATCTTCCTGACGATGCTACCCAATGGGTAGCGAAATATTGAAGAATAAAATAATTTAAAATAGACCTAATGCTCGAACATTTTAGTTTGAAATATAATACGAATGGTCGAATAAATCATCACATTTTTAAAGTTATATATCATATTCCAATTTGTAATGCGTGTTTAATATAAAATTTGAAAATTTTATTCAAATTCGCTTTAAACTGATTTAAAATCGAAAATCATATTCAATTTTGAAATTTTCATTTTTGCAAATCTTATTAAGTTCAAAGCATTTAGTTATCAAATAATTTTAATCTTGAAATTTGATAAAAAAAATGTTCTTAATTTTTAATTATTTCTAATTCAAGTCATAAAATCATTCTGAAATTTTTTTTTGGATATGTTATTTAGAACTTATTGAAGCATAAGATCATATTTCACAATAGAAATCATGCTTCTTAATTCCAAAATTTCACTAAAATTCGAAAATTATATCATTTATTATTATTTTTTTAAGGATATTAACACAAGTTACGTAAAATCTGATTAACCGGTTAAGCGACATCAAAAAACAAGTTTCCGGTTTGTTCGAAAATTTCTTTTTTTTAAAAAACCGGCACACGGTTAATAGCAAAAAACCCGGGTTTCCCGGTTTCGGTTTTGGACACTCTACTCCCAATACAAAGTGATCGAAAATTTATTTTACCAGGAAATACAAATCTTGCCCAATTTTAACTACTGTCTATATCGTACAATACCAAAACTCAGGCAATAAATTATGAATGTGTACTTGTAGGCAAAACGATAAAAATACCCACATATTTTACGTAACTTCGGGAGACACAACAAGGTTGACTTGGCGGTTTACCAATACACGAACATATGGTTAATTGGAAACCTCAATTATAATTATGGTAAAAATATAATTGCAAATATATTATTTTTGGACGGAGAACAATCAAATATACCCAAACATTATAAAATGTTCCGGGAAACATAATCATCTAATGGGAGCAATATCCGAACAACTCGTGGATTAGGTCATGAGTTTTCGATTTCGGCACGAGTCACCCCCTAATTTTGTGAGGTTTGGGAAAAAAATTCATGAGCCAAAAAACGGGGGAGGTGGGTTGGGGCATCTGGGTTTCAATGGGGGCTTCAATTCAAAAATTATATTTAAAAAAAATTTTACTCACCGCTCTAACTGCCCCTAGGGTGCCCTTAAAGGAGTCAAATCTATCACCGACCTCCAGTATTTTTGCCCCACCAACAGTTTCTTAGAACATATCTACCCTCTATTTTCAACCCTTAATGTGGTCCACAGACAAGGTTTTTTTATTTTTAATAAAATTTTTTATGAAATCGGAACCTACGTTCCTATGGTGTCTCCTAGAGGAGTGCAATGTAGGATCGACCCACTTTTCATACTCCTACATCATGGTTGGTTGGTTGGTTTTCGTGGTTGCTAAAGATACTATTTTGTGTCAATTACTGTCTTGCGACACCGTTTTGCATACCACATCACTTCGGGCAGTCCAAAGTACTGTGTCTATATCCACCCTGTTAATCGGAGATACCTCATTAGATCCCCTAGATCCATCTCGTGTATCTCAGTGATGTTATGCAGGAAGGGACGGTCCATAGTCTTCAGGCGTCTATTCATTAGAGCCGGACATCTGCAGAGGAGATGCTCCACCGTCTCCTACTCTTCTGTGCCCGGTCAGCACGCCAGTTAGCCTAGATATGTATCCCGGAATATGACTCGTCAGGGGTTTAGTCCGGTGAAAATACCTCTTTTGACCAATCCAATAGGCGTTGCGACTGACACCATGTGGAGTTCGGTGGAAGAGGATCCTGCCCTGTCTAGTTTGTCGGCCTTTTCGTTCCCTAGGATACCCTTGTGGCCTGGTATCCAAGTAAGAACCACATTGGCCAGCCGGCCTAGCTCGACAAGTTTTTCCCTACATTCACTAACGAGTTTAGATGCAGTGTTGTAAGATTTAAGTGATAGGAGAGCCGCTTGGCTATCTACAAATTTTGTAGTATGAGTGCGGCGCAGGCTTCTTTGATGGCCAGTACCTCCGCTTGGAAAACGCTGCACTTGTCTGGGAGTTTGAATGATAAATTGAGGCTTGCCTCTTTTGTCCACATTCCATTTTGGATCCGTCCGTAAATACTTTGGTGTCAAAACCTGTCAGTGGTTCCCCTTTATCCGACTCTATTCTTCTGGGAAACCTGACGGCGAATAGGTTATCGAACGTCAATGAGGGGGTGCAGTAATCGGTGGTTATATTGAGATTTTTTGGGATTGTCCAATTTTTTGGGACACGTCCTCATTGCCCCTGTTATGCCAATGCAAGCTGATCTCTATACAACAGTTTCATGGTGGGTGTCTTTACCGCGGCTGTCCACCATACCATTACTCCATTGTAGAGTATAGGTATGATTATACTAGTATACATCCATAGCACCATTTTCGGTCGGAAACCCCATCGGCTTCCGAACATTTTCCGACAAGCGTAGTACGCAACGGTTGCTTTATGTGCGTAGTACGCAACGGTTGCTTATGTGCTTTATGTTACGCTTCCAGCATAGTTTGGGGTCTAGAATCACGTCCAAGTACTTGGCGTGAGTTGATAGTGGAATGTCTATTCCACTTAGCCGAGGAGGATTAAACTAAGGTGTCTTGGTTTTCGTGGTAAAAAGCATGACCTCAGTTTTCCCTGGATTCTATCCAAGATCACTCCTAGTGGCCCAGTCGTTAAGTGATTTCAAGGCCCCATTCATGATTTCGCCAGAAAACCACCAGAAACCATCATGAGGAGTTCCCCTATTCATTCGCTTTGATGACTCGCTGTTGCCCATATAGGCCTTGATAATTCTGCTCTGTAGCATTGTCACTATCCAACTCTTGAGGAATGTTTCCACGCCTAGATCCTCAACTGAACCCTCTATATCCAAGAAGGTCACGAGGGTATATTGTTTGTGTTCTAAGGACATTCTGGCGACTTCGTGCAGTGCTCTATCGGTTGAGCCGCCTTTATGATATGCATGTTGGCTACATGCTATTTTGGGAGATCCATCCATCTTCGTATTGATTAGCCTTTCGAGCGTTTTCAGAAGAAACGATGAGAGACTGATCAGTCTGAAATCCTTTGCGCTCTCATTACTCCGTCTCTCCGCCTTGGGAATGAAAACCACTCTTACCTCTTTGGTAAGAAGTTAAGAGTCAGGCAGGATCGGAATATAATATAGAGCCACAGCCTGATTATGACCTCCGCGCACCTTTGGTATAATACCATCTGGGCCCGGAGATTTATATGGTGAGAAGCTATTGATGGCCCAGGATATCCTGTCTGGACTGATTATATCCTCTATACCATAAGTATCCGGGTATTGGGATGATAATGTCGGCACCTCCCTGGATGTGTTCTCGCAGCCCGGGAAGTGAGTTTTCAGGAGTATCTCTAGCGATTCAGCTGAGCAATTTGACCATGTCCCGTCACCCTTCCTCACATAGGTAGAATTTTAGTGCCCCTTGTCCACTATTTTGCCCATTCTTGCTGTGTCATTTGTGTTCTCGATAGATTCTCAGAACTTTGACCAAGATCGTATTTGTGCAGTAGCTATTGCTGTCTTCTACTCTTTAAGTTTATCCTTATCCACCAAGGCGGATAGGGTTTCTTTAAGCGTGACTGAGGACATGACACTTTGAATGCGGTATCCACGGATTTCTTCAACTTGGATACAGCTGTTTCCATGTGTGTAGTGGTTCCTACATCATAGTAAAGTGGCATCTGCCACTTGAACCCTATGCCGAGCAAAAGGTTGGGTGGACGTGGTCCTAATCCAAGAGCCCTGGGTTTCTAACGGTCTCTCTTGAAAATTGTTGCTTATGCAGACGATGTGACAATAGCTATAAGTAGCTAATAGACTTTGGGCAGAGAGGCAGAGGTATAAAATACCTACCCTGGAACCTATAGATGTGAATGGTTCTTAAATTACGCTAACAGATTGTGTTAAATACGTGGGTGTTATTTTGGACTGCAATCTTAGTGTTAGACCCAACATAGTGGAAAGGGCGAAAATAGCGACGTTAACCCTATACACGTGCAACAGTGATATAAGTTGTATATGGGGGCAGGATTGCTCACTAAATTTATACTACGGTGGTGATGCCGATAATGCTCCACGGGGTTATCGTATGGTGGCAGTTACTTGAGTAACTCACCTATTGTGCACTACTGACTAGGGGTCAGTGAATGGCGACGATAGACACCACGGGTGCTCTGCGCACCACTCCCACTGATGCCCTAAATGTAAGTTATACTTATTGCCGGTAGACATTATAGGTAGGCAGATTGCTTCCATGTCTGCCATCAGGCTTATGCAACTCTCACAATGAGGAATGGTTATGGAACAGTGCGGTCATGGAAAAGTGCTCCAAACATTTCTGCATTTGTCGTCTACTCGACAGCGGAACCACAATTCCATCGGAAATACCACACTCTCATATCGGAACAAATGCGTTCTTGGTAAAGAGAGATATGTTAATTTCTACACAGATGATTCGAAAATGAATTATCAGGTAGTCTACTCGGGGGAACTAGGGTTGTCCCTTTGCCGTGGATTACCTGATCATTGTAGCGTGTATCAGGCTGAAATATTGACTATTAGACAAGTAACCGACTGGCTGAGGGATAATAGTCCAGCAGTATATGGGGTCCATGTCTTATCTGATAGTCAGGCCGTCATCAAGTCCATGGAATCACTATTCCTATATTCAACATCTGCCCAGGACTGCCGCAGATCTCTTAACGAGAAAGCCCAGCAGTACTGTATTCCCTTCCTGTGGTGCCAGCGCACAGTGACTTTCCTGGGAATAGCAGAGTGGATGAGCTGGTCAGTCTACCTTAGAGATTCCATAGGAATTGGAGCCAGTTGGCATGCCCCTTGCGGCATGTAGACATATCCTGCAAGATCGCTCCTATATGCTTATGCTGAATAGGTGGACGTGAGGCACATATTGTATACGCTGAAGACAAATCTGGTCCATAGTGGATAGTAGGAGATCCTTGAAGCTTCTGTGTTTAGGCGGGCCAAACTTGTCAATTCCTGTTTCAGTTTTGACTCGGCACTGTCTGATTGGTTGACATGCGGCGAGAATAAATGTCAGCTCAAATGACAGTTCTAGAAGGCGTAACGATGAGTAGGAGGCGGAATTCACTGAACATCTTATTTGCACGAATCCAGCACTTTAGGGACCTGGAAGAATAATCTCGGATAGATGTAGGCAAGACATTGAGCTTCTTGGAGCAAACTCAAAGGGTTCATTAACCCGAGATATCACAATGGACTAATAAGTCTAAGTGAGTCGTTCATTGACTACAACTAACACCTAACCTAACCTGACTTACCCGTTCATCTAAAAATGTGCATTGCCGAAGAGAACACCTATTTTGATAAAAAAGGTGATTATCTGAAATATAAAAAACAGAAAAATTAACAAAAGATAAAACAACATAACCACCATAAACTATCAAAATCTAAAGCCCCTATTGGAAGCTCCCCAGACAAACCCATGCAAAGAAACAGTTTTAACTATCCAGTTAATAATTGTTACCAATGAGTCTCTTATATTTTATCTAATAATCAACCGAAATGTCTGAATGTCCTTCAGATATTTAAAGGACTTTTCTGCACTTGGTCTGTCAACCTAATCTGCACATTCTCTGAAATTTCATACGAGAATTGTATGACATGTCTTGTTTTGTTTTCATACAGAAACAATGTGGCAATAACGCAATTCCCCGAAAATTAGCAGATTGTACTATTTCAGAGAATTAAATTGGTGTTTTTGTTTTGTCCGAATTCTTTTGTTATGTTTCTTTCGTCCCCTCTCAGCAATAACTGAGTTATTGATTCGTTGACAGTTCGCAGGTCGCGAAATAATATTAGAAATTTATGACCCGAATTAATTAATTAGTTATGATGCTGTTACGGCGAATAATTTTTCAAAACTATTAATTTGTTATTCTTTGAAAATATCTACTTCAATGTAATTGTGAAAATAAAAACAAAATTAATGTGAGTCCGATCACAGGGGAGATGTGTAAACATCTAGTAATGAAGTTGGAAGTACTTATGCTTTTAGTATATTTTTTTAATTAATCAATTAAAAGTATCAACTTTCAATATTGTAAATACATTGGAATTTGCTGGTTTTTGTTTGTTTTATTTAACTTATTTGGTTAATAAATGGGCACACTGCAGTATATATGTACTGCATTAAAAATTACAGTAAGCAGTAAATTTACTGATTACTGAAAAAATTCAGTAAATTTTTACTGATAATGAAATTTAATTTGTATTACCAGTCAAATCATAGGGCCGTATTCATAATAATCAGTAATCGGGCATTACTGATTACTAAAAATTCAATGCACCTCATCATAATCATGTAGGCACTTTATAAAAATTGCTGAAAAAAATTTTAGTAATCAGTAAAAATTTACTAGTTAAAGAATTATTTTTACTGAAATTTTAGTAGTACTGCAAAGTGCCCATCTATGGTAAAAGCCTTAAGTACAAATAGTTAATATTGGCTTATGGTAACTAAAATAAGATACATATATAAATTTTTGACTCGATTGTATTTAAAAATCTATGGAAAACTGCGTCTATAGTAGTGGAATTGTTAGTTGGGGGGGGGGGGTTTGTGGAGAATTGCTCATATGCAAGTGGAAAACGTCAAATAAAAATTTTTTTTTGTATTAAAATTTGTATTAAGATCTCCACCCATAATAATTGGCATGGGATGGAGATTGTTACCCAATTGTCGTGCACCAGCTTCAGTGTAAGGCAACAGTACGTAATGAAGATATGTTATAATCTTAATTTATATTGGAATCTAATAGAAATTTTATTAGAATTAGCATTACCTCCATTCAGCTTTGATACACTTTGTGTTGTTTTATGTTCTGAGTTATAATTTTTTTGGTGTTTTGTAAAATATTTTATTATTTTGTATTTGTTGCGGTTGACAAGTTATTAATCAGCTGTTTACTTAAATGTAATGCATGTAGTTATTTTACAACAATAGTTTTCGAAAATTAGTAGCTACTATTGCACACTAGATGGTGCTTATATGCAGCTGTTAAGTATGAATGACAATCTCAAAGACGAAGAAGACTTTTAGTTTGACAAGTTTAGTTTTTAGTTTTCCTTATTTTGCTTTGTTTTAGTAAATTTCTTATTAAAAGTGCAAAAAATCTTTTTAAAAGTTATTAAAATTAAATGTTTTTGTATTCATTTTATTTATTTGTTTTCATTTGCCTACGATAACATAATGTACGACAATTAGTGAAAATTAGTAACTACTATTGCACACTAGATGGTATTGAGTATATTGTATGCAGCGTATGATTACACTAATACACTCATACATAGCTCACACCGATTTGATAACGCTTTACGATTGGTTAACGATTACATCGCACATCTTACTCTAAATTTGTGATTGTATTGTGAAAAAGATTTTTACCCCCAGCGTATAGATCATAGAGTAAATTTATAGTAGAGCCGCCATTTGTCTCATCTGACGTTTCCTTTCACACTCTTCGTGATGCGGTCGGTGTGATAGAGAGATGTTTGACGAAAAGTGATATACACCAGGTGGAATTACAATAACTTCTTGCTTTAATTTTTCATGCCATTTTGGTGAAAAACTGTGAAATTTAATGTGTTTTAAACTTTTTTATTAACTGTTATTATTAGCATACATTTGTGTTGTATTTAACACATTAATTTTAACACACAAAACGAAATGCCGTTGTTGTTATTTTGTTCGTTGTTTTGAACCATTGCCTCTATCTGGTATTAGTAAAGCAATTCTTTTCAACATCAAACGTATACATCACACGAGGACAAATGTCAGAAATTTGGTGAGTGAAAGATTTTCTCTACCCATATTTACTCTATGGTATAGATGTTTACACATCAAAAATTCAATGAGTGTCGGAACCATAGACGAATATAGTATAGATACATTTATTCTCTCATCTGACGTTTCATTTCACACTATTCGTCGTAGGTTTGTGGAAATTAGAGAAATTAAATTTAAAATTAACTTACACCAGGTGGAGTTACAAAATATGTTCACCTAACTTTTTCATTTTTTTTTGGTGTAAAACTGAAAAATTTAAATGTATTTTGCAGTTTTTTGTTGACTTTTATCATTGGTATACAATTGTATTGTATTTAACACAACTAGTTTGCCACAAAAACACGAAATGCGGTTGTTGTTCCTTTGTTGGACGTTGTTTACTATTGCCTCTATCTGGTATTATTGAACCCATGTTTTCCACCATCCAGTGTTTACTTGCAACCATACCTATGACGTTTAATTTATTGAGAGAATAAATGTGTCTATGCTATATTCGTCTATGGTTCGAACTCACGGGCGATGTGTTAACACCTTTTTGTTACACGGTGCCTGTTCGCGTTCTATGAATACATTAGTAAATGTTATATTGGAATATAAAAGAGGGATAGTTTTTGTGCTGAAGGCTGGTTTGCTATTGCACTTTATTTTTTCTTACATCTGCTTTAACATTAGATGTGATATTGTTAAAATAAATAAAGCAATATTTAGCTCACTGAAATAATTGTTTTTGTTTTGTCTTAAAGAGAGCGACGACAAAAAAATATTGAATAGTATCATGGTACAAACAAATAGTAGAATCACAACCCAGCTGATTTGAACTTTTTCTGGAGTAAGTTTTTCTCTTATGCCAAAGTTTGGTTATTTTTTATATTTGTATACAACCACCGTTCCCCTAAAATTGTTGTTTTTGAAATGTTTTCTCCGTAAAAATAAAATAGAAACCTTTTAATTTTCATACTTAAACCCTTTCAAAATTTCAAATAAAACACACGCATTTTGCAAATGGCACTGTTTCCAATTTTGTATACATTTTCATTATTTTTTAATCAGCTGAGTTGACACAATACAGGCACTGAGAAAAATACAAACGCCTGTTGTTTTTTTCTTATTGTATTTGTCGTACTGCATCTACCATTATATTTCTACCTTGAATAGTATAGAGAACTTATTGCAATCTTTTTTCGCTCTCATGTATAGAGTCTGAGTAAAAGAGCATAAACGAGTCTTATTCTCTTTGTAGAACATTTCAATATAAATGGACCATTTCGACAATATTATTACATAAAACAATATAAAAGGCATAAATGTTTCAAAAGGCACCATTGCACGTTGGGGCCAAATTAAGTTTTGGCGGCAAAAAGTCAATTTTTCAACTTCAGCTTTCCCAAATATTTTTATGGTGGTTGATTTGAAACAGATTGAGGAGAAAAATGCCAAAAAAATTACTCTTGGCAACTCTATTTGTGCATTAACAGCTGTCAATATAATCGGTTGTTTCAACTGCATTTTTTCAGTTGTCAGACTTAAAATTATATAAAAGACTCATAAGTGATTATTGTGACATATAATTGTTTTTTTTTTAAGTTTTGAAATTATGGATTCGAATATTCGAGGTATTTACTTTAAACTGTTATTTGTTATTAAGTGTTTCAATTAATGCTTGTGTTTAATATTTGTTTTTATGTATTTAATGATTCATGTTTTTTGCGAAAGTGTGATTATTTTCGCTGACTTTCGTAGAGTAGAATTTGTGTTGTTAGCAATTGTCAAAGAATCAACCTGTACGTAGTTTTTTGTGAATGTCCTATGTTTTAAGTAGTGCTAAAATTATCTGCAAAAAATTGCAAACTAATGAGAAAATACTGATTTTCTAGGAAATGCCAAGTTCAAAAATGGTGAAATTTTCGATTTGTGGCTGACAAATATTATTTCTGATTTTTTGATCAACAAAATTAAGTGTGAAGTTGATAATGAACTGAAGATAAAATTGGGAGATAAAATTCGAAACCTTTGTAACAACATAAAGCAAAAATGGGTGAAACACTCCAGGAGTGTCAAGATCTTCAAAAGATATGAGATGGAGTGGTTAAAGCGTGATACTATTTTTATAGTACCTCGAGAAATCAGTGTGACCGGCCGACATAAATTAACCTATGATGAGAGTAGTTCGAGGAGCAAACGCAAAATAGCCTCCGAATTACCATCACAGTAAAAAGACGATACAAAGTTGTTGGTCCATGCTGCATACATACCAACGAGAAAAATGCATGACACTAATTTGAAATTCGTTGTAAATAAGTTAGCGATTTCATCGACTGCAACATCAGAAATTAGAAAAAGTTTCGGCAGAAAAGATTCGGAAGTCGTGCTAATATCAGCAGAAAAAGCTTTAATGTTTTTATTCGAAAATGACTTGACAAAAAAGCAGTACATCATTATTCGTCAACTCAACAAATGCCACAACAGCAACATTTATCCATCTTACAAACAAGTTTACCAGTGCAAGTTAAAATGTAGTCCACCTGACATCAATTCTACCGAACGTTTTGTTGAAGTCGATCACCCAGATAGTTAAACCCGAAGCAAATGGCAGTGGCAGGACTAATGATGGCAACACAGCCAGAAGAGCGTTTAGTCGAACAGAGCTCTTGGCATCGATCACAGGAGTAAATGTAATTTTTTTAGAGCATCTGCATACAATTTTAATAGCACTTTCGTCTGAGTTCGAGATTGATGCTGAAAGGTTACGGGTATATTGTACTGCGACCGCTCAAATATTTTTTAGTAACTATGAATGGTATTGTATGTCAGCGACCTTGAATAAAATATTAGTCCATTCTCATCAAATAATAGAAGCTGCACTTGTTCCGCTTGGGTGTCTAGGACAGATAGATAGAAACAAGTACTATAAAAAGCATAGAATTGGACACGCAAGGAAAGATACCAGAATACATAATTTGCTTGATATATTTCATAGAGCGATGGACACTTCTGATCCATACATATCAAGTATATGTTTAAGTGAGCGTACAAATAACTCAAGAACAGTAATTGCACTTTTCAAAAATCGGGAAACGCCACCAAAATTATCATTGCCATCTACTTCCCAACAAACTGCTGGAACCGACAGTGACTCAGATAATTCCGACTGTGATTCTTTTGATAGCATAGAGCCGATATTTAATTATTCAGTGCAGTTAGAAGCAGACGATGATGTCCTAACTGAGGATGGTAAGCCAATTGTAACAATATTTAATCCAGCATATATTTTTACCATGTTGTAAATTTTCAGATTGATCTTTGCAGTTGAAGTCTGCCGGTTGTCAATATTTTTCTGTATATTGAAGTATTTAAGTTTTTTTTTATTGTTGTATAATATATGTAGCTTTGCGTTGGTATTTGTTATGATAAAAAATAAATATTTTCCCACTACAATCCACGAAGGAATTGGGGAGAGCCTTTTTCTGATATTGAACAGAAAAACTCTTTGTAGAAACCACTTAATAGGGGAGCCCCTTGAAAAAGGGTTCGTGGATCACTAATATTTTTTTGATATGTTTTTGTTATCTGCGGTAGTTTGCGTACCAATTTTGGTAAAACTAGCTCAACTCTAAATAGTTTTTGCCGCGATTTTGCCTTTTGGTCGCATAGCGCATTGTTTCTATTCTATACAATACTATTCAATACTCTACATCAATACCATCATACTTATTTTCAGGCAGACACTATTGTTGTACAACAACCACGTATGTGATGCGAACGCTGCATGTTGTTTGCATGTGTTCACTTTGATAGATTGCCCTACCCGTGCCTATAGATGTTAGCACATCAAAAATTAAAACAAAAATTGTAACATTTAAATATTATTCAAGGGAAGAGTCAGGACATTCCCGGAAGTTTGTTCAGTCATCTCTCCGAAATGGGTGCCACAAATCGGACATGTGGCAGGCCTCTAACTGTATTCGTTAGACTTAATGCCGACTTTCTTCAGCCACGTCGAAAAGTCGTTCAGACATCTCACAGAAATCTGTCCAACAACTCTTCCGAAATTCATTCCGATTTCATGCCCATTTTCTATACGTTGTGTGACCTTTATCAGAATCGGGAACTTGTTCACAATGTCAGACAGATGTCGGAAGAAATTACGCTTACGCTTAGTATGCCGTAGTTTAGATGTGTAGTTGTTCTGTGCATGAAGATAAGGGCAGACATAAAAATATCCCCTTCGAAATATACGTCTAAAATAAGTGTTTGATTGCTAATAGGCAAACATTTTGCCTTTTGGATAGCCCAACTGTAATTATGGCAAAATTAAAATTGCAAATACTATACTTGTACTTATTCCAAAAGTATCGGAAATCTATGTATAATAATTATTATTACAATTGAATTAGCTTCCTATTCCAAAAATATGTATGGCAAATTGTAAACATACTTTAATTACGTGTGAACATATTCAAAACTTACTTTTGACAGTGTGTATACTTTATTTATCAATGCCAAACCTGCATGACAAATTTTTTCATTTGCTTGTGATTTCTCTGTTCTCTATCAATTATGTGTTGTGTATGTAGGCAAGGCCATTTGTATCGTTAATGAAACCGATCGAAATGGAAGAAGTCTACCTTTGTTTTTGCTGGTAATGTCAACAGGTCACCCAACAACTTTTAATTATACAAATACATGTAATTAATAAAACTTCTAACTCAGACCCATTTGTTCCTCCTTTAAGTTTTTCTTTATGACAATAAAGAGAAGCAGGTCGCCACTTTCGTATGTGCCATTTGTTAGGTGTCATTTGCCACCAGGTACCTTAAATGAAGGAACTGCTTAACCTCATTTGGCTAACAAAATCACTGAGTTTCAATAGTGATGTGATGTGAATGGGAGCGTTTAACACTGAATGTGGAATGATTAAAGACATTAGATGTCATCTATATTTTTGGGTGACTATAAATATTAACATTCACTGTTGCGAATAGCTGTTGAAATGAGCGTGATAAAAGTTAACAGAAACATCGCATGATGGTATTTAAACGTCTACCAGTGAATACAAATTTGTTTTGAAGCGATAATTTAACCGGAAGTCTAGGACGATTCGCGTAAAAGAGTTACATTGAAATGAATTTGAATAAGAATTCAAAGTGGTTCGTTCACTCTTTTATAGTGGAGGGAACAAAGGATTTGTTGCATGGTCTCAGAGTTTAAAGCGAACCCAGTTTAGGAAAGGAATAATTTCGTTACGCCTAAACGAAGTCTCAGATAAATAAACTTCGTTTGGGAATGTATTGAAATGCATGTAATATAAAAGGACGATTTGCTGAATAAAGCATATCATTTCCTTTTTGATAACTTTTCTATGAGAATCAAAAACCGTTTACATACATACATAATGTACGGTGACTCTAAACTCAAAAAACGTTTCCAGTGACTTTTTCGTTTTCGATAACCGGGTTATCGTTATAATAACTCCAAAGTCCAACAACCTTTACAAGAAACGGAAAATGTTTGTGATGAACTGATTTTTTTGTTTAACGCAAACGATTTGTATTTCACTGAATATGATTTATTCTAGACTCCATTCTAGGCATTTTTAATACGAATTTATTTTAGGACTGATGCTTGGAGTGGAGTTGAGCACAGGCACCATCACTGCAAGTCCGCATGTCCATCCACCGGGCCTTCGTATACATTACGTGAAGACGAACAGAATCTTAAATACGAGTGATGTTTTGCTATTATCAGTTTTTTCCAGTTCACACGTGATTCGTGACATATGGCAAAGTCAAAGGTGTTTAGTTTGCCTTGCCATTTCATTGCGAATTGGACTTGGTTGGCATGTGGTTTCAACAAGACGGTGCCATATGCCACACTGCACGTTATACTATGAACCAATTGAGAGGCGAGTTTGGCGATCACTTAATCTCACGATGTGGCACTGTCAATTAGCCGCCTCGTTCGGGCGATTTTACCCCACTAGACTATTTTTTGTGGGAGCACAAACCAACCACGATTGCTGCCTTAGAAGACAAAATTACATGTGTCATTGTTGAGATACCGGCCGAAATGTTGGAAAAGGTGTGCCAAAATTGGACCTTCAGATTGGACCACGTGAATCGTAGCCATGTGCATGAAATAATCTTTAAAGAGTAAAGAAAGAAATATTTCATTCATTAGTAAAAATTTTCTGTATTTCCTTAAATTTTCAAAAACCAAATAGCACACAATTCACCCAATATAACGAGTTGCTTGTTTGGGTTTGTTGACAGAATACAGAATAAATTTGTATTAACAATTTCTTCCGAAATCCTGCAGAAACTGCACAATTTTACTATTCCTATTCTGACAACATACAGAAAATCGAATGGGCGGCTGACAAGAATTCAGAAAGATTTGTCTGAGGAATTTCGGAAGAGTGTGCAGAATATTGGGCCTGATGTCTGTCAGAATTCTGAATAAAATTATGGAGGAGTTTTCGACGTGGATGAAGAAAGTCGGCATTACGTCTAACTAAATAAACATCAGACAATGGTTAGACTTTTCCGACCTTTTTCTGGCAGTTTCTCTAGTTTGTCGTGCCAACTCTTTGTCATACCAACTCTTTCCCGACTCCTCTCAAAAATAAACCTTAAATACTTTATTTTTTTAAAATTTTTTTTATCTTCAAAAATTATATTTAAATGTGTATTTGTAAAAGATGAAAAATAAATATTTGTGTAAAAATTATTTCACGGTATCAACAACTTCTTATTAATTAATTCATGTCATAAATCATTAATATTATTTATTGACATGCGAAGTGTCAACCAGTCGATAACTCAATTGTTACCATACAGTAAGATATAAAGAGTGTGTATTTGTATTTCAGTTCCACCAGGGGGTATCCATGACACAGCTGATCAACTAGGAAGTAGGAAATTAATAGAAAACCGAGAAGATATGCGAGAGAGCGATAATCAACCAGAAGCAAACCATGCATAAAACCAGGGGGTTTCTATGGCACATCTGATCGAAAAGGTAGTAGGGAAATGATATAGAATGAGAGACCAAAGAAGACATAGAGATTATAGACCGTGTAGCAATCTAAGTTTAAATCGTGTTTAATTGATTCTACTCACAGCTAAATTATATTTTATATTGGCTGCATCGAACGAAAGTGCGCATTCCCTTTTATTTCTGTCCGTTTTATATCCAACCAAAGAGTAACATACAACAGCAACTCGATCTCTGTGAAATTACCTACTACGTCGTCGTCATCGAGAGAAAGTAAAGAGAAGGATGGTTTCCCCAATTTCTCGCCGAAAGTCACTGGCCTAACGACAATTTGAATACAGTTTTTTTATGTCAGTTTCTTCCAAATTCGATGTTTATATGATAACTTTCGACCCTAGGGCTTTGTTGTCACTCTCGTTTGGTAACCCTTCGTAAATTCATGTGCTTTCAGACGATGACTCTTTGAATACAACTATGCGTGACTTATTGCAAAAAGGATGTACATGTAGAGAAGAAACAACCGGCGCAATTTGGCAACCCTCGTAGAAGAGAAAAAAATGTCGACGCGATTCATTCAAACACATTTCTCTCTCGCATCATAACTTGATTATTTCATACTTTTTATATACTTTATTGTAATTTTATTTAAACATGGTTGGAATTTCTATAGTTAGATACTGTAACATCATCAGAAAACTGCTAGTGTATTGAAGTGTTCAACGAAGAGAGTAAGAGAGAGAGAGAGACCAGTGAAACCATAGACAAATATAGTATAGACACATTTATTATGTCAACCTGATACACGTCCCTGACTGTACAAACCATTGCCACACACTCCATTGATATAATATGTCTAAAGGTATGCAATAAAATACAACTAACAAAACGAATTTGTACGAACTTTCAAACCCTAAACCACGAAATCCTAAAAGCATGCAATGGTATTAACCAAAACCAAACTGCGAACAGTAATAATATAAGAAAAAAGAAACAAAATCAACACTAACAACAATAATGTAGTGATCCAACCCACAACATAAAAAGCAGCACACAACAATGCAAATGAAAGCAAACAATGGATCTTACAAGGAACCACAAATATAAATCTTACTTTTATTGACTATTTTACAACCTCATGAGGTCAGACGTCTTACACATATTAATTAAAAAAAAAATTAAGTTACAGTGTTTTATTTATAAATACACTAAAAACTAGAAAATAATTTTTCTCTTAGCCTCAATAAGTATATTCTTCTTCATGAATGGTCCGCCTACTTAGCACTTCAACAACAATGGTCTAGATCAGTGATTCTCAACCTTGTTTTTGTTGCGGCACACTTTTAACGATTTAAAAATTTGGCGGCACACAAAGAAAAAGATAAGTTTAAAAATTATTTACTTACCTATAACACACTGCGTAAAATAGTTTACAATATTAATTTTAAATGTGCGATATAAAATAAGATGTACTACAAAAATAACAGTACGTTTATTAAGGTATTAATTACAAGTTAATGATAAGAATACTTCTAATGTGAAATTTGAGCTTGATGTTTTTTAATAATTTCATTTATATTTGGTCTTAAAAATGACAATGCTACTCTCAAATCGTCTTCTACATTTAACAATCTTGATTTTTTTTTAGTTTTAATGTTGGTTAAAGCTGAAAATCCGAATTCACACAAATAAGATGTGGAAAATTGTAATAATATATTTAAACCTTTTTTGGATATCATTGGATTATCGCATCTAATGTTAATCCAAAATGAATTAATTGATTCTTCTGAACGTTTTAAAATTAAATCTCGATTATTGGAAAGCAAAATGAGTTCTTCCTCTTCATTCAAAATTAAGTCAAATACAGAAGTATCCGTTATGAGAAATGGATTACGAACCCAAATTTCTTTGTATCTAATTTTGGGAAATAATGCATAATTCTCTCCTCTAATGCTGTCAAATGGTCAATAACATTTATTTTAATAGTGTTATAAAAGTCTTTTGGGACTGACTCAAACTTTTCTAAATTGCCTTTCTGTGCTTTATTCTTCCATAAAGTTATTTGTTTTTGGAATCCTACCAGCTTATAGGTTGAGTTCAAAATATTTTCATTAGGTCCTTGTATACTTGAATTTATGTTATTAAAAATAACAAAAATGTCTGATAAGTAAGCCGCGTTAGTACTCCATATTTTATCTTCCAACAAATGAACAAAATCATAATTTTCGTCCTGTTGAAAAAATATTTACATATATAGTGTGGAGAAAACATACATGTACGACATATATACATTTATGTTAGATTAACACTAAATAGACATGCAAATAAATATATAGAAAAACGAAGTAAGTGTGAACAGTGAACGGAAAATACTAAATGTAATATTAATTGTTATCATTGTTATTTAGAATAAAACTCCCCTGAAGAGGATGCCAATAAAGCATCGAAACGTAGGGAAAACAATTGAATTAAATAGTTTTATTTAATACATTGGAATTGCGACCAAAAAAGCCAGCAAGGTTATAGAATATATAACATTTTCATCGAACAGAATAATCACGAACAACTTGGTCTGAAAAACACTCAACAAAAAATATTTTCATTTCGTCTTTTAATTCCAGTACACGAGATAAAACTATTCCGCTGGACAACCACCTTACTTCCATATGCAGTAATAAGGATTCGTACTTGGCTTCCATAGCTTGGCATAATTTACTAAATAAGCGACTTTTTAAAGGTCTTGATTTTATATAATTAATCATTTTAATACATTGTTCCAGAACTATTTTCATTTCTGATGGCAAATATTTTGTAACAAGTGCTTCTCGATGCAAAAAACAATGGGTAACTAATATATCCCCATTCAGTTCTTTCACACGTGCTACAAATACTTTTAGATGCCCAGTCATAACTGGGGCACCATCTGTACAAATGCCAATACATGACTTCAACGAAACTTTAATTTCTTCTAAATATGAACTAATTACATCAAATATATGTTTGCCAGTTGTAAAATCTGGTAACTCCCGACAACATAAAAATTGATTAATTATATCATTTTCGTGAATAAATCTAACGAATGCAATTAATTGAGCCTTTCCTGTAATATCTGTTGATTCGTCATTTTGTAGAGCAAAATTTGAATTTGCAAGAGTTTTTGCAGTATTTTGCTCAATATTTTGCGACATATCTTGAATTCTGCGATAGATTGTGTCATTCGAAAGTGGGATTTTACAAATATCAATATCTGCTGATCCACCAATCATTATTTTTACAATTTTGCGACAATGGTAATATAATTTCTTCAGCCAAATTGTGAGGTTTTAATTTAACAGCAATCAATTCAGCAATTTCATAAGAAGCTACTTGAGCCTTTTCAGACACACTGATTTGTTGTTCAAGAACTTTTACTTGCTGGGAGTTTGAAGATAAAGACTTTTTAAAGTAGGTTTCATCTTTTGTTGAAAGCGAAGGATGATTAGTGACCAAGTGACGTTGGAGTTTGCTCGGAACCATAGCACTATTTGATAATTTACAACCACATATCACACCCTCGGGAACAACTTCATCATTTTCCATTGCATAGGTAAATCCAAATTTCAAAAAACATCATTGTATTTCCGATGAACAACGTATTTTTTGGAACAAGAAGTATCTTTACTTGTACCGGGCGTTTGCTCATTAACTTGGTTGCTAACGTTATTATCATCACTATTATCGTCGATAAGCTTTCTTCTTTTTAACCATTTATCCATATTCGGAAGCTTCTGTTAACATAAAAAAATTGTTATCGAAACATTGTTAAAAAAAGGCGTATCAAATATTACATTTAAATTCGATTTATACAAGTTTGAGAAAACAATACTGCAAAGCCAATATGTTATAATTTTATAAATTGACACTGCAAGCAAATAAATTAATAGCAAACTGTATCACATACATTTGCTAATTTTAACGGAACAAAATGTGCAGCAACTACTATGCAACGCGTTGGGAATCCACAGTCATTAAAACAACCTGTTTTTGTCCAGATGAAATTTAGTACTGAATTTTTGTATTATCTTTGTCTTCTTCTGTGTTCATCGAGCGTTCTATTTTCTCTTAAATTCTTAGACTCTCAATCATAGAGAAATATAATAAGAAATCATGAAAATCATATTATTTAATAATATAAACATAATTGTAAATCTAAAATTTGGCGGCACACTTTTAGAATTTCGCGGCACACAAAAGTGCCGCGGAACAGTGGTTGAGAATCACTGGTCTAGATACTTTCAATAAAGAGCGTAATTAAAATAAATTATTTAATTAATTTTCTAGGGATCTCTCAAATAAAACGCTTGCATTTAAATTTCGCAGCCATACGTCCAAGATAGGAAAAATTAGAGTCTGATATAGCTGGACTTTTGTATGTTCCTAAACTGCTTGCTGAGCCCAAAATAGCATCTGTTTGCAAGCACAATTCTCCTATTTATCTCCAGGCTGACGTTGTTGTCCTTGTTCACGGCGGATCCAATGTAGACAATCTACACTATCGTCCACTATCAGTACCTACTGATCTTCAGTGGATAGGATAATCCAAGTGGAGTAGTGCCCACATTTTGAGCACATACTGCTTCCCATTCTCGTCCATGCAGGAGGGCAGCCCATTATTTTTTCAATCTTCTTACCCTCTGGAAAAGCTTCCGGGATTGACCATGCATCCTGCACATTTCGGGGTTTTCACTCTCTCTCTGCTCCCTCTGCCATTTTTCCCACCTAAATAGTTGGGTTTCCTCCCTTTTCAGCTTGTTGTACCGCTCACTCGCAGCACGTATGCAGCGTATTTTTCATCAGTTAAAATGCGACATTCTTCGTCGTACCATGGCTTGTCCTTCTGCGGTTTTTGATAGCCAAGTTCAGTCCTTGCAGCAGTTTCCAAAGAATGGGAGATGTGCTTCCACTGCGCATCTGGGTCTTCGGGAGGGGTCTCCCTGCTCAGTCTTGTGCGAACTTTCGCAGCCACCAGGTAATGATCCGAGTCGATATAGGCCCCTCGAATCACACGTACATCCATTACACCAGAAGAGTGCCTGCCATCTATTACCAAGTGATCAATCTGGTTCTTTGTCCGCTGATCAGGAGATATCCAGGTCGCCTTATGCATGTCCTTATGCAGGAATCGTGTGCTACTAACTACCATGTTCTTTGCAGCGGCGAAGTCTATCAGTCTTATTCCATTATCGGAGGTGGTATCATGTAGAATGTGATTACCCATGGTTGGTCCCTTCCTAGTTTGGCATTAAAATCGCCTAGAATAATCTTAATGGCATGATCAGGGCAGCGTTCATATACCTCCTCCAGAAGTAGATTAATTATTATTAGTTAATAAGAACTAACGGTAATTGAGAAAACTTCAAATCACCGTTGTAGATATTAATTCACAATATTAATAAAATCACAATATAAAGCTATATGAAGCTTACAGCAAAAGACAAAATAGAATTTTTATCACTATGACAAAATATTGCAAAATAAACAAACTAGAACCGCAGAGAGTTGCCAGATGCTGATACGAGTATAACGTATATGTATGTGCGTTCTTGTTTTCTCTAAAGCTTTCGCTAGTGTGAATCACAATCTATTATATATGAAGCCTAAATTTTACTTTTGATTCTTTGAATCCTTCTCATTATTAGTGAAAAGTTTTCTAATATCAATGTACATCTAATGCCTTGAATACTACTTCTGGTGTGCCGCAGGACTCGATACTTGAGCCTCGACACTTGAGGGCTCGATACAATGAGCTAACTTTGGTTCCTGATAAATCCTGCGTTCTTCCTGTCAAACAAGGTAGTTTTGAAATCTCTTCCTACTGTGTTTTTAGGCAAATCGTCACAGAAGTTCGTTGTTAAAAAAAAATATCTTGGCTTCCATATCAACTCATCTTTGAACTGTAAAGATCACATTAATAGCGTGATCAGTAAAATATATCTTACTCCTCGCAACTTGAGAATTACTAGCACTTTTGTGTCTACTGTTTTGAAATGAAAACTTGTTATTCAACTAATAGTCCCTTATATTACATATGCAGCAGATGTATACAGTAAACTTGACACCCTTAGTCTCCATAAACTTCTAGTTTCATTTAACAATGCCACGCGATATGTCTTTAATATACGGAAATACTCAAGCTACTTGTCATAGCATCTCTGCTATTGAAACATTCTGGTCATACACAGACTCCTTTTTAATAAAACACCTTAGAATCTCTATGAAAAGCTGACAATTGGTACCTCTTCCAGATGCAAAATACTTATTTTACCGGACATTAAATACGTTTTCCAGTAATGCCATTAGACTATGCAGTTTTACAGGGTCTCTTCTTGAATTAAAGGGGTTTTCAACAGAGACTCTACAAAAGTAAATCGATAGGGAAAGCAAACGACGCCATGTTTTTCCCGCTCTTTTGACATTTCTCTTCAGTAAGGTTTGCCATTTCATCATGGAAAGATATACGAGCCAACAGCGAGTCGAAATTATTAAAATTTACTACCGAAATTTGGAGTCAGTGGCCTCAACTTTAAGAGCGCTACGTCCAATTTATGGTCGTCATAATCGTCCTACCAGTTCAACAATTGAGAGTCTAGTGGAAAATTTGAATCCACAGGCACAGTACGAAATGTTCCCATGCCAGTGAGACAAAGAAGTGCCCGTAGTGTCGAGAATATTGCTGCCGCTGAGGCTTCAGTTCAAGAAAGCCCAAATGTGTCTCTTACACGTCGTTCCTAAGCGTTGGGCATCTCTGAGACGTCGTTGTGGCGAATTTTGCGAAAAGATCTTGGCCTACATCCTTACAAGATCAAATTGACGCAAGAACTGAAGCCGCTTGACCACCATAAGTGTCGTATGTTCGTGAATTGGGCTGAGCAACAACTTGAAAATGATTCGGATTTTCATCGGAAAATCATCTTCAGCGATGAGGCTCATTTCTGGTTGAATGGCTTCGTCAATAAGCAAAATATGCGTTATTGGCCAGACAGCAATCCACACGTAATCCATGAGTCATCATTGCATCCCGAAAAAATTACGGTTTGGTGCGGTTTATGGGCCGGCGGCGTCATTGGGCTGTACTTCTTCCGTGATGACCAAGAGCGGCACATTAATGTGAATTCGAATCGCTACCGTTCAATGATAACCGAATATTTTTGGCCCCAATTGGATAATATGGACTTGGAGGACATGTGGTTCCAACAGGACGGTGCCACAAGCCACACAGCGAATGCCACAATCAATTTATTGGAAACCAAGTTTGGTGAACGTGTTATCTCACGAAATGGCCCAGTCGATTGGCCGCCTCGGTCGTGCGATTTGACGCCGTTTGATTATTTCCTGTGGGGCTACGTCAAGTCTATGGTCTACGCCAACAAGCCAGCGACGATTAATGAACTTCGTACGAATATCGAACGTGAAATTGCAGCAGTATCGGCCGATTTATGCTTGAAAACCGTCGAAAATTGGGTTCAGCGTCTGGATGCAGCTTCTTCATGCAAAAGAAATCGAGTTCCATACATAATGGCATCGAAAGTACTTTCACAGGAATAAACAATTTCATTGGTATCTAAAACCGGTTTTGTTTTATTTAAAAAAAACTTTTGTAGCGCTCTTATTGAAAAACCCGTTACTAAAATCCCAATTTTAATTTTATATTGTCTCTCTATATTCTCTTCACTTTTGTCCTCTCTCAACCCTTTTTAAATCAGATAATTACTTGATATCGAACTGGTTGGCGAAATATGTTATCTTCGTTTTGTAAGGTCCCTGACCCCCCGGGGTTGGTCGAGACAGAATACCTGATATTTGTTTATCTTTAAATTACATAGATTTAAGTGACTTTTATTTTTGTTTAAATTTAAATTTCGATTTAAATGATAAAAATAAATGAATAAAAATTTGAATGACTTCCAATATATAATTACTTGTTTTTTCGACTATAAAAGAATTGTATTCTTATTGTCCTTATAATCAACTTTAAATAAAAAATATATAAATAAATAAAAAGTCTGAAGCAATTTCGATTGATTGTCTGAAAAATTGTAAGAGAATTTACGGATACCATACGCGCCCGTAATAATTGTTTACTGGGGACTTGTGCTGCCTCAAAGACAAAGAAGCAATTTATACGAGTGATCAATAGAGTAAATACACCTAGAGTAACGACTTCTCGCAGTAAATTTGCAACATTGGGGTTGGTTGCATATGGACGTTGGAAAATATTGCTTTAATAAGATCAGATATTGTATTAAAATTTTTCTATTAAATATACATAAATGTATAGTAATAATAATAGATAGAAAAAAGTCACAATGAGTTAAAATTTCATAGTTCTTCACCAAAACGACATGACAAACTGAAGTCAACCGTTCTTGTAACTCCACCTGGTGTATATCCATAAATACATCAAATATTACTCTATCAAACCGACCTCAAACCGATTCTAACATTTTTTCTTCTTTCAGTACAGTTTCTGTTAAATGCAGATACATCAGATTCAGTTATTTGGTTTTATGTATATGTTAACACCAAAAATGTTTGGTGGGTCAATAACCAATAATGCTGACGCTGTTAAGCGTGCCACAATTGGAGCAACGATCGCAGACGTTGTGCCATAAGTAATATCAAACAATGCTGACGCTGTTAAGCGTGCCACAATTAGAACAACGACCCCAGAGGTAATTTACGTTATGCCAGCAGTCAACGCGACGGTGCACATTTTGCGACGTCATCATTAGTTGGTAAGGTAGTTATCATTAAGAATTTTGTAATTAATTTAAGTCAGTTCATTTTGAATCATTAAATAAAGAAGTCGCTTCTCTAAGCAGCGCAATACAGGAATAAACTTTAATCTTGTTAATTGGCGCCCAACTAAATCAAGTACCCGAACAGGCTACAAGTGCAACTAAATCAAGTACCCGAACAGGCTACAAGTGCAACTAAATCAAGTACCCGAACAGGCTACAAGTGCAACTAAATCAAGTACCCGAACAGGCTACAAGTGCAACTAAATCAAGTACCCGAACAGGCTACAAGTGCAACTAAATCAAGTACCCGAACAGGCTACAAGTGCAACTAAATCAAGTACCCGAACAGGCTACAAATTCAACACAATCAGCAGGAAGAGACCGTAGGACCTTCAACTGAGAGCAGCTGTGAAAAATTGACCCCTGAGTACCAACAAAGAAAAAGGATTCTGTCGACCTTCCGGCTCCCAGTATGCTAGCAATTATTTTAGTGTGAGTATAGTGATAAGTGACTAGAAGCCACTACGAATCCTACGGGACCCTCTAGCGGCAGTAAGAAAATTGTAAAAACCAATCCTGTGTAGTTTAAACATAATAAATAAGTGATTAAAAATAAAATATTCAAAATATAAAAGAAAAGAAAAATATAAAATGGCAAACCCAAGCAATTTAGTGAGACCCCCTATCCTAAACATCCAAAATCCTCCCATACCCCAAATTCAACCTAACGTGAACGCGATTGATATCGACGCGATAAGGCAAATGTGTGCAGAACAATCCCGAAATGTAGTCAGGCAAATTCTAAATCCAAACGCAGATATTTCGGGAATAGACCAAGACATAGAGGAAAGATATAGGGGAAATCTTACCGAACTGGACAAAATTCCAGACGTGGTTAGGTGTCTTAGGGAATTCTCTGGCAACCAATCCGAGTATAGCTCCTGGAAAAAGAGCGTGGAAAGGATTTTAAAACTATATGAATCCTATAAGGGAACGCCGAAATATTTCGGTATCCTCAACGTTATCAGAAATAAGATTATTGGCAGCGCTGACGCCGCCCTAGAATCTTACAATACTAATCTAAACTGGGAATGCATTTCCCGCTGTCTGACACTGCATTATGCAGACAAAAGGGATTTGTCAACCCTGGAATACCAAATGATATCTATTGTACAAGGCAATTGTACTATACAAGAATTTTACCAGGTGGTATACTCCCACCTGTCTCTAATAACAAATAAACTCTCCAGTATGGAGATGGGACGTGAATCGTTAGATATTCTAACACAAACCTATAGGGACAAAGCGCTGGATACATTTATCAGAGGACTTAAAGGTGATTTGCCCCGTCTTCTGGGAATAAGGGAACCCACAGACCTTCCTCAAGCTCTGCATTTGTGTCTCAAATTAGAGAACCAACAATATAGAGCACAGTATGCAAATTCCCATGCAAAAACCGAGAAATCTCAACAGCAACCTCCACCTCGTAAGAACTATAATCCGAAATATATTAATCCAAATCAAGGATTTATTCCACAATCCTTCAATCAAATACCTCAAGGGTATTTTAACCAAAACCAGCCATCAATATCTCAACAACAATTCTTTAACCAGATGCCTCAACGGCAATATTATCAAAATGGCTATGGTTTCGCTCCCCAACGTCCAACGGCACCGAAGCCGCAAGCCAAACCAGAACCAATGGATGTAGATCAATCCATGCGATCGAAAGCGGTCAATTATATGAATAGGCCGGTGCAGGATAACAAGTTTGTAGGAAAAAGACCTACCAATCAATCAGCACAGGTTCATCAACCAGCGAAAATACAAAGGAATTTTCACCTCCAAACAGATGCACCTCAAAACGATTCAAATGAAGAAAACTATGCATCGGAAATGTACAATTATGAAAATGATCAAGAATTACAACCATTAGATGAATATGTTAATGAATATAACACCTTCAATCAAGAGGATGAACAGAATGAAACACAGGAATTCATTGATATTCATTTTTTAGGCTAACAAGCTCGTCCCTACCATATATCGAGTGTAGGACGAGCTCAGGTCAAACACTAAAATTTTTAATTGACACGGGATCAAATAAAAATTATGTCCAACCCGAACTTATCAAAAACCCAATTCCAAATAATGAAACGTTTTACGCGAATTCTGTTGGTGGTAAAACCAAAATTACACACCATACGTTTATAGATCTTTTCCATACAAATTCTAATGGCACTAAATTTTTTCTGTTACCAACGTTGAAATCTTTTAACGCTATCCTGGGAAACGATAGCTTAAAGGAATTGAATGCGGTTATCTTTACTTCCGAAAATTATATGTTAATAGATAATAGAACAAAGGTGCTAATAAAGCAACAATACTCCCAATCCGTAAATACGATAAACATCAGGAACAACCATATGACTCAAAAACAAAAAGTCAACCTAGATTTAATTGTGAAGAGGTATGAAAAATTATTTAGTGACCCGAATGAGAAATTAACTGTCACCACGTCGGTCATGGGTGAAATACAAACCAAGGACGAAAATTCGGTATACTCACGGTATTACCCATATCCACTGCACCTAAAAGATGAAGTCGAAAGTCAGATTAAAGAATTATTGGATAACAATATAATACGACCATCTCGGTCACCATATAACTCGCCGATATGGATCGTACCGAAAAAGGCTGACGCCTCAGGGAAAAAGAAATATCGTTTAGTTATCGATTACAGAAAACTAAACGATGTTACTATACCTGACAAGTACCCAATCCCGAATATAAATGATATCTTGCCACAACTATCCAAAAGTAAATGGTTTTCTGTAATCGACTTGAAGAGTGGTTTTCACCAAATACCGCTAAAGGAAAGTGATATGAAAAAAACTGCATTCTCTGTGAACAATGGAAAATATGAGTTCACAAGACTTCCCTTCGGGCTGAAAAATGCCCCTTCAATCTTCCAAAGAGCTCTCGATGATATCTTACGTGAGCATATAGGGAAAATTTGTTTCGTCTACATTGACGATATCATCATTTTCGCAGAGGATGAAGAGACACATCTGAAAAACCTGCAAATAGTCTTTGAGACCCTACAAGGAGCAAATATGAAGGTCCAGTTGGACAAATGTGAGTTCCTAAAAAAAGAAGTAGAATTCTTAGGGTTTATCATATCAGATTCGGGAATTAAGACAAATCCGGAAAGAGTAAAAGCGATTCAAAATTTTCCGATTCCCAACACACTTAAAGATCTCAGATCCTTCCTCGGACTTGCGAACTTTTATAGACGTTTTATCAGGGACTATGCTAAAATAGCAAAACCCCTGACAATACTTTTAAGGGGGGAAAATGGACGCATGTCCAAACATGTTTCGAGTAAAATAAAAGTAGATCTTGACGAAGAGGCTTTAAATGCCTTCAAGAAATTAAAGAATACACTGATATCCGAAGATGTCTTATTAGCTTACCCAGACTTCGAAAAAGAATTCCAATTGACTACGGATGCCTCTAACTTTGCCCTCGGCGCTGTATTATCCCAGGATAATAGACCAATAATTTTTCTATCAAGAACTCTCCATAAGCCCGAAGAGCACTATGCGACGAACGAAAAGGAGATGCTCGCAATAGTATGGGCTCTCAAGTCTCTTAGAAATTATCTTTATGGCGCAGCCAAGATGAAAATCTTCACGGACCATTTACCTTTAACGTATGCGTTAAATAATAAAAACTCGAATTACAAACTGAAAAGGTGGAAGGCCTTTTTGGAAGATTACAAATATGAATTAATGTACAAACCTGGAAACACTAATGTTGTTGCAGATGCACTGTCAAGAATTCCACAGGAGGTAACACATATTAACTCCATGACAGCAACGCAACATAGTGATGAGAGCTCATCACAGAATCTAATCCAGTTTACAAATGCACCTCTAAATGCCTTCAAAAATCAAATCATAATATCTACCGGCAGTACAGCTTCCTACAAGTTTGAGATCGTTTTTCCCACGTACCATAGACATACAGTTTCAGAACAGGTTTTATCAAAGGATATTTTGGTTCATATTCTGAAGAAATATTTAAACCCTTCAGTAACGAACTGCATTAAAACTACAGACAAAATCCTTGGTGTGCTTCAGGAGATATTCGGACAACATTTCAGTCAATATCAAGTGAAATACACTAGGATTATGGTAATAGACCTCATAGGCGAGGAAGACCAGGAAAGGGAAATTATAACAGAGCATAACAGAGCCCATAGAAGCAGTTCGGAGAATAAGTCTCAAATTCTAACAAGATTCTATTTCCCACAAATGCACGCAAAGATTAAACGTTTAACAAAATTATGCAAAGTATGTAAAGAGAACAAATATGACCGCCATCCCAACAAAATTATGCTCCGGGAATCACCAATTCCCCAATTTCCAGGGCAAATTGTTCATATTGATATCTTCATCACCGAAAAGAAACCCATTTTAACGGCAATAGACAAGTTTTCAAAATACGCACAAGCGAGACTGTTGAAATCCAGGGCTACGGAAGATATTAAGCAACCATTAAGCGAAATCCTCTTGGCATTTGGCATGCCAGAAATTGTGGTAATGGACAATGAAAAATCTTTCAACTCAACAGCCATTACGTTTATGCTAGAGAATCAATTTAACGTAAAAATATTTAAAATACCCCCATATGCTAGCTCGGTTAATGGACAGATAGAAAGATTTCATTCCACACTTGCAGAAGTAATGCGGTGCCTTAAGTCGGATGGTGCCCACAACTCCTTATCGGAACTCCTCCATAGATCCTTATACGAGTATAATAACTCCATCCACTCAACTATACGCAAAAAACCAATTGAAGCTTTCTTCGGTAAACGCATTCATTCGGACCCTCAAGACCTAGAAAAAAATAGACTGGAAATTGTTGAAAGATTAAAGGAAAAGCAAGTACGAGATCTGGAGTTTCATAATAAAAAGAAATCACCTAAGAAGGATTACGAAATTGGGCAGAAAATTTATGTAAAAATTAATAAACGGCTAGGGACTAAGTTAAGCAAGACCTATTCTGAGGAAATCATTAAAGAAAATAGGAAAACTACCATTGTTACAGAATCCGGACGGATCGTGCATAAAAATAACATAAGAAACTAATTAAAGATTTCTTTTCAGAATCATACTTGCTCTCACAAGAGCTGAAGTGCAAATTCTTGACTACTCGAATTCACAAATCGTCACCATAAACACCGGTTATGCCAAGCTCCAAACTGGAACGTTCAAACTAATACATGTAATTGAACCAGACAATTATCAAAATCTAATAGACAAAATACAACTGACCCTACACCACAACGTGAGCACATCCCATCCTCTGTACCCCTTCCTATCCCATGAAACCAATCAACTCCAAGCTCATCTCAATAGAATTAAACCCCGAGTAAGGAGATCGCTTAATTTTATAGGGTCTGCATGGAAATGGATTGCTGGTAATCCCGACCATGATGACTTCGAAATAATTAAACAAAAAATGAATAATGTTTTGCGAAATAATGATAGACAAGTAATTGTAAATAAACTATCTATAGATAATATGAATGCTCTAGCTCAAACAACTAATCAAATTGTAAAGTATTTCAATTCTCATGAAATAGTCAATGAATCACAAGTATCAACTCTTAAATACAAAATAAAATTATTAAAAGAAGAGCTTTTAAGTATTCAATATGCCATCCACTGGGCAAAAGCTGGAATAGTAAACTCATTCATTCTCACAAACAACGAAATAAATATTGTTAAACAAATTTTTGAAAAGGAAGCCATCCCTTATATTAATTTAGAAGAAGCATTCGAGTTCTCTGAAGTTAAAATAGCCTCCAGCAATAGTCATCTTATTTATATTGTTACCATACCAACTACCGATGTAAATTCATGTAATAAATTAATAGTTAAACCTACTAAATTTGGAAAATACGTTAATAAGATTCTGTATAACGAAGTATTGTTATGTAACAACTCAACTTTTGGCATAAAGTACCCCTGTAAATCATACAATAAATTAACCATCTGTAATAGTATTAATGTTGAAAATATAAATAATGATACCTGCCTAACAAATTTACTGAGAAGTCACACTTCAAATTGCACATTAATAGACAATGCCGACATACCCACTGTTGAAGAAATTGTTCCTGGAATACTCCTACTAAATCAAATCAACGAAACTATTCATATTAACGAAGAACCACGGGATCTGACCGGAACCTACATTCTGCAGTACCATAATGCATCAATAGTTGTCAAAGACAAAACATATAACTATTTCCAAATGATGGATGTTCAACCTTTACCACCTATTTTACAGCCTAGATTACCTGGATCAACGATTGAGAAAACGCTTACCTTACAATCAGTAAAAGAACTTCACCTCAAGAATACCGAAGAAATCGGCCTCCTAGATGTCAAGAACAGATGGACTTCAGGAATTAATTTTGGATTATCCACCATTATCATACTATTCGTAGTGATGCTTGTGAGAGGAAGAAATCAAACAAGCAAAGAAATTGTAACCACTATACCAGCAGTACACCTCTCACTCCCTGAAGTTGCCACCACAAATTTTATGGAATCGCAACAGACCCCAAGATTGTCCCAAATACCATATTTCTAAAATGTCACGATCGAGGACGCTCATAATTAAAAGGGGAGGTGTTAACACCAAAAATGTTTGGTGGGTCAATAACCAATAATGCTGACGCTGTTAAGCGTGCCACAATTGGAGCAACGATCGCAGACGTTGTGCCATAAGTAATATCAAACAATGCTGACGCTGTTAAGCGTGCCACAATTAGAACAACGACCCCAGAGGTAATTTACGTTATGCCAGCAGTCAACGCGACGGTGCACATTTTGCGACGTCATCATTAGTTGGTAAGGTAGTTATCATTAAGAATTTTGTAATTAATTTAAGTCAGTTCATTTTGAATCATTAAATAAAGAAGTCGCTTCTCTAAGCAGCGCAATACAGGAATAAACTTTAATCTTGTTAATTTATATAACTTTAGAAGTAAAGGGTGATTCATTTATAGGTTATCTTTCAAAAATAAAAATAAAACAATTTTTTATACCATTCAAAACAACGATTCTTTTCATTTATTTCTTAAACATAATTTTCTTCAAATTACGATTCAAACGATTACGCGTTCGCTTTTGATATTTGTTGACAATACAAAAGGCAAAAAACCATGATTATACTATAGTTTTTTCAATAGTTTTTGTTTCCAGGCAAATTTGCCCATATCCACCATTCCATCGCCATCTAGAAAACTTGCCTTAACTTTCAAATCCACCACTAATCTTTCACCATCTATGGTTTTTGATGTGTTAACATCTATACGCGCGCCTCTAGGGCAGTAAACTATCAAACTAATACATACGCAAGTGTTAGGTTTGAAAGAGTAAATCATCGTTTGTTGGTTCGTTGCTTGGCAGTCGGTATCGAAAGTGATTATTGGGCGATTTTCATATAATTTTCCCACGCGATTTTCTCCGGAAATTCATAGCCGATTTTATTAATTTTTGGATTAAAAAGCTAGTGCGGGTTTCGACGAAGAGTTTAGGCCAAAAATTAAGGCGATCCGATATCGACGAGCCGAGATTTAAGTGTTTTAATTTGGAGTATTAATTTGGAGTAATATTAAAAAAGTATTTTATGTTGATCTTCGGTTATATCGTACGAATATAACAATGTATGTATGTATGTACAAGTGTCTGTTGCTTTGCATTCTTTGACTTTTGTGGGAATAAAACAAAAAGTATTGAGCAAGAAAATAATGACACATGTGCTTGCACTGGGTCTTTAAATAATTTTAAGTATTAATATTATTTAACTGTAACGTCATCATATGATTGAACGCTGTGTTCTATTTTCCAATGTAACATTTACGAATGTGTTCATAGAAATCGAACAGGTACCGTGTAGCAAAAAGGTGTTAACACATCGCCCGTGAGTTGGAACACTCATTGGATTTTTTGTAATTTTAGGTATTAAAGATACTCACAGCTCTTACTTACTTTGCGTACTGATGACTTGCTCGCTTCCACTCAAACTGGAGCACTTATTTTTGACAAGGATAAGGCAGAATTAGAAGCAATTCTGACGATTTTTCTTTTCTCATACGTAAATAAAGACAATGAAACCCCTCCTTTAAAATTTTTTCCATATCCCTCGGGGTCCTTGATGTAATTGCCCGCCCAATTTTTTTAGCTATTGCGTGGTTAAAATATCCTTCAGAACGGTAAACATCGATTTTAGTTTTTCCGATAGATTTATAATTGTTGTTTTGCCATTTTGACTCGTAAAATGAGTAAGATGTAATAAATTGTAATAAACAAACGCTCCCTACAAAAAATCATCGCTTACTTTAAAAAGAATAAAGTGCCTTTATTCAAGTGAACCAAAAAAAATAGCACATTTTTTGAAATTGCTCAAAAAAAGTTTTTTAATTAAGAAACCACTATTTTCATGATTTTTTTTTTATATCACAAGATGTCTAGCTTTAGTGCCTTTTGAATAAGTGAAACGGAGTGTATAAAAAAACCAAAAAATAAATTTAAAAATATATAGAACCAGATACAATCGTCCGTTTCACTCATATGTTGTTTTTTCAAAAAATCTTTGCATACGAATTGGACCACTATATGAAAAACTCTCAGAAACCATGAAAAATTAGTTATTTTTTCTATTGGACGCTCCGTTTCCAAGATATAGATATATTTGCTAAATTTTTCATATTTTCGATCAAAAATGGGGATGGGTTAACCCGGGTAACCCATTACCAAAGGCCGCTTACACATTCCTCATATGTAATGGATAATCGTGCAGGGTAATTTCCCATCGTCGTGAGTAGCAACGCATTATTTTCCCCACACCCTGAGGGTAATGAGGAACGTTCATTATTCAGTCCCCACGGTGATGTGTATGGGTAACACATGGGGTGGGTTGGCGTAAATACGAACTCTGTTTGTAACCATATACAAACAGTTATAATTTAAAAATTTCATCTGGTATGGTTAAGATAATTTGTGTCATCCATAATAATAGTTCCTCCAGGAAAAGTGTCCACAATTTTTGCATGTTTTATGATAATAAATATGAACAATGATCACCTAAATTTATGATAATAAAGGGTCCGCCATCTAACGTTTTTTTTTTCAACTAGTGCTTATTTCGTGAATGGTAACACTTAGCTCATGTTTGATTTGGCAGATAATTAGTTTTATCCTTCCGCTGAACGAATATGGTTGTGTATACGCTTGAACAACGCTGGGAAATATTGCGACATTACTTCGAAAATCATGGTAATGTTGCAGAATGTGTGCGAAAATTGCGTACGGATTTTGGAAGAAGAGAAGCACCGTCAGCTCCGTTTTGTTCGTTATCTTGTGAAAAAAGGGAAAGAAACTGGCATCCTCATCGATAAACCAAAGCGTGAAAAGCCAGAAATAGTGTGTACACCCGAGAATATTGCTGCTGTGGCAGAAAGTGTGCGTGAAGCGCCATCAACATCAATTCACCGTCGTTCTCAAAAATTGAACATTTCGGAGACATGTGCTTAAAAATTGGGCCGATCGTGTGGGCTACTGCATGTCCAGCCGAGGCAGCCATTTGAATGAAATTATTTTCCATTATTAACCGGAAGGATTGTACTTTCAAATAAAAAAAGAAATTTGAGAAAATATTCTGTAGTTTTTTTTTATAGCATTTTCAAAACAAAAAGTTATTTGGTGGACCCGTTACTAGTAAAATAAAAAAATAGATGCGATTCAGAAACTAGTATGATGAGATATATCAACTGGGCATATTCGTTTTATCGATAACAATAAAATGTACAGGGACTTTAACCCTAGAAAGATAACCTTATTTTTTATACATACAAGATAACCATGAGTCTTAAAGACGTATGGTAGTTTCAGGTCTAATTAGTAAATGTTCCAAAATATTTTAAACTAAAATTTTTTTCAAATTATTAAAATTAAGTCTTGCTCTATAAATAAATGCTCTCTAAAAAACAGCCCTCAAATTCTAAACCTACGAAAAGTATTCCCTTTAAAAATCAAAGAAATAAATAAATGCTTATTTGTCATACGTCTCAGAGATGTAAGTTATCTCACTAGGGTTAAATACCTTCTTTTGATTTCGGGGAGAGTTATTTTTACCCACATTACAACAAATCCTGGGTCTATACGGCGTAAAATGTAATATTTGTATTACTGGTTTTTCTCAAATATATTTCTCACTTTCTGTTTAAATTAATACCTTTTCTTAAATGTCCTCGTGTAACATCCCAATATAGTTTCTCTTTTGCAGCAAAGCCTCCTATGGAAAATCGAATACATAACTTTGTAACAAGTGTTTTTGTAACAGAACTATGATTATATTGACCTCTAGTTGAACACGAATTCTAGTGTTGTTCTCTTTATGATTTCTGTCTTGCATTTCAGATGAATGAGATTTTAGAAATTCTCAAATTAATTAGTACAAATTTAATTTCGGTAGTAACAACTTCTATTTAGTGAGACCTATATTCAACTTATCAATAACACCATAAAATAATTCTGATGAATCATAATTATGAATTCTAATCAAAATATAGACTTTATCATGAAATTTCCAATGCCTGAAATGATTTCCAACTAAACTTTTCCGTGTGTGTTGTTTCTCACAGTTAGCACATTTATGCAAAGGTTCACAATTCTTTGTTCTGGCTGGTCGTTGAACAATGCTGGCAGTAGGATGAATATCCAAAAAGTAATGCAATTACATTTAATACCGTTTACATATTTGTATGTCTACGCCCCGATAACACAGAACCCATTGATCACTTGGAAGAATTAAAGTCTGATTTATTGCGAAGAGTTTGTTCAAATTCGGCCTACAGATTACGTCATGGCCGAATTCATAGCCTTTAAAGTAATGCCAATTAAATTGATATTAAAATCATTTTTCTGTGTGTTTTCAATAGAATACAATAAACAAAGAAAAATTAAAATATCTTAAATTGAACTACAGCTTAATTACAGTATGTCTTGTACATTTGACTTTTTTATGTTCTTCCTCTATTATTTTCTTCCTTATAAGTATAACCATGAACAAGCTCTGTTTCTATGCATTTGATTGAGTAAACATCTCGAACCAAATTAGTAAATATTTTAGATCCTTTCAAAGGGATTATGAATCCAGATACAATATATGGCATTAAAATTAACTATAGCATTAGTTGCATGCATAACTATAGCATGAACATTAGGGTGATGACTTTTATACAACCTCGTTTCCCTGTATCATATTTAGATGAGTTTTTGATGTGTTAACATCTATACGCGCGCCTATAGGGCAGTAAACTATAAATTTAATACATACGCAAGTGTTAGGTTTGTAAGAGTAAATCATCGTTTGTTTGTTCGTTGCTTGGCAGTCGGTATTGAAAGTGATTATTGGGCGATTTTCATATAATTTTCCCACGCGATTTTCTCCGGAAATTCATAGCCGATTTTATTAATTTTTGGATTAAAAAGCTAGTGCAGGTTTCGACGAAGAGTTTAGGCCAAAAATTAAGGCGATCCGATATCGGCGAGCCGAGATTTAAGTGTTTTAATTTGGAGTATTAATTTGGAGTAATATTAAAAAAGTGGTTTATGTTGATCTTCGGTTATATCGTACGAATATAACAATTAGGGAATTCACATGGTCTCCTAAAGTCATAAGTCGTAAAGTCATTTTTAACAAATTAGTACGTATGACTTATGCATGTGAGCATCATGTTGTATGTGCTAAATCATAAGTCATAAAAACGTCAAATAAACGTCAAGCAACAAAAGAAAATTATTAAAAAAAATTAAAAAATGCCAACAAGAAGCGAAAAAGATAAAATTTTTACGGTTTTGTGTGAAAAGTTTGTGCAGAAAAACTTACCGAAGTAGTTTCTTCTCCTTCCATTTGTCCAATTTCCTTTTTTTTTATTATTTTACCAATTAAAATTAATTCTTGAGTTAATGTTGTAGAAAAATGCAAAATTTCTTCAAAACACAACAATATATCTGATTAAATAGTAAACAAAAAACAGCTGACACTGAACATAGTACACTGGAAAAACAGACATGCTCAGGTTGTATAGTCGTAAAATATATTTACATGAAGAATACCAACAACATATTTACAACTGTTGTATTATTTTAGCATATACGATAAATACAACACAATAGTACACCATGTGAACTCCCTAAATGTATATACATACATACATATGTACAAGTGTCTGTTGCTTTGCATTCTTTGACTTTTGTGGGAATAAAACAAAAAGTATTGAGCAAGAAAATAATGACACGTGTGCTTGCACTGGGTCTTTAAATAATTTTAAGTATTAATATTATTTAACTGTAACGTCATCATATGATTGAACGCTGTTTTTTATTTTCCAATGTAACATTTACGAATGTGTTCATAGAAATCGAACAGGTACCGTGTAGCAAAAAGGTGTTCGAACACTCATTGGATTTTTTTATTTATCTATGTAGTCGGTAAGTTGTATGTGGAGATTTCTATTCATTTCCATAACCAGTGGTGAGATATCAAAGGTGAATTCATAATACTAGCTTGGCGAACTGGTATTTTGTAGGGGCATACCTTCAGGCGCTGCATTAGGTTAATTTGGTAATTAATAGTAAGTAAAAGCTTTGACTTAATCGTAACAACATTGGATCATAATTAAAAATTATTAAACAAACGAACTCGTGTACGTGCTCGTCCCGTGCGTTCAGAGGAAAATGTTGCCGCTGTAGCTGAAAGTGTGCGCGAACCCTTCGCAGAAATTGAACATTCACGAACATCTTTGCGTATAATTTTGCTTAAATCCTCGGTATGCAGTATTATAAAGTCCAATTGGTTCAACTGAAGCCTCGAGTCAATCCGATGCCTTTTCGCTTAGCTGAAAGAGCTCAAGATAACTTGGCGGAAGATTTACCGAAAAATCATCATTTCCGATGAAGCTCATTTTCACCTCGGGGGCTACGTTGACAAAACATAATTCTCACATTTGGGGCTCGGAAAATCCACTCGTCCTCGGGGAGAAGCCGATGCTTCCACAGCGAGTGACTGTTTGGTGCGGTTTTTGGCATCTCGGTATTATGAGCCAATTTTTCTTCGAAAATTAGCCAGGAGCCGCCGTTACCGCCAATGGCGAGCGTTACCGTGCCATTGTCAGCGTTTTGTTTATGTTCCCAACGGTTGAAGAGGATGACATGGACGGCATATGGGTTCAACAGGACGGCGTTACATGCCACTCAGCCAACGTTACAATTGCATAATCAGCCGAAACTCTGAACTACATTGGCCGGCTCACAGCTGCCATTTCAGCCCGTTTGACTATTATCTCTGGTGCACCGTGAAAGATAAGTGTTATCCAAAATATTTTATTTCAATGTAGAGTGTAACTATTTATATTGTGAGCCTTGGAAACCCACTGATGTTAGGCGGCATCTGATATTTCCAATGTAAAGTTTGACATTTTTGGCCATAACCTTATTCAGAACGTTTTGTCATTTGGGCGCGCTTTGTGTTGTTTATCGTTACTTAAAATTTGTATCTGCAAAATTGGAATTAACTTGTGATGATTTTCGCGCGATGACTTATTACTGACTTCAATATAAAGTCATTCCGTTTGTGTTTGTGGTTGTAAGCAGACAACTTGGTAAATTTCGACGAAAATGGCAACAATTGAATTTCGTGTGCTTATAAGGATTATTTTTTGCGTAACACCCCCATCATCGAAACCGAGGAAAGGCTTGATAAGTACTATGGGGACTCTGCACCATCAATTTCAATGGCTATAAGGTGGTTGATAAAATTCCGTTGTGGTCGCACCAACACAGGTGATGCCGAACGTTCAGTTCTCCCAAAAGAAATCGTCGCGCCACAAATCGTCGTTAAAATCCATGGAATAATATTGGATGATAAGAGAATGAAAGTGAGTGTGGGGACTGAGACTGTAGGCATCTTCTTAGCGGGTACTTCACAGTTTACATGAATCGGTTAATCTTAATTTTTTCCTATTCGAAATAATCTCAATTTTTTGGCAATTCTCTTTTGAACTTGCTTTCATGTTCACACAGAGAAAGTTTGCTTGAGCAATTTTTGCTTTCTTTAGCTTCCACGTTCTTGCTTTTTTGACATTCCATTTTTTTTTTCAATTAGAAAAAAATTTATTCGGAGGGGAATTTTTTATATCTGTGAATAAAATGGAAGTGAAAGAAAAAAATCGTTAATTGATTGCATAGGAGAAGCTTTACTATTACCCACAATTTTATGAACAACGATACAAAAAATTTAGACGACTGTCAAATTTTCATCAACAGCCAACTTCGCTTAAAAATTTGCGAATGGAAAAACAAAACGAAATCAGAGTATGGGCAAGTACTCTCTTTCCCTCTCTCTCCATCTCTTGCCATGTCTGACCCCAGACTTTCCAATTTGTGGCCCTTATGCTACCCAGGGATGATATTTGTTGTGGATAAGGACTTTTTTTTACCTCCTTTCGATTTCAGAAAGTCCCCACCTCCTTTTGGTCTAATAAGAGTACTTTCGGATTTGACCATCGAGTAATACTTAAGAGTTTCTATTACTCTCTTCGTTGCCTCTTCATGACGACGAGGTAGTAGGCCATTTCATAAAGTTTTATTTGCTGCTGTATTTTACCAATTTTACACTTTCGTTGGACATAAAACTGACAGAAATCAATGGGAATGCGTATTTGCGTTCAATGGAAACAACATGAAACATAATTTAGCTGTCATTAGTATCAATAAACAGTATTTAAAATTAGTTCATGTCTTCTTTGCTCTCTCATTCTCCATCATGGGCCTAGTACCTTTTCGATCAGCTGTGCCATAGAATCCTCCTGATTTGACTCACCAGTCTTTATGTGAGCGGTTTTTAAATACAACACATGGAAAAATACGTAAGGTAGATGCAGTAGGAATTTTGATTTTATATCAAGGGCCGACCTTGACAATCTCAGCAGATCGAAATTTGACAAGATTTATTTATTGTTATTTTTTGTGTAATAAGACTGCAATGTATGTGTGCCTGAGGCTAACACTGCATTTACACCGAAAGACTAACAAACCGTACGCAGATTAAATAAATTTTTTTAATGTTCCAAAAACAGCCCGTTAATCTTTCGGTGTAAGTACAGATTTATTTAATTATTTTATAAAAAGTACTCTAACGTCATAAAAGTACTTTCGGAAGATAACCAAAAGTCCCCTCGAAAATTATCAAATATAATCACTGATGCTACCCCCTTTATTCTCTTCGCCCCTCACCAAAAGCAACGTAAGTCGTGGCTCGTGTCCCATGTCGTAAATCATCGTATAAAAGACGAATATGACAAATGATTCATTTGCTTAGTACCCAGCTCTTTGCGAAAATTTCGTAAACAAAATCAATTACAGGGCTGTTATGTCAAAGTTATTTCGTACGAAAACAATCGTTTGATAATTGATTGCAAGCGAAATGTTGGCATTCCGATTATATTAGCAAACAAAAGTAACACCATTTGAGTTAAACTAACGTGGAGGTGAAGAGGAAATATTCTTGAAACATTTACTTTGAAAATAGAAAATATTTATATATGCAAAAATGAAACTTAAATTTAATTCTTATTCTTATCCAATTAAAATATGTAATTAATATTATATTGCCCTTGTGTATAGGAACATGTTGTAGCCTGCGTGGCATAGAACTCACTAAGTTGCTTAAAGTGGACATGTCAATTTTCTCCCATTCCGCCAATATTGTTAGTTCTAGTTCTTTAAGCGTCGTATACTGCTTCGACTTTGAAAACACCTTGGCGGAAAGTATCCTCCAGAGGTCTTCAATTGGGTTGAGGTCGGGACTTATGGCTGGCCACTCCAGTAATGGAATATTTCGGGACTTTAAAAAATCCCTTGTGAGCCGAGCAATGTGGATCGGGGCATTGTCTTGTTGAAAAGTCCATTTATCTCCATATAATTCGCCAGCAAAGTCAATTAAATAGCTGTCCAACAGATCAACGTATGCTTCCGCATTTATTTTAGTTGGGACAAAGCATATTTCTGACTTCCCTCTCGCTCCAAATGCAACCCATATCATAAGAGATCCACCACCGTGGTTTCGCTTGTAGCACGTTTGCCGAGGAATCTCTCCAATATTTATGGTGACCATCAGGTCCATCCCATGTCCGGTGGTGCAATTGGTAGTGTGCGCGCCTCTTGTACAGGAGATCCTGGGTTCGATCCCTGCTCCAACCACCTTAAAATTTCTTTCGACGACGGTCACCTCGCTTAGTGATGGCGACACTATCGAGTATATAGCCATGAAAGCTTCTCAAAATTCCATTCGGAATCGGTGTAAACTGTAGGTCCCAATCAGTGAGTGAAAACTGGAAAGCGCACAGATCAGTGATTGTGACAAGTTCTCCCCGGGTCCTTCATGGGATCTAATGGGAAACCATTTATTTTATTTATTTATCAGGTCCATCCAAATTAAACTTTTTCTCATCACTAAATATAACGGTTTCAAATTCGTCCTCCCAAAACTTGTACTTTTCTGCAAAAGCAATACGCGCATTATTATGGCGCTGGGTTAAGCGTTGTTTGGTCATTTTGCTTTTGTACCGAAGACCTATATCGTCCTTTATCAGTTGCTGCACACGTTGTCTCGTTACATTTAGACCCAATTCCACCTTTATTTCTCTACAACTCATATTCCATTAGCTGCTAAATGCCGAATGCGCCGCTTAGGCCTCTGGTCTACAGTTGGGATGCGTCCAATGCGCTTAACACAACCATAGTTTTCGGGGACTTTGAGGAATTTCGAAACTGTATTGCGATGCCGATTTACCGCAGCTGCAATCTCGCCAATTCCTTTACCTGCAAGTCTCATTCCAACTATTTTTCCTCGCTCCTCATCCGTAAGTTCCCATACACGTGGCATGTTCAACTAGAAACAAAACTGTGAATAAACCGTGTCTTAGAATATATTCATAACGATCACTTTACTCACATACAGAAAGATATTTTATACTAAACACCCGAGAAAAATAGAGTTGTTCACTTTAAAGTGTCAGGAACGCGACTGCATATATGTATAATTATTTTCAATTGAATTGCAAACTTCCAGCGATAATCATTGATAACGGGACTACAAATAAAGTCCAAAAGAGAAAAAAGTATACATATGATAAAGATAGAGGGATATAATCGAAAAAATTGTATATGGTCGACATTAAATTACAGTTAGTTTTCAGAAGGAAAGAAAAAAAAATATTGTACATATAAATATATGACAGAGGTATGTCCCAATCAGTGTGTATAAAACTAGAAAGCGCACAGCTCACTGGTTGTGAGAAGCTCTCCCCAATTCCTTCATGGGATGTAATGGGCAACCATTATTTTTTTTATAAAAAACTGTAATTCCTCTACCAAATTTGTAAATGTTTGTGAAAAAAAGGATAAAAACAAAACAATCGAGGGAATATACATTAGAGTGGGTCAATTTGGTCGGGACTGCAAAATGTGAGTAAGAGTATAGCAGGAACGTAATCTATGGACAATTCTAAGAATGATCGGCGAAGAAACCATAGTTCTAAAATCAAAATCGAGCCGATGATTTGCACATGAAGTTTTCTATATTAGATAAACCAAAAATATATAATACTTTTATGGACAAAATCATTGGAATTGATGAAATATTAACCTGTACCGCCAACACGGCGAATTTATAAGGAAATATTCTTAGCTTTCTATATCTATGCTCATGGGTAAACTGACCAAGAGTATGTTAGAAGCGTAATCTGCGAAAAAAATTATAGATTAAAAAAGAAATTAAGATTATGATCAACGTTCCCTTTAAGCTGCGCGCATGCGCAATCGCGCACAAAAAATAATTTGTTGCTCACAGCATTCCATGCTGCGCGCATAAGAAAATTGCTTGAGAATTTTTTTTAAATAAATGACTGTTTTTTTAAATAATTTTTAATATCGATCCAATTGCTGTTATAAAGCAATATATGTTGACCGCAGATCGGGCCCTGTACTTGGTGCTTAAAAACTGTTCTCTCTCTGCGCATCTACGTCACGTTAGCGAGTATGCATTAGTAAAATGTGAAATATGTTGTAAATAGCAGAAAAAATATGATGACTCTTTTGAAAAGCTAAAATTTGTAATACATTTAAAGACAAATGAATTTGTTAGAGTTAAATGTTGGGGAATTTAATGTTTTTTGCAGGCGAATTTATTTATTCAGGAGATATTTTATACACAGAACTACCATTTTTTTATAATATTTTCACAAAATTTTTAAAAAGGCAGGCGTGCCATCAAATTAGCATAGTATGAAAAACAAATTTTAGCTAACCTGACGTCACAGAGAGAGTGAGAGAATTCAAACAAACATAACGGACCTACGCAATGCGCAATCTTATTATCTTTCACTCCTGATTTGTGCATGTTTTGGTATTTTGTTCTCATCTTCGAATGTTCGGCGAAAAATTGTAAATATGAGTTGTTTTATTTGCTAACTCTGTGTGCGGAGCATCTTCGTTCATGAGGTTAGTATATTTCGAACGTCAACCGAATAAAGATAATATTTTTTTTACGAATTTTATACTGTGCTGTGCACAGTGATGCCAATTTAGTTTTTTTGGTGCTAGATTTAGCACATTTCGACCTTGCAAAACACGAAAAAAAATTCCAATGGCGCTTTTTTGGAAAAACGCGTAATGTGCACGCGTTTTGAGTTTTTCTTTAGCCCCTTAGCCCGTTTTGTATAAAACACCGATTTTGCTAAAGAATGTTCTTTTTTTGTATTTTGGGCATTCCCGTTGTAATATGACATTTTTATTGCTAATGGTCTTGAACAACTTAATTTTTATTTATGCATTACTGTGAATGACCGGCGAAATAATTTCATCTTCATTGATCACACATGCTAAATTTGTTTCTATTATTGTATTGGTTATAGCCCGAAAGGTATGGGAAGCAGAATCCACTTTTAATCCTGTAGATGCAACAGAAAACAAAAATGCCAGACAATGCTGGTTCCGTCAAATCTGCACTCCAAAAATCGTTCTCTTCGCTCGACCATCTGAAAGGATTTCCCAAAAGGGAAAGTTACAGTTTAATAAAAACAAGCTGCGTGTGAGATATCAACAAATATGCCCTCGTTCAAATGACCGGCGGAGCTTCGGTGGTTGACGCGAAACCGAGAGTTAAAACTTTCGATAACTGGCGCATAAATCAAGCTGAATTTTGGCTGAATCTGTGAGTTTTTGATCCCCACAAGAAAAAGTCTAACTGGCTAAAATGCACGGTGTCTGTGGAGATACCCTTAAATCGGGCGCGCAGAATGCCCTTTGTGGCCCTTTGCAACTTGTTAAGACTAAAATACCAACTTCACGTGAACTCGGCCATGTGAAACTAGATTATATATTCGAATTCAATGAAGAAGAAAGTACAATTAAGTGCAAATTTTGTACCGAAGCGAAAAAGTGGGATGATTGGAAATTGAATTATCTGAAACGTCATCTAAATCACAAAACACATATTGAAATTCTTATAGCTCGTAGATGTGGTGGATTAGTTCGACTGATTACTGAGACTCCTAAAGACCGTGAGGTACGAGTAGAAAATGCAACGTAATTTTGGCAATAAAGTTGAACACTTCAATGAATTCTGTGCAGGAAATAAATAGCCACGTGTCAAAATATGTTCAAATTCCTGAAAGTTGGAGTAGCAAAAATTATGCCCTTGAATTCGTGGAATGCATAAACCAAGTGGTTCAGAATGAAGATTTTGATGCTATTAGAAAATCACAATATCATTGCTTAATAATTGATGAGAGCACAGATATTTCTGTTCATAAAATGCTTATAATTTATATACAATTCAGAACAAACTTTGATTACAAAACGTCTTTTGCAACTATAATTCAGTTAAGTGCTTGCGACGCTTTATCAGTTGTGTCAACTATCAAAAAATTCTACGTTGATTTTAAGTTGGATATGAATAAAATGGTAATGATGACATCGGATGGAGCTGCGGTTATGCTGGGTGGTTATAATGGAGTAGCAAAGATACTACAACGAGATATGCCGAATTTATCAGCTCAGCATTGTATGGCACACAGAGAAGACCTTGCAATTAACGATGCTTGGAGGGGAATACCTTTAATGAAAACTCTAGAGACTTTGTTAAGAATGGTGTACCCAATGTTCAGTAGATCATCTGTGAAAAAAGGCAAATTTCAAGATTTAGCTGCAGTAATTGAATGCGATATTTTGAGTTTTAGACCTCTGAATGAGGTAAGGTGGCTTTCACGGCACTTTGCAGTGATTCCATTTATTCGAAATTATGATGCTTTGATTGAGTATTGTTGCAAAGGTGAAGTTGAAAATTCAAATGATCCACTAATTCTTTGAACCGATTAGCTTTAACAGTGCTAAATGATATTTTAACTGAATTAGCTAAAATGAGCAAATTTTTTCAAAAAAGCGTGCTTTCTTCTATGGAAGCTCATCAATACGTAAAATCCATTATTAAAAAGATTCGGAGCCAGTATCTTGGAGAAACTATTTTTTGGAGCGAAGAAGCAATGAAACTTCTCAACACAAGCGATAATACTGCTAAAATTATTAAATTTATCACAAAGCTATGTGATCATCCAGGTTGCAGATTTCCAGAAGAAGAAGTGAAAGACTGGGCTGCATTTGATCATATAGGAATCGCAAACAGCAATGATTTTAATTTTGGAAACCAAAACTTCCTGAATCTTCGAATATTCGAATTCAATATTCGCATTTAACATTTTTATATCAAACCAAATTTAACTCTAACGTCGTAAACAGTTTCGCGGATATGGCAGACCTTGCTAACAAGGAGGAGGAGTTTCAAGAACTTTCCTATATAATAGGCATTTCTGCAACCTTTCAAGCATCCAGTGCAGATTGCGAGCGTGGGTTTATTCAAATGAATGCCATTAAAACAAAGGCCAGAAGAAAGAGGCATGTCATTTGGACCATCTCATGCGTATCAAATTATTTTTGAGGCGTGGAAACGAAATCGATGTACAAAAAGTTTTCAATTTTTGGAAAAATAATAAAGATCGACGTGGTAATTAATCTAAAATTTCATTTCTTTTTCTAATAATAAAAAAATTCTTATAAAAATAAAAAGTCTTTATTTACCAAAACAAAATTTTTTTCTTGCGCACAATGTAGTTACTTTTCAAAATATGGGCACAGAACGATATTTTTCGTGCAGCATAAAACAAAATAAGAGGGAACGTTGATTATGATAGAGTCATATAAAAACAACCCATAAATGGCAGCAAGCTTTAAAGCTGTCATCATATACCAATAAAAATAGGATTCACGTCTTAAATTTTTTGTTTTTAAATTTTATTTCACCAAAGCAAATATTTCAAAAACAAAATCCTACATAAATTATTCAGTCCATTTCAAAATCAGAATCTGAATTAAAAGCATAAAAACTAAATCAATTATATAAGGTATAAGTTAAGGTAAATCAAATTCAGCTCTCTACGTATGGCGGAAGATGATATGTAAAGTATTTTTTGCTATCCATTCGTGGTATTCTGTTACGGATTTCAATACTCGTAGTAACTGCCATAATATCATCACGATTACAGTATATTGCACGCCGAGAAATACTGGTAAGCAATTGTACAAATCGCTCAGTTCCCTGAATATGTGCCGGTATTTCACGATCCGGTAACTGTGGATCTTCAAAGTCCATGTATGCCAATAAATGATCGTAGGGAATGTTTACGGTGAATGGCGGCTCAGAAAAAATGCTATTGTCATCTAAGTTAATCATATCGCGGTAGTCTGAATTGAATTGAAAGAAGGTTTTTAGTAAGTTCTAAGAGTTGTCGGATCGAAAAGGTTATTACGAATATGAAAAATTTTTTTATGCATCTCTCACGAACGGATTTTCAGTCATCAAAAAGCATTGTCAATAAAATATTTTCCGGGTGAGCAAAATACGCATTGTTTTGCACAACATTGGAATTTTTCACATCTGCGAGATTGCTGACTGCGTTCATTTCTAAATGATCATAATTTTGCAATAAATATATCTGCCACAGCATTGTCTTTAAAATAAATTAAAACTTCTTATGTGTTTCTTGGAAAAAACTAAACAAAATACGCAATTAATCCTGGTACCTTTTCCGAAAAATATTGTGTTTTTACAGGTTGAATAAAATTTTTAATTTTGAGAAGCCCCTGGCTTAAGATAACTTAAAATTTTTTTTCAGTGTATATTTACAAAGTGCTCAGAATTTAGTGGTATTTTCTGAAATATTCTCCTTGAGAAAATGGTAATAAAAAACTGGAAAAAATTAATGAAATTAGCGTACTTTTTCTTTGCTTTACATAGTAAATTCTTAAAAGTAAAAATCTGTGCAATCGGCCTGTAAGTGTAGAAATCCCAGGCTTTCAAAGTTTGAACAGCACCAAAGTGGTGAACTTTGACACCCTGTAGTACCAACTGTGTTAACACAGGGTGTCTCCGCCCTCAATATTCTAAAACCATGACTCCTTCTCCTCAAATGTCTAGTACCTTTTAAAATAATCAGAATAATACTTTAAATATTATATTGATATATTATTTTTGCCAATCGGCCTCACTGTGCATTGGTTACGTAAATATGTTTATACAAGTATCATATTGTTACGAATTTCCTTATTCGTCCTTTTTGCGTTGTTTTATTCCCAATAATAAAACAAGGTTCGTTTTAAATTACGATAATTACAACGGTTTAACTTCCTTTTATTTTACTTCTGTAGTACAACAGTTTACTTTATTTATGACACTTTAACAAAGTCGTATATTTTACTATCAAATCGCGTTGCTTACTTTACGGCGGTTAATCACAAACTGAACTCTCCATTCCAAAGACCTCCGCGATTTATACCAACTCACCATACTCAAATGAAGGTAGATCTAGCGAATTCAAGAACCTTCTAGACATTGCTTATCTTTGTAGAACAATCTCGAATGGCGGAGAGTTATCTTTACTGAGGTGAATTCATGCTACTGGTTTAGCGAGCTGGTACGTTGTTACAATGCATACTTTCAGGCGCAGCACTAACCGCCTGTTATTTACATACTGTTAGTAGAGTCATTAACATCACGCAAAAGCTTTTACTTATTCGTAACAATATATTTTTGATTTATATTACATACAATATTTTCCAGTGAAAATGGGCGGTCTCGATTTTTATTTTAGAACTATGGTTTGTTGGACAATTATTCTTAGAATTGTCCATAGATTATGTTCCTGCTGTACACTTGGTCGGCAAAAGAATTGACCCACCCTAATATATATATTATATTTATATGTTTCAAATATATGAAACCATATCTCAAATATAAAAGTTTTAATTAATAAAAACAACAACTCAAATAAAGTAGATTTGCTAACATTCAAAAGCGAAGAAATTTTAACTTTTCTAAAAAAATTATTAAACTATTTTTACATTATAAATTCTATAATAATATAATTTATTTTCTATAATTATAAAAATAATAATAACATAGCGATCCTTTAAAAATATTTTATTTAATTTCAATGAAAAAACTAGTCATACATTTCCAAGTTGATTTATTTCAATCCGAATTCGAGTTTACATAAATATATTTATTTTCCAATAGAAATTTATGTCATTAAAACATCTGAAAGGAAAATTAGATATATTCATTTTAATCATTGGAAATTTGTTGTGTATAAAACAATAATTACTTTACGCCTTTCAGTACGAAGTATTATTTTTGATGCAAATGTCGCAAATTAAACATATTTGTTTCAACTCTACTCCGGAATCTCTACAATTATTGATCACACCATAGAGTAATACTAAAGAGAAACCATGAGTGTTTCAGTTACAATAACTTCTCGTCGAAAGTCACTGGGATAACGACAGTTTTCATACAGTTTTTAATGCCAATTTCTTTCTGCAAGAATTTGGATGTAATACAAGTAAAAAGTAATGAAAATTTTAGTGTTCTTTAGTTTTATATTAAAAAAGAATTGAGCTTGAATAAATTTTAAAAAGTATTCCTTCAATATTCAATCAACTGAATACGGGGCTTAATAACTTACGATAAAATTATTATTATTTTTTCTACTTTGTAAGTTTTAAAACACAAGTACGATGTGATCTTGGCTCTCGACAAGTCAACGGAATAGAGTGACTCACATGTATATTTTGGCTTTTTGTCGGCCCTAATACATAGATATCTAAAGTTCCACATAAATATCGAACCTCTGAAAAAGGAAGTTTTTAAAAATTATAGGAAAACGGACTGGAACTCCTATCGTAGGCGCCTAAGGAAACTTTTAGGTAACCATCCGAATATTCCGACTAATGTGCCAGAGCTGGAGGAACTAGTTGGCAAATTTACTGATACGTGCAGGAACACGCTCAATGAATCCTGTAAGACCAGTGGTTATAATGCTACCAAGGGTAACAAAAAACCTTATTGGTGGAACGCTGAGCTTAAGGATGTAAGATCGTTCATTAGGCGGCATTTCAACAAGGCCAAAAAGAGCGGCGACCAAATGGATTGGGACGTTTACAAGATTAGTCTTAATATATATAAAGGTGAAATCAGGAAAGCCAAACGGAAATCCTGGCGAAACTTCTGTGAATCCATTGAGGGAACCAACCAGACTGCACGCTTAGATGCGTGCTCGCTAAAAACCCACCGTGTGCGGGGTTCTTAATGAAAGGCGATGGAACGCGGACGTCTGAAGAGTCTCTTGGGATACTCCTCGATACCCAATTTTCCAACGATGACAGATGTGTTCGTCATCAGCCAGAAGAGTTAGGCGGAAACTCACCTAGCATAGAAAAAAGTTCGCTCAATAGTGAGCAGAAAGAATCTGATATCGGCCATTAGATGCTTTAAGCCCTATAAATCAGCCGGACCTGACCGGATAATTCCCGCGCAACTACAGGAGGCACTATACCTATCTGGTAGTTGGTTGGGCGGCCTTATGCTGGGAGTCATTCCTAGCAAACCAAACCAAAGTGGTTTTCGTCCCGAATTTGGACAAATGCTCTCATGTCAAACCAAAGGACTTTAGACCAATCAGTCTATCATTCTTTGTTGTTAAGACATTTGAAAGGCTACTGGACATTCATGTTCGAAGTAATCTTCCACAGAATCTACTATCGATTTCTCAGCATGCCTATATCAAGGGCAGATCAACTGAGACGGCTCTCCACTCTATAGTCAGCATAATAGAAAACTCTTGAGAATAAGATATTCGCTTTGGAGACCTTCCTGGACATCGAGGGAGCCTTCAATAACATTCAACCTTCGGCGATTCTCAGGTAGTTACAGAACCTAGGAGTCGACAGCTTAGTGACACGCCTAATTGGGAAGCTTCTGGTGGATAGATCCGTCAAAGCTGAATGGGGTGGTGTTACAATTGCTAGGAACATTAACAGGGGGACACCGCAGGAGGGAGTTCTGTCTTCACTATTATGGTTAACACTATTATGGTTAATGAACTGCTTCTTGAATTGGAGAGGGCAGAAAGCCAGGTCTTTGTCTATGCCGATGATATTGCTATCACCTGTACGGGTAGAAACCTCAATTTACTTAACATTCGTACAACCAGCCTACTTAGTCTGATTTCGAACTGGACCGCTAACAACAGACTATCACTTAACCCACTTAAATGAAGGGACCGGGGAGAACTTCTCACAATCACTGAGCTGTGCGCTTTCCAGTTTTCACTCACTGATTGGGACCTACAGTTTTACACCGATTCCGAACGGTATTTTGAGAAGGTTTGTCATGGCTATATACTCGATAGTGTCGCCGTCACGATGCGAGGTGACCGCCGCCGAAAGAAATTTTTTTTGAAGGTGGTCAGAGCAGGGTTCCAACCCAGGATCTCATGTACAAGAGCCGCGCACACTAACCATTGCACCACCGACGGCCACGACGGCATTTGAACTGCCGTCAGTTAATGCGGTGCAATTACAGTTGACGGAAAAGGTCTAGTATCTGGGAATAACTCTCGACAGAAAACTGTCTTGGAAACCGAATGTGTAGGAGAGACCGAAAAAGGCGTCTGTTGCTCTTTACTGCTATAAAGGGGCGATAGGAATACGATGGGGCCTGACTCCTAAGATCACCATGTGGATTAATACGGCAATAGTCAGACCAATACTTCTCTATGGCATAGTAGTTTGGTGGACGTCCCTCCAAAAGGAGTATATTCTGAATTCCTTGATGAAAATTCAAAGACCAGCACTGATTAGCGTTAGTGGGGCAATGGGCACGACGTCAGGCACTGCACTTAGTGCTATCCTGAACATATGTACTCCTGATATCATGGCCGAATCGGCAGCCGCTATATCCCTGGCGAGAATCAGGGATTGTGGCGTTTTGATATCGGGGCATTCCGGACACGCTGAACTACTACACCGGATCAACTGGCCGGATCAGCTTCCCGTAAAAACGGACTACTGTATCCCCTACCTTCTACCAAAAAGTCACTGGACGGGGATACCAGTAGTATCAGATTTTTCAAGGATGGATCAAAGTTGGACGAGCAAGTAGGCTATGGGGTTCATTCACCGGACCTAAATGTAAATATCTCCTTCAAGCTGCCTGATCACTGTAGTTTATTTCAGGTGGAAATTACCGCCATACTGGAGGTTGCTGAACTACTGAAAAGTAGTGTCACAACCCTCCGGAGAATATGTATCTACACAGACAGCCAGGCTGCCATAAAATCCCTGGAAGCCATGTTTGCTACGTCCCTGACGCTGAAAGAATGCCACTCATCACTTAGGGTGATGGCAGAGTATTTTCACATCAGGCTCATCTGGGTACCGGGATACAGCGACATTTACGACAATTGCGTAGCGGATGCGTTTTCTAGACAGCGCACTACGGCACAGGTTCCACCTTCTCTTGGATTGCCCTGCTCTGGCAGGACTGAGAAGTAGGATATTCGAAACACATTTAGTTATCACCGTAGCCCTACAGGATATTCCTGTAGGTCTTATGGACAAATTCATTGAAAGGGCAAATTGGCTAGACGACTAGTCAATAGTTGCTGTAGAGGAAACTGTAGGTATCACAATGGGCTTCTTTAACCTAAGTGTGCTAGACAGCGTGCTGTCTTGCAGCCTTTTCAACCAACCAACCAACCAAAACATTATGAGCCGCTTCTATCACAAGTGAGTGGAATAAATCGTCTGTATCTATTTGCTTAACTTCGTCATTAGTTCAATAAAATTTGGCATGAATCATTATTGTTGCCTTTGATGAGGTTTGTTCAAGTGGCCTCAATACTTTGCTGTTAATATTGATATCAAAATGCTTTCCAATATATAATATTTAAAATCTTCTATGGTGGAAAGTAAATATAAGTATAGAAACATGTGTTCCGAAAAACATTGGCATGTCATTTAGTTCGGTGCTGGTGGCAGTAGACGTGTGACTCACACACAAACTTTTCTGTTTATTGCGAGAACGATTTGGTTTGCTCCAAGAGGCTCAATATTGTGTCAATACTTAGATGAGACTAGTCTTCCAGGTTCCAAAAATAGTATAATAACATAGATACATCCTTCTAGTGGCTAGGTGCTGGTACATGCAGAGAATCTGTTCAGTAAATTATTTCTCCTCCTCATCGTTATAGCTTCTGCAAAAGTCATTTGCTCTGGTATTCAGTTGCGCCTCATGTTTACCAATCAGACAGTGAGCCGTCAATAGAGACCTTTCCCTAGGTACATATATCCCTTTAAGTCCACTATCGACCAGCTCTGTTGTGTCTATGGAATATGAGTCCCATGTCCACCTTTCCAGTATAATTCAAGTAGGAGCGATCAAGTAGAATATACTCACAATTCGCAAGTGGTAAGTCAACATGTTCCATTTCCTGTGAAACATGTAAGGCAGTTCCCAGAATGTTCCGTACATCCATCTAAGGTGAATATAGTAATGCTGACCGTCACATTAAGCGTTTTTTTTATCGGGTTATAGTTTTGGCAATGAAATAGGAAAGTAGCCTAAAGAGGTCTTCGAGAAAGACAACACTAGAAGAAGGACCCTTTAGAAGATAGACATAATCATTCAGTTTCGAACCATCCGCTTCGAAATTTACATATCCCTCTACACCAGAAACTACTTTGTTGTAGGAATTCCCTTCCCGTATGGGAATGAATAATAGATTCTCCATCATGTAGGCGAAAAATGCATGAATGTTGAGAACACTTTCCAAAAGTGTGCCATGATAGACTCTGTTCATACCCCTCTGTGATAGTTGCTTGATCCTGATGGCAGACGTGGGAGTAATCTGGCTGCCTATAATGTCCACCGGCAACAAATATAACAATACCTTCACTGCATACGTGGGAGCAGTGCACAGAGAACTCGTGATGCACATCGTCACCATTCTCTGAATACTAGTCAGTAGTGCATAATAGTTAGGTTCCCATGGAAACCTGTCACCATACAGTAACCACATAAACATTATTGGTCTCACCACCGCTGTGTATACCCAGTGAAAACTCCTCGGAGAAAGTCCCCAACCTTTAGCCCTTTGCTATGTCTATAGGGCTATCGTCGCCTTTTTCGGCCTTTCCACGACGCCATTTATGCCGAAGGTGTCATCTGGCCTTATTTTTTCGGGAAAGCCATGGGTAACATGGTTACTGTGACTGATGAGCGAAATGATGAATTGGGACTGGATGACATGGGGTTCCAACAGAACGGTGCAACTGCATACACAGCTCGTGTGACAGTGGACATTTTGAAGAATGCGTCTCGATTTTGGTGATTTGTAGTGGCCGCTAAGATCGCCCTATTTGACCGCTCCATACTTCATTCTTTAGGGTGTTTGAAGTCATGGGTGTATATGTACAAGCCATAGACTCGCAATGGACTCAAAGAGAATATCCGACAAGAGTGCAGAACTTATCGCCCGAAGCCAGAGCGATTGAAACAGAGTCCAAATGGTCATTAAAAATGGCGGCGCCATTTTTATATCTTAAAGGTTTTGTTATATTTTACAATTCAATAAAAAAAAATAAAAAAAGTCAAATCACCGAGATACAGAGCTTTCGGGGAAATAATGGGAAACAAATTCACATAACCTCAATTTGCTCAGCCAGATGGCAGGTAACTCTTGTTTTTTTATAGCCATACCTCTCAAAGTTATGACGATTTTACTGAAATGCAAAAATGTTTATTTTTGTTTTTGGAAGCGAAATAACAGCACACATTTATTTGTTTTTGTAAATTAACACGTTTAAGAATTTATTTTATTGAAACATTTCCGAAAGCTCTGTATCTCGTCGATTTGACTTTTTTCTACTTTTTTTTTTATTGCTTCTGAAAGGCCTCTTAAAGACCTTTCCAACAAGCCCAAAAAATCCGACCACTGGCTCAGAAGTTAGCAACTTTACCCTACTACCTTCCGACCTACAATCCGAACATTTGGAACCCGCTGCCATTTCGCACCCTTGCATTTTCGGACATGGTCCTTGTGGACTTTTATTCGTGAAAGGAGCCAAGGAATACGGTGGCGAAAATTTGACCGGAACTTCCTGAATCACCCCGTATATAAATGGATTTATGTATGTTCGGAATGGACTCGAAAACGGCTGGAACGGTTTTGATGAAATTTTCAGACAATATTCAGAATAATCTAGTGGGTGACATAGGCTATACAGCCAGGATGAAAGTGGGCGGTGCCACGCCCTGTTTTCAAAAATCGCTCTGACGGCTTTTCTAATAGACCGATTGTTACGAAAATTTCGCAATGTGGTACTGACGATCTGATGATACCCCTTGATTGGGTAAAGGAGCGTGGCACCGCCCATACAACTTGAAATTTAAAATGGCTATATCTCATGAAGTGTCAGAGATATTAAGATGAGATTTGGTATTAATATTGTTGGAGCAGTGGGAATTACAGCCAGTGTGGAAGAGGGCGGTACCACGCCCCCTTTGAAAGGAACCGATATAACAGCCATAACTATAGTTTGAAACGTAATGGAAGAACCAATTTTGTTCGCCTTTTGGCATTACAAAAACTTTGAAGGCAAAACGTAGTTTGCCGGGTCCAGCTAGTACATTATAGATATAGATTTGTATTTCAGCTATAATAAAACGTCAGCCGATTTATTTGTAACCTCTGGTTGGAAGAATGCTAAATCGATTCTGAGCGTGATTCTGCATCGATCATTATAAAGGGTTTTCCAACAAGAGGTGTAATATTGAATCACCCTGTATTTCGGTAGCTGTCACTTTTGAAGTTTTTATTCTTTGATATTTGACAAGTAGCAACTACGCCATTACTAAAAATGGAACGATACACGCTTCAACAACGCACTGAAATTATTAAAATTCACTGCAAAAATGGTGAAAATCTTGCAGTCACAGTTTGCCAAACTAAAGCATTTTTGTGTCGTCGGGAAGCACCTTGTCGGACCGCAATACAGAAATTGTGGGAAAAATTGTCGCATCTGGGGCTCGGAAAACCCAAGAGTTATTGTTGAGAAGCCTCTCCATCCTCAAAGTGTTACTGTTTGGTATGGTTTATGGTCCGGCGGGGTCATTGGATCTTACTTTTTCGAAAATGAGGTTGGGTCAACAGTTACGGTGAATGGATTGCGCTATCGAGAGATGATTAATGATTTTTTATGGTCGGAGTTGGATGGTATTCATCTGGCCAACGTTCAAGACGGCGCTACGTGCCACACAAGCAACGAAACCATTGCTCTTTTACGGGAAAAGTTTCCGGACCGTGTTATCTCTCGAAGAGGTGATCACAATTGGCCACCAAGATCTTGTGATTTAACACCTTGTGACTTCTTCCTTTGGGGCCACGTGAAAGATAAGGTCTACGCCAGCAGCCCAGCGTCGATTCAAGACCTCAAAGATGGAATTCGTGAGGCTATCGAGGACATAGGGCAGCCACTTTGCGATTTGGTTATGAAAAATTTCATGAAAAGGATAAGGTCCTGTAAGCGTGGTCGTGGTGGTCATTTGGCTGTTATTAACGGCATACCTTCCTCTTTATTATGAAATAAACATCCGATCATTTATCTCAAAAAATGAAATTTTTCTTTGAATACCAAACTAACACCTCTTATTGCAAAACCCTTTATATAGGGTGGGTCATATAAAATTTGTTATTTCGAAGCAGATTACCAATTTGACATTTATGAAGTGACAGATTATTAACTAATATTAAGAAAATTACGAAATTCGTTGCTTTACGCTTGAAGAAAATTGGGAAATATTAAAAACTTTCTTAGATAGTTCTGAGTCTTCACCTCAAACTGTGAGAAATCTGCGAAATAAATTCGATTGAAGTGGAATACCATCACCTCAGTTTGTTGATCAATTTGTGAAGAGAGGTTATCAATCCGGGTCCTTAGTGGGTCCTTAGTTGACGTGCTCGTCCAGTAGAAAATATTGCCGCTCTAACTGAAGTGTGCTCACACGTTGTCGACCAGAAGCCGATGTATACACATCGAGTGACTGTTTGGTGCGGTTTTTGCCAAAGCGGCATCACGGGTCAATTATATTTTCGAAAATGAGCAATGAGCCGCCGTTCCCATTAATGGCGAGCGTTATCCTCCCATGCTCAGCATTTTGTTGTTCCCAAATGTTGCAGAGGACGACATGGACGACGTATGGTTTCAACAGGACGGCGCTACATGCCACACAGCCAACGTTACAATTATATTGTTCAATACCGAAATCGGACAATCCGGTTAACCGGTGCCAGTTTTTTATAAAACCGTAATTTTCGAATAAACCAAAAACCGGTTATCAGATGTCGGTTAACCGGTTTATACTCAATATGTGTTAAAAGTTGATACAAACTTTTAATAATTAAACAAAAAAGATCTAATTTTCATATATTAATCACTTTTTTGAATTAAATATCTCGACATCGATTTTGAAATATAATAATAATAAGATTTTAAACAGATTTAATTTCGCAATGATTTTAGCATTCGTAAAATAATTAAATAATTTAAATTAGTATATCAATTAATTTTTTACACTTTCTAAGATTATCATTCATGAAAATTGCGAAAAAAAATCGTACATGATTTTCAAATTTAAATACGTTTAATGTGAATATGAATTAAACTTGTCAATTTTACATTAAACAGTCACTGCAAATTGAATATGATTTACATTTTAATTTAAATTTCGTTGTTAAATTTAAATACAGCTGTGAAATGTTTAGAATGAAACACCAATGAAAATATGCAATTCATTTCAATTAAAACCAATTCAATGCAGTTCAATTCAGTTAAGAAAATAAAAAGAATTGAACTGAATTATACTAGATTAGACTTAGTTAGATTAGATTGAATTGGACTAAATTGAGGAATTGAATTAAATTGCATTGAATTGAATTGAACTGAACTGAACTGGACTGAATGGAATGGAATGGAATGGAATTGAATTGAAATGAATTGAATTGAATTAAAATTGAATTGAATGGAATTGAATTGTATTAAACTGATTTGAATTGAATTGAATTGAATTGAATTGAATTGAATTGAATGGAATAGAATTGATTGGAATAGAATTGAATGGAATGGAATTGAATTGAATTGAACTGAATTGAATCAAAATTAAATTGAGTTGAATGGGGTTAAATTGAATTGAACTGAATTGAAATGAATTAACTCATGTGTTCTTTAATGGAAGTTTAAAAATATTAAAATTTGACATATGCTGCTATATTTTCAGAATAATAATGACTCCGTTTACCATAGAGAAATGACATATACAGAAGCCATTGAACTCAGTACATTTTCGAAGTTTGGTGTGTTTCATATGGACGTTGCATTTGGAAAGTATTGCTTTAATAATACCAGATAGAGGCAATGGCTCAAACCAACCAGCAAGAAAACTGCAACGACATTTTTGTGTAAATACACCACAAACATATACTAACAAAAAAAGATAACAAAAAAGTCAAAAATAAATTTAAATTTCGCAGTTTTTCAACAAAACGACGTGAAAAATTTAAGTCAACATTTTTTGTAATTCCACCTGGTATAAGTCAATTTACGTCAAATAACTCTCTATCGCATCGACCGCAACACGAAAAGTGTGAAACGAAATGTAAGATGATAAAGATGGCAGCTCTATATGACATTTATCTATGCTATTTACGGGCAAACAAAACACGACAAGAAAATATCATTTTGTGTTGATTTTGAATTAATTTTGACGTAGAATACGTCTTACCTTACGGTATAGGGAGTCATGTCAGATTGTTATTGTTGTAATCTTTATTTCATTGACTATGAGGAAACGGAAGGTTAACTTTTTTTAAAAAATTTTTTGTAGGTAAATGAAGATGTTATCCTTCGTTTGATATACATTTCATATTGGTTGATATCTTCCTAATATTTAAATTTCTCAAATGAAAATTGTTTAAACACATACACTCAAACATATGTGTGGTGTTTGGTTGAGTGTTTGAGTTTGTAGCGTGAACACAAACTATGCTGCTGTTTCAGTGTGGACACAAACCTTCGGCTGTTGTTTTGATTGATGAAATATTGAAATTTCGTATATTTACTTATGTATTTAAGTGAAACAAAATGTTAAATGTGAATTTGAATTTAACATGGATATATAATTATAAAAAATATATGAAAAAATTAATTCATACATTTTTAAAAACATATTTATCCTATTTTTCCTACCATAAGCTTATGTATATTATCAAAAGTAACTATTAAATAAATAAATTCATTTGCTAATGTTATTTATCATTTATTGTTATATATGTTTTCTGTCTTATCGGATGGTGTATTCTACGTTAAACTTTATGGCCGTGTCTCTGACACAGTCTGCAGGGACAGTCCGTGCCGAAGGCCTCGGACAACTGTCTGCTGTATTTTTTTTGATGTGTAAACATCTATACGCTGGGGGTAAAAATCTTTTTCACAATACAATCACAAATTTAGAGTAAGATGTGCGATGTAATCGTTAACCAATCGTAAAGCGTTATCAAATCGGTGTGAGCTATGTATGAGTGTATTAGTGTACTCATACGCTGCATACAATATACTCAACACCATCTAGTGTGCAATAGTAGCGACTAATTTTCACTAATTGTCGTACATTATGTTATCGTAGGCAAATGAAAACAAATAAATAAAATGAATACAGAACAATATTAATTTTAATAACTTTTAAAAAGATTTTTTGCACTTTTAATAAAAAATTTACTAAAACAAAGCAAAATAAGGAAAACTAAAAACTAAACTTGTCAAATATAAGGAAAACTAAAAACTAAAAGTTTTCTTCGTCTTTGAGATTGTCATTCATACTTAACAGCTGCATATAAGCACCATCTAGTGTGCAATATTAGCTACTAATTTTCGAAAACCATTGCTGTAAAATAACATTAGATTTCAGTAAACAGCTGAACAGATTAAGAACTTGTCAACCGCAACAAATACAAAATAATAAAATATTTTACAAAACACCAAAAAAGTGTATCAAAGCTGAATGGAGGTAATGTTAATTCTAATAAAATTTCTGTTAGATTCCAATATAAATTAAGATTATAACATATCTTCATTACGTACTGTTGCCTTACACTGAAACTGGTGCACGACAATTGGGTAACAATCTCCATCTCATGCCAATTGTTATGGGTGGAGATTTTAATACAAATTTTGCAAACCCACAGTCGCAAGCTTTATCAAAGTTTTTATTTGACGTTTTCCACTTGCATGTGAGCAATTCTCCACAAACCCCCACAACTAACAATTCCACTACTATAGATGCAGTTTTCCATAGATTTTTAAATACAATCGAGTCAAAAATTTATATATCTTATTTTAGTTACCATAAGCCAATATTAAATATTTGTATTTTAGGCATTTACCATAGATGGGCACTTTGCAGTACTACTACAATTTCAGTAAAAATAATTCAGCAAATTCCTATGTATTTACAATATTGAAATTTTTGATACTTTTAATTGATTAATTAAAAACATATACTAAAAGCATAAGTACTTCCAACTTCATTACTAGATGTTTACACATCTCCCCTGTGATCGGACTCACATTAATTTTTTTTTTTACAAAAATTTTAACATATTGTTTTCGATACGGAACGAGAAAACCGAAAAATGTTAAAATTAAAACCGAAAATTAATCGGTTTTCGCAGTTTTTCCCATTCTGTGAAACCGAAAACCGGATTTCTGAAAAAGTGATTTTTCGAATAACCCGAAAACCGGGTATTGGAAAATGCCTGTTTTTTTAACACTCTAGTTACAATCGATCATGTGAGTAGTGTGTTGGAAACCACATAATCAGTCGAACCTCAGAACCGCCTCGCAGTAGCGATTTGACCCCGTTAGACCGTTATCTCTAGGGAGCCGTGAAAGATAAGTGTTACGCAAACAACTCCGAGTTCACTGAGGCTTAAAACACGAAATTGATGCTGTCGTTTACGAGACAATCCAAAGATACTGTAAAATTAGGTAGATCGAATGAGGTACAGTATAGCAATTTGTGGCAGCCATTTGAACGATGTTGTATTTCATTCATAGATGTCAATGATGGGTCTTACCAATTAACTCATAATTTTGAAAAAAAATATCTGTTAGTATTTTTTAAAGCGACATTAAATTTCATATTTTACATGGCCCACCCTTTTTATGTTGGGCCTATTTCTGTATATTACATCACTAACTCACGTTACCACAGTGTGTGTTTTTGTAATTTTTTCCTCTGAGGCTGACCCAAACTGGCAATCAGGCGAATTTTTAGGTTAACAGCGTTTATAAACTTCGGTGGAATATAGGAATTGTTTCCTCTGGGTCGTATCCAACACCGGCTCTTTGGCATGGATTTGTTCACTCCTGGTGTAGATTCAACATTATTTTTACTTTGTGTTTTTTTAGAATAACACTTTCAGCGTAGCTGCACGCAAAGAAAAAACTCGTTCCTCCCAAACGAAATCTCAGATAACTGAAGTTCGTTTGGGGACTGTAGTTGGGAGAAACGAACTTCTGTTAATCCATACTTGTCTTTTCGTCTGGGAGAACCGAAAAATGTCGAGTTATGAAAAATGTAAGCTGAAAAAAACGTTTGCGAGACACGAAAAACGGTTCCACCAACTGTTGTTTCGGTTACGGCAACCGAGTTCTAATTAAGACTTATATTTATTGCTTCCATAATCTCTTTTTTGTTTAAATTTCCAACTTTTATGACTTTGGTTTTACCCATAAAGTTTGTTTTAAAAAAAGATCGCATTTTCGTCTATTTTTTCACTGTCTACTTACACGTCTGTCTCGCCTTGCATTCAAATAACAACTAAAAGCGCAGTAAACTACAATGCCTCAATTGCCCATCCAAGATATATCGACAAGGTAGAAGCATTAGAGTATGTGATCACTTTTATGTGTATGCGTGAGTGTGTATGTCAAACGAGTGGATAAGACTTTGTATACAGTCGACATAATGAGAGAAATGTACGTTCTTCGTAATCTGTGCTCTCTTTAAAAAAAATGGCTAATTTCGGTTATCGCAAACGTTTTTAAATTTGCGGCAACTGTAACTTTGTATGCGTTTGATGTAAACGAGAACTCGTTTGCAACAACATGATATGTGAGTTTATTTAGGAGAACTACATGAACGGTTGCGATTAATAAATTAGTACGAATCAATCAAAGTATTGTTGCGGCAACCGAGCAATAAATGTTGTTTTTCTTTGCGTGTGGCGTTAGTCCAACATAGGCTTCCGAGTTATTATATAGCTTAATGTGATTATATAACTATTTTTGAAAATAATGTCCTTTTTCGTGGGTAATTTTTTTAGCACTTTTAAAGGTTCAGCTTTTTTAAACGCGTTATTTTCAGAGCGATAATTTTGAAAGACTCCTAAAAAGATGTTCCGAAATGTTAATTTCATGACCCCGAATTCCGAAATTCCTCATATTACTGACCCTACACGCAAAGAAAAAAACGTTTATTGCTCGGTTGCGGCAACAAAAATTTCATTAATTTATATTAATTTATTAATCGAAACCGTTGATGTAGTTCTACCAAATAAACTCATATATCGCAAATATATATCATGTTGTTGCAAATGAGTTCTCGTTTCCATCAAATGCGTACAAAATTACATTTGCCACAATTATAAAAAACGTTTGCGATAACCGAAATTAGCCATTTTTCTAATGAGAGCACAGATTACGAAGAACGTAAATTTCTCTCATTCTGTCCACTCTATATAGAGTTTTATCCACTCGTTTGGCATACGCACTCATGCATACACATTAAAGTGATCAAACACTCTAATGCTTCTTTCTACCTTCCCAATAAGCACAACTCCGATTCGGATCCGACATCTCGGAGATGATTTCGAGAACGGATCCGTTCTCAGTTCGTGATCGGATCAGCGAGCGGGAGAAATTCCTCTTTCGTTCTCGAAACGAGAATTGCGTCCGATCTCAAAATGAGTTCGGACCCGATATCGAAGTGAAATCCGATAGCGAAATGAATTCGGCCCCGAAATCGAAACGAGAACGGATCCGATGTGTAAATCATATCAGGTTCAGTCTCGAAATAATTTTGGATTAAAATTTGTACGGGAAAATGAAAACGCAAACAAAATCAGTGAGAAGAATTTATTGGGTACAGCGTTACCTGCAACCACGTCGAAATAGTCTCAATTATATATTCAAAACAAATTACATTGAATACGAAAAGTTCCACAATGAGCACAATATTTCACATATAGAAAAGGTTTTCAAAATAATATTATTAAAAGATCTATATTTTGTACCACTTATACACTAATATTATGTCCGTTGTAAAATAAAACAAAATTTATAAAATATAACATAAAAATAATATGGAATAGGGGATAATACTAATGCATGGAAGATTAAATTAATTAAAAATATTACAATAAATGTTCTTGGTTACTTGAATCGAAACGGATCTGTACCGAATCCGAACGTATCAGTGAAAGCGAAATCGGACGTGTCGGATAAAAACCGGATCCGAATCGTATCCGCGAAAGCGGAATCCGAAGTGTCGGACTCAAACCGGATCCGAATCGGATCAGAGAAAGCGAAAATCGATATTTCGGACTCAAACCGGATCCGTATCGGATCAGAGAAAACGAAATCCGATGTTCCGGACTCAAACAGGATCCGAATCGGATCAGAGAAAACGAAATCCGATGTTCCGGAGTCAAACCGGATCCGAATCGGATCCGCGAAAGCGGAATCCGATGTGTCGGACTCAAATCTGATCCGTATCGGATCAGAGAAAACGAAATCCGATGTGTCGAACTCAAACCGGATCCGAATCGGATCAGAGAAAACGAAATCCGATGTTCCGGACTCAAATCGGATCCGAATCGGATCAGAGAACACGGAATCCGATGTTCCGGACTCAAACCGGATCCGAATCGGTTCAGAGAAAACGAAATCCGATGTTCCGGACTCAAACCGGATCCGAATCGAATCAGAGAAAACGAAATCCGATGTTCCGGACTCAAATCGGATCAGAGAAAACGAAATCCGATGTTCCGGACTCAAACCGGATCCGAATCGGATCAGAGAAAACGAAATCCGATGTTCCGGACTCAAATCGGTTCCGAATCGGATCAGAGAACACGAAATCCGATGTTCCGGACTCAAACCGGACCAGAATCGCATCAGCATAAGCGGAATCCGACGCTTCGCAAATCGGATGCGAATCGGATCCGAGTCCGACTTTGTTCTTATTGGGTTGTCAATATATCTTGGATGGACAATTGAGGCGTTGTAGGTTGCTGTGCTTTTAGTTGTAATTTGAAAGCAAGGCGGGCAGACGTGTAAGTAGACAGTGAAAAAATAGACAACAATTTCAACTTTTCTTTAAAACCAACTTTACGGGTGAACCCAAAATCATAAAAGTTGGAAATTTAAACAAAAAAGAGATTATGGAAGCCATAAATAAAAGTTTTAATTACAACTTGGTTGCTGTAACCGAAAGAACAGTTGGTGGAACCGTTTTTCGCTTCTAGCCAACGTTTTTCAGTTCTCACAAACGTTGTTTTAGTTAAGAGCAACTAGAACTTGGTTACTGTAACCGAAAAACAGTTGGCGGAACCGCTATTCGTTTCTCGCAAAGGTTTTTTCAGCTTACATATATATTTCATAACTAGTTTGATGCAAACATTTGTCGATTCTCCCAAACGAAATGACTTGTATGGATTAACAGAAGTTCCTTTCTCCCAACTACAGTCCCCAAACGAACTTCAGTTAGCTGAGATTTCGTTTGGGAGGAACGAGCTTTTTCTTTGCGTCTAGGAAACTATTCGAAACTAATAATTGTCGTTAATCAATTTGTAAGTCAATTATCCATTTCATTGCAATTGTGAAATTATTTCATTCATGCAATATATCGTACATGCATGTGCCCAAATTTATAATATTTGACCCAAATAGATTACAGTTTACTCTTCGCAAAGCTGTCACGTAACAGTCATAAAATAGTGACGAGTTTCTTAAAATTGGCATCCAATACAGGCAAGTAGTAGTGCATTTCCGCTCATGTCGCCACCCGGCTGAAGTAAAAGTATTATGAGATACAGTCTGATCGATCAGCCGTGAAAGCGAAGCATATGATTCATATGAAATCATGTACTACATAGATGAGACGTTTACATAGGAATGATTGCATGTACAGCCGTAGTTTAACTAAATTATTAACATATGAATACATATGTATGTACATAGTACATATATATGTATGTACTTTGGGGTATGTATTCGACAATGTTTCCGTCTACCTACATATGGACATACATATATATGTACATATCTATATGCATCTATTTCCAAATCATGGATACAGGCACAATTATGGTTTAAACGACAGCCAGCAGAGCACCACCACCGACAACAACAACAGCAACAACAAAAACATCAACAAACAGATTACAATGCTTGTTCAGATGTTTCTGCACATAACTACATACATACATATAGGAACATCAAGAAGTATTAATCAGCAGACTGTTGTTGTTCTACATCCTCGCCGATGAACTATGAAAACACGTGCAAAAATTGCTCACAGCCAGCAAAATTATAGCAACATTTCGCCCGAGTTTGCTGTCAAACGAGCATGCTCGCTCACTGAGAACTAGCCCACACACACACACTCACGAAAGACAGACAGTGGGACAGGCGGAATGTTGGACCCAAGGATGGAGTAGATGTGTATGGCTGGCAACTGCAAATACTACTCGCAGTCGTACTCGCATGTACTAGTTAGTATACGAAACAACCCCTACCAATGCTGAGATTCATTGTGATGTGTACGCAAATGCGAAATGCCAATGATGCATTCGCCACAAGAGCGCCGCTACCACGATGTAGTGATACTCTGGCGGAGATTGTACCACCTTGTACTTTAGATGCGAGTACGAGTGTATCTTGCATGCTTTCACACTTTCCACCATTCATGTGCCCAATGTGAGGAGTATGCCAATGGAAATGTGAGAGCAGAGTGGTTGTATATTCGAGAACAAGTGTAGCAAAAATATGTGTTCTAGTGATGTGTATAAGCGATTAAATAATCGAATATGGATAAGTAGACGCAAATTGCTTAAATCGGTTTTGTGAAGTTGTAGTAATAGGTGGTCTTAATTTGACATTTCTTTGTTTCAGTGTTTGACAAATTCAACCATGGAGAGGTACACAATTGAACAGCGCGTTAAGATTGTTGAAGCCTTTTACGAAAATGGGCGTTCAAATCAAAATGCACTTCGTGATTTTTTAGTCATCATGATAACGGACTTCTTGTGGCTAGAAATTGAGGATGTGGACCTGAACGATATGTGGTTCCAACAGGATAGTGCCCCTTGCCAAACAGCCAACGAAACAATGCCTCTTTTGCGCGAGAAATGCTACGGACGTGTTATCTCACGTCGTCGCGATGTTAATTGGCCGCCACGATCATGTGATTTGACACCGTTCGACTTCTTTCTGAAATGAAAAGGTGTACGTCAATAAGCCAAGAACAAGTCAAGAGCTAAAGGATGAGATAATTCGGCACATTAACGACATTGAACCTCAATTATGTCTCAGAGTCATTTAAAATATGGACCATCGGATAGAGGTGTGATACCGAAGCCGTGCCGAGCATTTGACCGATATTTTGTTTCACACATAATTGTCATAGATCCTTCTGTCATAATAAAAAATATTAAGATAATTCTGTGAAAACTTTTTGTTTTATTTACAATTAACATCGTGGGTTTCGGTTGGGCCACCCTTTATAATCGGCCCAAGCCGAACAGACGTTCTAAAATTGTGTATACCCCGGAAAACTTTAGACTTTTGTAACCACTATGAAAGTTCGGTAGGTATATCCGAAATCGAGTAGTTTCTTTTACAAAATTCAATATATTCCAAAGTCTGCTGCTTCATGGAAAGAATAAAATTTCCGATGGTTAATAGTTTAGTAAGTACGAAGTCCAACCAACGGCCCTGGATCAGCGCCCCCTTTGGTATGTATTGGTGGGAATATGGAGAGATCACTTGTCTGCTTTAAATGACCTGGGGAACTTCAGTATAAATGAAGGTGTTGGGCAAATACAGAACGATGACGTAGCCAAAGCGAAGTTAGATCTCTCATTTCCCGTCTTATAAACGACTAAGCTTCTGGTGCTGATGGACTACCGGCTGAGCTGTTTAAGTCTGCCAGCTATGAGTTGGAAAGGTGCATGCATCAGCTCATCTGCCAAATCTGCTAAAATTAATGCATGCTTGATGATTGGAGCATTAGCATACTGTGTCCTGTTTTCCAACTATCGTGGAATAAGCCTTTTATCCCTCGCATACAAGGTCCTCTCGAACGTAATATGCGAAAGACTAAAGCCGCTTGGTGCAGACCTAAACCGACCTTATCAATGTGGATTAACCGACAAATCTTGGAGAAAACATACGAAAAGCAAATCAACACCTACAACCACTTCGTAGATTGATAGCCCGGTACGGGGAAAACTGTACCAAGCTATGGCGGAGCTTGGTATTCCTCCACGTCTTTGTAGAATGGTACTTATCGACACGAAATTCTCAGGAAAGATTAGTAAAGATCTCACCGAGACATTTAGTGTGAGGCGAGCACCCTGTCATGCGATCTCTTCAACGTATTAATTGAGATCATCGTGAGAAAAGTTGCAGTCAACACGAATAAAACCATCAGCAGCAAAAGTGGTATGCTGCTCGTGTATGCAGATGATTTAGACATCATTGGCAACATCTGCGAGAAGTTACTGCAGTCTGTTCGAGAATTGGAAAGGAATCAGCAAAAGTGGTTTCGACGATCAGAATATCCACCCTATTGGATGAAAGGGTGAAAATTAATAACCGTTATAAGTAAAGTAAACGTAATTATTTTAAACGAATTTATTTACCTTCGGATCTGCCGTGAACAGAAACAAAAATAACGACAGTCTGGAAATCAAACAGAGAATTGAACTTTCAAACAGATGTAATTTCGGGCCAAGCAACTACTTCAAAGATGAGACCCCCTCTCGAGAAACGAAGATCAAACTATATGAGACTCTCATACAACCTGTCTTACTTTATGGCGCAGAATCCCGAGTCATATCGCATGCTGATGAATCATCACTGGGAGTCTTCGAGAGCAAAGTGCTTCGAAAAATATATGGTCCTATAATATAAAACGGCGAGTATCGACGACGGATAAACTACGAGCTGTTTAATCTGCGTCCCGACATCGAATTATGCGAATCAAACTAGCGCGTTTACGCAGGCTAGGTCATGTCAGTAGAATGGATCAGAATGAACCAGTGTGAAAGGTATTCGAAGACGTACTCGATGGACATCGAAAAATAGCACGGCCAAGACTTCGTTTGAAAGACCCGTTGGTAGACTGGCTGCGAGAGCTTGGTGTTACCAACTGGAGGAGAAAAGCTTGAATATTGAGCCAATCGGAAAAATATGTTATCTTCACACCCATAGAACTAATTGTTTGAGAAGAGGTTGTAGCAACCGTAAACTCGATTGGTACCACCGATTCGCGATTGGCACAACCGAGTTGAGGTTGTCACGACCGAATTTAGTCCCCACAACTGAAATTCGGTTGAAACCACCTCGATTCATAATTGATTAGATTGTAACAACTGAATCTTTAATTATATTCGTTCACTCAACTAAATTTTAAAACCGAATTTGGAATTAATGCGGCATCAATTTAGGTGCAACAACCGAATGTCACATCAATTCGGTCGCAGTATCCGAACTTAGCCTTAAGTCGGTTGCACCGACCGAATTTGGCATCAATTCGGTCGCTGTCACCGAATTTCTCATGTATTCTCTAGGTTCGGTTACCACAACATAATTCAATGTATTTTAAAACTGACATTTAAAAGTTTAAAAACAAATTAAAGAATGTAAAATTGTTTCTGTCGTGGGCATATTAAGATTTTCTTGTGGTTATAAAAATATGTGATTAATAAAAATATTGTAATTAAGGTTTTTGTGTTACAACGTTTTATTTTGCAGGAAATTTCTGAGTAGATATCAGCAGATTTGAAGTTTTTCAAGGTCGGTCATTTGAGATATCGTCTGATCAATCATCTGTATATAAAACGGTTAGGAGCTAAATCAACAGATACTTACTTACTTATCCGGTCTCGGACAACCCCGGGGGGTCAGGGACCTTACAAAACGAAGATAACATATTTCGCCAACCAGTTCGATCTTTTGCTTTATCTCTCCAGTTGGCAATACCAAGTGTACGCAGGGATTCGTCAACCTGATCCCTCCAGCGGAGTCTTGGTCTTCCTATTTTTCGTCTTCCTTCGAGTTCGGTTTCGAAAAGCCTTCGCGCTGGTTCATCTTCATCCATTCTACTGACATGGCCTAGCCAGCGCAATCGCGTTATCTTGATCCGCTTAACTATGTCAATGTCAGGATAAAGCTCATACAGCTCATGGTTCATGCGTCGCCGATACTCGCCGTTGTGCACTATAGGGCCATAAATTTTTCGGAGTATTTTTCTCTCGAAGACTCCTACAGATGTTTCGTCTGCTTGCGATAGGACCCAGGATTCTGCGCCATAAAGCAAGACAGGTTGAATGAGAGTCTGGTACAGCTGGACTTTTGTTACTCGAGAGAGGGCTTTATCTCTAAAGTGCTTGCTTAGCCCAAAATAACATCTATTCGCAAGCACAATTCTCCGTTTGATCTCAAGGCTGACGTTGTTGTTTTTGTTCACGGCAGATCCGAGGTATATAAATTCGTCCACTACCTCGAAGTTATAACGGTTATCAACGTTCACGCTTTGGTCTAATCGCGTGGAGGCCCTGTTCGTTGAAACCATTAATTTTGTCTTGTCCTCATTCACCGTCAGACCCACTTTTGCTGACTCCTTCTCAATTCTCGAAAAAACCGCAGTAACTTCTCTAATTGTGCGCCCAATGATATCTATATCATCAGCATACGCGAGCAGCATGTGACTTTTGCTGCTGATGGTTTTATTCATATTGACTGCAGCTTTTCTCATAATGATCTCCATTAAGATGTTAAAGAGATCGCACGATAGGGTGTCGCCTTGCCTGAGGCCTCGCTTAGTTTCGAAAGGTTCGGTAAGATCCTTACCAACTTTCACTGCGGATTTGGTGTTCGTCAAGGTCATCCTGCAAAGGCGTATGAGTTTTGCAGGAATACCAAGCTCAGACATTGCTTCATAGAGTTTCTCCCGTATCGGACTATCGAAGGCTGCTTTATAATCGATAAATAGATGATAGGTGTCGATTTGTTTTTCGTGTGTCTTCTCCAGGATTTGGCGTAGCGTGAAAATCTGGTCAGTTGTCGATTTTCCAGGCCTAAAGCCACACTGGTATGGTCCAATCAGGTCAGCGATAATTGGTTTTAGTCTTTCGCACATTATACTTGATAGAACCTTATATGCTATGGATAAAAGGCTTATTCCACGGTAGTTGGCACAAATACTCGGGTCACCTTTTTTAAATATGGGACATAGTACACTGAGACTCCAATCGCCGGGCATGCATTCATCTAACCAAATTTTGCTAATGAGCTGATGCATGCACCTTATCAGCTCATCGCCGCCAGCCTTAAACAGCTCCGCCGGTAATCCATCGGCTCCTGCGGCTTTGTTGTTCTTAAGCCGGGCAATAGCTGTTCTGACCTCGTCTTGGTTAGGAGGGGGGCAATCGACGTCGTCGTCCATATTGTGATCGATTGTCCCATCGTCATCGGATATCTCAGGTACTAGTAGCGCGGAGAAATGCTCTCTCCATATTCCCAACATGCTCTGCACATCTGCGACGAGATTTCCGTCTTTGTCTTTACAGAAGGGGGGCCCTGAACCATGTCCATTAGTTCCGTTTTTAACTTTTTGGTAGAATTTTCGGGCTTCGTTCTTCCTTCTGTATGTCTCAATTTTCTCACTCTCGCGTTTTCTCCACTGCCGTTTCTTACGCCTAAAGAGACGGTTTACCTCCTTTCTCTTCTCCCTATACCGCTCAGTTGCAGCTCGCGTTGCAATTGACTGAAGCATTACCATACGTGCAGCGTTCTTTTCGTCATTTGCTATGCGACACTCTTCATCGTACCACGGTTTGTTGCGAAGCGGTTTTTCGAAACCAAGTACGGTTGTTGCGGCAGTTTTTATAGAGTCGGAAATGGGTTTCCACTGCGCATCAGGATCGTCATCGGGAGGGGGTGGGTTCTGTGCCAAAAGTTGCGAGAGCTTCCTTGAGTAGGCTGTGGCTACCTCTGGTAATTGCAGCTTTCCGATGTCCAGCTTCCTCTGCGTCTGGTTTCGTACGATTTTCGCTCTACTTAATCTTGTGCGAACCTTTGCTGCTACCAGGTAGTGATCAGAATCGATGTTAGCTCCTCTGATCACTCGTACGTCCATTACACTGGATGAGTGCCTTCCATCAATTACCACGTGATCAATTTGGTTCCTAGTTCTTTGATCAGGGGATACCCAAGTAGCCTTGTGGATGTCTTTATGCTGGAATCTTGTGCCACTGATGACCATGTTTTTTGCCGCGGCAAAGTCAATCAGTCTCATACCGTTGTCGGAACTGTCAGCATGAAGACTGAAATTGCCAATAGTTGGATTAAACACATTCTCCCTTCCTACTTTGGCATTAAAATCTCCTAGTACAATCTTAATGTCATGGCCAGGGCAGCGGTCATACGTTTCCTCTAGGAGCTCATAGAATATGTCTTTGGCATCATCATCTTTCTCTTCTGTCGGGGCATGCACACAAATTAGGGAAATATAAAAATATTTCGCTTTTATGCGGATTGTGGCTATTCGTTCACTCACAGGATTGAACCTAGAGACTAGATGTCGCAGTCTTTTGCCAACTACAAATCCACAACCAAATTCATGTTTTTTTTCATGGCAACTGTAGTATATATCGCAGTTTCTTTTTCTTGTGCAGCCATGTCCTGTCCATCGCATTTCCTGGATAGCGGTAATGTCAGCCTTATAACTTTCGAGGACATCTGCCAGTTGGATACTTGCACCGGATCTATATAGAGTTCTTACATTCCAAGTGCATATCCGTAAATCGTGGTCCTTATAACGTTTGCGGGGGTCGTCAACAAATAGGGGTTGTTTATGTTTTCTGTTTCGTTTTTGTATTTTCACTGCCATTATGAACGGTGGCGGGAGGCAAACCCAGCCCAAATCAACAGATACGAGTACAATATGTCAGAATTGGTGCAGTGACCCATGATGGCTGGAACTTCAAAGAGATCAGAAGTGGCATGTAAACCATATTTGCGACTGCGGTTGTGTCAACCTCTAATGAGGTTGTGTCAACCTCTAATGAGGTTGTGTCAACCTCTAACGAGGTTGTTTCAACCTCTACTGAGGTTGTGGAGAATTTTTCTCTAGAAAACTCCCAGGTATTTTTCATCCGATTGCCATATGACCCAAGTTTCGGAGCCATATGTCAAGACAGGTAAAATGAGAGTCTGATATAGCTGAACTTTTGTGCGTAGAGAGAGGGCTTTGTTCCTAAACTGCTTGCTGAGCCCAAAATAGCATCTATTTGCAAGCACAATTCTCCTATCTATCTCCAGACTGACGTAGTTGTCCTTGTTCAAGGTGGATCCAAGGCAGACAAATTCGGGTTTTAATCGGTTTCTCTAGTAGTTGACACCATCAACCTTGTCTTGCCCTCATTAACAGCAAGACCTACCTTCGCTGATTCCTTTTCGATTCTTGAAAATACTGCAGTAACCTCTGGCACATTTCGCCCAATGATATCTACATATGTCGTCAGCATACGCCAGCAACATATGGCTTTTCGTGTGAATGGTCTTGTTCGTATTTCCTGCAGCCTTTCTCATTATTATCTAGATTAAGATGTTGAAGAGATTGCACGAAAGTGTGTCGCCTTGTCTAAGTCCTCGATTGGTACAGAATGGTTCAGTGACGTCTTTCCCCACTATCACTGCTGATTAGGTATTGGTCAGCGTCATTCTACAGAGGCGGATCAGTTTTGCCGGAATACCAAGATCAGACATAGCTTCGTACAGTTTTCCCCGTATGGGGCTATGGAAAGCAGCTTTGTAAGCGACAAAAAGGTGGTATGTATCGATTTTCTTTTCGTGGGTCTTTTCCAGCATTTGTCGTAGCGTGAATATTTGGTCAGTTGTCGACTTTCCAGGTCTAAACCCACACTGATAAGGTCCAATCAGGTTTTCAACAATTGGCTTTAGTCTTTCACATAATACGCTCGACAAGAGCTTATACGAGATGGATAAAAGACTTATACCACGATAGTTGGAACAGACACATGGATCACCCTTTTTGAATACAGGACATAATTCACTGAGACTCCAATCATCGGGCATAGATTCCCCCAGCCATAAACCGCATATCAGTTGATGCATGTGGGCTATCAGTCCTTCGCTACCTGCCTTAAAAAGTTCAGCGGGTAGGCCATCCGCACCAGCGGCTTTATTATTCTTAAGGCGGGAATTCGCCGTTCTAATCGCGTCTTGGTTTGGTGAGGGGGGGGGGGCCCAATCTATACTATCTTCCACTATCATTACCTCCTGATCTTCAGTGGAAGAATCTGAGTGGAGTAGTGCTGAAAAAAGTGGTCTCTCCACATTTTGAGCACACCCTGCTTCTCAGTCACCAGATTCCGATTCTCGTCCTTGCAGGAGGGCAGCGCCCTATTAGGCCCGTTATTCAATCTTCTTACCCTCTGGAAAAAATTTCGCGATTCACCATTCATCCTGCACATTTCGGTTTTTTCACTCTCTCTCTGCTCCCACTGCCATTTTTTCCGTCTAAATAGGTTTTCCGCCCTTCTTAGCCTCTTGTACCGCTCACTCGCAGCACGCGTTGTAACTTTTCGTTGCTATACGTCTAGCGTCTTTTTCATCAGTTGCAAAGCGACATTCTTCGTCGTACCATGGCTTATCCTTCTGCGGTTTTTGATAGCCAAGTTCAGTCCTTGCAGAGGTTTCCAAAGAATGGGAGATGTGCTTCCACTGCGCATCTGGGTCTTCGGGAGGGGGGTATTCTGCTCTAGCAGGAGAGACAGCTTCTGTCGATAGGACATTGATATCCACTAGTGTGCTTTTAAATTCGGATACGCTTGTCTCAAACCAATTTTTCTTTCAGTTCATATTGGGGTCGTCGGTGGTGCAATGGTTAGTGTCCGCGTCTCTTGAACATGAGGTCCTGGGTTCGAACCCTGCTCTAACCACATTAAAATTTCTTTCGGCGGCGGTCACTTCGCATAGTGACGGCGACACTATCGAGTATATAGCCATGAAAAAGCTTCTCAAAATACCGTTCGGAATCGGTGTAAAAAACTGTAGGTCCCAATCAGTGAGTGAAAACTGGAAAGCCCACAGCTCAGTGATTATGAGAAGCTCTCCCCTGTCCCTTCATGGGATGTAATGGGAAACCATTTATTTATTTTATTCATATTGTAAGGCCCTTGACCCCTCTGGGTTGTTTGAGACCACAGACTTAAGTATGTAATAATGTGCCTACTTAGATTCGGGTACAACTTCGAAAACATTTCGAAGGATATCCAAGTAGACAGATAGTCGTTGGAATCTCATACTAATGACAACTAACTATTTTTTGCCGAGTTCAAATCTAGCTATCTCATTCTGTTGTCGAAATCGATGGACTTATTGGATCCAAATCTATTTCTTTGGGAAGTGAAATTTCTTGGCGTTAATACTATATCTAACTTTTACTTGCACCAGACATACATACATACATATGTATCGTAGTTTGGTTGTAGCAAATATTTTCAAAAATATTATATTTAAAAAACAACGACTTCGGACCAACATAATTTGTTTGCATCCATATCCTTCAATGAATGTAATACATTTTAAGAAAGGTGTTCCCAATTTTTTCAGCGTAAGTTTTGCACGCTCGAAAGTGTAGTAGCTCCAAAGTTGTAGGAACACAGTTCAGGAAATTCGAAAATGACGAGGGCGGATCAATAAGTCCGTGACTTTTTGAACGTCCCTCGTAGTTATATGAAATGCAACACTCCTCCCATCAAGTACCACCTGTTAATAGACTACTGACAAATTTTGAGCAAGATCCGTCATTTTCTTTGCGTTTAACAGCTGCTCAAAATATACAACCTCGTGCATTTTTTTAAAGATGGAAAATAGTGAATTCCGAGTGATCATTAAACTTTATTTTTTGCGAAAAAAAACCCGTCAAACAAACCAAGAAAAAGCTTGATAAATACTATGGGGTCTCTGCACCATCGATTTCAATGGTAAAAAAGTGGTTTACTGAATTTCGCTGTGGTCGCACAAGTACAAATGACGCTGAACGTTCTGGACGGCCAATTGAGGTCAATACACCCGAAAATGTCGAAAAAATCCAAGATATGGTGTTGGCCGATCGAAGAGAAAAAGTGCGTGAGATTGTTGATGCCATAGGCATAGGTAGTTTCGATTTAAAATGATCATTTGGGTTTAAGAAAGGTATCTGCAAGATGGGTGCCGCGTTTGCTCTCAATTGACCATAAACGTAATCGTGTGACAACTTCAAAGGATTGATTAGACTTGTTTAATTGGCTACGAATTGGTACCTCATCCATCATATTCTCCGGATTTAGCCCCCAGTGACTATTTCCTATTTCCAAACGTAAAGAAATGGCTCGATGGAAAGAGATTTTGCTCCAACGATGAAATTATTGATCAAACAAAAGCCTATTTTATGGAAGGGACACAAAAATTGGAGAAACGTTAGACTAGTGTATTGAGCTTTATTTGAAATTTGAGATTATGTTGAAAAATAATTTTTTTTTTGCAAAAAAAAACCGTGTTTCATTCAAAATGTCACCTACTTATTGATCCGCCCTCGTATATCAAATGTTTAAAATTTTCAAAACTTGGAAAAAATTAATATTTGAAAACGAAAAATATTTTTAGTATGGACTATGAAGAATTACAACAAATTATGTCATATATTAAAATTGTAGTTTTCTTTGAAATCGAAAAATACGAATAGGTTAATTTATATAAATACCTAGTTATCCGAGTTTCAAAATAATCCTTGACTGCCTGTATACAATGTCGATTTTAGAAAATTCAAAAATGTTTACTAGATCAAAAGATTTTGAATTTTGGCCAATGGAAATCAATCATTGTGGATCGATACTGAACTACCACCGCTTATTGCAGCCAACCATTGAAGATCTGACGCCAACCAGTGCAAAGCTCTCCATTTGTCTGTCGGACCTATATTTGGTTTTTTTTGTGGTTTTTTATCCAGTAATGTTCGTTCATCTGAGAAATTCCCTAAAAGTTCGAATCGCACCGGAATTCGCATGTCATTCATATTTCTCATACATTCGCTACTAAGGCATATCTACAATTGCTACAATTAATATATTTTATTACTGAGGAATTTCATTTTAAATCAACGTGTTTTTTTCTCATGGTCTCCGATTTTGATAAAATTTGGTAAGTGTGTTGGGAATAGTGGGCGTATACGTAAAAAAATATATTTTTAAAAAATGTTGAAAACAGTGGCAACTCTGCAGCTTTGAAATTTAGCATATTTCGACAAAGGGAGATTTGTTTCATAACTTTGGAATGGTAATAGATATTGGAATAATTTCTTTTGAGAAGGAATTGTAAGACTTTAGAGTCTAAAATAAAAATGAACATAAATTCAAAAAAAAATTGTATGTATCTATTTTTTACAGAAAAGAATTCCATTTAATTTTGTGAAAAAAAGTGCTTCTTTTATTTTTATTATGTTTTAAGCACAACTAGCCTTGCTTGTGATCTACATACTCTGCAAATTTCATAGTGAAATATGCAGTAATTTCTGAGATATGAACAAAAATGTAGAAGCAAGTAGGTTAGTATTAAAAAAAAAAAAAAATTTTTTTACTTTCGTTGACAATATAAAATTACTGTAGGATTATTATTTAGTTGTAATATTAGGAATAAAACATGATTGTAAAAAAGAATATGATTCAATGCTGCGATAAATGTTCTATTTTTGGATTGAATTGGCTTCTGTGATTCACGATATTCAGTGACTGGATGGCATACAATAGTTTCAGTGAAGTAATTTACATTGTTTCGTTTGTGCAATGCCGCTGTTTCGTTGAAGTCTAATTTATTCGACATAACTTTGTTATTTTGAGTCGTCCTTTCACTTTTGCATTTTGCTAAAAACGTACACAAAATTTGTAAAGCCAATTAATTTTATGAAACTTTAAAGCGATAATTTTATCGCAATTTGCGTCAGTTTTTTTAAGCTATTGAGGAACCTAAGGTCAGGAGTAAGTCTGCGCCAATATCGACGAACATCTTTAGTCGACTTAAGGAGCGTGTTAGATTATCAGTGTAAATGGAATGAAACTCTCTTCCAATTGAAAGATATCGCCTGATCATTCTGCTTTAGATTTCAGTTTTGGAGAATGCAGAAACAAACAAAATACAAAAAATAAATCGACAAAAGAGAAATAAAATTGTGAACAAAAATTAACAGCCTTATTCATAAAAAGGTCTAAGAAGGTACCGCCCAAATATTGTATTCACAACCGAAAAAATCTTCTGTTAAGAGTCATTTTTATTGAACGTTTAAACCTTCGTTAATGTGGATTTATCCGCATTTCTTCACAAAAATATTAATTTATACACAAATATTTATTCGATGTAAACACGTGAAATTATTTTGTGTATATTTGCGACGTTCACGATGTCACATTAGCCTGCCAAGCCACCGAATACTTTCGTTCCAATCAACTACCCAAAAATTAAATACAATTCCATATGCATTTTTGAAACCTCTTCCAACTTTAAGAAGATAACAAATATTAATTGTTCTGGTTGTTGAATATTTCAGAAATGTTTAAAATTTGGCAAAAAGGCATTGACACCTTTAAATAAAACAATTTAATTCGTTCTACCGGTTATTGTTTATATTGTTTTTACATCACAAGAACTGTGAGTACATAAGTACATAAATCAGGGTTGTCAGTTAATTATCTGTTTCCTACTTAAAATACTCATTATGAATACGATGCTAATGAAACCTTCACTAAAGCTTTCAATAACTGAGGAATGATTTAGAGCTAATTTATTGTTTTTTCTTATGAATAAGGACGTACGCATTTGAAAAAAAAAGGGACGAAATGAAAGTGAATATTCCAGTTATCTTTTGTGGGGGAAATCAAAATCGTTCTCCTCAAATGGGCATTACTCCATCCGCTCACATCAAATGCAAATTTTGGCATATCCAACGATTTCTCTAATAGTCTAACACCTCCTAAAGCGATAATACGTCTTTGGTTAATAAATACGTGTGGCTGACTTATTTTTAAAACATAGATTTTGGAAATATATCTCATAACTACGACTTTACCAAATTTTAGCAGTTGTAGATATCATCTAGACAAACATGGTTGTTCAAAGTTTATAACCCAATTCTTAGTTTCGCATAAACTTTAAGTTAGGAAGTTTTAGCAACTTGCCAAAAATTGCAATCTTTCGCAAAAACTTTAATGTTTCCTATCGTAACTACGATTAACGACATTAAGACTCGTACTAAGTTCGGCATTCGGGCGACATTTTTCAAAACTCCATAAAAAAGTCAGTGAAATATCGAAAAAATATCGCGCAAAGTATCAGCAACATATTAATGTTTATGATAAATTGTTTAATGTTAAATTGCATGCAGACATGATAAATATTTCCAACTCCCAACTTCAATTTATCAAAATAAGTATTTTTGTGTTGTGCGGAACAATTGCTCATTAATCAAAGCAAATATCAAAATTTTTGATATTCCGCTCTGATTGACGTTGGTTATGTATCGTGTGTTCCCTTCTTTAAAGCCTAAAAGCGAAGAAAATCATAGCTGTCAGCGGCGAAACAAAATGTTTATTTTACATAAGTTATATCGCGCGAATGCACTTAGTACCAACCTTAAGACGTTATGATGTGTTGACACAGAAATAACACGGTGTGACACTGAAAATACACTTCTGAAATGACCTAGCGTAGGTTGTAGGCCTGCAGGTCAATTCTGTAATTCTCCTAGCTAAATCTCTAACTCTATCGCTAAAATGCTAAAAAAATTTCAAGGTAAACTTCTTAGAGATTTCTCTAAATCCGTATTCTGTAACTGCAATCTCTTAGCTAAAATTTCCTATTTTCGCCGTAGCTAATTTGCTAAAAGTAGTCTATACTACTCACTCTGCTTTGATACAATGCTGAGAAAAAGAGATAAACATATTTAGCATACATTTGACACTTTATATTAGAGCTGCCAAGCTTCATATTTTGTTATCCTCAAAAACATATAGAATTTTCCCTCATAAAATTGTAAAAAGAACTTGTAAATTGCTAATTTTTAAAGGTAAACTTGAAAGTTCTTGTCAAATTGTATTTAGGTTTTGCAACATACGTTTAGTATTTTGCCGAAAAACCACCAATTATTGATATCCCTCTAAAATTTTGCAAAACATGGCAGCTCTATAAAGGCTTAGTTTATTTTATGTAAAAAAGTAAACAAACAGTTTATAAAATTTGTGCTCCTCCATGTATTGAACTAAAATGAATTTCTGCTCCTTTGTTATTCTTTTGGTGGTTTCCTCCATTTTACTGCTGAAATTACAATAATTTTAACAAATGTTTTTCAATTTACAATTACTTACCTTTTAGCGGCTTCAATTTTTGCTTGCTAAAAATTCTTCATTTAAGAGACAATTAACAGCTGTTTATTGCGTACAGAATACAAAATAAGAGTATTTTGGAGATGAAGGTTAACGCTAAAATTACGGCGAATTCCAATTTTAAGAGATAGCTAAATTTAGATACTCGTTACAGAATTGCATTTGATGCTAAAAATCTCTAAATTCATTTTAGAGTTTTTTAGCGATGGAGATTAAGCTTTAGCAACTTACAGAATCCAGCTGCTGGTTGAGCTCATCAGTTTAGCATTTTCAGAATTTTGAATACACCCTCAACATCTGAAGTTTTGGGCAAAAAAATTGGTTTTCAGGACTTAACGGACTAAAATATTTTTAAATTAATCAGTTTTAAAGGGATTTTAATTTTTTTAACTGTTTTAGAAAGACGAATACTTCAGCTTTACAAATATGTATACTTGTATATATTGTCATAGCCCCATGTAAAAATGTTATCAAAAACATTCCAATTTTAAAATTTTTTTAAATTATTTCAACTTTGGCCTAATACATTGTTTGAAACCCTATTATATTTATTTGAAAGTTCGTTTAGTAGTGAGTTAAAACGTTTCTTGTTTTTTAGAATCTGTTACAAGTTGTTAAAATTGTATTATTTTTAATATATAATACAATTGAATTTTTTTAATTGCTTGAAACAAAAAACAAAAAAATAATGAACTAACGAAGTTGTTCATTACGTAGACCATATGCTACGCAATAGGCTTTGCAATGTATGTACACTTCATTCTGCCGAAAAAAAAGGTAGTATAATTAAATCGAATGAAGTAATACAAACTTGAAATTTTGTTTCAAGGCCTGCAGATACGTACTAAAACTGAAATAATGCTCTAAGAGAAATAATAATAAAAAATATATAATTTTTAAAAATTTCGTGTTGAATAAAATGTGTGAAATCGTAATAAATTTTATTACGTATGTGGTTTATTAGTGGACAAAAAACATAGACTTCTCTTTAAAAAAAATGAGGCTGTGGTTAAAGCTTTTAACCGTTCCTTTCACCGCTCGTTCTTGTTTAGTAATTGGTACACGGAAAGAATAATGCTTCGTCGTATGGATGAAACATTTTCGTTAATGTTTTTACGTTGTTACAATGAAAAGTTTCGTATAACAGATAATTTTGTAGTCGCTGCAGCGAAAAATTTCATACATGATTTCTTTGAACATTTTTCATTTGGTTGCTGCAAGAACTTACTTTTCGTTCCTGCAACAATTTTATTTAATTTGAATTGTGTAGAAAAATGAGTTAAAATTTAAAAAAAAGGAAGTGCATGAGATTTAAACTATTGATATTTGGTGTATCTCTTACTTTTTATTGATTATTTTTATTATTTATTTATTTTGGAGTTTTGTCAACATTTATAGTTGACGAAACAATTTCGTTATTGCAATGAAACTAAGTTTTATGAAGTCAGAAAAACGAGTGAACGAAAAAAAGAGGACAGCAAGAAGAAATTGTGAGCGCGAGTGATGGGTCACGTACACATCTTAAATCAGTTCATTTACAACAACCGAAAGTGGTAGACATATTTCTCCGCCGGAATAATTTAAATACTTCTTTTAAAACAGACTTATTAGTTCAACTTAGTAAAGTAATAATATTTTATTCAGGAAAATACATTGTATGAATTTATGTGTTTGCTGTGATCGTTTGTGTAAATTGTGTATCTGTAAATGAAATAGATAAACAAACAGAATGCAAGGAGGAGCACGACAGCAAATAAAGTGACGCATCGATAGCAGAAAAACTACCCCGAAATATATATGTATGTAACTGAAAATTTGTGTGTGTGTATGAGCATGACGGTACAAATCGTAAGAAAATGTTCGTGTTTTGGTGTTTTAACATTAATTCGGTCGCGCCTGTTTTGTAGTGAAATGAACAAAGTGTTTCAAGTAAGACGATCATAGAAAGTAACAATTTAACGTACAATGAAATAAATAAATCCAATCGAACTTTTAACAAATTTGGTTAAAATTAATAAAAGAGCAGTTGAAGAAAATGCTTACAGAGCGATCACTGGCTTAATGACGGGGAGATTTAGCGCTACAATTGAATATCAAACTCCTCAACACAACAACAATTGTATGATTTAACAAAACAATGATGTCGTTCTCTGTTAAAGGAGTAAAGCATGGGGGAGTAGAGCTTATGTTCATGGTAAGTAGAGACATAGATATGTACATATCTTAAATAGAAATCTTAACAAAAAATTCATCGCTTATGTTTTTAATTGCAGGACCTGAATATGACGGCCACAATAACACTCAACTCCTCGACTACAACGATCTTCTCCAGACGAGTGTTTGAACATGGAATGAATATAATCTACATATTTAGCAAATAGATTTTCGAAAACAAAAATTCAAAAAATTGTTATCAAAACAGCTGCAATGTAATACTAACAGTATATTTATGTACAATAAATAATTTCAAACACACTTCAAAACATTCATTGCTGCAATGAAACAAAATCATTGTAGTAGCGAAACATATTCATTTCAACAATGACTCAAATTCGTTGCACTAATGAAACAAATTCATAGCAGCAATGAACAAATTCATTGCAGCAATGATGCAAATTCTTTGTAAGAACGATACGTATTCATTGCAACAATGAGACAAATTCATTACATCAACGAAACAAAATCGTTGCAATAATGAAGCAAATTCATTGCAGCAACATCCATACTTTCACCACAGTAACGAACAATTTACTGTTGATGAACACATTTTCATAACGGGAATGAAACGTTACGTTAGCTCACTTTCGATGACAAAAGTTGTTGGGGTGATGAACATTTTCGTTCGTGTGACGATGCTTTTCCGTTCAGTGTATGAACCCGGTTATGCATGCTCCACTTGATCTTTGGAACTAAAGAAATGGAAGGCTGGAAAACTGAATAGACCAACTTTAAAATTTTCCACTCCAATGCAATGGCATCATCAAAGATACCATAAAGAAAGGGATTGCTACTTCTGTCGAACTAACGTCGTTGGTCACCATTATAAAACCCGAGACCGCATATAATATGCTATTTTTTTGAATGTAACTAAGCCAATAAAAGGTAAAGTGCCAATAGCTGAAAATTCAGCCGAATCAAGTGATGAAAATTTTGAGACCACGGAACATGATAGTACGTTTATTGCATATAAAACATCCTTGGAGGAACAACACTTGGTATCAAATGCAGAACATCATGATGTTGTGCGAGGTATGGGACTATCACGAAGGCTTTGGCGTCCAGGTTTAAACAGTGGAATATGGTGGAAAGAAATTTTTAAATAACGTTTCAAAGGGACAACAACCTTATGTTATTCGAACAAGGCTATTTCTAGATGGCTCTTGTAAAAGTAAGTTCACAGTTGGTACAAAAAAGTAATTAAAAGCTTTTCTTTTATGATCAATATTGATATTCCTAGGGCCTAAAAGCTGTATTAATCCACAATAAGAATGAGTTACCATCTGTTGAAATTGCATACGCCACGGATATGAAGGAAACGTATGCAATAATGGAAACAAGTTTGCGTTTACTGGACTATAAAAAGTTTCAGTGGAAAATTGTATCGCATGTAAAAGTCCTAACAATCATGTTCGGTATGCATGGGGGATACACAAAATGTCCATGCTTCTTTTGCAAGTGGGACAGTCGTGGGGAAAACCAATATGAATGCAGTGATTGAGCCAGCAAGAAAATGGTTTCAGGTAGGCCAAAAACATGCCACTAGTGCTGCCCGATAAGACTATATTGCCTCCCTTACACCTTAAGCTGGAATACATGAAGCAATTTTTTAAAAAAATTGGACAAAGACAGCGAAGCTTTTTTACATTTAAAATCCGTCTTTCCAAAAATTAAGTGACGCGAAAATTAAAGAAGCTACTATTTTTTTAGATATATGTATCTACATACATGAAATATAATATTTTGCCATGTTGATTCACAGGTGTGTTTGCTGGACCACAAATTCGAAAAATGTTTGCGAATAAAAGCTACTCAGATAAATTAAATGTAGTAGAAAAACGTGCTTGGTTAAGTTTTATTTCTTTGTGTGAGAACTTTTTGGGAAATAAAAGAAGTGATGACTCATAGAGTAAAACTTAAGAGTTTCCATTACTGTCTTTGATGCCTCTTCATGACGACGCAATTTCATAGAGTTTTATTTGCTGCTGTATTTTATCAATTTCACACTTTCGTTGGACATAAAACTGACAGAAATCAAAGGGAATGCGTATTTTCGTTCAATTCAAACAACATAAAACATAATTTAGCTGTCATTAGTATCAATAAACACTATTTAAAATTAGTTCCTGCCTTCTTTGCTCTCTCATTCTCCATCATCGGCCTAATACCTTTTCGATCAGCTGGGAAATACAGATCAAATGGGATGCAGAAAGTCGATTAAAATTCGTTTGTTAAAATCCCATTTAAATTTCTTTCCAAACAACCTTGGCCAATTTAGCGATGAACAGGGTGAAAGATTTCATCAAGAATTATCGCAAATCGAAAAGCGTTTCGAAGGTAAAAACCAAATTAGAATGCTAGCAAATTACGTTTGGTCTCTTAAGCCCGGTATTCAACTTTTATGAAATTTTCATTGCGATAAAAAGTATGTGTATACAAAATAACGAAAATTTCAGAAACCGAAAATTTCTCCTCACCTTTCATTTGCTTGGTGGTCAGCTCTTTGCGAAAATTTCGTAGGCAAAATCAAGTACAGGGTTGTTACGCCAAAGTTATTTCGCATGAAAACAATTGTTTGATAATTGTTTGGGACCGGAATTTTGACAGTTCGATTATTACACCCTCACCCATAGGGATAAAAAAAAGGTCTCCCATTACATCCCATTGAGGAATTGGGGAGAGCTTCTCATAACCAGTGAGCTGTGCGTTTTATATTCACTGATTGGGACCTACAGTTTTACACCGGTTCCGAACGGCATTTTGAGAAGCTTTTTCGTGGCTAAGTACACGATAGTGTCGCCGTCACTAAGTGAGGTGACCGTCGTCGAAAGAAATTTTAAGGTGGTCGGAGCAGGAATCGAACCCAGGATCTCCTGTACAAGAGGCGCGCATACTACCCATTGCACCATTATTATATATATATTATTTAATAAGTAAAAAAATGTAACACATAGAAGGAGCCATGTTATTTCATTTATCAACTAATTCATTTTATGACTTTTAAGCAATGTCCGTCTGTCTGTCTGTCTGTCTCTTGTCTGACTGGCTGATCAACACGTTAACTGCCGTGAATCTTTATCGATCACCGCGAATTGTCAATACTGAGTTTGGGATTGAAAATGGGCGCTTTGACCACGCCCCTTCTGGTACCCCCATACAAATCGACGCATTTAGCACAAAATCATATTTCTTTCAAAACTTTCTTCTGGCAGATGTGATTAGTTTCAATTCACACACCGGTTAATAATCTGTAAATGTCTACTTAACTGGAGGAAATGGGCGAGATTGTCACGCCCACTCTGGTTCCTCCCATACAAAACAGGTTGTTCGTCCGGGTTGTCAATCCGATAATTCGCGTGAAACTCTTGCGACCTTAATGAAATTAGTTATAAGGCTTCACGTTATCAAACACCAATCACCGATTATAACAAGGGTGATTTTGCCACGCCCATTGTGGTACCTCCCATACAAAAGTTGTTTGGCCGTCTGGTTGTTCGGCACGAGAAGTCACGCAAAACCGAACCCATCTTTATGAAAGTTTGTACTAGTCAATATTTAGTCAAATAAAACTCTCCTGTAGAAAATTAGCTGTTTTGCCATGCCTATTCTGGTACCTCCCATATAAAAGTTGGGCGGATGACCTGTTGATCGGCACGATAACTCTCGTAAACTACAACCGATCCTAATAAAATTCGGTACTAAGAAATATTTTGCTAAAAGTTGTGTAATTAATAACTGACTATTGTGCCACGCCCAGTTTCGTACCTCCCATACAAAAGTTGGGCGAATCTTCAGTTTGCCGAATCGATATCTCCAGTAAATCATAACCGATCTTAATAAAATTTGGTACTGATCAAAATTTTTTTTTGTACCTCGCAGATAAATATTGGGAGGAAACTAACTAATTTGGGTATTCAATAATATTTAGCGCAATGCCAATCTTTTATTGAATATGGTCAATGGCAATGGATGACTTACGGTGAGGGTATGATTAAATCAGTTCACCCGACTGAAATTTATTGGTTCCGTTTAGAGATAAATGACAAAAATTCTTACGAAAATTTCGCAAGAACTGAATGCGGAACTTTAAACGAGAAACCGACGACTCGTCGTACAAAGAGAAAAGATTCAGCAATCATTTTTAAACTTTTAAAATTTCAAGATAGCAGTATATAAAGGGTTTTTCAACAGAGACGCTACAAAAGTAAACCGATAGGAACAGCAAACGACGCCATATTTTTCCCCGCTCTTTTGACATTTCTGTTCAGTAAGGTTTGCCATTTCCTCATGGAAAGATATACGAGCCAACAACGAGTCGAAATTATTAAAATTTACTACCGAAATTTGGAGTCAGTTGCCTCAACTTTAAGAGCGCTACGTCTAATTTATGGTCGTCATAATCGTCCTACCAGTTCAACAATTGAGAGTCTAGTGGAAAAATTTGAATCCACAGGCACAGTACAAAATGTTCCCGTGCCAGTGAGACAAAGAAGTGCCCGTAGTGTCGAGAATATTGCTGCCGCTGAGGCTTCAGTTCAAGAAAGCCCAAATGTGTCTCTCACACGTCGTTCTCAAGCGTTGGGCATCTCTGAGACGTCGTTGTGGCGAATTTTGCGAAAAGATCTTGGCCTACATCCTTACAAGATCAAACTGACGCAAATTGTTCGTGAATTGGGCTGAGCAACAACTTGAAAATGATTCGGATTTTCATCGGAAAATCATCTTCAGCGATGAGGCTCATTTCTTGCTGAATGGCTTCGTCAATAAGCAAAATATGCCTTATTAGTCAGACAGCAATCCACACGTAATTCATGAGTCATCATTGCATCCCGAAAAAATTACGGTTTGGTGCGGTTTATGGGCCGGCGGCGTCATTGGGCCGTACTTCTTCCGTGATGATCAAGACCGGCACATTACTGTGAATGCGAATCGTAACCGTTCGTTCAATGATAACCGAATATTTTTGGCCCCAATTGGATAATATGGACTTGGAGGACATGTGGTTCCAACAGGACGGCACCACAAGCCACACAGCGAATGCCACAATCAATTTATTGGAAACCAAGTTTGGTGAACGTGTTATCTCACGAAATGGCCCAGTCGATTGGCCGCCTCGGTCGTGCGATTTGATGCCGTTATATTATTTCCTGTGGGGCTACGTCAAGTCTATGGTCTATGCTAAAAACCATAGTAAAAATACCAAGTAGTCGCAGTAGATAGAACAACAATTGTGGGCAAGAACAACAGGCATTTTGTTTTTGTTTAGGCTCGCCTCATGTCAAAATCAACCCATACATATACCAACAAATAAATGTAAACAAAAAAGTACTAAAGCAAAACCTTTGAAACTGACAGAAGCGGCCAACCAAACAACGAGAAAAAATTGAAATCAGCTGTGTACCGAGTTTACCTTCTCATTCTACCATGCTAACAACCAGTAAAAAAAAATTTAAATCGCTTTAAAACTGAAAAAAACTTTTTTTGACCATAACTTCAGATTTTGAGGTTGACTTGAAAATTCTGAAAATGCTAAACTGATTTACTCAACCAGTTCTACAACCTACACTAGGTCATTTTAAAAGTGTATACTTTTTTCTATTTTGTATCGTAACATAGTGTAATTATTATTTTATATCCATTTTCTCACACAGTGCAACACGACAAAAATATAACCATATACGGATACCACTACGTAATAAAAGACAAAAAAATTAACGCGTGTCTCCCAGTTTTGCCCAAAGTCATGCACTTTTTTTTGGCCACCAAAGATTTGGGGTCTCGGTGTAATTTTTGCAAAAAAGTGATCATTTTGTCAGGCGCATATCTTGCAAACCGTTCGGAATTTTTCTTTACTATCTGAGGAAAAGTTGTAGCTCTTGTTATAAAGAACAAAAATTGTGAACACATAAAATCAAAAAAACCTTTTTACCCCTGTTCAAAATTCAAACCGTTCAAAATTCAAGGAAACAATCAACTACAGAAATGTACCTGAGATCTCAGTAAACAACTTTCTAGAACATATGAACTTTCTAGGAATGATTCTTAACACCGTTTAGGTAGCGCTTCTGTAGCGTTTAGGTAGCGCTTCTGTAGCGTTTAGGTAGCGCTTCTGTAGCGTTTAGGTAGCCGCAACAGTGAAAAATTTCCCGAAAAGTTTTTAATTTCAATGTGTGTAATTTTTTAAGTTATGGAAATATAACCATATACGGACACCACTACGTGACTTATGTATAAAATTACACACAGTGTAATGTACAGTTAGTGCATTAAATGTATTAAAACACCCAAGGTATAATAATTGATTTAAATTCCTTGGGAATGTAGAGATTTCTGGTCACAAAAGAATTTAAATACATACATGCATTTTATTCATTACGACAATTACAGTTCTTCTGCCCCTACACACCCATATGCTTGTGCAGCCTTTCGAACTACTCCACCCTGAAGGAATGATGGTATTAAAGATAAAGCAAGACAATCCTAGATTGAAGCGGTAGGTCTTAAAGCGGTTAATAAGGGGATATGCAATTCGGGCACAAACGCACCATAAATACCGGCAAAACTCCAAAGTGTAGAAGACAACAACAACGAAGACACGTGTACAATAATCTCGCCAAAATCCAACTTAAGGGTAGGAACAATAACAACAAAATACACCAACACACACACACCCATCCACACGCAGTGAAGAGAATTGCAGTCGCGAGAGAGTGAGCAAAAGTCTCCCGTGGAAGTTTGTGCTATAAAAATTCATACAAAACGAATAATGATTGTACGTACGAGTATTTGATATGTGTGTAATTTTATAGGCCGAAATGAGCACAACAAAAAGCCGCCCCACATCGTGCAATAACAACAGAGACAGCGCAACAACAATAACAACACAACAGCAACAATGGCATAAAGTCACGAGACGAAATAAAATTTAGCACCAACTGGGGATGATGCAGTTACATATTATGTACTTATTTTAGTACCATGATGTACCTTAGTTACCCTGTGTTAGTACGAGTACTACGTACTAAAGCAGTCACCTCGGTGCAAAATTTGTACAGAATATTTATCACATCGATTGTTAGTATCTCTCCATAATCCCTACATGGAATGTAAAGGGGAATTAAGTTTTTTTTTTTATTAAATTAGAAGTAAAGGAAATTTTATTAACTACGTCCATGTTGGAAGTGTAGGGAATTCGGTGTTGACTTTTATAAGCTATATATATATATATAAGCTATATATATAGCTTATATATATATATATACATATATATAAGCTATATATAAGCTATATATGTTGGAAGTGTAGGGAATTCGGTGTTGACTTTTATAAGCTATTTAAGGAGGCCAAGAAAGGATTTAAAAATTTAAATTCTAATTTTGTCTCTATTAGTTCGAAACTGAAATCGTTGGAGGATATGTTTGATACTTTTAAATAGCATGAGGACATCTCGTCCTCCCCAAGATGGAATTAAAGCTTCTAGTGATCGTAATTTAATTGTACCAGTAACTCCTAACTTGGATAATTTGGACAGTCTTATCTTACCTACACAGTCGTCGTCTGTTGTTCCTTCATCCACAGAAGTCAGGGACCATAATCATTATGAGTTTTACCTTAATAATAAAATAACCTTTTCCTAAAACGAGTACCACTTCTTTAAAAAGTACCTGTTCTTACAAAAGTACTTCTTTGTAAAAAAAAGTCATACTCTTATGGGTCTCTCTTACAGAAAGTACTTCTTCTTAAAAATAGTACCTTTTCTTAAAAAAAAACATTTTCTTTTAATAAAAGAAGTACCTCCCTTTAAATAATTACCTTTTCTGGAAAATATAATACATATTCTTACAAAACGGACCTAAAAATATACATTTTTTTAAATACATTGTAGAAAACAATTTTCTTTAAAAAAGTTTTTTATTTAAAAAAAAAAGTACATTTTCTTAAAGATCCATTTAAATTATTGTATTTTTGAAAGTACGCCTTAGACGTGTTGGATCTAACTAGTACATAATACATAGCGAAAGGAACTTCGTTCCAACCGGGTGTCCCATGACACCTCGTGTGATTTTTTTGTTGTACCTACATATACCATGTTAAAATTGCTGTTCTCATACCCATTATAAGGTATTTTATATATATATGTATATTATATATTACATTATATGTACTTTGTTTTTCTAAATAAACTACTTATGGACCGTTTTAAGTGGGTAGTTAACTATCGGATTACTTAATCTTAATTCTAAGTTAATTTGAGGTTAACTTTGCATTTTGTTTTTCAGTGGTGAGTTAATCTAAGTCGCCATATTGTTAACGATTATGGCAACTCTTGCATTGGAAAAATATCTGTTTTATGATAAATACCAAAACAATAAATAGGAACAAACAAAATGGAATTATGTAAAATAAGAAATAGATACATAACATCGAAGTCATTTCAACAATAATGTGTAAAAAACTATATAGGCGGAACAATTTAACGATCTAGACACAACGTATGTGTACTAATACGCAAAACAGAAATATGTATTTTATACAATCTTGCATTTCTCATTTTGACAGCCAGTACAATGATTGTCAAAATCATATCAAAAATAATCATAATCAAAATCATATGGTTCTGACTAAAAGTGAACCAACCAATATTGGGTGGTTAAATCATAGTTATACAGAGGTTAGAGAGGTCATTTGTGTTGAAGCATATTTTTTCACTTAATCATTGCAGTGCAGCGTTCTTTTCGTTGACGATTCGCTGTTCCTCCACGAGGAAGTTTTCCTGGATGGCAATCAATTGTAAATTGGGCAACTTCATTGAGACCAGCAGGGAATGTGTCATGTGTACGAAGGGGACCTGAGAGAAGGATTACAACACCACAAAATATCGAGAGAGTTAGAGCAGCAGTACTGCAATCTCCGAAACGCTCTGCTCGGAAGTAATCATTTGCTCTTGGCATTTCCAGACGTTCTCTCCACCGGATTCTTCATAAAGAACTGAATTTTCACTCGTATAAAATCTTCACCCGTATAAATTCCCTTACTGTTCAATATAATTAAAATATAAAATCAATTTTTCTAAGGTTCATAATTTTTTTATTTCATTAACAAATAAGCAAATTACCGCGCTACACCCTGTACATTGACTGAAAAACAAAGTTCGATGTTTAACCACAATTTAACTAAGAAACGAAGATCACCACTGACTGAAAAACTGGCCATTAGTGTCCTCTAAGTTTTGTGATTTATTTTGTCCTACACAATTATTTCAATTTGTTTATTGTTTCCAAATAATAAGTTTTCGCAAGGTCCTCAAAATGGGCATTTGTTTCACTAAATATCTAACCGCCGAACCAATTCTGCAGGTTTGGAAATAGGAAGTTGTCACTAAATCTGGAGAATATGGCGAATGAAGTAGCAATTCGTGGCACTTACTTACGTAGGTGGCTTCAAACAACCCAGAGGGGTCTAGGGCCTTACAAAATGAGGACAACATGTTTCTCCAACCGTCGCAATTTATAGATTTTTGCCATGACGAGTATACACCAGTGCGCGCCAGTGCGTTATCATTGTGGACGAAGTGACTAATTCCTATTTCCACACCTGAGAAAATGGCTCGGAGGTATGAGATTTAGTTTGAATAAAGAAGTCATCACTGCAACTAACGCCTACTTTGAGAACTTTGAGAAAACCTTTAACTTAGAAGAAGTAAAAAAGAGTGAAGAAGCGATGGATTAAGTGCATCAAGCTAAAAGGGGACTATGTTGAATCTATTTTATTCAAAAAGCCACAGAGTTGTCAATCTGCCCTTATTTGACCATTCACACTAGTGCGATGCAACAGCGATACGAAAATCGGTATTTTGTTGTTGTTTTGATCCAAATATAACGTGTTTGTAGCTTGTCGCAAATTACTATACTTATGTCCAAATATATGGTGTTTGCTATTCAATATAATGCGTTTGAGACACAATGATTAATAGGCTATGATATATGTTTTTGAGACCCAAGTGTGGCTTCGTTTGTTGAAATCCGCTAAGAACAAAAACGAGACAGACAACAAAGAAACAAAAAAGCAGCAAGTCTTCAATTCATAAAAACAATGCTTGCAAACATGTACATGTTTCCAGCGTGTGTGCTCTTTTCAGAATTTTTCAACAAACAAAGACACATTTGGGTCACAAAACCAATTCATCACTGTGTCTCCAACATGTAACACAATGTGTTTGGACACAAGTATACTATAGTGGCAACCAGCTACAAATACGTTGTATTTGCATTCAAACAACAAAAAGAGACAAATTTTTCAGCGTGTACATGGATACGTGGCCATCGGTGGTGCAATGGCTAGTGTGCGCGGCTCTTGTACATGAGAACGAGGGTTCGATCCCTGCTCAGACCACCTTACATTTCTTTCTACGACGGTCACCTTGCTTAGTGATGGCGACACTATCGAGTACTTAGCCATGAAAATGCTTCTCAAAATACCGTTCGGAACCGGTGTAAAACTGTAGGTCCCAATCAGTGAGTATAAAACTAGAAAGCGCACATCTCACTGATTGTGAGAAGCTCTCCCCAATCCCTTCATGGGATGTTAAGGGACACCATTTTTTTTTTTACATGGATACGCCACGCGGGGTACGATTGAGGAATTGGAAGCCAGCATCTCGCGACCCGTCGTCATTTTCCTAGTACCACTCGAAATGTTCGAACGTGTGAACGGAAATTGGAACCTGAAAATGGGCTATACTAGCAGCCGCACTTACGTCCAACATTTGAAAGAAATAAACTTGTAAATATAAATATTAAGAATAGTTCTTTTGACTGCCGGATAAAATATTTTTTTTTTAAAGTTGTAATTTCCTTTAGGCTAAGAGATCATGTTCTTCTCCGGTTAGTGAAAAAAATTTAAATGCCGTGGGTGGGATTCGAACTCACATTCGCTGGTCGATCGTTTCGATGTTTGTGAAGCATCATCCTCAGCAGCGTCTAGTCCGTTAAGTCACTGCGGTGTGTATTCACACTAGTCACTAATATTTATTTTATATTTGTGATAAAAGTACGGTTATGTGAATCACCCTTTAGAAGGGTGTATTTTTCAGGCATTCTTCAGCGGGATATTTTTTGCAGGGATATTTTTGCAGGATGCTCTTTCGGTAAGCCATCTGGAATGTCTTTCAAAGCATGTGGTAGTTGAAATCTCTGAATTCCAATCGAGCCCTATCTATGCAATTGTCTTAAGGGCATGGAATAAATCAAGCATGTTTTGAGCACCATATAAGACCTTCCAGGTGTGTGATATATTAACCCTTAAAGCACCGCAGATAAAGTATAATTCAAAATTGTATAATAAAAGCCAATTCAATTTCACAACTCGACTACATGTGACTTTTGCCATAAATTTGAATATTGTTTTGAAAATATCGTTTTCGTTTAGACTTCGACATTGTTTTTAAACATTTTGAGAAACATAAATGAGAAAACAAAGTTTCGTGATAAAGATCACAGTACGAAAAAAATTGGGTTGTCACATAGAGTATTCTGTAAACCGTCCTTTCCAAGAATCCGGGACTTCGGTTGTTTCAAAAAATTAAATTTTAAAAGCAGGCTGAAACAATAAACAGGCTTCCACCGGTTTCGATTTTTATAACCTATAGAATTGGATTTTTTTTTGTGATTTAAAAACGAAAGCCTTTATTAATGGAATTTTAACTTAATTTGTGGAAGACTATGAAGTTTAAATAAGGTTAAAAGGCGTTGATTTTTATACCCTCACCCATACGGATGGGGTTATATATCATTTAATACGGAAAAAAATGTAACGCATAGAAGGAGCAATATTAGACCCTCAGTATGTTTGGACGAAATTCGTTTTGGAACTATTTAAGACGATTGAGCCATATCCGTCTGTCTGGCTGGTTGGTCAACACGATAACTCCCGTAAACCTTTATCGATCACAGCGAAATTTTGTCAGTCACTATTATTTGTCCAAGGTTCAAATAAATCAAATTGGCCAGTCACCAATTAAGACAAGGGTGATTTTGCCGTGCCCTACCAACATTAGTTCTGCGCCCGCTGGTTGTTCGGCAAGATAACTCCCACAAAATCGAACCAATCTTTATGAAATTTGGTACTATACAAAATTTAGTCAAATGCACACAAAAAAGTTGAATGACTCGATATCTCCTATACAGGGTGATTCAGGAAGTTCCGGACAAATTTCTCCAGCGTATTCCTTGGCTCATTTCATGAAGAAAAGTCCACTAAGACCATGTCCGAAAATGCAAGGGTGCGAAATGGCAGCGGGTTCAACATTTTCGGATTGGCGGCCGGAGGGTAGTAGGGTAAAGTTGCTAACTTCTGAGCCCAGAGGTCTTACCATTCCAAAGTAATGACCATTTCTGAAAATTTAAATAAAATAAAATTTTAAACGTGTTAATGTACAAAAACAAATAAATGTGTGCTGTTATTTTGCTTCCAAAAACAAAAGCAAACATTTTTGGTCATAACTTTGGAACGGTAAGACCTCCGGGCTTCGTTTAGGTCATTTCTGAATGGTAAGAGGTAGGGCTATCTTTCAAGAAAACACAAGTTACCTGCCATCTGGCTGAGCAAATTGAGGTTAAGTGATTTTTTTTCCGAAAGCTCTGTAACTCGGCGTTTTGACTTTTTTCTACTTTTTTTTTATTGATTCTGAAAGGCCTCTTAAGACCTTTCCAACAAGCCCAAAAACAAAATAATCCGACGACTGGCTCAGAAGTTAGCAACTTTACCCTACTACCCTCCGACCGCCAATCCGAAAATTTTGAACCCGTTGCCATTTCGCACCCTTGCATTTTCGGACATGGTCCTAGTGGAGTTTTCTTCATGAAATGAGCCAAGGAATACGCTGGAGAAATTTGTCCGGAACTTCCTGAATCACCCTGTATACCACCACCAATCTTAACAAAATTTGGTACTGATCAATATTTTGCCCAATACTGTGTAAAAACTGATGAGCAACTTCGCCATGCCAATTTTTGTACCTCCCATATAAATATTGGGCGAACAATTGGCTGCTAATCATGATAACTTCCCATAATTACTCAGGATCGTAATTAAGTTAGGTATTGAATAATATTTACCAGACTTAGGGATGTCAATCGGGATTTCCCGAATCACGAAAACCCGGCTTTTTTCTGGATTCTCAAATGCCGAAAGCCCGAAATTTGCTCAGAAAAGCCCGGTATTTTGTTTTCAGACTTTAAATTAAAAATAATGGTCTGAAATTGACAAGAAGGCGATTATATTACACAAAATTCATTTGTACTAAACGAAACATTGTTTAAAACGACTAATACGATTAAATAAGGCTGGAACGTTTATTCAGTTTGTAGTTTGCCGAAGATACTGCCGGGTTTATAAACGGACGGAGCGCCGTTTATGGTAGCTATTGAAAACTTACAGCGACAGAGCGACAATTGTGCATCCATCTCGCTATTCCTGATGCAAATATTACGTTTTTGTAGCTTGTCACAAATATAGTATATTTGTGTCCAAACACAATATTACATGTTAGAGACACAATGATTAATAGGTTATAATGTATGGTTTTGTGGCCTGTATGGGAGGTACCACGCAGTTTGTCCAATCCGGCCAAATTTTGATAGTTAGTTTTTGTCGTCGCCATTAGTTTGCCTGCGAAGTTTCAGATTCGATCACGGGGAAAGGGTTACAAATCAATCCAAAGTTTTTTCGGCTTTTTCGGAATTTAAAAGCAGCAGAACTTCAATTCATGAAAACAATGCTTACAAACATGTACATGGTTCCTGCAATATGTTGCTGGGACGGTTTTTTATCCAGCGAGGGGCATTGTGGACTTATCTTCTTTAGAAGATGACAAAGAATTACAATCTTTCGACATTTGTTTAGCAGAAACGAAAAATTACATTACAGAAAAATCCCGTAACAGACCATTTATGGAAAAGGTCCGAGAAATATGTTAACCTTTTCGAAAAAGATTTAAATGAAAAAAGATTTAAACGAAAATATTGAGGAAGATCAAAATGAAAATGTTTCTATAGGCAACAAATGTAACGACGGAATTTACAAATGTAAAAGCCCTGTAAACATTCAATGCAAATCAATGTTTTTGTATCATTGTAACAGTTTTTTGTTGACGATTTTACCAACAGGCATCGATTGTGACAGACATATGTTTTTCGTCCGCAGCTTTTAAAGTAAAAAAAAATCAGTTCGAGATTAGTAGATTACAATTTTAATGCTCTAATTCTGTTGCGAAATCTTTCTTAACAAAATAATTCCTTTATTCTTATATAAATATGTTTTATATAAATTACACATATGTAAGGTTTTTCCAATAAGGACTTGACAACTTTTTTTAAAATAAAACGCAAACCATTTGAGATATTTCCAAAATTTTACGATCGACTTGAAATACAATCAAAATATTTATGAATGGAACGTCGGATGCGGTCGATTCGTTGGACCCAATTTTCGATGACTCGGTCACACATTTCGGCCGTAACCGCTATTTCGCGTTCAATGTTGGCTCTGAGTTCTTCCCACGTAGTCGGCTTGTTGGCATAGACCAATGATTTGACGTAGTCCCAAAGAAAAAAGTCTCAAGGCATTAAATCGCACGAACGAGGCGGCCAATTGACTGGTCCATTTCTTGAGATAACACGCTCACCAAACTTACTCTTCAATAAATCGATTGAAACGTGTGCTGTGTGGCTTGTGGCACCGTCCTGTTGAAACCACATGTCATCCAAGTCCATGTTTTCCAATTCGGGCCAAAAATAATCGGTAATCATAGCGCGATAACGATCGCCGTTCACAGTAACGTGACGATCGTTATTGTCGACGAAAAACTATGGCCCAATGACGCCGCCGGCATGGAAACCGCATTAAACAGTTATTTTTTTGTGGACGAAGTGGTGATTCGTGAAGCACTTGTGGATTTTCACCAAACCAGTAACGCATATTTTGCTTATTGACAAACCCATTAAGCCAAAAATGAGCTTCGTCACTGAAGATGATTTTGCGATGAAATTCATCATCTAGGCGCATCTTCTCCAGAGCAAAATCGGAGAACGTACGTCGCGTTGAATGGTCCATCGGCTTCAATTCTTGAGTCAGCTTGATCTTGTATGGGTGTAAACGAAGATCTTTACGCAGAATTCACCATAAAGTTGTCTTGGCGATGCCCAGTTCTTGAGAACGCCGTGGAATCGACTGATTTGGATCGTTTGCTAAGGACGCCTGAACGGCAGCGATAGTTTCGTCACTTCGACCAACCCGTCGTCTCACTGGCACGGCAGCATCACACAATGAACATGTTGACTCAAATTTTCGCACTAAACTTGTTATTGCTTGTCTACTCGGGCGAGAATAACGACCGAAAATTGGAGTTAACGCTCTTAAAGTTGCGGTCACCGACTCCGAATTTCGATAGTACATTTTTATAATTTGCATACGTTGTTTGTTCGTGTACTTTACCATGATGAAAATTTTGAAATTACTAAAGAAAAGGAAAGTAACAGTTAGATGATCAGTGAAATAGTGCGTTCACAAATTAAATTCAAAGTGGTCATGTGCCTATTGGAAAACCCATTATACAGGGTGATTCAGGAAGTTCCGGACAAATATCTCCAGCGTATTCCTTGGCTCATTTCATGAAGAAAAGTCCACTAGTGTTGGAAAGGTCTTTAAGAGGCATTTCAGAATCAAAAAAAAAGTAGAAAAAATTAAACAAACAAATTAAACAAATTTCAACATATTCTTCCAACTGGCTCTATCCTTCGCCTTTTCTCGCCAGTTGGTAACACCAAGGATACGGAGGGATTCTTCTGCCTGGTCTTTCCAGCGGAGTCTTGGTCGTCCTCTTTTCCTGCTTCCATCGGGTACGTTATCAAAAATCTTTCGCGCCGGCTCATCTTCATCCATTCTGATAACATGGCCTAGCCAAAGCAATTGGCCCACTTTGATTCGTCTAGCTATGTCCACGTCAGAATAGAGATTATATAGCTCTGCGTTCCAGCGACGTCGGTACTCTCCGTTTTCCCTAACAGGACCATATATTTTACGGAGAATTTCTCTCTCGAAAACTCCCAGGTGTTTTTCAACCGCTTGCGATATGACCCAAGATTCGGAGCCACGTTTGTTGACGGTCACATAAAAAAAAAAATAAATAAAAAATGGTTTCCCGTTACATCCCATGAAGGGATTAGGGAGAGGTTCTCACAAAACAGTGAGCTATGTTCTAGTTTTACACTCACTGATTGGGACCTGCATTTTTACACCGATTCCGAACGGTATTTTGAGAAGCTTTTTCATGGCTGAATACTCGATAGTGTCGCCGTCAATAAGCGAGGTGAACGTCGTCGAACGAAATTTAAGATAGTCAGAGCAGAGATCGAACCCACGTTCTCATGCACTAGAGCCGCGCACACTACCATTGCACCACCGACGATCACATCATCGACAGTTTATTCAAGAAAGTAATTCCTAATTTTGAGTTCGCTATACCTAGTATTTCGTCAACCTGAACTGGTTGGCGAAATATGTTATCTTCGTTTTGTAAGGTCCCTGACCCCTCGGGGTTGTTCGTGACCGGATAAGTAAGTAAGTATACCTAGTATTTATCTACCTACCTACATTTTAGGAGGCGAAGCACTTGACTTGATGTAGTTTACTTGATTGAAAGATTTCGGTACCTATATGAAAATTGTCCCACAAATGAAGAATTACGTACTAACTACATCTGCGATTTAAGCTTTTCTGGATGTTTTAAATTTCTTTACAGAATTGAAAATACATTTTTTTAAATAAGAATTTGAATTTACAAATACATATAAATTTTCAGGTGGTTGATCAAAAAAACCGGTTTCGGATTTCGGTTTCCTAATACTCTTGTTTTGTATTTCAGGTAGAAAATATACATTATACACATCGCAACCTAACTACAAAGGTGACACAACTAGAGTATTCAGCAAACCAGTCAATCCAAGGAACCGGGGTTTCGGTTGTTTGAAAAAATTTAAATTTCCCATCGGTTTCGTTTATTATGTTTAAATCTTAAGAAGTGAGGTGTTTCATTAAAACAAATATTACAAAAATTCCTCTAAAAACAAATGTGGAATCCCAAACAATACAAAATGTTTACAAACTTTTTTTTTTAAGAAATAAGCAATCTTTGTTCTGTTTAGCTTCTACAAAAATATTAAAAAATATTGTATCTCCTCTTAATTTCTTTTTCGAAATTTAATTTAAATTTTATATGGAAACAAATCAAAGAGCTGATATTGTTTCTTTCATATTTTTGTCTTAAATTGTCTGCATAATTAATCCAAACCACAACTCTACAGAACAATATTTGTAACAGGAGGTCGCAATCAGTGATTGTAACAATAGAAAGCTTTCTGCTAATCGATTGTAAGAAGCTCTCCCTGGGATGTAATGGGAACATATTTGTTTTATTCAAAGTTCGAGTGTTTGGTTTTTTTTCATAATTTCATTCTTCGATATTTCGCTGCCCTTTGGGTAGCATCATCAGGAAGATAAACATAATTATACGACCAAACACTCGAACATTTTAATTTTTGACTATAATACGAAAGGTCGGATAAATCATAACTTTCACAATATTTGTTTTATGTTTTGAAATATTTGTTTTTTTGAAAATTGAACGGAGAATTATAATTTTTAAATTTGAAAGATATGATTTTAAATTAACTAAAAAATTTAAAAAAAAATTAAAAAATTTTGAATTTGCATTTTCTCGGCAATGCAATGGAAGGTTGTAGAATCAGATGCCATTTGTAATGAATTTGTTTGACTGCTGACAATTCAGTTTTTAAAGTATTTTATATGTAGAGGTTTGTGGTTTCGATAGGTTTTGCCTCGTAGTACTTTCAAAGACATAAACCTGTACTGTATAAAATATTTGAAAACCAAAATTGCCAGATATGAAGGAAATGCTTGGAAAATAAGTACAAACTAATGGTATTGAATGATTTTTGAATTTGCTTAGGACAGCAAATTCAAATTAGACAACAAATTATAATTGTCATATAATTAATTTGCCCCATATATGGAATATTTCCATTCTTGAGAGATTGCCTACATACTTTTTGTAACTTAACGTTTTATGCCTCTACTGAAAATTGTAAACTTTGAGTTATGAGACTTTTGTTGTTAGGATGCATACATATTAGGGCGGGTTAATTTTTTTTTGATGAAGCGTATAACAAAAACGTAATCTATAGGTGATTTTGAGAAATTTTGCTCAAGAGACCATAGCTCAAAGTCGGATTAGGAGCCCCCCAAAATTTCAAAATAGATATTTCTCCATATATACATAGAATAATTTAATTAAATTCGTCAAAAATCGGATAGAATTATAGTAGATTTCTCAATGTGGGCTTGTTTGAAAGGCAATCTATATTGATACGGATATTTTTTTTTAGTTTTAGTAGAGATATTAGGAATTTTTTGTCGAAAAACAGCCTAAAATGAACTTGTAACTAATAAATTCTGAATTTTCTTCGATTTTTTTCGAGATTTTTTTGTGCAGATTATGAAAGTTCAGATAATTTCCAACAACTTTTATTACGATCAATTTTTTTGTTTTCGAACTCCTTTTTGTAGGAAAATCGATCTGAAAAAAACAACATTTTCAAGGTTTCAACAAAAAAACAATATTTACACTAATATCTATTTTGAAAATTTGCGGGGCTCCAAATCCGACTTAGAGCTATGGTCTCTTAAGCAAAATTTCTCAGAATCACCTATAGATTACGTTTTTGCAATACGCTTCGGTGACGCGTCATAACGCCCATGGACATAACGCCCATAACGGCGTTATGTCGCACCTAAAATGGACATAAAACCCATGGGCGTTATGTCGCACCTAAAATGGACATAAAGTCGCACCTAAATGGACATGGGCTTTGTGTCACACCGGTCATGGACTTTATGTCCATCTTAAGTGTGACATAACGTCCACGGACTTTCTGGCCTTTTACGGAGTTTCGCCGCAAGGCCTGGCAGTAGTGAAACCTAGAATGGTCATAACGCCCACGGGCTTTATGTCACACCGGTCATGGACTTTATGTCCATTTTAGGTGTGACATAAAGCCCATGGGCGTTATGTCCATGGGCGTTATAACGCGTCACCATACGCTTCATCAAAAAAAATCGTTCCATACAATTTGACCCGCCCTAATACATATCTATTACAAAAAATCAATGAGTGCTCCAACTCGCGGGCGATGCGTTAACACCTTTTTGATACACGATACCTGTACCATTTCTGTGAACACATTAGTTAATATTACATTGGCAAATAAAAAAGAATAGTTTTTGTGCTGATGGCTCTTTTGCTATTCCACTTTCTTTTTTCGTACATCTGCTTTAACATTAGATGTAATATTGTTAAAATATATAAAGCAATATTTAGCTCATTGAAGTAATTGTTTTTGTTTTGTCATAAACAGAGCGGCGACCAAATGTATTGAATAGTATAGAGAACTTATTACACTCTTTTCCTGCTCTCATGTAGAGAGTCTGAGTAAAAGAGCATAAACGAGTCTTATCCTCTTTATAGAATATTTCAATATAAATGCACCATTTCGGCAATGTTATTACACAAAACAATACAAAAAGCATAAACATTTCAAAAGGCATCAATGTTTTACGTCAAAAGTCATTTTCAAGTATACAATTCGTTCCATGAGTTCTCTATACTATTCAATACTCTTTGGGGACGACGACCTGCTTGTTTGTTCGCTGCGGCTACATCAATACCATCAGGCAGAGACTATTGTTGTACAACAACCACGTATGTGATGCTAACGCTGTGTGTTGTTTGCATGTGTTCACTTTTATAGATTGTCCTATCTACCCGTGCCTACAGATGTTAATACATCAAAAATTACTTTGAACTCGACATTTTTACAGTGTTTTTTAAGATTTAATTTACCTGTTACTTTGAATGTAATTTTAGGGACTTTTTTAAAATAATTTTCAACAGTTTTTAATCCTTTATGGAGTAAGGGTGTTATTTTCTACGTCATGAATCGATCACTTCGCGTTACATTTAACGGTTTGGTAGTTTATAAAACGTTACAGCTGTTCGGTGACAACCTGCGTTGAGTTACGTTAAATTGAACCCGCCTCAGTTCCTCACGTTAGTTAAAGAAATTAAAAACTTTAAGAAAAAGGTTGAACGTGGATGGAAATATTATGGAATTATTATGCATTTCATTGCTTATAAGTAGTTGCCACTTTTGGCGGAAATGGAATCGACGGACAAAAATCAAATTTTTTAAAAAATAAATTCAAAATGATATTGTTTACTCACTGAAATTCTTATTTGCAATAATAATATTAGAAATGGAAAGGTCAAATAAACAATGGGTTGCAAAACTATTATAATGATATTTAAAATAATTAAATTCATCAGTTGATGGTAACACATTATTAAACAAAAGAATCAATATATTTTAAATTCGGCCAATTGACATGTGCTTTTTTGCAAAGACAACTAATTTAATATTGATTAGAAAATTTGGCAATTGCCATTGCAACCCAAAATATCATAGGTGTTTTACAAACTTTATGTGTATTTCCTTAAATATTTTTGTTACTTGCAGTATTATAAATAATAGCATTCTTAAAATCTGTTGCGCTATTGAAATAGAGCTATTTTTTGTAATCTTTTTCATTGTGTGCAGTTCACCAAAGATAAATTGTTCTAATACATTATTTTTTATTGTAGTTGGGCAACTCCAGAAACCAAAAATGTCAGTGACAACTTTCGTAAGCGAACGCAAGCGCGAAGTGAATTATAAACTACAATTTTGTTGACTTTGGCGTTCGCGTTGACTTTTGCGTTTACGTTCACTTTCGGGACTTTTAGAATACTACCCTTATTCTTTTATTATTGCCAACATCTTTGTTCTGCCCATAAGTCGTGGTTGTCTTCCCTGACAAAATCATTTTCCATCCCTGATGGCAAAAACACAGATACTAACACTAATACATTTACACTCTCAGTGTGCCTTATTCGAGTACACACACGAGAAAAAGAGTCATAGTGCAACATCTGCTCCTTGGCAAACAATCAGTACAACGCCAGTCAGTATCCGAGGAAGAACAACGAACCAGAAGAATTTCACTGCAGACGTTTTAAACGTGAATCAACCAACCAACAACCAATCGACCGAGCAAAAGAATCAGTTGTTATCACAAAAAAAGAAAGAATCTTGAAAAAAAGTATATACACACAAGATTTTCTTATTTATAAAGTAAAAAAAAAAATATAATAAAAATTGTCGGCACAAAAAGCTTCCAGAGGAACCTTTCAATAATTTGGATACAAAGTCTTTGAATAGGGGAAAAAGACCACAAAAATTTAAAAAAAATATTTAAAAAACAAGTCGATATTCGTTTAAAAAAAATTCAAATTAATATTGTGGTATTCGAAAGTGTTGCGTTGTAAAAGATCATTGGCAAAATAATAAATAGCAACAATAAAGCTTCTGTCGTAACATATGTATCTGGAGTTCCATTGATTCCGGATTCTTAAAATCCCTCGCCTCCACCCTCTTTGGTTGTGGGCCATAAGGGAAGAGAATTCCAAGCAAAATATTAAAAAGAAAAACAACAGACCTGGAAAAAAGTTGTTGCTAACAATTTGCTCAGTTGAAAGTTTTTTTTCCCCACATCGGTGTTTGTGAGAAGAAATCGGTGTTGAATCTAACCTATTATAGATATAAAGAGATGTTTATATATTACCCTAAATCAAGGACATACTAAAAAATACTTGAATTCTTCTTCACCAGAACCAACAAAAGCAGCAGCACTATATATACAAAAAAAGCAATAGCAACAGCCAGAGCTGAGTCACGCAGTTTTCCGCAATAGCAACAGCAGCAACACCAGCCGTCAGTACCAGAATCGGTGGCAACAATAACAGCAGCAACAAACGACTCCATAAACCATAAAAAACACATACGCGCTTCGACACGAAACACGCGACTTTGAGCCATCACCAGCCATCACAACAACTTAAGAACCCCAAAAATAAAACTACAGTTGTGCAAAAAGCAAAAAAAGAAGAACAAGAAAGTAACACGTTCAACCAACAAACCAACTAACCATTCCTTTTTTGGGTCAGGCCAATTGGAGGTGCTCTGGGGGGAGTTGCAACTTAGAACACAGTACCAAATCGTTTGTTGTTTGTATACACACCATACCACACCACACCTTTCCTCACCTCACCCTAAACAGTTGGTGACTTTTTGTCGCAACGAACGAACATGAGGTGCTGTGATTTATAGAGTCATCATTATTCCAAATACTCGTTGCGAAGTTGACAATTTATCAACAGAACAAACAGCCTCCCGACATCTCCAGCTTTAAAGCCCGCCCTTCCTCAACAGAATTGTTTCGTCCTTGAAACTTCTAAACAAAAATTTAAAAAAAAAAGTAAAAAAGTTTCTTATCAAGACCGAATTTGCAACTGATATTCTTAACCAAAAAAAAAAATAAAAGAATAAAAAAATCTGTGATTAAAAAAAAAAATTTTAAAAAACATAAAATAATTAATTTTTAAATATTATTTTGAACAGTCTGCACCTTTAAATTCAATCTTTAACGCCCCAACCACCCTGTATTTGGGCACTTTTTTTATAAAACACAACAACCAAACCAAACCAATTAATTATAAATAATATTATTAACAAAATCATAACAATTTTTTAACAACTGTTTTAACAACAACAAACGCAGCCGCCTGCAACATCTTTCCAACAGCAACAACACCAGCCATCGCAGCAGCAACAAAAATCTTAATTAGTTTTTTTCTTCTCTCGCCCGTGGGATCTAAGCAAAAAGTTTTTTGTAAGTATCGAGTCCGATAATGTGTTCTTTGTTTCATCGATTTGATTTGTTGTCCTCCTCACCTGTATTTTGAAATTATATACATGTATGTGTATGCATATTTGTTATTATTCTCTTTTGATTTATCTGACATTGTTTTCCTTTTGTACGATTTTGTTTTAAGCCCACTCATCACCATAAAGGGGCGGAATTTCGTAATAGTCGGCAGACAGTTAAAGGCCTTTTTTTTAAGACCACAAGCTACCAAGAAATCTGCAATATTTTCCGATCAAAACCAAATTTGTCATAAAATTCTTTATAGAAGATGATAGGCCTGTTTTTCTTATCGACTTCTAAACTACTTTACTACTAAACGATTTTAAGTGGCTCCTTAGTGAACGTGATCAAAAAATTACTTGTACTTTAGAAGGGATAACAAAACCAGCATAATGTTCTCTTTCAGGTTCATAAGACATTAAGCGTGTTGTTTTATTTCCCGCTAAACTAATTTATCGACGACTTTGTATGGGGAGCCGCTAAAAATTGCTTCGCTGCCTAAACGAAATGGTCGAAAAATTAGTTTAGCCTGCAATAAAAAAACAGACATATTGCACAGTAGCATAATTTTTAAATCAAAAAATACATTCTCGCACAAAGCGGTAACAATTGCTTGTGTGGTTGTGACAAATAATAGTCGTGTTTTGGTTACAAGCAAGCGATTATAGCTTGCTAAGTTGCAAAGAACACGGCAATTTAACGATAAGTCATTTTATTCAAAAATACGAACAAGGGTTGAAAACGGTAAAAGATGTCAAAAAAAAATAGTTTAAAATTAGCGAAAATGATTCTCGTCGCTAGTTCTCGCTAAGTTCTTCATACAAAACAAGCGAATATATAAGCAAGCGGTGTAACCAAACACCTTAATAGCACTATGATAGTTTTTGGCAATCTTTTTCGTAGACTAGCCCGGAGAGGACGAGAGTTTTCTGTTTTTCCTAATTCGGGTACGAGGAATCGAAATGCATCCTTAATTTTTCGAGTTACAATTACGGTTTGAAACAAAAGTTTTTATGTTTTTGACAAATACACTTCATATTTTTTTTTCGACTATGACTCACTTTTGACAGCCACTACCTTCCATTTGGTTGGTTACAACGGTAAACCTTCTTCAACAAAATTGTTCCAAACGTTTGGGTCTTCAACTTTTGGAAACAAAGCTAATCTCTAAAACCAGGTTTTGTGGATCCTTGATGCAGAACATCGGCAGAAAAGTAATTTTCCGACTTTCTTTGAGCTTTTTGTTCACAAATTGCCAGTAATCAGATTCTTTCGCCAAATAAGAGAAACCATTCTCTATACATGTGGCCGTCGGTGGTGCAATGGTTAGTGTGCGCGGCTCTTGTACATGAGATCCTGGGTTCGAACCCGGCTCTGACCACCTTCAAATTTTCTTTCGGCGGCGGTCACCTCGCATAGTGACGGCGACACTATCGAGTATCTAGCCATGAAAAAGCTTCTCAAATTACCGTTCGGAATCGGTGTAAAACTGTAGGTCCCAATCAGTGAGTGAAAACTGGAAAGCGCACAGCTCAGTGATTGTGAGAAGTTCTCCCCAGTCCCTTCATGGGATGTAGTGGGAAACCATTTATTTTTTTTATTCTCTATACATAGAACTAAGTATATTTATTTGCTCATCTATATTTGCAATTATCAAATTCCACCTAACTATCAATTTCATCTAATTTTACTTTTATCTACACTGAAAAAATGTTTTGGATAAAAGCACTTTCTTAATACAACTAACTAAAAAATAATTACAAGAAAGTACAATGGTTAAAAAAAGTACTTTCACCTATTTTTTTATGGGTTAAGCCCCGTATGCAGTTCTTGCGAAATTTTCGTAAGAAATTTTGTCATTTATCTTTAAACGAACAATTCTGTTGCAGAGAGTTGCCACATATCTCTGATTTTCATTGCAACTATTTCATTAATAGATCATATGTGCACTCCATTTTATTTTTAACGCATGTGGCATTACTTTTGTTTACTAAAATAATCATTATGTTACAATTCCGGTCCAAAACAATTATCAAACATTTGTTTTCGTCCGAAATAGCTTTGGCGTAACAACCCTGTAATTGATTTTGACTACGAAATTTTCGCAAAGAGCTGAGTACCAAGCAAATGAAAACTGAGCGAAATTTTCGGCTCATGAAATTTTCGTTATTTTTTATTTCATAAATCGAAAATTTCATAAAAACTGAATACCGGGCTTTATGCAGAAAACATCACAACGAGCAAAAACAAGTGCCCCCACTATTGAAAACAGTACTTCTGGCAAGCCTACATACATTTTGAATGAAACCGTAATTGTAACTCAAAAATCTAGTGTTGCAGTTCTGATCCTCGTACCTGAATTAGGCTAAAACCGTTCTCTTCCGCCTTGTCTCATTTTTTGACTTCCACTGTATAATTTATGTGGGGTATTAAAATTCAGAGCGGCTCACGAAAATCAGAGTGACTCACGAAAATATTACGGCTCTAGGGAACGCTTTCTGTGAGCTAATGCGTTCTTAAAGCACATCTAAATGTTGAGGTTTTGGCAACCTTTTTAATTCTTGGCCTACAGTTGGGAGAAAAAAGTGTCACACCTGTTCTTGGGATCGAAATCGTAAAATTCAGAAAACCTTTCCATAGACCGAAATTATTTATCTATTTCTTTTGAAGGGTCTTGAAAAAATTAGTTTTAAATCTCTTAAAACTCCATTATTATTAATCGACTTTCGTTGCCAAAAGAATGGCCTTTAGCAGATATGCAGGTTTTTCACTAGTTATACATTTATACTCAAGGCGCCTTCACTATATATTATATATATTCAGTATATAATATAAATGTGGCTTTTTGCGAGTGTATACACTCAAAAGAAAAAGTGAACCAAATTGAATTCCAAATGGCTTTAAATTAAGTAAAATTAAACTGCATATGGATTCAAAGAATGTTAAACTCAAATTGACATAATTTTTGATGTGTATCTATAGGCACGGGTACGGCAATCTATCAAAGTGAACACACACAAACAACACCCAGCGTTAGCGTCACATCCGTGGTTGTTATACGACAATAGTCTCTGCCTGAAAATAAGTATGATGATATTGATGTAGCGGCAGCGAACAAGCAAGCAGGTCGTCGTCGCCAAAGAGCATTGAATAGTATAGAGAACTCATGAAACGCATTGTATGACTAAAAAGAACTGGGGACATCTGGCGAATAATTCAAAAGGTATTACTCTCATAATTTTGATGTGAAACATTGAGCATTTTGAAATATTTATGTTTTTTTTTATTTTTTTATGTAATAACATTGTCGAAGTGGTGCATCTATATTGAAATATTCTATAAAGAGAATAAGACTCGTTTATGCTCTTTTACTCAGACTCGCTACTTGAGAGCGGAAAAAGAATGCAATAAGTTCTCTATTTTATTCAATACTTTTTTTCGTCGCTCTGGTTATGACAAAACAAAAACAATTATTTCAGGGAGCTAAATATTGCAGTTTATTCAGTTGTATGCCGGCATTCAAAGACGCAGGTCGTCGTCGCTCTGTTTATGACAAAACAAAGACAATTATTTCAGTGAGCTAAATATTAAAAAATGTAAGCTTTTAAGGATAATATTGTGTACGTTGTCTAATCCTGGTGCTTTGGAATTTTTGAGCTGACGTATGACAATTTTGACTTCGTCGACATTCGTAAGTGAACAGGATTCTTCGTTAATAATAGCGCTTTCTAAGTTCGTGAAACATTCATTAACCTTTTCTTCTACTGGACTTTTCATATTAGAAGAGACATTGTGTGCGTTTTCAAAATGTTGTGCCAAGAGTTGCAGCTTTTTGTTCACAGTTTCTTATTTCGTTGTGATCCAAAATAAGGGATGACATAGGTTTATTTCCACCCCCGATATGTTTACCAATTTCCCAAAACTTCTCTTTTCACACATGTAAATTAGAAAGTATGTTAGCCCAGCGGTAAATTTCTAATTATATTGATATGAAATATTATCAGCTTTGACAGTTCTCTAATAATTGTGTGTTATGTTAGCTTTCTTCTGTATTTATTTCGCGTTGCTACAAGGTGCAGTCGATTTTAAATTGCCTGTTTTGTTAAAATGATATTGAATTGTTTTCGAACAAACATTAGATATTTGTAAAACACTCGATACTCGATTCAATATTGAAACTAGTAATCTCCTCGTTGAGCACTGTTGACGTAAGAATTTGAAGTGTGAGTAATGAAGCAAACCGATTCCAGTCGGCCTTTGAGAAATCGTGGTATAATTTTTGCCTTTCATATGGGCTATTATTCACACTGATGGTAATGCGAACATGGTCTTAACAAAGCGTATCCGGATGAGTTAGTCTATCAGAAAAGTTTAATGTAGGGTTCGTGATTAGTAGGTTGATGATGGCCGATGATCGTCTGTCAACTACGTTTTGGGGTATTCTAGTATAATCGTTAGGATAATAGATATAATAATTTGAAGACAGTTGATGGTTGTATAATATATTTCCAGCGGTGTTTGACTTGTGACAGTACGAGTACCAGCTAATATGTTGAGCATTTAAGTCGCCGAACAAGAAGAATTCTCCACTAGCGGTCAAAAGATCCTAGTCACTTTCGAATTCAGTGGAATAATGGGAGGCATAGGCAGCTATAAACAAAATTTCCTTTTGATCAATCGTAACAGAAATTCAAATGTTCTCTATTAACTTGGTAGGGTATTTGTTATTGACTTTATGTTCTATGAATGAACGAATGGCGATAGCCACGCCCCCGCCGAGTGTCCTGATGCTTCTGTTTTTTTTTGTATCGAAAATTTATGTTGTGGGAGCAAATTTCTTGCAGCAGCAAAATTGCAGCATTAACTGTGGATTTAAAAAAAAGAAGAAAATAATTTGCGGAAGTCCATATTTTCCGAAATATAGGTCTCCAAAGCTTGAATGTATAATCGCGCATAACTCTGCCATTTATTATCCGATCCTGATGAAATAAATTTCATAAATCGTTAAAGTTATATTCCAGCTAGTCGACCAGGGTGGTTCAGGCAGGGTGGTTCAAAATCCCTCTGTACCTTAAGTCGATGTGTGGCAAAATCGGAAAAATCGCGAGAGTTTTTAGAAATAATTTTTTTTTTAATTTGGTGTGTAACAACAAACAGCAAAAATAAAAGACAACAACAACAATGACAAAAGACAAGAACAAAAAGTTAATTAAACCAAAAAAGTGAGGTTAAAAAACATTTTTTAAATGAGCCCTCAATGGGTTAATAAAAGGAAATATATTTATATACAGAGTTATAGAGTTTCACAAGGGCTTTGTAGTGATACATATTTCAAGCAGATCCTATGATAAATACCTGAGATATGACCGATTATATACTCAAGCTTTAAAGGCCTATATCTCAAGAAGACATAGCGCGAAAAAAAACATATTTTTCAACTCAGCGCAAAAGCCTTTACCGTTGGTGAAATTTTGATGCAGATCTTTTGCTGCTAAAATAGTTTCATGCCATGTTGTGAATTTAAAAAAGTTTCATTTTACAGCAGCAAATCTATAGATTTATCTCTCAGTAATTGGTGTAATTGCACCGATTTTGAAAATTCAGTAATGCCTTGACAATTCCAATGCATAATATTTAATCGTTTGGAATGAGAGGTATATAGCATATTTAACCATAGACATAATGACATTGAGCTATTCTGCTTTAGAGGTACAATTGCGGAGTTACGTGATGGCTCCCGTGAAAATATTGAATAATTCATCAATAGTAAACAGATCGTAGTTATTGTTCGTAGGCGGAAACGTTGGTTTATAAGCATCAGAGTAACTTCTTCTTGTGTTGAAGGACGTGCGTGCATTTGGGTGAAAATTTTGCATGCCGGGGGCTGGTGGGAAATCATTTTCATTAAATTCGATCTCATTTTGATGGGGCTTATTTGTAAAATTCCTAATCCTTCTGGATAGGTTCCGCCGTAGTGAAATATAATCTTTACTATAGATCGAATAATAAAACTAAAATAGAAGAATACGCAGTCGGTACTCTGTACGCCAATTTCGTGGCTATCTCCACACGCAATACAAATATTGAGGCGGAAACAATTCTTACCACCATGTCCGTACATGACACATTTCGTGCAAAATGCCTTTAGAAGGGTTCCTCCAGTGAACTACTATACCACAGACATGACGTATTTTTACGATTTATTTTTTTATTCGGTGGCAGGTTCTGCCAAATTCAAGCAAATGTATAGAATCATTGACACTGGATCTGGATGTATTGATCTCCCTTATGTTGGTGGGAGCAACGTTAAATCTGGTATTCAATTCACCTTAGGTAGGTAGTTGCGGAAGTCCAAATACAACAATTTTGAATAAAATGTGTTTTTCATTTCGTGCGTATAATAAAGGCATTTAGAGGTGTTTAGTTTCTTCGTAGTCATATATAACCTTCGTACCAATAGGCATTTTGTTTGAATTTGTACTCTATCCCTAGCAGTTTATTGACATTTGCGAATCAGTGTTTTTCATCGATAATTATTCGTGGGATGATAACTTTAAAGTCTTTTTCGTTCTTTTCGCCATCGCTGAACCTATCAATTATTACATCATCGTTATTATCAGCCAGAGCACTAAGGCCTAATTTTTGAGTGGAAAATCATCTGTGATTTATGATCAAACAGTATTTAAACTCTGAATTCATTTTCTAGGTTAATAGTTGATTGCTGTTTGAACAGCCAAAGTTGGGCATTTAAACTATGATCAAGTGACCATATGATTTTGACAGAAAACAACAAGAAGAACAAACGCAAAGCTTCTTTAATTGTAAATGTGAATAATTATAATCATCATCCTAGTTGAAATAACAATAAAAACGTATCATTTAACTCGTAGTTCAGTTAGAACTTCATTTCTGCTGAAATACCTTCCAATTTCATTAAATATTTTGTATTTTATCACTTTACTTTTCTTTGGAAAATGGCGACAGTTTGATGCATTGTAACGATTAGCTGATAAATGTATGGATACCGGTTATTTTTCGTGGCATTTGCCACTGTTGCCACATGGTAGTAAGATTATTTGACAAAGCACTGAAAAACTCTTTTCGTATTTAAAGTCAGATCAAACTTAAATCAATATCAACTGATTACCACTTAAAATAACCAGCTAAAAATTGGGACTAAATCGATTTCGTTTCCACATTTTCGTTTGTTTCTGGGGGTGCTTTCCCCACTAAATTTTTCGTTTCAGGACACTCATGACAACCAGTTTAATTGTACACCAGTAGTTGTAGTTGGTTTTTTTGTTATTTTAATGAGATGAGTTTTGGTGTTATATCGTAGAACAAATAACCGGGAAATAATTTACCCCGCAATCCTATAAATTCGTGTAAGTTTTTTCATTTGCAACAGTGTTTACCTCTGCAATTTTATTTCCTGAAAATGTCAAAAACTTACGGTCTTGAAAATATCGTTGAAATCTGAGTGGAAAGAAACAACATAGAGTAATACATATACATATATAGAGAGAAAATTTCTCTCATCTAACGTTTCCTTTCACACTCTTGGTGGTGAGGTCGGTGTGTAGGAACTGGTCGGCTTACACCACATTGAGTTACAAAGAATTGTTGACTTACAGCCTGTTTCTCTATCTCGAAAGAAAGCTGTCGTTCGTGTTCTGGACGAAAGAAAGTTGATTTGGGTTTCACAATCTTATCGACTCAAGTCGAATGAAAACATAAAACTTTTCAGTACAAATTTTGGTTTCTCTATTTCGAATATGCTGTCCATAGACTAATACATACCTAGCTACTTTTATTCTCTCATCTGACGTTTCATTTCACACTCTTCGGCGTAGGTTTGTGGAAATGAGAGCAATTAAATTTAAAATTAACTTACACCAGGTGGAGTTACAACAACTGTTGACGTAACTTTTTCGTTTTGGTGTAGAACTGAAAAATTTAAATGTATTTTGCACGGTATCACCCAAAAAGAGCGAATTAATAAGAGCGACAAAATAACAACGAAAGAAAAATAGGAGATAATAAAAAGAGCGAAAGGTAAAAAAGAGCGAAAGATAAAAAAGAGCGAAAGTTCCATAAATTTGATAATATATTAAATATACAAAAAATTATACAAATTATCAAAAGTATAATAATTTTCTAACTAACAAACGATAAATTTAATTTTCGCCTTTTAAATAAACCACAATATTAACTACTTGAATAAAACTATAATACTCGAATTAAATTTGGAGATTAAAGTTGTGTGCAATACCCCGTCAAAATCAATTAAGTCCCGGTTTTCGTAATCATTCACCAAGTCTTCTATTTTTTTTAGCTGTATCACGATAAATCTTTCGGCTTTTTGGTGGGTGTTGGCCTGCAATATATTGTTCAAATTTTACTTCGTTAAGTCTCTGCTCATGCTTCAGAACATCGATGAACTTCCATATAGTTGGATGACTAAATCCTAAAAGGGTGCTAAATCCTCTATTCCTCTATGCCATCCTTCCACGGAATTATTGATATTAACATTATAATTGTTGTACAGTGCTTTTAAATATTCGAAATAAAATTAGCGAAATCCGACTTATGAAATTAAAAAAATCGCGCGATTTTCTTAATTTCATAAGTCGAATTTCGCTAATTTTATTCGCTCATTTTACCTTTCGCTCATTTTTTATTCGCTCTTATTTTTTCGCTGTTTTGTTTTCGCACTTATTGGGTGGAACCATTTTGCACTTTTATCGTTGGTATGCATTTGTATTGTATTGAACATAACTAGTTTGCCACAAAAACACGAAATTCGGTTGTTGTTCCTTTGTTGGACGTTGTTTACCATTGCCTCTATCTGGTATTATTGAACCCATGTTTACACCATCCAATGTTTACTTTCCATCGTACCTATGACGTTTAATTTTTTGAGCGAATAAAAGTATATATGTATGTATTAGTCTATGGTGCTGTCACATACAAACAAACATGAAGTCAGGCGATCGAAAATTTCGACTTGGATAAACTCAATTTGAGTCGAATATGAGTTACTGCTTTTCTTTCGCTTAGCTTTTCGTTCTAGATAGAGAAACAGGCTATTAAATTTGTCATGTCGTTATAGTTAAGGACCGTGAAATTTAAACGTATTTTGTGTGTGAGAGAGAATAGTGACGTATAGAGTAACGATTTCTCTCACTAAATTTACGCCGTGGCCTGTGGACGTTGAAAATAGCTCAAACTAACAATAAAAATAAATACAAAAAAGCCCAAAATTCGTTTAAATTTCACAGTATCCATCAAAACGACATGAAAAATCTAAGGCAACAATTTTTGTAAATCCACCTGTTATAAGACAATTTACGTCAAATACCTCTCTATCGCTTCGACCGTACCATGAAGAGTGTGAACTGAAACGTCAGATGAGAAGAATGACAGTTCTATATGACAGTACTATATGTCATTTACTTTCATGTGTAATTGCTAAGTTAAATCGATTAGCTTCCACCAAAACAGGTAAAAAACTTAGCTTAGTGACGACAAAAAAACATACAAAGTGACAGAAAGCCAGCCGGTTTATCGGGATACATTGTCCTCCATTTCCTGCTGAGAGTACAGAAAATGCAACATTTTTCAAGTTTTGAGTGCAACATTCTCCGAAAATAGCACAAAACCTTTAAGTACGGTTGCATTTTTTTCACAAACGAACACAAAAAGGCAGTTTTAGGACAAAGGAACTAAATTACACGCAAACGGTATACTCCCAGAAAAAATACTGGTATTGTTCGTCAAAGTTCAATGTTTTCGATAGCTCGATGGTGAGATGCGCGGCTGGCAATCAAAACGCTTGAGTTAAAATCCCGGTCCCGGTCGGGGAAAAATTGTTACAGAAAAATTAATAATTAATGATTTAAACCCTCGCTGCATAACCCCGTAATTTGTATGGTATACTTTCAGGCGAATACAATTTCATTCCGAAAATTTTGGCAACAAATGTTCGTTCGTTGTACTTGCCACATTGGCCAATTTTTTTTTAAAAATAACTACAAATTTAATCGACACATTGCAAATGGCTTAAAAAAAAGAAAAGGAAGTTTGATTTGGTGAGATTTGAATCCAGGACCTTCACCAGCTGCCGTTTTCTAGTCGGACATGCTACCATCGTGCTAATTTTTGAGCTGAATCGTCGCGCTAAGGAACAGAGCAGGACATCACTATGTAAAAAGCGGTGGTGCAGCACCCAAATTTTCACTACCACTTAGCACGTAGTTCTGGTGGAAATTCTGGTGATTGGTATACACTTTTTTTGCTGGGTTGTAATTTCAATCTCATGGCAATCGTTGGTTTCTTATTTGAAACAACGACATTTATGCATTGGCCTACATTGAAATCCTGCATAGACAGGAAGTTGTGGATATTGATTTATTTGGTAGAGTATTATTTTGGTTGTTATCGCACTAGTAGGTGTTGCAACAATTCTCATTATGTTGAGAATTGTTGATGACAGTAAGGTGTAATAGACCTACACCTAAATACTTGAACCAAACTAATCAATTTAATTTTTTCTTGGTAAACTTAATTTGTAATAAAAATTTGTTTAATAGAAAATAATCTACACACTAGAAAAAGTCACAAAGTAAACGTCTTGAAAACTTTGATATGTTTTATGGTGGTTCCGAAAATATTTTCGCTATAACTTCACCTCTATAATGCTAAATCGTGTTTATAAAAACTACGAAAATATCGGTTTTTTATATCTTTCTAATTTATTTATCCACATTGACCTAAAAATTTGTCACACATTGAAAGTATATAATGTATAATATGCGTCATCAAATTTGAAAACCCTTTCCATGAAATATAGGAATTATTTTGCCGTTTTTAAATTTTTATTTCGACAAAATTAATGACAAATTTTGTCCAAAGTTATAACATTCACTACTCTCTCATTCCCCTACTTTGTTTCAATTCAAATCAAATATCTAGAAGTTCGCCACCGACTAGCGTCTGACTAACGACTTCTTATTTATAACACCTCCTGTGTTCTAAACTGTGTACAACGAGTGGCTACGGAGCGAACAAATACATACTAACATTTGACGAACAGCCGTCCTTTTACTAAAAACAATCACGATTATCTGGGTTGCATTTGGGTAAAGCAGGCGTGTGCATATGAACGAGTATCTTGGCCAGTAGATACTGTTACGGATCCTGTTACGAATGGTACTTTGGAAAATATAATATATAGAGTTAACTAGAGTAACGACTTCTCTAAGTAAATGAGATTAGGCTTGGTTGCATATGGGCATTGTATGTTAAAAACGATTGCTTTAATAATACACAATGCAACAATGCTCAAATTTAAGAATTTATGAAATAAGGCCTTTTGTTATCTCCTTTCCGCCACTGGGTAGCAAAATAAATGCACATGTGCATGTCAATATTAATGCGAATACGAGTGTGAATGCTAATCCGCATCGAAGAGCGCGTCTGCGAATACCAGTGGCGGTAGGGACAGTCATTGTTGTTGTTCTTCCTTTTAATATTCTCTGCCTCAGTGCCATTATTTGGTTTTATAATAGCGGAAACCCAGTGAAGAATGTGGCAAAAGGAAATTACAGTCAACTACGGTTGCACAATTTACAATGAAAGTAAAAGTCCAATGTCACTTTGAAAAGGAAATGGTTGACGAAAAAAAAACGAAAAAGTTCAAATGTAATAAGATATAAGATATGTTGAGGTTAAACGGTTCACATTTTGTTTTACTTTCACAGAAATATTATGAATGATTAATACAGTGTGCGAGGTGTCAAGTGTTACCAATTCAAATCGTTATAGATTTTGAATTTATGGTTACATTTTATTGGAGGACGTAAAATAGAGAACAAAATTTAAATTCAATAATTGTGTTTATCTTCCTGACGAAGCTACCCAATGGGCAGCGAAATATTGGAGAATAAAATTATTTGAAAAAAGACCAAACGTTCGGACATTTTAATTTTGAAAATAATATAAATTTATGTTAGTTTTACAATATGTCCTTATTTATCCTTATTTTGGAAATATTTTCTTGTGTGTTTTGCTTGCGATATTTTTCGAACACTTGCATAGTGGGAAATTCTCCATTATAATGAGTTTTCGTTTGTTGTTAGTTTGATGAATTTTTCAATAGCATTGTTCTAAACAACCGCTGATGAATATGTGTGACTAGATCTGAAATAGCTATACGGTTTTCCAGGAGCATTTTGCAAAACTTCTGTTTATATTAATAGAGATATCGAATGGTCTTGAACTTGAATAATAAATTAAAAATACAGTGCCAGGAAAAAGGCCGAACAAATAAAAATCATCCCTGATATATTCTTATTCAGTTTATTTATTTGAATTTTATTGACCGATATTTGTTAGTTTTTGGTTAATGTATGAGAAATTCATACTACAAGTCATGAACATTTTTCTAATTGAAAAATGGTTAGTTTTTGTTGGAAATAATAGACAATTCAGTTCAACACACACTCACTGGCCTAACTAGTTTAGACAGTAAGACCGATCCAATCAAAGAGTTGCAAGCAGCATATGGCGTTTTAAAATTCGCAATCCATTATTGTAGGCGGGCTTTCGTCCAACTGCTAATACTGTTGTAGGTTTTTATTCAGACATGGGAATCAACAATTTTTAGACTGAAAAAAATATAGAGGGTTGGCATCCGGAGACCTTTAAGAGCTACGGGTTAGCCGAAATGAAGTTTGGAACGTTGGTGGTGTAATGGTAGTATGCGCGGCTCTTGTGGATGAGAACGTGGGTTCGATCCTTACTCTGGCCACCTTGCGTTTCTTTCGACGGCGGTCACCTCGCTTAGTGACACCAACACTATCAAGTATTTGGTCATGAAACCTCTTCTCAAATTACCGGTTAGAACCGGTATAAAACCGTAGATCCCAATCAGTGAGAGCAAATTCAGAAAGCGAACAGTTCACTGGTTGTGAGAAGTTCTCCTCAATCTCTTCATGGGATCTAATCGGGGAACCTTTTAGGATGTTTTTGAAACGGTATTGGTTCATACATGTCCCAAGCGACGAGCCATATCTTGTTGAAACTTATATGGTATTGTGTCGAAGTGGTTTTTGATAAATTGGTAGTAAATTCACATTTTACGACCGATTTCACTTTAACACGAAGCTCCAGAAATACAAGTGTATACAATATCATTTGACCAGATTTTTGAAGAAGCCGAACCTTCAACATATTTTAGCCATGCAAAATAATTAAAGGAAAACATTTAAAGAAATTGCATAACATGTGTTGATTTTTTTACAAAAAATATTGTAAGACAATATACAAATCTCTTTTATTGGAAGGAAATTTATTTTCCCCACAAACAAAATTTGAGTCAACCAAAATTATTTCGAGGAATTTATTTACTGCAATTGGAATTTCAAAATTTATTGTGAAACGAAAAACGTTTCATACCCAGTTGGAAATTTTGTCTTAAAGGCATTGTCATGTCACTAGTTTGGACTTACTTACTTAGCCGGTCACGAACATCCCCGGTGGGTCACGGACCCTACAAAATGAAGATAAGATATTTCGCCAACCAGTTTGATCTTTTGCCTTATACTTGATATAACCTCATATGCTATGGATAAAAGGCTTATTCTACGGTAGTTGGCACAGAGACTCTGGTCACCATTTCCAAATATGGGACATAGTATACTGAGACTCCAATCGCCGGGCATGCATTTATCTAATCAAATTTTGCTAATGAGGTGATGCGTGCACCTTATCAGCTCATCACCACCAGCCTTAAACTGCACCGCCGGTAATCCATCGGCTCCTGCGGCTTTGTTGTTCTTAAGCCGGGCAATAGCTGTTCTGACCTTGTCTTGGTTAGGAGGGGGGCAATCGACGTCGTCGTCCAAATTTAGATCGATTGTCTCGTCATTGGATATCTCAGGTACCAATGATCTCTCCATATTCCCAAAATACTCTGCACTTCTGCGATGAGATTTCCGTACTTGTGTTTATAGAAGGTGGGGCCCTGAACCATGTCTATTAGTTCCGTTTTTGACTTTTTGGTAGAATTTTCGGGCTTCGTTCTTCCTTCTGTATGACGCGCTTTCTCCACTGCCGTTTCCTACGCCTAAAGAGACGGTTTACCTCCTTTCTTTTCTCCCTATATCGCTCAGTCGCAGCTCGCGTTGCAATTGACTGAAGCATTGCCATGCGTGCAGCGTTCATTTCATCATTTGCAATGCGACACTCTTCATCGTACCATGGCTTGTTGCGAAGCGCTTTTTCAAAACCAAGTACGGTTGTTGCGAAAGTTTTCATAGAGTCGGAAATGGGTTTCCACTTCAGGCTCGTCATCGGGAGGTGTGGGTTCTGTGTCAAAAGTTGCGAGAGCTTCCTTGACTAGGCTGTGGCTACCTCTGGTAATTTCAGTTTTCCGAAGTCTAGCTTTCTCTGCGTCTGGTTTCGTACGATTTTCCCTCTACTCAATCTTGTGTGAATCTTTGCTGCTACCAGGTAGTTATCAGGATTGATGTTATCTCCTCTAATCCCTCCTACATTAATCATACTAGATTAGTGCCTTCCATCAATTAGCACGTGATCAATTTGGTTTTGACTTAGGTGGCTTAAATTGTGAAGGGACTGACAATCTATGTAAGACCATCCTACTGAATTGTCAGCATTATGTCATGGCTGACTGTTACTAAAGCCAATGCTGAATGTCTATAGAGGAAGTCTTTATCATTTGTCGACTGAAGTCATTTGTGTGGATTTGAAGTTTTCAAAAAATTTCAAAGTTAAAAATTTATATTTATTTGTATGTCATATATCGTACGTTTTAGAATTTATTTCAAAATTACTTGAAAATGAGGAAGAGATAATTTTCATTTGCAGGAACTCATATGTATGAATGCCGAGGTTAATAAAGGGTTTTTCAACAGAGACGCTACAAAAGTAAATCGATAGGGACAGCAAACGACGCCATATTTTTTCCCGCTCTTTTGACATTTCTCTTCAGTAAGGTTTGCCATTTCATTAGGGAAAGATATACGAGCCAACAACGAGTCGAAATTATTAAAATTTACTACCGAAATTTGGAGTCAGTGGCCTCAACTTTAAGAGGCCTCAACAATCAGCGATGAGGCTCATTTCTGGCTGAATGGCTTCGTCAATAAGCAAAATATGCGTTATTGGTCAGACAGCAATCCACACGTAATCCATGAGTCACCATTGCATCCCGAAAAAATTACGGTTTGGTGCGGCTTATGGGCCGGCGGCGTCATTGGGCCGTACTTCTTCCATGATGATCAAGACCTGCACATTACTGTGAATGCGAAACGCTACCGTTCGTTCAATGATAACCGAATATTTTTGGCCCCAATTGGATAATATGGACTTGGAGGACATGTGGTTCCAACAGGACGGCGCCACAGCGAATGCCACAATCAATTTATTGGAAACCAAGTTTGGTGAACGTGTTATCTCACGAAATGGCCCAGTCAATTGGCCGCCTCGGTCGTGCGATTTGACGCCGTTAGATTATTTCCTGTGGGGCTACGTCAAGTCTATGGTCTATGCCAACAAGCCAGCGACGATGGATGAACTTCGTACGAATATCGAACGTGAAATCGCAGTATCGGCCGATTTATGCTTGAAAACCGTCGAAAATTGTTTTCAGCGTCTGGACTTCTGCAAGCGTGCCCGTGGTGGCTATGCAAAAGAAATCGAATTCCATACATAATGGCATCGAACGTACTTTCACAGGAATAAAGAATTTCATTGGTATCTAAAACCGGTTTTGTTTTATTTAAAAAAACTTTTGTAGCGCTCTTATTGAAAACCCCGTTATTACGATATCATCAAATCTTCTACCAGATATTATTTAATTCTCGTTCAAGCAGACCCAATACATAAACTTAGATTAAAATAAAGTAAGTATTTAGAAGATAACACATGAGCACAGCATCTAGTGACGTATTGACTGACAACCTGACCCACTGGTGAATAGTGACTTAAGGACGTCTTGTGTACATGTCATGTGGTGATCACAACTATTGACAAACTGCGGACGATGCCTGCTGACTTTTTACCAAGTGTATGAAAATGTCAGGGGGTGGCATGAAGCTATTTGTGTGGGAGTGGATCGGGAAGTCATCAGGGAATCTGACATGAAATTTGGGTGTCGATTAGAAAACTAGCATTTTTATTTTTTTGTGTTGTATTTTAAAACTGTTGTGCACCCATAATTACATTTTTGATATGGGTTAACAACAAAAGGATTATTATGCAAATTATGCTGAATGGGTTTCATTTTGAATTGAAGCAAAACCTTCCCAGTTGGAAATTTTGTCTTAACGACATTGTCAGTAGCATTTCCTTGGTACTATGTCAGTAGGTGATGACAATTTATATTGCCTTAGGGGACATAAATTGTGAATGGGCTGACAATCTTTGGGAGACCGTCTTACTGATTTGTCAGCACTATGTCGTGACTGACACTAATGACAATGTTGCATGGCGATGTAAGAAGTCTTTATCAATTGAAGCCTCTGGTGGAAGAAGGAATTTTTTTCAAAAACAATTCCTTCTTTTAAAGTTTGCATGGTATCTGATTTTAAAAAATTTAAAAAAAATTTTAAAATTTAATTTTAATAATTTAAATAACAGATGTTAACTTTTTCTTATCTATAACAACATCAGATACCATGGAAACATTAATAGAAGAAGGAATATTGTTTTTGGAAGAAAGTGAGTTAACACCTTCTTTCACCAGGGGCTTCAATTGTCAACTGCCAGTCATGTGCATGAGTTTTCAAGATTTTCCAAAAAACTTCAAACTGAAATAGTTATATTTATTTGTAATTATGAAATCGATTTCATACATTTTTAGAATTTGTTTCAGAAATGTTTGAAAATTTCTAAAAGAATAGGCACATTTTCATGTCATTATGTATTATGTAACCCTCTTTTTATCATGTTTTCTTTCAGATTTCAATTAATTATCGGTCAGCATATCAGATACATACACATTAATTTTAGTAAATAACCATCTAGAAGAGGACCACATGCAAAACATTTAATGACGTCTTGACTAATTGACCCCCTGATGAATAGGTACTCAAATTCGTCTTGTGTACTATCAGGTGATCACAACTATTGACAAACTGCGGAAGATTTCTGCTGGCGTTTGATCAAATGTTTGAAAATGTCAGGGGGAGTCGTCAAGTTTTTTGTATGGGAGCGGATATGGCAAGTCAGCAGGAATTCTGACATGCCACGTCTTAGTCACTGATTATGTCTTAAGGAAATTTTCAACTGGATTATAGTATCATTAGTTTGTTACACTCTAAATAAAAATTTATGTTGGTACTTAGTTAATTAATTGGTGTCAGACAACCAAGGTGGTTAGCGACCAGCATACTTTATTTCTACAACTGGCCCATCTATCAATCGCATATCAGACAGTTCAATGGTTCCTGTGACCAAGAAGCCATATATGGTGGATGGACGTCGAACTGCTTGGCTATTTCAATTAGAGATGCGCCGCCGCCGTTGTATGCAGTTCTTGAAGTCGGGGATACAAATAGCAGAGATTTTATAGCAGCCTGGCTGTCAGAATATGATGACAGAAGATGATGACGTGTCGTCTCAGTGACTCTACAATGGTCTGCTCTAAATACCTTATATAACTTTATGTGTCCGTTCCAGTCCTGCCTGTCCGGGCTATGAGTGAAATTATTTCTCTCAACGGTAGAAGTGAGTGTCACCTGTATTGTCGCAGATCCCTTAAAATTGTGCCATGACCACAAGGGCTGGGGATCCATCACGATGAATGTCTTCGGCGGATTGCCGATGTTACAGCCATTTGCCTTCCCAGCAAATCTAGTGGTAACACGATAAATCCCAAAACCCTATGTACATTCTGGAAAAAATGTCCCCAGCAACATATTTCAGGAACCATGTACATGTTTGCAAGCAGTGGTTTCATGGTTTCATGCCATAAAACGAGCCCGTATGGTAATCAATTGTGACGGCGCCCATTTAACCGATATCATCTTCTCAACATAACCAATAAAATACTAAAGGTTCAAATAAACATAATCAAAAAACAGAGTCGATGTTTTTCATTTAGAAAAAAAATGAGAGCCAAACAACATCGGATAAGAAGTGAAACACCTTGTAAAACAACATCCAGCGGATTTCCCGAACCATCTCGTAGAAGCGCCATCTATTTCTTCCTTAGCGAATTTATCAACCGTTCGTGGTGAGAAAGTAAACGCCAACCTTTCAACTTACAGCCATGATCGGCTTTTCATTATCCTTAAGCTTCACTAATCTGACAAACTGTTGTAGCCAGGAGGTGTCGATGCAACAGCTGTTCGACTGGTCAGTTGGATGCAAATGAGCGATAGATGACTGGAATCAATTAGGGTTGCTCAGTGCATTGTCACACACACGCAAAAATACATTGAACGCAAAGTAGAAGAGAGTATTTTTATTTTTGTAGCATTAAAATGAAGGAAAAATGGGATAAAACGTGGAAAAAGCCAAAGCTTATGAAGCGTTAGTGTAAAATTATTTATATGACTTCCAACTTAAACTGAAGTCGTTTGAAACAAAGTCTTTTTAATTCGCTATGAAGACTTCATCTGTTCCAGTGACTTTCCTCGGCTTCTGATCAAATATACTGAAAGAAAGAAAACGTTTGTAGGTATTTTGTCGCAAAAACAATTATTTTGCAACGAATACTCAATATTACCTGCAAAAGTTGTATTTTTCGTCCCAATACAAATTATATTTTAGCGAAATGTTTTTTTATTTGCGGCAAACATTTCAAGTTTTACAGGTAACTTTGAGTATACGTTGGTTGGTTGGTTGAAAAGGCTGCAAGACAGCACGCTGTCTAGCACACTTAGGCTAAAGAACCCCATTGTCAACTACAATAGCAACTACTGACTGGTCGTCTAGCCATTTTGCCCTTTCAATGAATTTGTCTATAAGACCTACAGGCATATCCTGTAGGGATACGGTGCTAACTAAATGTGTTTCGAATGTCCTACTTCTCAGTCCTCTCAGAGCAGGGCAATCCAAGAGAAGGTGTTTCGTCGTTTCCTCGTCCTCTTCCATGCAGCATCTACAGAGAGTGGAGTTTCTATGTCCCAATCTTAGGGCGTGTTCTCCTGCAAGACAATGTCCCGTAAGTGTTCCTATCATTGTGGATAACCTGCCTCTCGGCAAGTTAAGTAGTTGCCTAGTCCTCTTCCTGTCCACCTGTGGACAGAGGACCCTGGCTTGTTTGCAAGTTGACGTAAGTCTCCACTTGTCCTTGAACATATTATCGGCCCACTGCCTGATCTGCAAACGGCAGGTAGAGATTGGAATACTAACACTTTCTTTTGCCGGAAGAACCTGCGCCGTAGTGCCCTGTCTAGCTAACGCATCCGCTACGCAATTGCCTAGAATGTCGCTGTGTCCCGGTACCCAGATGAGCCTTATGTCAAAATACTCTGCCATCACCCTCAGTGATGAGTGGCATTCTTTCACCGTCAGGGACGTAGCAAACATGTCTTCCTGGGATTTTATGGCAGCCTGGCTGTCTGTGTAGATACATATTCTCCGGAGGGTTGTGACACTACTTTTCAGTAGTTCAGCAACCTCCAGTATGGCGGTAATTTCCGCCTGAAATACACTACAGTGATCAGGCAGCTTGAAGGAGATATTTACATTTAGGTCCGGTGAATGGACCCCATAGCCTACTTGCTCGTCCAACTTTGATCCATCCGTGAAAAATCTGATACTACTGGTATCCCCGTCCAGTGACTTTTTGGTAGAAGGTAGGGGATACAGTAGTCCGTTTTTACGGGAATAGAGTTGATCCGGTGTTGTAATTCAGCGTGTCCGGAATGCCGCGATATCAAAACGCCACAATCCCTGATTTTCTCCAGGGATGTAGCGGCTGCCGATTCGGCCATGATATCAGGAGTACAAATGTTCAGGATAGCACTAAGTGCAGTACCTGACGTCGTGCCCATTGCCACACTTACGCTAATCAGTGCTGATATTCGAATTTTCATCAAGGAATTCAAAATATACTTCTTTTGGAGGGACCTCCACCAAACTACCATGCCACAGAGTAGTATTGGTCTGACTATTGCCGTATAAATCCACATGGTGATCTTAGGAGACAGTCCCCAGCGCTTTCCTATCGCCCCTTTACAGCAGTAAAGAGCAACAGACGCCTTTTTCACCATTCGGTTTCCAAGACAGTTTTCAGTCGAGAATTATTCCCAGATACTTGACCTTTTCCGTCAACTGTAATTGCACCCCATTAACTTGACGGCAGTTCAAATACGGGCATTTTATATTTCCGAGAGAACAAGATAAGCTCGGTTTTAAGTGGGTTAAGTGATAGTCTGTTGTTAGAGGTCCAGTTCAAAATCAGACTAAGTAGGCTGGTTGTACGAATGCTAAGTAAATTGAGGTTTCCACCCGTACAGATGATAGCAATATCATCGGCTTAGGCAAAGACCTGGCATTCGGCCCTGTCCAATACTAGAAGCAGTTCATTGACCGAAGTTAACTATAATAGTGGAGACAGAACTTCCCCCTGCGGTGTCCCCCTGTTAACGTTCCTAGCAATTGTAACAACACCCCATTCAGCTTTGACGGAACTATCCACCAGAAGCTTCCCAATTAGGCGTGTCACTAAGCTGTCGACTCCTAGATTCTGTAACGACCTAAGAATCGCAGAAGGTTGAATGTTATTGAAGGCTCCCTCGATGTCCAAGAAGGTCCCTAGAGCGAAGACCTTATACTCAAGAGAGTTTTCTATTATGCTGACTATAGAGTGGAGAGCCGTCTCAGTTGACCTGCCCTTGATATAGGCATGCTGAGAACTCTATAGTAGATTCTGTGGAATAATACTTCGAACGTGAATGTCCAGTATACGTAGAAAAATATATATTTTTGCGACAAACAACCTAAAAATATTTTTTTCTTTTGTATTTGATCAGACAGCAAACGACAAGCTGGTTTTGAGACTCCCTTACACATATTTATATTCCGGCAAATTTATAGTTATCACAATATTTGTTTTTGGCATTTGCCATAAAGCCAGACGATTTGCAGCCTCACGTGAATGAGCTACGTAATTGTTTTCTGCCATAAATTTTTTATGACGTAGAGGTCACCAAATGCCCATTGACGTACATAAGTACGTCTTTAAGATATTAACATGATTTGCTCGCTGGGATGCAAATCATTTAAAATCGCATAAAAGAGTGTATTCATTATCATTGTTCATTTCTATCTTTGTGTTAGATTTTTATTAGAATTTTTATAAATTAATAATATATGTTCAACAAAGTATAACAACACATTCATACGTCTATGTATGTACACATGGATGTACATACGAGGAATAAGGTGTTCACATACACATACGTGTTGAATACATTGTAAATGAGCAGAAGTGTTTTACAAAGTTCTAAGCCCCAGAACCACCACGTCTAATACCTAAAGTTTTAGTGCGATGGGTAATGGGGAGGGCTGTATAATTTATTGAGTGAGTACTTGGAATAATGAATTTGTTTACAATTTAATATAATTAAAAAGTTTATCTTTCATTTGTACGGAAACCATCAGATAATCACAATTTTCATGAGATCTTTTGATGGTGATATACTTTTGGCACAACCCACGTATGTGCACATGCATAAGGGAAACAAAGTGTTTCTGATATTTCAATTCCATATCAAGAGACAGATCTGACATTGAATGTGAATGCACATTTTAAATATTTGCTAATTGCCTTAATAGATCTGATAAAGTATTAGTTTTCAAAATATTTACATACTTACATGTGCGAAATTATTTATTAAAATGTCATTAAATCGTTCGTCATGTTTCGAATCTTTCTAAGCTGTTTCGAAACTGATGGAACAACATATTGTATTACAGGGCGCATTTCCTTATTAGCAACATTATTGTTACACGTATTTTGTACACGCTGAAAAATCTGTATTTTTTTGTTGTTTGGATGCAAACATTACGTGTTTGTAGATTGTCGCAAATATACTATATTTGTGTACAAATATGTTGTGTTTGCTATTCAATATAACATGTTTGAGACACAATGATTAATAGGTAATAGGGTAGCCATTCCATTAATCATTATTCAGTTAATCGATTAATCGTGCTATAAAATTAACCGAACATTTTAATAATTAAAGTTTAATCGATTAATAAAATATAAGTACGTGTTTATGGCAAGCAGTCCGTCTTGAAACACTCCTGTAATGTGGCAACTCATATGACAACGATTTGCGAACAAATTTTATAACTTTACACACATTTCGAACAGATTTGATAGTTTGTTGAGAGAAAGCGTCGCACAGTGCTTTGGCTCATAGACATACATAAAACAAATTGTCTCAAAATTGGTTCATTAAATTGGGTGTTCATTAAAACGGGTCTGATGAAATTTCAAGACCCACTCGTCACTTTGTATGGGGGTATCAAAATACCTGGTCCTATTCTGTTCAATCTATATAGAATAAGGATAATAGTCAGAATATAAGGTTTTAGAAAATTTTTGTAAAAATTAATGAATCCAATAGGATGTTATAGTGTGATATAGTTTCGGAGTGACCCTACCCTTCGTATGGGTGATACCGGGAAGGGTGGCACTTTGGGTATAAACTTTGAGATTTTTCCTATTTTTCATGTTGGTGCAGCAACTACGATTTGTGAATTGTACCTACATATAATTTATACTTTATAATGAAGTTGCTTTTGTTACGTTTTGTTTTGTTTTAATAAATGTGCCGACTACAATGTTTGAACACTGTTTTCTTTTTTTTTTTTGTTTTATTTTATTCAAATAATCGAATAATTTGATTGCGTTTTGTTCGGTTAATTATCAGATTGAAGTTGCTTTTGTTACGTTTTGTTTTGTTTTAATAAATGTGCCGACTACAATGTTTGAACACTGTTTTTTTCTGTTTTATTTTATTCGAATAATCGAATAATTTGATTGCATTTTGTTCGGATAATTATCAGATTGAAACTTACGATTAACGATTAACCGATTAATCAGAAAACCCGATTAAATGGTTACCCTAATAGGTAATATACAGGGTGTTCCAAAAACTTTCCGAAAAAATGTTTATGAATATTTTTTGTTCTAGCACCACTGTTCTAACGGCTACCGTTTTCGAGCTATAGCGTCTCAAAAAATAATGCAATAATAATACCACAATCTCAGGTGTTTAGAATTTTAAAACATCACAAGCTCCATCCGTATCACTACACACCGGTACACTCGTTGCACGAAGGTGATTGTGAAAAGCGAATTGAGTTTTGTACGTTAATGTTGGCGAAAGATACACACAAATGAAAACTGTTTGAAAAATATTGTATGGACGGATGCATCCATATTCAACCGAGAAGGTATCACAAATTTTCATAATTTACATTTTTACGAGCAAGAAAATCCGCACAAAAAACTGCAAACAAAGCACCAAACCCGTTTTCGTCTCAATGTTTGGGCAGGCCTCATCGGAAATTGCGTTATAGGCCCCCATTTCTTACCAGATCGGTTAAATGCAACATTGTACATGGATTTCCTCCAAAACGAACTTAGAGACGCTCTCGATAATTTTCCATTAGCAACATTAGCTGGAATTACTTTTCAGCAAGACGGTTGTCCCGTACACTCTAGCATTGTAGTCAAGAACTTGTTAAACATTAGTTTTGGTACAAATTGGATTAGACACAATGGACCAATCAAATGGCCACCGAGATCTCCGTATCTAACACCGTTAGATTTTTATGTTTGGGGTCGGGCAAAAGAGCTCGTTTACAATGAAGAAATAATTTCATGCAATCAACTTAAACGCAAAATAAAGGAGGCCTTTCAAACCATTCAGGAAGAAATAACGTTGGATGTTACTACCGCTGAAATTAGGCGACGATATGTAAAATGCACCACCATGCATGGCTCTCATTTTGAGCATTTGTAAAAAAAATCAATCTTTGATACCCTCCACCTTAGTGTTAACCAGCAAAATATTAAATTTTAAAAAGGACTTTTTTCAGAAAATGTACTTTTTTAAAAAAATAAAAATAAGCTTAAAAATAAAAAGCATTTTTTGAAGAACTGTTAAAAAAAAACAAGCTGGGACGAGAGTTGAACCAACAACCCTCAGACTCCAACGCGCAAACCTTTACCCATCAGGCCACAGCGACCTTAGATGAAGTGTGACAAAATTCATATAAATGTATGAACACATGAAAGTAGATCCAAACATTCTAAAGTACTTACCTATTATAAAGAACAACAAAGATTTTCAACATGGAAATTCACCACACGGCAAAGGAGTAGTAAAATTTTATGAGTTTTTTTACGTTTCGCTGATTTTCAATACCAAACTGCTTAGGAACATTCTGGCCAAAAACCAAACCGCGTTATCGCCGATTGAAGTCGTGAGAATGTTTTCAACAGACGGACAGACGGACATGGCTATATTGACTCCCGTTGTTATAAGGATCAAGAATATATTTACTTTATGGAGTCGCAAAGCCTTATTTCTATATGTTACAATCAGAATGACAAACTGATATATACCCTCTATCACTTGCAGTGGAGGGTATAATAGAGAAAAATTTTTTTTTTAACAATTAATTCAAAGAAAATTTATTTAAAAATTGAAAGTTGTTCTTGAAATTTAAGAAATGCATTCACCAATACATTTATCTTTGAGATTCAATAACTCGAAGACGGTAGGGGTTAGAACAGTGGCGCTAGAACAATAAATATTCATATTGATCCAAGCTATCGCGCATTTAATTTTTTCGGAAAGTTTTTGGAACACCCTGTATGTTTTTGAGACCCACATATGGCTTTTTTGTCCAAAACCGCTAAAATCAAATAACAGACAGCCAACAAAGAAACATAAATGCAGCAGTTCTTTATTTCATGAAAACACACTGAACGGAAAAGCATCGTCACACGGATGAAAATGTTCATCACCCCAACAACTTTTGTCATCGAAAGTGAGCTAACGTAACGTTTCATTCCCGCTATGAACATGTGTTCATCAACTGCAAATTGTTCCTTGCTGTGGTGAAAGTATGGTTGTTGCTGCAAGGAATTTGCTTCATTATTGCAACGAATTTGTTTCGTTGCTGCAATGAATTTGTTTCATTGTTGTAATGAATAGGTATCGTTCTTGCAAGAAATTTGCTTCATTTCTGTAATGAATTTGTTCCTTGCTGCTATGAATTTGTTTCATTAGTGCAACGAATTTGAGTCATTGTTGTAATGAATATGTTTCATTACTACAATGATTTTGTTTCATTGCAGGAATGAATGTTTTGAAGTGTGTATGAAATTATTTATTGACAATTGTACATAAATATACTGTTAGTATTACATTGCAGGTGTTTTGATAACAATTTTTTAAATTTTTGTTTTCGAAAATCTATTTTAAGAAGAGAAGATTGTGGTAGTCGAGGGGTTGAGCGTTACTGTGGCTGTCATATTCAGGTCCAGCAATTAAAAACCTATACAAAGAATTTACTGTTAAGATTTCTACTAAAGATATGAACATATCTATGCCTGGACTTACCATGAGTATGCTTCACTCCTTTAACATACAACCACATCATTGTTTTGTTAAATCATGAAATTGTTGTTGTGTTGAGGGTTCTGTCGTTCAATTGTAGCGCCACATCTCCCCGTCATTAAGCCAGTGATCGCTCTGTAAATATTTCTTTCAACTGCTCTTTTATTTATTTTAACCAAAATTTTTAAAATTTCGATTGGATTCATTTGACTGTACATTGAATTGCTATTTTTTATGTTCGTCGTACTTGAAACACTTTGTTTCTTTGACTTCTTCGTTTCCAGTGACTACGACTGCCCGCACAAATGTATGTATGCCTTTCGTTTTTTTTCTGAACCCAAACACCAACACAACGAAACAGGCGCGACCGAATTATGATTAAAACACAAAAACATGAACAAATGGTCAGTTACATATTTCGGGGTAGTTTTTCTGGTATCGATGCGTCACTTTCTTTGCTGTCGTGTTGCTCCTTGCATTCTCTTTATTTATCTATTTGATTTATACATTCGCAAGTTACTCAAACGATCACAGCAAACATATAATTTCACACAATTTAGTTTTCACAATAAATGATTATTACTAAGTAATATAACTAATTAGTCTGTTTTAAAAAATCTATTTAAATTATTCCGGCGGAGAAATATGTCTACCACTTTCGATTGTTGCAATGGAACTGATTTAAGATGTGTACGTGACCCACCACTCACGCTCACCATTTTCTCCTGCTGGCCTCTATTTTACGCTCGCTCATTTTTTCGACTGCTTCTCTCTCTATGCCATCATAAAAATTAGTTTCGTTACAATAACGAAATTGTTTCGTCAACTAAAAATTTTGACAAACCTCCAGAATAAATAAATAATAAATGTAAATTATAAAAAGTTAGAGATAAACCAAATATCAGTAGTTTAAAACCCATGCCTTTACTTTTTTTTTAATTTTCAAACCATTTTTTACAAAATTCAAATTAAATAAAATTGTTGCAGGATCAACAAGTAAGTTCTTGCAGCAACGAAATGAGAAATTTTCAAAGAAGTCAAGTATAAAATTTTTCGTTGCAGCCACTACCAAATTGTCGGATATATGACACTTTTCACTACAGCAACGTAAAAACATTAATGAAAATGTTTCACTCATGCGACGAAGCGTTTTTCTTTCAGTGTAGTTGTGGCAAACATGTACATATTTTCTGCAATATGTTGCTGGGGCAGATATTTTTCAGCGTGTATGGAATGATTATTATCATTAGACTTATGAATAAGGGTCATTCTTCGTAATAGAACACCGCTTCATAAAGGCATGGTACAATTTTATGGGGTCTGCGGCAATCCAGAGGTGGATCCACGTTTACATTTCAAAGAAATATCCCAGGCAGGCAGGATGACTGTAAGGGACACCTATCAGGCACTACACGCTGAAAAATCTGTCTATTTTTGTTGTTTGGGTGCTAATATAAAGTGTGTTTGGAGCTTGTCGCGAATATAATATACTTGTGTCCAAACATATTGTATTTGCTATTCAATATTACTTGTTTGAGAAGCAATGATTAATATATTAGAATATATGTTTTTGCCACCCATATATATTTATGTTTGTGATAATACAGCTGTGTTTGTTGCACTGTCTATGCTCTCTCGAGAGCAAGAGAATAAAAGAGCAACAACGAGAGAGTTTATCTTGTAAGTGTTTTTCTGTATTTTTGCATTATTCTCTCAGTCAGTGAGTCATAAATATTCCTGAATGTACGTGCAAATTGCAGATGAAGTCAGTGTTTCTTGTTAGGCTGATGTATTTCGTTTTAGTTTCATGTATTCAATCGTCAACGCTTCATCGGACAGAGGATATCAAAAGCGCAAGCTCGGACGCTTAAATGGTTTGTGATGTTACTTAGGTTTTTGTGTATGCGTTTCGCATATATGTATGTGCGCTACTAAAGTGAGAAACGATTTTGAGGAAAGAAACTGGAAAGGACAACAACATGAAGCCCTTTGTCTGGCCGAGCCTTTACTGAGCAAATCGGAACGGCGGACCAGTTGTGAAATAAACGTTTGGCTTGCATGACCTAGATTTGTATATAAATATATTATTTGTGTACCAATGCATAGTGATAACCACTTACTTACTTAACCGGTCTCGGACAACCCCGGGGGGTCAGGGACCTTACAAAACGAAGATAACATATTTCGCCAACCAGTTCGATCTTTTGCCTTATCTCTCCAGTTGGCAATACCAAGTGTACGCAGGGATTCGTCAACCTGATCCCTCCAGCGGAGTCTTGGTCTTCCTATTTTTCGTCTTCCTTCGAGTTCGGTTTCGAAAACCCTTCTCGCTGGTTCATCTTCATCCATTCTACTGACATGGCCTAGCCAGCGCAATCGCGTTATCTTGATCCGCTTAACTATGTCAATGTCAGGATAAAGCTCATACAGCTCATGATTCATGCGTCGCCGATACTCGCCGTTGTGCACTATAGGGCCATAAATTTTTCGGAGTATTTTTCTCTCGAAGACTCCTACAGATGTTTCGTCTGCTTGCGATAGGACCCAGGATTCTGCGTCATAAAGCAAGACAGGTTGAATGAGAGTCTGGTACAGCTGGACTTTTGTTACTCGAGAGAGGGCTTTATCTCTAAAGTGCTTGCTTAGCCCAAAATAACATCTATTCGCAAGCACAATTCTCCGCTTGATCTCAAGGCTGACGTTGTTGTTTGTGTTCACGGCAGATCCGAGGTATATAAGTTCGCCCTGTTCGTTGAAACCATTAATTTTGTCTTGCCCTCATTCACCGTCAGACCCACTTTTGCTGACTCCTTCTCAATTCTCGAAAAAACCGCAGTAACTTCTCTAATTGTGCGCCCAATGATATCTATATCATCAGCATACGCGAGCAGCATGTGACTTTTGCTGCTGATGGTTTTATTCATGTTGACTGCAGCTTTTCTCATAATGATCTCCATTAAGATGTTAAAGAGATCGTACGATAGGGTGTCGCCTTGCCTGAGGCCTCGCTTAGTTTCGAAAGGTTCTGTAAGATCCTTACCAACTTTCACTGCGGATTTGGTGTTCGTCAAGGTCATCCTGCAAAGGCGTATGAGTTTTGCAGGAATACCAAGCTCAGACATTGCTTCATAGAGTTTCTCCCGTATCGGACTATCGAAGGCCGCTTTATAATCGATAAATAGAAGATAGGTGTCGATTTGTTTTTCGTGTGTCTTCTCCAGGATTTGGCGTAGCGTGAAAATCTGGTCAGCTGTCGATTTTCCAGGCCTAAAGCCACACTGGTATGGTCCAATCAGGTCAGCGATAATTGGTTTTAGTCTTCCGCACATTATACTTGATAGAACCTTATATGCTATGGATAAAAGGCTTATTCCACGGTAGTTGGCACAGATACTCGGGTCACCTTTTTTAAATATGGGACATAGTACACTGAGACTCCAATCGCCGGGCATGCATTCATCTAACCAAATTTTGCTGATGAGCTGATGCATGCACCTTATCAGCTCATCGCCGCCAGCCTTAAACAGCTCCGCCGGTAATCCATCGGCTCCTGCGGCTTTGTTGTTCTTAAGCCGGGCAATAGCTGTTCTGACCTCGTCTTGGTTAGGAGGGGGGCAATCGACGTCGTCGTCCATATTGTGATCGATTGTCCCATCGTCTTCGGATATCTCAGGTACTAGTAGCGCGGAGAAATGCTCTCTCCATATTCCCAACATGCTCTGCACATCTGCGACGAGATTTCCGTCCTTGTCTTTACAGAAGGGGGGCCCTGAACCATGTCCATTAGTTCCGTTTTTAACTTTTTGGTAGAATTTTCGGGCTTCGTTCTTCCTTCTGTATGTCTCAATTTCCTCACTCTCGCGCTTTCTTACGCCTAAAGAGACGGTTTACCTCCTTTCTCTTCTCCCTATACCGCTCAGTTGCAGCTCGGGTTGCAATTCGCTGAAGCATTACCATACGTGCAGCGTTCTTTTCGTCATTTGCTATGCGACACTCTTCATCGTACCATGGTTTATTGCGTTGCGGTTTTTCGAAACCAAGTACGGTTGTTGCGGCAGTTTTTATAGAGTCGGAAATGGGTTTCCACTGCGCATCAGGATCGTCATCGGGAGGAGGTGGGTTCTGTGCCAAAAGTTGCGAGAGCTTCCTTGAGTAGGCTGTGGCTACCTCTGGTAATTGCAGCTTTCCGATGTCCAGATTCCACTGCGTCTGGTTTCGTACGATTTTCGCTCTACTTAATCTTGTGCGAACCTTTGCTGCTACCAGGTAGTGATCAGAATCGATGTTAGCTCCTCTGATCACTCGTACGTCCATTACACTGGATGAGTGCCTTCCATCAATTACAACGTGATCAATTTGGTTCTTAGTTCTTTGATCAGGGGATACCCAGGTAGCCTTGTGGATGTCTTAATGCTGGAATCTTGTGCCACTAATGACCATGTTTTTTGCCGCGGCAAAGTCAATCAGTCTCATACCGTTGTCGGAACTGTCAGCATGAAGACTACTTTGGCATTAAAATCTCCTAGTACAATCCTAATGTCATGGCCAGGGCAGCGGTCATACGTTTCCTCTAGGAGCTCATAGAATATGTCTTTGGCATCATCATCTTTCTCTTCTGTCGGGGCATGCACACAAATTAGGGAAATATAAAAATATTTCGCCTTTTTGCGGATTGTGGCTATATGTTCACTCACAGGATTGAACCTAGAGACTAGATGTCGCAGTCTTTTGCCAACTACAAATCCGCAACCAAAGTCATGTTTTTTCTCATGGCAACTGTAGTATATATCGCAGTTTCTTTTCCTTGTGCAGCCATGTCCTGTCCATCGCATTTCCTGGATAGCGGTAATGTCAGCCTTATAACTTTCGAGGACATCTGCCAGTTGGATTCTTGCACCGGATCTATATAGAGTTGTTACATTCCAAGTGCATATCCGTAAATCGTGGTCCGTATAACGTTTGCGGGGGTCGTCAACAAATAGGGGTTGTTTATGTTTTCTGTTTCGGTTTTGTATTTTCACTGCCATTATGAACGGTGGCGGGAGGCAAACCCAGTCCACCAGGTTTTTGCATTTTACCTACTGCCAGGATATTTGATTGCAGCCGCCCATTATGGATCAGACGCTGACCAGGATGCGATATGTTGAACCTGGATTTTCTTCTTTTAGTTTCTATCCGCCGTTGGCCCGTATGTTTGGCTCATCCGCCTTCTAAGGACAAAAGAATATGCCCGATTGTTTGATGGGCTTCAGTGACATCAGTCACCTACTAAACCTGATTTGATGCTCATTTGTTTCGCCTTCTCACTCTAGCTAGCTAACGGAGGTTTCCGAAAAGCCATTGCCCAGGACATACTGCGTGGAAGTAGTGAGCTGCTTGAACTGCCCAATGAAGGAATCATTTCTGGCCACTCCCAAGTGAATGGCAATCAGAAACTTTCCACCTCCACGGACAGTGATAACCACCGCATAGCTGAAACCTTCAGAAAACAAAAACATGATAGACAATAAAGAGAGTACGCATAAGTATGTTTCCAAGTAAAAGCATACATTTTAGCCAGTAAACATGATGCTGTTTACATTTAAACACAAGTGAGTTTGGCACTTACAAACATATTAATGTTTGAAGTGTGTTCCAAACATATACATGGTTTCTGCAGAATATGTTTGGGAGAATATGTTAGAGAGGCCGTTATTTTTCAGCGTGTAGAAAGTGGTTAAGCTTCATGGCTTCAAACCAGACGGTAATGTAAGTTTTGGAGTCTATTCAAAAGAGGTGGGTTTAGACCTTGCAAAACGGCTGTCTGATCACTGTATTGTCTTTCAGGCAGAGTCATGGACGCACAGTCATATATTTTTCTTTGTGAGTGTAAGCTTTAAACCATTTGAGAAACACTGTGTACCACTCATTACAAATTTAACAGTTGTCCATGTTTATCTACAATATCAAAAATGTTTCTAATAGTTCAAGGTCCGAATAGTTCTACTTGCTAGTTTAATTACATTTTATTTTAAACGACTGTACTAATGCATCTGTCAGGGTCAATTTGTTTTATCAGCATCGTTATAATATGAACAGTTTGATTTTTTTGTAATGTTGATATCCTTTTTCGTCCTGTTGGCAATGTTCGCTCGCTTGACTTGAGATGAATTGCTCAAAGGGCAACTAATTAATATTTAGATTTTATTCATCCAGGGCCACGAGGAAGGGGTAAATGATGTTCATCTAATGTTATGTATTGTTGTTTCCTCTCTAACAGAGCGAAATTAGATATTGGATACTGCTTTATATATTATATGAGCATACATACATATGTACATACATATACATATGTATGTGTAATGGCTGTTAGCATTTTTGTGACATTTCGTAATTAATTTTTTGCTTCCAATTAAAACGGGGCCAACCATGTTTAAATGGTTAAGCAACAAATTAACATTTCTAAAGCTTCATTGTCGGTGTTAATTGAATACATAAAAATCTATGTATGTACGAGTATTTATTCGAAGGGTTGACGGGAAACTAGTGCGACTAGAGGGACAAATACAACAATTTTATTGTTTGATTTATTCCCGGCACTTTGAAATGTGATATTAGATTTATTTCTAGCTGAATGTTTATTTGTCATTCGAAAGTTGACGTTTTAAAAAAGTGGTTACGTAAATTAGTTAGTTTTTTTACACGCCAAAAATAGGCCAAGTCCACAGTCCAAAAATTCCCACTAGTACCGCAATTGCTTACTGTTTCGTTATTCACACTGAAGTTGTTTGATGTAATTTACCATCAGTTTACTTCAATTCAAATCAATTGAAAATAAGAAAACCTCATTGTCGGATATATTGAATTTAGACAGCAATTAAAGCAAAATCCAGTGGACGGGGCCAAAGGTGAACGGACGGTACGGAGGAATCAACTAAAGTTGTATTCAGCCGTAGCTGACTGTTTAAAACCCTACATCCCCGTGTGTCCGTAATATGGGACGAGTCGAAAAGGTTTTTCAAAAACAATCATCCTTTGCCTAAGCTCATGGAGCAAATTTCGTTGAAATCTGTTAATATTTATTCAGGGCTGTTAAATTTTTGCGAAAATTTTCAAAATTCCGACTCAAAATCGGGAAATTTAAACTCCGTTGATCGAATACCTACGACTTTGACTTAGTGTCCAAAAAACCGTAATTTTTTAATAGTACTGGTTTTCGGTTTGTTCGAAAGCGCAGTTTTTTAAGAAACCGGTTTTCGATTCTCAATTTTTGCAAAAACCTGTGGATCCCGTTTGTTTTTGATTTAAATTAAATCACACATGTTTCAATTTCAATTCCACATTATTCATACAAAACAATATCCATATACATAAGATATAATTATTTAAATTCTAATTTCTTCGACATTAACAATTTTTTTGAAGACTAACCTAATTGTATATTGGCAGTTAGCCATGAGCCCGGTACTCCCAAAATATGTTCCATTTTACATTACACAAGGATGCCATAAAAAGGAATTATAAAAAAATTCAATATTCCGTCAGGGATAACTTAAAAATAACTTAATACTTACCTACAGCTAACTATACAGATATTCACATTGGCCATTAAAAGTCCCAAGATAGCCTGGGATTTCAGGTCGTCGCCTTCCAACTTTGCGTAATCCGCATAAATGGACCAAGCTTGGTGCGGCAGGACGTAAAGTCCATGCCGAACATCCGACTGCAGTCGGCATCAATGGTCCCGAAATGGGCCATTGCGCGAACTTTGTGCCGTACGGAGCATTCGCCGTAGGGCGAGAGGAACCGCGGGCAGCAGCAGCGGAGGAAACGCCGCTACGAAATCTGTCACTATCGCGAGAGAAACTGATTCCAGGAACGACAGAGTGTCGCTTCCTGGCTTCAGCCTTCTCTCGAAGTAATTTCAAACGCTAGGGACATTCCCTGGCGCTAGCCGTGTGACCGTCGGTTGAACAATTTATACATATGACTACGTGATCCGGCCGAAGAACTGACGCACGAGTGACCGGATCAGGACCGTAAGTCCGTGGGACCCGGCACATATGCAGCAGCGGTGGGGCATGCCGCAGTTTAGCGCTATGTGACCATAGCGCTGGCAATTTCTACATTGCGAAACCACTGTCCTGATATCCCTACGGATTAGGACCTTGCAATGCAAGATGAACTTTACAGCATAAAATTCTGTAATGTCCGAATCTCTGGACAAGTGGAGAAGCCACTTGTCCCCACCAAGCTTGGTAATCCTCACTACCTGAAGATTAATTATTATACCTGAGAGGAACGTCCTCAAATCTTGCTCCTCATAGGAGTCAGACAATCCCACTACTACCACAGAAAACGGAGTCTATGATTTTGGCGTGTAGGTGTAATACGCCATACACCCCTCCTTAAATAAATTCCTAACGGACTCATAATCCGAAAAACTCAATGTCTTAACGTTCATCAATAAACGCTCCATAATCCTCATTGTAAAATTTTCATGCTGTAGTGCATCTTTAATTTTTGATGCTACAGCACGAACGTTAGAACTATAGAAATACAGGTCTGGTATAGATTTATTCTTATTTCTATTTTTCCGCTTATTCTCCTCGTTGTTGGCGCCTTCTGTCGTCATGGGGCCATCCTTCTTTCTCTTGGCAGTTGTCTTCGCCGTCACCGTGCCGGCATTGCACGGGACCCAACTTCCTTCTGATACTGCTCGTGGGCTTCTTGCTCGAGCAGTATTTGTCTAAAGCTTGGTGCCTCCTCATCCATGGACTCCTCGTTGTCCGTGGCCTGTTGTCCTAGAGATTTCTCCAGGTCTTTTACCTGATATGTCAGGTCTTCAATCTTCTTCATGGCTTCCTCGAATTTTTTGGTATCGACTCATTTTCCGTACGGAGCTGGCGGATATCGATCATCACGTCAGCCTCAGTTTTTCGTTTCTTCTTGGCTGAATCTTGAGCAGCCTTCAGATTTTCAGCCCTAACCCGTATCGCTGCCAGGCGGACATCTAAGCTTTCTTCACTCATTGTGGCGGGTTCTTCATCGGGCTTGGCTGCGTCGATAGTACAAAGAACTCTCGCCCTCGTCTTGGACTTCTTCCCCGTAACCGGAGTAAATGCGGCATCTTGGGGATCAGCCATCCGTCAGCAGAAAAATTTTTCGTTTCGCCGACGGCAATTGGAAAAAATTTTTTCTTCGCAATTTTATCCAAGTTTTTAAAAGTCTTGAAAAAAACTTAAAAACTTTTTCAAAGTTTGAAACTTTTCCGCGATTTATTTTCTATTTCACTTAACACTTCACTTGTAGAGATCACAATTGTAACAAATCACACATGTGGCACTTACAACACATTTATTTAGCGACCACTTCCTATACTTATTCGTGTCTACAACTCGGAATGTTTCAACTCCATTTAAATTTGAGAATTACATTTCAATTTGTTCGTTCAATTGTCGTTTTGACGAATTTGAAAAAATGTTACCAAAAATTTTTATGAAGATGATAGAGATGCAAATAACTTCGATTATATTTTTATTTGGTATCAAACCAACAATAAACAAGTCTGTGATTCGCTTGAGGTACAAATTTATAATAAATTCCAATTTGGAATGCGTGTTTACTATAACATTGAAAAGTTTTATTCAAAACTTAACAATTTTTCAACCCGAAATTTTAAAACGTTTCCACTTTGGCCCATATAAATAAAGGAAATAATAGATATAGCGCGTGACCATTGTCAACTGTGTTCACTAGGTGCTGTCCTGTAATACTGTCACATTCACTGAAGTTCCCGTAATTCTCATTGACGTTTATTAAAAATTGTGGGAAATTTTTGTGAAAGTAATTTAAACATGGGAAAATGTGACAAAATTTAAATGATTTTATATAATAGCATTTGTTATTTATGTAAAAAAATATTTCAAAGCCATGAGGCCAGTGTTGGGATATCAATAGGAAAAACCCCGTAAAAATCTAAAAACTTCCCGCCCAAAAACTGTAACAACTTCTGTGGTCGCAGATGCCAAAATCGTTAGAGTGTCTGAGGACTCTCAACCAGGAATGGTAGCTGAACCGGAGGAAGAACCAATTTATTAGGACAGAGACGGTGGTGACATGGCTTTGCAATTATTGTTTCTTGTTTCGAAGTGATATATTGGTTGAAAATAATTTTTTCTATTGATACAAAATGTTGGAATTTTAATGTCATATATTTTGACGTAGAATACGTCTTACCTTACGGTATGAGGAGTCATGTCAGGTTTTTATTGTTGTAATCTTTATTTCATTGAATTTGAGGAAACGGCTAGATGAATTTTTTTAAAATTTTTTTTGTAGGTAAATGAAGATGTTATCTTTCGTTTGATATACATTTCATATTGGTTGATATATTTCTAGTATTTTAATTTCTCAAATGAAAATTGTTTAAACACATACACTCAAACATATGTGTGGTGTTTGGTTGAGTGTTTTTGGTTGCTCAACATTGCTTAGGAACATGTATCTAGTAAAAAGTGAAACGAACAGCAACTAATGTTGCTTGGCAACAGGTATCTAGTAAAAAGTGAAACAAACAGTAAGCTAACGTAATAAAGCTTTTTTGCGAAAGCTTCAATAAAGCTGTTGTAACATTAATTTTGAATTGTAAAGCGTAAAGCTTTCGCACAACGCTCGAATGCTAATGCGAAGACTCGATAAGATAAACCTTTTTTAATATTAGGGCGGCCCTCTCAACATTCGCAGAACTTATTTCAATAAAAATATTAATTAAAATACATAAATTAAATTAAGTTTAAAAAAATTGAACATAATATTTTTTTTTTAAACGGACTTGAATCAAATGCCGTTGGTAAATATAAAAATTACAGCAGACAGTTGTCCGAGGCCTTCGGCCACGGACTGTCCCTGCAGGCTGTGTCAGAGACACGGCCATTAAGTTTAACGTAGAATACGCCATCCGATAAGACAGAAAACATATACATATAACAATAAATTCATTTGCTTATATTATTTATCATTTATTGTTATATATGTTTTCTGTCTTATCGGATGGCGTATTCTACGTTAAACTTAATGGCCGTGTCTCTGACACAGCCTGCAGGACAGTCCGTGGCCGAAGGCCTCGGACAACTGTCTGCTATAATTTTTTTTTTTTTTACTTTTTTGGGGAACAAAGAAATTCTATTTATTGCTTTCAACGACATCTAGAAAATTATTGTACTAAAATTTTTATTATTTGCTCAACAAACCTTTTTAACGCCTTGTAGTTTTCAGAAGGCAAACTCCCATAGAAATCAAATCCATCAAGTCTGTTATTTTCCTTAAAATCCATTTAAAATGTGGGGTCACTATGGAAATCTATCACGTTAATTTACAAGTCGGTTGGTACATTAACGATATCCACTGCGAAGGCGTTTTCGAAAATCTCCATCTTACGTGAGATATTTTTGAAATCAGCAAACGGTTTTCAAACTCAGTTAGAAATCGTATTAATGCACTTTTCATTTTAGAATTTCGCCAAACAAAATTTATTCCAGCTTCTTCTACTGCTCTCTTGCAATTTGGAAAATGATCGAGTTTTTCTTCATCGATATGCTTGATAAATAATAAGTATTTGTTTCATTTCAAATGATTTAATATCTGAATACATTTGCATATCTGTTCGGTTCAAGATCAATAACTATTAAAAAGTACTGTTTCTATGAAAAAGTACATTATTATAGAAATATTAAAAAGAAATGTGTGAAATTGATCATTGTGGTGGATGCTTGGGAAATAGCTATTTCAATGCCCTCCCAGGCATATCATCAGCTCCCTTCTCCACAAGTATTTAGGTATATCATTACACATTACTACTTACTTGTGCGAAAACATCCACAACAATACTTTGCCATAACCATCAATATTCACAACATTTCTTTCCTATTCATCGATTTCATAGAAAGCCATTGCATAGATGTTGTTGTTTCAAAAAAGAATCAACGATTACCATGAGATTGGCATTTAGAGTGTACCGTCTTCAAATTTATATCCGTTTGAGTTTATATTATTCGATCTTTCAGTTGTGAATATTGATGGTTACGCCAAAGAATTCTTGTGGATGTTTTCGCACAAGTTGGAGTTTAGACAATTCTCGCTTACTTGAGATTTGTGTATCCCTATAATGTGTGATGTCATACCTAAATACTTGTGGAGAAGGGAGCTGATGATATGCCTTGGTGGGCATTAGGGATGCTAAACGGGATTGATTTTAAGAAATTCCGAAAATCCCGGGATTTTGGAATGGGGATTTCAAAAATCCCGACTCCCGGGATTTTTGGGATCCCGGGATTTTCATGGATTTCGGGATTCTATTTTTAAATTTTTGTGGGAACAGGTCTATTTTGCGGCTTACACTCCAAAAAACAACCACAAGAGGGTAGAATACATTATTCTAAGCAAAAAAGTAAAATAACAAAATCGGGGCAAATGCATAGTTTCTGAGTTATGGGCCCCGAAATTTTGGATATGTGAGAGGGTTATGGCGTTAACGTACCGTGTAAAGTCATTGATATTGATATCATTGATATCAAAACAATTCAAAACAAACTCATAAAATAATGTAGCACTTTTTGATAAGATGTTGACTTTTAGAAAAATTATCGTTTTTAAATTCTTAATATTAACTTTACCTGCATGTATGCACCGCACCGAAAAAATTTTGGATTGATTTTTAACCCTTTTCCCGTCATCCAATCTATCTGTAACTTCGCAGGCAAACTAATGGCGACGACCATCAAAATATGGGCGGGATTGAATAAAGGGGCGTGGTACATCCCATACAAATCACAAATTAAAAATCCATTATTTTTGCTGCTGTTAACGGTATTTGAACAAAATTGGGTATATTGATTAGGGGCATAGGGGATCTGCTGCAAATATGGGCGGGATTGGACAAAGGGGCGTGGTCATATATAAAGAATTTATTGTAAAAAAATATGTTTTTTACGGGTAGTTTTTTTTTACTTTTCTTAAAGAAAAACAAAAATTATTTTCAAAACATCGCGCGATTTTTCGAATATTTTTTTTTTTCAAACAAAAACAAAAATTATTTTAAAAAAAATTTTTAATTTTTGTTTGAGAAACGTAAACATCCCATAACTCGATAACTAAGCGACTTATCGAAAAAAGTATCCGAAATTTCGGGGTCCATAACTCCGAAACTATGCATTTGCCCTGAGTCTGTAATTTTACTTTCTTTGCTTAAAATAACATGTTCTACATGACGCAATAAATTTTGTAATTTTTGAGAGTGAACCTTATAATAGACATACATATGCCAAAATTAACTTACGTTAAAATGTGTTATTAAACCTTTTGTAGAGCCGCAATTGGTTTTTACACCCTTTTTGCACAATTTGTATTTTGCTTGAGAGGCACCTTTCGACTCTTCCAAAGAAAAAAAACACCACACAGAACTTATGTCATTGTTTTTAGTTTAATAATAATAATCCCGCAAAAACATGAAATAGCCCGGGATTTTCTTATTAAAATCCCGGGATTCGGGATTCATCAATCCCGAAAAATCCCGGGACTTCGGGATTCGGGATTTCCCGCTTGGCATCCCTAGCGGGCGTTGAAAAAAAATGGTGTCCCTTAACATCCCATGAAGGGATTGGGGAGAGCTTCTCACAATCAGTGAGATCAGTCAGTCTTCCTTCTGTAAGATTAAATTTTCTCACTCTCGCGCTTTCTCCACAACTGATTTTCTCCTTAAATAGAAGGGTTTCCTATCTACTCTGCAACTGACTGAAGTATTGCCATACGTGCAGCGTTCTTTTCATCACTTCAAATCAAACTACGGTCTCTGAAGCAGTTTTCATAGAGTGGGAAGGCTTCCACTGTGCTTCAGGATAGTGAGGCGGTGGAGCGTTCTGCACCAATATCTGAGTGATTGTATCTGCAGAGGCCGTAGCTATCTCTGGTAATTGCAGCTTTCTATATGTCGATATTTGTTCCTCGAATCACACGTACTACCATTACACAAGTAGAGTACCTTCCATCAATTTCCCTGTGATCCATCTGGTTCATCTTCTGTTGATCAGGGGATATCCACGTAGCCTTATGGATGTCTTTATGTTGGAATCTCGTACTACTGACAACCATGTTTTCCGCCGCGGCAAAATCTAACAGTCTCATTCTGTTATAGGAAGTGATGGCGTGTAGACTGCATTTATCGATGGTTAGTTCAAAGACATTTCCCTGCCGACTTTAACATTAAAATCACCTAGAACAATCTTAATGTCATGTCCAGGGCAGCGTTCGTACGTTTCCTCTAGGCGCTCATAGAACATGTGCTTATTGTCATCTTTTTTTTCTTCTGTCAGGCATCTACACAAATAAACGTATGTGAAAGTATTTCGCTTTTATGCGGATGGTGGCTGTATGTTAACACACGGGGTTGAACCTTGAGACTAGATATCGCAGTGTTTTGACAACTACAAATCCGCAACCAAATTCAGGCCTTTTCTTATGGCAGCTGCAGTATATGTCACAGTGCAGCAATTACCTGTCCATCGCTTCTCCTGGCTAGCAGTAATGTCAGTCTTATAATTCTCGAGGACATTTGCCAGTTGGATAGTGGAAGCGGATCTGTATAGTGGCCTAACAATCCAAGTGCATATCCGTAAATCGTGGTCCTTATAAAGTTTGCGGGTGTCGTCAACAAAAAGTCAACCATAGTTTTGTATTTTCAGTGCCAATATAACGGTGGCGGAAGGAAAGCCCAGCCCACCGTCATTTTCAGTTTACCTCCTGCCAAGATGATTATGTTTGAGACCGTGTTCCAAAAGCAGTGCGTCCAAAGAGGATTTTAATGTCTTTAATTTTGGTCCGCCGTTGGCCACTAGTGTTGGCTCATCCGCCTTCAAAGGGGTATGAACTATTATGCCAAACTATTAAACTTTTGCTTTGCAATCGATTAATAAGAAAGGTAGGGAACTTTGAGTTAATGTATAAAATATGATCCGATTTCCACCGGTATTATTTCTAAACTATTCCTGCCTTCTTCCCTACATTTTGTTTTAAAGAATTCAAACATCATTACTATTATTCAAACATTTTGTTCTAATTCCCAGCAATCTGTATATGTACATGTTAACATTTGTCCTCTTTCTTAAAAAAAATAGAATTTAGTAACAATTTCCATACCAATGTAAGACTCACCATCGAACAATTTCTGGATATTTCGAAAATTTTTCAATTTATATATTTTGTATTCAATTTGAAAATTCATTTACAGTTGACGATAATTTGTTTTATTTTGTGTTGGCAAGTTAAATAATCATACTGATGCTTATTTCTAAAATAACTAAACCAAAGAGTTATTGTCAACTTAAACACTCGATGAGAATTATTACCGTAGTTGGTTTATTATTTTTAGACTTCAACTACGAATTTGTTTAACTATGCAACTAAGGAATTTTATCAATGTAGGAAATCGATTCCTAACCACTATGCGTCAGTGTTGCAATGGTTGGCGCGCGCGACGCTTGTGTATGAGAATGTGGGTGCGATCTCTGTCCTTACCATCTTCCATTTCTTTCGGTGTAAAACTGCAGATCCCAATCAGTGAGTGTACATTTAGCGCCCAGCTCACTGATTGTGAAAAACTCTCGCCTGCCAATTAATAGAGATGCAAAGTGAAACTATTTATTTAATGATCTGTTTACATCTATAGGAACATGTAGGGCAATCTATCAAAGTGAACACATGCAAACAACACACAGCGTTAGTATCACATACGTGGTTGTTGTACAGCAATAGTCGCTGCCTAAAAATAAGTATGATGGTATTGATGTAGGGGAAGCGAACAAACAAGCAGGTCATCGTCGCCTAAGTGTAATGAATAGTATACAGAACTCATGGAACGTATGGTATAACTCAAAAGCACTGGCAACCTCTGGCGAATGATTCAAAACATATTACTCTCCAATCATAATTTTCATGTGAAACATTGATGCATTTTGAAACATTTATGCTTTTTGTATTGTTTTATGTAATAACATTGTCGAAACGGTGCATCTATATTGAAATATTCTATAAAGACAATAAGACTCGTTTGTGCTCGTTTACTCAGACTCTCTACATGAGAGCGGAAATAGAGTGCAATAAGTTCTCTATACTATTCAATACTTTTTGTCGACGCTCTGTTTATGACAAAACAAAAATGTCATGTTCTCAATAATTGTCCGGTTCAAGATGAACAACTATTAAAAAGTACTTTTTCCTATGAAAATATAGAAATATTAAAAAGATATGAGTGAAATTGATCATTATAGTGGATGGTAGGGAATATACCATAGGTATATCATCACACGTTATAGGGATAAACAAATCTGAACTAAGCATGAATTGCCTAAACCCATACTTGTGCGAAAACATCCACAACAAATACTTTACTATAACCATCAATGTTCACAACATTTCTTTCCTATGCATGCTTTCATCGAAAGCCATCGAAAAAAATACCTTATCTTAAAGAAGTACCTTTACTCAAAAAAATTAAATTTTCTTTCAAAAAGTATTTTCTTAAAAAATATGATTTTTTTAAAAACAAGTGCAAAATATGAATTTTTTAACAACAAATTGCCCTTTCTTAAAAAACTACTTTTTCAAAATAACTTTTCTTGATATAAGTACCTACTCTTAAAAATTTACCTATTTTTGAAAAAAGGACCAATTCTAAAAACATTCCCATTTCTTAAAAAAAAAAAACATTTTCTTCAAAAAACTACCTTCTCTTAAACAAATACCTATTCTTATAAAAATTCCTTTTCTTAAAAGTACCTTTTTTTAAATAATAATAAATAATACATTTTCTTTTCTTAAAAATATAAATTTTCAAAAAATACAGTTTCTTAAAAAAATAACCTTTTCCTAAAAAGAGTAAAAAAAAAAAAATAAATGGTTTCCCATTACATCCCATGAAGGGACTGGGGAGAACTTCTCACAATCTCTGAGCTGTGCGCTTTCCAGTTTTCACTCACTGATTGGGACCTACAGTTTTACACCGATTCCGAACGGTATTTTGAGAAGCTTTTTCATGGCTATATACTCGATAGTGTCGCCGTCACTAAGCGAGGTGACCGTCGTCGAAAGAAATTTTAAGGTGGTTGGAGTAGGGATCGAACCCAGGATCTCCTGTACAAGAGGCGCGCACACTACCCATTGCACCACCGACGGTCCTAAAAAGAGTACGACTTCTTTAAAGTGAACATGTTCTTCAAAAAAAGTACTTAGTAAAAAAAAGGCACATGAGGTGTCATGGGACACCCGGTTGGAACGAAGTTTCTTTCGCTGTTTATTATGTACTAGTTAGTTCCAGCACGTATAAAGCGCCCGTTCAAAAGTACCTTAATTCAAATGGATCTTTAAGAAAATGTACTTTTAGTAAAATAAAAAAAAAAAAAATTTAGGAAAAGATTTTTTTCTGCAATGTATTTTTTAAACCAAAATTTATAGTTTTAGGTCCTTTTTGTATTACATAAGTCCTTTTATAAAGATAGGTACTTCTTTTATTAAAAGGTAATGTTTTTTTTAAGAAAAGGTACTATTTTTAAGAAGAAGTACTTTCTGTAAGAAAAAGCCATAATAGTATGACTTTTTTTTACAAAGATGTACTTTTGTACGAACAGATTCTTTTTAAAGAAGTGGTACTCTTTTAGGACTTATTTTCAGAAATCCTACTTATCTCAAGAAAAAATGTAATATTTTATTTTTAAGAAATTTTTGTAAGAAAATGTATTTTTATAATAAGATATTTTTTGGAGAAAAGGTTTTTCAAGAAATGGTAATTTTTTTGAGAATTGGTAATTTTTTCAAGAATAGCTAAATTTTTAAGAGTAGGTAGATAGTAGATATAGTGGCCGTCGGTGGTGCAATGGCTAGTGTGTGCGGCTCTTGTACATGAGAACGTGGGTTCGATCCCTGCTCAGACCACCTTACATTTTATTCTACGACGGTCACCTCGCTCAGTGATGGCGACACTATCGAGTATATAGCCATGAAAATGCTTCTCAAAAATACCGTTCGGAATCGGTGTAAAACTGTAGGTCCCAATCAGTGAGTGTAAATCTAGACAGCGCACATCTCACTGATTGTGAGAAGCTCTCCCCAATCCCTTCATGGAATGTTAAGGGACACCATTTTTGTTTTAGATAGTAGCTATTGTTCTATTAAAGGAGACAAAATTAAACCACAGACACAATGTAATATTTAAAAATTATAAAATCATAAGCAAATATCGAATTGATGCAACAATGGGTGGGGGAACTTCTATATTAATCAAGAATAACATAAATACAATACTACAGTTGCGATAACAAAAGTAGATATTCGCTAGACGCTTTAGAGACATGCCCCATAAAGATGCCCATTGACTGCGACAACTTTTTAGTTGTTACATGTGCGAACTATCCGGCCGGCCATATAAATTCAATACGAGCAGACTTGCAAAAACTATTTGATTTTATGAATCTTCAAAATTTAAATAATTATTACGTACTAGCGGGAGACCTGAACTGCAAGCACACAGAATACTGTTAAAAACGCAAAAGGCAAGAACCTAAAAACAAAGTCAACATCAAATTCCTTGCACTTCCAACATGTTCAGCGAAGCTCCCTCTTCTTAGCCGCAATTATGTCATAATGCCGTCCATTGAAGCCAGTACACTTCACATGGGCATGACTATCACAAAACCAATATGAAACAACCCAACCGTCATATACGGCCCTGACTGTACAAATGTAGTAATAATCACCAAATCCTAAAAGTATGCAGAATAATACTGGGTTATAGCATAATACGGTTAAAGAAAGGTGTTTAACATTTTTTCATTCCCGCAACGTGCGATAAGGAACTTCGTTCCAAAAATTCATACTTTTATGGCTTTTTCTTCCAGAAAGTACTTCTTTTTACAAATAGTACCTTTTCTTAAAAAAACCATTAGCTTTTAATAAGAGAAGTACCTTTCTTTAAAAAAGGACCTTTTCAGGAAAATATAATACATATTCTTGCAAAAATGACCTAAAAATATACTTAAAAAAAATACTTTCTATAATTTTATATAAAGTACCTTTTCTTAAAGATCCATTTAAATTATCGTATTTTTCAACGGGCGCCTTAGGCGTGTTGGAACTAGATAGTACATAATATATAGCAAAAGGAACTTCGTTCCAACCGGGTGTCCCCTGACACCTCATGCAATTATACCCTTAACCATAGGGATGGGGGTGTATATCATTTAATACGTAAAACAATGTAACAATGTATTCGTTTTAGGACTTTTTAAGATGTTTGAGCCATGTCCGTCTGTCTGTCTGGCTGGCTGGTCAACACGATAACTGCCGTAAATCTTTACAGATCGCAATGAAATTTTGTCAGTGACTATTATTTGCAAATATTGAGCTTGGGATTGAAAATGGGCGTTTTGACCACGCCCCTTCTGGTACCTCCCATACAAATCGACACATTCAGCACAAAATCATATTTCTTCCAAACCTTTCTTCTGGCAGATGTGATTAGCTTCAACTCACACACCGGGTAATAATCTGTAAATGTCTACTTAACTGGAGGAAATGGGCGAGATTGTCACGCCCATTCTGGTACCTCCCATACAAAACAGGGTGTTCGTCCGGGTTGTCAATGCGATAAATCGCATGAAACACTTGCGACCTTAATGAAATTAGGTATAAGGCTTCATGTTATCAAACACCAATCACCGATTGAAACAAGGGTGATTTTGCCACGCCCATTGTGGTACCTCCCATACAAAAGTTGTTTGGCCATCTGGTTGTTCGGCACGAGAAGTCCCGCAAAACCGAACCCATCTTTATGAAAGTTTGTACTAGTCAATATTTAGTCAAATAAAACTCTCCTATAGAAAATGAGCGGTCATCCGCCCAACTTTTATATGGGAAGTACCAGAATGGGTGTGGTAATTCTGGTACTTCCCATATAAAAGTTGGGCGGATGACCGGTTGATCGACACGATAGCTCTCACAAACTACAACCGATCTTAATAAAATTCGATACTAGTCAAAATTTTTCTAAAAGCTACTACATATGTAATTAATAACTGACTAATGTGCCACGCCCAGTTTCGTAACTCCCATACGTATTTGCGGTTTGCCGACTCGATATCTCCAATAAATCATAACCGATCTTAATAAAATTTGGTACTGATCAAAATGTTGGCAACATCTTGCCATGCCCATTCGCATATAAATATTGGGAGGAAACTAACTAATTTGGGTATTCAATATTATTTAGCGCAATGTCAATCTTTTATTGAATATGGTCACCTTTGAGTATGGGCGTTTTTTAACAGAACTCTCACGTAATGGATGACTTAGGGTGAGGGTATGATTAAATCGGTTCACCCGACTGAAACTTATGTACTGGTTTTTTTATTGAAGATAAATAGACGAAGGCTAAAAAGGATAATTCGTAACCATATTAACAAGACCAACGAATTATTGCGACACCTCTAACATTGATTACGTCAAACCAACGGACAAATAAAACCAATTTGAAATATTACAGATTTTGCTAAACGATAAGTATAAAAATAAAAAACCATGACGACTTTTAATTATCGTTTTGTCATAATTTCTGTGAATAATTTTGTGTTGTAAACGGAAACATAATCGAAATTATAGCCGTTACTGCAGATATTTATTAACTACGACTACTACTACTAATACGGTTGGCAACATTGTTATGTTACTATGGCTATACTAAGTAGGTAATTGCGGGCTGGGCCAACTAGGTGTATTAGTTCGAGTAGGCACATGGTCGTCGGGGTAATGCTTGTCTGTGTGGATAAGTAACGCCGCCAATATCTGTGTCAAATTCTATTGCTGGATGGCAAAAGCAAAAGCAATAAATGCCACGAACATGTTACAACTTACACAATAAAATATGTATGTACTATGTGTATGTGTGGTTGTACCATTCTAAACAGATAGTTTGACACTCAGAGAAAAACAGTTGCTAAATATTAAATTTTTTATAGCAAATTGTTAAACATTTAGAAGGACGTTTATTAGGACTTCAATTTGTTAGATAAAGCTAAATTGAATTTGTGTTCGTATACGTAGGTTCGTTTACCAAGATAATATTTCAAACTTCCAGTTTAATTGGAAGATATTCAATTTAAGTAATTTCTTCTAAACTTTTGAATACACAGTAAAAGCTAAAAATCAATGTACAGCGCCATGCAGTTTGCTGTCAAATGATTTCACACACACATACTCCCATACACAAAGTAATTTCAATCTCTAACGTATTCAGAAAATGTCCTAAACTAACATTGACAACACAGCACAGCATTTCATTGTTCGCCAGTCGGTCCACTGGCCTTGAGAGCGACAACGACGATGTATACAAGTAGTTGCACACATTTAAAAGTCTCAGGCAAAATTTCATCATACATGCATTCATCCTTGAACTCCCCATTATTCACCCCCCCACAACCGCTTGAAGTTAATGTAAACAACAAATTGTATTAATATTAAATTCCCTAACCCAGGACACAGAAACACCAACAACATGAGTAAATTTCCACACATATTTTTGTGAATATTTCAATACAATTTGCTTAAAATAAAATTCAATAAAAAGTTGTAATGTACCTTTGATGTAAATTAGATTAACTTTTCGTTACATCGCCATAGTCCATCCGTCTCCTGATACTCCCTCGCCCTGTCGCTCTCCTTCTGGCCGCACCTTTTGCTCCAACATACCCACAACGCCGGAACGATGTAAGGAGCAGAACAAAGGAGACAGTGAAGCCATTAATGCCTGTTGCTTTAGCCATCATTTCACGGCAGCAATGTGCCCGAGACGGCAGCAAAAAACGTTGTTAACAGGCATAACAACAAACACAAAATGTGGCCCATGAAGGCAGACAGACAGACACCCTTAACCGATGCGAAAAATATTCGTGCTTTTCCACCAAATAAGACGTCGTCGCCAAGGTACAGTTACAAACGTAGGTTACTTGTTCCATTTCTATTTCAGCTATAATTCCGGAGAAATGGCAATTTGGGTTTCTATCCACCACTTGATAGGATCTAAAAGTTGCATTGCAACGCATGTGCTGCGCTCAAAAAGAGAATACAGTTTTTCCTATCTTGTGGCTACAGGATACACATTAGGGTGGCTGTTTCTTTTTTTTGTATAAGGGGAAATTTCCTGAAAAATTTGAGCTAAATCGGACAATGCTAAAACGTTTTGAATCGAGATCAAGTTTTGACACTATTTCCAAATTAAGCTAGATTTTGGGATGTGAATTGGGTTGTTCAAAAAATCTACTTTTTTGAATAACCGGATTTCGGTTTGAATCCAGTTAATTTTCTGTTTTATTTAGGGATCCCTTCGGCTAATTCGTTTTGCACGAAGCGAAAATTTATGAACCTTAGTATTTAAACGTGATTGTTTCAGGTACGGACGTCGGACACTGGAGAACCGCTAGACCGATTGACACCAAACTAGGAAGGTCCTCTCAAGTTTAGCCTGTAGAAGGAGGGGGTGTGGTAGAAGAGTTTTTTGGAGCTTGAAGGCTGAAAATTGGTACATAGAGAGTATAGTACTGACGACGGGGAAGAGCAATTATGGATATACTTAACCGGGTGACAAAAATAGTTTTTTGAAAAAGAATTTGCGGACAATCCAACGTTTGCCGGGGCAGCTAGTACATTAAAAAAAAAACTAATATAAAATCAACACAAAATAAAATGTACCTAAGTTTTGTTATAGCCCATAAAAAGGTTCATTATTATTCAGAAAATAGAAGAAAACATTAGTTAAAACGCATTAGTATAAATGTTTGTTACAAGACGTCAAGAATTGAACTGAAATGAATTAAATTCAACAGAGCGGATTTGAATTGATTTCAAAAAAAATCGAAAATTATTATTATTATTATTGCAACCGACTTCTAAAACCGGGTTTCGGCACCGGTTCAGCAGTATTAAGTCAGAACTTACTAACAAATGATTTAAAAATCCAGATTATTCTAACCGGTTCACTATTAAAAAGGTCTCTAAAGTCAAACGCGATTTTTAGAACTGGTTTGTGCACACAGGGGCTTAATTGTATATGACGATAATCGTGCAAACGATACTGATATGTGGATAATGACAGTTCATTTACCATTTAAAAGACATACTCGTACCTTGATAAAATTTCACTACCGACACAACGACCATGAACGAGATACGGGTTGAATTTTATGTTTCGGGATTTGGCAACCCTAGTGTTGCAATCTTGCAACTGACAGCTCAATCGTAAAGTTGAACATTTTTAAGGTTATGCGTACTCAGAACGTTTTGACATACGAGCGCTATTTGTGTTGTTTCCAGTAACTTAAAAGATTCATCTCGGCGCAAAAATGGATTTAAATCGTGAACATTTTCGTGCGATTATTGTTTACAACTTTCGACGTGGATTAACTCAGCAACAGTGCATGGATGAACTTAATTCAATTTTTGGCGATGGAGCTCCATCAAGAACCAGTGTTTATCGATGGTATGGTGAATTGAATCGTGGTCGTAGTTCACTCCAAGACGAATTTCGTGAGGGTCGTCCAAAATCACCTGTTGTTCCCAAAACCATTGATGCTGTGCGCGACCTGATTTTGCAAGATCGTCATGTGACCTATCGAGAGATTGAGACAACCTTCGGCATTAGTGGGATGAGCATACATTCAATATTGCATAAACATTTGACTGTCAAAACAATTTGTTCGCGTTGGATCCCACACAATTTGTCAATCGGTCAAAAAAAAGGCTCGTGACGATTGGTCGAAAGAAATGCTCCAAAAATACGATCGCGGTGCTTCGAAACACGTCTATGACATCGTGACAGGTGATGAATCCTGGATTTACGCGTATGAGCCCGAAAGTAAACAGCAGTCAACTGTATGGGTGTTTTAAGCCAAATCCAACAAAAGTTGTTCGCGCCCGAAGCACTTCCAAGCAAATGGTCGCCTGTTTTTTCGAAAAAACCGGACATGTCGCAATCGAACCACTAGAACAACGCAGAACAGTGAATTCTGCGTGGTATACAAACATTTGTTTGCCAGTTGTCTTCCAAGAAATCAGGAAAACCAACCACGACAATGCGAGCTCTCACACATCGGCTGAAACAACTGCATTTTTGAGCTCCCAAAACATCGATTTGATGGATCATCCGCCGTATAGTCCTGACTTGGCACCGAATGACTTCTTTTTATTCCCGTACGTAGAAAACAAACTGAGAGGTCAAGGTTTTTCGACACCTGAAGAAGTGGTTGATGCATTCAGAAAGCATCTTTTGGAGATACCGCAATCAGAGTGGCAAAAGTGTTTCGACAATTGGTTCAAACGCATGCAGAAATGTATAAATCTTCATGGGGAATATTTTGAAAAACAATAAGGTGATTTTCGATGATTAATATTTGTTTTTGTTCTCTAATCCCGAAACATAAAATTCAACCTTACATAAAGCCCCTAGGTAGTCTTTGTTATAAAAAAAAAACAATCACCCTATTATACACATGTATGTATATAATTGCGTCGACGGATATGTATGGAAACGTATCTAAACCACATATCCGGTGTACATATTTATTACAAACAATTAGAGTTTCTAACTACGAGTATAATAAAAAGGTGAAGGCAATTGATAAATCGTCATATTTGTCTCTATTGAGTTATGAGATCTATTGAAATGCGAATCATCTATTGTGCTAATATTTCTCAATAACTAGAGCAACAATGAGAAGTCAGTTATAAGAGCTAACATGACATCGGCGATTTGATGAAATACTTCTCTGGGATTTTTCTGATTTAAACCAAATATCTATAAATTTGAAACAAGTAAAAAGGTATTCAAATCAGAGTCTGTCAAAATCTGACACCGTAATAGAATTTAGAGGTTGTCACATTAGATGCCACAACAACCGATTTGGAGGTTGCTACAACCGCATTGGACGTTGTCATAATCGCATTAGAGGTTGCTTCAAATTTCAGTTGTGGGGACTAAACTCAGTCATGGAACCTCACTTCGGTTGTGGCAACTGCAATTCGGTAGCACTAGCTGAATATACATTTGATACAACCTTTTCTTATACCCTCATCCATAGAGATGGGGATATACTTTATATGATTTAATACGGAAAAACATATAACGCATGCAAGGAGCCATATTTGACCCTTAGTATCTTTTTAGGACGTTTGAGTCATGTCCGCATATCTGCCAGTCTCTCGGGCTGGCTGGTCAACATGATCAATGGTGTACATCGTTACAGATCGCACGGAAATTTTGTCAGTGACTATTATTTGCCCAAACTTTGTTTGAGCTTGAAAATATGAGGTCATGTTTCTTATAAAAGTTTTGCTAGTACATGTGATTAGCTTCAACTCCGACATGGTGAATAATCTGTTCCCAAGCCCATACTGGTACCTCCAATACAAATGATGGAAGACCGTCTGGTTTGCTGAAACGATAAGTCGCGTAACACATTTCCGATATTAATGCAATTAGGTATTGGCAGGTACCAAATTGCATTATGATCGATTTTGTTTTACGTGAGATTTTGTGTCAAACAACCGGAAACCCGCTTAACTATTGCATGATAGATATAAAAATAGGAGTGGCAAAGTTATACATTTTTAGCTACAAAGTGTCTTTTGACAAAATATTTCTCAGTACCAAATTGAATTATTATCCGTTGTGGTTTTCGGGAGATATAGTGTCTAAAAATCAGCCTGCCACCCAACTTTTGCATGGAAGGTTAAAAATGGGCGTGGTTAGTTACAAGGCAGCTTTCGACAAAACATTGCCCAGAATCTAATTTTGTTAATACCTTTTGTGGTTTACTGGAGAGAGCGCATCAATCAATATGACAGGCTTAAATTTGTTGTATGGGAGGTACCACATTGGGCATGGCAAAATCACCCAGAATGGCATTTGACTAAACATTGCCTAATACCAAATTCCATGAAGGGTGGTTGTTTATTGTAGGAGTTATCTTGCCCACCAATGAGCCGACCCCACTACCTTTATATGGGAGATTCCAAAATGGGTGTGGGAAAATCACCTTTGTTTTACTACTAGTCGACTGCTCATTGATACAATGAAGCCTAATATCTAATTTTATTAATATCAGAAATGTTTCACGCGACTTATCGTATCGGCAAACCAGACGGTCCCCAGCGTTTGTATGGAAGGTACCAGTAGGGGCGTGACAACAGATTATTAACCAATGTTCGAGTTGATGCTAAATGTACCGATTTGTATGGGAGGTACCAGAAGGGGCTTGGTCACAATGCCTGTTTTCAATCCCATACTAAGTTTGGGCAATAATAGTCACTGACAAAATTTAACTGTGATTGGTAAAGATTTGTAGCAGTTGTCGTGTTGGCCAACCAGCCAGGCATGACTCAATCGTCTCAAAAATCATAAAACGAATTTCGTTCAAAAGATACATGCAAAGAAAAAAAACGTTTATTGCTCGGTTGCCGCAACAATACTTTGATTGATTTGTATTAATTTCTTAATCGCAACCGTTCATGTAGTTCTCCCAAATAAACTCATATATCGCAAATGTGTATCATGTTGCTGCAAACGGGTTCTCCTTTGCATCAAAGGCATACAAAATTACATTTGCCGCAAATTTAAAAAAAAACGTTTGCGATAACGTTTGCGATTAACCATTTTTCTAATGAGAGCACAGATTACGAAGAACACAAATTTCTCTCATTCTAACCACTGTATACACAGTCTTATCCACTCGTTTGGCATGCAACCTCACGCGTACACATAAAAGTGATCACACACTCTAATGCGTTTAGTTGTTATTTGAATGCAAGGCGAGACAGACGTGTAAGTAGACAGTGCAAAAATAGACATAAATGCCAACTGCTTTTAAACCAAACTTTATGGATAAAAAAAATCATAAAACTTGGAAAATTAAACAAAAAAGAGCTTATGGAAGCCATAAATAAAAGTTTTAATTACAACTCGGTTGCTTTAACCGAAAGAACAGTTGGTGGAACCATTTTTCGCTTCTCGCAAACGCTTTTTCAGCTTATATTTTTCATAAATTGTTTGCTGCAAATATTTTTTGGTTCTCCCGAACGAAATGACCTGTATGGATTAACACAAGTTCGTTTCTCCCAACTACAGTCCCCAAACGAAGTTCAGTTATCTGAGATTTCGTTTGGGAGGAACGAGTTTTTGCTTTGCGTGTACTAAAGGTCTAATATGTCTCCTTCTATTCGTACCCGTATTAAATGAGGGTATAAAAATAATAGCCAGGATCCGGGTTATTATTTGTTGCATCTTTTAAATAAATGATATGATAGTAATAGTGTTTTGTTCACTATGATAATTGAATGTTATCGCCGGAGTGAAAATGACTATATATTAATAAAGCCATAAACTATGAATGGATAAATGATTTTATAAACAGACCGACATTAAACTTGTATCGCCAGAAAACTACGAATGATTTCGGTCAGTTCATGTTTTCAAACTGTTTCAAAACAGTTGAAACGGAACACAATATAATCTTACGGTCATGATGTGTCAGACAAATTTAGTATTAGTACAACAGTTTACTTTATTTATAACACTTTAACAAGTCTTATATTTTACTACCAATTCGCGTTGCTCACTTTACGGGGTTTAATCACAAACTGAACTCTCCATTCCAAAGACCTCCGCTATTTATACCAACTCACCATACTCAAATGAAGCTTTATCTAGCGAATTCAAGAACCTTCTAGACGTTGTTGCTTATCTTTGTAGAATCATCTCGAATGGTGGAGAGGTATCTTAACTGAGGCGAATTCATGGTACTGGTTTAGCGAGGTGGGACGTCGTTACAATGCATATTTTCAGTCGCAGCACTAACCGCATGTTATTAACAGAATGTTAGTGGAGTCATTAAGAGCAAGCAAAAGCTTTTACTTATTCGTAACAATATGTTAGTCCTAGACACAAACCAAAGCAAAAGTACTCAATATAGTTGATAATAACGGGTTTAGCATAATAGTGTTAAAAAAAGTTGTTTAATTTTTTTCCCATTTAGCCCCCATCCCGCAACGTGCGATATGAAACGTCGTTCCAAAAACGGATTCCTGGAACTAGACTTATTAATGCAGAGGGATATGTGAATTTCTACACTGTTCGAATCTGAATGAATTGGTAGGGTATAGGTTATATTGAGGTAAACTGGAGTTGCCAAGGTGATTGCTCTAGCAGTGAAGGGGCTATCAAGTGCCTTGAATCAGTATTCCTGAACTCAACATCTGCCCAGAGCTGCCGCAGGTCTCTTAACGAGTTGGCTCAGCAGTATGATATTCACTAGACCGGGCAGAAAGTGTGTTGAAGTTACAGCACATATAGCCCAGTGGAACCGGGAATCAGTAGGCAGGATGACAAAGATCCTATGGGGAGACCCAGATGGATCGAGGACAAAAGGTTTGCTGAAACTGGGAAAAGCCGAAATGGGCAAAATGATGGGAGTCTTAACGGGGCATTCGGGATTACGAGCCCACCTGTACTGTATTGGACTAGTGGCGAACAGTGAGTGCAGGGCATGCATGGAGGACGATGAGACGTTGGAGCACTTCTTATGCCACTGCCCGGCCTTCACACAAGCTAGATCCAGATATCTTTCGGATAGTACGATACCGGACATGACCAAACTTGTGGGTATGGACTGGAACAAACTAAGGAATTTCGTGAATAGCACCGAATTCCTATAAGGGACATAGTGAAGTAGTAGGATAAACTTAGAGCGCACAACAGGTCGAACTTAGCGGCTTAAGTGTATGTCTTACTGACATGGGAAGGTTTAGAGTGCTCCTTCTGAACACTCAACACCACGCCCCTCTTTTCGAACTAACTAACTACAGTATTTGGTTACCAAAAAAAATCGTTCTATGGGTCAAGTAGAATACACACACAAAATGTAAGAACAAACAAGTAACCTCTTAACTTGCCACAATACACTTGAAGAAAAAACTAGGTGCAGTTTCACTTTTTTGAAAAATTGTATATAATTGGGTTATGGATATTTTCAAAATTGTAAAACTGCTGAACTATGGCACATGTCATGTTGGTATGTATGTGTGTCAAAAGTTTTGAAGAAAAGCATTTGAAGTATGAAATATCTGCAAATTTCTTTAAATTTTAAAGTAGAAAACGTAAATTTTTGCTATTTTTCCTCTTTTAAACTGCAGTTGCACAATTTTGAGAACTTAACAGAAATGGGTTATATAGAAGAGGTTATTGCCGATACAGCGCATCAAGAATGCCTCGAAAAAATTGTATGGGGTACTTGAATTAGTTACGGAAACTCAACAGTATCCAATTTTCGACAGGAAGAAGCATGAACAAAGATACAATTTATTTTGTTTTTGTTGCTAGTCATTGATGGGTTTGCTTGTTACTTATAGAAGGTCGTTTTGAACTTCCACAAAAAGGTGTATCGAAATCAAAAAAGTTTGAGATGCTTTTTGAGTTTCGATATATGTACATACCTTAATGTGCGACGTCTATATTTAACATAATGACCTTCAATAAGTTGCAAACAAGAGAATTAACGAGTTGCAACATTACAAATTTGTTCCCCTAATTATTCCATGCACATCAGTGTAAAAATTTTGATACCGTCGGATTCCGGTCCCAACTGCAGAAACCGTGTAACACTTTTTGAAGATATTATTTATGAGCTATATCGGCAATTAGCTATTCTCTATAAGCCATTCATATCACGTTGACAAAATAGGTATATGCAGTTTTCAATTAAATTTTCAATTTATTTTTTTTAATTTTACATGAAAATGCTGTCAAATATATACAAGAAAATATAATTAGGAGTTAATTCGCGAACTACAATGAGAAGTATGCGAAAATCGAAAAAATATTATTGAGCAAAACTTCAAAACGCAGCCGTGAAATAAAATGCTGTCAAAATTTTGCAAATATATTTTCTAATTATACTCATGCCACGTCGGTTTAGAAATTATCCAAAGAAATTAAAATAAATTTGTTATCCAAATGCACTGTAAATCGAAACTTCAACGGCAGGTAGGAGACCCTCGTATAAAACAAAGTTTGACGTGCCCGTAATCAGCTCTTCAATACGCATGTTTTGAGTCCCCCACTCGTGTATACCTTTACGCGTTTGGAATTAGACTGGCCCGATATATATTTATATCAATTATATCAGTTACGTCATTAAGAAGTTTGCTGATCCTTCTTGTAGCTTTGATCTCTTTCTCGATTTTTCTAAGAAGTTGTTGTCGATATCATCAAACATTCGTGGTGAGTTGGTATGTAGTAGCTTTTTCAACTAACAACGGCCTATTTTTAGGCATAATTATCATTAGGATTTATACAGTCAATCTGCAATATACACCACAAACTGTTCGTTAACATTCTACTGTTATTTTGACATACTGCAGATGTAAATGTTAGTTAAGCCAAAAATGTTTGTTTCGTAACATTGTATGTTTATCGTAACATTGTAATATAAGAATATTCGTCGTTTGTTGAGGACTGTACTAAGATTCATTAAACATATGGATGGGCCAATCATACTAATCCTTGAAAAGCTTAGGCTAAGTTAGGTTATGTAGAAGGGGCTATAACTATTGGCACACTTAGTCCAATGAAGACCGTAGTGATACAACGGGACATCATATTCCGTCCACATTGTTGAACCTGGCAATTGACCTGGTATAGTTAATGGGCGTTCATATCATATGATACCTCATCCCGATGTACACCAATTAGTGATTTTCAGAATGGCCCCAAGATCATTCATCTTAAGTTCCTGAATGTCTGTTAGATGCAACGTGAAGTAATATCCTAGATAATTTTTCTACCGGACAGAAGCATACGACATGGTCCTCCTCTTCAACACCAAAGCTTCTGCAGTAATCATGCACTAAGATTCCAAGTCTAGACTCTTGCCTACCTATTAAACAGTGTCTTGTGATCACAGCTACTAGCATAGAGATATCTTGCCCAAAAATGGATATCAGGTTTAGAATACGATTTAGTACATTACTTGACCATACTTGTTTGGTGGTCCTGCACTTTGTGCCATGCGATTACTCATCATTCGCATGTCAGAGAGCTTCGGGTTTAAGCATAGGCTTGCATGGAGAAAGGGGCATACCCACATTCGCCATATCCAGTGGAACAGGTAAGGTAGTTCGAAATGGCTCTATGGTTTCCAGGAATAATACAATGATTATAGAACTGCTTGGCCATCTCTTTCAGAGATGCGCGGTAGTTAAGGACAGTTCTTGAATTCAGGAATGCTGACTGCAGAGATTTTATAGCAGCCTGGCTGTCACAGTGGATGTTAACACCCCAGGCGCTGATGACATTTTGTCCAAGCCAAAGGTCAACTTCTTCGATTGCCACGACTTCTGCCTGAAGCACTCTACAATGATCTGGTAGCCTCTGTGCAAGGTCTAGATCTAGCTCATTAGAATACACTCCAAACCCTACTTTGCCAGTCCTATCTGTTTGGGAAATCGCAACATGACCATATGGGCTTGTGATTTGTTGCGAGGATTATCCTAGACGGATTACCTACGTGGCAGCCCTTTCCCTTCCCACATAATTCAGTGGTAACAGGTTGAGGAGTACCTTTAAAAACCCGGTAGTATTTGTCATTCTCTGGAATTTTGTTAACAGACTTATATAAGCGGATTTTTCCAGTACCGGAAACCAAACAACTATGCCGTAGAGCACTATCGAGCGGACAACAGCTCTACATATCCAGTAAACTATTATCGGGTATAGGACCCATGGTCCGTCGATGCCCCTTTTACACGAATATAGGGCCACTGTGGGCCTACTGCTCTTATCCATAGTGTTTGACTTGAAACTAAGCTTTCTATCGAGAATCGTACCCAGTTATCTTGCACTATCCTTTAGGCAAATTTCTCTACCACATAGACAAGAGATGAATATACCGAACCTTCTGCTTCCCAGTCCATTCTCTGTGGCCCACTTATAGAGTCTCCTGATTAAGTTCTGGGGCACATCTCTGCACGTGGAATGGTATTTTCCCTGCAATGCAATTGTCAGGTCGTAAGTCTATGCTACTACTGTGCAACCGGATCCCTCTTACTCAAGCAGTACACTGTTTAGTGCTACATTTCAGAGGAGTGACAATAAGACTATTCCGCTATTCACATTTCGAGTTAAGGTCGTGTGTTCCAGGGACGAGGTTATGTGCCTTCACGTAAGTAGAGTTTATTCCTTTATGTAAATCTATGAAGCTCACTGACATGTAAGCGTGCTGGCATATGAATAGCTGAGAATTACATATGGTCGTTCGTAAATATGAGTCAATTATCCTCTAAAACGACTTCAGAAGGAAAGATGAGAGACTGGTTGATCTAAAGTCCTGTGGACTAATATGTGATAATTTTCCCACTTTCGGAATGAATACCACATTGGTTTCTCCTCTCCATTTAACAGGAATATAGGATAGCTTGATGCTGCAGGTATAAAGTTTCAATACACAGGTAGCCAAAATATGTAGTCCACTTCGTAAATCCATATGCCGTCAGGGCCAGGTGATTTCTAAGGATTAAAACTTCTCATTGCTCATTGTAGTGTTTCTTCTGTCATGATATTTTTCGCGATGTGCGAGATGACGTGGTTGTTTTCTGGAAATTGTGTTTTAGTTTATAGATTCATCAGTCGATGTCGTCCATCGTCCGTTTTGTTCCTTCAGGTATACGAGACAGGAGGGAGTTGCCGAGAGGACTTTGCGCAGTCTGGAAGTCTCAGACACATTTTCAATGCCTTCCAAGAAATTTCTCCAAGAGCTCATCTTTGAAGATGTTAACTCTTTCTTATATTCTTTATGCCTAATTTTTTAAACATTCCAGTCTCACTCATTCCTCGAGGACTTAGTCCTATTAAAAGGTTTCAGACTTACAGATCCTTGTTCCACCACGAGGATTTCTTCTTACATCGTTAGAAACCGGTGGGACATGCGGAATTAAGTGATCTGTTAAGAGGTGAGGTTATAGCATTGCCATGATCGTCAACCTCGGCGGTATTAGCTGGTTCAGAGAGGAATTTTTTTCACAAACCCACTCAGACTTTATTTGTACTTGCTCCAACCTGTTTTTCGAACTTTTCTTGGAACAGACAAAGTCGCGATGTTCCGCAATTGTGAAAACTGTATGTAGCGATGATAGCAAAGGATTGCTCACTTGATATCTTCCATCCTTTGATCAACACAAAGTAATCGTGTGATGCAAAGGTGACATCAAGAACCGCTTGTCTATCATTAGTAATAAAGGTTGGTTAATTTCCCTTGTTACAAACACAAAGGTTAGTGGACAAATCATTATCCAGAAATGTCCTTCCTCTAGCATTTATGTTGGAACTTCCGCAAATTGTATGATGGCAATTGATGGGAACAATACCTTTCTATCCTTACTCCTGGCCGGCTGCTTAAAGCGAACAATGAATAGAAATCGTACAGCTCATTGTTTTTACCGCTCTATTCAAGCAATATAGTGGATTTTTTGTTATAATAGAGTTTATATTTTAAATTATGAATTCTGTGAGTTCAGTCAAGAACATGTTGTTCCTATTTTCATTGAAACAACTGATCGATTTGTTAGTAGGAAATTTAATAAATGAACGGGTACGGGATGTAGACCAAATTTGAATTATGTTTCATTGATACTAATGGGTTTTAAATGTTTTTACGACTTTTTAAGCTTTTGCATTATTGGAACGAAGTTTAGGAACGAAGATCCTTATCGGATGGGGGCTAAATGAAAAATAAAATTTTTTTAACACTATTATGCTACAACCCAGTATTATCAACTATATTGTGTACTTTTGCTTTGGTTTGTGTCTAGACTAACATATCTTGGTAAATTTCTTGTTTAATGGGAAGTTTTCTAGATGGAGCCTGTAACCAATATTTAGTTTATATTGTAGTTTTGAACCCAATAAAAAGTAAATTTACAAAAGTCAAAGTGAAAGAAGTTTACAAAGAAAATTTTCTTAAATATGTGCATTTTCTTAAAAAAAAAAGTAAATTTTCTCAAAAAAACCTATTCATGTTCTTAAACAAAGTAAATTTTATTAAAAAAAATTACTTATCTGAAAGAAGTACATTTGCTTAAAAAAGTAAATTTTCTTACAAAAGTACCTTTTCTTAAAAAAAATTATTTTTTTCAAATGAGTACCTTTTAAACCCACAATTTTCTAAATTTATTCAAGCTCAAGACCTTTTTAATATAAAGCTTACTTATTAGCTTTATATTATTTTCAAAAAAGTCGAACACAGAAAATGTTCCGATGATACCAGGGCTGTCTGTATAGCTATTTCGGATCTTGCCAAGATCTTCATCAGCAGCCGTTTTTGGTATGTTTTCGTTGAATTCATCAAAAATATATATCTAGAAACACTCATCATATTAACGAGAATTCATTTATACATATATACGTTTGAAGAATACCAAACACTAACATTGGAACACTTTCGTGCACAACTCTTTTTTATCATGTCGAAAAACCATTGGTTTTAAACAGGCATGATTTGTTTTTGAATTGTCATTACAAAACAACAAAACGGAGGGTTGCCATTCATCTGCAGATGAAGATCTTGGCAAGATCCGAAATAGCTACACAGACAACCCTGGTATCATTGGAACATTTTTTGTGCTCGACTTTTTTGAAAATAATGTAAAGCTAATAAATAAGCTTTATATTAAAAAGGTCTTGAGCTTGAATAAATTTAGAAAATTGAATAAATTTAGAAAATTTTAGACATTTTTCATATTAAATGACATTTAAATGACAAGTGTCGGGCATTTAAACTACATTTAAATGGAGAATTTTCAACTGTGAAACTAGCCATAAGAAAAGAAAACTCCTGCAAGGGAAGTCATGATAAGTACCTTTTCTTAAAAAACTACATTGTCTTTAAAGAGTAACTTTTCTTGAGATAAATATGTATCTATTCTTGAAAAAAACCAAATATAAAAAAAGTCCCATTTCTTAAAAACAAATTCCTCAAAAAAATACCTTCTCTTAAAAAAAATACCTTTCTTACAAAAATTCCTTTTCTTAACCTCTTCCTAAAAAGAGTACCACTTGCTTAAAAAGTACCTGTTCTTAAAAAAGTACTAGATGTAAAGTAAAATAAGTACATCTTCTTAGAAATAGTATCTTTTCTTAAAAAAACATTAGCTTTTAATAAGTGAAGTACGTCTCTTTAAAAAAATGAACTTTCCAGAAAAATATAATACATATTCTTACAAAAAGGACCTAAAAATATACTTTTTTAACAAAAAACATTCTTTAAAAACATCAATGAGTGTTCGAACTCACGGGCGATGTGTTAACACCTGTTTGTTACACGGTACCTTTTCTATTTCTATGAACACATTAATAAATTTTACATTGGAAAATAAAAAAACAATGATAGAAGCACTAGCCCAGCTGATTTGAACTTTTTTCTTGAGTGAGTTTTTCTTTTAAGTCAAACATTGATTACTTTTGTTTATATACAACCATCGTTCGCCTACAGTTGCTGTTTTTGAAATGTTTTCTCAGTAAAAATCACATGGAAACATTTTAATTTTCATACTTCAACACTTTCAAAATATCAAATAAAACACACGCATTGTGTAAATGGCACTTTTTCCAATTTTGTATACATTTTCATTATTTATCAATTAGCTGAGTTGACAAAATACAGGCACTGAGCAAAAACAAAATTCCTGTTGATTTTGGCCTTTTGAATTTGTTGTCGTACTGCATCTACCATTATATTTCTACCCTAAATATTATAGAGAACTTATTGCACTCTTTCCGGTCTCATGTAGAGAGTCTGATTAAAAGAGCATAAACGAGTCTTATTCTCTTTATAGAATATTTCAATTCAAATGCACCATTTCGACAATGTTATTACATAAAAAAAATCAATGAGTGTTCGAACTCACGGATGATGTGTTAACACCTTTTTGCTACACGGTACCTGTTCGATTTCTATGAACACATTAGTAAATGTTACATTGGAAAATAAAAAATAATAGTTTTGTTGTATACACCGGGCAATGCTGAACATCAAATGACTCGCTTTGTTTGGCCATAGCAACAACAACGAAACAACCAAACACACAACATCACACATACTTTGTCCGAAGTAGCTGACGTATACATGTGTCACATAACCACATGTTTGCCATATCAACAGCAACGAAACAGACAAACACACAACATCACACATACTTTGTACGAAGTTCTGACGTATTAGTGTGTCACCATAACGTCGACTGCGCAAGCTATGCTTTATATCTCCGTTCAACAACAGCAACAGACACATGTACATACATACATTATTATGTTAATACATACGCTATAGACACAATTTCGTTTGCCTCACCCCTGCCACACCACTCTTTCATTGCTCTCTTGCTCGCTCATTTTTGTTTAACACGTCATTATTCTCTTTCGCAGTCGCAGAAAATCTGGTTTTAGCAGCAGCATAAAATCTGGTTTTAGCAGCAGCATAAAATCTGACTTTGATAGATTTAGTCCCTATACGCCGCTATAGATGTTAACACATCAAAAAATCAAAAAAGCATAAATGTTTCAAAAGACATCAATGTTTCTATTCTATACAATACTATAATATTCAATACTCTTTGGCGACGACGCCCTGCTTGTTTGTTCTCTGCCGCAACATAAATACCATCATAACTATTTTCAGGCAGAGACTATTGTTGTACAACTACCACGTATGTGATGCTAACGCCGTGTGTTGTTTGCATATGTTCACTTTGATAGATTGCCCTACCCGTGCCTATAGATGTTAACACATCAAAAGAAAAATGTTCTTAAAACAAGTTTAGCATTTTACAAAAAGTATATTTTCTTAAAGATTCATTTCAATTATCGTATTTTTCAACGGGCGCCTTAGGCGTGTTGGAACTAACTTATGTACTAGTTAGTTCCAACACTTCATGTAATTTTTTTACTTAACTTTTTATTTAATTTTATTTTATTTAATCGCAATTTGAATTACATGATAATTAAACATATTACCCTATTGAAGGAGAAGATTCTTAACCTCGAAAGATTCTCAACCAAAATTGTATTTCCAAGTGGCAGCAATTAAAATATTACTCTCAATATTTCCTTATTTATGACACTGAAAAAATACTAATATCCGCAATAAAGTCCAACACAAATGGTTATAATACATAATAGAACCCAATCGATTTCAAACTCTTAGTGTGTGAACAGTTTAGCATTTAGCGAATTCATTTTATAGGGGTCGCATTCGTTTATATTGGATTGCAGTTAAACAAGTAAGGTTATAGAAATCTCTCAATGTAGATACAAATAGTTCATTTTAAAGTTTCCCATCATTCTAAATCACTGCAACGAAAACGATTAAGCGTAAATGTTTTTATACATCCTTGTACTCTCCTATATCTACTAATCAATCCATAAGCACTGACATATCCATGACCAGCAAAATAATCATCATTCGACCGACCATCCACGTGCATCATCCTCATTGTTGACGGTATCGACATCCTTGTTGTCATTATTATTCGCATTTCATATAGTACATACGATACATCCCTTGGTGGCCCCAGATATTATGGACATTCAAGGGCAGTGATTTCATTTAGATAAGACTGGAATTGTATTCGAAGACGCGATAGCACACAAACGTCCCATATAATGGATATCTACTGCAGTATAATAAATTTGTACTGTAGTCGTATCTGCACCTCATACATCATATAATTTACATTGATTTTCCACAGGATTTTCATTATTTTTCTCGTTATCGTTGTTATTTTATTTTAGATTGTTTGTGTTTTATTATTCTTTTGCATTCTCTCTCCGATATAAAATTGACGAGTGTCCTTGAAAAGGACCAATTCAGAGAGGAAATAAAACAAGTAAAGTATAAGTCAAATTGAAATAAAAATTTGTTTGAATTTAATGCAAATCCTTTCTAAAGGCAAATCATTATAAATTATTGCTAGAGTTTAAGTGGGTCGAAGTAGAGGTGGGAAAGGGGACAAAATTGTTGATCCCGTCCTACCGATTCTGAAATAATATTATCTATCCCGATATCGACCGATGTATTTTTCACACTTTTCGACTTAAAATTTCAATTTGTTATTACAAAATATAGAAAATATAACAAATTATATAAAAAATGAATGCATACGTCTTAACCCTGCTGTTAGATTAGAAAAAACTTACGAATCTTAGATTGAGGGACCATTTGGTCCATACTGCAATTTTCATCCAAAATAATAATTTTATCTTATTCTTTGTAACTATTTTGGTTCAAAAATTTCTAAAGCAAGTATTTGACATATCAAAAACATCCGCTAACATATCAAAAACATCTTCTAAATATTTGACATGAATTTACATTCGCTTGGTAATGAAAAAATTTACGAATCATAGGTTGAGGGACCATTTGGTCCATACTGGAATTTTCATCCAAAATAATAATTTTATCTTATCCTTTGTAACTATTTTGGTTCAATAATTTCTAAAGCAAGTATTTGACATATCAAAAACATCTTCTAAATATTTGACATGAATTTACATTCGCTTGGTAATGAAAAAATGTACTATTGACCAAATGGTCCTCTAATCTAAGATTCGTCATTTTGTATTTTTCTCAGTCCTGAATAAAGTTAGAAAATTTAATTTTCGCACATAACATTGTTTTATTAAAAGACCCCATTAGCAGAAAAATTTAGTCAGTATATATCACCGTTCCAAAGTTACAAGGGAAAACAGAAAAAATTTGGACCAAATGGTCCTAATCTAACAGCAGGGTTAAGAAAAATTAATGCATACGTCTTAAGAGCCAAGAATATTCAGTTACTCTTGGTTAACGATGCCCGCAAAGAAAATTGCTTTACACCCAAATGAAAACTCAATCAATTGAAGATCGTTTGGGGAATGCAATGGCAGCCAGCGAACATTTGCTTTTCCATTTGCAAACATTAAATTTTCATTGTGATAAATAAACAAAATCGTTTACCAGAAATGAAAAGCGTTTACAGTAAAGGATACATGGTAACTCTAAAAACGTTTATGTTTGCATTAACTGTTTTCGTTTACCGAACACGAGTTTCGGTATCTCCAAACTCAAAAAACATTTACGAGGCATGAAACCAAGAAGAAAAATTACATGAGGTGTCAGGGGACACCCGGTTGGAACGAAGTTCCTTTCGCTATATATTATGTACTAGTTAGTTCCAACACGCCTAAGGCGCCTGTTGAAGAATACTGTAATTTAAATGGATCATTAAGAAAATATACTTTTTGTAAAATGATAAACTTTTTTTTAAGAAATTTTTAATATATTGAATGTATTTTTTAAAAAAATGATATTTTTGGGTCTCTTTTGTAAGAATATGTATTATATTTTCCCGAAAAGGTATTTTCTTTGATGAGAGGAGGTACTTCTTTTATGAAAAGCTAATGTTTTTATGTAAGAGAAAGCCTAAGAGTATGATTTTTGATGTGTTAACATCTATACGCGCGCCTCTAGGGCAGTAAACTATAAATTTAATACATACGCAAGTGTTAGGTTTGTAAGAGTAAATCATCGTTTGTTTGTTCGTTGCTTGGCAGTCGGTATTGAAAGTGATTATTGGGCGATTTTCATATAATTTTCCCACGCCATTTTCTCCGGAAATTCATAGCCGATTTTATTAATTTTTGGATTAAAAAGCTAGTGCGGGTTTCGACGAAGAGTTTATTCCAAAAATTACGGCGATCCGATATCGGCGAGCCGAGATTGAAGTGTTTTAATTTGGAGTAATATTAAAAAGTATTTTATGTTGATCTTCGGTTATATCGTACGAATATAACAATGTATGTATGTATGTACAAGTGTCTGTTGCTTTGCATTCTTTGACTTTTGTGGGAATAAAACAAAAAGTATTGAGCAAGAAAATAATGACACATGTGCTTGCACTGGGTCTTTAAATAATTTTAAGTATTAATATTATTTAACTGTAACGTCATCATATGATTGAACGCTGTTTTTTATTTTCCAATGTAACATTTACGAATGTGTTCATAGAAATCGAAGAGGTACCGTGTAGCAAAAAGGTGCTAACACATCGCCCGTGAGTTCGAACACTCATTGGATTTTTTGACGTGACAACGTCTTAAATTAGGTTGCGGCTGGGAGTCACTTATGAAAAAGTGTAACGCCCGGTAACGTTACGATGAGTCACCGAACACAAGTAAACGCAATGTGTTTACTTGTGTGCCAGAAACGATTTGCTTTGCTGGCTTCTAGTGGCTGTTGGTCGGTGGTGTGAGTGTTTTTGTTTTTTGGCACATCATATATATGACGACTGAGCAAGTATGTATGTGCGTATATATGTGCGTGTGTATGAATATTGATTTAGATCAGTCTGCATTGGATAAGGTATTATTTTTTGTTTTTTGTTTTTTGGCTTTATGATATGTGTAGTGTATGTTTGTGTGTAGAAATGTTCATATGAATTAGGTAGCCAAAACGAAACAGAGAGCTGCGGTCGGCTTTAAAAACGATATGCGAATATGATGAATTGAAATACTTTTTGGTTAGTAAATTATTTTCTTTTGTTTTTAATAAAAGAAATGTTTATTTTTTATAATAAAAGAAATGTTTATATTTTATAATAAAGGATATGTTTATTGTTTATAATGTCACATTTGATAATGTGTTCATAGAAATCGCACAGGTACCTAGATGGTGTTGAAATTACTTCTATTTTCCTAAACCATAAGTTTCAATAAATGTTAAAACATCGCCCGTGAGTTCTAACACTCATTGGGCAAGTGAGTTCATTGCACTCCTATTGTGCAATTTAATTATATTCATATCAATAAATATTCTACCGAGAAAAAGACGTTGTCACGTAAAATCTTCGCCCGTAAAACCGACTTTACAGGCAACAATTTTTTTTACAAAGAAATGTGTTTTTAAGAACAGGTACTTTTTTAGGATAAGGTTGTTTTTTTTAAGAAAATTTACTAATTTTCAGAAAGGCTACTTGCCTCAAGGAAAGAAAATGTATTATTTAATTTATAAGAAAGGGTACTTTCAAGAAAATGATTTTTTTTAAGAAAATGTTTTTTTGTAAGAGAAGGTATTTTTTTGAAGAAAAGCTTTTTTTACGAAACAACAGGTACAATTTTAAGAGTAGGTACTTATCTCAAGAAAAGTTATTTTGTTTTACAAAAAAGGTACTCTTTAAAGAAAAGGTAGTATTTTAAGAAAAGGCAATTTATTGTAAGATAATGTACTTTTTTAAGAAAAGCACTTATTTAAAAAATTGTTTTTTTTTAAGAAAATTTACTTTTTTGAAGAAAATTTACTTTTTTAAGCAAAGGTACTTCTTTAAGATAGGGTATTTTGTTAAGTAAAGGTACTCTGTTTAAGAATATGAATAGGTATTTTTTTTTGGGAAAATTTACTTTTAAAAAAAACCCACTTATTTAAGAAAATTTTATTTTTTAAACTTCTTTCACTTTGGCTTTTCTAAATTTACCTTTTATTCGGTTCAAAACTACAATATGTAATAAACACGCTCCACCTAGAAAATTTCACAGTAGACAAAAAATTTCTCCCCATATGTTAGTCTAGACACGAACCAAACCAAACCAAAAGAACGAGTGTAGGAGTAATTGTGCTGCCAAATGTAATTCCATGGTTAGGGTTGTACTTTATGGATTTGCCAGTCTTGCACTTTGCTTTTCTAAATTTACTTTTTATTGGGTTCAAAACTACAATATGTAATAAACAGGCTCCACCTAGAAAACTTCCCTTTAAACCAAGCCAAACCAAAAGTACCCAATATAGTTGATAATAGTGGGTTGTAATAAAGTAGTTAAAAAAAAGTTGTTTAAAATTTAGGATAAAGAACGATAAGGAACTTCGTCCCAAAAACGGATATGAAACGAAAATGGTTGAGAGAATCTGATTTTTCGTTTAAAGCCACGACTTATATAACTAAATATGACATCGGGAGTACTTCATCGTTAAAGCTAATGATGGCAAGGAGATATCATCACCTGATCAGCAGGTGGAGAGATGGCGTAAATTGTGTATAACACAATCTAGACTTCCGGATGATGAAGATAAGTGTTCTCCTTCGGCAGCATACTCACGTCGCAACCGGAGAAGGGTTATTTTAACGGAACCCCCTTCGAAAGCAGAGATCGAGACGATAATAGATAGTGTTCCAGCGGAGTTGGAATGCAAGAACTGCAGAGGTATTACATTGTTCAACGACCCTTGCGGTCCCTTAGGGTCCTGGCAGAGTGCGCGCTCAAAGCGGAGCCGAGCGCGAAGCAGAGTTTTTTCATGCCAGAAGAAAAATTGCGGGTGTCAGAGTGAATGCGAGAAACGGCGCTGGAAAAATATCCTTCGTGTTTTGTATTTATGTATACAGTTTATAACCAGTCTTGTTATTAATTTTTGTTTATAAATTTAAAGTGAAAGGTAAAGGATTTAACTGATGAAGAGTATGTCGCTTCTCCCAGTGTGTTAAATCAAATTAATGTAAAAAGAAATGAATTTGGTGATGATTAGAGTTAGGAATTTTAGTTCATTCGAGTGAGCGCTCTTTTTAGTTCAGATTAACAGAATGAACTAGTTCATTCATTTAGTTCACTAGTTCATTGTATCATTTCAGCTTAACAGTTCATATGAGCTGTGAACTAAAGAGCTCATTTCAGTTTAACTTGTAGTTTTAGTTCAATCAGAGCGAATATGTAATCGTGAAAATGATCTAAGTTTTGCAGATTTTTAAAGCGATTTGGGTACTGTGAAATTTATTTATACCAAATCGCCCTGTTGAAGATCGACTTAACGATTGGGTTATTCTGTTTCTGAAATATTTTGGAATAAAAGTGGTGATTGCGCTGTAGTTATTGTGTAGAAGCCGGCAATATGTCCATTCCACAAAGATTTTCAACATTAGGCACCTTTTGTGCAAATTGAGTGAGACAAAGAGAGCATGAACTAGAAAATGGCGGAGATAACTGCACAATTGAAATACAAAAAACTACTGAAACAATTGAACTACTGAAACAAAAGAGCAGAACAGTGTGAACTAGTTCATATAGTTCACAAGAGTGATTCGTTCAATTGAACTAGTTCGTTCGTGAACTACACAACTCTAGTGATGATTTTAGAAAATATCCTGCCGAATTTCAAGAATATACCCAAATGAACATCGAAACATTTGATTACATTCTCGAAAATGTAATTGGACCAATTTTATAACATTAACAATAACTCCGTGCGAACGATTGTTTCCAATAAACATGACAGTACAGTACAGTAAAGAATTCACATCAGCAATACGATTCAGCTCGAGAAAACGCCTTGACACTATTTTACCGCATTCAGTCTTCTTTTGTCTCCGCTCTGCACGACTCTCACTATGTCATACTCACGGAAATTTGAACTATATATAGTTTGTATAGATTCTAATATATCGCTTTGCTTCTCGCATCGATCAGCTTTGAGCTCCGCTTCGCTTTGAGCGCGCACTCTATTAGTACCCTTATACTTCAGCGGATCTCGCTGGTGGTGGAGCAAATTGTGCGGAAAGAGCAAGCAGGTTTCACGCCTGGTAGTTCTGGTCCCTACCACGTCTACTTTTCGTAGACTTCGACCAAGCGTTTCATTGTGTACACTGTAACCCAATAGGTTCACATATTCAAAAAAGGGGATACCGGACATTATAGTGTCCACGATCAGTTAACTGTACAGATATGCAGCGTATAAAGTTCGTTTTAATGGGAAGGAAAGCAAACCTTCGGCATTCACTGGAGTGTGTATGAATATCTACGGGATATCAACTACGCAGATGACCTATGTCTTATGGTCCACAAATTTGATGACATCGAGGCCAGATGCAAAACGCAATGATGCACTGCTATAGGAAAATTTGTTGGGCTTCTCATTGTGGACGGGGCCGGGGGCGGTGTTGGCAAAAACTTTATTTTTAGACCAAATTTCTAAAAGGAAAGTAAGACACATTAAAAGAATTTTTTTTTATTCAAAAATATATTAATTTTGAAGAAAAAGCTACACATAAGTTTTTGTTGAAGTACCAGATGCCTCCGCGAAATTCGGACGACGGATATTTCGGTCGGAAAAAAATTTTGGGTCGTTCAAATGGCCATTGTTCGACTTCTCGAACAGCTGATATCGGTGAAACTGTATGATATAGCGAAATTCGGACGACTGATATGAGTTCAGCGGACCCTCATTAACATACGGAACTCATTTTCATTAAAAAAATTCAAACCTTTTTGCAACGCGGCCCAAAATGGGTTAATAGACTCTCCGAAAATGCGAAAATGGGTATTTGAACAGAACGGAATACTCCACTAACAGTAGGTGGTTCGTTAAACGATGGTGGCTCTGCGACTGATATAAGTGATTGAATAACTAAGGCCGACTTGCATTCCTAACACTGCAGAAACTCTGCCAGAATAAAAGGATGTCGGAAAGGACGAAATTGCGGCTATTCAATTGCAGTGTAAAGTCTGTACTGTTGTACGCTGGTACTTCTCGGAGCTTGACGAAGCTGGTAATGTAGAAGGTCCAAACGTTTGTGAATCATTGTCTAAGACAAATACTCCGTATCTACTGGCCCAAGACAACAGTCCTATTGAATTGAATAAACAAAAGAAATAAAATGTTTCCCGTTACATCCAATGAAGGGATTAAGGGGAGCTTCTTACAAACCAGTGAGCTGTGCGCGTGCTATTTTTACACTCAGTGATTGGGACCCACAGTTTTACACCGGTTCCGAACGGTATTTTGGGAAGCTTTTTCCATGGCTAAATACTCGATAGTGTCGCCGTCACTAAGCGATGTGACCGCCGTCGAAAGAAATTCAGGGAAATTCAGAGCAGGGATCGAACCCACATTCTCATGCACAAGAGCCGCGCACACTACCATTGAACCAACGACGGTCATGGATATACGTGGAAGAATATGTACTTGGATCGGGCATATAATTAGGCGCCCAACATCAGATATTCCTAGAGCGGTATTTGAATGGATCCCACAGGGTTATCGAAGGGCAGTACATGGAAATGGTGCCTGGAAAAGAAAAATAAACAAACTCGACTAGCATGGAGCCAGATTAATTCACTTGATAAATACAGAAATCGATGGAGAGACTACGTTGACGTCCTACTATGTCATACTGTTTTATATTTTTATATTTTGTTTAAATAAATAACGGACATATCGTTGGCTTAACATGCGCAGGCTCTAAGTCCATATTTTAAAATTTTACAGGGGAGACTAAAAACATCAAACTTTGTTTTGCATAAACATTTTTGAATTCTGTAAATGCATTTAGTTTTGTATTTTGCTTTGTTTTTCATTTGCGTAATAAGAATTTGCCGAGACAAAAGCTTTTTTGGACTTGAGCTTTTTCTGTTGTTTAGTTGGACTTAGCGCCTTTGCTCAGCACTACAAAACAACAACAATAAATTAAATAACTTTAGTTTTACTGCATTAAAATCTAAATTTCGAAAAAGTGGACTTAGAGCCTTTGCCTGTTAAGCCAGCGATATATAGAAATACGATTTATTTTGGATTGAAGTGTATCTTCATTAATAGAAGAATTATTTTCTTGAATTCCAAACACATATTCAATTTACAACTAATGCTTTCCCTGCAATGGAGTTGAACCAAGGCACCATCATTCCAAGTGCTGACAATCCGCTGAATCAGTCGCAGGTCTGCCATAAGACATTCTCTGTACCTTCGATAAGGCACAAGCACACTTCTCTTCTTTAAGCATTCATGTTGGCAGTGCTACTAGTGGATGGCAGAATGTATAAGTATAGTCATATACATCCACACTTCCCTTCCTTAAGCAGGTCTGTGGGTAGCCCTGCTGTGAGTGAACCAGCTAAGATAAGGCAGGTTGTTCATGAAACCCTCTCTTTCCAAGCAAAATAATAACTCACGACCGACTGTAAAATAATGTATTAAGAATTAAGAGACTCAAAAACGTCTGAACATTATAAATGTGGAGATAATTTGCATATCCCTTTTATTTCCCCTCAAATCCTCTAAAATTATTCTTTTGCAGCCCCCCTGTCAGGCCTTCTTTTGTAGTTCTCTAAGGAAGCCTTTTATTGGCAGGCGTACCAAAAGGGCGGAGAGGGAAGGCCTTCTAGGCCAGCATAAGAGACAGAAAATGTGCACTTGTTGTTATAACATGTTATTTTAAATTAACGCCTCCAGTGGAGGTGAAATATGAAGTAATTTTAGAGATTGGACTCTCTATTTAGGAGTTATAAACATATTTACATTTCAGCGATTTCTTTATTTTTAATTTGTTGCTATTATATTATGTGTACCAGTATAACAAGTTTTACTCTTGTGAGAATAGACCCCGGAACCCTGGGAGCAGTGTTGCCAGAGTCCGACTAAACAATTATGCCGAATGTCTATAAAAATTTGTGCCGCTTGCAAAACCATTGTACTAAATTTTGATTATTTGTCCTTTATGTAATTTTGAGTCCAAAATATATACAGCCAATTACACTGTGCGACACCAAAAAAAATGATGGGGTTCTGTCAACGGATTCTGGTAGAAAGGTCTAAAAACAATATACGTGTATCAGCGTTTTGCCAGATCTGATTAGAATTTTTTTAGTTTTTTTTTAGTGGTGGCCAAAGTTTCTGCCCCTCGGAACTTTCCTGCAACATATCGGCATGCAAAATTGTGTGTTCCTTACTACTGAGGTACAAAATTTGTTCAGAAGTTTTATAGAAAAGATGCAGATAAACATTTTTGTGGAACAAGTTAACCCTCTAACTGTCACGTATAACCATAATTTTTACTTTTTTGAAAACTCGCAAAAACCTGCTCCAAAATGACGGGGGGCATGGTCAAAATGTTCTACAAAAATTATCGCCATAAAATTTCAATATAAGTGTCCGACCACTCCAACACACAAATAGGATATACTTTGGTATAACAACTCTGTAATTTAACTAGTACACGAATTTTTTGCAAAGAACTGAGTGAGTTCCAAGCAAATGAAGTGAGCGAAATTTTCGGTTCATGAAATTTTCGTTATTAAAAATAGAATTAGCCCTAATTGAATACACAGCTTGTCACAACCACATTAGATGTCCAGACATCCGAACTAGACCTTGTCATAACCGCATTAGAGGTTGTCATAATCGCAATAGAGTTTGTCACAATCGCATCAGAGGTTGTCGCAATCGGATTAGAGTTTGTCACAACCTATTATAGCTTCAACCGAAGTTCAGTTGAGGGACCAACTTTCAGTCCACACAACCTCAATTAGGTTGTGGCAACTGCAATTAGGCAGCAACTGCTTAATAATAATTTAAATGGATCTTTAAGAAAATATACTTTTTGTAAAATGATAAACTTTTTTAAGAATTTTTGGAAGGAAGTTCCTTATCGCACGTTGCGGGATGGGGGCTAAATGAAAAAAATTTAAACAAATGTTTTCTAACTACTTTATTACAATCCATTATTATCAACTATATTGGGTACTTTTGGTTTGGTTTGGTCTAAAGGGAAGTTTTCTAGGTGGCGCCTGTGTATTACATATTGTAGTTTTGAACCCAATAAAAAATAAATTTATAAAAGCCAAAGTGCAAATCCATGAAATACAACCCTGAGCATGGAATTACATTTGGTAGCATACTTAATCTCAATTTAATCTCATTTAAAACTGGTGTAGATTTCGATGCAACACTGTTTGTTACTAAAAAATGCAACTATAACAAAATCATACACAAAAAATCAACTATTTGTCAGATGGAAGCCGATCGGCGCCACCAAAACTTTTTTTTAAGCTCACACCGCCGCCGATATAAATAGCTTTTATTGGTTTAAACCAGTGGTAACCAGCCCATAGCCTCGCGAGGCAGACAATAATCGCATTTTCCTCGTATTTTTCACACATACACGATCGGCAATTCACATGTACACCACAACTATGTTTGATTCGAAGCATCAGTCTATGCCTGTGCGTTTACGACCGCACACAAGCAAATAATACGTTTGTGTGCGTGCGTTTGGTTTTGCCTACCCCTGGTTTAAACTGTTAACCGATGTTATCGACTGGCCTGATTTGACTCACTCATCCAATTTTAAAGGTTCAGTTAGTTCGAAAACATCCCAAATATGTACAAAACTGGCAAAACTGATAGCCGCCAACTTAATTTTTATGTTGTGCCGCCGTCTTCGATCATTTTGCCTCGGCGCGGAGTTTGGCTAAGCACGGAGTTGCCAACTGAAATATCAATTTAATCTTATATTAGGTGGTGTAAACGGCAAAGATTATAGAACAAGGTTATCGCTAACCTAGCCGCGATAAACGGTGGTGTAATTGCGTTATTACACTCTTACACTCGTACTTTTGGTTTGGTTTGTGTCTAGACTAACATATGGGGGGATATTTCTCGTTAATTGGGAAATTTTCTAGGTGGAGCTTGTTTATTACATTTTGTAATTTTGAACAGAATAAAAAGTACATTTAGAAAAGCCAAAGTGAAAGAAGTTTAAAAAAATAAAAGTTTCTTAAGTGCAGGTTCTTAAAAAAAGTAAATTTTCTCAAAAAAAATACCTATTGATATTCTTAAACAAAGTAAAAAGTAATTTTTTTTTACAAAAAGTACCTTTTCTTAAAAAAAGTAATTTTTTTAAATTAGTACCTTTTCTTAAAAAAGTACATTATGTTCCAACAAATTGCCTTTTCTTAAAAAACTACCTTTTCTTTAAAGCATACCTTTTTTGTAAAACAAAATAACTTTTCTTGAGATAATTAACTACTCTTAAAATTGTACATGTTCTTTCGTAAAATAAAAGCTATTCTTCAAAAAAATACCTTCTCTTAAAAAAAAAAATACATTTTCTTACAAAAATTCCTTTTCTTAAAAATAAAATAATACCTTTTCTTTTCTTTTCTTGGGATAAGTAGCCTTTCTGAAAATAAATAAATTTTCTTAAAAAAATAACCTTTTCCTAAAAAGAGTACCACTTCTTAAAAAAGTACCTGTTCATAAAAAAAGTACTTCTTTGTAATAAAAATCATACTCTTAGGCTTTTTTTTACAGAAAGCACCTCGTATTAAAAATGGTAGCTTTTTCTTTAAAAAAAACATTAGCTTTTAATAAAAGAACTACTTCTCTTTAAAAAATTTCCTTTTCGGGAAAATATAATACATATTCTTACAAAAGGGACCTACAAATTGATTTTTTTTTTAAAAAACTACATTCAATAAACATAAAACTTTTTAAAAAAAGTTTAACATTTTACAAAAGGTATCTTTTCTTAAAGATCCATTTAAATTACAGTATTTTTCAACATGCGCCTTAGGCGTGTTGGAACTAACTAGTACATAATATATAGCGAAGGGAAATTCGTTCCAACCGGGTGTCCCCTGACACCTCATGTAGTTTTTATTTGAATTTTTTAAAAAAAAGTATATTTTTAGGTCCTTTTTGTAAGAATATGTATTATATTTTCCCGAAAAGGCCCTTTTTTAAAGGGACGTACTTCTTTTATTAAAAGCTAATGTTGTTTTTAAGAAAAGGTACTATTTTTAAGAAGAACTACTTTCTGTAAGAAAACGCCTTAAGAGTATGAATATTTTTAAAAAGAACTACTTTTTAAGAATAGGTGGTACTCTTTATAGGAAAAGGTTATTTTTTTAAGAAAATGTACTTAATTTCAAAAGTCGACTTATCTCAAGAAAAGAAAAGGTATTATTTTATTTTTAAGTAAAGGTACGTTTAGAAAAGGAATTTTTGTAAGTATAGGTATTTTTTAAGAGTAGGTATTTTTTTGAAGAAAAGTTTTTAAGAACTGGGAATTATTTTTAGAATTGGTCCTTTTTTCAAGACTAGGTACATTTTTAAGAGTAGGTACTTTTCTCAAGGAAAGTTATTTTGTTTCACAATAAATCTACTCTTTAAAGAAAATGTATTTTTTTAAGAAGAGACAATTTGTTGACAGAGAAAGTAATTTTTTAAGAAAATTTACTTTTTTAAAAAAATAATTTTTTAAGAAAATGTAGGTACTTTCAAATGGCTATTGTTCGACTTCTCGAACAGCCGATGTCGGTGAAACTGTATGATATCGCGAAATTCGGACGACGGATATGAGTTCAGCGGACCCTCATTAACATACAGAAGTCATTTTCATTAAAAAAAATCCAAATCGTTTTGCAACGCGGCTCAAAAGGGTTAATAGACTCTCCGAAAATGCGAAAAAACGTTTTTTTTAGAATTGGTCCTTTTTTCAAGACTAGGTACATTTTTAAGAGTAGTTACTTATCTCAAGGATTTTTATTTTGTTTCACAAAAAATTTACTCTTTAAAGAAATGCAGTTTTTTTTAAGAAGATACAATTTGTTGTAAGAAAAATTACTTTCAGCGTTCAGCGGACCCTCATTAACATACAGAAGTAATTTTCATTAAACAAATTCAAATCGTTTTGCAACGCGGCTCAAAAGGGTTAATAGACTCTCCGAAAATGCGAAAAAAGTTTTTTTTAAGAACTGGGAATTATTTTTAGAATTGGTCCTTTTTTCAAGACTAGGTACATTTTTAAGAGTAGTTACTTATCTCAAGGATTTTTATTTTGCTTCACAAAAAATTTACTCTTTAAAGAAAAGGCAGTTTTTTTTAAGAAGATACAATTTGTTGTAAGAAAAATTACTTTTTTAAGAAAAGGTACTTTTTTAAAAAAATACTTTTTTTAAGAAAATGTACTTTCAAATGGCTATTGTTCGACTTCTCGAACAGCCGATGTCGGTGAAATTGTATGATATTGCGAAATTCGGACGACGGATATGAGTTCAGCGGACCCTCATTAACATACAGAAGTCATTTTCATTAAACAAATTCAAATCGTTTTGCAACGCGGCTCAAAAGGGTTAATAGACTCTCCGAAAATGCGAAAAAAGTTTTTTTAAGAACTGGGAATTATTTTTAGAATTGGTCCTTTTTTCAAGACTAGGTACATTTTTAAGAGTAGTTACTTATCTCAAGGATTTTTATTTTGCTTCACAAAAAATTTACTCTTTAAAGAAAAGGCAGTTTTTTTTAAGAAGATACAATTTGTTGTAAGAAAAATTACTTTTTTAAGAAAAGGTACTTTTTTAAAAAAATACTTTTTTTAAGAAAATGTACTTTCAAATGGCTATTGTTCGACTTCTCGAACAGCCGATGTCGGTGAAATTGTATGATATTGCGAAATTCGGACGACGGATATGAGTTCAGCGGACCCTCATTAACATACAGAAGTCATTTTCATTAAAAAAATTCAAACCGTTTTGCAACTCGGCTCAAAAGGGTTAATAGACTCTCCGAAAATGAGTTTTTTTTAAGAACTGGGATTTATTTTTAGAATTGGTCGTTTTTCAAGACTAGGTACATTTTCAGAATAGGTACTTTTCTCAAGGAAATTTTAGTTGGTTTCACAAAAAGTTTACTCTCTAAAGAAAGGGTAGTTTTTTTAAGAAGACTCAATTTGTTGTAAGAAAATGTACTTTTTTAAGAAAAGTTACTTATTTTAAAAAAATACTTTTTTTAAGAAAAGGTACTTTTCGTAAGAAAATTTAATTTTTTAAGCATAGGTACTTCTTTATGATAAGGTATTTTTTTACGAAAATGTAATTTGTTTAAGAATATGAATAGATAATTTTGTACTTTTTTGAGAACAAATACAAATACTTTTTTTAAGAAAAGGCACTTATTTAAGAAAATGCTATTTTTTGAACTTCTTTCACTTTGGCTTTTCCTGTCTGGCTCAAAACTGCAATATATACTAAATATTAGTTTCAGGCTCCACCTAGAAAACTCCCATTAAACTAGAAATTTCCCAACATATGTGAGACATCTAGTTAGTCTAGAAACAAACCAAATAAAAGTAAACAGTATTGATGATAATAGTGGGTGTTAGCATAATAGTGTTAAAATAAAAATTGTTTAATTTCTTTTCATTTTGCCCCCATCCAGCAACGTGCGATAAGGAATTTCGTTCCAATTATACTAAAATTAAAATAATTGGAAAAATGTTGGGAAAATTGTGCACTTGGCATAATTTTCAAAAAAAACAAGTGCCAAAGCCAAAAAAAAATTATGCCGAAATGGCACAAATCATTTATAACTTTGTTGTATATTTAGTATGATTTTGTTTTTGGTTTTTGAAGTTTATGTTAAAATAATTTGCAATTTTTGTGTATTTTCAGAAATGGAAATCATTCCCGAAGGCCGACACTTCCGTTTGGTGCAAGAATCAGAGCTTCCCGAAATACTGGAATATTTAGAACGTTTTCTACCGGAATCACTAAAGGTAACTTGTGTTTCTCTTATCACAATGACTCTACCACACAACTGAAACGAATATGAGTACGAGTAGTACCCAAACAATATGGCAATAAAAATAAAGCTAAAGTTCATATCCTTCTGGGCTTGCTGTGAATGCTAAACAACTTTTTAATTAGTAACAGTCATTCATAATCAGCTGTGGGTTGGTGGGAGAGGGTGTCCAACCCCCCAAGAATGAGAAAATCTGCTTTTGTATTTGTATGTGCGAACAGTACGTATGAATAGTTTTCACATAAAAACGCACTATGAAAATGATTAATTGGACTACTTTTTGTTCCGATACTGGTGCAAAAGTTCTATAATAAACTTTTGCTTTACAACCCAATGAACAGGACTACATACGAACGAATAAACGTAAGTTTGTATGTATGTACGTACCTTGGAATCAAGCAACACATGTTGAGGAAAACAAAACTGAAATAGAATTCGAATAAAATGTTGAAAACAACTGGTGACAGAAAATGGCCCTATGATATATTTCAAATTAAGCATTCGCGTCAGGGATGGGATATCAGAATTTGGTTAAGGTACAACACAAAATCAAATTTGCAAATGTACTTTCTGGCTATGAATGTGAGAAAACCTCATAATTTAATACAGGCTTTATTGTTTTCTTTGCCTTAGGGAAGGTAGTTAGAGATTATTTCAATTGTTTTCAGCAAAAAAATTTAAATTTTGAAATGTACAACTGAAGAGTTATGTCTTGTTTTCACTGAGCTCGATTCCTACGTTAACCAGAATTCTGACCCAGTTCAGCTGAATTTTGATCAGAAATTGCATATTGCATCAAAAAACAAACAGCCATTAGAATCAGTGTATAGGAAATTTTGCCTGAATATATGGTACACTGAAAGAAATAGTCGACTTGTGCCGTTCACCATTATCCTGGTGATGCGAGTTCAGACCCTTAGCCATATTCATCGGGTAATTGCCGCCGGTCAATATTCTCAAGATTTTCCCCATGTTGTTCCTCTAAATTTGTCGTTACCTATTTGGTCAACTGTTCCAATTAAGTTCATGGCAGTGTTCACCTTCCCCTCGTGTGGTCGTGTCGAGTAATAGTGAATCATGTGCCCAGATGATGTTGCCGGCGGCCGGAAGACGGGCCCCAGGAAATAACACCCCAATTGCAAAAGGAAAATGGGCCTTAAATTGCGGGTTTGTTTTCATTACGAAGGTGTGCCCCAAATTTCAAAATGAAGCAATGATGAAGGGCCCCAAAAAATTATGAAGCACGACCCCAAATATTCTAGTGGGGGCTTTAATGTTTTATATTTTTTGCGCTTATTGGGGCCATATTTTTCTTTTTTATACGTTTAAAAATATGGCCCCAATAAGCGCAAAGGACCCCAAAATAATTATTTGTTGTATACTGATAAAATTTGGGGCCAGATTTCATTGACTCTTTGGGGTATATTTTCTTGAAATGTAATTTTACAGAATATAAATTGCACACCAGGAAAATCGGCCCCAATAGAAAAAAAATTGGTTTTGTTTTATCCGTCGGTTTGATTAATTTCAGAATGAATATGCAATACATACATAAAAATATTCCATGAAATATTAAGCAAAATAAGATAGAATAGAATATTTATTTCAAATATTTGTCTCCCCTTTTTTGACATCTTTTTTTCATTTCTTTCTAAAACAGTAAAATATAGTTTATTAAAATTGTTGTTGATCGTGTGTTGAAGCGCTATTTTTTTTTGGAAAATTTTTTTTCACTTCTTTCTAAAATAGTAAAATACAGTTTATTAAAATTTACTTTTATTGACTTTTAAGTAATATTTTGTGCCTAATTTCACTTGTTATTATGGGGTGTTATTTCATTGAGTTTTATAGTAGCCATACGAAATAGCACCCCGAGAAGTTACACCCCAATTTAGTTATGAAATAACAACCCAATATATTAAGACGGACCCCAAGTAAAATGAAAATGTTCCCCAAAAATAATTGGGGTCCACTTCCATTGGGGCCCACATTCATAACGAAAAACACCCCAAGAGTAAGCGAAACTGGACCCCAAATGTACGAAATAGCATTCCAACATTTCGTGTTGTTGTAACCTGTGTATTGGTTTGGGGCCCATTTTCATTTTGCAATTGGGGTGTTATTTCCTGGGGCCCGTCTTCATTCCGCCGTAAAACATACGGTTATGCGTGAAATACCGCGAACCAGTTAGTACAAAAAAACGTACGATCATAACATATTTTCCATCCCTGGTTCTATATACAAGCACAAACACAGTTTTTATATCCGCAATTAGACCAAATGTTTTGAAATATAATTTAAGGTCATTAGGCAGGCCTGTAGTGTTTTAAAGGTTTGGGAAAGATTCTGTAGAAGATGACGTATGAGATTAATTACTTGTTTTGAATTACAAATTATTCTTTTTGTTTTATTTAAGCCAAAGCTTTAGGGTTCAACCTCCTCCCGAAATTGTGGCAGTTACAAGTTCCACAGGAATTGAAACGTGGTGGGATTCCCTTAAAGACTTGTTTACATATTGTTCGAGACGGCTGCTATGAAATGATGCAGTAGAGGTGGACGAGGGCAATATATTGTATAAGCGCAAGATATATCTGGATAGGAGGAGTTCCATGAATCTGTTGTCTCTAGCCAGGATCAATGCTTGTCGGATTGGTAGATATCCGGCGAGGTCAAGGTAAATGACTTCTAAAAAGCTGTAACCATATGCAAGAGGAAGAACTGACTGAACATCTAGTCTGCATATGTCCAGCACTAGACAGCAAGAGAATGCTTATTATGGGATCCTAGTCATTAAGGTCCTGAGAGAATTATCTTAGATAGGCGTAGGTAGCATCTTGAACTTCTTGGAACGAATTAAATGATTCTCCGGTGGGGGCTAGAGCTTAATCTTAACTTGTCCAACTCCACCAAAATATTATCAAGTACGAAATTCCAAAGAAGTGAGAACTCTGAGATTCCCCATTGTCGTGGGTAATTAACCCATTATTTTCCCCAATACCCTGTGGGTAATGCGCAAACGTTCGTTACTCATTTCCCAAGGAGATATGCATGTGTTACACACGAACTCTGTTGGTAGGTATACACGTTCTGGCTCCAGCACCATATTTCAGAAACCATATATGGGTGATTCCTTGGAAATAACGTTTTTTCGGATGGTGAAATTATTAGTTTTTAACATACCTCGGATGTGATTTTTTTTTACAGTTTTTGTTTATATATACTACTATAGTGTATACCAACATCTATTGTACTACAACAATTTAAAACATTTATCAATATATTTTATACTATAATTTTCAGAATTGCCACAATTCTGACATCCACGGTATTGACATTTCATATTTAAATTGACTTCATTCTATGCCAAATTGACGTGAGATAATTTCCTTTGAAAATCACATTTCGATGACTAAATATCGAACAAATTTCGTCACTAGGAGGGCGAGTATTATATTGCGCAATAAAAAAGCGGTACCATGGTATTGACTGCTAATTTTGTGACTTACCCTTCGTAAAGAAAACACTTCACTCCAATCGATTCAATGTGGATAAATCTGTCAGCCATTGATGTAAACATAACATTTGATATACAATGGTCGAGTTCTCACAGCGAGGGCGCCTTTATACCCATCCAACATGGCGCGACAGCGGTAAAACGTAAATGTACGATATTAGGCAAAAATGCGTGGACAAAGTTTAGATCTTGTTAGTCGGGCCTAAATAGGAGATTTACGCTCGGTAAATACATGAAAATATCCTCTATCTAGGCAATTTCAATGACCATAAAAAAATATCAATCCATCCTGCGAAATGAGGGAGTGAATATAGTATTAACCTTGATTTTTATGAAATGGACACGCCACGGTTCTGATATTTTCATTAGTTTCTGTATGTTTCTATCGAATAAGCACGACGCAGGTGAGAATATTGTTGTGGAAAATCTTGTGTACCATAAAAGTATTGAAATTACGCGATTATTTATTTGCCGTCCCTTAATTACATGGAAATAAACGTGATGGACAAAGAAAACGTTATTTCCAAGGAATCACCCATATGTATATGTTTGCAATCATTGCTTTCATGAAGTGTACATTTGCTGCTTTTTAAATTCTTTATATTAACTTCACCTGTCTGTATGCATGTATGTATGTACCGCACCGAAAACCCTTTTCCGACGACAAAAATAATGTTTCAAAATATGGGCGGAATTGGACAAAGGGGTTTTTTTGTTTCTTTATTATGTGACAAGTTTTTGTTGTCAGCAGTTTTCAACAAACTTGGTTCTAATTTGGGTCACAAAAACATATATTATAACCAATTAATCATTGTGTGTCCAACATGTAATATTGAATAGCAAACACAATGTGTTTGGGCGCAAGTATACTATATTTGCGACAAGCTACCAAAACGTTATATTTGCATCCAAACAACAAATCTACAGAAGCAGCTACAGAGTGGTGAAGGTCACTCCCTATTACTATGTGTTACGTAAGCCGAACTTTGCTGATTTCATATTTTTTCGAAACTTGAATATACAATTTATACATTTCCCACCGGCCTCCATTGCAACACAACTCCTAAATGATCGCCCTAATCATTACAAACATTATACATTAACATTTAAAACCGGAAGTTTATACGGACATTAATATTTGACAATTTCGATAGCCGCAATATGACCGTTTACCAACAATCACATCTGCTGCTTCGCCAACCACGCCAAATATGTAATGACGTCCAATTGATGTGCAATGACAATGACAAGTATCTATCGATATTTACACGGACATGATGCTCGAACGAATTGAAATATTAAAATTTCATTTGGTTTATTTGTCATCAACGTTTTCATGGTTGTGGAATATTAAATCTATGCATGCAATTAATAAGAAACTGGTGAATATTTGAAACGGGAAACAGACAATTGAGCTAGTCAGAGGCGAACTATGCTGACTCCACAAAAAAAAGAGTGGAACAATTGGAAAATGTTGGGACTCTATTAAGCGCTTTAATATAAAATAAATATTGGACAATTTACTTATGACCAGATTTAGTTCTAAGATTAATTAAAAATCCTGTGACGAATGCGCTGCGAATGAAAGCAAGACCAAAATGGACGAAATTATAAAGATTTACTGAGATTATATATGAACAGCATATTAGTGCTAAAGTGCTAGAGGTAGCAGGAACGTTGGGTCAGTTGTTAAAAGGGTAAAGGATAATTTGACTGTCAAGGAGTAGCCCTTCTTATCATTGAGGGTGCGTTCAACAATATCACGCTTAGTGCGATATAATTGGGGCTATGGACCCTTAAGGTGCACATGGATCTTATGCACCTTATGTACGACTTGCCCAACAGGAGTCCTGTCACGATCAAATTGGGCAATAGAGGCACATGTCAAGGGGGATATTGTCACCACATCTACGGAACCTTGCGCTGAAAGGAAAACTGGTCACTATTGAAAATGCGGGAATAGCTGTAATGGTTAAGTACCCTAGTCACCTAAGGGATATTCTCTAAAAATAAAAAAATAAATGGTTTCCCATTACATCCAATGAAGGGACAGGGGAGAGCTTCTCACAATCACTGAGCTTTGCGCTTTCCAGTTATCACTCACTGATTGGGACCTACAGTTTTACACCGATTCCGAACGGTATTTTGAGAAGATTTTTCGTGGCTATATACTCGATAGTGTCGCCGTCACTATGCGAGGTGACCGCCGCCGAAAGAAATTTTAAGGTGGGCAGATCAGGGTTCGAACCCAGGATCTCATACACAAGAGGCGCGCACACAACCCATTGCACCACCGACGGCCAGGGGATATTCTCTAGTATAACTTAATGACTTTGGGCAGATGGGCGGGTCCTTTTTAGGTAAAATCTCTACCTTGAATCTTGACAAGTTTAATGGGTCTGAAATTAAGCTCTAAGCACTCTAGTACTCTAGTGTGTCAAATACCTGGCTGTTATTTTAAACAGCTTAGTTTCAGACCCAACATAGACGAAAAGGCGACGTCAACCCTATACACCTGCAAGAGGGCTATAGATTCGGAACTTTCTCCCGAGGATTGTTCACTGGATCTATACAGCGGCGGTGAAACCGATAGTGTTCTGTGGGGTTATCGTGTGGTGGCAGATGCTTGAGAAGCCACCTATTTTAGGGTTCAGATATTAGCGATGATGTGCCTCACGGGTACTCTGCACATAACTCCCACTGGTGCATTCAATGTAATGTTATAATTGTGGCCGGTGGACAGTATAGGCAGGTAGATTGCTTCCAAGTCTCTTATCAGGTTAAGGCAACTCTCACAATGAGGCGTTGTCGGTCATGGAACAGTGCTGGTACGTAGGCAGAACCACTATTCGGTCGGAAGTTCCACACTCTCATACCGGAAAGAGATTTCTGAAACAATTTGCTGGTAAAGAGGGATATATGCATTTCAACACGGATGGGTCGAAGATAAATGAAGAGGAAGGCTACTGTGTCTATTCTATGGAATTAGGATTGTCTCTTTATCGTAGACTACGTGAACATTATAGTTTGATTTTGAAGTTTTGGTTTTAGAAATTACCAACACTCAATGTCTTCTCTATCACCTAGAATCGGTATTCTTGAATTCATATCTTCCCAGGACTACTGTCGATCTCGTAGCGACATTGTCCAGTATTACGATACTCACCTTATGTGTGTGCCAGGGCACTGGGACATTCCGGGGAACTACAGAGCGGATATGGTAGCCGAACTAGTGAATACATTACAGGTGTTGGAATGCCCCTAGCGACTTGTAAGCATATCATGCAAGAGCTCTCCTCTATGCTGATCCAGTAGAGATGGACGTGGGACCCATATTGTTTACGCTCAAGAAAATACTCACCGATAGTGGATAGCACGAGATCCATGAGATGGTACACTGTCTGACTGGTAGACATGCGGCGAGACTAAAGGTCAGGGAAATTACTTCTGTAGAAGCTGTAATGATAAGGTTGAGGAGAATTCACTGACAATCTGCTCCTCAATTGTCCAGCACAAGCCGTTATGAGGAGGATGTATAATATCGTGTTGTACTTTATATTGAGATCTGGGAGAATTGTCTTAGATAGGCGTAGACAGGATCCAGAGCGTCTTGGATCAAGCTAATTGGTTTTTTGGTGAGGCTAGAGCTTAATCTCGCCAGCCCGTGGTATCACTGTAAACTAACAACTCTAAGTGATCCGTTCATCAACTACCTCGAAAGGATAATTCTTTTTCGGTTATTATAACTCATATTAAGAATGACCACATTTTTATTGACCCCGGTTATAAAACTACCCATTGGGTAAAATCTTTGCACCACACCCCGTGATCTAAAACAGATCTAGTTTTATGCCTGAGATATCCATCGGACATGTGTAAATCCCCGGTCCGAATGGAATTCCAGCAGTTGTTTTAAACAAGTGATCTTCGACACTTGTTCGTCCATTGCGCAACCTTTCCAGGCTCTCATGTTATGAGGGTATCTTCCCATCGCGATAGAAATTTGCGGATATTACCGACCAATTGCAATATTCTCTGTGCAGTCGAAGGTGCGATCTACCATTTGGTCAAATATCATCAACACAACGGTATACTTAGTGATCGTCAGTTTGGCTCCGCAGAAACCGTTTCACAGGTGATCTGATGGCGTTCCTTTCAGAGGAGTGGAGTCAGTCCTTACATAGACTGGGTGAGAGCCACTACTCTGGATATTTCCACGGTGTTTGATATAGTCTGGCACGGTGCACTAATATCGAAGATTGATAGTTTTGCTTGGGTATTATTACCTGTTCTCGATTTATTGCGAGATTTCTGAGGGATCGATCTATACTTGATTATAACATCATCTCGGCATCTCGGCATCTCTTCCGCAGAATATAAAAGTAATGCAGGGTTACCATAAAGCTCTGTCCTCTCTCATTCTAATTGTTATCAACGGCCTTCTCTTTTGAAGATGGTAGCAATTTATGTCATTGGTATTCCATTGATCGTCTGCGTAGTCTTCCCGGGGTACAAGGAAAGAGTCAGCTGGTAAATGATTAACTTAACAATTAAATGCATCTTATTTCTGAGTGGGGTGAAGCGAATCGGGTCGAGTTTTATGAACGTAAGACCCAGTGTTGCATACTTTCGCACAAGCGAATTGAAATTATTTTCCGCAACTATCTCTTCTCTATAATCCATTTATGCTTAGATGACAAAATTGTGTAGTTGCAGTACACGCTGAATAACTTGTCTTTTTTTTTGCTGTTTGGATGTAAAAATAACGTGTTTGTAGCTTGTCGCAAATACAGAATTTTTGTGTCCAAACACATTGTGTTTGCTATTCAATATAACATGTTTGAGAGACAATTATTAAAAGGTTGTAATATATGTATTTGTGACAAAAATGTGACTTTGTTTGTTGAAACGTGGAAAGACAATAAAGAAACTAAAAGCAGCATATCTTCAATTCAAGAAAACAATGCTTGCAAACATGTATATGATTCCTGCAATATGTTGCTGGCGCCGATATTTTTCATCGTGTAGAAAACGCAGTTGTTTTGCTGTTTTAAAGTAAACTGCATTTATTGCATACTTCGTTTTGTGTACAATCATATGTACCTACCTGTCATATTCATACCTGGCAATTATGAAAATGTCACCAAATTATATTAAAATGTAATATGCGTAATGTAATATGTTATATTAAATGTAATATGCGTTTATTTCAAATACTGAAAATCAAGTAAGAAGACACAGATTTTGAAGGACCAAAACGAAAATTTGTGTTCTGTGTTCTAGCATTTTTTTTTTATAAATCCCACGTGTTTTGTTACCAAAGGCAAATATTTACCAATTTGGTCTGAAAAATGTTAATTGATTTAATTTTTTAGTTTCTTTAATAACAATCATTCTGACAACTTCAAATATAACAGAGGCTGGCGTTTCTGTCATATTTTTCCTCTTGTTCTACTCTAGTACAAAAATTTCCTTAAGAGTGATATAATACTCAAGTTTTCCATATTTCAGTTTTTACTCACTACTTGTTTACTATAAAAATCGCGCTTACTTAAATGATAACCATTGTGTTACTACAGGACGCCAAACCTCTTCCCGGTGTATCCTGATGAACCAATGTTGGTTCCGCTAAAACGTTTCAGGTCATACAGCTTATGCTATATGATATATGTTAGATCGATTGAGAAGTTAGACCCTAAATATTGCCTCCCACTTAAAGCTGGGAAGGAGTATAGGGGATGAACTCCCAGGGATGCAAATACAATCAATACAATTGTATTGATGTGTTAACATCTATAGGCACGGGTAGGGCAATCTATCAAAGTGAACACATGCAAAGAACACACAGCGTTAGCATCACATACATGGTTGTTGTACAACAATAGTCTCTGCCTGAAAATAAGTATGATGGTATTGATGTAGCGGCAGCGAACAAACAAGCAGGTCGTCGTTGCCAAAGAGTATTGAATAGTATAGAAAACTCATGGAAAGAATTGTATGACTGAAAAGCACTGGCGACATCTGGCGAATGATTCAAAGCATATTACTCTCTTTTTGTCATAACTTGGTCCATTCATAATTCTGATGTGAACATTGATGCCTTTTGAAACATTTATGCTGTTTGTATTGTTTTATTTAATAACATTGTCGAAATGGTGCATTTATATTGAAATGTTCTATAAAGAGAATAAGACTCGTTTATGCTCTTTTACTCAGACTCTCTACATGAGAGCGGAAAAAATGTGCAATAAGTTCTCTATACTATTCAATACTTTTTGTCGTTGCTCTGTTTATGACAAAACAAAAACAATTATTTCAGTGAGCTAACTATTGCTTTGTTTATTTTAACAATATTACATATAATTTTAAAGCAGATGTAAGAAAAAAGGAAGTGTAATAGCAAAAGAGCCTTCACCACAAAAACTATTCTTTTTTTTATTTTCCACTGTAGCATTTACTAAAGTGTTTATAGAAATCGAACAGCTACAAAAATGTGTTAACAACTCGCCCGTGAGTTCGAACACTCACTGATTGATTTTTTGATACAATTTAATCCATTAAAATAATATGATAGTCGCATGATAAATTTGATACACTAAACAGTTGTCCTAAATATACTACAGTACATACTTTTACAAACGTTGGTGTACCCTAACAAAAAACGCTTCTAGTTTTTATTTGAAATAAACGGCGGGACAGCTAGATCTTAAAATTGAACAAAATTGTTGTTTTGTTGGAAAGGGCTATCAATGGCATTATGTGCGAAAACTGAAATCGATAAAATGACTCCCGCAACCCGGTGGGGTGGCGCGCACGCGATAGGTCAAATTTCCTGTTGCATACATCAGACTAAAGTTGGGAGATGGCATCCGCTATGTTGATTCTGAGGGTCCCAGCCGTTTGTGGCTTATTGGCATAGACCTGTCTCATCAGGAAACCCTACAAAAATTCTCCAACGGGAACAAATCTCGGTGGCCAGTTCACATCGCCGATGTGTGTGAAAACTATGCCCCCACATCGCTCGTGCAGAATGCCAAATGTGAATGTAGCATCTGCTGTGTAACACGTAGTGTCGTTCAGTTGGAATCACATGTCGTTCACATAAATATCACCCCATTTTGGTAAAAAAAAAAGTATTATCATCGATCGGCAGCGCTCTGCGTTCACAGTGATAGCAGTGTCATTATCGTTTTCGAACAAGTACGGAGCGATGATGCCGCCGGCCAAATAGAGACATACTGCGGATACGTTGTAATATGATATGGTGCACCTCGTGCTGATTGGTATCGTTCCAAATCGGGCGATGTTGCTTGTTGATGTGCTCGTTCATCAAAAAATCAGCCTCGTCGCAACCTGGATTGAACGCGCATATCGTTGCCACAAGAACGTCCATTGTGATTACAAAGTTTATTCAATGTTTTACTATATTTTTTTAAATAATGTCTTTTTAAAAATATTAAAAAATACATATTAGAATTTTAGTTCTCCGATGGACAAAAGTACCCAAAATATTTTTGCTTTGTACTGAAATGGCAATGTCATTTTCCATCCCTCTGAACTCCTCTTGATTCCCGCAGCTTCTGCAATAATTATGAGCTGAGATTCGAAGTTTAGTCTCGTGTCTCCCTATCAAACATTGGCCGGACAAATATTTATATGTGCAAAATAATTTGTTTTTTCTTTCCGTCTGAAAACTAACTGTAATTAATTAATTTGCTGGCGAATTATATGGAGATAACTGGACTTTTTAACAACACAACGCCCCGATCCACATTGCTCGGCTCAAAAGGGATGTTTTTAAGTCCCGAAATATTCCATTACTGGAGGGGCCAGCCATAAGTCCCGAACTCAACCCAATTGAAGACCTCTTGGGGATACTTTCCGCCAAGGTGTTTTCAAAGTCGAAGCAGTATACGACGCGTAAAGAACTAAAACTAGCAATATTGGCGGAATGGGAGAAAATTGACATGTCCACTTCAAGCAACTTAGTGAGTTCTATGCCACACAGGCTACAACAAGTTCCTATACACAAGGGCAACTCAATATCATATTAATTACATATTTTAATTGGATTAGATTAAGAATTAAACTTCATTTCCATTTTTGCATATATAAATATTTTCTATGAAGAATATATCAAACACTTTTTTTGTGTTCTAAAAAAGAAATGAAAAAATATGTTTTCTTATAATTTTAAAGAACACATAAATATGAACTCCAACTCAACATGATACATTGCACATATAAATATTTGACAGGGATACCAATAAAGATAACTTTAAATCCAGTTTTTTCATTTCGCCTATCGACCATTCTCCTTCACTTTCTATCCCGTATCAAATTTGCAGTTAGGAGTTTGAACAGCTGTTTCATCGTAACCCCCTGAAGTAGGGCAAGTAGAAAGGAGTGGAATTGATACGAATGTGTGAGGTGGCTGAAGAGGTGGTTGTGTGAGGTGGTTGAAGATTATGATTAGCCTCTCTCGCCTCTTCTTTAGTTTCAGATAGATCAAGAAATATTTTCCTTATTGGTTAAATCAAATGTTTTAAATCAAAATTTACAAATAAAATGTGCTTTACTTTCTACACTCAAAAGATTTCAGCATATATTTGATGTTGCATTTTTTGTGAATGACATAGTATATTCAAAAAAGAAGAAGAATCAGAAACTAAAACCAACATGAATACAACGGCCACCTGTGTTTATGCACTTTATGAGTGCAAAGAAAATGGTGTCCTTTCGAAGGGTCTGTTTTTTCACAATCGAACACAGACAACCCATTTGAGGCAAACAGCAAGAACAATTACTTTGAAAGGATTGCTACGTTGTTTCCACTGTAGTTTTGTAGGTCAGGTCTTGGAAAGTTTTTCAACTTTCACTTGGCTATATAACTCTTTTACAGCAAAAGCCACATCACAACACATTCTACAATTTGTACCTTAAGTTTTGCGTCAGACTGTCTTAAACTACATTTAAACAGCTGTTACGATATTACGCATACATATACATATATATTGTGATATCTTGTTATTAAGTGCTTTGCCTACAAATTGCCCCTACATGTATTTAATTAATACATTTCCAAGACATTAAAACCAACGAAATTGCCCAGCCTATTACAGTACATATAAGTAGTATCGTACATCCTACCAACCGCCAGCTACGCCCCTGACCCTGAGTGAATTTCTCATGAACATGAACGAACACATATTTTAATTATTATTTGTGTTTTATTATTAATTGCACAAACGTGACAATAACACGTTTCACACAAGTATTTGCCAATAAGATCGGAAAAGGACAAGTGGTTATGGCCGCAAGCCCATGAACACATGTATGGGGACTACCTGGTCCGCACATAGGTGGGTATAGTTGTGACCAATGATATGTGTATATACAGATGTACAGTGGTCTACTGCTGTTGTAAAACAAATAGTCGAATCTTTAGGTTTTGTTTTGTTTATCGTATTGGTATCATTGAGGCGCCGTAATACAACATATGGCTCAATGATCATTACCGTATGTTGACATTTTTGTTGTTTATCGGGACTAAAGGAATGGAATGTTTATGAACCATAAATGCATTTGTGATTGTCTGTCCGGTTTGTTTTTCATTGGAGTTTTTTTATGCGACTATTGATTGATACAATAGTTTGTAGTCTTTGGTGTGAGAATGAGTATGAGTAATATTTGTTTATTAGATATTACCATAGAATAACACATACTATAGAAGAACTTATTCTCTCATCTGACGTTTCATTTCACACTCTCTCGGTAGGTCTGTGGAAATGTTTACATACACCAGGTGGAGTTACAAAATATGTTCACTTAACTTTTTCATGTCGTTTTGGTGTAGAACTGAAAAATTTATATATATTTTGCACTTTTTATTGACTTTTATCGTTGGTATACATTTGTATGGTATTTAACACAACTAGTTTGCCACAAAAACACGAAATTCGGGTGTAGTTCCTTTGTTGATCGCTGTATACTATTGCCACCATCTGGTATTATTGAACCCATAATTTCCATCGTACCTATGACGTTTAATTTATTGAGCGAATAAAACCTTCTACGTATGTGTTATTCTATGGATATTACGAACACGCCTCAGTGTGCCCGATACAAATAACTATGTACAGGGTGGTGCAAAAACCATAATTTCTTTTTTTTTTGCTACAATTTGTTGTTTAAAGTGAAAGTCATTTGGTTTTTAACTGATTATGTTTATTCGCACTTATAAATATTGTTACATTTACTTGTGAAAAATTGTGTCCGGCAAATAGCCGCCGCACAGTGCTTTGTCCCAGTACATCGATGGGACAAAAATAGAAGGAGTCGTCCTAGGGTAATGAAATTTGGCACGAGTCCCTAATATAATAGAATTACGAAAATTTCAAAGTGTCGACAAAATTGACCACGCCCATCGCCCACCGCCCATACAAACCGAAATTATTATTGGCTGTAGAAATTTAACTATTGCGACAAATTTTCATTATACGCCACCTTATCAAAAAATAGCATTTCATCAACATTCACCACGCCCACCGCCCACACAAACCGATATTATTTTTGGCTGTAAAATTTAAACTATTGCGACAAATTTTCATGAAAATTGCGTGAAGAACATATTTATATGTCACCTTATCAAAAAATAGGATTTCATCAACATTGACCACGCCCGAAAAACCGAAATTATTATTATTCTACGCAGAAACCAAAAGTGTTTTCAAAAACACTTCTCCAATAACAGCAGATAGGGACTTGTTCTTATTTTTCCCTGGTAGATAAATGTATAAACTGTAAAATACAAAAATAATAAAAAAAAACCTCATATTTCGTATTATTTTTTTTATTTTTTGAAACTTATAAGTTTTGCGTATCAAATAAAAAATGTATGATTTTTGAAGCCGCAAAACAGTATAATTTTATAAATTTTGTTTAAAGTAATAGTTTTTATTTATTATTAGGGAATTCACAGGGTCTCCTAAAGTCATAAGTCGTAAAGTCATATTTAACAAATTAGTACATATGACTTATGCATGTGAGCAGCATGTTGTATGTGCTAAATCATAAGTCATAAAAACGTCAAATAAACGTCAAGCAACAAAAGAAAATTATTAAAAAAAATTAAAAAATGCCAACAAGAAGCGAAAAAGATAAAATTTTTACGGTTTTGTGTGAAAAGTTTGTGCACAAAAACTTACCGAAGTAGTTTCTTCTCCTTCCATTTGTCCAATTTACTTTTTTTTTTATTATTTTACCAATTAAAATTAATTCTTGAGTTAATGTTGTAGAAAAATGCAAAATTTCTTCAAAACACAACAGTATATCTGATTAAATAGTAAACAAAAAACAGCTGACACTGAACATACAACATAGTACACTGGAAAAACAGCCATGCTCAGGTTGTATAGTCGTAAAATATATTTACATGAAGAATACCAACAACATATTTACAACTGTTGTATTATTTTAGCATATACGATAAATACAACACAATAGTACACCATGTGAACTCCCTATATGTATATAAAAAACCAATAACAACGACCAAACTTTAGTCAATTCATATAAAAATGAATTTTTGGAATTTTTCGTGAAACTACTCGAAACAAGATTTTGTTAAATCACGAACAAGACTTTGATCCTTAATCATATTTGTTGGATCGATGGACACCCATTCTTTGTTTTCATCTTTAAGACAGATATATAGACTGCCGTAACACCCTATCGGATAAACAGATTTTAACTAAAATTTGTCATGTATAAGATTCTAATTGCAGAAAATTGTATACGGATAACGAATTCTCGTACCTCCCATACAAATTGTAAAAATCTCGAAAATTTGTCGTTTTTAGTTGTTTGGATGAGTTTGGATAACGTGTTTTTGGAGCTTGCAGCAAATATAATATACTTGTGTCTAAACACATTTTGTTTGCTATTCATTATTTCATGTTTGAGACACCTTGATTAATATGTTATAACATATGCGTTTGCGTACCAAATATATCTATGTTTGTGTGCCGAGTTTGTTGCACTCTTTATGCTCTCTTGAGAGTAAGAGAAATAAAGAGGGACAACGAGAGAGTCTATCTCGTAAATGTGTATCATTATTTTTGCATTATTCTCTCCGTCAGTGATTCATAAATATTCCTGAATGTGCGTGTAAATTGAAGAAGTCAATGATTCTTATTTTGGATGATTTATTACGTTTCAGTTTCAGTCGTCAATGGTTCATCGGACAGAGGATATCAAAAGCGCTTGATATTTTCAAATATTTATCCACTAGTATAATATAATCGTTCTTCTTTATAACGAATTTCTTCATATCGTTCTGCTCGCTGGAGATTTCTGATACTTACATACAATCTAATCTCTCTATAACCAAGTTCACTCTGTAACGATTTTTTTTCTACAAAAATGTTGATCTCTTTAGAAGGCATTGTTTGCTTTAATGGTTTTCTCACTGAACTTACCGGCAAAAATTCAAGTGTAACCACCTCGTTACAGGCTTTTAGGGTCAATAATATTTTCGGTGCTGTCGGTGGTGCAATGGTTAGTGTACGCGGGTCTTGTACATGAGAACGTGGGTTCGATCCCTGTTCAGACCACATAACATTTCCTTCGACGACGGTCACCTCGCTTAGTGATGGCGACACTATCAAGTATTTAGCCATGAAAAAGCTTCTCAAATACCTTTCGGAATCGGTGTTAAACTGTAGGTCCCAATCAGGTCACAGTGTGAGTGTAAACATGGAATGTAATGGCAAATCATTTTTTTATTATTTTTTTTGACATTTAAATGCACGTGGAACAGGATTGAATTTCAAGCATTTTTTATTAAGATTTATTAGGATTTAGGTGTTGATGGCAGTCGACTAACGAGTCAGTTACGCTCAGTATGCCCAGTATGGTATCACTGGCTAGGGAGATTATGAGATATCTCTCCGAAAAATCAAAGACTTAGCTCCAATAATCTTAGAATCATGTAGGCGCCTGAATGAGATAATTATTCCAGGTTCTTAAAAAAGTAGGGCACCATAGGCTCACAGCTACCTAGATCAGCCTCTTTCTCATCATTATAGCTTCTACAAAAGACCTTCAGGTTCGCCACATTCCTACGAATCAGATAGTACACTATCAAAAGTGGCAAGCATTGAAATCTTTGGCCTAGGCAGAAGTAGAGGATTCATAGATCTCCTCCTATCCAATGACCGTCAGATTTATCTTGGTTATGCACAATCAGTGCCCCTCATTCGACATGCCAGAATTATCACTGTAAGGTAGTGCCAAGTCTGGTCAACTCATCCGATCTGCAGTTCCCGGAATATTCACGAGAGCTACCTCTAAAGGGATCTGTGGCAGTCATGATAGATACTACTTTCAGAAAGACCGATCGATCCCACGGACTTGAGTGCCACCTGAAGATATTGTCCTCCAGCAATCAGCCAAACGATCATTGCCATAATTACCAAAATTGCTATCAGTCAAACGCTAAAATGATCAGGTAGTCTACATGAAAGGAGCAATGTCAGATCTATATAGAATAGAATGGATCAATAGACTACCCTACCCGATCATTCAGTTTCGAATCATATCTACTTATATATACATAAATTCAAATATTTTTTTTTAAATCTCCTTTTTTATTGCAATCTATCAAATACATGACAATAGGCAACTAGTATATAATATTCAAACAATTTCAAAAAATATACAAATTTGAATTTGTTGCAGTCTTGGCATGATGAGAAACAACCAGTGCTGGTCCTCGTTGTAGGTGGGTTTTATATCATCGAGTGCTGACTAGACGCGTGAGTTTGAATCTTTCAAGTCTTCTGCTTTGTGAAGTTACTTCTAGAAGATTTCGTGCTAAGACACTAGTATGCGAAGACAGTCTTAAAGCGTATCGTTTGTTGATTTTGTCGATCTCCTGTTGAACAGTATTTGTTTGGAAGTCTCTGTGAAGAATTTCGTTTCTCACGTAGGTGGGTGCATCAGCGATGAGCCGTAGACATTTTGATTGAAATCTTTGTATAATTTCGATGTTTGTTTTTGACGCCGAGTCCCTCTGTTCTCCACCGTAGGTCCATACTGGTTTGATTATTTCCTTGTACAGTAGTAGCTTAATGTCCAATTGAAGTTTAGAATTTCGGCCAATGAGACAGTGCATAGACGTTAGTTTAATACCAAGTTGTTTCCTTTTTGTCAGCATGTGCTTCTGCCATCTTAGACGTCTATCGTAGTGAATGCTAAGATATTTAGCACTGTCCGATTGGGGTATTGCCGTATTTCCCATTAGTACCTGTGGGCATGTTCCAGCTGTCAGCGTGAAAGTTACACATGCACCGACGTTGAGTTTCCACGCCTGACACCAATCCTGAATATTATTCAAGTGAATTTAGAGGTTTTGTGTTGCTTGTTTTGTACGAAGCACTTAGCGAAGACTTAGCGAGACCTTAGCGATGCGAATCATTTTCGCTAAGTTTAAACAAAATTTTTTGTTGACATCTTTTACCGTTTTCCATAGAATAACACATACTATAGAAGAACTTATTCTCTCATCTGACGTTTCATTTCACACTCTCTCGGTAGGTCTGTGGAAATGAGAGCAAATTAAATTTAAAATTTACATACACCAGGTGGAGTTACAAAATATGTTCACTTAACTATTTCCTGTCGTTTTGGTGTAGAACTGAAAAATTTAAATGTATTTTGCACTTTTTTGTTGACTTTTAACGTTGGTATTCATTTGTATTGTATTTAATAGAACTTGTTTGCCACAAAAACACGAAATTCGGTTGTTGTTCCTTTGCGGATCGCTGTATACTATTGCCACCATCTGGTATTATTGAACCCATATTTTCCACCCTCCACTGTGTAATTTCCATCGTACCTATGACGTTTAATTTATTGAGCGAATAAAAACTTCTATAGTATGTGTTATTCTATGCCGTTTTCAACCCTCTGTCATATTTTTGAACAAAATTACTTCTCGCTAAATAGCCGTTTTCTTTGCAACATAGCTAGCGATAATCGCTTGCTTGTAACCAAAACACGACTACTGTTCCATGACCGTCTCCGATTAAGCCTCATGTGACAGTTGACTTGACCTGAGTTCAAATATCCAATAATATCCACAGGCAGCAAATGTAACATTGCATCAGTGGGATTGCTGCGCTGAGTCCCCGTGATGCACATGGTCGCCATAATATACATCGTGCTCCGTTGTGCACAATATGTGTTCTTCTCAAGCACTCGGCAACGAATTACTACCTCATCACCGCTGTATATATACAGTGAACAATCTCCGGGCAGGGATAAAGGGATATTGTCAGTTTTTTCAAACTATCGACTTTGTTGGGTCTGAAAATAAGCTTGCTGGCCACAATAACACCCAGGCATTTCGCACACTATGCGAGCTTAATTTGGGGACGGTTCCAAGTGATTTGCGAAGGCACCCTCAATGCCAAGAAAGTCTGCCTTTGTGTACTCCTCAGCAGCAAACGGCTTTACTATGTATCCCACTATTGTTGTAAGATAACAATCTTACGCCAATACTCAACCAAAGCCGTTTCGAAGTCATCATTTGGAACAATGCTTAATTTATAGGCCTTAAGAGTTTGGTAGATATTTATGAGGTGTTTTCCACTTTGGGAATAAACACAACTCTGGCACCATTCCATACTTTAGGAATGTATATGAAGTCTATACGATGTATACACGCTGAAAATGGCAGCCCAGCATCATATTGCAGGAAACATTGACATGTTTACAAGTATTTTGTGTTTGTGTTTGTTTGTTGTCTGTCTCGTTTTTGGTTTTATCGGTTTTCAACTAACATTTGGGTCCAAAAACATATATCCACATTTGGGTCTCAAAAACATATATTATAGCCTATTAATCATTGTGTCTCAAACATGTTATATTGAATAGCAAACACAATGTGTTTGGCCACAAATATAGTATATTTGCGGCAAGCTACAAACACGTTATATATGCATCCAAACATCAAATAAAGACAGATTTTTCAGCGTGTAGGTTGATGCATATAGATGAGCTGATAGCAACTGTTTTCTATGCCGACCGTTGCAGGTTCGATTCATAGTAAAAAAAAATTTGTTTTTTTGTTCAATATGGGGTTCAAACGATGTGTCATGTTAAACATAATTTGAAAACAATACATATTTTTAAACTTTCGAAAGAGTATTTTTCTACAGGTGCATTTTGGAATTTCGGTCATTCATACCGTTTCTTCCCAATTTTTTTTTAATTTTTTTGTTAAATTTTCAATTTTCTTCATTTTGCATTTCACATCAAAATATCGGGTTTTTCAATAAGAGCGCTACAAAAGTTTTTGTAAATAAAACAAAACCGGTTTTAGATACCAATGAAATTCTTTATTCCTGTGAAAGTACGTTCGATGCCATTATGTATGGAACTCGATTTCTTTTGCATGGCCACCACGGGCACGCTTGCAGAAGTCCAGACGTTGAACCCAATTTTCGACGGTTTTCAAGCATAAATCGGCCGATAATCCTGCAATTTCACGTTCGATATTCCTACGAAGTCCATCAATCGTCGCTGACTTGTTGGCATAGACCATAGACTTGACGTAGCTCCACAGGAAATAATCTAACGGCGTCAAATCGCACGACCGAGGCGGCCAATCGACTGGGCCGTTTCGTGAGATAACACGTTCACCAAACTTGGTTTGCAATAAATTGATTGTGGCATTCGCTGTGTGGCTTGTGACGCGGTCCTGTTGGAACCACGTGTCCTCCAAGTCAATATTATCCAATGGGGGCCGAAAATATTCGGTTATCATTGAACGGTAGCAATTCGAATTCACAGTAATGTGCCGGTCTGGATCATTACGGAAGAAGTACGGCCCAATGACGCCGCCGGCCCATAAACCGCACCAAACCGTAATTTTTTCGGGATGCAATGATGACTCATGGATTACGTGTGGATTGCTGTCTGACCAATAACGCATATTTTGCTTATTGACGAAGCCATTCAGCCAGAAATGAGCCTCATCGCTGAAGATGATTTTCCGATGAAAATCCGAATCATTTTCAAGTTGTTGCTCAGCCCAATTCACGAACATACGACGCTTATGGTGGTCAAGCGGCTTCAGTTCTTGCGTCAATTTGATCTTGTAAGGATGTAGGCCAAGATCTTTTCGCAAAATTCGCCACAACGACGTCACAGAGATGCCCAACGCTTGAGAACGGCGCGTGAGAGACACATTTGGGCTTTCTTGAACTGAAGCCTCAGCGGCAGCAATATTCTCGACACTACGGGCACTTCTTTGTCTCACTGGCACGGGAACATTTTGTGCTGTGCCTGTGGATTCAAATTTTTCCACTACACGCTCAATTGTTGATCTGGTAGGACGATTATGACGACCATAAATTGGACGTAGCGCTCTTAAAGTTGAGGCCACTGACTCCAAATTCCGGTAGTAAATTTTAATAATTTCGACTCGTTGTTGGCTCGTATATCTTTCCATGGTGAAATGGCAAACCTTACTGAAGAAAAATGTCAAAAGAGCGGGAAAAAATATGGCGTCGTTTGCTGTCCCTATCGATTTACTTTTGTAGCATCTCTGTTGAAAAACCCTTTACTAACAAATATATACAATAAATATAACTAAGAGCTAATTGAGAAATTCGGGACAAATCTGAGAATATATGATTGATCAAGACATCAAAATGCTGCCGTGAAAGAAAAATACCTTGTATTTGAAAATACATTTTTCTAATTATAGTCGTTTGAGCCCCATATTGACCAAAAAATAAAATTTGTACCAAAATGTACTGGAAATCGAAATTTGACGTTCTTTTGATTGAAATTCCATCAAACGCAGTTTTCAGTACACCGTAATGTATAAACTTATCAGACAGGAGCTTAATAGATCGGTCACAGCCTGAAGTTTTGCTGGTAGCAGTCTAATGGCCAGAAGAGTCCTTCAGGTACCCTACAGTCGTTATTTTCTCAATTTGAGTTTTTATTTGAATTAATTATGTGATTTGTACTTTTGATTCGATACACGGAGGCAAATGTGTGAAAAACGCATTGAGCAACCATAATTCCTCCAGTCACCTATTGCATATATTATATTTGACCACTTTTTAAACAAGTGGTACTCTTTTTAGGAAAAGGTTATTTTTTAAGAAAATTTACCTATTTTCAGAAAGTCTACTTATCTCAAGAAAGGGAAAGAAAAGGTATTACTATATTTTTAAGAAAATGCACTTTTAAGAAAAGGAATTTTGTAAGAAAATGTATATTTTTTAAAAGAAGTTATTATTTTTTTTTTTTTTGAAGAAAAGCTTGTTTTAAGAAATGGGAATTTTTTTTAGAATTGGTAGTTTTTTAAAGAACAGGTACAATTTTAAGAGTAGGTACTTATCCCACGAAAAGTTGTTTTGTTTTACATAAAAGGTACTCTTTAAAGAAAAATTATACTTTTAAGAAAAGGCAGCTTATTTTAAGGTAATTTATTTTTTTAGAAAAGGTATTTATTTAAAAAAATTTACTCTTTTTTAAGAAAATGTACTTCTTGTAAGAAAATTTACTTTTTTTAAGCAAAGGTACTTCTTTAAGATAAGGTTTCTTGTTTAAGAAAAGGTACTCTATTTAGAATATAGACATTGTTTTTTTAGAAAATTTACATTTTTAAGAAAACGCACTTATTTCAGAAAATTTTATTTTTTAAACTTCTTTCACTTTGGCTTTTCTAAATTTACCTTTTATTCGGTTCAAAACTACAATATGTAATAAACACGCTCCACCTAGAAAATTTCACAGTAGACAAGAAATTTCTCCCCATATGTTAGTCTAGACACGAACCAAACCAAACTAAAAGTACGAGTGTAAGAGTAAGTGTGCTGCCAAAGGTAATTCCATGCTCAGGGTTGTATTTCATGCATTTGCCAGTCTTGCACTTTGGCTTTTCTAAATTTGTTTTTTATTGGGTTCACAACTACAATATGTAATAAACAGGCTCCACCCAGAAAACTTCCCTTTAAACCAAATCAAACAAAAGTACCCAATATAGTTGACAATAATGGGTAGTTAAAAAAAAGTTGTTTAACATTTTTTCATTTAGCCCCCATCCCGCAACATGCGATAAGGAACTTCGCTCCAAAATGATTTTGGATGCTTTTCGTCATATTCGAGTAAAAAATGACTGCAGGGAAATCTGTGGTATTTCTACAAGCTGAAACAAATACAAAGAGTTTTATTCTTTCCTCGCACCGAGAATAGGTCAAAATATTTTTGAATCATACGATCTTATGAGACAGAATACATACAATTCCATAATTTTAAAATTTAAATTTAAATCTTTTGGGTGTCGGTGGTGCAATGGCTAGTGTGCGCGGATCTTGGGTTCGATCCCTGATCTGACCACCTTACCTTTCCGTCGACGACTGCCACCTCGCTTAAAAAATACGCCTCGCCTCAAAATATCGTTCGGAACCCATGTAAACCTGAAGGTCCCAATAAGTGAATGAAAAATTAGAAAGCACACAGCCCACTGGTTGTGAGAAGCTCTCGCCAATCCCTTTATGGGATGTAATGGGAAAGGTATTTTTTTTTTATGTGTTAGGGCTCTAGGGCAGAAAACTATCAGTTTCAATACATACGCAAGTGGTAGGTATGTAAGAGTAAATCATCGTTTGTTTGTTCGTTGCTTAGCAGTCGGTATTGAAGGTGATTATTGGGCGATTTTCATATAATTTTCCCACGCGATTTTCTCCGGAAATTCATAGCCGATTTTATTAATTTTTGGATTAAAAAGCTAGTGCGGGTTTCGACGAAGAGTTTAGGCCAGAGAGCCGAGATTTAAGTGTTTTAATTTGGAGTATTAATTTGGAGTAATATTAAAAAAGTGTTTTATGTTGATCTTCGGTTTTGTCTTATGCATAGCAAAGAGAATAGTGACGTGGTTATACGTACATATATAAAAATGAGATAGCAAGACAGCAACGTATGTAGCTTATGTACAAACATAACAATGTATTTATGTACATTTGTCTGTTGGTTTGCATTCTCTTTGTTTTTTGTGGGTTTAATATAAAATAAATAAAAAGTATTAAGCAAGAAAATAATCAAATCATTAGCACTTCTGTTTAATTTTTTTCATTTTGTTTTATTATAGTGAAAGGTAAGTCCAATAAAATGTGGGTGCGGAGCACTCTCAGAGCAAAGAGAGTAATGACGTATTATACGTTTATAAAAATGAGATAGCAAGAGAGAGAGCAACGACAATTTTGTGAACTTGTGTAGCGTATATACGAATATAACAATGTATGTATGTATATACAAGTGTCTGTTGCTCTGCACTCTTTGACTTTTGGGGGAATAAAACAAAAAGTATTGAGCAAGAAAATAATGACACATGTGCTTGCACTGGGTCTTTAAATAATTTTAAGTATTAATATTATTTAACTGTAACGTCATCATATGATTGAACGCTGTCTTTTATTTTCCAATGTAACATTTACGAATGTGTTCATAGAAATCGAACAGGTACCGTGTAGCAAAAAGGTGTTAACACATCGCCCGTGAGTTCGAGCACTCATTGGATTTTTTTAATTTTAGCTTTGCCGGCTTTGGCAGCAAATGCAAACAAATTGAAAATTTCTAGAAAGTGAAGTGCGAGCGCTATTTAGAAGTACAGGAATACCTCACATAGTACGGTTAATCGGTTCCACCATTTTGCCGTACTATTTGAAACCGGACTAATCGAGGCCTATGCGCCTATTTACAGGCCCTATAACCCCTATGTAGGAGGTTAAAGGACTCATAATCGAGTCAAAAAACCATAATTTGTTACATATAATTTGTTTTTCTGCTTTTCAATAAAAAAACTGAGAGTATGTATAAAGGGAAAATACCGAAAATTGTATGATTTCATAATCAAGGGAAAATACCGAAAAGCTCATGTTTTCATAATAAAGAGTAAAAACCGACAATTTTATGTTTTCATAATAAAGCGAAAATACCAAAAATTTTATTTAAAAAAAAAAAAAAAATATATTTTGAAAATTTAATTTAATAATTTTTTTAGAACAATTTTTTCCAACAACAATATTTTTTTTTGAAAATTTAAAAACCGTACTATAGAGAAACCGTACTGATCGAAGCAGTGCTATGCGAGGTATTCCTGTATTTGTTTTGAAATTTTAAATACGTGCGATTCTACTTATGCTTGTGAAATATTCGGCTTATGTGGCTTCGAAACTTGAAGTGAAAACCCGGTGCGAGGAAGGAAAGCGATGAAAGAATACAACTTGCTGTATCTCTTTGGTATCATCTTTGGTAATACCTTCAGATGTTTGACAAAAATTGACTGTGTAAAGCCTGAGTAAAGCCTCATTCGTTAAGCAAGTTGTAATTTTTCCATTCGTACACTCTCGTTCTAGCTTATGGTATTTTACATAACATTGCCTCTCGTTTAGTTTCAAAATTGTAGTTAAACTTTGGCGCATAAATTATTCTCTAGGGTGATTGGAAATGAAATTGAAATAAAATTACAACGGTGTGAGAATCAAATTGATACTGGCTTTATTTTGAAGCTACATTTATGCACATTAGTCTAATGTGGCCGCAGTGCTTGAAGCGGTCGTTATAATTTTTGCTAACTCGTTCCAATATGATCGGCGTTATTCCATAAAGATCGGGATCCTCCAAGCGGTTGGATTGTTGACGTAGCCCTAAAGAAATTATCGAGGGTGTCAACGACCCACTCGTTAATTTGTTCCTTCACAACTTCCATCGTTGCGGGGCTTGAATGACATACAGTGCCGACTTGTTGGAAGCACAACTCGGATGTATCGATGTTGTCGAGGTCTGGCCACAAAAAGTCGGTTAGCATTGCTCTATACCGAGAACCATTGATGGTAACGGTGTTTCCTTCATCATTTCGAAATAAGTATGGTCCGATAATGCCACCGCGCCAAATAGCGCACCAAACAATCAGTCTTTGTTTAAGCAGGGATGCTTGATCGAACACCTGTGGACAATGTTCGCTCTAATAATGCCAATTTTGCATGTTGACAAAACGCTGAGCCAAAAATGGATCTCGACCGAGAAGATGATTTTTTGGGCAAATTTCACAACTGAGCTGGAATTCCGATAATATTTGTAATAATTTCCACACAATCAGGTGGTGTCTAACGATGCATGATGAAGTAGGAAACCTTACTGAATATTTTGATAATTGGATGTCATTGGTAACTTTGACAGACTACCTATTTGGGAACTAGATGGCGCTTCAGCTAGAATTTAATATCACAACAAAGAACCTTCAATGAATATTACAACTATTTGGCTCACAATCTGAATCATAGATATAGTAAACAAATAGATGAAGTACAAGTGTCGGGAAAATTTAAGTGTATTGGGTAATTTTCTAAATGTCGTTGAAAGCAATAAATGGAACATTTTTGTTCCCAAAAAAAAAGTCAAAAAATATGACATTAAAATTCTAAAATTTCATATCAAAAGAAAAAATATTTTCAATAAAAATATCACTTCGAAATAAGAATACAACACGTTACTTAACGTAGAATATCTCATGGCAATCGAATTGCAAAGCCATGTCACCACCGACTAAGTCCTAATAAATTGATTGACACTCTAACGGTTTTGGCATCGGCGACCACAGAAGTTACTACAGTTTTTGCGCGGGGAAGTTTTTAGATTAAAAAGGCGTTCCGGCATGTTCATCTTTGGGAGGAGTTACGGGTTTTCTCCTATTGATATCCCAACACCGGTTTTATGCCTTTGCAATAGTTTTATGTAAGAAATAAATCCTATTATATAAAATCATTTAAATGTTGTCACATTTCCCTTGTTTAAATTACTTTAAGACAAATTTCCCACAATTTTGAATAAACGTCAATGAGAATTATGGGAAACTTCAGTGAAAGTGACACTAGTGCACGACAGCACCTAGTGAACAAAGTTGACAATGTGCGCGCTATATCTATTATTTCCTTTATCTATGATCTGAATTGTAAGCTACACTGTAAGAAACTCTACATCAAATCGATAATAAATGTTCATCAATTGTCCTTCATTGAATTTATGACAAATTTCATCAACTCAATGAAAAGGGTCTTTAGTTTGAAGATTGTGCAATTCTTCACCCTTTTCAGCTTCATTGAATTGATATGGTGAAATTGAAATTTTGAATTGAAATGGTGAACAATTTATATTTTTGCATCAATCTTCCTCATTGGAATTAACAAATAATTAATGGGATCGATTCAAAATATGGACGTAGTATTAAAAAAATATAGAGAAAAATAAAAACAGCTAGCAGAAAATTTAAAATAAATGCATAATAGAAAACTGTGCAATGGACAGAAAATAAGATACACGCTATGATAATTTTTTTCTGGTCTTATACCCTGTTACGAATTTTTACAATTAAAAATATTCCAAAGAGTTTGGCTACACATTAACAACCAATTTACATCAAAATGATTACCAATTTATATCAAATTGATGGCAACCTCACACCAAATTGATGACAACCTTACATCTAATAGACGAAAAAATTACAGCAAATTTATGAACACTTTACATCAAAATGGTGAAAAATTTAAATCAACTTGATGACAAGCTTACATCAAGTTACTGAAAATTGTACATCAACTTGATGTAATGTTGTCGTTAAATCAACATAAACTACTGTTGAAATATGGACGAAAGATTGACGAAATGTTCTTCATCAATTCAATGAAATCTATCGTAGGTTGGAAAATGAGGAAATATTTTATCAAATTGATGAAGGGATTCATAACTTTGATGTAGCTTCTTCTTTTTGTGTACACTAGTATATGTATATTATTTCAATTTAAAACACTGCATATAGTTTAATATTTTACCATTATACAAAATACAACACTGTATGTACCATATGGAAGAAAGATTGACGAAATGGTCTTCATCAATTCAATGAAATGTATCGTAGGTTGGAAAATGAGAAAATATTTTATGAAATTGAAGAAGGTATTCATAACTTGGTTGTAGTTTCTTCTTTCAGTGTACACTAGTATATGTATATTATTTCAATTTAAAACACTGCATATAGTTTAATATTTTACTATTATAAAAAATACAACACTGTATGTACCATGCACTGTATGTACATTGTACCATTGTTGATTGCATTGCGAACTCTTGTTGAAAATGGCGCTTGTGTTGTGGTTCCGGCTTCGAACGCTCACATCTACCAAATTCAAATTTGACAAAATTTGTCTTTATTCATTTAACAGAATGATCCGATTGTTCTGGCATGACAAGTTTATCAATTGCTTTTGACTTTGTAGTTCAATTTTTCCGGTTCTTGTGTCAGTACTACTTATAGTATTTCAAATTGTAAAATGTCAGTCCAAACGAAATGATTTCGAATAAATCATGAGGGCGTTTTGAAAACTACATGACCTTCTCAACTTCCCTCGTAGGAAATTAAAAATTAACATTGATTCTGTAAACTGTCGTTTGTTAATAGACTGCTGTAAAATTTAAAGAACGTGCGTCATTAACTTTGTGTCTGACAGCCACTGAAAGCAGACAACTTCGTGAATTTAATTTCGACGAAAATTAAATAAATTGAATTTCGTATGTTCATAAAGCATTATTTTTTGCGCAAATCCCCATCACCGCAACCAAAGAAAGGCGTGAATAATACTATGGGACCCTACACCATCAATTTCAATGTTTAGAAAAGGGTTTACTGAAGTCAAATCTATCCGCGCTATGAGTCCCGCAGTACTCACACTCGACCATAAGCACAACCGTAAGCGCAAAGGAGTATTTGGTGATATTCAACCGCATTTCGAAGGATTTTTTGCGCCGATTCGTAACCGTGGAGTAATCATGGATTCATCACAACACACCAGAGGACAAGGACAAACAGTGGACTTCTGCTGGTGATCGTGTACCAATAATAATAACAGCGACAATTTTTTTATTATGGGTAAAAAGGGTAAAACGATCACCGGCGAATATTATTCGCAGATGTTGCATTGATTTGAAGCAAAACCGATCGCATATACGAGGTTGAATTTTATGCGTCGGTATTAGAGAACAACCACAAATATTAATCATCGAAAATCACTTTATTGTTTTTCAAAATATTCCCCATGAAGATTTATACACTTTTGCATGCGTTTGAACCAATTGTCGAAACACTTTTGCCACTCTGATTGAGGTATCTCCAAAACATGCATTCTGAATGCAGCAACCGCTTCTTCAGGTGTCGAAAAACGTTGACCTCTCAGTTTGGTTTTTACGTACGGGAATAAAAAGAAATCATTCGGTGCCAAGTCAGGACTATACGACGGATGACCCATCAAATCGATGTTTTGGGTGCTCAAAAATGCAGTTGTTTCAGCCGATGTGTGAGAGCTCGCATTGGCGTGGTGAAGAGTGATCCGTCTTCGGCGGTTGTATTTCCTGATTTCTGGGAAGACAACTGGCAAACAAATGGTTGTGTACTACACAGAATTCACTGTTCTGCGTTGTTCTAGTGGTAGGGTTGCGACATGTCCGGGTTTTCCGAAAAAAACAGCGGCCATTTGCTTGGAAGTGCTTCGGACGCGAACAACTTTTGTTGGATTTGACTGCTGTTTTCTTTCGGGCTCATACGCGTAAATCCAGGATTCATGACCTGTCACGATGTCATAGACGTATTTCGAAGCACCGCGATCGTATTTTTGGAGCATTTCTTTCCACCAATCGACACGAGCCTTTTTTTGAGCGATTGACAAATTGTGTGGGATCCAAAGCGAACAAATTTTTTTGGCAGACAAATGTTTATGCAATATTGAATGTATGCTGGCCCCACTAATACCTAAGGTTGTCTCAATCTCACTATAGGTCACATGACGATCTTGCAAAATCAGGTCGCGCACAGCATCAATGGTTTTGGGAACAACAGGTGATTTTGGACGACCCTCACGAAATTTGTCTTGCAGTGAACTACGACCACGATTGAATTCACCATACCATCGATAAACACTGGTCCTTGATGGAGCTTCATCGCCAAAAATTGAATTAAGTTCATCCATACACTGTTGCTGAGTTAATCCGCGTCGAAAGTTGTAAAAATTAATCGCACGAAAATGTTCACGATTTAATTCCATTTTTGGGCCGAGATGAATCTTTTAAGTTATTGGAATCAACACAAATAGCGCTCGTGTGTCAAAACGTTCTGAGTACGCATAACCTCAAAAATGTCAAACTTTACGATAGAGCTGTCAGTTGCCAGATTGCAACACTAGGGTTGCCAAATCCCGAAATATAAAATTCAACCCATAGCAAAGAAAGAAGTGCTCTTCCAAAATGACAACGAACCGGTGCTCATGGCAAAAATTCATAAATTAGACAACGAATTGCTACCACACATCCACCATTTTCTACGGATTTGGCCCCCTGTGACTAATTTCGATTTCCAAACCTGTAGAGAATGGGGTCGAATGAAGCGTCATCAATGCAACAAACACAAATTTTTTGGATCTTGAGAAACCCTATTATTTGGAACGAATAAAAAAATTGAAAATAAACGGACTAAAAGTATTGTACTAAACGGTGACTATGTTGAGAAATATAAAATGTTTTTCAGTCGAAAAAAATTGATTTTAGTGAGTCAAGCAATTATCCAACTGCCCTCTATTATGTTTTAAAAATATGTCAGTATTTATGAAAAAACTTTTGATTTTGTTTTGCACCATCCAAAACAGACATTATTTGCCTAGTATCTGTTCCCATTGACATGTCTTGAAACGGCCTTGAATGATTTTTTCTTCTTCTTTTGGAGCACTTAATACCCCACACTGCAGCGATGCCATTTCTCAGTCCAATTTTGATGCAGTAATTTGTGCAGTGCAGTCATACTCAAAATCGTAGCAATCCCATGGGAGGATGGCCGTTTGTATGTCGTGATATGTCGCCTTCCTATCGGCCTTAATGATATCACGTACATCGTCGTTGTCTTAGGACAACCTACGCGCAACAGAAAACTAATGGAAGCACGACTCTTCCTAAACCTGACAAACCACTTCCAAACGATTGTAGTGTGATGGCAATCTACTTCAAAAAACTAAATTACAAGAAAAAACCGTCCTGTGAATAGTTTGACATTAATAACACGGTGCTACAAAATAGAAATTCGTTAAACTTCAAAACCTACATAGTTTGTGTTGTAGGTCTAGTTCAGGACATCACATAGCAGATTTTCGTTTTGAAGTTAGTTCGAGAAGTTAAGAAAGTGTAGCTCACTAATTTAGTGGTCGATTTTAAATTTTTGAACGGTTTTAGAAGAAGGATGGGGCTTTCCTAGAGTATACATGCGGTAAAAAACAAATGAGCTACGACTTCGTAAGTAATCGAGACAGTTTAACATTTTTTTTTAGCAGATTTTATGCAGAATTCAGTTTTCTTTGACAACAAATTCAAGGTGGCCCAAAATCAATTACACGATGTTGTTTTGCTGTATCTTTAAAATAAAACAACAGAAGGTCAGGCCTTTTTTAAAATGTTTATTTGGGTTGTTAATTTTTCCCACTACTTTTTGAAGATGACATCGGGCACGTGGGCCCCGCTATTGTTGGTAACCATTTGACCTCCTTTTACCTCAGTTTCTGACGAGAACTTCGGGCGCTAAGTTTTAGATCTCTTATCTGATATTCTCTGTTAGAGCTTCCAGTGTTTGTTCATATAGATGCATTATTTCCAAACACCTCATAGGGAAAATTCTAAAAGGATTCACATTCCCAAAACGAGATATTAGACAAATGTCGCCCAACCTGAGTGGGCAGTTGCAATGCCCTGTTGGAACCACATGTCCTCCAGTCCCAATACATAAATGGTCGGCTATAAAAACTCTTTGATCATGGTTCTGTATCGCTCACCAGTCACAGTAAATGTGGTAGCAACAGTGTCCTGAAAAACTAAGGCCCTATGTCCTCTCCAACGTAAGGTATGCCCCACGACTTTGAGTGGATGTAATGGCTCTTCGTGGATGATACATGGATTCTCAATGACCCAGAATTGCAAAATTTTGCTTGTTTAGGTATCCGTTTAGATGAAAATGGGTCTCGTTGCTCATATTTAATTTCGACACAAATATATCCTATTCGTTGTTCAGGTTTGGGAGAGCGTGAACGTAGTTTATACTCAATTGATGGTGTGTAGGCAGTAGCTGATGAACTACCTGCACTTTGTGAGGAAACTACTTCAAGTGTTTCACCAAAATACGCTACAGAGTCGAACGTGTAATGTATGCTTGCATCGAACATCATCTGACCGTAGTTTACGGCCCATATGTGGCATCTTGAGATAAAGCGCCGATATTATATTCGGAACAAGCACTAGGAGGCTCTTCGGTGTCTCTTCTATCACGTGTTGGTCCAGTATCTTCAAGGCGGGCGGAGAATGTGCGATGATATTCACGTTGCGCCAACCTCTTAATTACTTTCATACTTAGGTGGCCTCAAACAACCCAGAGCCTTACCAAATGAGGGTAACATGTTTCTCCAACCGGATCGATCTTCAGCTTTTCTCCTCCAGTTGATAACACCAAGCTCTCACAGGTAGTATTCCACCTGGTCTTTCCAGCGAAGTCTTGGTCATTCTATTTTTCAATGTCCTTCGGGTACGTGATCGAATAGCTTCGCACTGGTTCATTTTGATCAATTCTATTGACATGTCCTAGCCAGCGTAAACACGCTATTTTGATACTCTTGTTGTTCATCCGTCGTCGATAGTCACCGTGTTCTATCATAGGCCCACATATTTATTCTAAGACTCCCAGTGATGTTTTATCAGCATGGGATATGACCAAAGATTCTGCGCCATAAAGCAAGACACCTTGTATGAGAGCCCGATATAGTTGGATCTTCGTTTCTCGAGAGAGTATCCTATCTCTGAAGTGCTTGCTTAGCCCAAAGTAACACCTATCTGCAAACACCATTCAGCGTTTGATTGCCAGGCTGACGTTATTGCTTCTGTTCACGGCCCGTTCACCCTTTCATCCAATCGGGTGAATGTTCTGCTTGTCGAAACCATTAATTTTGTCTTGTCCTCGTTTGCTGCCAAACCCACAATGGCTGATTCCTTCTGAATTCTTGAAATTCTGCAGGAAGATCTCGCAGATTTCGCCCAATTATGTCTAAATCATCAGCATATGCGACTTTGGCTGCTGATAGTTATATTCGTGTTGACTGCAGCTTTTGTCACAATTAATATGTTAAAGAGATCGCATGGTAGGGTGTCGCCCCGCCTGAGGCCTCGCCTCGTGTTAATGGTTCGGTGAGATCTTTACTGAAGATTTCCTGTCGGTCAGGGTAATTCTACAAAGGCGTATCAGCTTAGCAGGAATACCAAGCTCCGACATAGCTTGGTACTGTTATCACCGTATCGGGCTATTGAAGGCTGGCTTATAATCTACAAAGAGGTGGTAATGGTCGATTTGTTTTTCGTGGGTTTTCTCCAGGATTTGTAGTAATGTGAATATCTGCTCGATATTTTACTGTATAGACCAAAACCCGCACTTATATGGTCTGATCAGGTCTGGAACAAAAGGTTTTAGCCTTTCGCACATTACGGTCGAGAGGACCTTGTATGCGCCGCATAATAGCCTTATTCCAAGATAGTTTGTACATACACTCGGGTCGCCTTTTTCAAAAACAGGACACAGTATGCTAAGACTCCAATTGTCGGGCATGCATTCGCCTAGCCAGTTTTTGCATATGAGCTGATGCATGCACCTTTGCAACTCATAGCCGCTATCTTTAAAAGGCTCAGTCGGTAGTCCATCAGTACCAGAGGCTTTGGTGTTCTTAAGAAAGGAAATTCTAGTTTCGCTTTGGCTACGAGGGGGGCAGTCGACATAATCGTCCTGCTTATAGTACACACCCTTATCTATATTGAAGTCTCCTGGGACAAGTAAAGCAGAGAAGTGATCTCTCCATATTCCCAATATACCCAGCACATCTTCTTATCTCTACAGAAGGGGGCTTGATCTATTTCCGTTGGTTTGGCTTTCTACTTTTAGGTAGAATTTACGGGCCTCATTCTTCCATCTGTAAGATTCGCCAAAACCCACTGACGAAATACTCCTTAAGAAAATAGTAACATGTACGCTGAAAAATTTGTCTTTTTTTGTTGTTTGGATGCAAATATAACGTGATTATAATTTGTTGCAAATATATTATACTTGTGTCCAAACATACTGTGTTTGCTATTCAGTATAATATGTTTGGGATACAATGATTAATACGTTATAATATACATAGGTATTTGTGGCCCAAATGTGATTTTGTTTGTTGAAAACTGCTTAAAACAAATCCGTTGCAGACAATAAAGAAACAAAAAGCAGCAGATCTTCAATTCATGAAACAATGCTTGCAAACATGTACATGGTTCCTGAAGTATGTTGTTGGGGCCATTATTTTTCAGTGTGTAGTTTGAGTACTTGAGGAGTATTTTGTGTTACTTTACTTCACAAACATCTAAACAAACAAAAAATCTGCATTTTGCGTCACCTGGTAAAGGGTATTCCCATTTGAGTGATATGATTTCTAAGTGACGTTTCGGCCATTTGTAGAATGTCATGATCTGTAATTTTTTTTTCATTCTATTCAATTACAATTTCATCATGGAGCGAAATACGCAAGAACAACGTCTACAAATTATTTAGTTTTTTCATCAAAATAATCGTTCTCCAATTGCAACTTTTCGCGCGCTTTAGCCATTTTATGGTCGTAATAATCGTCCACCTGTGGTCGCTATTCGTCGAATTGTAGCAAATTACGAGCGTACATTTTAGCAATAAACCAGCCTCTCTTCAAGCTTTACAAGTCATATTGAACGTGGTATTCATAACATACGTCTTGATTTAGTGGAAAGAGTGCTCAATAATTGGGTTCACCGAATTCGTTCCTGCAAAAGAAGACGAGAAGGCCATTTGAAAGACATTTTATTCAGAACTTAATTGTATCGATTGTACTTCGCATTAAATACAAATCATTTGAATTTCCTTAAGAATTAAAAAATTAAATAAATGGTTTCCCATTACATCCCATGATGGGATTAGTGACAGCTTCTCACAACTACTGAGCTGTGCGCGTTCTAGTTTTACACTCACTGATTGGGACCTACAGTTTTACACCGATTCCTAACGGTATTTTGGGAAGCTTTTTCATGGTTAATTACTTGATAGTGTCGCCGTCACTAAGCGAGGTGACCGCCGTCGAAAGAAATTTAATATGGTCAGTGCTGGGATGGAACTCACAATTGGATAAGTCGTTTTCAAGTTATGATAAATTACGCGGAGAAATATCTCAAAAAATTTATAATTTTACTTAATAAATGTTTAAAAACCACCCCTATACACAGAAATTAAAATGTCGACCAAACAATCTTTTTTACTTTTGTTGGCCTATACGGCATTTACACAGACCAATATTAGCACATTTCGAAAGTTAACTCAGTTAACCCACGCTAACCCAGAAGATTACTCATAGAATTTTAATCTGTAAATACTGAAGTTCAATATTTAACCGCATTTTAAAGTTGTGTACAGTTTGATGCAACACTGCAAAGTTCCAAAAAATTGCAACCATAATAAAAATGTGCACAACAAAATCAACTGTTTGACAGAAGGAAGACCATTGAAAATTTCCGACGCGTCATCGCCACCAAAATTATTTTGAAGCTCACGCTGCCGCCGTTACAATTGACTCTCATCGGTTTAAAATGTGAGCCGATTTGACCAACTGGCCCAATTTGACCTACTCATCCAATTTTAAAGGTTCAGTTATTTGAAAAACCTCCCGCATTTTTACAAAACTGGGAAAACATAGAGCCCCCAATTTAATTTTTGATGTGTTAACATCTATAGCGGCGTATAGGGACTAAATCTATCAAAGTCAAGATTTTATTCTGCTGCTAAAACCAGATTTTCTGCGACTGCGAAAGAGCATAATGACGTGTTAAACAAAAATGAGCGAGCAAAAGAGCAATGAAAGAGTGGTGTGGCAGGGGTGAGGCTAACGAAATTGTGTCTAAAGCGTATGTATTAACATAATAATGTATGTATGTACATGTGTCTGTTGCTGTTGTTTAACGGAGATTTCACGCAAAATTTCATTTGCAAGTCGCAGTCGACGTTATGGTGACACACTAATACGTCAGCTACTTCGTACAAAGTATGTGTGATGTTGTGTGTTTGGCTGTTTCGTTGCTGTTGATATGGCAAACATGTGGTTATGGTATGTGTGATGTTGTGTGTTTGGTTATTTCGTTGTTGTTGCTATGGCCAAACAAAGCGAGTCATTTGATGTTCAGCATTGCCCGGTGTATACAAAAGTAAACTATTATTTTTTATTTTCCAATGTAACATTTACTAATGTGTTCATAGAAATCGAACAGGTACCGTGTAGCAAAAAGGTGTTAACACATCATCCGTGAGTTGGAACACTCATTGATTTTTTTTCTGTTGAGCAGCCGTCATCGATAATTTGGTCTCGGCACGGAGTTGCTCTAAATTTGTCTCAGCACAGAGTTGCTACCTGAAATTGCAATTTACTCTCAAATTGGGGGGTGGAAACGGCGATAAACTGCCGACTAAATGCGATACTACCGATGTACAGTGTGTGAGGCAGGTGTATGTTTTGTTTTAGCGACTTTATAATTTTAAAAAAAATTTGAGTCATATTAAAGAGTACGCTTGGTTAACATCTCCGTTGGATATCAAAAATGCGATTGTCATCGAGTTCGATGGCACCATTTGCAAGTTCTAGATATATTTTTTTAGGAACATTTTTATTTTCGCGATTTTTTCAAACAATTAAATTATTCTTTGTGAACTGTGCCACATTATCGAATACCCTTAGAAGCCAGCCAAAAATTAAGTAGTTATTTTTTGGATTGCTTGCTTCTTGTCAGAAATGTGCAAGAAATATCCGCTCAGAAGTCGTATGTACCGTACTTTAATGTATTCTTTCGAACCTTGATCGTGTTGCTGATATGACATAAAAAACATGGTCACATCTTTCTAAAAATTACATGAGGTGTCAGGGGACATCCGGTTGGAGCGAAGTTCCTTTCGCTATATATTATGTACTAGTTAGTTTCAACACGTCTAAGGCGATAATTTAAATGGATCTTTAAGAATAGGTAGTCTTTGTAAAATGATAAAGTTTTTTTAAGAAAATTATTTCTTTTTATAGAGTGTATTTTTTTAAATGTAAAGGGTCCGCCATCTAACGTTTTTTTTCCACTAGTGCTTATTTCGTGAATGGTAACACTTAGCTCATGTCTGATTTGACAGATAATTAGTTTTATCCTTCCTCTGAACGAATATGGTTTGAGAAATTTGAGAAAATATTCAGTAGTTTTTTTTATAGCATTTTCAAAAAAAAAAGTTGTTTGGCGTATACTTTTAGGTCCTTTTTGTAAGAATATGTATTATATTTTCCCGAAAAGGTCCTTTTTAAAGAGAAGTACTTCTTTTATTAAAAGCTAATTTAATTATTAAATTGTTCGAGCGTTTGGTCGTATTTTCAATTTATTTTTTTCTTCTATATTTCGCTACTCTTTGGATAACGTTATTTTTAGAAAAGGTACTATTTTTAAGAAGAAGTACTTTTTGTAAGAAAAAGTCACAAGAGTCAGATTTTTTTTTTACAAAGAAGTATTTTTTTTAAGAGCAGGTACTTTTTAAAGAAGTGGTATTCTTTTTAGGAAAAGAGATTTTGTTAAGAAAATGTACTTATTTTCAGAAAGGACACTTATCTCAAGAAAAGAAACAAAAAGGTATTATTTTATTTTTAAGAAAAGTTACTTTTAAGAAAAGGAATTTTTGTATGAAAATGTTTTTTAAGAAATAAGAATTTTTTAAAATTAGTTTTTACCTCAAGAAGAGATATTTTGTTTCACAAAAATGGTACTCTTTAAAGAAAAGGTATTATTTTTAGGTCCTTTTTGTAAGAATATGTATTATATTTTCCCGAAAAGGTCCTTTTTTAAAGAGAGGTACTTCTTTTATTAAAAACTAATGTTTTTTAAGAAAAGGTACTACTTATACTTTTAAGAAGAAGTACTTTTTGTAAGAAAAGGCCATGAGAGTCTGATTTTTTTTTACAAATAAGTATTTTTTTAAGAACAGGTACTTTTTAAAGAAGTGGAACCCTTTTAAGGAAATTGTTTTTTGTTAAGAAAATGTACTTATTTTCAGAAAGGATAAGAAAAGAAAAAATGTATTATTCTATTTTTAAGAAATGAAATTTTTGTAAGAAAAGGTATTTTTTTAAGAGAAGGTATTTTTTTGAAGAAAATGATTTTTTTAAGAAATGGTAATTTTTTGGAATTGGTCGTTTTTACCTCAAGTAAAGTTATTTTGTTTCACAAAAATGGTACCCTTTAACGAAAATTTAGTTTTTTAAGAAAAGCCATTTTGTTCTATAAAAATGTACTTTTTAAAGAAAAGGTACTTATTTTTAAAAAAATATTTTTTTTAAGAAAAGGTACTCTATGTAAGAAAATTTACTCTTTTTAGGCAGAGGTACTTCTTTAAGATAAGGTTTTTTTTTTAAGAAAGGTACTTTGTATTTTTTTCAGAAACTTACTTTTTTCAAGCAAAGACAATTATTTAAGAAAATTTTCTTTTTTTAAACTTCTTTCATTTTGGCTTTTCTAAATTTACCTTTTATTGGGTTCAAATCTACAACATGTACCAAAAATTGGTTACAGACTCCACCTAGAAAACTTCCCATTAAACTACAACATTTTCCCAACATATATTAGTCTAGAAACAACCAAAACAAAAGTACCCATTATAGTTGATAATACCGGGTTGTAGTATAATAGTGTTAAAAAAAGTTGTTTAATTTTTTTCATTTAGCCCCCATCCCGCAACGTGCGATACGGAACTTCGTTCAAAAATTCTTTAAGAATCGCTAGAATTGTAATAAAATTGATACAGTTTTCTGATAAATATCAGCAAGAGAAAAATATAATTTTTCAGCAGTCTTAACTTGCGAACTCTGTAACTTTTAAGATAAAGGGTTTTCCAATAAGAGGTGTTATTTTGGTATTCAAAGAAAAATGCAATTTTTTGAGATAAATGCTCGGATGTTTATTTCATAATAAAGAGGAAGGTATGCCGTTAATAATGAAAAACAACAACCGCCAAATAACCACCACGACCACGCTTACAGGACCATATCCTTTTCATGAAATTTTCCATAACCAAATCGCAAAGTGGCTGCCGTATGTCCTCGATAGCCTCACGAATTCCATCTTTGAGGTCTTGAATCGACGCTGGGTGTTGGCGTAGACCTTATCTTTCACGTGGCCCCAAAGGAAGAAGTCGCAAGGTGTTAAATCACAAGATCTCGGTGGCCAATTGTGATCACCTCTTCGAGAGATAACACGGTCCGGAAACTTCTCCCGTAAAAGAGTAATGGTTTCGTTGCTTGCGTGGCACGTAGCGCCGTCTTGAACGTTGTCCAGATCAATACCATCAGATCAATACCATCTCTCCATTCACCGTAACTGTTGACCCAACCTCATTTTCGAAAAAGTAAGGTCCAATGACCCCGCCGGACCATAAACCGCACCAAACAGTAACACGTTGAGGATGGAGAGGCTTCTCAACAATAACTCTTGGGTTTTCCGTGCCCCAGGTGCGACAATTTTTCCACCAATTTCTGTATTGCGGTCCGACAAGGTGCTTCCCGACGTCACAAAAATGCTTTAGTTTTGCGAACTGTGACTTCAAGATTTTCACCATTTTTGCAGTGAATTTTAATAATTTCAATGCGTTGTTGAAACGTGTATCGTTTCATTTTTAGTAATGGCGTAGTTTCTACTTGTCAAATGTCAAAGAATAAAAGCTTCAAAAGTGACAGCTACCCAAACACAGGGTGATTCAAAATAACACCTCTTGTTGGTTAAATATAATAATATTTGGAATTTTGCACGAACCCATTTCAAAATTTCACAAAAATGAACCCAACAAAATTTCACAAAAATGATAGCTAAAATTTGCACCTAGACTGTTGGGTAATTTATATGCCTAGGAAGACGCTGTTGGGAATACTAGCAAAGAATACATTTTATAAGGAAAACTACAATCTTTTTATTCCATTCCCAAAATGTTACTAAAAAATTTCAACATTTTTGTTAAAAACCAGCAAATATATACTAAGTATTTAAACTGCATACTCAAATAGTTTCATCGGCCCCTGCTCTACCGCAATCCTTGATAAATAAGGTCGTTCACAATTCAGTACAATTTGTACTGTATCACCTTAACCTATTCACAACTGTAAAATATATTTCCACAAACATGATTCACTCTCTGATTCACTCTCTCTCTCTCTCTGACTACAACCTGAAAGGAAGTTTCTATATGTACTATGTACAGACAAATATCCTTTTCAATGAAACTGAAATTAGAAAATGTATGCAAACATTTTATAAATATTTTCTTCACCTTTTCAGTTCGTCGTGCCACATACCGAAGTGCTGGTAGGTTGCAAGAAGCAACACATCCGATTGAGTTTCGCTGATGCCACTTGAATATGCGCTTTTTTTCGCTCGTGTTATCCTTTAAAGCCACATTTGTTTTTTTTTCTTTTGGATTACGAAATGTTACCAACCTTTTAAATTTGCACATGCAAATTCAGTGTGATTGATTTATATCTCTACAACTCGTATGCAGGCAAACAAACTCATTTCTATTCCGACAATGGGCGGACATTTCGACCTGCATAAAAATACATACGAAACTATCAAGGTATCCTTGTTTGTACCCTGCTCGACTCGTTGCGGGAAAATTGAGGGGAAAAACTACAAACCACGCTCACTAATATGGTATTATTAATGGCTTCGTGCTATATATGTATGGATATCCCCAGACATATATGTAGAATTGTATATGTAGTATCTGCCCACCTACATACTTTATATGTTAAATTATATTTTGAGAAAAAGTGAAATACTGAAGTATCAAATACGAATAAATGTTAAATAAGATTGTGGCCGTAGATATTTGTATTGCAGGGGATTTATCTTGGCACGATCGTACAATTGAAATTGCATAAGAGATGGGAAACCAAAGGATTTTGTACATTTTCGTACACCTAGATTAAGGTGTTCCTTATATGCTTTTTTTGAATTATCATTCGAAAATTAGATTATAGTAGATGCTTTGCAAGACCTATGGAACACCCTGGTATTTACTTTTGCCCTTATTATCAGCAAAATGTGTATGCTTGAAAATTTGGCGCTGATAGATTGACGTTTGACACTGCCTCAAAACCATGGGGGTCAAAGGTCACACTGGCCTTCGAAATGAGTTTATCACAGGTACACAGTTATAGGTTATAGACAGGAAAATAGCTTATATGTTGTTAGATATTTACTTACTTATCCGGTCTAGAACCACCACGGGGAGTCAGGGACTTTACAAAATGGAGATAACATATTTCCCCAACCAGTTCGATCTTTTACATTATCTCTCCAGTTGGTAATACCAAGTGTAGCCCGGGATTAGTCAACCTGACCCTTCCATTGGAGTTTTGGTCTTCCTATTTTTCGTCTTCCTACCAGTTCGGTTTCGAAAACGCTTCGTGCTCTTCATCCATTCTACAGGCATAGCTCAGCCAGCGCAATCTCGTTTTTTGATGCGCTTAACTATGTCAATGTCGGGATATAACTCATACAGCTCATGGTTCATCCGTCGCCGATCCTCGCCGTTGTGCACTATAGGTCCATAAATTGTTCAGAGTATTTTTCTCTCGAAGACTCCTACAGAGGATTCGTCAGCTTACGGTAAGACTCAGGATTCTGAGCCATAAAGCAATGCAAGTTGTTTGAGACTCTGATATAGCCGGACTTTTGTTACTTGAAAGAGGACTTCATCTCTAAAGTGCTTGCTTAACTCAAAATAACATATATTCGCTAGCACAATTCTCCGCTTCATATCAAGGCTGATGTTGTTGTTTTTGTTTACGGCAGATTCGAGTATAAAAATTCGTCCACTACCTCGAAATTATAACGGTTACCAACGTTCACGCTTTGGTCTAATCGCGTGGAGGCTCTGTTCGTTGAAACTTTGTCTTGTCCTCACTTACTGTCTGACCCACTTTTGGTGACTCCTTCTTAATTCTGGAAAGCACTATAGTAACTTCAGACGAACTAGCTAGGGCAGGATCCTCTTCCTCAGTCGCAACGCCTATAGTCACAACGTTGGTCAAAAGAGGTATTTTCCTGCATCACCTTGAACGAGCGAAGACCAGATGGGATAGGAGGGAAACGTGCCGCATATCCAGAAACACATGGCCAGAATATAGCATTCACCGGACTAACTCCCTGATCAGCCATAATCGGGGAGACATATCTAGGCTAACTGAAGTGCTGATCGGGCACTGGCCAATCGGTAATCATGCAAGACGGTTGAAGCTGCCATATAATGACCACTGCCGTGCCTGCGTTGACGCAGAAGAGGAGAAGACGGTGGAGCATCTGCTCTGCAGTTGTACGGCTCTGATGAATAGACGCCTGAAGACTATGGCCCGTCCCTTCCTGAATAACCTCACTGAGATACACGAGATAGATCTAGGGGATCTAATGAGGTATCTCCGATTACCCGGCTGGATATCGACAAGGTACTTTGGACTGCCAGAAGTGATGTGGTATGAAAAACGGTGTCTCCAGATTTCTAAAATTGATTCAATTGATTATAAAAAGTATTTTTAGCAACCACGAAAACGAACCAACTAACAGTAACTTCACTCATTGTGCGCCCAATGATATCTATATCAACAAAATACGCGAACAGCATGTGACTTTTGCTGCTTATGGTTTTATTTATGTTTACTGCAGCTTTTCACATAATGACTTTCATTAAGATGTTAAAGAGATCGCATGATAGGATGTCGCCCTGCCTGAGGCCTCGATTAGTTTCGAAACGCTCAGTAAGATCCTTATCAACTTTCACTGCCAATTTGGCGTTCGTCAACGTCATGCTGCTAAGGCGTATGAGATTTTCAGGAATACCAAGAGTTTCTTCTTCGTAGAGTTCCTCCCGTATCGGGCTATCGAAGGCCGCCTTATGATCGGCAAATAGATGATAGGTGTCGATTTGTTTATCGTGGATCTTCTCCAGGACTTGGCGTAGCGTGAAAATCTGCTCGCTTGTCCATTTTCCAGGCCACACTGGTATGGTCCAATCAGGTCAGCGACAATTGGTTTTATACATTCGCACATTATAATTGAAATAACCTTATATGCTATGGATTAAAGGCTTATTCCACGGTAGTTGGCACAGATACTCGGGTCACCTTTTTTAAATATGGGACATAGTACACTGAGACTCCAATCGCCGGGCATGCATTCATCTAACCAAATGTTGCTAATGAGCTGACGTATTCACCTTACCAGCTCATCGCCGCCAGCCTGAAACAGCTCCATCGATAATCCATCGTATTCTGCGGCCTTGTTATTCTTAAGCCGGGCAATAATTGTTCTGACCTCGTCATTCCCTAAACCGCTCAGTCGCAGCTCGTGTTGCAATTGGCTGAAGCATTGCCATACGTACCATGGTTTATTGCGAAGCGGTTTTCCAAAACCAAGTATGGTTGATGCGGCTTTTTTTTATTGAGTCGGAAATGGGTTTCCACTGCGCCTCAGGATCTGCGTCTGCACTCAAAAAAATTTAAACTAATTTTGAGTTAAAGTGAACTAAAACTGAGGAAAATTAACCTTCGTATGGAGCCATAGATTTTTGAACTCAATTCTAGTTCATGAATGGTTTCGAACGATTTTCAAAATCATCATATCAAAATCGAGGATAGCTGCTCTGATCAATCGTACGTCCATTACACTGGATGAGTGCCCTCCATCAATTACCACGTGATCAATGTTCTCCTTCGTTCATTGATCAGTGGATATCCAAGTAGTTTTGTGGATGTCTTTATGCTGGAATCTGGTACCAATAACGCCCATGTTTATTGCCGCGACAAAGTCAATCAGTCTCACACAGTTGTCGGAACTGTCAGCATGTAGACTGAAATTACCATTAGTTGGATACAACTCATTTTCCCTGCCTACTTTAGCATAAAAATCTCCTAGTACAATCTCAATATCATGGCCAGGGCAGGGGTCATATGCTTCCTCTAGGAGCTCGTAGAATATGTCTTTGGCATCAACATCTTGCTCTTTTATCGGGGCATGCACACAAATTAGAGAAATATAAAAATATTCCGCTTTTATGCGAATTGTGGATGTACGTTCACTTACAGAATTGAACCTAGAGACTAGATGTCGCAGTCTTTTTTCCACTACAAATCCGCAATCAAATTCATGTTTTTCCTCATGGCAACTGTACTTATAGTATACATAGATATGTCGCAGTTTTTTCCTTATGCAGCCATGTCCTGTCCATCGCATGTCCTGGATAGCGGTAATGTCACCCTTACAACTTTCGAGGACATCTGCCAATAGGATACTTGCACCGAATCTATGTAGAGTTCTTACATTCCAAGTGCTTATCCGTAAATCGTGGCCCTTATTACCTTTTCGGGGGTCGTCAACAAATAGGGGCTGTTTATGTTTTCTTTTTCGTTTCTGTGTATTCACTGCCATTATGAACAGTGGGGATAAGAAAACCCAGTTCACCGGATTTTTGCATTTTACCTACTGCCAGGATATTTGATTGCAGCCGCCCATTATGGATCAGACGCTGACAAGGATGTCGTTAGATAGGTCAAGTAATACACTCACCAATGGTGTGTTGCTGTTATCCATATCTCTAGTAGTCCTTAAGACAATTGGTGTGAACGTAGGCGTATTATTCACAAAATTATGCTCACAAAAATTCATATTAAAGTACAGAAGAATTTGATATCATTTATCTCTTCGTTAAATCCAATAAAATGAAAACATATCGATTTCCATATTTCTCACAGGTATCGAGCCTTAAAAGAATAAATTTTGACTTGAAATATCTCGGCGACCAATTGGACCAATTTGTTTGATTAGTTGCATCACAAAGCTTATTGATCCATCTTTCGAATGATACCGAAACCGTAAGAACATAATGTTCCGATGAGGAGATATTTAATATTATATTGCGATAATAGGGTGTTTTTGCGAGGTCCAATAAATCATCTAGTATAATTTGTTAACGAAAATTCAGAAGAAGCCAGTATAAAACTAGAAAGCGGACAGCTCGCTGGTTGTGAGAAGGTCTCCCAATGGGATGTTATGGGAAACCAGTTCGTTAGTTAATCGTTAAGGCTGTTTTTTTATTCCATTCTATCGCCACTTACGACTTTCCAAATTAAATGATCCACACTTAATACTACGAAATGTGGCAACATTTGCTGTAATGGGTGAAAAAAATCGATACGGCAACACGTTTTGAGCCAGTGCCTACAAATACATGGTATCAGCAAATGTTTTTGTAGTTGTAAGCAGCAACAACAGACATTTTGTTTTCGTTCATTCGTTTCAGTTATACCAACAATAAAAGAATACAAAAAAGTAAAAAAAAACAAAATACATATGATTTTGATAAGTGAAATGAAAAATGATATCGAAAAAATGTCATAACCTGTTTAAACGACTATACCTGATTGATAATTCTACCATGATAAATATGTATAACATTTACCGCACGTTGTTGTGAACGATTTAATTCCAATTTTGTTTTCAATTAAAAAAAAAATTTATCCTTCAAAATTAGATACATATATATAAACTATACGTAGTTTTCCATTAAACAAAATAATTTTAATGAACTTAAAATGTGTAAACCATTTTGCAAATTTATGCTTTTGAGTCACTCTTTGATAACATTTTCATTCGCATGAAATGATATCAAAATTTGTCTAAAATTACTTGTTGGTGTCATTTCTTGAAATTGAACATGTGGCAACATTGTCATTGCTCAAGTCGGAATTTAAGTGGGATATTGAAATGCCACTTACAGCCCTATTCTGGCAGGGTTACAAAAGTCATTGTCACAAATTGGTATTCTGACACATTTTTTTGGTGACAAAAGTAACAAAAACTGTTACCTGCCAAAGAGGAGGTAACAGTGCGTGACAGCTGTTTTATTTGCCGGAAAGTTGAGACAATATCATTTTATAACTTCTGCAAGTAAACAATAAAACTGTATAGGGGAAAAATTAATAATATATTTTGTATCAAAATGACAAGAGGGCATAAATAAATGAAGGACTTTTGTTACTTTGTCCTATGGAAATAGAGGAGAAAGAAGAAAGAACTTGCTTTTGTGTTAGAAAGATTTAAAATGCGCGAAGAGTATTACAAAACTTTTAACGTAAATATCTCCGGCCTTTCAAGGGATATTGTTGAGTAATATACCTTTAGCAAAGGCTAAGGTGTTGCGTATTATCGGAACCTGCCAAAAAAATAAGTATAATGGGGTATTTTTCTTTGAAAAAAAAAAATAAAATAAATTGTTAGCAGAAAAGTGAGGTTAAAAAAGTTTTTTTTAATTAGCTCCCCTGTAGGCTAATAAAAATGAATATGTTTATACACTGATTTATAGAGATTAGAAAGACCATTGTAATGATACCCATTGCAACCAGATCGGGTTATAAATCCCGAAGATACAAGCGATTATATACTCAAGCTTTAAAGGCCTATATCTCAAGAATTTGGACCGACCGCGGGGGGAAAAATAACTTTTTGGACTTAGCGCAGAAGCTTTTGTCGGTGGTGCAATTTTGATGTAGATCAGAGAGTTGGCGCTAAAGTAAATTTCTTCTTCTATATAGCGCGATGTGCAGGAGTATTATTTCCGCTTAGCATCTCTGGATGTTCCTCGAGGAAGGCAATATAGCATTCCAGCTGTGCCTTTGCTGTGCGCTCAAAATTCCTAAATAATAATGTATTAACTTTAATTCAATAAAACATAAATACATATATTAAATACTTACTTTTCCTTTTTTTATCGCGTTCATTTTGTGCAGAAAACCATATGTTTTTGTCGTTTTGTCCCTGCTTTTGACAACATGTTATTATGAGGTGAATTATTTGTTACGAGGTGAATTTTTCGTTGTCACTGTGTTGCCAGAATACCAGATACAAACAATGGAGACAACTTTGTAACAATTTTGTGGTTACAATTTGATTGTTACCACATTCACAGAATAGGGGTGTTAATATCGCTTAGCTGGCCCGTACAAATTAAGCTATAATTAACTTTAGCGGGGTAAAAAAACACACTTATTGTGTTTGCAACACGTAATATTGAGTAGCAAACATTTTGTCTTTGGACACAGCTATACTATACGTGCGATAAGCTACAAATAAGCTATATTTGCATCCAAACAACAACAAAATACAGATTTTTCAGCGTGTAGAGACAAAAGGTTCGTAGTTTTCCTAATATCCACTATCGGACAGGTTTGTCTTGCGCGTACACAATCTGTGGCCCTCGTTCTCCTATCCTGCATCGTCATATAGGAGCGTTTTTGCACGATATGCTTACAAGTTGCTAGGGACGTGCCACCATGTCCCGTGCCTCCTGTAGCGTAGTTCCTTATCTCGCGATCTCATAACCTCTGCAGTTCCCCTGAATGTCCCAGTGCCCTGGCACATATAGAAGAGATCAACGGCTGTTATGGCCAGACGTTGAGTTAGGTTACATTGATTCCAGAGACTTGATTACCGCCTCAGGCGACATTGACCCCAATAACTGCTGGAATATTATCCCACAGCCAGCCGATCCCTTCTCTCATCGCCAAAATTTCTGATAGACAATACAATGATCAAGTAATCTATGATAAACAGACAACCCTAGTCCGTGTAAAAATTCACATATCACCGAATACTAGCAACTCCTTTTCTCTAAGAATCCGTTTGCGGTATGAGATTGAATAGTGCAATCGTTTTCGAGTAGTCGACAAATGTAGGAATGTTGGAAGCACCTTCAACGCTGATTCATGACCGACTCCGACCATGTCCTACAGTGACAGTTGTCTTAGACATATGTCAGATGTACTAGATGCAATCTACATCCCTATAATGTTTATCGGTAACAAATATAATATTACACAGTGATTCCGTGTGAATGGTCCGCAAAGCACCCGTTATATACGTTGTCGCCATTATTTGAATTCTACTCAGTAGTGCACAATATCGTGGGCGCCCCAAGAACCATGAGACTAATAGCCCTATTCTGATAATGTGACAATTGTCACAAATTGGTATTCTGACACATTTGTTTGGTGACAAAAGTAACAAAAACTGTTACCTGCCAAAGAGGAGGTAACAGTGCGTGACATCTGTTTTATTTGCCGGAAAGTTGAGACAATATCATTTTATAACTTCTGCAAGTAAACAATAAAACTGTATAGGGGAAAAATTAATAATATATTTTGTATCAAAATGACAAGAGGGCATAAATAAATGAAGGAAGGGCTTTTGTTTCTTTGTCCTATGGAAGTGGAGCAGAAAGAACTTGCTTTTGTGTTAGAAAGATTGAAAATGCGCGAAAAGTATTACAAAACTTTTAACGTAAATATCTCCGGTCTTTAAATCCCGAAGATACAAACGATTATATACTCAAGCTTTAAAGGCCTATATCTCAAGAATTTGGACCGACCGCGGGGGGAAAAACAACTTTTTGAACTCAGCGCAGAAGCTTTTGTCGGTTTGTAAATTTCTTCTTCTATATGGCGCGGATGTGCAGGAGTATTAGTTCCGCCTAGCATCTCTGGATCTTCCTTGAGGAAGGCAATATAGCATTCCAGCTGTGCCTCTACGGTGCGCTCAAATTTCGTAAATAATAATGTATTGTTACGAATTTCCTTATTCGTCCTTTTTGCGTTGTTTTATTCCCATTAATAAAACAAGGTTCATTTTAAATTACGATAATTACAACGGTTTAACTTTCTTTTATTTTACTTATATAGTACAACAGTTTACTTTATTTATGACACTTTAACAAGTCTTGTATTTTACTATCAATTCGCGTTGCTTACTTTACGAGGTTTTATCACAAACTGAACTCTCCATTCCAAAGACCTCAGCTATACTAACTCACATACCAACTCACCATACTACATACATACATACTCAAATGAAGTTATATCTAGCGAATTCAAGAACCTTCTAGCCGTTACTTATCTTTGTAGTATCATCTCGATTGGTGGAGAATTATCTCTGAGGCGAATTCGTGTTACTGGTTCAGCGAGCTGGTACGTTGTTACAATGCATATTGTTAGTAGAGTCATTAAGAGCAAGCAAAAGCTTTTACTTATTCGTAACATTATTACATAATTTTAATTCAATAAAACATAAATATGTATATTAAATACTTACTTTTCCTTTTTTTACCGCGTTCATTTTGTGCAGAGAACCATATGTTTTTACTTTTTTGTCACTGCTTTTGACAACCTGTTAGTGTGAGGTGAATTATTTGTTACGAGGTGAATTTTTCGTAGTCACTGTGTTGCCAGAATACCAGATACAAACAATGGTGACAACTTTGTAACAATTTTGTGGTTACAATTTGATTTTTACAACATACACAGAATTGGGGTGTAAGTATTTATCATTTGAAATATTTTTTTGCGTAAATGAAATATATTTGCCCCAAACGAAGTCTAAATGTTTTTTTCGTTGCGTGTATTTTCAAAAACTATTCATTCGTGGCAGGCAGTATTATTATGGTCTGACATATCAGACGCATTCGTAATTTATATTGTCTGACAAATCTCAACCGATTGATATAGAAACGTCTCAGAGTTGCACGCATACAATTGATACCTACTGCTTTAGTCTTTAGTTAGGTACCGTCCGTCGTGTGTCCTGAATTTCATATTCATATTAAACACGTGCCCAAGTAGGTTTGTCACACCCAATCATTCTTTAAGGATTCTAGACCTAAAACCGATTAGCCGGAATATCTTTGCAATAACATCGGCCATGTGGTTAAATTGTCATTTTGTCAAGTCTTTTGTAAACGTTTTTATTATGGGTTGCAAATAAACCTAGGACAATTAGCTGAGATCTTCTGAGCTTATTTGGGATTTGTACTTTCAAAATGTACTGTTGGTATTTTTGACATTAGAGGACCCTGAAGTCTCTGATTGCCCAAGTGCTTAAAACGAAATGAAAGACCAAAATTTGGTGGTAACTTCATTTTTGTTTTAGTAATTCCTTCATGCAATTGGGTGCTATTTACTATTCCAACTTTGGGCATTATTTCACTTATGTCGAGGTTTATTTCACTGACATCATTTCGTGCAGTCCATTTCATGGCATTTCGGTTTGGGTATTCTTTAATTGAGACTTGTTTCATAATGTTCCTATATGCGATTATAAAATATTTATTATTACTTTATAACAGAGTTCGTATTCCGTGGGTAATCGGTATCCCATACACATCGCCATGGAGCATACAAATTAAATGTGAGAAAAGAGTAGCGACTAGTGCTGTGCGTTTCCGCGCATTTGAATAACCGGTTCTGTCGAGTCCGGTTTCGAGAAGAACCGGGTACTTTAACCGGTTACGGTTCTCAGCAAATTGATGTCCCAAAGAACATAACAACATTTGATAAAAATACACATTTTCATACCCTCGACGGTTAACACTTTTGGTTCCTTGGGAAGCGAGTCCTGTTATTCTGGAATCATTTTATGGTTCTTGTCAAACCGTTTTTCATTTCTTTTGCAATCGTTTTTCGGTCCTTTTGTGCCCGATTTCGGTTCTTTTACATACATTGTTTGGTCCTTTAAGAACCGTTTTCGGTTTCTTTGAATCCGCCATGCCCTTCATTTGAAACCCGCTTCGGTTATTTTAGAACCGTTAATCGGATCTTGTAAGCACCGGTCCAGTCGGTTCTTGTAACGGACCAGTTTTTCAGAACCGGTTCCTCCATTCTGTGCATCGCTAGCAGCTGCATCTAGACGGTACCCACAGCGATGAGTAATTTTACCCATTACGATTTCCCATTACATAAGGGGGATGGAGAATCGCAATGGATAATAGCCGAAGGGGAATGCGTAAGCGACCTTTACACATTGGGATTGTTCCCGTACTATTTTAATAGTAAAACTAGTAAAAGAGAGTTTCTCCACAAATAACAACAAATTCTCTCTGGGAGAACAAGTTTCAAAAAAGTACGGGAACGAAAAAATACGATGTACAAGTAGACAGTCAAAATTTCTCTTCACTCAAATACCAATAAACAAAACGAGTGAAACCCTTGTCATTCTCTGCTCTCTCTCTCTCTCTCTCTTACTCTCTTCATTGAATATTTCAATACACGAGCAGCTTTTTGATAGTGTTATTGTATATAACTATACGAGTACAAATTCCAACTATGTTGAAGTAAAATTAAATAAACTGTGCAAAAAGTATGAACTAATCAAGATATGACGCGTGAGAGAAATGCCTTTGAGAGAATTTCTAGCACTTTTTGATTGTCTTTTACCAGGGTTGCCAAATTGGGCACATCTTCTGGTGGTCTAATTGTAGATCGTCTTTGAAAAACTAGTAAAAAGTTGTAAAAGAGAACGCCATGTTTTTCTGTTCTGTCTTAAATTTTCTGACTACTTTTACTATTTTCTTGAGTACGGGAACGCTTATTCGAGTAAAAGTCGTAAAACTAGTAAGTTGTACTCGTAGTACGTACGGGAACAGAGCTATTATCGACAGAAATGGGTAAACTTTTACCCATGGATTACATCCCCAATTTTGATAGAAAATATGAAAAATGCAAAGGACTATACTTATACTTTAGATCATGGAAACAGAGCATCCAATCGAATAATGAACCAATTTTTGCTGATTTTTAAGGAATTTGAATAAAGGAGTTCAATGCCTATGGAAAAAATTGTTCCTAAAAATTCGGCAAAATCTCTCAAATTAAAATATGACTATTATTCAGAAACGGTGCCTCCAATCGCGAAATCAACTCAATTTTTAACCCTCTTTGGACATTTTGACCACGCAATGTCCAAAATATGGCATCAAAATTTTTTTTACAAATCATTGGTAAAATTAACTGTCTCTCAAATACAAAATCGCAAAAACGCTCAAATGTCAAAAGACATCGCCTCTGTAAGTGGTCAAAAATGTGGCTAAGTTTGCGATTGGGTGAACCGTTTCCGAGTTTAAGGAATATTTATATTTTAGCGATTCTCTTATTCTGTGTATTTTTAAAAGCATCATAATATAAATCCTCCTGATAAAAACGTAAGAGAATATATTTTTATTTTAAAGCCAATTTTGTACAATTGTGCCAGTTCTCATTCAACATCCTTGAACTGTACCACAACAGCAGGTCCTTACGTAAACTAACACTGGCCATTACTATGATTGCAATTACTGACATAATGGAGTTGTTGATTTTAGTCGAGCAAAAATCTTTTACGGAAGAAGAAGAATGAAGGATTTATTTATGAAGGATAAAGGATTTATTAGGTCTCACCTCATTTATGTATGAAGGTGTGTTTTCTTCATTTCAAATTGCACAGATTTAGAAAAGAAGCACCACAAAAACTTAATAAAATAAGAGAAAGAGAAACCTAGATGTGAGTCATTCCAAAGTAAAGTAAATTGTATGACAAACACTTGCGGTTGCTTCAATAATAGTAGTGCGCATTTTGTAACATTCGCTATAGTTTGAAAATTCGCTTCGGCAAAAAAAAGTTCATTTAAGGAATTTGCTGGTACATATTTTCACCACCTATTAGGATATTTACTTGCTAAGAGTGTAAAGTAAAATTGTGCTACAAGGTTAAATCCTTGTTCATTTCAATGACAAGGTCAAACATGTAAGTACGTACTCGCAGTTGGTGAAGGAAAACTGAAGCAACGAGAGTTGAATGCAAGACACTTTACTAGCGTACGAATTATGCGTCACTTTTGTCCATGTGAATCGAAGATTATGTCTTAATATACTGTGTTGATGGTCATTGGACCCTTAATTAAATTGGCAAGAGTCAATTTCAACTCATCCGGCTTAATATGTTATATTGCCGTATTGTAATGATTTTCCGTATTTTTGGGAAGCAACTTAATATCTTGTGTAAATTGGTTGACTCAATTGCATTTTAAATAATCATATGTGCTTTAAGATTAATGTTCATTACGTGCCAATTCCTTTCGTCTATGTCCTTTTGCTTGGTTAGGAGGGCCCTTGGAGTTGCATTTATGGAAAGGTCTGTGCTGATTGGCTGAGTAAACATCTTGAATTATTGTAGTAATATATTGATATGATACGAATTCTTTACATTTTTGGCTTAACCAACATTTGAATCAATAGAATGTCGAAGTACTATTAGAGCATTTTAAGGTGTGTATCATAGATAAAGGAAATAATAGATATTGCGGGACCATTGTCAACTTTGTTCACTAGGTGCTGTCCTGTACTACTGTCACTTTCACTGAAGTTTTCCATAATTCTCATTGACGTTTATTCAAAATTGTGGGAAATTTTTGTGAAAGTAATTTAAACAATGGAAAATGTTACAAAATTTATGTGATTTTACATAAAAGCATTTGTTTCTTATGTAAAAAACTATTTCAAAGCCATGAGGCCGGTGTTGGGATATCAATAGGAGAAAACCCGTACGACCGCCCAAAGATGAATCTAAAAACTTCCCTGCCCAAAAATTGTAGCAACTTCTGTGGTCGCAGATGCAGATGCCAAAACCGTTAGAGTGTCTAAGGACTGTCAACAATAAATGGTAGCTGGACCGGAGGAGGAACCAATTTATTAGGACATAGATGGTGGTGGCATGGCTTTGCAATTCGATGGCCATCAGATATTCTACTTTAAGTAACGTGTTGTATTCCTGATATTTTTGTTGAAAATTATTTTTTCTTTTCATATGAAATTTTAGATTTTTATTGTCAAATATTTATTTTTTTTTTGGGAACAAAAAAACTCTCATTTATAGCTTTCAACGACATCTACAAAAGTACCAATTACACTAAAATGTTTCCAACACTTGTGCTTCATCTATTTGTTTATTTTATCTATGGTGTGTATTACAGCTTGATTGTTCTAATGGTTTGCCAGATTAGTGAAGCTAAATGTCGATACGTACGTAAGCTGAAACATAGATAAATAAAAACCATAGATGACTCATTTGCTTAATCACCATTTTCACTAGAGGGCACATGCTTTTTCCGTGCGACCATTTGTCACTCGTATGCGACGAAAAAGCACTGAAACATAATTTTTATTTCGATTCTGTGGCGTAAATTTGAAAATAGTTATAGTTGGAAAGAATGTCCAGGGAAATTTGCGCATATCCACCACTCTGACGCCAACTAGAAAATTTCCCATTTCTTTCAAATCCACCACTTATCTTTCACCATCCATGGGTTTTTTTATCTATGGCTCAAAGCATAGATAAAGGAATTAACCAGATATCGCACATGCCTTGGGAAATTTCTTGTTCAATGGGATATTTTCTAGATGGAGCTGGATGAAATAATTACAACGTTTGATTCCAAACAAAATATACCTTGCAAGATGTATTTAGAACAGGTGCTAACAATAGACCATACAACAGGGATTTTGGTTTGTGGTCCGTTGCTTTCAAATTCAACTCAAACGAAAACCAACAATAACAGTAAATAAAAAGATACTATCAAAATAACAAAATTTTAACTTGAAAGTGGGGAACACAACGACTTAAAAAAATTAAGTTAGTTGTTAGAATAACACAACCTGGAAAATTATACTTTTTTTTGTATGTATCAAATTTCCCACAGTGTTAAATAAACGTCAATGAAAGTTATGAGAAACTTCAATGAGAGTTACAAAACGACTACACCGCACCTAGTGGTAGTACTTGACAACGCCTGTGCGATATCTACTTATTTCCTTTATCTATGTCTGAAAGCTACCATGTACGACCTCACCACGAAGGGTTGGTGAATTGGCTAAGAATTTTCTGAACGAAAGAAGATGTCGCTACAATTCGTCGCTGCGGAATTCTCTGGAACTCTGCAGGTGGTTCTGTAAACGGCTGGCGACAGTTATAACTGATACACATAGCCGATTCAAGTAAATTTTGACTAAGTCTGATTAAAAATACGTGAAATATGCGAAAATACGGGGAAAATACGATTGATTAATGGTGCCCGCGTTGTCGTCAAAAAATAGCGCACATTTTTCTTATGAGAAACCCCACACCAAAGCCTCTAATATTTGTTGCGTCTATTCGTTCGCAGCGTTTTAAACAAAATATGCACATTGTTCTTACGTATGTACATAAATAAGAGAATACATATGTCATATACATAAGTGGAGAAAATTTATTTTGGTTTTGAAATGTCGGCTACCAAAAACCAAATTGAATTCGATAAAAAATATTTTTATATGATAATTTCTAGTACGTATAAGGATAACATCACTGATAAAGTTGCATATTATTTTGTTTGCGAATTTTCCCAATGACCTCTATGATCAAGAACTGAACTGGGAAAGATTAGACACTGCTGACTCGTGTAGAATGCAGTCTGGAATTTTGATCATATTGACAGCCGCCGAAGAAAAGTTACAATTACTGCATTTTGATGTCAGCTTGAATGATATTTGCTTCAATTTTCAGAAGAATATTAAATCGCTGGAAACATCTTTACGCCGCAGGTCCGCTCCCACTGCTGAATCAAAAAACTCGAACGATGGTGATGGGAACGATTTGTTTTACTGGAACGGCACACAATTGGACGATGAGGCTTCGGATGAAAAAAGTAGAAGGAAATAATGAAGATAACAAACAGAGGTTTATTGTGGGTTGCTTTTAAACTGATTCCTGTTACCATTGGCATGAAGAAATTCGCCTTGAATTGTGTTAACGAAGACAATATGTCCACCGACTAGGTTACCAGGATATTACAAATAATAAAGACTGGCGGTTTAACCAAAATCTATTTTAAATTAATAATAGTTATTATCGACAACATTAAAGTTATAATAAAGTCGGATATGGTACAGATTGTGCTGTAATCTAGGGAACTAACCTAGTATTTACTATATCAGGGAATAATTTTGGCTATTAGGCACGAGTCCGTTGGGCTACGGCATAAAAGTCTGGCGGTGATGGTTCTCAGATAGTACTCATCTTTATCTTTGGCTCAGAAATATCTTGCCAACATTCTAAATGTGTTCGAGGACATATTGGGACTTCGTATAACTGGAAGAGACGAGCTGGTAAGTCAAAGGAGTACCTTACAGGTTCCACAGGAAATATAATAGTGGACGTCCCTAGCGACAAATCTTTCTCATATTGAATATGATATATGTATATTCGTTGATAAGTGGCACATAGTTTCGTCCTCTACCGAAAGTAGGAATTAAATGGATTCTTCGTCGAATGATGAATTGTTAAATCTTGCACTTCAAATACTTCGTATTTATTTTAATATAGATTGTTTTGTATATTTCTGATTTTATTTTGTTTACATTTTGAAACATATGTTGATGTCAGAAATGCTTGGGTGTGAATGCATATGCGTATTCTAATGCGACTGCGAATTATCTAAGCGTCAACGAAAAACCCACGCTTCAGTGTATGGGTACCTTAAGACTTCAAAATTCTGCGGTGGAAAAATGTGCTGTAAAAATTTATAGAATATATTTGTCTAATTATGCTCATCATGGCACGTCGTTTGAGCCCCATACATTGGAAAATAAAAAAAGAATAATTTATGTGCTGAAGGCTCTCTTGCTATTTCACTTTCTTTTTTTTTACATCTGCTTTAACATTAGATGTTGTATTGTTAAAATAAATAAAGCAATATTTAGCTCACTGAAATTTATTGTTTTTGTTTTGTCATAAACAGAGCGACGACAACATGCTTGTTTGAATGCTGGCATAAAACTGAATAAAGGCAATATTTAGCTCACTGAAATAATTGTTTTTGTTGTGTCATAAACAGAGCGACGGCAAAAAGTATTGAATAGTATAGAGAACTTATTGCACTCTTTTTCCGCTCTCGTGTAGAGAGTCTGAGTAAAAGAGCATAAATGAGTCTTATTCACTAGAATTTTTCAATATAAATGCACCATTTTGACAATGTTATTACATAAAACAATACAAAAAGTACAAATGTTTCAAAAGGCATCAATGTTTCACATAAAAATTATGAATGGACCAAGTTATGACAAAAAGATAGTAATACGTTTTGAATCATTCGCCAGATGTCGCCAGTGCTTTGGAGTCTTACACTTCGTCCCATAGAATAACACATACCATAGAAGGTTTTATTCGCTCAATAAATTAAACGTCATAGGTACGATGGAAAGTAAACATTGGATGGTAGAAATATGGGTTCAATAATACCAGATAGTGGCAATAGTATACAGCGATCAACATAGGAACAACAACCGAATTTCGTGTTTTTGTGGCAAACTAGTTGTGTTAAATACAATACAAATGTATACCAACGATAAAAGTCAATAAAAAAGTGCAAAATATATTTAAATTGTTCAGTACTACACCAAAACGACAGGAAAAAGTTAAGTGAACATATTTTGTAACTCCACCTGGTGTAAGATAATTTTAAATTTAATTGCTCTCATTTCCACAATCCTACGATGAGAGTGTGAAATGAAACGTCAGATGAGAGAATAAGTTTATCTAGGTATGTATTAGTCTATGATTCGTCCCATGAGTTGTCTATATGTTCAATACTCTTTGGTGACGATAACCTGCTTGTTTGTCTCGCTGCCGCTACATCAATACCATCAGACTTATTTTCAGGCAGAGACTATTGTTGTACAACAACCATGCATGTGATGCTAACGCTGTGTATTGTTTGCATGTGTTCACCCGTGCCTATAGGTGTTAACACATCAAAAAGTCTGACGTTCGCGTAATCAGCTCATCAATACTCATCTTTTGATATCCCCACGACTGATATTCACAACCCGGTTTACAGTACACCCTAATAAACATATTCCCATTACATCCCAAGAAAGGATAGGGGAGAACTTCTCACAATCAGCGAGCTGTGTGCTTTCTAGATTGACAGTCACTGATTGGGGCACACAGTTTTACAACGGTTCCGAACTGTAAAACTGACCACGTGCTACATTATAAGAGCCGTGAACACTAACCATTGCACCACACGTAGTTCTTATTGGAACGAATATTTCATAAGAGCTTGATACAGCGGTTAAGTGTGTACAATAAAAAACAGATGTTCCCATTTAATTCTTTCAGCAACGGTCTTCTCGTTCATATACACCGACCGTCAAATTCCTTTAAGGCTAAGAGATCATGTTTACTCCGGTTAGTGAAAAAATGTAAATGCCGCGGGTAGAATTCGAGCTTATTTTCAAATTACAATAGTACACTTTAATTATTCTATACAAAACTTAACAGCTCACAAGAAGTCTATATGCATAATACCGTTTAACATTCATAACACATTTACTAATACTCGACGATATATACTTCGCATCGCTAGTCGTATAGTATGTATAAAAAATACAACTCCGTACAATTCGCCATTAGTCGATTCGCGAACCATCTCTCAGTTTTGGAGAGAATAATAGCGCCCTCTATTTCTCGACTTTTTCAAAAAGTGTTTTCAGCGAATATTCAAACCTTTAGTGGTATGATGGTAAATAGTAGCTTTCAACTTCAATTAACATCAATTTTACAAATCTGACAACAACCAGAATAACCAAACTGCAAAACTCACCTCTGTTATTTATTAACATTCAGATATTGGTTCAACATACTGCAGGTGCTCGTTAGGATTCAAATGTTAGTTAAGCCACAAATGTAAAAGATTTTTCGTTACAACATTTAGGTTTCTATACTGATAATTCAACACTAATAATAAGATATGTCTTGGAAATCTGTTGTTGCACTCCGGCTGGGACAAAAATAAATCAAACTTTTTGTATCTGCATCTACTTTGATAATTAGGCTGCTATACAATCTGTGAGATCTGTATTCCTGACTTGAAAACTTTAAACAGTTTGATATCCACTTTACTGCAAATGATATAACGGATGAGCAAGTGAGCTTGCGGACGATCTTACCTTATCCAATGGATTAGGAGTAAATGCAAGTGTAAGTGTCTTAGCAGACGAATGGTGTATGGTCTCAATATAAAATTACCGGACAAGTTTGCCTTAATCATGATATAAGGCTTACGAAATACTTGATATGCACTCCCAGAGAAAATATTTCAAGGCTATTAGCTGTGACCAGGCGACACTAATGTCTCTGAACTGATAAACCTCATCCTCCATACTGCATTGCCAGTACTAGTAAGTAAACTTTCCAAGATTTCATTGGACTGGGTTCCAGCCATAAGGATTTCCACTGTACTGAAGGAGTAGACGAGCTAAATATGCTGCGGATATCTGAAATGCGGCAACTGTCGCAGACCCACTCGATATCCAGCACAAGGGCCATCTTCAAGCACTACTTTTCGAATACTTGAAACAGATAGTAGAAGTTGCAATCCAGTAAGGTCACCACACTAAATAGCCTGAGAATGATTTACAATGCATGAAATCTCTTTTTAACAGGACTAAGAGGGATGTTTCAAAACTTGTAGCAGTATCTTTGTATTTTCGGTAAATACTAAATAGACTTGGGCTTCCTCACAATGAATCCTGCCGATGTTGATGACAATACGATTAGGGCTTCTACGGAGTTGTGTGGGTTTTCCAGTTGTTGCCCGTAAGGCCAACCAACCAATCAACCAGGTGGGATCAAGGGATAATCTACATTTCTTTTATATCAGGACAGGCTAAAATGCCCCTAAAACACAGCGGGATGGATGGAACAACTCTCCTTCATGGACTAAGTGTGTCACTAGTGTCAGCTACTTCTACCTAACGGTACACCTATTGTAGTGTTTTTACGACCGTCCATATTATTTTCCCAAGACCAGTCACGTATTACACTGGCACTAGGTGACAGTTATCGATGTTTTTCTGGGAGGGAACGTCTTGGAATTGTCAATTTTATTTGAACTCTTCTTGATGCGGTCGGTGTGATAGAGAGATGTTTGACGAAAAGTGATATACACCACGTGGAATTACAATAACTTCTTGCTTTAATTTTTCATGCCATTTTGGTGAAAAATTGTGAAATTTAAATGTGTTTTAAACTTTTTTATTGACTGTTGTTGTTAGCATACATTTGTGTTGTATTTAACACAATAATTTTAACACACAAAACGAAATGTCGTTGTTGTTATTTTGTTCGTTGTTTTGAACCATTGCCTCTATCTGGTATTATTGAAGCAATACTTTTCAACATCGAACGTAAATATCACACCATACATAGATACTTTTATTCTCTCATCTGACGTTTCATTTCACACTCTTCGTCGTAGGTTTGTGGAAATGAGAGAAATTAAATTTAAAATTAACTTACACCAGGTGGAGTTACAAAATATGTTCACTTAACTTTTTCATATAGTTTTGGTGTAGAACTGAAAAATTTAAATGTATTTTGCCCTTTTTTGTTGACTTTTATCGTTGGTATACATTTGTATTGTATTTAACACAACTAGTTTGCCACAAAAACACGAAATTCCTTTGTTGTCCCTTTGGTGGACGTTGTGTACTATTGCCTCTATCAGGTATTATTGAACCCATGCTTTCCACCATCCAATGTTTACTTTCCACCGTACCTATGGCGTTTAATTTATTGAGCGAATAAATGTATCTAGGTATGTATTGGGCTATGATCACACCAGGCCAAATGTCATAAATTTGGTGAGAATACTATTAGGTCTTTACTAAGTATTAGTCTATGTTTCAATGTTATTCAATAGTAGTTTAATAAATACTGAACATACACTCTATGGTGATAGCTTTTTGACAACTGACATTTATACTTAATTTGTTGTGCTGTCGTAATAGGCCTGGCGACATTTATCGAACTTTGCAACTGCTAGGGGTCACTCGTAATTTAGTTTATTGTGCTATTAAACTGTTTGGGGATACTGGAGGAGTAGCATACCGTCCAAGACCTTGTCGTCCGCGCAGTGTTTGAGATCGTCCGCGCAGTGTTTGAGATCTCCCAGAGCCGTAGAGAATCGAATTCGTCGAAGTCCATCCGGAAAGCAAAAAATATTGTCGTGCAAGATGAATCTATCGATGCTATCCATTTATCGCATTAAATACGACTTGGAAATTACAGCTTACGAAACTAGATGGCACTACTTACGACGGCCCGTGAAGCATTGCTTCGTCAGTATGCCAATAACGGTCACAGAAGAATTATATTTACCGATGAGAAAAGTTTTACTGTGTAGGAGTCGATCAATAACCTAAATGATCGAGTCTATGCTTCATCATCTTGGAAAGCATCTGAAATGGTTCCTAGAGTTCAAAGAGGTCACCATTCAGCTCATCTTGGAAAGCATCAGAACTGGTTCCTAGAGTTCAAAGAGGTCACTATTCTGCTTCTGTGAAGGTTTGGAGGTGAGTCGCCTATGACGGGCAAACCACGTTCTATTTCTGCGAGAAGGTATTAAGTCTTGGGCAAAGGTGTACCAATTTTGGAAAAAGTTGTGAAGGTTTTAAATCCCACATTGTTCAAAATCAGCCGTGGATCTGTCAACAGGAATATGCCTCAGCCCCTGAGTCAAGAACCACTCAAGAGTGGTTAAACCCCAATCTACCAAACTTTATTTCAATGGATGATTGGCCATCGGGTAATCCTGACCTGAATCCTTTAGACTATAAGTTGTCCGTTTTAGGGGGCATGGTCTGCACTACTCGTTATTTCCCAAAATTTACGAAAGTTTTCAAATTTGGAATCTCTTAAGCGTGCACCTATCCGCGCAGTGGGCATTCCCTATGGATGCGGTGCGTACTGCAATACACGATTGGCCGGTCAGACTTCGGCCGTGCTGGAAGGCAAATGGCGGCCATTTTGAATAATATTTTTTTGTTATGTTCTTAAAATTTAAAAACCCAAAATACAAAAAATATTATTAAAAAATCTATTGTTGTTTGGATTTTATCAAAAAAGCCCGTGTACCAGAACGTACGAGTTTCCCAGGTATATATGGACGTATTTGTATCTTTCATTTCACGTTCAGCAGAGCTAAAATTTTCTGCTCATATACTATAGAAAAAGCATTGAATTCTTTTTTGCTTTTGCCGTATTTGACAGTATATAAAAATATCGCTCAATAAACGTTTCGGCATTTGTAACCCCTCATTGCTATAGTACTTTATCTTACCGACTTGCTTTTGTTTTTCTCATTTTTCTTACAGTTTCATCAAACAATACGAACGTACCTGAATGATCGTGTTTGGGATTTTACATTTTATGTATCGAAAGATTGGCCAGAGAAACCTATAATATTACATTTTCCAGGATGCACGCTTACGGTAAATATAAATAAACCTATAAAATTCGTAATTTTCTATGATTTAGTACTTTGTAATTGATTCACAGCCCAACAACAATATATACCAAAGCTTTGGCATATTCTGTCCATCAGCACACATCGAATGTGTGGATCTAATGGAAACCGAAGACATTCTAATCGATTGGCAGCAACCACTGTACCTGAACTTTACGCACATTGCTATTATGAATCGCCTGGATGATTTCTATAAGAAAAAGGGCATTATGGAACGGCTTGAGGGCGACATCTACGTGTGCAATAAACTAAACACGGAATTGGAACTCGTAGCTCTGCCCGAGGATGCAGAAATGCGACAGCTGACAGTGGATGATGTCAAGCGCATACATGATCTATATCCGGCCAATGAAATCGAGTGCGTCCATGTGTTTGAGGTATTGGTGCAGGTGCTGCCCGGCTTGGGCATATTCCGCAAAGACACAAATGAGCTGGCCGCATGGATGGTACATTCATACTATGGCGCTATGTTCTCCATGCAAACACGTCCAGATTATAGGAGATTGGGGTAAGATAACCATAATTATAAGGGGATTTTCAATAAGGCCATAACAATTTTGCATTTGAATAAAACACAGAATAATTGAGATATCAGGCTGAAATAAATTCCAGGTATATTACATATGTATGTTGAATTTAAGAATGCAGTTCGATCTCGGTCATAGAACTGCCGCGATCACGTTTGCAACTATCGATTCTTTGGAGTCAATTTTTCACCACTCTTCGACACATATCTTACGAGCTCCTCTAGTGTTGTTGGCTTGTTGGCATATAATCCCAAGACTTAACGTAACCGCATAAAAAAAATCCAACAGCGTTATACCGCACGCGAGAGGTGACCATTTAAGCCGAACATTTCGGGAGACTATACGATTAACGAACTTTTCCTTCAATAGCTCAACTATTTGACCATGTATGTGTATCTGGCATGTGGCATCATCTTGGTGGAACCACATATAACTGATGTCAAGTCCACCCAATTCTTTCCAAATATAGTCGTCCAACTTGGTACGATATCGAACGTTATTCCACACCACACGTCCACTTTTTGTGGATGCGATGGTATGTATCTCGTGGGGGTTATTTGCTGTCCAATATCTCATATTGTGCTTCTTGACAAAGCAATTAAGCCAACAATTACCGTCGTCGCTGAAAATTATTTTTCTTAACGTTGCGACTACCGACTCAGAAAATCGGTAATAATGTTTAATAATACCAAACGTTGCACGTCAGTGGACTTCACCATGGTGTGAAAATGTGAAAAAGTTTAAGATTGGATTCGTAGTATTGTGATGTCCCTATTATTGCAAACACCGATAAAATTAGTTTGAAAAACTTTGAGGTCCGGATTTCGGACTTTATTCAGCAGGAATAAATTTGGCTAACCAATATACATACAAACCTGTCAAACCCGTAGACCAATACATACATAGATACTTTTATTCTCTCATCTGACGTTTCATTTCACAGTATGCGTGGTAGGTTTGTGGAAATGAGAGCAATTAAATTTAAAACTACCTTACACCAGGTGGAGTTACAAAATATGTTCACTTAACTTGTTCCTGTCGTTTTGGTGTAGAACTGAACAATTTAAATGTATCTTGCACTGTTTTGTTGACTTTTATCGTTGGTATACATTTGTATTGTATTTGTTCCTTTGTTGGACGTTGTGTACTATTGCCTCTATCTGGTATTTTTGAACCTATGTTTTCCACCATCCAATGTTTACTTTCCACCCTACCTATGACGTATAATTTATTGAGCGAATAAAAGTATCTATGTATGTATTGGTCTATGGTCAAACCTTTTCAAAGAAGGTTTGGCTCTGATATAACATTGACTGACCATAAAGTTGTCATATTATTTATTCCTCTCCGTGCATTATGATGTTTGTATCAGAATCGCATGAAAGAACCCCTGATTTTTTCAATAGTTTTTGTGGGCCTGAATCTTCATGATTTGAAGTGTTGACAGAGGAATGCTTTCGGACAAAGATGTTCCCATTTCCAGTTTTTATAAAAAAAATATTTTTCCCAAAAGAAATGTGTAATAAAACTTGGTTGCCCTCCAAGTGATTTCCCTGTTAACAAATTAACATGGAATTTGACGTAGTATAATTTCAATTCATAATTTAATTTATATCATGGCAAAATAAGTAAGGTTTATATTTCAGGAGCCGACCTTGTCAAATTCAGTCGATCGAAATGTTCAGGATGTATTTATTTCAGGTTATATCTGGAGGAATTGTTGTAATTCTCGGCAGCAACCACAACGACAAGAAAAAATTTCGTCTGCCACCTGTACTAGATACATCTTGGAATTAGTATAAACAACATTTGACATGTTCGGACCACAACGACAAGAAAAAATTTAAATCAGCTGTTCTAACGCTTCCACCTGTAATAGACACATCTTGATTTATATTGATGATATATCAAACAATGCTACTGGTAAACAGTATTTTCTAAATAAGGTACGAAATTGAATTAGTGTCAATTATATTTATTTGATTCATTTTGTTCGACAAGTCTAAGTTAGAACAAACTTCTGAGGAAATCATTTGACTTTCGCTTGCACTTCACAGGGCCGCCGTAAAAAGGCATTTGTACACTGAAAGGAAACGCTTCGTGGCATGAGTAAATGTGTTCGTCGCCTCGAAGAATAGCTTCGTTCATCCTTACAACGAAAATAATTTCTTTAACTAAAAAGTTTCTTCACTTCAATAAATATGTTCCCTTGTCGCGATGAATATGTTTCATTACCCCGAAGATTGTGTTTCACTGCTACATAAATATGTTTTATAGATGAAATTAATGTATGTATTTAATGCCCTTCATGTCTCATGGATAAAACACCATTGTTTCGATGAAACATTAACATTATTTAGTTAATAGGTTTAAAGGGTCGTCACTTTTCAGGTTTTTTTTCAAAATACTATAAAATGTATTCGTTGTGTGGTTGCTTCGGTCGGTATGGCAAAAGCACTTTCTCCCAACTTTTATCGACAAACTTACGCGTTATAAACATTTTTAGACGGTGCGCATAATATAGAAAGATGACCCAAAAAAATCTACTCGCAGCTCCGCGGAAGCCTACTGAAATCACGAAGACTACTAATTACTTTATTATCGAACTTAGTTCGAACTTGTTCGCGTTGGATCCCACAAAATTTCTCAATCGCTCAAAAAAAGGTTCGTGTCGATTGGTCGAAAGAAATGCTCCAAAAGTACGATCGCGGTGCTTCGAAACACGTCTATGACATCGTGACAGGTGATGAATCCTGGATGTACGCGTATGAGCCCGAAAGAAAACAGCAGTCAACTGTATGGGTGTTTCAAGATGAGCCAAATCCAACAAAAGTTGTTCGCGCCCGAAGCACTTCCAAGCAAATGGTCGTCTGTTTTTTCGGAAAAACCGGACATGTCGCAACTGTACCACTAGAACAGTGAATTCTGAGTGGTACACAACCATTTGTTTGCCAGTTGTCTTCCAAGAAATCAGAAAAACCAACCGCCGAAGACGGATCTCTCTTCACCACGACAATGCGAGCTCTCACACATCAGCTGAAACAATTGCATTTTTGAGCACCCAAAACATCGATTTGATGGGTCATCCGCCGTATAGTCCTGACTTGGCACCGAATGACTTCTTTTTATTCCCGTACGTGAAAAAAAACAAACTGAGAGGTCAACGTTTTTCGACACCTGAAGAAGCGGTTGATGCATTCAGAATGCATCTTTAGGAGATACCGCAATCAGAGTGGCAAAAGTGTTTCGACAATTGGTTCAAATGCATGCAAAAGTGTATAAATCTTCATGGGGAATATTTTAGAACTGCCGCGGTCATAGAACTGCCGCGATCACGTTTGCAACTATCGATTCTTTGGAGTCAATTTTTCACCACTCTTCGACACATATCTTACGAGCTCCTCTAGTGTTGTTGGCTTGTTGGCATATAATCCCAAGACTTAACGTAACCGCATAAAAAAAATCCAACAGCGTTATACCGCACGAGAGAGGTGACCATTTAAGCCGAACATTTCGGGAGACTATACGATTAACGAACTTTTCCTTCAATAGCTTAACTATTTGACCATGTATGTGTATCTGGCATGTGGCATCATCTTGGTGGAACCACATATAACTGATGTCAAGTCCACCCAATTCTTTCCAAATATAGTCGTCCAACTTGGTACGATATCGAACGTTATTCCACACCACACGTCCACTTTTTGTGGATGCGATGGTATGTATCTCGTGGGGGTTATTTGCTGTCCAATATCTCATATTGTGCTTCTTGACAAAGCAATTAAGCCAAAAATTACCGTCGTCGCTGAAAATTATTTTTCTTAACGTTGCGACTACCGACTCAGAAAATCGGTAATAATGTTTAATAATACCAAACGTTGCACGTCAGTGGACTTCACCATGGTGTGAAAATGTGAAAAAGTTTAAGATTGGATTCGTAGTATTGTGATGTCCCTATTATTGCAAACACCGATAAAATTAGTTTGAAAAACTTTGAGGTCCGGATTTCGGACTTTATTCAGCAGGAATAAATTTGGCTAACCAATATACATACAAACCTGTCAAACCCGTAGACCAATACATACATAGATACTTTTATTCTCTCATCTGACGTTTCATTTCACAGTATGCGTGGTAGGTTTGTGGAAATGAGAGCAATTAAATTTAAAACTACCTTACACCAGGTGGAGTTACAAAATATGTTCACTTAACTTGTTCCTGTCGTTTTGGTGTAGAACTGAACAATTTAAATGTATCTTGCACTGTTTTGTTGACTTTTATCGTTGGTATACATTTGTATTGTATTTGTTCCTTTGTTGGACGTTGTGTACTATTGCCTCTATCTGGTATTTTTGAACCTATGTTTTCCACCATCCAATGTTTACTTTCCACCCTACCTATGACGTATAATTTATTGAGCGAATAAAAGTATCTATGTATGTATTGGTCTATGGTCAAACCTTTTCAAAGAAGGTTTGGCTCTGATATAACATTGACTGACCATAAAGTTGTCATATTATTTATTCCTCTCCGTGCATTATGATGTTTGTATCAGAATCGCATGAAAGAACCCCTGATTTTTTCAATAGTTTTTGTGGGCCTGAATCTTCATGATTTGAAGTGTTGACAGAGGAATGCTTTCGGACAAAGATGTTCCCATTTCCAGTTTTTATAAAAAAAATATTTTTCCCAAAAGAAATGTGTAATAAAACTTGGTTGCCCTCCAAGTGATTTCCCTGTTAACAAATTAACATGGAATTTGACGTAGTATAATTTCAATTCATAATTTAATTTATATCATGGCAAAATAAGTAAGGTTTATATTTCAGGAGCCGACCTTGTCAAATTCAGTCGATCGAAATGTTCAGGATGTATTTATTTCAGGTTATATCTGGAGGAATTGTTGTAATTCTCGGCAGCAACCACAACGACAAGAAAAAATTTCGTCTGCCACCTGTACTAGATACATCTTGGAATTAGTATAAACAACATTTGACATGTTCGGACCACAACGACAAGAAAAAATTTAAATCAGCTGTTCTAACGCTTCCACCTGTAATAGACACATCTTGATTTATATTGATGATATATCAAACAATGCTACTGGTAAACAGTATTTTCTAAATAAGGTACGAAATTGAATTAGTGTCAATTATATTTATTTGATTCATTTTGTTCGACAAGTCTAAGTTAGAACAAACTTCTGAGGAAATCATTTGACTTTCGCTTGCACTTCACAGGGCCGCCGTAAAAAGGCATTTGTACACTGAAAGGAAACGCTTCGTGGCATGAGTAAATGTGTTCGTCGCCTCGAAGAATAGCTTCGTTCATCCTTACAACGAAAATAATTTCTTTAACTAAAAAGTTTCTTCACTTCAATAAATATGTTCCCTTGTCGCGATGAATATGTTTCATTACCCCGAAGATTGTGTTTCACTGCTACATAAATATGTTTTATAGATGAAATTAATGTATGTATTTAATGCCCTTCATGTCTCATGGATAAAACACCATTGTTTCGATGAAACATTAACATTATTTAGTTAATAGGTTTAAAGGGTCGTCACTTTTCAGGTTCTTTTTCAAAATACTATAAAATGTATTCGTTGTGTGGTTGCTTCGGTCGGTATGGCAAAAGCACTTTCTCCCAACTTTTATCGACAAACTTACGCGTTATAAACATTTTTAGACGGTGCGCATAATATAGAAAGATGACCCAAAAAAATCTACTCGCAGCTCCGCGGAAGCCTACTGAAATCACGAAGACTACTAATTACTTTATTATCGAACTTAGTTCGAACTTGTTCGCGTTGGATCCCACAAAATTTCTCAATCGCTCAAAAAAAGGCTCGTGTCGATTGGTCGAAAGAAATGCTCCAAAAGTACGATCGCGGTGCTTCGAAACACGTCTATGACATCGTGACAGGTGATGAATCCTGGATGTACGCGTATGAGCCCGAAAGAAAACAGCAGTCAACTGTATGGGTGTTTCAAGATGAGCCAAATCCAACAAAAGTTGTTCGCGCCCGAAGCACTTCCAAGCAAATGGTCGTCTGTTTTTTCGGAAAAACCGGACATGTCGCAACTGTACCACTAGAACAGTGAATTCTGAGTGGTACACAACCATTTGTTTGCCAGTTGTCTTCCAAGAAATCAGAAAAACCAACCGCCGAAGACGGATCTCTCTTCACCACGACAATGCGAGCTCTCACACATCAGCTGAAACAATTGCATTTTTGAGCACCCAAAACATCGATTTGATGGGTCATCCGCCGTATAGTCCTGACTTGGCACCGAATGACTTCTTTTTATTCCCGTACGTGAAAAAAAACAAACTGAGAGGTCAACGTTTTTCGACACCTGAAGAAGCGGTTGATGCATTCGGAATGCATCTTTAGGAGATACCGCAATCAGAGTGGCAAAAGTGTTTCGACAATTGGTTCAAATGCATGCAAAAGTGTATAAATCTTCATGGGGAATATTTTGAAAAACAATAAAGTGATTTTCGATAATTAATATTTGTTTTTGTTCTCTAATCCCGAAACATAAAATTCAACCCTCGTAGTAGTTTAGTCCTTACCGTTGACCGAAATGACTTTTTCACCGTAATTTTCGAAGGCAATTGGGTCAATGTTGCAGCAGCAATATTGTCGCTTGTACGCAGTAGATGAGAAATTTGCAAACTAAAGGCGCTGTTGCCACCTCATTTTAACATCAAACCTGTTTTCGGCCCATTTTACAATTTTTTATAAATTTTCCAGTTTTAACAAATATTCAATGTCTTATTTAATTGGGCCGTTATAGTACTTATACAAAGTTGCAAAATAAAGTACTAAGTGCATTTAGTAGAGTAAAAACAGTGTGGCAAACGACAAGTTTATTATGGTTAGTTTTGTCGCATAAGCAAGTGTTTCTTCAAAATGCACAGTGAATTAAATCGAAAATGTATCTTGTATGACAGGTTTCGCTGCTTCAACGAAAAAATCGTCCGATGTACGAAAGTTTACAGTGCTGCAATGTAAACACACTAACGAACAAGTGTTCATTGGTTCTTATATATGCAACCTAGAAAATATCCGCAACTTCATGCGCGGGTTTTGCAGTAATGCACATAAAAGTATCTAGTTCAATTTTACCGCACTAAATTTGTATCCACGCAAAATGCAATCTCGTCATTATTATCAATTTTCCTTTGCAAATCAGAACATTTACTATTGACATGTCTTCACTTTGAAAAGTTCTTGTTGATAAAGTGCCATAACACTTCGAATTCAAAAAAAGTCGTTACTTAGCCGACATTACCTTCATACATCTATTTGGACACGTGTTTCCAAAATTAGTTAATCAGGAGACTCTTGAGACGTCTGGAGACGTCTTGTTCATAAGACAACATAACCTCCAAATTTCATCATTATAGCTCTTCGCGTTATCTTAGAATGAATAGTATTCTGCGACACGTTCGTTACGGCAAAACTCATAAACTTTAAATTTTATGACTTTTCCATAATTAGAATTTCGAATAGTTAAAATTTTGATTACTTTGATTGAGTGCCGCGACTATTTATACCGCACCAACATCTGTTATTAGAATGCTCCAAGTCTGTCCATGGAGGTAGAAAGTTTCTGATAGCCATTCACTTGGGATAGGCCAGATATGATTCCTTCCAAGCAGCTGACTACTTCCCTGCAGTATATCCTGGGCTATGGCTTTTTCGGAAACCTCCGTTATCTAGCTAGATTGAGAAGGCGAAACAAATGAGCATCAAATCAGGTTTAGTAGGTGACTGATGTCACTGAAGCTCATCAAACTATCGGGCATTTCCTTTTGTCCTTAGAAGGCGAATGAGCCAAAAATATGGGCCAACGGCGGATATAAACCAAAAGAAGAAAGCTCAGGTTCGAAATATTGCATTCTGGTCAGCGACGGATCCATAATGGGCGACTGCAATCAAATATCCTGCCAATAGGTAAAATGCAAAAACCCGGTAGTCTGGGTTTGCCTCCCGCCACCATTCACAATGCCAGTGAATATACAAAAACGAAAAGGAAAACCTGAACAACCCGTATTTGTTGACGACCGCCGCAAACGTTAAATGGACCACGATTTACGGTTATGCACTTGGAATTTAAAAATTCTATATATATCCTGTGCAAGCATCCAATTGGCAAATATCCTCGAAGGTTATAAAACCGACATTACCGCTATCCAGGAAATGCGATGGACAGGCCATGGCCGCACAAGAAAAAGAAACTGCGACATATACTACAGTTGTCATGAAAAAAACGTGAATTTGGTTGCGGTTTTGTAGTTGGGCAAAAGACTGCGACATCTAGTCTCTTGGTTCAATCCTGTGAGTGAACGTATAGCCACAATCCACATAAAAGCTAAATCTTTTTATATTTCCCTAATATGTGTGTATGCCCCGACAGAAGAGAAAGATGATGATGCCAAAGATATATTCTATGAGCGCCTAGAGGAAACGTATGACCGCTGCCCTGGCCATGACATTAAGATTGTACTAGGAGATTTTAATGCTAAAGTAGGCAGGGAGAATGTGTTTCATCCAACTATTGGTAATTTAAGTCTACATGCTGACAGTTCCGAAAACGCTATGAGACTGATTGACTTTCCCGCGGCAAAAAACATGGTCATTAGTGGTACAAGATTTCAGCATAGTCATCCACAAGGCTACTTGGGTATCCCCTGATCAAAGAACGAAGAACCAAATTGATCACGTGGTAATTGATGGAAGGCACTCATCCAGTGTAATAGACGTACGAGTGATCAGAGGAGCTAACATTGATTCTGATCACTACCTGGTAGCAGCAAAGGTTCGCACAAGATTAAGTAGAGCGAAAATCTTACGAAACCAGACGCAGAGAAAGCTAGACATCGGAAAGCCGCAATTACCAGAGGTAGCCAAAGCTTACTCAAGGAAGCTCTCGCAACTTCTGGCACAAAACCCACCCCCTCCTGATGTTGATCCTGAAGCGCAGCGGAACCCATATCAGACTCTATAAAAACTGCCGCAACAACCGTACTTGGTTTCGAAAAACCGCTTCGCAATAAACCATGGTACGATGAAGAGTGTCGCATTGCAAATGATGAATAGAACGCTGCACGTATGGTAATGCTTCAGTCAATTGCAACGCGAGCTGCAACTGAGCGGTATAGGGAGAAAAGAAAGGAGGTAAACCGTCTCTTTAGGCGTAAGAAACGGCAGTGGAGAAAAATTAAGTTTAATTAAAAAATTAAAATTAAGCAGTGGAGAGTGAGAAAATTAAGACATACAGAAGGAAGAACGATGCCCGAAAATTCTACCAAAAAGTCAAAAACGGAACTAATGGACATGGTTCAGGGCCCCCCTTCTGTAAAGACAAGGACGGAAATCTCATCGCAGATGTGCAGAGCATGTTGGGAATATGGAGAGACCATTTCTCCGTGCTACTGGTACCTGAGATATCCAATGACGATGGGACAATCGATCACAATATGGACGACGACGTCGATTGCCCCCTCCTAACCAAGACGAGGTCAGAATAGCTATTGTCCGGCTTAAGAACAACAAAGCCGCAGGAGCCGATGAATTAGCGGCGGAGCTGTTTTAGACTGGCGGCGATGAGCTGATAAGGTGCCTGCATCAGCTCATTACCAAATTTGGTTAGATGAATCCATGTCCGTCGATTGGAGTCTCAGTGTACTATGTCCCATATTTAAAAAAGGTGACCCGAGTCTCTGTGCCAACTACCGTAATATAAGTCTTTTATCCACGCCATATAAGGTTCTATCAAGTATATTGTGCGAAAGTCTAAAACCAATTTTCGCTGACCTGATTGGACCATACCAGTGTGGCTTTAGGCGTGGAAAATCGACAACTGACCAGATTTTCACGCTAGGCCAAATCCTGGAGAAGACCCACGAAAAACAATTCGACACCTATCACCTATTTGTCGATTATAAAGCGGCCTTCGATAGCCCGATACGGGAGAAACTCTATGAAGTAATGTCTGAGCTTGGTATTCCTGCAAAACTCATACGCATTTGCACGATGACCTTGACGAACACCAAATTCGCATTGAAAGCTGGAAAGGATCTTACCGACCCTTTCGAAACTAATCGAGGCCTCAGGCAATGCGACACCCTATTAATGGGGATCACTATGAGAAAAGCTGTAGTCAACATGAATATAACCATCAGCAGCAAAAGTCACATGCAGCTCGCATATGCTGATGATATGGATATCATTGGACGCACAGTTAGAGAAGTTACTGCGGTGTTTTCGAGAATTGAGAAGGAATCAGGAAAAATGATTCTGACGGTAAATGAGGACAAGACAAAATTAGTGGCTTCAACGAGCAGGGCCTCCACGTGATTAGACCAAAGCGTGAATGTTGTTAACCTTATAATTTCGAGGTGGTGGACTCATTTATATACCTCGGATCTGCCGTAAACAAAAACAACAACGTCAGCCTTGAGGTCAAGCGGAGAATTGTGCTGCGACTAGATGTTATTTTTGGCTAAGCAAGCACTTTAGAGATAAAGCACTCTCTCGAGTAACAAAAATCCAGCCGTACCATACTCTCACACAACCTATCTTGCTTTATGGCGCAGAATCCTGGGTCTTCTCGCAAGCAGACGAAACATCTATAGTAGTCTTTGAGAAAAAATAATCCAAAAAATTTAAGGCCCTATAGTGCACAACAGCGAGTATCGGCAACGCATGAACCATGAGCGGATCCCAACATTGACAGAGTTAAGCGGATCAAAAAACGCGATTTTACTGGCTAAGCTATGCCTGTAGAATGGATGAAGACCACGAAGCGTTTTCGAACCGAACTGGTAGGAAGACGAAAAATAGGAAGACGAAGTCTCCGCTGGAAGGACCAGGTTGACGAAACCCTTCATACACTTGGTATTGCCAACTGGAGAAATAAGGCAAAAGATTGTTGCCGAAATATGTTGTCTTCGTTTTGTAAGGTCCCTGACACCCCGGGGCTGTTCGAGACCGGATAAGTAAGTCTGGTCCAACTTCCATAAGCCTAGGTTCTAGCATTTGGTCAAAACTCTCATTAAGGTTTAGTTTGCATTCCACTAATCTAAGATCTACCCTGAAAATGGAATAAAAACTCCAAATGTTGTAAGTCTCAATTTCCGTATTTGATCAGAATGCTACCGACCCGATCCCGTTTCTACTGCGACCGATTCCAGTATTGGAAAGTCGCTTGAAGCTATATATTTATACCAGAGTCTGGCAACGGACAAATAATTTTCGAGTACACTCGTTCATATACTCGAATTTGGTTTGAAAAAAAATCTTTAATCCAATACGAGTGTTGATCGTTTGCGCATGAGCTCTTAACGAGTATACTGCTGGTGGCACTCGAGTTCTTTTCATACTCGAGAGTTGCAACATATACATAATTTTCGGTTGCATTCGAGTGTTGAGCGTTTGCGCACAAGTTCGCGGCGAGTATACTGATCGCAGCACTCGAGTTCTTTTGATACGTGTTTGGTTGTGTTCGAGTGTGCCGCAACTCGAGTTTGTTGATCAGCACTCGTTGAATCGGTTTTGAAATATTTTCATTGCAGTTTATGTGTAGTGCGTGGTCGGAAGCAAAATTTTAACAATGGCAGATAGACAAGAATTTATTAAAGAAAATATTACGACTGGCAATTACACCTTGTCTGGACGGCGAAAAGGTCGTAGTTTCGAATGCCGGACGAATCTATAGTAGAAGGTTATGTTTACGGTCGCACTTGCTGTAAAGTATTAAAGTACTGTAATGCTACAACAATGGTTTGGTACCTGATTTTTCTAAACATCATAATATCAGCATAAAAACGATCGGGTTATTCATTGTTGTTGGTATGCTTGGTATAAAATGATCGCGAGGTATTAATGCATTGTTGTTGAAATGATAGTGTGTACATTTCCTTACGTATCCATTTTCGCATTTGTTCTTTTTTTTCATGTATTGCTTAGAATTTTTCGAGTGCACTCGAGTTTGAGTTGTTGGTTTCGGTAAAAATCAATTCAAGTGCGACACACTCGAAATGAGAAAACGAGCATACATCCAAAAAATTTCTAGTTAGCGGCATAAACTCGAATGTTGGATAGTGGCACTCGTGGTTGATTGATTTCAACATTTTCTGTTCGGGTTTGGAACTCGATCTAACAAATAAGTTCCGAGTGTTGATGTTGATTTGTTTAAAATTTTTAGCTTGTGCACTCGAGCCGGCTCGACCACACACAATTCAACCCTTTGGTGTCGAACTCGATTGAACACATTGTTGGCGAGTGTTTGATTGATTTGTTTGAAATTTTAAGCACCGGTACTCGAACAGGATCGATCAAACCCAAAGGTGATCTCTGATTTATACCATATACTCTATAATTTTCATGATTCTAGGATCCTTCGCTTCGTCAGAATGCGATTCCAGTAATGAAAAGTCGCTTGAAGCTATATATTTATACTACATACTCTACAATTTTCATGATTCTAGGATCCTGCGCTTCGTCAGAATGCAAATTAATCAGATTTAATGTCAAGCATATTTCTTTCGACAGTACTATACTGAAATTTTTTTAAAAACTTTCGACTTTCCATAAAAAAAATAATTGTTATTGTATGACCAACTTGAGATATTACCGATTCAAATTTCGATTTGTGTGGGCGGTGCCACGACACTTTGTCTGATTATGTTCTTGTATAGCTTATGATAGAGTCCCGACCGACAGTACCACACTGTGAAAATTGGATTACATTCGGTCTAGTATTATGGGCGGTATAACGATTCTTTAAAAAGGGACGTGGCACCGCCCACTATCCACAAAAATTATTTTCCTCTTAATGTGCTACTAAACTAAATGCTCACAAAGAGACGAGTCACGGCCAAATTGGTTATCTCGACCTCTGCACGGCATGTCAACAGAGGCACATCTCAAGGAGGTGTCTCCTCACTAGTTCTGCGGAACCTAAATGGAACACTGTTCACTCTTGCAATGCAGGGGGAATAATTATTGCATAAGCGCAAGACGTGAAAAGGTCAGTAATGGATCATTAATGCATCCTCCAGGTTAATCTACAGACTTTGGCCAGATAGGGGGCGAAAATGGTCTGAGTCTGAGTGAAAATGGCTAGGTTTCTGTACTCTAAGGCATAAGCTACACACAATGGAACCTATCACTTTGAGCGTGCCTGAAATTAAGCTTGCAGAGAGTTTTAAATAAGTGAGCTTTATACGGCATTTACACCAGCCAATATTAGCGCATTTCGTAGATTAACTCCGTTACCCCTGCTAACCCAGAAGATTACTCATACAATTTTAATCTGTAAAAACTGAAGTTAAATTTTAAAACTCATTTTAAACTAGTGTACATTTTGATGCAACACTGTTAATTACCAAAAAAAAATGCAACCATAATAAAAACATACACAAAAAATCAACTGTATGTCATTCGGAAGCCGATCGAAAATATTCCGACGCGTTGCCGCTAACAAAAATTTGTTGAAGCTCACGCCGCCGCCAATATAATTGGCTCTTATTGGTTTAAAATATGAGCCGATTTGGTCGACTGGCCCGATTTGACCGACTGTTCAAATTTTAACGGTTCAGTTATCTTAAAGACATTCCAAATTTGTTCAAAACTGGTAAAACGAAGAGCCGCCAACTTAATTTTTCTGTTGTGCCGCCTCCTTCGATAGTTTTATCTCGGCACGGAGTTCCTCTAAATTGGTCTTAGCACAAAGTTGCCACCTGAAATGTCAATTTAAACTCAAAATGGGTGGTGTAAACGGCAAAGATTAGAGAACAAGGTTATTGCGGCCAGGTTAGCGAGTATGTTAGTACTAGTCTAATTACGCTTCAGTAGATCCAATGCGTCATTTCCGGGCTGAGGCCCCATTTGAATCCTATGGCCCTTCTGCATACCGACCAACATCTGTAGGCCTTATTTGCAGTGTTCTCTACTCAATTTCCGCTACAACATTGCCTCTAAATATTTTACCTTATCGGATATTTGAATCATCTTAACCAGGCTCTTCAAAGTCTGAGATTTTCGATTTCCTTGTGAATAAACTGATTTCCGTTTTTCCGGGTTCACATTTATGCCCTTAAGATAAGGCAACTTGTGTAATGGGATATGATTGAAGTGGTCACGAAACAGTGTTGGAAGGTGTTCCGAATGTGTTGAATACGCGATACGTAAACCAATATTTGGTCTAAATTTCCATTTCTCGTACCCGGAAAGAGATTCCCACAACAAAGGCGGTCCTGGTTTAGGCGGTATTGTGAATTTCTACACTGGTCGGGTAGGGTATGTGATCTATTCAAAACTGAATGGTCAGGTAGGGTATAACATCTATTCTAAAAAATTAAGGTTGTCCGTTCCACGTAGACTTTCTGATCTTTATAGCGTTTAGCTGGTGGACATTTTGGCGATTAAGAATGTGACCTGTTAAAAAAAATGGTTTCCCACTACACCCCATGAAGGGACAGGGGAGAACTTTTCACAATCACTGAGGTGTGCGCTTTCCAGTTTTCACTCACTGATTGGGACCTACAGTTTTACACCGATTCCGAACGGTAGAAGATTTTTCATGGCTAAATACTCGATAGTGTCGCCGTCACTATGCGAGGTGACCGCCGCCGAAAGAAATTTTTTTTAAGGTGGTCTGAGCAGGGATCGAACCCAGGATCACATGTACAAGAGGCGCGCACACTACCATTGCACCACCGACCATGTGACTTGTTGGCTGAGCGAAATATTATACGCGTTATAGGGCACAGGGGTATTCCAGGAAACTGAAGAGGGGATGTTGAACAGAGTTGGCATGCTCCTAATGACTTGTAAGCATATCATTCGTGTACGCTCGTATGTGATAATGGAGGTAATGTGTACGGGAGCAACAGACTGTGCACGCACAATGCAAATCTGGCCGACATTGATTAGGAGGAGATTCACGAACCTTCTGCCTCTATCTAGGATCGAGGTATCAATGCTTCTGTCCGTTTTGATGGGGCACTTTCTGATTTGAAGACATGTAGCAAGAATGAAGGTCATGCAAATGACTTATGCAGAAGTTGTAACAATTAGGAAGAGGAAAGGTCTACTGATATTCTCCCCTGCACGTTCCTAGCACTAGCCAGTAAAAGGGCGTCTGCTATGAAATCCTTCCTCTTTAGAGACCTATGAAATTGTTTCAATTGTGTGTTGATATGATTTTGAGCTTCTTGGAGCAGACTAAAGAGTTGTTCCGTGCGACTAACGCTTAATGTCTTTAACCCATAATATCACAATGAACAAGAAAGATTAAGTGAATCATATACAGAGTATTCATAAACCCGGTCAATCCAAGAATCCCGATTTTTGATTGTTTGGAAAAAAGTTTTTCCTAAATCCGGTTCCACCAAGTTTTTTTTTTTGAGGAAAGAATCGGTTTACATTTAAAAAAATTTTGAACAAAAAAGTTTAAAAACAAATGTATTTGAAAAATCTCAAACAATACAAAATGTTTATAACCTTTTCTTTTAAAAATAACCGATTTATTTTTTTAATCTTTATATAAAAATATTCAAAAATATGTGTCGTAATTTCTTTTTGGAAATTAATTTTCAATAGAAAAAATTTAAAAAGCTCAAATTGTTGCTTCCAATATTTTTTTAATTGTCTGTATAATTAAATTTTTCATAAAATACATGTAAACTAGAACTCAAACCCCATTGGGAACCGGTGTAAAACTAATCAATAAGTGTAAAAATAGAAAGCGTGAGAGTTGGTGTAATGGGGAAATATTTCTATTATATTTTTAAAGGTTTTGACATGTTTTTTTTTTTTTGGAAATTTAACGTAGAATTAATGCCCCTATTACCGTTCACCACTCAACTTAGTTTGGTTGCCTTAGAGACGACCCAACTTCAACACGACCAAACTTATCTTTTGTATTGTAGTTCACAACTGTTTTTGGTTGCAATTGTTATGGTGTCACCAACTCGAAATATCAATTTTGACAAGTAAAAGCAGCTGATTTATGTGAAAATAAAAGAAGTTAACAATTGTGTTGTGCTTGCAAAATCGAAATGGATATAAGTAACATAGATTTCTTTTATGAAGATGAAGTCGAAAACGCGAATATAGATGTGTTGCATTTAAGAAGAAATATTCGTGATGCATCCCAGCTTCTTGAGCTGCCCAGTGCAAGGTGTGTATTTGCGCATACACGTTGCCATTCATTAATCTTCTGGACGGTGGTTCTAAACTATTTAACTCCACAGCAAATCCTTCCCATAGTTCTGCGTGGTGCTAAATTGTGGTTTTACAAGGGCAACGGCTGGATTACTTTCCATTAGCTGGACAAGTTACTGAAACTGAGCATTCTTTGTGATTTTGATACTTCTAAATATATAAAATATTATTGTTAAATTAAAATGTTCAAATGTTAAATGAAAATTATAATTTGAAGCCAAAATAATGTCTTCTTACGATCTCTCCATTCTTATCAACATAAAAACACGCACAACTATAAACTCAACTGCTCTCAAGCAGTGGTGAAAATTTAACACATTTATCGACCAAACTGGCACTGAGTAGTCAAAGGCAATACGACAAAAGTAAGTGAACACAACCAAAAAATCAGCTGTTGTTCAGTTGAGTTGAGTCGGCCGTTGAGTTGAGAACGGCAATGCCAAATCATCGATTACGACCAACCTCTCACAAAAGTTGAGAACCGTAATAGGGGCATAAAATTGTTTTATTCTAGGTACAATTTTGGAACAAAATAAAAACCGATAGTAGAAACCCAGTTCCACCGGTTGTTCCAAACTGACAATTGTCAGAATGCTCTATCTAGTCATATACCGCGCGGCCCCCAACACTTAACCTAACGAACACGTTTCATCGCTGCGGTGAAGCTGTTTTCTTTCATTGTATTTCTCTATGTGTAGCCGATATTACTTATATTCATATGACTAATGGTGTCCGTTATATTTTCAGATATGGCATTCGTTTGGCTACAAATCTAACCAAAAAAGTTATTGAACGAGGCTATAAACCATTTGTTGTGATACGTCCACAAAATGATGCTTCGCGCAATCTTTATACCAAGTTAGGCTTTGAAAAAGCTTTTGAAACGTGCCGAGTCAAAATGACACCTAATCCTATACAAACAAATGGTGCCCCCGAACCCTCCGCACCGGAATTGGACACAGAAGACGCGGCCGAGGCTAATAAAGAGAATCAGCCGATAGACGAGGGCATCGAGGATATGCTGGCTGAAAAGTGTGATATCAAAGCTGATGAAGCTGCGGGCCAAGATGTCAAGAAATCGACCACGGCCGATGAGGGAATTGGCGAAGATAAGTAAATAGTTAGTTAGGGATTATTAAGGATCAACACAATACACACTCATACACACACAGAGATACGCTAGTAAACCAATAAGAAAGACACAACTTTTGAGATATTTAACTAATATTTAATAACTAAAAAGGAAGCGGAAGCGGAAATCAAGCGATAACAAATAAGCAAGTAGTGATGAATATATATACACATATATATATATGTAAAACAAATGAAATGATAAACAACACAACAACAAGAAATCCAAACTATAAACATAACAAATAAAACAACAACAAATTGCTCTATTAAGTTTATTATTATAAAGAATTGAAGTATTTAAAGAATCTCTCTCTCTCTTTCTATAAATATATATACATATATATATAAATATTATCTACAATATTGAGATTAAGTAACTCCCACACACTCACACAAATACTCACACAGCCACAACTAAATAAGTAACTTCCTAGCCTGTCCTTAAAGTGAATGGGAAATTTAAAAAAAAACCTTAGAAACCGCAACGGATCCAAAATAGTTTGATCGTTACAAAAAGCGAAATAAATTGCTAATTCCTAAATGCGAAGCCAAAAATCAACTGCAACAAAATGCTTTTCGTTGCATTTTATTTAGTGCTAACGAAGAAGGAAAAATTCTATTTTTTCGTATTACAGTAACAAATATAAATAAGATCTAAATAAGTCATCAGTGTTTTGTTGTAGTTAGGGATCATAAATATAACATTTTAATGAAATTTTTGAGTGTTGTTTGAACGAACGTCATGGTAGTGTATTCACAATTCTATCACAACTGATTTTATTTTACTGGGATTTGACACTGACATTGCTGTGTTCCAACTTATTTTCTAAACACACCCACAGAAAATATAGACGAATTAGCCATAACCGAGTTTCGAACATTCGATGTCATCACATTCGAAGTGGAGGTCGTCACAACCGCATTAGGGGTTGTCACAATCGAATCAAAGGTCGTCCTAACCACACTAGAGGCTGTCACAACTGAATTAGAGGTTGTCACAAACGTACTAGAGGACGTCACAACCGAATTAGAGGTTGTCTCAACCGTACTAGCGGCTGGCACAACCGGATTAGATGTTGTCACAACCATACTAGAGGATGTCATAACCTATTAGAGGTTGTTTCAAACGAATTACAATTGTGGGGACAAAATTCAGTCGTGATAAACTCAATTCGATAGCGGAAACTTCAAACCAAATTTACGATTGCTACAACATCTTTTCAAGCAATTAGTTCTGTGAGTGCATGAGCATGTGGTGTTTTTCACCGAGCAGTTGATTTGTTGGCTCAATTTGACCATCGCATCGTATATGCGATATTCTGATCACATCCATACACAAATCTATGGAGGTTCTACTAACCTGCGCCAGATTCTCATTTTGTCTCACAAATGTAATGAAACATTTAATATTAATCGTATTACAAAATTTCCCTATACTTTAAATTATTTATTTCCCTATACTTTAAATGCAAAATTATATTTAACAATATTTCTTTATAAGAAAACAATACAAACATTGACAACTTGGATATATCCCTTGGATGACACGATTCGTTTTCTTCTATTGCAGTCGCCATCTTTTGACAGCCTAGTTTTTCTCAACCAATAGATGTTCTTCAGCCAAATCACATTAATTCCTATGAAATATTTCAAATGAATATGTACCAGCTGCTACCTCAAGTGCATCGATCAATCTTTATAAGAGATCTTCAGCAGTCTGAGGGTGACATTTAGTTCTAATCGAAAAATCTGTAACTTTAATATGTAGTACATAAATTTTCAATACAATTTTCCCGAATTTTGTCAATTTATCTACCGATTTTTATCGTTAAAAGTTTACAGAATTAGGTTACAGGATACAATTTCAAAAATATTTGACGTAGTAACAGCTACATAACTGGAATTCCCTTACCTAATAGCTATGATCTCATTTATACATGCAATAACTATCAGGCAGTCTGAGAGAGAGGGAAAGTTCCAGTATTCAAATAAAATTAATATGCACATTCGGGATTGTGTTTAAGATTCCCCTCTCGTTCTTGCAGAATGACAGCAACACATACCACGCTTATACGAGAGCTTATATTGTGATATTATATCGCGATATGTCAATAAAGTACATGCAAGTACAGATATCACAATTTAAGCTCTTGTATATTTGGGAACAGAGACAAATTTAAAATTTCCATGTAAAATAAATAATAAAATCCTTTACCCATGAGAACCAATAAGGAAGCCATGACGATGAACAATTCTTGTTAGTCTCAGCAATGCTAAATCGTTTATATTTTCGTATTATTTATTAATTTTTGTTTCGAATCGAATATTGGATCCAAGCGGACAACGCCTATCTATTATGATTAACAAACTTTTTTTCGCTTTGAAATTTTTTATTCCTATTAAGAAAAGTTTTAAACAAACACACCAACCAAAAAGTTTAAAATATTAAGGAATTTTTTGTTTTATTTAGTTTTCTATGAAAATCTTTTTAGAGAAATATGAAATTTTGAAAAAATAAATAAAAACAAAGTTAAGGGCGTATTCGATAATTTACCGCAAAGGCCATATATACATACATACATATTATATTTATACATATACTTATGCTTGAGATAATTAATATGAAATTATTTAATTTGTTAAGTGAACATTTTTTTAAAATAAAATCATAGATCAATTCTCAATATTTGAGTAAATTTGGGAAATTTTGTTTTTAGTCTTTCACTTTTAATTTTCTAAAAACCATTTTAAAAATATTAAAATAGGATGTCATTTGTGTTGTCACTTCACTGAACTCACGATCTGTCAAAATTTCAGTATGCGCAGGAAAAATGGTATGGAAGATCGAATTCATAAATTGACGGAACTGTTAGACTTAATTTAGATAGGCTGTTTTGTTAAAAGGAATAAAGATGTCCTAGGAAACATAGAGTAGTATAATAAGAGTTTGCAACAGCTGTTAAAACCTTCAAACCTTCAACATTAAAAAGTCACTGGAATACTTTTTCCTGGCGAATGAGAAAAGACTGTAATTTTAACAGTTTGAAATTTCATTTGAATCTATACTACCAATTTTACTTTAATACTTCACTATCTTTTGATTTTTTTAAATTTTAATCCCCATTTTGCCTCGATATTATCGTCACAATTTCCAATAACAATTCTATAAATTGAAATACGAGTATTTTAAAATTTTCGATGATTTTTTTAAAATTGAGAGTAGAATTTAAATTGTTTTATTCTAGGTACAATTTTAGAACAAAATAAAAAATGGTGAAATCGGTAGTAAAAAACCGGTTCCACCCGTTGTTGGAAACTGAAAATTTTCAGCTATCCGGCGGTTGGTCCATGACCAAAAAAGCGGCGGACCGGTTTTGGGTTTCGGTTTTTGAATACTCTATCTAGTCATATACCGACCTAACGAACACGTTTCATCACTGCGACGAAGCTGTTTTCCATCATTGTATTTCTCTATGTGTAGACGATACTACTTATATTCATATGACTAATAGTGTCTGTTATATTTTGAGATATGGCATTCGTTTGGCTACAAATCTAACCAATATAGTTATTGAACCTGGCTCTAAACCATTTGTTGTGATCTGTGATACTAATGTGTCGTGATACTAATTTTCGATGTACGGTTGCAAATTTGTGTAATATACATTGAACAACCCTTAATAATTCCAGTCACATGAAACCACTTATCTTTCTTACTTTATTCTCCATGAATTCTCAACTTCATTATCGATCAGCTCAAGCATCGATATCATCTGGTAATAACTTATTCAGTTTCCGCTTTCGTCACCTGTTGCTATCACATCACTACAAATTATTAACACGTCTTTTTTTACAAGACGCCTTTCAACAAAACAACAGACGTTTTTCGATTTCCATATAAAAAATATTTTCTCTATACGATCAGGGTTGCATTTCTGAAAACAACAAACAAAACAGCTGAGTTGTTAATAAAAACCAGCTAAAATTTATTGTTTAAATTTTTGTTTTATACAGTAAGAGATTTCACGATTTTTATTAGGTAAATTTTTCAGCGAGGTAAATTTCCAAAATGGGAAATAGTTGCCATTTCCCAACATAAATATCGTGAGTGTATTTTTTGGCAGTTTAAGGTCCAATTAGTCTTGACGGTTAACGGTAAGCGATCAGCTGGTTGAGTTGATGCTGCATTTTGCTTGTGTTAGAGAGATACAACTAAAATTGACTGTTTACGACGGTACACTTCTGCAGGTTGCAGAATCAATCGTCAACCGTCAGCCGTCAAGACCGATCAGCTGTTATTGTTATTGCTTTTACTTCGACTTTTTGTGAGCGGCAATACACAATTACCCGGCAACCACAATTTTCTTTTTATTTGTAATTTTTTTATTTGATACAATCACTTTTTAACACAAAACTCATGCATGCAAATTATATTTCGTACAAATGCTCTTCGGTCAGTTTTTCTACCGTCTAACCGTCATAACTAACCGCGCAATATTAAGTAGAACGTCAACCGTCAAGACTAATTGGACCTTTACAAACAAAAAAACAGGGAAAATGCGAACACCTGTTTTTTTCAGTCGTCTTCCACTCACATCGCATATTTTTCAACTAAACAAATTAAATTAAATGTTAACAAATGTAAATGTTTTCCATGAATATATTTGCCGCGTTATAAATGTCCATACATCACAGCTGTTATCTCTTTTCCTCCATTTTCTCGTTTATACGGTGGTAATATATTTTCACTCTGGTAAATTTTATTGTCCATGCATGATCCAAATTTATGTATGAGAGCAACATTTTTATAGAATCGTGTCTCAATGATGCCCACACTTTTAAACTTATGATTATTTTGTCGATTTACAGTTTTTGTTTGCAGTTAATCCTTGTGTAGTATATTCTCGCTTAAATAACCCTTGTCTTCCGTGTACGTCGTGACACTTTATCGCCTTCAAAATGTGTTTGTCGAGAGTTTCGGAAACCCTATGAATACTGGTTTTAACAAGGGCTGTGGAGTCGGCGTCGCTGTGTTTTTGCCGCAGTCGGAGTCGCTAAAAAAAAGTCGCGACTCCGAGAAAGAATTTTTGAAATAATTTCCAAAATAAAAATTCTTCGAAATTTTTTTTTCAATATTTTCTATTTTCAAATATTTGCCTTTTTTACAGAAGTTGACTAAATCTTTTGTAATGAATTATTTTTTAGTTTATTTAATTTGAATTATTTATTTTGTTGATTTTTGTTGTGTTTTTGATTAATTCGTTTAGTTATTATAGTATTTTGTTTATTATTAAAAGAATTAATAAAAATAAATAAAATGTTTTGTTGGTCCAGTTTTGTCTTTGGTCGGAGTCGGAGTTGGAGTCGGAGTCGTACTTTAAAAATTTCGGCTGTTGGAGTCGGACTCGGAGTCGCAACTATTTTTTGACGACTCCACAGCCCTGGTTTTAACCATTGTAAAAACATTTTTTTTCTCACATTTGTCTTTGAGTCTTCGTAGCTTATGGGCAAGGAGCGCATCACTTTCCACAAACGAATAATCTTCAGCCTGAACAACAGAATTTTCACGTTTAAAATCAAAGGCAAAAATCATCCATGATACTCGTAGTCGTTCGATTGGTCACGAAGTAAATTGGCTGCTTCATATATGATACTTGACAATAACAGTAAACACCTTCTAAAAACCACCTCTCACATTGACTGTAAGAATATGATAACCGAAACGTCGCGAAAATAAGCCAACAAAATTGTATAGACCCAGTGGTGTGGATTCGGAGGCGGAGTCGGAGTTAGGAGTCGGAGTTTAGTAACATTTTGCAGGAGTCGGAGTCGGAGTGTTTTTTGCATCGACTCCGACTCCTATTTTTTGTGTAATGAATTTTTTAATTTTTTTTAGAATTTTAGTTTTTTCTTCCTTCATAAAATTTTTTCTTTCTTCATAAAATAATAATAATGTTTTTAAGAACAAACACTTAATAAATAATATCTTTTCATCTTAACATAAAAAAGCTAGTAGTATTTAAATGATTAACTTTTTTATCTTAATGTATTTTTTTTACTTAAAACTTGACCAATGAAGTGTATTATTTGTAAATGTTTTTTTTTTTTAATAAATTTATTTTGAGTTAATTTATCTAAAAAATGTTAATGTAAAAAATGAAATTTTTAATTTACTTATAATTAATTAATAAATATTGAGAATATAAAGTAAGAGTGTGAAATTTTTTGTGGAGTTTAAGTTTGGAGTCGTAGTAAGAGTTGGAGTCGGAGTTGGAGTCGGAGTCGGAGCAGGAGTTGAGATATTTTTATTTAAGGAGTCGGAGTCGGAGTTTTTTTGATTTTGGGAAACTCCACACCACTGTATAGAACATACCCGTAATTCTAATTTATCGAGATATCTGAAGTGAACCACAGACTTGTCATTCATGAGCATGAACATCAGCTATCGTTGCTGTTTATTGTCGGTTTACCGATCTTCTTGATACGAAATAAGAACGTAATCGAAGTGGTTCGCATCACTATCATGTTTACAAACATTTTTGCTAATATTTTTTTTCAAATTCATGAGCCAGATAAAAAGTTATCGACCTAGTTCATGATCATGAATGACAAGTCTGTGGTTCGCTTGAAGTTGAAGTTTAAATTTGAAATGTTGCTTTATCCGATTCTACAGATTTTATCGATAACCAATGTTCATGCATATAAACATTACATGGTTTGCTGAATAATCTCAAAATAAAACTGGATTACTCCAAGCCAGCATAATTGCAAACATCTCTGGTACATATATAACTTGCTACGTTATCGAGATATCTGCAGTTCAAATTTGAAATTTGCTTCTGCTGATTTGATCGATAACCAAAGGAGGTATTTATATAACGTGGGAGGTTGCTTAATCTCAAAATGGTGCATAATTGATCATAGCCAACCTTATAGAAAACATCTTCGGTTCATATTTAACTCGCTAAGTTATCGAGATATAAAAAGTTTAAGTTTGAAAATTGTTTTAGCTGTCTCTACAGAATTTATCGATAACCAATGGCTGATTAGTGCCACTACAGTGCGGAATTACTCAAAGCCAACATTATGGTAAACATCTCCGGTTCGTATTTAATTCGCGAACATACTTAATTTCATTCGAATATTAATTCCAATTCCAACTTTGATTAATTGTATTAGTTATCATCCAAAGAAAAAAAGAAAGTTTAAAGATGTCAAATTCAAGTTGCGCCAATTTTACATCACGCAACAATTAAAAAAGCTTCAAAACTTAAAAATGCTTGCACATTTATAATGAACACGAAAAATGTTTTCATCAATTTTAAATCTTTAATTTATCGAGAAATTCAAAGTATCGATTACTTATACTGCTGTCATACAAAGAAACACAGAAAATGCTTCTTTCTGGCTTAATTATCTAAGAATTGTATGGCATAAGGTTGTTTTACATTCAAAATTACTGTCCGATGAATAGGTCAGATTAAAACTTCGAACTAAAAATAAAATTGCACAAGAAGTATTCACGATCTGTTGCTTTTGTGGTAACTCTGAGACTCTGAGTGCAGCCTATAAAATACACTATTTTTAAATTTATCAATTATTTTTCCGTACACATATGATGTTTTAAATTATTGTTTTCTATTTTTCCTAAGATTTTTAAACATTTAAACAGCAAGAAAAAGCAGTAGACAAAACACGTCAAAATGAAAATATGGTGCCAGTAGCGTTTTCTCTAAAGGTGAAGAAATTCCGTATGAAAGCCTCCACAAGCATAGGTGCACACAACTTTTTGACGTCGACGTCAAACCTAAAATACGCAACGGTATGCGCACGCCTTAATACAAGAAAATTGTTACGACCGAAATATCGCATTTCCCGATTTGGAATAAATAAACAGCTGTTTTCATTATTAGACAGGAGAGAGGAGAGCCTCTATTGTAATTCTCGAGGGCAGAGCATTGAGTAGTGTTTGTTTGTAAATGTTGAGAACTGTTCATAGATACATAATTCGAATAAAAAATACCCCTCGCACATCACTTACCACTAAATGTCTGCTTCGTTTACATGTATATTTAAGCTATGTTCAGGTTTAGCGAGATTTCACAGTTTTCGGGATTTCATTTCAATTCGGGATTTTCATTTCTCGGTATACCTGAACGTTGCTTCAGAGTTTTCAATTCTAAAGTATATAGCCATACTCTTTGTATTGGAAATAAATAGTTGGCAAAACAAAACCTCGAATCATTGCAGTGTGAACATGGCTTAAGTAAAAGTTTCGTATACACGCGTATAATAGTGTGTGCTTTATTCATACAGAGTTGTGAAAGATTTGAGAGACGTTTTTTGTATGATAAATCATCTCTCAAACCTATCATAACTTGTTATGAATAAGGCCAGACAAGTGTACTTTATATTACACATACAATCGTATTTGATGTTATTCTGTTGTCCTTTTCGTTCAATTTGAAATTTTTCCACAACCATCCCTGTTATTAAAGCAAACTGAAAAATGGCAATGGGGCTTTGCTGTTGTTATATTTTTCAGTAGCCATTGAATTTTAAAAGCCATGTAATATAGTTATTGTAAAAATATAAAATTTAATACAAATACGAGATTATATAAAATAGATCGTGAATCCCCTCTAGATATGCATCCGATAGATTTCAGCAACAATTAAAAAACTCCCCATGAATGACTGTTGCGGTCATTGAATTATGTATGTGTATATATGTATGTAACTATGATAATAAAAATTGGACCAAATTTCGACAAAATTCTAACCACATCGAAGAATAAATTCCCCTGACTACTGCGTAGTTAATAGGAATTGCCAAATGATAATTTTGTTTATGAAAAACTTAACATATTAACCAAATCGATGGTTCTTGTCAACGATACATATTGGATTTTAACGAAAATGTTGTTCCGTCCGTGGTAACAACTAACTTAAATTTAGTAGATTTGTATTTAAACATGGTTTTTTACTTGAAATAAACCAAGAAACTAGGTAAATAACAACAGCAACTGCAAATTTACTAAATCGGCATTAAATACTATTTGTAAAAGGTTTTATTAAAAAATTATACAATTTTACAATGACTTTCCTACACTAATCTCTTTCTTCGAACATGAACTTGAACAAATGCACTCCAACATCCTATAACTTGAAACATACGAAGTAAAATATCACGCAATTCAAATTCAACTACAGCGAAGTATATCAATATAAACAGTCATTCAAAATCTGAAATGCCTATTGTTCCTCGTAATTCTCAAAAATTAGAGAAATTCCAATCATTTTCCATACGTTTTAAAAGTTTATATTTAAATTTATATAGTAACCGAGATAAACATAATATTTTCGAATTTGAACTTTCCTGCCATTAATTAGCGCATAGTGACGGCGACAATATCGATTATTTAGCCATGAAAAATCTTCTCAAAATACCGTTCGGAATCGGTGTAAAACTGTAGGTCCCAATCAGTGAGGGAAAACTGGAAAGAACACAGCTCAGTGATTGTGAGAAGCTCTCCCCTGTCCCTTCATGGGATGTAATGGGAAACCATTTATTTATTTATTTATATAAATTTTTTAAGTTTCAAGAAAAACTTGTATTGAAATTGACTTTCATTTATAATTTGTACCAATTGTGATTAAATTAATTTCGCAATTCAGATTCATTAAGCAAAAACTTGTTCTACAACTAAAAACATAGCTGTAAAGTTGTAATTTCTTTTACGCTAACAGACTACACCACTTTGCATTGAAATTTTAAAAATATTAATTTAATTTTGAAAAATATCAATTAAAATTTGAAAATTATATTTGAAATTGTAAATACATCAATTGAAATTTAAAAATTATATATGAAATTTTAAAGACGTCAATTGAAATTTAAAACACAACAATTGAGATTTGAAACACATCAATTGAAATTTAAAACACATCAAATGAGATTTAAAAGACATCAATTGTAATTTGAAAGACATAAATTGAAATTTAAAATTCGTCACTTGAAATTTGAAACACATCAATTGAGATTTCAAAGACATCAATTGTAATTTGAAAGACATCAATAGAAATTTAAAAATACGTCAATAGAAATTTGAAACACATCAATTGTAATTTGAAACACAAATTGAAATTAAAAATTCGTCACTTGAAATTTAAAAGTTATTAACCGATTTTATGTATTAGAGTTTTAAATTTCAATTGGTGTAAAGTATTTTAAATTTGAATTGATGTGTTTTAAACTTCAATTCATACATTTCAAATTTCAATTGATGTATTTTAAATTTCAATTGTGGGTTTTTAAAAATTCAATTGATGTATTGTAAATTCCAATTGATGTCTTTTAAATTTCAATTGATGTATTTCAAATTTGAAACAGAATTTTCAAATTTCAATTGATTTTTTCAAATTTCAATTGGAAGTGTTGTAGTTTTTCGGTTAGTGACAAGTATTTTCAATAGTCGCGGATAGGATTCGAACTCACATTCGCTGGATGGTCGTTTCGATGTTCATGAAGCATCATCTTTAGCAGCGTCTAGCCCGTTGAGCCACCGCACTGCATGTTCAAACTTGTCACCATGGTAATAGTTGCAAATGATTACCATAGTTGGTTTAATATTTTTAAAAATCAACTATGTTTAGCTACGCAACTAAGGAGTTTTAGCAGTGTGGAATGAATATTTTTTTTTTTACATTTAGTAAATTACAGCTGAAATGGGAGTTTATCATGAATTCAAATAAAATAATTGCGTTGCACTTAAATTGGAAATTTAAAGCCTTTTTGTTGAAACTTCAAAATATTCGTATATAAAACTTGTTATAAAACAAATTATTAAACTATTTTCATACATTTTTTTAATAAATTTTCAATTTGTGAGTTACCAGAATTAAGTGAGAGTTGGATATTGACCGAATGAGGTAATGTTCTCCTGATGAGCATCGCAAACTGATAATTTTGACAGAAGGACCTTAATAAAACACCTATTTGAACTTAAAATATTCAGATTTCCTGTCATTTGTCATTCCTATCCTTATTCTTAATATGCTTGTATATAGTATGTATGTATACCTTTGTGAAATTCGAAAACTCATTTTAGTTAACAAACTTAAAGCAAATCGGAAAAAGGGGACAAAAAGATTATAGTCTTGATATATACTATATATATATATACACACATTTGATCATATATATATATATATAATACTAAATTAGTTAAAACTTCCCTAAGTTTAATATTAGATACATTTACAAATATATAATTAATTTAAATTTCCAATAAAGACAAACCAAATGAAACTAAAGATATTAAGATAAAAATAAATCTAAATATTAAATAATTTAAATTAAATGAATGTATCTATCCTCCCCCATTTATTTGTATAGATTTCTTTATCACTGATGGTCAGAATTCGAATCTTGGGAAGGAAAATGTAGCCTAAGAAGAAGGTGAATGAGAAATCCTTGAAACCAGATTAAATCAAAACTTAATTTTTGAGGATGTTTATATTTGCAACTTGTAAAGTCAATCTAGTCAATTTGTATAGCAAAATGTAAAATCATATGAAAAAATTGTATCTATAATGAAAATATAATATATTACACTGTACGACATGACTTTGCGGACAAGAAAGCGCCAACCAAATTCTGGAAATAGAGTCAAACAAAAAATACCAGTGTCTCCGAGATTTGTCAAAATCAATTTCGTCTTTAAGGGACAAATTAAATTTTTTGAAATTGTTCCTCCCCCGAGTCGATTTCTGATCATCCGTAATGTCTAAATACTTTTTTTGACAAAAAAATAAAAAAAAAAACACTGAACTGGACATTTAAAATGTCTTTGGATTCGTTTGATTGTTTTCCTTTTATTTTGATACAAAGAAAACAACTAAAACCAAAAAAAAAACATTTGAAGCTTTTTTGCCCAAATATTTACTATTTATTATCAACATATATTAATTATTATCTAAATATTTACACCAAAATCAAATAAAACACAAACTAACAACAACAATAATAATAAAAATAAAAACCAAAAAAAAAACAATATTTTTTTAAAAATTAAATTAAAGAAAAAGTCTTCTTCTGCTTTAAGTTAAGCGACAACAAAAACAAAACAAAAAACTCAAATATTTTTATTAAAAATCAAATATAAATGAACACAACAAACACATGAAAAAATGTTTAAAAAAATAATAAAATGAAAAAATTAACACTTTTAACAAAAACAAAATAAAACTAAAAAGAAAAAAAAATAATGCAAATTATACGCAAGAAAAATCAAAAGATTAATGCTGAAATAAATGATTTAAAAATAAACAACAACAAAAAAATACTGGAAAGAAATACCAAAGTAAAATGAAGAATGACAGTATGAAGATGAAATGTAATAAAATCATTGGTAAAAAGATAAATGTTACGAAATGTTAATAATTTGTTTAAAGTACGTAAGTATTTAGTGGGTGCCATTGATTTTGAACTCGAATACTCGATACACCTCAATTTGAAGACACTTTGGCAGCTAAAATACACAAGATATTTCTAAGCTTGCTGTAAGGGGTTACAGAGAGTATGTGACGTGGTCTTTCATATGCTCAAATTATAGGTGAGAGAGGTTATCTTCTTGATTTCTATTCTTTCAATCAATATTAACAAATTGCCAGCCAAATTTCGTTCATTAAACACTTGAAGCCCCTGGTGGAAGAAGGTGTTAACTCACCTTTTTCAAAAACAATATTTTCCTTCTTTTAATGTTTCCATGTTTAAAAAAAAATTAATAAAAATTGTATATTTAATTTTAATAATTTAAATATCAGATGTTGACCTTTTTCTTACCTAAAACAAAATCAGAAACCTTGGAAACATTGAAAGAAGGAAAATATTGTTTTTGAAAAAAGTGAGTTACCAGGGGCTTCAACTGATAAGTAGGAGGTAAGTACTTAGGTACTATTTGAACAAACGATATTTTTTATTTATCAAAATAGTCTTATATTTGCTCGATACATTCACTCCATTGAATTTCCATTTTTTTTTGTATTCCTTCCAAATAATAGGTTTTTTCGAGGTTCTCAAATAGGCGCTTGTTTCAGTGATTACCTCGTAAACAAAAATGGTTTCCCATTACATTCCATGAAGGGATTGTAGAGAGTTTCTCATAACCTGTGAGCTGTGCGCTGTCTACAATGAAAGAAAAAGCTTCATCAAATTTATGAATTCCTTCACCAATTTGATGTACCATTTCCTCATTTTCCAACCTACGACACATTTCTTTGAATTTTTGAAGAACATTCCATCAATCTTTCATCCATATTTCATCAATAGTTCATGTTGATTCTACGACAACGTTAAATCAACTTGATGTACAGTTTTCATCAATTTGATGTAAATTTGTCATCAGGTTGAAGTAAATTTTTCACCATTTTGATGTAAGTTGTTCATCAATTTGCTGTACATTTTCGTCAATTATATGTGAGGTTGTCATCAATGTGATGTACGGTTGTCGTCAATTTGATGCAAAATTGGTCATCATTTTGAAGTAAATAGTTTATTAATGTGTAGCCAAAATGCTTGGACTATTTTTCATAGCAAAAAATTCAAAAGAACAGGGTATATATAGACAACATAGAAAATGCTCATAGCGTGGATATTGTTTTCTGTCCATTGCACTCTATTATTCTATTATTACTCCATCTACTGGGTTTTTTTCTTTTTCTCTTAAAATTTTCAATACTATGCCCATATTTTGAATCGATCAAACTAATTATTTCTAAAGTCCAATGATGTAAGAAGATTGATGTAAAAAAGATCATCAATTCAATGATTGATTCAATCAATTCAAGCGATTGAACAGCACATATTAACTTGGATCGGTGGACAGGATTTTTTAACACTCTCTTAAGTTGTGGATCCAAATCGTCGTCCGAATCTTATGGTGTCCACAGGCACGTTGCTTCCAGACTGCCCTCCATCATCAGCTTTTTCTAAATCATCGTCCGAATCTTATGGTGTCCACAGGCACGTTGCTTCCAGACTGCCCTCCATCATCTGCTTTTTCTTCTTCAAATACTTCATTAAAATCATACAGGGTGATCTTGTACCTCCACCAACATACCTGAAATGAATTAGAAAAGAATGCAAAACAATGCATCAATAAAATTGATATTACCTCTGTAAGCAATGCGTCGAGTTTTTTGCTATGTCCGTTTTTCCGTGGGCATTGTGGTTTGGTGATACTGTTCTCCTTGTTCATCGGATTCGGTAGGGAGTTGTTTGATAAAATCGTCAAAATGAAAATGAAGAAAATGCAGCTTTAATGTCATCGATTTGCCGATTTTCTCAAAATAATACAGCATTTCTTTCACTCATTCTCTTGCTTCCGGTTCCTCTTCTCAATCCCCTCCCAAGACTCTGGTGCAGACGCGCTGAAGGTAAATCCATGCCGATGAATGACTATCATCAAGCGATGATTCAAAGTTGCTCTTGAATAGCTTTCTAATGTCAGGGCCATTAAGTACGCCTGTTAAATGAAGACAAAAAATAAAGACAGAAAAGAAAACATTAACATAGTGTAAATAGTAAAATGAGGTGAACCAAAATTCGTTTTAAATTTACTACAATATCTTTTTAAATTTTGACATCGCTACGCTTTGGGAAAACGCTTTTCAAATACTCGAATGCGTTTGAACAATTACAACGGCCACTTCAATGAATTTTTTTAACAATTACCAATTTTATGTGGAGCAGTGGCAGCAACATGTCTTGAGTATTACACTGTGATAGTTTTTGACCCGAAAAAAAATGAACTTTGATGAATCCTTTTCGAACTATTAGGGGGGAGTCCCCTGAGTGCGAAAGTACATTAGGAAGTGTCAGATTGGCTCCAGTTTTTGAGAAATCGGTATATATGGATATAGCTAAGTCTGCGCTATTTAAACAAATTTTTTTTTGGCCTAAAGGGGCTTAAAAAGCTTATTAAAATAGAAAAAACAAATGTTTGCGCTCGGTCCAACTTCTTGAGATATGGGCCTTTAAAGCTTGAGTATATAATTGGCCATATCTCACACATTTATGGTCCGATCTGGTTCCGGTGAATATCATTACAAAGACCATTAAAAACTCTTTAAATCTGCATATAAATATATTACAGTTTATTAACCCATTGGGGACAAATTTAAAAAATACGATTTTTTAACCTCACTTTTTTGGTAAAAATCTGATTTTCTCAAAAAACAGCCCTAGTAAATCTATTTTCTACCTACACTCAGGTTGTAGGCAACACTTCGGGCTTTGTTTTAAGGTATAATACTTCGCATTAACCCTTCTAACACCGGAGATATTTATGTTCAAAGTTTGAAATACAAGAAAAAATAAAAGTTTTTTTTACTTTTTTACAAAATTTTATTTATTTTCCTAGCATAGGCCTCAAGTTAAGCTCCAAAATGAAAATATTGGACTTTTATATATTTTTTTCGTTTTTTTTTTAAGTTAATTAATTATAATTAATCAACTTTAATAATATATGTTTGTATCTTTTGTAGATTTAAAGAGTTTTTAATGGTCTTTGTAATGATATTCACCGGAACCAGATCGGACCATAAATATGTAAGATATGGTCAATTATATACTCAAGCTTTAAAGGCCCATATCTCAAGAAGTTGGACCGATCGCAAACATTTGTTTTTCTATTTTAATAAGCTTTTTAAGCCCTTTTAGGCCAAAAAAAAAAATTGGCCTATGGCCGGTAAAATTTGTTTAAATATCGCAGACTTAGCTATATCCATATATACCGATTTCTCAAAAACTGGAGCCAATCTGACACTTCCAAATGTACTTTCGCACTTAGTGGACTCCCCACTAATAGTTCGAAAAGGATTCATCGAAGTTCATTTTTTCGACTATCACAGTGTTATCAATTAAAGGTGCATTCTTCATTTTATGGTGTTTCATTTGTTCCTCCACACTTCCTCTTGGTCTCCACGAATTACATTGGTATTGATTCAGAGGTGAGCGCAAATCCCAATTACAAAGAAAACAAAAGAATTTTGGAAAGCCGCCCTTATCGATGATCCCTTGCAAAATGTTGATGACCTTCAAATCACAGCAAATCTTCCATTTACTTTCGTAGTATTGGATTTTTCATTATATCTTTCAATGTTTCATAGCTTTCTTTCATGTTAATACCCATTGCCAGCGGAATGGACGGTTTTCGGTTCGACACATGCAACAACACTGCTTTCAAGCTTGAAAAACAGAACCTCCAATAAATACTCTACATTCACTAGCGATTTAGTTCATTCCCATTTTTACCACCAAAGCTTTTACATCGTGGCCGTCGGTGGTGCAATGGGTAGTGTGCGCGCCTCTTGTACATGAGATCCTGGGTTCGATCCCTGCTCTGACCACCTTAAATTTCTTTCGACGGCGGTCACCTCGCTTAGTGACGGCGACACTATCGAGTATTTAACCATGAAAAAGCTTCTCAAAATACCGTTCGGAATCGGTGTCAAACTGTAGGTCCCAATCAGGGAGTGAAAAATTAGATAGCGCACAGCTCACTGGTTGTGAGAAGCTCTCCCCAATCCCTTCATAGGATGTAATGGGAAACGGTTTTTTTTTTACATCGTTGCAGTAAGCGAACGAATTGTCATCAGTTAGAGTGTAGAGGCTCTGAAATTCAGCTTGCCGTTTGCGGTACGCCGTAGAGTTAACATTAGCATGTGTGAGTTTTCTTTGCTTTAAAAACGCTGTCAAAAATATGGCAAGTCGCTGCGATATTCCCAATATGGCCACAATGAAATCCATTTCCATTTGTATTATTAGTTGTGGTCCATCTCTTCCCTGTTGGGGCTCATAATCGGTTTCAAATGGATCTTCATAAGTAACACCACATGCTCTAGTCGTTCTTGTAAATTCTCTCCTACTGTCTAGAGTTGTCGGGCTTGGTGATACAAAATTTTTAGGTGCAAGCACTGGTAGTGTGGCTGTTAAAGTTGCTTTATAATTTTTTTTCTTCTCAGCATGTCGATTTAGACGACACGTGTAATTACGCATGTATAGTAACTGGTTTCATCATGATCACCTGGGCGATTATTCCAGTTTACCGGCTTACAATACTTCATACTATGTTTGCCTCCGCTCAACCATGCCATGAGATTGTTATAACATTGGCGACACACTGTATTAGGTGTGTAATTTTCACCGGTCAAGTCTACTTCGTCGAAAAACAACTTATATGCTCTCTTGAATTCACTACTTAAAAGATTCCTTTTGAAATCTTGTAGAACTTTTTTTCTGTTTTAATGACCGCAAACGTAGCAAAATAAAACAATAATTTCACAGTGCATATTGAAATTGTCAGTTGCCAATTTTGTGTGCGAATTATGCTGTAGCACTTTCTCTATAACTTTCACCGCTGAGCTCTCGTTGACGTCGCGCTGTGTAATGCCTCGATGTTTTTTAATTTAATTTCAATTCAATTTATTCCATCTTCTTTTACAACAATATCAATTTAAGACATACTTATATTACTTCTTATTTCCTCTGCATTCAAAAATTTTTTGAGGACTATATATATAGTATATTGGCCTTTAGCCATGAGCCCGGGGAAGCCGGTACTCCCAAGGTACGTTCAATCTCTTATCAACTAGGATGCCATAAAAAGGAATTACAAAAAAGGCAATATTCCGTCAGGGAAAAACTTAAAATAACTTAATACTAACCTACAACTAACTGTACAAAATATTTACATTGGGCCTAAGGCCATTAAGAGTCCCATGATAGCCTGGGATTTCAGGTCATCGCCTTCCAACTTTGCGTAATCTCGGATGAATGGACCAAGCTTGGTACGGCAGGACGTAAAGTCCATGCCAAACATCCGCCGGCAGTCGGCATCAATGGTCCCGAAATGGGCCATTGCGCTCTGCAGCGTAAGGGTGCTGCTGCAGCGAAATTTGTGCCGTGCGCAGCATTCGCCATAGGGCGAGAGGAACCGCGGGCAGCAGCAGCAGCGTAGGAAACGCCGCTCAGAAATCTTCCACTATCGCGAGAGAAACTGATTCCAGGAACGACTGAGTGTCGCTTCCTGGCTTCAGTCTTCTCGCGAAGTAGTTTCAAACGCAACGCTAGCCGTGTGCCCGTCGGTTAAACAATTAACACATTTGACCACGTGATCCGGCCGAAGAACTGGCGCACCAGTGACCGGATCAGGAGCGTAGGTCATGCCGTCAGTTTTGGCAGGGATGGTGCATTTGCCCGGGCCGTGGGACCCGGCACATTTGCAGCAGCGGTGGGGCATACCGCAATTTCTACATTGCGAAACCCCTATCCTCATATCCTTACGGATTAGGACCTTGCAATGCAAGATGAACTTTACAGCATAAAATGCTGTAATGTCCGAATCTCTGGACAAGTGGAGAAGCCACTTGTCCCCACCAAGCTTAGTAAACCTCACTACATGAAGATTAATCCTCATACCTGAGAGGAACGTCCTCAAATCTTACTCCTCATAGGAATCAGATAATCCTACGACTACCACGGAAAATGGAGTCTGCGATTTTGGCGTGTAGGTGTAATACGCCATACCCCCTTCGTTAAACAAACTCTTAACGGACTGATAGTCCGAAAGACTCAAAGTCTTGACGTTCATTAATGAACGTCCCATAATTCTTATTGTGAAATTTTCGTGCTGTAGTGCATCTTTAATTTTCGATGCTACAGCACGAACATTAGAGTTATATAAATACAAATCTGGAATTTTATTATTCCTATTTCTGCGTCTCTCGTTGTTGGCGCCTTTTGTCGCCATGGGGCCATCCTTCTTCATCTTGGCAGTTGTGTTCGCCGTCCTCCGTGCCGGCATTGCACGGGGCCCAACTTCCTTCTTATACTGCTCGTGGGCTTCTTGCTCGAGCAGTATTTCCCTAAAGCTTGGCGCTTCCTCATCCATGGATTCTTCATTGTCCGTGGCCTGTTTTACCAGAGATTTCTCCAGGTCTTTTACCTGATACGTAAGTGCTTCTATCTTCTTCAAGGCTTCCTCGAATTTTCTGCTAATGCTCTCGTTTTCCGTACGGAGCTGGCGAATTTCATTCATCACATGGGCCTCAGTCTTCCTCTTCTTCTTGGCTGAGTCTTGAGCGGTCTTCAGACTTTCAGCCCTGGCTTCCAACGTTCAAGCTCTCCCCACTCGTTGTGGCGGGTTCTTCATCGGGCTTGGCTGCCTCGACAGTACAGAGTACTCTCGTCTTCGACTTCCTTCCCATAACCGGAGTAAATCCGGAGCCTTGGGGATCAGCCATAAGTCAAAAAAAATTTTTTCGTTTTGCCGACGGCAATTGGAAAAATTAGTTTTCTTCAAAATTTTATCCCAGTTTAAAAGTCTTGAGAAAGACTTAAAAAACTTAAAAAATTTTATCCAGTTTTCAAAAGTCTTGAAAAAGACTTAGAAAACTTTTCAAGTTTGAAATTTTTCACCACTTATTATTTTCACTTTTATTTCACTTAACTTCACTGGTTGAGCTCACAATTGTTTCTATAATGCCTCGATGTGGGCGTCGTGTCGCTTTTATATTGTCTGCTGCGTCCCTTGTTGCATGTGCTGAGCTTACTGTTTTGCTTGTGCTGCTGCGGTCGGTGAGATAGCATAGTATCTCAATGTTGAAGTAAACGGTGTTAAGAATCATTCCTAGGAAGTTTATATGTTCTAGAAAGTTGTTTATTGACATTTTTGTAGTTGTTTCCTTAATTTTGAACGGTTTGCTACCTATGGACCTGAACAGGGGAAAAAAGGTAAAAAATTTGACCTTGAAGACGAAGTTTTTTTGTTTTTATATGTTCACAATTTTTATTCTTTATGACAAGAGCTACAACTTTCTCTCAGAGAGTAAATCAAAATTCCGAACGGTTTGCAAGATATGAGCCTGACAAAATGATCACATTTTTGCAAAAATTACACCGAGGCCCCAAATTTTTGGGGGCAAAAAAAAAGTGCATGACTTTGGGCAAACCTGGAAAACACGGGTCTTTTTTTGTCTTTTATCACGAAGTGGTGTCCGTATATGGTTATGTGGTTATGGTGTCCGTATATAGACACAAACCAAAGCAAAAGTACCCAATATAGTTAATACAGCAGGGTTGTAGCATAAATAAAGTTGTTTAATTTTTTTTCATTTATCCCCCATTCGCCCTACCACAATTCCACAATCCCAAAAATAAAATCAAAAATCCCAAAAATTAAATTTTTCAGAACATTTTAGGAATTTTCCACATTTGTTTCTAAAATAACGTCGAAATATATTTCGCCAAAAATATGATTATTTTAAATCGACAGAATTTAGAGGGCTCTGGAGAAAGCTGTGTGAAAGATATTAAACTTTTGTATAAAATTAATCTATATTTACCTTTATTTCAAAAACATATAAAAACTTAATATGTTTGGCAACAAATTCAAAAATGTTTGTGTTTTTTATAATATTTTAACTTTCAATGCATGTCCTATCCTCAACAAACAATGAATTTCAGCGGCTTTTGTCAAATTTTACGACATATATTTTTGTTAATGTAATACAATTTTTTCCAAAATTAATATTGCATTTTACTTACTCAAGATATAGTCAAATAAGTGAAAGAAAATATTTAACCAAACTTCTTGGATTTTAGTCATAGAGTAATGATGTATAGAAACGCCATCTCTCTCAGTATTTTGATGACATTTAGTGGGTTGCATATGGTCGGATGCATGTTGGAAAGTAGTGCTTTAATAATACCAGATAGAGGCAATGGCTCAAACCATCCAACAATAAATCAGCAACGGCATTTCGATTTGTGCGTCATAATTTTTGTCTAAATACACCACAAAAGATATACTAATAATAAGAAATAACAAACAATTCCAAAATACGCTTAAATTTCAAAGTCTTTCATCAAAACGGCATGAAAAATTTAAGTCTACAATTTTTGTAATTCCACCTGGTTTAAGTCAATCTACGTTAAATAACTCTCTGTCGCACAGACCGCACCACGAATAGTGTGAAAGGAAACGTCAGATGAGAACAATGGCGTCTCTATACATCATTACTCTATGGTTTCAGTAGCGCGACAAATATATGTATAAAAATTATTTTCAATAAAACAAACTTCAAAGTTTTGTAAGGGTTTCAAATTTTTTTGGATTGCCGAGGTAGTCAACTTTAGGCTCCCAGTGTGCGACTCCAGTGGGGTAGGTGACGTTCCAATATGTCACTTTATCTACTTACTTACTTAGGTGGCCTCAAACTACCAAGAGAGATCAAGGGCCTTACAAAATGAGGATAACATGATTCTCCAACCGGCTCGATCTACAGCTTTTCTCTTCCAGTTGGTAACACCAAGCTCTCGTAGGGAATATTCCACCTGGTCTTTCCAGAGAAGTCTTGGTCATGCTATTTTTCGAATACGTCTTCGAATACCTTTGTACATGTCATCGTAAACGCGCTATTTTGGTACGCATAACTACGTCGATGTCGGTATACAGATTATTCAACTCGTGGTTAGTCCGTTGTCCGTGGTTAGTCCGTTGTCCGTGGTTAGTCCGTTGTTTCTATTATAGGACCATATATTTATTTTTCGGTACATTTTTCTCTCGAAGACTAAAGCAAGACAGTTTGAATGAGAACCGTTGGATCTTCGTTTCTCAAGAGAGGGTATTAGCTCTGAAGTGCTTGCTTAGTCCAAATTAACACCTATTTGCAAGCACGAGTCTCTGTTTGATTTCCAGGCTGACATTATTGCTCCTATTCACGTCCGTCTTCTGTTTTATGTCCGAGGTGAATAAATTCGTCCACTACCTCGAAATTACAACGGTTATCAATGTTCACTCTTTTATCCAATCGGGTGGATGTTCTACTCGTTGAAACCAATAATTTTATGTTGTCCTCATTTACAACCAAATCCACTTTTGCTGATTCCATCTCAGTTCTAGGAAATCCTGCAGTAACTTCTCGCAGATTTCGCCCAATAATGTCTAAATTATGTGCATGTGAGTTTTGCTGCTGATAGCTTTAATCGTGTTGACAGCAGCTTTTCTAACGATGATCACAATTAATATGTTGAAGAGATCGCATGATAGGGTGTCGCTCTGCCTGAGGCCTCGCCTCGTACTAAGTGGTTAGGTGAGATCTTTACCAACTTTTAATGAGCAGTTCGCGTCGGTCTACAAAAACGTGTCAGCTTAGCAGGAATACCAGCTCCGACATAGGTTGGTACAGTTGTCCCCGTATCGAGCTATCGAAGGCAACCTTATAATCTACAAGGATGGGGTAGGTGTCGATTTGCTTTTCGTGGGTTTTCTCCAGGATTTGTCGTAATGTGGATATCTGGTCGATAGTTGACTTTCCAGGCCTAGAAACCGATCAGGGCTGCAACAAACGGCTTTATTTTTTCGCACATTCTTCTTGAATTGGACAGAGCCGAATGCCAGGTCTTTGCCTATGCCGATGATATATCACAACCAGCCGACTTAGTCTGATTTCAAACTAGACCGCTAACAACGGACTATCACTTAACCCACTTAAAACCGAGCTTATCTTGTTCTCTCGGAAATATAAAATACCCGCATTTGAAAAAGGTTAAGTATCTGGGAATAATTCTCGACAGAAAACTGTCTTGGAAACCGAATGTGGAGATAGGGTGAAAAAGGCGTCTGTTGCTCTTTACTGCTGTAGCGCTGGGGACTGTCTCCTAAGATGTGGATTTATACGGCAATAGTCAGACCAATTCTTCTCTATGGTACCGTAGTTTGGTGGAGGTCCCTCCAAAAGAAATATATTCTGAATTCCTGGATGAAAATTCAAAGATCAGCACTGATTAGCGTTAGTGGGGCAATGGGCACGACGGCAGGCACTGCACTCAGTGCTATCCTGAACATCTGTACTCCTGATACCATGGCCGAATTGGCAGCCGCTACATCCCTGGTCAAAATCAGAGATTGTGGCGTTTTGATATCGGGGCATTCCGGACACGCTGAATTACTACACCGGACTTCTGTTCCGAACAGGAATACCTGGGAAAACTCACTGGAAGCGGACACCAGTAGTATCAGATTTTTCGCAGATGGATCAAAGTTGCACGAGCAAGTAGGCTATGGGGTCCATTCACCGGACCTAAATGTAAATATCTCCTTCAAACTGCCTGATCACTGTAGTGTATTTCAGGCGGAAATTACCGCCATACTGGAGGTTGCTGAACTACTGAAAAGTAGTGTCACAACCCTCCGGAGAATATGTATCTACACAGACATAAAATCCCTGGAAGCCATGTTTGCTACGTCCCTGACGGTGAAAGAATGCCACTCATCACTTAGGGTGATGACAGAGTATTTTGACATCAGGCTCATCTGGGTACCGGGACACAGCGACAATCCAGGCAATTGCGTAGCGGATGCGTTAGCTAGACAGGGCACAACGGCACAGGTTCTTCCGGCAAAAGAAGGTGTTAGTATGCCAATCTCTACCTGCCATTTGCAGGTCAGGCAGTGGGCCGATAATATGTTCAGGGACAAGGAAACAAGCCAGGGTCCTCTGGCCACAGATGGACAGGAAGAGGACTAGGCAAGTACTTAACTTGCAGAGAGGTAGGTTATTCACAATGATAGGAATACTTACATGATATTGTCTTGTGGGAAAACACGCCCTACGATTGGGACATAGAAACTCCACTCTCTGTAGATGCTGCATGGAAGAGGACGAGGAAACGACGAAACACCTTCTCTTAGATTGCCCTGTTCTGGCAGGACTGAGAAGTAGGATATTCGGAACACATTTAGTTAGCACCGTAGCCCTACAGGATATTCCTTAGGTCTTATAGACAAATTTATTGAAAGGGCAAATTGGCCAGACGACTAGTCAATGGGTGCTATGGAGGAAACTTCAGGTATCACAATGGGCTTCTTTAGGCTAAGTGTGTTAGACAGCGTGCTGTTTTGCAGCCTTTTCAACCAACCAACGTCCGAGAGGACCTTGTATTCGATGGTAAAAGGCTTATTCCACGATAGTTCGTACATACACTCGGACCGCCGTTTTCGAAAACAGGACACAGTATACTAAGAATCCAATTTTCGTACATGCATTCGTCTAGCAATATTTTGCATATGAGCTGATGTATGCATTTTCCCAACTCATAGCCGCCATCATTAAACATCTCAGCCAGTAGTTCATCAGCACCAGCGGCTTTTTTGTTCTTAAGCCGGGAAATTGCAGTCCTAACTTCGCTTTGGCTAGGAGGGGGCAGTCGACGTCATCGTCCTCTATGTGATTCACTCCCTCATGTACATTAAAATCTCCTGGGACAAGTAAAGCAGAGAAGTGATCTCTCCATATTCTGTGACCATACATCTATGACAAGATTCCCATCCTTATCTCTACAAAACGGGGACCCTCATCCATTTCCGTTGGCTTGGCTTTGTACTTTTCGGTAGAATTTACGGGCCTCATGCTTCCTTCTGTAGGATTTAATTTTCTAATTCTCGCGCTTTCTCCAGAACTGATTTTTGTTTGTAAATAAACGGGTTTCCTCTCTCCTCTTCTCCTTAAATCGTTCTGTCGCGACTCGCATTGCAACTGACTGAATAGTTGCCATATGTGCAACGTTGTTTTCATCACTTGCTGTGCGACACTCTTCATCGTACCATAGTTTGTCTTTAAATGATTTTTCATAACCAAGTACGGTCTCTGCACCAGTTTTCATAGATTGGAGAATGGGCTTCCACTGCGCTTCAGAATCATGAGGTGGGGGTTGCGTTCTGCGCCAGTATCTAAGTGGGCTCTCTGCATAGGCCGTGGCTATTTCTGGTAATTGCAGCTTTTCGATGTCCAGCTTTGTCTGGTTTTGAACGCTTTTCGCTCGTACGCTTATCCTTGTGCGAACCTTTGCTGCAACCAGAGAATGATCCGAATCGATATTAGCTCCTCGAATCATAGTTACGTCCATTACACTTTCCTCCAATTACCAGATGATCAATATGGTTCTTCGTCTGTTGATCAGGGGGTATCCAAGTTGCCTTATGTATGTCTTTATGTTGAAATCTCGTTCCATCTCTCGTTGGTTCAAAGGCACTTTCCCTGCCGACTTTAGCATTAAAAACACTTAGACCAATCTTAATGTGTTTTCGTGTGTTTAAAGCATTTCGCTTTTATTGCGGATGATGGCGACGTATTTTGGGCTATACGTTCACTCACAGGTTTGAACCTTGAGACCAGATGTCGCAGTCTTATGCCAACTACAAATCCGCAGCCAAATGCATGCTTTTTCCCATGGCAGCTGTAGTATATGTCACAGTTCTTCTTCTGTGGACAGCCATGACCTGTTAATCGCATCTCCTGGATAGTAGTAATGTCAGCCATATAATTCGCCAGAACATCTGTCAGTTGGATAGTGGCACCGGATCTGTATAGTGTTCTAATGTTCCGAGTACATATACGTAAGTCGCGGTCCCTACAACGATTTCCGGGGTCGTCAATAAATTGGGGGGGGTATATAACGGTGGCGGAAGGCAAGCCCAGCCCAGTCAATTTCTCTATCCTGTGAAATTTCGTCGTGATCGGTTCAGCTGTTTAAAAACGACCGAATTAACTCCATTATTTCGTGAAATCCCTCACTATGGATCGTCCAATATCCTTATATATTATCGGAGATTTTGGAACCTCTGCAACCAGGTAATAATCCGAATCAATGAGTGTGTTTTTTTAACCCCCTTAACTTAATTATAGCTTAATTTGTACGGGACAGCTACGCGATATTAAGCGGCATTTCAATTTCCCACTTAAATTCCGACTTGAGCAATGACAATGTTGCCACATGTTCAATTTCAAGAAATGGCAACAAAAACTTATCTTAAATAAATTTTGTTATCATTTCTTGCGAATGAAAATGTTATCAAGGAGAAACCCAAAAGCAGAAATTTGCAAAATGGCTTACACATTTTAAGATCTTTAAAATTATTTTGTTTAATCGAAGACTACGTACATATACTTTTGTATCTCTAAGTTTGAAGGATAGACTTTTATTTCCGATAGAAAACAAAATTGGAAACAAATTGTTCACAACAACGGTCGGTAATGTTATACATATTGATCATGGTAGAATTATCTACCAGGTATAGTCGTTTAAACAGGTGATAAATTTTGTTCATGTCATTTTTCGTATCACTTGTCAAAATCTCATGTATTTTGTTTTTATTCTTTTTTGTATTCTTCTATTGTTGTTATATATGTATATGTGTAGAGTTTAACAACTGAAACGAATGAACAAAAATAAAATGTCTACTGTTGTTGCTTACAATTACAACAACAACAACGTGTAGAAGATAATTTCTCTGCCACTGTTTGCATTAATAAGCGTGTTTTTTTATTCCCTGCTAAACTAAATTGTCGAGGACTTTGTTTGGAGTGCCGCTTAATATCGCTTAGTTCCCCATACAAAGTCGTCGAAAAATTAGTTTAGCAGGGAATAAAAAAACAGGCTTAATATCGCCTAGGAGAATTTGAATACTGCGACCATGGCAGCGATTATAAGTCTCCTCTCTGTGCTCGTAGAACATGCGTTTGGTATCTTTCTTATGGCAATTGCACAAATTAATGAATTTTTAATGTATTTCACTTCTATGCGGATAGTGACTTAAAATTATTTTATAACTTTTCCCATATCTATAACGATTATCTAGATATTGGGCCTTGAAATCGTATGAATTTTAGACTGAAATAGGTTAGGTTGGAGTGGCAGCCTGCATATAAGACTCACTTAGAACTTGCGGTCCATTGTGATAGCACAGAGACAAAAGGAAAAATATGAAATTTTCCTACTACTCCAGTTGAAGCTGTTTGATTGCTTCAAATAGCTCAAGAATTGGCGACTACTAACATTAGCCAAATTTACTAACTCCCCAAAGAAATGTGAGCGTAGTGTAGTCGGCCGCCTTCTGGAAAGAGCGGGGCACAGACAAAGAAGGTGTTCTATTGAATCCACCTACTCTTCGTCACCGCAGCTTCTGCAAAAGTAATTTCTCATGACTCTCAGTCTTACTGTGTGTCGTCCAATGACATATACGATGAGTGAGACGTCCGGTCTCGATAATGTGGCGACCACCTACTAGTAGTGGCCACATACCATTAGTTGACGTGAGAGCACAATTCCTCATGAAAAGTGTGCAAGTTGCTAGAGCCGCGCCCACATTTTCCAGTTCCCCTAGACCATGTAAGGTAGTCCACAGTCTGGCAAATTCATCTGATTCGCAGCTCTCTGGAATGTCCCTGTGGCCCGGACCCCAAATAAGGTGAATATTCAACTTTTCACCCATCTCATTTAGAGATCTGCGACAGTTGAGGGCAGTTCTCGAATTCGGGAATTCAGTTTCCAGAAGCTTGATGGCACCTTGACTATCAGAGTAAATATTGATTCCGACCTTAGTCACAAGATTACTTCTCAGCCATTCCGCTACTTTCCTAATAGCTACGATTTTTGCTTGGTAGACACTACAGTGATCAGGTAGGCCTTTCGCAATGAGTAGCACGAGGTCCTTAGAAAAGACACCAAAGCCTACTTTCTTGTCAAGTTTTGAAGCTCATGAGTCTGGTATGTCTAGGGATGCACCATTCCATTCTAATGTGTCAGGTATAATATTGTGATATTTCTTGTCAAAGAGTGGTTCGGCCATAGTGTAATATTAGAATACGTGTAAAGTCAGGCATTGTGTTGAGAATGAGTCGGTGTCCTAAGACATGTGCTGAGCAAAGTTACAGTTCCCTAAATCTAACAGCAGTAGCCGTGGCATACTGCCTAGCTATATTTAGTGCATCAGTCGGTGTCGTTCTCATCGCACCAGTGGCACACATTCCAGCCATTCATTGAACTTTATCCAGTCTCGCGCAGTAGGTGGATTTCCGTAGAGCCATCCACCAGATGTTAACCCCATACAGCATTATCAGTATAACTACTGCCGTATACATCCAATAAACTATACGCAGGTTCAGAGCCCAGCGTTTTCATATAGCCCTTTAGCAGGATATAGCGCTATCACAGCCTTTTTGATTTTTTCCAGAATGTTGGGTTTGTAGTTTAAGTTTAAGTCGAGTATAATACCTACGAATTTTGCGCTTTCAGGGAAGGGAATTTCAATACCCCTAAGGACACAGCTACAACAGTTGGTACCTCACACGTTATACTGAAAAGAACCAGGTCCGTTGTGGTTTGGTTCACCACAAGACCATTATCCGAAGCCCATCTTGCGGTGGTATGAAGGGCCTATTGCAGGATGTCCCTAAGAGTAGGGCAACAGCCTCAACACCCATCTCCTCCAGAGAAAGACGAATACTGTTTATGTTCATGAAGAATTCTCGAAAAAACCGCAGTAACTTCTCTAATTAAGCGCCCATGTGACTTTTGCTGCTGATGGTTTTATTCATGTTGACTGCAGCTTTTCTCATAATGATCTCCATTAAGAAGTTAAAGAGATCGCACGATCGGTTGTCAGATTCTGTGTTCGTCAAGGTCATCCTGCAAAGATGTATGAGTTTTGCAGGAATACCAAGCTCAGAAATTGCTTCGTAGAGTTTCTCCCGTATCGGGCTATCGAAGGTCGCAAGATTTGGTGTAGCGTGAAAATCTGGTCAGTTGTCGATTTTTCAGGCCTAAAGCCACACTGGTATGGTCCAATCAGGTCAGCGATTATTGGTTTTAGTCTCTCGCACATTATAGTTGATAGAACCTTATATGCTATGGATAAAAGACTTATTCCACGGTAGTTGGCACAGAGACTCGGGTCACCTTTTTAAATATGGGACATAGTACACTGACGGCCTTATTCATAAAAAGTTGTGAGAGGTTTGAGAGACGTTTTTTGTATGATAAATCGTCTCTCAAACGTGTCACAACTTTTTATGAATAAGGCCCTGAGACTCCAATCGCCGGGCATGCATTCATCTAACCAAATTCTGCTAATGAGCTGATGCATGCCGCCAGCCTTAAACAGCTCCGCCGGAAATTCATCGGCTCCTGCGGCTTTGTTGTTCTTAAGCCGGACAATAGTTGTTTTAACCTCGTCTTGGTTAGGAGGGGGCAATCAACATCGTCGTCCATATTGTGATCAATTGTACCATCGTCATTGAATATCTCAGGTACCAGTAGCGCGGAGAAATTATATCTCCATATTCCCAACATGGTCTGCACATCTGCGATGAGATTTCCGTCATTGTCTTTACAGAAGGGGGCCCTGCCCATTATTTCTGTTTTTGACTTTTTGCTAAAATTTTCAGGCTTGGTTCTTCCTTCTGTATGTCTCAATTTTCTCCCGCTCGCGCCTTCTCCACTGCCGTTTCTTACGCCTAAAGAGACGGTTTACCTCCTTTCTTTTCTCCCTATACCGCTCAGTTGGAGCTCGCGTTGCAAATGACTGAAGCATTGTCATACGTGCAGCATTCTTTTCATCATTTGCAGTGCGACACTCTTCATCCTACCATGGTTTGTTGCGAAGTGGTTTTTCAAAAACAAGTTCGGTTGTTGTGGCAGTTTTTATAGAGTCGGAAGTGGGTTTCCACTGCACATCAGGATCGTCATCGGGAGTGGTGGGTTCTGTGCCAAAAGTTGCGAGAGCTTCCTTGAGTAGGCTGTGGCTACCTCTTGTATATTGCAGCTTTCCGATGTCCAGCTTTCTCTGTGTCTGGTTTCGTACGATTTTTGCTCTACTTAATCTTGTGGGAATACCCAAGTACACACAGAGAAGAGATTCGTTGTCACAACTATATTTACAGCCAACTAAAATTTGGCGGTTCCTTGGACTATCACATTATTCAGTTGGGATTTCCAATAATTGACGACACCAAAACCAGAGTGATCTAGGGCACAAAAGTATGTTTCTGAGATAATAAAGGAAACGCGTTAAGCATCACTGTAAAAAATCTATGGGGTTTTTATTTTTATTTGTTATTTAAATATACTTCTAAAGAGTTTTAAAAACAAAAGGAACAAGTTTTGACAATGTGTTATATTCAATAAAGCAAATATTGTTGGTTTTACGGAAAAAAAATCACTTAGATCACTATGGCAGTTCACAAATTTTAAAAATGTATTACAGTGTAAGTGTTAACTTTGACACATAAGAAGTACAACATCTTAATCATCACCAAATACAGCGGGCAATAAATTGTCATCCTCTTGTGCTTCCTGATTGCCGCTTCTTCTAGGAAAATGTGGTAATTTTAAATAAATCTGATGATGGATGGGAGGAACGAACTTTAAAGTTGTTTTTATGTCTTGCAGTTTTTGGCATGATATAAGTCTAGTTTCGGCCGATTTTTCCGGTATATAATTCTTTAGGTTAAGAAAAAAAGTTTCGGAATCCATGTTATTTGGTTTCAAATCAACAGTTTCATATGTTTCCGTGTAATCATCATTGTAACTGATAAAACTTGAACCTGTACAAAAATGTATCTTCCGCATTTTAGAAATTTTTGCGCCTTCTCTTAATGCAATCGTATAATCTTTGAATAGTCCTGTGAGACTTTGAAAATCTAGAAACTTAATTCTCATATCTCGCACTGCAAATGGTTTATGTTTTCTGCATTCACGGACGAGCTTCATCCAATCTTCAGGTCAATAGATATCAGTCTTCTTCTTTAGTTCTCGACTTATTAAAGAGAAGTCGGTGTCGTTAGGCATGGTGATCGTTTTTCTGTGGAATTCTGTGGAACTTTCTTGATTTTGATCTGGATGGTAAGAAGAATGAGCACTTGAAAAATCTTCATTCTTAGTTGAAGTCGATGAAGATGGCTACGGTGAACATTGCATTGCCATATTCACTATTCTTTTAGGTCTGGTTCTGTTACACCCTTTCAATTACAAGATTTAATAAAACAAAAGATAATCCCAGGCGGATGTGACAAACTAAATCAATAACATCAGCTGATTTTGAGTTTGTTTTAAGGTACTTCTTGGGTGTTGCCAGATTACAAAATATTCATTGTACTCGAGAGTTGTAGCAAGAGAAAGATAAGTGTGATTATCCTCATATTACGCAGGGTCGTACTTCGTCCATTGCAAGCGTTATATCGAAAAAAATTTTAGGGGGGCAAAAGGAAGTTTTGGGAGTTATGGACCATCAGTGTGAACTGAAAGAATTATGATTTTTCTATGCCATTGTTTGATAAAGTCTTTATTGGTAAATAAAATAGCACTTAGGTCACTCTGGTTCCAGCGTCACCAAGTAAAAAATAAAATTCTATAGTGAGAATTTGTGATCCCACAAGGAAAAAAGCACTTTGAAGCAACTAGATCAATGCGGGCTGAAATAATTATGATTTGGCTATGCCATTGTATGATAAACTCATTATTGGTAAAAATTTCGCTTAGATCACTCTGGTTTTGGTGTCGTCAATTGTGTTCTTTATCACCAACTGTTGTGCACAGCAATTGATTTGTAATTCAGTTTTGGTTGCAAGAACTGAAATATTTAGTTGAAGCCACAGCAAAAATAAATAAATGTGGTCGAGTCAATCGAGTTTTAGTTGTAGCAATCAAATTATCATGTAGTGGTGAATATTCTATTAGATGGCTGAACGAAAATTGTAAAAACTAATTCGGTTGTACCAAATAATATATTGGTATGCTCAACGTCGTCGGTGGTGCAATGGTTACTGTGCGCGGCTCTTGTACATGAGATCCTGGGTTCGAACCCTACTCTGACCACCTTCAAATTTCTTTCGGCGGCGATCACCTCGCATAGTGACGGCAACACTATCGAGTATATAGCCATGAAAAAGCTTCTCAAAATACCGTTCGGAATCGGAGTAAAACTGTAGGTCCCAATCAGTGAGTGAAAACTAGAAAGCGCACAGCTCAGTGATTGTGAGAAGTTCTCCCCGGTCCCTTCAGGGGATGTAATGGGAAACTATTTTTTTTCCCCCCAGATATAGCCATTTTTTTATGTTTGCGATTTTCTTATTTCGGCGAATTTTTGAAAAAAAAATAATTTCATGCGAATTGAAACACTGTGAGAAATCCTTAGAAACCCGTAAAAAATTGTTATTTTTCGATTGGTCGCTTCGTTTTCCAGATACAGACAGTTTTTACAAATTTTTCATAAATGGGGATGGGTTACCCTGGGTATCATATGTATGTTTAAGTTAATTTGTGTCATCCAGAATAATAGTTCCTCCAGCCAAGTGTCCACAAGTGTTTGCATGTTTTGTGAAGGCATCAATAGTGGCGTCATATTCAACGATTAAAAATCTCACTTCACCTAAATTTATGATAATATGTATTTTTCGCTGGCTGATATCTATACACTTCATTGTTTTTTCACAATTCTGTTAATCACTCACTTTCTGTTTAAAATATTAGTTTTTCTGTAAAGTCCTCGGGTAACATTTCCAATATACGTAGTTTCTCTTCAACAACAGAGCCTCTTGTGAAAAATCGAATACATAACTTTGTAACAAGTGTTTTTGTAACAGAAACTAAATTATGATTACAGTGACTAATATTTGAACACGAATTCTAATACTGTACTTTTTATTAGTTGTATCTTCCATTTCAGATGAATGAGATTTTTGAAATACTCAAATTGGTTAATACAACTAAAATTCGGTAGTAGCAACTTGTATTTAGTAAGACCGATTTTTAATCTATCAATAACATCGACAAATAATTCTGATGTTTGATAATTACGAATTCTGATAAAAAAATATAGACTTTATCATGGAATTTCCAATGCGTGAATTGATATCCAACTAATCTTTTCCCTGTGTGTGTAGCCTTTTGGATGTCTTTATGATGTAACTTTGTACCACTAATGACCAAGTTTTTTGGCACGGCAATGTCAATGAGGGTAGAATTCTAAAAGTCCCGAAAGTGAACGTAAACGCAGAAGCCAACGCGAACGCCAACGTCAAAAAATTGTAGTTTATATATCACTTCGCGCTTGCGTTTGTTTACGAAAGGTGTCACTGACTTATGCGGTTTATAGAGTTGCCAAACTAAAATAAACAATTATAGAACAGAAAAAGTTATCTTGAGTGAAATGCTCAGAATGAAAAAGATTAAAAAATTTAGCTCTATTTCAGTAGATCAACAGATTTTAAGATTGCTATTATTTAGAATAATGCAAATACCAACAATATTCACATAAAATGTGTAAAAAACCTATGTTATTTTGGGGTTCAATGTCCAATAAATTTCCCCATCTATATTAAATTAGTTGTCTTTTCAAAACCACGTGCCATTTGGCGGTATGTATTGATTGTAATGTATTGGTTCTTTTTTTATTATTGTCAACATCAACCGATGTCTATAATTTGTATAAATATAATTATAATAGTTTTTCAATGCATTATTTATTTGAACGTTCCATTTCTAATTTTATTATTGTAAATAAGAATTTCAGTGCGTAAAGAGTGCGTAAAGTAAAAAAGTTTGAGGTCTATCCGTCGAATGCATTTCAGCCAAAATTGGCAACTACTTATAAGCAATGAAATGCAGAATACTTCCGTCTGCCTAACCTTGATCGACATTTTTCTTAAAATTTGTAATTTCTTTAACTAACGTGAGGAACTGTGGCGTGTTCAATTTGACAGCTGAAGTGATCAAAAATGTTGCGCTGCGTTTTATAAACTACCCATTAAATAACGTAACTTAACGCAGGTAGTCACCGAACAGCTGTACCGTTTTATAAACTACCAAAACGACAAAAGTAACGCGAAGTGACTGATTCACGACTTATAGAATACCACCCTAAATTTTTAGACAAAAATGCTAAAAATGAAGCGAGAAATGTAAAAAATTGGCAAAAATGTAAGTATGTTTTTTCAAAAAAAAAAAAGTACAGAAGCCAAAAAAAAAAGAGCTAGAATTGCACTTAAAGTGCTAAACTGATAACACTGTTCGGCACTCACCCAAGCAAACCCTATTCCCAAATTTCTTTATAATCCGTTGATATTTGTCAGATTTATCATTGGAAAATGCTCACACACAGAGTGACGACTTTAAATATCGTCTTAGAATGTGACTCTAAGCCCTTAAATATTATTTCTGGTAGGTAACAATCAACAGCCTTCTCATAATTCGAGTTGTGTAGTTCACGAACGAACTAGTTCAATTTAACGATTCACTCTTGCGAACTAGAAGAACTACCCAGTAGGCAAAAGAAGCATGCAATAATGCATTACACTATGCATACTTTCCGTTCGAGAGTGATGCTATCTTCCCTTACGAATTCCCATTACTTTCTTGAAAGAATTGCCGCCTGTCGTAAGCATTATTTGGAAAGGAAAAGAAGACATGATACATGCTTCCACTTTTGTTTCTAAAAATAAAGTGAAGGTAATGCACGTTATCACTCGAGAAACTTCGTGTTTGGATTCCATAATAACTTATTTTTGGCAATGAAAGTGTAATGCATTGCAATATTGAGAACGTGCATTCCAAATATAGTTTCTTTTTGGAAGAATTTGTAAGTTATGCTTTCCAAAAGCATGCATTTTCCCCTTCTCAATACATGAAAACGTACGCAATAATTCTTCTTTTCTCGCTTACAGTGTAATGTATGCGTAAGTTATAAAAACGTATTTAAAATTTTGGTTTTATCAAATAAAATTTAAAAAATGTAGATAATAATTACTTATAACTCGCCGTCTCACGCCAGTAGCAGAAATGAAATGACAGAGAATTACATTTTTTCTTTTCTCGCCCAAAAACAAAACTAAGCAAGCATAACTGTTTTTTGACTTCGGCTTTACATGCCGTTTCTAGTTTCTTTAATAAGCGTAGAAATGAAGTATTCAAAATTGACCGACGCTTAGCAAGAGCTTCGGATTTCTTTTTAGGATTTGCTTTGCATACATTTTCTAGTTTCGTTTCTTTTAGTAAACAACAAAATGAAGTATTCAAAACTTGCCTTACCATTGGAAGTACCTTACCAAATTTCCGACTGGGTAGTTATTAATGTTCCTCTCTTTTGTTTCTGTGGTTCACATGTTTCAGCAGTTTTTTTTATTTTTATTTCAGTTGTGCAGTTCTCTGTCATTTATTAGATCGTGCTTTTTTTGTCTCGCCTAATTTGAACAGGTAGTACCTAATTTTACCATCTTTGTGGAATGGAAGTGTAACTAACAAGCCTGTACACATTAGGTTTGTTTCTTTACTTTTTGAGAGTAAGCAAAAATGAGAGTAAAAGCAAAATTCACTGTCAAATACTCAAAATTACACAAAAGTAAAGGAACGCAAACAAATGTCAAAACACAAAACATATGTTTGACAACAAATCTTGCATATCATGTTAATTTTCACTGTTCATTTGCACACTTCCCATCTTCTTTAAATAAGCACTCTCAAAGCAATCACTTTTCAAGTTAATAAAATTGTAAATTCAATAATTTTTTCTCACTTGCGTTATTTTTTTCACAAATAATACATATGTTTTTAAGCTGACGTTTCGAACAGCTGAATGTTTGACACTTTACACAAACTTACCCATAGTGTAATAATATAAGTGGAAGCATAAGCCCAGCTGATCAGGCATTTTGTTATTGGGTTGTTTCTTTTTATCATTCTTTGTTTACGTAGTACACTCGAAGTGTCAAACTTGTCTCATCATTTGTTTTGATTCTTATTGTTCGTTATTAAACGTTTGAAAAGTGTTGTGCAAATTAAATTGAAATATAAATATAATTGTTAAATGTATAATTTCTGCCTATTACTTTTTTTTTAATACATGTAATTCTATGCATGTAATTATTTACTTTGGCGTTTTTCCTTTGCCTCTTCTTCGTATATAAAATGATTTTGACATATCGAGTGTATTGTCATAACAATAGTACAACAAAATTCTGTCAAAATCGTTTCATATTACAACAACACGCCACGCGTCGACTTATATTACACAGTGCAACAAGCAAAAAGGGAATGGGATGGGACCAACTGCAAATGAAAGTTGACATTGACCATAACAAAACCTCCAAGGGGTTTTTTTTAGTTAAGTGCGAGATTTTTTTTTACACGCATTTGAAGTTTGTGATTTTGGTACGCTGTCTATCAAGGAAAGATCATCGAAAATTTGATAAAATAATGTTTATTTATTTCTATTATCGTAGAAAGTTGTGGTATCTTACTATTTTTGGGGTCGAGGAATTCATTTTTGATATTTATATTTACCTAAAACTCACGCTAGATGGCGGTGTCATACAAATGGTGCTATTTCTTGTAGATTTTCATAGATAAAACGGTGTACCTACTTTTGTTTAGGCTGAAAATCATTTTTTGATGTTGGCATCATTGAAATAAGTTACCATAGAACAAAATGTCATAAAAATATAACTGTTTTTGAAAAGAAGTAAATTAGTTATCGTGACCGACGCGCTGCTAAATACATTGTAATCACTTTCGACAGTGACCTGTCTCTTGGAACATTTTTGTGTTATAATAAAGAAATATAAATTCTAAGTAAGTATTGTGTTGTGACCTTAAAATAAATAAATTAATTTTAAGTTTTTATATTAGAACCAAGTGCGTTTATTTCGATTTGTGTATCAAGACAATTTACTAAGACAACCACTTAAGATGGCGCAAAGCCGGAATGAATGTTTGCAGCATTTGAAATATTATTGTTATGTTTGTGGAAAATATAATAGACAACAAAATTTGGTGCCAAAATATGAGAGCATGAAACAATTGTATTTACAGTATTTTGGAACAGAGGTTATTGAGAATGTAGGTTGGGTACCTGAAAAAGTGTGCAGAACTTGCAATGGTTTTTTAACTAAATGGTCACAAAACAAAAAGAAGTCAATGCCGTTTGGTGTTCCAATGTTATGGTACAATCCAGGTAATTTTTTAAAATTTTATTTTTTATATCAAATATATTATAATATATATATATTAATATTATTATATCAAATATATTAATTTTAGTTTAGTTTAGTTTAGTTTAAAAATAGTTAATTTTAATACCTTCTCAGGTGAACACGTTAAATCACAGTGTTATGTGTGTTTAAATAGTATTAAAGGAAGAAACAGATGTAATAGACGAGGAATGGTATATGCTGGTACAAAATATGCAGAATTACCTAAACAACATACAGAGTTTATTCCAATACCAAAACCAGCAAGTCCAGATGTAACCTCCGTAGTATCTACAAATACTGTAGAGACAATTGGACACGATCCTACTTACGAGCCTTCTGAGCTTAACAACCGTATGATACCAATATCACAAAAGTGGTTAGATGAAGTACTAAAACACGTGAATATGTCGAAGCGTGATTCAGAGTATGTTGCACGTAAACTTAATGAAAACAATTTACTAGAAGCTGGTGTTAGAATAACTGCTTATCGTAATCGCCAAGCAGTATTTCAACAATATTTCTCTGTCAACGAAGAAAATACATTCGTTTACTGTAATGATATCGAAACACTTATGGCAGAAATGGGTATGAATTATGTTCCTCATAAATGGAGATTATTTATAGATTCTTCAAAAACCAGTATGAAAGCAGTTTTATTGTACTACAATAACAAAAAACCAAGCATTCCAATAGCATACAATTTGAATACTAAAGAAACCTACGAATCAGTAAAATATCTACTGCAATCAGTGAACTATGAAAAGCATAAATGGCGCTTATGCTGTGATTTAAAAATGGTTGCCTTACTTTCTGGCCTACAAGGTGGCTATACCAAAAACATGTGCTTTATTTGCTTGTGGAATACACGTTACAAAGGAAATCAATACCAAAAGTGTGACTGGGAAAACAGAGACGATTTTCGTGTTGGAACAGCTAATGTTATCCATGAACCTCTTGTACCAGCAGATAAAATATTGCTACCACCACTTCATATTAAATTGGGTATTTTCAAAAATTTTGTAAAAGTGTTTTCTGTAGATGGACCAGCTTTTACTACATTAAGATCTACATTTCCACGACTCAGTGCTAGCAAAGTTAAAGAAGGTATTGTATACAAATAAAATAAATGATTTTAAAAAATTAATTTACAATATTTTTTTCTAATTTTACAGGTATGTTTAATGGTCCGGACATTAGAAGATTAATGAAAAATAAGGATTTTGATAATTCTTTGGATCAAAATCAATTAATTGCATGGAATGCAATTAAAGACGTAACAGAAAATGTTCTTGGTAAGAAACGAGAAGCAGATAGTGCAGAAAGAGTTAAACGTCTCTTGAAAGCCTTTGAGGAACTTCGTGTGAATATGTCACTAAAAATTCATTTTCTCCATCATCACATGGATTGGTTTGAAAAACAACTTTCCACCGAATCTGATGAGCAAGGGGAACGTTTTCACCAAGTAGCTTTAACCATGGAAACTAGCTACAGAGGAAAGAGACTAGAGTCTATGCTAGGAGATTTATGCTGGTGGTTAAAGAGAACAACCGATGAAGAGGATACTGACGATGAGCAAGAACCACAAACATACAGAGATTCAAAACCTACTACTTCTGCAGCTTTTGCTATTTCAAACATGGAAATTGACAGTGATGATGATTAAGCGGATCCACAATGAGATCCAAATAATTTTTTCCAATAAAAAACGAATTTTTTTCTATAAAAATAGCATTTTTGCAATAGTAACGTACTGAGAATAATAAAATGTACTTCGTCACATCATTATAAATATGTTTTACAATAATGCCAACATCAAAAAATGATTTTCAGCCTAAACAAAAGTAGGTACACCGTTTTATCTATGAAAATCTACAAGAAATAGCACCATTTGTATGACACCGCCATCTAGCGTGAGTTTTAGGTAAATATAAATATCAAAAATGAATTCCTCGACCCCAAAAATAGTAAGATACCACAACTTTCTACGATAATAGAAATAAATAAACATTATTTTATCAAATTTTCGATGATCTTTCCTTGATAGACAGCGTACCAAAATCACAAACTTCAAATGCGTGTAAAAAAAAATCTCGCACTGAACTAAAAAAACCCCTTGGAGGTTTTGTTATGGTCAACGTGAGCTTTCATTTGCAGTTGGTCCCATCCCATTCCCTTTCCGAAAGTTCGATTTTGTGTCACTGTGTTATTAGACTATGAACTTACCCGAAGAAAAAGTCTGTGTAAATTTGGGTAAAAGAGAAACGCATTTTGACGTTAAGAGAAAAAAAAATCTCTCTCATTTACACAATTTTGGAGTAAAGAAACGCTTTTGTGTAACTTTGTGTAAAATTGTGCAAGTAAAGAAACAGAGCTATTAACTACGGTGATATGGTCACTTTCGATTTAAAATACAGAACCATCTCAATTTTGACCTCCGCGTAAGTTTATATCAAATAATGCCCTGAAATATCCCGATTTATTATAAAAAGTTATTACAATACCCAAATCACTTCAGAAATAGGAAGTTCCTGCTTACATGTATTAAACTAGAGCGACGAATTTAACTGAAATCGGTTATTTAGTTCACAGTTCATATGAACTGTTGACCTGAAATGATAAAATGAACTAAATGAGACCAGTGAACTAAATGATTTTGCTGATCTGACCTAAAAAAGAGGGCTCACTTGAATAAACTAAAATGCCCAGCTCTACTTATAATACCATTTCCACTAAGTCTGTAGAAAAATCTCCGTATTTGTATTCTCATTTAGAGCTTTAAAGTTAAATGTTATATATCGTAAGGGCCACAGTTTTTCGTTATAATTGGGTGTCACGAAACAATTCTTTATCGTAAACAAATTATCGGTTTCTAATATTCATTCTTTATCAGTTCTTCCATCAAAACATTAAATTGTATGCAAGAATTTGAAAGTAATCAAATAAAACCCTCTCCTGTAAAATTTGTCGTTTGTCGCTTACGACCAAAAAGAATCTTACTGGCTCTTTAATTACGAATGGATAAAATAAAGAAAAATTGAATTTATCTCCATCCCTAGTACAAAAAAAACGGGGAGAGTTTCTCACAACCAGTAAGCTGTGCACTTTTTAGATTTTACACTCACTAATTGGGGTCTACAGTTTTACACCGGTTCCGAACGGTAGTTTTGTAAAGCTCTTTCACGGCTAAGTACTCGATAGTGTCAGAGCAGGGTTCATACCCACGTTCTAATGTACAAGAGCCGCGCACACTAACCATTGCACCATCGATGGCATATAGGTGAGGGGGTATACAAATCGAGGACCGTTTAGTTAAGTTAAGACCATTGTCTTGTTATATTCCTAAAGTATGTGTAGCACAGATTTGTACTGAAAAAAAGGTCTGATAAATATCCCTGTTCATCCCTATGATGAGCGTAAAATTTAATCAAACAGTAAGCATTGTGCCTATACTAAAAGCCAATTGAATATTCATATGCCCCAAAGTAGATTATATGCTTCATGTTATCTAAACTTATTTGTATATATTTTGGGAATTTATATCATTATACATATGACGAAAGACCTAAAGGAGATTTTACTTTGGCTCTAGACAAATGTCGCGTTATTACCTGCCGCATTGAAACAATGTTTGTCTCAATCTTATCAGCCACCATGTTTGTTAAAGATTAAAGATAACAAAAATATGTTACTTGTCGACTCGCACATCAGCGATTGTAGTTGCACGCAATTTATATTATTATGGTACAATGACTTAAGACAGCTGTAGCTTCGTAGCGTCAGACAAGAATTATGAACATCAGCATCGCCTTTTTATTTTGTAAATAGCAAAATTTTATTTAATTTAGAAAAACGGTAGGCCATAAATTATTCACAATCTTAATAAACTGACTTAATACAATGTTGGAAAAATATGAAGTATAGCCTAAAACTTCAATAAACTTTTTAAGTAGATAAGTCTCAACACACTCGAATGACCTCTTAGATGGGCAGCCTTTCTACAACTGTTTCGAGTCTAACTTTGTTTTCAATTGGTCAGCAAAATATTGCCAGTACTTGCGACGTATTACATCATGTTTCTTGGACATATCATCGCACAACGAATATACTTTGCGCGAGAAAATCTCTTTATCCGTTGTTTCAGAACTTTTGAGACATTTTTCTGCATACACATCAATCAGAAATGCTATTAGGTACGGTGATCTTGAATTGTTATTGTAAAGTTCCTCACAGAATTCTATAACTTCTGGGAATTGATCTAATAGACGACTTTCACTTTTTCTTAGAATGCCTTTAAGGAAATTCCAGGAGCTTTCGTTGTTTTTCACAATGCGTATGCGATTCATGGCATACTGAAGCTCTCGCTGAATGACCTCGTGTGTGAAGCCAAAATGCTTTAGTACAAAGAAGCGTTGGTTCCAAGCGGAATTATTACGTATGTCTTCGGAAATGAGGCGATCGACAAAGGCCAGTTCGTCGTCATAGAGGCTAGAAAGAAAAGAAGAATACGTATTTTTATATCTTGCAAATGAGAGTTGTACAGAATACAGGAAGATGTAAATGTAATGAAATATTTAAAATGTTATTTTGTGAAATTCATATTCTGTGTGGATTATTAGGGCGCATTGCATTGTACGGTCCAAAAAAAAACAATGTTTAAATAAATTTTGTACCCTGATCTGCAAAGCATGTCTGATAGGGCTAATATGAATCTGGTTCATAAAGATAGTCTCAGATTTACTATAATTATAGGAAGTGTTTCTGTATTAAGAACCTTTTCTTCCTGATTTACGATTCATCTGTTGTCGCATAAAGATATAGAATGTAAATTTCCTTTTCAGAAATGTAATGCCACCTTCACACAAGTCGGCATACTCCCACAAAGAGAATCTAATGATGCCTCTCTTGCTCTAAATTGATGAATTGTTTAACAGACTACGATGCACAAAACCTCGACCCAATGCCCTTAAATCAAATCTATACTTACAATACTCTCTCCTTCAACAAAACGAATTGAAATGACAGAGTCCTTTAAGGTTGAAAAAACACATTAACCCAATTTGTAGCATGAGTTATCAAGACGCAATGTACTCCACAACTAAGTTCCAAATCTCAATTTATTCTGCCTTTATTTTACTTACTCAAATGTACTTATGGTCCATTGCCTATGTTGCCAGGCATGGTAGTTTTTAGCATCCGTTCGCAAAGCTTTCTCCGTTAACTCCAGCTCCTTTGAGGGATCATTTAGCATTTCCACAATAACGCGTCGGTGATGCCAAACCTGATAATTTTTGGCATTTTCTGTGATGACATCTTCAATGTAGCTGAGTTCTTCGTGCAGGTCACTTTCCAATTCCCTGAGAATATCACGACGATATTGCCACACCGTATAGTTGGCAGGATTTAAACGCAAAGCGTCAGTTGTTAATTCCAATGCTCTAGCGGACTTCTCTTTACGAGCGAGTATGGCCCGGAAATAATCAAATATTTCCCGAACTGTAATAACAGAAAAACAATTGTTTAAAGACCCTCACAGATATCTAAGTCATATTACTAACACTTTGCACTATAAGCTATAGCCACCACGGGATTCTCTCCATCATCCTGGGCCAAAGGTACAATATCTGTCCACTCGTTGCGTTGACTGTATGGAATCCATTCGGCGACCCACTCCTCATCTGAACTGTCGCTCATTTTGCAATGTTATCTCTTTCTTTAAACAACGCGTTACGACAGTAAATTTACAACACCACCTCTGCGGCTGCTGCAACTTTTGATAATAATGAATAAATACACAACTTCCACCTAATAATTAGCACTGCTGCGGCTTTTGAAGTAAATCACAAAATGTATTTTGACATTTGCAGCCAGCTGACTCACTTGTTTGTGTTGTTTTATGACAAGTCAAAAACAGCGCTGCCATATCGTAACAAACGTTTGTATAACAGTTATCTGTGAAATGCAAACACAGTAATGCCAACTTGGTGGTATTTTTTTTAATACGTGCGGTGGTTTTCATGTCCAAATCCCACTGTTTTAAGTGGAGTTCAAATTATCAGATAGATCTGGCAGAAAAAATTACCGATAAAATATCCCTTTTTCGTGCATACAGAAAGATTTGGAACAGACCTAGTATAGATCGGCACCTCCAATTTGTTTGTTTTTTTTCGGGTGTAGGGATCGTTATTTTAAGTAAAAAAAGTATAATAAAAAAATCGGGGGAACCCCTAATTTGGGAGTTACGGGCCAAGTAGCCCTCGCAGGGACCTAAGTTGCTCGTATCGTGTGGTAGAACTTTAGGAAAATCGTTAAATTTATATTGCAATTAGTCGCCCGGCCGTCTGGCCGGGCTCAGGCAGGGGGGGTTAAAATTCCCTCTGTACCTGAAGTCGATGTATGGCAAAAAAAAATATTTTTAAAAATCCGATATGTGGATAACTATGTATTTCATTTTTTTTTTTTTTGTTTATTTCGACTCGTTTTACACAAAAAAGTTGTGAAATCTGTCCCATAACACGACACCACACTCGTAGTATCATCCTGTATGTCCGAAGTTTGGGGACCCACAACTCAGAAAATAGGCGTTGCCCCCGATTTTTTTATTTAATTTTTTTTACTTAAAATTAAAAGTTCTATCCAATGGTAGTAGTTTGGAGCCGAAGCGAGTTGCCGACCTATTCTAGGTTTACGCCGAGAAGAGGAGATACTATCGCTGTGCACATATGTACATAATTACACAAACTAGTTCCTAGGAAAAAAAAACTAAGCTCATACAAATTCCAGATCCGCTCGCTATGTATAATATCGTTATATTTTTAATCTTTTATGTTTTTTATTTATTAAAACTTTACTTTATTAAATGAAAATACACTGATATTCATTTCACATTAAATTCCAAAAATGCTATCTAATTCATAGTTTTCCGTATTTCTCCTCTTTGTTTATTCGCCCTAGGAATCTATAAATCGATTTTCGACTAATCGACATTTTGTGGGAAAAAATCTAAAAGTTGAAATCGACTTTCATGCTGTACAAACATAAAGCAACTATTGTATAGAGAAGAACATTTACTCATGGAGTGAAATGTCAACAAAGAAAACGAGTGAAGCGTGTCGTTTCTCTGCTCGCTCTCTTACTCTCTTCGTTGAATATTTCAATACACGAGCAGTTTTCTGATGATGTTATTCTATCTAACTATAGAAAATCCAACCATATTTAAATAAAATTACATAAAGTATGTAAAAAGATTGAAATAATCAAGTTATGACGAGTGAAAGAAATGCGTTTGTGTGAATCGCGTCGACTTTTTTGGTTGTCTTTAAACGCCAATGAGTGTTACGAGAAACTTCAACGAGAGATTCAAAATAGTGATTGGTAACCAAATCCGAAAATCGATTCTCGATTAAACGATCAACAATTTTCGTCTCGATTTTCATAATCGATTAATCGGGTATAAAAATCGAATTTTTTCGACTATCGATTAAGTTTACAATAATACAGTTGTCTGTATTTTACGGTATCCTTTGAATTGTCGTAAGCATTATTTATATTACTGATAATACCTAAGATAAAGACAGGGTTTTTGATTTATGTGAAAAAAATAAAATAATGGAATAGGTAAAGCTATACTTTTAATTTTACTTTATCAGCCCATTTTGACAATTTATTTGATAACTTTATTTGGTGCCTCATGAAACGCATCGGGGCAAACTTACGCTGAGCAAAAGATCTAGGTTTTCTTGTTTGCATGAATACCTCTATTGATAACTAACGGTAGATATCAAAATTTTACCGCTGTTAAACCACATAGAGTTTGTAATTGAGCATATGTATGTCTGTCAATAATACTATGATCGAATCGATAAATTTTTTGTAACAAGCGAGGGACCCAGTGGGAAAATCTAATTCGAGTAGGTTGCCTCTTATTTTCGAGATATTTTAGATCGAAAATTATGGTTCCAATTCGAAAGCAAGAGCCAACCTACAAAAAGGGTTAGCACCACTGGATTCAGCGTACTCGGATTAGGTTTAACCACTACGTGGCCTGCTAGTTACGTTTTTGAACTAGCACAGTGTAATTATTCGATCTGAATATAATATAAATCGTTGGAAAGTTATAATTTCGAATCGGCATTATTTACAAAAGGCGTCAATATATCAGAATATGACCGATATTACAGTATGCATTCATAAAGATAAGAATACAATCAAGATTTTTTAAAAAGATAGTAAATATTATACAGAATTTTGGGATTTTTCCCTTCTAAGCCCGGGCACGATAAAGAATATCCTCACAATCTTACCACAATACGAAGTTTTTCAAATTTGTAATTTATAACTAAAATGCATATATAAAAGTGTTTGAAATTTAATATATCCTCTCAGTAAAAGGATAAATGGGATTATAAAAAATAAATAAATGGTTTCCCATTACATCCCATGAAGGGACCGGGGAGAACTTCTCACAATCACTGAGCTGTGCGCTTTCCAGTTTTCACTCAATTATTGGGACTTACAGTTTTACACCGATTCCGAACGGTATTTTGAGAAGCTTTTTCATGGCTATATACTCGATAGTGTCGCCGCAGGGTTCGAACCCAGGATCTCATGTACAAGAGCCGCGCACACTAACCATTTCACCACCGACGGTCACATTATAGCTTGAGTATAATAATCTTCTAATAACACGGTTCTTCTATTTAAAAAAACCCCCCCAATGAGTGTTCGAACTCACGTGCGATGTGTTAACACCTTTTTGTTATACGGTACCTGTTCGATTTCTATGAACACAGTAGTAAATGTTACATTGGAAAATAAAAAACAGGGTTCAATAATATGATGACGTTTCATTTAAATAATATTAATACTTAAAATTATTTAAAGACAAGTGCAAGCACATGTGTCATTATTTTCTTGCTTAATACTTTTTGTTTTATTCCCACAAAAAACGAAGAGAATGCGGACACATGTGCATACTTGTGTTATGTTCGTAAGCTTACGAGTAGCAAGACTTCGTCTTTTAACAAGAGTGAATAATTAGTCATCGATTTGAATAGCAGCCCTATGGACCTTTCTAGTAGCCATTTGACATCACAATTCGAATCAGAAAAATCGAGTTAAATACAATTTAAAAAATTAGTATATATTCTATGAGCTCCTAGACGATACGTATGACCACTGCCCTGGCCATGATATTAAGATTGTACTAGGAGATTTTTAATGCCAAAGTAGGAAGGGAGAATGTGTTTAATCCAACTATTGGCAATTTCAGTCTACATGATGACAGTTCCGACAACGGTATGAGACTGATTGACTTTGCCGCGGCAAAAAACATGGTCATTAGTGGCACAATATTCCAGCATAAAGACATTCACAAGGCTACTTGGGTATCCCCTGATCAAAGAACCAAATTGATCACGTGGTAATTGACGGAAGGCACTCATCCAGTGTAATGGACGTACAAGTGATCAGAGGAGCTAACATCTATTCGTACGAAACCAGACGCAAAGGAAGCTGGACATCGGAAAGCTGCAATTACCAGAGGTAGCCACAGCCTACTCAAGGAAGCTCTCGCAACTTTTGGCACAGAACCCACACCCTCCCGATGACGATCCTGATGCGCAGTGGAAACCCATTTCCGACTCTATAAAAACTGCCGCAATAACCGTACTTGGTTTCGAAAAACCGCTTCGCAATAAACCGTGGAACGATGAAGAGTGTCGCATTGCAAATGACGAAAAGAACGCTGCACGTATGGTAATGCTTCAGTCAATTGCAACGCTAGCTGAAACTGAGCGGTATAGAGAGAAAAAATGGAGGTAAACCGTCTCTTTAGGCGTAAGAAACGGCAGTGGAGACAGCGCGAGAGTGAGAAAATTGAGACATAGAGAAGGAAGAACGAAGCCCGAAAATTCTACCAAAAAGTTAAAAACGGAACTAATGGACATGGTTCAGGGCCCCTCTTCTGTAAAGACAAGGACGGAAATCTCGTCGCAGATGTGCAGAGCATGTTGGGAATATGGAGAGAGCTTTTCTCCGCGCTACTAGTACCTGAGATATCCAATGACGATGGGACAATCGATCACAATATGGACGACGACGTCGATTGCCCCCCTCCCAACCAAGACGAGGTCAGAACAGCTATTGCCCGGCTTAAGAACAACAAAGCTGCAGGAGTCGATGGATTACCGGCGGAGCTGTTTAAGGCTGGCGGCGATGAGCTGATAAAGTGCATGCATCACCTCATTAGCAAAATTTGGTTAGATGAATGCATACCCAGCGATTGGAGTCTGAGTGTACTATGTCCCATATTTAAAAAAGGTGACCCGAGTATCTTTTTTTTTCACATTGACCAATACTCAGGGGATGCCCCCTATAAATGCCGTGCATTGAATTGGACTTAGGAAGTGGGGATAGAGGCGGGAGGAAAAAGGGTATAATGTTTGTTCATGTTTGATTTGAATCTCTCGATATTGAAAGAATTAGGGAATACACCCGCCGGACGTTTATTCCACATACGAACTGTACGGCTAAAAAACGAATTCTCCCTTTAGTGAGTAGTTCTATCCACAGGCCAAGAAATAACAAATGGATGTGAACTACTGGAAAAGCACACTTACTGTGAAAATACCGATACAAAAGTGATACGAAACTCACGTTTCGACGATGCTCTTAGGAAGCAACAGGTATACATTGGACTCGAAGTAAGACTCAAGAGGTCGGTAATAAAGATAAGAAAAAGAGTAGGAGAGAGGATAGAACCTTGTGGTACCCCCGCATTAATCCTATATTCGTCAGAAAAGATCGCATCTATGACAACACGTATAGTGCGATCCCTGAGAAAATTCGATACAAATCGAGAGAAGTTACTACCTAAACCAAAAGCATTAACCTTGGACACGAGTGCATCGTGCCAAACTCTATCAAAAGCTTTGGATATATATCTGTGACAACTACCGTGGAATAAGCCTTTTATTCATAGCATATAAGGTTCTATCAAGTATAATGTGCGAAAGACTAAACTCAATTATCGCTGACCTGATTGGACCATACCAGTGTGGCTTTAGGCCTGGAAAATCGACAACTGACCAGATTTTCACTCTACGCCAAATTATGGAGAAGACACACGAAAAACAAATCGACACCTATCATCTATTTATCGATTATAATGCGGCCTTCGATAGTCCGATACGGGAGAAACTCTATGAAGCAATGTCTGAGCTTGGTATTCCTGCAAAACTCATACGCCTTTGCAGGATGACCTTGACGAACACCAAAACCGCAGTGAAAGTTGGTAAAGATCTTACCGAACCTTTCGAAACTAAGCGAGGCCTCAGGCAAGGCGACACCATATCGTGCGATCTCTTTAACATGTTAATGGAGATCATTATGAGAAAAGCTGCAGTCAACATGAATAAAACCATCAGCAGCAAAAGTCACATGCTGCTCGCGTATGCTGATGATATAGATATCATTGGGCGCACAATTAGAGAAGTTACTGCGGTTTTTTCGAGAATTGAGAAGGAGTCAGCAAAAGTGGGTCTGACGGTAAATGAGGACAAGACAAAGTTAATGGTTCCAACGAACAGGGCACCCACGCGATTAGACCAAAGCGTGAACGTTGATAACCGTTATAACCTCGAGGTAGTGGACGAATTTATATACCTCGGATCTGCCGTGAACAAAAACAACAACGTCAGCATTGAGATCAAGCGGAGAATTGTGCTTGCGAATATATGTTATTTTGGGCTAAGCAAGCACTTTAGAGATAAAGCCCTCTCTCGAGTAACAAAAGTCTCATTCAACCTGTCTTGCTTTATGGCGCAGAATCCTGGGTCCTATCGCAAGCAGACGAAATATCTGTAGGAGTCTTCCACGAAGGGTTTTCGAAACCGAACTCGAAGGAAGACGAAAAATAGGAAGACCAAGACTCCGCTGGAGGGATCAGGTTGACGAATCCCTGCGTACACTTGGTATTGCCAACTGGAGAAATAAAGCAAAAGATCGAACTGGCTGGCGAAATATGTTCTCTTCGTTTTGTAAGGTCCCTGACCCCCCGAGGTTGTACGAGACCGGATAAGTAAGTAAGTATTAAAAGTCACCAAAAAAATTACACCAAACAGAGAATTCTGTTTAAATCTTTATGACGTAGAATCCAAGGAATTTAGTTCTTTTGGAATATGGGACACTTTTTTACGTAAATGATTGGTAAGAAACAAATAAATGGTTAAAGCCACCAATTTTTGATGTGTTTTTAAAACCGTTTAGCTCACTGGAGGTGTTCCCTAGATCAGCTATATTTCTGTGGTCACAAGCAATAACAGCCTAACTCGAGTTAGGACAAAATTTAAAAAAAAATTTTGAGAAGTCACCGTGCTCAAATAAGCAACTCTTTTTTGTTAAGAAGTAAGTAAAAGAATTCGTTTCCTTGTTATCTGTAACAAAGTTATCACAAAAACTCCGACTCCTGATTTCGAGTAAAGATATTAAACTTTAAACTGCTCTCCCTGAAAAATTTTAGATTCGACTTAGGCTGTTATTGTTTGTGACCACAGATTTACAGAACCGCCATAAAACATATCAAAATTTTCCGATTCAAATTGTTTGTTTCAAATCAATAACCAAGGACCATTCTATCCCCTGTAAAAATCTGGCATAATTTTATAGGAGCATTGGAATTCATAGCCATTTTAAAAATGTGGAGTAATTTAAATAATTGTGTACAAATTAGCAAGATTGTATAGTTATCAATAATAACTTTCTTTGAAATACTCGCATTTGGTTAGATTACAAAAAAAATAATTACTTATTTTATATGATTTTACGCAATTTGTCAACAAAATAAGGTCTGCCTCGCCATGGGAAAATACCAACTCGAAACGTGGAATTTCAAACTTCCATTTTATTAAAACTGAGGAGAAAGTTGCGGAGTGCAGGAAACAAAGCTAATCCATAAACAGAACTATATTTAACTATGTATTGATTATACTGTGCTAGTTCAAAAACGTAACTAGCAGGGCACCCAGTGGGTAAACATAATTCGAGTAGGCTGAATCCAGTGGTGTTAACCATTTTTCTAGGTTAGCTCTTGTTTTCAACAAGCAAGCTTGTTTCTTATTTATAATTTGGTTTTAATACACTTTTTCTCCATCTGTAATAGTTTCGCTGAAATTTGGATTCTACTCTAACAATTTCGAATGTTTGTTTTTCTATTTTTCTTCCATATTTCATGAATTATCTGAAAAGTTTCAATGTAGGATTAAATACTAGGATGTAATATATTAAATAATATTGTTACGAATTTCCTTATTCGTCCTTTTTGCGTTGTTTTATTCCCAATAATAAAACAAGGTTCGTTTTTAATTACGATAATTACAACGGTATCACTTCCTTTTATTTATTTATACAGTACAACAGTTTACTTTATTTATAACACGTTAACAACTCTTGTATTTTACTATCAATTCGCGTTGCTTACTTTACGGGGTTTAATCACAAACTGAACTCTCCATTCCAAAGACCTCCGCTATTTATACCAACTCACCATACACAAATGAAGGTACATATATCTAGCGAATTCAAGAACCTTCTAGAAACAAGATGTTGTTGTTGTTGTTTATCTTTGTAGAACATTCTCCTACACAGGAGAATTATCTTTACTGAGGTGAATTCATGCTACTGGTTTAGCGAGCTGGTACGTTGTTACAATGCATACTTTCAGGCGCAGCACTAACCGCCTGTTGTTTACATACTGTTAGTAGAGTCATTAACAGTAAGCAAAAGCTTTTACTTATTCGTAACACTGCCCCCTACTTAAGCCTGTTCGTCCCGAGCAGGCTCAACCCTCCGTTTTCCATACAGAGCTAGTCTTTCCAAATGCACGACTTTCATTTTAGCTCTTGGACTTTGGCTTTTCTGGATTCGATAAACCACGTCATTTATTCGTTTGACAACCTTGTAAGGGCCTTCCCAGTGAGTCTGAAGTTTTGGAGATAAACCCTTCTTGCGCTGTGGGTTGAACAGTAAAACTAGCTGGCCTTCATGAAATCCTTCTGAATTTGCCGCTCGGTCGTATCTGACTTTCATTTTGTTACTGACCATTTTTAATTTGTTGCGCACAAATTCATGGAGATCATTAAGATCCCCCGTATCATGGTAATTGACATCACTGTTCGCAGGGTCAGACGCTGGTATGGTACCGAACTCCAAATCTCCAGGCAGCTTCAGCTCATTTCCGAAAATTACTTTAGCGGGTGTTCGCGAAGTGGAGTCATGGGTGGCCGTCCTATATGCCAAAACTTCGGTATGTGTTCATCCCAATCTCTTTGATCTGCGCTGACTACTTTTCTTAGGTATTCTTCAAGAGTTCGGTTGAATCTTTCAACCATTCCGTCAGACTGAGGATGCAATGGTGTTGTTCTTGTTTTCCGAATACCGTATGACTCACACATTTCTTTGAAGATGGTCGATTCAAAATTCCTACCCTGGTCCGAATGGAGCTCCGAGGGGACACCAAAACGGCATATCCAGTTATCAACAAACACTTTAATTATAGTCTTCGCTTCCTGATTTGGAACAGGGTATACTTCGGGCCATTTACTGAAGTAATCCATAACCACTAAGACGTACTGGTTTCCAGAGCTACTGACGGGAAATGGACCAGCCACATCCATAGCTATACGCTCAAAGGGTGCACCTGAGTTGTATTGCTGCATGTGGCCATGACTTCTTCGCGTTGGTCCCTTAGCTGTCATGCATTGGGTGCAATTTGCTATCCAATCGGCTACCGCTTGTTGACAGCCAATCCAGTAGAACCGTTGCTTTAGCTCTTCAATGGTCTTGGTTATTCCTAGATGTCCTCCGCTTGGGCCATTATGGAATTCTGTCATTATCTCTTTTTCCTTGGAGGAAGGTACCACTATTAACTTTTTGACTATTTTACCATCCTCACTTTCCCATATAGGCAACCATCCAATAATGTTAGGCTGTTCCACTGGGCCCAGTATGCTTTCATCAGGGGGCTCTCTGAGGCGATGTCATTGCGTGTTGGTCTTTCACCATTTTCTTTTGCAGAAATGATTTTTGCCAGTATAGGGTCGCTTCTTTGTGCTGTTGACCAGTCTTCGTTGGATTCTAGTCGAAGCAGACGTACGTCAATGATGTTTTCTTTCACCTCTGCTTTTGAGCAGTATTTGCATTCCAGCTTGCATGGACGACGTGACAGGGCATCAGCATTACCGTGTTTTCCTCCTTTTCTATGCTCAATGCTGAAGTCATAGCTCTGCAGTCTTTCAATCCAACGAGCAAGTTGGCCTTCGGGGTTCTTAAATTGCAGTAGCCACCTTAGCGCCGCATGATCGGTTCTTAACTGGAAAGGCTGGCCGTACAGATACTTGTGGTAGTGTTTGACACACTCTATGACGGCCAGTAGCTCTCGTCTCGTAACACAGTAATTTTTCTCTGGCTTTGAGAGTATTCTGCTGTAGTACCCAATAACTTTTTCTTGGCCATTGATTTCCTGCGAGAGCACGCCACCTATTCCGTAACCACTCGCGTCAGTATCCAACACGAATTTCTCTCCAGCAACAGGATATGCAAGCAAAGGAGCCGTGCATAAATATTGCTTCAGTTGGTGGAATGACTCTTCTTGTTTTTCGCTCCAACAGTACGGCCGACTTTTAATTGTCAGCTCGTGAAGACTTGCAGCCACTGTGGCGAAACCCGGCACAAACCGTCTGTAGTACGTACAGAGTCCTAGAAAACTGCGTAATTCATGGAGATTCTGCGGTCGTGGCCAATCCTTCACTGTCAGGATTTTGTCTTCATCGGTGGAAATGCCATCTGCTGTCACTCGATGTCCCAATTATTTTACTTCTTTCTGGAACAGAGAACACTTCTTCGGGCTGAGTTTCAACCCAGCCGCGGTTATACGTTGAAGGACTTCTTTAAGATTCTTCAGGTGTTCATCGAATGTTTTCCCCATGACAATGATGTCGTCTAGGTACACCAAGCATGTTCGCCAATGAAGTCCTTTCAACACGCACTCCATTATTCGCTCGAAGGTGGCTGGAGCGTTACATAGTCCAAATGGCATTACTTTAAACTGCCACAGACCATCCCCTACGCTGAATGCAGTTTTCTCCTTATCTTTCTCGCTGATTTCTACTTGCCAATAACCACTTTGCAAGTCCAGCGTGGAGAACCATTTTGTTCCTGACAACGTATCCAATGTGTCATCAATTCTTGGTAGTGGATAACTGTCCTTTTTGGTGACGTCGTTGAGCTTTCTATAATCCACACAAAATCGGGTACTTCCATCTTTCTTCTTAACTAGTACCACCGGCGAGCTCCATGGACTTGAAGAAGGTTCGATTACACCATCCTTCTGCATTTCAGCTACCAGTTTCTTTACCTCATCTCTTTTTGCAAGTGGAAGACTTCTGGGCGCCTGTTTTATTGGTCTCGCTTCCCCTGTATTGATGTCATGCTTTACCATTGATGTTCTACTTTGGCATTCTTTTTTCAGGGCGAAGGCAGACGCATGCTTCCACAGTATTTGCTTTGCTTTGTTCCTATCAGAAGGCTTTAATTCTCGCACCCACTCACTGAGATGCGACTCCAGCACTTTCTGCTCCTTTTGTGATAGTTTGCTGCAGTCAGAATTAACTTCACAGTTGATGACCGCCTCGACTGGTGTACATTCTGCAATTTCTGTGCGGTCGCCGATCACCTCCTCGTTGTTGGACAAATTTAGAACTCGTACAGGCAAGTATCCTTCATTATTAGTTCTTACTAGAGCTTTGGCAGTGATGATGTTATAGTTGTTTATACTTGCCGGTTCAACTACCCACAAACCGCCGATCTCACAATCTCCCTCCATTCGGGCCCATACTATGGTTTCTGATTTTGGTGGCAATTTTACATCTTTGTAAGCGATCAGCCTTTTAATCTGTGTTGTATTGTCGTATCCCACATTGAGAGGAATTTCCACATTAGCCCACGTCAAAATTTGATGCCCCATATCTAACTTGAGGCCTTGGGCAATCATAAAATCTGCGCCAATTATCACTTCATCTACAATGTCGGTGACAATAAACACGTGTTCGATGCTCATGTTGGCAATGGCTAACTTCAATTTAACTTTACCATGTACAGTTGCTGGTTCACCCGTTGCTGTGCGGAGTCTTACACCATGTAACGATTCTATTGGTCCATTTATCAAATCAGATCTGATGATAGATTGTGACGCGCCTGTGTCCATAGTCAATATGCACTTCCGACCACCGATAGCTCCGTAGACAGTGAGGTTGTTGTTTTTCTGTTGTATTATTGAGATGGATATCGTGGGGCCCTCGGTTGTGGGAGCTAGTCCATGCCCCTCTGGGCTAGCTCGTTTTAGTTTAACGGAGATTCATTTTGTGTAGTAAAATTTACCCGTTTATTGCCACGTTGGGGTGAGCTCGATCTTGATCGTTTTCGTGGCTCTCTGCAGTTTCGTGAAATATGACCAGGTTTGTCGCAATTGTAGCACTTTGGTCTGGGCTTACTTCCGCCTGGTAACGCCTTGCTGAGGGTTTGGGTGATTTCTTTAAGATCGTTTATGGCACCCTTCAAATCTCCTGCCTCCTACTCCATTTCAATTTTTCTAACTCCTTGTATTTGAGGCTTGGACACAAATTTTGCTGTTTCCTGTGCCAATGCGAACGAAACAGTTTCGGCGAATGTAGCTTTTTGTGTGGCACAAGTCACGTATTTTATGTCAGGATCACGGATGCCGTTGACGAATGCTTCAATCTTAAATTGATCCAAGAATGGGTGGGACTCACCAGGATAAGTCATCAACACCAAACGTTCCACCTCGCTTGCGAAGTCCTGAAGCGTTTCATTATGCTTTTGCACTCGGCCTCTCAATTCCATGCGATATAAATCCTTCTTGTGATCGCCACCATACTTGCGTTGTAACGCAGCCAGTATATCCTCGTAGTTGTTTCTGGCACTGACGGGAATGCTCTGAAGGACTTCTGCTGCGTTGCCTTTCAGTGCTAAAATTAGCTTTGTCGTTGCTGTTCCACAAGTTCTTAATTGCGACCATTTCGAATTGGAATTTAAAAACATCGAAAGGTGTAGAGCCATCGAAACTGGGAGCTTTCAATCTATTAGAGCCTTCAGAAATTACTCGCACCGGACCCTCTTGCAACTGAAGTTCATTCATTTTCCTTTGCAATTCGCTTACATCGTTTTTTAGTTCCCGTTCGACTTCCTCGAACTTATGTTCGACTTCTTCAATCTTCTGCCCCATTTCCTCGATTTTTTCTTCAACCTTTTCGAATTTATCGTTGACTTGAATCTCCATATTGCTCACAACTTCGGAGATTTCTTGCAGTTTCTCATTTGTGGCATTTGATGTTTCTTGAATAATTCTAGAATTCTCGCTTAATTTATCGTCCATAATTCTAGAATTCTCGCCAAATTTCTTTTCAAGTTTTTCGTCCATAATTCTAGAATTCTCGTCCAATTTCTCGTTCATAATTCTAGAATTTTCACCAAATTTCTCATTCAGTTTGTCGTTAATTATTCGAGAATTTTCGCTCAATTTCTCGTCCATTATTCTAGAATTATCGTCCAATTTGGCCATCATGGCAGCAAACATTGTAGAAACATCTACATTACCAGTTGCTTCTTTTGCACAAACCTCCATTTCGTCTTTGCACTCGAACTGATATGTGTCAATGTTGATGTTTCGGCGTTTAAATTCTTCTATTAATCGCCTCTGCAGCTCTACTTTATTACCAGCTGTCGGTTGATCCAATTTGCTCAACTCCTTTTTTAGCTGTTCAACTTTGAGTTCTTCAAACTTCATCGTTGTCCTTAATTCGTAATTTCACTTCTGACACCAATGTTACGAATTTCCTTATTCGTCCTTTTTGCGTTGTTTTATTCCCAATAATAAAACAAGGTTCGTTTTTAATTACGATAATTACAACGGTATCACTTCCTTTTATTTATTTATACAGTACAACAGTTTACTTTATTTATAACACGTTAACAACTCTTGTATTTTACTATCAATTCGCGTTGCTTACTTTACGGGGTTTAATCACAAACTGAACTCTCCATTCCAAAGACCTCCGCTATTTATACCAACTCACCATACACAAATGAAGGTACATATATCTAGCGAATTCAAGAACCTTCTAGAAACAACATGTTGTTGTTGTTGTTTATCTTTGTAGAACATTCTCCTACACAGGAGAATTATCTTTACTGAGGTGAATTCATGCTACTGGTTTAGCGAGCTGGTACGTTGTTACAATGCATACTTTCAGGCGCAGCACTAACCGTCTGTTGTTTACATACTGTTAGTAGAGTCATTAACAGTAAGCAAAAGCTTTTACTTATTCGTAACAATATGAAAGAAATTATATATCTAATGAATCAGTTAAGAACTGGGCGTAAAAATAGTTGACTTTGTCTGTACATTACCGTAGAATGTCCTGAAACATTTTACATCTAAACATGGCATAACATCAGGGGGTTTTTCTATGGCACAAGCTGATTGAAAAGCTTCTAGGGAAATGATGTAGAATGAGAGACCAAAGCAGACATAGAGATTATAAACCATGAAGTAAACTAAGTTTAAATAGTGTTTGATTGATACTAATGACAGCTAAATTATGTTTTATATTGATTGCATCGAACGTAAATACGCATTCCCTTTTATTTCTGTCCGTATTATGTCCAACCAAAGAGTAAATTACAAAAACAACTGGAACTCGATGAAATGGCCTACTACCACGTCGTCATCAAGAGAACGTGAAGAGAGGGACAGCGGCATTGTCTATTACTCTATGATAACATAGAGTTGTGAGCAAGATTGGCATGGCGAATGTTGAGTAATAAATATGAAGGACTTAGTACATTTATAATGTTTTAGGTAAACTCATTTAGTAATAATTTCCTGTACTTTAAGCAATTATTCAGGTAATTAAATTCATTTCCGTTTAATATATTCGTAACTTCTATATTCGAAAAACCCAGTGTAGATCTTTAGAGGCCCTAGCGTCAATGTCTAGTAGTGTAGTGTAAAAATTGAGCCGTGAGTAAAGATCATGAAATTGGGAACCTCTGGTGTTAACTAATTGGTTATCAAATTCCGTGTTTTCAATAGGCGTACACTGAACGGAAAAGCATCGTCGCAGGGATGAAAATGTTCATCACCCCCAACAACTTTTGTCATCGAAAGTGAGCTAACGTACAGTTTCATTCCTGCTACGAAAATGTGTTCATCAACTGCAAATTGTTCGTCACTGTGATGAAAGTATGGTTGTTGTTGCAATGAATTTGATTCATTATGTATAATTAAGAATTTGTTTCATTGCTGCTATGAACTTGTTTCATTGCTGCTATGATTTTGATACATTGCTGCTATGATTTTGTTTCACTGCAGCAATGAATGTTTTGAATTGTGGTTGAAATTATTTATTGTTAATTGTACATAAATACACAGTTAGTATTACATTGCAGGTGTTTTAATAAAAAAATTTTGAATTTTTGTTTCGAAAAATGTTCTTAATTAGCTAATTATGTGTATTATATCCAATCCACTCGTGTGGAGAAAGGTTATGGTAGTCCAGGGGTTGAGTGCGGTTGTGGCCGTCGTATCCAGGTCCTGCAGTTAAAAACAAATATGGGGAATTTATTATCAAGATTTATATTTAAGATATGTACATATCTACATGTGTCTGTACTTACGATGAACATAAGCTCTACTTCCCTGTGGGTTTCATCACAGCAATTGATCTATGTTCAGAACTTCCTTTAACATGGAACCACATCATTGTTTTCTTAAATTATGCAATTGTTGATGTGTTGAGGACTCTGTCATTCAATTGTAGCGCCACATCTCCCTGTCATTAAGCCATTGATCACTCTGTGAGCACTTTCTTCAACTGCTCTTTTATTTATTTTAACCAATTTTTTTCAAATTTCATTTCATTGTACGTTAAATTGTTTTTTTTTTATGTTCGTCTTACTTGAAACACTTTGTTTCTTTGACTTCTTCGTTTTCATTGACTTCGTATCCAAATACCAATCCAACGAAACAAGCGCGACCGAATTATGGTTTAAACACAAAAATACGAACACTTTGTTGCGATTTGTACCATCGCGCTCATACATACACAAACAAATGTTCTGTTACATATTTCAGTGTAGTTTTCTGCAATCGGTGAATCACCTTCCTTGCTGTTGTGTTGCTCCTTGCATTTCTTTTATTTATCTATTTAGTTTATAGAAAATCAATTTACATAACCGATTACAGGTAATCACATAGATTCACACAATATATGTTAGATACCCTTTAGATTAAGCGTTTCACCCGTGACTTTCACCCACGACTTTCGAGTTCAGTAGGCGAGAGGTGGGAAGAAGCTAGAGGGGTAAACAAACACGCACGAGACGAGAATTCGAAAGGATTTTCGATGTTTCTCTTTACTCTCTTTCGTAGTTCTGCCATGTTGTTTCACACTCTTTCTGATTTTGAAGGGAGAACATCGTTTGCGTATATTACTTTCTGAGTATTTATATACGAGCCCAAACCACTATTAATTCATACAGTGCATCTATTTAAACAAATGAAATGTAATTGATTATTTTAAGTCCCTTGTTTTGCGAATATTTATCTATTAATTCAGATATTTGCGAAGCAAATTTTGTTCTGATTTTGTTTTAATAATGAAAAAAAATCAATTTACATATTTTCTATTTTGTTTTTGCGATTTTGTTTAAACATAATTTTTTTAGTGTATATAAAAATGACCACTATTAATTCATACATTCTTTACACTATGAAAAAAAGTGCAGATTTCTTAAGAGTAGCAAAGTAAATAATCAAAAACCGGTTTAAACCGTTATCTACGAAGGAGAGAGAGAGAACATGTAATCAATAAATTTGTCCTATTAAGATTTAGTTTTCAAACTGACACGTGGCAAACCGGTAGTCGCAGAAATTCGCGAGTTGATCATTAAAAAATCCACTTTAAAGGAAAGCTATGCAAAAATTGCTAAAGATTTAGGTTTATCAAGAGCAACTTTTCAATCTATAGTGGCAAATTATAAAAAAAATGGTAATGTCGCTACTCTAGTAAGCAATCGTGGCCGTGCTTCCAAAATTACCACGCGCGAAACAAGAGCATTAGCATCAATTATCAAACGGGATCGTCGGGCTACGGTCAGGAATGTAGCAACGGAATGGTCTCAAGCTGTTGGGAAGACCATAGGACGAGAATGGACCAGGCAGCACTTAAAAAAATTACGATATGGTTTCTACAAGGTGCGAATTATTGTATACATTTTATTACGGCTTATTTACTGGAGCATTATTTAACTACTAGGCCAAGGAAAATCCTCTGTTAACTGCGGTGCAGAAGAAAAAACGACTGGAATGGGCGAAGGCTAGGAGCTCTTGGACTCCACGACAATGGGATTCAGTTATTTTTAGCGATGAATCGAAATTTGATGTTTGTGTTGGTGATACCATGAAACGGGTTATTCGTAAGAAAGATGAAGCATATCACAAGGACTGCCTTAAGCGGACAGTAAAGTTTCCAGCAAGTGTTATGGTGTGGGATGTTTTTCGGCAAATGGTGTAGGGCAGCTGCATTTTATAGAGGGTACTGTAAATGCACCAAAATACATTCAAATTTTGGAGGAACACCTGCTAACATCGGTACCCATGTTAACCACTTTTGATGAATTAATTTTTCAGCAGGACGGAGCTTCGTGCCATACTGCAAAAATAACAAAAAAAATGGCTTCAAGATAACGAGATTGATGTTTTGGACTGGCCTTCTTCACGTCCCGACCTCAATCCAATAGAAAACCTTTGGGCACTTATGAAGAGACGGTTGCGTAATGAACCCCAACGAACTTAACAGGGTTTAAAAGATAAAATACGTGATATTTGGTCCTCAATAACACCAGGAGAGTGCCAAAACTTAATAAATACCATGAACAAGCATTTAACTGCTGTAATAAATAACAAAGGAGATGTAACACAGTATTAAAGTGTACAAAAATGAATTTATTTAAACTGTATGAATTAATAGTGGTCTTATTTACCTTCACTGAAGAAATAATATCTACACTAAGTTAAGAATTTCTCTAACTACATTGAATCAATTTTTGTTTTTTTTTTACTAAATATCAATAAGGCAACGAAGTACCTTTAATTTATTTATTGTTAAAGGAAAGATCCAAAAATAAATATATAAATCACATATACGAAAATGGCTTAGTGTAGGAATTAATAGTGGTTAGGGCTCGTAATATGAACAGAAATAAATCGAAAAATATGAAGTAAAATGTGTAGATACAATAATTCGTGGAGATTTTGATTAATAAATATCACCAACATGAAAATCAGACACCTTTGTTTGAAAAATTAATTATTAAGAATGTAAGTAAGAAGCAGAATAGTCAATTAGACGATAAGGAACCCATGGGTTGATCGCAGAGTGTAAATGGTCGTGAATTACGAAGGGTGTTCAAAAGAGAATTTAACGATTATCGCAGGCTGAAGACGCAAAATCTAAAACATGACTTCGAGAAATATGTCTACCACTTTCCGTTGTTGCAAAGGAACTGATTTAAAACGTGTACGTGACCCAACACTTTCTGGCCTTTTTTATACGCTCTCTCACTTTATGACTGAATTTCTCTCTTTATCTTCATAAAAACTAGTTTCGTTGCAATAACGAAATTGTTTCGTCAGCTATAAATGTTGGCAAACATACAAAATAAATAAATAATAAAAAGTAAGTGATAAACCAAATTTCAATAGTTCAAATATCATGCACTTATTTTTTTTTTTAAATTGTTAACCCATTTTTCTACAAAATTCAAATTAAACAAAATTGATGCAGGAGTAAGTTTCTTGTAAGTTTTTGTCAAAGAAATCATGTATGAAACTTTTCGTTCAGCGACTACTAAATTGTAGGTTATACGAGACTTTTCATTGTAGCAAAGTAAAAACATTAACGAAAATTCTGGGGAACGAAAATTCTCGGGAATAAAACCAATATTCTCACATATACATGACCCAGGGACGTGCGGTGGAGTTTTTAGCAGGGTGTTCTCCACATTAAAATAATTGTCTATTCTCAGTTTATTCCAGGACCACGACGAGGACGCGATAGATAAGATCACATTTTTTTTAAATTTGTTTGTTATTTTTTTAAAATTTTTTTATTTTTTTTTTTAGTTTTTTTTTTTATTTTTTTAACGTTTTTTTATATATATTTTTTTGTATTATTTAATTATTACTTATTGAAAAAAAAATTTTTAGTTTTAGTTTTTTCAGGAAGGGATCACATTTTTATTTTTTTTTTTGTAATAATTTCTTGTTTTTTCATTTTATTTAAATTTAAATTTTTTTAAAGTTGTAAATTCCTTTAAGGCTAAGAGATCATGTTTTCTCCGGTTAGTGAAAAAAAATGCAAATACCGCGACTGGGATTCGAATTCACATTCGCTGGACGATTGTTTCGATGTTTGTGAAGCATCATCTTCAGCAGCGTCTAGCCCGTTAAGCCACTGCGGTGTGTATTCACATCAGTCACTAATCGAAGATATTTATTTTATGTGCACAGTGATTGTTTGTCGCTACTTACACATTGCTTTTCTACTTCCACGCACTGATGCCGAAGTTTTGCAAGTTCTATTTATAGATCGCACTATTCTAATTGTAGTTGTCTCGTTCTGTTTTGGTTTTGACCCTACCATATTGTTCAAATTTAGTTGTCTTAGATCCTCGTTATATTTAAAGTTGTAATTTCCTTTTTTTATTTATAAACCAGTTCAATACGTCGTGTTTTTTAAATGAAAACTTCAATCACATCATCGTAGAAATTTTTTTGTATTTTTTAAAAATTTTCCAAAAAGACTTTTCTATAGAAATTAAGGCTAACTCTCATAACCTTTCCGCTAACATTTGGTTTCTGGAATAAGTCTTAATTCTCTTAAGTGCTGAAAAATATCTCTCAACAGAACTTGTTGATACTGGAATTGTTTAAATTAACATGCTTAATTTAAATACTTCAGAAAAAGTATCCGACAAATCTAAATTAATTAAATTACTTGGTATGTCAAAAACAGCAATGTCATAGAAATACGAATGGGCATAAAACACAAGTAATTCGTTTTTTAATTTAACGAAATTAAAAAAATTTCCATAATAATTTTTTAAGTTTAAAATGCTTCAGTCGGAAATAGTTTTTGATAACTTGCATATTTTTTTAAATTTAGCAATTCTACAAATTTTAAATTTTGTAAAGATTTAAATCTAGTTTCCATTTATTCAAACAGTGTTTCAATTATTTGATTGTATGTTTTTATACCTCAAATCGAAATTTTAAATTTTTCTCCACGCTTTAAACTTACTCGAGCAGTAGCTTCCCAGCGGCGGAATTTGCGAGGCCTTCCACGAATAAGGCATGCGGAATCATTCTTTGGTAATGCCTACTTTAATAATGCCTGCGAAATGCATGATTTTATAAGGCTTCCACAGGCCTGTTAAAAGAATGCCAAAAGACGCTGTTGTTCATGAAACCCTGTCTTTCCACATGTTCGCAATTCGTCGTTGCAAAATCATAACATCCGATAGCCCAGTAGATAAAGCGTCGAACCGTAAGTTCTAAGGTCGTGTGTTCGATTTCTGTGGCTGCAGAATTTAAAAAAAATCATTTATAAGAATTACAATTGGTTAAAGTATAAATCTGAAATATGAAACTATTTTCCATATATATTTTTTTTATTTTTACGTAAGTCCTTCTAAAACTACTCTTTTTGCAGGCATTCATAAGGCCTTATAGTAGAGAGGGATGGAAGGCCTTGCCTCCCAATCTCACGCAATGTTAAAAATAAAGGAGGAGGAAAGGTGTAGGGAAGGCCTGTCGTATTTTAAAGAAGGCCGGTTCGGTCATGATTTCAGGCCTTCCAGGTCATGACTTCCGCCGCTGGGTTTCGTCATAATTAATATATTATCAAACTTTGATTTGTTAGCTAATAAGTATTTGCTTCTTAGTTATTTCAATATGTTCGCAGCAATATTGAATATCAAAAGAGTTTTTTTGAAGAATATCAAACAATACATCAGTGTATGAAAAAATTTCGTTTAAGGTATTTAGCATCAAAACTGTATTAAGTGAATATAAAAACAGCATAAATCCCCTAGCTTGAACTGGATCCGCACCCCAAGTATCAGGATCTTCTATCATTTCTTCAAATATTATTATTAGATCTGAACGATAAGTGTGGACTATATTTACAAGTCTAGAGGAATAGTTCCATCTTGTTGTTGCCACAGTCGGTATTCTTCGTTTTACCACCTGATCGAAGAAATAAGTTCTTTTGGTGGATTGATTAAAAAACAGACAGCCCTGATAATGTTACAAAAAATATTTAGGTTTCTTGTATAAAGTTTACAGATTGCGATAAAACTAAATTTAACACATGCGCATTACAATGGATAAAAATAACATTAGGAAATTGTTCTCTTACTTTAGACATGACAGCCGCGCCATCATAGGTTTGAGCTACCAGCTTTCCTCCGCAATTGTTAAGCTTTATTAAATCAATCAATTTTGTGGAAATAGCGTCTGCCGTACGATCATCGCTTACGTCCATAAATTTGTAGAATCGCTCCCTAGCAACACCTTTTTTGTCAACATACCGAAAAATTATTGATAATTGAGACTTTTTTTTATATCGGTTGTTTCATCCAGCATTACTGTGATAAATAAGGTTTCGTTTAACTCTTTTTCGATATTATTTAATATGACTGTGCCAATAGAGTTAATTATACCGTTTTGAAATCGTGGATGTCGATAAATAACGATCTAATTTACTATCATATACAATTTCCACATAATTTCCCCTATTGTCGGAATTTTCTTTTTCATCGTTACCTCTAAACGCAAGTTCCTGTGCACCAAGAAAACATACCGAATCGACTAAGCGTTCGAATACATTTCGGTTTTCAGAAACTTGTTGATTATGTCTCGATAATGAAACTTTTCCAAAAGTTTTTAATGTCAAGGTGTTACTAATGTGAACTTGAGACGTTTGATGAATTATCATAGAAGCAGTAAAACGATTTAAACCATTATAACCTGTGGTCCAAATACTTTTTTTCATTTTTAGAAGCGAAAAGCAAACAAGGCCAACAAAATAATTTGTTAATAAGGGGACAACCACATAACCAAGCCTTTTCCTTATAATTAGAAGTCTTGAAATGTCTAATAAAAGTTTTATTCTTTGTTGTTAAATTTGGAAGTTTTGGCGTTTGCCATACATTTTTAATTTGTTGAGTTTTTTCTTCGACTTTTAATCGTGAAAAAGGACTATCTAAACAAATTTCAATACCGCATCCACATATTATTTTGCAATTTCTCATTCACAGTCAGATGTAAAATGAATATTCTACAATTAACTATCGTTCAGAATTTCTGTTGCACACAATTTTGTTTGCTGTACTACTTAATATTTTTTGTCGTTCTGGTTTTACAGCCAAAGTCACGATGTCGAACGTTAACGTTCGCATGCTTTCTAAGCGACAAACAGCTGATTTCGGAGTCAGTAACACTCATCAGAACGACAAGTCGAATGAAAATCAATGCGAACGAAACGTAAACATTTCAGTACAAAATCGGTAGCCACTAATTATTTTTGCTGTCATCTGTGCGAACACAAATGTCAAAAACACTCACTTGTGTTTTTCTTTTCGTGTAGTGCCAAAAAAACACAATTGAATTGAAAATTCTTATAAAATATTCAACAAAATGGAAAATAAATGGTAAGTAAACGGTTAATCATTTCTGTTTTATTAGAGTAATTATTGTTGATGTGTTAACATCTATACGCGCGCCTCTAGGGCAGTAAACTATCAAACTAATACATACGCAAGTGTTAGGTTTTGAAGAGTAAATCATCGTTTGTTTGTTCGTTGCTTGGCAGTCGGTATCGACAGTGATTATTGCGCGATTGTCATATAATTTTCCCACGCGATTTTCTCCGGAAATTCATAGCCGATTTTATTAATTTTTGGATTAAAAAGCTAGTGCGGGTTTCGACGAAGAGTTTAGGCCAAAAATTTAGGCGATCCGATATCGGCGAGCCGAGATTTAAGTGTTTTAATTTGGAGTATTAATTTGGAGTAATATTAAAAAAGTATTTTATGTTGATCTTCGGTTATATCGTACGAATATAACAATGTATGTATGTATGTACAAGTGCCTGTTGCTTTGCATTCTTTGACTTTTGTGGGAATAAAACAAAAAGTATTGAGCAAGAAAATAATGACACATGTGCTTGCACTGGGTCTTTAAATAATTTTAAGTATTAATATTATTTAACTGTAACGTCAGCATATGATTGAACGCTGTTTTTTATTTTCCAATGTAACATTTACGAATGTGTTCATAGAAATCGAACAGGTACCGTGTAGCAAAAAGGTGTTAACACATCGCCCGTGAGTTCGAACACTCATTGGATTTTTTTTGTACATATGTTTATCTATTTCAGCATAAAAAAAAGTCAACGTTGCAGCAGCTGCAAACATTTGTGAGATATCTGGCGGAGAATCCCGAGTTCGTTAGTGGAACGCCAGTTTTTGGAGGCTCAAAACTATCCACAGAGCAGTGGAAAAAATGACAGTATTTTATTAAGAACTTCATGTCATATAAATAAAAAACAATAATAAACAAATAGCAATAAACAAGCAAATAAATTCATCATTTATTGCAAACTTATATCAGAAACCCACCCTTAATTACAACATTTTTAGTTTGTTTGCATATGATTCTTTTGTTTGTTTTGATTTACATTTTGCTGTCAGTTTTTTCCAGCTGAGTGGTACAGAGATGTACTTTTTTGTAACTATTTAAAAAATTTTAGCGTTTTTTGACGAATATAGCGATTTTTTTTTGATATTGACCTTTTTTTTGGAATTTTTGATCTGGTAGCTTTGTCATTTGACAATGGTTAAATGCTTTTCATGGTACAAATAAATGGTAGAAGCACTAGCCCAGCTGATTTTAACTTTTTTCTGGAGTGAGTATGAGTAAGTTTTCCTCTTATGTCAAAGTTTGTTTACATTTGTTTGTCTGCAACCCCCGTTCGCCAGCAACTGCTGCATTTGAAATATTTCTCTGCAAAAATTACATAGAAACGTTTTAATTTTCACACTTAAACACTTTCAATATATCAAATAACACTCAATCATTTTCTAAATGGCACTTTTTGCAAATTTGTTTACATTTTCATCATTTTTCTATCAGCTGACTTGACACAACACAGACATTGAGCAAAAACAAAATGCCTGTTGTTTCTGGCTTGTTGTATTTGTTGTCGTACTGCATCTACCATTATATTTCTACCATGATGCTTTTGTTTACAACACGTAAGGCCATGCGAACGACAAGTCGAAAGATAGTGACTACCAATTTGAAGCGAAAGTGAGCGCATTACTGTCGTTCGCTTAGGCTTTCTTTCGACATCGTGACTTTGGCTGTTAGTTTTTTTTTATGAATGTTACTGTAAAACTTTTAACAGTGGTGCTATGCTGTAGGAGAACAATATTTATATATCGGGGTTTTCAATAAGAGCGCTACAAAAGGTTTTTTAAATAAAACAAAACCGGTTTTAGATACCAATGAAATTCTTTATTCCTGTGATAGTACGTTCGATGCCATTATGTATGGAACTCGATTTCTTTTGCATGGCCACCACGGGCACGCTTGCAGAAGTCCAGACGCTGAACCCAATTTTCGACGGTTTTCAAGCATAAATCGGCCAACACTGCTGCAATTTCACGTTCGATATTCGTACGAAGTTCATCAATCGCCGCTGGCTTGTTGCCATAGACCATAGGCTTGACGTAGCCCCACAGGAAATAATCTAACGGCGTCAAATCGCACGACCGAGGCGGCCAATCGACTGGGCCATTTCGTGAGATACCACGTTCACCAAACTTGGTTTCCAATAAATTGATTGTGGCATTTGCTGTGTGGCTTGTGACGTAGTCCTGTTGGAACTACATGTCCTCCAAGTCCATATTATTCAATTGGGGCCAAAAATATTCGGTTACCATTGAACGGTAGCGATTCGCATTCACAGTAATGTGCCGGTCTTGATCATCACGGAAGAAGTACGGCCCATTGACGCCGCCGGCCCATAAACCGCACCAAACCGTAATTTTTTCGGGATGCAATGATGACTCATGGATTACGTGTGGATTGCTGTCTGACCAATAACGCATATTTTGCTTATTGACGAAACCATTCAGCCAGAAATGAGCCTCATCGCTGAAGATGATTGAGGCCACTGAAGATGATTTTAATAATTTCGACTCGTTGTTGGCTCGTATATCTTTCCATGATGAAATGGCAAACCTTACTGAAGAGAAATTTACAAAAGAGCGGGAAAAAATACGGCGTTGTTTGCTGTCCCTACCGATTTACTTTTGTAGCGTCTCTGTTGAAAAACCATTATATTTTCTTTGGTAATGTTAATACAAGGTGGCGCAAAAGTAAACTTCCGATATTTTTTGGCTGTAATTTAAAAAAAAATGAAAAACTTTGATTCTTCTTGTGGATTATTTTTATTTGGTCTTTTAATTTTTTTTACATCAAGTCGAGAATATGATGTCATGTAAATGGCCGCCACCACAGTTGATTGTCATTTGAGCCCTTTTTATGGCATTTTCCATCACTTTGGCCAAAACTTCCGGCGATAGGTCCTCACATTCTTGACGGATATTGTCTTTAAGAGCTGCAAGAGTCTGAGGCTTGTTGACATAAACCCGCGACTTCAAAAAGCCCCACAAAAAGAAGTCTGGAGCGGTCAAATCAGGCGATCTTGCTGGCCAGTGCAAATTGCCAAAACGGGAGATTAGGCGCCCGGGAAATCCATCCTTCAGCATATCGGTTGTGGCACGTGCAGTGTGTGCCGTTGCACTGTCCTGTTGGAACCACATGTTTTTCAATCCCAATTCATCAAGTTGCGGCAAAAAAAACTCGTTGATCATTGCTCTGTAGCGTGGCACGTCGTCTGGTCGATGTCGACGGCGCTTCCATGACATCCTCGGCTACAACAGCAATATTCTCTGCAAAACGGCTACTCCGAGGTCTGCCACGCCTGGCAGCATCTCGTGTTATGCCAGTCTCTTCGAGGCGAGCGGCTAATCGTCCAAGTGTTTCACCAGTAGGCGTTGGACGGCCAGGAAATCTGCGACGAAATTCACGTTGTGCCAAAGTCACCGACCGATTATTGGTCAAATAAATAGTCAGCAATATTCCGCGTTCTGGAGCAGTGTAGCGTAACATTGTTTATTAACGTGTATTTCGCATGTGTTTACTACACAAATGTCAAAACAGAACTGACATTAGGGGCCAATCGCAAAATTTATAGCATTTTCTGATAGGAGGATTACTTTTGCGAGGATTACTTTCATTTTGTATAGGCAATTTGTTCACAAGCTGCTTTTGAACATTTTCTATACAACTCGCTATTCGTTAATATCTAAAAGTATGCAATGAAAATGGAAATTTATTTATAACGTATATAAAGCATTGCCTCAATTAATTTATTTATTTGAGTTAGTAAGCAGAATGCAAATGTTGTGTGTGGTCACGGGGGTTTTCTAGTTTAAAAATAGTGTTCAAACTGTTAACAGAACAGCAGTAACACATACAACAAAAAACGAATACAATAATTTTCGCTAGAAATTCAAACTGGAATGTATGCAAAATGTTCAATAGCAGTCACCGAACAGAATGCCTATACACAATGAAATGTATATATTGTTACGAATTTCCTTATTCGTCCTTTTTGCGTTGTGTTATTCCCTATAATGAAACAAGGTTCGTTTTAAATTACGATAATTACAACGGTTTAACTTCCTTTTAGTTTACTTATACTGTACAACAGTTTACTTTATTTATGACATTTTAACAAGTCTTGTATTTTACTATCACTTCGCGTTGCTTACTTTACGGGGTTTAATCACAAACTGAACTCTCCACTCCAAAGACCTCCGCTATTTATACCAACTGACCATACTCAAATGAAGGTATATCTAGCGAATTCAAGAACCTTCTAGAATCTGGATGTTGTTGTTGTTGCTTATCTTTGTAGAACAATCTCGAATGGTGGAGAGTTATCTTTACTGAGGTGAATTCATGCTACTGGTTTATCGAGCTGGTACGTTGTTACAATGCATACTTTCAGGCGCAGCACTAACCGCCTGTTATTTACATACTGTTTGTAGAGTCATTAACAGTAAGCAAAAGCTTTTACTTATTCGTAACAATATTAACATTAGCAAAAGACATTTATATTAAAATTGTTCTCTTAAAAAATAGAACCAAATGTTACAGCCAAAGTCACGATCTCGAGAGAAAACCTAAGCGAACGAAAGCCAGTCACTCACTTTCTTTCTTATCCCAGGCTTTAAATGTTATTTTGTGATTGTGTGTTTGCAAAATCGGAAGCCACTAACTATTTTCGCTGTCATCTATGCGAACGAAAATGTCAAAACCAGTCACTTGTCTTTTGGTTGTCGCATAGCTGGAAATGAAATAAAAGTTTGAAACAAAAACAATTTATATAGAATTCAATGGAAGAAACACAATGGACAGAAAATAATGTCATTATAATAAATTTGTTATTAAAATATATTTCAATTTTAGCACAAAAACGCCAACTTTGTCGCACCTGCAGATACTGGTTCTTCGTACTCTCCTCTCTCGCTCCGAAATTAAATGGCGAACGTCAAGTTTATGTTATTGCTTTGAACAACAACCACACAAACACACGTAAAACCATGCAAACGACAAGTCGAAAGATAGTGACTCGCATTCTGAAACGAAAGTGAGTGACTGGCTTCGTTCGCTTGGATTTTGATGGAGAGGGTGTAAGTGGGGTCCGATTTTGTACTGAATTGTATATATTTTCGTTCGCTTGTTAGTGACTCCCAAATCAGCTGTTTGTCGCATAGAAAGAAAGCGAACGTTAACGTTCGACATCGTGACTTTGGCTGTTAAAGTTTTACAGCAATAAAAAAAAATAAACAAGAACACAAAATGTTAAGTAGAAGAACTTGTAGCAAGAAAAGAAAAAAAACCACGAACACAAAAAAATATGTGCAACAGAAACACAACACAATTGTATTATAATGTTACGAATAAGTAAAAGCTTTTGCTTACTGTTAATGACTCTACTAACAGTATGTAAACATCAGGCGGTTAGTGCTGCGCCTGAAACTATGCATTGTAACAACGTACCAGCTCGCTATACCAGTAGCATGAATTCACCTCAGTAAAGATAATTCTCCTGTGTAGGAGAATGTTCTACAAAGATAAACAACAACAACAACATCCATTTTCTAGAAGGTTCTTGAATTCGCTAGATATATGTACCTTCATTTGTGTATGGTGAGTTGGTATAAATAGCGGAGGTCTTTGGAATGGAGAGTTTAGTTTGTGATTAAACCCCGTAAAGTAAGCAACGCGAATTGATAGTAAAATACAAGACTTGTTAACGTGTTATAAATAAAGTAAACTGTTGTACTGTATAAATAAATAAAAGGAAGTATACCGTTGTAATTATCGTAATCGAAAACGAACCTTGTTTTATTATTGGGAATAAAACAACGCAAAAAGGACGAATAAGGAAATTCGTAACATTGGTGTCAGAAGTGGGATTACGAATTAAGGACAACGATGAAGTTTGAAGAACTCAAAGTTGAACAACTAAAAAAGGAGTTGAGTAAATTGGATCAACCGACAGCTGGTAATAAGGTAGAGCTGCAGAGGCGATTAATAGAAGAATTCAAGCGCCGAAACATTGACATTGACAAATACCAGTTTGAATGCAAAGAAGAAATGGAGATATCTGCAAATGAAGCAACTGGTAATGTAGATGTTTCTACAATGTTTGCGGCCATGATGGAAAAGTTTGCAAAATTGGATGAAAACTCTAGAGTTATTAACGCGAAGCTGGACGAAAATTCTAGAATTGTGGACGAGAAATTGAGCGAAAATTCTCGAATAATTAACGACAAACTGAATGAGAAATTTGGTGAGAATTCTAGAATTATGGACGAGAAATTTGGCGAGAATTCTAGAATTATGGACGAGAAATTTGGCGAGAATTCTAGAATTATTCAAGAAACATCAAATGCCACAAATGAGAAACTGCAAGAAATCTCCGAAGTTGTGAGCAATATGGAGATTCAAGTGAACGATAAATTCGAAAAGGTTGAAGAAAAATTCGAGGAAATGGGGCAGAAGATTGAAGAAGTCGAACATAAGTTCGAGGAAGTCGAACGGGAACTAAAAAATGATGTAAGTGAATTGCAAAGAAAAATTAGTGAACTTCAGTTGCAAGAGGGTCCGGTGCGAGTAATTTCTGAAGGCTCTAGTAGATTGAAAGCTCCCAGTTTCGATGGCTCTACACCATTCGATGTTTTTAAATTCCAATTCGAAATGGTCGCAATTAAGAACTTGTGGAACAGCAACGACAAAGCAGTAGAGCTAATTTTAGCACTGAAAGGTAACGCAGCAGAAGTCCTTCAGAGCATTCCCGTCAGTGCCAGAAACAACTACGAGGATATACTGGCTGCGTTACAACGCAAGTATGGTGGCGATCACAAGAAGGATTTATATCGCATGGAATTGAGAGGCCGAGTGCAAAAGCATAATGAAACGCTTCAGGACTTCGCAACCGAGGTGGAACGTTTGGTGTTGATGACTTATCCTGGTGAGTCCCACCCATTCTTGGATCAATTTAAGATTGAAGCATTCGTCAACGGCATCCGTGATCCTGACATAAAATACGTGACTTGTGCCACACAAAAAGCTACATTCGCCGAAACTGTTTCGTTCGCATTGGCACAGGAGACAGCGAAATTTGTGTCCAAGCCTCAAATACAAAGAGTTAGAAAAATTGAAATGGAGTCGGAGGCAGGAGATTTGAAGGGTGCCATAAACGATCTTAAAGAAATCACCCAAACCCTCAGCAAGGCGTTACCAGGCGGAAGTAAGCCCAGACCAAAGTGCTACAATTGCGACAAACCTGGTCATATTTCACGAAACTGCAGAGAGCCACGAAAACGATCAAGATCGAGCTCACCCCAACGTGACAATAAACGGGTAAATTTTACTACACAAAATGAATCTCCGTTAAACTAAAACGAGCTAGCCCAGAGGGGCATGGACTAGCTCCCACAACCGAGGGCCCCACGATCTCCATCTCAATAATACAACAGAAAAACAACAACCTCACTGTCTACGGAGCTATCGGTGGTCGGAAGCGCATATTGACTATGGACACAGGCGCGTCACAATCTATCATCAGATCTGATTTGATAAATGGACCAATAGAATCGTTACATGGTGTAAGACTCCGCACAGCAACGGGTGAACCAGCAACTGTACATGGTAAAGTTAAATTGAAGTTAGCCATTGCCAACATGAGCATCGAACACGTGTTTATTGTCGCCGACATTGTAGATGAAGTGATAATTGGCGCAGATTTTATGATTGCCCAAGGCCTCAAGTTAGATATGGGGCAGCAAATTTTGACGTGGGCTAATGTGGAAATTCCTCTCAATGTGGGATACGACAATACAACACAGATTAAAAGGCTGATCGCTTACAAAGATGTAAAATTGCCACCAAAATCAGAAACCATAGTATGGGCCCGAATGGAGGGAGATTGTGAGATCGGCGGTTTGTGGGTAGTTGAACCGGCAAGTATAAACAACTATAACATCATCACTGCCAAAGCTCTAGTAAGAACTAATAATGAAGGATACTTGCCTGTACGAGTTCTAAATTTGTCCAACAACGAGGAGGTGATCGGCGACCGCACAGAAATTGCAGAATGTACACCAGTCGAGGCGGTCATCAACTGTGAAGTTAATTCTGACTGCAGCAAACTATCAGAAAAGGAGCAGAAAGTGCTGGAGTCGCATCTCAGTGAGTGGGTGCGAGAACTAAAGCCTTCTGATAGGAACAAAGCAAAGCAATTACTGTGGAAGCATGCGTCTGCCTTCGCCCTGAAAAAAGAATGCCAAGGTAGAACATCAATGGTAAAGCATGACATCAATACAGGGGAAGCGAGACCAATAAAACAGGCGCCCAGAAGTCTTCCACTTGCAAAAAGAGATGAGGTAAAGAAACTGGTAGCTGAAATGCAGAAGGATGGTGTAATCGAACCTTCTTCAAGTCCATGGAGCTCGCCGGTGGTACTAGTTAAGAAGAAAGATGGAAGTACCCGATTTTGTGTGGATTATAGAAAGCTCAACGACGTCACCAAAAAGGACAGTTATCCACTACCAAGAATTGATGACACATTGGATACGTTGTCAGGAACAAAATGGTTCTCCACGCTGGACTTGCAAAGTGGTTATTGGCAAGTAGAAATCAGCGAGAAAGACAAGGAGAAAACTGGATTCAGCGTAGGGGATGGTCTGTGGCAGTTTAAAGTAATGCCATTTGGACTATGTAACGCTCCAGCCACCTTCGAGCGATTAATGGAGTGCGTGTTGAAAGGACTTCATTGGCGAACATGCTTGGTGTACCTAGACGACATCATTGTCATGGGGAAAACATTCAATGAACATCTGAAGAATCTTAAAGAAGTCCTTCAACGTATAACCGCGGCTGGGTTGAAACTCAGCCCGAAGAAGTGTTCTCTGTTCCAGAAAGAAGTAAAATACTTGGGACATCGAGTGACAGCAGATGGCATTTCCACCGATGAAGACAAAATCCTGACAGTGAAGGATTGGCCACGACCGCAGAATCTCCATGAATTACGCAGTTTTCTAGGACTCTGTACGTACTACAGACGGTTTGTGCCGGGTTTCGCCACAGTGGCTGCAAGTCTTCACGAGCTGACAATTAAAAGTCGGCCGTACTGTTGGAGCGAAAAACAAGAAGAGTCATTCCACCAACTGAAGCAATATTTATGCACGGCTCCTTTGCTTGCATATCCTGTTGCTGGAGAGAAATTCGTGTTGGATACTGACGCGAGTGGTTACGGAATAGGGGGCGTGCTCTCGCAGGAAATCAATGGCCAAGAAAAAGTTATTGGGTACTACAGCAGAATACTCTCAAAGCCAGAGAAAAATTACTGTGTTACGAGACGAGAGCTACTGGCAGTCATAGAGTGTGTCAAACACTACCACAAGTATCTGTACGGCCAGCCTTTTCAGTTAAGAACCGATCATGCGGCGCTAAGGTGGCTACTGCAATTTAAGAACCCCGAAGGCCAACTTGCTCGTTGGATTGAAAGACTGCAGAGCTATGACTTCAGCATTGAGCATAGAAAAGGAGGAAAACACGGTAATGCAGATGCCCTGTCACGTCGTCCATGCAAGCTGGAATGCAAACACTGCTCAAAAGCAGAGGTGAAAGAAAACATCATTGACGTACGTCTGCTTCGACTAGAATCCAACGAAGACTGGTCAACAGCACAAAGAAGCGACCCTATACTGGCAAAAATCATTTCTGCAAAAGAAAAAGGTGAAAGACCAACACGCAATGACATCGCCTCAGAGAGCCCCCTGATGAAAGCATACTGGGCCCAGTGGAACAGCCTAAAATTATTGGATGGTTGCCTATACCGGTTATGGGAAAGTGAGGATGGTAAAATAGTCAAAAAGTTAATAGTGGTACCTTCCTCCAAGGAAAAAGAGATAATGACAGAATTCCATAATGGCCCGAGCGGAGGACATCTAGGAATAACCAAGACCATTGAAAAGCTAAAGCAACGGTTCTACTGGATTGGCTGTCAACAAGCGGTAGCCGATTGGATAGCAAATTGCACCCAATGCATGACAGCTAAGGGTCCAACGCGAAGAAGTCATGGCCACATGCAGCAATACAACTCAGGTGCACCCTTTGAGCGTATAGCTATGGATGTGGCTGGTCCATTTCCCGTCAGTAGCTCTGGAAACCAGTACGTCTTAGTGGTTATGGATTACTTCAGTAAATGGCCCGAAGTATACCCTGTTCCAAATCAGGAAGCGAAGACTATAATTAAAGTGTTTGTTGATAACTGGATATGCCGTTTTGGTGTCCCCTCGGAGCTCCATTCGGACCAGGGTAGGAATTTTGAATCAACCATCTTCAAAGAAATGTGTGAGTCATATGGTATTCGGAAAACAAGAACAACACCATTGCATCCTCAGTCTGACGGAATGGTTGAAAGATTCAACCGAACTCTTGAAGAATTCCTAAGAAAAGTAGTCAGCGCAGATCAAAGAGATTGGGATGCACACATACCGCAGTTCCTTTTGGCATATAGGACGGCCACCCATGACTCCACTTCGCGAACACCCGCTAAAGTAATTTTTGGAAATGAGCTGAAGCTGCCTGGAGATTTAGAGTTCGGTACCATACCAGCGTCTGACCCTGCGAACAGTGATGTCAATTACCATGATACGGGGGATCTTAATGATCTCCATGAATTTGTGCGCAACAAATTAAAAATGGTCAGTAACAAAATGAAAGCCAGATACGATCGAGCGGCAAATTCAGAAGGATTTCATGAAGGCCAGCTAGTTTTACTGTTCAACCCACAGCGCAAGAAGGGTTTATCTCCAAAACTTCAGACTCACTGGGAAGGCCCTTACAAGGTTGTCAAACGAATAAATGACGTGGTTTATCGAATCCAGAAAAGCCAAAGTCCAAGAGCTAAAATGAAAGTCGTGCATTTGGAAAGACTAGCTCTGTATGGAAAACGGAGGGTTGAGCCTGCTCGGGACGAACAGGCTTAAGTGGGGGGCAGTGTTACGAATAAGTAAAAGCTTTTGCTTACTGTTAATGACTCTACTAACAGTATGTAAACATCAGGCGGTTAGTGCTGCGCCTGAAACTATGCATTGTAACAACGTACCAGCTCGCTATACCAGTAGCATGAATTCACCTCAGTAAAGATAATTCTCCTGTGTAGGAGAATGTTCTACAAAGATAAACAACAACAACAACATCCATTTTCTAGAAGGTTCTTGAATTCGCTAGATATATGTACCTTCATTTGTGTATGGTGAGTTGGTATAAATAGCGGAGGTCTTTGGAATGGAGAGTTTAGTTTGTGATTAAACCCCGTAAAGTAAGCAACGCGAATTGATAGTAAAATACAAGACTTGTTAACGTGTTATAAATAAAGTAAACTGTTGTACTGTATAAATAAATAAAAGGAAGTATACCGTTGTAATTATCGTAATCGAAAACGAACCTTGTTTTATTATTGGGAATAAAACAACGCAAAAAGGACGAATAAGGAAATTCGTAACAATAAATTAAAACAATAAATAAATGTTGGATATACATATGTATATTAGGGTGGGTAAAAAAAATTGCTGCTGTCACCACCTAAAAATTAAGTTCAGAGTGTTTAATGACTATTTGCAAAATATTGCGATTCTGGGTTCAGCAAATTGTGAGCTATTTTGCTTTAAAAACACCTCTAATTATCAGGTTTTTGGGTGTAACTTTTAAGATGTTGAAGATATTTGGAAAATTTAATATGAGTACGAAAACCTTTAGGAGTTCTTGCATTGCACATATTGTTTTTATTTTTATTTTTGAAGTTGATTGAGTTGTAGAAGTTTAAATACCGTTTTTAGTGGATTTTCGTGGAGTCCTACGAAAAAATCAAAATAACCGTCATTTTTACTCGTATATTAACACTCAAGATGTTATTGTGAAGGTTATAAACTCAGCTTCGTAGCTCGGTATGATTCTTTGGAACATAACGTTAAATTATACAGATTATTTTTATTCTTGTCGGTAGTATTTCAAAATTTTTCGAAAGTTATCATTTAAAACTACATTGATCGCAAAAAATGTTGCAAATTTTTACCCGCAGTAAAAAGGCTATTTTATGCCTTTGATATGATATGTAAATTATGTATATCCGAAAAGAAATGGTCGTAATATTTGCATTTTTGTAAAACAACTTTGAAGCTTTCAGGTCTATAAAACAGATTAATATTGAATGTGAATGCATTAAATGTTTCAATAGAATCGGAAAAATAAGAGAAATACAATGGGTTGGTAGTTTAATTGATTGTTACTTTAAAAACCACAACATTAAAAAAAAATTTAACTGACTCTAAATTTGCATATCTCTTTCGGGTTTGCGACTCTTTACATTCTTTTAATTACTGTAATGTAAACAACATTTGACACATCAACTAACTAAGGCGAATCCGATCAGCTGGGCTACTGCCTCCACCTAGTAATTCCGCCTTGGTTGACTGTTTGTCATAATTTCCGTTGTTTCTATGAAATTAAAAGAAAATGCATTTCGTTGCACGAAAATTAAATAAAACTAAATTACCTACAAAAAGTGATGTTATTCAACATTTATTGTTTCTCCGAGGTAAAAATCGACCAATTTCCTTGTCCAAATATTATACTAAGACAATGAAATATTTTAAAATTATGGGAAAGTGCAAAACTTGCAACCATTGGTAAAACGGCTATTCGGAAAAAACTAGAACATCTTACAAAATTTTATCGTAGCATTATCAAAAATAATAAAAAGTTTAATAAAGATGATTGGAACACCCGTTTTGTAATATCCATCTGTAAATGTGATGTAAATTTAAATAAGTCCAAATAAGTCCTGCAAATGCCCAGAAAATCTAAAAATGTCATTGCATGCCTGAGAGCTCTACAAAGATCAGGCTGCGCAGAACATGTTTTCACTAAGTTTGAGGTCGAACGAACGTGTAATCTCAATCAATTCTTCATCGAAAGATGACGATATGGATGAAGAGAATAGTGCTGTAATGGTACCCGATTCCCCAAGGTCTTTCGATGATATAAGCGAAAATGCTGATACCCCATTACAATCTCTAGACAACAAAATTAACCATATTGAACTTGGCAATTCTAAACTTACTCTACCAACATTCAGCCTTGCATTAGATCGTGCTGGTAAGTAAGCCTGCTGTTTGAAGATAGTTATAAAAACAGGCTGATAATCAATTAAACTATCAAACCATTGTATTTCTCTTATTTTTCCGATTTTATTGAAACATTTAATGCATTCACATTCAATATTAAACTGTTTTATAGACCTGAAAGCTTCAAAGTTGTTTTACAAAAATCCAAATATTACGACCATTTCTTTTCGGATATACATAATTTACATATCATTTCAAAGGTATAAAATAGCCTTTTTACTGCGGGTAAAAATTTGCAACATTTTTTGCGATCAATGTAGTTTTAAATGATAACTTTCGAAAAATTTTGAAATACTACCGACAAGAATAAAAATAATCTGTATAATTTAACGTTATGTTCCAAAGAATCATACCGAGCTACGAAGCTGAGTTTATAACCTTCACAATAACATCTTGAGTGTTAATATACGAGTAAAAATGACGGTTATTTTGATTTTTTCGTAGGACTCCACGAAAATCCACTAAAAAACGGTATTTAAACTTCTACAACTCAATCGACTTCAAAAATAAAAATAAAAACAATATGTGCAATGCAAGAACTCCATAATAAATTTTCCAAATATCTGCAACATCTTAAAAGTTACACCCAAAAAACCTGATAATTAGAGGTGTTTTTAAAGCAAAATAGCTCGCGATTTGCTGAAGCCAGAATCGCAATATTTTGCAAATAGTCATTAAACACTCCGAACTTCATTTTTATGTGGTGACCTAAAAGTGATTTTTTTTCTATGGGATTTTACCCACCCTAATGTATATATGTCGCTGAAATAGTTTTGGACTTTAGGAAATAATTATAAAAAAAAATATAACATAATTATCAAAATATTTTAGGGTAATGTGGTCCACTCCGCAGCCGAGTATATCAAAATGAAATTTAAGGGATTCTACGAATAATAGATTTAATGCGGTCTCTAAGTGTAACATGTGTGTGTGGCCGTCGGTGGTGCAAGGGTAGTGTGCGCGGCTCATGTGCATGAGAATGTGGGTTCGATCCATACTCTGGCCACCTTAAATTTCTTTCGACGGCGGTCACCTCGCTTAGTGAAGGCGACACTATCGAGTACTTAGTGATGAAAAAACTTTTCAAAATGCCTTTCGGAACCAGTGTAAAATTGTAGGTCCCAGTCAGTGAGTGTAAAACTAGAACGCGCACAGCTCACTGGTTTGTGAGAAGCTCTCCTTAATCCCTTCATGGGATGTAACGGGAAACCATTTGTTATTTTTAAGTGTAGTATGTAGTTACGATTGTTACCCGGTAGCCGCAGCAACTTAAAAAAACAGATTTTTGCCTCTACTACAAATGTTTACATTTTGAGTTACAAGACTTATGACGTAAGGGAGCATGTGTCCACGAGTATCGTAGTACATACTTCAATAAAATAGTTGTACTTAATTTTTTAATAGTTTTCGGAAAATTTCGAATAGAAAATTCGAAGCATTGACTGTCCGTATATGTAGAAGGAATCAACAACTGGTGTTGCACTGTGTAATCGATTACAGTAATGAGAACCGCAACACTATTATTATTGATTCAAATTAAATGTATGTAAATTTTTACGCCGCAGCCACACGTGGCATGTGGCACGTGGCTGCCAGTTGAGTGTATGTATTATTTACGAAACAACCGAAAGAATTCCAAACACAGTTACAAAAAAATTTGGAGGCCACATGGGCTGGTGATAATTCGATTGTTGTTTTGTATTTGTTGTTACGTACAATAATTCAGACGCATGTTAAAGGGGGTACTTCCGCTTCAATCTATTTTCAACGCAGTTACTTCACTTTTATTGACTATTTTACAACCTCATGAGGTCAGACGTCTTACACATATTAATTAAACAACAAATTTCTGGCTCTATCCTTCGTCTTTTTTCGCCAGTTGGTAACACCAAGGATACGGAGGGATTCTTCTGCCTGGTCTTTCCAGCGGAGTCTTGGTCGTCCTCATTTCCTGCTTCCATCGGGTACGTTATCGAAAACCCTTCACGCTGGCTCATCTTCATCCATTCTGATAACATGGCCTAGCCAACGCAATTGGCCTAATTTGATTCGCCTAGCTATGTCCACGTCTGAATATAGATTATATACCTCTGCGTTCCAGCGACGTCGGTACTCACCGTTTTCCCTAACAGGGCCAGAATTTTTCCCCGAATTCTCTCAGGTGTTTTTCATCTGCTTGCGATATGACCCAAGTTTCGGAGCCATATGTCAAGACAGGTAAAATGAGAGTCTGATATAGATGGACTTTTGTCCGCCGAGAGAGGGCTTTGTTCCGAAACTGCATATATTTGCAAGTACAATTCTCCTATCTATCTCCAAGCTGACGCTGTTGTCCTTGTTCACGGCGGATCCAAGGTAGACAAATTCATCTACCACTTCAAAATTAAGTCGGTTGTCAACGTTCAATTGCGGACCAAGTCGAGAGGTTTCTCTAGTCGTTGACACCATCAATTTTGTCTTGCCCTCATTAACAGCAAGACCCACCTTTGCTGATTCCTTTTCGATTCTTGAAAATACTGCAGTAACCTCTCGCAAATTTCGCCCAATGATGTCTATGTCGTCAGCATACGCCAGCAACATATGGCTTTTCGTGTTAATGGTCTTGTTCGTATTTACTGCAGCCTTCCTCATTATTATCTCCATTAAGATGTTGAAGAGATTGCACTAAAGTGTGTCGCCTTTTCTAAGTCCTCGCTTGGTACAGAATGGTTTAGTGAGGTCTTTCTCCACTTTCACTGTTGATTTGGCGTTGGTCAGCGTCATTCTACAGAGGCGGATCAGTTTTGCGGGAATATCAAGTTCAGACATCACTTCGTACAGTTTTCCAGTAATCGACAAAAAGGTGGTATGAATCGATTTGCTTTTCGTGGGTATTTTCCAGGATCTGGCGTAGCGTGAATATTTGGTCAGTCGTAGACTTGCCTGGTCTAAAACCACACTGATAAGGTAAGGTCCAATCAGGTTTTCAATAATTGGCTTTAGTCAATCACATAATACACTGAGACTCCAATCGTCGGGCACAGACTCCCCCAGCCATATACCGCATATAAGTCGATGCATGTGGGCTAGCAGTCCTTCGTCACCTGCCCCAAAAAGTTCAGCGGGTAGGCCATCCGCACCAGCGGCTTTATTATTCCGAAGGCGGGAGATCGCCATTGCAATCTCGTCTTTGCTGGGGGTGGGGGTACAGTCTACACTATCTCCCACTATCATTACCTCCTGATCTTCAGTGGAAGAATCTGAGTGGAGTAGTACTGAAAAGTAGTCTCTCCACATTTTGAGCACACACTGCTTCTCAGTCACCAGATTCCCATTATCGTTCTTGCAGGAGGGCAGCCCATTATTAGGACCGTTATCAGATCCTCTGGAAAAGCTTTCGGGATTCACCATTCATCCTACACATTTCGGTTCATTCACTCTCTCTCTCTGCTCCCACTGCCATTTTTCCGCCTAAATTGTTGGTTTCCCTCCCTTCTTAGCCTCTTGTACCGCTCACTCGCAGCACGCGTTGTAACTGACTATTTAGTTGTCATATGTGCTTCTCCTTCTGCGGTTTTTGATAGCCAAGTTCAGTCCTTGCAGAGGTTTCCAAAGAATGGGAGATGTGCTTCCACTACGCATCTGGGTCTTCGGGAGGGGGAGGGGTATTCTGCTCCAGCAGGAGAGAGATCTTCTGTCGATATCTCCGGTATTCGTAGCTTGTCAATATCCAGCTTTTCCCGTGTTCGGCTTCTTACGTTTTTCGCCCTGCTCAGCCACCTGGTAATGATCCTAGTCGATATTCGCACCTCGAATCACACGTACATCCATTACAGTAGACGAGTGCCTGCCATCTATTACCAAGTGATCAATCTGGTTCTTCTTCCGCTGATCAGGAGATATCCAGGTCGCCGTATGTATGTCCTTATGCTGAAATAGTGTGCTACTAAATACCATGTTCTTTGCAGCGGCGAAGTTTATTAGTCTTATTCCATTATCGCAGGTGGTATCATGTAGACTGAGATTACCGATGGTTGGTCAGAAGACAGCGTGCATATACTTCCAGATGCTCATAAAATGTTTCTTTTACCTTATCATCTTTATCCTCTGTCCGTGCGTGCACACAAATTAACAAGAAGTTGAAATATTTAGCTTTGATACGAATTGTGGCTTTGCGGACACTCACTGAGTTGAAACTTGAAACTAGGTGTCGCAGTCTCTTGCCAACTATAAATCCGCACCCGAATTCGTGCCTTCGCTCATGGCAGCTGTAGTAAATGTCGCAATTTTTCTTTCTGGTGCAACCATATCCTGTCCATCGCATTTCCTGGATCGCTGCGATGTCAGCTTTATATTTTCCGAGGACATCCGCCAGTTGGAAAGTGGCACCCGTCCTGTATAGCGTTCGCACATTCCAGATACATATCCTTAAATCATGGTCCTTATAAAGTTTGCGAGGGTCGTCAACAGTTGGTGGGTTTCTCTGTTCATTATTTTCTACGTGTATTTTCATTGCCAATGTAACGGTGGCGGGAGGCAAACCCAGCCCACCGAGGTTTGCATTTTACCTACTGCGAGGAAGATTATGTTTCAGCCGCCCATTATGGATCAGACGCTGACCAGAATGCAGCGTGTCGAAACTGGATTTTGGTTTCTTCAATTTTGATCCGCCGTTGGCCAGGGGTGTTGACTCATCCGCGTTCAAATGACAGAAGAATATGTTCACTACTTCGAAGAGCTTCAGTGACAGGGTTACCTAATAATCCTGAGACGTGTCAGTGATCGCATTACCACTCAGGTTGCTCATTCGTTTCGTCTTCTCACTTTAGCTAGCTAACGGAGGTTTCCGATGAGCCATTGCCCAGGTCATACTGCGTGGAAGTAGTGAGTTGCTTGGAGTGCCCAATGAAGGAATCATTTCTGGCCACTCCCAAGTGAATGGCTATCAGAAACTTTCTAATTTAACATGAGGATGTCGCTGAATTCGCCAATCGCCTTTCGCTGCCAAATTCGTTGACGAAACTTAACCAACGATTTTACCAGTCCAACGAGGCGTAACACATCGTTGGTGATTCCGAGGCCTCTATTTCACCTCCTCTAATCGACATGCAACTTCACTGGTCATAATTAGACAATGGTTTCGATAGAAAAAAGTTACCCGTTTTTTTAAATTAAATTATTAGTTTTTATTTTAAATATTTTTTTTTTTATTTTAAACATAAATAGTAATTCATTAATAGAACATATACATATATGTAATTCATAAATAACATTTTTGAGTTCAGGTTTCTTTGATATTAATGTTATTAATCTGGCTGGCTGTCGGTAGTTTTGTTTTTATTTGAAACGGTTTTCAAGTAGCGCTTCTTTTGCAATTGGATACCTTTCGTAGCTGTTCTTGGGCCATACCCATTGTATCATTTGACGGAATTGAGCCTGAAAATTGATATGGTTAGATTTACAATAAATACACAAATAAAAAAATATCTATACATTACCTAGAAGGGCACTATAAAAGCCTTAAAGATGTTTAAGGCATTTCTTTCCTTGCGCTCCGTCAATATTCTGTATCCAAATTTAGAAAATTTTCTTTGTTTTTGAATTTCTTCAAATATTTGTCCTTTTGATTTTTCTTTAGCCGCTGTAAATGTCTTTTGCTTATCATTTTTATTTACTTACCTTTTTCTGAATAATTAAGTTTTTTTATACGCTGCAAAAATTAACTAGAGGTCAGAAAGCACCCGTCTTCAACAAATTTTGTCACACAACTGACATGATTTTGATTACGCGCACAAGCAACGGACTAATTTACATTTGTTTTTGTAGAAATTCTAAGCATAAGAGCTCTCGTTGCCCATTAACACTCAAACAAATAGACGAAGTGGTTCGACTCTGCATTACCATGTGCTAAAGAATTTTACAACCATTAAAGAGACCCGAAATGACTGGCGAAAAGGGGGTAATAACCACCGACCATACTGTAGGAAACATCACTACGGGTTAGTGGATTTCCAGCACTTAAAGACAGATAAATTGGTTGGCGAAGTAGAGGCGAGAACCCGCAGCTGTACTGAAGGGTACTTTATGTAACTTTATTTAAACATAGTTGGAATTTCTATAGTCAGATACAATAATATCATCAAAATACTGCTCGTGCATTGAAATATTTAACGAAGAGAGTAAGAGAGAGAGCAGAGAACGAGGCGCTTCACTTGTTTTCTTTGTTGGCATTCCACTCCGTGAGTAAATTTTCTTCTCTACGTAAAATTCTATACTCTTTGCTCTTCACTCGAGTGCTAACAGACAAAACCAGTGAAGCCTTAATCATTCTTCACTCTTTCTTTGTTCCACTCCGTGAGTAAAGTTTCTTCTCTACGTAAAATTCTATACTCTTTGCTCTTCACTCGAGTGCTAACAGACAAAACCAGTGAAGCCTTAATCATTCTCTGCTCTCTCTCTCTCTCTCTCTCTATGTGTGTTAAAAGTTTGAAATAATCAGATATAACGCTAGAGGGAAATGCGTTTGAGTAGATCATTACGACTTTCTGGTTTTCTTTTACGAGGGTTGCCAAATTGTGCACAACTTCTGGTCGTCTACTTCTTGATCGTTTTTGTATACTTCTTGATCGTCTATTCACTCAATTCGCTCAAACGCATTTATCTTGATTATTTCATACCTTTTGCATAGTTTATGTAATTTTACTTCGACATGGTTGGAATTTGTATAGTTATACACAATAACACTATCAAAAAGCTGCTCGTGTATTGAAATATTTAATGAAGAGAGTAAGAGAGAGCAGAGAGTCGTACTGCTTCACTCGATTTGTTTGTTGTCATTTGAGTCAAGAGAAATTTCCACAAGATGGCAATGGCTGTTTCCGTGCGACCATTTTTAACTGGGATACGACAAAAAGCACTCAAAATCATTTTTATGTAGATTATGTTGTATGAGTTTGAAAATAAAATATAGATAATAGAATGGCATATCGCTTTTGACATTTTTTGACAATACAAAAGGCAACAAATATGGTTAAATAGTTTTTTCAATAGTTTTTGTTTCCAGGAAAATTTTCCCATCTCCACCATTTATGCGTCATCTATAAAATTCCCCTTAACTTTCAAATCCACCACATATATTTCACCGTTTAGGCTGTGGGCTAGGGTGTTTCATTTTTTCCAAAGATGTATTTTTCATATGACTTTGCTTACGCCCCGAGTCTCGGTAATTCAATTCAATTCAATTCAAAAAATATTTATTAATCCAAATAATACAATTGAATCTTACAAAGACATGATACAAAATTGTGAGTTTTATCATTTTGATATTTCAGCAACTGAAACTTAGTATATGTATATTTACATTTGATGGAATTTTTCTTTATATTTTGATTTGTTTTTATTTATTATGTTTTTAAGGCAAAAGGATCAAAAACCTTATCTGATATACTTAAAGCTAGGATTCAAACATAGGGTACAAAATATTAATGATATGGTCATTATTTATTAAAATAATTTTCTATTTATTAATATTATGGGTTTGGTAAATTTCTGGGGTTTAGTTATGATAGTTGGTTACACTCTCTTAGAATCTCATAAGGAGAGTCTGCAACTTTTTGAAAATAGTTTGCATTCAACCGATTTATGAAATCGCCGATGAGTTCATATCCAGTCTCTTCGTGAAGCATTATTGTGGGGTAACGCCAGTGTTTTCTATTTATCAACTTAAGACATTTGTTTTGGATGATTTGTAGTCGTTTGGTGTGAGACTTTGCTGCTTTATACCATATTGGCGATGCGTATGATATTATTGGTCGAATAATACATTTGTATAATAGGTTCTTATTGTGGTGTGTAAAATTTATACATACCAAATTTTAAGAAGATTGGACGACATTTAGAGGTTGCACATAATGATCACTTTTATCTCAAAATAAAGAAATTTCTAATATTAAAGTACTTTGTTCGATTTTAAAAAGGCGGCCGTTAGATTTTTTTTTGTTTTTGCTTGCCAACACACATAATATAAGCATGAAGAACGAAAGTTGAGTGTGTCATACTAATGCATGTAATATAATATAATTTGGTGATTTCCCCTTTTCTTTATTGTACCAAGTAGAAGCAACAAAAGACAAATATGCAAGACTTATACAATGTTTAGTTTCAAATTGACACGTTTTTTCTTAACTGAACTCTAAAATGGGAACAAAGAGAGGAATTTGGCTGTTAGAAAAGGTTCCCACTGGTGAGATTTTAGGACCTCGTCTGCCCTCAAAAGAACAAGTACTTTTGGTTTTTATTTACCACCACAAGGAATTGAAAGAAACACTTTCGCTTGCTGCTAAGGCCACCAGTGCTAAAGTCCAAGATGTGTGGAGGAAGGCAAATATTCCTGTTAAAACCGAAGAGAATATACGTGCTGGTGTACAAAAGTTATATAAAGAATACCAAAATCTGGGGAAAGAGAAATCGAGAAACACAGATAAAGCAGTAATGAAACGACAAATATGGAAAAATGATCTGGTCGAACTATTTGATATTTCCCGGCAAAATGTAATGGAAATGAGTAGCGTTTTACAAGAAGACAAAGACTTTCGTAGATCACAAAGAGAAGATCGTATGAGTTCATCAATGAATGGGGTAGACAAAGTTTTCACTTCGAAAATAAGAAACAAATGTACAAAAGAAGACAAACGTAACTCATATAAGAATAAACACTACGTATCTATTGCCAAAAGCAATAAGGCAGTTATTCTTGAAGACTCGTCTGAATCATCATCAGGGCCTAGTGATGAAGAAGTGGAGTTTCTACTTCCAAAAACAAAAAAGTCTCGTTCAAGTCATAGATTGAAACCTGTTGATCAAACAGTCACTTCTACTTGGGACAGAGAACAGCTTTCTAATCGACAAGCAAGTACTTCGTTTATAGCAACTGCAAAGAGCCTTTGCCACGATGTTTCAAAGATATGTGTATCTCCAGCTTCTGTTTACCGAGCTCGGGCAAATAATATGAGTAAAATGGCCAAAAAAAATCGAAGATTCCATTTTTAAAAATCCTCCCCATTTGGTCTTGCATTGGGATAGTAAGCTGTTGCCTTAAGTTGTCCAAGGTAATGTCAAAACTTTGGAAGATAGAGTTGCAGTTTTGGTGACTGGAAAAGATTTTGAGCACATGCTTGGCGTACCTGTTGCCCTAAAAGCCACAGGTGAACAGATGGCTGAAGTAATTCTTCGGGAAGTGGACCGATTTGGGTTACGTGATAATATTATCGGCATATCTTTTGATACTACAGCATCTAATACTGGGTTGACACGAGGAGCATGTGCCAGAATTGAAACGGAGTTTGGTCGAAAATTGCTGTGGCTGGCTTGCCGTCATCACACCCATGAACTCATATTGAAAGGAGTGCTTGATGAGTGCAACATGCCATCACAAGGTCCAAACATTTCTATTTTTCAAAAGTTCCAAAGCATGTGGACTTCATTAGATAAGAACGTTTATACGACAATGCTAGATGAAGAAAATATCGTTGAAAGCTGTATCGAAGAACAACGTCTGCGTATGGTAAACTACATTCAGGATGTCCTAAGAGAGGGGAATCATCCAAGAGAAGACTACAAGGAGTCATTGCAACTATCTCTCCTATACCTAGGAGGTTGGTCCACAAACGCCTTTAGTTTCATGATCCCAGGAGCTTTGCATCACGCAAGATGGATGGAAAAAGCAATATATGCACTTAAGATTGTACTCTTCAGTAAACAGTTTAATATTCCCCAACAAGAATTACAGGGAATGAAACGTGTTGCATATTTTGTAAGCCTTATATATGTTCGTTTTTGGCATGAGGCAACTGTAAGTAGATGGGCTCCAAAGAATGATTTAGATATGCTACAGCTTCTAAGCACTTCTCCGGATTCCCAAGTAAAAAAAAGCCCTCACAGTTGCTAAAAGGCATCTCTGGTATCTATCGGAAACAAACGTCGGTCTATCTTTTTTTGACGAACGTATTCCTCAATCTGAGAAAGAAAATGTGATAAGAAATTTGGAAACAGAACATGGAAATAAAAATGAAACGAAACGTTTAGTGGGTAAAAACGTAGAATTTGAAGGAAAAAGCTTGAGCTAATTCATAACCAATAAAACAAAGACCTTCTTCAACATTTTTGGGATCCATGACGCCAAAGAATACTTCAGTGATACTCTTAGGACCCATGTGAACACTCTTAACGTTGTAAATGATACAGCAGAAAGAGGAATTGCTACGATAAAAAAGTTTAACCAATCGGTAAGGGACGAGCAACAAAAACAATTCTTATTGAGGGTAGTCGAACACTACAGAAAAGTCATCACCAAGCGAACAAAAGAAGATATTATTTTAAAATTGTTATTTCTATTACTTTGTTTAATAAAAGTAATTGATATTGAAAAATCGTATGTTTGGTTTATTTCTACAAATATGGTCAAAGTGTGCAAACCCTAAATGTCATCCAATCTTCTTAAAATTTGGTATGTATAACTTTTATATTACCGTGACTCGGGGCGTAAGCAAAGTCATATGAAAAATACATCTTTGGAAAAAATGAAACACCCTACTGTGGGCGGATCGAACTCTTTTAGTTCGTGGTAAAATTGGGTGAATAAATTTTGGTATGGTAGATACAATTTTGTCATTTTGCTGTGCGGATTCATGTGATGAAATTTTGACAGATTATTAACAAATTTTTGACATTCAGTCGCCGTACAACACAGGACAAGTCAGTGAGTGGTGGCGTTGAAATGAAAAAATAAATAAATCAAAAATATGTTGCACTTATTTTTGCGGCTTTGGAAGAATTGGTAAAGTTGCAGTTCAGCCAAAGGACGTTTTTGTTAATATTCCGCGTAAACGACAAAACCAAAACATATAAAGCATGTGTGTCCCTGTTTAGCAAGATGTATTCGATAAGGTGGTGGGAGCAGCAGATGTTGATGTTGTATAACAAACTTTGGGTTTAATATGACCTGATGAAAATGAAAATAAAACTCTAAAAATTGTATATATTTATATTTTTCATTTTAAACAATGCAAACACAATTGTTTAAACAACATTTGATAATTTTCGTTGGCCAAATGAATGAAACAAAACCAATCAGCATTGATGATGCTATCACCATCCAAATACATCTTGTGGTTAATCAAATGTCATAATTGGGTTCGTTGTCAAAATTTATAGTAGCCCTGGGGCTAGTATAATTTTTGACACTAGAAATTCACCACGCAAACTTCAAAATTTTGTGCGGTGCAAAATATTTGAACCAATCCGCCCACAGCCTTATGGCCAGTTTTTGTGGCCGTCGGTGGTGCAATGGGTAGTGTGCGCGCCTCTTGTACATGAGATCCTGGGTTCAATCCCTGCTCTGACCACCTTAAAAAAATTTTCTTTCGGCGGCGGTCGCCTCGCATAGTGACGGCGACACTATCGAGTATTTAGCCATGAAAAAGCTTCTCAAAATACCGTTCGGAATCGGTGTAAAAACTGTAGGTCCCAATCAGTGAGTGAAAAATTAGAAAGCGCACAGCTCACTGGTTGTGAGAAGCTCTCTCCAATCCCTTCATGGGATGTAATGGGAAACGGTTTTTTTTTTTTTTTTTAGTTAACTATCAGATTACTTAATCTTAATTCTAAGTTAATTAGAAGTTAACTTTGCATTTTGTTTTTCAGTGGTGAGTTAATGTAAGTCGCAATATTGTCAACTAATATGGCAACCCTTGTATTCTTATTGGAAAAAACGTGTGTTTTGGGATAAATACCAAAACAATAAAGGGGAACAAACAAAATGGAAGTATTTGAAATAAGAAATAGATGCATAAAATAGAAGTCATTTTAACAAAAATGTGAAAAAACTATATAGGCGCAACAATTTAACAATCTAGACTCAACGTATGTGTACAAATATGCAAATCTGAAACATCTATTTTATACAATCTTCATTTCTCGCTTTGACAGTCAGTAATTTGATTGTCAAAATAATATGGTTCTGACTATAAGTTAACCAACCAACATTGGGTGGTTAAATCATACTTAAACAATGACTAAAAAACACAAATCGATGTTTAACCACAATTTAACTAAGAAACGAAGGTCACCACTGACTGAAAAACTGGCCATCTTTGGCAGACAGTAACTTCATAGAGTATATACACCTAGAGGTGCCATCTGTCCAACCTGACGTTTCACACTCTTCGTGGTAAGGTCGGCGTGATAGAAAGATAATAAATTGACTTCCATCAGGAGGAGTTACAAGAACTGTTGACTTAAATTTGGCATATTTTTTTGGTGGAGAACTATGAAATTTAAACGTGTTTTGGACTTTATTGTTAACTTTTATTGTTAGTATACATTTATGATGTATTTAACATACAAAACGAAATGCCGTTTTTGTTTTCTTGTTGGTTGTTTTGAACTAATGGTTCTATCTGCCATTATTAAAACAGTACTATTCAACATGCATCGTCCATATGGAACCAAGCCTAATGTAAATATGCTGAGAGAATTGGTAACTCTAGGTATGCTTACTCTATGGTAACTTAAATTTGATTGTATTAGTAGAATTTTTTGAATATATTGAGTTTTTCGAACTTGCACTGGGATATTTAAAAAATAAAATTGGAGATTGGAGAGAGCATCCACAACTATTGAGCTGTGTGCTTTCTAGTTTTGTACTCATTGATTGGGACCTACAGTTTTGCACCGGTTCCGAACGGTATTTTGAAAAGCTTTTTCATGGCAATATACTCGATAGTGTCGCCATCACTACGCGAGGTGAATTTAAGGTAGTCAGCAGGAATCGAATCCACGATCTCATGTACAAGAGCCGCGCACACAAGCCATTGCAACACCGATGGCACAAATGTATTCTCCACCAAAACGACATGAAAAATGTAAGTTAACAGTTCTTGTAACTCCACCTGGCGTAAGTCGAACATCTCAGTATCACACCGAAATGCAATGTTAGATGAGAGTCATTTTGCTCTCTATATATGTTTACTCTATGAAGCAAAGCCTTTTGTGCTGTTGCTATTTAGAAGGCAGCAATTGAAACACTATTTCAAAGCCTTTTGAATCAATTCAGTTCCAAACAGATAGATGTTTCTGATTACCCAGCAAACTTTCACGCCAAGTATCTGACCATAGTGATGTGATATAGAAAAACGATAAACGGCATTGGAGTAAGCGTATCAACCCCAAACGGGATGACTTGGTTGAATTTTTGGCCACTCAAAATTATTCAAATTGCAGGCATTAACTCTGAATAGTAACTTTTTTCTTTTGATGCCGCAGGATATTTATAATAATATATGTATTAAGCAATTCTATACTAATTAATCGATTTACAATACCACCATTATTAAATTTCCGACTTATAGGAAACAGTTTATTTATTTGTAATACATTGTTTTAGTATCTAGTATTTATAATTGCATTACCTCAAACTATCCATTAAATCAATTACTAATATAATAATAAACTGACGATTTGTTGACACAATCACATTTCAAAAGAACCAAAAATAACCAACCCCTTTCCGCAGGTATTTTAGTAGTTATATCGAATGGGTGGAACTGTATGAAATTGCGCTGAGGTGTAAAACTTCAATGAGCGGTTAAGCAATCACCAAGGATACGACAATTCAATACTACCCCACTACTACTGAATTATACATAGCAAATATGAATGTATTTGCATTAGAGGGCCTCACCACAAGAAGTTGTAAATGTGTCACTCTATTTTTTTTTTTTTAATGAAATTGCTTTGGGTTTTGTGATAACAAAACTCAGCTTCCATCGTTGTCTTGTGTGAATTTTATTATTCTGTCAGTCTTATTAAAACTTATACAGGATGGCTGATGAATGTTACTCCATTTAAATGGATTTTAAATGCCCGATGTTGGTCATTTAATATGTGAGCTTTTAAATGACGACCTAAGAAACTTATATAACATGTTTGTAAATTCATATAAATAATTTTTTCTTTATTAATTTGAAAAATAACACAATTTTGTTAAATAACACCGTGCGATACGACTTTCCTCCTAAGAAGAAAACGAAATTATGGGCCTCAGTTTGACCATTTCCAGGAATTGTAAAATTCCAAGGAAATCCATTTTAAAATAATTTTCTTGACATGTGTGACAATGCGAATGCTATTGTATTACATGAAAATTTTCATTTAATTTTTCAAGGGCCAAGGATGCGAAAGTTTTGCATCGAAAAATCTGAAAAAAAATTATTTTAAAGAGCTGGAACCATAAAATTTTTTCGAAAATTTCAGCCTTCTACCATTAAAAGGTTAGCAATAAGAATTATTGCAAATATTTCTATATTCAAGATTTATATATATTTCTTTAAGCTGTACATTTTGAATAATTTTTATTGTTAAACTATTATTGATAGAAGCCTCAACTTGTGGCACAAGATGTAACGGTTCCAGCATTTTACCAAAACTTTTTTTGGAACGAAGTTCCTTGTCGCACATTGCGGGATGGGGGCTAAATGTAAAAAAAATAAACAAATTTTTTTAACGCTATTATGCACAACCCAGTATTATCAACTATATCAACTATATTGCTTTGGTTTGTGTCTAGACTAACTTATGTTGGGAAATTTCTTGATTAATGGGAGGTTTTCTAGGTGGAGCCTGTAACAAATATTTAGTACATACGTATTGTAGTTTAGACCCCAATAAAAGTAAATTTAGAAACGCCAAAGTGAAATGAGTTTAAAAACAGAACATTTTCTTAAATAAATGCGTTTTCTCAAAAAAAGTTAATTTTTTCAAAAAAAAATACCTATTCATAGTCTTAAACAAAGTACATTTTCTTAAAAAAATACCTTATCTTAAAGAAGTACCTTTGCTTAAAAATAGTAAATTTTCTTACAAAAAGTTCCTTTTCTTAAAAAAATTAATTTGTTTCTTAAAAACCTTCCTTTTCTTTAAAGAGTACCATTTTTGTGAAACAAAATAACTTTTCTTGAGATAAGTACCAACTCTTAAAAATGTATATTTTCCTGAAAAAAGAACCAATTCTAAACAAAAAATCCCATTTCTTAAAAAAACCTTTTCTTCAAAAAATATACCTTCTCTTAAAAAAATAAATTTTTTTACAAAAATTCTTTATCTTAAAAATAAAATAATACCTTTTCTTCTTCTTTTCTTGGGATAAGTAGCCTTTCTTAAAATAAGTAAATTTTCTAAAAAAATAACCTTTTCCTAAAAAGAGCACCACTTCTTTAAATAGTACCTGAACTTAAAAAAGTACTTCTTTGTAAAAAAAAATGTATACTCTTATGGCGTTTTCTTACAAAAAGTACCTTTTCTTAAAAAACATTAGCTTTTAATAAAAGAAGTACCTCTCCTTAAAAAATTTCCTTTTCGGGAAAATATAATACATATTCTTACATAAAGGACCTAAAAATATACTTTTTTTTATAAAAAAAAACATTCTATAACAAAAAATATGTTCTTAAAAAAATCATTTTACAAAAAGTACATTTTCTTAAAGATTCATTTAAATTGTCGTATTTTTCAACGGGGGCCTTCGGCGTGTTGGAACTAAGTAGTACATAATATTTATATCGTATATATAGAAAGTAACCCCGACATCTCATGTAATTTTCAGAGTTTGCGATGGGAAAACTCCAAACGAATGAGAAAGTCTGCTGCGTTCACTTTGCTTGTTATTTAAAATTTAACAGGAAAAATTTAAATCCTTATTCAGAATTCCGGTAGTGAGTGTCTGCTGATATTCATTTCAGCACATAAACTACTTGTCGAATACTGGAATTGACTTGTGTTACAACAGCTTCAACAGCAATAGTTTTCTGCGTCCGAACTGAAGAACCTCCATGATATGTCCAGCTTGTGATTGTCCCACGATCGGCAAAATTATTTACGAGAGTCATTGCAGTCCATATCCTCGGAGGGGTGCCACCAAACTTTCGCCTAAACTCTCTTTGGACCGAAATGACAACAGTCTCCAATATGTGATAGTGGCACACAGACCAAATTCTTGTTTCATCATCTTACTTACTTACTTACTTTTCCGGTCTCGAACAACTCCCAGGGGTCAGGGACCTTACAAAACGAAGATAACATATTTTGCCAACCAGTTCGATCTTTTGCCTTATCTCTCCAGTTGGTAATACCAAGAGTACGCAGTGATTCGTCAACCTGATCCCTCCAGTGGAGTCTTGATCGTCCTACTTTTTGTCTTCCCTCGAGTTCGGTTTCTAAAAACCTTCGCGCTGGTTCGTCTTCATCCATTCTACTGACATGGCCTAGCCAGCGCAGTCGCGTTATTTTGATCCGCTTAACTATGTCAATGTCAGGATAAAGCTCATACAGCTCATGGTTCATGGGTCGTCGATACTCGCCATTGTGCACTATAGGGCCATACATTTTTCGGAGTATTTTTCTCTCGAAGACTCCTACAGATGTTTCCTCTGCTTGCGATAAGACCCAGGATTCTGCGCCATAAAGCAAAACAGGTTGTATGGGAGTCTGGTATAGTTGGGCTTTTGTTACTCGAGAGAGGATCCTATCTCTAAAGTGCTTGCTTAGCCCAAAATTACATCTATTTGCAAGCACAATACTCGGCTTGATCTCCAGGCTGACGTTGTTGTATTTGTTTACGGCGGATCCGAGGTTTATAAATCCGTCCACTACCTCGAAAGTATAACGGTTATCAACGTTCACGCTTTGGTCTTATCGCGTGGAGGCCCTGCCCATTGAAACCATTAATTTTGTCTTGTCCTCATTTACCGTCAGACCCACTTTTGCTGACTCCTTCTCAATCCTCGAAAACACCGCAGTAACTTCTCTAATTGTGCGCCCAATGATATCGATATCATCAGCATACGCGAGCAGCATGTGACTTTTGTTGCTGATGGTTTCATTCACGTTGACTACAGCTTTTCTCATAATGATCTCCATTAAGATGTTAAAGAGATCGCACGATAGGGTTTTGGCTTGCCTGAAGCCTCGCTTAGTTTCGATAGGTTCAGTAAGATCCTTACCAATTTTCACTGCGGATTTGGTGTTTGTCAACGTCATCCTAAAAAGGCGTATGAGTTTTGCAGGAATCCTGTATCGGTCTATCGAAGGCCGCCGTATAATCGATAACTAGATGGTAGGTGTCGATTTGTTTTTCGTTGGTCTTCGCCAGGTTTTGGCGTAGCGTTCATCATCCTAACCGTTTATTTTCCCAAATTAGAAGAATTTTTAATGAAGAATGTTTCATAAATACTATGAAGAATATTTTGCCAGCGTGCAGTTTAAACCGACTCCCAATAAATTTTCGGAAGATTTTGCATTGTCGTTTCAGTCTAAATACCATGACATAATGTCCTAGGCATTACTTTGATTTTCGATGAGCTAAATCTAACAGCATTCTCTTCCACTCGAAGTGTGTCGGGCAGTAAACGTAAAAGATGCAAACAGAAATGTAAACCTGATCTCACAACCAATATTAATTTTTTGATAAATTTAAAAAAAAATGAGCTGGGAGATTTCCTGAGGTTCACTTCACTCTCGACCTAGACCATCCGATTAAGTCAGCAAACAAGCGCGTTTTATTTTTTGGCAGATCGTTGGACTACATAGTAGTGGTGAGTCAGGGCCTTAGGTGAGGTAATTGTCACAGATAGAATGAAAGGTGGTCAGAGCAGGGATTGAATCCACATTCATATGCTCCATTCAGTCGGCGAACTTAATTTATATAATTCCCAATTTTGCACCTTTCTGACAAATTTACAACCAAAATATTTAAATAAAACACCCTAATTCGGCAGATTTTTGAATTTTTTTTGGAGAACTTCATAAAAACTTAATAAGTCGAGTCACCCTATTGTTCATATGGAAAGCTAAGGTCTAATGAAATCAAACACGACATAGGTGAGTGTATTGTCTAAACTTTGGATATTGGAATGCACAGTGGTACGTTTCATTTAAAAACTCTTAACTTTATTATTTCATTGAAGAAATTTTTGAAATTTGGTACGTAGGGACAGAATAATATATCAGATTCCTCCTCGAAAAATGGGAGTGATTCGATTTAGGGCCGGTAACTAATATGTTTTGAATTATTTGTTATATCGTCTATATTATGGGTGAACCCACGAGAGTTGTTTTTATGAAAATGAGTTTTAGATGGCAAATTTTGTGGAATGATGTATGGCATTGATGGTATTAATTTTTAGCGAACACAATAATCAAATAATAATGACAAACAGATCAGGGACGTGCGGTGAGGTTTTGAACGAGGTGTTCTCCAATTTTTTTTATTTCTAAATTGCGTCTATACTTAGTTTATATCCAGGACCACGACGAGGACGTGATAGACAACGATCCCATTTTTGTTTTGAAGTTTTTTTGGTTTTTAAGTTTTTTTGTATTTTTTTTGTATTTTTGTTTTTTAAGTTTATTTTTGTATTTTTTTTTTAAATATACATATATTTTTTTATTTTTTGTATATGTACTTTTTACATAAAAAATAACTTATTTTAATATTAATTCAATACGTCATTTGTTTATTAGTTTCGATGTCCGCGTCATAGAATGATTTTTGGTTTTATATTTTTAAGAAAATATTTTATAATTAAAATTCTACTCATATTTTCATGTTTTTCTATTCAGATTTTTCTATTTCATATTTTTCTATATCCTATATATTTTATATATTTGAAAATCTAATATTTTTTTTTATTTATAATAATATTATTTTAGAAATATTTTTTATTTATAATAATATTATTATGCGTAAAAATTATTTTAAATTTACAAATATAACAAATATATAAAAAATAGAAAAATATGAAATACAATAACAATAATTATAATTATAAAATATTTTCTTAAAAATATAACACCAAAACTTATTATCATATAAACTTTAATAAACAAACGACGTATTGAATTAATACTAAACTAAATTTTTTTTTATTTAAAATTTTTATTTATACGTCAGCTCAATACGTCGAGTTTTTTGTATAAAAATTTCGATGACCTGGTCATAGAAAATATTTTTTGTTTTTATATTTTTTAAAAAAGCCTTTTCAATTGAAATTAATGCCAATTCAGATAATCTTTCTTCGTGCATTTGATTTCTTGAATAAGTTTTTATTCTCTTAAGCGCAGAAAAGGACCTTTCCACTGAACTAGTTGATATTGGAATTGTTAGAGTTAGGGAACTTAAATTAAATATCTCAGAAAATGTGTCCTTCAAATCCAAATTTAATAAAATCCCAGGTATTTCGTTTATAGAAATTTGATTGAAGTGTGCATTTGAGTAAAAAAACTGTTAGTTCATTTTTAAGTTTTACAATATCAAAAATGATCCATATAATTGTTTTAGGCTTTCAAAAGCTTCAATTGGAAATATTTTTTGATACTGATTAAACTTCTTTGAATTTAGTAACTCGAAAAATTTCAAATTTTTTAAAGATTTAAACCTGGTATCCATTTGAGTGTGCAATGTGTCGATTATTTTGTGAAATACATGTTTATATCGCAATTCAAATGATTCCAAATCTTCTCCTCGCTTGGGAATTGCAGAAACAATATATTTTGCAGTATTAAATACATAATTAAACTTAGATCTAGTATCTATTATATGTTTTTTTGTTATTTCAATATGTTCACAGCAATATTGAATATCCAATGACTTTTTTTGAAGAATATCGAATAATATATCCGTGAACGAAAAAATTTCATTAAAAGTTTTTAACATAAAAACTGTGTTGAAATTATTTAAAAATTGAAAGAAGCCTCTTGCCTGAATTGCGTCCGCGCCCCAAGTATCTGGATCATCAACCATTTCTTCAAATAATATCATAAGATCAGAATGGTATGAATGTATGTACTATATTTACTAGCCGAGACGAATAATTCCATCTCGTTGTGGTAATAGCGGGAAGCCTTCTTTTTACCACCTGATCAAAAAAATATGTTCTCTTAGTAGATTGGGAGAGAAATGCTGATAATCCAGACAAAGTTGTAAAAAATATTTTGACTTCCTGGAGAAAGTTTACAGATTGTGATAGAACTAGGTTTAAAACATGTGCATTACAGTGAATAAAAATAGCAACTTCTCTCTAACTTTAGCTTGGGTTCCATTCAATTCACTTGACATAACCGCAGCGCCGTCATAGGTCTGAGCTACTAGCTTTTTCCCCCAATTTTTAAGTTCTAATAAGTCTATTATATTTTTAGCGATTGCGTTCGCTGTTCGTTCTCTTGCAAACCCTTTACAATCTACATATCGAAAAACGATAGACAATTGCGATTTTTTTTTAATGTCTGTAGTTTCCTCTAGCATTACCGATATACACGAGGTTTCAGAAATTTCGCTGTCAATATTATTTAAAATAACGGTAGCAACACCGCAAATTAAATCGTTTTGTATGTGGTTAGAAGTGCCCTTAAACACGGAGCAGAAGATAAGTGACCATTTAATTTACTGTCGTATTTACCAATTTAATTTAAAAGTTCAATGTAATTTCCCATTTTATCTGAATTTTCCGATTCGTCGTTGCCTCTAAAAGCTAGTTCTTGAGAACCAAGATAAACTGTATCAATTAGTCGTTCTAATACTAGTCGATTTTCTGACACCACCTGCTCATTGTGCCTTGATACAGAAATCCGTTTTTGTTCGTCGAGTAATAAGTCAACGCGAATATTTCCGAATGTTTTGAAATTAATGCTGGTATTAATATGAAGTTGAGTCATCTGCTGTTTTACCGTTGCAGCAGTTAAGTGGTTTAAATCATTGTAACCTGTGGTCCAAACAGATTTTTCATTGTTACCTGCAAAAAGCAAACAAGGCCAACAAAATATCTTGTTAATTACAGGGCAACCGCATAGCCAAGATTTTTCCTTATAATTAGAAATCTGAAAATGCCTAGTATATGATTTATTTTTCCTATTTACTAGAGAAGTTAGATTTGGAAGTTCTGGAATAGGTCTTCCACTTTTAAGAACTTAATGTTTTTCTTCAGGGTTTAATTTTGAAAAGGGCTTATTTATTAAACTCTCAATGGTGTATCCACAAATCATTTTTCATTCCGGCCGCTTTTATCGAAGGATAAACATAAAATGATTTGATTTTAAATTTAGACAAACTACAAAGATCTCAATAAACAACAGAACCACACAACTCAAACCAACAAGTATCAAATGTATCAAACCATTTGAGTTACGCGGCCTGGCTGTAAGTTTTGTTCTTCATGCGTTGGCGCACATTCCATATTAATATGTAAGTATATTTGTGGACTTTTGACAAAATAACCTCTTTCTAAAACAGCAAGTTTAAAGGGGAGCGAAAACGCTTTTAATTGCTAAAAATTTAATATTAAAATGGAAATCGACACTATTTCTAATTTTAGCCAGTTATTTTTTAAAAATAGCTGTGAGGTATTTATAAACCGTTTGCCGGTGTTTTTTAAAAATGTAATTTTCGAATAAACCGAAAACCGGATATTAGATGTCGGTTAACCGGTTTAAACTCAATTTGTGTTAAATGTTCTTACAAACTTTTAATAACACTGTGCAAGTTTTTGAAAACAATTTTGGGAAACATATGTAGACTCGACGGATTCACACTAATACTATTATAATGATTATAATGATAGTTTCATACAGAATATTTTTTCTAATTCTTACTCAGAGGCTGCGATTTAGAGCTCATTTTTTGAGACACGTTTATACATATGACACTATTACTCGAGAACGCCTCATCCGATTTTGTTTAAACAAATTTAGAAAAATTAACAATTACAATACCTTTAATCTATACCTATACTATTTCCCAAGGTAAGCAACAGTTTTGCAGTTATGCATAAATTTATGAAGACACAATAATAATTTTGTGCTTAAAAAATTAAATTTGTGTATGGAAAACTTTTTATAAAACCATCATTATAGGGGGGAAAACTAATGATGCAGTTCGATTCGTAGGACTCACGTTAGTGTACTGATGCACAGTGTTTTATGTTGTTGAATTAAGTAACACGACATCTATTTTGAAATATAATAATAATAAGATTTTAAACAGTTTTTAATTTCGCAATGATTTCATCATTCGAATAACAATTAAAGAATTAAAATTAGTATATCAAATAATTTTTTACATGATTAAGTTTAATGTCTTACATTAAAAAGGCATTCCAAAATGGAATATGATTTACATGGTAATTTAAAAATATAAGGTTATTGTTAAATTTAGGTAAAACTGTGAAATTTTGAGATTGAAGCACCAATAAAATTATTCAATCCATTTCAATAAAAACCAATTCAATTCAATTAAGAAGATAAAAAGAATTAAACGGAATTAGACTAGATTAGAGTGGATTGACTGCACTTGGACTAAATTGATGGAATTGAATTGAATTGAAGGGAATTGAATTGAACTGAATTGAATTGAATTTACTGATGTGGTATTTAAGGGAAAGTTTAAAAATATTAAAATCTGACAAATGCTGCTATATTTTCAGAATAATAACGACTCTTTTTACGGGCAAATAAAACTAGGCAAGAAAATGTTATTTTTTGTTAATTTGTTTTAACAAAAATTTTAATATATTGTTTTTCATACGTTTTTCATTTGCATAAAACCGAAAAATAACCGAAATCAAAACCGAAAATTAACCGGTTTTCCCCATTCTTTGAAACCTAAACCCGGTTTTGCGAAAAAGTGAATGCCGGTTTGTTGAACACTCTAATTGCAAAACTCTATAAAACCGAAACTGAACAACGGGTGAAACCAGTTAACCGGAATTTTTGGTCTTAACCCTGTGCCGGTCTTTTAAAAACGCAGTTTTATTATTTAAAATTAAAAATTATGATTTTCAACGTTTTCAAACCTAAATATGATTTTACAATTCGTATTCATACTTTTTAATAAATTTTTGTTGAAATAAATTTGATTTCATGCATTTATTTCATATTTTACATAATTCCATTTGTTTGTTGCTCTTGGTTGTTTTGGTATTTCGCTCAGAACAGATTAGAGGTCCTCATGCAAACTCGAAAGAGCCTCGTAAACTCGTAAACCTCGCAAACTTACGCGGCAAACGTCAAAACAAAGAAATTTCCCATACAAAGCGACTTGCACAAAAGTGGAAAGTCTTCCAGTCAGATTTGCTGCGCACACGTGGGATGGAGAAACGTGCAAACTTTTGACATTTCGTTGCCAGCTGACTAGGATGGATAAATAAGGCGATAGCACTAGAACAGTAGAAAAAGTACACCGACATAATACATGCAATTGCTACTGCTACCACCTTATGTATCCATCTTGGTCAGCTGATATAGTACGCTGAGCAACTTTACTTGGTGCCTCATGCAACGGTGCGAGGGAAACTTGCGCTGAGCAAAAGTTCTCGGCTTTCACGTTTGCATGAATGATGCTATTGTTTTCCAATAAGAATTAGCGGTAACATATGACGGGTTACATTAACTCCCCACTGACAAACAAAATGCAAAGTTAATCTCTAATTAACTTTTAATTACGATCATGTAATCGGATAGTTAACTACCCACATAAAAAGTGTAAAGTAATGTCAGATGTTCTTATGGCACAATCTGTAGTAGTCCAAACATGGCATTATCTCTCTATGTAAAGCACCGTCTTCCGTTCCTGCGAAATTTTCGTAAAAATGTACCTTGCAAATATGTCATGAATTTTTGCTTTTCGCTCTTCATTTTATTTGTAATTCATGTATGGTGTCACCAGGGGGTTTCGATGGCACAGCTGCTCGACCTCCTAGCTGCAAATTTGATAGAGGATAGCATTTCAAACAAAATGAGCGATAGGCGTATTGAAAAAAACCGACTTTAAATTTGATTCTATTGGCAGTTATGATTTTTAAAATAACTTTATATGTAATAAATTAGTTTTAATTTGAAGAACACAACAATTTTCATACATTTTTTTTGTATTACGTCAAAAATGTTGTTAGCCCAGTGACTTGCGACGAGAAGTTGATGGAACTGAAACACACATCGTCGGTTGATTATTATTTCGTCGTATATGCCAGTTATGTTTTCGAGTTGATATTAGCGGCATTCATTCAAACTTGAAAGCCGAGAATTTTTGCTCAGCGCAAGTTTCCCTCGCACCGTTGCATGAGGCCCCAAGTATAGTTGCTCAGCGTATTTGTGCTCAAAACCATATCAGGTGACAAAGAAGGATACATAAGGTGGTAGCAGTAGCAATTGCATGTATTATGTCTGTGTACTTTTTCTATTGTTCTAGAAATCAAATCTGACTTGAAGACTTTCCACTTTTGTGCAAGTCGCTTTGTAAGGGAAATTTCTTTGTTTTGACGTTTACAGCGTAAGTTTGCGAGGTTTACTAGGCTTTTTCGAGTTTGCATGAGTCTACAGGGTTTTGTGCGTTCTCTTTCCGAATCTGTTGTCAGATTTTCCATATAACTTACCATTACTGTGATGTTTACTTCAATTTGTTTGTATATCCTAGGGTACCCATTTAATCGGGTTTTTTGATTAATCGGTTAATCGTTAATCGTAAATTTCAATCTGACAATTAACCGAACAAAACGCAATCAAATTATTCGATTATTCGTATAAAATAAAACAAAAAAAATTAAAACAGTGTTCCAACATTTTACTAGGCAAATTTATTAAAAGAAAACAAAACGTAGCAAAAGCAATGAAGTGTATGTAGGTTAGGGTGATGACTTTAATACAACCTCGTTTCCCTGTATCATATTTAGATGAGTTTTAATTTAAGATTAGATAAAATGTTACATATAAGGTGATTCGATAAAAAAAACCTCACGCACAAAATGATTTTAAAATTTTTATTTATCAGCATTTTCGGCAATTTTTTGAAGTCACTGTAAGCAGATATATAATTGAACACAAGCTTTAGAGCCACATATATGTAACATTACATAGGATAATCAAACACACAAAGAAGTTAAATATTCACGTTATCATTGGAGAGGATGAATCTCAGTGGGAGGTTGTCCTTGTTGGGGCAGGAGTTGTATAAGTCTTGCATAACTTTGATCGCACGCTCACACCACTGGTTGCTTCGCGCAATGTTGATTTTAGATTCATCTGTTTTCCAGTGGGTCTTCAAGCATTTGAGAGCTGTTGGATAGTCATTCAGAGCTACAGATAGTTCTTCAAAATCTTCAGCGCGGAACAATTGACTACTGAACCAATGATCAGCCTATGAGTAAGAAATGAATGAACAGATTTTACGCAACCTGTTCCGGGTTTCAGGCATCAGAATAAACGCAAGAAGAGCTAGAATGGCACGAGAGTTCCAGCGTGCATTGCAGAAGATACGAGTGAGTTGGAAGAGAAACTTCATGTTGTCTCTCTAGCCGCCTGTTTCCTTAATCTCAGTTTTACCATTGCTGAAGGCTGCTTTCAATTGATCATAATTGCTCATCAAATCCTGCACAAAGAAGTTCTCGATGTTTGGTGATTTAGTCGACCATGGAGCTCATCGTCTATCACAACGCGATGAACGCGATCCAGCATATGGTGCTAGCAACTGATGAACTTGGGTTTGGGGTGACCTTTCTCTTCGAACATTTGCTGCAGACGAACTACGACACCTGTCTTTTTGTCGGTATTCACGCTTGTTGTATCGGCAACAATCATCACAATTGATCCCCACAGGTTGAACTCATCTAACACATTCTGGAGTCCTTCTGCGATTGTTTGAGCTTTCCCATCTTTCACTTTGACCGCAGTCAACTTAATTTCTTTAGATTCATTCTTGTGGACCACTGCCTGATATTCAAAGCTCTCAATGTGTTTGCGTTAAATTGCATGCTCCACTTCTCCAGATAAAGCGTTCTTACCAAGTACTTCTTCACCCGAGCAGCTTCTTTGTAGATAGTCTTGTGGATTCCCGACTGACATGGGGTTGGGATTTCAATGCCCTCAGCGGAAAGTTGGTGGCACACTGTTGCTGATCCGTGGGACGTCAGCTTTGAGCTTGTAAGAAGGCGTCTTGCAATGCCGGTAGGGTTCTGCTTCCTTTTGCTCGTTGATGCTGCATTGTGAACCTCCCAAGGACTATATGTGTGCTGTTGTCGAATGAGTCCGTGCTACTTTCGGAACAATCAGGTATCGCTGAGCTGGTAAGTGTGGACACAGTCGCTTCTATTGCCCTCTTTCGCTTGGATGGGTGGATGGTATTGGCACCACCAGGTTTGCCGCTGGAATAACCAACGCAGCCTTTGCTCTCAATTTGCATTTTGTAGAGGTTCTCATCCTCTTTGTACATCCATTTGCATTTTACCTTGGTCATGTCAAACAGTTCCTTCAATGAATCAAAGTTTTGTTTATTTTCTGCAGCGCTCGTAGTCTTCCAGAAGTTTTGTTAGTTTTGCACAAATGGCTTGATCAGATATATGCGGGAAGTTCAATGTCTTGTTCCATAGGGCTTTAAGCTCTATAGCAATTAGACCGATCCTCTCTCTCCGTCCTTTGGCAGTGGAGTGGAAGCGACTCTGTTCACTCCATGGTGCTTCATCAATTGCCAGGTTGCCTCTTCTTGATGGCGCTTGAAACTGGACTAGGTGTTAGAAGAGCTCTTCTTGAATGACATGTTGTATTCTACTGAACAACTTAAATGGAAAAGGCCTTGCCGTTATTAAAGGCCTTAATTATAATTCACTATCCACTTTTAAAAAACTAAACTACTTGTACTCTTCGTGTTCGTCGCCACTTGTTAAATGACACAAATCGATCAATGAACACCTATATATACTACGTATTTTTCAATATTTTACTGACAGGTACTTATGAATGGGCGCATCTTTTTTTACGGTGGCTATATACCTGATTCAGCAAGTGTGCGTTGGAAATTTTTCAGAACTTTCAAAATAATGACCGCTCATAAATGTGGTTTCTGTAAAAAAAAAAATCATCCTAACAGGTTGCCAAAGGAAAAACACACATCAATAACAAGTAAAAGTGTTAAATTCGGCTGTGCCGAATCTTTGATACCCTCCACCTTAGTGTTAACCAGCAAAATATTAAATTTTAAAAAGGACCTTTTTCAGTGGAGGGTATGAAAAAGCATTTTTTGAAGAACTGTTAAAAAAAAAAAACAAGCTGGGACGAGAGTTGAACCAACAACCCTCAGACTCCAACGCGCAACCCTTTACCCATCAGGCCACAGCGACCTTAGATGAACTGTGACAAAATTCATATAAATGTATGTGTTTTAATGGGTTAGAGGGAAAGGGTTGCATAGGGTTAATAAACTTTACCGTCCATATATGTATGCCTACATATATGTAATTCCAAATAAAGTAAATAGGGATTTTCGGGAAACGTTATAATATAGGTTAATTTATTGGAATTCACAACACATATACTATAATTTTAGGGTTAGGGTTTTAGTTCATAAATTCGTGTAGTTATTCACTATGCTATTTTATTCAACCTTTTAACTAATTTTAAGTTTTAACTTTAGAATTAAGATTTTAACTTTTGTTTTACAATCTTCACTGTCGTTTTAGGATTTTAACTTTAGTTTTAAGATTTTAGCTTTTGATTTAGAATTTAGTTTAGTTTTAGAATTTAAACCTTCACAAAAATTCACTCGAACAGGTCAGTGTAGAACTGCTTGAAGTTGGTTGCCGTTGGTGAGAACAATATCAACAGCTGATGATGGGGTGTTGATGGTGTTAGGGTTACCATTGTTCACTGACGTGAACAGTATGAACACATGAAAGTACATCTAAACATTCTAAAGTACTTACCTATTATAAAGAACAACAAAGATTTTCAACATGGAAATTCACCACACGGCAAAAGGAGTAGTTTAGTATAAAACTACAAAAATTAATGTGAAAATTTTATGAGTTTTTTTACGTTTCCAATCATAAAATTTTTTCCAATGGACCAATTTCGCTGATTTTCAATACCAAACTGCTCAGGAATACATGGAACATTCTGGCCGAAAACCAAACCGCGTTATCGCCGATTGAAGTCGTGAGAATGTTTTCAACAGACGGACATGGCTATATCGACTCCGGTTGTTATAAGGATCAAGAATATATTTACTTTATGGGGTCGCAAAGCCTTATTTCTATATGTTACAATCAGAATGACAAACTGATATGTACCCTCTATCACTTACACTGGAGGGTATAAAAAAATGCACTTTCCTTTTCCCCCTTAAATTGAATGTAAACAGAGTAGCTACTATAAAAGAACCCGAAGAACAATTCAGCATAAATTTATGAGAGTTTATTAGTTTCCTACCACAATCATAAAAATGACATAACATTTTGTTTCTCACTAATTTTCTTTAATTCTGAGAATCATAAAAAAGTCGTCAACGTTTTCTCCAAAGAGATACATTCGATTAAAAATGAGATACCTTCACTTAATTGTAAATAAAAACGAAAGATGTTCATCGATTTCTAAGATAAAGGTCTCATTTTGTTCATATGTAGATTATGTGGCTTATCGTGAAAGTTATAAGACTTGACACTTTTTTCCGTTTTGGATTTATATGATTTAAAAAAGAAAGAAAAAATTTAAATTTTTTCACAAGAATATCATTTCAAAGTGGTTTGTGCGTGACCTTTTTCAATATTTAAATGGAATAAACGTTATTTTAGTCATTAATAGACAAAAGTTCATTCATTCGTGCAACAGAAAATAATTTTTGAGAAAAAAAATCAAGAAGTCATCACCCTAATGTAGGTAGAAAAACGAAGCGTCCAATAGAAAAAGTAACAAATTTTTACAGGTTTCTCACAAAAAATTACCAAAATAAGAAAATCGCTAAAATAAAGAAATTAATATTTCTCGGAAACGGTGCGTCCAATCGCAAAAATAATAAATTGTTTACCTCCCTAGGATGCTTTCACCTAAGGATGTCTTCAATACGGCATCACTTTTATTTTTATAAAAATCGCTAAAACTAAAATTTCAGGAATCAAAAATCGCTAAAACGCTCCTATGCCAATTTATCGGAAACAGAGCGTCCAATCGAAAACAAAACTAATTTTTACGAGTGTTTAAGGATTTTCCATAAAGTGGTCCAAAATCCTGAAATAAAAAATGGCTATAACTTTGTTACCTCTATAAGAGACTTCAACCAATGGATGTCTTTAATACGACATCACTTATTTAAAAAAAATCTCTAACACAAACATACACATCCATATGTGTGTTTTAGCAATTTTTTATTTGAAAAATGTTAGTTTAATGGATTTTAAGTAATGCCGCATGAGAAGCATCCATAGGCTAAAGCCTCCTATGGAGGTAAAAAAAACTTTTTATTTTTGCAGTTGGACGCACCGTTTCCGAGTTATACCTATTTTTTTACAAGAAAAAAGTCCATACGAATTGGAACACTTTATGATAAACCCTTAGAAAACTGAAAAAAATAGTTATAGTTATTTCGATTGAATGCTCCGTTTGCGAAATATATACATAATGGCGGTTTAACGATTTTTTATTTGAAAAATTTTAGATTTAGCGATTTATTATTTTTGCGATTGAACGCACTGTTTCCGAGTTAAAGTCATTTTTTGATTTTAGGGATTTTAAAAAAAAAAATTTAATGCGAATTGGAGCACTTTGTGAGAAACCCTTAGAAACCCGTAACAATTTGTTATTTTTTCGATTGTACACTCATATTTTCGATCAAAAATGATCACGAAATACGAACCCTGGTTATAAATAATAATAATTTTGTTTATATTTAAATATAAAATACACAATTTTAATAAAAAAATATTCTTTTTACTTTTTGTCCATAAAATTCATAATGGGTTAAAGCATCACCAAATAGTTGTGACATCCATCAAATTCAAGCAATTAGTTGAGTATACCAGTTTATTATTTGGTACAACCGAATTAGTTTTTACATTTTTCGTTCATCCAGCTAATAGAATATTCACCACTACAGTATAATTTGATTGTTAGAACTAAAACTTGATTGACAGATCACATTTATTTCTTGTTGCTGTGGTTTCGACTAAATATTTCAGTTCTTGCAACCAAAACTGAATTACAAATCAATTGAAATGCACAACATTTGGTGATACTGAACACAGTTATTGGTAATCACAACTGAATAATGTGATAGTCCAAGGAACCGACAAATTTAAGTCGGCTGTAAATATAGTTATGGCAACGAATCTCTTCTCTGTGTGTAGAACACTTGCTTTTGATATTCCAGCTTTGAACATATATTATTACATATTACTCATTGTGTCTCGAACATATAATAATGAATAGCAAACACAATGTATTTGTGCACAAGTATACTATATTTGTCAACCTACAAACACGTTATATTTGTAACCAAACAACAACAAAAACACAGATTTCAAGGTGTAGTGTGTTCAATTATATCCATTCTCAATAAGATTTTTTAATTTTTATATAGTTTGTTAATGAATTCTTCCAACACAATTTAAAACAAAATCTCCAATATAAGCAAGTCTTTTTTTTTTTTTTTACTAATAAACAAAGAATTTTTATAATCGATCAATATTCGATCAACTCTCTTACGAACTACTCGATTACGTGTAGCCGAAGATTCTGAAATACACAAAATTATGTAGCCAGATTTTAAACGAATGAAATGTCATTATAATCCTTCCAAAAAATGCAATCTAGCAACCAGTACCTCGTTTCTGTACTTCTCATATCGAAAAAGTTTTCACATGAAACATGTGAATTGAAATAAAAACGCTACGAATCGGTACAAAAAATCGCTTCTCACATGTGACTGTTTCTACAATATTTGCTTTGTGAAAACTTTCTATGACGTACTGCTTTTTCCATGCTTATTGGAAAAATGCGAGAAAACTGTTTCTAAAAAGTAGGGAGTCGAAAAATTGTAAATTTTAAACGTCAAAAATACTCACAAATTAAAACGGTGCGAGATTTGTTTTTTATTCACTGTTAAACTATTTTTTCGACCACTTTATATGGGGAGCTAAGCGATATTTAGCGATTTTAAGCGGCTTGCCATACAAAGTCGTCGAAAACTTAGTTTAGCAGGAATTAAAAAAAGAAGCATATTTTGAGCATTCCCTGCTAAACTAATATTTCGACCACTTTATATGGGGAGCTAAGCGATATTAAGCGAATTTAAGCGATTTGTTGTTCTTTTTCGCACTAGCTTACTTTGTTTGTTTATATTTTTTTTACTACTTGACAGCTTTCCTGGAATATTCCAATAAAAACGTAATCAGTGCTGCCTCTTTTCGCATTGATTTGCAGAAACAGTTTTTACTCACAAATCGAGAAACGATGGAATTTTTTGTTTCATGCTTAATGTGAAAACTTTTTCGATTCGAGAACTACAGAAACGAGGTACAGGTTAAATTTGTGTTTACTAATAGTACTCGAACACACACTCAGTCACGCAAAGATTGGACGCTCACGCAAGAAGACTTTTTCACTGCTCATATTCACCCACGCAATATGCTATCTTACTCATATACACGCGTTAATCGCGACAATCAAGTGATTCGCGCTCTTTCTACTTGGGAGGTTCGTGATTGTTCCTAAATCCGAACTGATGCTCAGGAATTATATTTTGCTGCTGTAATAAAGGGGTTTCTCGTAGGGACAGTCATATTTTGACAGTTCAGGCAGTTATGTTGTTTAATTTATTTTTTGTTAATTTCACTGTATTTGATTTCCTGGATAATAACGACAAATCACCATGGCAAGTTACAGTGTTATATTTTATGATGGATCCCATTTTTTGGTGAACGGGTACGTCGGACTTGAGACGATACTAATCCAAACGAAATCAATCAAGTGTCAATGCATTCCCAGAAAGTCTCAGTTTTCTGTGGATTGTGTGCCGGCGGCACCATCGGTCCGTACTTCTCCGAAAACGATGATGTCATTGTCATCACCATCAACGGAGAGCGCTACTGATCGATTATCACCCAGTTATTTTTGGCCAAAATGATATTGCCTGACATGTGATTCCAAAAGGACGGCACTACGTTCCATACACAGTGAACATTCTGCACGAGTGATGTGAGGGCATGGTTATCTCAAGTAGGGCGCCGTAAACTGGTCACCGATATCGTGAGACTGGACCCAGTTAAACTTTTCTTGTGGGGTTTCCTTAAGACTTAGGGCTTAGCCACAAACGACCGGTGACCTCAACGTCAACATAATCCGTGCGAGCTCTCAAAGTTAGCCTGACCTATGCGCCAGAATCATCGAAACTTTTATGTCTCTGATGCACCATGGGATAGACAAAATAATACAAAATATTCCCTAATATCTAACATGCAATCCTATCGGAAACCTTACTTAAAAATATTTTGGAAAACTTCACCACTAAGCCCTATAAAGTATAAACTGTTCGCTTATGTTTAAGGATTACCCCATCACATTTCTATTGTGGTTGCGAAAGGTTCCGTCTTAGTGTCGAGTTCCATATCAGTAATATAAATATAATGATCTTATGTGTGAAATTTATAATTTCATTTATATCGGCCCTGTCGTTACCCTTTTAATCTTTTTAATTCCTTTTGCACTTCATTGGATGAAATGTGTCCGATTGCTATCCCATACTTGATACTTAAAGGCTGTAACGATTTTTACGAAAATTTAAATTTTAATGCGGTTTTCAAAAATATTTTCAGTGCAGCGATAATGCAAAGGGCATCCTATTTTGCACACAATTTCGACGTAACAAATCTCCCAAAACCAACTTACACATTTGTTCATCTTTCAAACACTGTGTAACGATTCGTGTTACTGTGGTTAACCACAACAATCATCGTGCTCATGTGTAAACATAATTATCCTTTCAATAACCCTGTGTGCTGGTGGTGGTGGTCGGTCACTCCATCTATTCACTGTCATGTCAGACTATCTATCCATACATCTAACAACGATTGGCCAGGAGACACAAGTTGTCATTAATAACATTCGTTGTAACTCTTTGGCGTTCGTACAATATCGAATTGAATTTAGTCGCCTTTTGGAACACGTCGAAGTTAAATCATTTTCGGTTAAGCCATCCAGGACTATAGTTTTCGCCGAGGATCTATGTTGAAGGTCATCTTAATAAAATGTTGTTATATCACTTGAAAAATCTTAAAATACTTTTTGGAATTTTTCAAATTCTAACTCAACAATTTGCCAGTGTTAAGGCTCAAACTAGTCAAAACATCAACGTGTGTAAGTATTTGCGGTAGAGATTTCAATAAGTCCTGCCGTATAGCGATGTTATACATATATAAAAATATACTGCGTAACAAAAGTTTTTCATTTATTTATCTGAGGTTTCAATAATAATATTATATAAGATAACGTCGACAAATAGTCGAATTAAAATATATATTTTGCATTCGATTTTTTGGAAACAAGATTTTAAATTACATTGGTCCGTAAATCTCGTTTCAAGGCTTTTTTCACAAATTTTCGCAATGTCAGAAAATTGTTCCAGACGAAATTTGTGGACGCCATATTAAATGGTGTCGGATTTACTTCGGTAGCCGGTAATAGTAATCACAATATTCTGTATCATAATTTGTATATTTTCTGCTTAATACTGTGGAAAAAATATGTATAATCATTTCACAATTTTCAACTTAATGCGTTAATGCAGAATACACTGTGACACAAATGAAAGGAATTTGTTTCGGGCCTCAACCAAAACAAAAAATTGTGAAATTACTTGGATGTGGTATCACAAAACCCCGCTCGGTTTTGCCCCTATACGTAACAATTTTTTTTTACATGCCGAAGAAAATTTTGGAGATGGGTCAGAGGCCTATATCAGATTTTACTTAAATAAATCCCTAACAGCTTGAAATATTGCATTACAACCTTTGACAATATTGTAGCTATTTACCAATTTCACAATTCCCTCTAATATATTTCTAAGGAAAAGTACACTGTTAATCAATTATTTCACGAAACGTCATGAAAAATTGCACCTATTTTATACGTTTCGACATTTCTTGCCTAACGGTAAATAAATTGCGGTAGCTGTCTTCAGATGACACACTAATCAACAAAAATTATATTTAGAGCTCCATAATTGGTGTAGGAATGCTGCGATTAACCATATTCTTTAAATATTCACCTATATGTATTCAATATTAAACAAATTACAAATTGATATCTTCTACAAAGTTGTAGTGATTAATATACTTAACAATATTGTCAAATACACTAATGAACAAAAATTACATTTTGGGTTCCAAAATGATTCTACCAATTCGGAAATTGGAAATTTTTTAAAATTTTCACTTATAATTTGAAATGTAATGTAATAATGTTCTCCAAAGTCATCAACGTCCCAAAATGTCATATATGATACAAATATATGGTTATTTTTAGCGTTTTAGTTCATAAGTGTCATCGTTAAAAGCTTTTTCAAGTAACCAAAACAACAATCGAGTCACCCTATACGAAGTTCAAGTAATAGTCCTATATACAATGTTTTTTAAATAAAGAGAGAATTGACATACAGTGGTGTGCGATGAAATAGAGTCACACCCTCGTTGAACCTGATTGACCGGTGCTATGCTGAATATAATGCCGTCATTTTTAATAAATTTTGTACACAACTTTCTTCAGGTCAGTGTCAGTATTTTAAAGGCTATGTAATGACGTGTGCTATAAACTAGAGTCAATTACAAAAAAATATATTTTTTTTTGAAATGGTTATTGGTGGTTTGGATTTGAATTTGAAAACAAAGTTTAGCTTCTAAATATGATTAATGTTTATTAGTTGCATTAATAAATTGTCATTATTGACGTTCCAAAATGGGCCGATGTAAATATTGCAATCATGAGCGCCAAGAAAGAATAAAAGAGACGATAAATGAATTCAGAAGCTACATACAAATTGCGGACATAATTGGATGCTCAAAGAAAATGTTGGAGACCGGAATAAAATATAACCCCAATCCAGGAAACAGACGGTAAAACCCTGAAAATTACAGAACATTTGGAACCAAAAATATTGCGCCACGTCGAGTTCGACTTTTGTTACCTCTTCCGCCCTTAAAATGCAATACGATCGGGATGTTGACACCTCTACATTAAGAAAAATGCTAACTAAAAACAATTTAAAGACAAAAAGTGTCCTAAAAGTTCCATTTCATTTTGCCAAGGACCATGTGAAATAGTCCGTACGCAAATGGCGAAATATTTTGAGGACAGCTGAAACTAAAGTGAGATTGGGTAATTATGATAAGAGTAATCTTCCTGTACGAAGACCTTCCAACACCGAATTCAGGCCCCAGAACACAATCCAAACAGTTAAACGTGGTAGCGGAAACATTACGGTACGGGGTTGTTACTCTTACATTGGGACAGAACCTTTATTCCAAATTGAACAGAAAAAAAAACATCATGATGCCTTGTGCTAAATGGGAAATGCCGCTTCGATGGGTGTTTCAACATAATATCGACCCGAAACACACATCGAAGCGAGCAAAAGCTTCGTTTGAAAATAATAGTGTCATAGTTTTAAGATGGTCTATGCAGTCGCCGGGCTTAAATCCTATTCAGAATTTGTGGCGGGACATTAAAGTGTCTATCAAAGGAATAAACCAATTTAATAAAGATGAGCTTATGACACTGGTGCAATCGGCGTGGAAAACATGACTTGTGGAGACTTGATGATTCAATGTGATAAAAAATAATAGTTATTTCATAAAGTACTGAGATAATATAAAGGATTAATGAAACATACATTTTATTTGACACAGCTATTTATTCTAGTTCAGATGATGAGGCAAAACAGGCAAAACGGGGCATTTTGAAATATTTTGATTTATACCTAATGATTTAATTTTAAATTACGACATTAATGTTCTAAAATGCTATATCGAGTTAAAAACAAAATTTAATTTTTCTACATTTGTTTTTGTTTTGAAAATGTTGATTAGTGTTGACTCTATTTCATCGCACACCACTGTATATAAATATACATATGTATGTCCATCGCATCTAGGTGAATATTTAAAGAATATGGATAAACGCAGCAATTCTACACAGATTACGGAGCTCTAAATATAGTTTTTGTTGATTAGTGTATTTAGAAAAGATATCAAGAAATTTATAAGCTACAATTCTTTTAAAGACGTCTACCACAATTTATTTACCGTTAGCCAAGAAATGTCATAACATGTAAAATATGTGCAATTTTTTATGACGTTTCGTGAAATAATCGATAAACAGTGTACTTGTCCTTAAAAATATATTAGAGGGAATTGTGAAATGGGAAAATAGCTACAATATTGTCAAAGGTTGTAATGCAATATTTCAGGCTGTTGAGGATTTATTGAAGTAACATCTGAAATAGGGCCCTGACCCACCTCCAAAATTTTCTTCGGCCTATAAAAAAAACCTTGTTCGTTTAGCGGCAAAACCGAGCGGGGTTTTGTGATACCACGTCCAAGTACTTTCACAACTTGTTGGTTTGGTTGAGGCCCGAAACTCACTGTTGCACAGTGATTTTTAAACAACATTTTATGAAACTCTGTAAGTCACAGCTTATTGATTGAGTCAAGGTCTCCCAGGCTCGCATGAGGTGTAATGGAAAACTAAGAACTATTCCGCATCGGAAGCAATTGCGAGTTTGGGTTAAGAATTTAAGAATTTTTTTGAAGATAGACATTAAAGGTCTTCATGAAACCTCGAAAGAACCTCGTAAACTCGAAAACATCGTAAACTTGCACAGCAAACGTCAAAACAAACAAATTTCCCATACAAAGCGACTTGCACAAAAGTGGAACTTTTTCGAGGCAAATTTGCTGAGCTAATCTAGAAAAAGAAACGTGAAGACTTTTGACATTTCAATGTCAATATTTTTGTATTGAAAAAAAAGAGCCCTCTCTTTTGATTTATGTGAAAAAAATAAAATAATGGAATAGGTAAAGCATATACTTTTAATTTTACGTTGTTTATTTACTTTATCAGCCTTTTTTTGACAATTGCTGCATAGATACACTGAGCAACTTTATTTGGTGCCTCATGAAACGCTTCGGGGCAAACTTACGCTGAGCAAAAGTTCTAGGTTTTCTTGTTTGTATGAATACCACTATTGTCTTTCCGATTTTTGATAATTCGTAACAGTGTTTTAAAAACCGAAGTACACACAATACAATTTGTCGGAGTGAATGCGATTTTCACCGAATTCAATCAACTTAAACGAATCGATTGTACCGATAAGGTGAACTCAATGGTGTCTTTCTTCCTCAAGTGTATCTACTGCCTCCAATTGCAACGGAGGTAGCACAGTGAAAGGAAAATAAATGCACAGCTCATACAAGATTCTTTTGATCGTTCATCTTTGCGTTGCTGCAACCACATAATTTTCATTGTTCCAACGAATACATTAATTATGCGATTTGGGAGAAAAAGTGGTTAAGGCTAAGTTTTAAACTATTGCTATTTGGTTTATCTCAGACAATTTGCAATACAATTATTTTATTTAACTTTTATGGTATTTTGTCATGTATTTAAGGTGTCAGCCAAAATTTGCGCTTTGGATTTTATGAGTTTCAGTGTATTCAAAACCGAAACCGGTTAACTGAATACCGGCCGGTTAAGCGTACGTCGGTTTTTTAAAACTCGATATTTGCGAAGAACCGGTTTCACCGGTTGTTTCATGTCTATTAACCGGGTGTTTCGGTTTTTACACAACTGATATAACAACACAGACACAAAAGTCTTTGCCACCGAATTATTTCGCCAATAATTTGCTGAAATTAGTTGTCCAAGGCAATAGAAGTCATATCTGTCAACTCCGATTTAGATTTAAGTTCCAGAACTAAACACAACACTGGTAATATGTTGGCAGAAATGCATAAAACAATAAACAGTATTCGCAATCCAAAAAGAAGTACAAAAGGCTCAAAGGAATATTTACTCAACGATGATTTTGTCTAATAGGGTAAGTCAAATATTTGAACAGAGAGGTTGAATGAAATAAATAAATAATCTAATTAAGGGTTTGCCATGTAAAATTTGGAAATTGAACCCCTGGTATTTCCAAGCAGATGGTCAATTTGACATTCATGAATTGATAGATTATTAGTTAAAGGTTAGAAATTTAAGAAATGGGTAGCTTTACACTAGAAGAAAATTGGGAAATATTAAAAACTTTCTTCCAAGTTTCTCAGTCTTCAGCTCAAACTGCAAGAAATCTGCGAAATAAATTCAATAGAAATAGAGTGACATGATCCCAAACTGCGATGCGAGTTCATCAATTCGGGTCCTTATTGGACAAAAGAACTCGTGTACGTGCTCGACCACTGCGTTCTGTGGGAAATTAACATTCAAATCTTGCTTCTTGAAGGAGGGAAGGAAAGGGGCCTCATCTCAAGTTGAAGGATAGAACCAGTTAGAGAAATATGTTAAAATTTGTTTAATTTATTTAATTGTTTGTTTAATAATATGTGTAAGGCATCTGACCTCATGAGGTTGTAAAATAGCCAATAAAAGAAAGGAAAGAAGACATACCTGTTTCCCTTCCGAATACAAGCCTGTCACGAGGCCTACTCTGTATCTTCCAAACTATCCCATAGGCCTGCGGTAGTCGAGTAGATAAGGACTGAGGTTGAGTGTTTGATTCCCGAGGTTCGAGATTTAAAAAAAAATTGTAATGCTCATATGTAGATCGTGTTCATAATTTAGTTAGGAGACATACAAATTATATGATTTCTAAGTGACGTTTGTCATAATCTGTAATTTTTTTTTTTATTGTATTCAGTAATGTTTACAATTTCATCATGGAGAGATATACGCAAGAAAAACTTTTACAAATTATTGAAATTTTTTTTATCAAAATAATCGTTCTCCAATTGCAAGTTTTCGTGCGCTTTTGCCATTTTATGATCGTAATAGTCGTGCTCCCTATTCGTCGAATTATTGCAAATTACGAGCGTACATTTTCTTTACATAATGTTCAGGTGCCAATACGACAAACAACCGATCGAAGTAATGAAAATATTGCTGCCGTTCAGGCAAGTGTTGCGGAAGACTGCAATTTATCGATTCAAAGACGTTGTCAACAAATGGGACTGTCTCAAACCACAACCTGGCCGATTTTGAGAAAAGATTTGAGCTTGCATCCGTATAAAATTGTTGTCACTCAAGAACTGAAGCCATTAGACCAGTCATGAATACGCTGATTTTGTCTTGGAACAACTTGAAAACGATAACGATTTTTTTAAGAAAATTATCTTCTCCGATGAGGCTCACTTTCATCTGAGAGCTGCAGTAAATAAACAAAACTGTCGATTCTGGTGTGAGAAAATCCACAAATTATTCATGAACAACCATTACATTCACCTAAATTGACAGTTTGGTGTGGTATTTGGTCTGGTGGAATCATCGGTCCGTACTTCTTTCGAAATGAAGCTTGTAACACAGTTACTTTCAATGGAGAGCGGTATAGATCGATGATTACCAACTTTTTGTGGCCGAAATTGGAAGAAGTTGATCTTGACAACATCTGGTTTTGACAAGACGGTGCGACGTGCCACACAGCACGTGCAACAATCGAATTATTGCGAGAAAAATTTGGGGATTCGATTATTTGAAGAAATTGTCACATTGAATGGTCTCCAAGAAGTTGTGATTTAACACCATTAGACTATTTCTTATGGGCTTATTTGAAGTCATTGGTCTTTAGCAATAAACCAGACTATCTTCAAGCGCTACAAGTCAATACTGAACGTGATATACATGACATACGACTTGATTTAGTGGAAATAATTCGCATATATTTTTTAATTTTTCGTAAGCCTTTCAGAAAATGTACTTTTGCAGGCCTCCTAGCAGGCATTCCTTTGCAGTCCTCTTATAAAGCCTTCCATTAGCAGGATCACCATTAGAGAAGCGAATGGGTCTGCCTAAGGTGCTATGTGGGTCTTCTGACTGCCTTTATATGCCTGCCAGAAGGCATGCAAGCCACCTCTTTTTGCTACTCAGACAATAGTACTACTTTTACCTCGTTTTACAGCTTATTGTGTTTTTGCGCACATACTCGTACCTGATACAGTACCCCGAAGTACTTGGTTGTCGCAACTTCGCTACAGTATATGTATTGAAAAACATTAAATGTCTCAAATGGCTATTCAAGCCGTCTTGTGCAGATGTCTAATGAATACCGACTATTATTGCATTGGTCCCCCACCAAACCAAAAAATTATGAAAGTACATGGATGTGGTATCACAGAACCCCACTCGATTTTGACCCCTGATCATCACAATGTTTTTTCAAGCCGAGGAAGACTTCTGCTGAGAATCAGGACTGTATATTCGATTTTATTTCAATACATTCTAAGCAGTTCGAAATTGTGCACGGTAACCTTCGATGAGGTGACATTGTAGCTCTTTCCTCATTTTGAAAGACTTTCTTATATGCCGTTCCACCAAATTCTCGTCGAAAGTCACTGGCCTATTTGGAATTTTGATCAAATTTGAATTAATGCCATAATTTTGACGTTCTTGTGCCGTTCTCATTAAAACTAATTTTATCACTTAATCTTATTTAAGTCTTGGGTCCCAATAAAGTACAATTTTAAGTCAGTTTTTTTCATTCACCTATTGGTCATTCTCCCTTACATACATTCTATACTGCATTAAATTTCCAACTAGCAGGTCGAATAGCTCCTTGGTCGAAAGGGGCAGCAGGATTTCAGAAAAAACATACCAATACTCTACAAAATTACGGAGCGCCTAATATTTTATATTTTGTTGTAGCATACAAATCTCTTGACAACGTTGCAAAATGCATAAGTTAATTATCACATTATTTTTGAAGCCATAAATAGAATTTTTAGGTTATTGTATTTGACAATTTTATCGCAAACCCATAGAACAATCCAAGTAGAATAGAGAAGTTTATTCTGTCAATAATTTCAACATCAAGGCATGGCTGCAACAATACCAGATAGAGGCATTGGCAATAAACCTCCAACAAAGCAACTACTTATAGAACCGCAGTTCATGATCGGGTGCCACAGTAGTTGTTTTAAATACAACACAAATGTATACCAACGATAAATGTCAACAAAAACAGTGGAAAATACATTTAAATTTCAAAGTTCTTTACCAAATCAACAGGAAAAAGTTAAGTCAACAGATGTTGTAACTCCAGCTGGTGTAAGTTAATTTTCGTCGAACATCTCTCATTTGCACAAACGTACGACGAGAGAATTGTATTATGCAAAGTTGTCAAGATAAGTATAGGCTACAATTCCATCGAAGAGAGTTGCGTCAATTTGTCAACCATGAACCGGAGAATGTAAAAATTATAAAATATTTAAAATGTTCTTTGCCCTTTCATCATTTTATGAAAAGATTTTTCTAAAAGATTTGTTACTAAAAATTTCGAAATCAGGACAGAGATACAATATTGTTAAATACTGCAATGCCAACCTTTAGGATTTATTGAAGTAAAATCGGAAGTAGAGCCCTCATCCTCAACCGAAATCTTCGAAACCCGAGCGGGGTCCGTGATACCACGTCCATGTGCTATCATAATTTGTTGGTCTGGTTAAGGCTCTAAACAAAAACCTTCCATATGTTATCTAATTTTGTTATCTGTTGCCTTTGGGATTTATCGTGACTACCAGCCACTTAGCCGCACAACATTTGTTTGGGAGGTATGAAAATGGGCAAGGTAAAGTTGTCCGTTTTTAATTACAAAGTAGGTTTGACAAAATATTGCCTAGTACCAAATTTCATTAAGATCAGTAGTGGATTACTGGAGATATAGTGTGGATCAAGCGGATAGCCGCCCAACTTTTATAGAGAGGTACAACAATCGGCATGGCAGAGTTGTCACTTTTTAATTACAAAGTTACTTTTGACAATACATTACAATGTTGAGTTCGGTTGTGGTCTACGGGTTATATTCATCAAACGGACAGTCTCACACTTTTTGTGTGAGAGGTACCAGAATGGGGGTGGCAAATACACCCATTTCGCTTGGAGTTCTGTATTGCAGGAATTATCTTGTCGACCAATCAGCCCATAGACGAATATAGCATAGACAGACACATTTATTCTCTCATCTGACGTTTCATTTCACACTCTTCGTTGTAGGTATGTGGAAATGTGAGAAATTGAATTAAAATTAACTTACACCAGCTGGAGTTACAAAATATGTTCACTTAAACTTTTCCATGTCGTTTTGGTGTAGAACTGAAAAATTTAAATGTATTTTGCACTTTTTTGTTGACTTTTATCGTTGGTATACATTTGTATTGTATTTAAAACAACTAGTTTACCACAAAAACACAAAATTCGGTTGATGTTCCTTTGTTGGACGTTGTTTACTAGTGCCTCTAGCTGGTATTATTGAACCCATGTTTTGCGCCATCCAATATTTACTTTCCACCGTCCCGATGACGTTTAATTTATTGAGAGAATAAATCTGTCTATACTATATTCGTCTATGAATCAGCCGGCCACCCAACTTTTGTACGGTACCAAAATACCAAATCGGAAGTGGTTTAAGTGATTTATTATACCGACAAGTCCTACGTGCGCCCACCTTTGAAAGGGGACGTACCAGAACGGGCATCGCAACATAGTCAATTTTCCCCAGTTATGTAAACATTTACAGATAATTTGCTAATTTTTGACTATGACTATGAATTTATGAATTTGACTTCTTCTACGCGTTCCACTTTTGATTATATCAAATGATATATACCGCCACCCCTATGGATGAGGGTAGATTAGGTTAGGTTAGAGTGGCAGCCTGCAAATTAATCGTTATCGCTTTATCACACACAGCTTACAATCTTTATGTCCGTGATTGGCAATGTTACCATTGGAATGCACCCCTGTAAATTGTAGCTCTTCATGGGCGTGAATTTTACAACCGTGTTAAAATTCATAGAACAATTCGATTGACTTCTCCCGTAACATATTTAAAAGAAATTACACACAATAAAAATCAAGCATCGGCGCGTCGTCCAAAATGTTAAACAAAGAAGGCATTCAAAGATGAGTTCTAAAAAAGGACCTGCAATTCAAGTTAACAAAAAAAAAATTCAAAGAGCCAAGTTTCGCAAACATTTTTCCAAACTGAGTGCGGTGAAATAATAGTGGGTTAGGAGTATGTATGCTGCGAAAAATTCAAAATTGTTTTGTCTCTGTTACGCATCCTTTTCTTGGTACACACATTTCTCTAATCATAGTATATCCCTTTACTTAATGTTTTCAGTGTATACACTCTTTTATATATTCGTGTTAGACCGTGCTTTTTCGTGCCTGCGCGTGCGTTTTTGCAATTACAAAGTTCGTGCTCGTGCGGGTCGTGTCTTTGTCAAAATTTAGTCGTGCGTGCCTGTGTTTGTTAATATCAACTTCGTGCTTGTGTCGGGTCGTGCCTAGAAAATTAGGCACGTGCCCATCTCTAGTCCCAAGCCTAGCAAGTTCATCTACTTTGCAATTCCTTGTACGTTTCTGTGGTCCGGCACCCAAATAAGGTGAACATTAATCTATTCAGCCATCTCATTTAGAGATCTACGACAGTCGATAACAGTTCTACAATTCAGGAAGACAGTCTCCAGGGACTTAATGGCAGCGTAACTATCAGAGAAAATATTTATTCAGACTTTAGTTATAACCAGGGGTATCCATGACACAGCTACAGTGTTGACAGAAGTTGTCAAGAAAATCTTGCCAAAGATAGTGCAATCTTCAAAAAAAAAAAGAGCTAAAACTAAATGAAAAATAGTAGAACAGCGGGCACTTTACGCATTATATTCGATAAAAAAAAAAACACAATTTCGTAGACCAATTATATTCGAGCACCCTCATCCATAGGGATGGGACTTTAAATCGCGTATCGTAATGCATAAAAGGAGTCATATTAGACCTAAGGTATCTATGGACCAAATTTTAAAACTCTTTTTAAGTCATGCCCGTCTGTGTGTCTGGCTTGTCAACGTGGTAACTGTCGTAAACCTGTAACGATCACAAAGAAATTTGGCTGTTATTTAACCAATCTTAGTTCAGGATTGAAAATGGGTGTTATGACCACACTCCTTCTGGTGCATTCCATACAAATCAATATATGTATTTAGTGTATGTGATTAGCTTCAAATCAGATATTGGCTAATAATCTGTAAATTTGTACTTAACTGTAGATAATTGGCGAGGTCACTACGCCTTTCCATTCAAAACCTGGACGGCTGCCTGGCTTATCGATATGTAGTTTAATAGTTGGCTTCATTTCGTCAAACGCCAGACTCCCACTAAAATGATGTTGATTTTGCCACACTTATTTATGTACCACCCATACAAAATATGGGCGGCTCTCCGATTGGCCGACACAATATCTCCCGTAAACCAAAATCGTTAAGCGGTAAATTGGCTGATAGTCATGATAAATACAACAAAAAACAATACATCCTTATTGAATATGGTTAAACCAAACCAAAAACATAAACATTTGTTGAAGGAACTCGGACTTAAAGGATAACTAATGGTGAGGGCATGTTTAAGTCGATTCACCCGACTGAAATTTCTGTACTTGTTTCCAATTAGGTTGAACAACCATTATCACCTCAGTACGTTAAAATTTCTTTTAAATTTCCTTTCTGGAATTAGCTTATATTGGATAATATTATGTATATTAAAATTTTAAACTCGGTCTTAAATGTTATCTTTATTTTAAAACAGTATTTAATTAACATAAATTGCTATATCAAATATTGAAAAATAAAACTTTTAACTTCCTATGTATGTAAAATTAATCATTTAGATTAGGTGGCACGGTTTTGTATAAAATTTCATATTGGAAAACCCATAGAATATGTCGTAAAGAGCTGCCCATAGACGAATATAGTATAGACACATTTATTCTCTCATCTGACGTTTCATTTCACACTCTTCGTCGTAGGTTTGTGGAAATGAGAGAAATTAAATTTAAAATTAACTTACACCAGGTGGAGTTACAAAATATGTTCACTTAACTTTTTCATTTCGTTTTCGTGTGGAACTGAAAAATTTAAATGTATTTTGCACTTTTTTGTTGACTTTTATCGTTGGCATACATTTGTATTGTATTTCACACAACTAGTTTGCCACAAAAACACGAAATGCGGTTGTTGTTCCTTTGTTGGATGTTGTTCACTATTACCTCTATCTGGTATTATTGAACCCATGTTTTCCACCATCCAATGTTTACTTGCAACCATAGCTATGACGTTTAATTTATTGAGATAATAAATCTGTCTATACTATTTTTCGTCTATGGAGCTGCCATTCAACTCATCTGACATTTATTTTCACACTATTCGTGGTGCGGTCGGTGCGATTTGACGTAAACAGACTTCCACCAGGTGTATTAACAAAATTTTTGGACTTAAACTTTTCATGTCGTTTTGATGAAAAACTGTGAAATTTAAACGAATTTCTGACTTTTTTCTTATATTTTATTGTTAGTATATATTTGTTGTGTATTTACACAAAAGTGTTAACGCACAAAATGAAATGCCGTTGCTGATTTATTGTTAGTTGGTTCGAGCCATTGCCTCTATCTGGTATTATTAAAGCAATACTTTCCAACATCCAACCGCTCATCTGCAACACACCAAATGTCATAAATTTACTGAGACCAAACCATAATAAAACCAGTACATAAGTTTCAGTCGAGTGAACCGACTTAATCATACCCTCACACTAAGTCATCCATTGCATGGGAGTTCTGTTAAAAAACGCCCACACTCAAAAGTGACCATATTCATATTGCTCTAAATATTATTGAATACCCAAATTAGTTACGATCCTAAGTGGTTTTGGGGAATTTTTTTCCCTCCGAATATTTATATGCGTGGTACAAATATGGGCATCGGAAGTTGTTGCCAAAATTTTGATCAGTACCAAATTTTATTAAGATCGGTTATTATTTATTGGGAGGTACGAAACTGTATGGGAGGTACGAAACTGGGCGTGGCACAATTGTCAGTTATAAATTACATAGTAGCATAGACGCTGAACCCAATTTTCGACGGTTTTCAAGCATAAATCGGCCGATACTGCGGCAATTTCACGTTCGCTGGCTTGTCGGCATAGACCATAGACTTGACGTAGCCCCACAGGAAATAATCTAACGGCGTCAAATCGCACGACCGAGGCGGCCAATCGACTGGGCCATTTCGTGAGATAACACGTTCACCAAACTTGGTTTCCAATAAATTGATTGTGGCATTCGCTGTGTGGCTTGTGGCGCCGTCCTGTTGGAACCACATGTTCGGAACCATATTCGGTTATCATTGAACGGTAGCGATTCGCATTCACAGTAATGTGCCGGTCTTGATCATCACGGAAGAAGTACGGCCCAATGACGCCGCCGGCCCATAAACCGCACCAAACCCTAATTTTGTTCGGGATGCAATGATAACTCATGGATTACGTGTGGATTGCTGTCTGACCAATATTTTGCTTATTTGACGAAGCCATTCAACCAGAAATGAGCCTCATCGCTGATTGTTGAGGCCTCTTAAAGTTGAGGCCACTAACTCCAAATTTCGGTAGTAAATTTAAATAATTTCGACTCGTTGTTGGCTCGTATATCTTTCCATGATGAAATGGCAAACCTTACTGAGGAGAAATGTCAAAAGAGCTGGGAAAAATATGGCGTCGTTTGCTGTCCCTATCGACTTAATTTTGTAGCGTCTCTGTTGAAAAACCCTTTACATAAAAATGAAATAAATAAAATTACAATTTAAGCGGCCGTTGAAAGTGCCAACAAAAAAAGATGTGAGTGTGTGTGTTTTTATTTGCGCCAGGTTTCAGCAGAAATCACAAGAGGACAGACGGAAAAGCAAGAAAGTTCGATGGTACCTGTGGCAGTCAAAGGTACGAGGGGTGCTACTAAAGTTCCAGTTGCCCTGGAACACAACAATTAGTTTTACTTTACTTTAAGTAAGCATTTAAAACCCGTAGGGTTAATGGATTTACACAAGAAAAAGTAAAAAATAATAGGGGCGTTTTTTTCGTAACTTATACACGTTAACTCATACAAACTGAAAACCTGCACGTTAACATGTATAAATTACGAAGTTGGAAATAACCCCGATAAAAGTGTTACCAAGTTTGACTTTGTTGAATGCAAAATATAAATATCATTCCATTTCTTATATTTCCACTACGTTTCGAAAATTATGATGTAAATATAAGGGGTAGTTAAATTTTTTAACAAAATACTTAAAAAGTTGTATAAAATATTATTGATTTTTTCTTCTTCCACAAGCAAGACAGTACTGGAGACAAACAACAACTAAAGCAAACCCAAAAGGTAGTGAAGTGAAGAAGGAAGCCGAGGAATAGCTAGATTCTGAAACAGAAACTTTCACCGATATTCTCCATGACTCGAATCGTAAGAACGTCTTCAGTTCTGTCTGCTTGATGATCTTTTTATTATTTTTTGGTACACTTTATGTACTATTTGCATACACTTTATGTACTTTTTGGTACATAATTGAGTACCGTTACGTATTATTTGGTGCAGTTTAAGTATGTTTTACTACACTTAAAGTATTTTTGGTGAAGTAGTCTTAGTGTGTACTTTTTGTAAATTGTTAACGAAATTTATGTACTTTCTGGTACAGGTTATGTACATTATGGACCATAATATGTTCTACTTTTGGGGTAAATTTTCTGCACTTTTAAATGCATGGTATGGTAAATAAATGTTGTATGTAGTTTTTGGCACATTGTGGTAACTTTAATGTACTTTTCGTGCAAATTATGGAGAATAACACAGTGCAACACGAAAAAATATAACTACGTGATAAAAGACCAAAAAAAAAAGACCCGTGGCTCCCAGTTTTGCCCAAAGTCATGAACTTTTTTTTATGGGCCCCCAAAAATTTGGGGCCTCGGTGTAATTTTTGCAAAAAAAAGTGATCATTTTGTCTTGCAAATAGTTCGGAATTTTCATTTGCTCTCTGAGCGAAAGTTGTAGCTCTTGTGAACATATAAAATCAAAAAACCTTTATCTTCAAGGTCAAAATTGCAAAACACTTGAAAAAAATTCAATTTTTTTTACCTTTTTTCCCCAGTTCAGGTCCATAGGTAGCAAACCGTTCAAAATTCAATGAAACAATCAACTACAGAAATGTACCTAAGATCTCAATAAGATATCTCTGAGCTTACTGTTTTGCCTGTGCTGCTGCGGTCGGTGAGATAGCATAGTATCCCAATGTTGAAGTAAATGGTGTTAACAAGAGCTACAACTTCCCTCAGAGAGTAAATCAAAATTCCGAACGAATTGCAAGATATGAGCCTGACAAAATTATGACTTTTTTGCAAAAATGCCACCGAGGCTCCAAATTTTTGGGGACCATAAAACAAATAGTGCCTGACTTTGGGCAAAACTGGGATACACGGGTCTTTTTTTGGTATTTTATCACGTAGTGATGTCCGAATATGGTTATATTTCCAGGACTTAAAAAATTGCACAATGAAATTAAAAAAATTTCGGTAAATTTTTCACTTTTGTGACTACCTAAACGCTACCTAAGCGGTGTTAAGAATCATTCCTAGGAAGTTCATATATTCCAGAAAGTTGTTTATTGAGATCTTAGGTACATTCTTGTGGTTGATTGTTTCCTTGAATTTTGAACAATTTGCTACCTATGGACCTGAACAAGGGAGAAAAGGTAAAAAAAATGGAATTTTTTAAAGTTTTTTCCGATTTTGACCTTGAAGATGAAGTTATGTTCACAATTTTTATTTTTTATGACACGACCTACAACTTTCCCTCATAAAGTAAATCAAAATTCATAACAGTTTGCAACGTATGAGCCTGACAAAATGATAATTTTTTTGCAAAAATGGCACCGAGGCCCCAAATGTTTGGGGCCCCATTAAAAAAAGTGCGTGACTTTGGGCAAAACTGGGAGACACGGGTCTTTTTTTTGTTTGTCTTTTTTCACGTAGTTGTGTCCGTATATGGTTATATTGCCAAGACCTAAAAAATTACACACCGTGTTTTCGTTTGAGTCGAAAAAGAGCATGCGAAAATGCTTGCTCTTGAATGCCTGGGTTTCTTGTTATTTTTCGCACGGGCTCTCGGGGTGGACTCGTTATTATGCCTGGGGTCTTTTTAAATTCGGTGATACCCCAATGTGACATTTAAGTCCTGAACCATAGCAATCGAACTCTCGTGTTTGGAGATTTCGTTTACCCAAAAATTTGTTTGTTTTATACATATATTACATTACATATTCATATATTACACTCCATTATTTGGAATTTTGTTTTGTGTTTGTCATTTAAATTAACGAATGGACAAACACAAAGGAAGAGTTATCGGATGAAGCCAAGTTGTCCAGCGGCGGAAGTCGTGACCTGGAAGGCCTGAAATCATGACCAAACAGAGCTTCTTTAAAATACGGAAGGCCTTCCCTACACATTACCTCCTCCTTTCTTTTTAACATTGCGTGAGATTGGGAGGCAAGTCCTTCCTTGTTATTTCATCACAAAATCATTATCCACTTCTACATATTTTTTTATATAGGTATGCATGTACCTATCTTAGCAAGTCCCACTTCAAATTGAAAATTATAAAAATACCCTGAAAAATATTAAATAAAAAATATAATGTTAAAATTTGTATGCAATTTTCCAATTAAATTACGGTTAAAAAGAATCGGAAAGGAAATTTCTCAAAAGTGTAAAAATTTTCTTCTTGGTTTTTTCTTCAGGCCTTATTTTAGGACGACATTACAAAAGAACCATTCCGCATGCCTTATTGGTGGAAGGCCTTACAACTTCCGCCGCTGGGTGATTATACTCAACGTCTATGCGTTTTTTTCGTAACAGTTGATGTTAACATATATAGGTTACGAAAAAAACACCCCTAATATCTGCCTATATCTTGAATTCAATATCGATATAAGTTTAATTGAAAATATTACACGGTGCTACAAAATATCACTTTTTTAAACTTAAAAAACAACCTACTGCGAGTTGTATTTATTGCTGAGGAAATCACGTAACAGTTTTCATTCTATCTAGCCGGTCTTCATTTCTTTCGATGATCATGATTATGAATTAGATGTCGTGGCACTATCGACCACTGTGAAATTTTTGTACAGAGTCCGAATCCCGGGAAATTTGTAAAAGAATACACTGGAATATTTGGACAAAAAACTGTTATATAGCAAGCTCTTCTTGCACTGGGGTCTTTTATATGATTTACACTATTGTATTTTCGTAAAATATTAGCATCACTTCACTGAAATAAAGACGATTATTCGTAGGTATGCGACATTTTCGTTAGTTGGTTAACATTGCTACAATGAAAAGTTGCATACAAAAATTTTTGAATGTCCAATGTTGCGTTTTTGTTGCTGCAACGAGTACATCATGTGCAACGAGTGCATGTTGGAGAAAATACAATACAAAATGAATGTGTTACACAGTGCAACACGAAAAAAAATAACCATATACGGACACCACTACGTGATAAAAGACTAAAAAAAAAGACCCGTGTCTCCCAATTTTTCCCAAAGTCATGCACTTTTTTTTTATGGGCCGCCAAAGATTTGGGGCCTCGGTATCATTTTCGTAAAAATGTGATCATTTTCTCAGGCTCATATCTTGCAAACCGTTCAGAATTGTGAAGCGTCGTGTCGCTTTTATATTGTGTGCTGCGTCCCTTGTTGCGTGTGCTGAGCTTACTGCATTGCCTGTGCTGCTGCTGTCGGTGCATGATCGCGTGATACCTAAGCGCTACCTAAACGGTGTTAACCCTTGGACAAACACATGGTTCTGGCCAGGCATATTTCATTTTTTGCTACCTATGGACCTGAACAGGAGGAAAAGGTAAAAAAAAATTAAAATAAAAAATTTTCGGCAAATTTTTCACTTTTGCGTGCTACCTAAACAGTGTTAAGAATCATCTCTAGGAAGTTTATATGTTCTAGAAATTTGTTTATTGAGATCTTAGGTAAATTTTTGTAGTTGATTGTTTCCTTGAATTTTGAACGGTTTGCTACCTATGGACCTGAACACGGGAATAAAGGTAAAAAAAAATCGAATTTTTTTAAGTTTTTTGCGATTTTGATCTGGAAGGTGAAGTTTTTTTGATTTTATATGTTCTTTATGACAAGAGCTACAACTTTGCCTCAGAGAGTAAAACGAAATTCTGAACGGTTTGCAAGATATGAGCCTGAGAAAATGATCACATTTTTACGAAAATAATACCGAGGCCCCAAATCTTTGGCGGCCCATAAAAAAAAAAGTGCATGACTTTGGGAAAAATTGGGAAACACGGGTCTTTTTTTTTTAGTCTTTTATCACGTAGTGGTGTCCGTATATGGTTATTTTGCCATGACTTAAGAAATTACACACAGTGTTACTGCACGTATGTATAAGCCATTAAAGCGATGAAACTGACTGGTATCAACTAAGTGCAACTGTGTTTTTACACCAATTTTTATCACTTTTATAGCCGTCGGTGGTGCAATGGTAGTGTGCGCGGCTCTTGTGCATGAGGACGGGGGTTCAATCCCTACTCTGACCACCTTAAATTTCTTTCGACGGCGGTCACCTCGCTTAGTGACGGCGACACTATCGAGTATTTAGCCATGAAAAAGCTTCTCAAAATACCGTTCGGAACCGGTGTAAAACTGTAGGTCCCAACCAGTGAGTGTAAAACTAGAAAGCGCACAGCTCGCTGGTTGTGAGAAGCTCTCCCTAATCCCCTCGTGGGATGTAACGGGAAACCATTTATTTATTTATAGCAACAACACATAATCGAAAAATTATCACAAACTATATGTATGTCACGTCATTCATCAAAATAAAAGTAATAATTTATAATTTTTTTCACGAAACAGCAAAGTGGAAAATATTATAAAATGGACAAAAGAAGAGTGCTTGATTTTAATGTTTGTACATCATTCATTGTTTACTAAATCAATGAAAGACATTAATCGCTACAATATCACATACTCGTCTCAGTAATGAAATATGTTCGTCACAGTGACGAAAGTTTACCGGTTAATGACATAATTTTCGTTGCGGCGATGTATCTTCGCATATATTATTTATACAAAGGCAGAAATAATTTTAAACAATTAACATCCTTTCAGAACAATATTATATGCAGGAAAAATGCAAATCTGTTAACAAAAGTTTTTTACTTTTACTTTTATTGACTATATTACAACCTAATGAGGGCAGACGTCTTACACATATTTATTAAACAAACAAATTAAACAAATTTCAACATATTCTCCCAACTGGCTCTATCCTTCGCCTTTTCTCGCCAGTTGGTAACACCAAGGATACGGAGGGATTCTTCTGCCTGGTCTTTCCAGCGGAGTCTTGGTCGTCCTCTTTTCCTGCTTCTTCCGGGTACTTTATCAAAAATCATTCGCGCTGGCTCATCTTCATCCATTCTGATAACATGGCCTAGCCAACGCAATTGGCCCACTTTGATTCGTCTAGCTATGTCCACATCAGAATAGAGATTATATAGCTCTGCGTTCCAGCGACGTCGATACTTGCCGTTTTCCTTAACAGGACCATATATTTTACCGAGAATTTTTCTCTCGAAAACTCCCAGGTGTTTTTCATCCGCTTGCGATATGACCCAAGTTTCGGAGCCATATGTCAAGACAGGTAAAATGAGAGTCTGATATAGCTGGACTTTTGTCCGTCAAGAGAGGGCTTTGTTCCTAAACTGCTTGCTGAGCCCAAAATAACATCTATTTGCAAGCACAATTCTCCTATCTATCTCCAGGCTGACGTTGTTGTCCTTGTTCACGGCGGATTCAAGGTAGACCAAGTCATTTACCACTTCAAAATTAAATCGGTTGTCAACGTTCAATTGCGGACCAAGTCGAGAGGTTTCTCTAGTCGTTGACACCATCAATTTTGTCTTGCCTTCATTAACAGCAAGACCCACCTTCGCTGATTCCTTTTCGATTCTTGAAAATACTGCAGTAACCTCTCGCAAATTTCGCCCAATGATGTCTATGTCGTCAGCATACGCCAGCAACATATGGCTTTTCGTGTTAATGGTCTTGTTCGTATTTACTGCAGCCTTTCTCATTATTATGTCATTTCACTCTTGTTATTATAATTTATATTTAAAGTATATTATAATTATTATTATTTTTTTAATATTCCATAAAACTTATATAATATATGTTATATATTTTTTAATTTTTAACTTCTTCTCTTGTCGTTGAAGGCTAAATAAATAATTTCATATCTTGAAATAGGATTTATTAATATCTGATCTGTACAAATACGTACCAATCAATATATAGTACTTTTTGAAATTGAAATTTTAAAGTCACCTTTAAAGATTATTAATTTTTTTTAGATATTTCAAACAGTTTTCTATTATTTACTTAATTTAAACTAAAGCTTATTGTACGATATCGACACCAATAATTTCACCTCAGATTGTGCCACAACGTGGTCAAAGTTCAAAATGAGTTTGTCGCCGCTAAACATTTGTCTGTGCAATATTTCATTAGTTTAAAATAGTAGTTGATCGTCGTCGGTATTAGATGCATCCAATATTAGATTTTGTAACATATTGCAATAAAATAACTACGTTATTTTCACTTTTGTGGTAGAAAATTTACCTAAAACCAGTACATAAGTTTAAGTCGGGTGAACCGACTTAATCATACCTTCACCCTAAGTCATCCATTGCATGGGAGTTCTGTTAAAAAACGCCCATACTCAAAAGTGACCATATTCAATAAAAGATTGACATTGCGCTAACTATTATTGAATACCAAAATTAGTTAGTTTCCCTCCGAATATTTATATATAGGTACAAAAATTGGCATACCAAGTTGTTGCCAAAATTTTGATCAGTACCAAATTTCATTAAGATCGGTTATGATCTATTGGAGACATTGAGTCGGAAAACTGCAAATACGCCCAACTTTTGTATGGGCACAATAGTCAGTTATGAATTCCACAGTAGCATTTAGCAAATTATTGACTTGTACCGATTTTATTAAGATCGGTTGTACTTTACGAGAGTTATCGTGTCGATCAACCGGTCATCCGCCCAATTTTTATATGGGAGGTACCAGAGAGGGCGTGACAAAACAGCTCATTTTCTATAGGCGAGTTTTATTTGACTAAATATTGACTAGTACAAACTTTCCTAAAGATTGGTTCGGTTTTGCGGGACTTCTCGTGCCGAACAATCAGACGGCCAAACAACTTTTGTATGGGAGGTACCACAATGGGCGTGGCAAAATCACCCTTGTTTTAGTTGGTGATTGGTGTTTGATAACGTGAAGCCTTATACCTAATTTCATTAATTCAATTTTTTCATTAAGTGTTTCACGCGATTTATCGGATTGACAACCCGGATGAACACCGTGTTTTGTATGGGAGGTACCAGAATGGGAGTTACAATCTCACCCATTTCCTCCAGTTATGTAGGCATTTACAGATTATTAACCGGTATGAGAGTTGAAGCTAATCACATCTACCAGAAGAAAGGTTTGAAAGAAATATGATTTTGTGCTAAATGTGTCGATTTGTATGGGACGTACCAGAAGGGGCGTGGTCACAATGCCCATTTTCAATCCCAAACTCAATATTGGCAAATAATAGTCACTGACAAAATTTCATTGTGATCCGTAAAGATTTACGGCAGTTGACCAGACAGACAGACTGACATGGCTCAATCGTCTTAAAATGTCGTAAAACAAATTTCGTCCAAAGATACTAAGGGTTTAAAGTGGCTCTTTCGATGCGTTAAATTTTTTCCGTATTAAATGATATATGTATACCCGCATTCTATGGATGAGGGTATAATTAGAAAATGTATATCATTTCAAAACTAAAATTAAAACCCCATATTCAAATTTTAAATTCTCAACCATATAGACTCAAAAGCGGTTAAAGCTGTTTCCGTTTTATAAATTTATTAAAGTAATTTGTCGGTTGAACCGTCTATTCCATTCTGCAATGGACACAAATCGACAAATTTATTGTGGTTTTTTAGAGTCATGTCATACATCAAAATTATTGAAATTGCTAATATAAAGTCTGGACCAACATACTTTTGTAGTAACGGATTAACGTATATACTTAACATCCATACCCGTGATAATTCTATATGTTTTATAATTCCTGGTTGAAAATAAGCATTACGTCAGGGTTCAGTTCCGAAAAACAGGCATAAGTTATAGAAAAAATTCAACTTATCGACAACAAATGCTAAAAATGAAGCGAGAAAAGGCAAAAGTTTGCAAGAAAAAAATGTTTAGTTCTTTTTTAGCATGGTTTTCCAAAACAAAAAAGTGCAGAAGCAAAAAAAAGAGCTAGAATAGCACTTAAAGTGCTAAACTGGAAACACTGACCAGCTCATCGACTATGTAGTAGGAAATTGGTAGAAAACAGAGTGGATAGGCGAGAGAGTGTTCCGCTAAATGCTCGCAAACGGGCTCAGAAACCGGGGGAGAAATTAAACTCGCCCAAATGTTCGCAAACTGGTTTAAAAACGGGTGCTAAACGGAAGAAAAAAGAGAGAGAAACATTGTTGTCGTTTTGTCGTGTGGCAAACAGAGGCACACACGTGCAGGCACACGACACAACAACAAAGTTTTGGCAATTGCATTTTGTTTTGTTTTTCGTGTTGTTCTCGCAAAAGATATTGCAAAAGTCTCGCAAACGAATCTCTTGCAAGACATCGTAAACGAAACTTTTACTGCCACAAACTGAGCGACTGATGATTCATTTTCCAATCGTTTTCGGATCTGTTTTCGAGAGTTTTACCCGCAAAAGTTTCGCGTAACTCTCGTATGCGATATCGTATACCAAGTTTTGGTCCGCTGGGTAGTTAACCATGCAGCAGACTACATTTAAAAAGTGTTTGGTTAATACTAATGACAGCTAAATTATGTTTTATGTTAGTAGCATCGAACGAAAATATGCATTCCCTTTTATTTTTGTCAGTTTTATGTCCAACCAAACAGCGAATTACAACAGCAACTCGAACTCGATGTCGCATCAAGATAAAGTAAAGATAGGGATAGAGACTCTTGTCTATTGCTCTGTGGTTAGAAAATTACTTCTTGTCATAGAGCGGTTCAGCTAAACCGTAATCAACAACTCCAGTATCCGAAGCAAATCTTGTGGTGGTATGAAGGGCCTGTAGCAGGAGGTCCCTAAGAGTACTTGGAAAATTGCCTCGAATTGACACCTTATCTGTCTAGGCAATAGCTTTAACAGCATTCTTGTCTAGAGAAAGCAGAATACTGTTCATGGAGAGATTCCAAAACGACAAAACGCTACCTAGAGGCGTTCCTCCACCAACAAATCTATTGTCTGTTGACCCTAAGAAGGTTGTGGAGAAGCAATCTGTTATTGCTGTCAATCCCCAGACCCATGAGTACCGCAGTTATTGCGACTCGATTTATATTCTTAAGGGTATAGTATATTCTCTAACAGCGAAAGTTGGCCAGATGATCGGTCCGGATAGACATTCCCTTGCTGTAGGCCTGCTGTTGAGTAGATAGCAGCCTTTGATCAATGTTGGTCATAAAAACTGATACATATATGTATACTGATAATGAGGTAGGTTCGTACCCTCTGTTACAAATCACAAGGTTTCTACTCATGCTATATTCCATAACCAACTCACTCCTTCCCATTGACATCGCTGCACACAATCAGGTCCTTGTTGTTTCTTTCATTTCATGTGCTATATATACAGAGGCCGTCGGTGGTGCAATGGTTAGCGTGCGCGGCTCTTGTACATGAGATCTTGAGACCCTACTCTGACCACCTTCAAATTTCTTTCGGCGGCGGTCGCCTCGCAAAGTGATGGCGGCACTATCGAGTATATAGCCATGAAAAAGCTTCTCAAAACACCGTTCGGAATCGGTGTAAAACTGTAGGTCCCAATCAGTGAGTGAAAACTGGAAAGCGCACAGTTCAGTGATTGTGAGAAGCTCTACCCTATCCCTTCATGGGATGTAATGGGAACCATTTATTTTTTATATACCGAGGCCAAACAATAGTGGGAGTTACCTATTTCCAAGGTGACTACTACTGCATTTTCACTACTGAAAGAGGGAAGAAGATAAACATTAAGGTTCATCCTGGAAAATATATATTCCCTATGTATTCCATTACCTGTACTGTGAAGCGGCTTAAACCCAGGAGTCCTAAGGCCAAGAATCATATCCCCATTCACGTATTGTTCCTGTATTAGCACCAGATCTGTTCTTCCTTGTGTCAGGAGGATTTTTTGGGTTGCGGATGCAGCCATGGAGTAGTGGAGGTTGATGTGTAGAAGACTGACTATGGTCAGGTTTCGCCACCACAGCTCATCTTCAAGTGACTCATTCGGTCGCGTGGTGAAGAGCTTCCCCACGAGTCTAAGAGCAGACTCTTACAATAGGGCGGGCTCATGTACACCCTAAGTTGGATCCTACTGAATCCGGCCACGTGACTTGACGAGGTGAGCTCGGCATTCTGTATAAAAACTGCGTCCAGGCGATCCCCATATACATAGGCTGGATGGATGCAGTATTGTAGCTGCTTTATGATTGAATCCGCGTCGGATGGTGCTGCGATATTTTCAAAAACGGATGTTCGCATCCGCCCAGATTTCACCTATTCACCTTACAGCGCAACGATAGCACTGTCCGCTTTTCACGGCGTTCCATTTGTCCTTATGGAAGTTTCCGTCTTCATTTCTCCTGCTGAAGACCACCAGTAAAAGACGACGACGTCAGTAAAAGACATGGGACATACAATTCCACTGATCACTTTGGACCTTTTGGAAACCAGAGGTTAACAGGTGAGTGCAGCCTCTGACCATACTGCTGCACGTTGGAAGCGGACGTGGTATCCTGTTGCTTAGCAATACTCCGTGCCCATTTTAAAGTTTAACTCCGCTTATAGTTCAGAATCGAAGGGTCAGCATTTCCTAAACTCTCAAGGATTCTGAGAGAAAGGCACCGAGCGTTGTACTTCTTTTAATGACGGGAGTGCTGATCTTCAGGAGCCAAAGTACCAGGTAATACAACCGCCGTGAAAGAAGTTGGATCACTCAGCCTGTTGTCAGGCACAGGTTTCGTTGTACCTCTTCTTTGAAGAACGGGAGTGCTTACCATCAGCAACCGGTGTATTGTGTAGGTAGTTCAACCGCCTTGGAAGAAGTCACCCGGCCTGATTACACTGATTACGATCCCTGTGTGTTGCTAGCCGACAACGCCGTTTCTGTTTGAGTCCTCGTTTCGTTTTCCGTGTCCGTAGTGGTGTCAATAAGTTATCCTCTTGGTTTTTGTTCGTTTTGATAAAAAAAAATCAATGAGTGTTCGAACTCACGGGCGATGTGTTAACATCTTTTTGTTACACGGTACCTGTTCGATTACTAGGAACACGTTAGTAAATGTTACATAGGAAAATAAAAAAGAATAGTTTTTGTGGTGAAGGCTCTTTTGCTATTGCACTTTCTTTTTTCTTACATCTGCTTTAAATTAGATGTAATATTGTTAAAATGAATAAAGCAATATTTAGCTAACTGAAATTATTGTTTTTGTTTTGTCGTAAACAGAGCGACGATAAAAAGTATTGAATAGTATAAAGAACTTATTGCACACTTTTTCCGCTCTCATGTAGATAGTCTGAATAAAAGAGCATAAACGAGTCTTATTCTCTTTAGAGAATATTTCAATATAAATGCACCATTTCGACAATGTTATTACATAAAACAATACAAAAAGCATAAATGTTTCAAAAGTCATCAATGTTTCACACCAAAATTATGAATGAACCAAGTTATAACAAAAAGAGAGTAATACGTTTTGAATCATTCGCTGGATGTCGCTGTGTGTTGTTTGCATGTGTTCACTTTGATAGATTGTCCTACCCGTGCCTACGCCTAAACAAAGTCGTATACGATTTGACTGTTTCCTAATATTGGGGTACAAATATTTAATACACATACATACACACATTATTTAATGACAAAGAAAGAGGAATAATTTAATTGTTATCCATTATTTGCACAAAAAAATCATCATTATGTAAAATCGCATTCGATTTAAATCGATCGACGTCCATTCCACACCGGATTATCTCTTTAAGCAAAAATTAAATAAATTTGTTCATTATGTTTTAACCAACTTTATTGTTTCAAAATTCCAGTATTCATAAATGAACTCGACAACGAATTGGCATCTAGGGCCATTGATGTCGTGCAAACATATTTGAAGAAAAATACCAACTATGGATTATCTGTACAAATCGATAAAATTGAAGCAAATAAAACTGATGCTAAAGCCCTTCTAGAGTCCAGTAAGTCTAATCTATTCCGATAGTTTCTCGATTACTACTTGCTATCCTTATAGTTTGTATCAAATATGCCGATAGTATTGAAAACAAGCAACCACCGCATGTTATCCTCGATACAACTATATCGGGCATCGCTTCGGAAACAGTTAAATCATTCGCACAGGCACTCGGACTACCTACTGTGAGTGCATCGTATGGCCAGGAAGGCGATCTAAGACAATGGCGCGACATTGATGAGAATAAGCAAAAGTATTTACTACAAGTTATGCCACCAGCGGATCTGATTCCAGAAGTTGTCCGTAGTATTGTGCGTAAAATGAATATCACAAATGCAGCCATATTGTATGATGATACATTTGTGATGGACCACAAATACAAATCGCTGCTGCAAAATATTCAAACACGTCATGTTATCACAGCTGTGGCGGATGGTGACAGTGCGCGAGCGGATCAAATCGAACGTTTGAGAAATTTGGATATAAATAATTTCTTCATATTGGGTAATCTGAAAACAATCAGTCAGGTATTGGGTAAGTAGTACAAAGAAAAATAAGTTTAAAGTTGGAAAGAATGTTCTAAATGGTATTCAGTTCCCATTTGCATTGAAACATAGAGACAAAATTCCATAATCAAGATTTTTCTATTTGCACCAACTCCTACATAAAAAATAACAGAATTAGCCCTTACTGAATTTATTGGCTGTCACAATCACATCCGAATTAGTTGTTGTCACAACCGGATTAGGGGTTGTCACAACCAAATTAGAAGTTGTCACAACCTATTAGAGGTTCCTTCAGCCGAGTTTCGGTTGTGGGAACTAAATTCTGTCATGACAGCCGAATGTACGATTGCTACAACCTCTTCAAGCAATTCTGTGAGTGTATGATCCAATATTTATGTTGTCTTTTAAATAAATATGTGACCACTGGCCAATTTTGTTAATGAGTATATCGCATTAATTATCGTTTGGTCGGTATTGAAGTTTTGTTTACTCGTGTATTTTAAATCGGCAAAACGATATCGTTGTATGATTAGACATATGTAGGTGACACTTTATTTTCAATAATCCAGTGTACCATACAAGCCCGTTTCGAATTAGAGACGGACTCACTTCTTCGTACATTTTATCCGAAACGGAAATCAGTTACGGATCCATAACGACTCCGCGTGGGTATGAAATTCCTCTCGAAACGCCAATCGCATTTACGGATCCGTCAGGAACTCGTAACGGAATTCATGAATTCAAGACGGATTCACTTTGATCACTTTTTGTGGAGTTGGAACAGGTTCGTTCTGAATTCGCATTATTATTATTAAGGATTTGTGATATATGTGTGTATTTATCATCGTAAATTATTTATAATTGCTTAAAGGCAATCTTTTACATATGTATATCATTTGGAAAAACAAGGGCATATTCCAAAAGTTGGGAACAAATCTCAATTTCAATGATTCGCTTTTTTATGCTTTTATGGGTTCGACAACTTTCACTTCGTTTTTTTATGTTTTACGGACTCGCAACGAGGTCAAAACGGATCCGTCAAATCGCAATTTCACTGATTTGCTTGAGATGCTTCTACGGACTCGAAGCGGGTTCGAAACGGAACCACATCCATTTTTGTACACATTGTGGAGTTGGTATCAACCTAGCTACTAAGGCCATTGTCGGTATGGAGGTACCAAATTACTTGAGCTGCAGAATCCTAGAGCGTATAGATGTTCGAAGAGACGCTACCAGGAAGTAGCACCTCCATGGTTCTAAAGTCAAACTAATCCCAGAAGCTTTAGTTAATGTTTTAGAAATTCATACTACAAAGCTTACAAGGTCAGATTGGTTTTTGTTGGAATAATAGACAATTCAGTTAAGCACACTCACTGGCATGACTAGTTTCGAACTCCGTGACAAGTTCATCATCAGATGCCTAACTACTGTACCTGAATTGATATAATCGGTTGATCATCAATCGTACACGCAAAACAAAAAAACGTTTATTGCTCGGTTGCCGCAACAATACTTTGATTGATTTGCATTAATTTATTAATCGCAACCGTTTATGTAGTTCTCCCAAATAAACTCATATATCGCAAATGTGTATCATGTTGTTGCAAACGAGATCAAACGCGTACAAAATTACATTTTTCGCAAGTTAAAAACCGTTTGCGATAACTGAAATTAGCCATTTTACTAATGAGAGCACAGATTACGAAGAACGTAAATTTCTCTCATTCTGTCGACTGTATACACAGTCCACTCGTTTGACGTACACACTCACGCATACAGATAAAATGCTTTTGTCTTGTCAATATATCTTGGCTGGACAACTGACGCGTTGTAGTTTGCTACGCTTTTAGTTGTTATTTGAATGCAAGGAGAGACAGACGTGTTAGTAGACACTGAAAAGATAGACAAAAATTCCAACTTTTTTTTAAAACAAACTTAATGGGTAAAACCAAAATCATAAAAGTTGGAAATTTACACAAAAAAAGATCTTATGGAAACCATAATTTTAATGTACAATTAATGTTGTACTGAGTAGAGTAACTATAACTACAACACGGTTGCTGTAACCGAAAGAACACTTGGTTGAACCGTTTTTCGTTTATCACAAACGTTTTTTCAGCTTTAATTTTTCATAACTCGTTTACTGCAAACGTTTTTCAGTTCTCGCAAACGTTTTTTTAGTTAGGATCAACTACAACTCGGTTGCTGTAACCGAGGAAACAGTTGGCGGAACCGTTTTTCGTTTCTCGCAAACTTTTTGTTCAGCTTATGTTTTTCATAACTCGTTTGCTGAAAACATTTTTCGGTTCTCCCAAACAAAATGACATGTATGGCTTAACAAAAGTTCGTTTCTCCCAACTACAGTCCCCAAACGAACTTCAGTTATCTGAGATTTCGTTTAGGAGGAACGAGTTTTTTCTTTGCGTGTATATATACAAACTGAATTATAAAATTCACATGTGCGAATTAGTATCGATCGAAGATCCCTCTGCTTATGTTCCCTCATGGCATGAGTGGTTCCTCAGTCAAAGTAAACCCAGAAGTGTCAGCTCTCAGTGGACGGCTATCTGCGCAGGTCATGTTCCCTTATGTTATGAATGACACATCAATGGTTATCCAGTGAAACGAAACTCAGTAGCGTCTGCTCACATATTATCAATCCAGTTGTTAGTTACTTTACTGGAATTGAGAACAAACCGTAGTAGTCGTTCCACTCAAAGCCGCCTAATTCGGGGTTCATGCGTACTGTGCCGATCACATTGTTTGCAGTGGGGGTATTTGACTATATTTGAGCGGTTCCTCTCTGATACTGACGCGTTCGGTCAAGTTATTGCCGTGCTACTGAGGATAATGGGTTGGGTCGACCTCAAACCCTATATACTCGTGAATCACAGGATTAAAACAAATACCACAAACAATAAGACCCCAACACAAATATATGAAAGGCGGACTAATGTGCCTAGAGTTGGCGGAAATCCCTTCGATGCCGTTTTGGTAAAGTCTATTAATATAGGCTCAGTTGAAGCATGGCCTGTCAAGTCCAGCGTTGATAGTTTTTTGAAGAAGGTAAGAGACACATCGGAAACGAATTCAACTTTGGTCTCAGGCAACCCCATTTTTTCCGACAAACATGTTGCTCGACCAGGAGTATATTACCGCTAGACAGAGAGATTCATTGATGTTGACTCGTAAAGTTTTTCAGGATACATCGATTTACATAGGGTTTTACATCGAAGCAATCAGACAAAATGGTTCTTTCCCGCGTGATGAACACCCACAGCCTAAAGCGAACCACTGAGAAAGAGCTTGATCGATAACTTTTTATCTGACTTATGAATATGAAAAAATATTACCAAAAAAATTTTGTGAGAATGATAGTGATAGAACTTCGATAACATTCTTATTTGGTGTCAGGAAGGCCGGTAACCTAACAATAAACATCAACGAAAGCGGATGTTCATGCTCATGAACAACAAGTCTGTGGTTCGCTTTAGGATGACGACAGAGTGCTCGCTGGAAATGAAGCGAGAAGCGATAATACTTCGTGCTATATCAATGCTACAAGATGTCAGAGTAAGAGGTAGATTGTGCGGAGCGAATTGTTTGTTATTGAAAGAGTACTCTGGGAGTGGTGAGCGCCAACTTTGATTAATAAGTTAATTTTATAACATAAACCTGCACATGCTAAACAAAATACACAAATAAAACACAAACAAAACGACAAAGCGATCCCACACTACAAACCATATCACAACCTGCTTTGTCGCGTTCAATCGCTTACACTTTCTTCCGCTCAGTTCTCAATCTTACATCTTTTGAGCGAGCACATAAGAAAACACAGGCGAAGGTTTGTAGTGAGTTGTAGCGCATTACTATCGCATCGCATTTAGCCCCCAATCTCTCGTCAGCCTAAGGGAACTAAGTCGATCAGTTAGAACTCAGGTCAATAGTCCCTCTTATTAACAACGGGCAGGATGACGGAACTATTCCAAAGTATAAATGAAAATATGTTGCGGATGCATTATCCTCGTTCCGACCCGAAAGGAGATACCGTGCCCATCACTATATTGTAGCGACGCACGCTAGTTCCAAGGCCGACCTAAATTCGTGACGTTTTGAGATCAGCGGTCGGTAGACCACTACAGTGGACCTCTAAAAAAGAGAGTAAAATAATATTCGTGCGGGAATACCACACTCTCGTACCAGAAAGTGATGTCTCAAACAAGAGAACTATGTCCAATTCTACCCGGAAGTTTCAAAACTGAATTATGAGGTTGAGTATTGGGCCCACTTTACGGAACTAGGGTTGTCTCTTTTACGTAAAATAACTTGTACGTATGTATATCAACCAGATTTTTTGGCGCCTGGGGAAGTGACCGATTGGTTGAGGGATGATAATATGTAGTTCAGCAATTATCGGGTTCAATGACTTCTCGGATAGTCAGGCTGTTATCAAGTCCTCGGAATCATTATTATTGAATTCAGCACATCTCACTTACGGTATAAGGGTGCTAGGGACCCTTTCCGCAGAGTGTGTGAGCAATAAGACTTGGGACTACCTTACAGGGTTTAACAGTAATTGAAACGTGTTGGTACATATGTGATAATGAAGGTGGTAGAGAAGGACAGATTGTGAACTTCCAAAGAATATCTGGCCGACATTAGACAGGTGCAGATCTCTGGACCTTCTGTCGCTATCTAGGCTCCAGGTATCTATTTTTGTATTAGTCTTGATTGATAGGCATGTGGCTGTATTTATGAGGAGGAATCTACTGAAAATCTTCTCCTTCCAAATGCAATGTCCACCCCTACCAAACAGGAGGATGCCTACTATGGGATTCTATTTCTTTAGGGATCTAGGACAATTGTCTCATTCAGAAGTGAACAGAATTTGGAGCAGTTATCAGCAGGTTAAATGGCTCTCTGATTAAGACAATGGATTACAAATTCTCAGGCTAAATTGTCCATTTCGCAATTATCCATTTCTCTTTAAATATGGTCTAAATAAATACAGAATATTCTTCCAAGTAAAAATTAAATTCTTCTTAAATTACCAATCTTGTACATTTAAATCAGGCATCGGAAATGCAAGACCGCGTGCGTAGGAAATTCCTCTCACAATTCAAAATACATCTTGCGAGAATCGAGTTGTTGTGTTTCCACACGCAAAAGTGACTCGTAAGTCTTTAGTTATAAAAGACGCACGCGCATCCGGAATCAGAATTCACATTGAATAATGTTCGATAAATTATGATTAAATCAATTATAAACAAAATATAAACTTTTTGTCAAATACTTAAAATGTAACTCGTACTACTTTCAGAATCGGTGAAACCGGCATTCTTCGAACGAAACTTTGCCTGGCATGCTATAACACAGAGCGAGGGTGCAGTTAACAGTAAGCGAAACAATGCGACTGTCATGTACCTTAAGCCAGTCGTGTACCAGAGGAATCGAGAACGTTTGGGTCGACTATGGACAACATATAATTTACATGAAGAAACTCAAATTATGCCGGCATTCTACTTCGATTTAGCTTTAAGGACATTTTTAGCCGTCAAGTATGCAAGGTGGTGTTATTGATAGGAACCAGCAATTAATTGTCCAAATATTCCTATTGAAATATTTCAGAGATATGTTACAGTCCGGTGCATGGCCAGCAAATATGGAGTATTTGGGCTGTGATGATTTCCAAGGTGGCAATACGCCAGACAGAAACATCGATTTGAGGCAATCATTTCTACAGGTATTTTAGTTGTAAATAAATTAATTAAATTTCCTTAATTTCCAATAGAATTTACACGAACATGCCAAAGAATCAAAAATTTTGTGATTTAATGTCCAGGAATATTTTAATTGTTATCAATTTAACACGTCTAACAATCGATTATCGACATGAATAATAATTTAATTGATTATCACGATTTCAGGTCACTGAACCCACTTCTTACGGAGATTTTGAATTAGTCACGCAATCGGGCAAACCATTCAATGGCTACAGTTATTACAAATTCGAAATGGACATTACTGTCGTAGAGGTACGAGATGGCAATTCAGTGAATAGTAAATCAATTGGTAGTTGGACAGCTGGATTAGATTCCCCACTTGTGGTTAAGGATGAAGAGGCCATGAAAAATCTTACTGCTGACACTGTTTATCGGATTTTCACTGTAGTGGTAAGTAATTGAACGATGTGGATAAAACACAATAAATATTAACTTGTTTTAGCTGGGAAATTAAATGGTTTTGAGACCGTGGTAAGAGTTTCAGTTGTTAACCAAAAAAGGTACGTGTTAAGTCCAGTATGCGAAATAGTTGTCAAACCATTAGAATCAGTTGCCAGTGTCGTCTGTCGCAGAACAACTTAATTTGTAAAGACCCTCTGTTCCATAACTGGATCCGCAGAGCTATATTTCCATCGCCGTCGAAAATCATCTTCAAGAATACTAAATATATACATACACATACATACATACGTATAACCGTTCAATTACCCCACGCTTGATTACATTTCACGCCTATTTACCTCGATTGCTAAATCCGGGTTTTTCTCTCTTTTTATAACAAAACCCCACGGTTAAATAACTTTCGGTTAATTACCCAATTCGGGTAATTACCTCAAATATTGACAAAAAATGGTTGGAATTTCTATAGTTAGATACAATAACATCATCAGAAAACTGCTCGTGTATTAAAATATTCAACGAAGAGAGTAAGAGGGAGAGTAGAAAACGAGACGCTTCACTCTCTTTTTTTTTGTTTTCTTCTACGGGGGTTGCCATATTCCCTTTGATGCAACCAATTTTATAATAAATAGTCGGTACAATTCACTCAAACTGATTTCTCTCACGTCATAACTTGGTTATTTTATACATTTTGTAATTTTACTTAAACACGGTTGGAATTTGTATATGCAGCCTACGGGAAATGAGACCGGTACATAACCAGTCACGTGATAGGTCCATTAGTGATAGTGACCGGTCCCTCTATCGTCCCTTTTGTATGAAAAGAACCGATAACTTTAACATGGCGTTGTCATTGGAGGTGGTAATTGACACTCTTTAGATACCCTGTGATATTATTGAATAACTTCAAATTGTACCCGTCACAGTATAAGTCCCAATTGAATCCGTCACAGAATAAGTCCCAATTGAATCCGTCACAGAATAAGTCCTAATTGAACCAGTCCCAGCGAAAGCCCCAATTAACCTCTTAAACAAACCTACAAAATTGGCATCCCACTTGAGGACGATACAATTTCCAAATTGTCTAATAAAAACGCTAGTATTAATTAATTATGTATTTAAAATAAATCGATAACTCGCTAAGTTATCGCAAGATTAAATATGAAAAAAATTCTATCGCTTTTAAATTTTATAGAAAATCCCCATATAATTCCTAAAGATAATGACTTTAGTTTGAGTGCCCACACTGCCTTGTTTCTAGGAGGATCCGTTTATTTTCGATCCAGTAGGTCCCGTGGGTCCGATCCATTTAGTCATTCTCCAATTTCCTTTTTTTAGTCTCGCCCTACTAACGGCAGTTCAGCACAATTGACTCTTCTTTACCACTTTGGAACTAGTTTGGAGACATATCCCCTTTTCGTCTATCTCAGGACAGGTACTTTTAGATAATTGACATCACATTTCCCGTAGGGTAGTTATATACAATAACATTATCAAAAAACTGCTCGTTTATTGAAATACCCATTGAAGACAGCAGTGTTAGCATTCCACTCGAGAGAAATTTTGACGGTCTATTATTTGTATTACACAGTGCAACACGATAAAAAATAACCATATACGGACACCACTACGTGATAAAAGACTAAAAAAAAAAAAGACCCGTGTCTCCCAATTTTTCCCAAAGTCATGCACTTTTTTTTTTATGGGCCGCCAAAGATTTGGGGCCTCGGTATCATTTTCGTAAAAATGTGATCATTTTCTCAGGCTCATATCTCGCAAACCGTTCAGAAGGCAAAGTTGTAGCTCTTCTCATAAAGAACAAAAATTGCGAACATATAAAATCAAAAAAACTTCACCTTCCAGATCAAAATCGCAAAAAACTTAAAAAAATTCGATTTTTTTTTACCTTTTTTCCCGTGTTCAGGTCCATAGGTAGCAAACCGTTCAAAATTCAAGGAAATAATCAACTACAAAAATTTACCTAAGATCTCAATAAACAAATTTCTAGAACATATAAACTCCCTACCGATGATTCTTAACACTGAAGTGAAAAATTTGCCGAAAATTTTTTAATTTCATTTTTTTACCCTTTTCTCCTGTTCAGGTCCATAGGTAGCAAAAAATGAAATATGCCTGGCCAGAACCATGTGTTTGTCCAAGGGTTAACACCGTTTAGGTAGCGCTTAGGTATCACGCGATCATGCACCGACAGCAGCAGCACAGGCAATGCAGTAAGCTCAGCACACGCAACAAGGGACGCAGCACACAATATAAAAGCGACACGACGCTCACATCGAGGCATTACACAGCGCGACGTCAACGAGAGCTCAGCGGTGAAAGTTATAAAGTGAAAGTGAAAGTAAAAAAAGTGAAAGTGCTACAGTATAATTCGCACACAACATTGGCAACTTACAATTTCAATATGCAGTGTGAAAATATTGATTTATTTTGCTACGTTTGCGGTCATCAAACCAGAAAAAAATCATCTACAAGATTTCAGAAGGAAAAGAATCTTTTAACTAGTGAATTCAAAAGAGCATATATGTACATTGTTTTTCGACGAAGTGGACTTGACCGGTGAAAATTACACACCTAATACAGTGTGTCGCCAATGTTATAACAATCTCATGGCATGGTTGAGTGGAGGCAGAGGTACTATGAAGTATTGTAAGCCGGTAAACTGGATTAATCGCCCAGGTGATCATGATGCAACCAGTTGCTATGCATGCGTAAATTACACATGTCGTCTAAATCGACATTCTGAGAAGAACAAAATTTATAAAGCAACTGTAACAGCCACACTACCAGTGCTTGCACCATTGCTTGCAGATGTATGTTGGTGGAGTCACAAGATCACCCTGTATGATGTTAATGAAGTATTTGAAGAAGAAAGAGCTGATGATGGAGGGCAGTCTGGAAGCAACGTGCCTGTGGACACCATAATTGCTGAATCAGAGTCAGATTCGGACGATTCGGACGACGATTTGGATCCACAACTTAAGAGAGCGCGATTTGCAAGTCCAGGGCCATCAACATTATAAACATAATACGAATACTTTTTTTTAATATTTTTGTAATAGATAGCATAGTATCTCAATGTTGAAGTAAATAAAAAACAAATGAAATTAAAAAACGGTGTTAAGAATAATTCCCAGGAAGTTTATATGTTCTAGAAATTTGTTTATTGAGATCTTAGGTAAATTTTTGTAGTTGATTGTTTCCTTGAATTTTGAACGGTTTGCTACCTATGGACCTGAATACGGGGAAAAAGGTAAAAAAAAATTTAATTTTTTTAAGTTTTTTTTGCGATTTTGATCTGGAAGGTGAAGTTTTTTTGATTTTATATGTTCGCAATTTTTGTTCTTTATGACAAGAGCTACAACTTTGCCTCAGAGAGTAAATCGAAATTCTGAACGGTTTGCAAGATATGAGCCTGAGAAAATGATCACATTTTTACGAAAATGATACCGAGGCCCCAAATCTTTGGCGGCCCATAAAAAAAGGTGCATGACTTTGGGAAACACGGGTCTTTTTTTAGTCTTTTATCACGTAGTGGTGTCCGTATATGGTTATTTTTCCATGACTTAAAAAATTACACACAGTGTTATTATTATTTAGTTGTTTTTGTTATTTTAATAAAGTAATTACATTTGTCCAGATAATTGCCTTTTATGAGGTATTTAAACGTCTTCGTTAGGTATTTAAAAGTATTCGTCTAAATGCTTTCCCCGCATAATTACCCAAAAATTCTATATATTTTGACAAGGTAATTAACCGGGGAGGACATGGGACTGTCCGTGGAGGTTGAAAGTTTCTGATAGCCATTTACTTGGGAGTGGCCAGAAACGATTCCTTCATCGGGCAGTCCAAGCAGCTCACTACTTCCACGCAGTATGTCCTGGGCAATGGCTTATCGGAAACCTCCGTTAGCTAGCTAAAGTGAGAAGGCGAAACGAATGAGCAACCTGAGTGGTAATGCGATCATTGATACGTCTCAGGATTATTAGGTGACCCTGTCACTGAAGCTCTTCGAAGTAGTGGACATATTCTTCTGTCCTTTGAAGGCGGATGAGCCAACACCCAAGGCCAACGGCGGATCAAAGTTGAAGTTTCGGCACACTGCATTCTGGTCAGCGTCTGATCCATAATGGGCGGCTGAAACATAATCATCCTGGCAGTAGGTACAATGCAAACCACGGTGGGCTGGGTTTGCCTCCCGCCACCGTTATATCGGCAATGAAAATACGCAGAAAATATGTTGAACAAAGAAACCCCCCAACTGTTGACGACCCTCGCAAACGTTATAAGGACCATGATTTAAGGATATGTACCTGGAATGTTCGAACGTTATACAGGACTGGTGCCACTTTCCAACTGGCGGATGTCCTCGGAAAATATAAAGCTGACATCACAGCGATCCAGGAAATGCGATGGACAGGATATGGTTGCACCAGAAAGAAAAACTTCGATATTTACTACAGCTGCCATGAGCGTAAGCACAAATTTGGGTGCGGATTTATTGTAGGCAAGAGACTGCGACACCTAGTTTCAAGGTTCAACCCAGTGAGTGTGGCTATGCGCAATTCGCATCAAAGCGAAATATTTCAACATCTCGTTAATTTGTGTGCACGCACCGACAGAGGATAAAGATGATGAGGTCAAAGCAACATTTTATGAGCGCCTGGAGGAAGTATATGAACGCTGCCCTGACCACGACATTAAGATTATTCTAGGCGATTTTAATGTCAAATTAGGAAAGGAAAGTGTCTTTCGACCAACCATCGGCAATCACAGTCTACATGATACCACCTCCGATAATGGAATAAGACTGATAGACTTCGCCGCTGCAAAGAACATGGTAGTCAGTAGCACACGATTCCAGCATAAGGACATTCATAAGGCGACCTGGATATCTCCTGATCAACGGACGAAGAACCAGATTGATCACTTGGTAATAGATGGCAGGCACTCTTCTAGTGTAATGGATGTACGTGTGATTCGAGGTGTCAATATCGACTCGGATCATTACCTGGTGGCTGCGAAAGTTCGCACGAGATTGAGCAGGGCGAAAAACGTACGGAGCCGAACACAGGAAAAGTTCGATATTGACAAGCTACGAATACCGGAGATATCAATGCCCTATCGACAGAAACTCTCTCTCCTGCTGGAGCAGAATACCCCCCCTCCCGAAGACCCAGATGCGCAGTGGAAGCACATCTCCCATTCTTTAGAAATCGCTGCAATGACTGAACTTGGCTATCAAAAACCGCAGCCATGATACGACGAAGAATGTCGCATTGCAACTATTGCACGTATTGCAACGAAACAGTCAGTTACAACGCGTGCTGCGAGTGAGCGGTACAAGAGGCTGAGAAGGGAGGAAAACCAATTATTTAGGCGAAAAAAGTGGCAGTGGGAGCAGAGAGAGAGTGAAAGAACCGAAATGTGCAGGATGAATGGTGAATCGCGAAAGTTTTCCCAGAGGGTAAGAAGATCGACCAACGGGCCTAATAATGGGCTGCCCTCCTGCAAGGACGAGAATGGAAATCTGGTGACTGAGAAGCAGTGTGTGCTCAAAATGTGGAGAGACCACTTTTCAGCACTACTCCACTCAGATTCTTCCACTGAAGATCAGGAGGTAATGATAGTGGAAGATAGTATAGATTGTATCCCCCCCCCCAACCAAGACGAGATTAGAACGGCGATCTCCCGCCTGAAGAATAATAAAGCCGCTGGTGCGGATGGCCTACCCGCTGAACTTTTTAAGGCAGGTGGCGAAGGACTGATAGCCCACATGCATCAACTGATATGCGGTATATGGCTGGGGGAATCTATGCCCGACGACTGGAGTCTCAGTGTATTATGTCCTGTATTCAAAAAGGGTGATCCGTGTGTCTGTTCCAACTATCGCGGTAAGCCAATTATTGAAAACCTGATTGGACCTTATCAGTGTGGTTTTAGACCAGGCAAGTCCACAACAGACCAAATATTCACGCTACGCCAAATCCTGGAAAAGACCCACGAAAAGCAAATCGATACATACCACCTTTTTGTCGATTACAAAGCTGCTTTCGATAGCCCCATACGGGGAAAACTGTACGAAGCTATGTCTGAACTTGGTATTCCGGCTAAACTGATCCGCCTCTGCAGAATGACGCTGACCAACACCAAATCAGCAGTGAAAGTGGGGAAAGACCTCACTGAACCATTCTGTACCAATCTCTTCAACATCTTAATGGAGATAATAATGAGAAAGGCTGCAGTAAATACGAACAAGACTATTAACACGAAAAGCCATATGTTGCTGGCGTATGCTGACGACATAGACATCATTGGGCGAAATTTGCGAGAGGTTACTGCAGTATTTTCAAGAATCGAAAAGGAATCAGCAAAGGTGGGTCTTGCTGTTAATGAGGGCAAGACAAAATTGATGGTGTCAACGACTAGAGAAACCTCTCGACTTGGTCCGCACTTGAACGTTGACAACCGATTTAATTTTGAAGTGGTAGATGAATTTGTCTACCTTGGATCCGTCGTGAACAAGGACAGCAACATCAGCCTGGAGATAGATAGGAGAATTGTGCTTGCAAATAGATGCTATTTTGGGCTCAGCAAGCAGTTTAGGAACAAAGCCCTCTCTCGACGGACAAAAGTCCAGCTATATCAGACTCTCATTTTACCTGTCTTGACATATGGCTCCGAAACTTGGGTCATATCGCAAGCGGATGAAAAACACCTGGGAGTTTTCGAGAGAAAAATTCTCGGTAAAATATATGGGCCTGTTAGGGAAAACGGCGAGTACCGACGTCGCTGGAACGCAGAGCTATATAGTCTCTATTCTGACGTGGACATAGCTAGACGAATCAACGTGTGCCAATTGCGTTGGCTAGGCCATGTTATCAGAATGGATGAAGATGAGCCAGCGCGAAAGATTTTTGATAACGTACCCGATGGAAGCAGGAAAAGAGGACGACCAAGACTCCGCTGGAAAGACCAGGCAGAAGAATCCCTCCGTATCCTTGGTGTTACCAACTGGCGAGAAAAGGCGAAGGATAGAGTCAATTGGAAGAATATGTTGAAATTTGTTTAATTTGTTTGTTTAATTAATATGTGTAAGACGTCTGACCTCATGAGGTTGTAATATAGTCAATAAAAGTAAGTAATTAACCGGGGATTACTGTCTATGAACCATAAAAAGATTAGAATACGTACAAATGTTGAATCACACTGAGAACTTACGAGGTTTGACTAAACAAAATACACAATGTTAAGTACAAAGAATTGTACTATCCCCTTAGTCGCCCTTTCCAATTCTGACTTAAGCTACTGTTCCAGAGAGCGTCTGGGGACATCAGGTGATTTGTTTCTATCTGAGTCGTATATACTTATAGTTGTGGTTCTTTTCTTGAATTTGTTTAAAGAAATAAAATTATTGTTGTATAGGATTTAAATTGTTTTTACAGCTTTTACAAAAATTGTATTCCCTTTAATTGTCTTGTGTGTACCACCAATAAATCATTTTGAATCCTTTTTTAATTTTCCTTTGTATCCACATTTCCACATAGAGTAATTCTTTAAAGGGAGGAACTTTAACTCATCTGACGTTTCCTTTCACACTCTCCCTGGTGCGGTCGGTATGATAGAGAGATGTTTGACGAAAAATGACCTACACCAGGTGGAATTACAAAAATTGTTGACTTAAATATTTCATGTCGTTCTGATGGAAAACTGTGCAATTTAAACGTATTTTACATTTTTTTACTGACTATTATTGTTAGCATACATTTATGTTGTATTTAACACAAGAATTTTAACACACAAAACGAAATGCCGTTGTTGTTATTTTGTAGGTTCTATCTGGTATTGGTAAAGCAATTCTTTTCGACATCCAGCGTTCATATCACACCAAGCCAAATGTCAGAAATTTGCTGAGCGAAAGAAAAATTTTAATTGTAAGAATTCCTCTCTGCATTACCACCGTATTTATGTGTTGGTTGCTCTTATAATTTTTATGAAAATCTGGCAACTCCATTCTCTCAATCGAGAGATTTCGTGAGAACGCCGCCAACAAATTAAGAAATATAATCATCATCAGCCGCAGCGGATTTTCGTGAAGATTTTTCCCTGCCATAAGAAATCAATGTAAAAAAATCGCCGTCCTCTGTAACGTGTTTGATTATGTTCGGACTCTTAGTTGTTTGCCGTAATTACCCTCGCATTGGAGTTCACTGAACAGAAAACTATTGTCACAGGGATGATAATGTTCTAAAGGTACGGGTTTTAAGTCTCCTTTTTCCCGGCATAATAATCAAAGATAAGGACAAACTCTCAAATTTCAAAATAATAATATATATGGGCTGGCTATAGGCCGATATAATGTATGTAACGTAAATGAGGAAAATCCTAGGTTAGTCATTAGATGTTAGGAAAAAAAATGTACTTATGTATGTTAATGTCAAATGGATGTAAAATTTGAACGAAAACATTGGAGAATAAAATGAATTTTAAGCTAAAAAAAATGAAAATGTTCATCACCCCAACAATTTTTGTCATCGGAAGTGAACTAACGTACAGTTTCATCCCGGCTTCGAAAATGTATTCATCAACTGCAAACTTTTCGTCAATGTGACGAAAGTATGGCTGTTACTGCAATGAATTTATTTTAATTAATTCAACGCATTTGTGTTGTTGCTGCAATGAATTTATTTCATTGGTGCAATGAATAAGTTTCATTTTTGCAATGAATAAGTTTCATTGCTGCAATAAATAAGTTTCATTGTTGCAATGATCAAGTTTCATTCATTCAATGAATTTATTTCACTGCTGCGGTGAATTTGTTGCATTGCTGTAATGAATTTGTTTCATCACAGAAATTAATTGGTTTCACTACATCAATGAATTTGTTTCATTGTTCCAATGAATTTGTTCCATTGCTGCAATGAATTTGTTTCATTGCTGCAACGATTTTGTTTCATTGTTGAAATTAATTTTTTCACTCCTGCAATGAATGTTTTGAACTGTTTGAAATTATTTACATAAATAACCAATTAGTATTACATTGCTGATGTTTTCGTGTATTTTGATAATAACTTTTCGAATTTTTTTTTTCGAAAGTTTACTTAATTTGCTAAATATTTTATATATTTACATTCCATGTTGAAACACCCGTGAGGATAAAGATTGTGGTATTCGAGGGGTTGAGTATTATGTTGGCCGTCGCATTCAGGTCATGCAATTAAAAACAAGTATGACGGATTTTCTTTTAAGACTTACATATTTTTAAGTAACATGTGTAGAAGATATGTACATATCTATATCTGTACTTACCATGAACATAAGCTCTACTCCCCTATGAGTTTATCACAGCAATTGATATACTTATGTTCAAAACTTTCTTTAACATAGAACTACGTATTTGTTTTCGTAAATCAGGCATTTGCTGTTGTGTTGAGGGTTCTGTCATTCAATTTTAGTGCCAAGTCTCAACGCCATTAAGCGAGTTATCGATCTATAGTAAATATAACTAATTAGTCTGTTTTAAAAAATGTATTTAAATTATTCCGGCGGAGAAATAAGTCTACCACTTTCTGTTGTTGTAAAGGAACTGATTTAAGAGGTGTACGTGACCCACCACTCATGCTCACCATTTTCTCTTGCTGTCCTCTTTTTTACGCTCGCTAATTTTTTCGACTGCTTGGCTGTCTCGACCTTCATAAAATTTTGCTTCGTATCATTAACAACTGATTCATTGCAGTAACGAACTTGTTTCGTCAACTATAAATTTTGTCAAACCTCAAAAATAAATAAATAATAAAAATAAACTACAAAAAGTAAGAGGTTACACTAATATCAATAATGTTTTTTTCAGAAATATATGTTTTGATTTTAATACTTATTAGCAAACTCAAGTCGCTGCTTTTGGTTGCCTTTGAATATTAATGATTTTCTTCTAGGAACCTTGCCAGGAAGTCCATTAGCATGTAGTGATATAAGTATTGTACAGGCACTGACATCGGTTCCAGATTTTGCTGATATATCTATCTACTTCTAATTCTTATAAATTTCGTTCAATGGTCAGATTTGGAATTCATTTAATATTTTCGGTCTGCCACATTTTGGAAAATTTTCCAAATTTTGGAAATTGGAAAATTAGTTTTTGGCACGAAGTTCCTTATCGCACGTTACAAGATGTGGGCTAAATGAAATGAAAATTGTATAACTCCTTTTTTAACACTATTATGCAACAACCCAGTATTATCAACTATATTGGGTACTTTAGCTTTGGTTTGTGTCTAGACCAACATATGTATGTTGGAAAATTTCTTGCTTAATGGGAAGTTTTCTAGGTGGAGCCTGTAACCAATATTTAGTATATATTGTAGTTTTGAACCCAACAAACAGTAAATTTAGAAAAACCACAGTGAAAGAAGTTAGGTTAATATCAGACTGCAAGACAGCACGCTATCTAGCACACTTAGGCTAAAGAAGCCCATTATGATACCTGCAGTTTCCTCTATAGCAACTACCGACTAGTCGGCTAGCCAATTTGCCCCTTTAATAAATTTGTCTATAAGACCCACAGGAATATCCTGTAGGACTACTGTGCTAACTAGATGTGTTCCGAATATCCTACTTCTCGGTCCTGCCAGAGCAGGGCAATCCAAGAGAATATGTTTCGTCGTTTCCTCGTCCTCTTCTATGCAGCATCTACAGAGAGTCTCAATATTAGGGCGTGTTTTCCTACAAGACAATGTCCCTTAAGTGTTCCTATCATTGTGGATAATCTGCCTCTCGGCAAGTTAAGTATTTGCCTAGTCCTCTTCCTGTCCACCTGTGGCCAGAGGACCCTGGCTTGTTTGCAAGTTGAAGTAAGTATCCACTTGTCCTTGAACATATTATCGGCCCACTGCCTGATCTGCAAACGCCAGGTAGAGATTGGCATACTAACACCTTATTTTGCCGGAAGAACCTGTCCCGTAGTGCCCTGTCTAGCTAACGCATCCGCTACGCAATTGCCTGGAATGTCGCTGTGTCCCGGTACCCAGATGAGCCTGATGTCAAAATACTCTGCCATCACCCTAAGTTATGAGTGGCATTCTTTCACCGTCAGGGACGTAGCAAACATGGCTTCCAGGGATTTTATGGCAGCCTGGCTGTCTGTGTAGATACATATTATCCGGAGGGTTGTGACACCACTTTTCAGTAGTTCAGCAACCTCCAGTATGGCGGTAAGTTCCGTCTTAAATACACTACAGTGATCAGGCAGCTTGAAGGAGATATTTACATGTAGGTCCGGTGAATGGACCCCATAGCCTACTTGGTCGTCCAACTTTGATCCATCTGTGAAAAATCTGATAGTACTGGTATCCCCTTCCAGTGACTTTTCCCAGGTATTCCTGTTCGGAATAGAAGACCTTAGATTTGTCGCTGGTAGAAGGTAGGGGATACAGTAGTCCGTTTTTACGGGAATAGAGTGGATCCGATGTAATAATTCAGCGTGTCCGGAATGCCCCGATATCAAAATGCCACAATCTCTGATTCTCACCAGGGTAAAGCGGTTGCCGATTCGGCCATGATATCAGGAGTACAGATGTTCAGGATAGCACTAAGTGCAGCACCTGACGTTGTACCCATTGCCCCAAGAAGTTTACAAAAACAAAATTTTCTTAAATAAATGCCTTTTCTTAAAAAAAGTAAATTTTCTCAAAAAAAATACCTATTCAAATTCTTAAACAAAGTACCTTTTCATAAAAAAGTACCCTATCTTAAAGAGGTACCTTTGCTTAAAAAAGTACATTGTCTTACAAAAAGTACCTTTTCGTACAAAAAGTAATTTTTTCTTTAAAGAGTACCTTTTTTGTGAAACAAAATAACTTTTCTTGAGATAAGACCTACTCTTAAAACTAAAATAATACCTTTTCTTTGCTTGAGATAAGTAGCCTTTCTGAAAATAAGCACATTTTCTTAAAAAAATTAACCTTTTTTCCTAAAAATAGTACCTTTTCTTAAAAAACATTAGCATTTAATAAAAGAAGTACCTCTTTTCCCCTTCGGGAAAATATAATACATATTCTTACAAAAAGAACCTAAAAATATACTTTAAAAAAAATACATTCTATAAAACAAAAATTCTTAAAAAAAAGTTTATCATTTTACAAAAAGTATCTTTTCTTAAAGATCCATTTAAATTATGGTTTTTTTCAACGGGCCCCTTAAGCGTGTTGGAACTAAATAGTACATAATATATAGCGAAAGTAACTTCGTTCCAACCGAGAGTCCCCTGACACCACATGTAATATTTTTAACTGTGCTGTTGCTTCTACCAATGAGGGAACCAATTTCCCGCAGAGATTTTCCTGCCTTGTGAAATTGTATAGCAAGTTCACGCGTATCCAGTGATGTTTGTCTACCCATTCTTGGAAAATTTAATTAAACGCACAAGTTTTGTCCGGTACCTATCGCTGATGGACAATTTCTGAAGCAATACAAAGATATAATCAAAAAACAAAAAGCAATACAAAGATATAATCAAAAAACATAAAAATAAATGTACGGAGCTCTTAATACAACTTTCAGCAAATTGTACACCTTCTTTTGACGCGACAATTATGAAGTAATTTTTGTATTTGCTTGGTATTTTTGTAGTTGTAAGATTTTTCTTGTAATTTTTCCATAAATTGATAAAGAGTCCCATAACATGTTTAGAAAATATAGAAAGTTGAATTAATTACTATTTTTTAACATTCATACAAATTTAACAAACCAACAGAATCCTTGAGAAATTCGGGCACAGCAACCGAATTAACATCAAATTAAGTCGTTGCAACTGACTTAAGACCAAATTGGTTATTGCAACCGGATTGATACAAAAGTCTGTTGTTTCACCTGAATTGATGCCACGTTCGGTTGATGCATCAGAAATATTTTCAAATTATTGCAACCGAAAATGTAGAAAATTTGGTTCAATGAATATGATTGAAGATTCACAATCGAATCAATTATGGCATGTGGTAGCTTCAACCTAACTTCAGTTGTGGATCCTAATTCGGTAGACACCCTCAAGCCGCTAAATTTGATATTCATTCCTAGACAAGATATCACTACACAAGTACCTAGGATCAATGGGTACTGCTTAATAGGCAGACCCGCGTCTAGACTTGGAATCTCACACTCACAGAAAAATTCGGTTGAGACAGCCGAATTAGCCGTAACCGAAATAAGAGGTTGTCTCTACCGAATTAGTGGTTGACACAGCCCCATTAGAGGTTGCGAGAACGTCATTAGAGGTTGACACAACCTCATTAGAGGTTAACACAATTCATTAGAGGTTGACACAACCTCATTAGAGGTTGACACAACTACATGGGAGGTTAACACAACTGAATTATTAAAGTTTTTTTTATTATTTAGTGATGATTTATTTTCCTGTATTTTTATAAATGAACTAGCTGACCCGGCAGACGTTGTCCTGCAAATTTTGTTCAAATACCGTTAGCAGGAGCAGAAATAATGGATTTTTAATTTGTGGTTTGTATGGAAGGTACCACGCCCCTTTGTCCAATTGGACCGAATAGTAAATCTAAACCACCCAGGGCGCCACCCAAACGCATACAAAAAAAATTATTCAAATCGGTCCAGAAGTTTAGGAGGAGTTCAGTCACAAACATACATGCAGTAGAATTATATATATAAAGATTAAAAAGCGAGAAAATAAAGTCATATACAGGGTGATTCAGGAAGTTCGGACAAATTTCTCCAGCGTATTCCTTGGCTCATTTCATGAAGAAAAGTCCACTAGGACCATGTCCGAAAATGCAAGAGTGCGAAATGGCAGCGGGTTCAAAATTTTCGGATTGGCGGTCGGAGGGTAGTAGAGTAAGGTTGCTAACTTCTGAGCCAGTGATTGGATTTTTTGAGTTTTTGGGCTTGTTGGAAAGGTCTTTAAGAGGCCTTTCAGAATCAGTCAAATCGCCGAGATACGAAGCTTTCGAAAAAAAAAATGGAAAAAAAACACATAAACTCAATTTGCTCAGCCAGATGGCAGGTAACTTATGTTTTTATGTTTTTTTACCTCACCTTTCCAAAATGACTTAAACGAAGCCCAGAGGTCTTACCGTTCCAAAGTTATGACCATTTTACTGAAATGCAAAAATTTTTGTTATGTTTTTGGAAGCGAAATAACAGCACACATTTATTTGTTTTTGTAAATTAACACGTTTAAGATTTTATTTTATTGAAATTTTCATTTCAGAAACAACAAGCCCAAAAATCCGACCACTGGCTCAGAAGTTAGCAACTTTACCCTACTACCCTCCGACCACCAATCCGAAAATTTTGAACCCGCTGCCATTTTGCACCCTTGCATTCTTCATGAAATGAGCCAAGGAATACGCTGGAGAAATTTGTCCGGAACTTCCTGAATCACCCTGTATATGGGATAATCTATAGAGTAATACATTTCGTTAACATGTCTCTTCCGACCTTTATTGAAGTCCCGGCTATCATGGTACACCGCACTAATTCTGACATGTTGTATCGGCTGATCTAGGTCCTAAGCTGTTTTGTATACAGATTGTTGCAGCATATCTCACATGACCGAACTTGAAAACTTTCAAAACTGTTGATATCTGCCTAAATAATTTCTGCAGAATAAGACGGTTTAATACAAAACATATTTTACTTACCACAAAAAAATCTTCACATTCTTTAAGTCTTTTTAAAATAAGATTTGATTATAGAATTTTAAACGTCAGATTTTAAATACATTGGTGGTAACCGAATTGAAAACGAATTCGGTTGTACCCACAGAATTCATGAGAAATTCGGTTACAGAAACCGAATTGACGCCAAATTCGGTCGTTGTAACCGAATTACGTCTAGATTCCGTTATTGCGACCGAATTGATACCAAATTCAACACTTACAACCGAATTGATGTCAAATTCGGTTACTACAAACGAATTGAAGCCAGATTCGGTTACTCCAACCGAATTTGGTACCAATTTTTGCTGTTGTATCCGAATTCATTTCAAATTCGGTTGTTCCAACTGAAATATAATTGACTGAAGGAATATAATTGAAGATTCAGTTGTCACAACCGAATCAATTCTGAAACGACGTTGCTTCAACCGAATTTCGGTTGTGGGGACTAAATTCGGTCGTAACAACCTCAATTCAGTTGTGGCAACCTCAATTCAGTGGTAACAGCCGAATTTACGGTTGTTACAACCTCTTTTCAAACAATTAGTTCTCTGGGTGCAGCTCATGACTACTGCAGAAGCAGGGATGAATAGGAGTATGAGAGCGTCGAACGTCTCATATGCTACTACTAGGGCTGCGACATCGACATCGATGTTTTGAAAACATCGATGTTTTTGAAAAACATCGAGTACTTTTTACATCGATGTTTTAGTGCCGATGTTTTTCCAACATCGATGGTTTATATCGATGTTTGCATCGATGTTTTTCTGTGTGGCGATTGTAACAAATTGCCTTAATATAAGGAAATATATACCATAAAATATTAATATAAACTCGAATTGTTTATATTTGCCCATTTATTAGCCGCCAGACGCCAACCACCACCATTATGCGTAGCTGGTTAAACATGGGATGTAATGGGAAACTAGTTATTTTAATCAAGTTTTGTAGTTTTTCACCTTTATATCGGGGAAAAGGGTGATTTATATGTTGATAACACATATCTAAAAGAGAATAGCAGCAAATACAAATCTTCGCAAAAGCATTGATGATCGAAGAAACATCGATGTTTGTTACCTCTTCAGTTTCAATTTTGGTACCTCGATTTCTAAATGAAAGCCACCAAAAATGAAACATCCCCAAAAACATCGATGTTGGAAAACATCGATGTTTTATCGACATCGATGTCTCTTATTTGAAACATCGATGTTGTAAAACATCGATGTTTTGGGGTCGATGTCGCAGCACTAGCTACTACTGCCCGGCCAGCGTGATCATGAACATGAACATGCCGATGTTTGGAATATTTGTGACCGTTACAGGATGAAGCTGGTCACATTTGCTGTCCCTTGCTGGTTGTGAGAAATTGTGTATTGTGATTAGTAGAAATGTGTTGGTGGCCTATGACTTTATGGAGTACATCGATACAATGGGAGAGGAAACACGGTTGATTTATAGCTACTTTAACTCCTAGACACATTGTGAAGTTTATTTCGCTATAATTTTGAATGTATGGTGCTGCCATTATACTTTTCCCTGATCACATTCAGTCACCTCGTTACACTATTGAAAGTGCAATTTTTTATTTTATGTTCTTCAGCAGAAATATAACTTTCCTTTAAATTTGTTTCATGAATAAAGATTTTTACATGTAATTGATTGTGTAATTGTCCAACAAACTATTGTGTCTGAAATTTTTCAAATGCAAAATAGTTAATTTTATTAGAAAATATAGCTATTTATTTTATTAGAAAACTAATTAAAACTATAATTTTATTAGTAAATATAACTATAAGGTACGAAAAATTTACTAAAAAATTGTAGCTGAAATTTCGGACATAAAAATGGCTAATCTGTATGTTCACATTGCCGTAGAACATAGCAAACCCTATGTTGCCTTAGCACTTAGGTGAAACATCAGCGTTTACCCATAAATCCGTGTTACCTCAGTGTGGTATAGAATAGATGAAACCCTCAGCAAAGTTCGGATCATCCCGAGAATTTTTGCCGAAAGACCAATAACTTTAGATGAACTCTACCCCTCCCAAAAATTAATTATAGATTACAGTTTCACATACCGAAACACAAATCTTACCCGGTTGTATTAAAACACGTTTTTGGGCCGCTGATATTGAATTCGAAGCCAGATTAGAGCCATCATGGTCCACTGTCAAAATTTCAAAAATTTCGGCGACGGTATATTCACTGACGGAATACAAACAGTGTTGGTATTTTTTGAGATGATGTTGTAACCGTTGCAAGTGGCGGCAAGTGCCAGTTTTATTTTTATATTTTTGAAGTCAACAGCTAAAGAAAACACGTCGACAAGTCATGGAATGCTATAATCTGCAAGAACTATGGATACTCCGGAATTTTATTATGGAATAATTCGTCAGTGATTGTGGCGCAACGTTAATTTCGGCGCAGAATTCCCGGCCAACCAATGCCAAGTGGTCAAAAACTAGGGCATTTAGCCGCTCGTCTCGAAGAGACTGGAACAAAACGTGACAGAAGAGGCGACGGATTGCCCCATAGTGCTCGTTCCGACGAAAATATGTTCCGGATGAACCCTTAATGTCGACCAGACGACGTTCCCCGAAATTTACTTTTACACATTCGTCTCAGCAGTGGATTTTGGTAAAAGTCTTGAAGGTGTTGCCTTACAAAATGCAGGTGGTCTTTTAGCTACTGTCTACAGATGGTCAATCGTGCCTAAAATACGCTCACGCTCTCGAAACCCCAACGATGCATTGAACGTTTTTCAGTCGAAATTTATAACAAGGCCTATTTTCATCCGAACGCATACGCAAGCAAACAAAATTTTCGATTTTGGGACACTGTATCAGGTATCATTCAAGAATAAGAAGATGGCCGGCCGATACAGAACCCTGATCAACGAGTTTTTAAAAATAATATAAATGGTTTCCCATTACATCCCATGGAGGAATTGGTGAGAGCTTCTCACAACCAGAGAGCTGTGCGCTTTCTAGGTTTATACTCACTGATTAGGACCTACAGTTTTACACCGGTTCCGAACGGTATTTTGAGAAGCTTTTCCATGGCTAAATACTCGATAGTGTCGCCGTCACTATGCGAGGTGACCGCCGCTGAAAGATCGAGCAGGGATCGAACCCAGGATCTCATGTATAAGAGGCACGCACAGTAACCATTGCACCACCGACGGCCACATCAACGGGTTTTTATTGTCCCAAATTGATGAATTGCGGCTGGAGGACATTTGGTTCCAACAAAATGGCGCAACTGCACACAGTTTGCGCGACAATGGGCATTTTGAAGGACGTGTTTCGGGGTCGTTCGAAACATCTTTATTTGGGATTTTCGAAGTCACGGGTATACGTGAACAATCCACAGACTCTCACATACATTCAGCGACAACATCCAACAAGAGTGCGATTACTTATCTTATTCGTAAGAAGATCCCAAATGGTCATCAACATTAGCGGCACCCAATTGACCGATATCATCTTCGAAAAGCAATAGAAACGTCCAAATAAATATTTAATAAAAAAAAAATTATGAAATTATGTCGTTTCATTTTAAAGATATAACAGCATCAGGTGAGCATGATTGGTCCTCCCAGTATTGTATACAATATTGCCGCACAACAACAATTACACCACTGAATATTAACACTTACATATATTCTTACAATTCTTACTTCCTCTTTTCATACTTCCTCTTTCCAGCAAGCTCCTTTTATAATGAGAGACGAAACGGCTCCAAAAGGCTACAAAGGATATTGTATCGATCTTATTAATGAGATTGCGGATATTGTCCACTTCGATTACACGATACAAGAAGTTGAGGACGGAAAATTTGGAAACATGGACGAGAAGGGAGAATGGAATGGCATTGTCAAGAAACTGATTGACAAGAAAGCCGACATTGGCCTGGGATCAATGTCGGTCATGGCTGAGCGGGAGATTGTTATCGATTTTACAGTACCCTACTATGATTTAGTGGGTATCACCATCATGATGCAAAGGCCTAGTACGCCCAGTTCTCTATTCAAATTCTTAACGGTGTTGGAGACAAATGTCTGGCTGTGTATATTGGCTGCATACTTTTTCACTAGTTTCCTCATGTGGGTCTTTGATCGTTGGAGTCCATACAGTTATCAGAATAATCGCGAGAAGTATAAGGACGATGACGAGAAACGTGAATTCAATTTGAAGGAATGCTTATGGTTTTGCATGACATCATTGACTCCCCAGGGTGGTGGTGAGGCCCCCAAAAATCTTTCGGGTCGTCTGGTGGCCGCCACATGGTGGTTATTTGGGTAATGTTCTTCACCCATTTTCGATTTATCATCGAACTAAACCTTTAATGTTTTACTTTTAGATTTATTATAATTGCTTCATATACCGCCAATTTGGCTGCCTTCTTGACAGTATCGCGTTTGGATACACCTGTCGAGTCTTTGGACGATTTGGCCAAACAATACAAGATCTTGTATGCGCCACTTAATGGCTCGTCAGCCATGACCTATTTCGAACGTATGGCTAACATTGAACAAATGTTTTATGAGATTTGGAAGGATCTGTCCCTAAATGACTCGTTGTCGCCCTTGGAAAGATCGAAGCTTGCCGTGTGGGACTATCCGGTAAGCGATAAATACACCAAAATGTGGCAAGCCATGCAAGAAGCACAATTGCCAGCTACCTTGAAAGATGCTGTTGCCCGAGTACGTAATTCAACCACAGCCACAGGATTTGCTTTCCTCGGTGACGCTACTGACATTCGCTACCTGGTAATGACAAACTGTGATCTTCAAGTCGTTGGAGAAGAATTCTCTCGCAAACCCTATGCTATAGCAGTGCAACAGGGTTCCCATCTCAAGGACCAGTTTAATAATGCGTAAGTATCCGAAACGTTCCACGAAATCAGTGCAGCTTTTGACTTATTATACTTGCAGTATCTTGACACTTCTAAACAAACGTCAATTGGAAAAACTCAAAGAAAAATGGTGGAAAAATGATGAGGCACAAGCGAAATGCGACAAACCGGAAGATCAATCTGATGGCATTTCCATTGAGAACATTGGCGGAGTGTTCATTGTAATTTTCGTGGGAATCGGTATGGCCTGCATTACTTTAGTGTTTGAGTACTGGTGGTACAAGTATCGTAAGAATCCCCGCATCATTGATGTGGCGGAAGCAACAACGCCGCCTGGCAAAGATGTTAAGCTGGCTGAGGGTGTAATTTTGGGACAAACCGGAAAGGAGCACGAGAAAGCCAATGCCGCACTACGCCCTCGATTCAATCAGTACCCCAATAATTTTAAGCCAAGGTTTTGAATCGAAGACGTGTATTTAAGTAATAGGTCTAAAGATAAAGCGGTTATATGTTACATTTCAAATGCACTTGCGTAAATGTTTTATGTTCCATTTTTCACTAAATGCACAAAGTTAAATTTTAATAATAAATTATGCTGTTTCAATACGTGTAATACTGGGACTTGTTAATGCATCCGACAGTCTTGTAATATTGTTGAATAATACGCCGTGATATGTTAACGCGATTTGGGGTTTGAAATGGTGACGGATCAACTTCAGCTGTGTGATGCTAGTATATCAAGTTGGAGGTTATACTCTACGGAACTATTCTGGTCGCTTATCGCTCTCTCGCCTATCTATCCTGTTTTTTTTTTCAATTTCCTACTTCGTAGTCGATCAGCTGTGTCAGGGATACCCCCGGATTAGTGTCATGTTTTGATACAGGGTATGTCTCAGTATGAGAAGTGGTAGCCAAAATTGCCGCAACTAGTTACTTGCGCGGCCATAAGTATTATATGAAAATATCTAGTAAAATTTTACCGGATTAAAGTTTCATATTCAAAAAATCAATTAATCAATATTATCTACACTGAACGAAAAAGCATCGTCACAGGAATGAAAATGTTCATCACCCCAACAACTTACGTCATCGATATTGAGCTAACGTACAGTTTCATTCCGGCTACGAAAATGTGTTCATCAACTGCAAATTGTTCGTCACTTCTAAGAACGTACGGTTGTTGCTGCAATGAATTTCATTCATTATTGCAACGAATTTCTTTCGTTGCTGCAATGAATTTGTTTCATTGTTGCAATGAATAAGTATCGCTCTTGAAATGAAATTATTTCATTGCTGCAATGAATTGGTTTCATTACAGTAATGAAGTTACTTCATTGCTGCAATGAATTTGTTTCATTGATGCTATGAACTTATTTCATTGCTGCAATGATTTTGTTTTATTGCAGTAATGAACGTGTTAAAGTGTGTTTGAAATTATTTATTGTTTTTTGTACGTAAATACACTGTTAGTATTACATTGCAGGTATTTTGATAAAATAAAATTTTGAATTTGGTCTGTATTTGCTAAATATGTTATATCCAATCCACTCGTCTGGAGAAAGATTATGGTATTCCAGGGGTTGAATGTTATTGTGACCGTTGTACTCAGGTCCTGCAATTAAAAACAAATATGAGGAATTTATTATTAAGATTTCTATTTAAAATATGTATGTATATATCTACGTATGGCTGTACTTACCATGAACATAAGCTCTACTCCTGTATGGATTACATCACAGCATTTGATCTATGTTCAAAGTTTTCTTTAACATAGAACTACATCATTGTTTCTTTGTTATTTTAACCAAATTTGTTAAAAGTTCGATTGGATTTATTTCATTGTACGTTAAATTGTTACTTTTTACGATCGTCGTTTCAAGTAACACTTTGATCATTTCACTTCTTCGTTTTCATTGAATTCAAACCCAAATACCAATGCAACGAAACTGGCGCGACCGAATTATAGTTAAAGCGAACATTTTGTTACGATTTGTACCGTCACGCTCATACACACACACAAATGTTCAGTTTCATATTTCGGGGTAGTTTTTCTGCTATCGATGCGCCACTTTATTTGCTGCTCCTTGCATTCTGTTTGATTATCTATTTCATTTATAGATACACAATTTACACAAACGATCACAGCAAACACATAAATTCACACAATTTATTTTTCTGAATAAAATACTATTACTTTACTAAGTTGAACTAATTAGTCTGATTTAAAAAATTTATTTAAATTATACCGAAGGAGAAATACCTATGTCTACCACTTTAGGTTGTTGCAAATGAACTGATTTGCGATGTGTACGTGACCCAGCACTCACGCTCACAATTTCCTCTTGCTGGCCTCCTTTTTACGCTCATTCGTTTTTTACTGCTTTTCTCTCCTTATCTTCATAAAACTTAGTTTCATTTCAATAACAAAATTGTTTCGTCAACTACAAATATTGGCAACACTCCAAAATAAATAAATAATAAAAATAAACAATAAAAAGTAAGAGATACACCAAATATCAATAGTTTAAATTTCATGCACTTCCTTCTTTTAAAATTTAACTCATTTTTCTACCCAATTCAAATTAAATAAAATTGTTGCAGGAAAGAAAAGTAAGTTCTTGCAGCAACGAAATGAAAAATTGCCAAAGAAATCATGTATGAAATTTTTCGTTGCAGCGACTACCATATTGTCTGATATACGAAACTTTTCATTGTAGCAACAAGTTTGGGAAAAGTCATAATTAATAGATATTTTCATCGCGGCTTTTTTCAACAAGTGGCTTCTTAGTTGAGTCTACTTCCTAAAGCCAACATAACCCCCAAATTTCATTATAATAGCTCCTCGCCTTAACTCAGAATTAATAGTATTCTGCGACTTGCTATTTAAGCTTGAAATGTTATGAGTTTTCCGTTACTTCGATTTCGTAAATCCCCTAATTAAAAAATAAATAAATGGTTTCCCATTACATCCCATGAAGGGACAGGGGAGAGGAGAGCTTCTCACAATCATTGAGCTGTGCGCTTTCCAGTTTTCAGTCCCTGATTGGGACCTACAGTTGAACACCGATTCCGAACGGTATTTTGAGAAACTTTTTCATGGCTATAAACTCGATAGTGTCGCCATCACTATGCGAGGTGACCGCCGCCGAAAGAAATTTTTTTTAAGGTGGTCAGAGCAGGGTTCGAACCCAGGATCTCATGTACAAGAGGCGCGCACACTAACCATTGCACCATCGACGGCCCCTAATTAGTCCTTTATATAACTGACAAAATTCATTGTTAACCATCCCAGTTCGTATTAAAGTTCTAGTAGTATCTCGGGTTCATGTTAAAAAAAATTATAGACATCAATTTTAGTTGTTGTTCACGCCCACAATTTTCATTGTAATTTTTTGATTTGTTTTGTCGGTTTTTTATTGTTTTGTGTTGAAGATCTATTTTAATTTTGCATTGATTTTATTATATTTTCCAGATTCGTGCGAATTTTCAATTGGATTGAATTATTAATCATGCGATTACGTCCAACGAATTCACTTATCGCCCCGGCCTACACCAGAAAAAGAGAACACTGTCAAGGTGTTATGATTCTAGGCTTACTTTTTATTTGTCAAAACGCTGATTGCTTTAGTTAAGTGTCAGTCCTATTTGTACCAAACACCCAAAGTTTTGAAAATGCTCTTCCAAATTCCATAAGTCTAGCTTCCAATGTCTGATCAGAACTCTTATTAATCAGATTGAATGGAAACTCCCAATTCCACCCTCCCCAATTATAAATTTTCGAAACAACTCTTCTAAGCTGAGGTCTATTTTAAAAACCGAATAGGCTAATCCTTTCTAATGTCAAGACTTCGATTCTACTGTCAAAACAAAAAAAAAATAAAAACCCTTTTCTAAAAAGTTATTCTTCCTAGTAAGAACATGTTCCCAACATTTTATGATTCTAGAATCTTACGTTCGATAACAACGCCATACACCCTGCTCCACCTTCCACAAAACAAATTCCCAAAAATACCTTCTTAGCTAAAATCAACGCCAGAAGTGCGCGTACACACAGGGAGCGGTGCTGCACTCGTACTTACTACATTCCGAATTCCGTTTGCTGAGTAATACTGTTTAATACAATGACCCCATTTCTACCGCCTCTACTTAGAATATGGGAAATTCACTCTTTTGTAGAGTTAAACTCTCTTTGGTCAGTATGCTTATTGCTCGTATTTACTACCTCACACATTTCAATCGTCCCCAAATTCGAATTCTAACACATTCATTATTAGATGAAGCCTCCTCCATATACACAGAAAAAAATAATTTTTCAATTCAATTAAAAAATTCGAAAATTCAAACAAAATATTAATTGAAAATCCTGTGATAAAAAAATCACATATCAGCTACCATATTTGTAGGTTGTTTATTGGAGAAATATTATTTTTCAATCGATGCAAAATTTCATCTATCTACGAAAATATGTGTACGTTATTTATCAAAAATATTTTCGTTTTTAGTCGATGAAGAATTTGACATATTAACAAACTAAATTGTATCTCAGTTTTCACTTTGTCTTCGATCCGAAGTGTATTTGGAAATTTCGTTTATTTAAAAAAAAAATTAAACAGCCGCGGTAGGATTCGAACTCACATCCACTGGAAGATCGTTTCGATGTTTGTGACACAGCGTCGTTTCGGGCAGCGTCTAGCACGTTAAGCCACTGATTGCCTGTACAAACTTATCTCTAACTGAAGTTATGTGGTTGTTTGTATGGTATCAACTTCGTTAAATATTGAGGTATTTCTTAGGAATTTTTTTGTTGGTAGCATTTATCAGTTTTCATTTCAATATTTGAGAAATTTGTCAGTATATCAATAATAAACATAAATGTAATTGAATGCTGAGATTTTTCACGTACCAATTTTTTTTTTTAAATTTTACAGTCGTCTTTATTTTCTTTGTATGTGGAAATCCACCCCAAGCGCGTATTTGATGAGGGCGCTGATTACATACTTATATTTAATGTCACGCCCCCGACTCTACCCCCAATATTTGGAATTTGAAAAAATCTGTTTGTTATTTATATTCACCAGGAATTTCACGAATTGAATTTGAAAAATGTTAAATATGTTACTTTATGATCTAATGGCCCCAAGTGGGTAGTTAACGCGCACACTGAAATCTAATCTGAAAAAATTGGGGATAAGGTTGGATACCGGGGCTCCCAGACTACTTGTGATATCCCCATGATCGATCCACCCCTGTCGTTGTTCAGATATGGTCACTCATCCTCACCAGAATTCTCAACTTAAAAACTTTAGTCTTCAAATACGGATACCCCCACTCAGAAATCGAATCTGAAATAATTGGTACAATGTTGGATACCTGCGCTTCAACTATATTTATAAAACCCAGATTTCCAAATGTGTGCACGACCACAGAAGTGGCTACTACAGTTTTTGGGCGCGGAAGATTTTAGTTAAAAAGGCGTTCCGGCATGGCATGTTCATCTTTGGGCGGTCTTACGAGTTTTCTCCTATTGATATCCCTACACCGGCCTTATGGCTAGTTTTTTATAAAAGAAACAAATGTTATTATTTAAAATCATTTAAATTTTGTCACATTTGCCCTTGTTTAAATTATTTCCCACAATTTTGAATAATCGTCAATGAGAATTATGGGAAACTGCAATGAAAGTGATAGTAGTACAGGACAGCACCTAGTGAACAAAGTTGACAATAGCCGCGCTATATCTATTATATCCTTTATCTATGACAGATACTACTTGTATAAGTATAATGTTTTTTATATTCGACCGTATTTAGAACTTTGGGGCATTTTATCCACCAGTGACAAGAAATTTCAAGCTCTTTCGAAAATTTAAATTTGTTACCACGCATATGTTTGTTTTTATTAATAGGGGTTCGTTCTTGAAATACAGGGTGGCGCACGATTCGTGCTACAAAAACAAACCGTAATAACTTTTTTTCTGTGTGAGTAATCGGCTTAGTTTTGTTTATTTTACAGGTTACTATTTAGATTTAATAAAATTAATGCTTGGGATACCGAAAAGAGTATTTGTATAGTGCACCGGTACCATGATTTGCAGTCCTTCATTTCCGTCCAAATGGAATTTAGGCGGGAGTTTGGCGACTCTCCCGCCGTAGGTGGACCATTATAAAGTGGGTAAACATGTTTGCAGAATCTGGAAGCATCACACGAAGACCGTACCATCGAGATCCCTATGTTCGGGTTCAAGACACAATCGCGGGTGTAGCACCGTCAATTCTGGCAAATTCAAGCGTTACTTATCTGTGCAAATTGAAGTTAGTAGACCGTCATTACAGTGGATAATTCATGATGGCTTAAACTTGTTCCCGTACAAAGTCCAAATTACAAGCAAGTTAAACCCTCTGGAGTTGCCTATTCGCCAGGAATTTTGCCAAAAAATTATTGAAATGGCCGCAGAAGACAACAACTTGATAAATTGCTTGTTTAAGTCTGTTGAGGCCCGTTTTGATCTGTGAATCTAAACCAGAAATACTCCATGAGACGGATCTGCACCCAGAACGAGTCACTGTGTGGTGCGCAGTTTCATCAATGTAATTTGTGGGGCCATACTTCTTTGAAGAAAACGGAATTTAGGCAGTAACTGTCATTGGGGGCCGTTATTGAAAGATGTTGAAGGAGTTTTTTTTACCCATAACTGCACCGAAGACGTATCCGTTTCAACAGCATGTGGTTCAAGCATGATGGAGCAACTGCACTCACAGAAAATTTGGCTGAGACAGCCGCATATGCCGTAACCGATTTTAGAGGTTGTCACAAACTCATTTGAGGCAGCCACAACCTCATTGGAGGCAGCCACAACCTCATTGGAGGTTGTCAGAACCTCATTGGAGGTCGACCAAATCTCATTAGAGGTTGACACGACCTCATTGGAGGTTGGCACAACTTTATTAGCGTTTGACACAACCTCATTAGAGGTCGACACAACCTCATTAGAGGTCGACACAACCTCATTAGAGGTCGACACGACCTCATTGGAGGTTGACATAACCTCATTAGCGGTAGACACAACGTCCTTAAAAAGTGTCACAACCTCATTAGAGGTCAACAGAACCTAATTAGAAGTTGACACAAACATATTATAGGTCGACACGACCTCATTAGAGGTTGACACAAGTTCGGTAGTGGTTCTCACAACCAAGTCACAAATGAATTGTTAAAGCTTATTTATTATTAAGTAATGATTTATTTTCCTGTATCCTTATTTAAAAAAAATAGGGTAATCTTTAGGGTAACACAATTGTTTTACCCGTTACTACCGACCTTTTTGGAAGTCCCTGCCATCATGGGTAACCGCTCCAATTTTGGCGTGTTGTATCTATTGGTGTAGGTCCTACAACCGTTTCACCCACAGATGATTGCACCATATCTCCAACGACCTACCTTGAAATGATTCAAAACTGTCGATGTCTGCTTGGAAATTTTTGCAATATAAGACGATTTAATACAAAAACAATAATTAAAATATGTTTACTTAATAACCACAAAAAATCTTGACATCGCGGCGACAGAGACAATTAAACATTCTTTAACTTCTTTTAATACAATATATGTTTTTATAATTGTAAACGTCAAGTTCAAAATGAAATTCGGTTGTACCTACAGAATTCATGAGAAATTCGGATACAGAAACCGAATTGACGCCGGATTCGGTCATTGCAACCGACTTAAGGGACCCTTAGACCTGTGGATAAGTTGCTCGACTTTAAGCTGACATCAACTTCGATTATTTCACATCAACTTCGATTTTGCCCTTACGCTCTCAAACTAGTTGATGCAACTTCAATTTCTTGTCAGATGTCGAAATGAAAGGTGGTGAGCGCACTGCGAAAATATCACAAATTTTAAGAAAAAAACACTATTTTTATTTTCTTTAAATATTTATAAATAACAATAGTTTAATTCTGTTGTTCGACCTTTTCTTAATTAATAAATAATCAATATTCTTCGAGCTTGAGGTCAGATGTGCTGTTCTTCTTTTTATTTTCCTCGATATTTCGCTACTAAATTGTGTAGCATCATCAGGAGATATAAACAATTGTTTTAATTGTTAAATATTGTTTATATCTCCTGATGATGCTACACATATGGAGTAGCGAAATATCGACGAAAATAAAAACAAGAACAGCAAATCTAACCTCAAGCTCGAAGAATATTGATTATTTATTTATAAATAACACTATAAATCACATTTATTTAGTATATATTTTTCTGATACTGTTTAATTTATTTATTTTTTGATTCATTTATTTACGTTTTGCCGATAATGTTGCCTCATGAACGTTTCTCACCGAAATGCGTATGAAAGTCGCTGCAACTTCCCCTTACACTGGTGGATAAGTTGATATCAACTTCAAAAAATCAAAATTGCTCTGATTTTACATCAACTAGTTAGTACAAACCACAAACTTCACCTTACACCATGGATAAGTTGATGTCAACTTGAAGTCGCCGCAACTTATCCACAGTTCTAGGGGCCCCTTTAAGGGTTAAATCGGTCATTGCGACCGAATTCATACAAAATTCGGTAGTTACAATCGAATTGATACTAAATTCGCTTGTGACATTCGAATTGATAACAAATTCGGTTGTTGCGCCCGTATTAATGGTCCAACCGAATTTGGTAGCAATTTCGGTTGTTGTATCCGAATTATTTCCAAATTAGGTTGTACCACCCGAAAGTTTGGAAAATGTAGTTGACAGAACGAATAATTCAAGATTCGGTTGTCACAACCAAATCGTTTAAGGAACGAGGTTGCTTCAACCGAATTTCAGTTGTGAGGACTAAATTCGGTCGGGACAACCTCAATTCGGTTGTGACAGCCAGATTTTTTTTGGGGGGGGGCATGTCAAGCAAGAGGTGTACAAAGCGAAACCAAGGAATTTGAGGAGTCCGAGTCCGTTAAAACAATATTCGAGGCGATCCCGACTTCAGGCCGCAATGATTAATTTGCTGATCAGGTGTCGCATATGCGTGAATGAGCATGGAGTTCATTTACGGTCTATCATCTGCGAAACCAAACAGTTAAATGAAAAAAAGTTTACTTTCTATACAATAATAAAATATATACAGTTATTAAAAAAAAGATATTTGAATTTCTTATTGTAGCACAATTGGTGCGCCACCAGTATAAGTTATAATTGTATTATATCGGAAGATTTCTGACAACCTACTCATATAATCTTTTCATCATTACAGGAGTTCGACAGTGTGCCTGAGTATAGGATGTAATCTTAATGCCGCTGCAAACCGCCATAGCTAAATAACCAACAATCGTGCGGATAGCAGTTGGCGTTGTCGAAATACGATCAGTGTTAAAATTGAGGAAATATGACATATATTTTTCAATCCACGTACGTTTTCCCCCACGAATATTGATTAGAGATGTTGGTCTGCTGAGCTTTGTTTCGCCCGCCTCCATATTAAAATAAAAATCAGTCTATTTTAGATTAAGTGTAGGAACAAATGTAGATTGTTCGTGTACTTGTTTTGTACTCAAACATGAGTATGATGCCTTTTTTCGCATTGTTGAAACTACTGCTGTGCTACTGCCTATACAGTTGAATCAATACATGGTATAAAAATACATAGTATGTAGTAACAATAGAACAGGACTTTTCAAATTGGTGTCCGCGGAGCCCTAGGGGTCCGTGGCGACATTCTGGGGATTCCGTAGCGACATACTGAAGGTCCGTGGTTTTTTATAAATGGGATCCCATTCACAAAGTTAGCAGGAGTTATGTCATTCATGTCTTCGCGTTCTCATACGCGGTATTGTTGCTGTAATTTTTGTTTTAATGAAAAACTTTGGTTCTGCTTATGAAATTTGTTTATTTAATCCATTAGAATTTATTCCATTAAGTTGAGTAAATGATATAGGCCAAGTGGCCGCCGCCAAAGTTGCCATTTCGCCGCCATTTTCCATCACTCTTGCCTGAACTTCGGACGACAGGTTCTCGCATTCTTGGCGAATGCTCTCCTTAAGGGCTTCAAGAGTGTGAGGCTTGTTGACGTAAACCCGCGGTTTCAAAAAAGCCCATGCAAATAAGTCTGCAACGGTTAAATCGGGTGATCTGCCCGGCCAGTGGAAATCACCAAAACTAGAGATTAAGCAACCCGGAAATGCTTCCTTCAGAATATGGGTTGTGGCCCGAGAAGTGTGCACCGTTGCACCGTCCTGTTGGAAGCAAATGCTCTCCAATCCCAATTCATCCAATTGAGGAAGAAAAATTTCGGTAATCATGGCTCTGTAGCGCGCGCCGTCCACAGTCGTCTTTTGGCCAGCGTAAACAACACACCACGCAGTAACTTTGAGCGGGTGTAATGGTTCTGGTGGGTGATACACGGATTTTCGGTGCCCCAGAAACGATTATTTTTTTGTTTATTCGCGTAACCGCTAAGATGGAAATGAGCCCCATCGCTCATGATAATTTTCGATAAAAACTCGTCCACCTCTTCGTTGAGATTCAGGATGGCTTGAGCGTAGGTTACATGTGTTTGGCGGTCAACAGCTAACAGCTGATGCACTGTCTGCACTTTTTAAGGAACCATCTTCAAATCTTTCACCAAAAGCCAATGTGAATGGCGAAACGCCGCAGTGTTTGTCCGGTTGATGTCGGACGGCCAGGAAATCCAGGAAACACAACCGACTAATTGTTGCACAAAAAAGTGAAACAATTATTCCATGTTCTTGCGGAGTAAACCGATTCATGGCTTGTCGATTTGTATTCTGCGTTTTTTTACTTCACAAATGTCAAAATTTAATTGACATTTGACGCCATTTGCAAAAGTTATAGGGTTTTCCAAAAGGGTCATTACTTTTGCACCACCTTCCATATTAAGTGTGTGAAACAGCTGTATACAAAATCGAAGAACTGTGTCTTCGAACCTCCCTGGATTCAACCAGGAGTACTACTAGAGAATAGTATGTTTTGGGGGGGGGGGGGTGTAACCCTTCGTAATTGTCTATAGGGGTCCATGGACCAAAACCTAGTGAGAACCCCTGCACTAGAACATCTGATTTAAATTTTCTCAAATCTTTGATCTGATTTATTTTGAATTCTTACTTTTTTGTTCCCTTTTATTGCTGGTATACACTTACCTTGTACTCGTATTTTACAGAAAACACACCAAACAAATGCAAATGGTGCTACCATGTATTTTTGTACCATGATCAACATAAGTATTTCCAATGTTGGAAAATGACACAATGGCAAAAGTTATGATAGGAATACGATGCTTAATAAACGCACGGGAAGTTAACAAACCAAAGATAACAAACTAATTTGTTTGAGAGAGAAAGAGACTAAATTGCGAGAGAATGCAAGACCTCTCTGAGACAGTTTAGAAATTTAATAGAATTTTTGCAAATAATTCCGAATTTTCTTTACGGCAACGGTAACAAATCGAAGTGACATTTCCAACAAACTAAAATCATCCCTTAAAGTGTAAACAAATATCAAAATAAATAAAGGGCGAATTTATTAAAAGGCGTGTTTAAAAAGTGACTTAAATAATTTTTAATTTTTTTATTTTTAATTTAACTTAACGTTTTTTTTAATAATTTTAAAAATCAAAGTTTTGAAGCCACTTATAAAAAAAAATTAAACCGTGATTGTGGTACAAATGCGTGGTAAGTTTTACACCAATTATATGTGGAAAATTTTCAAGAATATAAATTCTATGGACTCTGGAACAGTGATACTTGGCGGATGATGAGAGACAGCTGTAGACAATATATCTAAACACTCATAGGGACGCGAGAGCACGTCCAAAAAAGGTTTAGTAGAAATAAGTTGTTTTTTCAGTGACCACCAGTTCCAAGGGTCCTGGAACGATGATTATGAGAGGTGACACTTGGCGAATGATGAGGACTGGAAGCACCAACTACGGGCAACATATATAAATATTCAAAGAGGTTCGTGAGCGGTTCTAAAAAAAATTTAATATAAAAACTTTTTTATTATTGTTTTTTTTCAGTGACCACCGGTTCAAAGTGACCTGAAACGATGATTATGAGAGGTGATACTTGGCGAATGATGAGGACTGCAAGCACCTACTACGAGCAACATATGTATATAGACTTTCAAAGAGGTGCGTGAACGGTTCTAAAAAAAACTTACCACGCATTTGTACCACAATCACGGTTTTAATATTACATAAAAATTATTTAAAAACACGTCTTTTAATAAATTCTCCCTTTATTTATTTTGATATTTGTTATACACTTTAAGGGATGATTTTAGTTTGTTGGAAATGTCACTGGTTTGTTATCGTTGCCGTAAAGAAAATTCGGAATTATTTGCAAAAATTCTATTAGTTGGTACCACAATTTACGAAAAAAATTTAATTCAATGGCAATTCCTTATGAAAACCCAGTGATACCACCTAATTAAGTTAATGGAACATCATTATTGCCTGGCAATACTAAAAAGAGAATTTCTAAATTAAAATTTCTAAATTAAAGAGAATTTCTAAATTAATAATTAATTTTATTAAGTATTGTATGTTATGTCTACTATGTATATAATAGAAATTTTATAACGTTGTTGAAAACATATTACCGGCTGTATCCTATTGAGGATTGTAGCTGTGAGATACATTAATAAATAACAATGTGTACATACATTAAAGCCAGATCTCATTTGTCATAATCGTTTTGTTATAACTAATTATTAAAATAATAATTTAATAATAATATAATACACAGTAATAATTGAATAATAATATAATTTATTTATGTTTAAATTTTCCAATATTTAAGTTTTCGTTTTGTTAAACTGAATTCTAAATAAATTTTAATTTTAAAACTTTCTCGAACTTCCGTTAAAACTGTGGTAATTATTCCGGGGATTTTACAATTTTTGGAGATTAAAAATAACAATTCGGGGATTTCGCATAAAAAAACTGGCGACCCTGTATACATGCACCATTTCGACAATGTTATTACACAAAACCATAGATAAAGGAAATAACTAGATATCGCACACTCCTTGGGAAATTTCTTGTTCAATGGGATATTTTCTAGATGGAGCTGAGAGCAATAACTACAACGTTCTCACGCAGAGGCGACATAAAATGGTCATAGCCACGTGCATTTTAGGAAGATCGTGGAGTTTTCATAAGTCGCAGATCTATGGCAATAAGCCAGAATTCAGCTTGATCTATGCGCCAGTTACCGAAAATTTTAGCACTCGGTTTCGCGCCAACCACCGTAATCCCGCCGGTCATTTGAACGAGGGCATATTCGTTGATATCTCAAACGCAACTTGTTTTTATTAAATTGTATCTTTCCCTTTTGCAAAATCCTTCCAGATGGTAAACGATGTTTGGAGTGCAGATTTGACGGAACCAGCATTGTCTGACATTTTTGTTTTTCTCTTGCATCCACAGGATTAAAATTGGATTCTGCTTACTATGCCTGGCGACATTTTTGGGAGGTAACCAATAAAAAAAATAGAACCAAACTTAGCATGTGTGGTCAATGAAGATAAATATATTTTTGACAAAACTTCGCCTGTCATTCACAGTAATGCATCAATATAAATTAACAGTTGTACAAGATCACATTAGCAACAAAATTGTATATTACCCAAAATGCCCAAAATACAAAAAAAAACAGGAAAATCGGTGTTGCATACAAAACGGGCTAAAGAGCTAAATAAAAATTCAAAAAGCGTGCACATTACACGTTTTTCCAAAAAAGCGCCATTGAAAAATTTTTCGCGTTTTGCAAGGTCGACAAGTGCTAAATCTAGCCCCAAAAGAGCTAAATTGGCATCACTGCTTTTGGGTCATACAATTCATTCCATGAGTTCTCTATTCTACTCAATACTCTTTGGTGACGGCAACCTGCTTGTTTGTTAGCTGCCGCTACATCAATACCATCGTACTTATATTCAGGCAGAGACTATTGTTGTACAACAACTACGTATGTGATACTAACGCTGTGTGTTGTTTGCATGTGTTCACTTTGATAGATTGCCCTACCCGTTACTATAGATGTTAACACATCAAAAATATTTGTTGGTACAAATATGTTATAATTCTAATTCCCTTCCATGTCGTTCTGTGCTCTGCGACCTGAGTAGGCAGAGGTGACACTCTGTCGAAATGGCTCGCGGCTAAGGTACCGTTCGTCTCCGCCTTCTTAAAACTTGGCAAGTCTTGTAATACGTTCGAAATCCGTCACCGTTAAGTTGGTGGTAATGGTGAGGTTAAGATGACTCCCTCTTTGGTTCGGCCTGGCTCTGAACACTCTGTCCATAAGGCGGTGTGTCACCCCTCGCGTGGAACTCCCTGCCTCATAGACAACCACAGGGCCCTTCTTTTTGAACACATTGCATATTTACGGACGTAGACAGCGGCTACAAGTTGAGGCCCAATCAACATGAAGATTAATATTGAAAAGACTTCGGCCACAGGAAAACCTGTGACTTCCCCCGAGCCTACGGGCTCTTCCTCGAGCACTAGTGCTCGTAAGCCTTCTGCGGTCACATGCAAGGGGGCCTCTGCAACAGCGAATAACGCGGGCGGTGGTCAACCCTCCCCAACTACGGGGAAAACTAAAAATCTCTGCCCCTCCCGGAAGCATAGTGCTGATCTTCGACTGGCCACTAGATTGGTTAGTCAACTCTCTGCTCGACCAGTCGCCGCACTCACTCCTGCACAGGTAAAACTCAAAGCCGTGGATATGAAGGATATACCTTCTAGACCAAGGGGTAGGGTTTGGGTCCCATCAAATTCACCTACTGACCCACATGAGATCCTAAAGATCATCAGCCACTGCAATCCCTCCATTCCTGCAAAGGACTGGAAGTTGGTCAAGGTTGTGGATCCTGTAGGAACGTCCCGGAAGGTAGTTTTGGTCTTGAACCAGGATTCCTTAAAACCCCTAGAGGAGTCCAAAGGCCAAATTCGGTTTGGGTTCATGAGTGTACCCCTCAGGGTATACAAAGTGGATACGCTGAGTGGCAAACTGGTCGAAGTCGGAAGTTACAGATGTAAATGCTGGAAAGCACATGCTGAAGCACTACTGGATGACGACAGTGGCAGCATCATCGATCTGTCAATCATCGCAGTAAGGCAGCATCTGCCAACCTCATTCTCCATCTTGCGAAGGGTGGAGCCGATGTGGCCATGATACAAGAACCATGGAAGGTCAATGATCGTATATGTGGTATCAGATACAAGACCTTCGTCCTATCAACCCCAGGTAGGCCAAGATCTTCCATACTCATTAGAAACAAATTTAATGTTTTTTTATTGCAGAATTTTAGTGATAGCGATACAACCGCCATCAGCCTCTCGCTGGAAAACGGCCAGCGGGACATCTGGCTAGTTTCGTCGTACATGGCGCACGACCATACTGAATCACCCCCTCCGAAGTGCGTCAGGGATATTGTATCGGAGGCAAAAAGGCGGAATTGTAGCGTCATTATAGGTGCCGATGTCAACGCGCACCACACAATATGGGCGAGTACCGGCACCAATCGAGGTGAGTCTCTTTTTCATTTCATTATAAGCGAAACCGTGACTATATGTAATAGAGGCGAGGAACCGACCTTCATAACTTCGGTTAGGAGGGAAGTACTAGACCTAACTTTATTACTTGGCTACGACTATGTAACTGTATCCGATTGGAGCGAACTTTCTGATCACTCATTTTCGGAAACTCACCTAGATTAGAAAAAGTTCACTTAATAGTGAGCAGAAAAAATCTTAAGTGGGTCATTAGATGCTTTAAGCCCTATAAATCAGCCGGACCTGACGGGATAATTCCCGCGCAACTACAGTAGGCACTATACCTATCTTGAAGTTGGTTGGAGGCAATCTTCAGGGGCTGCCTTATGCTGGGAGTCATTCCTAGCATTTGGAAGCAAACCAAAGTGGTTTTCGTCCCGAAAGCGGGCAAATGCTCTCATGTCAAACCAAAGGACTTTAGACCAATCAGTCTATCATCCTTTGTTCTTAAGACATTTGAAAGGTTACTGGACATTTACGTTCGTAGTAATCTTCCACAGAATGTACTATCGAGTTCTCACCATGCCTATATCAAGGGCAGGTCAACTGAGACGGCTCTCCACTCTATAGTCAGCATAATAGAGAACTCTCTTGAGAATAAGGTCTTCGCTCTAGGGACCTTCCTGGACATCGAGGGAGCCTTCAATAACATTCAACCTTCGGCGTCAAAGCTGAATGGGGTGGTGTTACAATTGCTAGGAACGTTAACAGGGGGCACCGCATGGGGAATTCTGTCTCCACTATTATGGTTAACTTCTGTCAATGAACTGCTTCTTGAATTGGATAGGGTCGAATGCCAGGTCTTTGCCTATGCCGATGATATTGCTATCGTCTGTACGGGTAGAAACCTCAATTTACTTAGCATTCGTACAACCAGCCTACTTAGTCTGATTTCGAACTGGACCGCTAACAACGGGCTATCACTTAACCCACTTAAAACCGAGCTTATCTTGTTCTCTCGGAAATATAAAATACCCGCATTTGAACTGCCGTCAGTTAATGGGGTGAAATTACAGTTGACGGAAAAGGTCAAGTATCTGGGGTAATTCTCGACAGAAAACTGTCTTGGAATCCGAATCTGGAGGAGAGGGTGAAAAAGGCGTATGTTGCTCTTTACTGCTGTAAAGGGGCGATAGGAAAGCGCTGGGGACTGTCTCCTAAGATCACCATGTGGATTTATGCGGCAATAGTCAGACCAATATTTCTCTATGGCATCGTAGTTTGGTGGAGGTCGCTCCAAAAGAAATATATTTTGAATTCCTTGATGAAAATTCAAAGATCAGCACTAATTAGCGTTAGTGGGGCAATGGGCACGACGTCAGGTACTGCACTCAGTGCTATCCTGAACATCTGTACTCCTGATATCATGGCCGAATCGGCAGCCGCTACATCCCTGGTGAGAATCAGATATTGTGGCGTTTTGATATCGGGTCATTCCGGACACGCTGCATTACTACACCGGATCAACTGTATTCCCGTAAAAACTGACTACTGTATCCCCTACCTTCTACCAGCGACAAACCTAAGGACTGCTATTCCGAACAGGAATAATATATAAATAACTGGTTTCCCATTACATCCCATGAAGGGACTGGGGAGAACTTCTCACAATCACTGAGCTGTGCGCTTTCCAGTTTTCACTCACTGATTGGGACCTACAGTTTTACACCGATTGCGAACGGTAATTTGAGAAGCTTTTTCATGGCTAGATACTCGATAGTGTCGCCGTCACTATGCGAGATGACCGCCGCCGAAAGAAAATTTGAAGGTGGTCAGAGCCGGGTTCGAACCCAGGATCTCATGTACAAGAGACGCGCACACTAACCATTGCACACCGACAGGAATACCTGGGAAAAGTCACTGGAAGGGGATACCAGTAGTATTAGATTTTTCACAAATGGCTCAAAGTTGGACGAGCAAGTAGGCTATGTGCTCCATTCACCGGACCTAAATATAAATATCTCCTTCAAGCTGCTGATCACTGTAGTGTATTTCAGGCGGAAATTACCGCCATACTGGAGGTTGCTGAACTACTGAAAAGTAGTGTCACAACCCTCCGGAGAATATGTATCTACACAGACAGCCAGGCTGCCATTAAATCCCTGGAAGCCATGTTTGCTACGTCCCTGACGGTGAAAGAATGCCACTCATCACTTAGAGTGATGGCAGAGTATTTTGACATCAGGCTCATCTGGGTACCGGGACACAGCGACATTCCAGGCAATTTCGAAGCGGATGCGTTAGCTAGACAGGGCACTACGGCACAGGTTCTTCTGGCAAAAGAAGGTGTTAGTATGCCAATCTCTACCTGCCGTTTGCAGATCAGGCAGTGTTCAAGGACAAGTGGAGACTTACTTCAACTTGCAAACAAGCCAGGATCCTCTGGCCACAGGTGGACAGGAAGAGGACTAGGCAACTACTTAACTTGCCGAGAGGCAGGTTATCCAGAATGATAGGAACGCTTACGGGACATTGTCTTGTAGGAAAACACGCCCTAAGATTGGGTCATTGAAACTCCACTCTCTGTAGATGCTGCATGGAAGAGGACGAGGAAACGACGAAACACCTCTTGGATTGCCCTGCTCTGGCAGGACTGAGAAGTAGGATATTCTGTACACATTTAGTTAGCACCGTAGCCCTACAGGATAATCCTGTAGGTCTTATGGACAAATTTATTGAAAGGGCAAATTGGCTAGACTAGTCAATAGTTGCTATGGAGGAAACTGCAGGTATCACAATGGGCTTCTTCAGCCTAAGTGTACTAGACAGCGTGCTGTCTTGCAGCCTTTTCAACCAAACAACCAACCAATTCCCTTCCATTTCAGTCACGCACATGCCGTTTTAGGACCCACCCGTTTTCGATTCTTAGGACCCACATATTATATTCTAAAAAGATTTATCTTGGCACACAGATGTTTAGCTGTTTAAATACACTATTTAATTCATGAGAAGAATACCATTCTGTTAAGTACCCACACTTTCCACTTCAAATGACCCCCATGGGTCCGACCGACAAAATGATTTTTAATTTTTGGTGTTCTTATTTTCTAGTGTAATTTTAGTTTGGAACTCGGCAATTCATCTAAATATTAAATTAAGGAATAAAGTTTAAGTAGTTTCTGTTGATTGTTTTACACCAACATATTTTTTAGAACAATTTACTATAATAATAAAATGTTTTAAGTTTATCGCTTGAGACCCTTTTTGTTGTATGCGTCAAATAATATTTTGTTCGTCATTCGTTTTGGTTTTTACTTGCACTAGGTGAATTTGGAACCAAATCACAAATTCGAGAAAAATAAGTTAATTCTAACAAATTTACGAAAATGTTATTTCACATGTACAGTGGTGGCCAAAGCATATTAAACTAATGGGTCGATTATCGATAGCAACCGCACCTCAGTTGCGTTGTCAACTGACAACGCCACTGAAGTAAAAATTAGTATTATGTATGGGAACTTGGCCAGTTGCCGTAGGTAAAAGTGTTTCCCATCGATAACAGAGTTTTAACACTTCGCCAACTGTAAATAATGTAAACAAACTATAAATCTGAAGTGTGTGAGAAATAAACGTGTGTTTAGGAAGAAAAGAAAAAACTTTTTAATAATAATGATAAGTTCAATGGAATTATTTTTTGACGTGGAAGACAAAGTACAAAATGTGGCATCTATTAGAAGACATTTAAGAAACAACTCTAATCCTTTAGAATTGCCGGCTAAACTGAGTGAATGTTATTGCTGAGAATAATTGTTATAAACAATTCCGTTTTAGGTTCAGGGCATATTTTCTCCTTCCAAAAGAAGGAATAGTTTGTTTAGTGGATATTTTTGACTTACTTCGAACGAAGTCATCGGGCGACAGAAATACCTCCGCTCTTAAAAGTTGGTGCAGCTTTAAGGTTTTTTGGGCAGGGAAGTTTCCAAAAGTCCCATGGCAACGACTTTAACCTTTTCATGGCTCAATCTACGTTGTCGGTTGTTTCGAAGGAATTTGTAAACCTAATTGGAACAGATATGCATTATTTCACAAATGACGGAGGAAGAAAAGACCCAAAAATAAAAGCGAAGTTTCCACGTGTTGTCGGATGTACGAGTACAGATGGGACACACTTATCATTGGAGCGAAGGAAGAAGTTCGCCATTTATATGTAAATTGGAGATGCTAGTTTAGTTTGAATGTTTTGCTGGTATGTTCTAATAATTATTTTCATAACAATGATCTAATTGTGGATGTGCGACTACGAAATGCGAATCAGGTATGTGACGCCAGACATCCTGGTTCTACTCACGATGCCTTCATTTGGAACAAAAGTCCACTGGAGCAACAGGTTGCTGATTTCAGGGCAAACACATGGCTACTAGGGTTAAATTGCCGGAGTTCGGGCGCATCTCAAAACTTGATAAAAAAAAATGCAACTGGGGGTACTCAAAAGAAAAGTATTTTATCCAAATTAAATGGTGTCTTTATTTTTGTGGAACGGCATCTGTGCACCCAGATAACCCCAATTTACCATATTATAGTATGTCCTGACATTTAGTGAGGGTGTTCAAATTAAAGGGAATGATGAATCTGCTTCATTGCTAGTCATTTTAAAAACTTTCGAGAACAATTTTCCAAGACTTTAAATAAAAGGTCTGGACAAAAAAAAATTAATGTGAGTCCGATCACAGGGGAGATGTGTAAACATCTAGTAATGAAGTTGGAAGTACTTATGCTTTTAGTATATTTTTTTAATTAATCAATTAAAAGTATCAACTTTCAATATTGTAAATACATAGGAATTTGCTGGTTTTTGTTTGTTTTATTTAACTTATTTGGTTAGTAAATGGGCATACTGCAGTATATATGTACTGCATTAAAAATTACAGTAAGCAGTAAATTTACTGATTACTGAAAAAATTCAGTAAATTTTTACTGATAATAAAATTTAATTTGCCTTACCAGTCAAATCATAGGGCCGTATTCATAATAATCAGTAATCGGGCAGTACTGATTACTGAAAATTCAATGCACCTCATCGTAATCATGTAGGCACTTTCTAAAAATTGCTGAAAAAAATTTTAGTAATCAGTAAAAATTTACTAGTTAAAGAATTATTTTTACTGATATTTTAGTAGTACTGCAAAGTGCCCATCTATGGTAAATGCCTTAAGTACAAATAGTTAATATTGTTATAATCTTAATTTTTTGTATTCATTTTATTTATTTGTTTTCATTTGCCTACGATAACATAATGTACGACAATTAGTGAAAATTAGTCGCTACTATTGCACACTAGATGGTGTTGAGTATATTGTATGCAGCGTATGTGTACACTAATACACTCATCCATAGCTCACACCGATTTGATAACGCTTTACGATTGGTTAACGATTACATCGCACATCTTACTCTAAATTTGTGATTGTATTGTGAAAAAGATTTTTACCCCCAGCGTATAGATGTTTACACATCAAAAAAAAACATATTTTTCGTTTTCTATATTTTACCCTAATTTCGGCATTTTTTTGTTCAAGTTTTGAACTGCGCCCGAAATCAGCAACCTGTTGCTTCAGTGGACTATTGTTTCAAATGAGGGCATCGTGAGTAGAACCAGGATGTCAACATACCTGATTCGCATTTCGTAGTCGCACATCTACAATTAGATCATTGTTATGAAAATAATTATGTATTATAGTACATATTATAACTTACCAGCAAAACATTCAACCTAAACTAGCCTTTCCTATTTATGTCCTTCGCTCCAATGATACGAAAGTATGTCCCATCTATACATCCGACAACACCAGGAAACTTAGTAAAACAGGTTTTTTTTGGGTCTCTCCTTCCTCCGTCATTTTTGAAATGCTCCACATCTTACAACTGTTTTTATGTAATTACAACTTTCAAAGAACTTCCTTCAAAACAAGCGACAAGGTAGGTTGAGCCATGCCACGGTTGAAGTCGTTGCCATGGGACTTTTGGAAACTTCCCTCCCCAAAAAACCTTAAAGCTGCACAAACTTTTAAGAGCGGAGGTATTGCTGTCACCCGATGACTTCGTTTGAAGTAAGTCCAAAATATCCACTAAATAAACTATTCCTTCTTTTGGAACGCGAAAATAGGCCTTGAACCTAAAGCGGAATTCTTTATTAACAATTATTATCAGCAATAACATTCACTCAGATTAGCCGGCAATGCTAAAGGATTGGAGTTGTTTCTTAAGTGTCTTCTAATAGATGCCACATTTTGTACTTTGTCTTCCTCGTCAAAATATAATTCCATTGAACTAAACATTATTATTAAAGTTTTTTCTTTTCTTCCTAAACACACGTTTATTTCTCACACATTTTAAATTTATTGTTTACATTATTTACAGTTGGCGAAGTGTCAAATCTATGTTATCGACGGAAAACACTGTTACCTACGGCAACTGGCCAAAGTTGCCATACATAATACTAATTTGTATTCCAGTGGCGTTGTTAGTTGACAACGCAACAGAGGTTCGGTTGCTATCGATAATCGACCCAATAGTTGCATGTTTTGGCCACTGAAAAATAAGAATGATTCGCCCTTATTCCAGTTGTCGTCGTCGACGTCAATACAATATCGACACCATTTTTATTGGCGACTTGAAGACATTTGGAAAAAAAAATTTTTGGCGTAATGTTTTAAGAGGGTTGCTTTTGGATCATAGACATCAAAAACTTTGTTGTTATCGATGTGACAATACATTTATAACCTTCTAAAGTTGACAAAAATCTGACGACGACGTCGACAACGGGAATAAGGCCGAATATGTATTTTCATACATTTTCCTAAATATCTATGTAGTAGATCCGTTTCCTATTTTTAAAGCAATAAAGTATACAATTTATAACAAAAAAAATATTTTCAGAAATTTTTTACGTAATATTTCGTAAAAGATGCATTTATTTTCGCCACCACTGTACCTAGTAAGTCATGACAGGTACCATTCACTTTTGTGGAAGTTGGTAAATGGCCAGATGCAATATGGTAAATTTTTGAGTTATTTCTCATTTAGATTTTGGACGATATTTCATGCCTTTCATAGTAAGCCTAAAAACATTTCTTTACTGTTGCCTTCATAAATTGTAGTTCTGTATCTTCTAAGTAAAATTCGTCAATTTTTAAAGAGAAGAATGTATTCCTTTTTGTAGTAATAGAAACTCATAACTTCCTCTTCTGGTAATTAATTTATTGGTTTTACATAGTTAGCATGGGATGAAAGAAAGCGCGATTTTGTTTGTTCGATCATTTACAAATGAAGTACAATTTGAATTAAATTTCCACGTATTCGGCAAACTTTTAAGTTTCACTGAGACATCCCAAGGGCGAAAGGGGCATCTATCAATCATCGCAAACTATTTTAATGTTAACCCAATTTGTTCACATCACAATGTTCCAATCTCTACAAATAAATGAAAAAAAAGGTACAGAATATTTTAGTTTATATAACAATCAATATGAATATTACATTTTTATACAAATTTCAATGGTAATGTCAGTTGATTTAGGTTTAAATATCAAGTCGTTTCAGCAATTATGTTTATGAAGACCGTCATGATTTTATCATCACACTATTTGCTACATAATGATAGAAATTTGCAATAATTACCTTATATGAAGTCCCCCTGAAGTAAACAAAAGCCACGTAAAAATATGAACCTGCAAGAGACAAAAAAACTAATTAGGAATTACATTTAGAAAGAAAATCAATTAAACTGTCACGACTTGAATGGGGTTGTCAGTGGATTTAGGTTTAAATATCAAGTCTTGTCAGCAATTATGTTTATGAAGACCGTCATGATTGTATCATCATAAAAACTGAAATATAATCGTTTGTAATGTGAATTAAAAATTACCTTTTAGTAAAAGAAAATTGCATCTCCCTAGAATTTAAGTTGTACCTGAAATAAAGTTAAATAAAAATAACGAAATCGTGGTTCCGAGTTTATATTTTTGTTTTATTAAATCAAAACCTAGTTTGAACGTCAAACTAAAATTTATAGAATCCAGCTAGAATTTAGAACTTCTTGAAACTCTTCTTGGCACCTTGACCCTTGGAGACCTTCAATACGTTGAAACGAACGGTCTTGGACAAGGGACGGCATTCACCAATGGTAACAATATCGCCGATTTCGACATCTCTGTAAAACAAAAATAAAGGACAAGTAAATATTAGGATTTGTTGTATAAAAAGCTTTCAAAATGCATTTTAAAATGTAGTTTTCAGTAGATTTATATTGTAATGTCAAGTCTTTTCAGCAATTATGTTTATGAAGACCGTCATGATTTTATCATCATTAGAATGTTTAATAGTTTAAGATTGTACTAAACTTACCTGAAGGCAGGGGAACAATGTACGCTCATGTTTCTGTGACGTTTCTCAAAACGACTGTATTTGCGTACAAAGTGCAAGTAATCGCGACGGATAACAATGGTACGTTGCATTTTGGTCTTACGAACAGCACCGGTTAAGATGCGACCACGGATTCTGACATTGCCGGTAAAGGGGCATTTCTTATCAACGTAGGTGCCTTCAATGGCCTAAATGAAAAGAGAAAAATATATATTAGAACAAAGAAATTTATGGTTGAACTTTTTGAAATACAGTTTGCTGTAATTTCGAGTATAAAAAATATAAACATACTTCGATACTTCTTAACAATCTAACGAGAAAAATAACATGAAACCAAAGCTTATACATAAGCCAAACTATTTTTATTTAAATATTTGTCTTCACTTTAGTACATCTTCCAACGAAGCTATAAACGCATAACATAAATAACTTGTTGCAAAAACTATCGTTATTGTCTGAAAGCAAACTCATTTTAATGTCTACTCCAACTCTAATTAACCACGTTGTTTTGAAGAGAACTGCAGTCTCTTAGGTTTAAAGAGGTTGGCTATTGGTCCAGCTCCAGACATAGTTACTGCTGTTGCATCTACCTAACATCCAATCTCAATAGTTTAATGTAATAAATCCAAGTGTTTGAACGATTTTTTTCTAACGATTCATATCCTACGGAGATGGACCACATTATTTAATCCTACATCTTCCAAGTTGTATATATCCGAAAAATAATTGCTACTAAACGTCTTCAACTCGGGCTTTAAACGGACGCAGATGAATGCGGCCAAAACTAGGTACGAGTTCACAAATTTTCTAGCCAAACTCACACTTCCATAGCTAGATTTACTTAATCATAAATTAAATTTAACAATTTTACAATAAATGTTAGTAAAAAGGGATATTAAACAAAGTACAATTACAGTAACTTACATCACGGGGAGTCTTGAAGCCCAAACCGATATCACGGTAACGGCGGAGAAGCTTCTTCTTGACGATACCGGGTTTAACCTTTCTGTTTAGGTTAATGCCGAATTGTTTTTGGAAGGCTCTCTCGTTTTGCTACGCATTCCATAGGACAGCAAATGCATTCATAGGTATAGTTTACGAGATGTGTGTATTGTTGTTGTTGGTATTGGGTATGATGAGGGTAAGGGGGAGGGAGTCGATTCATAATCACAACAAAGTTTTAACAATTTGTTGGGAGTTTATAATGCAGCAGGCCGGAATAACAAGAAATACATGGTTTGTGTACGTGTGTAGGAGTTGTAGGGCATCGAAAGGTGAATTGTGGAAGACGTGCAAAGAGAACAAACAAACAAAAAACAACATTAGTATGATTTGTTCCATAAACTCACCTCGGCCGGAGTACGGAACCCCAAGCCAATGCTACGACAGAAACGTGGTTTCTTTTTGAGATTATTGGGTTTGCGACGTATCACTGGAACTGTGAATTGTTTGCGGAAGGCACGTTCAGTTTGCTGAGGTTCCCGCAACATCAAGTAGTTGGACGAATGTGCAGAAAAAGATTAAAAGTTGGGTTACATTTAATGTTTTCACTTCAAATATAAAAACTATAAAATATTTAATAACTTTGTATTAATTGAACATTTGTTTCAATCACAGCACATTTTGTTCAACACAATTTACGTATTTTTAATTTTGTTCATCAACCCGCGTGGTGTTTTTTTACTCGCCCAAAGAATCTCACAATCGCCCGACGCTTTAAATATACAGTTTTCTGCAGTCTCCGCCAATTATTTACAAAAAATCGCATGTTACCTTCCAGTACTCGCCTTCAGGTTTCACATTCACACAACATTATCACAATTCATCTACATTTTCCTAGCACAAATTGTAGAAATAAAACACTTTTTCACACATCTTACCTGATCAGCCATATTGATGAAAAAGGAAAGAGCGCAAGCACGAAAAGGAAGTTGAAACAGCGAATAATCTTGGGAAAAAGGGAAATTTTTGCAGAAGTCTGCTGTGACGTTGGTTGCAGTTGACTAGTGCTGTAATCAAGTACTACTCAGCACTAGATGGCGACATACATATTATCCAAATCCATTATACGCCATTCTCACTGACAACGATTTTCTTGATTTTCCCACTAATGTTGCTTTCAATTTTTAACCCTTCTGCACAAATTGGGTCAAAACGACCCAATTTTGAAGAACAATTGGCTAAAATCATGTCTTTGGATGCCTACACGTTTATACAACTTTGTCCCTCAGTCAGGGCCTTCTGATGGATTTTACGTAAAAAAATACAGCAGACAGTTGTCCGAGGCCTTCAGCCACGAACTGTCCCTGCAGGCTGTGTCAGAGACACGGCCATTAAGTTTAACGTAGAATACGCCATCCGATAAGACAGAAAACATATATAACAATAAATGATAAATAACATAAGCAAATGAATTTATTTATTTGATAGTTACTTTTGATAATATACATAAGCTTATGGTAGGAAAAATAGGATAAATATGTTTTTAAATTAAAAGAGTAAGGATAAATGATAAATAACAGACGCACATCAATTTGATTTATATTTTTTATAATTATATATCCATGTTACATTCAAATTCACATTTAAAATTTTGTTTCACTTAAATACATAAGTAAATATACGAAATTTCAATATTTCATCAATCAAACCAACAGCCGAAGGTTTGTGTGCACACTGAAACAGCAGCATAGTTTGTGTTCACGCTACAAACTCAAACACTCAACCAAACACCACACATATGTTTGAGTGTATGTGTTTAAACAATTTTCATTTGAGAAATTTAAATATTAGGAAGATATCAACCAATATGAAATGTATATCAAACGAAAGATAACATCTTCATTTACCTACAAAAAAATTTTTAAAAAAAGTTATCTCGCCGTTTCCACATAATCAATGAAATAAAGATTACAACAATAACAATCTGACATAACTCCCTATACCGTAAGGTAAGACGTATTCTACGCCAAAAATTTGTTTGGGACTAGTCAGTTTATTTTCATTACATTTTAAATACTTAACCTACGCGTATACAATTTGTGGGTCATTTTGACCACCAATGCTCGCAATTGCCCTGTGGTCCTTCTGCGAAAAGAGTTTTGGCAAAGATCCAGGAAGCTTTAGTAGATCATTCAATTTCAAGATTCTTCCGCATGCTTTTTGAATAATTGGGAAAAAGACAAAAATGATTTTGTTTGTCCACATACCAAAAACTCAAGCAAGCACTCAATCCGTTGCAATACATGCAAAAATTGTTTATGCAAACAATATATGTGTAAACGTATAAACAGCCAGAATTAATCTTCTTGTCTTAAAATAAATTTTGAATTTGTATATTTTATGTTCAAAAAATAAGGAAAAAATTACAGCAGACAGTTGTCCGAGGCCTTCGGCCACGGACTGTCCCTGCAGGCTGTGTCAGAGACACGGCCATTAAGTTTAACGTAGAATACGCCATCCGATAAGACAGAAAACATATATAACAATAAATTCATTTGCTTATATTATTTATCATTTATTGTTATATATGTTTTCTGTCTTATCGGATGGCGTATTCTACGTTAAACTTAATGGCCGTGTCTCTGACACAGCCTGCAGGGACAGTCCGTGGCCGAAGGCCTCGGACAACTGTCTGCTGTAATTTTTATATTTACCAACGGCATTTGATTCAAGTCCGTTTAAAAAAAAAATATTATGTTCAATTTTTTTAAACTTAATTTAATTTATGTATTTTAATTAATATTTTTATTGAAATAAGTTCTGCGAATGTTGAGAGGGCAGCCCTAATATTAAAAAAGGTTTACCTTATCGAGTCTTCGCATTAGCATTCGAGCGTTGTGTGAAAGCTTTACGCTTTACAATTCAAAATTAATGTTACAACAGCTTTATTGAAGCTTTCGCAAAAAAGCTTTATTACGTTAGCTTACTGTTTGTTTCACTTTTTACTAGATACATGTTGCCAAGCAACATTAGCTTGCTGTTCGTTTCACTTTTTACTAGGTACATGTTCCTAAGCAATGTTGAGCAACCAAAAACACTCAACCAAACACCACACATATGTTTGAGTGTATGTGTTTAAACAATTTTCATTTGAGAAATTAAAATACTAGAAATATATCAATCAATATGAAATGTATATCAAACGAAAGATAACATCTTCATTTACCTACAAAAAAAATTTTAAAAAAATTCATCTAGCCGTTTCCTCAAATTCAATGAAATAAAGATTACAACAATAAAAACCTGACATGACTCCTCATACCGTAAGGTAAGACGTATTCTACGTCAAAAAATTAGTTTACCGTTATACGGATGTTTTTTTGATATTGGGTCAAATTGACCCACAAATTGTTTATGAGGGGTATAATCTGAATTTGTGCAGAAGGGTTAATTTCATTTAAACTTATTTATTCATTCAATAACCAAGCAGAAATGCCAGTTATGGCTAAAACAGGAATCACAATGCAAGTGACATTTTGAATAGGCGTTCGCAACGTAAGCAACATTTTATTTCAAATCGAGAGTTTTTTCTATCAGGTGATTCCAGTATTACGGACAATTATCAAAGCAACAATATAATATATTTTGTTTTAGGGTTAACACAAATGTATGTCAAGAATAAAAGTAAGCCAGAAATTACAAGCACAAAATACATTTGAATTTGATATGTAATGAACGGAAGGAAAAGTAAATAATTTAAGTTGTTCTTATAACACAACCTCTATTCGCTGTATCGTGGTTCGAATGTCTCAAAGAGGACCGAATGTCACCAAACCGTCGAAATTTTGCAACCACCCTCGTTGAATAGAACAAAAAATCGAGTGAAGCGTCTCGTTTCTCTACTTTCTCTCTCTCTCTCTTATTCTCTTCGTTGAATATTTCAATACATGAGCAGTTTTCTTATGATGTTACAGTATCCATTTTTAAATAAAATTACGTAAAGTATATAAAACGTATGAAATAATCAAGTTATGATGCGAGGGAGAAATGCGTTTGAGTGAATCGTGTCGACTTTTTGGTTCTCTTCTACGAGGGTTGCCAAATTGCACGCGTTTTTACGTCTCTACTTGTACCTCGACTTTAAACAAAAAGGACATACAAGCAAAGACGATCTAGAATTAGACGATCAGAAGATGTGCGGAATTTGGCAACCCTGGCAAAAGAGAACCAAAAATGCTAGAAATTCACTCAAAGGCAATTCTCTCTCGATTATTTAATACTTTTTGCATAGTTTATGTAATTTTACATCAACATGGTTGGAATTTGTATTGCTATATACAATAACACTATCAAAAAGCTGCCTGTGGGTAAGTTGCAGCGACTTCGACTTGACATCAACTTATCCATGGTGTAAGGTGAAGTTGGTGGTTTGTACAAACTAGTTGATGTAAAATCAAAGCGATTTTGATTTTTTGAAGTTGATATCAACTTATCCATCAGTGTAAGGGGGAGTTGCATCAACTTTCATACGCATTTCGATGAGAAACGTTCATGAGGAAACATTATCGGCAAAATGTAAATAATTGAACCAAAAAATAAATAAATTAAACATAATCGGAAAAATATAAACTAAATAAATATGATTTGTAGTGTTATCTATACATATTTAAAGAAAATAAAAATAGAGTTTTTCGTAAAATGTGTGATATTTTCGCAGTGCGCTCACCACCTTTCATTTCGACATCTGACAAGAAAATGAAATTGCCTTAAATTGTTTGAGAGTGTAAGGGCAAAATTGAAGTTGATGTCTAGTTATCGAAGTTGATGTGAACTTGAAGTCGAGCAACTTATCCACAGATCTAAGGGCCCCTTAATTCTTGATCGTCTTGGTAACAAGATAATTATTTCATGTAGATTGGAAAAAGATTCCTTGAGTGGACAGCATACAAAAAAAAGGATGAAGAATGTTAGCACTATTTCAATAGAGCAGGCTTATAATCCTTCAAATTCCAACAACACTTAAGAAAATTCCCATAAAGTCTGTAGTTAACCTCATATATTTTTGTTGGTAATCCCTAACAAGTTTTCAGGTCTGTATTAAATATGTTGTCTTTGCAAAACCACGTGCATTTGACTATATTTATGATGTATTGCTTTTTTTTTTTTTTTAATAATGTCTTAAACATTAACTGATGTTTATTACTTTTTGAATATAATAATAATAGTATTGCAACTAAATGTTTAGTTTACTGTTCCATTTCTAATTTTAATATTGTTAGATTTCGAATACGATTCTAGAATCTTTTGTGCTCAAATCCGATGTACATGAACATGCTTTTACGTACTTATAGTGAGCAGCAACAGTTATGGTACCCCAGTCGAAATAAGACATTACCCCAAGTGTCTCAAAAAATGTGTCTGAAAACAGACGATATTAATTGTTGTTTTATGTATTCACTTATATACTATATACGAATCCATAAACACTTTTCAGTTATTCAACCTACAAAAAAATACAAAATCTTTCTTTCAAAATCATATGGTCACTTGATCAGAGTTTAAATGCCCAACTTTAGCTGTCAACTATTAACCTAATAAATGAATTCAGAGCTTAAATTTTGTTTGAATTATGAAACCAAATTTATTATGTTTGCTGATTTTCCACTCAAAAATTAGGCCTTAATGTGGAATATTAACATGTACTTGCTTATGTTGATGACTTGTTTGGTTGTTTCAAAAAATAAATACGAAATTGAAAACGTTCATCATATGGTCAATAACCATTTTGAAGTTAATAATCTTGGCGAGTTACATATTTTCTCGGAATAGAAGTTTTAAACTCACGGAAGTTTTCAACCCACTGATTGAGACCTACAGTTTTACACCGGTTCCGAACGGTATTTTTGACAAGCTTTTTCATGGCTAAATAGTCGATAGTGTCGCCGCCACTAAGCGAGGTGACCGCCGTCCAAAGATATGTTAGATGGTCTGAGCAGGCTGACGGCTATAGACTAATTAGACCGAAAAATAATATATTGTGATTATTGCCGTCTGAAGGTATGCTTTCGGATATAACGACGAAGGCTCTACCAGAATTCAGGACAATGTCGAATATCATATACAATTGAGGAGGAGTTTTGGAATCACTGTGCAATAAAACACTTGCACATGATAACTTTCTTAATATTGCTTATATTTGGATCTTCTTCTATTCTTTTATTGTAAAATATTTTCTTTGGCATTGTTTTTCCAATCTTTGAATTGAACAAAAAATAAAATCATTTTTATTTAAACCGATTCTAGTGCCTGGATTTTTAATACATATGTTATCCATTCTTTTGGCAGTTATATTTGTTCATAGATGGCAAATACTTTCTATCATAGATAAAGGAAATAAGTAGATATCCCACAGGCGTTGTCAAGTACTGCCACTAGATGCTGTGTTGTCGTTTTGGAACTTTCATTGACGTTTCTAATAACATTCACTGACGTTTATTCAACAGTGTGGGACATTTTTTCAATACAAAAATAGAATCATTTTCCAGGTTGTGCTATTCAAACAACTAATTTAGTTTTTTTCATGTCGTTGTGTTCCCCACTTCCAAGTTAAAATTTGGTTATTTTGATTGTACCTTTTTGTTTACTGTTATTTTTGGTGTTCGTTTCTGTTGAATTTGAGAGCAACGGACCACAAAACAAAAACAAAATCCCTGTTGATGTTGCCTACCACACCTATTGTTAGCACCTGTTCTAAATACATCTTGCAAGGTGTATTTTGTTTGGGATCAAACGTTGTAATTATTGCATCCAGCTTCATCTAGAAAATATCCCATTGAACAAGAAATTTCCCAAGGCATGTGCGATATCTAGTTAATTCCTTTATCTATGCATTCTATTATTCGTAAATTCTCACTCTTCGTTAGTCTTCAAAAAATGCATCCGATTTTAATACGTTTTAACGCTTGTATGTGATGTGATATCCAAAATTATCAGTTAAAGTGATTTATCAATGGTTAAATAAATGGTTTCCCGTTACATACCATGACGAGCTTAGGGAGAGCTTCTCACAAACCAGTGAGCTGTGCGCGTACTAGTTTTATTCTCACTGATATGGATATACAGTTTTACACCGGTTCCGAACGGTATGTTGAGAAGCTTTTTCGTAGCTATATACTCGATAGTGTCGCCGTCACGAGGTGACCGCCGTTGAAAGAAATTTAAGGCGGTCAGAGCAGGGATCGAACCCACGTTCTCATGCACAAGAGCCGCGCACACTACCCTTGCACCACCGACGGCCAAAAGTGATTTACCGAACATAATTTCGGTGAAAATAAATCAATTTCACGTGTAGAACAGAGTCAAGGTCAGAACAAGAGACTTAAGTCTACTTTACGGATATAGCTTGGATTTTTCTGAAGCGAAGTAACAAAATAAAGTTTGGAGCCAAGTGAAAACTTTGTGAGTTATGGGCTTCCAAACTTCGGATATATACGTCCATGTGCTGTGTACCGAGAGTTTCTGAATTCCCATGTTTTTAATTCCCATTCTTTTTTAATTTGAATTTTTATCACCGATTTTTGTTTTTGTATGAGAAATTCATACTAGAAGTGTAGAGTTAGTTAGAAGTTGTGGTATAAACAATTTATGAATGTTCCATTTTATAAGTCATAATTGCTTTGATTTTTTGTTGAATATTTTTCCATTTGTTTGTCATACTTTTTTTATTAAATAAAATGCTGTTCAACTAAATACACCCAAGTATAATAATTAATAATAATAACAATCTTACAAGTCATGAACATTTTTCTAATTGAAAAATGGTTGGTTTTTGTTGGAAATAATAGACTATTCAGTTAAGCACACACTCACTGGCATGACTAGTTTCGAACTCCGTGACAAGTTCATCATCAGATGCCTAACTACTGTGCCTGAATTGGTATCATCGGTTGATCATCAATCGTATATATGCAAACTCAATTCTGCAATTCACATGTGCGAATTAGTATCGATCGAAGATCCCTAAGTATCAACATCACTTTTCTTAAAAATAAAATGGTGTGCTGCATTCCGAGCGAAAGTGCTCGTTCGGAAGTGCTCGTGTTCAAATATAACAAAAAACATATATTTTACGGCAGAGCGTCATAAACACGCATGATTTTTATTTAAAAAAATTTAATACAAAATAGTCTGGAGCGTGGTGTTAAACGTTGTTTGTTTAATTATACGGTACCATGGTCTGTGTTGTCTTTTGTCTCGAAAATTTCCATCGCGATTACCGAACACAGGGGAATCATTGATATATAAAAGGACAATTTTTTAATTCATTCTATTTTATTAACTAAAATCTGCTGTGCACAGTGTGTTTACAAATAAAAATAAAAACCATATTTCATTTTAAATGTGTAGTTTGTTTTTATTAAAATATATTAACTTCATTTCGAATTCGATTCGCAATTGAATACCCAATATTTTTTATTTTATTTTGACAAATACCAAGAGCCTCAAAAACAATGAGTGTTCGAACTTATGGGCGATGTGTTAACACCTTTTTGTTACACAAATGTTGTTACAAATGCTGCATTGGAAGATAAAAAACAGCGTTCAATCATTTGATGACGTTACATTTAAATAATATTAATACTTAAAATTATTTAAAGACCAGTGCAAGAACATGTGCCACAAAGCAACAGACTATGTGCATACATACGTTGTTATGTTCGTACATACGCTACACAAGTTCACACAATTTTCGTTGATATCTCATTTTTATACTCGTATACGTATAACCACGTCATTATTCTCTTTGCTCTGAGAATGTACCGCACGCACACAATAGAAATATTCGCTGCCGCTACATCAGTGTGTGTTTTTTTTCGCAATCGGACAAATCTGTTTTCTATATAGGGGTGGGTCACCCTTATCATTTAGGGGTAAGAAAAATCGATGTTGGCCGATTCTGAGAAATAAACAATCTATGATCGCAAACAATCTGTGATCGCAGTCGGACAAACTGTGTGATCGCAGTCGGACAAACTGTATTTGGATGTATTCACTTTATGAATTTAGTCAAAAAAATTAAAGTAAAAAAGAACACCATATATGTATGAATAAAATTTGGTGACATGACATGATCCCCATTTTCGATGTAGGCGTTATGTCCGCTTGTATTACACAAGGAAAATTTTAGTTGGTAATCAATTCAGACATTAGAAATTCAATCTATAAATCTATATTTTGATTAGAATTTATAATTATTATACATCAGAATTATTTGTCGATGTTATTGATAAATTAAAAATCAGTCTTAGTAAATAAAAGTTGTTATTACAGAAATTAAGTTCGATTAACCAATTTGAGTATTTCTAAAACCTCATTCATCAGAAATGGAAACTAGAACTCATAAAAAATACTATATTAGAATTCGTGTTTAAATATTGGTCACTGTAATCAAAATTCAGTTTCTGTTACAAAAACACTTGTTATGTATTCACTTATTCATAAGCGGCTTTGCTGTCAAAGAGAAACACTATTTGAATGTTAAGCGGCTATTAGATGATCAAGCGCGGGTTGCCAGCGCGGCTTGTCATCAAGCCATCAAGCTCGTCTAATAGCTTGATGAATATGGCTTGATGAATATCAAAAATTTTTGATATTTTAGCTTGCCATCAAGCCTCGTGTAATAGCTCTGCTGTCAAGCCCAATACAAAATTTTATTCGAAGTGTAAAGATGGCGTGGTTAGAACGCGGATTTTTGCAAGATTTCTTCCAATTGTATGAAAGTGGATGTATTAAAACGAAAAAAAATTTATAAAATAAAATACATATAAAATAAATATAAATAATTCGTTGATGACCAAAGCTGCAACCAACTCGCGCGACATTATGAATATAAACTTCACTGTTCCGTTTTTTTTTTACACTGATGCTTGATGTGTGGGCTTGCTCGTTTAATTGAAAACCATTTCTTCTCATCAAGCCGCGTTTGATCATCTAATAGCCGCTTTACACGAGGACTTTTTCAGAAACACTGATTTTTCATTTGAATTGAAGTGAAATTCATTTGAATTGATTCAAATTCCATTCAATTCTTTTTTTTTTTGTGAAAAGGATTAATTCAAAGTTTTGCTAATTTAGTACATGAATGATTGGCGAATTAACTCAAAAATGAATGATTCGTTAACAGCTTTGCTCGTACTGCATATACCATGACTTACATATTTGTACCATGTGCGGCCGGCAGAAAAAGTTGTGTATTTCTAAGTCAACACAATAACACAAAAAAATCAATGAGTATTCGAACTCACAGGCGATGTGTTAACACCTTTTTGTTACACGGTACTTGTTCGATTTCTATGAACACATTAGTAAATGTTATATTGGGAAATAAAAAAACAATACAAAAACCATAAATGTTTCAAATGGCATCAATGTTTCACATCAAAATTATGAATGGACCAAGTCATGACAAAAAGAGAGTAATACATTTTGAATCATTCGCCAGATGTCGCCAGTGCTTTTGAGTCAAACAATTCGTTCCATGAGTTCTCTATACTATTCAATACTCTTTGGCGATGACGACCTGCTACTACATCAATACCATCGTACTTATTTTAAGGCAGAGACTATTGTTGTACAACAACCACGTATGTGATGCTAACGCTGTGTGTTGTTTGCATGTGTTCACTTTGATAGATTGCCCTACCCCTGCTATAGAAAAATTAACGGGTTTTTCAATAAGAGCGCTACAAAAGTTTTTTTTAAATAAAACAAAACCGGTTTTAGATACCAATGAAATTCTTTATTCCTGTGAAAGTACTCGATTTATTTTGCATACGGCCGATACTGCTGCAAGTTCACGTTCGATATTCGTACGAAGTTCATCAATCGTCGCTGGCTTGTTGGCATAGACCATAGACTTGACGTAGCCCCACAGGAAATAATCTAACGGCGTCAAATCCCACGTCCGAGGCGGCCAATCGACTGGGCCATTTCGTGAGATAACACGTTCACCAAACTTGGTTTCCAATAAATTGATTGTGGCATTCGCTGTGTGGCTTGTGCGCCGTCCTGTTGGAACCACATGTCCTCCAAGTCCATATAATAAAATTGGGGCCAAAAATATTCGGTTATCATTGAACGGTAGCGATTCGTATTCACAGTAATGTGCCGGTCTTGATCATCAGAAGAAGTACGACCCAATGACACCGCCGGCCCATAAACCGCACCAAACCGTAAGTTTTTCGGGATGCAATGATGACTCATGGATTACGTGTGGATTGCTGCCTGACCAATAACGCATATTGACGAAGCCATTCAGACAGAAATGAGCCTCATCATAAATTGGACGTAGCGCTCTTAAAGTTGAGGCCACTGACTCCAAATTTCGGTAGTAAATCTTAATAATTTCGACTCGTTGTTGGCTCGTATATCTTTCCATGATGAAATGGCAAACCTTACTGAAGAGAAATGTCAAAAGAGCGGGAAAAAATATGGCGTCGTTTGCTGTCCATATCGATTTACTTTTGTAGCGTCTCTGTTGAAAAACCCTTTATAAGTGCTACGAGGTTAACTGTAAAGCTTTTTGAGTCCAAAAATATATGCCAGAGATTCGCCAAAAATGAAGTTAACATGGATCACCCACATCAGGAACCGGGCATAGACGAATTTAAGCAATGGAATAAAGAGAGAAATGGCAAGACCAAATCTGCTGGCATATAAAGTACGCAACGCTTTTTGTAATGAGTGCCAAAAACACAAACATTCTGCTTCACCCATTGTGTTTAAGAAGATGCAGCGGCACTTACACCATACACAATTAGGAAGATCACCACAATAAAATATTTCATAAGGAGGAATTGATGAAAGATTTCGGAATGTGAGAAAACGAAGTAAAGAGGAACTTTACACAACAGCCATTGTCGAAAATGCATTTAGTTACACTCTTTTTTCCACCTCCTATTGCCGACGTGATCAGGAGTGTTATGGGCGAGATCCGTGTGTGATAGTAGGTAATTCCAATATTGACTGTTTAGATTCGCAAGAACTTTTTAACATTCCAGCGGATTATGATTTTAAAAACTGTCATGAAATGATAGCTCGTCCAGTGAGCAAGACATCGATTGGTCATGTTTACAGCAATATATATGTCTTTAGACTTTAGGACTCAAATTGAATTGCGGAATCGGGTAATGACTAGAGAAATTCGTACGTACTGTAATCACGATAAAGTAGCACAGCTTATAAGTAGTAGAATTTCGACTCTGAGTGATCTAGAAGACCCCTCGGCTGCTAGGGAGTCACTGACAGCATTATTTCAGAATGCTAAGGAAGAATCTACGGTTCAGAAAATTGTTAAAAGGGATCTCAGGCGTGAAATAAATGGTAATTTGCGCAAGCTGAAAATTTTTAAGGAACAGCTTTTAAAAAAGCGTAGGAAAACTCACAGGTGTTCTGAGATAGAAGAACAACTGAAGGCTATAAGCAAGGTTATTAAAATTGCATATGTACAACGATTTGATGGACAACTTCTACATTGACAATCTTATTGATATTAAAAATGATTCGAGAAAAGGTTGGTCGTTTATAAATAAGAGTCTTGGGATGACACCGAACAAAGCCTTGAATATAAAGGACATAAATGGTATAGTTGTGTCTAATGAGACCGATAAGGCAAACATGTTCAACACATACTTTATCCAGTCAATAATACTATAGATTTGAAGACACAAATTGAGCAAAGTTCCAACGACAGCTGTGATTCAGTGAGAACTCTTAGCCGACATAATGCCAGATTTCACTTCGAAAATACAACAGAATACGAAGTAATCGATATCATATCGAAATTGTCTGACAGCATCTCCTCTAGATCTGTAAAAGATTGTTGCAATATTAACATTTGGTTAACATTTTTAACAACATTGTGACCACAAGTGAATACCCAAAAGCTTGAAAATTCACAAGGTGGTTCCAATTCCGAAGGAGAACAACGCATCTACTTTAGATAAACACAGACCAATTGCTGTGTTATCAGTATTTAATAATATTTTTGAAAGTATTATGCATAATCAACTGTCAACATACTTTAGAGTGTCATCATTTATTGAGTGATTTTCAATTTGGGTTTACGAAAGGCTGTGGTACGGAGGAAGCTGCTATAAATGTAGTAAATACGATTTGTAAAGTTTAGATGATGGTTATAGAGGAGTGGCTGGCGTATTTTACGATTTTACAAAGGCCTTTGATCTAATAGATCACAAGATTTTATTACAGGATTTTAACCGAAGGCAAGTTGTGAATATTAATGGTCATAAGAGCTCATTTCAAGATGTGCAATATGATGTGCCTCAGGGAAGCGTCCGTGGTCCCTTGTTATTTAAAATTTACATTAATGATGTGGTTAATTTAGAATTGAGCGAAAAGATAATTCATATATGTATGCTGATTGTTGGGATCCCCATATAAACATCCCACATTTATATTGGTTACCCAAGATCTGGCAACCCTATTTTATTTTGTCTGTCCCTTTTGTTATTATTCGTTTACATATTTGTTTAATCGTCTGTCGGGATAAGAAGTTTTGTAGTCGCGCGGTAAATATTAAAATATTTCATTTTGTGTTGCGTGTATATATATATTTATAATGTGATTGTTTATTTCTATTGTTTTAATAAAGATTAACGCCAGGATTAATACTTTTAATGCTGGATTTTATATGATATGAAAAGACTGACTTTCAATCATAACAAAGTGGCGACGAGGAAAACGATTTAAGGAAGCATAATAGCGACACCACATACAACGACTTCATTGGAACAAGTGGTGGCACAACTGCTCATCAAGCAACAGGAATCAATGGAGCGACAACACCAACTTACGGAAAGGTTGATCACAGCGACTCAACAGGTAACAATCACTCCAACAACACCTGCACCAAGCACAGTTGCACCCGGGCCTGAAGCGTTAATGGACATTTTGGCGAAAAACATCAGGGAATTTTCATACGACCCAGACGAAAACCAAATCTTTGCTGTATGGTACGAGAGGTATGAAGATGTTTTCGAGGTTGAAGCGGAAAATTTGGATGACGCAGCAAAAGTGAGGTTATTGTTAAGGAAGGTCAGTACGTGTGTTTTTAACAAATACAAAGACTACTTACTTCCAAAACAACCTTGTGACGTCACATTCCAAGAGACCCAGGAAATCCTGAAAAAGTTATTTGGAAGGAAAGAGAGCCAATTCAATATACGTGTAAAGTGTATGCAAAATGTTCGTGGTGGTAGTGAAGACATTGTGACTTATGCCGCCAATGTTAACCGCCATTGTGAAAACTTCTCACTAACACAGTGTACTGCTGACCATTTTAAGTGTTTAATTTTTGTGAACGGTTTGAAGTCTCCAAAAGATCACGACATCAAGGCAAGACTGTTAACACTACTGGACACTGAAACTAATTTAACATTGGGCAATGTAGTGGCAGAAATTCAACGGGTGAACAGTTTAAAGCGCGATGTTGCGTTAACAGACCCAAGTCCAGAAATACATGCCGTGGGAGACTCGACCTATGTAATAAATAATGAAAATAAACAAATGGCTAAAATACCTTGCTGGCAAGGTATGCAGTGTGGCAATATACATTTTGTAAAGGATTGCAAATACAATGATCACAAATGTAAACAATGTTTCAAAATTGGCCACAAGGAAGGGGTTTGTTCATGTTTTCCTGATAAAAAGAAACAACAACAAAACCAAATTTAAGAAAACGCGTAACAGTGTTAAAAGCGTGTATACTACAAAATCAAATCACAAAAACAGACGTTTTGTGTCATTGTGTGTCAATAATGTTAATGTTAAATTGCAACACGACACAGGGTCTGACGTCACAATTATTTCTAAGGAGTTGTGGACCAAAATTGGTAAGCCACAATTGTACACATCCGCACATACACCTCGTGATGCTTCAACGAACACAATTAACATCATTGGAGAAATCGAGGTAATGGTGGTTATCAATAAAATGTGACATCTTTGCAACATTTTAGTTTCTGCAATTCCCGACCTCAATCTTTTCGGATCAGACCTCATGCAAAAATTTAATTTATGGCGTATTCCTGTTGATGCTTACACTTCATGCAAAAACTTACGAAATAATCGTTTACTTTCAGACGCCGAAATTAGAAAAATGTTTCCAGAAGTTGTCAGGGATGAAATTGGACACGTCACAGGATTTAAAGTTCATCTACAACTTAGACCTAACGCAGTTCCAGTATACCGACCTAAGAGACAGGTGGCATATGCAGTAAAAGAGCCACTTGACATAGAACTTAACAAACTAGAACGTGAGGGAATCATATCACCAATCAACTTTTCAGAGTGGGCAGCACCGATCGTCGTTGTTAAGAAATCTTCTGGTAGTCTTCGTATATGTGGGGAGTATTCCACTGTACTCAACTCACAGCTTGAGCCGCACACATTCCCATTGCCTTTGCCTGAAGACATCTTTTCAAATTTCAACAACTGTTCATCGTTTTCAATAATTGACCTCAACAATGCATACATGCAACTGGAGGTAGATGACGAGACGAAAAAGCTGTTGGTCATAAACACTCATCGTGGTCTCTGCACATTCAACCGTCTATCTCAAGGTGTAAAATCAGCCCCAGGTGCGTTTCAGCAAGCTATTCAAACCATTCTAGCAAGTATTGAAAGTGCGTATCCATATTTAGATGACGTTGTTGTAGCAACACACACTAGAGAAGAAAACGAACAGGTAGTCCTGCAAGTACTTCAACGTTTAAAATCTCACAACATAACGGACAATTTTCAAAAATGTAAATTTTTCAAGACATCATGTACTTATCTTGGGCATTATGTTGATAACAAAGGCATTCATCCAGATAAAAACAAAATTAAAAATATTTTGGACCTTGCACCACCCAAAAATATTGCCGAACTAAGATCATACTTAGGAGGCATAAATTATTACGGGAAATTTATTTCACAAATGAGAAAGCTTAGAGATCCCTTGGACAATCTACTGAAGAAAAATTCTACTTGGAACTGGACTTCACAATGCCAACACAGTTTCAACCGATTTAAACAAATGCTATCTTCAGAATTATTGCTAACTCATTATGACCCCAGACTTCCAATAAAGGTAGCAGCAGATGCCTCAAGCGTTGGACTAGGGGCATATATTTGCCATATTTTCCCCGACGGTACTGAAAAGGCCATTTTTCATTGTTCAAGAGCTCTCACTCCGGCAGAGAAAAATTACTCTCAAATCGAGAAAGAGGGATTGGCTTTAGTATTTGCCGTTGTAAAATTCCATAAATATCTATTCGGTAGAAAATTTATTCTCCAAACTGACCACAAGCCATTGTTAGCCATATTTTCAAATAAGAATGGTATTCCTGCACATTCTGCAAATCGACTTCAACGATGGGCACTAACTTTAATGTCATCTGATTTTAAATTAGAATATGTGCCAACTAGTCAATTTCTAGCAGCTGATATATTGTCACGACTAATCGACAATATACCCAAACCCAACGAAGATAAAAAAGGAAATAAAAGCAGTAATAAATGACATCGCAGATGCTTTACCAGTAACATTCAATATAATCAGTGCCGCTAATACAAAAGGTACTGAGATGCAAAACCTCATCAAATTTCTACAAAGCGGTAAGTGGCCAAATGAAAAATCTAATGACCTAAAATGTTATTTTTCGCGAAGGGATCATTTGAGCGTTGTTGATAACTGTTTAATGTATAATGATCGCCTAATTATACCTAAATGTTACAGGAAGAGAATTTTAAAGGATTTACAAAAAGGGCATAATGGAATCGAAAGAACAAAAACATTGGCAAGAAGCTATGTTTACTGGCCGCATGTTGATGATGACATAAAGCAATTCGTTCAAAATTGTTATAAATGTGCTATTGTTATAAGTAGCTAAAACACTACCAAAGACCTCATTATGTTCCTGGCCAATAACGATACGACCTATGTAAAGAGTCCATATCGACATAGCGGGACCTTTAGAAAATGTTTACTACTTCGTGATCGTTGATTCTTTTTCTAAATGGCCTCAAATATACCAAATTAAATCAATAACATCATCCGTCATTATTGATTGTCTCCTCGACTTCACATCATTATTTGGGAATCCAGAGTGGATAGTGAGTGACAATGGTACTCAATTTACAAGTCAACAATTTTCAAAATTTTGCAATGGAAACGGAATTTTGCATAAATTTACAGCCCAATATCATCCACAGTCAAATGGGCAAGCTGAAAGATTTGTAGATACCCTAAAGCGAGCTTTGAAATAACTTCAAGGTTCAGGCACCATTAAAGAAAATTTATTCACATTTTTAAAATGTTACAGATCGACTCCAAATCCAAATACGGGAAAAACACCTTCTGACTTATTCGTGGGAAGAAAGCTGAGGATCAATCTTGACCTTTTAAAGAAACCAGAAAAAGACATACTCCAACGTGATTCAAAAATGGAACAACTATTCAACAACCAACATAACGCAAAACATAGACCTTATAAAGTTGGTCAGCGAGTATTTGCAAAACTATGGAAATATAATAAAACTGAATGGTTCCCCGGTACAATCGCTAAAATACTTGGCAATGTCAATTATGAAGTCAAAATTGATAATATTCCTAATTTTTGTGCTGTGAGATCACACACCAACCAGCTTAGACCTCGGTATGAAAATTCACAAAACAACATTTCACCAATTTCGACTTTATTTGATTATTTTAACATTACACCGCAACGGATAACATCAGCAAGCAGCGAAGCTAATGTAGAAGCAGTTAATGTTCATCAACATACTACAACTCAACAAACATCAAATGAGACAAATGTTCCTGTATCCACTGCAGCCGAGACATCAAATAATCAAAACAACGAAAACCCAGTTTTGACCTTTGATGAAACTGTTACACCACCGCAAAGTGTTCAACCTGTTCCGACTACATCTCGTGATATTCGGACTCCTGTAGAACTCCGACGTTCCAATCGTTTAAAAAGACCTCCTGCATGGACACCGGATTATCATCTTTCAAAAAGAAAAAGAGATGTTGGCATCCCCATATAAACATCCCACATTTATATTGGTTACCCAAGATCTGGCAACCCTATTTTATTTTGTCTGTCCCTTTTGTTATTATTCGTTTACATATTTGTTTAATCGTCTGTCGGGATAAGAAGTTTTGTAGTCGCGCGGTAAATATTAAAATATTTCATTTTTTGTTGCGCGTATATATATATTTATAATGTGATTGTTTATTTGTATGGTTTTAATAAAGATTAACGCCAGGATTAATACTTTTAATGCTGGATTTTATATGATATGAAAAGACTGACTTTCAATCATAACACAGATGATATTTGTCTCATATGCGTATCAGCATGAGAAAGTTGCCAAAGTATACATGGAACGCGATGCATCACTCATTTTCGAGTTTATACGAATTAACAAACTAGTTCTAAATGCCGCAAAAACAAATCTGATACGGTTTAAACCATATTGTGATTACATTGACAGCTTGACAATCCATATTGAGGGTAATTTTATTTTAGAAGCCGATTGCGTTAAGTATTTACTTATGTAGGTGTATATCTCCAACGCAGTCTGTATTGGGATATTCACATAGTACACAGTAAGACTACCAAATTTTTAATATACCAAGCTTTGATACAAAGTAATTTGAACTACATGAATATCTTATATAGTTATCGGAAGAGTAATGAGGTAACTGCATTATTAAGGACACAAAAGAAGGCACTGAAAATTGTTGCGAACCTTCTCAGTACTTATTCCACTCATTCACTGTATAGAGATATATTTCCAACCATTTGGCCATAATTGGAATTTATCGAATTTTTATCGATAAATTATATGTTTTTAAATACTTGCAAAGCATTGGTCATCACAATATTGATTTTGCTGTAAATCAACGAGTTTTCAACACACGAGTTTTCAGTGTTCAAAAGCTTGTTAAAGCATTATATTCAGCAGAGAATAGAACAATTTCTGAGCTAGCAGTCATGGTAAAATGTTGAATTATGAGTTTGTATCGTAACACTAATACATATTACATTATCATTGTAAATAATGTGTAATGGTATAATTTTTTCAAGTACCTCAACCATGTCTTTACGACGCTGACGCTTATGTCAATTATGTTTAACCAAATATATATATTTACTTCGATTTAAATTAGCTGGGTAAATATGTATATTAAATGAAAATAAATGAATTAAATAAATTTGTAATAAAGTTTTTCTTACACAGGAAAAAATGCGCCGCAATTTTTTAAAAAAATTTCTGTATTTTTTTGCAAACTAAATGAAAAATGTAAGTGGTTTTCGTCCCGAAAGCGGGCAATTGGTCTCATGTCAAACCAAAGGACTTTAGACCAATCAGTCTATCATCCTTTGTTCTTAAGACATTTGTAAGGTTACTGGACATTCACGTTCGTAGTAATCTTCCACAGAATCTACTATCGAGTTCTCAGCATGCCTATATCAAGGGCAGGTCAACTGAGACGGCTCTCCATTCTATAGTCAGCATAATAGAAAACTCTCTTGAGAATAATGTCTTCGCTCTAGGGACCTTCCTGGACATCGAGGGAGCCTTCAATAACATTCAACCTTCGGCGATTCTTAGGTCGTTACAGAATCTAGTAGTCGACAGCTTAGTGACACGCCTAATTGGAAGCTTCTGGTGGATAGATCCGGGTGGTGTTACAATTGCTAGGACCGTTAACAGTTGGACACCGCAGGGGGGAGTTCTGCCTCCACTATTATGGTTAACTTCTGTCAATGAACTGCTTCTTAGCATTCGTACAACCAGCCTACTTAGTCTGATTTCGAACTGGACCGCTAACAACGGACTATCACTTAACCCACTTAAAACCGAGCTTATCTTGTTCTCTCGGAAATGGGGTGCAATTACAGTTGACGGAAAAGGTCAAGTATCTGGGGATAATTCTCGACAGAAACTGTCTTGAAAACCGAATGTGGAGGAGAGGGTGAAAAAGGCGTATGTTGCTCTTTACTGCTGTAAAGGGGCGATAGGAAAGCGCTGGGGACTGTCTCCTAAGATCACCATGTGGATCTATGCGGCAATAGTCAGACCAATATTTCTCTATGGCATCGTAGTTTGGTGGAGGTCGCTCCAAAAGAAATATATTTTGAATTCCTTGATGAACATTCAAAGATCAGCACTGATTAGCGTTAGTGGGGCAATGGGCACGACGTCAGGTACTGCACTCAGTGCTATCCTGAACATCTGTACTCCTGATATCATGGCCGAATCGGCAGCCGCTACATCCCTGGTGAGAATCAGATATTGTGGCGTTTTGATATCGGGGCATTCGAGACACGCTGAATTACTACACCGGATCAACTCTATTCCCGTAAAAACGGACTACTGTATCCCCTACCTTCTACAAGCGACAAATCTAAGGACTTCTATTCCGAACAGGAATACCTGGGAAAGGTCACTGGAAGGGGATACCAGTAGTATCAGATTTTTCAGGGATGGATCAAAGTTGGACGAGCATGTAGGATCACCGGACCTAAATGTAAATATCTCCCTCAGGCTGCCTGATCACTGTAGTGTATTTCAGGCGGAAGTTACCGCCAAACTGGAGGTTGCTGAACTACTAAAAAGTAGTGTCACAACCCTCCGGAGAATATGTAGTTATCTACACGGACAGCCAGGCTGCCATAAAATCCCTGGAAGCCATGTTTGCTACGTCCCTGACGGTGAAAGAATACCACTCATCACTTAGGGTGATGGCAGAGTATTTTGACATCAGGCTCATCTGGGTACCGGGACACAGCGACATTCTAGGCAATTGCGTAGCGGATGGGTTAGCTAGACAGGGCACTACGGCACAGGTTCTTCCGGCAAAAGAAGGTGTTAGTATGCCAATCTCTACCTGCCGTTTGCAGATCAGGCAGTGGGTCGATAATATGTTCAAGGACAAGTGGAGACTTACTTCAACTTGCAAATAAGCAAGGGTCCTCTGGCCACAGGTGGACAGGAAGAGGACTAGGCAACTACTTAACTTGCCGAGAGGCAGGTTATCCAGAATGATAGGAACACTTACGGGACATTGTCTTGTAGGAAAACACGCCCTAAGATTGGGACTTAGAAACTCCACTCTCCACTCTGTAGATGCTGCATGGAAGAGGACGAGGAAACGTCGAAACACCTCTTGGATTGCCCTGCTCTGGCAGGACTAAGAAGTAGTATATTCGGTACACATTTAGTTAGCACCGTCGCCCTACAGGATATTCCTGTAGGTATTGTTGACAAATTTATTGAAAGGGCAAATTGTAGAGTTGGGAATTTTAGTTCATTCAAGTGAGCGTTCTTTTTAGTTCAGCTCATCATAATGAACTAGTTCGTTCATTTAGTTCACTAGTTCATTGTAGCATTTCAGTTTAACAGTTCATATGAGCTGTGAACTATGAGCTCACTGCAGTTCAAATTGTAGTTTTAGTTCAATCGGAGAGAATAATCGTGATAATGATATGATTTTTGCAGATTTTTAAAGTGTTTTGGATACTATGATATTTGTTTATACTAAATCGCCCTATTTAAGGTCGACTTAACGATTAGGTTATTCCGTTTCTGAAATATTGTATTTCGGTAATCTTGTTATATTTTGGAATAAAAGTGGTGATTAGCGCTGTAGTTATTGTGTAGAAGCCGTTACATATCTATTCCACAAAGATTGGAATATTAGGCATCTTTGTGCAAATTGAATGAGACAAAGAGAGCATGAACTAGAAAATGGCGAAGAGAACTGCACAACTGAAATACAAAAAGCTGCTGAAACTAGTGAACTACTGAAACAAAAGAGAGGAACAGTGTGAACTAGTTCATCTAGTTCACAAGAGTGAATCGTTCAATTGAACTAGTTCGTTCGTGAACTACACAACTCTAGCAAATTGGCTAACGACTAGTCAATAGTTGCTATGGAGGAAACTGCAGGTATCACAATGGGTTTCTTTAGCCTGAGTGTGCTAGACAGCGTGCTCTGCAAGACAACCAACAAAACAAATGGAAAATGTTTTTTTTTTTTAAATCGTACGATTAAATCGGAGGATATAATACTGGCTTTCAATAGAATTCAGAGCGAAGCTTGAGAGACAATGGATTGTAAAGGTATGCTCTATAATATGTAAATGGTTTGTTATTTACTAAAATGTTAATATTATTTTTTATAGGAAACTCCCTATAGACTGACTGACACTTTATAATGGGAGTGTAAGGACAACCAGCGTCTTAGAATGCTACAATAGTTGCCTTTGCTCTTTAATTCCAACCCAACTAAGGTGTTAAAGTAGGAAGAGTTCCAGAAACATATCGAATTGACGCTTTCTTTAGAAGGGGTTTTATGATGTTTTTGAAAGGCCAAGAAAAACGTCAAGAAACCAAGCACATATACGAGTATTAAAGAGCTAACAGATAAACTAAACTCAAAAATAATTACTTTAGCCATATTTCTCAAAAGCATGACAAATAGAAAAAATAATATTATGCCCAACGAAGAAAATTGATATTTCGCGTTATCTTTTTTGTTATAAATATAAATAAAAATATACATAAAAATATTGGCTAATTATCCTATACAAAGCTTTCCTTTGTACACCAAATAAGAAACGACCATAATTCCCATGGGGACTCGACTCGATAATTTCGATTTGTAGGACTTTTGAAATTATTTGTAAAATTCACTTGCATTATATTTTAATTTTTTGATAGTTTTTGTTGATTAGTTGCGAAATTTTTTTAAAATATTTTATAATTGCTTGGTATTTTAAATAAATATCTTAAGGTAACTTCAGTATCGGAAAATACACAATACAATAATAACAAAGAATTCAGGATTTTATTTGATGCATTGGTTGGCACCTGTTCCACAAAAGTGTAACAACTCAAAATTTCATCCATTGTTTTGTCTATTCTTTCCGTTATGACTCTCTTTGTTTTCAGAATAACTTCTTTAGACTCAACTAAAGAGTTTCATTTTTAGTTGCCTGCACGTGTTTAAGCAAATCGGTTGGTTCGTTGGTTTATCATAAGAGAGTAATATTTTTATTTTTGCCTTTTTACAACATATAACGGTTGTATATGTTTATTAATTCCAATAATGAGAATTTTCAGTTAAACAGGGGCAACTCAAAATAATACCACTATGTACATATATAAAAAAATTTCAGGAAAAGAGTAACCAAAAACTTGTTATTTTTCTACAACTATTAAACAACTAAAAATGTAAGCAACGGTTATATTCTTTTTAATGATAATTTCTTGCAATAACATATTTTTTTCTTGTAATATATCATCAATATTAACGGAAACAGTTTTTCGTCTCTACTGAATATGTTCAAATTTTGAGTTGTTACATTTTTGTGTTTTTTTTATTTTAAACTGTCGATATCTCGATAACCAAGCGATTTACCGATTTTTTTTTACGTCAAGTATCAAAAAAATTTTATAAAGTGTTATTGGGCCAACCGATGCATCAAATGAAAGCCTCAACTCTAGACTATTAGGGCATATTTCCCGATACTTACGTTTATATCGAACACATTTTTAGATTTTAGCGATTTGTCATAAAAAGTAGGGTTACAAATCTAGATACGGCTGCCGGCTCGCGATGGGTTTACCGAACTACGAAATACATTTGAAACGTACTGTAACGAACTATGTATATACCTACCGACCTGGTCCGATATCAAAAAATGGAAATACGACAATAAGCGTGTTTTGGTTACACCGCTTGCTTATATATTCGCTTGTTTTGTATGAAGCACTTAGCGAGAACTTAGCGAAGAGAATTGTTTTCGCTAAGTTTAAACAAATTTTTTTGACATATTTTATCGTATTCAACCCTTATTCATATTTTTGAATAAAATGACTTATCGCTAAATTGTCATTTTCTTTGCAGCTTAGCAAGCGACAGTCGCTTGCTTGTAACCAAAACACGATTAATATACATTTTTTTATTTATTTTTTTTTTATTTTATTTTATTAGTATTAAAAATACTTTGAATATTCAAACAAAAAAATATTTACATTCTTATTACATTTGTTGTAAACTCTATACAAATACATGGTATCTTACAAAATTTTTACATTTTTTTCTAAATACATTGTAGTTTCTTTCAAGTTTCATATTGTTCGGAAAATCATTAAATAATTTAAAACCCTTGTAAAAAAGGGATTTCTGCATATGTGTTGTCATGACTCTTTGGATTCTAAAATCTCCTGTGTTCCTTAATCCATACGGTTGAACTTCTCCAACGTATTTTATTTGTTCACATAGATATTCTGGAGCATCACCTTGTTTCATTTTTTTAATAAAAATTAAAGTGTTGAATTTATGTCTTTGAATAATATTCATCCATTTTAGTTCTCTATGCATTTCGTTGATGTGAGTATATCGATTGCATTTAAGTATAATCCTCATTGCTTTGTTTTGGAGTTATTGCATTCTTTCTATCTGACTGTCATTACAGCATGTATATATTATCGTCGATCCGTATTCAAAATGTGGTTTAATTATCGTGTTATAAATGTTTATTGCAGTTTTTTTGATATTTTATTTCTTATTCTTTTAAAAAATCTGATCTTTTTGCCAATTTTTTTACATGTATAGTCTATATGTTCTTTAAATTTTAGCTCCTTATCAATTATAAAACCGAGATATTTTATGTGTTCAACCTTTTCTATTATTTTATCATTTATTTTAAATATTGCTTCCGTGCTCATATTTATTTCGATTATTTTTGTTTTGTTTTCATTTAGTTTTAATTTATCCATTTTTAACCAGGTGTTAATTTTATTGATGTCGTGGTACATATTTTCTCTACAACTTTCATCATCGTCTCCTTCCGCGTATATTAAAGTATCATCTGCATATAGCACCATTTCACTTCTATCTAATACCTTCGGCATATCATTGATATATACAGGGTGTTTTTTTTAAACTGAGACGATCAAATATCTCGAAAAATAGCCACTCTACAGAAAAAATGTCCATATTCAAAATTTAATCATACCGCGGGGGAAATACATTAGTGCAAAAAAAATAGTCCCCCACCCCCCCCTTTGTAGATGGGGCGGGGGTAACTTTTAAACTAAGATAGGAAGCCATATTTTTTATTGCAGATACTGATTCTACGACTAAAAGTAAGTATGATTTGAATGAAATATTTTGTTCGGTTCATGATAGATGGTGTTGTAATCGATGAAATTCAATTTTTTCAATTTCTCCCCCTTAGAACACACGCATTCGATTCTGCAATATGTTTGAAATAAAAAACATCACGTTATCATTGCAAATACTCGAAATTCGTCATCAAAACAATTTATTAATGTAAAAGGTAGGTGAATAAAATAATTTTAGCTTAAAATAAGTGTTCAAAATGATAACGTGATGTTTTTTATTTCAAACATATTGCAGAATCGAATGCGTGTGTTCTAAGGGGGAGAAATTGAAAAAATTGAATTTCATCGATTACAACACCATCTATCATGAACCGAACAAAATATTTCATTCAAATCATACTTACTTTTAGTCGTAGAATCAGTATCTGCAATAAAAAATATGGCTTCCTATCTTAGTTTAAAAGTTACCCCCGCCCCATCTACAAAGGGGGGGGTGGGGGACTATTTTTTTTGCACTAATGTATTTCCCCCGCGGTATGATTAAATTTTGAATATGGACATTTTTTCTGTAGAGTGGCTATTTTTCGAGATATTTGATCGTCTCAGTTTAAAAAAACACCCTGTATAATAAATAACAGAGCTCCCAAAATTTACCCTTGTGGTACACCGTAATCATTTTCAATTTCATTTGATAGTACATTATTAACTTTTGTTATTTGTTTTCTATTTTTCAAATACGACTCAAACCACTTTAGTTCTGTACCTTGTATCCCATACATATATAATTTTTTACCATTATTTGTCTATCAATTGTTTCAAATGCTCGTTTAAAATCCAGAAATATGGCCATCACTTTTTTTGTTTTTTCTATGTTTTTCCATTTACTTATTACATAATTAACTGTCGTTTCACATGAGTATTTTTTACGAAATCCTGACTGATACTTTGACAATATCGAATTAATCTCTATATATTTTTCTAATTGTTCTTTCACAATCCTTTCCAAAATTTTTTCACAGGTTTTCAGTGTATTTATGGGCCGGTATTCTTCGCATTCATTTGTTTTTGGTACTTTTTCAATTGGTGTTATAATAGATTTTTTTTCCAGTTTTCAGGGAATTCGCCTGTCTCCAATGATTTATTAATAATTTGTAGCAGTATGTTTCCCGTTACGTTTCAGTTATAAAGAATGATTTTATTGGATATTTTATCGCAGTCTGTTTTATTTTTCATTTGTATAATTATATTCTTAAGTTCAAAAATGTTTATCGCACGGAATTGGAATTTAGAATTTATCACAGTTATTTGGTTTTCATATTGCACATTTTCTATTGAGTCTCTTATTGTTTTAATACTGTCTGCAAAGTAATTATTGAATTGACTTGCCAAATCTATATTCTGATTATATTCTACTTGGTTAAATATCACAGTTTTTATCACATTGCTCGTCTTTTTCATTACTAGATCTTTGATCACTCCCCACATTGGTTTTTGATCGCATGCATTGTTAATTTTATTATTAATGTATTTATTTTTTTCGTTTTCGATTTTAACTTTATACATATTTCTTTTTCTTTTGTAATTGGTCCATGCCAGATTTGTGTTCATCAGTTTTGCCGTTTGATATTTAATTATTTTATCCTTCTTCATTAAACGTACTTCATTATTAAACCATCGATTTATATTGTTTTTTTCTTGTATAATTTGCTTATTGGTAAATTTTTTATAGTTTCTTTAAGGCCATTATCAAATAAATTCACATTTTCATGGATGGTTTTATTTTCATTATATGCCATATTTTTAATTAACTCTGTTAAATGTCTCTTTGTTGTACTTACAAATTTCCATTTTTTTTTTGTCTATGTTATTATGATTATTATTTTCACTCCTGATTAAGATATTTATCATTTCGTGATCTGATATTTTATTTGTACTGCTGTTCTTTACTGATATATCAGCGTTATTTGTTATTACAAAGTCAATTATAGTACATACTTGAATTTTTTGTTACTCTTGTATATTCAGTAACTAATTGTTTAAGACCATTATCATTTAGTATGCATTCCATTTGATTCTTATATTGCGAATTTTTCGACCAGTCTATATTAAAATCTCCTGTTATTAAAATATTACAGGTATAATCACTGATTTCTTCTAAGACTTCTTCAAAATTTTTACAAAAATCCGACTCTCCATAACTAGGTGATCTGTATATTGCAGCTATTATCATTTGATTGTCTTGGCATGTAGCTTTACATACTAGAATCCAATATTTAACACCGTCTATCTTTTCAATAATTTTAGTGACTCCATATTTTTTTTATATAAATAACGACTCCGCCTGTTCTTTTAGATGTAGAAAGCGACACAATATGATTATAATCTTGTAATGTTATTTCATTTTCTTCGACATCTTTAGTTATATGTGTTTCCGTAAGAATAAATATGTCCGGGTTTTCTGTTAATGCTATTATTTCTACTTGATTATAGTTATTTATTAAGCCTTGCACATTTATGTATAGAGCACTTATTTATTTTATTTATTTATTGAAAACATATTTTATAAATAAATTTATAAAATACAAAAGGAACAGGCGCAGGGTAACCAAGATCATATGCGCGCATAAGTGTAAAAATTATATAAATAATTAAAGTGTTGAATAAAAATGTTTATATTCATACATTGTTTAGCGAAATTCAAAAGAACTTTGTAGTAAAATATGATAAAGATTGATTTAGACATTAGATATAGCATGCCTGCTCAAAGCTTGTAAAATTTTGTTGAATTGATGGTGAGTCGAACAGTCTAAAAGGATCGGTAAAGGTTCATCGACTCTGGATATGGAGCATTCCGTCAGAACGTGTCGAATATCCATGTTGCAGCCGCAGTTGTCACATTGTACATAATCGGAATTATCGTAGTAGTGCCCCGAATTGAATAGTGCTTTTCCAACTCTTAGGCGGGCTAACAAAATACATTGATATCTATTATATTTATAGTGGTAATTTGGTCTATTATAGTCTGGATTGTGGGATCTCAGAAAACTTTGAGAATTTGCCCATTCTGCTCGGTGTTCCATTTTCTGTATTGTCCTAAAAATGTTATTAATTATACGATCAAAGCAGGGAATCTCAAATATCATCGGCAAGTTGATGGCTTCCTTGGCCGCATTATCAGCAAATTCATTTCCTACTATACCAATGTGTGAGGGTACCCAAATCAGTTGAATTGGGTGCAATATAGAAGCATTTCTTACAAGCTTGTCATATTTCCCCCTTTTGTTGTGGAGAAAAGCCGTGATTACACTGAGGCTGTCCGTGCATATAATTGTTTTCATTTTCTTCTCAACAGCAAATAAGATAGCCGAGTTGATAGCGGCCCATCAGTGTAAAGTACCATGTCTGGTGAATATTTGGAAATTCTATCCACAACCAATGCCTTAAGGTATTCTGGATTTGTTGAAGATTTTCTGTATACAGCTAAACTTTTGTCTATATTCACCATATTATTGGAGTTTATACAAGTTTCAGGTCTTCCCGGTAAAGGTATGTTGTACTTCATCAGAAGAAAAATAATGTTTTGAATAGCACACGGCTTTTTATTCAAAGTCTGTGTATCAAGGTATTGCCAGAATAGCCCATGAGGTCCCTTTTTAGGATCGGTGATGTGTCTGGAAGCCAAATTAACTGATCCGTTATGCAGCAAAGTTGTGAAATCTTTCATTCTACATTCTATTCTCAGTGATTCTATAGGTGTCAATTTTAATAGCCCTGAAGAGGTACGGAAACAGTTATTCAGAGATGTGTTTAATTTGCCAACATTGGTCTTATTTGTCCAGCCATATATAGTTATACCATGTTGTAATACACCATATACCAATGACGAGCAAATACCAATTGCTGTTTCCATATGAGGTCCTTTTTTCTTGGAGCAAATTAGTCTCAGTAGATTATTAATCTTGTTCAGCTTCGTCCGTAAATGTGCAATATGATTATTCCATAATAAGTTTTTTGCAAAGTGAAGCCCAAGTATTCTCATACTATTTTTAAGTGGCACTAATGTATTTTCAAAAATTAAATGATCAACATTACAGTTTCGCCTTCTGCATACGTGTAATATTTCTGACTTAGCGACTGGAATAACCGCTCCATGAGTATGCGCCCAGTTTTTTATTCTCCTATTCAATAAATTTATATTCAACGACACTTCAGCTGGAGTTCCGGATGCTACAGCAAAAATGTTATCGGCGTACAGGCCAATGTAATCTATGCCATGCAGATTCTGTATTGATTTAGCCAAGGAGTTGGCATATACAGTAAATAGAACGACAGAAAGTGGGGATCCCTGGGGAATCCCATTGTTCAAAGGGTATTGAAGAGACAAATATCCATCAATCTTTACCATTATTTTCCGGTTGGAAATGAACGAAAAAATTGGCTTTATAATAGGAAGGGAAATACCCCACTCTTTTAATTCATCAATTATGAAGATAGACAGCACACGGTCAAAGGCCTTTTCAATGTCTTCTGACAGTACAACACTATGTCTTCTCTTAGATAAATTGGCTCTTAGTCTGGATTCAAGTTCGTGACAAATTGTATGTACACCATGCTTGGGTAAAAAGGCATGATGGCTAGGTGATATTCTATCCTTATAATGTTTCCAAAAACGTGTAGATATAACCTTTTCTAAGATTTTAGATAAGACTGGTATTAAAGAAATAGGACGGTATCCATCTGTATTATTTGGATTTTTTCCGGGCTTGGGAATGGGTGTCAAGAGTGCCGTCTTCCAATCATGGGGGAAAATTCCAGTACGAAGTATGTTGTTGTATAGTCTTATTAGTCTATTTTCCATGGCTAATGGAAGATTCTTTACCATTGAGTAAGTTATTCTGTCTAATGACGGAGTGGTACCTTTTGTATTTTTCAGAGTGTCATTGAATTCAGTTATATCAAGATCGGCACAAAGAAGACTGTCTGAACCATCAAATCCATTTAGTTGGCTAATAAAATTATTTTTCCGAGCAATAATATTCACATCAAACCTCTCATCGGATCCAATAGAGCTCCACACTTCTCCAAATTTGTTGGCAATGTCAATAGAATGGGTTAATATGGTATTCCCTTCGATGATTGAGGGGAAGTTGAAAGTCTTTTCTGTCCTAATACCTCTTACTCTGCTCCAAAGAACTCTGAAATCCAGCATTGGGTTTAAAGAATTCAAGAAATTTTCCCAGGTTTTACGTTTTGCTATCAGGGATTCATACTTAACCTTAGCGCAAGCTCTTCTATAATCAACGGAGTTTTGAATACTTCGATGTCTTGTAAAAACATTCCATGCCCTCTGCTTGGCCATAACTAGCCCTGCAATGTATGGGGTAAACCACGCGGGAGAGGTATTGTTTTTAGGTTGAGAAGTTTGAGCTATGGTTTCATTAGAAGCTTTGCGAATAATTCTTTTAACTTGTGCAGCTTCCTTATTTATATTCGTTGATGCTTCAAATTCAGGCATAATTGAGTTAATTTTATCACCGAAAGCCTGCCAATTTGCATTCTCCACCAAAAATCTGGGGTTGAAACGCCTTTTAACGTCACTGTTATTATCACTTATTATTATAGGATAGTGATCCCCAACCTAGGGCATGTCCAGTGTTGTCCATGAAAGGTGTGGTGCTAGGTCAGCGCTAGCCATAGTTACATCCACAGCAGTGAGTGTGCCCCTTGTATTCAAGAGTGTAGGAGAGCCATTATTAAGAAAAACAAATCCTTTGTCATCAGCAAATTCTTCCCATAGTGTACCACTGGTCGAAAGTGAGTGAGAACCCCAAATAGGATTTTGACAGTTCAGGTCGCCTAGCACAAGATGATGTCCATTATCAAATCTGTTCATGCTCGATATCATACTGGCTGAAAGATTCACGTCAAATTCTCGGTATATATTTGTAATATGAAGTTTTTCATTTCCATTAATCGTGACAGTTTGATACATAAGGTCTCCAGACGAAACAAGGTGCTGTTCGACATGGACGTTATTGCGAGTTAAAATCATGATTCCAGCTTTTGCGTACTGGTAGTCCTTATTATGATGATATATGTTATAACCGGGTAGGTGTAAGCGATGTTTGTTTCTGTCAATTATGTGAGTTTCCTGTAATACAATTATACTAGGTTTATGTTTAGCCACTAAATATTCCAATGCATATTTGTGGGCAATGAAGCCCTGAACGTTCCAAGCCCAAGTTCATAATAAATTAAATAAACTTTTAACTAAACTACAAAATTTATAATTATTATTTTTCTTGTGATTTTGGCATTGTTCTTTTCAGTGTCTCTGGCGTTATTAATACTTCTAGATTAGCGTATTTCTTATAAAGGAGATTAATATAAACGTCGTCAGGGTCATCTGAGTTGGTGTTAGATCTAGGTGGAGTTTTCATATTCATTGTATTTTCGGCGCTAAGATCAATTTCTTCTTCCATTGGCACAGTGTTTGAGGTTGTAGGTTGTTCGTCGTTGTTATGATTTTGGTGTTTGTTAAATATTTGGGTTGTTGAGGCTCGAGCTTCTTTATTTTCTTTGATGTTGTTTACCTTTTCTTTCTTTGACAGTGATGTTGTGTTTGTTTGTTCTTTTTTATTAGAGTTTTTGTTTTGTTTTATATTATCATTGGTGTTATCTTTACTTATTTCTTTGATTGATGACTGTTGATCGTTAGATTTTTGATTATTTGTAATAATTTTATCTTTTGCTACACTAAATGCGGGGGTTATGGTGCTTTTGTTGTTGTCTGATGATTTGTCTCCATGCAAATTTGATTGTGCTTCTTGGTTTTCTGCATTGTGGAAACCACGAACGGCATCCGAATATGTTGTCTTCTTTTGAAAAGTTTGAATTGTGTGTAAAGATGGATTGTCATTGAAGACTTTCCATGCTTCTCGCACGGTACATCTGCGGTCCGCTTTTATTTTGTTGACAGATTTATGTTTAACAAACGTAGGACATAATGAAGAGTAAGAATTGTGAGTGTCGGTGTTACAGTTTACACAGAATTTGCGATGACATTGTTCATGGGGAGGGTTGATATTACCACATTCTCCACATAATGAAATATTTTTACATCTATTTTTGGTATGTTCCAATTTTTGACAGTTAACACATCGCATAGGATTCATAATGTGTTCTGCGACCGCGCATTTCTCCCATCCAATACTAATTTTTCGTGGTCTGGTCAAACAATTAAAAGTCACTATTGCTGCACCGGTGGGCACAAAGTCTTTACCATCACGTTTAAGGATATGTTTAATATCAATTACATTTGGGTTTTTAATTCCGATAACACCAGCTGATAGTTCTTCTTGCGACATTTTGACAATACGTCTGGAAAAAATTCTACCTAGTGTGGAGTTTAAATTGTTGTGCAAAGAAATTTTCACCGGGACAATGTCAATGTGCTTTGCCCTAATGAACTTTTGAGCTGAATTTAGATCTTTTGTCTTTATCATCAAATCTCCATTGCGCATTTCAGTAACATCAATGTACTCCGTTGATATGTAATCAAGTCCTCTGCCTATTTGAAACACGTTATATGATGATAAAGGTTTTGGTTCGATGTTTGCAGATTCTGGTAAAGCAGTTGCTACCAAATAACGTGGTAAATGTCGGTCGTCAATTATATCATTGTTGAATACAGCTTCTGTTTCTTCAATGCGTTGTCTTTTATTCTTCCCTTTTTTATTTTTCCCGTTCCCCGGGTCAAGGTCCTTAAACCTATTTCTGTACGGGGACTCGTCCCCGTCCATGATGAGAGCCAATTATCCTTTTTCCGTAATAAGTTAGGTTTTCCGCTAAATTACTTTAATATAGAATATACAAAACGAATGATCGTAAAAGGAGCTACGAAAGCAAAATCGAAGAAAAGACAAACAAAAATCAGTAGTAAGTCTTAAACAATTAACCGCTATGTCACATTTAAATTCAATTTATTTTGATAAACGGCGCATTCTCTATTATTTGTAAAATGATTTTCATCTAAATCCATATTAAGTTTATTATTCATTTTCACGCAATTTATACATTTCATTATTTGTTCCGTATTCTTGCAATCTTTTGTTTTGTGTTGTCCATGACATCTCAGGCATATATTTCTTGATTTCTGCATTCTTTTGCGATATGGTTATATCCTATTTCTTGTGGCAAATAAAGTTTTTGGCTTTTATTGCGGCAGTAGTGTGACGGTACAGCTGGTAAGTTTTCAATAAACCTATGCGCTATATCAATTTCTGCTTGACTAGTCTTGTTATGTAGCGAGTAGTTTTTCTCTGTATTTGGGGAATGTTCTTTGACTAGATTACGAAGGGTCATTTGCGAAAGATCCAACGTTTTTAACAAAAACTGTTGACATACTTCGTTTTTTCCCCTGAAAGTTTATAAAATAGTTGTAAGATTGTTTTCGTTGCAGGCTTAAAACTCGTTTCCTTTTGATAAGCCACACTTTTTGCTTTGTGTCACTTGCTAGTCCCCAATAATGGTGAAAAATACGAACACGTTCCTCCTCCGAGTAGTCACCACAAGCATTACCGCATTTTGTTTCTTTTTCCCCCTATCCCCAACACAAGATTCCTCTTCAACTATTGAACAACTATCAGTGTCGCTGTAGTACACAAGCTTGATTTTCCTTGCCTCACCCTATAAAATATTAAAAATCACTACAAATAACGCTATCATTTATTATTTACGTACCTCTGACGATAAAGAATTCATTGTATAACGTATACATATATGTACAAACGCGAAAAAACTTCTGGTTCGCTATTATCTATTTTCAAGAAGCCGCTTTTTAAGCATTCAGTCATTGCAAAACTTCGATTAAAACTACAGTTGTATAGAACAGTAAAGTTCTATACTCACAGTCTCGCTTACGATAAAATTGGATGTGAAAATTTAAACAAAGCAAACGATAAAATGTACTCTCCTTTTTTTCCGTGACGGTACAAATTCAAACTCTGAATTTGTGGGACGTTGTAACTAGTACTTATAACCTATTTGCAACAAAAAACAAAATTTCCATAAATTGTCGCCTACGATATAATCGCAAATAGGGGTCGATTTGTCTCCTTGAAATTCAAACAACAACACATTTCTGATATATTTCAAAATTTAATCGAATTTATTCAAAATGTATCTAGTTGCTTCTATTAATATAAAGAATAACGTGGGCGTTAAAGCAACAAATTAAAATGCACCTGCAATACAATTGTTACGTACGTGAATACATATGTATGTGTGTACAAATTAGTTTAAACTTGGATGGCAAAAATATTAATACAATGAGAATGGGAACAAAATCTGTGGAAATATTATCTAAATACATTAAATGCTTAACTCTTAGGAACAAAAGAAATTAACAAAAGTTTAAAACGCTTACTATATAAAACATAGAGCTGTTTTAAATATAAAAATATTACAAAAACAATAAATAATACAACACAGAAATAAAAACAATCTAATGGACTTGAAGAATGACGACGAATATGTAAGTCTAACTCGTTATATTCGGAACTGTTATGATTAGAATAAACAATCAGTGTGATGAGTGGAGTTGTTGGTGGTGATATCTCTTGGGAATCTACGATAGTTTATGTACGTCTCATCTGAAGGTATTGAGAAAGATCTATCTATTTCACATTTATTTATTGAGTCTTTTTGGTACTCTTGGTGGTTTCTTGTTGCTTCGTTATTTTGATGGGATTCTCTACACACTGTTTGAATAGATTGTTCAAACCAAACGCAGCTCTCGTATTGTCCGAGGAAAAGAAAAACTTCTGCAATTTACCCTTTGCGTCGGCCATGGGACGGCGTTCGACTTCTTTGCCATTCTGGAAGAGGATAACAGTCGGCAATTGCCTGGAGAAACTGCTGTCCGAAATGCGATACTTTTGAGCCACCTCTGGAAAACGGCTTATATCGATTTTACCAAACTTCAAGTTTTCCAAGTTGTACTCAGCCGATAGTTCAGCAAATATGGGAGCAAAGTTAACACAGCTTGGATTCCATACTGTATAAAAGCACATTAGCCAATTTATGCGCTTATCACGTGACAGTTCATCCTCAAACGTCTGAGACGTACGGAAGTACGTGATGTGCTCCGGTCCCTTATATGACGGTTCAGGCAACACCATGCCCACCAACACGCACAGTAGCAAATAACCCAAGCCGTAGCGGAAATCGCTGTATGCCCACAGGATGGCATTGGCTACTTTGGTATACAAAAATGAAGATGACAAATAGTTGATCATGGTTACGCTGCCAGTTTTCCTGGATCGTATCATTATGATGATTAGCAAAAAGAATAGGATTTCTGTTTCTCTGCTGTCCAAATCGCACATGTCCTCGTCGCGGTGCCTGAAAATCCTCGAACATATTGGTATGGTCTTCTTGGATATTAAATAGGATAGTGCCATCAAAATATTGACCCAATAATAGGGTTTAGCTAATATTCGTAATTGCTTATTCAGTGTCATCTCGGCACTTTACGTCGTCTACACACTACACTCCCAAGTTGAACTCGCACGTCGTCAACGACTTGTTAATTTTTCTATTGCACTTGTGATTTTTGGAAGATCTTGTGCGTTTTTTAATTAACAGTTTCCGTTTTATAAATAGCTTATTGCGCTACACTACAACTTTTTCGTTCATCCCAGAGTAAATGTAGGCAACGGGTCTGCGTAAAAATAAGAAAATCTACTGACTGCTCTGGTGGTGCAGTGGCGAGAATCGTAGTAAAATAACCAAATACATAGTAGTGTAATAAGTTGTTGTTGTTGTAGGCAGCAACAACAGATATTTTCTTTTTGTTTCAATCGTTTAAGTTGTCAATCAATATACTTATGTACACTAACAGCACAGGAATACAAATAAGTACAAAAACAAAGTACATATGAGTTTGACAACTTAAACGATTAATGCCATGACAAAAAATTAAATCAGCTGTTCAAACGAGAGTACCTTCTCGTAATTGCACCATGAAACAGTTGTTTTAAAGTTTTATGGGGTTACCACACCTAGTGAGTAACTAATATCGTCGGCAGTACAGTCAAAAACGATGTACAAATAGACAGTCAAAATTTCTCTTCACTCAAATGCCAACAAACAAAACGAGTGAAACCCTAGCACTTCTCTGCCCTCTCTCTTAAGGGGCCCTTAGACCTGTGGATAAGTTGCTCGACTTCAAGTTCACATCAACTTCGATAACTAGATATAAACTTCGATTTTGCCCTTACACTCTCAAACTAGTTGAGGCAACTTCATTTTCTTGTCAGATGTCGAAATGAAAGGTGGTGAGCGGACTGCGAAAATATCACCAATTTTAAGAAAAAAAAATATTTTTATTTTCTTGAAATATTTATAATCACATTTATTTAGTATATTTTTCCGATACTGTTTAATTTATATATTTTTTGGTTCATTTATTTACGTTTTGCCGATAATGTTGTCTCATGAACGTCTCTCACCGAAATGCGTATGAAAGTTGATGCAACTTCCCCTTACACTGGTGGATAAGTTGATAAAAAAAATAAATGGTTTCCCATTACATCCCATGAAGGGACTGGGGAGAACTTCTCACAATCACTGAGCTGTGCGCTTTCCAGTTTTCACTCACTGATTGGGACCTACAGTTTTACACCGATTCCGAACGGTAATTTGAGAAGCTTTTTCATGGCTAGATACTCGATAGTGTCGCCGTCACTATGCGAGGTGACCGCCGCCGAAAGAAAATTTGAAGGTGGTCAGAGCCGGGTTCGAACCCAGGATCTCATGTACAAGAGCCGCGCACACTAACCATTGCACCACCGACGGCCATAAGTTGATATCAACTTCAAAAAATCAAAATGGCTTTGATTTTACATCAACTAGTTTGTACAAACCACCAACTTCACCTTACACCATGGATAAGTTGATGTCAACTTGAAGTCGCTGCAACTTATCCACAGGTCTAAGGGCCCCTTTACTCTCTTCATTGAATATTTGAATACACAAGCGGCTTTTTGATAGTGTTATTGTATATAACTATACAAAATCCGACCGTGTTGAAATAAAACAAAAACGATGTACAAGTAGACAGTCAAAATTTCTCTTCACTCAAATGCCAACAAACAAAACGAGTGGAACCCTAGTACTTCTCTACTCTCTCTCTTACTCTCTTCATTGAATATTTAAATACACGAGCAGCTTTTTGATAGTGTTATTGTATATAACTATACAAATTCCAACCATGTTGAAGTAAAATTACATAAACTATGCAAAAAGTACGAAATAAGCAAGATATGGCGCGAGAGAGAAATCCGTTTGAGTGAACTCCTAGCACTTTTTGGTTCTCTTTTACCAGGGTTGCCAAGTTGCGCACATCTTCTGGTCGTCTAATTGTAAATCGTCTTTGAATAAAATTACATAAACTTTGAGTGAATATCTGGCACTTTTTGGTTCTCTTCTACCAGGGTTGCCAAATTGCGCACATCTTCTGGTTGTCTACTTCTTGATCGTCTTTGGTACAGTTTAACAGAGATGTAATTTCTCGCTCTACATATTGTGGCATTTATAACGCAGTTTATAGCACCCAGCAAGTCTATTCTGTAACTTACGTTTAATCTCCATCGCTAAAAGCATCTAAAATCTACTTATACCCCGTTTATGCTGCAACCGACATCTCGATTGTCTAGATTTCATTCACACGAACTAGATTTCATTCACACGAACAGTCATCGCTAAACAGCCGTCAATTGTGTCTTAAATTACAAATTTTTAGCAGCTAACAATTGATGCCGCTAAAAGATAAGTTGAATAAAAATACTTTTAGATTTAAATTCATTTACAGTAGCAGAATACTGATTTAGCGACATCGCTAAGTAATTCGCCTTAATTTTTTTGCATTTTAGCGATCGAGATAGGGAATTAGCTACGAGAATTACAGAATTGAGCTGCAGGTTAGCGATAACCTTGTCTTCTAATATTTGCCGTTTACACTACCCACTTAGATATTAAATTGAGCAGCACCGTGTTTAGACCCACACCTTGCCGAGACAAAATTTTGTACAAATTTGGGATGTTTTTTAAATAACTGAACCTTTAAAATTGGATGAATCTGTCAAATCGGTACAATCGATAAAATTGGCTCACATTTTAAACCAAATGTGCTTCAAAAATTTTTTGGTCGGCTTCCCTCTGTCAAGCTATTGATATTTTAGGTCTGTTTTTGTTATGGTTGCATCTTTTTAGTAATTAACAGTGTTGCATCAAAAAAAAAAAAAATTCCATTATATTTTTGTATTTTTTTGCATTATTGTGTTGATATTTGGGCTTTTGTTTTAATCCAATTAGCTAATGCCGCTTTTGACGTTTTAAAAAGACGGCAAAACGTTTGTAGTCAGTGCCAACAAATATATGGTAGAATCAGGTGTTGTCGAAGTTGTCGGCAGCAACAACAGACATTTGTTTTCAATACAAAAAGTAAAAAAAACAAAATAACTATCAGTTTAACAAGGTGAAACGAAACAGTGCATGGAAAAAAATTAAATCACCAATTTAAATGACTATACCCGATAGATAGTTTTACCATGGTCAATATGTACAACATTTACCTCACGTTGTTGTTAAAAATTTAATTCCAATTTTATTTTCAATCGAAAGCAAAAATCGATTCTACAAATTTAGAGAAATAAAAATGTAAGTAGTTTTCCATTAAATAAAATTATTCCAATAATCTTACAATGTGTAATCCATTTTGCAGACTTATGTTTTTGAGTCTCTCCTTCTTGATAACATTTTATTTTTAAATTATAACGAAATTTAGCTAGGAAAACTTTTTGCTGCGAGTTATGTGGCAACATTGTCATTTGTCAAATCGGAATTTACTTGGGAAATTGAAATGACGCTTATATCGCTTAGCCGCTCCGTACAAACTTTAGCAAGACAAAAAAAAAAACACACTTTTATGGCCGGTTTTTGAGTGGGTAGTTAACTATCGGATTACTTAATCTTAATTCTAAGTTAATTAGAGGTTAACTTTGCATTTTGTTTTTCAGTGGTGAGTTAATGTAAGTCGCCATATTGTCAACTAATATGGCAACCCTTGTATTCTTATTGGAAAAAACGTGTGTTTTGTGATAAATACTAAAACAACAAAGGGGAACAAACAAAATGGAATTATGGAAAATAAGAAATACGTGCATAAAATCGAAGTCATTTTAACAAAAATGTGTAAAAAACCATATAGGCGCAACAATTTAATGATCTAGACTCAACGTATGTGTACAAATACGCAAATCTGAAACATGTATTTTATACAATCTTCATTTCTCACTTTGACAGTCAGTAATTTGATTGTCAAAATAATATGGTTGTGACTATAAGTTAACCAACCAACATTGGGTGGTTAAATCATAGTTAAACAATGACTAAAAAACACAAATCGATGTTTAACAACAATTTAACTAAGAAACGAAGATCACCACTGCCTGAAAAACTGCCCATTATTATTGCACTGCGATCGTCGGCAATACAGTTTTCGGAGAGATAAGCCCGGTATTCAGTTTTATGAAATTTTCGTTGCCGTAAAAAGTACGTGTATATATGTGTGTGTATAAAAAATAACGAAAAAATCCACAATAAATACTTTACCATAACTATCAATGTCACAACATTTCCTTGCTATGCATGATTTTCATAGAAAAAGTACTTTTTAATAGTGATTGATCTTGAATCGAACAGTTATTGAAGAACATGAAATCGAAAAGATCGTATAATATAATCTTAAACGGAAATAATACGAAGACGGTACACTCTAACGTATTTACACTCTAACGTATTTAAAGTATTTATTGTGGATGTTGTCGCACAAGTAGGAGTGTTGATACAATTCTCGCTAAGATGAGTTCTTTTTATCCCTATAATGTGTGATGACATACCAAATATTTGTGGAGAAGGGAGCTGATGATATGTCTTGGTGGGCATTGAAATAGCTATATTCCCAACCATTCATCATAATAATCAATTTCACTTACATATTTCTTTTTAATATGTTCTATTAAAATGTAATTTTTCATAGAAAAGTACTTTTTAATAGTGATTGATCTTGAACCGAAGAATTATTGAAGAACATTTATTTTATTTATTTATTTTATCTTCATACACGTGACGGAGCCATTAGGCCTTATATGTTTAAACCAAGTTCATGTATACTGCATCTCAGCTCAAAAGATTCCAGAATCGCATTCGAAATGTTCATATTTTTCAAACATTTATTTTTTTACTCATTGAAATTCTTATTTTTAAATAAAAATAAATGGTTTCCCATTACATCCCATGAAGGAATCGGGGAGAGCTTCTCACAACCAGTGAGCTGTGCGCTTTCTAGTTTTATACTCACTGACTGGGACCTACAGTTTTTCACCGGTTCCGAACGGTATTTTTAAGAAGCATTTTCATGGCTAAATACTCGATAGTGCCGCCGTCACTAAGCGAGGTGACCGCCGTCGAAAGAAATTTTATGGTGGTCAGAGCAGGGACCGAACCCAGGATCTCAAGTACAAGAGGCGCGCACTCTACCCATTGCACCAATTCTTATTTGCAACATTAAAATTAGAAATGGAAAATTCAAATAAAGAGTGAGTTGCTAGACTATTATTTTCATAGAAAGAGTACTTTTTAATAGTGATTGATCTTGAACCGAACAATTATTAGAAACATAACAACTGAAAGATCGAATAAAATAAACTCAAACGGATATAAAATTGAAGACGGTACACTCTAAACGCCAATCTCATGGCAATCGTCATAGAAAAAGAATGTTGTGAATATTGACGGTTATAGTAAAGTATTGTTGTGGATGTTTTCGCACAAGTAGGCGTTTAGACAATTCTCGCTTACTTGAGATTTGTTTATCCCCATAATGTGTGATGATATACCTAAATACTTGTGGAGAAGGGAGCTGATGATATACCGTGGTGGACATTTAAATAGCTATATTCCCTACCATCCACTAAAATGATCAATTTCACTCATATCTTTTTAATATTTCTATTAAAATGTACGTTTTCATACAAAAAGTACTTTTTAATAGTTATTGATCTTGAACCGAACCGAAAAAAAAAACATAACAACTGAGAGATCGAATAATATAAACTCAAACTTACTACTGCTTAAAATATTATTATTGATGATTAAGATATTACTAAAACAATGCATCATAAATCATTAATTACTCAAATGCTCGTGTTTTTCAAAGTCTACAAATTTAATATAAATCGAAAAATTTTTTAGACACTGCAACCAAAAATATACTTGGCTTTTTACACACGTTGTGGTAATTTTCATATATATTGTTGGCATTTGAAGTTATAAACAATAACATTTTCAAAAACTGCTGATTTATTGAAATAGAGCTAAGTGTTCCATTTCTATGTAGTTCACTCAGGTTAACTTTTTCCAATCTACATTTTCTTGTTACACACAGAATTGTAAAACAGTACTTAATCTGCTTAATCGTAACCGGATATAAACACGAGTGAAACGCCTCGTTTCTCTGCTCGCTCTCTTTCTCTCTTCCTTGAAAATGTCAATACACGAGCAGTTTTCTGATGATTTTACAGTATCTGACCATAGTAATTCGAACCATGTTTAAATAAAATTACATAAAGTATGAAATAATCAAGTTATGACGCGAGATAGAAATGAGTTTGAGTGAAACGCGTCGACTTTTTTTGTTCTCTTCTACGACGGTTGCTAAATTGCTTCGGATTTTTCTGCTCAACTTGTTCATCCTTCCTGAAATTCGGTTGTTGTCCCTTTGTTGATCGTTGTATACTATTGCCACTATCTGGTATTATTGTACCCATATTTTCCACCATCCAATGTTTACTTTCCATCGTACCTATGACGTTTAATTTATTGAGCGAATAAAAGTTTCTATGTATGTATTATTCTATGATGTAAATAAACAAAAACAAAATACATGGGAAGTTGACAGATCGAAAGTGGATTGCAATGTAAACAAAGCAAATCAGCTGTGCTTTTGGGTTCACCATATATAAATCCATCTTGATTCGTAGCTAAAAATTTTTTTCTTTTTACTCGATGAGCCGAGTATATCGGCGGCGGCGCGGCTCGTCAGAAATCTGCGGCGCAGCGGCTAAGCCGCCGAACGCTTTGCTTCTGTGAACTACAGCTGATAAAATGTTACAAAAAACAGCTGAGGAATAAAGTAAATAAATTGTCTTGATGGATGGCAGCCTAAAAACAACGTCGGATGGAGAATAAATAAGGAATGGATCGCTTGGAGAAATTGAAGACCATTGGAACTATGGTCGCTATTGCTGCCCTTATTAAATATAAGGAGTCACAACAAGAATCAAAAGTCGTAAAGCCAAAGCGAAAAAGAGTTTGGTGCAAAGAACGATTTCTAAAGCGTTATACAGGGAAGGATTTATCTCGAATTGCCAAGAAGGAACTACACTTGGAAGATCCAAAATCATTTGCAAATTGTTTCAAAGTTACAAAGCAACAATTCGAATATCTTTTGAGTCTTGTCGGGCCGCTTATTAGGAAACAAGACACAATAATGAGAGAGGCGATAACACCTGAGATTCGGTAGGTTTAACTTGGCATAAGAATATGCTCAAAAAACATGAGAATAATATTACTTTGGCCATTCTCTCTGGAGAGACAGGCGAGCATTCCCATTCAAACGTTCTCAATTTTCAAAATTGTCTTTTGCAGATTAATGATAACGTTAAGGTACTTAGCCACAGGTATCTCGTTCTCTTATTTGTCAAGCGAATTTAGCGTTGGTCGGCCATCTATAAGTATATTCATACCGGAGACTTTATTTGCTCTTTACAAGGTGTTGTCACAAAAATATTTGAAAGTAAGTCGTCAAGTAATTGGCTGACATCAATCTCATTCTATTTTAATATTTGTTGTTTCAAGGGATGTCAAACAGCCGATGACTGGAAAACAGTTGCTCAAGGATTTGAAACTAAATGGAACTTTCCAATGTGCCTGGGAGCTATTGGTGAGCATAGTCTACACCCTAAAGGCACAATTGTGTATATTTAATAACCTGTAAACCGTTCCCAGATGGCAAACATATAGCCATTAAAGCCAAAGCCCAAGATGTTGCCCTACATCGCAATTATCAGGGCTTTAACAGTTTAATTTTGCTTGCAGTCGTAGACGCTGATGGCAAGTTCATTATGGTGGATGTGATTAAAAAAGGTGCAGCAAATGATGAAGAAGCTTTTGAGTCCGCTGACATAGGTAAAGTAATAGAACAGAATCAATTAAATTTTCCTGAAGATGAGGAACTTCCAGGGACAGATATTAAGGTATTAGTTTTTAAAAGACCAAAGTAAAGTCTCAATAAAATAAATCAGCAATTTTTATGATAATTCCCGTATTTCAGGTTCCATATGTTTTCGTTTCGAATGACACGTTTTGTTCAAGTTCACGTATATTGAACCCATACAGTGAAGACTGTTCGGAAGAGGTGGACGTATTTAATTGCCGACTATCAACAGCCCGACAAATAGTGGACGAAGCCTTTGGAATGCTTTCAAATACATTTGAATTATTGCAAAAAGTAATTTCTTTGTCTGTTGAAAAGGCCGAAATGGTCACTTTGTGTTGCTGCGCTCTTCATAATTACTTAATGAGCGAAGTCCGCGAAGAATCATTACCAGAGACAACTTCAAACTTAGTTAGTGTTAAGAAATCAACTGGAGATATGTGTTCAGAAAGGGCTTCGTTAGTTACAAGAGACATTTTTTGTGATTATTTTAACAGGATTGGTACGGACTATTCGGAAGTGGATGACAATTATATAACTGATACATAAAAATATGCATCCCACATTAATTATATTTACTGTAATTTATTTTTTTTTAATTTCATGATTGATTTCATCCTATAGTCTGGGAAACAGGTAATTAATATTTTTAAAATATCATCGAAATGTCACCAACCCAACCAAAACGGACATTGTAACAATTTATTCAGTCATAATGTGATATTTCATTACTCGGTAATATAAGCAGATACTTGACTTGGTATACAATATAACCAACATTCACAGCTTTCTTGATCATGGTTAGATTCAGCTAGGTCATGGGCATAATTATGTCTTGTGACATGGACAACATTTAAAAACAACGACTTAGGACGGCCGTCACTTATCCAGTTGCGAATTTCCTATGTTGGGGTAAATATTTTACCAAAGGGTACTTAGGGCTCAGTCTATCTATACGCACAGAATGTTTATGAGAATTGTTAAATGAATTATTGCATGAATCATTCTTAAGCAAATGGCCTAACAAAATTATGTTTAATATACACTGCCGCTCACTTGAATAGTGCCCCCTCTTGAGTATGTTTCTTCAGCTTGCCTTCTCCTAAAATAATAATGCTAATAATATAAAATAACATTCAAAAACTCAAGTTATTTTTTCCCCATCTATTTATTTCGGTTTATACACGAAATATTTATTTAAAAATTCATGTAATATTGTCTGCTTATATCTAACACAAAAATAACTTTTATTTAATAAGGTCTTCCGCCCTTATTTAGAAAGTATTCATATATCCTGTTTGGTAGGGAATCATATAAATTCTTAATTAGGTCCAGGGAAATGCATGACGTCATTCCTGCATGAACGCAAGAATGAGATCGGTTTCATTAGATTAGTGATTCCCTGGCTCGTACACCTTGTGGACATTCCATCCCCAGTTATTTCCGATAATGTTTAGGTCTGGCGAGTATAGCGGCCAGTTCAGCACATCAACGCCTTGACGTTCAATCCACAATTTAACAGCTCTGGCGATGTGTGTAGGGGCGTTATCTTGCTGAAATTTACACTCCAAAAATTGCATTCACCTCTGTAAAAGCCTTTTCCAATACGGCTTTATACGAATCGCATTCATTGTTGACGACACAAACGGCAGCGCTACAGTGCCATAATACGAAATGGGTCCCTACACCATAACACCACCTTCCCGGATATGTGATCGGCTTAGTGGGTGTTCTTCCTTTCGTAAGTCATGAAAGTGATAATTATAACCATAGGGATCGTCTAAATTAAATTCTATTTCATCAAAAAAAAAATATCTAATTCACGTCATGTTGGAACGGCGAAAAATAAGGCGACGTTCATTTCGAAGATCATCTAGGGTTGTTTTTTACTTCAAATATATATAAAACAAAATTAAGTGTAATTCTCCGGTTTAACTGGTGGTACCGGTGGGGGGAGCTGGAGAAATTGTGCCACCTCCAAGGGTCTGTCCCATAGGTCCACTGGGCGCAAGTCAGTAGGCCTATCAGGACAATTAAAGATGTGTATAGTGTCAGGAGGGATTTGTAGACAGTGTGGGCATTGATCTAAGGTGCCTGGGATTATTCTCGATCCGTTTCAGTTCAGAATAAAACTCCAACCAGATCTGAGCTGTGCCAGAATAGTTCTGGTGTGCCTGGGCAGAAGAAGCCTCTCATTATTCGAAATCGCGGATGGGTGTTCATTAGGGACCCTGCTACAGGAGTAGCCATTTAAGGCCTCTGACACCGCCGTGTTATGCAACATTTTCTGGGCTCTGCTATCGACAGTCTGTTGACGTCTTGGATGTCCGTGCAGTAGCGCCTGATGTCATTCCGGATGTGACGAGGAGGTTGATTTTCCATCAGAATATGATGATTAGGGTGACTGGGATTGCACATACATCGGGCTTTATTTTGGCAGCATAGTCCTGTGAATTTGATGCATGTTTCAGAATCGCTAGTTTATAGCATCGCACATCTTATAAAATTAAATGTTCGCTCTCTCCTCCACTCTCAATGACTGAGCTCGGCCCATTTCCTTTAAAACTAAAAGTTTTTAATCGAAATATTCAAAATCTAATGTTGATTTAAAAATCTTTTAAAATTTAAAATCTAATGTTGATTTGCAACAGACTTCCACACTAAAACTGAAATGGGCTTGAGGGGCGCTATTCAAGTGAGCAAAAAAAATAGCTTGAGTTTTTGGATGTTATTTTTTTACGAGTCACGCTAATAAAATGAAATCAATCAATCTTATTTTTCTGCAATTAAACGAACTATTAAAAAACTATTATTATTTTAGGATAAAACAAGCCGAAAAAACATATTCGAGAGGAGGAGGGAGCTATTCAAGTGAGTGTATTCAAGCAGTGTATAAATCCCGGGAGCAGGGACGTTTCCTTATTAGGTTATGCTAATAAATTCTGTATGTCTGAAAATACTTTTATTGTGAAGCATGTTGGTATAAAACCGTATGTTGTTAGGATATTACACTATATTCTTAGGATACCTTTGTTCACGCTCTAAAGTTTTTTGATTTGTCCATATAATAATGATTTAGTTGAAAAGACTCAAATATAAAACTAAACTATGTTACTGTAAATTTTTTATTTTAAATTTCTTTGCTTTTTCTTGTATTCCAAAACTACAGTAATTATCTTTTGAGCCATATCGTCCTTCAACTCAGGATCCGTTACTAATTTAATGTTCTCCTTTAAGAACATAAGCAAGCTATCGTTGTATCTCTCTTCCGGTTTATTTGTTTTTGCAATTTCCATCAACAGTTCATTGGCCGTATTCAAAAGATAGTCCACGTTTGTTGTACTCACTTCTAAAACATCATCGCTTTGTTGTATCATCTTTCGCTTTTTCGTTGTTGGCATTGGTACTTCTTCTACTTCAGATGAAGTGCTTTCGTCAAAAACCTGAAATGTATAAAACAAAATGTTAATGAATTTTGTTGAAAATCTAATGTCAATTTTAGGACAACAACGTACTTCGGAGACTACGCTTATTTCTGATGTCATGCTGACTTCGGAATTTACATCTAATGCGCTTTTGGCTTTCCTAGGCCTCATATAGTCTCTGAGAAACGTAAGATATTCGAACCAATACGCAGTTGGTACGTATATGTCCTCATCACGTGTTGCAGTTTTAGTGCTATCATAAACCTTTTGCTCCTCACGACAGTACTGAGCTCGTAAGTAATTAATCTTGGTCTGAAATGATAAATTCTCTGACGAGTAGTTCAAAATGATTCTTGTACAGTATTTGCTTACTTTTACATCGGAGATGGTTATATCTGGGTAGTAATCCTGCAGCTGTTGGGCTATATCTTTCAGCGCCCTATTACGGTAGTTTTTGTTATGGTACAAATTGTTTTTTGTATCATACAAACTGTCGTGCTGTCTGTATCTACAAATTAGAATTAATACCGATTCTTTTGTCCACTGAAAAATAAATCAGTAAACAATTTATACATTTTTTGTACCGAATGCAGTTGCAGGGATTTCCGGAAACACATTTTTTTAAACATATTTTTTTAATACAACTTGCTGCTGGCAGCTGAAAAGTGGTTAGGTGTTGGTCATTCAGAGTACATTTGTATTTTCGTTGGAATTGGTATAGACAGTTTCTGCTAACGGTCTTTTGCAATTGGTATTTTTCCAAGAACATAAACAGGATCCGTTATTTGAAATTAGTCCGGATTTGTTATTTATCCTTTTCAAGTATTTTGAGAAAGGAACTCATTCCAAGGCAAATTGGTTTAAAAAACAAACGGACCTTAACGCGACTGTCTTTTAGGTTGTTAGACCTGAAATTGGTAGCAAATCATTTCTTGACAAGGTTTACATTGGAATTTAAAAACCTATGTATATGTTAATAGTTCATGGTGAACAAGTTAAATACTGGCATCGACTATCTACAGGTACTTTTGATTTATTTACTCCTAAATACCTAAGTATGTATTCTCTGTTCACATGTCGTACCATTTGTTTTGTATCAGAATGCAGTCTTCTGGCCCTTGCATCAATACCAATGTTTCATACAATTGATGTCGGTATTCAATAGATATTAGTCAGATGGCAAACAAATATTTTTTTGGTATTTACCGGTATATTTTTTTCCCTTTCCATCGTATGCACTCGACGTTAAATACTTTTGGTAAACTGTATTGGAAATTACACATATAATATGTATAAAATTTAGTGAAGTCGTATGAACTGTCAACAAAATATTTTTTGTTTTCTATAATACTTCAGTTTACACGATGTGACATCTGTGTTGGTATTCAGTTATAATACGACGTATCAAACACGTAACACAATTAGAGTTATCAAAAACCGGATCCGTTTATACGTACATCCACTGCGAGCAGGGTTTCTGAAAATGGGTTTTTTTTAGGACTGCCAACGGCACAAGGTTAAATACATCACATGAAGTACAAATTTCTCGCGATTTTTCGGTGCACTTAAGGATTCGTGATTTTTCGGGACTTTCATATGTTTTACACTTTTATGCAACCGTAGTCAGTGTCGCTTCGTGTGAATTCAATATCCTTTACCAAAATTTGCAAATAAAAATACGTTTTTCCAAATTGTGCGTTCTTTTCCGATTATGTTTCTCTTTCTTTTTTTTTCTCAAATTGCAACTAAATTGCATCGAATTGGTCGCTTACACTAAATCATTTGCCGAATTTAAAATAAAATAATTAAATGGTTTCCCATTACATCCCATGAAGGGACCGGGGAGAACTTCTCACAATCACTGAGCTGTGCGCTTTCCAGTTTTCACTCATTGATTGGGACCTACAGTTTTACACCGATTCCGAACGGTATTTTGAGAAGCTTTTTCATGGCTATATATTCGATAGTGTCGCCGTCACTATGCGAGGTGACCGCCGCCGAAAGAAAATTTGTTTTGAAGGTGGTCAGAGCAGGGTTCGAACCCAGGATCTCATGTACGACGGCCGAATTTACTGTCTTCCAATAATCAGATAATGACGAAAACAAAGAGAGGGATGTGAGTAGGCTTGTTTTTTTTTATTTCCCGCTAAACTAATTTTTCAACAACTTTGTTTAGGGAGCCGCTTAAAATTGATTAGCTTCGCATACAAAGTGGTTGAAAAATTTTTTTTGCAGGGAAGAAAAAATCGGACTTAGTGTATTAGTAAAAAGTGTCAGCGTATTGCTATTGACTCCGCAAAATTGTGTAAACGCCAGGTTGTGCAATTTATGATTGCTTATTAACATTTAAAAATGCCATTTCTAAGTAAAAAAACTGGATTTTTGTTATCAACTATTATCAAATGTAATCCTTTACTAAAGCTTTTCGAACGACAATATTTAGCTTAAAAAACAATTTGACGGTTTCTTTTTTAAATTTGTTATTGAAAAATGTTCGCAATTTTGTCGAGATAATGTTTTATTTGTTGACCGAAAGCCTGTCTAAAAGTATTTTATTGTATTTGATTAGTAACGATTTAGCTTTTTAATTTAAAAAATCCAATACGAAAGATGCGGTTAGAAAACCGGTAGAACCGGTTATACAGTTCTTGAAAGAGTGTTTTATACGCTACTAGTTTAACAAGTCTGTTTTTGTTTTGTATGCACAGAAAAAACATTAGTGGTCTTCATGAAAGCTCGAAAGAACCTCGTAAACTCGAAAACATCGTAAACTTGCACAGCAAACGTCAAAACAAACAAATTTCCCATACAAAGCGACTTGCTCAAAAGTGGAAAGTTTTCGAGGCAAATTTGCTGCGCAAACGTGGGATGGAGTAACGTGTAAACTTTTGATATTTCGTTATCATCTGACTAGGATGGATAAATAAGGTGATAGCTCTAGAACAGTAAAAGTAGGCTTAAACCTAGAATAGGTCGGCAACTCGCTTCGGCTCCAAACTATTATCATTGGAGAGAACTTTTAATTTTAAGTAAAAAAAATTAAATAAAAAAATCGGGGGCAACGCCTATTTTCGGAGTTGTGGGCCCCCAAAGTTCGGACATACAGGATGATACTACGAGTGTGGTGCCGTGTTATGGGACCGATTTCACAACTTTTTTGTGTAAAACGAGTCGAAATAAACAAAAAAAAATTAAATACGTTTTTTCGATAACTGTCTTAGTTATCCACATATCGGATTTTTAAAAATATCCAGAAAATATTTTTTTTAAAACAATCGAGTGATTTTTCGGATTTTGCCACACATCGACTTCAGGTACAGAGGGAATTTTAACCCCCCTGCCTGAGCGACGGCCGGGCGACTAATTGCAATAATAATTTAACGATTTTCCAAAAGTTCTACCACACGGTACGAGCAACATAGGTCCCTGCGAGGGCTACTTGGCCCGTAACTCCCAAAATAGGGGTTCCCCCGATTTTTTTATTTTACTTTTTTTACTTAAAATAATGATCCCTACTCCCAAAAAAAAAACAAAAAAATTGGACGTGCCGATCTATACTAGGTCTGTTCCGAAAAGTACACATACATAATACATGCAATTGCTACTGCTACCACCTTATGTATCCATCTTAGTCAGCTGATATGGTTTTGAGCACAACTACGCTGAGCAACTTTACCTGGTGCCTCATGCAACGGTGCGAGGGAAACTTGCACTGAGCAAAAGTTCTCAGCTTTCACGTTTGCATGAATGCCGCTACTGTATATTATAAAAAAAAAAAAACCGTTTCCCATTACATCCCATGAAGGGATTGGGGAGAGCTTCTCACAACCAGAGAGCTGTGCGCTTTCTAATTTTTCACTCACTGATTGGGACCTACAGTTTTTACACCGATTCCGAACGGTATTTTGAGAAGCTTTTTCATGGCTAAATACTCGATAGTGTCGCCGTCACTATGCGAGGTGACCGCGGCCGAAAGAAATTTTTTTTTTTTTTTAAGGCTGTCAGAGCAGGGATCGAACCCAGGATCTCATGTACAAGAGGCGCGCACACTACCCATTGCACCTCCGACGGCCACACTGTATATTATTAACACCAATTAATGGTCTGGTATCAGCCAAGGTACTAGGAAACAGGGTTATGCGTTGTTTACACATAAAGTAGCCTATATTTCCACTTATCGCTTTTAACAGATTTTGGCACCAAAATCCGTTGTTAATAGTATGAAGAAGCAGCAGATTTTGGCATCAAAATATATGGAAACGTAGCCTTGTAACAAGATACCTCGGAGGTGAGCATACCAAATGGTACTCACCAGTAATTCTAAACAAAAATGCTGAAAAACACACAAACACAGGGCCGTATTCATAGAAAGTTATGAGAGACGATTTATCATACAAAAAACGTCTCTCAAACCTCTCAACTCTTTATGAATAAGGCAGTAAAAATCTACCCTTGAATTTAAAGCTCTCGCATATAATGTGGAACTATCTGTATTTCAATTTGTAATATTGCTTCATGGCACTGGCTCTGGGTCCAGTAAGCGAGAATAATAACTTATGCTGGAGTTAATGTCGACGTCGTCGACGGCGTCAAATGTCAAAAAAAGTTGAATCGTATGAAATTGTATGAGAGCAGTTAATCTCAACGCCGTAAGAAATTCGACGCCGAAAAAGTTGAAACAGATTGAACGTTGCGTGAGCGTTGCTCAGACAAAAACATACTGCTGGAGTTAATGTCGACGTCGTTGACCGCGTCAAATGTTAAAAAAAGTTAAATCGTATGAAATTGTATGAGAGCAGTTAATCTCAACGCCGTAAGAATGCAGTAGTACACAGCTGTGTTAACGTCGACGGCGTTGACATTAACAGCAAAATGAAATTTTACGCCGAACATCACTATTTCGGCGTTGAGAAGCCGTCAACGACGTCGACATTAACTCCAGCATTATTCCAAATATCTCATTACTCCAAACTGGAGAGAGGAACCAAAATTTATCAAACAAAATTCGTGTTAAAAATACAGTTTTTTGTCGCTCCACTGTATCAGCAGTGCCGTTATATTTGCTTTGCAAATGTGTTTATAGTATTCTTATAAGAATCTTTTTTGTAGTTTACTAAACTCGAAGCAGGCAAAGTAACGCAGTTGAATTTTTGTATGCAATTATACACTATTGTGGTTTTTGACATGAAATTTTTTATCAGCGTTCTAGTAAATTGTATCGATTAGAGACAAGCCTACTGAGTTGATCAGTACCCATGAAATGTCTGTATAACGTCAAATTTTTGAAAAAATTGATTTTTACCAATTCTCAGATTTTCCAGCACTTTTCCAGATTTTTTTCACTAATTTCAGCATAACAGGAAGGGACTCGAATTTTTGCACTGACAACATTTAGCGCAATTGTAGCCACGGTAAAGCTGAACAATTTTGCGTTTTGCTCCTATTCACAATTTAGTGAAGGTATCTCATTTTGTGAAGAATTGTGATTTTTTGTTTGGGTTGCATATGATATGTAATACAATTCTTGACAAAGTGAGATACCTTCTCGAAATTGTGGATAAGAGCGAAACGCGTCCATCGAATTTGATTGCATTAATCATTTTTTAATCAAAAATACATATGTATACCCCGGAACATAGATATTAACGAAAAAAATATTGACCCACATACATTTTCATTTGTGTGGGGAAACGCGTATACTGGACGAAAAGAACGAGCCTAATATTATTTTTCCAAACTTTCGAAGAAATTCCAGACTAAATAACCATCTAAAATAACCAGACGATCTCTCTCCTCCATTTCGTTTAGACGCTAGAGATTTTTTCGTATTCATCTGAAGCGTGTCTGGTCCTGTTTGGATTCTAAAGCGGCTATTAGACGGTCATTGCGCGACATGACAGCTCGGTATAATGACAAAAAGTGCTTTGCTATTAAACCATCATGGCCGGCATATCATGCAGCAATTTAAAAGAAACAGTGAATTTTGTACTTATAATGTCGCGCGAATTTGTTGTAACTTTGGGCATCAACGAATTAATAGAAGATGAAAAAAAAGAAAACCAATTTTTTCTGCTTATTACGATAAATTTTGTTTATTATGATAAATATGTTCCAGACTTTTGAGAAACTTTCATAAAATTGAATAAACTCTCGCAAAAAAATGCGCGATCTAACCACGCCATCTTTATACTTTGCTTGGAGAACTTGAAATGAAATTTATGTTGTGCATGACAGTAGAGCTATTAACCGAGCATGACGGCATGCCAAATTAGCAAAATTTTTTGATATCCTTCATGCCGTGCTATCAGTCAGGCATTTTCGCCTATTACACGAGCATGATGGTATGATGACATGCCGAGCTGTCATGCCGCACATGACCGTCTAAAAGGTGATTAAGCCAAAATAGTATGGTTACCGTAATGCGTTTTAAAAATATACAAGTTTTGATTTGAAGAACAAAACAATTTTATTTAATTTTTATTTGTATTACGTTCAAATTCTGGCAGAAAAAACTGCATCAAAACCAGGGGGTTTCGATGAAACAGCTGTTCGACCTTCTAGCTGCAACTCTGATATTTGAAGGAGAATGAGTGATAGGCGAATTGAAACAACTGACTTTAAATTTGGTTTTTAAATAACTTTATGTGAAATAAATTAGGTTTGATTTGAAGTACACAACAATTTTCTTTAATTTTTATTTGTAAATATTACGTCCAAATTCTGGCAGAATAAAAAATGGTATACAGAAATTTAAACCATTTATTTTTGAACGTAATTCAAATAAAAATTAAAGGAAATTATTGGGTTCTTCTAATCAAAACCTATTCGCCTATCGCTCGTTCTCTTTGAAATTCTATCCTGTATCTACTTTGCAGGTAGGAGGTAGATCAGCTGTGTAATCGAAACGTCGTGGCCACGATTTACGGATATGCACTTGGAATGTAAGAGCTCTATATAGATCCCGTGCAAGTATCCAACTGGCAGATGTCCTCTAAAGTTATAAGGCTGGCATTACCACTATCCAGGAAATGCGATGGACAGGACATGGCTGCACAAGGAAAAGAAACTGCGATATATACTACAGTTGCCATAAAAAACATGAAATTGGTTGCGGATTTCTACTTGGCAAAAGACTGCGACATCTAGTCTCGTGGTAATTGATGGAAGGCAATCATCCTGTGTAATGGACGTACGAGTGATCAGAGGAGCTAACATTGATTCTGATCACTACCTGGTAGCAGAAAAAGTTCGCACAAGATTAAGTAGAGGAAAAATCGTACGAAAACAAACGCAGAGGTAGCTGGACATCGGAAAGCTGCATTTACCAGAGGTAGCCACAGCCTATTCAAGGAAGCTCTCGCAACTTTTGGCACAGAACCCACCCCCTCCCGATGACGATCCTGATGCGTAGTTGAAACCCATTTCCGACTCTATAAAAACTGCCGCAACAACCGTACTTGGTTTCGAAAAACACCTTTGTAATAAACCATGGTACGATGAAGAGTGTCGCATTTCAAATGATGAAAAGAACGCTGCACGTATGGCATTGCTGCAGTCAATTGCAACGCGAGCTGCAACGGAGCGGTATAGGGAGAAAAGAAAGGAGGTAAACCGTCTCTTTAGGCGTACGAAACGGCAGTGGAGAAAGCGCAAAAGCGAGAAAATTGAGACATACAGAAGGAAGAACGAAGCCCGAAAATTCTACCAGAAAGTAAAAAACAGAACTAATGGACATGGTTCAGGGCCCCCCTGTAAAGACAGGGAAGGAAATCTCATCACAGATGTGCAGAGCATGTTTGGAATATGGCGAGTTCATTTCTCCGCGCTATTGGTATCTGAGATATACGACGTCCACCTTCTAACCAAGACGAGGTCAGAACAGTTATTCTCCGGCTTAAGAACAATAAAGCCGCAGGAGCCGATGGATTACCGGTGGAGCTATTTAAGGCTGGCGGCGATGAGCTGATAAGGTACATGCATCAGCTCATTAGCAGAATTTGGTTAGATGAATGCATGCCCGGCGATTGGAGTCTCAGTGTACTATGTCCCATATTTAAAGAAGGTGACACGAGTCTCTCTGCCAACTACCGTGGAATAAGCCTTTTATCCATAGCCTATAAGGTTCTATCAAGTATAATGTGCGAAAGACTAAACCCTATTATCGCTGACCTGATTCTACCATACCAGTGTGGCTTTAGGTTTAGAAAATTGATTTTCCCAGATTTTCACGCTACGCCAAATTCTGGAGAAGATCCACGAAAAACAAATCGACACCTATCACCTATTTGTCGATTATAAAGTGGCCTTCGATAGCCCGATACGGGAGAAACTCTACGAAGTAATGTCTGAGCTTGGTATTGACGAACACCAAATCCGCAGTGAAAGTTGGTAAGGATCTTACCGAACCTTTCGAAACCCAGCTAGTCCTCAGGCAATGCGGCACCCTATCGTGTGATCTCTTTAACATCAATATGAATAAAACCATCAGCAGCAAGTCACATGCTGCTCGCGTATGCTGGTGATATAGATATCATTGGACGCACAGTTAGAGAAGTAACTGCGTTGTTTTCGAGATTTAATTCGATAATAATATAATTTCGATATAATTTCGAGGTAGTGGACGAATTTATATACCTCGTATCTGCCGTAAACAAAAACAACGTCAGCCTTGAGATCAAGCGAAGAATTGTGCTTGCGAATAGATGTTAGTTCGGGCTAAGCAAGCACTTTAGAGACAAATCCCTCTCTGGAGTAACAAAAGTCCAGCTATACCAGACTCTCATACAACCTGTCTTGCTTTATGGCGCAGAATCCTGGGTCCTATCGCAAGCAGACGAAACATCTGTAGGAGTCTTCGAGAGAAAAATAATGCGAAAAATGTATGGCCCTATAGTGCCCAACAGCGAGTATCGGCGACGTATGGAGCATGAGCTGTATGAGCTTTATCCCGACATCGACATAGTTAAGCGGATCAAAATAACGCGATTGCGCTGACTAGGCCATGTCAGTAGAATGGATGAAGGCGAACCACCACGAAGGGTTTTCGAAACCGAACTTGAAGGAAGGCGAAAAATAGGAAGACCAAGACTGCGCTGGAGGGATCAAGTTGACGAATCCCTGGTTACACTTGGTATTGCCAACTGGAGAGATAAGGCAAAAGATTGAACTGGTTGGCGAAATATGTTATCTTCGTTTTGTAAGGTCCCTGACCCCCGGGATAAGTATTAATAAACACTATTTAAAATTAGTTCCTGTCTTCTTTGGTCTCTCATTCTACATCATTTCCCTAGTATCTTTTCGATAATCTGTGCCATAGAAACGCCCTGGGTAAAGTGGCGTTGATTGAAAAAGAGAACAGTGCATGGCAAAATAAGTAAGTTAAAAGCAGTAGGAAATGTTGTAATTTTTGGCTACAAACACAGGTATTTTGTTTTTTTCTGGTGTCCATAATCTGTCAAATTTTCTACATGTGTGTATCTACTGTAAAAGTAAACAAAAAGGTACAAAAACAAAATACATGTGAATTTGTCATAAGTTGTCAAAATTAGCTGAATAATGAAAAACACTATGTACACAAAATGTGAAAAATGTAATAAGATTTTCTTACTTGATACAAATTCTACGCTATTAAATTGCATTTTGATTGAAATTCTTAGAATTTTATTAACAAACAAAAAGAAACAAAATCGAATTTGACAGCTTACCCACGGAAAAGATGAAAAAAACCACAAATCAGCTTTGCTGACGCGTTTACCCGATAGATAATTTTACCATAGAAACACCTAAGCTAGAAAAATGTTACAATCAGCTGTTCTAACGAGTTTACCTTACTTATTTTACCATAGAACAGTGTAACAGCTGACAGTTAAGGGTGTTTAAAAATGGAGTGCTACACGAAAGAACAACTCGTTTTCATTGTTGCGATATATTTTAGCGATAATGGTCATTTTCATATTGATGGCTTTGTTAATCGTCAAAATTATCGTATTTTAAAATCAGAAAACGAATGACTGATTATTGAGAAACAAATTTATCGACAACGTGACCATCTTTGCTCCGGATTTCGGGCTGGAGGCATGATCGGAACATTCTTCGAAAATCAGCTGATCACGCATAATAGTTAATGGTGATAGTCTAAGGTTTATGCCTACAAACCATGTCATAAAACACATGCCTTGGAGAAGAAAATTGAGCGATGTAACAACCAAATGCGGTTACATTATGCTATTCTATAAGTATATAACCCTATACTTTACGAATCAGTAAATAATTTACTTCTTGCGTGAATTTTGGGATTATTGTGATCGCAAAAGATTTTTAAAGATTCCTTTTATGCGTTCCACATTGTATGGTGGGGAAACGAGTGTTTTTTGTCCACCCCTCGAAATGTTCCATAATTTGTTTTCTGATTGTTTACTAAAAACTTAAAAATGCTTTTTTTCTGAATATTCCTGAAAAAGGATGTGTCAGGAAATACTTTGACATGTCTTATATACCGTTGGGTTATAGAACAAAAATCTTTGAGAAATTAAAAAAAATACCTTTTGAGGGGTGGACAAAGTACATTGTTTTTGGTGAGTCGGTCTAATATACCCCCATCCGTATGGGTGAGGGTATAAAAAGATTGGTATTTTTTGCAGCCGACCAACATTGGTATATCCAATTCGCCAATATTCAATAGCAGAGTGACACTGACATCCGCCCAACATTAGTTTGGGAGGTTAGAAAATGGGGATGGCAAAGTTGTAAGTTTTTAATTACAAAGGAGCTTTCGACAAAAAATTCCCTAGTACCAAATTTCATTGCCATCGGTGTGATTTATGAGAGATATCGTGTCGATCAAACGGGAAGCTGCCCAACTTTTGTATGGGATGTTCACAAATAAAAAAAATAAAATGGTTTCCCGTTACATCCCATGAAGGGATTAGGGAGAGCTTTTCACAACCAGTGAGCTGTGCGCGTTCTAGTTTTACACTCACTGATGGGACCTAAATTTTTACACCGGTTCCGAACGGTATTTTGAGAAATTTTTTCATGGCTAAATACTCGATGGGGTCGCCGTCACTAAGCGAGGTGACCGCCGTCGATAGAAATTTATGGTGGTCAGAGAAGGGTTCGAACCCACGTTCTCATGCACAAGAGCCGCGCACACTACCATTGCACCAACGACGGCCAAATGGGGTGGCAAAGTTGGCTATTTTTTTTGGCTGTTGATAAAACATTACCCAGTATTTCCAAATTTCATTAAAATCTGTTATGGTTTACGGGAGATATCGCATCAATCAAATGTACAAATGTATATCGGAACTACCAGAATGGGAGTGGAAATGTCTGAGGTGTTTGACAAAATTACGCCTAACACCTTTTTCACGCTGCGCGGAATTAACAATTTCGCATTGAAATTGCAAACGAGCACAGAGCAATACCACAGAGCAATACTAAGGAGCCTCCATTACTCTCTTCGATGCCTCTTCATGATGACTAGGTAGAAGGCCATTTCATCGAGTTCGAGTTGCTTTGGTAATTTAATCTTTGGTTGGCATAATACGGACAGAAATAAAAGGGAATACGTATTTTCGTTCGATGCAAACTTAATTTAGCTGTCATTAGTATCAATCAAACCATAGATTAATACTTATAGTAGATCTACTAGTTCTCCCACCAAATTTATGACATTTGGCCTGGTGTGATATTTACGTTTGATGTTGAAAAGAATTGCTTTACTAATACCAGATAGAGGTTACGGTTCAAAACAACGAACAAAATAACAACAATGGCATTTCGTTTTGTGTGTTAAAATTATTGTGTTAAATACAACACAAATGTATGCTAACAATAACAGTCAATAAAAAAGTTTAAAACACATTTAAATTTCACAGTTTTTCACCAAAATGGCATGAAAAATTAAAGCAAGAAGTTATTGTAATTCCACCTATATCACTTTTCGTCAAACATCTCTCTATCACACCGACCGCATCACGAAGAGCGTGAAAGGAAACGTCAGATGAGCCAAATATTCTCTCTAGTCTGAGATTACTCTATGAATCAAACACTTTTAAACTTAGTTTGCTGCATGGTCTATAATCTGTATGTCTTCTTTGGCCTCTCATTCTATTTCATTTCCCTAGTGGCTTTTCGATCAGCTGGGCCATAGAAACCCCCTGGAACGAGATTGACTGGTGATTTTCACATTTGAGCCAATTTTATGGTTTAACTTGTTTGTAATTTGGACTTTGTACGGAATCAAGTTTTAAGGCATCATGAATTATTACCGTCTGCTAACCCCAATTTGCGCCGATATGTTTCGAGTCGAAACGGTGGATTGGACTGAATTGATGATGCTACAGCCGCGATTGTGTCTTGAACCCGAACATAGGGATCTTCGTGCGATGCTCCCAGATTCGGTAAATATGTTTACCCACCTCATAATGGTCTAAATTCCCTTTGGCCGGAAATGAAGGACTGCAATGCATGGTACCGCTGCACTATCCAAATCCTCTTTTCGGTATCCCAAGCATTCACTTTAATAAATCTCAATAGTAAAATACTAATTGAAACATAAGCCGATTACTCACAGTAAAAAAGTTATTACGTTTTTATTTTCTAACACGAGAGAATGCTCATAACAAGAAGCATATTTCTTCTTTAATTTTGAAAAAATAGCAAATATTCATGTAAAATGCAGGCATGCTGAGTTACATAAATATTAGAGTGTTCAAAAAACCGACAATTTCGAAGAACTAGTTTTCCGTTTATTCGAACTATCTGTATTTCAGGAAACTGGTTTTCTGTTTTGTAGAATGAATCGGTTTTATTTGCGGTTATTTATCGGGTTTTTCGGTTTTCATGGAAAATAATATGTTTACATTTTTGTAGAAAAATTACACAAAATAACGTTTGTTTGTCTTGTTTCCTGTGCCCGAAAAAAGAGTCTTTATAATTCAGAAAATATAACACAATTATTTAGATTTTATAATACGTACATATACATATGTATTTAAATTTTCTTTAAAAAAGTCATTATTTCTCTTATGAAGATAATAAGAACTGAAGAGAGTTATGCATGATTAGACTACTACGTTTATACGAGAGCTTAGTATAAATTAATTATTTTTAAATTAAATTACTAAATATAATCGTACTATATTTTAGATTAGATTGAATTTAATTGTACTGAATTGAGCTGAATTGAGTTGAACTTAATGGAATTGAATCGAATTGAATTGAAAAATATTTGTGGTCTTTCGAGCTCAAAATTTCACAGCTGTATTTAATTTTGTTATTAACGTTTAATTTTTAAATTCAACGTAAACCATATTCCAATTTGCACTGCGTGTTTAATATTAATACATATGTAAATTTGAGGTTTACAGTGTAAAATCTTAATTTATATACTAGTTTAAATTATTTAATTGTTATTCAAGTTATAAAATTGGTTTGGAAAAAAAAATTTGTAAAATCTTATGGTAGATCTTATTCAGGCTATAAAATTATATTTTAAAATAGGATACCACCGTCCTACTTAATTCAAAAAATTTCTTAATATGTGATAATTATATCATTCTTCGTTTAATTCTTTAAGGATATTTAATACAAATTGAGTAAAACCCGGTTAACCGACGTCAAATAACCGGATTTCGGTTTATTCGAAGATATAGATTCATAAAAGGTTGTGAGAGGTTTGATAGTCGTTTTTTGTATGATAAATCATCTCTCAAGCCTCTCATAACTTATTATGAATAAAGCCGTCAGTTTTATAAAAAACCGCCACACGGTTAATTGCAAGAAAACCGGCTAACCGGTTTTTGTTTTGAACATTCTAATAAATGTACATACGATGTTTTCAAATGATGATCTGTGGCAAAATACCGCTGATTATTGGGGATATTCGTATTTTTTAATAAAATGCCGAAATAATAGGTCAGGATGGGCAAAATCGACTAATTCCCGAAAAGTGTCACAAAAATAAGACACAATGGAACTTTTCTTTTCAAAAAATTGTTGAGGATGCCTGAGATAGAATACTGAGAGTGTAGTTTGTTACTCGTAACGTACACTAAGGTGAATTGAGCAGCTTTTCTAACAACGAAAAGAAGCTTAAATTTCCCAGTATGTTATTAAAATACTAACTCTAGTAATGAAAGTAAACGTCAGTATTATGTATGGTATTTTTATATATCCAACGAAGACAATGTTTCAAAATACAACCTTAATTTATTCCTGTCTTTCTACATATAAACCCATCTGCCAGCTTCCACTATCATTTCATTTCACATCACTTTTATTTTACAATAGTGAATGTGAAATACCACTCTCGAAGTTCTTTTTCCATCGACTTCCCGTATTTTTATTTTGTATAATCGCTGGCAAATGTTTTATATCAATTATCACGGAAACCAACACTTTCAACTTTCAATGGAATGACGAATGAAAGGTTAGAATCGCTTCATGCTAAAGAAATAATGGTACTTTACAATACTTATTATATTATATCAAGTACCTATTTTAATAGATGAAAAGTGCCTTTGCTTTATTTTCACCAGCATTAGAAAATAAAACATTCTACAAATTTAAGGTAGGAAGGCTAAATTGGCACCCCTATTGCATGAAAGTAGTTCACAAGTGTGTGACCCGCTTTACATTAGCTTTACATTTCATTCGCCTTTCATTTTCTTGCATTTCATTTTCTTTCTAAATATTGGGTAATATATTGCCTAAAATATCAAAACATTTTGATTTAATTAAAATTTTTATTTGTTTACATAAAACAGCTTATTTCAAAACAGCTGTTCTTTCTATCTTGCAAAATTTTGTTGGCTAAAATTTCACCAACCAAAATTTTGCAAGATCTCTTCATCAAACTTCCAAAATGCTCTCTCTCTGACTCTCATATACTGCAGTTTTGGAGTAAACGTACACGATCAGTACAAAATTATGGCATTGCCCAAGTCTGGGTAATGTTACTGAGGTCCCACTGTACAAACATACTGGCTACATCGTAGTAGGGACCAAGGCTACAGATGTGCCTGTGTAGTATGTTTGGTTTTCGGCTAACAAACCTCAAAATTGTTCTTCTTGAGCATGTGGTCATTCGACGAATTAATTAATTTCGCCAGCACGATGGTAATGCAAGCAAATATGCAGGTACGAACTGGTAGTACTGCAAGCCAAAGAACCAAAATCTTCGATGCCACATGCTCAGGTCGAACAATTTTGAGGTCCCATCTATGTACCTTCCATTAATTTTCATTTTGTCCAATTTCTATTTGGTGTCCTTGCCTTAAGTTTCTTCCTTATTTGTTGCATTTATTTAATTGTTGGAAGGGCAATTATTGTCACCAACCTAAATGTGTGTTGTGGCCAAAAATTACGTGCTGTGTTGAAGGTGGAAAAATTCTGCAGATGTAAACACAAGCATGACGTTTGTAGTAGATCAAATATGTGGAATGTAAGCTACTTATATATAGAGTTGCATATTTTAGTAGTAATAACTACTCAAACTTCCCCTACTTAAGAGATGTAGATTAGAATTGCCGAAGACTAGTTAACTGGTTAATGGAATATTAGAGTACTTGCGGAAAATTGTTGGTAGGAAATTCTGTTACAGAGAGTTTTCTAGATATATTTAAAATTAATGGAAAACAACTACACAATACATGAAGCAATGGTGGAAAATTAGCGTCGCTTTGGTGGCGGGCATTGTAAAGTTGCCATTGTGGAAGACGGTCGGGTTTTGTGAAAAGTGTTAAATAATTAAGAAGTGTTTTATTAAGCGGTTATAAAAAAAGTTTCAGGTTATAAAATTAAAGGTACGTGAGTGAAATTAGTCAAAACTAATTTAAATCCAAACGGAAAAAGTAAAGCTTACTAACGCAACCTTTATAGTTAACCGGAACAATTTTGTACACCGCCTAATAGAAGTGACGAGGATAAGAACCTAAGAACCGTTTTTTTTTCCTGCAGAAGAGGAGAATACGGCAGATCTTTTACTGAGACCGTAAGTTTGTTTAGTGAAAAGGATTAGTTAATTGTGTACTAATTTAGTTTTTATAATGTCATCCTATAGTGCAGTTGGTTACAGAAGAAACCCCCTGCTTCTGAAAGAGATGATGAAAGTGACTGCAGGTCTTTAAAAGGTAAAAGTTTTAATTTAAATATCGCTGAAATTTGAGTAGAATATCGGAAAAGTTAAACGGAATACGGCAGAGCCACCTGTTGAGGTGATAGGAACTGTGTAATCCTGGACAAAAACCTATTGTGTCCCACAACTATTAGCATCCACTTTGGGATTTCATACACAACCCAATTGGTTCGATGCAAAAGCTCTCCGTTAGACCCACAAAGAAAACAATTTTTTGTGAGAATCGTTGCCTACCTTCGGCAGTAGTCATTTTAACTTCCGGTATATCAAATAAGCCCATACTAAGCCTATTACACATCACATAGGTGACTTTATATTTTATGTTAAATTTTATGATGTTGATTTGTATGTCAGATTAGTGTATTGTGTCGTTTATAATAAAATTTGTGTTAGAGGTTAGGATTGTAAGACTTATTAGGTTAAGAGTTAGAAGTTTTTACACCATTTTGTAAGGGATTTGTCCAAAATAATTAATGCTAATATAACGACTGATGAACAGGTCGCATTGCCCATAAACTTTTTTTTAAACATCTATAGAGCTCTATAGGGAAAATTTTAAGGGGTTTGATTACATATGTGTTGATGAAAAACTGCATTCATTAATAAGATTTTTGGCCAGATTCTAATTGTTTTGAGATTTATGTTTTATATATTTTTGTTTTAGTGTTAGGGAATAAGTTTAACCAACAAATTTAGTTCGGACAATTACATTTTTTTTAAGTTTTATTGTTGTAAATTTGTGTGTAAATTTAATATTTATTGACAGCATACGAGGGTTGATTCCTTTGAAAGCTTCTGCCACTCCGTGGAAATATCTTCGTTGCTAAAATTAAGAGATTGAAATTTTAAAGTTAGTGGCTTCATTTACATGCATATTAGAAAGTAGTCTTAATGATATAGTGTTCGTAAACATTGTAGTTATAAGTATTAATTTTAATAAATGAATATTATAATGTGAAATAGAAAATAAAATATGTGTGACTAAATTTGTTAAAGGGGAAAAAGGGGGGATAATATGAACTTAAGATGGCGTGAAAAGTAAAAAAATTATTTAAGTTTGGTGCCTAACAAAATTGGGCCTATAGAATCTCAATCACTCGTACTATGGCCAGGTTGGGTGGGTACAGAAAGGGGATTTCCATCTTATATTCCCTAAATGATGTTTGTGAGTGTGAACTGTCAAGTGAATTCAGTCCTGTATTTTTGCAATAGTTTACTTGTTGTACCCTGAAGTGTACTGCGGGTCGAGAAACCACGCCCAAACATTCCTATAGCCGGTTGCAGTATTGGAAAGGGGTTTCGCAACAGTAATGGCGCCCAAACGGAAAACCAGACAGCTAGGTTACATTTTAGCCACTGCTGCCTTTCAAAATTTTAAATTAAAAATAAAAGAGAAAAGAACATGAAGCTTGACTTAATTCCTGTCAATTGTTCATGCAAATGCGAGTGAAGTAAATTTATACTTAGAGAGTAGATGGCTTAGTTGTCAAGAAGTACTAAATGCATCTATTTCTAGGAGAATAATGGATAGTAGAGAGAAGTAAGCCTAATATCAAAAGATAGTTAGTTGTTATTTCCTCTACAGCGTTGAAGTTTATATTTTAAATTCAGAAAATTCGATATACTAAATTTTGTTAGAAAGTTGCAGTAGGAGAATGTAAAAATAGACCTAACAAATATAGTCGTTAGCTAATTGCTATTTTACATTCCTCCGATGAGAGCATGTGACATCACGTTTGCTTTACGAAAACGTTTGTGTTAAAATATTAGCATAGAGTTCACACACAAAGCATCAATTTAATATAATTCGTTGTCTTTTATTTTTAGTGCAATAGAATTATGATATGTTGTTAGACACCAAACTTAACGCCATGGATCAGATTGTAAGGAGTTCCATATTATCCCTTTATACCCCTAATTTTATAAAGTGAGAGTTAAACGTAATTGTCGTAGTAATAACCTGTAATTGTAGTAACCTCTAGTTAATTTTGTAGTATTAAAATCTAACCTTTTCATATTCAACATAATTTTTTTTTGAATTTTAAATTTTAATAGTAAGTGTCGAAATTTTTGTAAGTTATAAAATATGCCCATCACCCATTCAATTCAGAAAATGCGGGGCGAAAATAATTTTCAGCAAGGTGAGAGTGATTCTCATCCAGGTGGAAATGGTTCGGGTAATTTAAACACAAGTAATTTGCTGTTAAATGTACAACAGGAAAATGGTTCCCACACGGGAAATAATCTTCCAATCCGTCCACAAATTCAACAAGTTGTTATCAGAAATCCTATTTCTAGCCAACAGGGTACTAACCAATCCCAACTTCCACCCCTACACCCATTTCCGACGATGTATGCAGGAACCCCTCTCTTGCGTTTTCAGATACCACCGTCCCATGCAGTTCGTCCTCCAGCTCCAGCAGCTGTATCAGACGAATATTATTCAAGGGTTTCAAATATTATTGAAGAATCTAATAAGGCATATCGGGAAAAATTAGAATCGGATATAGAGAAAAGGATAACAACCAACATTCAAAAAGGATTCGAAAATTTATTAGTAGAACTAAAAAAATTGAGCATAATGGAAAAGAACAGTGAGGAAGACTTAGAAAGCATTCAGTATTCGAATGAAGATGGTGCTGTAGGAGGAGAGGAGAGACCAAATGCACCCCAAAAGAAAAAGTTAAACCTGGCAAAGTCCGCACAAAGGAAATTGGAGTTTCTTCAAGTGGATAATCGGAACATATTGGGGCAAGGTAATGTAAATGCTAACCTAATAGATATGGCCCGAAATCCACTGGAATACAGAACCCATGAACCGATGAATGTTCCATCACATGGTTTGGGGGAAAATGGATATGGTGTCCAAGTTCCTCGAGAACAGGCTAATCCAGTCAGAAATCCCACAGAGGACTATACATATCAATATAACAAAGGAAACAAACTTACAGCCCGGCATGTACCTAGCTATAATGGAGATGATGTGTATAGGACTCACAATAGTGAAGGAATTAACTTTGAAACCAACCGTCCAAACCCTAATATATATGGGGCCCAAATGCCAATGAGAGGACTACCTCAAATAGAAAAGTGGAATTTATTATTCGACGGAACCCCAAACGGAATATACGTTGAAGAGTTTATATATCGTCTGGAATATCTACAAAACTGTCACAATTTGCCATGGTCAGAAATAATTAGACTTTCATAGGCTGTTAAAAGGAGACGCTGAAGAATGGTTCTGGTTAGAGATTCCAAACAGAAGAATTCGAGGATGGCCGGACCTCAAGTATGCCCTTTTAGAACAGTATAAATCACACAGGAGTGAACGAGAAAAATATAATGACTTGGAGCAGAGAAGACAACATACCGGAGAGTCTGTGGATGAATACATAATGGCCATGAAAAAGCTAAGGTCACGTTTGAGAGATCATCTGAATGAAGAGTTATTCATAAATATTCTTAAAAGGAACTTACATCGCAATTTATCCACTTTACTATACGCTAAGCCTATTTTCACTGTAAGTCAACTACGTGAAGAAATAGAAGAACTTCAGAGAAATTATCTTCGTCAAGAACGTCCAGCACAGCCTTCAGCAAAATTTCAACCACCTCGTCGGCCATATCATGTGAATGAAGTATATGATGACAATTATGATAGTGAACCTGAACCAAAAGAAGAGAATGAAATTGTGGAAGAGATTAGCAAACCAGATAAGATGAAGAAGTCAAAAGTACTTACATGCTGGGACTGCCAAAATCCAGGACATACATTTATGGACTGTCCGACACCGAGGATGAAATTGTTTTGTTATAGGTGTGGATATCCTGGGGTTTACTGCAAAACATGTCCAAAATGTAAGGAAAACCCAAAGAGGAGTGTGTCAACGTTGGGAGAGACACACTCTGCACTGAATCCCGACTTATAAATCACACCAGAGAAATTGCTACCCAAACGGAATTCAGAGGTTCCCAATCACAAAATTCAGGCGACCACTGTAATAACATTTTAAAACAAGATGGGAACAATTATAATAGAATAAACAAGGAGTATACACTAAAACCAATTAAATCATATGAAGAGAGAAGAAAAAATTATGAAATAGTAAGAAATAGAATATTTGGTACAGAAATCGGAAATAATAAAATCGATCAAATACGAAAAACTAGACAAAAATTTAAACAAAGGAAACAAGAAAGACACAAAGTAAAAGAGGCGATGCACTATGTGTCAGCCATAAGGGAATGTAAATCAAAAGACCCTAGAGCCTACGCCGAAATAACAATCGGGAATGAAATTATAATAGGTCTATTAGATTCAGGTGCCTCAATAAGTCTCCTGGGAAAGGACTGCGATCAACTCGTGGCAGCCATAGGTGCCAAAATTCAAACTTTCGGCAGTAATATACGAACGGCTGGTGGAAATAATTTCTCGATTGTTGGTAAAATAGTCGTTCCAGTAACATTTAAGGAAATGGTACATAATGTGACATTTTATTTGTGCCCAGAATTAATGCAAAAAGCGTACTTGGGGGTGGATTTTTGGAAAATTTTTGAAATTGCCCCAGAAATATTTCACGCGGAAGAACTTAGTGCAGAAATATTAAACGAATATCCCTTAAATACCGAAAATGTTACAGAGCATGAGTTAACACCACCAATGAGAGACAAATTATGCAGAGCCAAGAAAAAGTTCAGAACATATGAGGAGAATGGCTTAGGTAGAACAAATTTGGAACAACATAAAATCGAACTTGTCGAAGGCGCACAATCCGTCAAGGAGCGGAATTACCCTATATCTCCAGCTGTGCAACAACTAATATATACCGAAGTAGACGAGATGCTGCGCCTCGGAGTAATCGAAGAATGTAGCAGCCCCTGGAGTAATAGATCTACGCTTGTCAGAAAACCCGGAAAGAATAGGTTGTGTTTAGACGCACGTAAATTGAATGAACGCACGATCAAGGATGCGTACCCCATCCAAAATATTGAGGGTATATTGAGCCGACTTGAGGACACACATTTTATCAGTAGCGTCGATTTGAAATTTGCCTTCTGGCAAATCGAGCTAGAAAAAGAGTCGAGGGCCTACACAGCCTTCACAATTCCGGGACGGCCACTATATCAATATGTAGTAATGCCGTTCGGACTTTGCAATGCGGCACAAAGGCTGTGTAGACTTATGGACAAAGTTATACCGGAGGAATTAAAAACGAACGTCTTTATATATCTAGACGACCTACTGGTGATTTCGTCTGACTTTGATACCCATATAACCCTGTTGGAAAAAGTTGCTGAATGTTTGAAGAAAGCAAACCTGACTATAGGTCTTAAAAAATCCAAATTTTGCTTCAAGGAGCTTCAATACTTGGGATTTATTGTAGGAGGAGGAGTTATGAAACCGGATCCTGAAAAGGTAAACGCCATACGGACTATAGCAGTGCCAAAAAACATAAGAGCGGTGAGAAGCTTCTTAGGTGTAGCTGGATGGTACCGCCGGTTTATCCGAAATTTTTCAGGAATTACCGTACCCTTGACAGATTTGATTAAAAAGGGTAAGAAATTTGAGATCACAGACAGTGCTCTGCGAAGTTTCGAAGAAGTGAAATATGCCCTCACACATGCACCAGTCCTTGTGCATCCTGATTTTAAAAGGCACTTCTTCATACAATGCGATGCATCTAACGTTGGAGTTGGGGCCGTCTTATTCCAACTAGACAACGGTGGAAATGAGAGACCAATAGCTTTCTTCTCACAGAAGCTAAATAGTGCACAAGCCAACTACAGCGTCACAGAAAAGGAGTGCTTAGCCGCTGTATTAGCAGTAAAACGATTTCGACCGTATGTAGAATTAATGCCCTTCAGCATCATCACCGATCATGCAAGTCTAAAATGGTTGATGTCACTGCGGGATCTAAACGGTCGACTTGCGCGTTGGGCCCTACAGTTACAGGCTTTTGATTTTAAAATAGAGCATAAAAAAGGTTCCGAAAATGTGGTGGCAGATGCTTTGTCTCGTTCTATAGAGGAGATTATAGGTCCAGAGGACATACTAGGTTTTGATACCGTTGAATTCGAATCGCCAGAATATATGGATTTGATAAAGACCATAGCCGAAAACAATGAGCGGCTGCCAGATACAAAAGTAGAAAACGGTCTGATTTTCAAAAGAAACAATCCAATTTCGGACATGGAACTAGAGGAGTTTGAGTGGAAATTATGGATTCCCGAAAATCTTACCGTGACTCTAATAAAAGATGCACACGAATCAGAAGACAAGGCCCATGGTGGAATCAGGAAAACATTGCATCATCTAAGGAATAAGTTTTACTGGCCGAACATGGTTGCACATGTGCGAAATTTTATTGGCAACTGCCTAGTGTGCAAGGAATCCAAAAGCTCGAATCAACACCTAATGCCTGGAATAGGAAATGAGGTACAAACGGACCGACCATTCCAGAAGATTTATATAGACTTCCTGGGTAAATACCCTAGGTCAAAAACAGGCAATGCATATGTATTTGTAGTGGTCGACCATCTGACCAAATTTGTGTTCTTGAAGGCCATGAAGAAGGCAACTTCAGCAAATGTAGTAAAATTCTTGACAGAACAAGTTTTCCAACAATTTGGGGTACCGGAAATCATACACTCCGATAACGGAAAACAATTTATTTCTAAAGATTTTCAAAATCTGATGCAAAACTACAACATTCATCATATGAAGACCGCGTTTTACTCCCCACAATCAAATGCCGCGGAGCGAGTAAATCAGAGTGTACTGAATGCGATTCGAGCATACTTAAATGATGATCATAGCAACTGGGATGTAAACCTAGCGAACATCGAAATTGCTTTGAGGACTTCGGTACATTCTGCCACAGGAGTGCCCCCATTTTTTGCACTATTTGGACACAATATGTTTACTTGTGGTAGAGACTACAAGCTTGCGAAAAAACTGAAGGCAATGAGTGATGGCGAACTTTATATATTAGAACGAGAAGATAGGATAGCGATAATAAGAGAAAAGGTTAAGGAAAACTTACACAAAGCCTATGAGCGAAGCGCCATCAGATATAATGAAAGAGCAAGAACAACCCGTTTTGTACCTGGGCAGGAGGTTTTCAAAAGAAATTTTATTTTGAGTAGCTTCCGCGATAACCGTAACGCTAAATTTTGCCGTAAATTTTCAAAGTGCAGAATAGCACAAGTGCTTGGCAATAACATGTATCATTTGGAAACCCTGAAAGGAGAACCTTTGGGTGTATATCATTCCAAAGATATTAAACAATGAACACTTGGAACAAGTAAGATCACCCAAAGATTTTGAAGGGATAAATAACGAGTTCGGTAGCAGTTGAAGTTGCGTAAATGCTTGAAATAAAAACATCAGTATCGTACAAACGATCAATGCGAGGTTTATCTACCTGAAAGCTATATATTTGGTGAATAACACAGATACGAACAGTTAATTTTGCTGACCCGAAATTCTGGGTGAATATGATGGAATGACACTGAATTACAATTAGAGTGCAATATTAGCCTAAATTATGTTTCAGTTGTTTTTTGTTTTAATTATTTACCTCATTTATACACCCTGAAGTGTCGTGTCCAATGTTAAAAGCCGAACTGTGATATTTCCAAACTAATAGGTTTTAAGATAGTTTTTCCTTGAGAATTATTTACCAAAAGGTCATATGAATATGATGGAATGACACTGAATTACAATTAGAGTGCAATATTAGCCTAAATTATGTTTCAGTCGTTCTTTGTTTTAATTATTTACCTCATTTATACACCCTGAAGTGTCGTGTCCAATGTTAAATGCCGAACTGTGATATTTACAAACTAATAGGTTTTAAGATAGTTTTTTTTTGAGAATTATTTACCAAGAGGTCAGAAGAAAATAATGGAACTGAAAATACAATTTAAGTACTCGCCAAAGTGCAATATTAGCTTTAATTGTGTTTCAGTCGTTTATTTTATTATTTACCTCATTTATACACCTTTTGTCCAATGTCCAATGTTAAGTGTCCAGCTGTGATATTTACAAAATATTACTGTTTGAGTAAACATTTTTTTTTACATTAAATACTTACGTGAGATACTTCGTGGAGGTGTTGCACACGGGAGTTGCGGGAAACCCCTGTGTATAAGGAGGGTGGTGTGGAAATTGCGGATATTTGTTGCCCGGCTAACTCTGGATGTTATAAAATAAAATCGTGGGTGTAACCTACGTTGGGCGCTGAAAAGATGGGAATAGAATAGGAAGCCTGTTAATATTAATATATTATATTTAATACTGAGTGATTTAAGGAACGATGGTTCAGAAAATCGGTTGTAACAGTGAGATTTAGTGGATTAGATTATGATAATTAGTTTCATGTTAATGTTTTTTTTTAAAGCTATAATTGGTGGAAAAAAAACGACATTAGCGATTGTTATTTACAAATAGATAAAGAGTGAAAACTGTAATAGTAGTATGATATTCATACCTTCGTTACACAAGAAATGTGATAACGATTACTCCTTAGGAAGTAAATTGACTTCTAGGAAGTCAGGAAGTAAATGTCGGACCAGTCTTACTTGGTGATCACATTAGAAGAAAATATGATTATTTTTCAAAATATACATATGTATATGAACATTATGATAAAACGCCTTACCGGGCTATCGATTAGCTGTAATACGACAGCGATCCTATAAATTGCGCTATCGGCAAACGCCGAATATTCGTAGTGTGGCGAATACGTCATTAAGATGAACCGATTTTCTGAAAGTCGATCCTCTAGAAATGAAGGACATCCCTCACACTGGTGTTGCCGCATACTATTGTGCAACCCCAGAGTTTTGTTGAGGATGCCTGAGATAGAATACTGAGAGTGTAGTTTGTTACTCGTAACGTACACTAAGGTGAATTGAGCAGCTTTTCTAACAACGAAAAGAAGCTTAAATTTCCCAGTATGTTATTAAAATACTAACTCTAGTAATGAAAGTAAACGTCAGTATTATGTATGGTATTTTTATATATCCAACGAAGACAATGTTTCAAAATACAACCTTAATTTATTCCTGTCTTTCTACATATAAACCCATCTGCCAGCTTCCACTATCATTTCATTTCACATCACTTTTATTTTACAATAGTGAATGTGAAATACCACTCTCGAAGTTCTTTTTCCATCGACTTCCCGTATTTTTATTTTGTATAATCGCTGGCAAATGTTTTATATCAATTATCACGGAAACCAACACTTTCAACTTTCAATGGAATGACGAATGAAAGGTTAGAATCGCTTCATGCTAAAGAAATAATGGTACTTTACAATACTTATTATATTATATCAAGTACCTATTTTAATAGATGAAAAGTGCCTTTGCTTTATTTTCACCAGCATTAGAAAATAAAACATTCTACAAATTTAAGGTAGGAAGGCTAAATTGGCACCCCTATTGCATGAAAGTAGTTCACAAGTGTGTGACCCGCTTTACATTAGCTTTACATTTCATTCGCCTTTCATTTTCTTGCATTTCATTTTCTTTCTAAATATTGGGTAATATATTGCCTAAAATATCAAAACATTTTGATTTAATTAAAATTTTTATTTGTTTACATAAAACAGCTTATTTCAAAACAGCTGTTCTTTCTATCTTGCAAAATTTTGTTGGCTAAAATTTCACCAACCAAAATTTTGCAAGATCTCTTCATCAAACTTCCAAAATGCTCTCTCTCTGACTCTCATATACTGCAGTTTTGGAGTAAACGTACACGATCAGTACAAAATTATGGCATTGCCCAAGTCTGGGTAATGTTACTGAGGTCCCACTGTACAAACATACTGGCTACATCGTAGTAGGGACCAAGGCTACAGATGTGCCTGTGTAGTATGTTTGGTTTTCGGCTAACAAACCTCAAAATTGTTCTTCTTGAGCATGTGGTCATTCGACGAATTAATTAATTTCGCCAGCACGATGGTAATGCAAGCAAATATGCAGGTACGAACTGGTAGTACTGCAAGCCAAAGAACCAAAATCTTCGATGCCACATGCTCAGGTCGAACAATTTTGAGGTCCCATCTATGTACCTTCCATTAATTTTCATTTTGTCCAATTTCTATTTGGTGTCCTTGCCTTAAGTTTCTTCCTTATTTGTTGCATTTATTTAATTGTTGGAAGGGCAATTATTGTCACCAACCTAAATGTGTGTTGTGGCCAAAAATTACGTGCTGTGTTGAAGGTGGAAAAATTCTGCAGATGTAAACACAAGCATGACGTTTGTAGTAGATCAAATATGTGGAATGTAAGCTACTTATATATAGAGTTGCATATTTTAGTAGTAATAACTACTCAAACTTCCCCTACTTAAGAGATGTAGATTAGAATTGCCGAAGACTAGTTAACTGGTTAATGGAATATTAGAGTACTTGCGGAAAATTGTTGGTAGGAAATTCTGTTACAGAGAGTTTTCTAGATATATTTAAAATTAATGGAAAACAACTACACAATACATGAAGCAATGGTGGAAAATTAGCGTCGCTTTGGTGGCGGGCATTGTAAAGTTGCCATTGTGGAAGACGGTCGGGTTTTGTGAAAAGTGTTAAATAATTAAGAAGTGTTTTATTAAGCGGTTATAAAAAAAGTTTCAGGTTATAAAATTAAAGGTACGTGAGTGAAATTAGTCAAAACTAATTTAAATCCAAACGGAAAAAGTAAAGCTTACTAACGCAACCTTTATAGTTAACCGGAACAATTTTGTACACCGCCTAATAGAAGTGACGAGGATAAGAACCTAAGAACCGTTTTTTTTTCCTGCAGAAGAGGAGAATACGGCAGATCTTTTACTGAGACCGTAAGTTTGTTTAGTGAAAAGGATTAGTTAATTGTGTACTAATTTAGTTTTTATAATGTCATCCTATAGTGCAGTTGGTTACAGAAGAAACCCCCTGCTTCTGAAAGAGATGATGAAAGTGACTGCAGGTCTTTAAAAGGTAAAAGTTTTAATTTAAATATCGCTGAAATTTGAGTAGAATATCGGAAAAGTTAAACGGAATACGGCAGAGCCACCTGTTGAGGTGATAGGAACTGTGTAATCCTGGACAAAAACCTATTGTGTCCCACAACTATTAGCATCCACTTTGGGATTTCATACACAACCCAATTGGTTCGATGCAAAAGCTCTCCGTTAGACCCACAAAGAAAACAATTTTTTGTGAGAATCGTTGCCTACCTTCGGCAGTAGTCATTTTAACTTCCGGTATATCAAATAAGCCCATACTAAGCCTATTACACATCACATAGGTGACTTTATATTTTATGTTAAATTTTATGATGTTGATTTGTATGTCAGATTAGTGTATTGTGTCGTTTATAATAAAATTTGTGTTAGAGGTTAGGATTGTAAGACTTATTAGGTTAAGAGTTAGAAGTTTTTACACCATTTTGTAAGGGATTTGTCCAAAATAATTAATGCTAATATAACGACTGATGAACAGGTCGCATTGCCCATAAACTTTTTTTTAAACATCTATAGAGCTCTATAGGGAAAATTTTAAGGGGTTTGATTACATATGTGTTGATGAAAAACTGCATTCATTAATAAGATTTTTGGCCAGATTCTAATTGTTTTGAGATTTATGTTTTATATATTTTTGTTTTAGTGTTAGGGAATAAGTTTAACCAACAAATTTAGTTCGGACAATTACATTTTTTTTAAGTTTTATTGTTGTAAATTTGTGTGTAAATTTAATATTTATTGACAGCATACGAGGGTTGATTCCTTTGAAAGCTTCTGCCACTCCGTGGAAATATCTTCGTTGCTAAAATTAAGAGATTGAAATTTTAAAGTTAGTGGCTTCATTTACATGCATATTAGAAAGTAGTCTTAATGATATAGTGTTCGTAAACATTGTAGTTATAAGTATTAATTTTAATAAATGAATATTATAATGTGAAATAGAAAATAAAATATGTGTGACTAAATTTGTTAAAGGGGAAAAAGGGGGGATAATATGAACTTAAGATGGCGTGAAAAGTAAAAAAATTATTTAAGTTTGGTGCCTAACAAAATTGGGCCTATAGAATCTCAATCACTCGTACTATGGCCAGGTTGGGTGGGTACAGAAAGGGGATTTCCATCTTATATTCCCTAAATGATGTTTGTGAGTGTGAACTGTCAAGTGAATTCAGTCCTGTATTTTTGCAATAGTTTACTTGTTGTACCCTGAAGTGTACTGCGGGTCGAGAAACCACGCCCAAACATTCCTATAGCCGGTTGCAGTATTGGAAAGGGGTTTCGCAACAAAATGTGAAATATTAAATTTGAAAGAGCCATTAGTGCAAACAATCTGGAAAATTTCGAAATAAAGAATTATAAACTTCACCATGGTATGCAAATGGTTGTAATGGGAACAGCTCATTAATACCTCAACCAATCAGTGATACAAATCAATCCAAAACTCTTGTCATGAGAGATCATATGCTATTGGCAGTGAGGAAGCGTAATGCGACACGGTTTTAATCCTTGAAGGAAGCTTTAAGCCAGGAATGAAATGCCATTCCAACAGCGATAAGGAAAATAATTGTTTTCTACAGATCATCACGATCGTCAGTAGTGGTGGAAGACCATGGGTGTCAATCTAGGTACATATCTATAAGGAACTTCTGCGTCATTTTCTAATTACGTGTGTAATTTTGTGAAAATGAGAAATGTGATACAACTTAAATTATTTAACGAATATATTTGAAAAAATAATGTAATTTTACGTTTTCCACTTAACTTAATAATACAAAACTAATAAATCGAAGAACTTATTATTTTTTGTCCAAAATACGGCAATTTAAAAAAAATATAAAACCAGTACATAAGTTTCAGTCGGGTGAACCGACTTAATCATACCCTCACCATACCGTACCTCATCCACTGCGTGGGAGTTCTGCTAAAAAACGCCCATACTCAAAAGTGACCATATTCAAAAGCAGATTGACGACATTGCGCTAACTATTATTGAATACCCAAATTACTTAGTTTCCCACCCCATATTTATATGCGAGGTACAAAAATGGGCATGGCAAGTTGTTGCCAAAATTTTGATCAGTACCAAATTTTATTAAGATCGGTTATGATTTATTGGAGATATCAAGTCGGCAAACCCCAAATACGCCCAACTTTTGTATGGGATGTACGAAACTGGGCGTGGCACAATAGTCAGTTATTAATTACACAGTAGCTTTTAGCAAAATATTGCCTAGTACCGAATTTTATTAAGATCGGTTGTTGTTTATGAGAATTATCGTGTGGATCAACCGGTCATCCGCCCAACTTTTATATGGAAGGTACCAGAATGGGTGTCATTTCTATAGGAGAGCTTTATTTGGCTAAATACTGACTAGTACAAACATTCATAAAGATTGGTTTGGTTTTGCGGGATTTCTCATGCCAAACAACCAGACGCCCAAACAAATTTTTGTATGGGTGGTACCATAATGGGCGTGGCAAAATCACCCTTGTTTTAATCGGTGATTAGCTTTTGATAACGTGAAGCCTTATACCTAATTTCATTAAGGTCGAAAGTGTTTCGCGCGATTTATCGGATTGACAATCCGGTCGAACACCCTGTTTTGTATGGGAGGTACCAGAATGGGCGTGACAATCTCGCCCATTTTCTTCAGTTAAGTAGGCATTTACAGATTATTAACCGGTGTGAGAGTTGAAGCTAATCACATCTACCAGGAAGGAAGGTTTGAAAGAAATATGATGTTGTGCTAAATGTGTCGATTTGTATGGGAGGTACCAGAAGGGGCGTGGTCTAAACGCCCATTTTCAATCCCAAACTCAATATTGACAAATAACAGTCACTGACAAAATTTCATTGTGATCTGTAAAGATTTACGGCAGTTATCGTGTTGACCAGCCAGCCAGCCAGCCAGCCAGCCAGCCAGCCAGACAGACAGACAGACGGACATGGCTCAAACGACTTAAAAAGTCCTAAAACGAATTTCGTCCAAAGATACTAAGGGTCTAATTTGGTTCCTTCCATGCAAAAAAAACAGATGCTTAGAAAAAAACATTAGGATAAAGGGTTGGTATAAAGCATTATTGGTTCAAACATCATAAGAACGTTTTTGGTCCAATTTTTCATTTGCGACCAAATATAAGGACTGGAATGAAAAAAATGGTCATCTGTGCTGTTTAGTTACGAATACAAATTGAATTTATTCGGCTCAGATGGAAGTGTCACGTTCGTCGCAAAAAACGAAAACGGCTGGATCCACGTTTTTGTAAGAAAACTGTTTTTTCTTCATCAAAATGCTTTCCTCATCTCACTTAGTTCAAAAATAACACAAAATTATTTCAAAAGTAGTGGACATTTGCTAAAATTCTCAATTTTCTCGAATTTTCCAGATAAAATCACTTTACCTAATTTTGTTTTTGAAAATAAATTAATGGACATTAATTTAGCTTTGAAAATATTTGTTTTATATAAACGAGCTAGAGGATATTTTTGGAAACTCGCAGCCTAAAAGAAGAGTCTCCACCAGATCTACCAACAGAACCTCTTCTTCTGGCAAGTAGTTTTTGGCTCGTTTTCTTGTTGTTTCCTTGTTTGGCGTCATTTTAATATTTTTTCAAAAATTCACAAATTTTAAGATTGCTTGTAAACAAACAACTAAAAGTATGTTGCCACTACGTAACTATTTTTATTATACACCAATTCATTTGGTCAAAAGTAATCGGTTTTTTCTTTGGTATTGCCACATTATCAAAAATATTAATTTTATTTTACTGGGAGGTTGTAATAACGAAAAACATTTAATGACCACTTTATTGCTCACTTCAGCTAAAGTTACCTTTTACTAACATTTACTTTAAAGGCAAGTTATCGTAGAAATCGTAGAAATTGTTGTAAATGCTCCCAATAACAGGAATTTTTTATAGCATGACTCTTATCAAATAAAACACAATATATGTAAACGAACACAAAAATAAACAAAATGGCCCAAAAAAACACACTGAATTTGACCTTTGGGGTCATAGAAAGCTAAATCAGCTGTTCTAATAACACAACCTCTGCTACTTCAGACATGAATCTTCCCGTTCATAACACTCTGCTATTTTTTTGACTGCCACTTTGCACACTGTATAGACAGAGAGTGAAAGCTCTTTTATAATTTCTCCATTTTCTCACGTAGTTAAAGCTTTAGGTATTCGTGCAAGCGAATAGTCGAACAGTTTATTCGGCATGGAAATTATTTAATGCAGCATAAATGTTTCCGTTCGCCATCACTCGCTCTTTGATCAGTGAACTTTTGAGCGTTTAATGGTAAGGTTGCCTTTTCGTGGAAACCGGAATATAATAATCGGAACTTTTGTATTACGGCAGTTCGGAATATTTAAATAAGTTGTGTTGCCGGAATTCTTCTCATTAACTCGCTCACTCGTGTTAACGTAACAACAAGAAAGTAGCTAACGGCTCTCAGTACAAGTGAGGTGGCACGAGTTTTGTGTGTCTGTTTATCTGTCGGGTGTCTGTCCACTGTGATGTAGTAACACAATTTCATTTTCGAGGTCTATACATCTTTTCTTTTCATACATTGTTATTTACAAACGTACATATACATATTAACATACATATGTGTGACCTATTACGTTCAAATTCCGTCATTATTGCAGAATTCGTAATTATGCTAACGTTTGGCGTTCGTAGTTATGTGTTATAAAGTGATGTGTTGTGGAAAAATTTGAAATCTGTAATTACTCGGCAATTCGCAATCATTCTCCAAATTTTGACAGTTTTATATGTGTACAAAGAGAAAACAACGATAATAAATATAGTGAAAAAGAGAGGCAACTTTAGTGGCACCTTGAAGTGGAATATCAACAAATTCAAAAAAATTGTTTATGAACCAAAAGACTTGCGAAATGTTTCTTAATTGGTCACCGGCCGAAGTGAAATAAGTAATCAAAAACAGTCTGTTGGTGTATAAATAAGTATCTATACATATCGATTTGAAAATCGTCATATATACCCAAGTGAATTCAAAACATCACACAGTGCCAAATATCTTTTACGTACAATTCTAATCAATTCCTCCTGCCATACATTGAACCGCTGATGGCTTGGTGATTTTTGTTAATATTGTTGTCGTAGTTATTGCGTGTTTGAAGACTTGCATCCCTTTGTGCCCGTTGTCGCTTACGCTTTAGCTGTTTCTCACTACACACCCGTCAACCCCGTTTAACACGACCCACCACCAGCGAAACCGCTCAACTGCTTGCATTGTGTGTTACCACAATAAAGTTGTTGACATTTCAAATTATAGTCACTTAGTTTGAGAAATAGCATCAATACGATAAAGACGCAGAAAAGCAGAAGGAACACATTCAGAACAAAAGCATGAAGGTAAAAATGCCGAATTTAAACACGAGAAAAAAACTTATATTAAGACCAAATTTCTAACAGGAAAATAAGACACATTAAAAGAACTATTGTTTTCAAAAATATATTTCTTTTGGAGAAAACGCTACAAATAAGTATTTGTTGAAGTACATGATAGACCTTTACGCCGTCGAGCCACGTCGACGTCGCTGCCGTTTTTTTTAGCTTTTTGCCGCGCCGCCGCCATATTAATTAGAAAACGGAGCGGCGGCTTGGTTCGTCGGCGTATAACTTTTAGTTTAATCTTTTGTATAATCGTTCAATCAATGGCATTGTCTTGATTTACAACACACGTGGCAACCACAACAAGCAATAAACTACACACAACCACAATCAGAAAGAATTAACTTATTCGAATTCGACAATTCGAATTTTGCATAACAGCCAGACGAAATTCCACACACTACAACACCAACAGCCAATCTCATTCTCTTTCAGCCCCACGTGATAGGTCCATTAGTGATAGTGACCGGTCCCTGTATCGTCCCTTTTGTTTGAAAAGAACCGGTAACTTTAACATGGCTTTGTCATTGGAGGTGGCAATTGGCAAGTCCCAATTGAACCTGTCACAGAATAAGTCCCAATTGAACCCTTCACTGAATAAGTCAGAATTGAACCAGTCCCTGAGAAAGCCCCAATTAACCTGTTAAACAAATCTTCAAAATTGGTATGCATCTTGAGAGCAATAGAATTTCCAAATTGTCTAACAAAAACGCTGGTATTAATTAATTATGTATTTAAAATAAATCAATAACTCGCAAAGTTATCGCAAGATGAAATATAAAAAAAAGCTCTCGCTTTTAAATTATATAGAAACTCCCAATATAATTCCTAAAGATAATGACTTTAATTTGAGTGCATTTTTCCTAGCACTTTGGATACATATCCCTTTTCACCTATCTCATGACAAGTGCTTTTAGACAATTGACACCTATTTAACGTAGGGAGGGTACACCACACATTACAACTATAACAACAGCAGGTAAAATTTCTTAAGGATTGAACCGGGTCAATTTCCTAATAATGAGGAATAGCAACTAGAATATTAAAAAAAACCGGTTGTTCAAAAATGTCCGTTATCGGTATCTTCGAATATTCCAATTTTGGAAAAACCGGTTTTCGGTTAAACCGAGGGGTAAAAACCGGGTAATAACCGGTTTCAGGTTTTATGATGAAATGGAATTCTTCAAATTTGGTAACATTCGTTTATTTTTAATTAAGTCTTCATGATATTTGAGATTGATTTTATTATCAGCCCGATTCTGAATACTCCCCGGGAGATAATTCCCGGGGAATTCATTTTTCCCGGGAATAAAATCCTCCTATTCTAAACAGACGGGGAATAGAATAATAAGGGAGAGAGAATTGCGAATTTTCGAAGTCAGCTGTTTTGCTTTATGACGTTTGGTTTTGGTTGTTAAATGCAAATCATTTTAAGCAAATAAATATTAATTAATAATAAAAAAAAGTGCAAATGTACTCCACAGCCTTTAGAATGACAGCAGAAGAACGACCGGGAACTTTATAAGTAAATAAGGGAACACACATAGGTATTTACTTGGCTTAACTCTAGTTCAGGGGGATTTCTTGGAATGGAATCAAAATTTTATCATCAATATAGATTTTTAAGCTGAGCTGAAATATATATTTTATTTTGTACGATCGGCCCATCTTCTTGAGATATGGGCTTGCGAAGCTTGAGTGTATAGTCGGCTATATCTCTGACACTACATTTCTGACCTTGTTGAAATTTATGTCGTTAGAAAGGTAAAATACGGTTAAAAATATTTTACTTTTTATTAACCCATTGTGGAATAGTTTAACCAAAAATGATTTTATAACCTCACTTTTTTCTTTAAAACTATTATTTTCAAAAATAGACCGTTGTATTGCTAAATTTTTTCTAAAATTTCAGGCTTTCTTTCAAGGTATAATACGGCTCAGTAGCCCTTGAAAGACCGGGGATATAAAAAGTTAAAATTTTGTTATCAAACTTTCAACATAATATGAGGACCTGTTTCCATTAAAATATCAAAAATTATTTTAAAATTTTACTGATTTTACCACACATCGACTTAAGGTACAGAGGGAATATGTACCCCCCTGCCTGAGCCAAGGTGAAATATAAATTTAACGATTTTCAAAAATTTATTTTCATTTCGACGTTACGGAAAAGAGATTAAAAAAAGGGCGCTGGTCCATATTTTCCGAAATATAGACCTCCAAAGCTTGAATATATAATCGGGTATAAGTCAGCCATTTATTATCCGATCTAGTTGGAATCAGTACCATTACAAAGGCCTTTTTAAACCCTATAAATCTCTGTATAAACATTTTTATTTATATTAACTAATTGGGGAGCAAATTAAAAGAAAAACTTTTTTTAACCTCACTTTTTTGATATACATTTTTTTTCAAAAAATGCCCTATTATATTTCTTTTTTGGTAGGATCCGATGGTAGACAATATCTTAACTTTTTTATGGTATAATATTCACCTATAACCCTTTAAAGACCGGAGATGTTAAAGTTCCAATTAAAGTTCATAGTATGTTTGTGTTATAAAGCTTTCTGCGTGGCTTAGGGATCTTCTCATCTGATGCGAGTCCAACACCCACTTAGTGGCTTTCGCGCGATTTTTTATAAATAATTTTTTAATTTTGGTCAACTTAAATGTCCCCGGTCTATGAAGGGTTATTGGTGAGAATTATACATTAAAAAAGGCAAAAGTTTTGTCTATTATCGGAGTCTACCAAAAAACTAAAATTTTTAAAAAACTACCAAATTTAAAATAATACATTTTTATTAAAAAAGGGAGGTTAACAAATATTGTTTTTTTAATTAACCCCCAATGGATTAATAAAAATAAATATCTGCATACACAGATTTATAGAATTTAGAAAGACCTTTGTAATGATACTCATTTCTACTAACTTTGATAACCTCTTTTAAAACTTTTGAACTCAGTGGTGACATTTTGGTGTAGATCTGAGAGTTGGTGCTAAACTAAATTTATTCCGAAGAATAATGCCATAATATTGATGAAAAAAAAAGTAATTATTTAATTTTTTGTAGAAAATATTAAATATTTACATTTTTGCGCTAGCAATTTGTTGGCGAAATTACTCCAAAAAGTTGTTTTCACATTCCCTCTCACATTTAGAGTACCTACTTTTTTCCCGGGGAAAAATTTCCCTTTTTCGAAGTTCGTTTAGAATAAGGGAAAAGGGAATAGGGAAAAACTCCCAGGGAGATTTTATTAAGAATAGGGGAATAGGGAAAAAACTCCCCGGGAATTGCTATTGAGAATTGGGCTGTATAAAAATCTATAATAATTTTATACAATGCGATAATAAGGTAATATTTTAAACGACTTCTTTATTTATTTTAATGAGAGCTGAAATTTCAAATACAGTTTTGCTGAAAGAAAACGTTGGGCTAGTTGCATAGATGATAATATACAGTTTATTCAACGCTGGTTAGTTTAGCTTGGGCTGGAATTGCTATAGACACACTCCAATGATATCTTATCCCGATTTTCTAGGATGTGGCTGAAGAAGAGACATACATTAGTCCTTGGCGAACCAAATATTCTTCAGAATTAATGTGCTGAGATTCCAAGTTTAGACGAGAGTCTGCCTATTAAACAATGCCCAGTGATCACAGCTACCGGCATAGAAATATTTTGGCTAGGAATTGATACCAAGTTTAGTGTACGATTCAGGTCATAACGTGGCCATACTTGTCTGCTGATCCAACAATTTGTGCGGCAGTACAATCTATCATTCGCATGTCTGTGAGCTTCGGTTTTAAGCCTGAGCTAGCATGCAGAAAGGGGCATACCCACATACTCCATATCTAGTAGAACAAGACAGGTAGTACCTAAACTCACCAGCTCCACTGCTTAATAGTTCCTTGGCATGTCTCTATGCCCCGGCACCCATATAAGGTGAATATGGAACTGCATAGAGCAGATACAAGGCTGTTCTTGAGGTCAGGAATACACGTGCTCAGAATAGTTTTAGTTTTAGATTTCGACCCAGACAAAGGGCACCTTAGATTGCCATGAATTCACCTTCAAAGTCATTACAATCCCTACTTTGCAATCTAGTTTGGAGCCAACAGTATAGAAGACTAAAAAGCTTCTAGAATCTCAAAGATAGAAGTGAGTGTCATAATCGACTCCTATTATGCATTCCCGCAGATTCCTTAGAATTGTCCCATGCCCATATGAGCTGGTGATCCAACGCAAAGAATGTCTAGGCAGATTACCGACGCTTTAGACATTTTCCTCGGAAAGGGTTGTGCGAAGGCCACCCGTGATATCCACCATTGCTATTCTCTGGTCAGTATGGGCAACCAAACTACAATACCATAAAGCAATATCGCACAGATAACAGATGCATATAACCAGTAGACTATTTTCGAGGTTAGGCCCCGTCGTCCTCCGATGGTAATTTTCACGATACTATTCATAGTGTTTGACTTGAAAATAAGCTTTCTGTCCAGAATCACATCTAGATGTCTCTACCACATTAATACAGTGGCTGAATAAATGGAAACTTCAGCTTCCCGGTAAAGAGTACGAGCTCGGTTTTCTGTGATTAAGTTCTGGAATGCATCTCTGCTTATGGAAGGCTATTTACCTTGCACATCAATTTCCAGGTCGTCAGTGAATAACTGTCAGACTGTGAAACCTGATCCCTCCAACTATAGCAAAATACTATCCAGAGAAGTGGAGATAGGACTTCCGCTTCGTGTGTCCCTTTATTCACACTTCGAGTTAAAATCGTGTGACATAGGAACGAGGTTATTCCCCTTCGCGTAGGCAATCTATATATCAAATTAATGATTCCCTGATTTTATTGATCACGTAAAGACGTTGTGAAAGTCACCTCCTATATCGACAAATGCGGCAAGAGTGTATTCCTTCAGGTAAATAGATTATTCTATGAAACTCACTAAAGCGGGCAGAGCTGTTTCCGTACATTTACTTTATTATAAAGGTGCTGGAATGCGGACAGTTGAGAAGTACCTACTCCTATATGATCGTTCACAGATATGAGTCAGTATTCAGAAGAAATATGAGAGTCTGATTGATCTAACGACTTTTGGACAAATATGCGATGGTTTCTCAGCTTTCGGAATTTGGATTCTCTCCAAACGGAAAAATATAACGAAAATATAGGATACAGCTCATATAAAGTTTCAGACGGCAGGCAATTTGTAGGGCTTAAAACTTCCCATTGCCTAGTGTAGTGATTATTTCGTCACGATGTTTCCCGCAACCTGCGAGATGACGTGGTAGTTCGGTGAATCCGACCTTATGTCTTCGGGCCAGTTTCTTGTAATGTGTACGTTAAGCAGAGAACTACTCTTTGAAGATCTTAACTGTTTCTTATTTTATTTATGCCTAAATTTGTACACATTCCAGTCTTACTCCGGTACTTCATCAAATTGTGTGGTGCACAATTTAAAAATTTAAACTTCTCTCTGACGACCGTGATCCATTATCTGCATAGGGCAAATAGGCTGACGCTATCTTCCATGACCGTTTTGCAATTTTATTAGGATTGTGAATACTGTTTATTGTTTTATGAATTTCTGCTAACATACTACTTGTATTGTCATTAGTTCCGGAACTTACATCTAAATCGGAGTTAGCAGATATACCTATCGGGAAACAGGCGGCGAAATTCGAATTTTGAAATTAATGACCGATTTTGTTAGTTTTAGTTAACGTATGAAAAATTCATACAACAAGCTTACAAGGTCAGGTTGGTTTTTGTTGGAATAATAGACAATTCAGTTAAGCACACTCACTGGCATTACTAGTGTCGAACTCCGTGACAAGTTCATCATCAGATGCCTCACAACTGTGCCCGAATTTATACCATCGGTGGATCATCAATCGTATATATACATACAAGCTGAATTATGCAATTTACATATGCGAATTAGTATCGTACGAAGATCCCTAAGTATCAGCACACACTGAAAGGTATATAATCCAACACAAGAACAGACGGCTTTTTCCACCATGTTCTTCTTTTCCTCTTGCACACTCACACTAATTCGTTGGCAATAATAATTCTGATGGGTTTAGTAACCATGTGAGCAATTGAACAGGCTTTATGTTTGTAGTTCTGTGCGTAGATAAAGGAAATAGTAGATAAAGCTCGACCATTGTTAACTATTTCCAATAGGTGCTGTCCTGTAGTACTGTTACCTTCACTGAAGTTTTCAAATAATTCTCATCAAGAGGAGAAAATCACTAAGCCCACCCAAGAACTGCTATCGCCCAAAAACTACAAATTTTGTGGTAGCAGATGCCAAACCGGTTAGAGAGTCTGAGGGCTCGCAACCAGGAATGGTTGCTGAACCAGAGGAAGAGCCAATTCATGGGGACATAGTACAATCCCAGTGGCTACCACAAAGTGGCTCAGAATTGATTTCCATAACTTTTGATCTACTAAATTTGTGATTTCTTTTAAATCAAAAAAAAAAAAAAAGTTTTTTTGCCCGATTTTCCGTCTTAGCATCTAGTATAGAACTGAAAGGTGTTTGCCAGATCAAAAGTTATTGTATTTTGGCTGATATTAATGTATTCTGAACCACTGTGCGACTGTCGCTTTCTTTAAAAACCTTGAAAAGTATCTCATAATTTATTGTTATGCAGTTAGAGTGTACTAGAGTGTAGAGAGTTGGGGACTGTATTTTTAATTCCACACTGGCTGTTAGCTCTGTTCGGAAACCTAATAAGGAAGGTTGTATATGGATAGTTATAATATGGAGGGTTGGAAAGTTTGAGGACGCTGAATGACTTCGGCGACTAGTCATGCTTGTCAGTACCACCGAATCACTTCCCATCCTCATAAAACTGAAGGCGTCATTTCGTATGGGCTCGGTCAAATTCATCTTAGGGTGTATACAAGTGACTAGGTAGCCAAATCTGACACCAAACGTACACCGGCGTAGAGTGGAGTGGAAGACAGGAACGGGGATGAGACTAACTTTTTGAATACTTCGGGGGAAGCTTCTTCACTGTCCGAATCAAAGCTAATTGACAAACCCGCATGTACTCACCTGTAAGACACCAATAATGTCAAAACACAATAGTAGAGGGAATCGGAGCTGCATATGCTAAGGAAACTACAGGTGTGGCTACTCCAGTGGATACAGCGGAGAATGATACTTCATTGAGCAAATCTCGGACAGGCAGGACGGGAGAGACGCATACCAGGTTATAGAAGGCATTTAGGCTTCTGCACTTATGGCTTTTAACTAGATGCTAAATTAGGGGTTGGAGTCTATTCTGAATAGCTGGGGTTGGACCTTACACAGAGGCTACCAGACCATTGTAGTGTCCTTCAGGGAAAAGTCACGGGAATTGGGAAAGTTGCCCTTTGGACGAAACGACATCGCCGCCCTGCTGTTTTAACATCTACTGTGACAGTAAGGCTGCTATAAAATCTCTGCAATCTATATTCAAGCACTCCCTACAACTGCCGCCACTCTCTGAAGGAGATGGCTAATCAGTTCGATACTTATTGTGGGTGCCGGGGATCAGGAAAATTCCAGAGAACGATAGAGTAGATGAGCGAGCAAGATTAGGGACTCCTTACCTGTTCCATTGGATACAGAACACGTGGGTATGCCTTTCTGCATGCAAGTTCGTGCTCTCGGACATGCGAATGATAAGTGGTCTGGTGGCGTAAACTGCAGGATAACCAGACAAGTATGATCAGGGTATGATCAGAATTGTACGATAAATTTGATATATATTCTCTATACTTGAAGCCGTGATCACTGGACAGTGTTTAATAGACAAAGCTGTGGGGATGAAGAGGAGATCGAGAGCGTCGTATATCTCATATGATACTGCCCGGGTACTTTTGTTCCTGATGGTAAGCACTCCCATCAGTCAAAGAAATGAAACGATATAACGAAATCCGAAAAATAGGCTGGGTCATAAAACGTCTTTCAACAACAACATGCTTCCACTTCCAAGGGGTGAGTTACTTATGGAACGGGGTGAGTTACTTATGAAACGGGGTGAGTTACTTGTGGAATGTATCATGAGTAGTAACCTTTTGATTTGTAGTAGTGGGTACGAACCTACCCTCATCACTAGAAATAAACAAGAGGTGATTGATGTTACTCTTGTCGATAAATTATCTGATTGGAAAGTTTTAGACGTTCATAGCATTTCTCACCATCGATATATTAGTTTTTGTGTAATTGAAAAGCCTCATAGTCCTGTCATTCTACGCAACGTTAGGAATGCAAACTGGGAAAAGCTTAGATACGTCAAAAGAAGTGGGAAACAGCGCTCGCCATGGTGATCACATCTAACTAGACTTTGAAATTGCCGTAGAAAGCTCTTTAATAGGGAAAAGTCCACAAGGGAACAACAGTAGTATATAAAGAATGACTCAAACAGTGCAAACAAGACTTGTGCAAAGTTAAAAATAGATGGGTTTCTGCAGAAATATGGCCTGCATGCTTAGACACCTTGTACTATTGGGTACATTAGAAAGTGATGTTCTTGGACGACGTTAGTGTGGAACCACTGGTGTGCTCCTGGATACACATTACCCTGACAATTATAAGGATAAAATAGGCACTTCAGTTGGATATTCGGTTGAACTACATCCATCGGATGTTGCCAGTGAAATTGTAACCGAATCTAGAATTCTATTGATCACAGGCTACTGTCTACTCGATAGCACGCCTACAGCAAACGTTGGTCTTTCGAGTCCGCCCTATATGATCTGGTCAGCTTAATAGAAGGTTTTCTTACTGTTAAATAATACTCTATGGTAGCATTCTTAGACATAGAAGGAACCTCGCCTCTCCTATGGAATTTCTCCACGAAAATTATTCAGCTTTTCTGGAGAAGATGGGTGTTAAGGTTATTGCCTACGCAGATGGCGTGACAATAACGGTTAAGCAGAAGTTTCCAAGTAGTTTTAGGGACATCCTGCAACAATCCCTTCATACCACCGCAAGATGGGCTTCAATTAATGGTCTTGGATGAACTCCGCCAAGACAGAACTTGTTTATTTCAGCATGAGGTATAAAATACCAACTATTGTACCAGTCTCTTTAGAGGCGGAAAATACTTTGGTATTTTATTCTACAGGAAGTTAAACTTAATTTTAGTCAATTGGTTGTATACGGTAGTAGTTAGACCGATAAATCTGTATGGCTTTATGGTCTAATGCGTGTTACTGAATAAAAATCAGCGAATGGCTGGTATGTGTATCACTGGTGCGTTGAGCACGACACTGACTGAGTCAATAATTGTCATACTATCTACATTTGATACCACTAGACATTGTAACTAGACAGCATGCAACGGCTACTGCTATTAGACTTTGGGAACTGACACTCTGGCCAAAAAATTGTTTTGGCCGGTTACTCTTTGGCCGAACCGCTCTTTGACAAGAAGTGTCAAAATTGTATACCTGATAGATCAGAATGGAATGGTAGCGTCCCTGGATATAAGATATACGTGAACTTCTATGCAGATGGTTCAAAACTTGTCGATAAAGTAGGCTTTGGTGACTTTTCTAAAGACTGGGTTATGCATTGGGAAAAGATTGTTACTGTAGTGAATACCAAGCAGAAATATTAGCTATTAGAGACGTAGCCGTATGGTTGAGAAGTACTGTTCTGACTAAAGCCGGATGCAATATTTTCTCTGATAGTCCGTCTGCCATTAATTCCCTGGAAACTGTCTTCCTGAATTTGAGAACTTATTGAGATGGCTGAACAGTTAAATATTCCCGGTATTTGGGTGCAGGGCCACTGACATATCAGTGAACTGCAAATCAAAAGAACTGTCTAGACTGGCGACTAACTTACATACTCCAGGACAGCATGTGGATATGCCTCGAGCAACTTGCAAGCTCTTCTTGAGAAATTGTGCTCTTATTGCAACCTACGTGTGTGTACACTCCATGCTGATTGAATACCCTGGCATAAGAAATTTATTATGTTTTCATCGTAATTTAAAAATATTGCTTTGAAATCCCGTCAGATTGAAAAATTCTTGATTATGTACACTCCGGTTCACTTATTTAAAGGCACTAAAAATTCCACATTCAGCAGCCTGCATCTTTTGCAATTTGTAACCGATTGCAGAATTTTAAAATGGAAATAAAAGCTAGACATCTTGAGATCATGACAATAGTGGTTCATGACAATAGTGGTTTATTAACTAAAGAACTTTTTTGGAGCAATTTATAAAAAAGTCGAAAAATTTGCTATTTTTTTTGGTTCACTTTTTGGTTTACTTTTTTCTAAAATGTATTTTACTTTATTTAGGAACTATTAATAATGGGTACAACCCCTTTTGTTTTTAATAACTTCAAATATACGGGTTTTCATTCAGAGATAAAGATAATTTATGTAATCCAACGAAATTTGATTCCAAGCATGATTAATGGCCTGAATAAGTGACTGCTTGTCCTGAAATTGTCTACCTCCTTCATAGACCTTACGAGATAACCAACCCTAGACATTTTCGATAATATTTAGATCTGGCGAACAGGGTGGCCAGTCTAGAATATTAACATTTTGGCTTGCAATGAACTCCTTTACTACTCTGGTGTTCTGTATAGGGGCATTATCCTGTTGCAATATCCAAGACATGGGACCAAATAGTTCGCTGAACTTCGGAAAAGCCGATTCCAATAACGTTTTATAGCTTGCACCAGTCATTTTTGAACTTCGAAATTCAAGATCGATGGTGCCATAGTACGTAATAGCACCCCATACCATAACGCCACCCTCTCGGCTGTGATGTCGGTTCAAAAAACGCTTTTCTTTGCGCATATAATGGAAACAGGCCCATCCAAATTAAACTTCTTCTCATCCGTAAATACAACGATTCTCCAGTCATTTACATGACGTCTTGGCTGCACATCCCATACCATGTAGTCTCTTGCGAATAGGAGCCGCTTTTCCTTACGAGAAGCATTAAGTGGCAGCTTTTTTTGTAATTTCGGGTATTTAAGATACGCACAGCTCTTAATTACTCTGCGTACTGATGACTTGCTCGCTTCCACTTCAGCTCTTATTTTTGACAAGGATAAGGCAGAATTAGAAGCAATTCTGATGATTTTTCTTTTCGCATTCGTAGATAAAGACAATGAAACCCTTCCTTTAAAATTTTTTCCATACCCCTCGGAGTCTTTGATGTAATTGTCGACAACTTTTGGACTCCGTCCAATTTTTTAGCTATTGCGCGGCTGGAATATACTTCAGAACGGTAAACATCGATTTTAGTTTTTTCCGATAGATATAAAATTTTTTGTTTTGCCATTTTGACTCGTAATATGATTAAGATGTAATAAATTGTAATAAACAAACGATCCCTACAAAAAATCATCGCTTACTTTAAAAATAATAAAGTGCCTTTATTCAAGTGAACCAAAAAAATAGCACATTTTGGGACTTTTTTTAATAAATTGGTCAAAACAAGTTATTTAGCTAAGAAACCACTATTGATATTATTTTTTTTATATCTCAAGATGTCTAGCTTCCATTTCCAGGCTGCTGAATATGGAATTTTTAGTGCCTTTAACTAAGTGTACCGGAGTGTATATACACCATAAATAATGGCCGGTTAACATAGCACTGTTAACTATGTGACAGACTTCTGTCAATCGCTCTGCTGGCAGAAGTTATATTCGAATTTATCTTCACACACAGTTCATCTCTCAACCGCCATGTGGAATTGGAGAGGGTAAAAGTTTTTGCGTGTTAGAGGGATTATGGAAGGATAATAGTTTTAAGGTTGTTGAACATCGTAAACGTAACGACGACAGTGACATGGATAGCTGTGCAGAGGACTATCGGCATCTTATGGAAAGGGTAGCAGACCCTTCCTGTGCAGAGCAGACCATATTTGTATTACGTTCGCCGACAAAAGCGTTAGAGAGAACGCTGTGCCAATTATTCTTTGGTTTTTTGTTTTGTTTGTTTTTATTTTGTAAGTTTTATACTTGTACATAATTCCTGTAACGTCCACATATGCAAATGTATGTAAACTGTTTACATGCTGTTTTAAATTCTTTCATAACTCCGGAAGATGATGCTCAAAGAGGCTCGAAGTATGGCGTAAAATAAATGGACAATTTTAAGTTCAAATCATAAAGGTGGAAAATCATCATTAGATAATAACACTGCAAGTAAAATTTGAAGTTTTGAAATGACACACAAACACCGAGACACCCCAACTAATTTTTGGGTCATAGAATCCAGTGGTATACTCCGTTTTAAAATGTTAGCTCAAAATAACGAGATATTTCGATTTTAAATTTGTAGCAGATTTAAGGTGATTTTTGATTTTATTTGAGGGAAAAACCTGCAAAAGCTCTTGTTAATTCAATTTATATATTTTTTTTCGACAAAATGTATCCGTTGAAATAATAGACATCTATTTGGAAGCAGAATTAAGTTACCTCTTACAATTTGGGGCCATAATAATTATAATAATTTTGGGATTCAGGATTTTGGGATTCGGTATTTTGGGATTGGCATCCCTATTACAAACAGATGCTACAACACATATATCAAAGTGTTCACTTTGACAGATTAGCCCCTACCCGCCGCTATAGATGTTAACACATCAAAAATATAAACATTTTATTGATCATTTTGAAAAAATAGAAAAATGAGTGACGAAAAATGCAGATCACACTGCGAAAAATTAAATATGTTTTGTTTTGTGTGTGGAAAATTTACACCGCAAAATCATCGACGACATTTGGTTGAAGATGTCCTCAAAGCTTACAATTAGTATTTTTTGGCTACCCCCGCTGAAGAAATGCGAAATGTTGATCATGCACCTGAATTTACGAGTATCACATGTTTTAGTGCATTAAACAAATGGTGGAAATTACGGCGATATTCGATGCCATTTGGACTTCCAATGATATGGAGCAATCCAGGGGAACATTATACAGAAAATTGCTTCGCGTGCAAGAACGATGTAAATGGTCTCAATCGAAACAGTAAGTTCACTTAGATAGACTATATATGGAATACACAATAATTTATTCTTATAGAACGATCCGGTTTTATATACAAAGATGTGCCAAGTGCTCACGTACCAGTTCCACACAGTGATGAATTGCCTGTCCCAGTACATCCATCGACATACCAATATGATACTGCGTCCTGTGAAGTACAATCACAAACTTCAGCAACATCATGACATCATGCTGATTCTGATTACCTTCAGCCAGTTATACAATATCCATAATTAATTTCGCAGGAACATTTAGATAGAATCGTTCGAAATCTGAAGCTATCTCAAAATAATGCAATGACTTTGACTTCGGAACTAAGAAGCGTCAACGTGTCGGCACCAGGTGTAAAAGTTACATCTTACAAATACCGACAAGAACTGTATATGGGCATTACCATTTTGACGTTACGTGAAAAATATTTGAAAAAAATATGAAAGAGTTATATTTTTAAAAATAGTTTTTTATATTTGCGTAGTAATTAAGTAACACTTTATTCATTAAAGAAATTGAGAACAATCGACACAGAGGATTCAAAAATAGAAGCAACAATATGAGCTGGCGTGACGTTACAAAACACAGAAGTGGGTGTTTGACTTGGATTACAAAATGGCAAAACTTTGCGAATTTGGCAAGACTTTTTTTATGAAACTTTTTTTAGTAGCATTTAAATCAATTAAGTTTATCTTCCAAGTTATAAAATTTAAAAATGTTATCTTAGTATCTGACGTGACGTTACATGACGTTACGTTACTTAAATTTCCACTGAAAAATTTGTAGTTAAAATTGTTGTTAAAGAATGTCTTAACGCAAATAAAACAGGAATTTTAGATTTTATATGTATATTTTAACTTTTATGATATATTTCGCTTATTGAAAAGAAATTTTAAGCGAAAAATGTTTTTTTTTTGTAAAATAATGATTAGGAGAACAAGATGAGATAGTAGATAGTTATAAAAAATTATATAAAGGTCTTAAATTATTGTTCTAGTTGAAAATGTAGTTTGAGCTGCTTTTATTTGCACGTCTTCCACTTTCGAAGATTCGAATTGCATAATTACTCTTAGAAATGTAAATTGTAAAACATGAACCTGTATTTTGTAGCCCGATAACACACCATCGCAACTAAGGAAAGCTAGGAAATCTTCTATTTAATTAATTTTGAATACTTCTCTTTAATAATACATGTAAAAAAAATCCAATGAGTGTTCGAACTCACGGGCGATGTGTTAACACCTTTTTGCTACACGGTACCTGTTCGATTTCTATGAACACATTCGTAAATGTTACATTGGAAAATAAAAAACAGCGTTCAATCATATGATGACGTTACAGTTAAATAATAGTAATACTTACAATTATTTAAAGACCCAGTGCAAGCACATGTGTCATTATTTTCTTGCTCAATACTTTTTGTTTTATTCCCACAGAAGTCAAAGAATGCAAAGCAACAGACACTTGTATATACATACATACATTGTTATATTAGCGTATATACGCTACACAACCCAGCTAGCATTTTCAATCGTGTACGACTCTTTCACGATCGGAGCCGACGATTAAAGTAATCGTGCGCGATGTCGTATTCCAATCGCGCACGTTCAGAGCAACTGAAGTAACTGTGTCAAGACGGCGACTCTTACTTTCCAATCGTCGACGATGAGCAAAATCTTTTTCTTTTTCTGCTGAGCAGATATTGGAAAACCCGTTAGAATTTCAGAGAGACATAATTAAATTCTCCTTGCAAAACACGAGTTCGGTGGAGTATGCGGGAAGAAGTAAGACAACAATAAGAAAACTACATGTAAGACTGTGACACAAAGTAAACACAAAAACAAATCGTGAGCACAAAGTCTTAAAAGCAGAGAAAAATATAATTCTGCTCCGACAATCGTGGTGACGATTGGAAATCCAGTCGCGAAACAATCGTGATCGTGAAACAAACATTCAAATGCTAGCTGGGTGCTGTGTTGTGGAGTGTTTGTGTCGGGTGTAGGGGGGGGGGTGGGGTACCTACAATAAAAACAACCAACCTTTGTCCGAAGTAGCTAACGTATACGTGTGTCACATAACCACATGTTTGCCATATCAACAGCAATGACACAGCCAAACACACAACATCACACATACTTTGTACGAAGTAGCTGACGTATTACCCAGCGGACCAAAACTTCGTATACGATATCGCATACGAGAGTTACGCGAAACTTATGCGGGTAAAACTCTCGAAAACAGATCCGAAAACGATCGGAAAATGAATCATCAGTCGCTCAGTTTGTGGCAGTAAAAGTTTCGTTTACGATGTCTTGCAAGAGATTCGTTTGCGAGACTTTTGGAATATCTTTTCCGAGAACAACACGAAAAATAAAACAAAATTCAATTGCCAAAACTTTGTTGTTGTGTCGTGTGCTGCACGTGTGTGCCTCTGTTTGGCGCACGACACAACGACAACAATGTTTCTCTCTCTTTTTTCGTCCGTTTAGCACCCGTTTTTAAACCAGTTTGCGAACATTTGGGCGAGTTTAATTTCTCCCCCGGTTTTGGTCCGGTAAATACTCGTTTCTGAGCCCGTTTGCGAGCATTTAGCGTAACACTCGCTAAGGCTCGGTTTTTTGCCCGCTGGGTAGTATGTCACCATAACGTCGACTGCGATGGTTTTAGCAGCAGCATAAAATCTGGTTTTAGCAGATTTTGACTTTGATAGATTTAGTCCCTATACGCCGCTATAGATGTTAACACATCAAAAACTGGTGGATAACTTTTAATTTTTCGGTCAGGGTGGACCTTTCTGTGGAAATGCCCATATGCCTTATTTCATGCTTTCCGAGGACGCAGCTTATGCATATTGTCAAGATATTCCCGGTTTAATGAACGAAATGGGAAACTGCAACTATAATCCATCTTCATGGCGTCTTTTCATAGACTCTTCAACCAGAAGCTTAAAAGTAGTCTTGCTATTTGAAAACAGCAGCGTTAAACCAGTGCCATTGATGTATGATCTTGGAATGCATAAGTCGTATGATACCATGAAGTTAATTCTGGAACGCATCAGTTATGACGAACATAATTGGCGCGTAAATTGTGATTTTAAGGTTCTTTCACTATTAGCTGGAATGCAAACTGGATATACAAAGTACATGTGTATTTTTTGTAAATGGGACAGCCGTGCAAAATGCAACCAGTACGAAAAGCGAGATTGGCCAAAACGCAATTCGCAAGTTGTTGGCGAATTTAATGTAATTCGTCCACCATTGATCCCCCTTCAGAAAATAATGCTTCTGGATCTTCATATCAAGCTGGGCGTTGTAAATAATTTTTTAAAGCGTTTGGTTCGCGTTAACGAAAATGCATTACCATACTTGAAGAACAACGCTTTTCCAAAATTATCAATTGAAAAATTAAAAGAGGGTAATTTTGTGTAGCTAAAAGTGTGCGACTGCAATATATTTTATGTAATTTTTTTTAACAGGTGTAGTTAATAGTCCAGATATACGGAAACTTTTAAGGGATACGAGTTTTTTTGAAATGTTAGATGAAACTCAATTCGTGCGGTAATTGAAAACGTTCGTTCCAAAAATCGCTCACCAGAGTACCGTGATAATATTGACAACATCATGAAGTCTTTCGAGAAACTTGGCGTTAATATGTCGTTGAAAATCCACATGTACATACATGTACATTTCGATGTTTACGAACGACAATTGTCCACAGAAACAGACGAAACTGGCGAAAGATTTCAACCAACCATAATGGCATTCGAAGACCGTTTCGCTGGAAAAATAATAGACTCAATGCTTGCTGATTTCTGCTGGTCGATTGCAAACAAAGAGTAAAAATTGAATAAATCCAAAAAAATTTATAAAATCATCAAAATAAGAGCAAATATAGTTCCATGTCCGCTTGAAAATGGACGTCCATTATTTCTAGATATAAATTTTGACAAATAAATAATAAACAAATTGATTTTAAACAAGTTTTTAAAGTTTTTTCAGTCATATATAAAGTTCTCCACGATCTTCAATTGAAATTATTCTTATTCTTTAAACGAGCTTAAGATATTTTATTTGTTTTGCTTATTTATCTCTAATATTTCGTCTCCACATTGGGCGACTTCTTCAGGGAACAAATATTATGTTTATTATTAATTATTATTAATTATTATTAAAACATAATATTTGTTCCCTGAAGAAGTCGCCCAATGTGGGGACGAAATATTGGAGATAAATAAGCAAAACAAATAAAATATCTTAAGCTCGTTTAAAGAATAAGAATAGTTTTTTCATTCAAATAAAATCAAAAATCGCCTTAAATCTACTACAAATTTAAAATCGAAATATCTCGTGATTTCGAGCTAACTTTTCAAAACGGGGTACACCACTGGATTCTACGATCCAAAATTAGGTTGACGTGTCTCGGCGTTTTGGTGTGTCATATTCACTACTTACAGTGGTGGGTGTAATGGTTCTTCGTGGATGATACACGGATTTTCGGTTCTACAGAAGCGATTATTTTGTTTATTCACATAACCGCTAAGATGGAAATGAGCCTCATCGCTCCCGATAATTTTCGATGAGATTCCGGATGGCTTGAGCGTAGGTTACACGCGTTTTGCCGTCAACAGCTTACGGCTGATGCACTGTCTTCCCTTTGTAAGGGAACATCTTCAAATCTTTGGGACGATCTCGTGTTGTCTCCGTCTCCTCAAGGCGAGTGGCCAAACGCCGCAGTGTTTGTTCAGTTGCTGTCGGACGGCCAGGAAATCTGCGACGAAATTCACGCTGCGCCAACACAACCGAGGAATTGTTGCGTAATCAAACGGAAACAATTATTCCGCGTTCTTGCGGAGTAAACCGATTCATGGCTTGTCGATTTGTATTCTGCGGTTGTTTACTTCACAAATGTCAAAACCGAATTGACATTTGGCGCCATTTGCAAAAGTTATAGGGTTTTCCAATAGGGTGATTACTTTTGGCCCACCTTGTATAATATACAAATTAATATATAATGTAAGTGAACAACTTCAGTGGATTAGAGGTAGAAAATATAGGTCATTACCTATTTTAATTTCAAATATCAGAACGAATTCATTTCGAATTGGAAAAATTTATAAAAGTGGTCTCGAATCCATTTTGTTTGGAAAAAATTAACCAGAATCGGATTCGAATACGAAGTCCGTTGCGAGTACAACACGGATCCGAAAAAGTAGAAAAAGCGATTCGCTTGAAGTCCGTTTCGGACAAAATTTACGAAGAAGCAAGTCCGTCTCGAATTCGAAACGGATTCATATGACACACTGGGCTATTGCAAGAAGAGCAGGATATGTGTATTATTGTAGAAAAACACACAAATAAAATTTGCATTCAGCGTAAACTTTGCCAACTTGCTACTTTTACCCCCGATTTGACAATTTAAGATTCCTCATTTGTCACTTTTATGTTAAAAAAGCAGCGCAAATAAAACAAAAGACGCGTATGAAAGAAATATATTAAATTGTATCTAAATTTCGTCTACATTTTAAACACAAAACAAAAATGTGTATGTAGCGTGGTTTTGTTGTAGGCTTACGTAGTCTAAGTCATCTCCAGTTCCTAGTAAGGACCGACAAAACCTTATGAAATCTATAAGTATACTTTCCCCGATTTGGGTAATAATACGGTCTTCTACGGGTGGAGCGCGGTAATTTGCTTATTTGGAAATGAAATAAAAAAATTATGAGCCTTAGAAAAATTCATTTTTTATTTTAATTATATTGAACAGTAAGGGAATTTTTAAATTACGTGGTTTTAAATAGTGTATCTGGCAAATGTCGACCTTCGCTATCCACACACTGCTGCATACGTTTTCTGAAGTTTTCATGAACTCTAACAAGCATGTCGACTGGTATTCTGCCAATTTCACCCTCAATATTGTTAGTTAGGTCTACCAAGGTGTTGGGATATACACCTTCGACTTCAGGTAATCCCAAAGGAAAAAATCGCATGGGGCTAAGTCTGGTGAGCGTGCCGGTCAGTTCACATCACCCTTCAAAGAGATAAGCCGTCCAGGAAACATTTGCCTTAAACAATTCATGGTAACCCTCGGTAAGCCGTCCAGGAAACATTTGCCTTAAACAATTCATGGTAACCCTCGCTGTGAGTGCAGTGGCACCATCCTGTTGGAACCATGTATCCTCTAATTGCATTGCCTCAAGAGCCCGTTGAAAAAATCCTGTATCATAGTTCGGAGTTCACAGTTACGGCAAGGCGGTTATTCTGAAAAATGTCAATGATGCCTACTCGTGATATGGCGCACCACACAGTCACACAGTCACAAAATGACCTCTCCCCACGTGTCCAATGCATGATGGCAACTGAAAGGCAGACGAATACAAATCTTCCGTCAGCCACTATAAGACACGCACACTCTCCACTCTCTTCAACCAATAGTGCCGCCACAGCCTGCAGTGCAAAAATGCAAATTACCGCGCTCAACCCTATATATTCAGTTTTAATCGTCGGTACTCGTGTGTTTAGGCCGATCGAGATCTAGGTATCTACGGAGTCAAGTTAATGGAAACAAAGGAACAGCCTTTGTTGGAACAAAGGACAGATTCTTTTTAGGAACAAAGAAACAAGGCTCATAGAGTTCTTAGAGAAGTATCCCGAGTTTTGGAGTGATAACCGTCCACCATTCTAACCACGAGTTGAACACTAAATGAGAATTGTGAAGTGGACATATAAAACTCTCCCCCTTGACACGCACAATTTACTGTGATGTGGTTTATTACTACGCATGTTTTTGTATTCCCAGCTAAATGCATTTTTCGAACACTTTGTATGGAGATCTTATAGATTTTAAGCGGCTCACTACACAAAATTGGCGAAATATTAGGTTTGCGGGAAATAAAAAACACGCTTACTACATGTCATTGGCAGGGATGACAAATGGGGCAAGATTGTACTATTTGCAGAGCCAGGATGATAACTGTGGAAGGAAGCACCTCTTATGGCATACATAGACTATTTGCATATACATACCTATTATATTATCGGGGGGTTTCTATGGCACAGCCGATCGAAAAGGTACCAGGGAAATGATGTAGAATGAGAGACCAAAGAACACAGAGATTATAGACCATGCAGCAAACTAAGTTTAAATAGTGTGTGATTGATACTAATGACAACTAAATTATGTTTTATGTTGTTTGCATCGAACGAAAATACGCATTCCCTTTTATTTCTGTCCGTAATATGTCCAACCAAAGAGTAAAAAAGCAACTCAAACTCGCTGAAATGACCCCTACTACCTCGTCTTCATCAAGAGATCGTGAAGAGAGGGATAGCGGCTCTTGTCTATTTCTCTATGGTTATATGTATTACTTCCATCTATGTGTTATGTTATCATTTATTTTCCTTTTGTATTTAGTCTATTTGCCCTTTTCCGATTACATGTTATACTGCCTATTCGTACCCCTATTATGGCCAGTTTTTAAGTGGGTAGTTAACTTTAAGATTACTTAATCGTAATTGAAAGTTAATTTGAGGTTAACTTTGCTTTTTCGTTTTCAGTGGTTAGTCACCATATTGTTAACGATTATGGCAACCCTTGTATTCTTATTGGAAAAGCAACTGGTTTGGGATAAATACCAAAACAACAAAGAGGAACAAACAAAATGGAATTATGTAAAATAAGAAATAGATGCATAAAATCGAAGTTATTTTAACAAAAATGTGTAAAAAACTATATAGGCGCAATCATTTAACGATCTAGACTCAACGTATGTGTACAAATACGCAAAACAGAAGCATATATTTTATACAATCTAACATTTCTCATTTTGATAGTCAGTAATTAGATTGTCAAAATCATATGGTTCTGACTAAAAGTTAACCAACCAACATTGTAGGTTAAATCATAGTTAAACAATGCCTGATACACAATTCGATGTTAAACCAGAATTTAACTAAGAAACGAAGATCACCACTGACCGAAAAACTGGCCATTAGTAGTTTCACACAATTGGTACAGATAAGATGTACCATTACCGTTCCGAGTGTAAAACACATGGTGGCCTGTGTGCGTTTACCAGCCGTGCGCATTATAACGGCGAATTTTAATTTGCTCGACGTGGAATCGAGCTCAATCCGCCATTTCCATTGAACCAAGAGTTAATTAAATGGTATAAATCCCGTATTCAGTTCTGGCTAACTTTCCCTAAGAAACTGTCATTTATCTCTAAACGGAAAATGATGTTGCAGATAGTACTTACCACCTACATATCTCTGAATTACCTTGCAAATATTTCACAACGATATGAACACAATTAAATCAGATATTCTAATGTTTCGGCCTGGGATAGAAATGTACATACCATGGAGATAATCATACTATAGAGAATATTTGACTCATCTGACGTTTCCTTTCACACTCTTCGGGGTGTGGTCGGTGTGATAGAGATACATATGTTTGACGAAAAGTGGCATACACCAGGTGGAATTACAATAACTTCTGACTTTAACTTTTTCATGTCGTTTTGGTGAAAAACTCTGAAATTTAATTGCGTCTTAAACTTTTTTATTGACTGTTATTGTTGGCATACATTTGTGTTGTATTCAACACAATAATTTTAACACACAAAACGGAATACCGTTCTTGTTATTTTGTTGGTTGTTTTGAACCATTTCCTCTATCTGGTGTTATTGAAGTACTTCTTTTCAACATCCAACGTTCATATCACACCAGGCCAAATGTCATAAATTTGATGAGAGAAATGTTAAGTCTATTATCCTTAGCGTGTCCTATATTTTTTTTTCTTAAATTATTACTTTCGAATTACATTTTGTGTCTTATCATTAATGTACTTTTACATGTTCAGTGAAGTACATTTTTTAGTACGAATAATGTTCCCAGCCAAAACGTAAAACATGTTGATAACGAAATTCTTGGCGACCACTTTGTTTTAAAACAAACGATAACGGCCATTCACATTTAAAATTGAAGTTTCGCTGATATGACCGTCGTTATCACGTTTGTCATGATTCTCATGTAGTGTAATTTTCTCCGACCGAAGTTCATTCATTCGCTGTCTGCATTTTCCATATTGTCTTGCACTAAATTACGTTTTAATTAAATTTAACACTCTCTTACATGTGCATGAGAAATGATTTTATTGTCAAGTGTTTTATTTACCATCGAATGTAATTGATATATGGACTACCTCTTGTCCCTCCAGTCATTGTCATACTCTAATAAACCGACTAAAATTATTCGAATTGGAAGTATGTTCTGTGGACTTTGAATTATCACTTTTGAATTAGTATTCTCGATTTGATCAAAACAAACATAAATAATTTGAACAGACGGTAACAGACTCGAGACTTCTCTTCCACTTGTGGTCTATTTGTGAAGTCACTCTTATATAAATTTATAGTTGGGAAACTTATTAGTGTTCTATACAAGGGTATATTTGAAGATGATAACACCTGACCCGCACAAATCTTATTCAGTTGTGGTAGTTTTGATTGAAACAAGATATCTTTTTTTGTGTGTTGTTCAGTAGTACAAGTAAGCGTTAAATATTCACGAGGGTTGAATTTTATGTTTCGGGATTAGAGAACAAAAACAAATAGTAATCATCGAAAATCACTTTATTGTTTTTCAAAATATTCCCCATGAAGATTTATACACTTATGCATGCGTTTGAACCAATTGTCGAAACACTTTTGCCACTCTGATTGAGGTATCTCCAAAACATGCATTCTGAATGCAGCAACCGCTTCTTCAGGTGTCGAAAAACGTTGACCTCTCAGTTTGTTTTTTTACGTACGGGAATAAAAAGAAGTCATTCGGTGCCGTGTCAGGACTATACTGCGGAGAACCCATCAAATCGATGTTTTGGGTGCTCAAAAATGAAGTTGTTTCAGCCGATGTGCGAGAGCTCGCATTGTCGTGGTGAAGAGTGATCCGTCTTCGGCGGTTGGTTTTCCTGATTTCACAAATGGTTGTGTACCACTCAGAATTCACTGTTCTGCGTTGTTCTAGTGGTACGGTTGCGACATGTCCGGTTTTTTCGAAAAAACAGGCGACCATTTGCTTGGAAGTGCCTTGGGCGCGAACAACTTTTGTTGGATTTGGCTCATCTTGAAACACCCATACAGTTGACTGCTGTTTACTTACGGGCTCATACGCGTAAATCCAGGACTCCTCACCTGTCACGATGTCATAGACGTGTTTCGAAGCACCGTGATCGTATTGTTGGAGCATTTATTTCGACCAATCGACACGAGCCTTTTTTGAGCGATTGACAAATTGTGTGGGATCCAACGCGAACAAATTTTTTTGACTGTCAAATGTTTATGCAATATTGAATGTATGCTGGTCCCACTAATGCCTAAGGTTGTCTCAATCTCACGGTAGGTTACATGACGATCTTGCAAAATCAGTTCGCGCACAGCATCAATGGTTTTCGAAACAACAGCTGATTTTGGACGACCTTCACGAAATTCGTCTTGGAGTAAACTACGACCACGATTGAATTCACCATACCATCGATAAACACTGGTCCTTGATGGAGCTTCATCGCCAAAAATTGAATTAAGTTCATCCATGCACTGTTGCTGAGTTAATCCACGTCGAAAGTTGTAAAAAATAATCGCACGAAAATGTTCACGATTTAATTCCATTTTTGGGCCGAGATGAATCTTTTAAGTTACTGTAAACAAGACAAATAGCGCCCGTATGTCAAAACGTTGTGAGTACGACAACCTCAAAAATGTCCAACTTTACGATAGAGCTGTCAGTTGCCAGATTGCAACACTAGGGTTGCCAAATCCCGAAACATAAATTTCAACCTCGTAATACAAATTTTACGAATTAACCTTAAACTTTATTTATAAAAATATTGGGTAAGGGGTAAATAGTTGTCGTAAATAGTCGAAGCACCGCGATCGTATTGTTGGAGCATTTCTTTCGTACAATCGACACGAGCCTTTTTTGAGCCATTGACAAATTGTGTGGGATCCAACGCGAACAAATGTTTTTGACAGTCAAATGTTTATGCAATATTGAGTGTATGCTGATCCCACTAATGCCTAAGGTTGTCTCAATCTCTCGATAGGTCACATGACGATCTTGCAAAATCAGTTCGCGCACAGCATCAATAGTTTTCGAAACAACAGCTGATTTTGGACGACCTTCACGAAATTCGTCTTGGAGTAAACTACGACCACGATTGAATTCACCATACCATCGATAAACACTGGTCCTTGATGGAGCTTCATCGCCAAAAATTGAATTAAGTTCATCCATGCACTGTTGCTGAGTTAATCCACGTCGAAAGTTGTAAAAAATAATCGCACGAAAATGTTCACGATTTAATTCAATTTTTGGGACGAGATGAATCTTTTAAGTTACTGTAAACAAGACAAATAGCGCTCGTATGTAAAAACGTTGTGAGTACGCACAACCTCAAAAATGTCCAACTTTACGATAGAGCTGTCAGTTGCCAGATTGCAACACTAGGGTTGCCAAATCCCGAAACATAAATTTCAACCTCGTAATACAAATTTTACGAATTAACCTTAAGCTTTATTTATAAAAATATTGGGTAAGGGGTAAATAGTTGGCGCCAAAATGTGCGAGATACATTTGTATAAACTGGGCGATCCATGCTCTTGGACGGTGCTTTCTCCGTTAAACTTATATCCAAGGTTCTTTGCAAATTACTATGATGGCAATATCTTTATTTATGGGAAATTTACCACTTCACAGTTACTCCAATTCACGATTTCGAAACGGACGTATTTGAAAGGGACACTGTCAACTTATAACAGTCATAACTCACCTCACCACGCACTCTGCCATAAATATCTGATACTCGCCAGAATGTTCTATTGCTATCGAGTTCGGCATCTAGAAACACCTAGAATTTCCTACAATGCTCTATAGTTACTGATTACATCAACCTTATTTAGCAGAGTCCACAATGAAAACATGTCCGTGAAGATAAATTCCGAATTTAACTAGCACAGACACAAACCACATTCATTTATAGAGTTCTGTTAGCGGGTTAACAGACATCTGTTAATGCGGCCAAAAAGATATATATATCAATAGAAACCATTTTAAGCGATCAGAGCATCATTATATATACACGAAAATATTTTCGCCCAATTTTTTGGGTGTCTGGAACCAAATTCAAATACTTCGATCCTTAGAGGGACTTTTTGCACATTCCGATTGCAGATTCTTCCAACGAGGTATGTGAGAATACATACAGAAAAGTTGTCAAGTCCTTATTCGAAAACCCTATATATACCATTTCGATAGGATACTAAACGTCAAAGATACGCCCGATTATCCATTCAAACTTTGTACAATTTAAGCTACAACTTTATGTACGAAATCTACACCAATAATTTCTCCTCAGAATGTGTCACAAAACGGTCAAAGTTCAAAATTAGTTTGTCGCCGCTAAACAATTGTCGGTTGAATATAAATGTAGGTTGAAGATTGTCATTGGACAGATAAGTGACACTGTATAAAACAGCGGTAGTTTTATCCACATCAATTTTCTGTTAACTAAATGGTCAAATGGGCTGGCCAGCTTATTTTTACCTCATAAAAAGATATACATTCTAGAACAATACTAGTTATACTAGAAATAGATATTAGATTTAAGCGACTTAATGTTTGAATATGAATTTCTAAGGACAATAAATATCGCACTAGTGATTATCGATCTCAGATCCACATCAATTATATAAAGGGTTTTTCGACAGACACGCTACAAAAGTAAATCGATAGGGACAGAAAACGACGCCATATTTTTTCCCGCTCTTTTGACATTTCTCTTCAGTAAGGTTTGCCATTTCATCATGAAAGATATACGAGCCAACAACGAGTCGAAATTATTAAAATTTACTACCGAAATTTGGAGTCAGTGGCCTCAACTTTAAGAGCGCTACGTCCAATTTATGGTCGGCATAATTTCTGGCTGAATGGCTTCGTCAATAAGCAAAATTAGTATTAGATGCATCAAATATGTATATGATTTCGTAACACATTGCGTTATCTAAGATGTTTGTACTATTTTGCCCCGGTTGTGGTAAAAAATTGGGAAAAAAATAAGTGACTCATATTTCAACCAGGAATTCCCGTGATCCCGGGAAATTAATTTATTTTTCCCGATTTTCCCGGGAAATGAAAAAGTCCGGGAATTTGCATTCACTAGTTACAGTCCCTTCAATATGAAAAATATCCGGATTGTGGGACATTGAAAGAACATACTACTACTTATAAAACATTGTATACATATTTTTTTAAGAAACATTAGTCGTGTTTTGGTTACAAGCAAGCGATTACCGCTCGCTAAGTTGCAAAGAAAATGGCTATTTATCTATAAGTGATTTTATTCAAAAATATTAAAAAGGGTTAAAAATTTGTTTAAACTTAGCGAAAATGATTCGCGTCGCTAAATTCTCGCTAAGTGCTTCATACCAAACAAGCGAATATATAAGCAAGCGGTGTAACCAAAACACGCTTCTTTTTTCCACTTTTAGTACCTTACATGATGTTGAAGATTCTGGCATACAATGTTCACTTTTGGAATTTTAAAATGTATAAAACGAAATTGAAATATTTGTTGACCTTTGCCAGCACACTTCAGAAGACGAATGTAACTTTGACAATTGCCTTTGACAGTGAGTGATGCAGAATTTTGCCTTCTGTTTTCAATTAATAGCACCTTTTGACATGTTTCACTACAACATGCTTCGTCAGCACACAATACTCTTGATTGTTTTAACATGACGCGAACAATTAAAGAGGAAAGAGCGATCGCGTAATTGATGATATCGTAAGAAAAAGTAAGTCGACAGTCCATGACATAATTAAGCGATACAACGAATATGAAAGAATATCAAATAAAAAACGTGTAAAAAGATAAACTTGAGTACATTTCAATTATTCACGGTAACATATCTGTGGTCGCAAGGCACAACAGCATATGTCTATTTTTGCAACTTTTTAGGAGAGCGTTTTAAAGGTTCAAATTTCATTTGTAGTGTAGTGACTGATCGAGATTTCCTAATAAATATTGTCCAATATCTTCGGAACTACAAATTGGATTATTCACAAAATTTGATATAGTGTGCAGTACGATATATACAGCTCGATTCCCGAAAAATTTAATTTGGGCATAACTCGTGTTATGCTGTTATGCCTTGTGACCACAGATATATTCGTCATATTGAGTTGACTGCTTCTAATTATTAGCATTTTAATACTTTATACAAGGTGTTTCAAAAGAAGTCATCCGATGTTGTTTGGCTCTCATTTTTTTATAAATGAAAGACTTCGATTCTGCTTTTTGATTATGTTTATTTGAACCTTTAGATTTTAATTGGTTAAGTTGAGAAGATGATATCGGTTAAATGGGCGCCGTCACAATTGATTACCATACGGGCTCGTTTTATGGCATTTTTCAACACTTCGGCGAGAACTTCGGGCGACAGATTCTCGCACTCGTGTCGAATGTTGACCTTGAGGGCTTCCATGGTCTCGGGTTTGTTCACCTAAACACGGGACTTCAAACAACCCCACAAAAAAAGTCTAGAACGGTTAAATCGGGCGATCTTGCGGGCCAGTGCAAATCGCCAAAAACGAGAGATGAGGCGACCCGGGAACGCCGCCTTCAGAATATCAGTTGTGGCTCGCGCAGTGTGTGCCGTTGCTTCGTCCTGTTGGAACCACATGTCCTCCAGTCCTAATTCGTCGAATTACGGCAGAAAAAACTCGGTTAACATGGCCCTATAGCGCGCACCGTCCACTGTTGTCGTTTGACCAGCGGCGTTCTCGAAAAAATGGCCCGATGACTCCTCCAGCGTGATCAGCGCACCATGCAGTTACTTTGAGCGGGTGTAATGGCTCCTTATGCATCACTCGTGAATTTTCGGTGCCCCAGAAGCGATAGTTTTGCTTGTTCACGTACCCGCTGAGGTGGACATGAGCCTCATAGCTCATTATGATTTTGGTGAAAAAATCGTCCACTTCGTCCACGAGATTGAGGATGGCTTGTGCGTCGGTTACACGTGTTTGGCGGTCGACAGGCAGCAGCGGATGCACGGACTGGACTTTGAATATGAACATGCGCATGTCTTTGACCAAAATTCGCCATAGGGACGACAGGCTGATGGCTAGTTGCGAGGCACGGCGTCTGGTCGATGTTTCCGGCGACAGCTCGACATCCTCAGCAACAGTGGCTATATTCTCGGCAGAACGGGCGCTCCGGGGCCCGCCACTCCTGGCGACGTCTCGTGTGGTCCTATACTCTTCAAGGTTAGTGGCCAAACGGCGCAGTCGGCGTCGGACGGCCGGGGAATCGGCGACGGTATTCGCGCTGCGCCAACACCACAGACGAATTGTTACGCAAAAAAATAGACACGATTATTCCGCGTTCTTGGGGAGTGTATCGCTCCATGGCTTTTTTACTTGTATTCTACATCTGTCTAGTCCACAAATGTCAAAACAGATTTGACATAGGCGGCCATTTGCAAAAATAAGAGCAGCTTCCAATAGGGTGGTCACTTTTGAAACACCCTGTATGTTGTATTTTACTGGTGAAATATTTTACAATCAGTTGGCACTGCGGGATTTTCGATCGATACCAATTCGCATGTGTAAATTCCATATAAATGAAGTTGATATATATAGGATTGATGATCTTACCAATTGTACCAATTCAGGCACAGTGAGTAGGCATTTGGTGTTGACCTTGTCACGGAGTTCGAAGGTAGTCATGCCAGTGAGTGTGTTTTCCAGAATTATCTATTATTCCAATGAAAATCAACAATTTTTCACTTAGGCAAATGTATCAGACCTTGAAAACTTGTAGTACTCGTATGAATTTCTTCTCATACATTAACATAACATCAGTGATGATGCGGCGCTTTAGGTGTCCGAAACCTTTATTTCATAGGTGGTATAATAGATAAAAAAAATTATCTCGACATTTTGAAACTCACGTTCAGGAAATTGCTCGCAAGTAAGGTATTGCTGATTGACAATGCCCAAAGGGGTTTAGTTTCACAAACAAATTAGATGTCTTTATATATATTTTTTTAACGTAGAATACGTTATACGGTAAGGTAGGGGTGTTGATCTGGAGCACAAAATTTTGGGAAAATGTTTGTCACTTTCATTATAAGTTTTTAATACTTTATGCATGCATTGAAGAAAATTCAAGTATGGTCGTAACATATTTAATATGTCTTCTTTTGATTTGTATTTAAATAATCATATTGCTACATATAATTTTTTTGATTCTATAAGTAAATCAAAATTTAACTCCATCAAATTTTGTATTAATTTTCATATGCTTTATATTTTATGTATTATAACATCATGTGTAAGAGCAGTACGATTATCAGTGTGTTCATCACAGAACCAGTGTGAGAAAGAGAAGAAGTATAATGACAATGCATGTTTTAGGTGAACATTACAGAACCAGTGTTGCCACATGCAGTATTTACACTTGTTTTCAAAAGTGCATCCAATTGATATAAAGTGTACCCAAATTTTGTTAAAAACTATCCTAAATTTTTAACATAAAAATTAAAGATAAATTTGATAGATTTAAATCATTTATCAAAAATTATATTTAATTCATATATTTTAATTGCAAAATGACTAACGTATTCTACGTTTGACCTATCCGCCCGTGTTATCTAACACAGGCTTCATATTTTTTTTTATTAGAGTCAATATTTTCACTTTGCTTTATACTCCTTATGACCAGTGGCACTGACTGAACAAACCATATCTATGGACAGCTCTCAAATGTACAGGCAGAGGTGTTCTAATCGCTCTCCTCTAGTGAGTAAAACGGAAAGAGTTCAACAGAGACCCATGTTAAGGAAAATCACCTCTTCCTTTGATGAGAGGTACTTCTTTTATTAAATGCTAATGTTTTTTTTGTAAGAAAAAGCCTAAGAGTATGAATTTTTTTACAAAGAAGTACTTTTTTTTAAGAACAGGTACTTTTTAAAGAAGTGTTACTCTTTTTAGGAAAATATTATTTTTTTAAGAAAATTTACTTATTTTCAGGAAGGCCACTTATCTCATGAAAAGAAAAGAAACGGCATTATTTTATTTTTAAGAAGGGGTACTTTTAAGAAAAATAATTTTTGTAAGAAAAGGTCCTTTTTGTAAGAGAAGGTATTTGTTTTTTTGAAGAAAGTTATTTTGTTTTACAAAAAAAGAAATCTTTAAAGAAAATTTACTTTTTAAAGAAAGAATGTACTTTTTTCAGAAACGGTACTTATTTAAAAAATTAATTTTTTTAAGAAAAGGTACTTTTTCTAAGAAAATTTACTTTTTTAAGTAAAGGTACTTCTTTAAGATAAGGTATTTTGTTAAGTAATGGTACTCTGTGTAAGAATATGAATAGGTATTTTGTTGAGAAAATTTACCTTTTTTAAGAAGACGCACTTATTTAAAAAAATTTTATTTTTTTAAACTTCTTTCACTTTGGCTTTTCTAAATTTGCGTTTTACTCGGTTCAAAACTACAATATGTAATAAAAAGGCTCCACCTAGAAAATTTTCCGTTAAACAAGAAATATCCCAATATGTTAGTCTAGACACAAACCAAACCAAAAGTACGAGTGTAAGCAAGTGTAAGAGTAAGTGTGCTGCCAAATGTAATTCCAAGCTCTTTGACTTTTCTAAATTTACTTTTATTGGGTTCAAACACGTAATAAACCGCTCCACCTAGAAAACTTCCCTTTAAACCAAACCAAAAGTACCCAATATAGTTGATAATAATGGATTGTAATAAAGTAGTTAAAAAATTGTTTAAAATTTTTTTCAGTTAGCCCCCTCTCGCAACGTACGATAAGGAACTACGTTCCAAAAAAAAAAAAATAATAATGAAATCATACAAATACTTAGTTGTAGCTAAATCCACAGAGATGAATACCCCTATAGATATGAAGCCAACTAAGAAATTTGTTTATTTTTTATAAAACTGGGTCTAAAAATATTTGCATTTCGAGCCGTGACATCTTTTTTCCATTTTGTTGCCGAGTGCTATTCACAATTAGTTGAATTGTTTGTTTTCGTTTGTTGATAGACGAATTTTATGGGCTTAACTTTAATTTTACGGTCAGGCGACAACGTTCAATGTAGACTATTGGACTATTTCAAGTGGAATTCGGGGATCCAAAAATGGAATGAAAAAATGTTTCACAATTCTAAAACTGTTAAGCATCTCAAACTATGTATATGCATGCATAACTAACCTGATCAATTGTTTTGATCGAAAAAACCGAATTTTGTATATGCATTAATAAATAAATTAACATTTTAAAATTTAAATATATAACAAAATAAAAATACTTTTATTCAGTTAAAACTTAATTTACAGAACCAAATGTGTATATTTTTATTTATTATATGTATAAGTTATTATTATTAACGAGACATTTTTTATATTATAATTTAGCTTTCGTAATTTTTTAAAATGTAGTAACTTTTGTGTTGGCCTTCGGTGGTGCAATGGTAGAGTGCGCGGCTCGTGTGCATGAGAACGTGGGTTCGATGCCTGCTCTAACCACCTTAAATTTCTTTCGACGGCGGTCACCTCGCTTAGTGACGGCGACTCTATCGAAAGAGATTCACAAACCGGAGTAATAACACACCGCCGTTTATCGCGGCCAGGTTAGCGATAACCTTGTTCTATAATCTTTGCTGCTTACACCACCCAATATAAGATTAAATTGACATTTCAGTTGGCAACTCCGTGCTTAGCCAAACTCCGCGCCAAGGTAAAATTATCGAAGACGGCGGCGAAACATAAAAATTAAGTGGGCGGCTATTAGTTTTGCCAGTTTTGTACATATTTGGGATGTTTTCGAACTAACTGAACCTTTAAAATTGGATCAGTGAGTCAAATCGGGCCAGTCGATAACATCGGTTAACAGTTTAAACCAATAAAAACTATTTATGTCGGCGGCGGCGTGAGCTTCAAAAAAAGTTTTGGTGGCGGCGACGCGTCGGAAAATTTTCGATCGGCTTCCATCTGACAAACAGTTGATTTTTTGTGTATTATTTTATTATGGTTGCATTTTTTAGTAACAAACAGTGTTGCATCGAAATGTACACCAGTTTAAAATGAGGTTAAAAATTAAACTTCATTTTCTACATATTAAAATTGTATGAGTAATCTTCTGGGTTAGCGTGGATTAACGGCGTTAACCTTCGAAATGCGCTAATCTTGGTCGTCGTCAATACCGTATAAAACTGTGAGTATTAAACTATAACGCGCACAGCTCACTGGTTTGTGAGAAGCTATCCCTAATCCCTTCATGGGATGTAATGGGAAACAATTTTTGTTTTGTTTTTTTAACTTTTTTGATACCCGCTTTATCTTCGCAATACTTTGTATGTTTTATGGTTATCCGGAATTTACACAAACGGAGATTGGAGACGCAATTATACAATAATACGACGTTTAAACATATTTGGATTATCGCGATTACCGCTGTGGTTTCCATATGTAATTTGGCCTTTGTAATTGTTCTAAGGCTATATTCAGGTATACCGCGATTTCACAGTTTTGGGATTTCATTTCGTAAACAGCTGATTTTTGTACTGCAAAACATATGTTTGGTGGTTTGAAATTCCGATAACTTCGAAATCTCGGTATACCTGAACATTGTTTATGCTCTAATCTCCGTCTGTGTAAACTCCGCATTAGGATGGATATATCGAATGCAGTTAACCCGACGGTTACTTTTTTATGATTCCAGTCAGTTGTGATAATCGTTTCTTGCATAAATTGTGGTTAAACATCGAATTGTGTTTTTCCGTCAATGGTTAAGCTCCTTATTCCGTTCTTGCTAAATTTTCGTAAGAAATTTTGTCATTTATCTCTAAACGGAAAATTTTGATGCAAGGAGTTACCACCTATCTGCGATTTACCTGGAAAATATTTTATTCATAATTCCTCTTTGTACTCCATTTTATTTTTAACACATGTGGTGTTACTTTTGTAACAGTTGTTTTCGTACGAAATAACATTGGCGTTACAACCCTGTAATTGATTTTGCTTACGAAGTTTTCACAGAGCTGAGTACCAACCAAATGAAAAGTGAGCGAAATTTTTGTTGTTTTTTAGACACGTATGTAGTTCTTATGAACTTTACACTGTATTCCCACTGACAACGATTTTCTTGATTTTGCATCTTTTGTTGATTTTAGGCAGAAATCAAGAAAATTTGCTTGAGTTCCCATCCATTGTGACAACCGGCAAATCGGGAATTTTTTCTTGGTTGTCTGAGAATCATGAAAATTGATTTATTGATTTGGTTTTATTGTCATAAAATACATTTACAGGTTTAAGGGTTCTTAAATATAATCTTAAGTAAAACTAAACCTCCTTGTATACTTGGCATTTTTTAAGGATTCTCAAAAATGCATGTTAAAATATGTGATCGTGTCACAGCAATTTTATGTTTAAGGCAGAAATTTTTTCCATAAAAAATACAAAAAAAAATTAATTTCAATTCACTTAAAATTAAGAAAACAACAAACACTTACATACTAACAAACTAAAGCCAATAAACTACAAAAGGTATGCAGAAAAAAGAAAATAAAATAAAACAAAAGTGATCAATTCAGCGATCGGTTTCATTGTGCGGTTTTATCATAGATTAATTTATACATAGATTTGTAAACTCGCTATCGGTTTAATGACTGAAGGGAAGCGAACTTGTGTTTGAACGTCAATAGAAGAATTCTGTCGCTGAGGTTTGCCAAACACAGCAGAAATTGTTACTGTGAAATATATAAACATCGTGAATGCACACGACTAAAAATGGAGGATTTTATTCGACGTTGCTAACAGAAGTTCTTTCCTCGTTGAAGAAGCGCAAAGAGAAACGTCAGATGGGGCGGATAACAAATCTAGGTATAAATTAAACTATGGGTTTTATACGCGGTATTCCGCAGATCAAGTCTGCCAATGCGTCTATGATAGTCAAATGCGTATGTCCAAAGTCCAGTGGGTTGTATGTGTTTCGGTAAAATTATTCTGTCGTCACTCACACAACTAAAACACTTTCTCACCAATGTGTTGTCCAGCTCGGCACTCTTACTCATTGAACTCAATGTATATTCTATCACAAAAACGTCGATGCGTTTAAAATTTATCCCGTCGTAAATATCCTGACAAGACTGATTTCGTCGTGTGCCATCCATCCCGTCCTTAGCACGCAATCCAAGATTCGAGCTTAATATTCTCCTCTCCCATATCCGTAGGCGTTCCACCTGATAGGAGGATATACCCGACCACATCGGGAACGCTTATACCAGCAGCGGCCTTATGATCTGGCGGTAAATAAGCAAATTAACCTCGCCACACACTACATTGATGGGTCGGAGCATTCTGGCATAGACACTGAAGATTTGTGCCACTCTCCCGAGGACAAAGTCCAGGTGTCGATAAAATATTGGAAGTCCTCCGTAAAAATCACACCAAGATACTTCATGGTGGTGGCCGTCGCGATAGGAGCATTTCCAATCTTAAGGGTTGGAACAAAACCCCTACTATTTCTGTGAGATACTTGCTGTTTCCCTTGAATATCATTCCCGTAGACTTATCGACATTCAGAAATAATTTCCCGGAACTAATCATCAAGAGAAACCAGGTATCAATTCAACCGCGTATTAACAAGTTTCGCCAGAAGAGGCGACCAAGATATCGTCTGCATAAAAAACGAGCAGATCCCGTCAGGTGGTTGGGGAATGCCACAGATGAAGATATTACACAATATCGGTCCGAGTATGGAGCTTGGGGGCACTACTACAGTTACCTCCATTACATCAGAGAGCGATTCGCTAATCTTCACGCAGAACATACGGTCCCTTAGGAAGTTGGATACCATCCGATATACGATAGCGTCCTGCCACATCGTGTCAAACACCTTGACACAGTCCAAACTCACGCCGATGGAGATGCGTATTTTCTGCAGACCCTGGGGGGCGTAGTCAGCGAGAACCGTCAGAGCGTGCGATGTATTATGTTCCGACCTAAAACTGAATTGGTTATCAATTTATACGCCCCCGGCATCAATTCTATTCCGAATCGCCTTCGGGATGCAAGGTTCGAGCAATTTCCGCAGCGGGGAGAGCAACGAAATCAGCCTGTTTAGCATCAGCCCTTGGTTTAAAAAGCGGTACCATGGACGCATATTTCCACGCCTTTAAGAAGTAGCCCACCTTAAAGCAGTGGTTCAGCACGCCGTAACATTGGTCCTAGGCAGGACAATGTCGGGAATGCCATCAAGGCCAGACGACCTCTTGATCGGCCTTCGCCTACATCGTCAGACCATTTCAGCCACTCTGGGCCTGGGTCTAAATTTTCAGCAATGCTCCTACCATCCGCTGTGGCGGCTCGACCAAACTCGACAAGTAGCGAATCATCAATCCAAGGCAACGTCGCCTCAGCAATTTCAACGGCGAATACCGGACCAATACCATTACCGTTGTGAACGGTAGCGAAGCAGCGCGCGAGCAATTTCGATTTTCCGGTATCGTCGGGGCCAGGAGTCCATTCGAATCAACAATATCGCCAACATTGTTAGCCTTGAGCAGACCAGCAGCACATTTGACCTTCCTGAACGTCTTTTCATCCAGAGTACAATCCGTTGGTTCGCTATGAACTCGTCTATATCCCTACTGAGATCATTTATTTCAACCTTAAGGGCCTATTTCCGCAGCATGTCAGACGTTCATCCTCTTCTTCTCCCTTATCAGGTAAATCATAAAGGATGGAAGACCTGGGAGGGACCTTGTACAACGCGGTTTTCGGGGTATAGACTTCTCCATAGCGAATCGAACCGAAGCAGCCAGCTTGGCCACACAATCGTCAATTTCGGGGACTTACGAATTCCTGCTGATAGGAAGGTCAATGTTTGCTAACTGCCGTGATAAAGGGGAATTGAACTTTCTCCTATCCATGTCTCCAAATAGGAATATACTCGAAGTCGGCACCACAGAATCACGTTTGTTTACAACTCATTTTTTGTTCTTATGTATTTCTTGTTTCTCAAATTCAAATGTATTTTTTTTATTCTTGGAATATATTTGTGATGAATTTGATTGTGGAAAAATACCAGACAAAACAAAATGTATTAGCGGGTTTGTTGTCGTAGTGCATAATACCTGACCAACTATCTTGTCCCACGATTTGGTGGCTCATCCCGACTTGAATTTAAAATATCAAAATGATTCCATACAAAATAAATGGGTTTATCTTGTATATAAAGTCTTATTTTAGCAAAATACATGTATTTGTATTTAATTTTTTGATAAAAACTAAAAAGTTGCGTTTTGTTACCCTTTGTGTCCCGCTTTTTGGTCACAACCAGTTGATCAGGTTGATAATTCCCAATCTTTAATGCGCCTTGACGTTAAAAAGTTTTTTAAAAACCATGTTTCTGTTTAGAGTATTTGTACACATACTTCTACAGTTTTGTTCATAGAGTAAATCATACTAGAGAGAATATTTGGCTCATGTGACCTTTCCTTTCACACTCTTCTTGATGCGGTCGGTGTGATAGAGAGATGTTTGACGAAAAGTGACACTTAAACTTTAGTGACACTTTAAACTTTTTTATTGACTGGTTATTGTTAGCAGACATTAGTGTTGTATTTAACACAATAATTTTAACACACAAAACGAAATGCCGTTGATGTTATTTTGTTGGTTGTTTTGAACCATTGCCTCTATCTGGTATTAGTAAAGCAACTTAAACCAAAAAAAAATATCACACCAGGCCAAATGTCATACATTTGGTGAGAAAATTATTAGGTCTACTATAAGTATTAGTCTATGGTTTTGTTATTTATTATTTTACATTATTCCATTTTGGTGTGGCCGTCGGTGGTGCAATGGTTAGAGTGCGCGGCTCTTGTACATGAGATCCTGGGTTCGAACCCTGCTCTGACCACCTTCAAGTTTCTTTCGGCGGCGGTCACCTCGCATAGTGACGGCGACACTATCGAGTATATAGCCATGAAAAAGTTTCTCAAAATACCGTTCGGAATCGGTGTAAAACTGTAGGTCCCAATCAGTGAGTGAAAACTGGAAAGCGCACAGCTCAGTGATTGTGAGAAGTTCTCCCCGGTCCCTTCATGGGATGTAATGGGAAACCATTTATTTATTTTTAATTCCATTTTGGTTGCTCCTCTTTGGTGGTTTGTGTATTTTGCCCAAACATATGTATGTTTTTTCATAATTGTTAACAATATGACGCATAACATTAACTCGCTACTGAAAAACTAATTGCAAAGCTGACGCCTAATTAATCAATTACGATTAAGTTGTCCGAAAGTTTCCTCTCCACTTAGAAACTGGACATTACTGGATTAATTATTAATTGTTTGAATAACTACATATATTTAATATAATTATATTTTATTGATAAAATAACAAATCTTCATTCTTTATATCGTTTATATCATTAGAGAAACAGAATGGAACAACAAGAGTGATACCATTACGCCCTACTAGTTATACACATTTATAAGTTATATATTGTATCTTTCCTCAGTCCGGATAATGCTGTTCCAGAATTACGCCATTACGATAATAGATCTTTAAATACTTTAATTTAAGTTAATTGTTTACGTTTTAACTGTGATGAGAAAATGTAATTATTCGAATAATAAAAAAAACCTAATTATTGCAAAATGTTTACATCATTTCACCTTAAGTTTGCAACTGAGTGACAAATATTAATTAAGTAAAACCATATTCCCCGTAACGAATAGTCAACACAAACCGCAAATAGAAATAATATATTGCAAACGTTTTGAAAATATTAAATATTATAAACACATCACGTGTCATGTTATTTAATTTGAAGGGTTGTTCCTCCATTATTACCATTTTGTGGAGACATTACTTGTGTCATAACATCGAAAATTACTTCGGATGGAAAAATTATCTAATGGTAATTTCGTTCCTAAAAATCAATGATTGTTCGAACTCACGGGCGATGTGTTAACACCGTTTTGTTACACGGTACCTGTCCGATTTCTATGAACACATTAGTAAATGTTACTTTGGTAAATAAAAAGAAAGAATAGTTTTGTGCTGAAGGCTCTTTTGCTATTGCACTTTCTTTTTTCTTACATCTGCTTTAACATTAGATGTAATATTGTTAAAAAAATAAAGCAATATTTAAGTAGCTCACTGAAATAATTGTTTTTGTTTTGTCATAAACAGAGCGACGACGACCTTCTTCTTTCAATGCTTTGAATGCAACTAAATAAAAAGCAATATTTAGCTCACTAAAATAATTGTTTTTGTTTTGTCATAAACAGAGCGACGACAAAAAGTATTGAATAGTAAAGAGAACTTATTGCACTCTTTTTCCGCTCTCATGTAGAGAGTCTGAGTAAAAGAGCATAAACGAGTCTTATTCCCTTTATATAATATATCAATATAAATGCACCATTCGACAATGTTATTACATAAAACAATACAAAAAGCATAAATGTTTCAAAAGGCATCAATGTTTCATATCAAAATTATGAATGGACCAAGGTATGACAAAAAGAGAGTAATACGTTTTGAATCATTCGCCAGATGTCGCCAGTGCTTTTGAGTCATACAATTCGTTCCATGAGTTATCCATACTAGTCAATACTCTTTGGCGACGACGGCCTGATTGTTAGCTGCCGCTACATCAATACCATCATACGTACATACACTTAACGCTGTGTGTTCTTTGCATGCTTTCACTTTGGCTCTACCCGTGCCTATAGATGTTAACACAAGAAATAGTGACGAACACTTTTGAAATATTAAGGCAGTTTGGGGAATCGATACCATCCCCACGATGCTGGACTTTAGTAGAGAGTTTGCCACGGAGATTGGCTAATGTCATAAAAAATAAGGACTTCCCTACAAAGTATTAAACGTCTTTTGTATTATTTTATTATATTTTTCTGTAAAAGTGGAAATAAAATATTGGGTTTGTGGTCGTTTCTAATTGCATGACCATCGACTTTTAGAGATCTAATAGAAAATGTAGTTTCCACTTTTCAGGAATATAAGTAGCTAGTTATCGAAATATTTGTAGAAAGTATCGCAATAAGTGAGTCTACCAATACTGGATATTTTATTTTTTAATTTTCGTTTTATAGAAATAATTCTGATATACAGGGTGTCTGGGGGCAAATTTATATTTTTGAATACGATAATTTCAAAAAGTAACAAACGGTGCGGAGGGAGGATGGCGCCGTTGGAATTATCGATTGTGCGGATTTGTCAGTCACGATGTCGCAGTGGTCGAGTGAGCATCGTGTGTTCGCTGTTTTGACATTTTTTAAGAGTAATGATTCTTACGTAATTGCTCGTCGACAATTTTGTTCAAAGTTCGGTATTCGGCGAATAAGTGATGGACCGAGTGTAAATTTAATTCGTTCGTGGATGCAGAGATTTCGCGCAACTGCTTCGGCTATGAATGTCCCACGGCCAGGGCCCAGTAGATCTTCAAGGACTCCCGAAAACATTGAACTGGTTGAAAGCAGTTTACGTGAAAATCAGCGACTTTCAATATGGAAAAGGGCAGCCTCACTGGAACTTCCAAGAGCGATTATTCATGAAATTTTAAAAAAGGTTCCATCCTTTTAAAATTCAAATCTTGCAAGAACTGAAAGAAAGTGACTTTGATTTACGCACAAATGTTTGTGAAACGATGTTGGAGCATTTTCGCACTGTAAATCCCATTTTTTGGGGCACCGAGGCTCATTTTCACTTAAACGGCCACGTCAACAAGCAAAACTGCCGTTACTGGTCTCCAAGAACCCGCAACCCTCGATTGAAACATCACAAAACCATTGCATTGCCCCAGGGTAACTGTTTGGTGTGCCTTATCCACGCATGAGATAATTGGACAATTTTTTTTTCGAAAATTCTCGAGGCCATGACATACTCTTTAATGACATACTCTTTAAAAAATAAAATCCGCATTTCCATTCTATCGTTCAATACTCTTAATAAAACTTTCTGTCAATTATTATGTTTTTTATTTAAGTTTGAAAATATAAATCTGCTACCAGACACCCTGTATAATAAAAATTCTAACTTAACATTTTTATTTGTATGACCACCATTGTACATTACAAACATATATAGAGAGAAAATTTAACTCATCTGACGTTTTATTTCACACTCTTCGTGGTAAGGTCGGTTTGATATAGAGATGTCACACCAGAACTGTTGACTTCAACAATTTTATAACAATTACAGCAACAATTGTTAGAAAGAAAGAAAACTTTCTTCATTTCGTATTTAGATACAAATTAAGTAAAGTCAAGTAAAACTTTAGCTAATGGTTAGCAGTTTTAAGTTATTTGGTTACACGATCTTTTGCGTGGACAAAATGCTGTTGGACTACTTTATTTATGTCGAAGACAGATGAGCCTTGGAATTTTGAATGGCATACATATGTATATCTATAAGGGAAAAATAAAAACACACGGCGTTATAAATCATTCACGTACTTAATTTTCAGGATTTGACCTTTTATTATATTCCCAGCGAAAATATAATGGAGTAGTTCCAACGGCTCTACCCCTTTCAGTACTACCAACGAAGTACTATGTGCGGATTTTCGCCATAAAGGAATCCGAAATTGCATTACAGATATTATGGTGTTTGTCGGAAAAAAATCGCACGAATATCAGATGTGCGTGAAGATAAATTCGAATATAACTAGCAAAGACACAAACCACTTAAGTTAGCTGAGCACTGTTATTGTGTTAACAGAGGTATGTTAAAGCGCTAAAAATGGGAGAATATAAAAAAATAATTACTTTTTAGCCGATTAGAACAATATTTTAAAAGCAAATTTAGAAATTAGAAAGCATATATATTCGGAATTTATATTGCTAATGTAGTAATTCAAAAACATGTTGCAAAGTATATAATTTTGTCGTTCAAAACCTTCAAGTTTTTAAAGTACATAATAAACACTGCGGAGAAATGCGGCTTCAACCACGAACCAAATATGTACCCACTGATAGCCCTTGAGGTGCAATTTTCGAATTTACTATCCCCATTTTTCAGCAGTATTCCAGAATCTCGCAATTCAAGATTTTCAGTTTAGTGCCCCCTTTTCGAATTTGGCCCACTGTGGCCAAATGCATCTTCAACCATGGACCAAGTGTATACGCTCTTAGAGCCCTGGAAGAGTACATTCTAGAAATGGTTACCATATATTTCAGAACAACTTCAGATTGTCCAAATACGCATTTGAAATTCATATACGAAAACTGATATACGAACACTGTGGCAAAATGGGGCTTCAACCATGAACCAGATATGGTGGTTGAAGCCGCATTTCTCCACAGTGTTGATTATGTACTTTAAAAGCTTGAAGGTTTTGAACGACAAAATTATATACTTTGCAACATGTTTTTGAATTACTACATTAACAATATAAATTCCTAATATATATGCTTTCTAATTTCTAAATTTGCCTTTAAAATATTGTTCTAATCGGCAAAAAAGTATGTAATTATTTTTATATATTCTCCCATTTTAAGCGCTTTAACATAGCTCTGTTACCACAATAAAGCATGAAACACATAGACGACGACAGGCTACCGACCACAACCTGTCAAAAATAAAATACATGCGTTTATATGCAAGTAAATATTTTGACGACGGCAAGGCGACACGACTGCAGGTTGTTGTCTATGCTACTTATGTAGCTGTAGTTGAATTAAACTAATTTCTATTTGTGTGGGCGACAATCAACAGGTTAGAGCTGTCAATGCCTGAAGTGGCACCACTGACAGAATAATCAACTGTTTTCACAATTTTTGTTATGTTTGTAATAATATTTATTAAATATTCTCCAGACATTTTATTTTCTTCTAACACAAATAACACAATAACACAAACGTCAACATTACAGATCAACTGTTTACTTTGCAGTTGCCGTCTTGAAAATAATTCAGTAGCTGCCACACGACTACATTTGCAGTCAGCGGCATTTGTAGTCGTGTGTTCATGTAGCCTGTCGTCGTCTATGTGTTTCATGCTTAACAGTGGTCAGCTAACTGAAGTGGTTTGTGTCTTTGCTAGTTATAGTATATTCGAATTCATCTTCACGCACATGAATATCAGTGCCCGGCCAGGACGAATGCTTTTCACGAATTGAAGGTCTCTAAATGTTTTGAAAAAAGTGTGATCCAAATGTTCCACTTCATAAGGTTATGGGTTCTTTCGAGCATATTCTGCAGGTACGTCTATAGTCCGATGCTTCAACGCACGCTCGATGAGTGAGTGAACGCTGTCAGCCTCCATTTGCGCGTGCCCAGTTTCTAAAACGTTTAGTTCTATTGTTATTTGATGTTTAACAGCTACATTCAATAAAGCATTACTCATAGTCACATTTCTGTTTTGGTATGAGCATCCGTGGCTGTAAAATATAATTTTTGCCGGGATTTCAGTGTCACTGAGTTAAGGAAGAATTTTTTGTTCAACAAAATATACCCAAATGCTTGAGAATTCTTCCACAGACACGTCACCTTCAACCTCATACCAAATAAAGCAGTAACCTTTATGGTTTATCAAATTATAGAAAACTAAGTTGTGCACTTGCAATTTTGTACGATAGTATAGGCTACTTACTTCCGATTTTGGCGCCATTAAAACCGCTTGCAGATCTACAGTTAGCACGATACGCTCTTCGGCTTTGTCCTTTTGCTTTTCATTTCTGGCTTCTCATTTTTTTTCTTGGTGAAGAGCGTATTGGTCATGCGAAATGTTATCCATAGAATGACGCACACAAATTTCGCATTTATCTTTTTTTTGGCGAAAATAATCCATAATTTTTTATGTCAAATGCTTCATAAAATACCGAAATTGAAAGCGGCTTTATTTCATGCTTTGGACACGAATCTTTTACGTAAAAATTGTAAATCATTCGTTATGAATTCCAGTCCGGTAGAACATATTTTTTGGCGTAGAATACGTCTTACCTTACGGTATAGGGAGTCATGCCAGATTGTTATTGTTGTAATCTTTATTTCATTGATTATGAGGAAACGGCGAGATAACTTTTTTTAATAATTTTTTTGTAGGTAAATGAAGATGTTATCTTTCGTTTGATATACATTTCATATTGGTTGATATCTTCCTAATATTTAAATTTCTCAAATGAAAATTGTTTAAACACATATACTCAAACATATGTGTGGTGTTTGGTTGAGTGTTTGAGTTTGTAGCGTGAACACAAACTATGCTGCTGTTTCAGTGTGGACACAAACCTTCGGCTGTTGTTTTGATTGATGAAATATTGAAATTTCGTATATTTACTTATGTATTTAAGTGAAACAAAATTTTAAATGTGAATTTGAATTTAACATGGATGTTATTGCTTATGTTATTTATCATTTATTGTTATATATGTTTTCTGTCTTATCGGATGGCGTATTCTACGTTAAACTTAATGGCCGTGTCTCTGACACAGCCTGTAGGGACAGTCCGTGGCCGAAGGCCTCGGACAACTGTCTGCTGTTTAAAGAAGTGGTACTCTTTCTAGGAAATGGTTATTTTTTTGTGTTGCTGCACGACAAGAGTGCGACTCCATGACTGGCAAATAATCCAAAAAAGAATTCAAACATTTTCGTTGATTTGCAAAATTTGTCATCGGTATTGTATTTGAATTTTTGTTGCTGGTTACAGGCTGCTTTACCATATTCAGCATTGCATGTCTACCAATGTCCAGTGTATTTCAAAAAAGTTCTGCACACACGCATATTTTTATTATCTATTTTTGGGTAATATTTTAAAGTTTGACATCTTTTTGATTGTTCGTTCCCTTCACGTTTTACACGCCTAACTGGTGGGGTACTTTGTATCAAGGTATTAACATAAATTTGATTTTATTTTGTATCCATACTCCAAAATTGTTTAAATAGTCTACCTCTCTAGTCGTCAGTGATTTGCGCGCATTGCATGGCTGATTTGTCAGTTTTACTTGTACATTTACACCGCTTGTTGAAACAGTGCTATAATTTGCAACAGCACTGCTTAATATTGAGTGAAATATTGGTTGTTCATACATACCATAGAATAATACATACATAGATAAACTTATTCTCTCATCTGACGTTTCATTTCACACTCTTCATCGTAGGATTGTGGAAATGAGAGCAATTAAATTTAAAATTACCTTACGCCAGGTGGAGTTGCAAAATTTGTTCACTTAACTTTTACCTGTCGTCTTGGTGTAGAACTGAAAATTTTAAATATATTTTGCACTATTTTGTTGCCTTTTATCGTTGGTATACATTTGTATTGTATTTAACACAACTAGTTTGTCACAAAAACACGAAATTCGGTTGTTGTTCCTTTGCTGATCGTTGTATACTATTGCCACTATCTGGTATTATTGAACCCATATTTTCCACCATCCAATGTGTACCAAAACTCTGCATTGCTGCCTCTTGAAGGGTCAGCCGCTACCTTTTCAAAGTTAACAAATAGCATAACAAAAGCGAATATGCAATAACTTGTATTCCGCAATGCTATTTACATACATACGCATGTATGAACAACCAATATTTCACTCAATATTAAGCAGTGTTGTTGCAAATTATAGCACTGTTTCAACACCGCTGCTTCATTGCTCTTGCATCTTTCTTTATTTTATAGCACCAAACGTTATTTTCTTTCTTTTTTCCATAATATGATTTACCACTTTGTCTTCGATATTTGTTTTAACTGCTCATCCAATCTGCGTGTTTAACTTTCGCTCTCTTCTTGCGTTTTTTGGATTTTACGGGCATGTCCATGGAATAATCCGAATCGCTGTGGAAACTATAAGGCACGAGTCCTAAAACACCATCGTCTACATTATTGCCAAAAGGGTCAATGTTATTGCTGTTTTCAATTGCTTGTAAAGCAGTGTTATTACTTTCGTCTTTTGCCATACAGACCTTTTAATAAATGTAGTAATAATTTAGTTAATATTTGTAAAACAATAATAAGAATATGCTACCTTTTGCGAACGAACGAACAACCAGCACAATTTAGCAACAATCACATATGTTTAATGAACTTAGCGCGCGCTTTTTGCTCATCATGGCACTTTTGCGCTTCAACACGAAACCATATGAAAAAAAAGGTTACCAACCTTTTTTTTAAAAACGATGTATTTTTCAATTCTCTTTGGTTCTGCATTAAAATCTCAATTTTGTAAAAAAGTGCAGTTGGTCACTTTGCACTGTAAGCTAGCGATAAGCTGACAGACAAATGCAACTATTTTTGGAGTTTATATTATACCAGGTTCTTAACTGATTCATCAGATGTCTAATTTCTTTTATATTAAATAAATGCTTTCCCATTACATCCCATGAAGGAATCGGGGAAAGCTTCTCACAATCAGTGAGCTGTGCGCTTTCTAGTTTTATACTCACTGATTGTGGCCTACAGTTTTACACCGGTTGCGAACGGTATTTTTGAGAAGCATTTTCATCGCTAAATACTCGATAGTGTCGCTGTCACTATGCGAGGTGACCGCCGTCGAAAGTAATTTTAAGGTGGTCAGAGCAGGGATCGAACCCAGGAACTCAAGTACAAGAGGCGCGCACACTACCCATTGTACCACTGTTTGTATTATTTATTTAACAGATTACATCCAAGTCTTTAATTCTACATATAAAATTGTTCCATAGTTTATGAAATATGGAAGAAAAAAGTGAACAAATCCCGTCATATATGGGACAGTCAATCAACATTCGCAATTGTTAGAGGAATCCAGATTTCAGCGAACACATGAGAATAAACTATTTTTATTAGAAAACATATTTATAATTAAAAATAGGTTTTTATATGTTGTCACGTACAGACAAACCGCGTCACGTACGAGACGAGTTCAACTTAAATCTATAATATAAATATTAATCAATAGTTAAATACAGTTTTTCTAGGGATACGCTATGTTTTCTGCTCTCCCTAACTTTCTCCCTACTTTTAATAAAAATGGAAGTTGGAAATAACAGGTACCAAGTTGGTATTTGCCCGTGGCGATGCAGACCTAATTTTGTTGAAAATTTTCGTAAAGACATAAAATATTTTATTTTTTTTGCACTCCAACCAAATGTGAGTATATAAAAAAAATTATTTATAAAGTATTATATATAAAAATACAATCTTGCTAAATAATGCTAATTTATTTATGTATATGAAAAATTAATATTTTTAAAATGGCTATGAATTACACTTTTTCATGGAATGCTCCATATGTATAAAGTGTTAAACTTAATTTCTCATCACATTCCATAATGGGATTGTGAGGAGCTTCTTATAATCAGTCAGTTGTGTGCATGCAATTTGTAAGCACAGTGATCAGAAAATACATATGAAAATACTTAAAAGTGCCGGAATTAACACCACCGATCTTAAATACATTTGGTATTAGCCTATCTATGTTGCGACTTTTGAAAATAGGACATTTAGCCACTCCAATTCGGGTTGCTCGCACACAAAACTTGGGCGACCTTTTGGTAGGCCGACGCAATTTATCCTGTAAAACACAACAGCACCAGAATTCTGTAACTTTTTAACGATACAAATCGGTAGTTAAATTGAAAAAATTCGGAAATTTTCTATTGAAATGTTATGAATTTTGTCAATTTAACTACCGACTTTTATCGCTAAAACGTTACAGAATTCCGTTGCAGATCCCCTTTTGAATTTCGGTATTAGACACATTTTGACAAACGCCACTCTGCAATTGAAAATGGTCTGTTTTAAAACGTTGAATGACCTTCTGTCATCGTTGAGGCAACTTTTTGATCCCAGATCATCAACCTCAGTTGGCCTACCGCTCATATGGCCATTTTTGATCGTGAAATTTCCAGAACGATATTTTTTGTTCCAGCTTTGGCCGGTGCGTTCTGTCAAAGCATCCAAACCATACACGTCACAAATATCCCGGTGTGCTTTCGGAAATAAAAGAACAAAATATGACGAAATTGGTAATTTTGATCACCGATATTCACAACACGTTTAAATGGAAACTGATCAGTGAAAATAATGTGACATATCACAAATTTAAGCTTTTAATGTCAGCTGTATAACAACGAATTTAGTCAGCTGATCAAAAGCATTTATTTGTTTAATATACGATTTAGTCATAACTTCCATTTATTTGGTATTAGGAGATAGGTTACCTTACCAATATACAAGTGTAAATCGGGCCACTCACTTTTTTAAATATTTTGTGAGTTATTTGAATTTTTAAAAAATTGAATGCCAGAGGACTGACGGTGGTACCAGAGGACTGACTAAAATCACATTATTTGATGAAATTATAAGTTATATTATAGTTTAAAATTTTTTTTTATAAGTTTATATATTTTTCTATACATCTTGGACATGTAATGGTAGTATACAAATTTAAAATAAAATTCACAAAAATCAGCTCCTATGCTGTAGCTCACAAATCTTTCATTATTATAATGGCTCTCTTTAAGTTGATAAAATATTTTTTTCTTTTTGTAACCAGGTTTGGTACATGTAGTCTTCTTATTACCGCTGCTGATTCTGGTGTAGGAGGATAGTGGTAGATTATCGTCTTCAGAGTCAGTGAATATACTTGAAATACTTGAACGTACATCTGCCAGTTGTGTTTCATATTTAATAGATCCTAACGTGTAATGATGACATCCATCAGGGTCACACAAACAACTAAGTGACATCATTGTAATCTGGTTTGGAAAACAAGCAGAGGCAGTCACCTGATGCACCATTAGCGTTCCCTTGAAAGCGACAAATTCAAAGAGTTCATTTCCTCTATCTCATGTTCTTCGATAACATATGCTCAAATGCCTTGACATATCTCTTGGATGACTGCAAAAAATTCTTTTGAATTGGAAATATCTCCTCCTGTAGCAATCACTTGATCGGCGGTCCGTTTACATGTAGCCCCAACACCATCAGGTGTACCTTTGCCGTGACCGGCCTCATGATAGTTCCAAGTGTAAGTCATGATATTAGGATACATCGTTATCAGTTTACAGCCTAATACGTACAACATAGACTTGTTTCTGTATTGTGTAACAGGTCCATCACTGAGAAAGTGGACATGGTGAATATTTGGTGGTAATGATGCTAATACTGGTTGCATATGGGCCCATATTGCTCCCACATTATGGGACAAATTTGTTGACATTGTGCAATGCGAAGTAATCGAGTTTTTTAGGTAGACAACAACGGTATGTAATGAAATTTGGGTGTGCGAACCGCCGAAATGAAGGGATTGAATTTCCTGATTGTACTATTTAGTACAAAAATTTTCTGAGAAGTCCATGTGGATTAAAGCAACATTTTCAGATAAAGAGTCTTTCAGGTATTTAATGTGATTGTGCTGGTGAACTATATTAAAAACGTGGTGGATGAAAATCTTCTGAACGTTTTCAATTTTTGAAATGAGATCTCTGATAATATCTCTTCTGTTTCTTTTTTATATTTCCTGATAAACTTTTCTTTCTCTGTCTTTAGATCAGTAATAGTCTCATTTTTGCTTATCCACTGTTTAAATAGGATCGTCTTTGAAGCATTTGTTCGAATAATTGTCATAAATTCTTTCCAGACATTTTTCAGAATATCGATCGCAACAAAGCACGTCCAGCATTCTGCGATAATTATTTACTCCAGTATCTGTTCAAAGCTGCAAGTTTAAGGTCCATGTTTTCGTGGATAACACAAAAGTGTTGAAATAAAATAACACAACAGTCCTTTGGTTGCACGTCAGTCCTCTGGTGCAATTTTTGACAGGGAACTGACGCCAAAGGACTGCCGAAAATAACATTAATTTGAAGTTATATTTGAAACCTAAGTTTCTACTATATGCGTCTCTAATTGTTAGCTCATTGTGGTTTTCCTAATCACATATAACCACGTTTAAATTAAAATAAAACTTAGGCACATAGGGAAATAAAGACCCACCACAGTACTGACAATTTGACTGGACGCGCTCTGCACCTAACTTCAGTATCGACGTTCAAAAATGTGCGTAAAGTTGGTTGTGGTTCGTTTAAATTTCGCAGAATTTTTAATCTTAACATTGCCCAACGGACTGACGGGTGAAAATTATGACATATGACAAACTCTGTTACATTTTTTAAGCTATCTAATTTAAGATTATATGACTAAACCTGCGAAATACATTTTTTAAATATGTTACAGAATGTAGTCAAATAACAATATTTACCACAAATGGGGCATATTTTTATAATACGATCACTGTTTTCAGCGATTTTGTGTTTTTGACATGCCAAAGGACTGACGTTTTGAGTATATTTTGTATTATTTTAAATACTAGTTTTGATAGTACGGGATTGAAAGTGACTGTCCACGTAAAGAGGATTTAGCTTGTTAATAATATATTGCAATCTAAACAAAGTACATTTAAGTTTCCTATTTATTGACCGGTGACAGCGAGTTGGTCAACTTTTTGATTTTCCCCCATATGAGAAACCCGATTTTACTTTCTTGCCAACACAATAGAAAATGTGTTTCAAATACACATAGACATGGTAGAATAAGGAAGGTAATCTCGCTTCTGGAAGGTAGTCTCGCTTTTCGTGATTAACATTCAATTCAATCACGTGATTCAGAATTTCGTGATTGATCGTGACTGAAGTTTTTGTTATTCACGCTCACGAATTATGCCGACGAAACACACTCACCAATTACGCTTTCAAGTTTAAACATGTGGTCGACAAAATCTATCCGTCTCCGTCTCCAAAAATTCTTTCAGTGCGTTTGAAGAAAAGGTGTTATTTGTACCAGTTTCGTAACAAAACGAATTAGAGATGGTCGTCAAATATGTCTATAAATTAGAGGTGTGGGCGTGAGTGAATTTCACTAACGATGACGCACGCTCACGATGTCAAAAGAAATGTTCACGCACGACAATTTTTCAACTTGTCACGATCACGCACGCTCACGAGACAAGTACAAGAAATCACGCCGACCACTCACGACATTTTAATACCAAACATTATTTACCCAATCCCAGTAACAATTCATTTATTTATTCAAAATTGACGACAAAAATTGTCATAAAACGCAGAAGTTACAAAATACAACTTTTGCTGCGTTATGTTAGAGATGGTCCACATTTAGATTATGCTTTTCAGGCTGCAATTTTCACGCTATTCTCTTTGAAAAAGCCTACGTAAATCACGATTACATTACATAGTGCATTTTGGCTTGCAACCACCCCTTCAGTTTTTGACTGTTAATCGGCTGATCTCCATCATTCTTATGTACATTCATAAAAATTTGTAAATGTGGTACTATATTCTAATTAAATTTAAGAAAAAAATCTAATGAGTGTCCGAACTCACGGGCGATGTGTTAACACCTTTTTGTTACACGGTACCTATTCGATTTCTGTGAACACATTAGTAAATGTTACATTGGAGAAAAAAAACAGCGTTCAATCATATGATGATGTTACATTTAAATAATATTAATACTTAAAATTATTTAAAGACCAGTGCAAGCACATGTGTTATTATTTTCTTGCTTAATACTTTTTGTTTTATTTCCACAAAAAACAAAGAGAATGCAAAGAAACAGACACATGCACATACATACATTGTTATAATCGTACATACGCTACACAAGTTTCCAATTGTCGTTGCTCTCTTTCTACCTCATTTTTATATACGTATAACCACGTAATTATTCTCTTTGCTCTGAGAGTGCTTCGCACCCACCATAGTCTAATAATATAAGTCGACGCGTGGCGTGTTGTTGTAATATGAAACGATTTTGACAGAATTTTGTTGTACTATTGTTATGACAATACACTCGATATGTCAAAATCATTTTATATGCGAAGAGACAAAGGCAAAACGCCAAAGTAAATAATTACATGCATAGAATTACATGTATTAAAAAAAAAGTAATAGGCAGAAATTATACAATTTACAATTATATTTATATTTCAATTTAATTTGCACAACACTTTTCAAACGTTTAATAACGAACAATAAGAATCAAAACAAATGATGAGACAAGTTTGACACTTCGAGTGTAGTACGTAAACAAAGAATGATAAAAAGAAACAACCCAATAACAAAATGCCTGATCAGCTGGGCTTATGCTTCCACTTATATTATTACACTATGGCACCCACCCAATACAACTATAGTATATATATATTCGCTGCCGCTACATCAGCGTGTGTTTTTTTCGCAATCTGACAATCTGTGTTTCGCAGTTTAACGGCAAACAATGTGTGATCCAAGATGTATAAATAAAGGTGAGCGCAGTTCACAGCTGATTTGCTTTGTTTATATTTTTACGGTTAACTAAGTTGTCAAAAGTTGTTTACTTATTGTTGTTTGCACTGTTTTGATCATAGAGTAATCACAGACTAGAGAGAATATTTGGCTCATCTGACGTTTCCTTTCACACTCTTCGTGATGCGGTCGGTGTGATAGAGAGATGTTTGACGAAAAGTGATATACACCAGGTGGAATTACAATAACTTCTTGCTTTAATTTTTCATGCCATTTTGATGAAAAACTGTGAAATTTAAATGTGATTTAAACTTTTTTATTGACTGTTATTGTTAGCATACATTTGTGTTGTATTTAACACATTAATTTTAACACACAAAATGAAATGCCGTTGTTGTTATTTTGTTCGTTGTTTTGAACCATTGCCTCTATCTGGTATTAGTAAAGCAATTCTTTTCAACATCAAACGTATACATCACACGAGGACAAATGTCAGAAATTTGGTGATTGTAAGATTTTCTCTACCCATATTTACTCTATGATATATATATTCGCTGCCGCTACATCAGTGTGTGTTTTTTTTCGCAATCTGACAATCTGTGTTTCGCAGATTAACGGCAAACAATGTGTGATCCAAGATGTATAAATAAAGGTGAGCGCAGTTCACAGCTGATTTTTTTGTTTATATTTTTACGGTTAACTAAGTTGTCAAAAGTTGTTTACTTATTGTTGTTTGCACTGTTTTGATCATAGAGTAATCACAGACTAGAGAGAATATTTGGCTCATCTGACGTTTCCTTTCACACTCTTCGTGATGCGGTCGGTGTGATAGAGAGATGTTTGACGAAAAGTGATATACACGAGGTGGAATTACAATAACTTCTTGCTTTAATTTTTCATGCCATTTTGGTGAAAAACTGTGAAATTTAAATGTGTTTTAAACTTGTTTATTGACTGTTATTGTTAGCATACATTTGTGTTGTATTTATTTTGTCAATTTTGTCAATTTAACTACCGATTTTTATCGCTAAAACGTTACAGAATTCCGTTGCAGATCCCCTTTTGAATTTCGGTATTAGACACATTTTGACAAACGCCACTCTGCAATTGAAAATGGTCTGTTTTAAAACGTTGAATGACCTTCTGTCATCGTTGAGGCAACTTTTTGATCCCAGATCATCAACCTCAGTTGGCCTACCGCTCATATGGCCATTTTTGATCGTGAAATTTCCAGAACGATATTTTTTGTTCCAGCTTTGGCCGGTGCGTTCTGTCAAAGCATCCAAACCATACACGTCACAAATATCCCGGTGTGCTTTCGGAAATAAAAGAACAAAATATGACGAAATTGGTAATTTTGATCACCGATATTCACAACACGTTTAAATGGAAACTGATCAGTGAAAATAATGTGACATATCACAAATTTAAGCTTTTAATGTCAGCTGTATAACAACGAATTTAGTCAGCTGATCAAAAGCATTTATTTGTTTAATATACGATTTAGTCATAACTTCCATTTATTTGGTATTAGGAGATAGGTTACCTTACCAATATACAAGTGTAAATCGGGCCACTCACTTTTTTAAATATTTTGTGAGTTATTTGAATTTTTAAAAAATTGAATGCCAGAGGACTGACGGTGGTACCAGAGGACTGACTAAAATCACATTATTTGATGAAATTATAAGTTATATTATAGTTTAAAATTTTTTTTTATAAGTTTATATATTTTTCTATACATCTTGGACATGTAATGGTAGTATACAAATTTAAAATAAAATTCACAAAAATCAGCTCCTATGCTGTAGCTCACAAATCTTTCATTATTATAATGGCTCTCTTTAAGTTGATAAAATATTTTTTTCTTTTTGTAACCAGGTTTGGTACATGTAGTCTTCTTATTACCGCTGCTGATTCTGGTGTAGGAGGATAGTGGTAGATTATCGTCTTCAGAGTCAGTGAATATACTTGAAATACTTGAACGTACATCTGCCAGTTGTGTTTCATATTTAATAGATCCTAACGTGTAATGATGACATCCATCAGGGTCACACAAACAACTAAGTGACATCATTGTAATCTGGTTTGGAAAACAAGCAGAGGCAGTCACCTGATGCACCATTAGCGTTCCCTTGAAAGCGACAAATTCAAAGAGTTCATTTCCTCTATCTCATGTTCTTCGATAACATATGCTCAAATGCCTTGACATATCTCTTGGATGACTGCAAAAAATTCTTTTGAATTGGAAATATCTCCTCCTGTAGCAATCACTTGATCGGCGGTCCGTTTACATGTAGCCCCAACACCATCAGGTGTACCTTTGCCGTGACCGGCCTCATGATAGTTCCAAGTGTAAGTCATGATATTAGGATACATCGTTATCAGTTTACAGCCTAATACGTACAACATAGACTTGTTTCTGTATTGTGTAACAGGTCCATCACTGAGAAAGTGGACATGGTGAATATTTGGTGGTAATGATGCTAATACTGGTTGCATATGGGCCCATATTGCTCCCACATTATGGGACAAATTTGTTGACATTGTGCAATGCGAAGTAATCGAGTTTTTTAGGTAGACAACAACGGTATGTAATGAAATTTGGGTGTGCGAACCGCCGAAATGAAGGGATTGAATTTCCTGATTGTACTATTTAGTACAAAAATTTTCTGAGAAGTCCATGTGGATTAAAGCAACATTTTCAGATAAAGAGTCTTTCAGGTATTTAATGTGATTGTGCTGGTGAACTATATTAAAAACGTGGTGGATGAAAATCTTCTGAACGTTTTCAATTTTTGAAATGAGATCTCTGATAATATCTCTTCTGTTTCTTTTTTATATTTCCTGATAAACTTTTCTTTCTCTGTCTTTAGATCAGTAATAGTCTCATTTTTGCTTATCCACTGTTTAAATAGGATCGTCTTTGAAGCATTTGTTCGAATAATTGTCATAAATTCTTTCCAGACATTTTTCAGAATATCGATCGCAACAAAGCACGTCCAGCATTCTGCGATAATTATTTACTCCAGTATCTGTTCAAAGCTGCAAGTTTAAGGTCCATGTTTTCGTGGATAACACAAAAGTGTTGAAATAAAATAACACAACAGTCCTTTGGTTGCACGTCAGTCCTCTGGTGCAATTTTTGACAGGGAACTGACGCCAAAGGACTGCCGAAAATAACATTAATTTGAAGTTATATTTGAAACCTAAGTTTCTACTATATGCGTCTCTAATTGTTAGCTCATTGTGGTTTTCCTAATCACATATAACCACGTTTAAATTAAAATAAAACTTAGGCACATAGGGAAATAAAGACCCACCACAGTACTGACAATTTGACTGGACCAGCACGTGCACACGCGACAAAAACGTTTCTAGCACTGGCGTTGTAATGGCTGCCGTAAAGATAACGCGCTCTGCACCTAACTTCAGTATCGACGTTCAAAAATGTGCGTAAAGTTGGTTGTGGTTCGTTTAAATTTCGCAGAATTTTTAATCTTAACATTGCCCAACGGACTGACGGGTGAAAATTATGACATATGACAAACTCTGTTACATTTTTTAAGCTATCTAATTTAAGATTATATGACTAAACCTGCGAAATACATTTTTTAAATATGTTACAGAATGTAGTCAAATAACAATATTTACCACAAATGGGGCATATTTTTATAATACGATCACTGTTTTCAGCGATTTTGTGTTTTTGACATGCCAAAGGACTGACGTTTTGAGTATATTTTGTATTATTTTAAATACTAGTTTTGATAGTACGGGATTGAAAGTGACTGTCCACGTAAAGAGGATTTAGCTTGTTAATAATATATTGTAATCTAAACAAAGTACATTTAAGTTTCCTATTTATTGACCGGTGACAGCGAGTTGGTCAACTTTTTGATTTTCCCCCATATGAGAAACCCGATTTTACTTTCTTGCCAACACAATAGAAAATGTGTTTCAAATACACATAGACATGGTAGAATAAGGAAGGTAATCTCGCTTCTGGAAGGTAGTCTCGCTTTTCGTGATTAACATTCAATTCAATCACGTGATTCAGAATTTCGTGATTGATCGTGACTGAAGTTTTTGTTATTCACGCTCACGAATTATGCCGACGAAACACACTCACCAATTACGCTTTCAAGTTTAAACATGTGGTCGACAAAATCTATCCGTCTCCGTCTCCAAAAATTCTTTCAGTGCGTTTGAAGAAAAGGTGTTATTTGTACCAGTTTCGTAACAAAACGAATTAGAGATGGTCGTCAAATATGTCTATAAATTAGAGGTGTGGGCGTGAGTGAATTTCACTAACGATGACGCACGCTCACGATGTCAAAAGAAATGTTCACGCACGACAACTTTTCAACTTGTCACGATCACGCACGCTCACGAGACAAGTACAAGAAATCACGCCGACCACTCACGACATTTTAATACCAAACATTATTTACCCAATCCCAGTAACAATTCATTTATTTATTCAAAATTGACGACAAAAATTGTCATAAAACGCAGAAGTTACAAAATACAACTTTTGCTGCGTTATGTTAGAGATGGTCCACATTTAGATTATGCTTTTCAGGCTGCAATTTTCACGCTATTCTCTTTGAAAAAGCCTACGTAAATCACGATTACATTACATAGTGCATTTTGGCTTGCAACCACCCCTTCAGTTTTTGACTGTTAATCGGCTGATCTCCATCATTCTTATGTACATTCATAAAAATTTGTAAATGTGGTACTATATTCTAATTAAATTTAAGAAAAAAATCTAATGAGTGTCCGAACTCACGGGCGATGTGTTAACACCTTTTTGTTACACGGTACCTATTCGATTTCTGTGAACACATTAGTAAATGTTACATTGGAGAAAAAAAACAGCGTTCAATCATATGATGATGTTACATTTAAATAATATTAATACTTAAAATTATTTAAAGACCAGTGCAAGCACATGTGTTATTATTTTCTTGCTTAATACTTTTTGTTTTATTTCCACAAAAAACAAAGAGAATGCAAAGAAACAGACACATGCACATACATACATACATTGTTATAATCGTACATACGCTACACAAGTTTCCAATTGTCGTTGCTCTCTTTCTACCTCATTTTTATATACGTATAACCACGTAATTATTCTCTTTGCTCTGAGAGTGCTTCGCACCCACCCAATACAACTATAGTATATATATATTCGCTGCCGCTACATCAGCGTGTGTTTTTTTCGCAATCTGACAATCTGTGTTTCGCAGTTTAACGGCAAACAATGTGTGATCCAAGATGTATAAATAAAGGTGAGCGCAGTTCACAGCTGATTTGCTTTGTTTATATTTTTACGGTTAACTAAGTTGTCAAAAGTTGTTTACTTATTGTTGTTTGCACTGTTTTGATCATAGAGTAATCACAGACTAGAGAGAATATTTGGCTCATCTGACGTTTCCTTTCACACTCTTCGTGATGCGGTCGGTGTGATAGAGAGATGTTTGACGAAAAGTGATATACACCAGGTGGAATTACAATAACTTCTTGCTTTAATTTTTCATGCCATTTTGATGAAAAACTGTGAAATTTAAATGTGATTTAAACTTTTTTATTGACTGTTATTGTTAGCATACATTTGTGTTGTATTTAACACATTAATTTTAACACACAAAATGAAATGCCGTTGTTGTTATTTTGTTCGTTGTTTTGAACCATTGCCTCTATCTGGTATTAGTAAAGCAATTCTTTTCAACATCAAACGTATACATCACACGAGGACAAATGTCAGAAATTTGGTGATTGTAAGATTTTCTCTACCCATATTTACTCTATGATATATATATTCGCTGCCGCTACATCAGTGTGTGTTTTTTTTCGCAATCTGACAATCTGTGTTTCGCAGATTAACGGCAAACAATGTGTGATCCAAGATGTATAAATAAAGGTGAGCGCAGTTCACAGCTGATTTTTTTGTTTATATTTTTACGGTTAACTAAGTTGTCAAAAGTTGTTTACTTATTGTTGTTTGCACTGTTTTGATCATAGAGTAATCACAGACTAGAGAGAATATTTGGCTCATCTGACGTTTCCTTTCACACTCTTCGTGATGCGGTCGGTGTGATAGAGAGATGTTTGACGAAAAGTGATATACACGAGGTGGAATTACAATAACTTCTTGCTTTAATTTTTCATGCCATTTTGGTGAAAAACTGTGAAATTTAAATGTGTTTTAAACTTGTTTATTGACTGTTATTGTTAGCATACATTTGTGTTGTATTTATTTTGTCAATTTTGTCAATTTAACTACCGATTTTTATCGCTAAAACGTTACAGAATTCCGTTGCAGATCCCCTTTTGAATTTCGGTATTAGACACATTTTGACAAACGCCACTCTGCAATTGAAAATGGTCTGTTTTAAAACGTTGAATGACCTTCTGTCAGCGTTGAGGCAACTTTTTGATCCCAGATCATCAACCTCAGTTGGCCTACCGCTCATATGGCCATTTTTGATCGTGAAATTTCCAGAACGATATTTTTTGTTCCAGCTTTGGCCGGTGCGTTCTGTCAAAGCATCCAAACCATACACGTCACAAATATCCCGGTGTGCTTTCGGAAATAAAAGAACAAAATATGACGAAATTGGTAATTTTGATCACCGATATTCACAACACGTTTAAATGGAAACTGATCAGTGAAAATAATGTGACATATCACAAATTTAAGCTTTTAATGTCAGCTGTATAACAACGAATTTAGTCAGCTGATCAAAAGCATTTATTTGTTTAATATACGATTTAGTCATAACTTCCATTTATTTGGTATTAGGAGATAGGTTACCTTACCAATATACAAGTGTAAATCGGGCCACTCACTTTTTTAAATATTTTGTGAGTTATTTGAATTTTTAAAAAATTGAATGCCAGAGGACTGACGGTGGTACCAGAGGACTGACTAAAATCACATTATTTGATGAAATTATAAGTTATATTATAGTTTAAAATTTTTTTTTATAAGTTTATATATTTTTCTATACATCTTGGACATGTAATGGTAGTATACAAATTTAAAATAAAATTCACAAAAATCAGCTCCTATGCTGTAGCTCACAAATCTTTCATTATTATAATGGCTCTCTTTAAGTTGATAAAATATTTTTTTCTTTTTGTAACCAGGTTTGGTACATGTAGTCTTCTTATTACCGCTGCTGATTCTGGTGTAGGAGGATAGTGGTAGATTATCGTCTTCAGAGTCAGTGAATATACTTGAAATACTTGAACGTACATCTGCCAGTTGTGTTTCATATTTAATAGATCCTAACGTGTAATGATGACATCCATCAGGGTCACACAAATAACTAAGTGACATCATTGTAATCTGGTTTGGAAAACAAGCAGAGGCAGTCACCTGATGCACCATTAGCGTTCCCTTGAAAGCGACAAATTCAAAGAGTTCATTTCCTCTATCTCATGTTCTTCGATAACATATGCTCAAATGCCTTGACATATCTCTTGGATGACTGCAAAAAATTCTTTTGAATTGGAAATATCTCCTCCTGTAGCAATCACTTGATCGGCGGTCCGTTTACATGTAGCCCCAACACCATCAGGTGTACCTTTGCCGTGACCGGCCTCATGATAGTTCCAAGTGTAAGTCATGATATTAGGATACATCGTTATCAGTTTACAGCCTAATACGTACAACATAGACTTGTTTCTGTATTGTGTAACAGGTCCATCACTGAGAAAGTGGACATGGTGAATATTTGGTGGTAATGATGCTAATACTGGTTGCATATGGGCCCATATTGCTCCCACATTATGGGACAAATTTGTTGACATTGTGCAATGCGAAGTAATCGAGTTTTTTAGGTAGACAACAACGGTATGTAATGAAATTTGGGTGTGCGAACCGCCGAAATGAAGGGATTGAATTTCCTGATTGTACTATTTAGTACAAAAATTTTCTGAGAAGTCCATGTGGATTAAAGCAACATTTTCAGATAAAGAGTCTTTCAGGTATTTAATGTGATTGTGCTGGTGAACTATATTAAAAACGTGGTGGATGAAAATCTTCTGAACGTTTTCAATTTTTGAAATGAGATCTCTGATAATATCTCTTCTGTTTCTTTTTTATATTTCCTGATAAACTTTTCTTTCTCTGTCTTTAGATCAGTAATAGTCTCATTTTTGCTTATCCACTGTTTAAATAGGATCGTCTTTGAAGCATTTGTTCGAATAATTGTCATAAATTCTTTCCAGACATTTTTCAGAATATCGATCGCAACAAAGCACGTCCAGCATTCTGCGATAATTATTTACTCCAGTATCTGTTCAAAGCTGCAAGTTTAAGGTCCATGTTTTCGTGGATAACACAAAAGTGTTGAAATAAAATAACACAACAGTCCTTTGGTTGCACGTCAGTCCTCTGGTGCAATTTTTGACAGGGAACTGACGCCAAAGGACTGCCGAAAATAACATTAATTTTAAGTTATATTTGAAACCTAAGTTTCTACTATATGCGTCTCTAATTGTTAGCTCATTGTGGTTTTCCTAATCACATATAACCACGTTTAAATTAAAATAAAACTTAGGCACATAGGGAAATAAAGACCCACCACAGTACTGACAATTTGACTGGACCAGCACGTGCACACGCGACAAAAACGTTTCTAGCACTGGCGTTGTAATGGCTGCCGTAAAGATAACGCGCTCTGCACCTAACTTCAGTATCGACGTTCAAAAATGTGCGTAAATTTGGTTGTGGTTCGTTTAAATTTCGCAGAATTTTTAATCTTAACATTGCCCAACGGACTGACGGGTGAAAATTATGACATATGACAAACTCTGTTACATTTTTTAAGCTATCTAATTTAAGATTATATGACTAAACCTGCGAAATACATTTTTTAAATATGTTACAGAATGTAGTCAAATAACAATATTTACCACAAATGGGGCATATTTTTATAATACGATCACTGTTTTCAGCGATTTTGTGTTTTTGACATGCCAAAGGACTGACGTTTTGAGTATATTTTGTATTATTTTAAATACTAGTTTTGATAGTACGGGATTGAAAGTGACTGTCCACGTAAAGAGGATTTAGCTTGTTAATAATATATTGTAATCTAAACAAAGTACATTTAAGTTTCCTATTTATTGACCGGTGACAGCGAGTTGGTCAACTTTTTGATTTTCCCCCATATGAGAAACCCGATTTTACTTTCTTGCCAACACAATAGAAAATGTGTTTCAAATACACATAGACATGGTAGAATAAGGAAGGTAATCTCGCTTCTGGAAGGTAGTCTCGCTTTTCGTGATTAACATTCAATTCAATCACGTGATTCAGAATTTCGTGATTGATCGTGACTGAAGTTTTTGTTATTCACGCTCACGAATTATGCCGACGAAACACACTCACCAATTACGCTTTCAAGTTTAAACATGTGGTCGACAAAATCTATCCGTCTCCGTCTCCAAAAATTCTTTCAGTGCGTTTGAAGAAAAGGTGTTATTTGTACCAGTTTCGTAACAAAACGAATTAGAGATGGTCGTCAAATATGTCTATAAATTAGAGGTGTGGGCGTGAGTGAATTTCACTAACGATGACGCACGCTCACGATGTCAAAAGAAATGTTCACGCACGACAATTTTTCAACTTGTCACGATCATGCACGCTCACGAGACAAGTAAAAGAAATCACGCCGACCACTCACGACATTTTAATACCAAACATTATTTACCCAATCCCAGTAACAATTCATTTATTTATTCAAAATTGACGACAAAAATTGTCATAAAACGCAGAAGTTACAAAATACAACTTTTGCTGCGTTATGTTAGAGATGGTCCACATTTAGATTATGCTTTTCAGGCTGCAATTTTCACGCTATTCTCTTTGAAAAAGCCTACGTAAATCACGATTACATTACATAGTGCATTTTGGCTTGCAACCACCCCTTCAGTTTTTGACTGTTAATCGGCTGATCTCCATCATTCTTATGTACATTCATAAAAATTTGTAAATGTGGTACTATATTCTAATTAAATTTAAGAAAAAAATCTAATGAGTGTCCGAACTCACGGGCGATGTGTTAACACCTTTTTGTTACACGGTACCTATTCGATTTCTGTGAACACATTAGTAAATGTTACATTGGAGAAAAAAAACAGCGTTCAATCATATGATGATGTTACATTTAAATAATATTAATACTTAAAATTATTTAAAGACCAGTGCAAGCACATGTGTTATTATTTTCTTGCTTAATACTTTTTGTTTTATTTCCACAAAAACAAAGAGAATGCAAAGAAACAGACACATGCACATACATCCATTGTTATAATCGTACATACGCTATACAAGTTTCCAATTGTCGTTGCTCTCTTTCTACCTCATTTTTATATACGTATAACCACGTAATTATTCTCTTTGCTCTGAGAGTGCTTCGCACCCACCCAATACAACTATAGTATATATATATTCGCTGCCGCTACATCAGCGTGTGTTTTTTTCGCAATCTGACAATCTGTGTTTCGCAGTTTAACGGCAAACAATGTGTGATCCAAGATGTATAAATAAAGGTGAGCGCAGTTCACAGCTGATTTGCTTTGTTTATATTTTTACGGTTAACTAAGTTGTCAAAAGTTGTTTACTTATTGTTGTTTGCACTGTTTTGATCATAGACTAATACATACCTAGATAAACTTATTCTCTCATCTGACGTTTCATTTCACACTCTTCGTGATGCGGTCGGTGTGATAGAGAGATGTTTGACGAAAAGTGATATACACCAGGTGGAATTACAATAACTTCTTGCTTTAATTTTTCATGCCATTTTGGTGAAAAACTGTGAAATTTAAATGTGTTTTAAACATTTTTATTTACTGTTATTGTTAGCATACATTTGTGTTGTATTTAACACATTAATTTTAACACACAAAATGAAATGCCGTTGTTGTTATTTTGTTCGTTGTTTTGAACCATTGCCTCTATCTGGTATTAGTAAAGCAATTTTTTTCAACATCAAACGTATACATCACACGAGGACAAATGTCAGAAATTTGGTGATTGTAAGATTTTCTCTACCCATATTTACTCTATGATATATATATTCGCTGCCGCTACATCAGTGTGTGTTTTTTTTTCGCAATCTGACAATCTGTGTTTCGCAGATTAACGGCAAACAATGTGTGATCCAAGATGTATAAATAAAGGTGAGCGCAGTTCACAGCTGATTTTTTTGTTTATATTTTTACGGTTAACTAAGTTGTCAAAAGTTGTTTACTTATTGTTGTTTGCACTGTTTTGATCATAGAGTAATCACAGACTAGAGAGAATATTTGGCTCATCTGACGTTTCCTTTCACACTCTTCGTGATGCGGTCGGTGTGATAGAGAGATGTTTGACGAAAAGTGATATACACGAGGTGGAATTACAATAACTTCTTGCTTTAATTTTTCATGCCATTTTGGTGAAAAACTGTGAAATTTAAATGTGTTTTAAACTTGTTTATTGACTGTTATTGTTAGCATACATTTGTGTTGTATTTAACACAATAATTTTAACACACAAAACGAAATGCCGTTGTTGTTATTTTGTTCGTTGTTTTGAACCATTTTTTTCAACATCAAACGTAAATATCACTCCAGGCCAAATGTCATAAATTTGGTGGGAGAACTAGTAGATCTACTATAAGTATTAATCTATGGTTTTGATTCAAAGAAATACAGCGACTCGGTTTAGAGTGAAAAAGTTTATTTTCAAAATTTATATTAAAAAAAGTAAGAAAAATGTGAGTCTGTGTCCTTTTCAAGAAAAAGGTAGTTGCAGATGGGTCGTTCCACAGGATTCCAACAGACAAGTGGAGAAGGAACAAATGGAGCGAGATTTGCGGAATGAATTTCTCAAAATACGCTCTTATGTGTCAGGACCATTTTTCCCCCTCAGACATTATCAGAGGAGCAAAAAGGAATCATCTGATGCCCAGTGTTGTTCCTTACATACATGATGATATGCAATATCCATTCAATGAGTATGTGTTTTAATCAGCTGATATTGACAACTTATGAATCTAAAGAAAATTCTACAACAGCAACAAAATCTACTGCTTCTACCTTTTCAATATATCTTGGTGTGATCGCTGTCGGACAATCTGTGTGAGCGCAGTCGGACAAATTGTGTTTGGATGTATTCACTTTGTGAATTTAAGCCGTACCCGCGCCTATAGATGTTAACACATCAAAAATCAATTCTCTGTCTTGAATTCGTTGTCTTATACTCGCAAAAATTGTAAAAGTGGTGTGTTCTAAGTTAATTTATTAAAAAAATTAATATTTGTACCGATCGATTACACCTTTTCACGAAAATTTCAGAAATACGAAAGTGATGAAAGATCTACGTCAAAACTCCCCACAAATTTTCGTATGGTATCGTGAAACAACACCTCGAACTTGCTCGTGAAAGCCATAGTGTAATGATGCTCATGGCGTTAAACGATCGTTCACTCACCGAACTGATTTATGTTTTTCAAAGTGCCACGTTTAGAGTCCTTATGTGGCGCCGGGTGACGCATCAGTTTTTCAGCTTCAAAAATTTGTTGTTATGTTTTTGCAATTTCTGCACTTATCACTTCGAAATATACACTAACGCTAAATTTCACTTAACTCCTTGTATATTAGTAATGTATTTTTGCGATTTCCACAAGGAAATTAACGTTTTCTTTCGATGACAATTAAATTAGACTCATCGTCAATCTACAAGTACAACGATTACTGTCCCTTGGTTGCATCAGATTGAATCACTCCACTGTGATCTTATGTACCCGTACAAAAGTCGCGCATGCGACACATTTTAATTAAATTCTTACTTATTCCACAGCTTTTATTTTGTTTATTTTCAGATGAAAGAATACCAAGATTTTGGTCAATTCCATTTCCACTGGGCTGACTATGTTGTATTTGTGCTGATGATAGTTTTATCTACGGGCACTGGTGTATATTACGGATATTTCAGGTACGTTTAAATTCTTAGTTGTGTCCGTCGGTGGTGCCATTGTAGTGGGCGCGGCTCTTGTGCATGAGAATGTGTATTCGATTCCTGCTCTGACCACTTTAAATTTCTTTCGACGGCGGTCACCTCGCTTAGTGACTGCGACACTATCGAGTACTTAGTCATGAAAAAGATTCTCAAAAATACCGTTCGGAACCGATGTAAAACTGTAGGACCCAATCAGTGAGTGTGAAACTAGAACGCGCAGAGCTACTGGTTTGTGGGAAGATCTCCTTAATCCCATCATGGGATGTAAATTCTTATCTGATTGTAATGCGCCCAGCTCTTGGTACTCAGCTCTTTGCGAAAATTTCGTAGGCAAAATCAATTACAGGGTTGTTACGCCAAGTTATTTCGTACGAAAACAATTGTTTGATAATTGTTTGGGACCGGAATTTGGACATTTCGATAGTCTTAACAGCAAAAGTGACACCGCATGTGTTAAAAATAAAGTGGAGTGCGAAAATAATAAAATAATTGGAAGGTAAATCAAAGATAGCTGATAACTCTCTGCAACATCATTTTCCTTTTAGAGATAAATTACAAAATTTCGCAAGAACTGAATACGGGGCTAAACTTTATTTAACATAAGTTTTCATTAGACGATAGTTAATGTACTTTCTTTTGTGTATACACATGGTAATTTTCAACTTCGACGTTCGTATTTTAATTTTGTTTTCCAAAAAATCGCTAAAATAAGAAAATCGCTAAAATAAAAAAAATAGATTGGACTCTCCGATTCCGAGATATATCCATTTTTTCTATATTTTTCACATTTTCGATCAAAAATGGCGACGGGTAGGTCGCCTACCCCTGCCCAGTGTGTAATGGGTAATCTGATGGCCATTATTTTCTCCAATAAACTGTGGGGTAATCTTGATGGGTAAGTCCCCATTGGCGTGGGTAACTACCTATTATTTTCCACATACCCTGTGGGTAATAGGTAATCACGATGGGTAATTCCACCATTCGCGTAGGTAACTACATATTATTTTTCCCATTCCTTTGTGTTGACCAGGGCATCATTCATTTGATCTATAAATTACTTACGTCATTCATTGATCTATAAATTACTTATTATTGATCTATAAATTACTTGTTATTAACCTCGTCCCTGGGACACACGACCTTAACTCGAAATGTCAATAAAGGAACGCCCCAAGGGAGAAAATACACCTCCACGTGCAGAGATGTGTTCCAGAACTTAATCAGGAAATTCCCTAAGTGCGCCGCGGAGAATGGACTGGGTGTAAATCCAAAGAAAACCGAACTCCTCTTTACCAGGAGGCAGAAGGTTCCGTATATTCAGTCTTTGTCTCTATGTGGAAGATAAATTTGTCTAAAGGAAAGTGCAAGATATCTAGATGTGATACCCGACAGAAAGCTTAATTTTAAGTCTAACACTATTGATATGATCAGCAAAGCCGAAGTCGCAATATATTCGAGTAAAAGGGGCATCGGAGGACGATGGGGCCTATCTCCGAAAAGGGTTTCCTGGATATATACAGCTGTTCTCCGCCCGATATTGCTTTACGGCATTGTTGTTTGGTGTTCAGTACCAAGTCTGTCGACAAAACTCCAGTGAATGGCTATGGTGTGTATCAAGGGTGCCCTTTGCACAACCCCTTCCGAGGGTTTGGGCCTTATTCCACGCCTGTTACCACTAGATTTGCTAAGATCGATCTTCGCAATGGATCGATCACCAGCTCATATGATCATGGGTCGATTTTAAGGCATCCTGTGATTATCGACTGTAAAAGTCGACTACATGACACCCTTTGAGAAAGTCTTCCCCACTCACATAAAGGGTGTCTCAATAAGATTGCGCTTTTTAAATTTAGTGTATTTGTTGTGCAAGTGGCAACTCTGATATTTGGCAGCTGTCACATATGTTTATTCCGATTATTAAAAATGGAGCGGTTTACCAAAGAACAACGCGTTATAATTGTGAAAACTTATTAGAAAGATTTGGAAAGTTATGCTGATACCGCTCGCAAACTTCGAAGAATTTTCAGTCGAGAAAATGCACCTAATGTGTCAACCATTCGAAGAGTGATCAAAAAAAATGAAGAAACTGGGTCGGTCTCTTGAAAACATTGCTGCTGTAAACGAGATTATGCGAAGCACTACGCAGCGAATTTTGACAAAACCTTCATGCATACGAAATTCAGCTTACTCAGAAGCTCAAGCCAGCAGACCATGGAAAGCGCCAACAATTCGTTCAATGATTTCAATACCAATTTTTCAAAAAAAAAAAGGGCATTTTCATCTGACTGGCTTCGTGAATACACCTAAATTGTCGAATTTGGGGCTCAAAAAATCCTCATGCAATCCATGAGAAACAAATGCACCCTCAACGAACAACTGCCTGGTAGGGATTTTGGTCAGGCGGCATGATAGGGCCTCACTTTATTGAAAATGAGGCCGAAATTGTAGTGACTGTGAATGGCATTCGTTATAGGAACATGATAACGGAGTTCTTGTGGCCTCAACTGGATGGGAATGGATATGCTGCTACACCGCGCATGAAACAATCGATTTATTTCAGCAACGATTTCCAGAACAAATTATCCCAAGAAATTCTAATGTCAAGATCATGCGATTTAACGCCGTGCGATTTCTTTCTTTGGGGTTTTGTGAAACCTCAGGTTTATGCGAATAAACCACAAACAATTTCTGAGCTCAAATCCGAGATAAAAAAAAAATAAATGGTTTCCCATTACATCCCATGAAGGGACTGGGGAGAACTTCTCACAATCACTGAGCTGTGCGCTTTCCAGTTTTCACTCACTGATTGGGACCTACAGTTTTACACCGATTCCGAACGGTAATTTGAGAAGCTTTTTCATGGCTAGATACTCGATAGTGTCGCCGTCACTATGCGAGGTGACCGCCGCCGAAAGAAATTTTAAGGTGGTCAGAGCCGGGTCGAACCCAGGATCTCATGTATAAGAGCCGCGCACACTAACCATTGTACCACCGACGGCCGAGATACAACGAGCTTAATCGGTGAGATATAGCCAGATGTCTGTGAAAAAGTCATGGAAAATTTCATGAAAAGAGTAATGGTCTGTCATCAGAGCCATGGGGGCCATTTGACAGAGATTTTATTCCATACTGAATCGGAACATGTCTTCTTTACAAGCTAATAAAAAAAAACACAACTATCTCAAAAAATTCGTGTTTTTATTTTAAAATTAAAAAGTGCATTCCTACTGAGACACCTTTATATACGAACTGTGATGCGGATTGAAGAAAATACGGTCCTACAAAAAGAACCTAAACAGTCTGTAAATTATTATTAGCGGTTCGAACAACAATAGTAAATATTATGTAGCATTCGTTTTTTTATAAAATTTCTGTTGAAATGAGTATCTTAACCGTTTTGTATCCGGAGGCCCATAAATATAATTATATACTGCCGTCGGTGATATTTTTTAAGAACCCCAGAAATGACTTTAAATCCCAGAACTTGATTCTGAACTTCAAATGACTAAAATCAGATTTTTAACAAAGTTGGGGTGAATATTGCAAAACTAGTAATCTAAGGAGTTATAAGGATGTAAATCTCTAAAGTCTTATCAAAAGCGTTGCGATCTAAAGCATATTATTTTTTTTTTAGAAAAGAAAAACATGGCCAAAAACTGTCAGATGCCGAGGTGGAGGATGCAGCAAGGAGAACAACCGATTTCGGATCATCCAAGATGAATGAATATCTTCTAGGCTCGAGACAGTTAAAGATCTTTCCAGTTGCTATGAGTTTGGTTGGTAGGTAAGTGAGAGAACCCGAGAGATGTACCGATACATATCGATAACAACAACTTTATCTCGTATGCCATCCATTTAGCTACGTTTCTGGTGTTACCATACTTGGTACCGTATCGGAGATCTACAATTTTGGCACACAGTATTGGATGATTATAGTCTCTATCATTTTGATGGCTATAGCTGTGTCAACAGTCTATTTACCCGTTTTTGCGGCGCTGCGAGTTGGGTCCTCATACGAGGTAAGTACGATTAAGGCAAATCTTTTCAAATCGTCAATTTTAAAAAAAAAATTACAGCAGACAGTTGTCCGAGGCCTTCGGCCACGGACTGTCCCTGCAGGCTGTGTCAGAGACACGGCCATTAAGTTTAACGTAGAATACGCCATCCGATAAGACAGAAAACATATATAACAATAAATTCATTTGCTTATATTATTTATTATTTATCATTGGCCGAAGGCCTCGGACAACTGTCTACTGTAATTTTTATATTTACCAACGGCATTTGATTCAAGTCCGTTTAAAAAAAAAATATTATGTTCAATTTTTTTAAACTTAATTTAATTTATGCATTTTAATTAATATTTTTATTAAAATAAGTTCTGCGAATGTTGAGAGGGCCGCCCTAATATTAAAAAAGGTTTACCTTATCGAGTATTCGCATTAGCATTCGAGCGTTGTGTGAAAGCTTTACGCTTTACAATTCAAAATTAATGTTACATTAATGTTACAATTAATGTTGCCAAGCAACATTAGCTTGCTGTTCGTTACACTTTTTATTGGATACATGTTCCTAAGCAATGTTGAGCAACCAAAAACACTCAACCAAACACCACACATATGTTTGAGTGTATGTGTTTAAACAATTTTCATTTGAGAAATTAAAATACTAGAAATATATCAACCAATATGAAATGTATATCAAACGAAAGATAACATCTTCATTTACCTACAAAAAAAATTTTAAAAAAATTCATCTAGCCGTTTCCTCAAATTCAATGAAATAAAGATGACAACAATAAAAACCTGACATGACTCCTCATACCGTAAGGTAAGACGTATTCTACGTCAAAAAAACATGAAACGTCATATGTTGCTCTCGTATGTTGGAAATTGAAAAAAAAAATATACGAGATATAAGTTTTTACAGTAGACTTTATTCCATTATGACGCGGAGCGGTCGAGTGACGTTCGTTCGTTCACAATCAGTTGTTTGCATTTGTAATCAAATGGTTGATTGACCAATAAAGACTAAGGGTAAACAACCATGATCAATTTGTTTAAATGCAAGTTCATTAGACCTCCATAATATCAAAGACTCTATTGTACAGTAATATTTTATCTATTATTGAATGTTAATATTTTATACGTGTGAGTCAATGTCTTGAATTAAACACTAATTGTGACTGAATTGTCTAAGAAAAGATTTGAATGCTCTGACCAAAATGTTAATGGAAGCTAGAAGTTTTACAAAATGTCCATTGTCGTAATGTTTTCACCCTATAGGTAATATAACCTAAGAGAATACATTACACTAGATAATTTATAAATCGATGTTCAAAGTCAAGGCTACTACGATATTTGAATTTCATAACTAGACTTGTGATTTCCATGCAAATGTCTGTTAGTTAACGTAAGTTTAAGGACACGTTTGACTAATTACACTATACAACAGCAAAATTGTATAATTATAGAATTAAAAATTTCGATTTTTATTCGCAGTCAAACTACATCAAATATATAAAGTGGTTATAATTTCATTTAATTTTTTTCATTTTGATGCAAGTGTTATCATTCCGAGTCAAGACTATGAAAAACCATTTCATATATTTGTTATTGCATATTTTGCATTCGTTTTCGACTCGCTCAGACTCGGTAAGGGAAATTAATTTTTAACCTGTAGTGCTAATTTTTAAGCCAATAATTAAGTACATATCGGGTTATTTAATCTTCATTGAAAATTAATAAGACCTCAACTTTGCAGTTTATTTTCAAGTGGTGATTTAATATAAGCCGTCATATAACTTTCTTTTCAAGTTCTTACTGGAGAAATTTTTCCCAGTAAGAATTTGCCAGTTCGAACCATAGAGTAATATATGTATATACATATAGAGAAAATATCTCGCTCGAAAAATTTCTGTCATTTGGCCTGGTTTGATATGAACGTTGGATGTTGGAAAGAATTGATTTAATAATACCAGATAAAGGCAATGGTTCAAACCAACCAACAAGAAAACAACTGCGGTATTTCGATTTGGGTGTTAAATACAACACAAATTTATCGGATACTAACAATAAATCAACCAAAACGACATGACAAAATTTAAGTCAACGGTTCTTGTAACTCCACCTGGTGTAAGCCGACCAGCTCCTATCTCACCGACCTCATCACGAAGAGTGTGAAAGGAAGCGTCAGATGAGACAAATCTCAACTCTACATACATATATGTATTATCAGGGGGGTTCTATGCCACAGCTGATCAACCTTATAGTTGGCGAAACATGCAGGATAAAGTTACAAAGAGAAATAGCGATAGATGACTGGAATTATGTAGGGTTGCTCAATGCGTTTCTCTCACATTTGTCTGTGTGCATTGAACCAAAAGTACAAAGCTCATCAACTGGGACTATTTTTGTGATAATTAAATCGAGGAAAAAGGGATAACAAGTGAAATAAAGCAAAATGTAATGAAGTGTTAGAGTAAAACTGTTTATAGAGATTACAATTGAAACACAAATGTATTAAAATAAAGATTTTTCTCATTCTGTGTGGGTTGCCAAGTTTGTATAACTCTGTGCTCCAACTTTTCCAGTGACTTTTCTTGGTTTCTGGTCCATGAAAAACAGCTGTTGCAAACTCTTAGTATATTACTCTATGTGTATTACTCTATCGTTTGAACATATGTTTTAAAATATATGTTTTATGTAAACAAACTCAATTAAGAAATATTTAATTTTATTTTAATTCTTAAGAGAAACAATGATTTTATAATGCTCTGTAATTAACTTTTTTACTATTTCTTTTAAAAAGGAAGCCGGGTTTGGTAATGTTGTTTATATTCCAAAGTTATTATTTCTTGCAAGTTTCTGGTGGATGTCGTCTGTGTACTTTTTGTGATATTTTCTACCGGGAGAGTGAAATTTAGCTTACTCTCCCAAAAATAGTTACTAGTCTTAAGCCTTGTTTCCACTACAGATTTATTCGTAATTCGCTCTCTCATTCGTAGTTCAATCTCCAATTACAAACCGAATTACGTAATTCACCATACAAAATTTTGAGAGCGAATTACCTTGTTTGTAGGTAATTCAAACTAAACATTGCCTTCTCTAGTATTTATCGAAATTTTATCGCAACTGTTGTTAAACGAACCACAGTCTTCTCATTCATGAGCATGAACATCAGCTATCGTTGATATTTATTGCCGGCTTACCGCCCTTCTTGATACCAAATAAAAATGTAATCGAAGTTGTTCGCATCACTAGTATGTTTACAAAAATTTTTGGTAATATTTTTTCAAATTCATCAGCCAGATAAAAAGTTATCGGCCAAGCTCGTGCTCATGAATGACAAGTCTGTGGTTCGCTTTACAAACAAACAAAATAAAGAATAATAAATGTAAACCATTTAACAATAAACAATGGATGCTAAAAAGTAAATTACTAAAAAAAATTAAATATAGAAAATATAGAATATTAAATACAGAAAGGTTGTTAAGGGGCCCTTAGACCTGTGGATAAGTTGTTCGACTTCAAGTTCACATCAAGTTCGATAACTAGACATCAACTTCGATTTTGCCCTTACACTCTCATACTAATTGAGGCAACTTAATTTTCTTGTCAGATGTCGAAATGAAAGGTGGTGAAGCGCACTCCGAAAATATCACAAATTTTACGAAAAAACGCTATTTTTATTTTCTTTAAATATTCATAAATAACATTACAAATCATATTTATTTAGTTTATATTTTTCCGATAATGTTTAATTTATTTATTTTTTGGTTCATTTATTTACATTTTGCCGATAATGTTTCCTCATGAACGTTTCTCATCGAATTGCGTATGAAAGTTGATGCAACTTCCCCTAACACTGATGGATAAGTTAATATCAACTTCAAAAAATCAAAATCGCTTTGATTTTACATCAACTAGTTTGTACAAACCACCAACTTCACCTTAAACCATGGATAAGTTGATGTCAACTTGAAGTCGCTGCAACTTTTCCACAGGTCTAAGGGCCCCTTTAGATATCCAAAATTGTTTTTTAATATTTATTCACTTTTTGTTGTTGCCATTCTAAGAATTATTGAAACAAAACAAATAAAAAAAGTAAACAACTGTCCGATCGAATTATGTATGTGTAGTGGAAACGGTAATTCGGAATACTAATTCAACGAGCGAATTAAGTAATTGGCGCTGTAGTGGGAACATGGCATTAACCCACCAAGCATATGTTTGCCACGCCAAAGTCAGCTGTTTATGAAAATGAAATCCCGAAAACTGCGAAATACTCAGTGTTATCGTATGATAATAAATAAAGTTGTGTGTAAGTTCCCTGAATACTCGTCTCAATATTATTTCTCAATCCATTATATTTATAAATTCATCTACATGTAGCAATAATACTTGCAAACGTGCACCCCATATAATTTGGACTTTGATCAACTAACGCTCGCGATAACGTGAACGAGACAATAAGTCAGCACCGCCCTCTGGATGTTCGATTCTTGGTTGGCGTGTGTAACTTTCTTTTAATTGAATGTTTTGTGATAAACGTCGATCGACTCGAATCATTTCCTCACATGTTTCGTATTGTTGATGCTGCTGATGATGTGCAAACTGATCAATTAGAAAAAACAAATTCAAACACTTTTCGAAATATTTATGATCATTTAACTTGAAGGAAGTAGATGATGGACTTGGAGGTGATATTAAGATTGTTGTTCAATTTATAACGATGACAGTAAAATATTTTCTTAATGTGTCACTTTGTGGTGTTTTTCACTTCCTCATTTCCTAATCAACTAATTTGTATGGGTAACCGCTTAAAATCGCTTAGCTCCCCAACAATGTTTAGCAGGGCGTAAAAATCACTGCTACTATGTAGCCTTCATATCAATCTAGTGCTACGTACATGGTAAATTAAATACCGCAGTTATCAAAGCAATAACTGAATGATACAGTTCGTGTCGTGTACAACAATGTCATGTTTTAATTAATTTAATTTGGTGCGACACCAAAAAAAATTTTGGGGTTCTGTCAACGGTTTCTGGTAGAAAGATTTAGAAAAAAAATATACGTGTATCGGCGTTTTGCCAGATCTGATCAGCATTTTTTTTTGGGGCGGGTCAAAGTTTCCGCCCCTCGGAACTTTCCTGCAATATATCGGCATGCAAAATTGTGTGTTCCTTACTTCTGAGGTACAAAATATGTTCAGAGGTTTTATAGAAAAAATTCAGATAAACATTTTTGTGGAACAAATTAACCCTCTAACTATCACGTATAACCATAATTTTTTTTTTGAAAACTTGCAAACAACTGCTCCAAAATGACGGGGGGCGTGGTCAAAATGTTCCACAAAATTTATCGCCATAAAATTTCACCATATGTGTTCGAACACTCCAAAACACAAATCTTCGCCCAAGTGCTAGATAATAAGCAAAAACTAACTGCCTTCTGAGGTAAAAATGCATTTTGTCATTTTGCTGTTTCCATTAAAAATAGTCCACATAATATAATGAATTTTGTCATATTTCATCTTTTATCTAGCACGTGGACTAAGATTTGTGTTTTGGAGTGTTCGGACACATATGGTGAAAAAGTGAAAAAAAAATTCTGATCAGATCTGGCAAAACTCCGATACACGTATATTTTTTTAGACCTTTCTACCAGAATCCGTTGAAAGAACGAACCCCATCATTTTGAAAAAAATTTAATTTTGTCTCACAGTGTTATTAGACAGTGATTTGCAACTGCTTGTAGGCGAAATGTTTCAAATCTGTGTTGTCGTTTTTGCGATTTATCCTCGGGTATATTTCCATCATATTCAAAGTTGGAAAAAATAAACTGCGGTACTAGTGCCGTTGGTTCAATGGTAGTGTGCGCGGCTCTTGTTCATGAGAACGTAGGTTTGATCCCTGCTCTGACCACCTCAAAATTTCTTTCGACCATGAAAAAGCTAGCCATGAAAATGCTACTCAAAATAACGCTCGGAACCGGTGTAAAACTGTAGGTTCCAATCAGAGAGTGTAAAACTAGAACGCGCACAGCTCACTGGTTTGTGAGAAGATCTCCCTCATCCCTTCAAGGGATGTAACTGAAACCATATATATAAATATGTATACTAGTTCCGTTTATAATGTCTGTTCAACCAGGGGGTATCCAGGACACAGCTGATTGACTATGAAGAAGGAATTTGGTGGTAGATGGCAAGAAGCAAACCATGCAGCAAACTAAGTTTAAATAGTGTTTGATTGATACTAGTGACATCTAAATTATGTTTTATGTTGGTTGCATCGAACGAAACTGCGCATTTCCTTTTATTTCTGTTCGTTTTATGTCAAACCAAAGAGTAACATACAACAGCAACTCACTCGATGAAATGACCTATGACCTCTTCGTCGTCGAGAGAATGTATAGAGAGGGATGCAGACTCGTATCTATTGCTCTGTGGTTCAACAGCATTTGGTTCTTAAAGGGAAATACGTTCAAGGTAACCAACCTATACATACGAGTAGTTAAATATCATAGAGTAATTCTCTAAAGAGAGAAACTTTGACTCATCTGACGTTTCCTTTCACACTCTTCATGGTGCAGTCGGTGGGGGTAGAGAGATGTTTGACGAAAAGTGACTTACACCAGGTGGAATTACAAGAACTTCTGACTTTAATTTTTCATGTCGTTTTGGTGAAAAACTGTGACATTTAAATGTGTTTTAAATTGATTTATTGAGTGTGATTGTTAGCATACATTTGTGTTGTATTTAACACAATAATTTCAACATACAAAACGAAAATCCGTAGTTGTTATTTTGTTCGTTGTTTTGAACCATTGCCTCTATCTGGTATTAGTAAAGCAATTCTTTTCAACATCCAACGTTCATATCACACCAGGGCAAATGTCAGAAATTTTCTGAGCGAAAGAAAAGCTCCAGTTATCACGATTACTCTATGTTAAATATGAGTTCGCTTCCAAATTTTAGGGTACCCCCAAGGCCCTATTCTCTTCCCGCCCACGCCAATACTTTCACCATCGCAAATTTTCTTCGAAAATATCACGATATCCACCATAAATATTACGAATTCCTTCATTACTTTTTGAAATAAATTTTTCGGGTTCCATAACCGAAACTTTATGTGGGTGCCATGGCACAGGGGCATTCCGGGAAACTGCAGAGCGGATGGGATGAGCTGACAGAACTATGAACTAACTTACAGGTTCAACAGGAATTAAAGCGTGTTGGAATGCCCTCAGCAGCGTGTAAGCACCGTGTTGGAATGCCTCCTCAGGAAGTCAGAAGTCAGGGACAGTCAAATCGGGAGAACTGGCTAGCCAATCCAAATCACCGAAACGCGAGATTACACGCGCTGGGACGGCATCCTTCAAAATATGCATTGTGTCATGTCACGTGCAGTACGACAAGTGGGCTGTCCTCTTGGAACCACATGTCCTCCAAATCCAGACCTCCAACTTCCGGTAAGACAAATTTAATCAGGATGGCTCTATAGCGGTCGCCGTTCACCGTAATAGTGTTACCGTTCGCTCCTTCGAAAAATAAGGTCAAATCACCTTTTCCGGCATGATTCACGAATTATGCGTGGATTTTTCTTCCCACAGAACCGCCGCTGAGATTAAAATAAGCTCTTGATCAATTTTGATGGAAAATCATCCACTTCAACGATAAGTTCCAAAATCTTACGTCTGTATAGTAAACGGGCGCTGCAGTCGTTTGGTAACAACTGTTGGAAATGTGCAATTGTTGAGCACGGTTTGTTATGAATGTTTCGTGATTCTCTACCACATTTTCACGGACTGTTTCGATGTTTTTCACCGAACGACCGGTTCGGGCCTTCCGCGGCTTCGGCTGTTCCGTGTTGAAACGCTCACTTTAAATCGTGTCATCAGGCTTCGAATTGTTTGAGCTGTGGGCATTGCACGGATTGGGTATTTTCGCTGAACTTCACGTGCCATTAACACCTCTGAAGAATTACCGCGCATTGGCACAATTATCGCGCGTTTTTGAGGCGTATAGCTACTTTGTGTTATTCACTATAAAATTTGCACTTGTCTACTTCACGACTCTAACTGACGACATACAATACCACTTTCAAAAGTGACAGCTCTTTCCAATACGGTGATTCTTTTTGCGCTACTTGAACATAGCTGCCAACTCTCGCAGGTAAACAAAATTGTTAACATTCTGCCAGACAAAAATAGTCGGTTTGAATTAAAAAAAAATCGAGAATTTGTAGATTAAAAAGTATATGATTTAAGAAGAAATAATTTATTTGTCCAGATTTAAGGGATTATTGGAATAGTTAAATATCGCCGCTGGACTTTCAAAAGACGCTGTGTTTCATAAAATATTGCAAACCAAAAAGACTAAACTTAGAATATTTATTCGATAACCTAGACTTCGCTGGTGCTGCTAAGTTCTGAACCAATTTATATTTCAGTAGACGGCCCAACAATGATATACTATTTAAAAAAGCGTTTCATATATGAAATACTGTTTAAAAGTTTTCGTAATCACTTTTCGATACCAATTTGTTTCAAACATTTTACCAGATGTGTGTCTTTCTATACACTTTTCAAATACTTTTCCGCACTCTGCAAGTGCAAACTGTCAGGATGTGGGCTGTTTATAGCTATTATGTCGATATTCAGAGCTACGAGTACCCATACATAGACTAAATATACCTGGAGGCAACATCCGTCTCATCTAACGTTTCATTTCACACATTGTTTGTGGTCAGATCGTTGCGATAGAGATATTTTCGACGTAAAGTGAGTTACTCCATGTCGAGTTACAAGAACTGTTGACTTAAATTTGTCATTTAGTTCTGGTGTAGAACTGTGAAATTTAATGGTATTTTGGACTTTTTTGCTATTTTTTACTGTTAGTCTAAATTCGTCTTGTATTTAAAACAAAAATTTTAATGCCCAAACACGAAATGCCGTTGTTGTTTTCTTGTTGATTGTTTTGAACTAATGCCTCTATCTGCTATTATTAAAGCAATACTTTTCAACATGCAATGCCCATAGTGTCGTAAATTTACTGAAATATGATCCCTTTAGATATCTTTATTCATATGGAAGTTGCATGCTGGAAAGTATTGCTTTAATAATACCAGATAGAGGCAATGGTTCAATCCATAGTACATATACCACGTAGTCGCAGTAGATACAACGACAATTGTGGGCAAAAACAACAGGCATTTTGTTTTTGTTTAGGCTGTCCTCATGTCAAACTCAACACATACGTATACCAACAAATAAATGTAAACAGAAAAGTACAAAAACAAAACCTTTGAATCGGCCAACTAAACAAGGAGAAAGCAACGGCATTTCGTTTTGTGCGTTCAAATTTTTGTGGAAATACACCACAAATATATACTAACAATAAAATCTAACAAAAAAAAGTGCAAAATACGTTCAATATTCACAGTTTTTCATCAAAACGACATGAAAAATTTAAGTCAACAATTTTTGTAATTCCACCTGGTGTAAGTCAATTGTCAAAAATATCAAATATCTCTCTATCGCACCAACCGCACCATGAAGAGTGTGAAACGAAACGTCAAATGAAAAAGATGGCAGCTCTATATGACATTACTCTATGTACTCTACACTTGTTTATGAGAAAGTGTGTTCAATCACCGTTCTTTCGGCGGCGGTCACCACTCTTAATGATGGCGATACTCTCCAGTAATTAGCGATAAAAAGCTTTTACTTTCAAAGTCTTTCGGATTCTGTGTAAAACTGCAGAGCTCACTGATTGTGATAAGCTGTTCTTTATCCTTTCATGGGATGGGATGTAATCAGGGGTATTCATGACACAGCTGATCAGCGGGAAAATTATAGAAAACAGAGTGTGTAGGATAGAGAGAGATGTGGATAGTTGAATAGTTGAATAGTAAGTTTTAAACTAAGTTTTAATATGATGTAATGTAATGTAACAGGGTATACAGAAATAAAAGGGAATGCGTATTTTAAAATACTGCAGTAACCTCTCGCAAATTTCTCCCAATGATGTCTATGTCGTCAGCATACGCCAGAAACATATGGCTCTTCGTGTTAATGGTCTTGTTCGTATTTACTGCAGCTTTTCTCATTATTATCTCCATTAAGATGTTGAAGAGATTGCACGAAAGTGTGTCGCCTTGTCTCAGTCCTCGCTCGGTATAGAATGGTTCAGTGTGGTCTTTCCCCACTTTCACTGCTGATTTGGTGTCGGTCAGCGTCATTCCACAGAGGCGGGTCAGTTTTTCCAGAATCCCAAGTTCAGACATAGCTTCGTACAATTTTCCCCGTATGGGGCTATCCAAAGCAGCTTTGTAATCGACGAAAAGATGGTATGTATCAATTTGCTTTTAGTGGGTCTTTTCCAGGATTTGGCGTAGCTTGAATATTTGGTTAGTCGTGGGCTTCCCTGGTCTAAAACCACACTGATAAGGTCCAATCAGGTAAATCTACACTGTCTTCCATAATCGTTACCTCCTGATCTTCAGTGGAAGAATCTGACTGGAGTAGTGCTGAAAAGTGGTATCTCCACATTATAAGCACACACTGCTTATCAGTCACTAGATTCCCATTCTCGTCCTTGCAGTAGGTTAACCCATTATTCGGCCCGTTATTCGATCTTCTTACCCTCTGGAAAAATTTTCGGGATTCATTATTCCTCCTGCATAATTCGGTCTTTTCACTCTCCCTCTGCTCTGCCATTTTTCCGCCTAAATAGTTGGTTTTCCTCCTTCTCAGCCTCTTGTACCGCTCACTCGCAGCACGAGATGTAACTGACTGTTTCGTTGCCATACGTGCAGCGTCTTTTTCATTAGTTGCAATGCGATATTCGTACCATGGGTTATCCTTCTGCGCTTCTTGATAGCCAAGTTCAGTCCTTGCAGCGGTTTCCAAAGAATGGGAGATGTGCTTCCACTGCGCATCTGGGTCCTCAGGAAAGGGGTATTCTGCCCTAGCAGGAGAGTGAGCTTTTGTAGATAGGACATTGATATCTCCGGTATTTGCAGCTTGTTAATATCCAGCTTTTCCCGTGTTCGGCTTCGTACTTTCGAAGCCACTAGGTAATGATCCGAGTCGATGTTGGCACCTCAAATCACACGTAAATCCATTACACTATTACCAAGTGATCAATCTGATTCTTCGTCCGCTGATCAAGAGATATCCAGGTCGCCTTATGTATCTATGTCCTTATGCTGGAATCGTGTGTTGGCACCTCGAATCGCACGTAAATCCATTTCACTATTACCAAGTGATCAATCTGGTTCTTCGTCCGCTGATCAGGAGATATCCAGGTCGCCTTATGCATCTATGTCCTTATGCTGGAATCGTGTGCTACTAACTACCATGTTCTTTGCAGCGGCGAAGTTTATCAGTCTTATTCCATTATCGATGGTTGGTCGAAAGACATTTTCCTTTCCCAATTTGGCATTAAAATCGCCTAGAATAATCTTAATGTCGTGATCAGGGCAGCGTTCGTATACTTCCCCCAGACGCTCATAAAATGATTCTCTGACCTCATCGTATTTATCCTCAGTCGGAGCGTGCACACAAATTAACGAGGTGTTGAAATATTTCGCTTTGATGCGAATTGTGGCTATGCGTTCACTCACTAGGTTGAACCTTGAAACTAGGTGTCGCAGTCTATTGTTAACTAAAAATCCGCATCCGAATTCGTGCTTTCGCCCCATGGCAGCTGTAGTAAATATCGCAGTTTTTCCCTCTGGAGCAACCATCGCATTTCCTGGATAGCTGTGATGTCAGCTCTATATTATTAGTGGACATCCGCCAGTTGAAAAGTGACACCCGTCCTTTATAGTGTTGGCACATTCCAGGTACATATCCTTAACGTTTGCGAGGGTCGTCAACTGTTCCTTATACTTTCTGTGTATTTTGATTGCCTATAACGGCGGCGGAAGGAAAACCCCCATCCAAGGACAGTACAATGTCCCACACAAATGAAGTCTTGTACGTTTAAATCGCGTGTTCTTGTCAGTGCAAATCGCCAAAACGAGACATATGATGACCCGGCAAAACAAACCCACAAAAGTTCGATTGTGTCTCGTGCAGTATGAGCCGTTGCTCCTGTTGGAACCACGTGTTCTTCAGTCCCCATTCATCCACTCGAGGAAGGAGAACGTCGTTGAGCATGGCACTGTAGCGCTCGTCGTCCACAGTAGTTGTTAAATTAAGGCCATATGACCTCCAACTTTGAGCGGGCGTAATAGCTCTTCGTGGTTAATACGCAGATTTTCGGTTCCCCAGAAGAGATAATTTTGCATATTCACATATCCACTGAGATGGAAATGGCCTCGTCGCTCATGATGATTTTCGATGAAAAGTTGTCTTTCTCGTGGTCGAGATCAAGAATGGCTTGAGTCAAGTTACACGCGTTTGGTTGACAACTGATGAACTGTCTGCGCTTTATAAGGAAACATCTTTAAGTCTGTCATCAATATTCTCTGTAAAGAACGTCTAATGATATCCAATTACGCCACACGTCGTCGTGTCGATACTCCGGAGTCTTCTGCGACATCTTGACCCACAGCCGTAATGTTCTTAGCAGAACAGTTATTCAGGGTCCGGCTAGACCTGTCACCATCTCGTGTTGTCCTTACTCTTCTGGGCGAGTGGATAAACGTCGAGTCGCCAGGTGGCCAGGTTGGTGTTGGACGACCGGGAAATCTGCGCCTTAATTCACGATGCGTCAACATAACCGTAGAATTGAGCAATTATTCCGCGTTCTTGAGGTGTATACCGATCTATATATGTCTTGTAGACTTGTATTTTGTATCTGCTTACTTCACAAATGACAAAGGCATTCGTTCTAAGAGGAATGTGTTTCGTGAGCTTGTTCCACATAGTAGTCCTACCGAAAGCACTATTAGTTACACTTATACTACAATCGAACTATTTAAAACCTAATTTTAATTATTGGATAATATAAGTACATGCCCAATTAGATCACATCCAGCAGGTAGTGAAGAAAATATAGCGGCAGTACCTGCTATAGCATGACTTGTCGTATGCGTCGTAGGTGTGAAAGCATACAAAATGCAACCCGTGCAAGAATCAATGCTGACTTATTTTTGTTCAAAAATGCTGATGGAAACGTCATTTCAGTCAAGGGCGAGCACAACAGAGCCATGAAAGAGCAGTGAAATTGGGAAGCTTTTTCACGGCTAAAAACTCGGTAGTGTCACTAAGCAAGGTGACCGTCGTCGAAAGAAAATTTAGCTGGTCTGAACAAGGATCAAACCATAGAGAGATAGACAAGAGCCACTATTCTTTTCTTTACGTTCTTACGATGATAGGCCATATCATCGAGTTCGAGTTGCTTTTGTAAGTTACTCTTTGGTTGGACATAATACGGACAGAAATAAAAGGGAATGCGTATTTTCGTTCGATGCAAACAGCTGTCATTAGTATCAATCAAACACTATTTAAACTTAGTTTGCTGCTTGGTCTACAACCTGTAGGTCTTCTTTGGTCTCTCATTTTACATTATATCCCTAGTACCTTTTCGATCAGCTGTGTCATAGAAACTCCCTGGTAGAACCCCGTTTAGCCACCATGGACGCACTTAGTCCGTCCTCCATATGAGAAAGTTATATTCGTCGAAGAATATGATATTCTGAAAGTTTTTTGGCTCTTATTTGATAATAGTCACATTGACACAACCAGTTCCAGATCGCGTCGGCGATCCTGAATCCTTTTACATATGGGTCATTTCATGTCAAGTGACCCAACTTTTGAAACCGATGTCTTCCGATCGGGATGAAACTTGCACCAAGGTTAGTCCTATTGGATAGCAGCTTAGACGAAAACTTTCAACGAGGTGGCTCAATAACTCTCTGAGTTAGAGGGGGTCGAATTTTGACATTTTGGCCAAACAGGTGTTTTTTCCCATCCATGTAACTTTTTTACCTATTGTTTTTAGCAAAAATTGTCCTGAGAGTTTTAAATAGCTATTTCTTCAATCTTTTTTAAAAAAATAATAAAAAATAAAAAAAAATTTTTTGATTTTTTATTGCAAAATGAAAATTTTTTTTTCAAGAGAAGACCATTTTTTTTTTGCTCAAAAGAAAGCTTAGGTCCTTTCCTTTAAGAGCTTTATAGTCCCTTAGTGGGATTCGACCTATTTATCTATCAAAATAAATGTTTTGTAACTCAAAACAACGGGTTTTCAAGTTTTAGCATTTGTACAAGTGTTTCTAAAACCTTAAAAATAGAATTTATACTCAGAAACTAGACAAATTAACCTTTCCAACAGTATGTAACATGTCTAACTAAAGTTTCATACCCTCGATAATATAATACCCACAATATGTCAACCTCAGGAATAATTTGTTTCTAATTTTTCGACCTTTATTTTAATTATTCTTGATTTCCTTTGGAAATCTTCTTCAGGATAGTTAAATGTGAGGACATAACGGCGGAAAAATTAATAAGAAAAGAAAAGCAGATACAGAAGAAAAAGTTTGATAATTGCGTTAATTTGCAGAAGAGAGAATTAGGAATTAAATTTAATAGAAAATGGTTTGTGAATAAAACAGGTGTAGATATCCCAGAAGATGTACAGTGGATTTTGTCTTTAGGACAAAAACACGCACTCCCGGTTAATAGAGAAGAGTTTCCAATGCTAAAGGTTATATCAGAGGGAGTAGATTTTATAGAAACTATTGAGAAAAAAAATGAACACGGTGTTACAAAAAATAGATTTTTTTCTGTCCTATGAACCAAATGCACATATTCGGAAAGAGGGGAAAAAATAAAAATACACGTGTATCGTCGATTTTCATGTACACGTCAGAATTTTTTTTTTTAAGTTTGAAGTATAAAGCTCGTAGTGGCCTGTGTGAAAGCCTTTGGACCGATTTTTAACCCTTTTTCAGTGATCCAATCGAGCTGATTTTTTGCAGGCAGACTCGTGGAAATGACTGTATCACGTCAAATTTTTTAAAAACAATTTTTATCAATTCTCAGATTTTCCCCAATTTTTATTATTTTTGAAAAAAAAATATTTTTTTCACTTTTCTTAGCATAACTTGAAGGGACTCCAACTTTTTAAACTACTTAAGCGTTATGAAAAAAAAAATGTTTTTTGACCCATCCTACTCGATATAGTTGTAGTTAATCAATAGTAACCTTCTAACACTAAACAGTTTTTGACTTTTACAACACTTACAACTGGTCTGATAGATGAAATAAGGAATTGCAAAATTGCTTTAAGTTCTGTTGTGCGAAAACGTATTTGTATATATTTCATCTGAAAAAAGTGCAGTGTCCGACGCGAAATAACTTTTGTTACGTTTGTGGCTTATTCGCACCAAGTAAAAATTTGAAAAATACTACTAAAACAGTGGTGAATTCGTTTCAGAAAATATTTAAGACTGCTTATGTTCCTTACTTGTGGTATACTCCGGAAGTCGTGTGCGACTATTGCTATAGAAATTTGTGCAAGTTTACTAATGGAAGGTCAACAATAAAGTACGCTGTACCAACAATTTGGCTACCACGCACGGAGCACTGCAATGAATTGTGCTACTTTTGTGTAACTTTTGCTCAAACAAAAGGGTACCAATACGTTCACCGCAACAAAATTCGCTACGCTAATATAGAATCGGTAATTCCAGCAGTTCTATACTCACCAGAAGAGCGTGTAGCGGCTTCAGTGGAGATTTTTGATAATGTTCCCGAAATAAGCGATGCAGAATCAACAGTTGTACCAACACTGCTATCAACTTTTCTTGCATCGAATGCGAGAGTCCACAAGTATCGGAATTTGTGGCAACACCCAGTGAAATTGGGACTGCAATGCCGCATTTAATAACGCAAGCCGACTTCAATGACCTCGTACGAGACGGAAATTTGTCGAGGAGAACAGCAGAACTCTGCATCACGCTTGAAGCAGTGGAATATAGTGGCGGCTGATTTTAAAATAACAGCCGCTCGTGGTCGAGGTACCACTATTCCATATGACGAATTTTTTAAATTGCACGAAGATCGGGAAAAAACCTAGCTTATTGTTATGATATTGATTTGATGTTTGCAAAAATTGGTTACCCTCATATTTCAGAGGAGTGGCGACTTTTCATCGATGCATCGGTCAACAGCCTTAAAGTCGTGCTGCTTCATATCGGTAACATACATCCATCTGTCCCGATCGCATATGCCACAAACCTCAAGGAAACATACGAAGGCATGGAATTAATATTACAGCTGATAAAGTACAAAGAGCATAATTGGAAAATATGCTGTGATCTGAAAGTGATCGGTTTACTCATGGGTGTTAAGCGTGGATTTCCAACCCACCAGTGCTTTTTGTGTACATGGGAAGGTCGAAAAAGAGATGAGCATTACACTGAATTTAAGTGGAAGCCGCGAACATGCTACAAAGTAGGCGTAGAAAGTATAGAGAATCTACCATTGGTGCAGCCGTCTCAAATCAAATTTTGTTAAAAAACTGGATCGTGATGGCGAGGCCATTGCAACTTTGCGCAAAATTTTTCCGAAATTGAGCGGCGCAAAGATTCATGCAGGTATTTTTTTAAAGAAGTCATTCAGTAACTTTATGTTTTTTAATGATTTTTTTGATTTAAGGTGTTTTCAATGGTCCGCAGATAAAAAAATAATTGCAAGTTCTGAATTTTCATCAAAATTAAATGCTATCGAACAACGTGCATGGAAAGGTACAGTTGCCGTTATTGAGCAGTTTCTTGGCAACAAATGAGCTGCCAATTATAGAAATATTGTAGCAGAAATGGTTTCGGCATATGGCGAAATGGGCATATTAATGTCGCTAAAGATCCATTTTCTTCACAATCATTTAGATTTTTTCCCTGATGATTTAGGAACTTGTAGCGATGAGCATGGCGAAAGGTTCCATCAGGACATTGCGGCTATTGAAAAGCGCTTTAAAGGAAAAGACATTACGCATATGATTGGCGAATACTGTTGGTCTATTTGTCGCGATACTGAAGCAAATGCTTACAACCGCAAAAATAAAAGGCCTAAATTTCTTTAAAAACATTAAAATTTTTAATGTAACAATTCTTTATTTTTATAAAACAAAAGTAATAAAAAAAATTGTTTTTTAACGAACTGAAACCTTAAAAAAACGATAACCATTTAAAAAAAAAAAATTTAGGAAAATCTGAGAATTGATAAAAATCTATTTTTTAAAAAATTTCACGTGATACAGACATTTCCACGAGTCTGCCTGCAAAAAATCAGCTCGATTGGATCACTGAAAAAGGGTTAAAAATCGGTCCAAAGGCTTTCACACAGGCCACTACGAGCTTTATACTTCAAACTTAAAAAAAAAAATTCTGACGTGTACATGAAAATCGCCGATACACGTGTATTTTTATTTTTTATCCTCTTTCCGAAAAAGTAAATTTGGTTCATAGGACAGAATGTGTGTAACACGGTGTTATTAATATTAAAAACTATCCTGAAGAAGATTTCCAAAGGAATTCGAAATATCGAGAGAGAAAAGAGAAAACAAAAAGTTGTATAAAATCAGAAGTGACCTTAAGCTTGGATAATTAGTCAAGAACAACCTCAGGAATAAAATCACTGTTTTCTATAGAAATGGGGAAAAATTAAAATTTTTTTTATTTATTTGTAATAATAATTAAATTAGTATATAATAATAATAATATAAATAGATAAATAATTTAATAAAATTTAATCTTAATCACATTCGATCCATTTACAGTCAAATCCCGATAATTCATACCCCGATAATTCGTAATAAACTGTCGGTCCCTTGAACAAATCTCGTTAATTTTGGTCCCCTCGCTAATTCGTAATTTGTTTCCCTAAATAAAATCTTCTTTACCTCTTATAAATCGTAATTGTTTGCTAGCTACCACTTACATATAATTCGTAATAAAAACAACAGAAACATGGAAAGAATGATTTTTTGTTAACGGCTTAATGTCAGTTGGTTAGTTTGAATGGAAGAAAAATGTCAAAGCGCACGCATAAAACTCTTTCGGTGTTACAAAAACAACACATTTTTGCAGCCATTGACAATGGAGAGAAAAAAATAGAATTTGCTAAACGATTTGAAATTGCTCCATCAACTCTAACTTCAATCCTTCAAAAAAGGGAATTTATTATGCAAAAATCTTCGGGCAGTAAGCTGAAGCGTGAAAAACTACCTGAATATCCAGAGCTTGAAAAGTCTTTAGTTTTATGGTTTACACAGTGCCGGCAGTCTAACATTCCGATTAGTGGCCCATTACTATCCGAAAAAGCAGTATGTGTTGCAAAAATGTTAAATCTAAATGATTTTATAGCAAGCAGTGGCTGGCTCGATCGCTTTAAAAAACGGAATAACATAACATTTAAAAACATCTGCGGTGAAAGTTCAGCCGTTAATGAAAATATATGTTCAGAGTGGAAAGAAAAACTAAAGCATTTGACAAAAGATTATGATGCAAAAGACATTTTCAACGTAGATGAAACTGGCTTATTTTTTAAATGCTTGCCAGATCGTACACTTTGCTATAAAAATGAAAAATGTCATGGGGGTAAGCACAGTAAAGAAAGAGTGACATTATTATTTGCTGTAAACATGGATGGTACAGAAAAGCTTAAACCTCTTCTTATGGCAAAGTCAGCAAAACCGAGGTGTTTTAAGAACATACATAGTTTTCCAATGGATTACCGGCACAACAAGAAAGCTTGGATGACAACAGCCTTATTTAATGAGTGGTTTCAAATATTGAACAATAGTATGAAGAGTCAAAATCGAAAGATTTTATTGTTTATTGACACTTGTACTGCCCACAATGGAGAGCATAACTTTAGCAACATCAAAATATAATTTTTACCTGCCAACACTACATCTGTGCTGCAGCGTCTAGATCAAGGAATAATACAAAATTTTAAAACATTATACCGCAAAGAAATTGTTGTAAACATGTTGAATTGCATAGACGATAAAATAGAATACAAAGTTACATTGCTTACAGCAATGCATACTGCTCATATCGCTTGGGAAAATATCAACAAATCTTGCATTCAAAATTGCTTTCGTGCTTATGGTTTCAACAAAGATTTAAAGTGTGATTTATCTGCAGACGCACAAACTCTGGAAATGCTGTTTCAATTGAAGAATACATAAATGTTTATAACGACTTAGCTGTTGCAGGCACGTTGGAAGATGACGAAATCCCAGAAGAAGTTACAGCTAACAATATAGAAAGTGATGATGACGACGATGATGGCAGCAACGAAGTTCCCTTAATGACGAATAAAGAGGCAAAATTGGCTATTAATAAATTAAGATTTTATTTCTAAATAAAAAAAATAGAAAACACCTTGGACAACCTCCGTGAGACATAACAAATGCAAATCACTAATTTTTTTAAAAATTTATTTTAGTTAATGTAAATATGTATTTTAAGTTCAGAAACTGAAATTTGTCAGTTTTAATTTTATTTTATTGTCTTTTATATTACATATAATTATATTACATATAATTACACATATTTTACGCTAAGTACATAAATGAATTTGCTTTTATGTATTTTATTTTAAAGAATTGTTTTTCTATGTTTTTTTTATCGTTTTAGTAAAAAAAATTTAAAAACCCCGTTAATTCGTATTTATTTTATTTTAACCCCGTTAAATCGAAATCCCGCTAAATCGAAAGCCCCTATAATTCGTAAGAAATGACCGGTCCCTTGCTATTACGAATTATCGGGATTTGACTGTATATCATAACTATTTGTACACTTAATTTATTGCAGATGATGAAGTGTTTAAGTTTTGCTACCAGGCGTTACCAGGCTCAGCTGTTGATTTTGCTCCTGGTTTCTTTTTTGGCTTTGGAAAGAAATCGCATTGAGAAGAGGCAGAAAACTTTTTCAACTTGAGTCTTCCATCGCCAAGCGGTATAAAAGCATCTGCTCTTTAGTGTTCTAAATGTTTCTTCATGATGCTTTAGTAGCAAAAACTATTTTAGTTTCGTTACTGTTATTCTTTGCCCAATTGAATAAAGCGGTCGCATCTAAGATGTGATCTTGATGAGAGCACTGGAGGCTATACTTCGCTGCATTTCTTTTGAGGTTTGCTCCAACACCATCACATGCTTCTTTACCATGAGCAGTAGGATGAAAATGCCACTCAGCTGGCATTCCAAAATCCTTTTGATGAGCTATAGGATATAAGATTTGCGAAGCTACTTTTGTTTTTAAAATGTTAACGAGCTCCGTCCGAAACTTAGTATACCTTCTCTACTGTAAATCTGCATTTTAGATAATTTAGTATTATCTTCTGGTACTCATAAACTGCAATGGTGTCATGCTTTAAATCGTCGGATATGATTGCCATACTTTTGTGTTCCAGTTTTCCATCTTTCATGTAGTAAATAACTACTGTAAATACAGTTGCTTGGTCGTTCTTGAAGTGGAATGCTTGTATGGCATCCTGGAGAACGTATTTATAGTTCTCTGCAAAATCATATGAAACAACGAATTCACCAGACTTCAAATGTATCTTCAAATCTTTAAAGAATGCCCATTGCTCTTTGACTAAACAGTCATGTGTCCTCAAATTTAGCAATCCTGCACACATTTCTTCCACAAAATCATCCACATTTAAAGTTATTGTTTTCAATGTGTATCTTTCAGACTGAAGCCAAGATTCAAATTTGACCTCCTCCATACATTCTCGATCAAAAGACTTGATTAAATTCTCTTTAATGAACGTGGTTCCCGGGCAGTTTGAACATTCACCTAAGTGGCAAGAATTTGTTGCATCAGGGCACAGTCAATTTAAGGCAATCGCGGTAATTGTGCAAATCTTCTGGCGAATCATCTGTTAAGTACTTTAAGTTGATTTCCTTCAACATCAGTTTAACATTTTCATGGTAAATGCAAACGCATACTGTGTGAGTTCCGCTGCTTCCCGCCAAAACGCAATGTTTTGGTCTCAATTGGGTAAATTTTGTGAACCCAATTTTGACATCCTCGTGTTCAGACTGAAATGTTGCGAATAACTCATTCAGGTTGCAGAGAACCGTCCTCTTCTGCATTTGAACTTTGTTGCCATCGATTCGTACAGACACCCAGTCTTTCATCCCTGGCACCAGGCGGCTCATATCATTTCGCTGATAAAACTGTGTTACTAGAGCTTCAGTTTTGCACTCTAAAGTTATTTCCTTCTTTTTGTTTGGGAGTGTGTGAATCCCATGCTCTGCAACCAATTTTTTAGCAATTCTTGCTTTTCGTTGAGACGTTCCAAACTCAGTCATTATTTTTGCACAACTCCATGATGGTGGAGCAAGCGTAAGAAGTTGAATTCTTTCAGCTCTACTCTCTGACGTTTTGAATTTTTTTTTATTTGTTCAAGTACTTCTACTGCATCCTTATGATATAGGTTTTGACACTCATTCTTTGAAGTACCTTGTACTGAAAAGTTAGAACAACCATCATCATCATCCACAGTTCTGTCATCGTTCTCAGAATTACTTTTGTCTCCATCTGGAATAGCTTCAACGCAAGGCTCATTACTATTCAAAGCCGGTAATTCTTCCAACTTTCCGGGCTGTTTCCTGCATGATCCACAAATTTGCGACCGTTTTGACAGAGTAGGGAATTTTGTTTACTAAGCCGTCGGAAATATGTCGCATATCTGATGATCTGTGCTTCTTTTTGTTGTAGGGATTTTATTCCTGAGGCTGACATATTGTGGGTATTATATTATCCAGGGTATGAAACTTTAGTTAGACATGTTACATACCGTTGGAAAGGTTAATTTGTCTAGTTTCTCAGTATAAGTTCTATTTTTAAGGTTTTAGAAACACACAAAAATAGAAACAAATTCAAAAAACTTGAAAAACCGTTGTTTTGAGTTACAAAACATTTATTTTGATAGATAAATAGATCGAATTCCACTAAGGAACTATAAAGCTCTTAAAGGAAAAAAACCTAAGCTTTCTTTTGACCAAACAAAAAGGTCTTCTCTTGAAAAAAAAATTTTAAAAAATTTTTCATTTTGCAAAAAAAAATCAACAAATTTTTTTTTCATTTTTTATTATTTTTTTTTAAAAGATTCAAGAAATAGCTATCTAAAACACTCAGGACAAATTTTTCTAAGAATAAAAAACACCTGTTTGGCCAAAATGTCAAAATTCGACCCCCTCTAACTCAGAGAGTTATTGACCGATCTCGTTGAAAGTTGTTGTCTAAGCTGGTATCCAATAGGACTAACCTTGGTGCAAGTTTCATCCCGATCGGAGGACATCGGTTTCAAAAGTTAGATCACTTGACATGAAATGACCCATATATATATTTGCTTATGTTGAGAAATATTATATATAGCTCTCATTCAGCTTTCATTAAACTCCTGGCATAATAAAGTTATAATTATGTTTTTTACTTAATTTAAACATATATGGCTTTAAAATCCCTTTTAGATTTGTAAAAATTTTTGGTTTTGTAAACAGGGTGATTCAGGAAGTTCCCGACAAATTTCTCCAGCGTTTTCCTTGGCTCATTTCATGAAGAAAAGTCCACTAGGACCATGTCCGAAAATGCAAGGGTGCGAAATGGCAGCTTGTTGAAAATTTTCGGATTGGCGGTCGCAGGGTAGTAGGGTAAAGTTGCTAACTTCTGAGCCAGTGGTCGGATTTCTTTTGTTTTTGAGCTTGTTGGAAAGGTCTTTAAGAGGCCTTTCAGAATTAATTAAAAAAGAAGTTGAAAAAAGTCAAATCGCCGAGATACAGAGAAAAAAAATTCACATATCCTCAATTTGCTCATCCAGATGGCAGGTAACTTATGTTTTTTTTCTGTTGAAAGATAGCCATGCCTCTTACCTTTCCAAAATGACCTAAACGACATTTTTGCATTTCAGTGAAATGGTCATAACTTTGGAACGGTAAGCCCTTTGGGCTTCGTTTAGGTCATTTTGGAAAGGTAAGAGGTATGGCTATCTTATATATATAATATAAGTTACCTGCCATCTGGCTGAGAAAATTGAGGTTATGTGAATTTGTTTTCCATTTTTTTCCGAAAGCTCTGTATCTCGGCGATTTGACTTTTAATTAATTCTGAAAGGCCGACCACTGGCTCAGAGTTAGCAACTTTATCCTACTACCCTCCGACCGCCAATCCGAAAATTTTGAACCCGCTGCCATTTCGCACCCTTGCATTTTCGGGCATGGTCCTAGTGGACTTTTCTTCATGAAATGAGTCAAGGAATACGCTGGAGAAATTTGTCCGGAACTTCCTGAATCACCCTGTACAATCCATAGTATATAATAACCGTTTAACATACGTCTGATAACTAGTTAATAGACCGCTGCCAATTGCTCTACCGGCTGAGCTCTGAAAGTTATATTCGAATTTATCTTTATCTACATCGTAATTTGGTGTCCCACGATCCGTTTTTAATTTAAAAACTCTTTTTTTGTATCCTTTGCAGTACTTAGAGATGCGGTTCAATTCAACTATTCGAAGTATTGCCTCAATAATGTTTGTAATGGATGAGGTGAGTGCAATTTTCCAATTCATATATTTTTAATTGCATTTTAATCGTGTATGAATAAATATTATTTTAGATATTTTTCCTGCCAATTATTTTATATGTTCCAGCGATTGCATTTAGTCAGGGTAGGTATTTTAACCATCTTAAGCCGTGTACTAAGATCGTTCGCGTGAAAAATAATGACCAACATCAATTTGTTTCACTACGGAGTGAGTCACCAACTTGTCAGTTCTGAGGACTATATTTTCTTTTTCCTAAAAATTTTTTTTTTTTTTGAGAAATTGAATAAGTACATATTCACAATCATAGAGTAAATTTATAGTAGAGCCGCCATTTGTCTCATCTGACGTTTCCTTTCACACTCTTCTTGATGCGGTCGGTGTGATAGAGAGATGTTTGACGAAAAGTGATATACACCAGGTGGAATTACAATAACTTCTTGCTTTAATTTTTCATGCCATTTTGGTGAAAAACTGTGAAATTTAAATGTGTTTTAAACTTTTTTATTGACTGTTATTGTTAGCATACATTTATTTGTGTTGTATTTAACACAATAATTTTAACACACAAAACGAAATGCCGTTGTTGTTATTTTGTTCGTTGTTTTGAACCATTGTCTCTATCTGGTATTAGTAAAGCAATTCTTTTCAACATCAAACGTAAATATCACACCAGGCCAAATGTCATAAATTTGGTGGGAGAACTAGTAGATCTACTATATGTATTAATCTATGGTTCGTGTAAACAACTTATTACTATACTATACTATGTTTTTTCGTAGATATTTCGCGGGCATTGTTTTTGTATGGAGTTTTCGAAAAATTCACGTGAAATGTCGATCTTAGTACGGCCCTTTAACAATTATCCCTGATTTGTAACCTTTTGCTTTCACCTGATTTTCAGTTACTGGAGTCAATACCCATATTGTCAGTGCAGTTATTTGTGTCGTTTGCGTCTTCTACACCATTATAGTAAGTACAGCAATTTCTAAGGCCCAATTTTTGACAGGTTGTTTAAATTGGTAATCAGTTGATTTTGATTTATGTTTGATCTGACTTTAAATACGAAAAGAGTTTTTCAGTACTTTGTCAAATAATCTTACCACAATGTGGTAACAGTGGCAAACGCTGGCAAAAAATAACCGGTATTCATACATTTATCGGCTAATCGTTACAATGCATCAAACTGACGCCATTTGCAAAAGAAAAGTGAAGTGATAAAATACAAAATATTTATTGAAATTGGAGAATATTTGAGCAGAAATGAAGTTCTAACTGCACTACGAGTTAAGTGATACGTTTTTATTGTTATTTCAACTATGATATGATTATAATTGGTCACATTAAACTTAGTGTTTGTTGTTCTTTTTGTTTTCTATCGAAATCATATGGTGACTTGATCATAGTTTAAATGTCCGACTTTGGCTGTTTAAACAGCAATCAACTATTAACCTAAAAAATTAATTCAGAGTTCAAATAATGTTTGATCGTTGATCAAAGATGATTCACCAGTCAAAAATTGGGCCTAAGTACTCGTAACTTGAAACTGTGGGCCTAATCATGTAAATCACTTTCACATTCACTGCATTTTTCAACATCATCCCTTGCACAAATTAAGAGCCTGACGAATGATGTTTGGAAATATTTATTGTTTGTGTTTAGATTTACATAAATATTGACGAAAATTTTACTGGAACTGCTGAGTTTGATTAGAATGTTGTCTAAAATGACAAGTGAAGTGAATGTGACTCAAGTGAAGGCCACCGTGATAGTTATTAATAAATAATATCAATTTTAAATAGGGTGGCATAAAGGCTGTAGTCCATACAGATGCCTGGCAAATTATTGTCATGTTTATCTCGGTGGTTATAGTTGTTGTGTTGGGCACTATCTATGCCGAAGGGTTTACAGATGTCTTCAAGACGGCTGCTGATGGTGGTCGCATCATATTTGGCAAGTAAGACATCATCAACTGCCAGTTCTGTCCCCTGATCATTTTTCATGTACCGAAGTTCCTTTCTTACAATAGCATTAACCCATCGCCATATGAACGTCAGACAGTGTGGGGTGTATTGATTGGAGGTTTTTTCTACTGGACCTCCTTCAATTCCGTGAATCAGACCATGGTGCAGCGTTACATGTCACTGCCATCGTTAAGAAAGGCCCAATGGTCGGTGGTCATATTCACGGTGGGAATTGTGCTCTTTATATCCGTGTGTTGTTTTGCCGGTTTGCTGGTCTATAACTTCTACAGAAATTGTGATCCTCTGACAGCAGGATTGATATCGGTAAGTGGGCAATATACATAACTCCTTACATTAAACCGAATTTAAAAATTTTAATTATTTTCTAGAATGATGACCAACTTTTGCCGGTTTATGTTATGCAAACAGTTGGAAATTTACACGGAATACCGGGGCTTTTTATAGCCGGTGTTTTTGGTGCTGCACTGAGTTCGTTATCGGTGGTCTTAAATTCCACAGCCTTGGTTGTGTTGGAGGATATCGTAAAGGGATGTTTCCGCCTAAAGTTATCGGAAAAAGCATCATCGATACTTGTGAAGAGTTGCATTGTCATTCTGGGTTGCATAGCTATGTCATTGGTGTTTGTTTTAGAAAAACTAAGCGGTATTTTAAGTGTGGCCACTTCCGTTACCGCCATTGCAGCTGGCACCACTTGTGGCCTGTTTACACTGGGCATGCTAGTACCATGGAGTAATCATAAGGGTGCCTTGGCCGGTGCTATTGCCGGAGCTCTACTGTCCGGTTGGATATCATTAGGCTCACAAATATCATATGCCAAAGGCGATTTGGTGTCACAGAAGCTACCAGTTTCAGTTAGCGATTGTCCAGCTAATGTAACACTACCCGAAGGCTCGTATCTCGATGAATCGAATGTATTTCCATTGTATAGATTGTCTTACCATTGGATAAATCCGATTGGCATAGCTTCTACAGTTTTGGTGGGGACAATAGTGTCATTCTTAACCGGTCCTACGGTAGTGAAAAAGTTGGATGCAGATGTTTTATCACCAGTTATTCACAAGTAAGTAACAAGTGCGAATTAATAAAAAGTGAGCATTAGATAAATTAAATTGAGAGGGTAAGTTTTGATTTTTTGATTTGATATGCGGAACTGCTCTTTTGGATTAATTGGATTGGCAGTGGATTAATTTTACTTTGTTGTATGTGTTCATATGTTTATAAAAAAAGAATGAGTGTTCGAACTCACGTGTTAACACCATATTTTACACGGTACCTGTTCGATTTCTATGAACACATTAGTAAATGTTATTTTGGAAAATAAAAAAAGAATAGTTTTTGTGCTGAAGGCTCTTTTGCTATTGCACTTTCATTTTTCTTACATCTGCTTTAATATTAGATGTAATATTGTTTAAATAAATAAAGCAATATTTAGCTCACTGAAATAATTGGTTATGTTTTGTCAAAAACAGAGCGAAGACAAAAAGTATTGAATAGTATAGAGAACTTATTGCAGTCTTTTTCCGCTCTCATGTAGAGAGTCTGAGTAAAATAGCATAAACGAGTCGTATTCTCTTTATAGAATATTTCAATATAAATGCACCATTTCGACAATGTTATTACATAAAACAATACAAAAAGCATAAATGTTTCAAAATTATGAATGGACCAAGTTATGACAAAAAGAAAGTAATACCTTATGAGTCATACAATTCGTTTCATGAGTTCTCTATACTATTCAATACTCTTTGAAGACGACGACCTGCTTGTTTGTTCGCTGCCGCTACATCAATACCATCATACTTATTTTCAGGCAGAGACTATTGTTGTACATCTGTTCACGTTGACAGATTGCCCTACCCGTGCCTATCAATGTTAGCACATCAAAAACATTTTGTTTTTTAAAATTCAATTTATTATTAGTTTTCGTACTTAACAATTTTACTGCAAAATGGCAGAAAGTTAATTGAAGAATGTTCGCCAATGGTGCCCCGTTTATACCATTTTTTAAACGTTTTATCATTGAGTAATATCAGGTGGCCCAAAATGAATCAGCAAATTTCGACAACTGTCAATTTTGTTTCGATATTTGGAAAGTAAACAGACACATACAGACTACACGTCGACACACCATGGAAAGCTATACTCCTAACGCCGATTACTTATAACTATTTTTTACGGAATAATTCGTCAGCGATTTTGGGGAATATTAAAGTCCTACGCCACCTGGTCAAACAGCGTTTAACCGTTCGCCTCGAAGAGAATGGAACAACTTACTTCTCCGGTCTCGAACAACCCCGGTGGGTCAGGAACCTTACAAAACGAAGATAACATATTTCGCCAACCAGTTCGATCTTTTTGCTTTATCTCTCCAGTTGGTAATACCGAGTGTACGCAGGGATGGAATGGAACAACACGTGACAGAATAGTCGCGGGAAGGACCCGTATTTCTTGTTCCGACGAGAATATATTCGCTGTTTTTAAAGGTGTTGCGGATGAGCCGTCAACGTTGACGAAACGACGTTTCACGCAATTGGCCATTAAGCGTCTCTGCAACGAAATTTGATGAAGGACTTGAAGATGTTGCCTTACAAAGTGCCGGCATCAAACACTGCATGCAGCTCGTCAGAACCTCAATGACGCAGTGGACGATTTTCGATCATCAGCGACAAGCCCATTTTCATCTGAACGGATAAGCAAATACACAAAATTTCCAGTTCTGGGATACCGAGAATCAACGTATCGTTCACGAAGCGCCATTACATCCAGTCAAATTGTGTACATAATGTGACATTTATGCCGGAGGTGTCATCTGGCATTACTTTTCAAGTACGCCGTGGGTAACATGGTTACTGTGACTGGTTACTGTGATCAAGGAATAATTATTGCCGCAAACTGATGAATTGGGACTGGAAGACATGTGATTTCAACAGGACGGTACATCAGCACACGGCTCGCTTGACAATGGACAATGGGCAATGGACGTGTTTCCGGTTCGCTTAATATCTGGGTTTGGCGAGATGCTCTGGCCTAATTTCACCACTGCAGGCTTTTTTCTGTGACCTTATGTTTACAAGGCGCATTTTGAAAATGCTGTAATGCGCCTTGGCTGATATCACCTTCAAAGAGTAATGGATGAAAACGTAAAGACCCAAATAACGATTTAAACAAAAATTATGAGATTATGCCGTTTCATTTTCAGGATACAGTAAAACAACATCGGGTGAATGTTTTTGGACCACCTAGCAGATAGAGGGCGGTTTGAAAAGTTAATCAAAAATCAACACTGCTTCTGTCAACTCCCGTCTGTTCATAGGCTACTGTCAAATTTTAGGCGGTTTATGTTTGACAGCCATTGGAAGCAGCAAATCTCATGAATTTCGACAAAAATGGAAAAAGTGGTAATCAAACATAAAGCTTGTTTTTTTAATCCTGCTAAACTAAATTTTCGACGACTTTGTATGGAGTGCCGCTTAAAATCGCTTAGTTCCCCATACAAAGTCGTCGAAAAATTAGTTTAGCAGGGAATAAAAAACCAGGCTTATAATTTGTTTGCGAACATGACCATCACCGAAACCAATGAAAGGCTTGATAAATTCTATGGAGCTCTGAACCATAAATTTCAATGGTTAAAAAGTGGTTTACTGAAATAAGTTGTGGTCGTACCAGTACAAGTTTGTGAATGATCAAAGAATGAAACTGTGTGAGGTGGCTTGGGTTGTAGGTATCTCAAGTGATTGGTACATCACAATATTTGAACCTGAAAATGGTATCAGTGGGATGTGTGCCGCGATTTCTCACACTCGACCATGGGACCACTTGAAATGAGTGTTCAATCGCAATCCGCAGGAGTTTTTGCGCCGTTTCGTAACCGTGAACGAAACATTGATTCATCACAACATACCACAAACTAGTCGAAGCAGTGGACTTCTCCGAGTGAACGTGTACCAAAGTGGCGACAGTTTTTTGGGATGCATACATTCACATCGATTACATTCCAAAGGGTAAAACGATTCGACATTGATTTCAATCAAAAAATATCGCATCTGGCGAGGGAAATAACTGTTTTCCACCATGACAACGCTCAGGCACACAGTTATGTAGTCACCAATGGAAAAATCCATAAATTGGGCTACGAATTACTTCATTATCGGCCATATTTTCCGGATTTAGCCTCTAATGACTACTTTATATTTAACAATCTGAAAAAATGGCTCAGTGGTAAGAGATTTGGGTGGAATAAATAGGTCATCACTGAAACCAACGCCCATTTTGGGTACCTTTCGTCGAATATTCCGATTTTGGCGAAACCGGATTTCGGTTAAATCGAGGTGTAGAAACCGGTTTCGGGTTTTATGACAAAATGATAAACTGTACCTTTTATAAACATCGTGTATTTTTAATTCAGTCTTTTTAAATTTTGAGATTGACTACCGAGTACATAGCCATGAAAATGCCTGTCAAAATACCGCTCGGAACAGGTGTAAAACTGGAGTTCACAATCAGAGTGCGTATGCCTCTGCCTTCATGGTATGTGATGGGAAACTAAAGTGTGGGCCATGTAAAATTTTGAATTTAATTTGGGCCTCTATTTCGTGTTTTAAGGCCTCGTCGGACTCGGGATTGTTTGCGTAACACTTATCATTCACGGCGCTCCAAAGATAATAGTCTAACGGGACCAAATCGCAGCTGCGAGGTGGCCAATGCACTTCCGAGTTTCGGCTGATTATGCGGATTTCGAACACAGTGCGCAAAAGATCGATTGTAACGTTGGATGTGTGGCACGTAGCGCCGTCCTGATGAAACCATACTTCGTTCATGTCATCCTCTTCAACCTTTTCGAACAAAAACCTGCTGAGCATGGCACGGTAATGCTCGCCATTGACGGCTCACAACGGCTCCTTGCTCATTTTCGAAGAAAAATGGGCCTATGACGTCGCTCTGCTAAAAACCGCGCCAAACAGTCACTCGTTGTGGATGCATCGCCTTCTCGTCGGCGACGTGTGGATTTTCCGAACCCCAAATGCAACAATTTTGTTTGTTAACGTAGACCCGGGATGAAAGTGAGATTCAACGGAAAATATTGTTTGTCGGTAAAAATTCTCATCTTCAGCCAAGCGATCTTCAGCCAATTCAGCGAAATGAAAACGCCACGGATGGCCAGGAGTCGTCGGTTCTCGGACTTAAGCCTTCGTACCGAGGTCTTTATGAAAAATTGTGCTCAAAGAAGTGTGTGAAATGTTCAATTGCTGCGAACAGTGGCGAGTTGATGTTGATGGCTGTTCTAGCACACTATCAGCTACATCGGCATTATTTTCCACTGGACGAGCACGTAGACGAGTTATTTTGTTCAATAAGGACCCGGATTGACAAACTCGCTTCAGAAATTGATCCACAACGGCGATGATGGAACATTATTTCTATCGAATTTATTTCGTAGATTTCTTTTTCTTAGATGAAAAAGGGATAAAAGTGAAAATAAAATCGAAATATAATGAAGCGCTAGAGTAAAATTATTGTCTAGATTGCAGTTAAAACACAAATAGTTAAAATTAAGGATTTTTCTCATTCCCTATAAGTTTTACACCTAGACCACGGATTTTCGTTGAAAGCTAAACAGCTGTTGCGTGTATACAAAATTACAAAAACTTCATAAGCAGAAATTTTTGCTCGCTTTTCAAAATTTCGTAAAAAAACTGGATACAGAGCTTAACTAGACAGCTAAAATTGCTGAGGAATTTTTTTGATTGGAATGTCATATTATCATAGAATAACACATACATAGATAAACTTATTCTCTCATCTGACGTTTCATTTCACACTCTTCATCGTAGGTTTGTGGAAATGAGAGCAATTAAATTTAAAATTACCTTACACCAGGTGGAGTTACAAAATATGTTCATTTAACTTTTTCCTGTCGTTTTGGTGTAGAACTAAAAAATTTAAATGTATTTTGCACTTTTTTGTTGACTTTTTTTGTATTGTATTTAACACAACTAGTTTGCCACAAAAACACGAAATTCGGTTGTTGTTCCTTTGTTGATCACTGTATACTATTGCCACTATCTGGTATTATTGAACCCATATTTTCCACCATCCAATGTTTACTTTCCATCGTACCTATGACGTTTAATTTATTGAGCGAATAAAAGCTTCTATGGTATGTGTTATTCTATGATGTAAATGTACATAAAGTATCTAAAAACCATAAAATAATCAAATTATTGCGGGAGAAAAAAATGAGATTGAGTGAATCGTGTCGACTTTCTGGTTCTCTTTTACGTTGCCAAATTCCGAACTAATATTGGTCGTCTACCCCTTGATACTCTTTAAATTTATACTCCCGGGTTGTACGACAATGATCGTCTAATTCTAGATCGTCTTTGGTGAGATCAAGTGAGATAAAACAGCGTTGCATAAAGCCAATCAAGCATTTTGTTCCCGATTCTCAGACAAATAAGAATAAATACCCGATTTGTCGTCTGTCAAAAAGTATGGGAAATCAATCAAGTTTTCTTGATTTCTGCTTAAAATCAGCAAAAGTGGCAAAATCAAGAAAATGCTGTATCCATAGATTACCATATACGAGATGCCCCTACTCTCTCATTTGACGTTCACATTATGCTTATTCTGAGAAAAAGCGATCAAAATCTTCCATTTCTAATTTTGTGCATTCACGATTTTCATATGTTTTCACAATTTGCACATTCATAGTAACGATTTCTACTTTGTTATTCAAACCTCACCGACAGAATTCTTCTCTTAATTTTATAATTTACAGATTCCAGACGTTCGATTCCGTTCGTATAATATTAATCTATGGTGATCTCGAGTCGTATATATTGATTTTGTTTTTATATCTCACGATTAACGAGAAGGTTCATTTGTACTCTGCGTTTTACGGGTCATGATGAGTGAGAGGGCCGTGTGCTAACGATGGCTGGTTTTTTTTTTAAGTGTGATAGCCCGATATGTGAATAAAGTCCTGAACCATTGCAATCGAAATCTCGTGTTTAGAGATTTCGTTCAACCAAATATAAAAAATAAATAAATCTCCAAATGAGAAAATCCTGTTGCGACGTGAATACAGAGTAATCACCTCATATGTTACATTGTATTCTTTAGAATTTTGTTATGTCTTTGACTTTTAAATAAACATATTTGAAAATGAAAAGTAAGAATTATATAGGTTGCGAAAAAACACCCCTAATGTGAATTATTTGAAAATTATATATTGTATACCTTTTCATTATTAATATATATGTATATATGTTTTAACTTTCACATTTCGTTAGATTTCTGCCAAGAGAATGTTTCCCGCCATCTGATTCCGATAATGACCTGACCAGGGAAAATACGGCACAAACATTGACACAACTCCTAGGAACCTCCACTAATCGGCCACAAGGTGATAGCGAAATAGACGCCAGCGAGGATAGTCCAGACAATAGTGGCAAATATTAGAACATAATACGTATTTTATTAAAGAGTGTCTTGCCAAAACTAACTTAAATAGTTTATGTTAAGTATAAATTAAGAAACAAACAAGTACATAAATTATTTTTTTTAAAACAAAAATTAATAAAGTCGATTGAGTATAACAACTATGTATATATGTAACGACAAACCATTTTTCCAAGTTCAATTTTTAAAAAATTTGAAAAATTGCCACTTTATACCATATTCACATGGTTTTTTTTATTTATTTAATTTGTCCTTTTGTTTTTAATATTAAGTATAATTATTATCTAATTATGTACATGGCGGATCATGTAAATATTGATAAACTTTCAATTAATAATAATTCTTTCAGTTCATTTTGCTAAAATAACAATATTTTGTTAACTAGTTGTATACCTACATACATACATATAATTTAATATCGAAAGATGAAGATTTATATAATTAAATATTAAGAAAAAAATGGTAATTGATCTATTGAAACTTGAAAACTATTTAATAATATTACAAAAGTTGCTTTTTCACTTGTACTGCGGTTCCACTACCATGATTAATATTTGTGTTTGGGGCCAAAGCACAAAATTTTACTATAAAATATGATTCCTATAGAAAGCCTAATTTGAAAAAAAAGAATGAAAAATATTCTTCCAAGGAATAAAGACAACGATAATACAATTCTGGCGATTTGACAACAAATTGAAATATGAAATCGAATTTGATCAGTATAATCAGTTTGAGTGTTGATTTCATTATCATAGTTGTGGCGCCAAGGCTACCGACAACTTAAGCTCTTAAGATAAAGTTGGGTTAAGGCAGGCATAAATGAAAGTAACAGCAGCAACAACATGAATTGATTTTAAGCGATATATGTATATAAGGATTTATATCTCCGACGCTGTTGACTTTAATGTCACAACTTAATAAGGAAAATATCTGCTAAAATTGCTATTCTGCACGTGAGCACGGATATATGGAAGTAATGGAACCACAATTTTAAGCGAAGTTCAAATTACGTAACGAACGATAACGTCGCTGGGCTTCCAAAAGTGGCTACGTGTTTTTCATAATCCTCTCAGGGGGATTATATAAAAAGAAAATAGGCCCTTACTTAGCTTTACAAGTACTGATAACTTTTTAAATCAATCTACTTATACTTATCGGGAAGCGGCTCTGGCCATACGTATGACTAAAGACTTGTACTCACTATACTTGCCAGTCATTGGATTCTTGTGAAACATCGAACAGAATCCTCTTCCAATTGAGGAGAATCGTACGAAAATGTGTTTGTCAAAAAACTGGTGGAAAATACAACCCTGATCGGATGATGAAACAGTAAACAAAACTGAGATAATCTGGCAGATTTGTCAGATGTTCTGCGATTCATTTACTTTTAGAACCAGTCTGCGATTAGGTCTGCTGCACATACACTTTGTTTGACAGATGGTTGGATTAAATAGGACAGTTAGTCAGGACCTGCTTCTCAATTATGGAATGGAAAAACATTTCTCATAGCGCTTTTTGCAGAGCCAGCGACGATATATTGTTCTCCAGTACATTAAATCAATGTTTATATTTCCCAAAATGTTTGCTATCAAGTTATCGATATAATTTGTACTTATTTACACGAAATACTGATTAAACACCAATAAATTTTTACTTTATACCGCGTTTATGCTGCAACCGAAATCTCGATTGTCTAGATTTCAGTCACAGGAACAGCTGATTTGTGTATGGAAAATCAGATGTGAAGGCCACGAAATCTAGATATCTCTAGATTTCGAGTGCAGTATAAACATGTTTTTAATATATTTTAAGCCAATGCTATACAATCAGACCAAATCAAACAGAGAAATCGTATCCTCATTTCGGTTTAGATTTACAATAGTAGGTTTGAAGAATGCAAAAACATCTGTGTGGAAAGATATGACGAACAAAATACAACAGTTAGACAATAGTTAGAAAACACAATAGAGACAAAAGAAAATTGCGAACAATGAATGATTAATTGATTATGATTATGATTAATTTCATTCCAAATGCAAACCTGATCGCATAACTTTTTGAAGAATGTAAAAGATCTGCAACATTTTCTTCTGCAAATCATTCTCCATATGTTTACAACCATAGAGTAAATTGGAATAGAGAAGTTTATTCTCTCAATAATTTTAATTTCATAGGTTTGGTTGAATGTAACCGCTAGATGTCTCAAGTCATGGCTTCAATAATACCAGATACAGAGATTAGTACAAAACCTCCAACAAAGCAACAACAACCGCATTTCGCTGTTGTGTGGCAAAGTAGTTGTGTTAAATACAGCACAAATGTATACCAACGATAAAAGTCACGAAAAAAGTGCCAAATAAATTTAAATTTCACAGTTCTATACCAAAACGACATGGAGCAGTTAAGTCAGCAGTTCATGTAACTCCATCTGGTGTAAGTTAATTTTCATCGAATATCTCCCATTTGCACAAAAATACGACGAGGAGTGTGAAAAGAAATGTCAGATGAGAGAAATAGTTTCTCTATTCTAATTTGCTCTACGTTTACACCTATCCATTCAAACTTTGCAAATATAAATATTGACATATCCAACGACTTTTCTACTAGTGTAATAAGGGTTTTATTGGACACAAAGTGTTGGGAAAAGGTTTCAGCTTTGCCACCAATAACACTATAAACAAATACAAAAAAAAAAGATTTGATATTCCTTATCAGCGTCTTTTAAAATGGGATGAATATTTTCTGAGGATCTTTATTTGTTATACTCAAATTTATTTATTAAATTTATTAATACAAAATTTATTAATACGGGGGTAATTCTTGTGTTCTTTATCTTTAAAAAAATCAGTAATCCCCAACCTTAATGAAAACACCAATTTGAATTGCAAAACTTTATAAAAAATATAGATTTGCTAGAAACCCCACATTCTCCCATGACCGACTAAAAAAATGTATAAATTGTGCCAAAATGGTGACTTAATTATATCAAGATTTTTTAAATATTACCTATTACGTAGTTCATGCCTGTTTTGAAATCAGTTGGACACAAAACGATTTCACTCATAACGATAACTTCATATGCGTTTACGCCTATGTTTTGAGTCGAAACAATTTTAAAACTGTTTTAACTAACAGCTGATTCTGACATTTCACTGAATAATTAATATTTATATTTCCTTGCAATAGTAGTAGTGTTACCACCAAATTCTGACTTTTTCATATTTCATTCATTGAATAATAAAAACAACCAATGGAAGAAATTGGCAACCCCGTCAAATTTGACAGAACATTCTTTACAGCAGATTTTCATAAAGGTTTCAAAACCGTATGCGTTTATGCTCAATTTTGAAAACGCTAGGTCTGGCTCAAACAGGTTTGAAAGGTTTCAATGAAAACGTTTTAAAAACGGGCATAAACATGGTATATGATTGTTTAAAAATCTTTAAAAGTTATTATTTTCGAATGAGCATTTTAACTTACCGTTTTAATATTATAACTTTATAATTATTATTTTAATGATCTTAAAGATTTATTTATACTTACAGCAGTACTTATTTATAAATATGTAGCTAAAATTATCATTATATTAATATTATAATCATAACATATAATTAAGACTTCACTTAATTCATGATGGAACAAATTAAGGTTCTCGCCTGGTACACGTCACCAGTACGATGTAGAAAAAGGCTCCCGAATTTAATTCACTATTTGAAATCATTGAAATGTTGTCTTTCCTTAACGGTAGAAATAAAAATACAATTTTAAACATATTGTACCTGTAGATTACAAAACTATTTTAGGATATATTGATTTTGGGTTCCATTGGACCATTTTCTATAGATTTAATAAAATTAAAAATGTGAATCTGATATTGATTCAGAATCCTTCCGTCTAAGTAGTAGATATAGCAAGAGAAGATAATTCGATCCTAAATATCAGTGCTAACAAATAATATCTCAAACAAATTTATAACCACCATATATTAATGTTTCTATTTTAAATTTAAACGATATATCAATAATAATATATACAAGATCTATAACAATTTTGCAAGACAAATTTTAATGAAGAAAATATAAAAAATGTCTGTGATAATATTACTGGTATTTAACAAAATTGTAACTAAGAATATGTGACTCACATATTCAAATAAATTCATTTATTTTAAAAATTTGTTCGATTGAAATAAAATTGTTGAACACAGTGTGCTTTATTTCTTCATTTAAACAAATCGCCGTGCTATATCTTTCAAATGAATGTAGATTTCATGTAAAACTCCAATAAACACCGATTCATGCGCTGTATTTTTTGCATAATCAAGCGATTGAAGATGGAATATAACGGACTGAAAAAATCTGTGTATGATTGAGTGGTAAAATGTAAATAAAGCTCTGAACACGCTCGACTCTAACATCTGCTCGACTTTTACCAACTGGAATTTTGACCGAGACCCAAACTGCATAAATTGTTGTTTTCACATACAAAATTTTAAAGTAATATCTAAAAATGGAACAGAGGAGTTACAAACAAAGAGACGACAAAGCTCAGTGAAATGCTTTGAGAAGAAAAAAAAAACATTTTAAACCGTAGAAAATACAATCTTTTTAACAAAAGATATTATAACTTTTTCTTCCAGAACCTACAAAATAAAATTGCATATGAAGTGAAGTTGGTCGAACGTAAACTTTCATCCGTGTTTCAGTTCTTGCGAAATCTTCATACAAAATTGTTGTCAATTATCTTCACACGGACATTTTTGTTTCAGAGAGTGAGGTTAGATTTAAGACACGTACCAGGAAGAGACTGTTGATGACTGCTTACTCATCACTACACCCGGAGGTTAGTCGACCGATTGTAATTGGCCTGTGAAGCTTAAAGTACAGCAAAGGGGGCTGAGGCTCAATAGATAAATGTTTTGATAGATTTATAATAGAGATTGAAGTGATTTTGTACGACAGTGCTTTCAAAACAAGTAAAAACAATCCTGCCTCTCCCACGAGCAAAAACGATGTACAAGTACACAGTCAAAATTTATCTTCACTCGAATGCCAACAAACAAATCGAGTGAAACCCTAGCCATTCTCTGCCCTCTTAATTGAATATTTCAATACACAAGCAGCTTTTTCATAGTGTTATTGTACGAGTATATAGCTACACAAATTCCAACCATCTTGAAGTAAAATTACATAAACTATGAAAAAAGTTTAAAATATTCAAGATATAGCGCGAGAGATAAATGCGTTTGAGTGAATTCCTACCACTTTTTGATTCTCTTTTACCAGGGTTGCCAAATTTCGCAGATCTTCTGGTCGTCTAATTCACATCCAGTCCTCCTTTACTTTACTTTTATTGACTATTTTATAACCTCATGAGGTCAGATGTGGCCGTCAGATTGTGGCCGTCGGTGGTGCAATGGGTAGTGTGCGCGCCTCTTGTACATGAGATCCTGGGTTCGATCCCTGCTCTGACCACCTTAAAAAAATAAAAATTCTTTCGGCGGCGGTCACCTCGCATAGTGACGGCGACACTATCGAGTATTTAGCCATGAAAAAGCTTCTCAAAATACCGTTCGGAATCGGTGTAAAAACTGTAGGTCACAATCAGTGAGTGAAAAATTATAAAGCGCACAGCTCACTGGTTGTGAGAAGCTCTCCCCAATCCCTTCATGGGATGTAATGGGAAACGGGTTTCACGGGTTTTGAGGTCAGATGTCGTACACATATTAATTAAACAAACAAATTTCAACATATCCTCCAACTGGTTCTATGCTTCGCTTTTCTCGCCATTTGGTAATAACAACGATACGGAGGGATTCTTCTACATGGTCTTTCCAGCGGAGTCTTGGTCGTCCTCTTTTCGCGCTTCCGTCGGGTACGTTATCGAAAGTCCTCCACTAAGCCAAAAAGGTGGCAGATGGGCGGATGAACATCCACTAGAGTCGTTATCAGTCAACGTACAGCCTCCACTAGTACGTCCGCTGATCCGTTCCCAGGAATATAACAATGTCCTGGAACCCTGCAAAGGCTGACATCTAGAGGCCTAATCCTGTCTAACTTCTCACAATTTCTCACCAACTTCGATCTACACCATGTAGAATTGATCGCCTTTATCGCAGCCTGGCTATCCACACAGATGGTTTTCCGTCTGCTAGTATCGATTCCACATCCCATGATGGCCTCCACGGCCTTCTGAACGGCCAGTACCTCAGCCTATAAGACACTGCAATCGCTACGTAGCGAAAATACTTAACTGCAGGTCTTCGCTATATATATATGTACTAGCCCCAGTGTTCCATCTTCGATCCGTCCGTAAAGATATAAATCGAGTTCCTGTAGGGGATCCCGCCGTCCTTCCATTGCGATCATTCACGAATGGTGACGTTCACTTTACCACACATTTCGTCAAGAAATCCGTAAGAGACGGCAGACTATAAGATCCGTCCCAACCCAAAAAGTGGAGAATGTACCCATGACCACGCGAATTACGTGTTGAATTAAATAGCTTCAGCTATGATATTCAAAAATAAAAACAAACTCAAATAACTTTAGCTATTGAGTACTGCTTTATTGTTCGATGATCTTAAGACTGACTTCTACATAATTCGTTTCTTGTATATCGTCACCTAAAATGCCCACAGACGTAACCCTAATTTTCAAAATTTTACAGGATAAGCAAAAAACCTTATAAAATCCAAAGTATTTCAGTTTGAAACGCGTGCATTCCACAGCTTACCTTAGGAACTTGGAAGTCTACTATTTGGCACATATATATTTTAGCGTGGAGTTTTATATTCAATCAAAAAAACTGATTTTATTTTTTGAGGGTTACGCCTTTGGGCATTTCAGGTGACGATATGTACATCAATACAGCTATTGATAAGTTGACTGAAGCAGCGACAGTGTTGTAATAATCGATTAACATTGTTTCTGCTATTTGTGAACTCTAAAAATATGCTTACTTGTATATTGTTGGCTATTGCTCCAATTTAATTGATTTCTTGTATCAAGTATTTCTGCAAAATAATGTTGATGTTGTCATCAGCATTAATAGCCGGTTTGGGGTGAAGGTACGTAACTCGCGCACACGCCAATGGACAGCTTCCCTCAGTCTGATAGCCTCTCGGGCCGCCGTAGGCTTAACGTATATGTTCAGAGGCGTAAGGCCCAGAAACACTTCCAAGGCCGCTTGTGGTTTGATTTTTCGAACCCCAGTCATCCCCATAGCAGCCTTGCCGAACATCTTCAGTAGATTACTCTTGCCAAGTCCCTTGCATCAAACCAGACACAAGTAATTATCGGCCGCACTATCACAGTATACAACCACTTGCCACCTTCGGGCTGAGTCTCCAGCTATTACCTATAGAGTTCCGGCACGCATATAGGGCGTTGACACTCCTCTTCAGCCTTTCCTCGATGTTCCTTGAACAATTCAGTTTGTGATCGAGAACACCACCTACGTACTTGATCTCCCTTGAAAGCTTTAGTTCCACACCATCTACACTCGGTGGGATGAATTCAAGCCTGGTCCTGGCCCATCGTAGCAACTAACCAAGGGCAGTTTGCATAAGGTCACACATTGTTGGTAGGAATTTTCCACCTATCATGATAACCACATCATTCGCATACGCCACAATTTTCGTACCATCTTCATCGAAGGACTTTAGTATTCCATTCATCACTGGTAGACAATATAGACATAGGAGTGGGACAGAACTCCCCCTGTGGTGTTTCCCTAGTAGTTATCCTCCTCACACATCTTCTACTAAGTTCCGAGTTGAGAGAGAGTGCTCTCTAGAGAGTGGCCTATCGCGCGCGACGTCACATTATTAAAATCCCCTTCTATATCTAGGAAGTCTGCCAAAGTGAACTCACCTACCTGTTCCCAGATTGCGCACCGTAAAGCCCACAACTTCATGAAGAGCGCTCTCAATCGATCTCCCCGCAATGTACACGTGTTGTGAAGGGCTTAAAGTGTGAGGGCTTAAATATGTCCCTACAATCAAGTCCATCAATCTCTCCATAACTTTCAACAGAAAGGATGAAAGACTAATTGGTCTATAATCCGTTGAGAAGCCATAAACGAGCTTGCCCGCCTTAAAACACAACCCTAACCTGCCTCCATTTATCCGAAACAAAACAAAGCCGTATGTATACAGACCATGAAAATGTCCACCAAAATCAGGGTTAAATTATACATATAGGTCTGAAGCATGACTGGTATTATACCATCCGGACCAGGTTATTTGAAGGGTTCAAAGGTACTACTTATTTAATAGCCCACTTCATCTTTCCTCATCCACCATCCTATCCACCACATCCACGTACGCAAGGTTCACTTATATTACCAACCAGATTGGCCGTATCCAGGCAGCCCGGAAAGTGTGAATCCATTAGGAGCTCTAGTGTTTCGGATCTGTACTCGATCCAAGAGCCATCTGTCTTGCGGATGAAACTCAACGCTTTTAGATCCTTAGACAGAACCCTTCTGAATCGGGTAGCATCGTTGACGCCAAGTATGCCTTGTTAAAGATTCGCACTGAAGACCCCAACCCACAAAATTGTTTCAATTTTTGAGCCATACCTGAAGATCAGTTTAGCAGAGTGTTGGAGTTAAACCTTCCACTCAGTCGGTCTTATTCAGCATTTTAGGGGGGGGGGGGGGGGAAATTGTTCACCATATTTTTTTTAAACTGCGAAACTGTTGGTTACGATGGCGGATCAATAACTCCGTAACTTTTGGATTAAACCGTTTTTTTTCAACATAATCTCCTTTCAGCTTAATACATACACTTAGTCCAACGTTTCTCCAATTTTTGTATCCCTTCCAAAAAATAAGATTTTTCGAAGTCCATAAAATAGGCATTTGTTTGATCAATAATATCATCGTTGGAGGTAAATGTTTTTCCACCGAGCCATTTCTTTAGGTTTGGAAACAGTCACTGGGGGTTAAATCCGGAGAATATGGCGGAGGAGGTACCAATACCAATACGTCATTCCGTTTCTTTTATTTCCAATTAAACAACTCCAAACAATCCTTTGAAGTTGTCACATGATTACGTTTATGGTCAATTGAGAGCAAACGCGGCACCCATCTTGCAGACAGATTTCTTAAACCCAACTGATCATTTAAAATCGAGACGACACTGCCATATGAAATGCCTATGGCATCAACAATCTCACGCACTGTTACTGTTCGATCGGGCAACACTATATCGTGGATTTTTTTTCGAAATTTTCGTCATTTGTACTTTGTACTTGTGCGACCACAACGAAAGTCAGTAAACCACTTTTTTACCATTGAAATCTAATATGCTGAGTCCCCATAGGATTTATCAAGCTTTTCCTTGGTTTGATTGACGGTTTTTTTGTCCCAAAATATAATGTTTAAGGAGCACTCGAAATTCACCTTTTTCCAATTTTAAAAAAATGCACGAGGTTGTATGTTTTAAACAGCTGTTAAACGCAAAGTAAATGACGGAACTTGTTCAAAATTTGACAGTAGTCTAGTAACAGGTGGTACTTGAAGGAAGCAGTGTTGCATTTCATGTAACTACGACGGAATATCGAAAAGTCATTGACTGTAAAAGTAAGTGTAAAAATAAATTAAAGGTATTGTAATTGACTTCTAAATTTATTTGAACAAAATCGGACGCGTCATTCTTGAGTAATGATTAGACATTAGAACCTCACCATTCGTTTTAGCATGAAAAACGAATGAAACAAATGGTTTCTTGTAAGCTCGTGTTGTTTATGTTAAACGATAACTGTAGAATAAAATTTGCACAAAAGCGAACCGAAACACCGAACAGTTCGATACCTCTTCGCATAGTTTTGCTCGGTTCATTTGACCGCACATGCATTGCTGTACTTTTTCGAAAATCGAATGGATCATTACGAATATATGAATACCAAACGATCACACTATAATGTGGCCGTCGGTGGTGCAATGGTTAGTGTGCGCGGCTCTTGTACATGAGATCCTGGGTTCGAACCCTGCTCTGACCACCTTCAAAAAAAATTTCTTTCGGCGGCGGTCACCTCGCATAGTGACGGCGATACTATCGAGTATATAGCCATGAAAAAGCTTCTCAAAATACCGTTCGGAATCGGTGTAAAACTGTAGGTCCCAATCAGTGAGTGAAAACTGGAAAGCGCACAGCTCAGTGATTGTGAGAAGTTATCCCCGGTCCCTTCATGGGATGTAATGGGAAACCATTTATTTTATTTATTTTATGTGTTATATTTCATTCGGTCGAGTTAAGATGATTTGGAATGAAACAATGAAATGTAAAGTGAGGTTGCGAATAGTTATGTTTGTGTGTGCGATTGTTATGAGTGTTTTTTGTGCAGTTAGTGTCTATTTGTGATTCAGTGAAGTGCGTGGGTTACAGTTATTTAAACAAGTATATTAAAATATATATTAGGTCTGCCTGCGTACTTTTCCAGTAGCAAATACTCAGTAACTTTTTTTGGGAGAGTAAGAACAATTTTACTCTCTCAGTTGAAAATATCTCAAAACGTACGCAGACAGCATCCAGTGAAATCTTGCAAGAAAACAGCTGATCGGTGTGTAAATAATTGAAATAACAAAGCAAAAGAATTTTAGGATATGTGTCGCACGGTCGCACTGTATATTTGCATGTTTCTAGCATGAAGTAAAATGTTTTGTTTATTATAATTTATTATATACGTTAAAAATCAACACAATTCTAACTACTTACCTCTGCCATTGTTAAATTTCAATTTTTATTTTCATGTCACAAAAATTATTTCATTCAAACAGTAAATAAAAACAGGTGTACTACGAACTAGTTGCAAAATCTTGCAAGCAGAAATATCTCCAGCAACATTTTGCAAGTTCTCTAACTTCTAACTGTCAAAAAATTCTCTTTTTGGCTCTCTCGCTGCAAGAGATTTGGAGTACGTAGACAACAGGTCTGTCTGCGTACTTTTCCAGTAGCAAATACTCAGTAACTTTTTTTGGGGGAGTAAGAACAATTTTATTCTCTCGGTTGAAAATATCTCAAAAAGTACGCAGACAGCATCCAGTGAAATCTTGCAAGAAAACAGCTGATCGGTGTGTAAACAATTAAAATAGCAAAGCAAAAGAATTTTAGCAAATGTGTCGCACGGTCGCACTGTATATTTGCACGTTTCTAGCATGAAGTAAAATGTTTTGTTTATTATAATTTATTATAAACGTTAAAAATCAACACAATTCTAACTACTTACCTCTGCCATTGTTAAATTTCAATTTTTATTTTCATGTCACAAAAATTATTTCATTCAAACAGTAAATAAAAACAGCTGTTCAAACTAGTTGCAAAATCTTGAAAGCAGAAATTTCTCCAGCAACATTTTGCAAGTTCTCTAACTTCCAACTGTCAAAAAATTCTCTTTTTGGCTCTCTCGCTGCAAGAGATTTGGAGTACGCAGACAACATTTTGCAAGATTTTGCACAAAATGATGCAAAATATGTGTACGCAGACAGAGCTAACATTTTGCAAGATTTTGCACAAAATGATGCAAAATATGTGTACGCAGACAGAGCTATTGTAAAACAGAACTAAATTCTTTTTTTAGAATGTCTTTCAGTAATGGAAATAACATCACTAATTTAAAAATATCCAGTTACTTTTATATATTTTAGTTTTATTTGCTCTCCTGAAAAATATGAAATTTAGACTTATGAGGTTTTGGTATTTAAATGTCGATATGTATGTATATGTAGATATCTTACATGTAAATATCTCACACATGTGTGTATAAACAGACTTCACACATCCAACTGCAATACGAAGTCAGTTTATCAAATGCTAAGGTCCGAACGAAAACAACACGAAAATAGAGAATGCAAACAGAATGAGATAACCAAAATTGAGAGCGAACGAAACAACGAGCTGACAAAGTTTTGTCAACGAGTGTTTCATTTCATTTCGTTTGCTACACAATGTGTTCGATTTTAGTTTTCATTGGTACTGTTGTGTTCGATTTTGCTCTGAATTGTATTCCATACTTTTTATTTGACACGAGCAAGTGAATACCAGTACTAACGAATACAGAGCAAATGTTATGAAGTGCTCGAAATTCAAGCGAATGCGATTAGAGCAGTTTGAGTGGCGTTCATTCTGATGTCTAGTAATGATGACATATACAAAAAAAATTTAAATTTTTAAGTTACAAAGTCGTATTTATGAGCGATTTAGGGTGCCTACACAAGTTTAGGATGTATTAATATGTTCACAAAAGTTATTCAGCTTTACCGTCGCTACAATTCTGATAAATGTTGTCATTGAGACAATTCGAGTCTCTTCAAGTTATGGTCAAAATAGAGACAACAAAATCTTTTTTTTCAAAAAAAAAGTGCAGGAAAATCTTAGAATTGCTAAAAATTGATTTTTTCAAAAATTTGTGGTGATACACACATTTCAGGGGTACCGACCATCTCAGTAGGGTTGCCTCTAACGGAAGTATACAATTTACTAGAACGCTGATAAATTTTTTCGACTACAACAGAGTAATTTGCATTAATTTGTACAAATTATTACTGGATGTTGTCTGTTACGCCAAAAAGCCAGTAACGAGAGAGAGATAATTTTAACAGTTCGATGATAGAGGACTTAAAAGTTTTACTGGAAAAATTTTTGACAGAAAGAATTTGCAAGGTTTCAAAACATATGTCGTCGCTGCGCAAAGGGTAATGTGTAACGATAGGGTATTTAAAAACATAAATTTACAAATAATAATTTGATCTTTATGTTTTTAGACAAAAAAAATCAATGAGTGTTCGAACCATAGAGTAATGACGTATAGAGCTGCCATTGTTATCATCTGACATTTCCTTTCACACTATTCGTGATGCGGTCGGTGCGATAGAGAACTATTTGACGTAAATTGACGTACACCAGGTGGAATTACAGAAATTGTTGACTCAAATTTTTCATATAGTTTTGATGAAAAACTGAAATTTAAATGTATTTTGGACTTTTTTGATATATTTTATTGTTAGTATATGTTTGTGGTGCATTTACACAAAAATTTTAACGCAAAAATAGAAATGCCGTTGCTGTTTTATTGTTGGATGGTTTCAGTCATTGCCTCTATCTGGTATTATTAAAGCTATACTTTCCAACATCTAACCGCCCGTCTTCAACACCCCAAATGTCATATCGATTTCACATTAGTAAATGTTGCATTCGAAAATAAAAAAAGAATAGTTTTTGTGCTGAAGGCTCTTTTGCTATTGCACTTTATTTTTTCTTACATCTGTTTTTACTTTAGATGTAATATTTTTAAAATAAATAAAGGAATATGTAGCTCACTGAAATAATTGTTTTTTTCATAAACAGAGCGACGACAAAAAGTATTAAATAGTATAGATAACTTATGGCACTCTTTTTCCGCTCTCATGTAGAGAGTCTGAGTAAAAGAGAATAAACGAGTCTTATTCTAGTTATAGAATATTTCAATTTAAATGCACCATTTCGACAATGTTATTACATAAAACAATACAAAAAGCATAAATGTTTCAAAATGCATCAATGTTTCACATCAAAATTATGAATGGACCCAAGTTATGACAAAAAGAGAGTAATACGTTTTGAATCATTCGCCAGATGTCGACAGTGCTTTTGAGTCAAACAATTCGTTCCATGAGTTCTATATACTATTCAATACTCTTGGGCGATGACGACCTGCTTGTTTGTTCGCTGTCGCTACATCAATGCTATCGTACTTATTTTCAGGCAGAGACTATTGTTGTCATAGATTAATACTTATAGTAGATCTACTAGTTCTCCCACCAAATTTATGACATTTGGCCTGGTGTGATATTTACATTTGATGTTGAAAGGAATTGCTTTACTAATACCAGATAGAGGCAATGGTTCAAAACAACGAACAAAATAACAACAACGGCATTTCGTTTTGTGTGTTAAAATTATTGTGTTAAATACAACACAAATGTATGCTAACAATAACAGTCAATAAAAAAGTTTAAAACACATTTAAATTTCACAGATTTTCACCACAATGGCATGAAAAATTAAAGCAAGAAGTTATTGTAATTCCACCTGGTGTATATCACTTTTCGTCAAACATCTCTCTATCACACCGACCGCATCACGAAGAGTGTGAAAGGAAACGTCAGATTAGCCAAATATTCTCTCTAGTCTGAGATTACTCTATGATTGTTGTACAACAACCATGTATGTGATTCTAACACTGTGTGTTGTTTGCATGTGTTCACTTTGATAGATTGCCCTACCCGTGCCTATTGATGTTAACACATAAACAATTATTGGCGATGCTCTGTAATGAACTTTTAACTACTTATTTAAAAAAAGAAGACATATTTGGAGATTTCTAATATTTTGTTAAAACTGCGGTTGTTGGTTCTGTAGGTATTTACATTGCAAATGAGCCGTTTGTTTACATACAAAAGTTCTTATTTCTTGCAAGTTTTTACTGCATGTCGTGGGTGTACTTTTTGGTATTTGTTTTACTGGGGGGAATAAAATCTGTCTTACTCTCAAAAATAGTTACTGGATATTTTTTTTCCTGGAAAAGTACGCAGACAGACCGTTTCAAATTAAAACGAAGACTTAAGAGTTATGAACAATTATTGGCAGAAAATGAATTTAATTTATATTTTCCACCACAGATGAAGGAATGAGTATCCCATAACAAGAAGGCAAACGAAGTTATATGACAGTCTACCATTCTGGGCCACTAAAAATTAAATAAATGGTTTCCTATTACATTCCATGAAGCGACAGGGGAGAACTTCTCACAATCACTGAGCTGTGCGCTTTCCAGTTTTCATTCACTGATTGGGACCTACAGTTTTAAATCGATTCCGAACGGTATTTTGAGAAGCATTTTCATGGCTATTTACTCGATAGTGTCGCCGTCGCTGTGCGAGGTGACCGCCGCCGAAAGAAATTTTTAAGGTGGTCGGGTTCAAACACAGGATCTCCGCGCACATTAACCATTGCATCACCAACGGCCACTATTCTGGGCCATTAATTGATTATGAAATATTGAAATAGCCGACATATTAGGGTACTTCCCAAACAGGGACTGACAACATTGGTGAGCGTATTCCGGGATAGCGAGCGCAAAAACAGCTTGGCTCTTGACTAACCGTCCTCTTGCGGAATAACTGGTGTCTAATCCCGACCTGAATCTAAAATAACAACATTATTATAAACAAAATAAAGGGATTTATTTCATACATTTACGACCGATTTCACCATGTTAAGTTATCTTTCAGTTAGACCTAACGAACAGTTTTAGCTGTCAGTTTGGTGAAATTGAACGTTGGTCTTATGTTAACTAAATACACGTATTTCTAACGTAATGTGTGCTTTCTTCAATTCATACTACTGAGATCGGTACAATACAATTCGGCAAAATAACTGTATCGTGTATGACTCACTTAAACATTACTTTGTTGCACCGTTCTTGATTTTATAAAATTGACAATATTTGTGAAATATTTTACTGTTATCAATTGAAAAATTTACATGTTTCAAAACTCAGTATTTGTGTAATTACACAGTACAACAGCCAATCTGGGGGGTGAGAAATTCCAAGTCATGGTGATGGTACTAGGTCAGTATAGTAAAACCCTCAAAGGGTTTGGCGTTCGTATGTGTCAGTTTTTTTTTATGACCTTTTACATTTTTTCCTTATCTTGATGTTTTTTCGCTTAGTTGTAACATTTTGGCAAAAACGTAGTTTAACATAACTCGAGAACCACTTGTCCGATTTTGATGAAACTAATTTAGAAAAATTAAGAATTACAATTTCTCTAATCTGTTTCTATACCGTTTTCCTATATGTGCAACACTTTCGAAGTTAAAAATGAATGTATGAAGGGAAAAAAGTATTTATTGCCTACAAATTTAAATATTTTTTTTTTTTAAATTCATAAAAAATCCAAAATGGAAGAAAGTGCCAAAACTAATTACTTTCGCGTAAAGTCACATAACTCATGAGCAAAAAAAGGCATAGATCATGAAAATCGATGCACGCGTTTCTCATTTATTCACAATTAGGTAAAGGTATGAATTTCAAAAATTTGCTCCAGATATGCACAACATTATTTGGAGAAAACATTGACACTCACAAGCCGAACTCTCTGATATTTTTCTACTGTACTAAAAGAGAAATATTGATGTGGCAACACTGGTTCTGTAATTTTCACATCATGGTACAAAGAAATGGTAGAAGCACTAGCCCAGCTGATTTGAACTTTTTTCTGGACTGAGTGTGAGTAAGTTTTTCTCTTATGTCAAAGTTTGTTTACATTTGTTTGTCTGCAACCTCCGTTCGCCATATTTCTCTTCAAAAATTACATAGAAACGTTTTAATTTGCATACTTAAACACTTTCAATATATCAAATAACACTCAATCACTTTCTAAATGGCACTTTTTGCAAATTTGTTTACATTTTCTTCATTTTTCTATCAGCTGACTTGACACAACATAGACACTGATCAAAAACAAAATGCCTGTTGTTTTTGGCTTGTTGTATTTGTTGTCGTACTGCATCTACCATTATATTTCTACCATGGTTCACATAAAACATGCATTGTCATTATACTTCTTCTCTTTCTCACACTGGTTCTGCGATTTTTGTCATTCAACAAGTGCCGACGAACGCGAACAGTAAAAGTGATTTTTCTCCAGTTTTTTAAAAGTGAACAAAACTGAACAGAATATGGAACTGTGCAAGCCAGATATAAATAGCTTTTGCTACTGCTGTGGTCAATATGTCTCAACACATAAAAAAAGGGGAAATTTCAGTACTGATTTTGTTTAAACATACGAGATGTACTTCAACCAAAATGTTATAGTGAACGAAAATTGGGTACCAAATATAGTGTGTAAAAGCTGCTACAACCGTATAATGGATTGGAAAAATAGAAGACGTGAAAGTATGCCATTCGGTATCCCAATGACTTGGACTAATCCTGGCGAAGGTCACAATCCATTGAATTGCTATGCATGTGCGAATAAAGGAGCCGCAAAAAGGATAAGAAAATCGTATAATTACGTTGGTGTTGCAAGTGCCGCAACACCATTGCCTCATTCGGACCACATTCCTGTGCCAAAAGCTTCTAGCCCAGATATTTTCTCTTCTACGACTGCTCCGACATATCATGCACGTGATGATCCCCCATATGAGCCATCAGTATCCAATGAGCCAATTTTAATAAATCAAAATAAGCTTGATTCAATTGTTGCCAAGTTGGAATTAACACAGCATAAATCGGAAGAGCTGGCTTCCATTTTGAAATCAAACAATTTGTTGGCATCCGGTGTGAAAGTCATAGCTTATCGAAATCGATTTCTATGATCTATGTCGCATTTTGTTTATAGGTTGTGACTTTACATGAAATTAATAACACTTGATCCTTTTTTCCGTTTTGGATTTTTTATGAATTTAAAAAAAAAAAATTTAATTTTTAAGCAAAAAAATATTTTTTTTTCTCCACAAATTTATTTTTACCGTCAAAACTGTTGATTATAAAGAAAACCGTTATATGAACGGATTAAGGAAATTGTAATTCTAAATTTTTTTGAGTTTGTTTTAGCAAAATCGGACAAGTGGTTCTCGAGTTATGTTAAACTACGTTTTTGCCAAAATGTTACAACTAAGCGAAAAAACATCAAGATAAGGAAAAAATTTAAAATGTCATAAAAAAAAAACTGACACATACGAACGCCAAACCCTTTGAGGGTTTTACTATACTGACCTAGTACCATCACCCTGACTTGGAATTTCTCACCCCCCAGATAATAATCCCAAAAATGTTCCATAGTGTTATTATTATTTAATTAAATACAAGATAACATGTCAAATACTAATGCATTTTTATATCAATTTTCGGTTTGTATAATATTCGACGAATCCAATGGAATAAATCCCACAAAATCAATACAGTACACAAAATTGCAACGACGGTGTATGTATTATAAACAGTTTTTTGTTCCAACATATTGCATTTGTAAACCGAATGTGAAGAAGGATTCACAGACGCCTGTAAGAAAACATTTGTTGATTATTTTATAAAGCATTACATCGGCTAAGGACTTACCATTAGAAAACTGGGATTGATTTTGTTACGCCAACTAAACGAGGCCACAGTGTACTCGTCGACGGCCCATCGATTTGTGAAGTGACAATAGTGATGCGAATGTCCAGCAAAGGCCAATCGAGGATGTAATAGTTTCCCTAGATTAAAGAAATAACTGTTAGTAAATTCATATACACACACAGCCAACATTCGGAGTCAGAAAAGCATTCCGATAACGTATCTAACAGGGAGTGGATCCTGCGTTGTTCTATAACGCAGAAAATACTCATAAATAGAACGTCGGAATTAATTATTTCCTAGAGCGTTCAGACCACATTAATAAACTGGGTATTTTTTAATGTATTTTGCATGTAAACATATTTCGAAAATGCTTTTCTGGCACATTTCTGAACATTAAAAATGCACAAATAGAAGGCAGGAAAAAATGAATCGTAACATTTGAAAGGCTCGTATATAAGGTGCAGAAATGTGTCTTTTATGTCCTCGAATTATGAACGCTCTGATATTGCTTTTATTTCTAACACTATTATGAGACCTCAGAAAATTATTGACTGGACATTAACAAAAATTAAGCAATTACCTAACAAATCTGTTGAATTTTTAGACAGTACTTCCCAATTCTCACGATAATTTTCGATATGTGGAAAATCATGTTCGATACACGACATGCCTGACACCTGATATGTTGGAAAGTGTTGTAAAACTATAGGTCGACTGTAGTGTTTATGAGTTTCCAGTGTGTGCGTGTCCGTGCAAATTTCTGGTTCCTTGATGCAGTTTAGTTTTTCTATAAACAAACAAAAAAAGTAAAGTGTATATGATTATTTTGACTCTAACAATAAAATGCTTTTGAGGAATTCTCTCCAATCCCTCTATGCGATTTAAAGGGAAAATAAATTTTTAGAAGTATTCCAATTGGCATTAATATGCTCATTAAGGGTATCATTGCAGTTAGATTACTATTTTATACTAGTTGTTATATTAATAGGTAAGGGCTATATCCCAAAATACACACCCCATTAAGAACACGCATTGATTAAACTATCAGAAACTACATTATTCGTGAGTTAGGCCGATTTTATATCAAAGTATCGAAATGTAATATGAAGTTATTTTATAAACTATTTCGTATCATATTGCTGTAAAATGAATAAAATAATATGACAAATATAGTCAGTCGAAGTTTGCGTACATATGCAATCAATAAAAACATCAAATATTAATAAAATGACGTTGTCAGCAGATAATAGTGGAGCTGCTGTAGCCATGTTATTATTGCCCAGTAACAATTTCGTCCCATATCGGTCGGAAATCCGTCCGGTGTCGGTCAGACAACGTACAGAAAATCGAATTGGTGTTGTCGTACCAAATTCGGAGAGAAGTTTGAACAAAACTCCGAGCTTGGCTGTAGAAAGTCGGATTTAAGTCTAATTAAACATCCGACAATGGTTCGACTTTTCCGATCATTTTCCCACCTTTGGCAGATTTGTCGAACCAATTTTGGAAATGTCTGAGCAAACATTCGACAATTGAAGACTTCTCGCGAATAACGGTATAAGCGACTTTTTCGGAATTGTTTTTTCGGTGATCCCCGTTCGAATTATTCTCCCAGATTGTTTAAATGCAAAACAAAGCAAAAAAATCAATTCTGACATTTTAGATCCATCTAAAAGTGAAAACCGCTGTATGTAAAAGCGGGCTTGTTTGTAAATGCAACACTGCAAACTAGCACCATAAAAATGGCTGATGCACAGAATGACTCAAGTTCAAATTTTGATTATTTTTAATTGGTTTCATTTCAATTATTGTTTAATTTAATTTATTTGGTTTAGAGAACTATCGGATACCAAATTGTGCTCGAAAATTTTGTTTTATGGGGCTTGTCTTCCAATTCGCACATTTAATTCACTAAATTTCCCATTGTAGCGGTCTTTATTCCCAACAAATTGCGCATCAAAGAAGCATCTGCATCACCTGAATGCATCAGTGATGCATTTACGAACAAGCCCAGCATGTTATCATCCCATCAGATTTGAATACAGAACGTTATTTCATTGTGAAAACTGTAAAAAGTTAATTTCCAAATAATTTGATGTTTTAATTAATATAATTTTCTGTTTAATATTAATAAATGTGGAAATTAATCCTAAAACGTTTTTTGCCCCTGGTTAACAAATTACATTTTGTCGCTTGAAACGTTATTCGCGAGAAGGCTACAATTGTTCAACTGTTTGAACCGTTTTCTGACACTGTCTGATTTGTCGTACCAATTTGTAAGTGTGGTTTCATGGACTCCTGTTGGAATTACTCTCCCAGATTATTTAAATGCAAAACTGAGTCAACAAATTAGTTTCTAGCAGTCTCAAAATGAAAAACGTCGTCTGTAAAAATGTGTTATAAACCTGAACAATAGTCCCGCTTTTTGCGGGATTATCCTGCTTTTTACGGGACTGCACCGTGTTTTGGTGTTTCATCTCGACTTGAATCTGAAAACCAAAATGATCGTATACAAAATAAATCGCTTTATTTTATATATTTAGTCACATTAATACATGCATTTTTATTTAACCCATTTTGAGCCAATTATCCAGTTTTCGAACAGCTATTTTCAACAGTTTTTCTATGTATACGCGATGCAAAACGCAATGGTGCAGTGCTATAGGAAATTTTGTTGGCTATCAAAATATAATTACATTGCTTTTTGGTGCAATGGCTAGTGTGCGCGGCTCTTGTACATGAGAACGTGCGTTCGATCCCTGCTCAGACCACCTTACACTTCTTTCTACGACGGTCACCTCACTTAGAGATGGCGACACTATCGAGTACTTAGCCATGAAAATGCTTCTCAAAATACCGTTCGGAACCGGTGTAAAACTGTAGGTCCCAATCAGTGAGTGTAAAACTAGAAAGCGCACATCTCACTGATTGTGAGAAGATGTTAAGGGACACCATTTTTTCTTTTTTTAGAATGACGCTGACCAACACCAAATCAGCAGTGAAGGTGGGAAAGACCTCACCGATCCATTCTGTACCTAGCGAGGACTGAGACAAAGCGACACACTTTCGTACAATCTCTTCAACATCTTAATGGAGATAATAGTGATAACGAAAAGCCATACGTTGCTGGTGCATGCTGACGACATAGACATCATTGAGCGAAATTTGCGAGAGGTTACTGCAGTATTTTCAAGAATTGAAGAACAATCAGCGAAGGTGGGCCTTGCTGCTAATGAGGACAAGAATTGATGGTGTCAACGATTAGACAAACCTCTCGCCTTGGTCCGCACTTGAACGTCGACAAAGCTCAGGCCCAAGAATCCCACCGTATCGTTGGTGTTACCAACTGCCGAGAAAAGGCGAAGGATAGAACCAGTTGGTGAAATATGTTAAAATTTGTTTGTTTTATTGATATGTGTAAGACATCTGAGAACAGTAAAGTTGGTCAGGTTAATTATCATACATTTATGCTCAGATATATAGTTGAAAATTGTCCATTTAAATGCCCGAAGTTTGTTATTTAAATTTCACTTACCTCCATTATCACCATCTCCAGTTATCAAACAGTTAAAGGTAACTGAAAGTTTTATCTGTCAGTTTGTATGCAATTTAAAAATTATAACTGACAGCTCTTACTAGATATTGTTATAATGATTAATATTAATATGAAAATTTATTGTGAGCTTTTAAATGACAAGTGTGAAACTCGCCCTTAGTTTTGGATATAAAAGTTTTTGACATAGTGAATGTTTTAATTACCCACACCCGTATTCATAATGAAAAGTTTGTCACTGGATGTACGCTCCGCTTCATACGTGTGTCTTAAGAAAATATTTTTTAGGCTTAGTCACTCGTTGGTCAAGTGTTAATTCATAACAGGTTCCTATCTAGTGTCTAACTCGATAGTCATGAATGTTGTTAGTAATATATGTAACTGCTCTTCGTCAAAAGTTAGTATGTATTCGTAGCCACTCATTGGACATAGTTTAGTTGAAGTGTTAGGCCGGCCGCACATTGGACGCGTTTTCATACAAATTTGACTCGTGCGAACACGCACGAACAATACCCCCGGGTTTTATACATAAGTATTTGTAACACGGAGTTGTTCTTTTTTTCATTTTAATCGAAAAAGGCCGTAAGCAACTACATAGTTTCAAATAGAATACACATAGGAAAAGAGGATATAAAATTCCCCTCCAAAAAAAGCATATCATGCGCAAATTTCCGCAACCCTTATCAAAAAAAATTGTTCGGGAGCAAAACAAATTGTTTTTTTATATTAAATATTAGACGTATCATAAGTCACTTCTTCTACTTTGTTGTTCAACAAACAGTCAGGTTCAAAAGTGGATACATGCCAGGGAAGAAGTATCCAGCGGTTTCTATGGCACAGCTGATAGAAAAGCCACTAGGGAAATGATGTGGAAAGAGAGACCAAAGAAGACATTCAGATTACAGACCATGCAGCAAACTAAGTTTAAATCTGCTTGATTGATACTACTGACAACTAAATTATGTTTGCATCGAACGAAAATACGCATTCCATTTTATTTTTGTCCGTATTATGTGAATCAAAGAGTAAATTACCAAAGCAACTCGAACTCGATGAAATGGCCTACTACCTCGTCGTCATGAAGAGGCATCGAAGAGATTAATGGAGGCTCTTTAGTATTGCTCTGTGAAGTAACCAAAGTTGTATATCAAAACTGATAGACACATTTAAATGTCAGCTACATTAAAACGTGGACAGATTTTCAAAGGCGATCGCCATTGGCCGCATTATATGTACTAAATTGGAATGTACAACCTCTGTATATTATAGTAACAACATTTTTTGGTGCAATTCCTGCCCATTTTTAAGTGATAATACTTGGCAATGAAAATCTTATGGACCAAATTTCCAAATGAAATCTTGTCAATATTTCTGTTGCTGTTACGAAATTGTATTTAATGCCATAGAAAAATATAGCTTCTGGACCCAATGAAACCACTTGTACACCTATATTGGGGCTACATAAAACATGGCTCAATTCTTACCAATTGGAATAGGCTGCGTTTTTGGTAAAAATATATACAAACCACATAATGTCAAAAAAAATTTATTACATGCTACACAGTTAGCTGCGGTTCCAATGCTGAATAATTATCATCATTACCTGCGACATTATGCAACTCCACAATGGCTGTTTCGCAAAACTCACAACCATCATTCTCCAGGGCCATCGAATTGATGACAACGAAATGATTGTCCTGCATGGTGTACAGTTGGACGCCAGTGTTATTAAACTGTTGCTCAAAACGATCAATAAAATACGGATGCATTCTGTAACATTTCAACGACTGAATCTTTATATTTCAACAGAACACTTTTATAGATGAACTTACCTGTAATGGAAACCCACATCGTGATTACCAACTGCACTTATCACCGATGTCGAGGCGGGAACATGGAAATGACTACGAAACCTTCGTACAAATTCGTTAAAATCCTCATGGTCGACAATGTCACCTTCGTCGAAAAGGTCTCCAAGGAAAAATATAACGTCCGGTTTGTGCAACAGTAAAGCAGCTTGAAAGGCTCTCCTCATGTGCCACTCGCGATACAGTCTATCCAGCCAATGTCCCCTGACGGGACCTAGTAGATGGGTATCTGCAATTAGCATGACATGCAAGTTCGTCTTCACATTGTGATGGTCTGTGGACTTTGGAATAGGCCATGAACAAGGTGCTAATGTAAGCAAATCACCAAGAAATTCACAATATATGATTGAGGATACAATTATAAATAAACACCGGCGCCACTGCATTTTCTCTGTTTACTCGAAGCAGTTGCCAGATTATTAAAACATGTTTAATTTCCCCTTCGAAACCAAACACAACAAGACAATCTGTCGCTGACGTCGAAGCAAATCCCGATCTTCTAACCCTGCGTTTACACAAGACAATTGAGAACATGTATTAGTTGTCTAAAAAGAGAAAAATGTTTGCGTATCGTAGGCGTACAGAGAATTCTAAAGACAATAAAATTTTACGAAAGTGCCGTCAGTGTCGTTTCGTATTCATTCAATAAAGCGGCATTTACACCTACCAAGATTATCGCATATTCGGGATTATCGACGTTTTTTTCTTACGGAGTTTGACATTTATAATCCCGAAAAAGCGATAATCCTGGTGCGTGTAACTGAAGTTTTATTAGATAAATTGTATTATCATATCTTGTGGATGAAAATGTTATCAAGAAAGAGAGACCAAAAACAGAAATTTGCAAAATGGCTTATACAGTATTCGCACTGGCATCGATATTCTTTAATTTGCCACTTTTGTTGATTTCAAGCAGAAATCAAGAAAATGTGCTTGATTTCCTATACGTTTTGACAGACGACAAATCGGGTATTTTTACTTATTTGTATAGGAATCAGTAAAAGCTGCTTGATTTGCTTTATCTTACACTACGAACGAATAGTACGTTTGTTTACAACCATTTCAATCACGGGGCATCGATGTGGTGGTACCACTAGAATACCCGACTTATTTATTTATCACATTTCTTAGGTATTTATTGTTTCTCAAACATATATTTTTTATATTTGTTTGTTTATTTGTATTCCTGGAATACATTCGTGCTGAATTTGATTGTGGATAAATACCAGACAAAGCAAAATGCCTAGTGTTGTCTGCATGGTGTGTTTGTTGTCGTAGTAATACTACCTCGTCAATGCGCCTTGACTTTCAATCAAATCAGGAAAAATTCCGATGCGAACACTTCAGATTTTGTTAGGATATTTGATACGAAATCAGGAAAATTTTCCAGTGCGAATGAGCTATTTATTGCACATGGTAAGTTCATTCAAATTATTTTATTTAATGGAAAACTACGTACATTTTTATATCTCTAAATTTGAAGAATAGATTTTTATTTCCGATTGAAAACAAAATTGGAATTAAATTGTTCACAACAACGCGCGGTAATTGTAAAACATACACTGAACCAATTGTTTTAAGTGAAATCAGTGAACAATTTTGAAATTGACGAAATTTTGTTGAATTGAGGAAATTTCGTCAATATTAAATATCATAATGTGAGCGTCATTTACAAATGCAGAGACGTTTCTTACTGGAGAGAAGATTTGGCTCATCTGACGTTTCCTTCCACACCATACACCAGGTAATAACATCAGACTTTAATTGTTCATGTCGTTTTGGTGACTGTTATTGTTAGCATACATTTGTGTTGTATTTAACGCAGTAATTTTAACACACAAAACGAAATACCGTTGTTGATATTTTGGTCGGTTTTTTTTTGAACAATATATTCTGACATTATAGAAGGATTTTTTTCGACATCCAACGTTCATATCACACCAGCCCAAATGACATAAATTTGTTGAGAGAATTTTATTTAATTTAAGTCTACTATAACTATTAGTCTATGGTGAGACGTTTTGTGGTTACAAAAGGTTAAGTGCTTTCTTGAAAATATATGTGACTTCTATTTCAAGATGCACAAACTGTGTAATTTTATATAATGGTATACTAATTTACATTGTGTGATTATAATATTCAAAATCAATATAATTCGATTAAATTCGAAATAATAAATGTATATAAAAAGCATTTTTACTGGGATTTTATTTCTGAAAAAAACATTTTTTTTAGCGGCGAGAGCAAATTCGAAAAATTTGGAGAAGTATAAACAAAGAATTTGCTGAACAAAATTTAATATCTACAATAAAACACGGCGGAGGTTCGGTGACGGTGTGGGGTTGCATGGCAAGGAGCGGAGTCGGTAAATTAGAATATATTTACCATATTTTATAAGTAAATAAATAAATAAATGGTTTCCCATTACATCCCATGAAGGGACCGGGGAGAACTTCTCACAATCACTGAGCTGTGCGCTTTCCAGATTTCACTCACTGATTGGGACCTACAGTTTTACACCGATTCCGAACGGTATTTTGAGAAGCTTTTTCATGGCTATATACTCGATAGTGTCGCCGTCACTAAGCAAGGTGACTGTCGTCGAAAGAAATTTTAAGGTGGTTGGAGCAGGGATCGAACCCAGGATCTCCTGTACAAGAGGCGCGCACACTACTATTTTATAAGTACCATGACCAAAACAGAATAACTTCATAGTTTGAAAGAAAATTTGGCTCCCAGTGTCGAAATTTTGTGCTTGGATAGGACATTGATCTGTCAACAAAATAATGATCCCAAGCGCATATTAAAATTAGTTAAGGAATGACTACTTTACCACACTCCTAAACAATTGGATCATCGTCCACAGTCGCCGGACCTCAATCCAACCGAACGTTAGTGTGAGCATCTTGCGAAATAAGAAAAAGAGTAATCAGTATCATAGAATCTCTCAAATCAGTTGTAATAGAAGAATGACAAAAACATTCACCTGCTACTATACCCGCAAATTTAGTTAAATCGATGCTTAAGAGATTACAAGCTGTTATTATAGCCAAAGGGAAACAAACAAAATATGTATAGAAATAATTTTTTTATGAATTAACTTTGCATTGTACACTTTCTTTAGACGCGACAAATATGAAACAGTTTTTGTTTTAACTATTTTTTTTTGTAGTTGTAAGATTTTTGTTGTTATTTTTTCATAAATTGCTAAAGAGTCCAATACCATGTTTAGAAAATATAAAGAGTTGAATTAATTATTAATTTTTAACATTCAAATAAATTTGAATACATATTTGACAAACGTGTACACTTTCTTTTGACGCTCACAGTATGTACCCCACGTCCTCTACTCAACATTTGATATATCACATACACACATAACCTTTCATCTGCCAAAATGTTGATTTTCTATTTCACACAGCAAAATCGAAATTGTATCTTCACCACACAAAAACAAATTCAGCACAATTTACCACGACCGAAATATTTTCGATGAACACACAGCCTCATTGAAGTTTCTCATAACATTCATCAAAGATGATAGAAATACGATACCATAGATAGTGTATTCGATTATTCACCATTTTCCCCTGATGGCAAAGGCTGTTTCTATACTACCATTTTTCACTCGGATAGGACGAAAAAGCACGCAAAACTCATTTTTATTTCGGTTTTGCTGTTTGAATTTGAAAATAAAATATAGATAATTGATATGCATATTGCCTTTGTTATTTTTTGACAATACAAAAGGCAAAAAAGTACGGTTAATAGTTTTGGATTCCTGCGAAATTTTCCGATTTCCACCATTGCTGCACCATCTAGAAAATTTCCGTCGACTTCACCGCATATATTTCACCGTCTAGGGTTTTCCATCAAATATGCATTCATTAACGTTTATTCAAAGCTATGGGAAATTTTTTACATGCAAAAAAATCATCATTTTTCAGTTTGTGTTATTCGAACCACCAATTTTTGATGTGTTCACATCTATAGCACGGGTAGGGTAATCTGTCAAAATGAACACATGCAAACAAAACACAGCGTTAGCATCACATACATGGTTGTTGTACAACAATAGTCTCTGCCTGAAAATAAGTTTGATGGTATTGATGTAGCGGCGGCGAACAAATAAGCAGGTCGTCGTCGCCAAAGATTATTGAATAGTATAGAATAGAAGCATTGATACCTTTTGAAACATTTATGCTTTTTGTATTGTTTTATGTGATAACATTGTCGAAATCATAGAGTAATGATGTATAGAGACGCCATCTCTCTCAGTATTTTGATGACATTTAGTGTGTTACATATGGGCGGTTGCATGTTGGAAAGTATTGATTTAATAATACCAGACACCATCCAACAAGAAAATAGCAACGACATTGCGATTTGTGCGTTAAAATTTTTGTGTAAATACACCACAAACATATACTAACAATAAAATATAACAAACAAGTCCAAAATACGTTTAAATTTCAAAGTCTTTCATCAAAACGATATGAAAATTTTAAGTCAACAATTTTTGTAATTCCACCTGGTTTAAGTCAAAGAACTCTGTCGCACAGACCGCACCACGAATAGTGTGAAAGGAAATGTCAGATGAAAGTAATGGCATTATATGAGAGCGGAAAAAGAGTGCAATAAGTTCTCTATACTATTCAAGGTAAAAATATAATGGTAGATGCAGTACGACAACAAATCCAACAACCCAAAAACAAATTTTGTTTTTGCTCAGTGCCTGTATTATGTCAACAACCGAGTAACATTAATAAGAGTTTGCAATAGCTGTTTTTTGTACTATACGAAGACCGCGAGATACTTGAAAAGCATATAGAGAATGATAGTGGGAGGGGGGGGGGGGGGGAATCTTTAATTTTAACAATTTGCGTGTTAATTGGGATGTACACAAATAATTTTACTCTAACACTTCATTACATTTTGATTTTTTTCACAGAATATACCTTTTTTTAATCGATTTAATTGGAAAAATTGTTTTTGCAAAATTTACTCCCAGTTGATGTGTTTTGTACTTTTGGCTTGACACGAGGCAGCAAAAGTTTTAAAATCACAGCACGCAACCCAGACACCTATCACCTTTTCGTCTTTGAAAGCGTCTTCACTATTTGTTTTCCAAGTACTAACTTGATCAGCTGTCTCATCGATACCCCTTGGTGGCAACTTGGTGGCAAAATGTGTACAAAATTGGAAAAAGTGTCATTTATAAAATGCCTGTCTTTTATTCGATTTTTTGAAAGTGTTTAAGTATGAAAATTAAAACGTTTCTATGTGATTTTTACGGAGAAAAACATTTCAAAAACAGCAATTGTAGGCGATGTATTCAAACAAAAGTATATAAACTTTGACATAAGAGAAAAACTAACTCCAGAAAAAAGTTCAAATCAGCTGTGCTAGAGCTTCTACCATTTGTTTGTACCATGATACTAGGGGCGTTTTTTTTTCATAACTTATAGACATAAAGTCATACAAAATGACAACCTGCACGTTAACATGTATAATTTTAGAAGTTGAGTATAATCCCGATAAAAGTGTTACCAAGTTCGAGTGTGTTGTATGGAAAATACAAAATTTATGTCATTCCCGTTTCTTATATTTCCACGACGTTTCGAAAATAATGATGTAAATATTAGGGGTAGTTAATTTTTTAATCAAAATTTGTAAAAAGTTTAATAAAATATCATTGAGTTTTCTTCTTCAAGAAAAATAATTCCAAGACAATACTGGAGACAAACAACCACTAAAGCAAAACCACAAGGAAGTGAAGCGTACAAAGAAAGCCGAGGAATACTTCGATTCTCAAAATGTATCTACTTTATCTTCCCATGACTCGCAAGAACGCCACGGTTCTGTCTGCATACTGCACCTTATACAATTTTATGATATACTTTATGCACTTTTTGGTACACATTTTGGTACCCGTATGTCTTTTGGTACACATTTTAGTACTTTTACTACAATTTAAGTACTTTTGGTGAAGTTTTAGTACAATTGACTTTTTTGTACATGTGGTACATTTTGTGGTAAATTTTCATGTGTATTTTGTGGTACATTTTATGCACTTTAATGGAACATACTACGTTAAATAAATATTGTATAAGTATGTAGTTGCTGGTACATTTGATGTTCTTTGTGGTAAATTTTATGTACTTTTCGAACAAGTTATGGTGAATAATCCGATCCACATTCATTATCTGGAGCCAATTTCTCATACCACTACACAATAGCTTGTTATATCTCGCTTGCGGTACGAGATCTGTTCCCGAGCTCTTCGTTTTACTCATTTAAAATATAAAAGAGCGCGAAGAAGCCTATATAAAGAGGAGCACGCGGCTAGCTCGGGGACGCGTGTGTTTTTTTGTTTTATTTTTGCACGTGCTCTCTAGTCGTATATTTTAGGCAATGAGCATTCGTTTACGCTGGCTGATGTATTATTGAATAGAGCGATACCCCAATATGGCAATCGTAACCTCGTATTTGGAGATTTCGTTTAACCAAACATCTATTTTTCAATGCAATAATTCACTGCTATATCAAATGAGAAAAAGTCTATTGTAGTGTCGATGCAGTATAACCACCTCATATATTACACTGTATCCTTTAGAATTTTATTTTCTTTTTGACTTTTAAATAAACAAATTGACAAATAAAAAGCAATAATTATCTGATGAAGCCCAGTTGATTATACTCAACGTGTATGCGTTTTTTTCGTAACAGTTGATGTGAACTTATATACTTGCTTACTTACTTATCCGGTCTCGGACAACCCCGGGGGGTCAGGGACCTTACAAAACGAATCTATATATATATTACGCTAAGGTATTTATAGTGTAACTATTGTAACCGCTTCTCCTCCTAAACTAAAGGTCTCACAGTCAAGTGCGATACACCGTTGGAAAGGTAGTGGTCTGAAGGGGTGCACTAAGCATTAAAATTTAGCAAAAGTTAATTCCAACAGTGATTTAAACCGGATTTAATTAATCCTTAATCCCTCCATCTACCGGCGGTAGTGGCATCATTTGAACTGGTGAATTTACATTGATGGTGAAATTTTATTTAATTTGCTTGCTTTTTTAAATACATCTTTTAATTAAGTCTCTTATTTGGCAGGACGAAGTCTGCCGGGTTTGCTAGTATAACATATTTCGCCAACCAGTTCGATCTTTTGCTTTATTTCTCCAGTTGGCAATACCAAGTGTACGCAGGGATTCGTCAACCTGGTCCCTCCAGCGGAGTCTTGGTCTTCCTATTTTTCGTCTCCCTTCGAGTTCGGTTTCGAAAACCTTTCGTGCTGGTTCGTCTTCATCCATTCTACTGACATGGCCTAGCCAGCGCAATCGCGTCATCCTGATCCGCTTAACTATGTCAATGTCAGGATAAAGCTCATACAGCTCATGATTCATGCGTCGCCGATACTCGCCGTGGTGCACTATAGGGCCATAAATTTTTCGGAGTATTTTTCTCTCGAAGACTCCTACAGATGTTTCGTCTGCTTGCGATAGGACCCAGGATTCTGCGCCATAAAGCAAGACAGGTTGAATGAGAGTCTGGTACAGCTGGACTTTTGTTACTCGAGAGAGGGCTTTATCTCTAAAGTGCTTGCTTAGCCCAAAATAACATCTATTCGCTAGCACAATTCTCCGCTTGATCTCAAGGCTGACGTTGTTGTTTTTGTTCACGGCAGATCCGAGGTATATAAATTCGTCCACTACCTCGAAGTTATAACGGTTATCAACGTTCACGCTTTGGTCTAATCGCGTGGAGGCCCTGTTCGTTGAAACCATTAATTTTGTCTTGTCCTCATTTACCGTCAGACCCACTTTGCTGACTCCTTCTCAATTCTCGAAAAAACCGCAGTAACTTCTCTAATTGTGCGCCCAATGATATCTATATCATCAGCGTACGCGAGCATCATGTGACTTTTGCTGCTGATGGTGTTATTCATGTTGACTGCAGCTTTTCTCATAATGATCTCCATTAAGATGTTAAAGAGATCGCACTCTAGGGTGTCGCCTTGCCTGAGGCCTCGCTTAGTTGCGAAAGGTTCGGTAAGATCCTTACCAACTTTCACTGCGGATTTGGTGTTCGTCAAGGTCATCCTGCTAAGGCGTGTGAGTTTTGCAGGAACACCAAGCTCAGACATTGCTTCATAGAGTTTCTCCCGTATCGAACTATCGAAGGCCGCTTTATAATCGATAAATAGATGATAGGTGTCGATTTGTCTTTCGTGTGTCTTCTCCAGGATTTGGCGTAGCGTGAAAATCTGGTCAGTTGTCGATTTTCCAGGCCTAAAGCCACACTGGTATGGTCCAATCAGGTCAGCGATAATTGGTTTTAGTCGTTCGCACATTATACCTGATAGAACCTTATATGCTATGGATAAAAGGCTTATGCCACGGTAGTTGTCACAGATAGTCGGGTCACCTTTTTTAAATATGGGACATAGTACACTGAGACTCCAATCGCCGGGCATGCATTCATCTAACCAAATTTTGCTAATGAGCTGATGCATGCACCTTATCAGCTCATCGCCGCCAGCCTTAAACAGCCCCGCCACTAATCCATCGGCTCCTGCGGCTTTGTTGTTCTTAAGCCGGGCAATAGCTCTTCTGACCACGTCTTGGTAAGGTCGACGTCGTCGTCCATATTGTGATCGATTGTCCCATCGTCAATGGATATCTCAGGTACTAGTAGCGCGGAGAAATGCTCTCTCCATATTCCCAACATGCTCTGCACATCTGCGACGAGATTTCCGTCCTTGTCTTTACAGAAGGGGGGCCCTGAACCATGTCCATTAGTTCCGTTTTTAACTTTTTGGTAGAATTTTCGGGCTTTGTTCTTCCTTCTGTATGTCTCAATTTTCTCACTCTCGCGCTTTCTCCACTGCCGTTTCTTACGCCTAAAGAGACGGTTTACCTCCGTACCATACGTGCAGCGTTCTTTTCGTCATTTGCAATGCGACACTCTTCATCGTACTATGGTTTGTTTCGAAGCGGTTGTTGCTGCAGTTTTTATAGAGTCGGAAATGGGTTTCCACAGCGCTTCAAGATCGTCATCGGGAGTGGGTTGGGTTCTGCGCCAAAAGCTGCGAGAGCTGCCTTGAGTAGGCTGTGGCTGCCTCTGGTAATTGCAGCTTCCGATGTCCAGCTTCCTCTGCGTCTGGTTTTGTACGATTTTCGCTTTACTCAATCTTGTGCGAACCTTTGCTGCTACCAGGTAGTGATCAGAATCGATATTAGCTCCTCTGATCACTCGTACGTCCATTACACTGGATGAGTGCCTTCCATCAATTACAACGTGATCAATTTGGTTCTTAGTTCTTTGATCAGGGTCTCATACCGTTGTCGGAACTGTCAGCATGTAGACTGAAATTGCCAATAGGTGGACTAAACACATTCTCCCTTCCTACTTTGACATTAAAATCTCTTAGTACAATCTTAATGTCATGGCCAGGGCAACGGTCATACGTTTCCTCTAGGAGCTCATAGAATATGTCTTTGGCATCATCATCTTTCTCTTTTGTCGGGGCATGCACACAAATTAGGGAAATATAAAAATATTTCGCTTTTATGCGGATTGTGGCTATACGTTCACTCACAGGATTGAACCTAGAGACTAGATGTCGCAGTCTTTTGCCAACTACAAATCCGCAACCAAATTCATGTATTTTTTCATGGCAACTGTTGTATATATCGCAGTTTCTTTTTCTTGTGCAGCCATGTCCTGTCCATCGCATTTCCTGGATAGCGGTAATGTCAGCCTTATAACTTTCGAGGACATCTGCCAGTTGGATACTTGCACCGGATCTATATAGAGTTCTTACATTCCAAGTGCATATCCGTAAATCGAGGTCCTTATAACGTTTGCGAGGGTCATCAACAAATAGGGGTTGTTTATGTTTTCTTGTTCGTTTACGTATTTTCACTGCCATTATGAACGGTGGCGGGAGGCAAACCCAGCCCACCGTGTTTTTGCATTTTACCTACTGCCAGGATATTTGATTGCAGCCGCCCATTATGGATCAGACGGTGAGCAGGATGCGATATGTTGAACCTGGATTTTCTTCTTTTAGTTTCTATCCGCCGTTGGCCCGTATGTCTGGCTCATCCGCCTTCTAAGGACAAAAGAATATGCCCGATTGTTTGATGAGCTTCAGTAAGATCAGTCACTAAACCTGATTTGATGCTCATTTGTTTCGCCTTCTCACTCTAGCTAGCTAACGGAGGTTTCCGAAAAGCCATTGCCCAGGATATACTGCGTGGAAGTAGTGAGCAGCTTGGACTCCCTAATGAAGGAATCATTTCTGCCCACTCCCAAGTGAATGGCAATCAGAAACTTTCCACCTCCACGGACAGTCCCATGTCCCTATAGAAATTTCAACCATGTTTAAATAAAATTACATAAAGTATGTAAAAAGTATGAAATAATCAAATTATGACGCGAGAGAGAGAAGCGTTTGAGTGAATCGGGTCGATTTTTTGGTTCTCTTATACAAGGGTAGTCAAATTGCGCCGGTGTTTCTTTTCTACTTGTATATCCTTGTTGGGATACCCACAAATGATGTAGTAAAGTAAACTGTCAAAATTGCTCTTCACTCGAATGCTAACAAACAAAACGAGTGAAGAGTTATTCATTCTGTGCTCTCGCTCTCTTACTCTCAATACACGAGCAGCATTTTGGTAATGTTATTGTATATAACTATACAAATTCCAACCATGTCGGAGTAAAATTACATAAACTATGCAAATAGTATGAAATAATCAAGATATGACGCGGGTGAGAAATGCGTTTGAGTAAATTGTGTCCACTTTTTGGTTCTCCTCTACGAGGGTTGCCAAATTGCGCACATCTTCTGGTTGTCTACTTCTTGCTCGTCTTTGGGATCTTTGGGAATCCTGAATGAATAAATGTTGAGAAGAAAAAACGTGCACAATTTGGCAACCCTCGTAAAAGATAATCAAAAATTCCGCGATTCACCCAAATGCATTTCTCTCCCACGTACTTGGTTATTTCATACTTTTTACATACTTTACGCAATTTTATTCAAAAAGGATGTACAAGTAGAGAAGAAAAACCGGCGCAATTTGGCAACCCTAGTTTCTCTGCTCTCTCTCCTACCCTTTTCGTTGAATATTTTCTTTAATGATGTTATTGTATCTAGCTATACAAATTTCAACCTTGCTTAAATAAAATTACCTAAACTAAAGTGGCCGTCGGTGGTGCAATGGTTAGTTTGCGCGCCTCTTGTACTTGAGATCCTGGGTTTGATCCCTGCTCTGACCACATTAAAATATCTTTCGACGGCGGTCACCTGGCATAGTGACGGCGACACTATCGAGTATTTAACCATGAAAATGCTTCTCAAAAATACCGTTCGGAACCGGTGTAAAAGTGTAGGTCCCAATCAGTGAGTATAAAACTAGAAAGCGCACAGCTCACTGGTTGTGAGAAGCTCTCCCCGATTCCTTCTAGGGATGTAATGGGAAACCATTTCTTATAAACTATATAAAAAATTTCAAATAATCTAGTAATGGCGCGAGATAGGAATGAGTTTGAGTGAATTGGGTCGAGTTTTTGGTTCTCTTTTACGAGAGTTGCGCACTTTTTTTTCTTGTCCAGAAAGTAAGCGCTAAAGTAGAAAATCAAAGTTCCCTCGAGGTGAATACCAGCAGAGAAAATGAGTGAGCGTTAATATTTTCATACACCAGCAGTTTTATGATAATATTATTGAACATATCTATAGAATTCCAACCATGTTTAACTATTTCTTGATCGTCTTTGTCTTTTCTACCCATAAAACAACTATCAACTATAGTATAGAGAAGAACATTTACACATGGAGTGGAATGCCAACAAAGAAATCGAGTGAAGCGAGTCGTTTCTCTGCTCTCTCTGATGTTATTGTATCTAACTATAGAAATTCCAACCGTATTTAAATAAAATTACATGATGTATGTAAAAAGTATGAAATAATTAAGCGGGAAAGAAATGCGTTTGAATGAATCACGTCGACTGTTTTGGTTCTCTTCTACTAGGGTTCTCTTCCATCGATTTTGGTAATTTACATTGATCTGGCATTATTGTCACAGAAGTGTACGAGTGTGGTAGCTTAGCAACCAAGCCAACAACAAAACAACATTTATTTCCCAAAGTTAACAAATGCGATGTTCTTTAATTTTATCTAAAATGGATGTAATAAAGGAGATCAACGAAAAATATCAAGCTCTAGAATCTGAAATTGATACGAAATTGGATGCAGTGTAAGTGATAAAATTACCAATTTAAATTAAAATTCTGGATGGAAAATATCCCTCAAAATATGCAGTGGTTTAACGAAAATGTCAATACATCTGACACACAAGTACTGTACACAATTGGTGTTATTTGAAAGTGTTATACTTAATATTTATCCGTGGGATGGCTGATGATTTCCGTTTGTCGTTTTTAGAAAACGCGAAGAAGACAAATTTCAAAAAACCAATGCCGTATGCTTGGAGAGGTCACAACAAAACCAAACACCCAGAATGCTATCCTACGAAGAAGCCATGACTAGAAATGCTAATTTATTAAAGGTTTGTGTTGATGCCCTACTAAATGAAATTACAACAATTTTTCATATGAAACTTTGTATATTTCCCGAATAGTCCCTCGAAATGACAAAGGCACGTTTGCGGTCTCGTTCCACTTTCTCGCCGGTTGAACAGATTTTGGAAAAAACATTGGCTAACTACAAAATGGATTTACAAATGTCTCAACAATGCGCGAATGTTCGCCGCAGTACAAGTGAGAATATTTATGACACAGTTGGAGGAGCTTAAAATGGAATATGGTGGAAGTACGGCTGTTGCTGACGCCTGACGCATTTATGTTGGGAATATGGATATATTTGAATGAAAACGTTTTTAGTTTTTCTTTTGTATTAAATACGAGGGTGGTTTGTAAAAAGCATTAAACAATGGTTTATGTGTGGCAAACGTGTTCCTTTACCTAGCACTCTCGTCACATCCGCTGATATGTAGTGGTACAGTGTATCAATTTAAGGTTTCTTCTTACGTAGTTTTGTATTTAACTTGTGCAAATAACTAGAATCGAGTTTGTGTGTAAATATTTGTCAATATGAAATAAATAATAAAATAAAAGAGAAACATGCTTCATGCCAATGAATAGAGACACGTTTCGAATATTTGTGAGCAGCTCCAGTTTGAGTAACACAATTCTTATGTTGTTGTGTGTGGAAGATTTTAGCTTCTTTATTACCTTGCTAACTTTTTATCAGCTGTATTTCGTCAATTTTATTGGTAACATAACAAACAAATTAGCCAGAGAATTTTGGGGTCAGGCCCAACCAAAAGGGGTATTGTCGAAAATTGTTGCTTTAATCAAAATTGTTGATTGATTGACATGACTGGAATTTGACCATACACCTTGGGCCATAGACGAATTTCGAATAGACACATTAATTCTTTCAATAAATTAAACGTCATAGGAATGGTTGCAACTACACATTGGATGGTGGAAACCATGGGTTCAATAATACCAGATAGAGGCAATAGTACACAACGTCCAACAAAGGAACAACAACCGCATTTCGTGTTTTTGTGGCAAAATAGTTGTGTTAAATACAACACAAATGTATACCAAAGATAAAAGTCAACAAAAAAGTCCAACATACATTTAAATTTCACAGTTCTATACGAAAACGAAATGAAAAAGTTAAGTAAACTGTTCTTGTACCTCCACCTGATGCAAGTTAATTTTCGTCTAATTTCTCTCATTTGCACAAACATACGACAAAGATTGTGAGAGAGAATTAATTCGTCTATACTAAATTCGTATATTTTAAATGTGGGTTTTACACGTGCAATGTTTGGATCACATGATATGTACAAATTTTACAGTGGGAAAAGTGAGATGTCACGTGTAAAATACACGTTGTCTAAAGACGGCTTTTGAACCTGCTTTAGACCAGGATTGAAAAGACCACTGTCATTTCAGTACTAACGAAAGTTACTTCGGGTATTTGAATTTAAAAAAAAACCAACCATTTTTCATTTGGAAAAATGTTGCTGATCTTATAAGCTGGTATGTAGTATGAAATTCTCATACATTAAGTATAATTTAGTTTTAGTTTTATTAAAATCGATACGTTAAATTAATTATTAATTTAAAAAAAAAAATCAATTTCGTTGCCTCCAACAGCATCTTTGAAAAAATACGGTCCAATGATTCCACCAGCGTACAAACCACACCAAACAGTGCATTTTTCGGGATGCATGGGCAGTTCTTGAACGGCTTCTGGTTGCTCTTCACTCCAAATGCGGCAATTTTGCTTATTTACGTAGCCATTCAACCAGAAATGAGCCTCGATTATGTAGACCATAAATCGGACGTAAAGCGCGAAACACATTTCGAACCGAACACTGATTTTGGTAATAAAATTCAATGATTTGCAAGCGTTGCTCGTTAGTAAGTCTATTCATGATGAAATGTCAAAGCATACTGAGCATCTTTCTCTTTGACACCATGTCTGAAATCCCACGTGATCTGTCAAATACTAATGCATGAAAATCCTAACCTCAAAAAAATCACCCGTTACAATTAAATTAAATCAATTCTTGAATATTAATTTATGAAAAAATTTTTGTTTATGTATGAGAAGCTCAGAATTTCCAGCAGATCTAAGCGGTAAGAGGTAGTACAAATTTGGTTGTGTAGGCCTTGGACGGTAGTACTCCTAATTTGGACACTGTAGGTAGAATAAATGCTGTGCCGTAGCGCGACGTTGCACGATGGTAGCATGCCCGACTAGAGAACAGTGATGGAAGCCAGTTGACTTTGAGTCGGTCAGCCGCCGCCGCCGACTATTACTTTGCTAGCCGCGCCGCCGCCGATTTCATCAGCTCACATCGGCTTAAAGTTAGCCGCCGATTTAAATGGGTATGGCTGAGGAATTTAACAATTTCGAAAGCGGTAATCGGGTAATCGATTTTCGGCAATAATTTTGTGTGTCTAAAAATGTATTTACTACCACATTAAACAACCAAGCCAATGGAAGAAAGAATAGAGAAAAACTACAAAGAAGAGTTCCGTTATGTTTCTTTCTGTTCATTGGTGTACAAACGAAAAAATCGTAGGTCATAATATTGCATATTTTGTATCAATTTATTTTATTTGTTACAATTTCAGATCTCCAATATGCACAAAAAACTCCTACGGATTTTTTTGGTAGAAGAAGTATTGTTAGTGAGTCGTCAGGTTCGGAGGACGAGCTGCTAGTGGGGGTAGAAAAGGACATTGCCAAATACCAAACAATGATCGAGAAGGAGTCCCAGGTGAGAGAATGCTCGAAAATTGTTCCATCTGGAAGCGGCGCTGCGTGTTGGAACCATTTTGGGCACCTTGTTGTATCCAACAGAAAAGTGCTGGAAAAAAACTGATTTTGCAGAATATGTTTTGAAGAGCAAACATTATTAAAAGGGTGAGTTTCTGTGCACTTAATTTTTTTGACCTTGGTGCAAATCGGTTTTTTATCTTTAAGATTAGGATTGACTACGTCCACTACCAACTACGCAAACCATTTAAAGTCAGGTCATGGTATGGACGTTAAAAGTTTAAATTACAAAAGAACAATGGCAATAACAACAAGTGCCCTATCTTCAACGTCTAAAAACACAAAATTTTTCATGCTAAACGATTAGCAGAGATGTGTCGCATTGACTTGCAGCCATTTAGTATAGTGGAGAAACAAGGATTTCAAAAATATGTAAAATTTCACGATCCAGGCGTAAAATTTCCGACTTCCAGAACTGTAGTCATATCTGCACTGAACGATGTATATGAAACTCATTTAAAAAATTGTCCAAACGTGATTTCTTTAGTGCTTGGTATGTGGACGGATAAATACAAAAAGATTTCGTATATCAACATTAAAATTCACTTTTGTGAAAATTTTGAAATAAAAACATTATCCCACATCCACACACGGGAAGAGCGGTGGCAGACAATGTTTAACATTATTTGGACTCTAAGACAAAAATATAAGAGCTGTGTCTGACGAGGGCTCAAACATCGTATTAAGTCTCAAATTACAAAACATGAAACGCTTTGGATGTCTTGCCCACAACCTTCACCTATTTATTACAAGTGGTATTTTAGGAAACAAAAGTTTTGAACATTGAAAATTGAAAAAAATATTCAGAGCTCTAATGTATCGCACAGAATTTTTAATTGGTGAAGGAAAATTAAAAGGCATGCCAAATAATATGCACCATTGAAAATGTGTGCAGCTCTTTGGAGGCTGACGATAATATAGCTGTGGGAGAATTGGAAATGGAATTGGAGGATGCGATCAAAACGGGCCCAACATAATGCATTAAAGACTCCGTAATAACGCGGTGTAGTTCTATATTAAAAATGATTGAAAGCTTTTGTGACAATTTCATACCCATCAACATGACTCTTTTAAAAATAAAGTCTGATCTTATTTTGTTTGACTGACAGCTGACAGAAAAAGAGCAGGACTCAAGCTTTGCCACTATAATTCATTTAAACGCTTATGCGAAGTAGAGCTTCTTCAAACGTTTCAAGATTTTGAAAACTCACTTGGTTGCAGGCCCTCTGGATCCATGCCAAAAAAACTGGGCAGTTCTCAACAACTATTTAAAAAGAGTACCAAATTCTGGAAATTTAGAAGACGATTTTGTTCTGAAACACGACCAAGACGACAGCACAACAAAAGAGAAACTGATTTTGAATGAAATGCAGAAACGGAATATTATCTGCAACACTGTGACAATCAGCACATCCGAAGAGCCTCCTTCGAAAGTAAATGTATGTAAATTTTTAAAATCGTCTGACTACCTATATTTCAACACTTGGTATTGTATTTTTTAAAAGCTTTCAACGTCTTGCAAAAACATGCTTGAATTTGTATCAGAAGCTGGTACTATTGAAGAGGTGGATCCTGTGGAGGAAGAAGTAAAAAAATACTTCCAAATTAAAGTTATAAATGCAGAAGCATTTGAATGGTGGAGAAAAAACCAAGAGGTAATATACAGTTAAAAGAATGCTAATATGTATACATTTTGTAGGTCTTGTTTTGTATTTTTCAACAGCTTTTCGCAACCATCGCAAAGCTTGCTAACATTTACTTCGGTCTCCCAGCAACTTCGGCATCTTCAGAAGTAGCATTTTCAGTGGTTGGTACATGTATTACTCCGAAACGAAGCCGTTTAAACCCAACAGCTGTACAAAAACAATTATTTGTACATGATAACTACAAAGTTTTTAATTCAATATAACTTTTAAGAACAAAGCAAAAAAGCATCTCATTCCATTAACATTTTTATTCGTTTACTATACATCCTTATTAATTAAATATGTACATATACATATATGTACATCTGTAAAAACTGGGATCTTTAAGATAATCCAAAAGCCTTCTCTCATATATATAGGCACATATATCTATATATACTTAATACATTTTCTCTTATATATACATATGTACATATACTTAAGCAATATTGGAAAAAAATCATTTAACTACGTTCTTCATTCAAATTACTTTATAAAATTTCTGTGCCTTTTAATCATGTAGTTGATTAATGTTTCTTGTACTGACAATATTTCCTATATTTTTAAATTTTCTCATAATATGAAATGAATTTAATTACAATTTTAACCTACAAAATGCATTCAAATACATACAACATAATTCTTAAGAAACTTGTATAAAAATGTGTTTGTTTTTCGCTTATAAGAAAAAAAAAATTACAAGGGAGCCGACGAATCAGCCGCCGCCGGTTCATATGCCATAAAGCCGCCGCCGCCGACCCGTATTTGGGTCAGCCGCCGCCGCCGAAAATTATGGGTCGGCTTCGCTCACTGCTAGAGAACGGCAGCTGGTTAAGGTCCTGGGTTCGAATCCCACCAAAGTAAAACATTTTTTTTTAATTTTGTTTCTTTTTTGGCGTTTTGCAATGTTTCGTTCAAATTTGTGGGCATTTTAAAAATAAACTGGCAAAGGAGGTAGTTGCTAAAATTTGCGGAATGAAATTGTATTCGCCTGAAATATACCATACAAGGCACGTGGTGTATTTAGCAAGGGGGTTTAATAATAATTTTTACCTTTATAAACAATTTTTCCCCGACCCGTGATTCGAACTCAAGCGTTTTGGTTACCAATCGTGCGTCTCACCATCGATCTATCGAAGACAATGCGCTTGGACGAACAAGTAGTAGTACTTCGTTGGTCGTACTGAAAGGGGTAGAGCCATAGACTAATATACTAAGAGTTTGCAACAGTTGTTTTGCTTGGACGGGAAACCAATAAAAGTCACTGGGAAAGTTGGAGCACAGAGTTATACAAAAGTGGCAACCCATGCAGAAGGAGAAAAATCTTTATTTTAATAAATGTGTGTTTAATATGCAATCTCTATAACACAATTTTACTCTAACACTTCATTACATTTTGCTTCATTTCACTTGTAATCCCTTTTTTCCTCGATTTAATTCTCACAAAAATATTCCCAGTTGATGAGTTTTGTACTTTTGGTTCAATTGCACAAAGGCAAATGTATGGAAAACATATTGAGCAACCCTACACACTTCCAGTCATCTATCGATATTTCTCTTTCTAACTTTATCCTGCATGTTTCGGCAACTCTAAGGTTGAACAGCTGTGGCATAGAACCCCCCTGGGTAGAGCCATTGGAACTAAAAAAAATGGTTTCCCATTACATCCCATGAAGGGACCGGGGAGAACTTCTCACAATCACTGAGCTATGCGCTTTCCAGTTTTCACTCACTGATTGGGACCTACAGTTTTACACCGATTCCGAAAGTTATTTTTGAGAAGCTTTTATTATGGCCATATACTCGATAGTGTCGCCGTCACTAAGCGAGGTGACCGTCGTCGAAAGAAATTTTAAGGTGGTTGGAGCAGGGATCGAACCCAGGATCTCCTGTACAAGAGGCGCGCACACTACCCATTGCACCACCGACGGCCATTGGAACTACTTCATTATATTTTTGATGGGTGAGGAAAAAATGCTTTCTGTTCGTGTGTTGGAATAATGGAGCTTATCAGTATGAATTGATATTTAGCGGTTTTCGATCGATACTAGTAATTCGTATATCGTCAGCTGAGAATTATTTTGGCGCACTTACCAAAAAGTGTGTTTCGGGAAAAACGGCAAAGAACTTTTGTACTAATTTTCCTCAAATTCTAGTCGAAAAATATTTTATTTTATTCTTAATCCTTATTGGGGCGTATGTCTTGAACACAAATATAAACTCTCTTTCAATTACATACAACATCTCAAATGTTTTTAAGCTTTTACTGAAGTAAAATTTTCTGGTTTTGTGTCCCATAGGCACCTTTTTTAGAAGTTGCTCGTTTTGTTAGGCGTAGGCCCAAATACATGCATATTATGTAGACTGCCATATGGTGTAGTCCAACGCCGTAGTCTACTTTTAAAACGCCGTCAGCTAATACGGCCCGAAAAACGAATTTCGGAATAAGAAAGATCATACTTAAATTATATAATCAATACCTAACTCCATTTTCCTAATAATGGCTTTTAGGCCTAAATAATTCTCAGCTGACGATATGTAAAATTTCTCCTACGATTTTTTATATATGTATGTATATCGCGTGTGTTTTAGAGGTTCGTTCTATTTTCTGATAACGATTAAACGGTCACAAATTGGTCAGATCTGGTAACGCTATTATCATTTGCGCTCAGTTGGGTTTGCCATTTCAATATGAATCGACCGAATGACCTATGGGTACAAAATCAACAGGAAGTCAACCTATTGTTTTAACCAAATATTCTGTTCATGACGAAGCTCATTTTTAGTTCAATGGACATGTCAATAAGCCCCAATGTCGCCTTTGGGGCGAGGAGAATATATGAGGGATTTACGAGCCACCGTTACATTCACAAATAGTTCCTGTTTGGTGTGCTTTATGGGCCGGTGAATATTTCTTATTTCTTTAAAAATGAGAACGGCGAGAACATTACCGTCAACGGCGAGCGCTGTAGAACCATAAATAAATAAATAGTTTCCCATTACATTCCATGAAGGAATCGGGGAGAGCTTCTCACAACCAGTGAACTGTGCGCTTTCTAGTTTTATTCTCACTGATTGGGACCTACAGTTTTACACCGGTTCCGAACGGTATTTTGAGGAGCTTTTTCATGACAAAATACTCGATAGTGTCGCCGTCACTAAGCGAGGTGACCGCCGTCGAAAGAAATTTAAGGTGGTCAGAGTACGGATCGAACCCACGTCATCATGCACAAGAGCCGCGCACACTACCATTGCACCATCGACGGCTGTAGAACCGTGATTGCCGATTATTTCTTCGTCAATTGAATGGAATGCTGGCTCAAGACAAGGTTTTAAAACACGACGGCGCCACATGACATAAAATGCGTCAAACAATTGACTTATTGAAGAAACATTTGGCGAATGGGTTATTTCTCCAAATGGGCCAGTTAATTGACCACCGTGATCATGCGATTTAACGACTCTAGATATCCTTCTCTGGGGTTACGTGACGTCATTTGTTTATCCTAATAAACCGGAAAATTTGGACGCCTTGGAAGACAACATTGTGCGAAACACTGCCGAGATGCGGCTCCATTGCTTAAAAGAGTGATCATCAATCGAATATATACAAACTGAATTATGCAATTTGGGACATGGGACTGTCCTTGGGGGTGGAAAGTTTCTGATAGCCCTTCACTTGGGAGTGGCCAGAAATGATTCCTTCATTGGGCAGTCCAAGCAACTCACTACTTCCACGCAGCATCTCCTGAAATCGGAAACCTCCGTTAGCTAGCTAGCTAAAGTGAGAACGCGAATCACTGATACGTCTCAGGATTAGTAGGTAAACCTTCTCTGAAGCTCTTCGAAGTAGTGGACATATTCTTCTGTCCTTTGAAGGCGGATGAGCCAACACCCCTGGCCAACGAATTCGAAACCAAAATCCAGTTTCGACACACTGCATTCTGGTCAGCGTCTGATCCATAATGGGCTGCTGAAACATTATCATCCTGGCAGTAGGTAAAATGCAAACCACGGTGGGCTGGGTTTGCCTCCCGCCACAGTTATATTGGAAATGAAAATGCACAGAGAAAATAATGAACAAAGAAACCCCCCAACTGTGGACGACCCTCGCAAACGTTATAAGAACCACCATTTAAGGATAAGTACCTGGAATGTGCGAACGTTATACAGGACGGGTGCCACTTTCCAACTGGCGGATGTCCTCGGAAAATATAAATCTGACATCACAGCGATCCAAGAAATAAGATGGACAGGATATGGTTGCACCAGAAAGAAAAACTGCGATATTTACTACAGCTGTCATGAATGAAAGCACGAATTCGGGTGCCTACGACACTTAGTTTCAAGGTTCAACCCAGTGAGTGACAGCATAGCCACAATTCGCATTAAAGAGAAATATTAATTTATAAATATTAATTTGTTGATCGTTAACAGAGGATAAATATGATGAGGTCAAAGAAACATTTTATGAGCATCTGGAGGAAGTATACGAACGCTGCCCTGACCACGACATTAAGATTATTCTAGACGATTTTAATGCCAAATTAGGAAAGGAAAGTGTCACAGTCTACATGGTACCACCTCTGATAATGGACTGATAGACTTCGCCGCTGCAAAGATCATGGTAGTTAGTAGCACACGATTCCAGCATAAGGATATACATAATGCGACCTGGATATCTTCTGATCAGAAGACGAAGAACCAGATTGATCACTTGGTAATAGTTGGCAGGCACTCTTCTAGTGTAATGGGTGTATGTGTGATTCGAGGTGGCAATATCGACTCGGATCATTACCAGGTGGCTCCGAAAGTTCGCACAAGACTGAGCAGGGCGAAAAACGTACGAAGCCGAACACAGGCAAAGCTAGATATTGACAAACTGCAAATACCGGAGATATCAATGTCCTATCGACAGAAGCTCTCTCTCCCTCTTCCGAGGACCCAGATGCGCAGTGGAAGCACATCTCCCATTCTTTGGAAACCGCTGCACAGACTGAACTTGGCTATCGATAACCGCAGAAGAATGTCGCATTGCAACTGATGAAAAAACGCTGCACGTATGGCAACGAAGCAGTCAGTTACAACGCGTGCTGCGATTGAGCGGTACAAGAGGCTGAAAAGGGAGATATGCCATCTATAACCACTATGCATGTGGACTACACTAGTCCACATTCATCGACTTATATGCGGTAAATGGCTGGGGGAATCTATGCCTGCCGATTGGAGTCTCAGTGTATTATGTCCTGAATCAGTGTGTAAAGTCCTCTCTTTTATCCATCGCGTATAAGGTCTTGTCGAGCGTATTACCAAATATTCACGCTACACCAAATCCTGGAAAAGACCCACGAAAAGCAAATCGGTGCATACCACCTTTTTGTCGATTACAAAGCTGCATTCGATAGCCACATACGGGGAAAACTGTACGAAGCTATGTCTGAACTTGGGATTCCGGAAAAACTGATCCGCCTCTGTAGAATGACGCTGACCGACACCAAATCAGCAGTGAAAGTGGGGAAAGACCTCACTGAACCATTCTATACCAAGCGAGGACTGAGACAAGGCGACACACTTTCGTGCAATCTCTTCAACATCTTAATGGAGTTAATAATGAGAAAAGCTGCAGTAAATACGAACAAGACCATTAACACGAAAAGCCATATGTTGTTGGCGAATGCTGACGACATAGGCATCATTGGGCTAAATTTAAGAGAGGTTACTGCAGTTTTTTCAAGAATCGAAAAAGAAGGTGGGGGTTGCTGTTAATGAGGGCAAGACAAAATTGATGGTGTCAACGACTAGAGAAACCTCTTGACTTGGTTCGCACTTGAACGTTGACAACCGATTTAATTTTGATGAATTTGTCTACCTTGGATCCCCCGTGAAAAAGGACAACAATGTCAGCCTGGAGATAGATAGGAGAATTGTGCTTGCAAATATATGCTATTTTCGGCTCAGCAAGCAGTTTAGGAACAAAGCCCTCTCTCGACGGACAAAAGTCCAGCTATATCAGACTCTCATTTTACCTGTCTTGACATATGGCTTCGAAACTTGGGTCATATCGCAAGCGGTCATAGGGAAAACGGCGAGAACTGACGTGGCTGGAACCAAGAGCTATATAATTTATATTCTGACGTGGACACAGGTAGGCGAATCAAATTACACTAATTGCGTTGGCTAGGCCATGTTATCAGAATGGATGAAGATGCACCAGCGGGTAAAGTTTTCGGCTGGAAATACCAGGCAGTAGAATCCCTCCGTATCCTTGGTGTTACCAAATGGCGAGACAAGGCGAAGGATAGAGCCAGCTGGAAGAATATGTTGAAATTTGTTTGTTTAATTAATATGTGTAAGACGTCTGACCTCATGAGGTTGTAAAATAGTCAATAAAAGTAAAGTAAAGAATTGTACAATAAACATTGCGAATTAGTATCGATCGAAGATCCCTAAGTATACACACACGGAAAGGCCCATAATTCCAACACAAGAACAGACGGCTTTTCCCCACCCTGTTCTTCTTTTATTTGTCTGGCTCTCACACGCTTTATGTGCTATACCACGCATTACAAATTAAAACTAGGCATGCTTGTTGTAGGGTATACAATTTCTTGTGGAAATACAGTTCTATATTTAGGACAACTGATTAGTGTATCAAATTCATCATGGGAGTACCATGGAACCAATAATACCAACTTTGCCATCCCTGGTTCAGATTCTGGGTTAACCATTAATATTTATCCATCTTTGTAATTTTGCAACATATTAATTTAATTGATGTATTTACCACTCCTGAGTGACATATATATTTGTTCTATATATCAGACATTATACCACATTACATTCATTATATATAACATACAATCAATATCATAATTTATCATTGATCCACTTTTTCTATTGTATTCCATAAACATGACATGTGTTATTGAAAGATCCGACGAACGAAACAAATTGTTTCAACGTCAAAGACTTGACTCCTCTATCATTCAAAAATGTTTTCTGTGTTCATTTCAATGAAAAGCAAACAGAAAAAAAGATCGAAATTCTCTTATCAATTGAATACATAACTACGGCCGACTACCATGACAACGGCAACGGAGTTGTTAGGAACGTTTTGTTTTTTTTTTTGATCCACGTTCGAAATTCGATGCACTTGAGTCAGCACCACGTCAAATAGCGACCTTTCCATCATACAGTTGATGTTGTGAAAATTAAGGTTACACATCAACGAATTCACGTACATACATATCAGTCGAACACTAATTACAATGTTTAATTCTGATTGTAGTTCCATTAATTAAATGTATCATACATGTCGTACAAGATTTTCTGATGTGTTCCAAACTCTTAATGATCAATCAAATACAAGCCTTTCGTATTGACTACAAACGAATTATTATGGGTTGTTCTTTCGGGTCCAGGGTATGAATATGAAACATTAGAAATAGCAAAATTAATTTAAGTCCAAATGAACTAAAGCTAAGAAACGTTCAACTTCATATGGATCCAAAGATTTTATAACTCAAACCAAGTTCCTTTTTCTCGTAGGAAGCAATTCATTGAATTAAATATAAATTTCGAGAACGTCTGACCTATTTTACCTACCCAAGCTTACCACCATTCGCGCCAGTTTAGAATGTCAAGGATGAAAAGTAGCATCTCAAGCAAAGTGGAAGATAACTGATCCTGGGCATATTCATTCGCTGATAAACTCAATGCCAAGACGCTTATGACCAGTTTTTCGGTCAGTGGTGATCTTCTTTTCTTAGTTAAATTCTCGTTAAACATCGAATTGTGTTTTTCAGTCATTGTTTAACCCTGCTGTTAGGTTAGGAAAAAAATACGAATGTTAGGTTAAGGGACCATTTGGTCCATACTGCAATTTTCATGCAGAATATCAATTTAATCGCATTCGTTGTATATATTTTAGTTCAATATTCACTAAATATTGTTATTATTATTATCATTTTTGTTTTGAAAATAAATGTAAAGAAAATCAAAGGAAATATACTATGGACCAAATGGTCCCTTAACCTAAGATTCGTATTTTTAACGAATGTTAGCTTAAGAGACCATTTGGTCCATACTGCAATTTACAAACAAAATAACCATCTATTCGTATTCTTTGTATCTATCTTGGGTCAGTAATACTCAAATATTTTTATTATTATTGTTATTTTATATTTTGAATATAATTGTAAAGAAAATCATAGAATATATTCTATGGACCAAATGGTCCCTTAATCTGAAATTTGTAATTTCTTATTTGACTCAGTCCTGTTTCTAGTTAGAAAATTTAATTTTTGCTCATGCCATTGGTTTATAAAAAAGATCACGTGACCTGAAAAATGAAGTCAGTATATATCACCGTTCAAAACTTACAAAGAAAACTAGCCATTATTTGGACCAAATGGGCTTAATCTAACAGCAGGGTTAACTATGATTTAACCCACAATTTTGGTTGGTTAACTTATAGTCAGAACCATATGATTTTGACAATCAAATTACTGACTGTCAAAATGAGAAATGTTAGATTGTATAAAATAGATGTTTCAGATTTGCATATTTGTATACATACGTTGAGTCTAGATTGTTAAATTGTTGCGCCTTTATAGTTTTTTACACATTTTTGTTAAAATAACTTCGATTTTATGCATCTATTTCTTATTTTACATAATTCCATTTTGTTTGTTCCTCTTTCTTGTTTTGGTATTTATCCCAAACTAGTTGTTTTTTCCAATAAGAATACAAGGGTTGCCATATTGGTTGACAATATGGCGACTTACATTAACTCACCACTGAAAAACGAAATGCAAAGTTAACCTCAAATTAACTTTCAATTACGATTAAGTAATCTTATAGTTAACTACCCACTTAAAAACGGGCCTTTAGTAGAAGTTATCAGCGATAGTGGAGATCATACGTCCTACGAAACTTTTTAAAATCTTTATATATAATTCTACTGCACGCGTGTTTGATTTTTGTTTTGATTTGATTAAATTTGTTTGTATGCGTTTGGGTGGCGCCCTGGGTGGTTTAGATTTAATATTCGGTCCAATTGGACAAAGGGGCGTGGTACCTCCCATACAAATCGCTTGAAATATTATGCAGGACAACGTCTGTCGGGTCAGCTAGTATTTAATAAAACCTTTCGCCTTTATAAATATTTCGCACTAGCAATTAGTTTATTTTTGTTGATTCATCTTGCAGAAGTCGTAGCCAAAATATTTTTTCTGAAAAGTGTTTAATTTTAAAAGCACTAAGGCCCAATTTTTGACTACACACAGAGAAAAGATTCGTTGTCACAACTATATTTACAGCCAACTAAAATTTGGCGGTTCCTTGGACTATCACATTACTCAGTTGTGATTACCAATAATTGTGTTCAGTATCACCAAATGTTGTGCATATCAATTGATTTGTAATTCAGTTTTGGTTGCAAGAACTGAAATATTTAGTTGAAGTCACAGCAACAATAAATAAATGTGATCTGTCAATCAAGTTTTAATTCTAGCAATCATATTAGCCTGTAGTGGTGAATATTCTATTAGTTGGATGAACGAAAAATGTAAAAACTAATTCGGTTGTACCAAATAATATATTGGTATGTTCAAATAATTACTTGAATTTAATGGCTGTCACAACCATTTGGTGATGCTTTAACCCATTATGAATTTTATAGAAAAAAAGTAAAAAATATATTGTTTATTAAAATTGTGTATTTTATATTTAAATATAAACAAAATTATTATTATTTATAACCAGGGTTCGGATTTCGTGTCCATTTTTGATCGAAAATATGAAAAAATGTCTATCGCCCATGTGCTGACAATCGCAATTGTCAAACATCTGAAACCGCAAAATCAGTGTGCTAGAGTTCGCAATCACCATCAAATTTGGCGATCGTCAATCGCAAGAGTAAACTATGGTGAACACTGAGTGAACATAAATATTTTGTTTAAAGCATGTTTCAAATGCCCAAATAAATGACAGAGATGTAAAATTTAACATGTTTTCTTTTAATTTTCAAAAATAGAAATTTATTTTTAAAACATTCTGCTTTTAGAAGACTGATTTACAAAAAGGTTATTGATTTTATTCTTCATTTAATAGAAGATTAAAAAAATTCTTCTTCCTCTTTTTTGTTTGGTTGGCGTTTTGATAGCACACAGCTGATCTTGCTATGTTCGAAACTGATGATATTTAAAATGTGTTAAGTAATCGTATTTACTACTTGGGTATTTGGTAATTTTCACAATATAATAAAATCAAATTACATTTTTTAGTTATTTTAGATAACAGTATTAGAAAAATATCTTTCTTGATTTTAAGGAGTATTCCGGGCCGCTTTGATTTTATAAGAATGTAGATTGAATGAATAATAAATGACAATAGATATTGTAGTAGTACCGGTTACCCACATTGAAAATAATCGGCTAACCTAACGTGGTTGAATTCAGCATCACTAATTTCAAAAAGATAACAAAGAAAAATAAAAGTGGTCGTGAATCAAGGCGCTAAAATTTTAATATTTTTATGGAATTAAAATTGTTATCGTTTTTTGGATAAATATGTAAGTATTATAAAAACGCTAACGACTTAAAAATAATTCTTATGATCTTTTGTATTTAGGGGGCCACAGAAATCAGCTGAGCAGTGTGACATATTTTTAAAATTCATGGAAAAACATCCAGATATGGCGAAAGGGTTTTCCAAGGGGGATAAAGTTAAGCACGAGCAGCTTTGGATCGGACTTCCACACAGGGATGTTGTGGTATGGAAAAAGGTATATACATAAATATACATATCTAATATTCAAAAGTAAGCAACATAAATTATAATTGTATTTATTCAGACTTGGTGTGATTGGAGGAGAAGCATAAAAACAAGGCAGAAAATAAATGTTTTCTTAGTAAAACAGGAGGGGAAAATTTTCAGCAGCATTATTTATCTCCGACTGAGGAACAAATTGCAATAATATGCGACATTTTTTATCCGGTTGAGGGTGAACCAAACGGAAAATCCTAAAAAAAGCAAGATGCGATCTTTGCAAGCAGCTGAGGAAGGCACATCCTCATCAATGCCTGGGAAAGATACACTACCTCCGACTAGTTGCACAACACCGCCGCCAATGACTCCTGTTGTGCCACCGATGACTCCTGTTGTACCACCACTGCCGGTTTCCCCTGCGACAACACCAGAGCTACCATCACAACCAAAACGTAAACAATATGCCGGAGATATTCAGGATGTCATTGGAGCGGAGGAAAATAATTTCAAACGTCTGGGAAAAAAAATCGACCTTTTAACCGATCAAATAAAAAGCAATGCGAAATATTTAAAGGACCTAAACAGAAATTTAAGTGATATTCGCTCTATAAAGAAGAAGTCTCTAGAAGCAAAGCAGCGGCACTATCTACAAATGGAAAAAATAGCACTAAGCCGCAAAGAGATGAAGCTCCAATTTTTAAAATTGGAGCAGATGAAAATGGGAGTCCCATGTGAAGACTAATTTAAAATGTAAACTAATTTAAAAACAGATCTCATAACTTTAATAGTGAATTATTTTTTGTTTTATGTTATTTAAGTTTTTATTGTTGTTTATTGAATAGATGTCGTCATTTTTTGTTTATCTTTTTGAAAATAAAATTCAAAAAATTTGTTATACATAAATTATTTGTGTTTTATCTTAAAGATCTTGCAATGCTGTCCCTTATAGCCGTTCCTTCATTAATAGTGAACACTGCTTCTTCTTCTCCCTCGGCCTCCACATTAGGTGTTGAAATTTGATCTTCATCTATGGGAATGTTGTAATGTTTACAAATGTTATGCAGTGCGCAACAAACATTTACAATTGTAATCACTTTTATTGGAGTGTAATGAAGGCACATTTGAAGACTTCTGAAACGGCTTTTAACATTGCCTATAGTCCTCTCCACAATGTTTCTGGCCAATGAATGCTGTATGTTAAATTTATGCTGAATGGATCCAAAAGAAGGAGCCCTATACGGCACCATAACATACGGCTGCAAGGCATATCCTGAATCTCCTAAAAGCCAACTATTTCGGTTGCCAGTTTGGTACATTTCAGCGTAATATGCATTACATGCATCGACAGCACGAATTTTCATTTCGTAGTCACAAATCTACAATACAAATTTAAAGATGATTGTTTGTAAATGCTTTAAAAACGTGTGCTATAAAATACTTACGATCAACACATTAAGGCTGTAATACCCCTTCCTGTTATAAAAAACGATATCTCATGATGGTGGTTTTAAAAGCCGTATGTGGGTACCATCCACACATCCAATGACACCAGGAATCTTAATTTTTTCGTAAAAGTGTGTTTTTGAGGCGCGCACTTCTTGTTCCGTCATCTCCAATTGAATCCACAATGGACAAAGTTTTTCTTCAAGCACCCCGAGCACTTCCCAGAGAATTTTGCAAAAGGTTGTTCGCGCCATACTTACATTTAAATCATTGGCGATAACCCCTTGGAACGAACCGACTACAAAAAATTTTAATACACCGGCTAACTGCACTATTTTTGGGATGGAACACCTCTTCAGAAAAGGCGAAGTCTCCCCTAATATCACTTGGAAAGCAGCTTTATTAAGACGATAGAGAGCTATGAAACTAGAGAGAATGATGAATTTAATAGAATTTAATCAGATTATTAATTACTTACGCCTGGTCCGGAAGGTCGATAGGATTAGAAGAATTCCTAAGGTATCGTCTTTTAATGTGTTATGTTTTCGATTGTAGACGTTTTAAAGCTAAAACGCTAAGAATAAAAGCAGCCGGCATTGTTTCAAATATTTTTGTAATTTTATTTCTACATAAACAAAAGGTTTTGACAGATAGAACATATGTTCACACATTTCGATCTTAACTTCGAAAAAATATTAAATCGCATGAACTATAGCACATGGCGAAGTCAAATTTATTTTATAAAAATCCTATGGAATTTTTTTTATAAAAATCAGCAAAATAAGTAAATCGCTAAAATAAAAAAATGTATAAATGTACAAAATTTGTTATTTTTGCGATTAGACGCACCGTTTCCGAGATATTGTAACTTTTTTTATTTTAGCAATTTTCTTATTTTGGGGATTTTTTGAAAAAAAAAATGTTTATGCGAATTGGAACACTTTGTGAGAAAACCTTAGGAACCCGTAAAAAAATTTTATTTTTTCGATTGGACGCTTCGTTTTCCAGATACAGACAGTTTTTCTAAATTTGTCGTATTTTCGACCAAAAATGGGGATGGGTTACCCTGGGTATCATATGTATGTTTAAGTTAATTTGTGTTATCCAGCCAAATGTCCACACTTGTTTGCATGTTTTTGTGAAGGCGTCAATAGTGGAGTCATATTCAACGATTATGTTTAAAAGTCTCACTTCATCTCAATTTATGATAATATGTATTATTCGCTAGCTGATATCTATACACTTTATTGTTTTTTCACAACTTTGTTTATCACTTTCTGTTTAACATAATAGTTTATCTGTAAAGTTCTCGTGTAACATTCAAATACATATATGTAGTTTCACTTTAACAGCAAAGCCTCTTGTGAAAAATCGAATACATAACTTTGTAACAAGTGTTTTTGTGACAGAAACTAAATTATGATTACAGTGACTAATATTTGAACACGAATTCTAATACTGTACTTTTTATTAGTTGTATCTTCCATTTCAGATGAATGAGAGTTTTGAAATACTCAAATTGATTAATACAATTAAAATTCGGTAGTAGCAACTTGTATTTAGTAAGACCGATTTTTAATCTATCAATAACATCGACAAATAATTCTGATGTTTGACAATTACGAATTCAAATCAAAATATAGACTTAAGCATGGAATTTCCAATGCCTGAATTGATTTCCAACTAATCTTCCCCTGTGTGGGGTTATTTAAATTGGTAATCAGTTGATTTTGATTTATGTTTGATCTGACTTTAAATAGGAAAGGAGTTTTGCAGTGCTTTGTCAAATAATCTTACTATCATGTGGCAACAGTGGCATATGCTACAAAAAATAAGCGGTATTCATACATTTATCGGCCAATCGTTACAATGCATCAAACTGACGCCATTTGCAAAAGAAAAGTGAAGTGATAAAATACAAAATATTTATTGAAATTGGAGAATATTTGAGCAGAAATGAAGTTCTAACTGCACTACGAGTTAAGTGATACGTTTTTATTGTTATTTCAACTATGATATGATTATAATTGGTCACATTAACAATTGAGTAAACTTACGGCCTTATTCATAAAAAATCATTAAATTAGCTCTAAAGCATTCATCAGTTATTGAAAGCTTTAAGATTTGGCGAAGGTTTTATTAGAACGGTATTCATAATGAGTATTTTAACTAGGGAACAGATAATTGACTGACAGCCCTGTTTTATATATTCTCACAGTGCTAGTGATGTAAAAACATGATGAACAATAACCGATAGACCGAATTAAATTTGTTTTATTTAAATGCGTCAATGCATTTTTGCAAAATTTTAAACATTAATGGAAAGAACTGTTCAGTAAAAAGATCATTTAATATTTGCTATATTCATAAATTTGGAAAAAGTGTCAAAAAATCATATTGAATTGGATTTCAGTTTTGGGTATTCGAATATAGAACCGGATATTGGGTTGTAGTTTCAATGTTTTGCTTTTAAATACATCACTATGTAAACAAGAGTTCTTTTTGGTTAAAAATTTTAAAAATTGGAACGAAACTATTTGGCAGGATAATGTGACACTATAAACGTTGCAAATATACACAAAATAATTCGAATTGTTTATATCGCATAAATATTTAAGCACAGTACGCGTGAAATGTAAAAAAATTATTTCTTTTGTGTATTAATGCGGATAAAATGGCCTTAAAGAAGGGTGAAACGTTCAACAAAAATGGCGACGTTAGAGAACTCTTAACAGAGGAATTTTTTGATTATGAATACAATTTTTGGGCTTTACCTTCTTAAACCTTTAACAAACCCATGACAACTTTTTATGAATAAGGCCGTTAGTGTTTGTTGTTCTTTTTGTTTTCTATCGAAATCATATGGTGACTTGATCATAGTTTAAAAGCCCGACTTAGGCTGTTTAAACAGCAATCAACTATTAACCTAAAAAATGAATTCAGAGTTTAAATAATGTTTGATCGCTGATCAAAGATGCTTGACCAGTCAAAAATTGCGCCTAATACAATATAAAATTAAAACAACAAAATTCCTCCCAACACTTGGAAAAAACAAAAAAGACAAATAAATATAAAAACTTCCAAGTTGTTGCAACAGAATAGATTTTAAACCAATGCAATGTCAAAACTTTACGCAGAAATACATTGGCAATTTTTTATAATTATGTGAAACCATTTGGTCAGGGCCATTTCTCAAATTTAATTATTGTTTTCAACCGGAGAAAATTCAGTTTTTCCAAAAAAGTACATTTGTATGATATGTACAAAAAAGGGCGTGGAAAATCGGTCATTTTCAACTCTAGAGTGGTGTTTGAAAAAATATTGCCCAGAATCGAATTGTATAAGATGGGTTGTGTACTACTGGAGTTACCGTACCAGCACTCAGAGAACTAATTGTTAGAAAAGAGGTTGTCAATCGTAAATTCGGTTGTTGCCACCGAATTGCGGTTGCTACAACCGAATTGAGGTTGTGACGACCGAATTTAGTCCCCACAACTGAAATTCGGTTGAAGCAACCTCGTTTCATAATGCATTCGGTTGTGAAAGCTGAAAATTAAATTATATTCGTTCTGTCAACTAAATTTTCTAAAATTTCGGTTGGAAGAACCGAATTTGGAATTAATTCAGATGCAACAACCGAAATTGATACCAAATTCGGTTGGAGTAATAGAATGTGTCACCATTTCAGTAGCAACAACCGAATTTGTCATCAAATCGGTTGTATCTATCGAATTTGGTATCAATTCGGTTGCAATAACCGAATTTAGCTTTAAGTCGGTTGCAACGACCGAATCTGGCGTCAATTCGATTGCTCTAACCGAATTTCTATTGAATTCTGTAGGTCTGACCGAATTCATTTTCAATTCGGTTACCACAACATAATTCCATGTATTTCATACCTGACGTTTAAAATTATAAATAGAAATATTATATTAAAATAAGCTAAGAATGAATAATTGTTGCCGTCGCGGCTGTATCAATTTTTGTTTTGTGGTTGTTACCAAAGGTAAGTGAGAATATTGTAATTATATTTAATGTCTTAAAACGTATTTTTTTTTGCAGAAAATGCTCAATCAAATATCCACGGTTTTGCAGTTTTCAAGGTAGGTCGTTTGAGACGCACGTCAGAATTGGTGCGGTGACCCAGGATGTCCGGGACTTCAAAAAAGGTTGGAACTGGCAACAATGCATAACCCTAAAGATTTCCCTATAAAAATCCCTTTTTTCCATTTGTAATTTTTTTGTAAGATTTTAGTAAAATAAATCATCAGCTAATAATTAAAACTAATTTCAAAATTATTTTGTGACACTATCGAAATTCGGTTGTAACAACCTCTAATTCGGCTGTGACAACCTCTAATGCGGTTGTGTCAATCTCCAATGAGGTTGTGTCAACCTCCAATGAGGTTGTGTCAACCTCCAATGAGGTTGTGTCAACCTCTAATTTCGGTTACGGCTAATTCGGGTATCCCAACCGTCTCCACAATTTTTGTATATAAGGTACCAGAAGGGAGTTGCGAAATCGCCCACTTTTAGTACCAGAGTGACATTTGATGAAATATTGTTTAGTACTAAATTTTATTAGGATCGCAAAATCCTCGTTTTTCAGACCGAGGGGCCCCATCTTTTCTATCGGAGGTGCCAGAAAGGCCGTGGGAAATTCGATTATTGTATGGCTATACGAATACATGCCCGACGATGGGAGCCTTAGCATACTATGCCCTCTTTTCAAGAAGAGCGACCCGATTCTATGTACCAACTTTCATGGAATAAGCCATTTATCCATCACATACAAGGTCCTCTCGGGCGTAATGTGCGAAAGACTAAAGCCGTTTATTGTAGACCTTATCAATATGGTTTTTGGTCAGAATAGTAAACTATCGACCGGATATTCATATTATGACCAATCCTGGAGAAACCCCACGAAAGACAAATCGAAACCTACCACCTTTTTATAGATTATAAGGTTGTCTTCGACATCCCGATTCGGGGAAACTGTACCAAGCTATGTCGGAGCTTGGTATTCCTGCTAAGCTGACACGTCTTTGTAGAATGACACTGACCGACACGAAACCCTCAGTAAAGATTGGTAAAGATCTCACTGAACCATTTAATACGAGGTGAGGCCTCAGGCAGGGCGACACCGTATCATGCGATCTCTTCAATATATTAATTGAGATCATTGTGAGAATAAATGAGCATAAATATTATCAAAAAAAAAATCACATGCTGCTCGTGAAGTAACTGCAGTATCAGAAAAAGTGGGTTTGGCAGTAAACGAGAATAAGACAAAATGGGTGGTTTCGAACTTCCACCCGATTAGACGAAAGGGTGACGTTGATAACAGTAATAATTTAGAATTCATTTAACTTGGATCTGTCAACAGAAGCAGTAACGTCAGCCTAGAAATCAAACGGTGAATTGTGCTTGCAAACGGGTGTTATTTTGGGCTTAGCAAACACAAACAGAGGTAAGACCCTATTTCGAGAAACAAAGATCCAACTATGGCGCAGAATCGAGGGACATATCGCATGCTGATGAAATATTACTGGAAGTCTTCGAGAGAGAGAGAGAAATCATTCGAAAACTTAATGAAAATACGAGCTTTAACAAGTTAACAGAAAATCATTACCCCAAAAAATCCGCAGTACTTCTGAACTTATGCTATAAGAAGATCTCGAGCCTCATCTAGAGGTCGTCAATTAACATCAATAACTAAATTCTTTCAAATAATTTATTTCTTTAAAGCAATTCGTGTTTGGAATCTTTCCCCTTCCAACTATTACCAATGACAAGCAATTTAACTTTCAATAAATAATCCTATTAATGTTTTTAACAGTATTATGGATTTATAGTTTTTATATTTTATTTCAAATTGTTTTATGTCATAATTAAATTATTTATCATAGAATAACACATACGTAGAAGGTTTTATTCGCTCAATAAATTAAACGTCATAGGTACGATGGAAATTACACAGTGGAGGGTGGAAAATATGGGTTCAATAATACCAGATGGTGGCAATAGTATACAGCGATCCACAAAGGAACTACACCCGAATTTCGTGTTTTTGTGGCAAACTAGTTGTGTTAAATACAATACAAATGAATACCAACGTTAAAAGTCAACAAAAAAGTGCAAAATACATTTAAATTTTTCAGTTCTACACCAAAACGACAGTTCCACAGACCTACCGAGAGAGTGTGAAATGAAACGTCAGATGAGAGAATAAGTTCTTCTATAGTATGTGTTATTCTATGTTATTTATTTATTTATGTCATTCTTCATTCCGTAATAATTGTTATACCCAATAATAGGGGTGGTTTTTCGTAACTTATACACATTAAGTCATACAAAATTACAACCATAGAGTAATCTCAGACTAGAGAGAATATTTGGCTCATCTGACGTTTCCTTTCACACTCTTCGTGATGCGGTCGGTGTGATAGAGAGATGTTTGACGAAAAGTGATATACACCACGTGGAATTACAATAACTTCTTGCTTTAATTTTTCATGTCATTTTGGTGAAAAACTCTGAAATTTAAATGTGTTTTACACTTTTTTATTGACTGTTATTGTTAGCATACATTTATTTGTTGTGTATTTAACACAATAATTTTAACACACAAAACGAAATGCCGTTGTTGTTATTTTGTTCGTTGTTTTGAACCATTGCCTCTATCTGGTATTAGTAAAGCAATTCTTTTCAACATCAAACGTAAATATTACACCAGGCCAAATGTCATAAATTTGGTGGGAGAACTAGTCTATGTTGAAAATGTTGACAATAAATATTCAACACGCTTATTCCAAAATTATAGTCGTTTCAAAATATTTGGTTCAATTCACACAACAGCATGAGAGATACAAAACAGCAGTGGAATTTGACAATGCCGGAGCGACATTTCAATACAAAAATAGAATCATTTTCCAGGTTGTGCTAATCCAATAACTAATTTAGTTATTTCATGTCGTCGTGTTCCCCACTTTCTAATTCAAATGTCAATAGTGTACACTTTATTTTCTTACTGTTTTATATTTTCTATGAATAATACATTAACAAAAAGTATTGGATTTTACAGACTTTATTTGCTATTTCCAGTAAATAATTAATCTAATACTATGCGTTTTTCCACAAGTACTTGCGTGCATTTTAAAATAACTTTATATTAGGTTAAGTTGCATGTTTCCTGAAACCGTCTTTATACTTGCACATTGTTTAGGTTGCTTTTTGTTTGCTGACATTTTAAATTGTTTAGACCATAGATATAGGAAATAATAGATATAGCACGACCATTGTCAACTTTGTTCACTAGGTGCTGTCCTGTACTACTGTCACTTTCACTGAAGTTTCCCATAATTCTCATTGACGATTATTCTAAATTGTGGGAAATTTTTGTCAAAGTAATTTAAACAATGGAAAATGTGGCAAAATTTATGTGATTTTACATAATAGCATTTGTTTCTTATATAAAAAAACCATTTCAAAGCTATGGGAGAAAACCCGTAACACCGTCCAAAGATGAACATCCCGGAACGCCTTTTTAATCTAAAAACTTCCCCGCCCAAAAACTGTAGCAACTTCTGTGGTCGATGTTGGAAAAACCGTTAAAGCCTCTGAGGACTCTCAACAAGGGGTTCCACCCAATAAGTGCGAAAACAAAAACAGCGAATCCAAAACAGCGAAAAAAAAGAGCGAATAAAAAATGAGCGAAAGGTAAAATGAGCGAAAAAAATTAGCGAAATCCGGCTTATGAAATTAAGAAAATCGCGCGATTTTTTTAATTTCATAAGTCGGATTTCGCTAATTTTATTTTGAATATTTAAAAGCACTGTACAACAATTATAATGTTAATACTTGTTGTTTTTATAAGTTTAACAAGTTTGCCATGAATCACGGAGTATTGACATGTTTTACGGGGTATTGCACACAACTTTTATCTCCAAATTTAATTCGAGTATTATAGTTTTATTCAAGTAGTTAATATTGCGGTTTATTTAAAATGCGAAAATTAAATTCCCCACTTTCTAATTCAAATGCACTTTGGTTGTGCCCTTTTTTGGTGTACTGTTATTGTTGGTATTCGTTTGTGTTGACTTGTACAGCATCGGCTCACTAAACAAAACAAAATGCCTTTTGATGTTGCCTACCACACCTACTGCTATCACCTGTTCTAAATACATCTTGCAAGGTATATTTTGTTTGGGATCAAACGTTGTAATTATTGCATGCAGATCCATCTAGAAAATATCCCATTGAACAAGAAATTTCCCAAGGCATGTGCGATATCTAGTTAATTCCTTTATCTATGGAACAAATACGGAGAAAACGGCAATGAAAGCTTTTATTTCGGCCCTTTTTACAAATGTATAGTCTTTGTTCACAATTTGCTTTATTCCTTTTCTGTTTTATTTTATAACTGCTGTGTTTTGTTTTTCACTTTACAAACAGATCTTTTTGCTTTCTCCAAAATTTATAGTGTAAATCGAAAGCAGAATTATTCTTTCAAATGGAGTAGAGTTTCATTCCATTTCTCTCTACGCGAATCGTTCCATTGGCACTAATAGTTTAAGACGGGCTTAAGGAGTATATGTTGGTAGTCTTTCGGCTCTTAAGACGAATACGAACCTTATGGGGTTTGTATACGAAATGCTCACATCGACCTATACCAGGTATGTTAACAGGTATGTATCCGATGAAAGAAGGGTCTGCAGTTCTATGAAAAATCACGTTGAATGGAATACTGGAAAATGTGGATGAAAAAAAGTTGCTTATGCAAATGACGTGGTAATAGCTATAAGGGGCAAGAATGCCAGTACCCTAACGGACATTCTCCAAGGTAGTTTGTAGACTTTCGGCAGATGGGCGGGTGAAAATGGACTAGGTGTAAACCCGGCCAAGGCTGAGCTGGTTATTTTTAGTCGAAGGTAGAAATTCCTTTGAACCTATCACGTTGCATGAATCTAAAAATAAGCTTGCAGAGTTTGCCAGATACCTGGGTGTTAGTGATGGCAGCAAGCTTATTTCCAGACCAACATAATGGATAGGGACAAAAGTGCAATGAAAGCGCTATACACGTAGGCTATAAATGGACACTTTCTCCGAGGATTGGCTACTGGATCTATACAGCGGTGATGACACCGGTAATGCTCTATTGTGGTGGCAGCTGCTTGAGAAACCCACATACTGTGCACTATTGATTAGGGTTAAAAGAATGGCGACGAAGTGCATCATTGGCGCTCTGTAAAACACTCCCACTCATGCGCAATTCACACAATGGGAAGGGTCGGAGGAAAACAATCACATGAGGTGTCACGGGACACCCCGTTGGAACGAAGTTTCTTCCGTTATACATATTGTTACGAATTTGCTTATTCGTCCTTTTTGCGTTGTTTTATTCCCAATAATAAAACTAGGTTCGTTTTAAATTACGATAATTACAATGGTTTAACTTCCTTTTATTTTACTTATATAGTACAACAGTTTACTTTATTTACACCACTTTAATAAGTCTTATATTTTACTATCAATTCGCGTTGCTTACTTTACGGGGTTTAATCACAAACTGAACTCTCCATTCCAAAGACCTCCGCTATTTATACCAACTCACCATACTCAAATGAAGGTAGATCTAGCGAATTCAAGAACCTTCTAGACATTGTTGTTGTTGCTTATCTTTGTAGAACAATCTCGAATGGCGGAGAGTTATCTTTACTGAGGTGAATTCATGCTACTGGTTTATCGAGCTGGTACGTTGTTACAATGCATACTTTCAGGTGCAGCACTAACCGCCTGTTATTTACATACTGTTAGTAGAGTCATTAACAGCACGCAAAAGCTTTTACTTATTCGTAACACTGCCCCCCCACTTAAGCCTGTTCGTCTCGAGCAGGCTCAACCCTCCGTTTTCCATACAGGCCTAGTCTTTCCAAATGCACGACTTTCATTTTAGCTCTTGGACTTTGGCTTTTCTGGATTCTATAAACCACGTCATTTATTCGTTTGTAAGGGCCTTCCATTGAGTCTGAAGTTTTGGAGATAAGCCTTTCTTGCGCTGTGGGTTGAACAGTAAAACTAGCTGGTCTTCATGGAATCCTTCGGAATTTGCCGCTCGGTCGTACCTGGCTTTCGTTTTGTTACTGACCATCTTTATTTTGTTGCGAACAAACTCGTGAAGTTCGCTAAGCTCTCCTGGGATACCATCATTCTCCCCACTGTCGGATGTTAGGCAGTTGCCAAACTCCAAATTTCTAGGGAGCTTTAACTCCGTCCCGAAGACGGCACTAGCTGGTGTTCGGGCAGTGGTATCCTGGGTAGCCGACCGGTATGCTAGAAGGAATTTTGGTATGCGTTCGTCCCAGAATTTTCTATCCTTACTGACGACCTTGCTCAAATATTCTGCGAGAGCCTGATTAAATCTCTCTACCGTGCCGTCAGTCCGAGGGTGCAATGATGTCGTTTTCATACCACGAATTCCATTCCTCTCGCATATTTATTTCAAGACGGCAGATTCAAAATTCCTACCCTGCTCCGAATGCAGTTCTAAAGGGACACCAAAACGACTTATCCAGTTGTTCACGATAGCTTTGCTTATTGATTTCGCTTCTTTATTTGGAATAGCGTACACCTCGGGCCATTTACCGTGCCGTCAGTCCGAATTCCATTCCTCTCGCATATTTCTTTCAAGACGGCAGATTCAAAATTCCTACCCTGCTCCAAATGCAGTTCTAATGGGACACCAAAACGACTTATCCAGTTGTTCACGATAACTTTGCTTATTGTTTCCGCTTCTTTAATTTGGAATAGCGTACACCTCGGGCCATTTACTGAAGTAGATAACGACTAGGGCATATTGGTTCCCAGAGCTACTTGTTGGATATAGACCAGCCACACTCATGGATATTCACTCGAAGGGAGCACTTGGGCTCTCCTGATGTCTCTGTTCGTAACTCCTCCGCGTTGGTCCTTTAGTTGTCAAGCACTGGGTGCAGCCTGCAATCCTTTCCCATACACGGTACAGACAGCCATCTAGCAATCTCAGGCTATTCCACTGGGCCCAATATGATTTTAAAACGGGGCTTTCTGAAGCGATTTCATTCCGCGTTAGTTGTCTATCCTCTTCCTTTGCCAAAATAATTTTTGACAATACAGGATCACCTCTCTGTGCCGTGAACCACTCGTCGTCCGATTCAATTCTCAGGGATCGGACGTCAATGATTTGCTCTTTTATCTCAGCCTTAGAATCCTGCTTACGCTCGATTACATGTGGACGGTCATTTACTCGTCCGGTATTGGCCGTTATCGCTGGAGATCTTGACCGTTTTCGTGGCTCTCTGCAGTTTCGTGCAATATGACCTGGTTTGCCATGATTACCACCTTTCAATTTCGTTGCTTGCCATAGCGCTTTCGTGAGAATCCGAATCACTTCTTTCAGTTCGCTAACGGCGCCTTTCAAATCTTTTGATTCGCCTTCCGTTTCTACCCTTCGCACTTGATGTGTCTGTTGACTGGAAACAACCCTCGCCGTCTCATTCGCCAAAGCAAATGAAACTGTTTCCACAAATGTAGCTCTTTGCGAGGCAAATACCGCATATCTAGTGTCAGGATCGTTAATGCCCCTAACAAATGCCTCTATCTTAAATTGCTCTAAGAAAGTTTGGGGTTCTCCAGGAAATGCCATCAACACCATACGTTCCACCTCGGTTGCGAAGTCCTGAAGTGTTTCATTATGCTTTTGCACTCGGCCTCTTAATTCCATGCGATATAAATCCTTCTTGTGATCGCCACCATACTTGCGTTGTAACGCAGCCAGTATATCCTCGTAGTTGTTTCTGGCACTGACGGGAATGCTCTGAAGTACTACTGCTGCGTTGCCTTTCAGTGCTAAAATTAGCTCTACTGCTTTGTCGTTGCTGTTCCACAAGTTCTTAATTGCGACCATTTCGAATTGGAATTTAAAAACATCGAATGGTGTAGAGCCATCGAAACTGGGAGCTTTCAATCTACTAGAGCCTTCAGAAATTACTCGCACTGGACCCTTTTGCAACTGAAGTTCACTCATTTTCCTTTGCATTTTTTAGTTCCCGTTCGACTTCCTCGAACTTATGTTCGACTTCCTCGAACTTATGTTCGACTTCTTCAATCTTCTGCCCCATTTCCTCGAACTTATGTTCAACCTTTTCGAATTGATCGTTCGCTTGAATCTCCATATTGCTCGCAACTTCGGAGATTTCTTGCAGTTTCTCATTTCTGGCATTTGATGTTTCCCGAATAATTCTAGAATTCTCGCTTAATTTCTCGTTCATAATTCTAGAATTCTCATCAAATTTCCCATTCAGTTTGTCGTTAATTTTTCGAGAATTTTCGCTCAATTTCTCGTCCACAATTCTAGAATTCTGGTCCAGCTTCACGTTAATAATTCTAGAGTTTTCGTCCAATTTTGCAAACTTTTCCATCATGGCCGCAAACATTGTAGAAACATCTACATTACCAGTTGCTTCATTTGCAGATATCTCCATTTCTTCTTTGCATTCAAACTGGTACTTGTCAATGTCAATGTTTCGGCGCTTGAATTCTTCTATTAATCGCCTCTGCAGCTCTACCTTATTACCAACTGTCGGTTGATCCAATTTACTCAACTCCTTTTTTAGCTGTTCAACTTTGAGTTCTTCAAACTTCATCGTTGTCCTTAATTCATAATTTCACTTCTGACACCAATGTTATGAATTTCCTTATTCGTCCTTTTTGCGTTGTTTTATTCCCAATAATAAAACTAGGTCCGTTTTAAATTACGATAATTACAACGGTTTAACTTCCTTTTATTTTACTTATATAGTACAACAGTTTACTTTATTTACACCACTTTAATAAGTCTTATATTTTACTATCAATTAGCGTTGCTCACTTTACGGGGTTTAATCACAAACTGAACTCTCCATTCCAAAGAACTCCGCTATTTATACCAACTCACCATACTCAAATGAAGGTAGATCTAGCGAATTCAAGAACCTTCTAGACATTGTTGTTGTTGCTTATCTTTGTAGAACAATCTCGAATGGCGGAGAGTTATCTTTACTGAGGTGAATTCATGCTACTGGTTTAGCGAGCTGGTACGTTGTTACAATGCATACTTTCAGGTGCAGCACTAACCGCCTGTTATTTACATACTGTTAGTAGAGTCATTAACAGCTCGCAAAAGCTTTTACTTATTCGTAACAATATTGTGCATTGTAACAACGTACCAGCTCGCTAAACCAGTAGCATGAATTCGCCTCAGATAAGATAACTCTCCACCATTCGAGATGATTCTACAAAGATAACTAACACAACAACAACGACTAGAAGGTTCTCGAATTCGCTAGATATAACTACATATGAGTATGGTGGTATAAATAGCGGAGGTCTTTGGGGCGGAGAGTCAGTTTGTGATTAACCGCCGTAAAGTAAGCAACGCGATTTGATAGTAAAATATAAGACTTATTAAAGTGGTGTAAATAAAGTAAACTGTCGTACTATATAAGTAAAATAAAAGGAAGTTATACCGTTGTAATCATAGTAATTGAAAACGAACCTTGTTTTATTATTGGGAATAAAACATCGCAAAAAGGGCGAATAAGGAAATTCGTAACATTGGTGTCAGAAGAGAAATTACGAATTAAGGACAACGATGAAGTTTGAAAGTTGAACAATTAAAAAGGAGTTGAGTAAATTGGATCAACCGACAGCTGGTAATAAGGTAGAGCTGCAGAGGTGATTAATAGAAAAATTCAAGCGTAAAAACATTGATATTGACAAATACCAGTTTGAATGCAAAGAAGAAATGGAGGTATCTGCAAATGAAGCAACTGGTAATGTAGATGTTTCTACAATGTTTGCGGCCATGATGGAAATGTTTGCACAAATCGACAATAAAATAAGCGAGAATTCTAGAATTATTCAGGAAATATCAAATGCCACAAACGAGAAACTGCAAGAAATCTGTGAAGTTGTGAGCAATATGGAGATTCAAGTGAACGATCAATTCGAAAAGGTTGAAGAAAAAATCGAGGAAATGGAGCAGAAGATTAAAGAAGTCGAACATAAGTTCGAGGAAATCGAACGGGAACTAAAAAATGATGTAAGCGAATTGCAAAGGAAAATGAGTGAACTTCAGTTGCAAGAGGGTTCAGTGCGAGTAATTTCTTAAGACTCTAGTAGATTGAAAGCTCCCAGTTTCGATGGCTCTACACCATTCGACGTGTTTAAATTCCAATTTGAAATGGTCACAATTAAGAACGTGTGGAACAGCAAAGATAAAGCAGTAGAGCTAATTTTAGCACTGAAGGGCAACGCGGCAGAAGTCCTTCAGAGCATTCCCGTCAGTGCCAGAAACCACTACGAGGATATACTGGCTGCGTTACAACGCAAGTATGGTGGCGATCACAAGAAGGATTTATATCGCATGGAATTAAGAGGCCGAGTGCAAAAGCATAATGAAACGCTTCAGGACTTCGCAACCAAGGTGGAGCGTTTGGTGTTGATGACTTATCCTGGTGAGTCCCACCCATTCTTGGATCAATTTAAGATTGAAGCATTCGTCAACGTTAACCGTGATCCTGACATAAAATACGTGACTTGTGTCACACATTCGGCGAAACCGTTTCGTTCGCATTTGCACAGGAGACAGCGAAATTTGTGTCCAAGCCTCAAATACAATGAGTTAGAAAAATTGAAATGGAGTCGGAGGCAGAAGATTTGAAGGGTGCCATAAACGATCTTAAAGAAATCACCCAAACCCTCAGCAAGACGTTATCAGGCGGAGGAAAGCCCAGACCAAATTGTTACAATTGCGACAAACCTGGTCATATTGCACGAAACTGCAGAGCCACAAAAACGATCAAGATCGAGCTCACCTCAACGTGGCAATAAACGGGCAAATTTTACTACACAAAATGAATCTCCGTTAAACTAAAACGAGCTTGCCCAGAGGGGCATGGACTGGCTCCTATAACCGAGTGCCCCACGATCTCCATCTCAATAATACAACAGAAAAACAACAACCTCACTGTATACGGTCGGAAGCGCATATTGACTATGGACACAGGCGCGTCACAATCTATCATCAGCTCTGATTTGATAAATGGACCAATGGAATCGTTACATGGTGTTAGATATGGAGCAGCAAGTTTTGACGTGGGCTATTGTGGAAATTCCACTCAATGTGGGATACGACAATACAACACAGATTAAAAGGCTAATCGCTCACAAAGATGTAAAATTGCCCGAATGGACGGAGATTGCTAGATCGGCTATAACTATAACATCATCACTGCCAAAGCGCTAGTAAAAACTAATAATGAAGGATACTTGCCTGTACGAGTTCTAAATTTGTCCAACAACGAGGAGATGATCGGCGACCGCACAGAAATTGCAGAATGTACAGCAGCCGAGGCGGTCATCAACTGTGAAGTTAATTCGGACTGCAGCAAACTATCAGAAAAGGAGCAGAAAGTACTGGAGTCGCATCTCATTGAGTGGGTGCGAGAACTAACGCCATCTGATAGGAACAAAGCAAAGCAATTACTGTGGAAGCATGCGTCTGCCTTCGCCCTGAAAAAGAATGCCAAGGTAGAACATCAATGGTAAAGCATGACATCAACACCCAGGCACCCAGAAGTGTTCCACTTGCAAAAAGAGATGAGGTGGAGAAACTTGTAGCTGAAATGCAGAATCGAACCCTCTTCAAGTCCATGGAACTCGTCGGTGGTACTAGTGAAGAAGAAAGATGGAAGTACTCGAGTGTGTGTGGATTATAGAAAGCTCAACGACGTCACCAAAAAGGACAGTTATCCACTACCAAGAATTGATGACACATTGGATACTTTGTCAGGATCCCCACGCTGGACTTGCAAAGTGGTTATTGGCAAGTAGAAATCAGCGAGAAGACAAGGAGAAAACTGCATTCAGCGTAGGGGATGGTTTGTGGCAGTTCAAAGTAATGCCATTTGGACTCTGTAACGTTCTAGCCACCTTCGAGCGATTAATGGAGTGTGTGTTGAAAGGACTTTATTGGCGAACATGCATGGTGTACCTAGACGACATCATTGTCATGGGGAAAACATTCGATGAACACCTGAAGAATCTTAAAGAAGTCCTTCAACGTATAACCGTTGAAACTCAGCCCGAAGAAGTGTTATCCGTTCCAGAAAGAAGTAAAATACTTGGGACATCGAGTGACAGTAGATGGCATTTCCACTGGTGAAGACAAAATTCTGTCAGTAAAGGATTGGCCCCGACCGCAGAATCTCCATGAATTACCCAGTTTTCTAGGACTCTACACGTACTACAGACGGTTTGTGCCGAGTTTCGCCACAGTGGCTACAAGTGTTCACGAGTTGACAATTAAAAATCGGCCGTACTATTGGAGCGAAAAACAAGAAGTCATTCCACAAACTGAAGCAATATTTATCCTTTGCTTGCATATCCTGTTGCTGGAGAGAAATTCGTGTTGGTACTGACGCGAGTGGTTACGGAATAGGTGGCGTGCTCTCGCAGGAAATCAATGGTCAGGAAAAAGTTATTGGGTACTGCAGCCGAATGCTCTCAAAGCCAGAGAAAAATTACTGTGTTACGAGACGAGAGCTAATGGCAGTCATAGAGTGTGTCAAACACTACCACAAGTATCTGTACGGCCAGCCTTTTCAGTTAAGAACCGATCATGCGGCGCTGCAATTTAAGAATCCCGAAGGCCAACTTTCTTGGTGGTACCTTCCTCTAAGGAAAAAGAGATAATGACAGAATTCCATAATGGCCCGAGTGGAGGACATCTAGGAATAACCAAGACCATTGAAAAGCTAAAGCAACGGTTCTACTGGGTTGGCTGTCAACAAGCGGTAGATGATTGGATAAGAAACAGCACCCAATGCATGACAGCTAAGGGGCCGACGCGAAGAAGTCGTGGCCAGATGCAGTAATACAACTCTGGTGCACCCTTTGAGCGTATAGCTATGGATGTGGCTGGTGGCTCAGGAAACCGGTACGTCTTAGTGGTTATGGATTACTTCAGTAAATGACCTGAAGTATACGCTGTTCCAAATCAGGAAGCAAAGACAATAATGAAAGTATTCGCGGATAACTGGATATGCCGTTTTGGTGTCCCCTAGGAACTTCACTCGGATCAGGGGAGGAATTTTAAATCCACAATCTTCAAAGAAATGTGTGAGCCATACGGCATTCGAAAAACAAGAACTACGCCATTGCATCCTCAGTCTGACGGCATGGTTGAAAAATTCAACCGAACTCTTGAAGAATAGTGGTCGGCGCAGATCAAAGAGATTGGGATGAACACATACCAAAGTTCCTTTTGGCATACAGGTCAGCCATCCATGACTCCACATCGCGAACACCCGCCAGAGTAATTTTCGGAACTTAGCTGAAGCTGCCTGGAGATTTGGAGTTCGGTACAAAACCAGAATCTGCCCCTGCGAACAGAGATGTCAATTACCAAGATACGGGGGATCTTAATGTAATGTCAGTAATAAAATGAAAGCCAGATATGACCGAGCGGCAAATTCAGAAGGATTCCATAAAGGCCAGCTAGTTTCACTGTTCAACCCACAGCGCAAGAAAGGTCACTTGGAGGCCCTTACAAGGTTGTCAAACGAATAATTGACGTGGTTTATAGAATCCAGAAAAGCCAAAGTTCAAGAGCTGAAATGAAAGTCGTGCATTTGGAAAGACTAGCCCTGGATTGAAAAACGGGGGGTTGAGCCTGCTCGGGAAGAACAGGCTTAAGTGGGGGGCAGTGTTACGAATAAGTAAAAGCTTTTGGTTGATCTTAATGACTCTACTAACATTATTATGACAGGAGGTTAGTGCTGCGCCTGAAAGTAGCAACGTACCAGCTCGCTAAACCAGTAGCATGAATTCGCCTCAGTTAAGATAACTCTCCACCATTCAAGATGATTCTACAAAGATAACTAACACAACCACAACGACTAGAAGGTTCTCGAATTCGCTAGATATAACTACATATCGTCACCTAAAATGCAAAATAACGTAACATCACTTTTCATAGTTTTACAGGAGAAGCAAAAAACGTTATAAAATTGAAATTACTTGAGATATTGAAACAAAATTTTCAAATCTGGACTAACATGACACTAGAAATATATTTTCGATAACAGAAAACTGTTTTTTTAATTACAGTTTATGCTATGTGTGTTACGTTATTTTGAATTGTTGTTTTCTGAAACAAAATAACGTATCATCAATCAAATTCTGTATGAAATAATAAAAACGGAAACAAAAATATATTTATTATTTATTATTTTTTATTTTTATTATATTTATTTACACTTACAGCTCTATTCTGGCAGGGTTACAAAAGTCACCACGGTTACTATTTAACAGCAATGTGACAATTGTCACATATCGGTATTCTGACACATTTTTTTGGTGATAAAAGTAACAAAAATTGTTACCTGCCAAAGAGGAGGTAACAGCGGGCGACAGCTGTTTTATTTGCCGGAAAGTTGAAATTCTGCAAGTAAACAATAAAACTTTATACGGGAAAAAATAATAATATATTTTGTACCAAAACGACAAGAGGGCATAATTAAATGAAGGAAGGACTTCTGTTACTTTGTCCTATGGAAATGGAGCAGAAAGAAGAAAGAACTTGATTTTGTGTTAGAAAGATTGAAAAAGCGCGAAAAGTATTACAAAACTTTTATCGTAAATATCTCCGGTCTTTCAAGGGATATTGAGTAATATACCTTTAAAAAAGGCTAAGGTCTTGTATATTATCGAAACCTGCCAAAAAATAAGTATAATAGAGTATTTTTTTTGAAAAAAAAGTAAATTTTTAGCAGCTCCCCTATGGGATAATAAAAATAAATATGTTTATACACTGACTTATAGAGCTTAGAAAGACCTTTGTAATGATTCCCATTTCAACCAGATCGGATTATAAATCCCGGAACAATTATATACTCAAGCTTCAAATGCCTATATCTCAAGAAGTTGGACCGACCGCGGGGGGAAAAACAACTTTTTAAACCCAGCGCAGAAGATTTTGTCGGTGGTGAAATTTTGATGTAGATCAGAGAGTTGGCGCTAAAGTAAATTTCTTCTTCTATATGGCGCGGATGTGCAGGAGTATTCTTTCCGCTTAGCATCTCTGGATGTTCCTTGAGGAAGGCAATATAGCATTCCAGCTGTGCCTTTGCGGTGCGCTCAAATTCCATAAATACTATTGTATTAATTTTAATTCAATAAAACATAAATACTTATATTAAATACCTACTCCTCCTTTTTTTTACCGCGTTCATTTTGTGCAGAAAACCATATGTTTTTGTTTTTTTGTCACTGCTTTTGACAACCTGTTATTGTGAGGTGAATTATTTGTTACGAGGTGAATTTTTTGTTGTCACTGTGTAGCCAGAATATCAGATACAAACAATGGTGACAACTTTGTAACAATTTTGTCGTTACAATTTGATTGTTACCACATACACAATAGGGCTGTTATAGTGTTTTTTTATATTTTGTGTTTTATTTTTTTTAATTACTAATAACTAAATAATCGTTTAAACTAAAAATGGTACTTCATTAAATTTTCATAAGGACAAAAAAAATATTTCAGTTTATTAAAAAAAAGAATTATGATACTACCAAACACAACGTAAACAACTTTTTATTATTTAACTACTCAAAAGGTATACTGTCGTAAAAGTAATGACAGTCTACTGGGAGCAAAGATTTTAGATCCAGGAGATGTTGCCATATCTTCCTGGAAATTTTTAGCCTTTGGGAGTGTAATAGGTTAGGCTGCCGAATTTCAAATTGCTCACAGTCCTTTGTGGAAGAAGCTGATAATCGTCGTTACAATTGGTTTTGTAAGAAATGGTTCCGTTTGGATCATACCCCAAAACACGAATCATATTTACTGTTGGGTCTCCAACTTTATTACCTGAAAAAAGAAAAATGCCCATAGTTTGATTATATTTAAAAATTTTTAAATAAAAAAATAAAATGTATTATTACCTGGGCGAATAGATGAGTACCGCTTTGGAAGGTTTTCATAATTCAGGAAATAATCGCGTTGTAGGTGATGAACAGTAAGTGGATATGGATATCTTCGCGAGTCTTTCATTAGCTCAACTAGTTGTGAAGGCAAATTGATTTGTTTATTATTAATTTTTCGTTGTATTAATGAGTGGGTGGAATCGCATTCCATTTGTGTATGCCCTACGATTAAATACTTATGTTCAATGGTAATGTTGTTTTCTACACAAATCGAAAGTAAAGCATTGGATGACACCACATTGCGATTTTGGTAAAAGCATCCATCAGAATATATAACAAAATGATGAATATTCGGGGTATTAACTAATTCTTTTTTAATATGCTTCGTTACAATTGTTGAGAAAGTAGAAGCAACAAGATTTCCTTCAGTTTCATCCCAGACATAGTTCTCAGATTTATGAGAGATGACATTATAAATGGTGAAGTTATGGACTTGAAGTTTCATTTTGTAATATGATGCATTTGCCTTTAACTGCGTAATAAGCTTTACCGCTTGCATGTCCATGCATAATAGTGAGCATAAGCCCGCCTTAGCACTTTCAATATCATAATTTTTTTCTTCTCGCATGTCCTCTATTTCTTTTCTGTGACAATTATATTGTTGCTGCGATATATTTTTTTGAATCAAACGATATGCAGGTGTCACACATATCATTTCTAGGTTTAAAAATCGAATATTTATTTTTCTTTAAGACATTCATAAAATTAGGAAAAGATATAGGAGAGATACCATTTTCTTTATGCGATTCGCAGTCCTCGGAATAAACTTTATACTCATTTGCATACGATGTAAAATCCGATTGAAAATACAATTGCTTTGTGTACTGACGGCGGTAATGGGATTCTACTTTTGGGACGTCTTCCAACCATTTATTTAAATATTGTAATCTAATTGTATACTCTTTTCCTCGTTTTGTATTTATTTGATTTTCAACTAGCAAGAGTAGTTTATTTTCAGGACCCAATTGAGTGCTATGTAGTTCAGCGGAACTTATCCAACTTCTTACCATAGTCTCCGAAATGCCGAGAGTTGACAAAAACATTCTACTGCACACTTGGTGGCGAACGGTTTTATGATTCAAAAAATATGCGTTTGAAATTGAACGCCGGGAATTTTCGACGTAAATCCGCTTTTTCATAGAAACTTCAATACTGCTGGTTACATAAAGTTTATTTTGCTCCCATGACATCTGCCAAAAACGTTGAAATATTTCCTTTCTGCAATTTTCGGGAAAAAGAGAACAATGCCGAGTTGAACTTTTTTCACAATACTTTGACGTGCACCCAGCTTTCATTTCTCTCGGCTTTCTGTAGCAAATATTTCCTTCTGATAAGCCTTCGTAACATTTACCATTCATTCGATTTTTGAAATTTTCTTTTCTTTTGTTAATTTTTTTAGAACTTTCCATGTTTTTATTATAACTATTTTCGATTATAGAAATAATTTTATTATTTTTACCACGTTTTTTTCACTTCTGTTATATCTTTCACCAATTCCACTAAAACTGAGGTAACAGTAAAACATAAACAATAAAAACTGCGTGCCACGTGGTATACAAAGAAGAGACAAAGAAAAAGAAGAGTACAATTCAAAGCAAACGAAGAAAAAGTTTGACAATACTGGTGTGCAATAAAAACCAACAATGTTTAAAACATAAACATACCACAAAAAAGTCAGAACAGCTTGTTTGTTATTTGTTTCTTTAGCATGAGTGATGATACGTTATTTTGTTTAAGAAAATCATGCACTTGATGATACGTTATTTTGAATTTTGGTTATAACTTGGTTATTTTTGATAGCAGAAGTCTAAAATTTTGTACACATATGTAATGTGATGTAATGAATCGTGTTCAATCAAAAACTCAGTTTTGCATTTTTTGATGATACGTTGTGTTGCATTTTAGGTGACGATATAAGTATGGTGAGTTGGTATAAATAGTGGAGGTCTTTGGAGCGGAGAGTCAGTTTGTGATTAACTGCCGTAAAGTAAGCAACGCGATTTGATAGTAAAATATAAGACTTATTAAAGTGGTGTCAATAAAGTAAACTGTCGTACTATATAAGTAAAATAAAAGGAAGTTATACCGTTGTAATTATCGTAATTGAAAACGAACCTTGTTTTATTGTTGGGAATAAAACAACGCAAAAAGGACGAATAAGGAAATTCGTAACAATATATTATATACTATTTAGTTCCAGCACGTATAAAGCGCCCGTTGAAAAGTACGATAATTTAAATGGATCTTTAAGAAAAGGTACTTTTTGGTACTTTTTCTTAAAATTTTTTTTTTCTGCAATGTATTTTTAAAAAAGTAATTTATATTTTTAAGTCCTTTTGTAAGAATATGTATTATATTTTCCGGAACACGTATGATATTGGTCCTTTTTTAAAGAGAGGTACTTTTATTAAAAGAAAAGGTTTTTTTTCAGAAAAGGTACTATTGTTAAGAAGACGTACTTTCTGTAAGAGTACTATTGTTAAGAAGACGTACTTTCTGTAAGAAAAAGCCATAAGAGTATGACTTTTTTTTACAAAGAAGTACTTTTGTAAGATCAGGTACTTTTTAAAGTAGTGGTACTCTTTTTAGGAAAAGGTTATTTTTTAACAAAATTTACTTATTTTCAGAAATCCTACTTATGTCAAGGAAAAAGGTACTTTTAAGAAAGCGAATTTTGTAAGAAAAGTTATTTGTATAACAAGATATTTTTTTGAAGAAAAGGGTTTTTTTAAGAAATGGTAATTTTTGTAGAATTGGTCCTTTTTTTCAAGAATAGGTAAATTTTTAAGAGTAGGTAGATAGTGGATATTGTTCTATTAAATGAGACAAAATTAAACCATAGACACAATGTAGTATTTAAAAATTATAAAATCATAAGAACTTATTAAACTGATGCAACAAGGTGTGCGGGAACTGCTATATTAATCAAGAATAACATACAATACCACAGTCACGATAACAAAAGTAGATATTCGCTAGATGCCTTAGAGACATGCGCCATAAAGATACCCGTTGACTGCAACAAATTTTTAGATATTAGATGTGCGTAATATGCGGCCGGCAATAAAAATTCAATACGAGCAGATTTGCAAAAACTATTTGATTCTATGAATCTTCAAAATTCAAATAATTACGATGTAGTAGCGGGAGATTTGAACTGCAAGCACACAGAATTGGGTAATACTGTTAATAACTCAAAAGGCAATAACCTACAAAAAAGTCAACATCGAATTCCTTTCACTTCCAACATGTTCCTTAGCCGTAATTATGTCATAATGTCTCCCATTGAAGCCAGCACACTTCACATGGGCATGACTATCACAAAGCGAACATGAAAGAACACAACCCTCATATACGTCCCGGAATGTACAAATCTGGTAATAATTACCAAATCCTAAAAGTATGCAGAATAATACTGGGTTATAGCATAATACGGTTAAAAAAAAGTTGTTTAAAATTTTTTCATTTAGCCCCCATCCCGCAACGCGCGATAAGGAACTTCGTTCCAAAAACGTTTATTGCTCGGTTGCCGCAACAATACTTTCATTGATTTGTATTAATTTATTAATCGCGACCGTTCATGTAGTTCCCCCAAATAAACTCGTATATCGGAAACGTATATCAACGAGTAAACGAGTTCTCGGTTGCATCAAATGCGTATAAAATTACATTTGCCGCAAATTTATGAAACGTTTTCGATAACTGGAATTGGCCATTTTTTAATGAGGGCATAGATTACGAAGAACATAAATTTCTCTCATTCTGTCGACTGTATACACAGTCTTATCCACTCGTTTGGCTACACACTCACGAATACACATAAAAGTGATCACACACTCTAATGCTTCTTTCTACCTTGTTAATATATCTTGGATGGACAATTGACGCGTTGTAGTTTGCTGCGCTTTTAGTTGTTATTTGAATGCAAAGCGAGACAGACAGAAACTTTATGGGTAAAACCAAAATCATAAAAGTAGGAAATTTAAGCAAAAAAGAGCTTATGGAAGCCATAAATAAAAGTTTTAATTACAACACGGTTACTGTAACCGAAAGAACAGTTGTTGGAACCGATTTTCGTTTCTCGCAAACGTTTTTCAGCACTAATTTTTCATAACTCGTTTACTGCAACGTAAATGGGTTTTAGTTTGGAGCAACTACAACTTGGTTGCTGTAACCGAAGGAATAGTTGACGGAATCGTTTTTCGTTTATCGTAAAGGTTTTTTCAGCTCTCATTTCTCATAACTCGTTTACTGTAAACATTTTTCGGTTCTCCTAAACGAAATGACATGTATGGATCCACAGAAGTTCGTTTCTCACAACTACAGTCCCCAAACGAACTACAGTTATCTGAGATATCGTTTGGGAGGAACGAGTGTTTTCTTTGCGTGTAGAAGCTAAGAAAATGAGGAAAAGGAATAATTCACTAAACATCTTCTTTGCTTGTGTCCAGCTGATCTTCTTGGAGCAAACTAAATAGTTCTCCGGTGGTGCTAACGGTTAATCTGGTTAGCCCGTAGTATCACAGTGGAGTAATAAGTCAAAGCGAGCTGTTCATCGATTACCACTGCTTTGGACACCGTCGATATGAGATCGTTAATGTTGAGGTTAGGGTTGGTAATGTCGATACTCGATTCGTGTCATCGCTTTTAATGATATTATAATAGAAATTCGTTGACGTGTGAACAAAGAAACAAACTCAGATAAAGAAGTCAAAGGAATTTGTTATTGCTCCCTTAGCACCACCTCGAACTCACTCACACTCATATCAACTCAAATTCTGTCTTATTTATTTTATAGTCGTTGCTGTTGAATTTCGAACAAGTTAGCAGTGGCCAATTTTTTAAACCCTACAATAACCCACACACCTGGTTATGAATTGTAATCGAGACTTTTGTATCAGAGCGATTAGTACAGTGATTCCTCGACACATACTGACCATTTTAAATGCAGTACTATTTTGATCATAATAACATACTGACAGTCGGACAGGCATTAAGAAATATAGCCTGTAGCGACTACCTTCCCCAAGCCAGTTAACAATTTCACTTTTCTTATTATTAAGTATATTTAACATTATTTTAACATATATTTGCATTAAGAAATTAAAAATAATGTTTCATACATTTGAGAATATTTGGCTCATCTGACGTTTCCTTTCACACTCTTCGTGATGCGGTCGGTGTGATAGAGAGATGTTTGACGAAAAGTGATATACACCAGGTGGAATTACAATAACTTCTTGCTTTAATTTTTCATGCCATTTTGGTGAAAAACTGTGAAATTTAAATGTGTTTTAAACTTTTTTATTGACTGTTATTGTTAGCATACATTTGTGTTGTATTTAACACAATAATTTTAACACACAAAACGAAATACCGTTTTTGTATTTTGTTCGTTGTTTTGAACCATTGCCTCTATCTGGTATTAGTAAAGCAATTCTTTGCAACATCATACGTAAATATCACACCAGGCCAAATGTCATAAATTTGGTGGGAGAACTAGTAGATCTACTATAAGTATTAATCTATGAAAATACTACACAAGAGACAGGGACACATTCTTCGCAACAAATAAATACCAGCGCAAACGCACCGAATTCTCCAGGAATTGAATCAGCAAGAATAGCTAAACTTCCAGCATTTTGGAAAGAAGAACCGCTGGTGTGGTTCATGCAATTTGAGTCTACATTTCGCTTTCATGGAATTTCGCAGGATTCAACTAAATATGAATACCTCGTGTCGAATTTGGACCCACCAATATTATTTTTGGTGAGAGATATAGTATTGAATCCACCTACGGCAAACAAATATGCGACCATGAAGAAGCGCGTCACAGATTCATTCGCTGAATCTGAAGAAAATCAAATTAAGCGACTTTTAAGCGGCTTAGAATTGGGCGACCAGAAGCCCTTACATTATCTCCAACGTCTTAAGTCATTGTCAGCTGGAGAAATCAAAGATGAAGTTTTAAATTCCTTGTTTCTTGAACGATTGCCTGAGAAAATCCGTTGCATTTTGGCATTTCATTTTCAAATTCAACCTCGATATTTGTCTCTGAAGTTCAGCATGTTTCCGAATCAGACATATCGAAACCACTCGAAGTTATCATCAATAGAATATGTGCTTTGGAATCTCGATCAAGAACTCGCCAGCAATCCACATCGGGATCCCGTTCAAACTCCAGGGCAATTCGAGGAAAACATAGTAAGTGCTGGTACAATTATCGTTTTGGTGAGAAGGCACGTAAGTGTATTCCACCATGCAACTTCCATGACGCAAAAATCTAAATCCTCCATCGACCGCAATATCGACCAATAGCTTCGATGGAGGCAGCACTGGTCGACTATTTGTTTCCGACAAAGCTTTCAAAATACAATTTTTAGTCGATACAGGAGCATGCTGCGAATGGAACAGCAATCAAGACCTATGGCACTCTTCTCCTATCTCTCAATTTCGGTTTACGAAGATGATTATCGTGGAATTTTATTCTCGCCGACGTTTCGAAACCCATCAGAGGTGCTGATTTTCTCCGTCATTATCATCTTTTACCTGATCTTAAATCTTGGCGCTTGGTAGACGGAGACACCCAGCTCTCGGTAAGTGGAACTCTGTGCACCGAAGATTTCACCAACATCAACATGTTTTCTGGAGATACTGAATTTCACCAAGATACCCAGTGATAAAATAATCATCAGACCATAGCGTATTTCATCATATTGTACCTAATGGCCCGCCTGTATCATGCAAAAGTCGACGATTGGTTCCCGTTAAATTAAAAGCCGCAAAGCAAGAGTTCCAGTTCATGCTTAACAAAGGCATTATTCGACCGTCTAAAGGCAATTGGGCAAATCACCTGCATATTGTTCAAAAGCCCAATGGTGAATGGAGGCCTTGTAGGTATTACAGGGCCCTTAACAACACCGCCGTTGCAGATAAGTATCCCGTTCCTTATCTTACAGATTTCCAGATAAACAAATATATGTGGGTCTGTAATATTTTCGAAGCTCGATCTGACAAAAGCTTTCTACCAAATTCCAATGCATCCCGAGGATATTCTCAAGACGGCAGTCATAACTCCATTTGGGTTATTCGAATTCTTGAGAATGCTATTTGGATTATGCAACGCTGCCCAAACCTTTCAGCGTTTCATCGATGAAATCTGCCGGGGATTGAACTTTCTGTTTGTCTATATCGATGATGTCTGAATTTTCTCAAACTCCAAAGAAGAACATTTACAACGCTTCAACAAATATGGAATCTTCATTAATCCAGCAAAATGCGTGTTTGGCGTTTCAGAAATGGATTTTCTTGGATACCACATCACTTCAAAAGGAATAAGCCCATTACCTAAAAGAGTTGAAACAATCAGATCATTTTCAAAGCCTACAACTATAAAAGATCTACGGCATTTTTTGGCGATGATGAATTTTTACCGCAAATTTTTGCCTCGTGGTGCAATGTCACAAGCACTTCTCAACAATTTGTTAAAAGGAGTCACGAAGAAAAATGACACTCGCACCATAGAATGGACAGAAGAATTGGTGGAAGCCTTGGATACATGTAAGCAAGAACTCTTTGATGCAACATACCTCACACATCCAGTTCCAAATGCCTCTCTAGTGCTGAAAGTAGATCGGCGCAGTCCTGGAAGAATTTGTTGACAGTTTTTGGCAGCCTCTAGGATTTTTCACCAAAAAGCTAAATCCAACGGAAAAAGGGTACAGCACTTACGATCGCGAACTGTTAGCAATCTTCAAGGGTATTCGACATTTTCGTTACTATTTGGAAGGTCGAAAATTTGCTATTTTGACCGATCATCGTCCGCTTACTTTTGCATTCAGCCAAAAGCTTGAAAAAGCATCTCCAAGACAACGCAATCATCTGGATTTCATCGCACAGTTCTCTACAGATATACTGCATATTACTGGTTCGCAGAATATTATAGCTGATGTTTTATCGAGAATTGATGCAATCAAGACTCAAGTTTTGGATTATGAAAAGCTTTCAAATGCCCAGGAAGAAGACGAAGACTTGGAACTTATTAAATCCAACCCTGATAAGAAGATCGTTGCAGTGAATATACCAAATACGGATTTGAAAATATGGTGCGACATTTCAACAGGTGTCTTACGGCCATATCTTCCAGAAGCATTCCGAATGCAAGTATTCTATAATCTGCATAACCTCTCTCATTCAGGAATCCGTGCACTCGTAAGGTGGCCTCCAAAAAATTCTTTTGGCCATCAATGAAAAAAGACGTTAGTGATTGGACAAGAACATGCTTAGATTGTCAACGCTCTAAAGTTACGAAGCATACCAAGAGTGAATTTGGTACATTCCCTATAACAACCTCAAGATTCGCAGTTGTACATTTGGACATAGTGGGACCTTTGCCGCCATCTGAAGATTATAAATGTCTGTTGACGTGTGTTGATCGCTTCAGTCGTTGGCCAGAAGCGATACCGTTACATTTTGTAATTATTGGGTGTGTCAATATGGAGTTTCCAATACAATTAGTACAGATCGCGGAAGTCAATTTACTTCCCACATGTTTAAGGAGATAACAGACCATTTGGGCATCACTCACAACTTTACAACAGCATTTCATCCACAATCTAACGGGCTCGTGGACCGATTTCATAGAGCTCTGAAAGCCGGATTGACATGCGCCGATAATAATCAATGGACTAAAACCATCAACACTGTTTTATTGGGTATTAGATCTGTTACTAAAGAAGATATTGGTGCATCTCTTGTAGAAATACTCTACGGTGAGGCTATACAGAAAGTGCAAATCTTGACCCAACAAGTCAACTTTCAGCAATCAAAACTGCATTTAGAAAGATAAAACCGGCAGATTGTAGTCATCATTCGAGATCAACATTCTTTGTTGACAAACACTTATCTAACTGCAATCATGTTTAGGTAAGACAAGATGGATACAAGAAACCGTTGCAAACAAAATATAAAGGACCGTTTAAAGTTATTAATCGACGTGAAAAGGTACATATATACAATCTAAATTAATAATAATGCCACAAAAATCTCTATAGATAGACTGAAGCCAGCGTTTATTTTAAATGATGAAGAAAATTTCAAAACTACATACGAAGTACCTAACAAAACTTCCGACAACAGCAAAACTCGCTATGAAAGGCATGTCAAGATACCAGAAAGATTCAGCGTTCATTGAGTACTGTAGGAACTACCTTCCCCAAGACAGTTAACAATTTCACTTTTCATATTATGAAGTATAGTTAACATAGAAGCCTTTGCTTTAAGAAATTAATAATAATGTTTCATACATTTGTAATCTAAGCACCCTTTGCATTTTAAGAAAGCTAGCTATGTTTCTTTTATGTAAATATTTCTAAAATGTATGTAATATAATCTAAGTTACCTTTGATTTTTTGTCATTATAAATATTTGATGGAATAAAGAAAGTATTGAGTCTGGTTTGAAACATTGAAGTCGATAGTTCATATTCGAGAATATATGTAATTAAAGGTACACAGCTCAGTTCCTACAAGCCATTACTTGGCGTTGCAAATATCAGTATTCAAGCACTAAATGCCAAGTACAGTGCAAGTCGGTGAAACAATTTTGAAAAAATTCCCAAGTGGATTGAGATTTGATACAAATTCTTGAGTATATATTGGCTATAACTTGGTGATTTAATTTACATTATAACTTATTTAGGTTAATTGTAACAGCCTCATTCGCCAGGTAATTTGAATAAAATTGAATACATTGTTTAATTTCTGTTTTGAAATTTAATGCTAAATTAAATATGTATTTTAATACCTATTACCTCCGTACCATAATTATCTTCATGTAAAAAAAAACATCCAGCTATTTGGTTGCAAATTACAGGCACCAGAGGGAAACAGACGCGTTTTGCCACATAGGTTTATGTGTGAATATAGAAAATTAGAAATTTAAAATAAAACGAAATTCTTTATAAATTACTATGTATATTGACATTAGTACCCTCTGTTTACACGATACAAAATTTAACAGGTCACAATTACCCGATATACATACATATATCGTTTTTCTATTACTTGACGTTGCGTGCTTTATACAGTTTCAACCAGACTGCCTCGAAATGTGACCACACTCTTAATTTTTATAGCAATCTCAACTCTCCAATGATGTCCTCCAGCAGAGATAAATCTCTCTCATGTCATCTAGTTGTTTATAATATTTTCCAGAATGATATTTAGTTAGCGAATTCATCAACCGTTTGCGGTGGGCTCGTACCCAGAGAGCATTCAACTCACAACAACTATTCATGTCTTTAACATTCAGCTTTATTAATCCGACAAATTGTTAGAACAATTAAGTTGTAATGTACAGCATAAACTCTCAGTTAACATTCAAATGTTAATTTAACCAAAGTGCACTGAATGTCGAAATCCACGTTCGACATATTGCATCCTGGTCAGCGTCTGATCCATAATGGGCGACTGCAATCAAATATCCTGGCAGTAGGTAAAATGCAAAAAGTCGGTGGGCTGGGTTTGGCTCCCGCCACCGTTCATAATGCCAGTGAATAGACACAATCGAAAAAGAAACCATAAACAACTCTATTTGTTGACGACCCTCACAAGCGTTATAAGGACCACAATTTACGGAACACTATTTATAAGTAGAGTAGAAAAGGCTGACATTACCGCTATCCAGGAAATGCGATGGACAGGACATGGCTACACAAGAAAAAGAAACTTCGACTTATACTTCAGTTGCCATGAGAAAAGACATGAATTTGGTTGCGGATTTATAGTTGGCACAAGACTGCGACATCTAGTCTCTAGGTTCAATCCTGTGCGTGAAAGTATACCCACAATCCGCAAAAAGCGAAACATTTTTATATTTCCCTAATTTGTGTGCATGCCCTGACAGAAGAGAAAGATGCTGATGCCAAAGACATATTCTATGAGCTCCTAGAGGAAACGTATGACCGCTGCCCTGGCCATGACATTAAGATTGTACTAGGATATTTTAATGCTAAAGTAGGCAGGGAGAATGTGTTTCATCCAACTATTGGCAATTTCAGTCTACATGCTGACATTTCCGACAACGGTATGAGACTGATTGACTTTGCCGCGTCAAAAAACATGGTCATTAGTGGTACAAGATTCCAGCATAAAGACATCCATAAGGCTACTTGGGTATCCCCTGATCAAAGAACGAAGAACCAAATTGATCACGTGGTAATTGATGGAAGGCACTCATCCAGTGTACAGTGTAATGGACGTACGAGTGATCAGAGGAGATAAAATCGATTCTGATCACTACCTTGTAGCAGCAAAAGTTCGCAAAAGATTAAGTAGAGCGAAAATCGTACGAAACCAGACGCAGAGGAAGCTGGCCATCGTAAAGCTGCAGTTACCAGAGGTAGCCACAGCCTACTCGAGGCAGCTCTCGCAACTTTTGGCACAGAACCCACCCCCTCCCGATGCCGATCTTGAAGCGCAGTGGATACCCATTTCCGACTCTATAAAAACTGCCGCAACAACCGTACTTGGTTTTGAAAAACCGCTTCGCAACAAACCATGGTACGATGAAGAGTGTCACACTGCAAATGACGAAAAGAACGCTGCACGTATGGTAATGCTTCAGTCAATTGCAACGTGAGCTGCGACAGAGCGGTATAGGGAAAAAAGAAAGGAGGTAAACCGTCTCTTTCGGCGTACGAAACGTTAGTGGAGAAAAAGCGAGAGTGAGAAAATTGAGACATTCAGAAAGAAGAACGAAGCCCGAAAATTCTACCAAAAAGTCAAAAACGGGACAAATGGACATGGTTCAGTACCCCCTTCTGTAAAGACAAGGACGAAAATCTCATCGTAGATGTGCAGAGTATGTTGGGAATATGGAGAGATCATTTCTCCGCGCTACTGGTATCTGAGATATCCAATGACGATGGCACAATCGATCACAATATGGACGACGACGTCGATTGCCCACCTCCTAACCAAGACGAGGTCAGAACAGCTATTGCCCGACTAAAGAACAACAAGGCCGCAAGAGCCGATGGATTACCGGCGGAGCTGTTTAAGGCTGGCGGCGATGAGCTGATAAAGTGCATGCATCAGCTCATTAGCAAAATTTGGTTAGATGAATGCATGCCCGGCGATTGGAGTCTCAGTGTACTATTTCCCATATTTAAAAAAGGTGACCCGAGTCTCTGAGCCAAGTACTGTGGAATAAGCCTTTTATCCCTAACATATAAGGTTCTATCAAGTAAAATGTGCGAAATACTAAAAACAATTATCGCCATACCAGTGTGGCTTTAGGCCTGGAAATCAACAACTGACCAGATGTTCACGCTACGCCAAATTCTAGAGAACACCCACGTAAAACAAATCGATACCTATCACCTATTTGTCGATTATAAAGCGGCCTTCGATAGCCCGATCTTGAGCTTGGTATTCCTGTAAAACTCAGACGCCTTTGCAGGATGACCTTGACGAACACCAATCCGCACTGAAAGTTGGTAAGGATTTTACCGAACCTTTCGAAACTAAGCGAGGCCTCAGGCAAGGTGGCATGCTACAGTGCGATCTCTTTAACATCTTAATGGAGATCATTATGAGAAAGGCTGCAGTCAACATGAATAAAACTATCAGCAGTAAAAGTCACATGCTGCTCGCGTATGCTGATGATATCGATATCATTGGATGCACAATTAGAGAAGTTACTGCGGTGTTTTCGAGAATTGAGAAAGAGTCAGCAAAAGTGGGGCTGAAACCAAATGAGGACAAAACAAAATTAATGGTTTCAATGAGCAGGGCCTCCACGCGATTAGACAAAAGCGTGAACGTTGATAACCGTTATAATTTCGAGGTGGCGGACGAATTTATATACGTCGGATCTGCCGTAAACAAAAACAATAACGTCAGCCTTGAGATCAGGCGCAGAATTATGCTGGCGAATAGATGTTATTTTGGACTAAGTAAGCACTTTAGAGATACAGCCCTCTCTCGACTAACAAAAGTCCAGCAGTACCAGAATCGCATACAACCTGTCTTGGTTTATGGCGCAGAATCCTGGGTCTTATCGCCAGCAGATGAAACATCTGTGAGAGTCTTCCAGAGAAAAATACTCCGGAAGATTTATGGCCGTAACGGCGAGTATCGGCAACGGCGAGTATCGGCAACGGCGAGTATCGGCGACGCATGAACCATGAGCTGTATGAGCTTTATCCCGACATTGACATAGTTAAGCGGATCAAAATAACGCGATTGCGCTGGCTATGCCATGTCAGTGGAATGGATGATGACGAACCAGCACGAAGGAGTTTCGAAACCGAACTCGAAGGAAGACGAAAAATAGGAAGATCAAGTCTCCGCTGGAGGGATCAAGTTGACAAATCCCTGCGTACATTTGGTATTACCAACTGGGGAGATAAAGCAAAAGATCGAACTGGTTGGCGAATATGTTATCTTCGTTTTGTAAGGTTCCTGAAACCCCGGGGTTGTTCGAGACCGGACAAGTAAGTAAGTAAGATACCTTTCCATGAGTTGTATGAGAATATTACTTACGTATATATGTATGTGAGTATGTTGTACGCCTAGCCAATATTTCATTGCTTTGTCCGCAATAAGTGCTAAGTGCACCGATAGAGATTGTAATAACAAGGAGTTTCCAATAGGATCGGGTACATTAAAATTTAATAAAACAAGCTTTGTGTGAGATGTCGGCGAATTTTTGGTTTTACTTCAAACGCCTATGAATGATATGACATGTATAATATAGCATGGTTCAAATGGCACCCACTGCTTTGCTGGGTGGCGCGTATCCTAGAGGTACATTTTTTATGACTCAGGCTCATAGATCAGGTTGAATTTCAGTGGCCTATACCTGTGACTTAAGAAAACGTCACATACAGTTTAATGGGGTCAAATCGCACGGTATCGCTGGTCAGTTTACGTCACCTCTGCGTAAGATAACTATACCCTCAAATCGCTTGTGTAAAATACCCATTGTGGCATCAGCTGTGTGGCACACAGCCTCAGTACATTTGTTATTTTAATCTATATTATTTGTACACAAGAAAATCTGCTGCTTTTTTTAATTACCAACAACATTTGAAGTTTGACAAAAAGTGTTGCCAACTCAATTTAAATTTTTATTCGAAAGTAATACCAACGCGTGGCTACACTTTTTGGTCGATCCGAAAGTTTAATATGGTACCAATTCAAACTCCAATCGAAAATATCTTTTGAAAAGTTGTAGCATTCAAAATGAGTTGTTCAATTGTTCAACTGTTCAACGACTTGGTACTTGGAGTAGAGTATAATGAAAGAATAAGGGATAAGTGATGTTTTTAATTATATATATGGACAACTTTCCCAACAACTATATTATAGACAAATGTAGCAATTTTTCCCGTCCCGGATTCGAACAGTGAGCTATCGAAGACTAGTGATAAACCATCACTTTTCTTCATACGAAGACCATAACATACAATAACTTATACGAGGGCGGATCAATAATTCCGTGACTTTTCGAACTTCCCTCGTAGTTATATGAAATGCAACAAAGCTCCCATTAAGTACAACCTGTTAATAGACTACTGTCAAATTTTGAGCAAGTTCCGTCATTTACTTTGAGTTTAACAGCTGTTCAAAACATACAACCTCGTGCATTTTTTTAGAAATGGAAAAGTGAATTTCGAGTGCTCATTAAACATTCTCTTTTGAGTCAATCAAACCAAGGAAAAGCTTGATAAATACTATGGGGACTCTGCACCATCGATTTCAATGGTAAAAATGGGGTTTACTGACTTTCGTTGTGGTCGCACAACTACAAATGACGCTGAACGTTCTGGACTGCCAATTGAGGTCGATACACCCGAAAATGTCGAAAAAAAATCCACGATATGGTGTTGACCGATCGAACAGTAAAAAATAAAGCTGTCTGCAAGATGGGTGCTGTGTTTCCTCTCAATTGACCATAAAAGCACGGGTGCACACGTGTGTAGTCTCAATGGAATTGGGCTACGAATTGGTACCGCCATATTCTCCGGATTTAGCCCCCAGTGACTATTTCCTATTTCCAAACCTAAAGAAATGGCTCGGTGGTAAGAGATTTAGCTCCAACGATGAAATTATTGATCAACAAATTCCTGTTTTATGGACCTCAAAAAATCCAAAAATTGGAGAAACCCTGGACTAAGTGTATTGAGTTACACTTAGTTTTTTTGCAAAAAAAACTGTGTTTCATTCAAAAAGTCACGGACTTATTGATCAGCCCTCGTATATAGAGCCACTTTTTCTCTCATTTAATTTTGTGTCAGTGTTGTGGTTGTAAACAAATGTTGCATGTTGCAATGAATAACTTCAATAATACCCGGTAGACTCATGGGGTATCCATGACACAGCAGATCGACTAAGTAGTAGGAAATTGATAGAAAACAGAGTGGATGGGCGAGAGAACGATAAGCAACCAGAAGCAAACCATGCAGCAAACTAAGTTAAAATAGTGTTTTATTGATACTAATGACAGCTAAATTATGTTTTACGTTGGTTGCATCGAACTTAACTGCGCATACCCTTTTACTTCTGTCAGTTTTATGCCCAACCAAAGAGTAAACTACAGCAGCAACTCGAACTCGATGAAATGGCATACTGTCTTCTTTGGTCTCTTATTCTACATCATTTCCCTAGTGGATTTTCGATCAGCTGTGCCATAGAAACCTCCTGGGTGTAAACAAAGGAAAGAAGGAGTTTAAAAACAATTGGCGTAAATCAAAATATCACAGATCACACAGCGCAACAATTTGAGGCGAATGGAAAAGAGCCAAGACTTTAGCGTACTTTAATGAAAGTCCTACCGGGGTAGAGTAAACCTCTAGTTGGGTTTTGCAAAGTAAGCGACCCAGCAAATTTATATAGTCTTTGAAGTTTTGATCAGTTGAAGTTTAAAACCAACAAATTTCTGTCATTATATCATCCAGTGATTGTTTTTCCCTAAATCTGTGATAAAATCCAATTTTTGTACAGGTATTAATTTTAATTTAGAGTTTTGAATTTAGAATTTAGATTTGGTGGAAGCATTCACATTGCTCGCCTGATTCAGTAGACAAATGTTTGCGGAAATGCTTTGTATGATGAATTTTCAGGGGCCCGTCTCTTTGGTTTTTGATGGATTACTTAATTTGCTGAGAGCCAATCATCTTCAACTAAAACTTCATCGAAATGTTTGTTCCTAATTAAGTTCTCGATATCCAGTCCACAAGTTTTCTTCTACTAATTTTTCTGGATATCCGGACCATTAAGCACACCTACGTGTTACTTACATACTTTGAGGCTACCTAGTCCAACCCAGAGGGTCAAGGGTCTTTAAAAGTGAGAAGAACATGTTTCTCCAACCGGCTCGAATTTCAGTTATTGTTCCCCAGTTGTTATGCCAAATTTTCGTAGGCAATCGTCCACCTGGTGTTTCAAGATGGCCATTGAATGCCTTGAATACCTTTCGCGCTGGTTCTTCATCATCCATTCTACTGACATGCCGTAGCCAGCGTAAAAGCTCTATTTTGATTCGCATAACTAAGTCGATCTCAGGATATAGAGTATACAGCTCGTGGTTCATCCTTCGAGGATATTCGCAGTTTTCTATTATAGGACCATATAAAGGGGTTTTCAACAGAGACGCTACAACAGTAAATCGATAGGGACAGCAAACGACGCCATATTTTTTTCCACTCTTTTGACATTTATCTTCAGTAAGGTTTGCCATTTCATCATGGAAAGATATACGAGCCAACAACGAGTCGAAATTATTAAAATTTACTACCGAAATTTGGAGTCAGTGGCCTCAACTTTAAGAGCGCTACGTCCAATTTATGGTCGTCATAATCGTCAAACCAGATCAACAATTGAGCGACTAGTGGAAAAATTTGAATCCACAGGCACAGTACAAAATGTTCCGGAGCCAGTGAGGCTTCACTTCAAGAAAGCCCAAATCTGGCATTTCTGGCTGAATGGCTTTGTCAATAAGCAAAATATGCGTTATTGGTCAGACAGCAATCCACACGTAATCCATGAGTCATCATTGCATCCCGAAAAAATTACTTCGTACTTCTTCCGTGATGATCAAGACTGGCACATTACTGTGAATGCGAATCGCTACCGTTCAATGATAACCGAATATTTTTGGCTCCAATTGGATAAAATGGACTTGGAGGACATGTGGTTCCAACAGGACGGCGCCACAAGCCACACAGCAAATGCCACAATCAATTTATTGGAAACCAAGTTTGGTGAACGTGTTATCTCACGAAATGGCCCAGTCGATTGGCCGCCTCGGTCGTGCGATTTGACGCCGTTAGATTATTTCCTGTGGGGCTACGTCAAGTCTATGGTCTATCCCAACAACCCAGCGACGATTGATGAACTTCGTACGAATATCGAACGTGATATTGCAGCAGTATCGGCCGATTTATGCTTGAAAACCGTCGAAAATTGGGTTCAGCGTCTGGACTTCTGCAAGCGTGCCCGTGGTGGCGTATTTCACAGGAATAAAGAATTTCATTGGTATCTAAAACCGGGTTTGTTTTACTTAAAAAAAAAAACAGTTATTTTGGAGAGCATTTTTTTCTCGAACATTCTCAGTGATGTTTCATCAGCATGAGATATGACCCAGCTTTCTGTACCATAAAGCAAGCGAGGTTTAATGAAAGTCTGATATAGTTCGACCTTCCTTTTTTGAGATAGGCTCTCATCTCTAACAAACTAGGTTAGCCCGAAATAACACCCGTTTGCAAGCACAATTCTCCGTTTCACAACCTCGAAATTATAACCACAACCTCGAAATTATAACGGTTATCAATGCTCACCATTTCATCCAATCGGGTGGATGTTCTGCTTTCTGATTCCTTGTAATTTCTAGAAAATTATCACCATACGCGATCAGCATGTGACTTTTGCTGTTGATAGCTTTATTCGTGTTGACTGCAACTTACTAAATGGTTCGGTGAGGTATTTACCAGTCTTTACCGAGGATCTTGTATTGGTCAGTGTAATTCTACAAAGGCGTGTCCGTTTAGCAGGCACATCACGCTCCGGCAAAGCTCGGTACAGTTTTTCCCATATCGGGCTATCGAAAGCAGCCTTATCAGTAATAATTTTGTTGGTTTTTCCCCCTACTAAAATTCAGGACGAAGTTGCGGCAACCAAATAATTCAGTGTTCTCAAAAAAAGGAAAAGGACACAAAAACACAATACTATTACTTATAATTCAATTCACATCGTATTGTGTTTTTGTGCACAAGCAAATACACGACTGCTTGGTCAGTAGTACTTCAAAGTACTAGGTTGTCGGAACTTCGCTGCAGTACATGTCTTGAAAAAAAGCAAATGTCTTGAATGTCTTGAAGACGTCATGTGCAGATGTATAATACGAGCTATTACCTTTAAATCGAAACAAACACACCACTGGTGAAATTTGTAATCGATTTTGTAATGTAATCGGATAAGTTTGAATTTGTAAATAAAAGATTTTGCTTTAGTGAATAATTTGTATTTGATTGCAGTGAATCATGCGTGAATGTGAGTAAGATCAACAAAACTTACTCATGTCACCGTGTGTGAGCCAAAAAAAAGATCTCTAGTAGATAAAAAAGAGGTTTCCTGTTACATCCCATGAAGGGATTAGGGAGAGCTTCTCACAACCAGTGAGCTGTGCGCGTTCCAGTTTTATACTCACTGATTGGGACCTACAGTTTTACACCGGTTCCGAACGGTATTTTGAGAAGCTTTTTATGGCTAAATACTCGATAGTGTCGCCGACACTAAGCGAGGTGACCGCCGTCGAAAGAAATTTTAGGTGGTCAGAGTAGGGATCGATCCCACGTCCTTATGCCCAAGAGCCGCGCACACTACCATTGCACCACCGACGGCCTCTAGTAGATTTCAAGCGAAATGTCCAGCTCAGATAAAAGAATTGACTAAACAATTTCATTTCTAAGTTGCACTATATTTTTAGTGCTTATAATTTATCAGATAAACATTTTGAAATGTCATGAAATATTGACCGAGTGGAAGCGGGTCGAAATTTGGCATTTTATGATGATATGCTTTATTTTGTTTATTAAACAAAATGCAATGATGCGATTAAACAATAATTTTAAAAATTTATTACATGAATTTTATTGAGTTTTGTAAGATTTCAAATATTTAAAGCCGATGATGGAATCAATCCAATGTATGACATAACTGTCACCTACTTCTACTTCACCGGGTTCACTCCTAAATATTTTGTGCCTTGATTTTCTGAAAAAGGAAGAAAGTTTGATCTCTCATATAGACTTTTATTACAAAATACCACAAGAGCAAAAAACAAAAAAATTAAATCCTCAACAAAGAATAAACCAAAACAACAAAATTGTAATTCACAGGTATGAACGTGATAACAATTTGTGTAGCAAATAACGCAGAGCCACGTCTGAAAAAATAGTATGGAATGCCCCTGTTTGTGCTAGAGTTGGTAAACAAGTTAAGTGCGAATATTTTGTATAAAGTTCACCTAAATAAATTAGGGTCATTGGATTTTGTTTGCTTTTTTTACTCCAATAAAAAGGAAGTTCTGATCTATTTAGCTTAACCAAGTTTAAATAAATATAATTCAAACCCGGTAAAAACTAAAAAAAACACAAACATGAATTTAGATAGTGCGTCAGTTAATAGCAAATATGTATGTTGATACCCAAATATAATTTAGAAATGTACTTTTCTGTTATACAGCAGGGTCTTGCTAAAACGACAACTTGTTTGTAGATTCCCATTTCTTCTATTAAATTGAACTGAAACGGCGTTCACCTAGGACAGGTTAGGATGCAATTAATATTAGGTCCGTCTGTTTACTCGATAATTTGTAAAAATTTGTACAAATTATTACTGGAAGTTGTCCGTTTACTTCAAAAGCCAGTAATAGAGAGTCAGAGAGAGATTTTTTTTGACAGTTCAATGATAGAGAACTTACAAGTTTTTACTGGAGATTTTTTCCCCAGTAAGTTCCCTTTTCCACGTGCAAACACTTGTTTGCAAACTTTTTTGTTTTTTCTTTTGGAGTTTGCGATCGCTTTTCCACACGCAAACTTTTGTTTGCAATCTCTTGCGAATAAAAATACAAAATAAAGAAAGAAACGTCAAAAAAATTGTTTACATTTCAAAGTCTATGTAAGCAGTGTGAAAATAATTTAATAAAAGCGGTGTACAAATGGATAAGGAGTGCAAAAATAATTTAATAAAAGACGTTTTAGATTGTTACAAGCCATTTTTAATTAATCAAATACTTTACTTTATTAAAACAAATCACAAATCAAATTATTTGTCAGAGAACTCGACATAAACAACGAATGCGTTAAAAACGAAATGTGAAAAACATTTGTTTCAACGAAGAGAGCAAAGCAGAGTTTGCGTGAACGGCAAAAACGTACCGAAACTTTTTTGTTTCTCTTCCTCTTACCCCTCTCACCTAGAAACTAAAGAGTTTGCAAACGAAAGTTTGCACGTGGAAAAGGAGACTAAGAAAACATATGTTTTATGGAAGCAGCTGTTTTATGAAAACAGATGTTTTATGCCAATAAACAAATTAAAGGAAAATAAAATTGAAATTTAACAATGGAAGTTGTAAGTATTAGGTCTGAGAAGCGTTTTTTGTGCATTTTAATATGAATAAAAGTCAATAAATACAATGTACAATATAATTTATTTCAGAATGGTAATAAAAAACAGTGCGCTTTTACCTACTATTGAACGCAATTCCTTCACTTTGGCTATCAACATTTTAGTTGAGGAATCCAGCCAAGGCGTTTTTTTGCCTTCCACTTCCGTTGTTGGACTTAATTGTGCATCTGCATTTATGACATCAATTGTATACAGGCTGTCCATGTCCAAAGGCGATTCATCTTCGTTCGTCAAAAATATTATTTCGTCGAAGGTTTCTGTTCCCGAAACTTCCTCTGCTACAGTTTCCCAGTACTTTTTATCTATTAAATTAAAACGGTTTACATTTTATATATATTTCTAAGTTTCATTACTTACCACCCGAAACCCCTTGAAATGTTCCTGGTGAATATTTTACATTTAGCTTTTTTTGGTTGCTCATTTTTTAATTGCTTATTTAAAGAAAATAACAACGATAATGTTTTGTATCTTTGGGATCAAACACTTTGTGAATCTTTAATGATTTACATCAGCTGTTTTTCCAAGTGTTTACTGGATGTTGTCTATTTACTTTTTGGGATATTTCCAACTTTAAAGTATCATCTATCTAATTCTGTCAAAACTAGTTACTGAGTAATTCTTACTGGGAAAGTAAACAGGCAGACCTATAGTTAATTAATACAAATAACTATCTGGGATGAAAAAAAATGCCCATAACTTTTCATTATAGGATATGATAGAGCTTCTTACAAATTATAAGCAGTGCGATTTCCTATTTTTTTTGACTCACTGTTCGGGATCTACAATTTTACACCTATTTTGAAAATTATTAAAGAGTTAATAAATTTTCGTCATCAATATACATACATATATTTGATATGACCTGAACCCGCGTTCTTATGTACAATTGTCGCGCAAACTAACCTCTTTACCACAAACGGCTTGGTTTTCAGTGGATACTGAACTATTAGATTATTTAATCGTAATTAAAAGTTAATTAGAGGTTAACTTTGCATTTTGTGTTTATGTGGTGAGTTAATGTATTAGAAGTTAGCAGTACTACTAAGTTCTAAGTAGTCGAACAAATGATGTAAGAAAAATTTCGATTTTTAGTTTCCTCAAAACTTTATAAAAAACACCAAGCCCAGCGACGAATTGGAAATATAAAAGCTATATTGATAATAGCAGCATGCCTTGTTGTAGTTGTAGGCAGCAATAACTGGCTCTTTGTTTTGGTTCTATTCGCTTCAGTTGTCAAACTTTACACGAATGCATACCAACAACACAAGAATGCAAAAGAGTACAAAAACAAAATACATGTGGGTTTGACAGCTGAAGCGAAATATCACATGAAAAAAATTAAATCAGCTGTTCAAACGTCTTTACCATATATGTATATATGTATATTTAGAAATTTCCAGAACAAATCCAAAAAGAAGGTCAACTGTAAACCGCATAAGAAAAATTTTAAAATTGAAAGTTCGTCAACTCTTATTAGCTCTGTTTCTTTACTTTTTGTGTAAAGTGCGTGTAAATGAGAGTAAAAGCAAAATTCACTGTCAAATACTCAAAATTACACAAAAGTAAAGAAACGCAAAAAACCACTTTTCTTACACGCAAACAAATGTCAAAACACAAAACATATGCTTGATAACAAATCTTGCATATCATGTTAATTTTCACTGTTCATTTGCACACTTAACATCGTCTTTAAATAAGCACACTCAAAGCAATCACTTTTCAAGTTAATAAAATTGTAAATTCAATAATTTTTTTCACTTGTGTTATTTTTTTCAGAAATAATACATATGTTCTTATTTTGACGTTTCAAACAGCTGATTGTTTATCACTTTACACAAACTTACCCGAAGAAAAAGTCTGTGTAAATTTGGGTAAAAGAGAAACGCATTTTGACGTTAAGAGAAAAAAAAATCTCTCTCATTTACACAATTTTGGAGTAAAGAAACGCTTTTGTGTAACTTTGTGTAAATTTGTGTAAAATTGTGCAAGTAAAGAAACAGAGCTATTGCATCGAGCACAACTATGCACATTTCTAATGAGCAACAACAAAAGTTTCTTTATGTACAACCAAGGGGTTGCACAGCTCATGGTAGAATGAGAAGGTAAACTCGGTAGACAGCTGTTTTCAATTTTTTCTCGTTGTTTAGTTGGCCACTTCTGTCAGATTTAAAGGTTTTGTTTCTGTTTAAATTTATTTGTTGGTATACGTATGTGTTGACTTTGACACGTGGAGAGCCTAAAGAAAAACAAAATGCCTGTTGTTGTTGCTCACAATTGTTGTTGTATCTACTGCGACTACTTGGTATTTTTACTATGGCACAGCTGATCGAAAAGCTACTAGGGAAATTATGTATAATGAGATACCAAAGAAGACATACAGATTACAGACCATGCAGCAAACTCAAGTCGACGTCTGCAGCGCTGTCTACTTCTAACCCACTCCTGTTTGCAACGACAACTTTTTTACCTTCCTTCTGGCGTTTGTTGTACCATAGAGCAATACTAAAGAGCCTCCATTACTCTCTTCGATGCCCCTTCATGACGACGATGTCGAATTGTCAACTGTCGAATATACGAACCTAAGCCAGTTGAGCAAGGTTCGTATAAGGCGATTACGAAGATTCTGTGGAGTTGTCATAACCTTTACCATCACCTTCAGAAAATGAAGGCGGAGAAGTATCCAAATTCTTTTGATACTGAAAATATTGATATTGGTGCAGATGTCCGGCGTTCTGAACGTATTGCCAACAGAATTCAGCGCAGGTTAAAGTTTTGTGCTATGGAATATGTTTCAGATGATCCAGAAACAGTGAAGAAGACCATGAAATCTGATTATTCAGACGAGTGGAAAGCAGCCATGCATGAAGAAATTGAGTTACTAAGGGCCAACAAAACCTGGGTGCTAGCAAATTTACCATCTGGGGAAATGCAGTGAAGTCAAATGGGTGTTCAAGACTAAGCGCAGTGGAAAAGTTATACGATGGAGAGCTCGCGTGGTAGCAAAATACTTTTCACAACGAGAAGGAGTTGATTAAGACGAAACATTCGCCCCCGTTGTCAGCTATGATCTCTTGTGAAATTTAGTAGCATTGGCTGTAAAATATGACATGCATACACACCAAATGGACGCAGTTAATATGTGTAAGACGTCTGACCTCATGAGGTTGTCAATAAAAGTAAAGTAAGTTTATGGCAAGCAGAAACACTCGTACAGTGTGGCAACTCATATGACAACGATTTGCGAACAAATTTCCTAACTTTACACACATTTCGAACAGATTTGATAGTTTGTAGAGAGAAAGCGTCGCACAGTGCTTTGGCTCATAGACATACATACATACATTAAAAAAAAATTGTCTCAAAATTGGTTTATTAAATTCGGTGTATCAAAATACCTGGTCCGATTCTGCTCGAACTATATACAATAAGGGTAATAGTCAGAAAATTACATTTTGCAAAATTTTTGTAAAAATTATTCAATCCAATATGGTGTTACAGTGTGATATAGTTTCAGAGCGACCCTACCCTTTGTATGGGAGGTACCGGAAAGGGTGGCACTGTTGGGTCCAAACTTTGAGATTTTTTTAATTTTGGCTTGGTATCAACCTTCACTAATTTTCATGTTGCTACAATTTTTGAATTGTACCTACATATATTTTATACTTTATAATGAAGTTGCTTTTGTTACATTTCGTTTTGTTTTAATAAATGTGCCTAGTACAATGTTAGAACTAGAGATGGGCACGAGTCACGTGAATGGCGTGATTCACGTGAATCACGCGTGAACGTGAGCGGGCCAAATTTTGCTCACGTGAGCGTGCGTGAACGTGAGTAGTGAACAAATCTTCGTGCGTGAGCGTGCGTGAGGGAGTGTGCGTGAGCACTAATTTAGCGTGAGTCACGCATATTTCAGAATGGTTGATATCATTTAAATTCGATTTTCTTACTACTTTGTTACACAAAGTATTTTTGGAAGGCTTTTTTTTTTTTTTGATGTGTTAACATCTATACGCGCGCCTCTAGGGCAGTAAACTATAAATTTAATACATACGCAAGTGTTAGGTTTGTAAGAGTAAATCATCGTTTGTTTGTTCGTTGCTTGGCAGTCGGTATTGAAAGTGATTATTGGGCGATTATCATATAATTTTCCCACGCGATTTTCTCCGGAAATTCATAGCCGATAGCCGAATTTTTGGATTAAAAAGCTAGTGCCGGTTTCGACGAAGAGTTTAGGCCAAAAATTAAGGCGATCCGATATCGGCGAGCCGAGATTTAAGTGTGTTAATTTGGAGTAATATTAAAAAAGTGTTTTATGTTGATCTTCGGTTTTGCCTTATCATCGTTTGTTTGTTCGTTGCTTGGCAGTCGGTATTGAAAGTGATTATTGGGCGATTTTCATATAATTTTCCCACGCGATTTTCTCCGGAAATTCATAGCCGATTTTATTAATTTTTGGATGAAAAAGCTAGTGCGGGTTTCGACGAAGAGTTTAGGCCAAAAATTAAGGCGATCCGATATCGGCGAGCCGAGATTGAAGTGTTTTAATTTGGAGTATTAATTTGGAGTAATATTAAAAAAGTATTTTATGTTGATCTTCGGTTATATCGTACGAATATAACAATGTATGTATGTATGTACAAGTGTCTGTTACTTTGCATTCTTTGACTTTTGTGGGAATAAAACAAAAAGTATTGAGCAAGAAAATAATGACACATGTGCTTGCACTGGGTCTTTAAATAATTTTAAGTATTAATATTATTTAACTGTAACGTCATCATATGATTGAACGCTGTTTTTTATTTTCCAATGTAACATTTACGAATGTGTTCATAGAAATCGAACAGGTACCGTGTAGTAAAAAGGTGTTAACACATCGCCCGTGAGTTCGAAAACTCATTGGATTTTTTTTTTAATCGAGCGAACCCATCGCCGCCACTCTTACCCGCCCCTACCGACCGAAAGGGCCACGTCCCCATAACGTGAGGACAGCGTACACATTATAGACCGGTCTATAACGGGAGAGCAAGGATCATAAGTTCACACGTTACAACCAACTACAGAAATTCTTCACCAGTTGGTATTACACTAACATAAATAAGTATAAAAGCACATCACGAGATATTAACATAACAACATAACAGACTTCATAATATATAATAATTACGAGCAAAACGAAAACCAAATTATAAATCAGACCAGATAGTAAGGATAAAGTAAATTAAATTTACATATGTACGTTAACGAATATACAGCACTAATGCAATCGGTTCAAATGACAAATTATGCTAGACTTTGTCGTTTCCCAACTACCTGTGAAATCAATAAACTGATATAGCTGATTAAAGTCACGACACATTCTCCTAACTGGATCAAAGGACGCATAATTCGAACGCTGAAACTCGATGTGAATGAGTTTATAGTACCTCGTGGGTCTCAATGGGACATTTATGAAAATCTTAGATAACAGAAATTCAGAACATATACATCCATCAATTATCTTCAAAACTGTAATAGAGTTTATCATGGTACGTCTACTACTAAGAGTCGGCAATCTGATCAATGCTAGTCTACTGCTATACGAAGGAAGATTATGGTTCGGGTTCCATTGAAGATTTCTCAGACAAAAAATGAGAAACTGTTTCTGGACCGATTCAATCATATTAACATACAAATTGTAGTGGGGGTCCCAAACAACTGATCCATATTCGAGAATAGGGCGGACTAGTGAAGTAAAAAGATTTTTCGTAACGTAGGGATCTGAAAATTCCTTTGCCCAACGTTTAATAAAGTTCAGAACGCCATAAGCCTTGTTCACCATCGTAATTATGTGGGAGTTGAAATTTAATTTTCTGTCCAAGAGAACACCAAGATCAACAAATGAATCCACCGATTCAAGAACATTGCCACCTAAAATGTATTTTGCCGAAAATAATGATGACCAAGAGAACAGCATATGCTTACATTTCGTAAAATTAAGCTCCATCAAATTGGTCTCGCACCACGTCTGGAAAGTAGACAAATCCCTCTGAAGTAAAGAATATTGACAAGGATCCTTGTAAGAAAAATAGATCTTCACGTCATCAGCGTACATTAACAATTTAGAGTGCATTATGGAGGCGGGTAAGTCGTTAATGAAAAACAAAAATAGAACCGGCCCAAGATGACTGCCCTGAGGCACCCCAGATGACACAAAAATAGATCTTGAGAATGATCGACCAAATGATACCATCTGTTCTCTGTTCATTAAATAAGAACTAATCCAATTCAGCATGTTACAATTAAAACCCATTGCCCCTAGTTTATATAATAACAAATTGTGGTTAACTTTATCAAAAGCCTTACTAAAATCGGTAAAAATCACATCAGTTTGATCTCCATTAATAAAGCCGTCAATAATGGAAGAGGAAAACTGAAGCAAATTAGTCACGGTGGAACGACCCTTCCGAAAGCCATGTTGACATGGATCTAAAATAGAGGAAACCTGATGAGAAATTACCTCTGTGACTAACTTCTCAAAAAGTTTAGGAATTTTGCAATTCCCCTATAATTTGCAACATTTACTAAACTACCAGATTTGTGGAGAGGGATTATATAAGAGCTCTTCCACTGTGCAGGAAAATGACCGAACTTCAACGAAGCGTTAAATAAGAGAGTCAACGGTAAGCTGAGAGAATTCGAGCAGTATTTCAACATAGAGTCCGGGATACCATCAGGACCAGCTTTATTCGAGGCTTTCAAGCTGATTAAGTTATCTAGCAACCACGAAGAATTTACGACAGGTGCATTCAACGGAATGGTAGAGCGGACAGTGTACGGGTATGATTTGGAAACATCATAGGCTCGGGTGGAATAAATAGATGCGAAAAAATCGGCGAAACAATTAGCAATAGACTCTTCATCTGAATATTCAATACCGTTCATTTTGATCCTACATGGTGTGGAAGACGAATTACGCTTCAAGTTAACAAATCTAAAGAATGATTTGGGGTTCCGTTTAAAATTAGCCTTCAACCTATCCAAATATAATCTGTAACTCTCACGAGATTTAGAGTTGTATCTACTCCTAGCAACAATATACCTAGCATAGTCTGCTAGCAGTCCAGATTTTTTATACTTTTTCGAACATCTATTCCTATGTGTCCCTATTTCTCAAGTAATATTAAACATATATTAGGCTATAATAAAAAATTGCGGTATTACGTTGTTATATACTTCAAATAAAATTTGCACAGAATTAAAAACAAAAAAAATTTTTTCCATGCAGTGCTCGGAGTCGGGGATATGTGTCTGGAGTCAGAATTTGTGTCGTAAAAATTTGACGGCTCTGACTCCAAGTTTAATTTTTTTTCGGGCAGAAACTATTTATTCTATTTACTTACTTTCAAATAACACACAAACTTATTTAGGTTTAATATTTCATCTTTGGTGTTGGTACCCTTTCTAACACATTCCTTTTTTTCAGGTTTAAAACAATTTTAACTTTAAGAGATTGTCGTTACCGACCGATTTGAAATACTTTAACAATTTGTTTTGATGTTTAGTCAATGTAGCACATATTGACTCAAAATTACCAAGTTATTGCCAGAAGACTAAACAATGTCAGTGCAAAAATTGACATGCTAAACTTTTGATTTCAACTATCATTGTAACGTTCAGATTCAGAGTGTTTTTTATTTGTGCTCCTTATTAGAATCTCAAAAACAAAAAATCTGGTTACAAGTTTCACACTCTGTAGCAAACTGTGCGTTGAAACAGGGTGCATTTAGATACAATATTCTGAAGGCCTGACTTCTTCCCTATAAATACCTAGTACATTCTAAAATAATCTGACCAATAATTTAGAATTTCTGACATTATTACCACTTTATTTTGCAATTGGTTCCATTGTCCGTCTGGAAGAATAGTAATGGAAATAAGAAGCAAACTTATTTAAGATAAAGGTGATAAAATTTTGTTCCTGTTCATTTGCTAAATTTATTAAAAACGACACTTAATTTAACTAAGGCATTTACATTTAATTGTAGTAGTGTCTAATTCCTGCATATGGTCCCAATAACGTATTTAAGAACTTACTTTTTACTTACTTACTTTTCTAGTCAAAACCCTGTTTTTTTTGTGAGTAATTTTTGCGTGATTATCATGAATCACGCGTGATTCATGCGTGAATGTGAATAGGATCAAATTCTGCTCACGTGAGCGTGCGTGAGTACCGACAAAATCTTCGTGCGTGAGTGGGTATGTTCCTTTCGTGAGCGCGAGTCAAAACTTACTCACGTGCCCATCTCTAGTTTGAACACTGTTCTTTTTTTATTTAATTTATTTTTTTTTCGAATAATTTGATTGCGTTTTGTTCGGTTAATTGTCAGATTGAAACTTACGATTAACGATTAATCAAACAACCCGATAAAATGGGTACCCTAATATTAATACAGATTAAACAGCACGCCCCACCTGATTATTCAATCTCGAATCATCCGTATAGTAACCTCTACAGCAGATACGCCATTGTTCCAGAAATTCTTTCCCGGTATGAGAGTGTGATACTTCCGATTGATATGTGGTATTCTGCAATCACTTTCAAACATCATTCAAGATAGCAACATGTATATAAAGGGTCTCCGAAAATTCACGAACGATTTGAATTTCATGGCATGTATGCGATAAAGTATTGTTTTCGAAGAAACAAAGACAAGGTGACAGCTGGCAGTTCCTTATACATATAAAAAATCCAATGAGTGTACGAACTCACGGGCTATGTGTTAACACCTTTTTGCTACACGGTACCTGTTCGATTTCTATGAACACATTGGTAAATGTTACATTGGAAAATAAAAAACAGCGTTCAATCATCTGATGACGTTACAGTTAAATAATATTAATACTTAAAATTATTTAAAGACCCCAGTGCAAGCACTTGTGTCATTATTTTCTTGCTCAATACTTTTTGTTTTATTCCCACAAAAGTCAAAGAATGCAACGCAACAGACACTTGTATATACATGCAAACATTGTTATATTCGTACATACGCTACACAAGTTCATAAAATTGTCGTTGCTCTCTTGCTATCTCATTTTTATATACGTATAATACGTCATTACTCTCTTTGCTCTGAGAGTGCTCCGCACCGACATTTTATTGGATTTACCTACCACTATAATAAAAAAAACAACAATACCAACAACAACAACTACTACTACTACTACTGATATGTTGTTGATTTATTTGTGCTTGCGCTTGCTGTGTCGTGGAGTGTTAGTGTGGGTGGTGGGTGTAGGGGGGGTACCTAAAATAAAAACAATCAAACACACAACATCACACATACTTTGTCCGAAACAAAAAAACAACAATACCAACAACAACAACTACTACTACTACTACTGATATGTTGGTGATTTATTTGTGCTTGCGCTTGCTGTGTCGTGGAGTGTTAGTGTGGGTGGTGGGTGTAGGGGGGGTACCTAAAATAAAAACAATCAAACACACAACATCACACATACTTTGTCCGAAGTAGCTGACGTATACGTGTGTCACACAACCACATGTTTGCCATATCAACAGCAACGAAACAGCCAAACACACAACATCACACATACTTTGTACGAAGTAGCTGACGTATTAGTATGTCACCATAACGTCGACTGCGCAAGCCCATGCGCTTGCAAATGAAATTTTCCGTTCAACACAGACACATGTACATACATACATTATTATGTTAATCCATACGCTATAGACACAATTTCGTTTGCCTCACCCCTGCCACACCACTCTTTCATTGCGCTCACTAATTTTTGTGTACGTGTGTCACATAACCACATGTTTGCCATGTCAACAGCATCGAAACAGCCAAACACACAACATAACACATACTTTGTACGAAGTAGCTGACGTATTAGTATGTCACCATAACGTCGTCTGCGATGGTTTTAGCAGCAGCATAAAATCTGGTTTTAGCAGATTTTGACTTTTATAGATTTAGTCCCTATACGCCGCTATAGATGTTAACACATCAAAAAATATAACTTTAATTTAAAGTCCAAAGTATTTTCCTTGTTGACAAATATTTTTAAAATAATGAAGGGTTTTCGAAGGAAATCATCTTCAGCCATGAAATTCATTTTCATCTTTTGTAGTTCAAAAAATACATGAGTGATTGTAAAATTTCATATTCATTAACAACGTACCACTGTTTAGCATAGATTTTGGCTGAGGCCATCATTGAAACCATTTTTCTTCGAAAATGCCTGCTGGTCGGGAAATAATTGTTACGCCCAATTTATACGATGATTTTTACGACGTTGCTTCTGCTTGCTTCTGCAACGTCTTTTTTTACATATAGGCGAACGGTGTAGAGAAGGGCATTATGGAAAATACAGAAATCGTGTCTTTTTGTTTACCGCTCTTGCTTCTCTACACCCTTCGACTATATGTTAAAAAAAGACGTCGCAAAAGCAACGTCGTAAAAATCATCGTATAAATTGGGTGTTAATCATGAACTGTCGCAACGTCATAATCTACGTTTGTTGTTCCTAAATTGAATGGTATGGATGTGGACGACATGTGGTTTCATCCAGACCGTGCCACGTATCATATTACATTCCGTCAGTTACATTACATTCCATCTTGGGAGCATTTTGCGACAGCCTTTACAAACAACAAATCAAGGGAAAAGACACGACACGCTGCCATGAACTTCATACATATATCAACATAGCTTAACGGATATTTAGAATGCTCTCAATACAGCCTTACCAGAGTCGGTGATAGAGGATTATTGATTTCATGTATAGGTTTCACAACAAACTAAACTAAATGGACCAAAGAGGAAGAACTTCACCAGGAACCACAGTTGTAAAAAAATTGCCTAAAAATATATTTAGTTAGGTGTTATTCTAGACAGAAGCCTTAGTTAAAATCTAAACCTATGGATAGGGTCATTGAAACCACACGAGTTTTGATCGGCAGGTAATTGGTTGCATTCCATGGCCACGGAATGACTGTAAAGAACTGCGACAATCGACGTTACCCCAGTTTTGGTTTGTAACTAATTTCACCACTTTATAAGTTTTATACCTAACTACACTAATGACTAGATGGGAAGTTGGTTTTGGGGTATATTGCTTCTTTTCCAGGCAAAAATCGTTGCATCCATTATGGAACGAAACGCCATAACCATCTACCTTGCGTCAGTATGTTATAAAACGAGATGCCTAAACAGTAGAGTAACCATTCAATTAATCATTATTCGGTTGATCGATTAATCGTGTTATAAAATTAACCGAACATTTTAATAATTAATTTTTCGATTAACGATTAACTCGAACAAATTTGTGCGATTAATCGATTAATAAAATATAAGTACGTGTTTATGGCAAACACTCCTTCAATGTGGCAACTTATATGACAACGATTTGCGAACAAATTTCATATCTTTACACACAATTCGAACAGATTTGGTAGTATGTTGAGAGAAAGCATCGCATAGAGCTTTGGCTCATATACAGTAATAAAAAAATTGTCTCAAAATCGGTTCATGAAATTTAAGAAAAACTGGTCACTTTTTATGGGGGTACCGAAAAGCGTGGTCCGATTATGTTCAAACTATATACAACAATAAGGATAATAGTCAAAAAATTACGTTTCCAAAATTTGTACAAAATTAATCAATCCAATAAGGTGTTACATTGTGATACAGTTTCAGAGCGACCTACCTTTGTATGGGAGGTACCCGAAGGCGTGACACTTTTGGGTCAAAACGTTGAGATTTTCTTTATTTGTTGTTTTCTTTTTTTTGTGTTTATTTTATTCGAATAATCGATTAACCGAATATTTGATTGCGTTTTGTTCGTTTAATCGTCAGATTGAAATTTACGATTAACCGATTAATCAAAAAACCCGATTAAATGGGTGCCCTACTAAACAGTTTGATTTATCTTATATAGGTTACAGGGAAGCAAGAACATGCCAGAGAGTGATAGAGTGTACACTCAGAAAAAACGATTTCCTAAATTAGAGTTCAAAAATGTACACAATTGTAGTCCATTTGTATTTAAAATTATGTGTTTTAACTAATTTTGGGGAAATTTTACTGAACTAGAGTACATTTAAAAAGAGATGGACTTAAAATAATGTACCAAATTTCCTTAATTTGAGGAAATTATACTTAATTCAGCCAACGGCATGTTAAAATGTAGTTCCAAAGGTCCTAAAAAATAATTGAAAAAAGGGATTTTAAATGAGCTAATAAATAATTTTTCAAGCTCGAGGTCTTGAAAAATCATTTATTAGATCATAATAAGAAAGGTCGAAGAAACATAGTGCAACATTACACTATGGCCTTCACGAGCGTGTTCGTCGCGTGCCTAACGAGTTTGTTGGGAGAAGAGGTGTGGTGTTGTTGGCTGGGTAGACTTTCACGCACGATACGAAAATTTGTGGGCAGTTTTGACGCTTCTCTCTCTTCACTTTCGTATTTTTGCCATTTGGTTTCATATTAATTCTCATGTCGAAGTGAAAAGGTGTAATCGATCGGTACAAATATTTCACTTATAAGAAATTAACTGAGAATACACCACTTTTACAACTGCTACGAATGTAAGACAACGAATTCAACACAGAGAGTTTCCTTTTTTGATAAATATAATTACAATAGATCAGTTTTACAAGTTTTTATGAATGTAAGAATGAGGGAGATCAGGCGATTAAACGCCAAAAAACTGGTTGCAAGCTAAAACGCATAATGTAATGTAATCGTGATTTACGTTGGCTTTTTAAAAGAGAATAGCGTGATAATTGCAGCCCGATAAGCATAATCTAAATGGGGAGGAATTATTAACAAGATTTAAAATTAGACTACAAATTATTCGAAATATTAAAATTGAGTTCATATTTGTACAGGTGTAATACTTTTAAGGTAACTGTCGTTAATATTATGGTGTTTGAGCGTTGAAAATATGCATTTAATTTAAAAACTTTTTTTTCTACTGGAACAACACAAAATTGTATATGGAGCATTCCATGAAAATGTATTTCAAAAATATTGATTTTTTTATACAATTTTTTGGTTGGAGTAGAAAAAAATAAAATTTTTATTTTATACGTCTTTACGCAATTTTTCAAAAAAAAATTAGGTCTGCATCACCATGGGGAACTACCAACGCGATACCTGGAATTTGAAACTTTCATTTTATTTACACTAATGAGAAAGTTGTGGAGTGCAGACATCTTAGCTAATTACTATGTAAAACTGTGTGTAACTATGGTGTGCGCGGGTCTTGTATATGAGAATGTGGGTTCGATCCCTGCTCAGACCACCTTACATTTCTTTCGACGACGGTTACCTCGCTTAGTGATGGCGACACTACTGGACCCCAATCAGTGAGTGTAAAAACAAGAAAGCGCACATCTCACTGATAGTGAGAAGCTCTTCTCAATCCCTTCATGTGATGTTATGGGACAGCATTCTTTTTAACTAATGATTATTATTTACTTTATAGATTTAAGTTCAACTATGCTCTGTACGTGACGCGATTTGTCTATACGTGACTAAATATAAAAACCTATTTTTAATTATAAATATGTGTTTTAATGCAAATATTGTTTCCTCAGCATGAAGCCTCGTTTCTATTTATAATATGGTTCTAAGACGCATTTTCTCCATGTGTAACAGTTTCGCTGCAATTTGGATTGAACTCCAACAATATCGAATCTTGGTTAACTGGAGCTGTCTTGAATGTGACGGTTTTTGTTTACTATTTTTCTTTCGTATTTCATGAATTATGTAAAAAGTTTCAATGTAGGATTAAAGATGTAAGATGTAATCTGTTAATTACTAGAAAGCACATTAGGTATTTGATAAATCAGTGAAGAACTAGGTATAATAAATATAAACACTAAAACTAGTTGAATTTGTCTGTACGTGACAGTTGAATTCTCCATATTCAGTGTTGAGTATTTTGTACATAACCTTTCCAATACGCATTTAGTTCATGGTGGCTATCATACAAGTAGTCGACGTATTAAATCCACGTACTTAAATTAAGTAACACATGAACTTGATTTGAGAAAATAATTGACTAGTTTGTAAGACTTAATACCGGGTTTTGAGAGAAAATATTCCTCTTTCCGAGGACTAAGATCGAGTTTCTCAACCGTCATTTAAAAGCTCAAACAAACTTTTCATATTAAACATCGGGCATTTAAAGTACATTTAAATAGAGAATTTTCAACTGTGAAAGTGGTCATAAATGTACTAAATTTAATGAAATTTGAAAGAAGGTAATTTCAGGTTTTTTGTTCAAAATAATTTTCAATTATATTTTCCAAATAATTAATTTTAAACTACTATGTAGGAGCCATTTTTTCAATGACCTTCTGCTATCGTTCAGGCAACTTATTGATACCATATTCATAGAAAGACTGATCCGTTCCACAAATATACTCGAACAACTCGGTTTGTAGGTCCTCTTCTGTATTGAAGGATTTTTCCATTCAAAAAGGTTTGCAGACTCCAGAATAAATGAAAATCCTTACGTACCAGATCAGGACTATATGGTGTACGTGGCACCACTTCCCATCCAAGGCCTAGTAGCGTTATCGTGACGGAAATCCACGCCTTTGAGATTTACAAATCCACGTCGTTTTTCTTTCAGTGCCCCTTCAACGTTCGTCAATTGCTGACAATAGACGTCAGATTTATGGTTAGCAAGCAGTTCCAAATAAATTACTCCCTTAAAACCCCACAAAATGGTCAACACAACATTTGTTTGGCGCAGTTCAGCCTTTGATGCGCTTGGACCAGGATTTCTTTTGGTTGGCATTGTTGTAAAGTATCTATTTTTCATCTAAAGTGACAATGCGTTTCAAAAATCGATAATTTTGGTTGCGTTTGAGCAATAAATCTCAACTGCTTATCCGCCTTGTTAAGTGGATTTCCTTAAGATCGTGCGAAACCCCAATATCAAGTTTTTTGACAATTCCAAGCCGATTGGAATAAACATGGTAATAATATCACAACTTTTAAAGTATTGTTGCGATCAGAAGAGGAGTCAGGCTTTCAGAATATTGCATTCAGTGCCACCCTGTGTCCACTCAGTTGGTGCTACTGGGAGTGAAAGTTGACCACTTTGGTGCTGTTTCAGTTTTTTGTTAATAACTCGGCCATCTGCTTGAAAATAATATTTCTAAAAGCACCACTAAATTGGAAACACTTTAATAAAGTATAAAATTTGTTAAATTACCTCAAGGCCTTTGCAAATGCCAACTCCTCAAAGTTGGAATTCTTTTCAACCTGAAATAAACAATATAAAAAATACAATATGACACAATATATTTTAATATAAAAACTATATTTTCCCGAAAAGGTAACATGATTCATTCTGTATTTTCTTAATTTATTCCAAGAAACCTATACTAATTTTAAAATTATATATATATTTAAAGTAAAATTACGATCATTTGAAAATGCAATATTATCTGAAAATGTGGTATTTTTGAACAAATTTTTCAATTTCGATGTTCGGAAAAATTTCGCTCGGTGTTTTTTTTTATATTTTTTTATTTTTATTGTAGACTAGCTGACCCGGCAGACTTCGTCCTGCCTTCAAAAGTATTTATAACATCAGATGGTAAACAATGATTAATATCTCGACGTGGGCGCCATCTATTTTATCAACACCTTTACTTTTGCCTAAGAATTATACGCTGCGAATTTGAAACAAATCGGTTCATAAATAACCGAAATCGACATCAGCGCCACCTACTTTGCAGCGCCAGCTATCTATGGAAATTATGGAAATTCTTTTGTCTCCAACGCACTTTTTACGAAAAGACGTTATGTATGAGTCGGTGTCGGGATACATAACGCCGCCACACGCCGATTAAGCACCCAACGCCTTCAGCGAGTTCTTGAGTTACCGTGCAAAAACTAAATATTGCGCCGTCTGTCGGACGAACTTCAAACTACACAGAAACACTACTCAGAGCATGCATATAAAATTTGGTCAAAATCGGTCCAGTAGTTTTTGAGTTTAGCGATCACGAACATACACGTAATTTTTATATATGTAGAGATTGAAATGTTTTTAAATACACGTCAAAAAGAAATAGATCCTACGCATAAATGAGCTGAGGAGAGATTAATATGTAAAAAAGTCGAATTTCGTAGTTGATTTATTTAGGATTAAAAATCTGTAATTTTTTTATCACAATTTAGTGAAAAATTTGGATTTAATTAATTGGATTTAATTGGCCATCAATATGTACTTACTTACTTACTTATCCGGTCTCGGACAACCCCGGGGGGTCAGGGACCTTACAAAACGAAGATAACATATTTCGCCAACCAGTTCGATCTTTTGCTTTATTTCTCCAGTTGGCAATACCAAGTGTACGCAGGGATTCGTCAACCTGATCCCTCCAGCGGAGTCTTGGTCTTCCTATTTTTCGTCTTCCTTCGAGTTCGGTTTCGAAAACCCTTCGTGCTGGTTCGTCTTCATCCATTCTACTGACATGGCCTAGCCAGCGCAATCGCGTCATCCTGATCCGCTAAACTATGTCAATGTTAGGATAAAGCTCATACAGCTCATGATTCATGCGTCGCCGATACTCGCCGTTGTGCACTATAGGGCCATACATTTTTCGGAGTAAAGCAAGACAGGTTGAATGAGAGTCTGGTACAGCTGGACTTTTGTCACTCGAGAGAGGGCTTTATCTCTAAAGTGCTTGCTTAGCCCAAAATAACATCTATTCGCAAGCACAATTCTCCGCTTGATTTCAAGGCTGACGTTGTCGTCCTTGTTCACGGCAGATCCGAGGTATATAAATTCGTCCACTACCTCGAAGTTATAACGGTTATCAACGTTCACGCTTTGGCCTAATCGCGTGGAGGCCCCGTTCGTTGAAACCATTAATTTTGTCTTGTCCTCATTCACCGTCAGACCCCTTCTCAATTCTCGAAACAACCGCAGTAACTTCTCTAATTGTGCGCCCAATGATATCTATTAGAGATAATTAATTAATTTTGTCTTGTCCTCATTCACCGTCAGACCCCTTCTCAATTCTCGAAAAAACCGCAGTAACTTCTCTAATTGTGCGCCCAATGATATCTATAAATCAGCATACGCGAGCAGCATGTGACTTTACCTGCTGATGGTTTTATTCATGTTGACTGCAGCTTTTCTCATAATGATCTCCATTAAGATGTTAAAGAGATCGCACGCTAGGGTGTCGCCTTGCCTGAGGCCTCGCTTAGTTTCGAAAGGTTCGGTAAGATCCTTACCAACTTTCACTGCGGATTTGGTGTTCGTCAAGGTCATCCTGCAAAGGCGTATGAGTTTTGCAGGAATACCAAGCTCAGACATTGCTTCATACAGTTTCTCCCGTATCAGACTATCGAAGGCCGCTTTATACTCGATAAATAGATGATAGGTGTCGGATTGTTTTTCGTGTGTCCCCTCCAGGATGTGGCGTAGCGTGAAAATCTGGTCAGTTGTCGATTTTCCAGGTCCAAAGCCACACTGGTATGGTCCAATCAGGTCATCGATAATTGGCCTTAGTCTTTCGCATATCATACTCGACAGAACCTTATATGCTATGGATAAAAGGCTTATTCCACGGTAGTTGGCACAGATACTCGGGTCACCCTTTTCAAATATGGGACATAGTACACTGAGACTCCAATCGCCGGGCATGCATTCATCTAACCAAATTTTGCTAATGAGCTGATGCATGCACCTTATCAGCTCATCGTCGCCAGCCTTAAACAGCTCCGCCGGTAATCCATCGGCTCCTGCGGCTTTGTTGTTCCCAAGCCGGGCAATAGCTGTATTGACCCCGTCTTGGTTAGGAGGGGAGCAATCGACGTCGTCGTCCATATTGTTATCGATTGTCCCATCGTCATTGGATATCTCAGGTACTAGTAGCGCGGATAAATGCTCTCTCCATATTCCCAACATGCTCTGCACATCTGCGACGAGATTTCCGTCCTTGTCTTTACAGAAGGGGGCCCTGAACCATGTCCATTAGTTCCGTTTCTAACCTCTCGGTAGAATTTTCGGGCTTCGTTCCTCCTTCTGTATGTCCTACTGCCGTTTCCTACGCCTAAAGAGACGGTTTAGCTCCTTTCCCTTCTCCCTATACCGCTCAGTTGCAGCTGACGTTGCAATTGACTGAAGCATTACCATACGTGCAGCGTTCTCTCGTCATTTGAAATGCGACACTCTTCATCGTACCATGGTTTGTTGCGAAGCGGTTTTTCAAAACCAAGTACGGTTGTTGCGGCAGTTTTTATAGAGTCGGAAATGGGTTTCCACTGCGCATCAGGATCGTCATCGGGAGGGGGTGGGTTCTGTGCCAAAAGTTGCGAGAGCTTCCTTGAGTAGGCTGTGGCTACCTCTGATAATTGCAGCTCCGATGTCCAGCTTCCTCTGCGTCTGGTTTCGTACAATTTTAGCTCTACTTAACCTTGTGCGAACCTTTGCTACTACCAGGTAGTGATCAGAATCAATGATAGCTCCTCTGATCACTCGTACGTCCATTACACTGGATAAGTGCCTTCCATCAATTACCACGTGATCAACTTTGTTCTTAGTTCTTTGATCAGGGGATACCCAAGTAGCCTTGTGGATGTCTTTATGCTGGAATATCGTACGACTAATCACCATGTTTTTTGCCGCGGCAGAGTAAATCAGTCTCATACCGTTTTCGGAACTGTCAGCATGTAGACTGAAATTGCCAATAGTTGGATTAAACACATTCTCCCTTCCTACTTTGGCATTAAAATCTCCTAGTACAATCTTAATGTCATGGCCGGGGCAGCGGTCATACGTTTCCTCTAGGAGCTCATTGAATATGTCTTTGGCATCAGCATCTTTCTCTCCTTCAGGGCATGTACACAAATTAGGGAAATATAAAAATATTTCGCTTTTATGCGGATTGTGGCTATACGTTCACTCACAGGATTGAACCTAGAGACTAGATGTCGCAGTCTTTTGCCAACTACAAATCCGCAACCAAAGTCATGTTTTTTTCATGGCAACTGTAGTATATATCGCAGTTTCCCCTCCTTGTGCAGCCATGTCCTGTCCATCGCATTTTCTGGATAGCGGTAATGTCAGCCCCATAACTTGCGAGGACATCTGCCAGTTGGATACTTGCACCGGATCCATATAGAGTTCTCACATTCCAAGTGCATATCCGTAAATCGTGGTCCTTTGCGGGGGTCGTCAACAAATAGGGGCTGTCCATGTTCTCCCTTTCGCCTACGTATTTTCACTGCCATTATGAACGATGGCGGGAGGCAAACCCAGCCCACCGTGTTTTCGCATTTTACCCACTTCCAGGATAATTTGATGCAGCCGCCCATTATGGATCAGACGCTGACCAGGATGCGATATGTTGAACCTGGATTTTCTTCTCCTAGTCCCCATCCGCCGTTGGCCCGTATATTTGGCTCATCCGCCTTCTAAGGACAAAAGAATATGCCCGTTGTCCGATGAGCTTCAGTGACATCAGTCACCTACTAAACCTGATCTGATGCTCATTTGCTTCGCCTTCTCACTCTAGCTAGCTAACGGAGGTTTCCGAAAAGCCATTGCCCAGGACATACTGCGTGGAAGTAGTGAGCTGCTTGGACTGCCCAATGAAGGAATCATTTCTTGCCACTCCCAAGTGAATGGCAATCAGAAACTTTCCACCTCCACGGACGGTCCCATGTCAAACTTTTAAAAGATTTTTACAAAATTATTTATTTTTATTTTTTTTTCGTATTTTTTCCAAAAGTGTTACAGAAATTTTTGAAATATGGATATTTCTGAACACAGTTTTCTTTTCGCCCAAACTAGGAATACGATGATGTCAATGACAAGAAAAAGAAGAAAAATCGAGATGAAATTATTAATACCTAGTTAACAAGTTTAATAAGAGATAGTTTTAAATCGTCATTATTAAAAACTTAACCCACAGATGCAGGTCGAATAGTGGACGCGTTAAAAACTATTGACTTTACCGAGGAAGACTCGCTGGCGCTATTATCTATTTCGGGAAAATATTGTGTTTCTCAAATTTTTTCAAATTCTACACTTTGTTTCTACACTGTATAAACTATTCCTAATTTAGTGGTGTTTACAGAAATATTTCTTTCCCTCAAATAGCCGACTTATTGACAAAAAACTGAAAAAAGTTAAAGAAATTTTTAAGTTTGATAGATAATACCTTAATAAGGGTTACAAATATTCCGCAACACTTAGCGTATTTTTTGTTTGTCTTGCATAGTAGGTTCTCAAAAGCAACAAATCTTTGTAAACGACGTATAAATGTAGAAGTACCAGGCTCAGAAATGTGCAACAGTACTAAAGTGGTCCCTCGAATCCAATATTCTGAAAGCCTGACTCCTCTTCTACAAGCGACTGGTATATTCCAAAATGATCAGATTAAATAAATAAATGGTTTCCCGTTACATCCCTTGTAGGGATTAGGGAGAGGTTGTGAGCTGTGCGCGTTCTAGTTTTACACTCACTGATTGGTAGCTACAGTTTTACACCGGTTCCGAACGGTATTTTTAGAAGCTTTTTCATAGCTAATACTCGATAGTGTCGCCGTCACTAAACGACGTGACCGCCGTCGAAAGAAGTTGAAGGTGGTCAGAGCAGGGATCGAACCCACATTCTTATGCATAAGAGCCGCGCACTCTTCCATTGCACCACCGACGGCCACTGAAGGATCAGAATAACACTTTAAAAGTTGTGATATTACTACGATGTTTTTTCCAATCGGCCCCACTGTGAGCCGTTTCAAATGGTTTTCGATGGTCGTGAGCGACATATTCGGCTTGTGTGCAACTTCTCGAGCAGAAGCGTGTTGGTCAGATTCGATAACGGCTTTGATTTCGTTCTCCTTTGGTCTACCACTCCTGTAGCCATTTTTGACCGTGAAATTTCCAGAACGAAATTTTTTGAGACAGCTTTGTGCGTTCTGTCAAAGAATCCCAACCATACACGTCACAAATACCATAGTGTACTTCCTCGACTTTACTGCCTTTTCGGAAATAAAAGAGCAAAATATGACGAAAATGCCCATTTTGATTATCCATATTCATAACACGTTTTAAATGAAAACTGACCACTGAAAATAATATGACATATCACAAATAGAAGTTTGAAATGTCAGCTGTGTAAAGGGACCCTTAAACCTGTGGATAAGTTGCAGCGACTTCAAATTGAGATCAACTTATCCATTTTGTAAGGTGAAGTTGGTGTGGCCGTCGGTGGTGCAATGTTAGTGTGCGCGCCTTTTGTACATGAGATCCTGGGTTCGAACCCTGCTCTGACCACCTTAAAAATTTCTTTCGACGGCGGTCACCTCGCATAGCGACGGCGACACTATCGAGTATTTCTCAAACTACCGTTCGGAACCGGTGTAAAACTGTAGGTCCCAATCAGTGAGAATAAATCTAGAAAGCGCGCAGCTCACTTGTTGTGAGAAGCCTCCCAAATTCCTTCATGGGATGTAATTGGAAACCATTTATTTTTTTTAAGGTGAAGTTGGTGGTTTGTACAAACTAGTTGAGGTAAAATCAAAGCGATTTTTTGAAGTTGATATCAACTTATCCATCAGTTTAAGGGGAAGCTGCATTAACTTTCATATGCAATATTCTCGGCAAAATTTAAATAAATGATCCACAAAATTAATAAAAAACATTATCGGAATAGTATAAACTAAATAAATATGATTTGTAGTGTTACTTTTAAATATTTATTTAAAGAAAATAATAATAGTGTTTTTTCTTAAAATTGGTGACATTTTCGCAGTGCGCTCACCATCTAACATTTCGACATCTGACAAGAAAATGAAGTTGCCTCAACTAGTTTGAGAGTTTAAGGGCAAAATCGAAGTTGATGTGTTAACATCCAAGTTGATGTCAACTTGAAGTCGAGCAACTTATCCACAGGCCTTAGGGCCCCTTAACTGTATAAGCCCGGTATTCAGATTATATGAAATTTTCGTTTCCATAAAAAGTACAAAAATTTCGTTAAATTTTCATTTGCTTGGTACTCAGCACTTGCGAAAATTTCGTACACAAAATCAAGTACAGGGTTGTTACACCAAAGTTATTTCGAACGAAAACAATTGTTTGGGGGCCAGAATTTTGACATTTCGATTATTTTAGCAAACAAAAGTAATACTACATGCGTTAAAAATAGAATGGAGTGCAAAGATGAATTATTAATGGAATATGTAACAAAATATTCCGTTTAGAGATAAATGACAAAATTTCGCTAGAACATAATACGAGGCTATAACAAAGAATTTAGTCAGCTGATCAAAAGTATTTCAAAAATCAAATATGATCAAAAGTTACTTTCTTGCTGATCCAATATATGTGACTTGCTCCACGAAAAGGGACCTCTGCGCCGAAAAGAAGTTATTGAGAAAAACGCGTTTAAAAAAAGCGCTTCGTTCATTTTTTCATATATTTCATTAATTATGTTCATCTTTACAGGTGATTTGTAAAAAAACTAAAAGACATAGAAACTTGCGGTTTGCGGCATTTGAAAGAATCACTATAAGAATCACTCAAAAATTTTTTCGCCGCAGAGGTTCCTTTTCGTGGAGCATATGTGATATACGTGATTTCCTAAATTTATGGAAAAAAATTAACTTGATTTGAGTTAAAAATTCTTTACATCCATATGAAGTTCAGTTTTTTATATCCTCACCCATAGGATGGCGGTATATATCATTTAATACGGAAAAAATGTAACGCATAGAAGGAGCCATATTAGATCTTTGGACGAAATTCGTTTTGGGACTTTTTAAGACTATTGAGCCATGTCCGTCTGGCTGGCTGGCCGGTCAACAGTGGGCGTTTTGGACACACCCCTTCTGGTACCTCCAATACAAAAGCTTGGAGGTCGTCTGTGTTGTCAATGCGATAAGTCGCGTAAAACACTTTCGATCTTAATGGAATTGGGTATTAGGCTTCATGTCAATAAACGCCAGTCACCGATTTAGACAAAGATGGTTTTGCCACACCCATTTTGGTACCTCCCATACAAAAGTTGTTCGGCCGATATCTCCCGTATACCACAACCGATCTTAACAAAATTTAGTGCTGATCAGTATTTTGTGTAATGCTGTGTAAAAACAGATGAACAATTTCGCCATGCCCATTTTTGTACCTCCCATATAAATTTTGGGCTCACAATTGGCTGATAATCACGATAACTTCCCATAACCACTTGGGATTTAGCGCAATGCCACTCTGTTATTGAATATTGACACATTTGTCAACATTCAATAGAACTCGGTCGCAATGGATGATTTCGGGTGAGGGTATGTTTAAGTCGGTTCACCCGACTGAAATTTGAGTCCAGTTAGAATTAAATGTAATACTCTTTTTCCTGAGTGTACGACCTATCGTCTCGAAACAACCGTAGCTGTTCCATTTGATCGGAAGCACGTAGGCACCTTTTTACATTCAAGTTCATTTTTAGAATAAAAGATCACCGGCAGGCGAACGACAGATGGGCTGAATGCACCAAATGCAAGGACTTGACGAAATTATGACCTGTATCGTTCGAAATAATTAAATCCATTCCTAGGCAGGATATTTCTAGATTAGTAGCTGTGCTCACTTTACACTGTTCGGCAAACAGACATGTGTCTAAGCGATGTATGTATATCACATTATAACTTTAGGTGTTTTTTGGGAATGAAGAGAAGACTGGCCATCTCAAAAGATCTCAAATGGTTCTGCGCGGTATTTTGTATAAGGAGCTAATTATATCTTCACCCATAGGATGGGGGTATATAAGTATCATTTAATATGGAAAAAAATATATCGCATAGAAGGAGCCATACTAGACCCTCAGTATCTTTGGAGGAAATTCGTTTTGGGACTTTTTAAGACGATTGAGCCATGTCCGTGTATCTGTCTGGCTGCTCAACATGATAACTGCCGTAAATCTTTATCGATCACATAGAAATTTTGTCACTGACTATTATTTGTCCAAGGGTAGTTTGGGATTGGAAATGGGCGTTTTGGCCACGCCCCTTCTGGTACCTCCCATACAAATCGACACATTTGGTACTAAATTAGCTTCAACTCAAACATTGGTTAATAATCGGATAATTGGAGAAAGTGGGCGAAGTCGCCACGCCCATTCTGGTACCTCCCATACAAAGGCTTGGTGGTCGTCTGTGTTGTCAATGCGATAAGTCGCCTGAAACACTTCCGATCTCAATGAAATTGGGTATTAGGCTTCATGTCAACAAACGCCAGTCACCGATTGAGATAAAGGTGGTTTTGTCACGCCCATTTTGGTACCTCCCATACAAAAGTTGTTCGGCCGGATGGCTGTTTTGCCGATCACAATGATATTTTGTTAGTGAGCATTATTTGTTCAAGCTTAGGTTGGAATTGAAAATGGGAATTTTGGCCACGCCCCTTCTGGTACCTGCCATACAAATCGACACATTTAGTACAAAGTCAAGATTCTTCTAAAACTTTTTTTTTGGAAGATGTGATTAGTTCAACTCAAACATTGGTGAAAACACTTCCGATCTTAATGAAAATAGGTTATAGGCTTCATGTCGTCAAACGCCAGTCACCGATTAAGACAAGGGTGATTTTGCCACGCCCTACCAAAATAAGTTGTGCGGCCGGCTGGTTCTTCGGCATGAGAACTCCAGCAAAACTGAACCAATCTTTGGTACTAGACAAAATTTAGTCAAATGCACACAAAAGTTGGGTGGATGACCGGTTGATCGACACGATAACTCTCGTAGACTCCAGGCGAGCTTAATGAAATTCGGTACTCGGCAATGTTTTCCTAAAAATTCAAGAATAACTACTGTCCACGCTTTCCGGCTGGCCGACTCGATATCTCCCATATACCACAAATGATCTTAAGAAAATTTGGTACTGATCAATATTTTGTGTAATACTGTGTAAAAACAGATGAACAACTTCACCATGCCCATTTTTGTACCCCCCATATAAATATAGGGTGGACAATTGGCTGGTAGTCACGATAACTCCCCATAATCACTTAGGTTGGTAATTTAGTTGGGTATTGAACTCTGCTATTGATTTTTGGCACGTTTGACAGTATTCAATAGAACTCGGCCGCAATGGATGACTTCAGGTGAGGGTATTTTTAAGTCGGTTCACCCGACTGAAATTTCTGTACTGGTTTTTAGGATCAAACTGTCTTAAACAAAATTAAACCAGTATGCTCCTACCATTTTATAATGGAATTTCAACCTCGGATTGAACTGCCGTTAAGCATATGTATGTTACAGTGAACATGGTCAAGAGAATGTGTCGTCAAGCAGAGATTGAACGCACGTTCTCATGGCCATGAGTCGCGCTCGTTAACCATTGCACCACCGAAGATAGAAATGTTTTAAGTTGCCGAATTACTGAGTCCGCACTGTATATTAATGTTGCAGCCTCGAGCTCATGTGCTGATCTTTCATGAACCTTCAAAAACTTTCCAGACATGACTACTTCTGTATCCAAGCCACGTTATTTCAACGTGTTGTTGAGATCTTATTATTATATTTTCGATATTTATACAGATGTTTTTATGGGTATTCAATTTTAATTTAAATTTCGATTCCGATTTCCATTTCATTCGTTTTCAATTCGATTAACAAATGACGTTTACGCAGTTCGAATGAAGTGTCATCACTCTTGTCATTTACTTATACTCGTATGCATGTATATATCTTTAATGACAAATGATGAAGTGTCATTAGTTACATACAAGCACCAAGTACATCCATCTTCTGTGATAGAGTCTGGTACGGCGGTGGCAACGGTACCCTACATTTCCCTAATATGTGCCTGTATGTGAGTGCGTTCTGTCGCAGTGTTGGTGGGGGTTTCATCTGTCATCGGTCGCTGTTGTAGGTTCTGCTCATACTACTTTGTTTGTTTCTACACGTACATATTTATTTTAATATTTTTTCTTGCTACTATTGATATTGGGCCATTGTTGTTTCGTTATTTTTTTTTTAAATATATAGAACACCTAACTGAACTATTAGTACTACCAAGAATATGGGGTTTTCTTATATCTATGTTTTGTTGTTGATGTTGTTGTTGTTGTTTTGGTTAGTACTTTAGGACCGATATTGATGTACGCTCGTATGTGTGCGAGCAGGCAGGTCTGGCTGTGTTACGATACCCCAACTGATATTGGGCTTGAGGCATTTTAAACTTCACCAAAAAATTATAACATTCAGTTACGACTACGATTCGAGACGCGACAGGTGAATATTGACAATTGATAAGTGTTTTAACGATCTCGGCGAACAGTCGTCGTCGTCATCGTCATCGTCGTCGTCGTTCAGTGATCGTGGTTGCAAGCGACTACCCGTCCGTCCCCGATCAGTCAGTCAGTGAGTGAGATATTTTCGAATATGTTTAGAATCAGTGGAAAAGAAAAAAATGCCACGAAGTCATTTGTATTCCACATTGTGGCCCATATCTTACAAACTCGTACTATACCCAGTCAAGTACAGATAATTTGAGAAAATTTGCAACACTCATTCGCCGTGGTAGTGACAGTGACAGTTGGAGTTTCGGTATCATCGTGGTTGGTGGTGGGTGGGCCGGGCCGGGCAGGGCCATCACACCAGTCATAAAAAGTGAACAGTGATCGTGACGAGGATTACGTTTTCGTGAAAATAAGCAGCAGATTACTTGAGCCAAGTGAATACAAACATAATAAATTGCATTTTCAATAAGTTTGTTCGTTTGGCTTAAGTATTTTACAAGCTTAATATATCAACGTCCCTTTCCTTCAGTGACGTCAGTCGACCCGCCGCCCGTCAGCCAATATGGAATTTAAATTTAACAAACAATAAAAAAAAACACATACAATTGCTTAGCCTATTTATGGACAAGATTAGTGTAAATGATTTCCCAATAATGTTAGGAAATTGGACTTGGTATCAAAGGTGGATGGATGGTAAGTAAGGTGGTTAACAGAACAGAATATGTTGCATCCAATAAATTGAAAGACAAAAGGATACTGAACTTAGAACGACATTTTGTTCTTAAAATCTGTGTATCTGAAATTAGAACTTTCATTTTCTATTAAAGTGATATCAGGTTCTAAATGCCAAAATTCAATGAAATATCTCCATTTTATATTTAAAGTACGTGTACTTTTATTAAAGTACGTGTACTTTTTATGAAATATTTAAATTTTGTATGATGGATAAGAAACCCGGCCCATTACACATACAAATACCCGTATAAATTTGGGATCTAAAAATTTATACTTGTTCACCTTTAACTACTGGCCACGCTGTTACAAAGTAGCCCACAATGGGCTTGAGGGATTTACTCAGTGTTAACAGGGTCTACTCGAAATTTGAAACGTGGCTCATTTTCGAAATTTCAAAAATCGGCAGCATTTCTGCTAATTTAAAATTTAGCAGAAATGCTGCCGAGCTTACATTTTGAATTTAATATTTATAGACTCGGCACAAACTACACAATAAGATCACAAAATTGGCTGCCTCGAGCATTCAAATTCTTTGCCACCAAGCCACCTAAGACAAAACTAGAACTGTAATGGCCAGTTTTTCAGTCAGTGGTGATCTTCGTTTCTTAGTTAAATTGTGGTTAAGCATCGATTTGTGTTTTTTAGTCATTGTTTAACTATGATTTAACCACCCAATGTTGGTCGGTTAACTTCTAGTCAGAACCATATTATTTTGACAATCAAATTACTGACGGTCAAAGTGAGAAATGTAGATTGTATAAAATAGATGTTTCAGATTTGCATATTTGTTCCCATACATACATACGTTGAGTCTAGATCGTTAAATTGTTGCGCCTATATAGTTTTTTACACATTTTTGTTAAAATGACTTCGATTTTATGCATCTATTTCTTATTTTACATAACTCCATTTTGTTTGTTCCCCTTTGTTGTTTTGGTATTTATCCCAAAACACACGTTTTTTCCAATAAGAATACAAGGGTTGCCATATTGGTTGACAATATGGCGGCTTACATTAACTCACCACTGAAAAACAAAATGCAAAGTTAACCTCTAATTAACTTAGAATTAAGATTAAGTAATCCGATAGTTAACTACCCACTTAAAAACTGGCCATAAGAATGTTATTAATACTGATAGAAATTCCAATGTCAAATACATATTTAAGAAAAATGGGAACTTAAACTTAACTTTTCTACTCCCCAAACTTTAATACCTCATGCATTTTCCCCCATATAAATAAATAAATAAATGGTTTCCCATTACATCCCATGAAGGAATCGGGGAGAGCTTCTCACAACCAGTGAGCTGTGCGCTTTCTAATTTTATACTCACTGATTGGGACCTACAGTTTTACACCGGTTCCGAACGGTATTTTTGAGAAGCATTTTCATGGCAAATACTCTGTAGTGTCGCCGTCACTATGCGAGGTGACCGCCGCCGAAAGAAATTTTAAGGCGGACAGAGCAGGGTTCGAACCCAGGATCTCAAGTACAAGAGGCGCGCACACTAGCCATTGCACCACCGACGGCCCCCTATGTAGAAGTCAAATGAAAGTGCTCAAAGAAAACTTTTAGATATTTTACATGCGTTTCCTATTATTGTACATAGTGCGCCAAATTCATGACCTAGGACGTCAAAAGTCCGTATTTTATAAGACTTGTATTTTGGGATGAGTATGGAAATGATCGTATTAGTACACGCTGAAATATAACGGCCTATCTAACATATTTTCCCAAACATATTCTGCAGGAGCCATGTATATGTTTGGAACACATTTCAAACATTCATATGTTTGCAAGTTCCAAACTTACTTGTATTTAAATGCAAATTGTATCATGTTTACTGACAAACATGTATGCTTTTATGTGGAAACATATGTATCCGTTCTTCATCCCAAACATCCATATACTTACGTGAAAGCATTCGCGTGTTTCCTCAAACCTACATATACTTACGTGGAAACATATGCGAATTTCCTCCCAAATATAATAATATATAGAAACGAATTATTCTTCGATTTCAATATATATGTATTATTTATTATAATTAATTTTAACAATCTAAATCCACATTTATAAATAATTACTACAAAAAATTAATAGACTTACAATTTCCTAAATTTATTCAAGCAAACACCACACATTCACGGAATACACCAATGTTAGTGCTTGGTATTCTTTGAAAATATGTATGTAAAAAGGAATTCTCATTAATATGATGAGTGTTTCTATATATACTTACATATTTGATGAATTTACCGATAACATACCAAAAACGTCTGCTGATGAAGATCTTGGCAAGATCCGAAATAGCTATACAGACAGCCCTGGTATCATTGGAACATTTTTTGTGCTCGAATTTTTTGAAAATAATATAAAGTTAATAAATAAGCTTTATATTAAAAAGGTATTGAGCTTGAATAAATTTAGAAAATTGTAAGTTTAAAAAACAGACCGGCTAAAAAACTCCCGCAAGGGAAATGATGAAAAATTAATAGATTTAAAACGGCCCTTTTTACATTTATTTGCATTGAATGCATTATTTGTTTTTTTTTCATGAAATGAGAAACTGCTGCTCTTTTGCTTCTCCTTTCTTTGTTGTCTCTCATGTTTTTGTTTTCAGAGGATTTCAGCTATACGTTGTTATCACTACCCAATGTGCACAAAAACGGATGCGGATCCGTTACGGACCCGTTCCGGATACGTAATAGACTTAAAAAAAGGAATCAGTGCAATCACGAATTTACGGATCCCTTACGGACCCGTTTCGGATCCGTAAAAAATTTAAAAAAGGAATCAGTGTAATGCGAATTTACGGATCCGTTGCGGACCCGTTTCGGATTCGTAAAAAATTTAAAAAAGGAATCAGTGTAGTCGCGAATTTACTGATCCGTTACGGACCCGTTTCGGATCCGTAAAAAATTTAACAAAGGAATCAGTGTAATCGCGAATTTACGGATCCGTAAAAATTTTAAAACCGAAGCAGTTTAATCGCGAATTTACGGATCCGTAAAAAAGTTAGAAAGGGAATCAGTGTAACCGCGAATTGAATAATCCATTTCAATACCGATTTGTCTCCGTAAAAAAGTAAGAAAAGGAATCAGTGTAGTCGCTAATTGAGTTTTTTTTAAGAAAAGGTCCTTATGTGGGACCCAGAAAAATTAGTGTTTAATAATCTTTATCGATCACCGCGAAATTATGTGAGTAACTATTAGTTGTCAATACTGAGTTTGGGATTGAAAATGGGCGTTTTGGCCACGCCACTTCTGGTACCTCCCATACAAATCGACACATTTAGCACAAAATCATATTTCTTTCAAACCTTTCTTCTGGTAGATATGATAAGCTTCAACTCACACACCGGTTAATAATCTGTGAATGTCTACTTAACTGGAGGAAATGGGCGAGATTGTCACGCCCATTCTGGTAACTCCCATACAAAACAGTGTGTTCGTCCGGGTTGTCAATCCAATAAAACGCGTGAAACAATTCCGATCATAATGAAATTAGGTATAAAACTTCACGTTATCAAACGCCAATCACCGATTAAAACAAGGGTGATTTTGCCACGCCCATTGTGGTACCTCCCATAAAAAAGTTGCTTGGTCCGCTGGGTGTTCGGCACGAGAAGTCCCGCGAAACCGAACCAATCTTTATTAAAGTTTGTACTAATCAATATGAAAATGAGCTGTATTGCCACACCCATTCTGGTACCTCCCATATAAAAGTTGGGCAGATGACCGGTTGATCGATATGATAAGTTTCGTAAACTACAAGCGATCTTAGTAAAATTCGATACTAGGCAATATTTTGCTAAAAGCTACTATGTAAGTAATAACTGACAATTTTGCCACGCCCAGTTTCGTACCTCCCATACAAAAGTTAGGCGTATTTGCTGTTTGCCGACTCGATAACCGATCTTAATAAAATTTGGTACTGATCAAAATTTTGGCAACAACTTGCCATGCCAATTTTTGCACCTCGGATTTGCACCAAACTAACTAATTTGGGCATTCAATAATATTTAGCGCAATGTCAATCTGCTATTGAATATGGTCACTTTTGAGTATGGGCGTTTTTTATTTAACAGAACTCGTAAGCAATGGATGACTTAGGGTGAGGGTGTGATTAAGTCGGTTCACCCGACTGAAACTTATGTACTGGTTTCTATTACACTTATTTCACAAATAGTCCGCTGCACAGTGGTGCCGGCCCATACATTTTTTGGAAAAAAATAGAAGGAGTAATCGTAGAGCAATGAATTTTGGCACACACGATAATTTTGATCACATTAAGAAAATTATAAAATTTGGTCAAAATCAAACCATTGCCACGCCCACCTGCCATACAACTGAAATTTCAAAATCTCGCAATTCTCATTCGATCTTAATGATATTTGATAGGATAGTAGAGCCCCCTATTTTAAACCAAAAAATATGTCTAGATAAAAATTGGACCACTGCCACGCCCATTTTCCTTACATCTAAAATTTTTGAATTCGGTATTCTCAATCAAACCTAATTTAGATTGGTAAAAACAAAGGGTATTTATTATTAAATCAATCAATCAATCACGCCCACTTTCTGTGAGTTTTTAAACATTTTTAAGGAACACCATTTGCTTAAAAAATGCGTACAATTATGTAAACTTTTTGTTATATTGATAATTATGTGCAGGTATTCGAACTTGTAGCAAGTTCATGCGAACCATATACTTTTGTTGGAAGTTTGTCGCAAACATCAGTATAATTATTTAAAAAACAAAAATAGTTAAAGCAAAAGGCTTTTTTAGTCCTCTATCATTTGTTGGACAATGGGATCTAATTCTAATGTGTTTTTATTTGGTTGTTGCCGTATGGAAGTGATATACGGATCAGAAGTTGCCAGCAGTCGATGGAAAACATCAGAATTTGTTGAAACTCGATCACATTTTCTAGAAAACATAAGCCTGAATTTTCTGTAATCCTTATTCCGGGCTTCTGCTTCCTCTGATAGCATTCCAATTGGAAGTATTGCGGCATCCATATATTCCTTGCCATGTATAAGAACCTTGTGCACAGTTACAGGCATATAAAACCAGCTGTAATTCTCGACAAAAAAACTTTGCTGTATTCATTGCATAAGTGTTATATTTGTCGCTATTAATTTTTTGTCCACATGTTAGTATTTGGAAGATAATTCTAAATCGGTCTATCAGTTCGTGTTTTATTCCCGTTATATCGGCCACAATTTCAGGGTTTGAAAAAAAAAACGCCTTGACATGTTCCCGTTGTTAGATGTGTCAGTCCCTTGCTGTACAGCATCCACTCGTAAGCCCAATCTCTCTCTGAAACGCTCCTGAATTCGAATTTTATTTTGTTGTTTAATTTGCTTATTTTCAAGAGTCGCAGCCCACTCTTGAAACGGCAAATTATATCCTAAATGAAGTATGCACTCCATAAACTTTATCCAACATGTAAAGATGATATCCCTAATTTAAATGCCTCTGCCTGTACTGTTTTTGATAAAATCAGCTCCAAATTATTCATTTCTGTTGGTTTTGCACCACAAATGTAACATACTGCTGCAGAAGGAGTATGTGTGACTATTTGAGCCGTTTTACCGTCGATCATTGTGAACAGAAGGTTATGCTTCACATTTATTTCCCTATTATAGATAGATATCTGTGTGGGCTTCAAAGCAGCGATCTGGGAATTTATTTTTCCGGCTACTTCTTCAACTTTATCTTTCGTTTCTTTGGCAAATTCGAACGAAATCGGACGACAGTATCGGGTTGACGATGGACTATTGTTTCGCCAAAATTCATTATTGCATTCTGAATTTAATGTTAGCGGTACCATTGAAACTAAATAAATATATCCATCACTTGCATCGCTAAGAAGACTTTGCTGGTATTCAGCATGTCCAGATGACCCATCGCAGCCCCATTTACTGGTGAGAGTTAAATCACATCCCGAAAGACCAGTTAATTTTTCCGCTGTGAATGATTTAAAAAGGCTCTATGATGTGTGATCCAGCAAACTTTGCAGATGAACAGCAGCAGACGTTTCTGTAATTTCCAATTCGTCTGGATAGCATTTTTTTTTTCTTCTAAGACCTTCTTATTAGGCGGCAAAATGTCGAAACCTTCAGAACTAAGGGCTATCTTAATTGTTTCGTATTGAAATTTTGTAAGGTCAGCGTTCAGTAATATTGCCAGTGCTACTGAGGGATCAATATATGATTTTCCTCTGTTTCCTCCACCCTGCATATCACTTGCCATTTCAAGTTGTTCTTTCGGGAACTGCGATGCTACAGCAGCAGCCTTATAGCGTTTTGCGCGATCACAACATTCAATAAAGCTCTTCTCTTTTCATCCTTTGCGTGCAACAGTAGATTGGCTGCATGGAAACTCCACATCAAATGTATCTATAAATTTGGAAAACCTATTTAAATTTACTATTTCTTTTGTATTATCAAAATATATTTACTTTTCAGCCAATTTTCATTTTTTTCAAAAAAATAATTAATTCTTCTATAAGAATCAGTCCAACGCTTGTTAAAGCTGCTTAAAAATAGCTGGCTTATATCTCTTTTCACGAAATTTATTTGTTCCTCGGTTAGGTCGTTGTTTTTTGCTTTAATAAATTCAGTCAAAGCATTCACATTTTTACCACAACTTATAAGCTCTTCGCATAATTCTTTACGTGAAACTGAAAATTTACTCATTTTAATTTTTTAATTTCTTTCAATTGAATTTTTATACAAAAAATCTTAAACTTGATGTGAATGTCACCAAACACTCTCTTTGCATTTACATTCATAAACAATAATATTGTTGTTTTTGTTTTTACATTTTGTTTACATTACTTACATTTATGAGACAATTAACTAGCGTAATCCTAAAAGTATGCCGTGTTTTTTATGCATTGTGCACGATTTTTAGATCGCCTTTTCGACATTCAAATCGCTTTAACTATGTTAAGTGCAAAAAATTACAAAATTTTTTTCCAGAAATCCAAACAACACATTTCGACCTTTAATTTCTATATACGTTTTTATAGTAGCAAGACGTAGCACACACAGTTTTTGTCCATCAAATGTATGATGGCCGGCATTTTCAAAGCATAAGTTTCTAATGGTTATATTTTCTGAAATACTTGATCGATTTCATTAATTTTTTCTTTCAACTGTCAAGAAAGTATTACCTTTTAATACTAAGCCCCTAAAATATAAATTCGAATTATTGTATCAGACAAATTCATCGCTCAATTCAGCAAGTTTTTTTAACAATTACAGCTCAAAAAATTTATTCTGACTTCCGTCTCCGATTTTGTAGATAAAAAAATTAATTTAAAAAAAAAAATTATGAATTCAGCTTATTCAAATATTTATTAATTCACCTGATCCATCTATATATAAGAATTAGATGTTCGAAAAATTTTATTTTTTCCGCTGAGGCACCACAGTGCGCCGTTCCGAGTTTTTCGGACAGACAAAGGGCTTCAAGTTCGATACTTACTTTGGTAGCACACATCCATATATACGCAACACATACACAAAAACCAAACTAACATCACAAACCATTTAATCGTCCGAGCCTTCGTTTATTCTTTTTTCACTGATCAAGCGCTTTTGATATCCTCTGTGCGAGGAACCATTGACGACTGAATACATGAAACTAAAACGCAATCCATCAGCAAATTAAGAAATACTTCATCTGCAATTTACACGCACATCCAGGAATATTTATGACTCACTGACTGAGAGAATAATGCAAAAAATACAGATGCACAGTTACAAGATAACCTCTCTCGTTGTCCCTCTTTTATTTTCTTGCTCTCGAGCTGTATTTGTATCACAACCTAAATATGTATATGTAGGTCGCAAACACATATATTATAATACGAGTATATTAATCATTCTGTCTCAAACATCTAATATTGAATAGCAAACACAATGTGTTTGGACACAAGTATATTATATTTGCGACAAGCTCGAAACACACTTTATATTTGCGTCCAAACAACAAAAAAATACAGATTTATCAGCGTGTACAAATACCACACCCACCTGCCATACAATAAATACCAGTGGTTTGAAAAATGCAGCTAAAGCTGGTATTTGAAAATCATTATGCCATTAAGTAGACTCTGTATGAAAGACGTACACAATTGATTTAAAAAAATTCTAGCTAAAATTGTAATTTTAAATGTAAAAAACTTCTAAAAATATTTGTTAACGTTACGAGTACTATGTAACATGAAATTGTACTCATATTTCTACTATAGGATTTTGGGTGTCTTATTTAGAACCTATAATTTAAATTCCCAGTTGGAAATTGTATCTTGAAGATATTGCCAGTAATATTTCCCTTAGGGCTATGACAATAGGTAATTACAATTTGTACAAGATATCTTGACATGCCACTCGCTTTGACTTAAAGAAAAACCAAACTGTTTCCCATTACATCCCACGAAGGCATTGGGGAGAGCTTCACACAACCAGTGAGCTGTGCGCTTTCTCATTTTTCACCCATTGATTGGGACCAACAGTTTTACACCGGTTCCGAACGGTATTTTGAGAGAAGCATTTTCATGGCTAAGTACTCGATAGTGTCGCCATCACTAAGCGAGGTTGCCGTCGTCGAAGGAAATGTAAGGTGGTCAGAGCAGGTATCTAACCCACGTTCTCATGCACAAGAGCCGCTCACATTAGCCATTGCACTACACTGAAAAAATAAAATAACAAAATGTTCATATTATCATATAAACTTTTTTTCATTAATTTTATGAACAATTTGCATAAACTTCTGAATAGTTCTGTAAATTTAATGAATATGTTCACAACTACATAATGATCGATTCATTGAAAAAATTTATAAAGCCGGTAAATTTTTCATAAATTTGGTTACACAAACACAACAGTTTTTTTTTCATATGTTTCTTGGTTTTGGAAATTGTTGTGATCATTTAGGGCCCCCGCAGACTGCAGACTTTTTATCGGCCGATAGTTTAGTCGGGTTGGGCTGAAAGACTATCCAACAGCCGGCCGACTATTCTTGTTGATCGACGGAATTTTCTGCAATCAACAATTGTGATTTGGGCGACGCCATATTCAAAATACACGCACACGACGCCAAATCACAGAGCGAACTGAACTATCGGCCGACTAAACAATCGTCATGTATGCGCAGGCGTGTATGCGCCAATACTGATTAAACAGTAGGCCGACAGATTAGTTTGAATGTAATCGGGTAGCCTTTCAAACTTTTTTATCGGCCGATACTGAATCGCTGTAGTGTGCGCATATGCATTCCTCTCCATACTGATTAAGAAGCCGACCAAACTATCGCCCGATAAAAAGTCTGCAATCTGCGGGGGCCCTTACGTTCTAACAAAATTCAAATTCAAAAAAACGTAACTGACACTAGCCCGATTATCAGAAAGCTATACCACGGAAAAATACAACTCTATGATATAGATTAAAACTCACCTCAAAGCACTGCAACAATGCGAGAACGCAAGAGGAAAAGAAGAACATGGTGGAAAAATTCCGTCTGTTCTTGTTGTTGGAATTATAGGCCTTTCAGTGATGTTGATACTTAGGGATCTTCGATCGATACTAATTCGCACAGAATTGAGTTTGTATATACAAATACGATTGATGATCAACCGATGGTATCAATTCAGGCACAGTATTTAGGCATCTGATGATGAACTTGTCACGGAATTCGAAACTTGTCATGCCAGTGAGTGTGCCTTAACTGAATTGTCTATTATTTCGAATAAAAACCAACCATTTTTCAATTAGAAAAATGTTTCTGACTTGTAAGCTTGCAGTATGAATATATCATGGTTGGTTGGTTGGTTGAAAAGGCTGCAAGACAGGACGCTGTCTAGCACACTTAGGCTAAAGAAGCCTATTGTGATACCTGCAGTTTTCTCCATAGCAACTATTGACTAGTCGTCTAGCCAATTTGCCCTTTCAATAAATTTGTCTATAAGACCTACAGGAATATCCTGTAGGGCTACGGTGCTAACTAAATGTGTTCCGAATATCCTACTTCTGAGTCCTGCCAGAGCAGGGCAATCCAAGAGAAGGCGTTTCGTCGTTTCCTCGTCCTCTTCCATGCAGCATCTACAGAGAGTGGAGTTGCTATGTCCCAATATTAGGACGTGTTTTCCTACAAGATAATGTCCCGTAAGTGTTCCAATCATTGTGGATAACCTGCCTCTCGGCAAGTTAAGTAGTTGCCTTGTCCTCTTCCTGTCCACCTGTGGCCAGAGGACCCTTGCTTATTTACAAGTTGAAGTAAGTCTCCACTTGTCCTTGAACATATTATCGGCCCACTGCCTGATCTGCAAACGGCAGGTAGAGATTGGCATACTAACACCTTCTTTTGCCGGAAAAACCTGTGCCGTTGTACCCTGTCTAGCCAACGCATCCGTTACGCAATTGCCTGGAATGTCGCTATGTCCCGGTACCCAGACGAGCCTGATGGCAAAATACTCTGTCATCACCCTAAGTGATGAGTGGCATTCTTTCACCGTCAGGGACTAAGCGAAAAGAGCTTCCAGTGATTTTAATGCAGCCTAGCTGCCTGTGTAGAAACATATTCTTCGGAGGGTTGTGACACTACTTTTCAGTAGTTCAGCAACCTCCAGTATGGCGGTAATTTCCGCCTGAAATACACTACAGTGATCAGGCAGCTTGAAGGAGATATTTATATTTAGGTCCGGTGAATGGACCCCATAGCACACTTGCTCGGCTAACTTTGATCCATCCGTGAAAAATCTGATACTACTGGTATATCCTTTCCAGTGACTTTCCCAGGTAATCCTTGTCGGAATAGAAGTCCTTAGATTTGTCGCTGGTAGAAGGTAGGGGATACAGTGGTCCGTTGTTACGGGAATACAGTTGATCCGATGTAGTAATTCAGTGTGTGCGGAATGCCCCGATATCAAAACGCCACAATCTCTGATTCTCACCAGGGATGTAGCGGCTGCCGATTCGACCATGATATCAGGAGTACAGATGTTCAGGATAGCACTAAGTGCAATACCTGACGTCGTGCCCATTGCCCCACTAACGATAATCAGTGCTGATCTTTGAATTTTCGTCAAGGAATTCATAATATATTTCTTTTGGAGGGACCTCCACCAAACTACGATGCCATAGAGAAGTATTGGTCTGACTATTGCCGTATAAATCCACATGGTGATCTTAGGAGACAGTTCCCAGCGCTTTTCTATCGCCCCTTTACAGCAGTAAAGAGCAACAGACGCCTTTTTCACCCTCTCCTCCACATTTGGTTTCCAAGACAGTTTTCTGTCGAGAATTATCGCCAGATACTTGACCTTTTCAGTCAACTGCAATTGCACCCCATTAACTGACGGCAGTTCAAACGCGGGTATTTTATATTTCCGAGAGAACAAGATAAGCTCGGTTTTAAGTGGGTTAAGTGATAGCCCGTTGTTAGCGGTCCAGTTCGAAATCATACAGGTCACGATCAGAGATCAGAAATTTATCATACATCAACCGAAAAAAAAATAATTCTTATTACATTTAGAGTTTTCGTTACATATCGCTAAATTATTGTTTCAATAGGTTTGCACCTAAATACTAAATGGGACAATTCATTAAATTAGATGAACTTTTCCTGGAAATATCACGTTAATTCATAGTTTTTGATCATTTTCAGTATAAGAAAAGCAATGAAAAACGTCATTAGAATTATGAGCAGTTTCGTTAGCGTTTATGTACGATTTAATGAAAACGCTACCAAAGAACAATTTCGTTAAATAGTATATGAATGTTTCCATTAAGACTGATGAAAGTTTCATAGACTTTTTTTGTTTCCTAATGAATAAATATGATACAAGTGATGTTTTATGAAACATGATGCATAATTTTAATGAACTTATTCTTTGGTTGCTTTTTCATGAAAAAGTTCATTACGAAGATGTACTTTTTCATTAATAATATATACCCTTTATTTTGAGTGTACCGACGGCCACCTTTTCCGTCACTTCTGAATGGTCTGACAATTTCTCTAAAACCTTCCCTATAAATTTTGAGATATCATTGAGAGAAACTTAGAAAACATGTGTTTTTGGTAATATTTCAAAGATATTTCCAACGAAGTACAAATCTGCTACAACTAACCCAAAACTCCAATCTCCATTTATCATATATGTATCTAGGGTCTAATTTTGGGGTGGAAAATCATAGTTGATCAACGATCAAACATAATTTAAACACCGAATTCATTTTAATATATTTTTAGTTGACTGCTATTTAAGCAGCCAATGTTGGGCATTTAAACTATGATCAAGTGACCATATGATTTTGACAGAAAGCAAGAAGATGGACAAACACAAAGCTTCTTAAACTGTTAATATGAAAAATTATAATCACCATCCAGCTATACCAGACTCTCATTCAACCTGTCTTGCTTTATGGCGCAGAATCCTGGGCCCCATTGCAAGCAGACGAAATATCTGTAGGAGTCTTCGAGAGAAAAATACTCCGAAAAATGTATGGCCCTATAGTGCACAACGGCGAGTATCGGCGACGCATGAACCATGAGCTGTAAGAGCTTTATCCCGACATTGACATAGTTAAGCGGATCAAAATAATACGATTGCGCTGGCTAGGCCATGTCAGTAGAATGGATGAAGACGAACCAGAACGAATGGTTTTCGAAACCGAACACGAAGGAAGACGAAAAATAGGAAGATCAAGACTCCGCTGGAGGGATCAGGTTGACGAATCCCTGCGTACACTTGGTATTGCTAACTGGAGAGATAAGGCAAAAGATCGAACTGGTTGGCGAAATATGTCATCTTCGTTTTTTAAGGACCCTGACCCCACGGGGTTTTTCGTGACCGGATAAGTAAGTAAGTAAGTTTATTTTCCAAAGTCCCAGTGCAAACCTCAAGGGACAATAAATTTCCTAACTGAGAATCTTTGCATTGAACGATTGACGACTGTATTCACGAAACTAAAACTCAAGAAACAACATAAGGAATTCAGGAATATATTTTTAAATCACTCACTGAATGAATAATGCAAAAATACAGTTTTGTCCACTTACAACAGCATTATCTTAGATTCAGAATAATCTATATTTGTCCCTCATCTATTCTCTTGCTCTCGTCAGAGCATAAACTGCCACAAACACAGCTGTATTTATATTACAAACAAATCTGTATTTGGGTCAGAAGCATATATATTATAACATATTAATCATTGTGTCTCCAACATGTAATATTGAACAGCAAACACGATGTGTTTGAACACAATTATACTATATTTGCGATAAGCTCCAAACACACGTTATGTTTATATCGAGAGGAATTTTATACGCAATGGATTCGTTATCAGTCCGTAACTGATGTCCGTTTCGGACAAAATTTACGAAGAAACGGATCCGTCTCGAATTAGTAACGGATTTATATGGAACACTGGGATAATGCATAAGTACAGTTACATACTTACAAACACGATGTATTTCGACAAAAGTATAGTATATTTGCGACCTTCTTCAAACGAACGTTATATTTGCGTTCTAACAACAAAAATATACCTAGTTTTCAGCTTGTAGAGAAGAGGTAATTGCCGATTGAGCGCATTACGAGTATGTGTTACAAGGTGTCTGAAGTACGAACCTGAATCCGAAGGTATCAAAATTTTTACAATGAAGTGCAAGAACTAATTAGAGGAAGAAATTTGCTATGTTTCAACTCGTTATTCTCCTTGTTTACAACTTATAAAAAGAACATTATGCTAAATATTGACGTCACACACTAAGATGTATCGAAAATCAAAAATAATCTCAAACTTTTTTGATTTTGATATACCTTCGAGTGGAACTTCAATAATGGCCTTCTAATGGCCTCAATAGAAACAAATACACTTGACCCTTTTTCATACACCCTCATGTCGATAACTTGATACAATTTTTTCAGTAATGCGCTATATAAATTCTCACCATCCTTACGATTTTGAAAATGTAACCAAATTATCAGGCCTTTCCTAGAATTCGTTCGGATTGGTTACAATTCCGTATTTACAATTCCGATCGATTTCGTTCAACCTTCTTCAGATTCCGGTCGATTTTGTTAATTCCCAAAAGTATGAGCGTCCCTACTTTTCCGGATTTGATATGGCAGCCTTATGCATATCGAAAAAAAAAACATAAGGTTATTCACAATCGTTATTGGTTACATTTTTCAGCGAGGTATATTTTTTAAATCGCAAATATTTCAAGCTGGGAAAAGTTTCGCTTTACCAACACAAAATATATGGGGAAGAAATTTACCAGATTGAAATCTGTTCTTCTTATTTTACCCGACGTAAACCAAGAGAAAAAAAACGTATTTACCACAGGGGAAACCATAAAATGGGGAACACATATAGTAGATATTGCTATCTATCGAACGGGGAAAAATATAAATAATTTCTACATGGTAAATTCATGTAAAATATTTTCATTTGTTTAGATTTAATTTAATTTGTTTAATGTAAAAAAAAAAATACTTGAAAGTGGAAGACGATAAAAAATATCTATTTATTTTACTCCTTTCGTAATGGAAATTGCTAATTAAAACGACGCTCACTATATGTATGGTGGGAAAAGGAAAATATATACTTATCTCCCAATCTTACAAATTTACCTCACTGAAGAATTTACCAAGTAACGATCGTGAAACCCCTTAATAGTTTTCTACAATTTTTGATTTTGTTTTGGTTTATGTTTGAGTTGCCAGTATTCTCTATTCCAGTACGTAAAGTACGCTCGAAGAAATATGTGGCAGCACTTTGTTTACAAAATATTTTTTTTAGGGGAAAACTAAAGTGGGTTTCTTAATAATTGTGAAATTGTGTAATTCGTTTATTAAAATATCTGTTTATTGGATTAAAATTTAGCAAGATAAATTAAAAACAATATTATTTATTCTCAAAAAGATATTTTACTTATTTGTTTGTCTTTATGCAACTAAAAATATCAATTCCATTCACAAAACCAAAATTGGTTTCATTCCTAACGAATTTCTCGTTTTTCGTTTGCTGAAGACACAAAATAAGGAATGGAATATGGAATTCTGTGACAGGCCTGTATATTAAAATCTTCCAAAAAGTAAAATTGCATCTCGTTTTTTTAAGTGCATTGGGGGCGGTTAAGGGGTTATTTCATTTTTCTTAAATTTTTTGTGTGACCATAACCATAGTTGACCATAGAATTGACCCATAGAACGATATTTTTGCTAACCAAATCTTGTAACTGTTTTCGGCCCGCCCTAATATATAGTCCCTATTAGAACTTTAAATAAAATTTTTTATATTATTAAAAATTTTAATTATTAGTAACATTTAGAGTAGAGTATCCAATTATTCCGGTTTTTGCTTTGTTCGAGCAATCATGTAACTCGAAAATAGGCTTTCTGACAACCGAGTACCAGTTTTTTATAACTCGAGTTATTTTACTAAATTGATGAATTTACTAAAATGATGAATTAAAAAATTAAATTAAATATAAATAAAAAATTGCCAGCAATATAAATTCATTAAACGATATTCAGTGAAAAGCATTACCCTTTAAATGCATTTACATACATATGTATATAGATTCAACCTCAGATTGGACCTGGGACAAGATAATGTGTAAAAAAGCATGGAGATCGAATCATATTTGACACTGGAATTTAAGTTCCTTTATACGTAACAAATCTGGAGGGAAAAGTTTTCTATTATAATTATTAGTTTTTCGTTATAAATACACAGCGCAACAGTGAAAAAAATACAGAGACTTGACAGTATGGGATGGATCCTACTACCAAAGGATAATATAATCATATTCTCGGTTTGTGGAGTTGTGTGACGAATTATTTTTTTATGGGCCTCAAAAGATTCTGAAAATCAGTGGGCCCCTCGAAAAAAAGTGCCATCAGTTTTTGTACAACAGATCTTACAGCCTGGGTGATACCGCTTAACTATATCTGGCAATATTGTAGCTAAGAATCCGTGGAACAACTTTTATAAACATTTTATGCCAAAAATATTTTTTTTCAGCTCCTAATTTTTCACAAACAATCTTTGTCAAAATTGTATCCACGATAAAGCTGAACAACTTTTGCGAACATATCAGTATAATCTGAACGTGCCTAGATATCCTAATAAGGCATCTCTACTGGATGATTACGAGCAATTTTTGTAATTTTGCCGAAATTATGTAAAATTTCCATACAAAATAGAAATTTTAAATTAGCTCATTCCACTGAATTTGGCATCGAAATGTGCATGAAAAATAAATTACCCTGTGAATCAATTCCATTGTTTAAGCAGGGTTCTCAGATAAACCTGAATTTCAGGTTTGAATATGAAGTCTATGTAAAACAAAGCAGGTTGTCATTTTACATAGATTTTGTAGGGAAATCTGAAATTCAGTTTTAGCTGAGTATTACAACATGTCAAACGAAATTAAAATTTGTCGGTGTGGACCGGTAGAAACATAATAGAAATTGAGTAGTCGTTGGAGACATATAATAGACATAGAATCACTAGTGGTCTTCATGAAAGCTCGAAAGAACCTCGAAAACATCGCAAACGTCAAAACAAAGAAATTTCCCATACAAACTGACTTGCACAAAAGTGGAAAGTTTTTGAGGCAAATTTGCTGAGCAAACCTGGAAAAAGAAACGTGAAAACTGTTGACATTTCAATGTCAATATTTTTGTATTGAAAAAAAGAGAGGGTTTTTGATTTATGTGAAAAATAATGGAATAGGTAAAGCATGTATATGAATATGAATACACTCAAGCCTCGTTTTATGCGATTGATTCGTTCCGCAAAAATCCGCATAAAACGAATTCGCATAAAACGATACACTAGGTTCATATAAAACTACTGATTCGTTCCTTAATTTAAAAAAATCGCATAAATTCAAATCAGAACATTAAAAGTAAAACAAAATCGCATAAAAAGGAATAAAAAAATATTTTCATTTAATAAAACAATAACAAAAAATAAAGAAAAAACAAACAGCAATTCATATACATATGTACATTTAAAAGAAAACATATGAAGAAAAAGATTAAAAATTAAATTTAAAACTTTATATAGTTTCAGAATCAAAATCGTCAAATATTACTTGTCTGCACCGTTTTTTAATTGGTTCAATATCACTTCCATCACTAGAGGAATCAATGTCATCAATTGGTAGATTATCATTTTCGTCACTAGAAGTATTTTCAATATGAGTAGAAATAATGGCCAAGCAGTTTTCGGGAACTTTATTTCTTTCTTCTCGTACAAAAAAAATTGGTCATCAGACTTTGTGATGTTGATTTTTTCAGTTGTTTATACAACTCCTGGTATCCTGAAAATATATCTTTGAGTCCTCGCTGAAGCTTCATTGCTCGTTGCGTATCTGGATCAATATTGAAAATTTCGTTTTGTAAATCATTAACTGTTTTAAGAACTTCTGCAATTTTTTTTGAAGTAAGAGGTTCAACAGTTTCCTCGCAATCACTTTCGGAATGAGTGTCTTCGACATTATCTGTAGCTAAACTAATAATATCATCATTGGATAATGACTCTTCGACAAGTAGTTCTTCTAAATCATTGTGGTCCAGAGAATCAAACCCATCGCCTCCATTTTGGCGAACCAGGTTTAAAATTTCATCTGATAATGTTGATCGTTCAACATCTCTACTATTGCTACCAACACAATCTGGCCAGACAACTTTCCAGCACGCATTTAAGGTATGCGGTCGTATTTTGGATATGGCAGATGCAGCCAGGACTATGCAATCGAAAATTGTCAATTGTTTCCAAACTTCATTTTCAAGTTTAGTTAAAATTAATTGGTAAGTGATCTTTATATAATATTTCTTAAAAGTTGATATTATTCCCTGATCGAGAGGCTGAAGAATGCTAGTTGTATTAGGTGGCAGAAATTCAACTTGAATGTTTGGATGGTTCAAATGAGGATGTCCAGATGCATTGTCTATAAAGAGAAAAATTTTAAATGCAAGATCTTTTTCCTTCATATAAGATTTCACTTCTGGCACAAAATATTTTGAAACCATTCACTAAACAATGCCGATGTAACCCAAGCTTTGCGATTTGCCATCCAGTGAACTGGCAAACGTTTTAAATCTTTGCCTTTAAACGCACGTGGTTTCAAAAATTTCTTGACGACTAATGGTTTCAACATTTTATTTCCTGATGCTTTGCAGCATAGCAAAAACGTTAACCTTTCTTTACAAGCTTTGAAGCCACTGGCTCTCTTTTCTGCTTTTGCAATATAGGTTCTACTATCATTTTTTTCCAGAATAGTCCGGTCTCATCTGCCTTGAATATTTGATCTGGGGTGTAGCCTCCCTCATCAATAATTTTTTTTAATTTTTCTGGGTAATTTGCGCATTCTTGTTCATCTGCTGATGCTGATGAACCTTCACCTCTTATTTGAATGTTGTGAAGATTGTTTCTTTTAAAAAAACGTACCATCCATCCATTGCTTGCTGCGAATTCTTTTGGCGTAGAAGTTGACGGCTCTGAGAATTTTCTCTTTTCATAAAACAATAGAGCTTTTTCTTTTATCATGTATCCGCTTATGGGAATCCTATTTTTGGTTAAATCTTCGATCCACAGTACAATAGATTTTTCCACTTTTTCGATCAATGTGTCTCTTGAATACGAAGAATGTTTAGAGCTAAGTTTTGTGCCAGCAATTACGGATTTTCTTATGGAGACCTCATTTTTCTTAATCGATCTTATAGTCGATTCTCCAAGTTTGTACTCTTTTACAAGTGACGTGTATTTTGCTCCATTTGAAATGCGATCTAGAATTTTTATCGTTGTCTCAAGGGATATGGTTTGTCTGATTTTCTTATTTTTCTCCAAGGTGATATCTGAAAATACAGAAACATTTTTTAGCACAAAAACTTCAAATCGAAAGAGTTTTTACGCTTACTTTGATCACTTCTACGATAAATATTACAAAATATTAATTAAACTTCACTAGGATGTAAAAACATTGACGACAAAATAGCATTCCAACTACATATTGGTAAAAGATTAAAAGGGTTTAATTGACGTGGTTCCCCTCAATTGTAAACAAACTTGGCAATAACACACATAGAGTTCTAAGCTTACACTTGTTTTTTTACCGGCGCTGATGTAACTACATATGTTTGTCAATGCTGCCAACTGTTTAGATATATGTTTATGTAAAAACGCAAAAAAAAACAAAAATTTTAAAATCGCATAAATTTGAATTCGCATAAAACGAGGTTTGAGTGTATGTTTGTATATCTACTTTATCAGCATTTTTTTGACAATTGCTGCACAGTTACACTGAGCAACTTTACTTGGTGCCTCATGAAACGCTTCGGGGCAAACTTACGCTGGGCAAAAGTTCTAGGTTTTCTTGTTTGCATGAATACCGCTACTATTTGTTGATGCTAACTCGCAAACTGTGAATTTTTCCCACTTTATGTCTTAGCTTTTATTGTTTGTTTGAGTTATTGTAATTTATGAATCTCCAGGCCACAATGAACTAGTATTATTGGAGGAGTACGAGGATTTAGATGATGATAAATATGATTATGGCGAAGACTTTTACATGTAACGGGTGGTTCAAATACTGGTATCTTTTTAAATCAGATGTTATTTTGACACTGATAGATTTTTTCTGTTCGAAATATTGACTATCCGTCAGTGTAGTACCTCCGTGGACCAAAATGAGTTGATTTACGCTTGAACAACGTCGGGAAATACGGGCCGAACAATCATATTTTCTGGCGAAGCGCATTCTTATCTCGGCGGCTATGTCATCAAAATTTCCACATCTGGGGAGCGGACAACCCAGACGTCATGGTCGAGTAATCCATGCATCCACAGAGAGTGACAGTTTGGTGTAGATATTCGAGTGGTGGCATCATTGGCTCACTTTTTTCGAAAATGCTACTGGAATCCCCATTTCAGTCAACGGCGATCGCATCTGAAGCATGATAATGGAGTTCTTATGTGCTGAAATGGAAGATATGCACTCGGATAATCTTTGGTTTCAGCAGGAATGCGCACCATCTCACACAGCTCACCACACATTCAAACTTTTGCACACTAATTTCGATGATCTTGTTATCAGCTGTCTTGACGATGTCAGTTGGCCGGCTCGCAGCTGCTATTTGACCCCTAGACTTTTTCTTGGTAGAATTTTTTTTTTGTGGAGTTCCGGTAAAGACAATGTATACGATGGCTGAGTAGATATACGTGCGGACTTGCAATGAAAGGTGCCTGGTTTCAACTCCATTTCAGGGAAAGCGTAAATACTTAAATAAATTTTATTACAAAATTCAATAAAGTCTTCTATTAATGAGCGTACACTGACATCAAAAATATATCCAATTCAGCGAAATATTACTCGTTTCCATTAAATGAAAAAGCAGTTTGTTGCAAACATTTTTCGATTCACCAGAGTGATATATATTTATTCGGTCTGTATTTTTATTGGACCAACGATTTACAGACCGAATCATCTCCCGAAACTCCGATGTCAATTATAAAAACCATGTCACAATAAACCACAAACAATTCCTGAGCTCAAGACCGAGGTCCAACGCTTTTCCAGGCTTAAAACCACACAGGTATGGTCCAATCAGGTCAGAGATAATTGGTTTTAGCCTTTCGCACATTATGCTTGATAGAACCTTATATGCTATGGATAAAAGGCTTATTCCACGGTAGTTGGCACAGATACTCGGGTCGCCTTTTTTAAATATGGGACATAGTACACTAAGACTCCAATCGCCGGGCATGATGCATTCATCTAACCAAAGTTTGCTAATGAGCTGATTCATGCACCTTATCAGCTCATCGCCGCCAGTATTAAACAGCTTCACCGTTAAGCCATCGGCTCCTGCGACTTTGCTGTTCTTAAGCCGGGCAATAGCTGGTCTGGCTAGGAGGGGGCAATCGACGTCGTCGTTCAAATTGTAATCGATTGTCTCATCGTCATTGGTATCTCAGGTACCAGTAGCGCAGAGAAATGATCTCTCCATATTCCCAACATGTCTTGCACATCTGCGATGAGATTTCCGTCCTTGTCTTTATAGAAGGGGGCCCTGAACCATGTCCATCAGTTCCGTTTTTGACTTTTTGGTAGAATTTTTAGGCTTCCTTCTGTATGTCTCAATTTTCTCACTCTCGCGCTTTCTCCACTGCCGTTTCTTACGCCTAAAAATATGGTTAACTTCCTTTTTTTCCCCTATACCGCTAAGTCGCGGCTCGCGTTGCACTTGACTGAAGCAGTGCCATACGTGCAGCGTTTTTTCATTATTTGCAGTGCGACACTCTTCATCGTACCACGGTTTATTGCGAAGAGGATTTTCAAACCCAATTACGGTTGTTGCGGCAGTTCTTATAGTCGGAAATGGGTTTCCACTGCGCTTCAGGATCGCCATCGGGAGTGGGTTGGGTTCTGTGCCAAAAGTTGCGAGAGCTGCCTTGAGTAGGCTGTGGCTACCTCTGGTAATTGCAGTTTTCCGATGCCCAGCTTCCTCTGTGTCTGGTTTCGTACGATTTTCGCTCTACTTAATCTTGTGCCAACCTTTGCTGCTACCAGGTAGTGATCAGAATCGATGTTAGCTCCTCTGATCACTCGTACGTCCATTACACTGGATGAGTGCCTTCCATCAATTACCACGTGATCAATTTGGTTCTTAGTTCTTTGATCAAGGGATACCCAAATAGCCTTGTGGATGTCTTTACTGGAATCTTGTACCACTAATGGCCATGTTTTTTCCGCGGCAAAGTCAATCAATCACATACCGTTATCGGAACTGTCAGCATGTAGACTTAAATTGTCAATAGTTGGATGAAACTTATTTTCCCTGCCTAATTTATCATTAAAATCTCCTAGTACAATCTTAATGTCATGGCCAGGGCAGCGGTCATACGTTTCCTCTAGGAGCTCATAGAATATGTCTTTGGCATCATCATCTTTCTCTTTTGTCGGGGCATGCACACAAATTAGGGAAATATAAAAATGTTTCGCTTTTTTGCGGATTGTCGCTATAGGTTCACTCACAGGATTGAACCTAGAGACTAGATGTCGCAGTCTTTTGCCAACTACAAATCCGCAACCAAAGTCATGTTTTTTCTCATGGCAACTGTAGTATATATCGCAGTTTCTTTTTCGTATGCAGCCATGTCCTGTCCATCGCATTTCCTGGATAGCGGTAATAATAATAGAATAATAGCGGCATCAGTGGTCGCATAGCCAATCAAGCTGCTCGTCGAAAAGCCTTAACTTCAGTCGCTAGGAAAAACTATTCTACCGTTGCCCCAGAACCACCACTTGGAGAAAAAGTCATAAGCACATGATTGAGAACAGTTGGCTCCCAATCTTTAGCTCTTAGTACTACACATGTGTAAATATTTCATCGATATTTCTCAGGCATCTTTTGTAGGGAGTTTTGTAAAATTTCACATAAAATGTTGACCTTAGTACAGTCCTTAACAGGTTAAATTGCACTTCTCAATTATAAATCAATGTCAACCAAAATTTGTGAATTTAATTCGATCAAGATCTCAATTTAATTTACCCACATTGGTTCGATCGAAATATAATTAATTTTGCACCTGTCCAACTTGGCGCTTGACCATTTAATTTAATAGAAAAGTTCTTAGTAGCACAAGAAAAACCTCCAAAAAACAACACTCAATTTCGATTCGTCATCATCATCCACATGGATGTTCACATTTAACCAACGGCCAACCGGATGTCATTTTGGATCGACATTGACCAACATTTCGAAGTTATTTTCTTTGGTGTTGACATAATTTGGCCCTCCCGCTCGTGTTACAAAATTAATTAAAAAAGAGAAAATTAAAAATCCCACGCGGTATCAATAACGACCGATAAGATTGGCAATAAATCAAAATTGCCCTCCATACGAATGAAAGACATTTCAACATTGCGATATCTGAAGTCATAATTTTACTATAAACTGATTTTTACATTATACGGATAGGAGGGAGGGTATAAGGCACAATGTGTTTGTCAGATTGTAATTATTTACCCAATTTCAAATGAATCGCTTATCGGCGAACGATTATATTGACTCTCTCTCGTTCTCAACATTAGTACAAGACACATATGGAAGGTAAGGTAGGGACTTCTGTTCAATATTATGTGTACGATTGTTGGATGGATGGATCGGATCGTAAAAGTATATAAATACTCGTTTATTTGAGAAATGAATCAATACGAAATCTATGTTACCGAGGGTGCGAGAGATAGAGAGAGTCCAGACTACGAAACTAAGAGCGAGTACGAGCCTGTGATAAAATACATTCTGTGAAAAACTCTCTCGTTATCAGGTACTGATTGTGTTTACACTAGTGATGTTCGGTTCCTCGAAGTTGAAAAACCGTTTGCAAAACGAACCGGGTCATAGCACCGGTTCCGGTTCTCAGCAAATTTGTGTCTAAGTGAATAAGCTTCTTAAAAGAATATACAAACTTATAAAAAATATACATTTATCCTTGGACTAAATTAGTTTTAGGACATTTGAATACGATTGAGCCAACTCCATCTGCGTGGCTTACTTACACAGAACACCAGCCGCATGTCTTTACCGATAGTAATTATTATTAAAAGTATATTATTAGACTTAGTTTAGAATTGAAAATTGTAGATATGATATGATACCTTTCAGGTATATCCCTTACAAATCTATAAATTTAGTACAAAACCTTTTGATATAACTCCATTCCGACACATAATATTGCCTTAAGTATTGGTAAATATTCTGCAAACGGATTTTAATGAGAGGAAAATGGCGAACTTGACACGCCCTATCCGTAACTCCCATTCAAAAATTAGTCGGCTGGTCAACTGGTTGACATACTAACTTCCGTATACTTCTTCCTTCCTACTTCGTCAAACTCCTTTTTTCTATTAAAAATTTTGATACTCTCATTGTGGTAACTCCAGCAATAGCTCCCGATCTCGATAAAATTTGATATTAGACAATATTTTGCGCAATGCCGATATTGAATGTGACCGAACTTGCCACGCCTATTCTGTTTTCTTTAAATTGGATCAAGCATTTTAAATGAAAATCGTACCCAAGGAACTACGAATAAGTCTGTTCGCCCGACTGAAAGGTTATGTACTGGGTTTCGTAGCTGTTATTGAAGAATAAAGAAAATAAATAAATGTTACCTGTGCACGCAAAGAAAAAAACCCGTTCCTCCCAAACGTAATCTCAGATAACTGAAGTTCATTTGGGGACTGTAGTTGAGAGAAACGAACTTCTGTTAATGCTATTTCGTTTGGGAGAACCGAAAAATGTTTGCAGCAAACGAGTTATGGAAAACATAAGCTGAAAAAAACGTTTGCGTGGAACGAAAAACTGAAACGAAAACCGAAAAACCGAGTTCTAGTTGATCCTAACTAAAAAAACGTTTGCGACAACTGAAAAACTTACTGTTCGTTCCTGGAACAATTTTTTTTAATTTGAATTGTGTAGAAAAATGGGTTAAAAATTAAAAAAGGAAGTGCATAAGATTTAAACTATTGATATTTGGAGTATCTCTTACTTTTTATTGATTATATTTATTATTTATTTATTTTGTAGTTTTGCCAATATTTACAATTGACGAAACAATTTCGTTATTGCAATGAAACTGAGTTTTATGAAGATAAAGAGAGAAAAGCAGTCAAAAAAATGAGTGAGCGTAAAAAAGAGGCCAGCAAGAGGAAATGGTGAGCATGAGTGCTGGGTCACGTACACATCTTAAATCAGTGGTCTAATTCCGGCATCCGTAAACGAATGAGCTTTCGTACGACAATTAATTACGCATCGGACATACTCACTGGATGACGACTTACGATCGTAATTGTTTAATAGAGTTATCGATTTTTTAGAGAAGGTAGAGAAATGTAATAATGTGTTTTTACCATCTCAATTGTAAAGAAAACAACAAACTTGTTTGTGGAAGAAAAAGCATTCTGTATAAATATTGAGTAAAAAAATTATTAAATAAAATGGATCCTATGTTATTGTATTTACTAACTTCTTCAGAAGATGAAGAAGAAAATAAAACAAGCAAAATAAGAAAACAAATTCGTGCTTCTAGTGATCCCTTTGCGTTATCAGATGCCGCGTAAGTATGCTTATAGGTTATGAATATATTTATTTAAATTTTTTCTAATTCCAGATTCAAGCAGAGATTTAGGCTCTCAAAGGAGGCATTCCAATACGTTCTCTCGGAATTGGATTTCTCCGCACACATGTCTACAGCCGTGCCACCAATATTACAACTGGCAGCAACTTTGTCTCTTTTGGCCAGTGGCAGTTTTCAGCATAATGTTGGTAATGATTTTTTGTTTAGACTGAGCCAGAGTGCAACATGTAAGATATATAAATTTTACGCCAGAAGAGTCCTCATTGTGTATGGAAGCGTTCTTTAAAAAGTATAGAATTCCGGGTAGTTTGTATATAACATTTTTACAAAATTCCATAACATACATATAAGTTCATGTGTACGCAAAAATCCTTGTTTTTAGTAATTGGATGCGTGGACAGAACACACCTAGGACTACAGAAACCAACGGAAAATGAACACATGTTCTTCAATCGAAAAGGTTACCATAGCCTTAACTCAATGGTAGTAAGTTTGATTAGTGTGTGCCTCCATTATCATATATGTAATTTATTTAAACTTGAAGATTTGCGACGACACATACAAGATATTGGCAATAAACTCGAAGTACGGAGGCGCTGCCCATGATTCATTTGTTTGGAAACATTCCCATGAAAGGCATATATTGGAACAATTGTATTCAAACAACAATTTCAGGAATGGTTGGCTTTTAGGTACTGATAAATTTTAATATTACCTTTATGTTCTTTGATTTATCTACTTTTTTTTTGGTCACAGGCGACTCAGGTTATCCACTGGAGCCATGGTGTATTACGCCATATAGAAATCCTGAGGAAGGTTCGTCTGAATCATTATTTAACGATGTGCATTCAACAGCAAGATGTATAATAGAAAGAACCATTGGTATTTACAAGGCAAGATGGAAAATACTCAGCAATGAAAAAAGAAGCCGATACAACCCACAGAAAATGACACTGTTTGTAAATACATCATCTGCACTTCATAATATTTGCATTAAATTTAAAGTTCATAATTATACTGATAACGACTATAATGATGAACCTCCAACGATCCGAGTGGAAAGTAGTACCGCAACTCAGATTACAAAAATTGGGGAGAAAATTAGAAACCAAATAAAATCACCACTGTACAATAATAATTTTTAAATAAAATAAAGCAATATATTTCTTTAAATGTTTTTCAAAAATATAAATTAATATTAAATTCAATTTAGCTTAGCTGTTATCTTATACTATAGTATATAAACAAACAATGTGGTGTTATCATACGTCAAGATTTGTTTTATCGTATCTAATTCTAATATTTTAATTTCTAATTCAACTTTTTTTACTTGCATATTTGCGACATGCTCTTCTTCTTTTATTTTGAGGGAACTTTCTTTTATAATTAAAGATTTTTTCTTCATTTCCACTAAATCCGCCATGAAATGTTTGAGTTCACTTCTCCACTCATCTCCTTTTTCGAAATTGGCCTGTAAAAGCAACATTTTTGACACTTCCTGTTCAGCCTTCTTGTTTGTGCGACGAGAATTACTGCTTCCTGGCGTGCAATCAACACCTTCATCTTTACCACTTTGTACAGCTGTCGCTACAACTTCTTCATCGTCCTCTATTTGCTTTGAAGCACCGAAAGTTTCAACTGATGAAAGTCCTTCCACTGCTGCACTTAACCCTGCCGCTTGCAGTACTTGCTCCTCGGATGACGTTAAGAGCTTTTCTTCGTACGGCCTTCCACCTGCCTGTTTCATTGAAGCCTTATTAAATGACAGCTTCTCTTTAACTTGATGTTTTTAGTCTGCATACACCTAATGGTAAACTTTCAATTATGCAGATTACATTTAATATAATCTAAGTATATAAATACATACCTTTCGCCACATGGTAATATTTTTAGTTGGAGGTCCTGACGCGTTTAATTTAATAGTCAATTGATCCCACAATCTGTTACTTGTTGCCCTTGCCTGTTGACAATTTTTTATTTTGCTTTTGGCTAGGCCCGGATGGTCCGCCAAAATGTTCTTTTACTTGAAGTTAATTTTGTTAGAATTTGTTGCCCTGGGAAGTACAAAAAGTTAATTTAATTTAAATAAAAATTTAAGCACTTACATTTTCTTTTTTCAACTTTACTTCTTCACAAAAATTAACGAGAACATCAATGACGACAATGAAAATGCTATCGGCAAAAACTCGCACAGTTGCATTTGTGTTTTCGATAAAAATTGGCCGATAACGGATGCTGTCATCCAAAATGTACACATCTCGATCGTAACAACTCGAATTCTTATGCGGTAATTAGGCCCCAGTTTATTTGCAACAACCGGAAGTGGTAGACATATTTCTCCGCCGGAATAATTTAAATTATTTTTTTTAAAACTTAGTAAAGTAATTATTTTTTTTAAAACTTAGTAAAGTAATAATATTGTATTCAGAAAAATAAACTGTGTGAATTTATGTGTTTGCTGTGATCGTTTGTGTAAATTGTGTATCTATAAATGAATTAGATAAACAAACAATGCACAAGGATCAACACGACAGCAAATAAGTGACGAATCGATAGATGAAAAATTACCCGGAATTATGTAACTGAACATTTGTGTGTGAGTATGTGCGTGACAGTACAAATCTTAACAAAATGTTGGTGTTTTGACCATAATTCGGTCGCGCCTGTTTCGTTGTATTGGTATTTGGGTTCGAAGTCAATGAAAACGAAGAAGTGAAATAAACAAAGTGTTTCAAGTAAGACGATCATAAAAAGTAACAATTTAACGTACAATGAAATAAATCTAATCGAACTTTTAAGAAATTTGGTTAAAATAAATTAAAGAGCATTTGAAGAAAATCAGTGGCTTAATTACGGGGAGATGTGGCGCTATAATTGAATGACAGAACCCTCAACACAACAACTATGTTCTATGTTAAAGAAAATGTTGATGAAATCCAAACGGGAGTAGAGCTTATGTTCATGGTAAGTACAGACGTACGTAGATATGTACATATCTGAAATAGAAATGTTAATAATAAATTCCTCATTTGTTTTTAATTGCAGGGCCTGAGTACAACGGCTACAATAACACTCAACCTCTCGACTACCATAATTCAAATTTTTTTTTATCAAAACACCTGCAATGTAATACTAACAGTGTATTTATGTACAATAAACAATAAATAATTTCAAACACACTTTAACACATTCATTACAGCAATGAAACAAAATCATTTCAGCAATGAAATAAGTTCATAGCATCAACGAAACAAATTCATAGCTGCAATGAAACAAATTCATTGCAGCAATGAAGAAACTTCATCTAAATTCATGAAATAATTTCATTGCAAGTACGATACTTATTCACTGCAACAATGAAACAAATTCATTGCAGCAACGAAGCAAATTCGTTGCAATAATGAATGAAATTCATTGCAGCAACAACCATACGTTCTTCGCAGTGACCAACAATTTCCAGTTGATGAACACATTTTCGTAGCGGGAATGAAACTGTACGTTAGCTCACTTTCGATGACGAAAGTTGTTGGGGTGATGAACATTTTCATCTCTGTGACGATGCTTTTCCGTTCAGTGCACTGAAAGAAAAACGCTTCGTCGCATGGGTGAAACATTTTCGTTAATGTTTTTACGTTGCAGCAATGGAAAGCTTCGTATATCGGACAATTTGGTTGTCGCTGCAACGAAAAATTGCAAACATGATTTCTTTGACAATTTTTCATTTCGTTGCTGCAACAACTGATATTCCGTTCCCGCAACAATTATATTAATTTGAATTTTATAGATAAAATAATAGGTTCGAACCATGCTCTGACCACCTTCTTTCGGCGGCGGTCACCTCGCATAGTGACGGCGACACTATCGAGTATATAGCCATGCAAAAGCTTCTCAAAATACCGTTCCGAATCGGTGTAAAACTCTAGGTCCCAATCAGTGAGTGAACACTGGAAAGCGTACAGCTCAGTGATTGTCAGATGTTCTCCCCGGTCCCTTCATGGGATGTAATGGGAAACCATTTATTTTTTTTTAGATAAAATAGTTAACAATTAAAAAAAGTAAGTGCAAGAGACTTAAGCTATTGATATTTGGTTTATCTCTTACATTTTAGTTTATTTTTGTTATTTGTTTATTTTGGAGGTTTGGCAAAATTTATGGTTGACGAAATAAATTCGTTACTGCAATGATTTTAATTTTTATGAAGATCAAGAGGCCAGCAAGAGAAATCGGTGAGCATGAGTGGTGGGTCACGTACACACTCATGCTCCCCAACACGGTGGTAGACTCCGCCGGAATAATTTAAATACATTTGTTAAAACAAACTAATTAGTTCTACGAACAAACTAATTAGTCGTACATACAGTGCTGCTCAAAACATTTGCAACCATGCCACATTTGGCCAAACACCGTCATTTTAATGAAAATAAAAATACGGAAACAAATATTTAAATGCAAATTTATTCTTTATTAATTCATTTTGAAGAATTAAATAAGATAAATTACACAGTGCAACACGAAAAAAATAACCATATACGGACACCACTACGTGATAAAAGACTAAAAAAAAAAAGACCCGTGTCTCCCAATTTTTCCCAAAGTCATGCACTTTTTTTTTATGGGCCGCCAAAGATTTGGGGCCTCGGTATCATTTTCGTAAAAATGTGATCATTTTCTCAGGCTCATATCTTGCAAACCGTTCGATTTACTCTCTGAGGCAAAGTTGTAGCTCTTGTCATAAAGAACAAAAATTGCGAACATATAAAATCAAAAAAACTTCACCTTCCAGATCAAAATCGCAAAAAACTTAAAAAAATTCGATTTTTTTTTACCTTTTTTCCCGTGTTTAGGTCCATAGGTAGCAAACCGTTCAAAATTCAAGGAAACAATCAACTACAAAAATTTACCTAAGATCTCAATAAACAAATTTCTAGAACATATAAACTTCCTACAGATGATTCTTAACACTGTTTAGGTAGCACGCAAAAGTGAAAAATTTGCCGAAAATTTTTTAATTTCATTTTTTTTACCTTTTTCTCCTGTTCAGGTCCATAGGTAGCAAAAAATGAAATATGCCTGGCCAGAACCATGTGTTTGTCCAAGGGTTAACACCGTTTAGGTAGCGCTTAGGTATCACGCGATCATGCACCGACAGCAGCAGCACAGGCAATGCAGTAAGCTCAGCACATGCAACAAGGGACGCAGCACACAATATAAAAGCGACACGACGCTCACATCGAGGCATTACACAGCGCGACGTCAACGAGAGCTCAGCGGTGAAAGTTATAAAGTGAAAGTGCTACAGTATAATTCGCACAAGAGCTACAACTTTGCCTCAGAGAGTAAATCGAAATTCTGAACGGTTTGCAAGATATGAGCCTGAGAAAATGATCACATTTTTACGAAAATGATACCGAGGCCCCAAATCTTTGGCGGCCCATAAAAAAAAAAGTGCATGACTTTGGGAAACACGGGTCTTTTTTTTTAGTCTTTTATCACGTAGTGGTGTCCGTATATGGTTATTTTGCCATGACTTAAAAAATTACACACAGTGTTACTTATTGGCAATGATTTGTTGATAATCTATAAAATAACGTAACAACTCATATTTTCACCGAGTAATACTTTAAGAGTGTGCACTAGTTGATTTTTGTACTAACGAGCACCGAGACCTACGAGGAAAACGTATAGAGAATGAGAGCAATTATTAAGTTTAACAATTTTCGTGTTAATTGGGTTGTACACAAATAACTTTACTCTAACACTTCATTACATTTTGATTTTGTTCACTGAATATCCTTTTTTTTAATCGATTTAGTTGGCAAAATTGACTCCCAGTTGATGTGATTTGTACTTTTGGCTTGACACTCGGCAGCAGAAGTTTGAAAATCACAGCACGCAACCCAGTCCCCATCAACGAGTCTTCTTTGATAGCACATTCTCTATTTGTTCTCCAAGTACTAACTTGAACAGCTGTCTCATCGGTACCCCTTGCATATTTTACTGTGCTCAAAACATTTGTAACTTATACTAAGTTACGTTGATATTGAACAAAATATAAATTTTTTGTTAGTAATTGATAGCGTAACCACGTCGTTTTCTGACTTCTGCACATCTTTTTGGCATGGACTTTATTAAATGGTCAATTATATCTTTTGGGATGGTATTCCACTGTTGTTTCAAGTGTCCTCAGGTTTTTTAAAAAATGTATTTCCAATTTTTCACTTCACAATTTCCCAAAGGTTCTCTATGGGATTTAGGTTGAATTTTTCAATGGATATCCATTGATTAACCACCTTAGACGTGTGCTTGGGGTCATTGTCGTGTTGAAACACCCAGGCTAGTGGCATTTCCCAAGATGCGTATGTCAACATTACGTCAGACAATATGTTTTTGTATTCCTCAGCCCTCATAATTCCGTCGATTTTATGAATAATGTTGCGCCCCACCATGCTTGACAGTACCTTTTGTATATCTTGGGTTAAGGCTTTCCCCTTTTGGCCTTCGCACCAAACACCTGCCATCCGAAGCGTGTAAATTAAAATTTGATTCATCAGAAAATAGAACACATTTCCACTTCTGCTCAGATCATTCAAGCTATTTTTTAGCAAACTGAAGGCGAGCTAACCTATTTTTCTTCGAAATGAATGGTTTTTTAACAGTTTTGTATGCTCGAAGTCCGGCTTCTACCGCTCTGCGTCTGATCGTTTGGGCTGATATGTCCAGTTGAAACGAACTTTTGATTTCCTTGGATGATATTTGAGGGAATTGTTGTATAATTCTTTTAATTTTCCGATCCTCTTTTGGTGTAGTCCTACGTTTTCTTCCTCCTCTATGAACTGTTTTGGTTTTTCCACTACTTAAAACACGAGACACTGATGATTTATGGACATTATATTTTTCCGAAATATCTTTTTGAGATACACCGGCTTTATAATCGTTAATAACCCTCTATCGGGTAAGGCAGCCTCAGGGATGCTCTTGGTTTTTCATCATTTTTGTCCACCATGTAAATTTTTTCAAGTGTATTCTTCTTTTATTCTGTCACCTAACATTCCGTTTACCGTTATATTTTAATTGTAATGCTCTGGAGCATCATTTGTTTACATTGTGTTCAGTTTTGGTCAAGCTAATATCAAAAAAGCTAAAAAATAGTATGTGAAAAATTTTTGTGATTGGAGTGAAGAAAAATAATATCTATATTTACTTGGAACACCTGATAATTTTTTGTAAGTAGTTTTGGAATATTTTTACAATACAAAAAAAGATTTATAATGATAAATCCTGTCATTTGTGATTTAAAGCCAAAAAAACGTATAGCAGCCTCAGGGCGTGCTTACCGGGTTTTGTGCTAATTTTTTATAACGGATAGCAGCCTCAGGGATTGCTTACCGGGTTTTGTGATCATATTTTTCATAACAAATTCACTTAAATGTATATAACTTTTATAGGAATACACAGAACAATGGCTGAAAAAGGGACTTCTTACAAAAATAAAAGACTAAAATTGGCACAATTAACCGATGAACAAATGCAAGAGTTTATGGATTCGGTAGATACCGATGAAGAAGTGGAAAATGCAAGCAGTGATGATGAATTGGAGGAGTTTGGCTATGTAGAAGATGACGTCATGGAAGAGGATGTGTTTGGTATTGCGGAGTATGTATATAATAAGTCAAGTTTTCGATTCAACAGCCCCTGCCTCAGAGGTTAATACAATCAGTGTTGAACCATCCTGTTCATTTGTTAGGTCCAGTAAGAGACCACGTTCGCCACTGCCTATTATAGAAGGAACTGGTCCCAATATTTCTCCATCAAATGGCGGGTTCAATGGCTCAGGTTGTTAATAATATATATTTCTTAATATTTTTAACTAACTACTGTTTTACTATTTTAGATTTGCGTCAGATACAAAATGAGACTCGACATTTTTCAAAAATATTTTGCCGAAAAGCATCCATAAAAATGCACGTAAACGAGATTGCATTTCGAGGAAATTCCTCTTTATCGACTTGTGTTACAGACCTGAAAACTCCAGCCGATATATTTTTATACTTTTTCTCGAAAAATATTATAAAACATATAGTTGACGAGACAAATCGAGCGGCATTAGACACTAGTATAAATAATACTTTTACAGTGACTTCTCATGATATTCACCACTATATAGGAATATTAATTTATATGTCTGTATTCCGATACCCAAATTTAGAAAGTTATTGGGGAAAGAACCCGTTTCCACCTATCCAGAATACTATGCCTCTCAAAAAATTTATAACAATAAAAAGATTATTATCTTTCCAAGATGAATCCCAGCGGTTTCAAAAAGGGCAACCTGGATACGATCCATTGCTTCGAATTCGAAAGTTAGCAGATGCACTAAATGCGAAATTTGATTCTATTCCAAAAACTGTGCGTGGTTGTGCGTGGATGAACAAATGTGCAGCACAAAAAATTACAGCAGACAGTTGTCCGAGGCCTTCGGCCACGGACTGTCCCTGCAGGCTGTGTCAGAGACACGGCCATTAAGTTTAACGTAGAATACGCCATCCGATAAGACAGAAAACATATATAACAATAAATGATAAATAATATAAGCAAATGCATTTATTGTTATATATGTTTTCTGTCTTATCGGATGGCGTATTCTACGTTAATCTTAATGACCGTGTCTCTGACACAGCCTGCAGGGACAGTCCGTGGCCGAAGGCCTCGGACAACTGTCTGCTGTTATTTTTATATTTACCAACGGCATTTGATTCAAGTCCGTTTAAAAAAAAATATTATGTTCAATTTTTTTAAACTTAATTTAATTTATGTATTTTAATTAATATTTTTATTGAAATAAGTTCTGCGAATGTTGAGAGGGCCGCCCTAATATTAAAAAAGGTTTACCTTATCGAGTCTTCGCATTAGCATTCGAGCGTTGTGTGAAAGCTTTACGCTTTACAATTCAAAATTAATGTTACAACAGCTTTATTGAAGCTTTCGCAAAAAAGCTTTATTACGTTAGCTTACTGTTTGTTTCACTTTTTACTAGATACGTGTTGCCAAGCAACATTAGCTTGCTGTTCGTTTCACTTTTTACTAGATACATGTTCCTAAGCAATGTTGAGCAACCAAAAACACTCAACCAAACACCACACATATGTCTGAGTGTATGTGTTTAAACAATTTTCATTTGAGAAATTAAAATACTAGAAATATATCAACCAATATGAAATGTATATCAAACGAAAGATAACATCTTCATTTACCTACAAAAAAAATTTTAAAAAAATTCATCTAGCCGTTTCCTCAAATTCAATGAAATAAAGATTACAACAATAAAAACCTGACATGACTCCTCATACCGTAAGGTAAGACGTATTCTACGTCAAAATGAAACATCATCTTCGGCAATACATGCCCAACAAGCCCCATAAATGGGGAGTAAAACTTTTTGTGCTTTGTGATTCAAATGGCTACGCATATCGCTTTGAAATATATAACGGATCAGGAGACAATGTTATCTTAGTTAACACACCCGACCTTGGAGCTGCTGCGAATGTTGTTGTTCGGTTATCACAAACAATTCCTAATTTTATGAATCATATAGTTTATTTCGATAACTTTTGCACATCTCTGCCCTTATTAGTTTATTTACGAGTTTATTTAAGATCAAATCGAATTCCCAATTTAAAGCTTCCATTGGATAACGCAATTAAAGAAAAGGAAAGAGGATATGCTAGTGAATTTGTTGGATCTGCATACGGAATCGACATCAGTACAGTTTTATGGAAGGACACCAACAATGTTAGATTAGCATCAACATATGTTGGTATCCCACCTCTCCAGAGAACAATTTCCAGAGAGAGTGCCGCCAAAGCACAACGCTATGACCGTAAATCTAAAAAGGTTGTTCAGGTTAACTGTCCGCAGATTATACATGAGTATAATAGGCATATGGGTGGTGTCGACCTCATGGATGGACTTATGGGCCGGTACCATATTAGAGCCAAGACTCGAAACATCATGACCAGACTTTTCTACCATTTTGTTGATATGGCTGTCACCAATGCATATATTTTATATCAGCGGTTAAATAAACAATTAGAAGAAGACAATAGCAGTAACGATAGAAAGCTCCAATGGCCGGAATTCAGGGAAAATATTGCTTTTGCACTTGTAGCATCTACAGAGAAACGATCAGTTGGCCGTCCATCTGTGCAATATTCGGCTCCGTCGTCTGAAATTGGCCGGAGAGCAAACCACCCGACAGACGATAGGTACACGATTTGATGGTTACGATCACTTTCCTACGTGGTTAGCAAAGGATATCGGAAGGAAGAAATGCAAGCTTTGTAAAACTTCCCTAACTCAATGTTTTTGCAAAAAATGCGGCATTAATTTATGCTGCTCTAACGCCAAAAATTCTTTTTATCTATATCATAACAAAAACTAAGCGTATATAATCTAGTATTTGACTTTTATTACCCAAAGTGTACTAAAAATATAAAATAACTTATAATAAATTGAAATATCTATTTAAAAATATATATTGTTACGAACAAATACAACAACATAGACTGAAGAATGCACCTTTAATAATACTCAAGACATCTTGCTGCCACCGCTCCACATAAAATTGGGAATTGTTAAAAAATTCATCGAAGTGGCCGTTGTAAATTGTCCAAACGCATTCGACTATTTGAAAAGCGTTTTCCCAAAGCGTAGCGATGACAAAATTAAAAAAGGTATTGTAGTAAATTTAAAACGAATTTTTGTTCACCTAATTGTACTATTTACACTATGTTAATGTTTTCTTTTCTGTCTTTATTTTTTGTTTTCATTTAACAGGCGTACTTAATGGCCCTGACATTAGAAAGCCATTCAAGAGCAACTTTGATTCATCGCTTGATGAAAATCATTCAATGGCATGGATTTACCTTCAGCGTGTATGCACCAGAGTCTTGGGAGGGGATCGAGACGCGGAACCGGAAGCAAGAGAATGGGTGAAACAAATGCTGCATTATTTTGAGATAATCGGCGCATCGATGACATTAAAGCTGCATTTTCTTCATTTTCATTTTGACGATTTTATCAAACAACTCCCTACCGAATCCGATGAGCAAGGAGAACGGTTTCACCAAACCACAATGCCCATGGAAAAACGGTACAAAGGCAAAAACCTCGACGCATTGCTTGCAGAGGTATGTTGGTGGAGTCACAAGATCACCCTGTATGATGTTAATGAAGTATTTGAAGAAGAAAGAGCTGATGATGGAGGGCAGTCTGGAAGCAACGTGCCTGTGGACACCATAATTGCTGAATCAGAGTCAGATTCGGATGATTTGGATCCACAACTTAAGAGAGCGCGATTTGCAAGTCCAGGGCCATCAACATTATAAACATAATACGAATACTTTTTTTTAATATTTTTGTAATAGATAGCATAGTATCTCAATGTTGAAGTAAATAAAAAACAAATGAAATTAAAAAACGGTGTTACGAATAATTCCCAGGAAGTTTATATGTTCTAGAAATTTGTTTATTGAGATCTTAGGTAAATTTTTGTAGTTGATTGTTTCCTTGAATTTTGAACGGTTTGCTACCTATGGACCTGAACACGGGAAAAAAGGTAAAAAAATAGAATTTTTTTAAGTTTTTTGCGATTTTGATCTGGAAGGTGAAGTTTTTTTGATTTTATATGTTCGCAATTTTTGTTCTTTATGACAAGAGCTACAACGGTTTGCAAGATATGAGCCTGAGAAAATGATCACATTTTTAGGAAAATGATACCGAGACCCCAAATCTTTGGCGGCCCATAAAAAAAAAAAGTGCATGACTTTGGGAAAAATTGGGAAACACGGGTCTTTTTTTTTAGTCTTTTATCACGTAGTGGTGTCCGTAAATGGTTATTTTGCCATGACTTAAAAAATTACACACAGTGTAAGTAAAAGCTTTTGCTTGCTGTTAATGACTCTACTAACAGTATGTAAATAACAGGCGGTTAGTGCTGCGCCTGAAAGTATGCTTTGTAACAATGTACCAGCTCGCTAAACCAGTAGCATGAATTCACCTCAGTAAAGATAACTCTCCGCCCTTCGAGACTGTTCTACAAAGATAAGCAACAACAACAACATCCAGATTCTAGAAGGTTCTTCAATTCGCTAGATATACATACCTTCATTTGAGTATGGTGAGTTGGTATAAATAGCGGAGGTCTTTGGAGTGGAGAGTTCAGTTTGTGAAATTTAAAACGAACCTTGTTTTATTATTGGGAATAAAACAACGCAAAAAGGACGAATAAGGAAATTCGTAACAATATAAAGAATATTCTTAATTTTTGTGTTTTTTATTACCTTAGTAGTAAGTAAGCCCTGAGGCTGCCTTCCGAATTTTACACCCCACACCCCCAAAAATATTTATTTTTACAAAAAAATTTCAATTTATCCTTTCCTTGCCTAATTTAAAGCTGTAAAAAAATTCCCAACATTCTAGAATTACAAATAGAGATTTGCCCGTTAGAGGGATAATTTGCTTTTTAACATGCTGATTATATTTATTCCCACCCATTTTGTCGAATTTATTCAGAAATATAGCACATGGGGCCGTACCGATCATTTTATGACGAAATTATGCAATAAACTGTGTAAAATTGCTTTGATGCTCTTTGTTTTTCTCAGTCTATTCCATTTTTAAGCCGATCAACTTTTTACAGTTATAAAAATACGAAACAATACCATAGAAGGAAAAAAGAAGACAGGGTATTAGGTAGTTGCAAATGTTTTGAGCAGGCCGAAACACGCGTGTTTTAACTCCAAGGAAAATAAAAAGAAATTAATGTAATATATTTAATTTTTCAAGTATAATTTAGATAGATGACTTATTAAAGATTATTGCTTAATTGAAGTTTAAAGTATAACACCGTTATTATCTTAGTAGCACCTCGAGTTATTTCGTGGCACTGGTAGTTGCAAATGTTTTGAGCAGCACTGTACCACTAATAATTCTTTTATTCTGAAAAATAAATTGTGTGAATTTATGTGTTTGCTGTGATCGTTTGTGTAACTTGCGAATCTATAAATCAAATAGATAAATAAACAGAATGCAAGGACCAACACAACAGTAAAGAAAGTGACGCATCGAAGAAAAACAACCTCGAAATATGTCATTGAACATTTGTGTGTGTGTGCATGTTCGCGACATTACAAATCATAGAGTAAATATGGGAAGAGAAAATCTTTCACTCACCAAATTTCTGACATTTGTCCTCGTGTGATGTATACGTTTGATGTTGAAAAGAATTGCTTTACTAATACCAGATAGAGGCAATGGTTCAAAACAACGAACAAAATAACAACAACGGCATTTCGTTTTGTGTGTTACAATTATTGTGTTAAATACAACACAAATGTATGCTAACAATAACAGTCAATAAAAAAGTTTAAAACACATTTAAATTTCACAGTTTTTCACCAAAATGGCATGAAAAATTAAAGCAAGAAGTTATTGTAATTCCACCTGGTGTATATCACTTTTCGTCAAACATCTCTCTATCACACCGACCACATCACGAAGAGTGTGAAAGGAAACGTCAGAAGAGACAAATGGCGGATCTACTATAAATTTACTCTATGTTACAAATCGCAACAAAAGGTCTGTTTGAGAACTTTTCCAGTAAAAAATATCAAGTAACTTTTACTGGGAGAGTAAGGCTGATTTTACTCTCTAAGTAAAAAATATCGCAAAAAGTAAACGAACGACATCCAGTAAAAAGTATCAAGTAATCAACATTTGTTTGTAAACAGCTGATTCATGTTTTCTTTTTTGCTTTTCGTTTCATTGTTTTCCCTATGTTCAGAGTAATTTGTTGACTTGTTAACACTGCACTTTGTTGGGAATCTAGTTTATTAACAAATTCTATTAAAATGTTCCAACAAATGTATTTTCTTACTTACCTCTGCCATTGTTAAATTTCTTCTTTGTTTTCAAAGTTTTGTTTATTTAAATAAAACAGCTGTTTAAAAACATATGTTCGTACTTGATAATTCTTACTGGCAAAAATTTCTCCAGTAAAAACTTGCAAGTTCTCTATCATTCAACTGTCAAAAATATTCACTCTCTGGCTCTCTCGTTGTTGATTTTATCGAGTAAACGAACACTATCAAGTAAGAAATGTGATAAATTGTACAAATTATCACGTTCTCAAACAGACCTAAAATGTTGTAATTTTCACAAATTGAAAAAATTGTGTTTTAACCATAACTCGGTCGCGCATGTGTCGTTACATTGGCGTTTGGATTCAGGAAAAAACGAAGCCATACAATTGTGCAGGCAGTCGAATCCAATGAAAACGGGAAGTAAAAGACACAAAGTATTTAAAGCAAGACTTCTTTTACTGCAATGAATTCAGTTGAAATTTTATCAAATTTGGTTAACATAAATGAAAGTGAGCGGTTGAAGAAGAAAATACTTACAGAGCGATTACTGGCAACACAATAGCACTTGCATGATTTAAGAGACCAAAGATATGGTTCTATATTAAAGGAAGTTTTTAACATATGTGACGCGCAAAATACCGGTATTGTTCAGGAGAGCCATTTTAAAGATTTAAATACGTGTATCTTTGGTGTACTTCACTTTCATAAAGCGAACACTTTTGGGGCATGGGATCGGTCTCATTCGATGCTCAGATGTTGTCCACATCAAAAAAAAAGAAGTCAAAATTGATGTTTTTACCCTTAGGTCCCTTTCTCTATGCGCTGTCACATATGTAGATCAATTGCTGTGATGAACCCCATTGGAGAGTAGAGCTTATGTTCATGGTGAGTAAAGACATAGATATGTATGTCCATACATATCTTATACACTTGTTATTTAAATATAAATTTTAATAATAAATTCCTCATATTTGTTTTTAATTGCAGGACCTGAATACGACGGCCACAATAACACTCAACCCCTTCACTACCAGAATCTTTCCCCAGACGAGGGTTTCAACATGGAATGCATGTAATATATTTACCAAACTAAGTACATTTTCGAAACAAAACTAAAACCAGCAATGTAATACTAACCGTGTATTTAAGTAGACAATAAATGATTTCAAACAGTTCAAAACATTCATTGCAGCAGTGAAAAAAATACAATCCAGCAATGCAACAAATCACTGCAGTGCTGAAACAATTTCATTGCAACAATGACTCAAATTCGTTGCATCATTGAAACAAATTCATAGCTGCTATGAAACAAATTCATTGCCGCATTGAAATAAATTCATTGCAACAATGAAATAAATTATTTGCAAGAATGAAACTTATTCATTGCAACAATGGAACTTATTCATTGCAACAATGAAACAAATTCATTGCAGCAACAAAAAAATTCGTTGCAATAATGAAACAAATTCATTTCAGCTTTCATCATAGTGACGAACAATTTGCAGTTGATGAACACATGTTCTTAGCGGGGTGAAACTGTACGTTGGCTCACTTTCGATGACAAAAGTTGTTGGGGTGATGAACATTTTCATACTTGTGACGAAGCTTTTCCGTTCAGTGTACCCCTTATATTTACATCATAATTTTCGAAACGTCGTGGAAATAAAAGAAACGGAATTACATACATTTTATATTATCCATACAATAAGTGTATTAGTTACGAAAAAACGCCCCATAATGCCCAGTTTCACAGTTAACAATTCTCCATTTAAATGTACTTGTGGAAAGAACTCCAAAATGAAAAGAGACAAACAAAAACTAAATTTTTTATTCGTGAGAGGGCTACAATTATCAAAATGGGAACATTTTCACAATTCAGCAATGGTTATGGGTGGAACTGATTCAAATATACGTGTATATTTTGGTAGTAGAATCTTCAATTACTCATAAAACTCACCACTAGCTTTTGGCCAAAATTTGGTTGGCGCGCATTTACCCTTTCTAAAGGAGCTGTTGATGCTTTTCATTTTCCAACAAATGACAACACTGGGTAGGTACGTGTTGTCGTTTCTTCGTACACAATTAACGAATACTGAAGTGTTATCGCAAGAACCGATGTACTTTTGACATCACCTATTGTTCACATTAATTTGAAACCCCCACAATTGGGTCAGAGACTTCATAGGTTTGGTTCCATGTAAATTTTGGATGGTATGAATGGGTCCAATAATACCAGGTAGAAGCATTAGTTCAAAACAACTAAGAAGAAAATAGCGACGGCATTTCGTTAAATACATTGAGTTAAATTCAACCCAAATGCATACTAACAATAAAAGATAACAAAATATTTCGAAAATACGTTTAAATATCACAGTTCTCCACCAAAACGACATGACAAATTTAAGTCAACAGTTCTTGTAACCCCTCCTGGTGTAAGTTAATATTCGTCGAACACCTCTCATTTACACAAACCAACGACGAAGAGTGTGAAACGAAACGACAGATGAGAGAAATTGTTTCTCTATTCTAAAGTAATTTGCTCTATGAGTTGGGTATATTTATTATCAGTACGAGTACAAACATAAAATTTGCGGGGATAGACGGGCGCATTTAAGCAAATAACATTTATTGTTTCGAACTACTGTTGACTTTGATTTATTGTAGACGTGTCGACGCTTTATCGTTCTTACCGGCCCAGAAATAGTGCAGGGTATATCGTAATTCGAGTATCGGCCAAGTGGACTGCAACTATGTTTGCGGCCTAAACCAAATGCACGTGAATTGAACAATGTCACTTACAATTAAATGTTCTTATCTATTTAGTATTATGTGTGTCAATATGTGTGGAGATACGAAGAAACCACTGCAATATTAAAAAAGTATTGAAACAATATTCTTAACCCTTTGAAGACTAATGGAACTTATGCTATAAACATTTATCACTAGCAAAGGCGACAAACATTTTACTTATTGTCGATGTCTAGGAACATTAATATTAATTTGAAACTTGTAAAAATTCAAGTTTTTTGTCGAAATAATCGCAAAAAAATTTGCCGAGAATAAATGGCAAAGACTTGGGGATATATTTCCCTGGGATCTGGAAACGTGAGAGAACATATCTTAAAAGTAGAATGGGTGGCATCCCTGAGTAGTCGCGAAGCACAGAAATTCAAACCTATCCCACCTTTCTTTCAGATTCGATTTTCGCATACGTAGTGGAATAATTTAGTTTTCATATGGAGAATTTTGTAGAGGATTAGTGGGCATATCTAGAAAACGGGACAGGTGACATCGATCATGGGAATACTGAATACAATGTGGCAGCCCAGGTATTTAACCCTATCAACACTTTTCTCGGTTTCAATTTTTGAATGGGCGGTTGCGTAGTGGAAAAAATTAGTTTCCATATGGAAATTTCTAGTGGGGATTAGCGCGCATGTCTAGAAAACGGGAAAGTTGTATGGCCCTGGGAGCCTACACGTTGAAACATCTGTCTGTTTTTGTTGTTTGCATGCAAATATAACGTATGTTGTTGCCCAAACTCATCGTGTTGCTATTCAATATTAAATTTTAAAAACACAATGATTAATAGGTTATAGTACATGTGTTTTTGACCCAAGTATAGCTGTGTTTGGGATACAAATCCAGCTATGCTTGTTGCGCTATTTACTCTCTATTGAGAACAAGAGAATAAAAGAGGTACAAAGAAGATTATTCACAGTCAAAGTTGAACGTGTGTAACTGTACTTTTCCATTATTTTCCATTTCAGATGAAGTGAGTACTTCTAACATCCGTTGCATGCTGTGGAAAAATGTATATATTCAATATTAATTGTTGGTGATACAATGATTAAAATGTTATAATATATGTGTTTGGGATACAAATATATCTGTGTTTATGATACAAACCCAGCAGTGTTTGTTGCACTGTTTATGCTATCGAGGGCGTGAGACTAAAAGAGGGGCCAAAAGATATTATTCACAGTCTTACTTGGGCATTATTCTTTAAGTCTGTGATTCATAAATATTTCCGAATGTGTGTGTAAATTGCAGATGAAGTGGCTGTTGTATTGCGTTTTAGTTTCATGCATTCAGTCGTCAATGGTTCATCGGACAGAGGATATCAAAAGCGCTAGGTCGACCAAGTAAGTATGCTGTGAAAAAAAAATTATATTAGCCATATTTGTGTATGGCTTGTCGGATAAAACATATTGGACTGGTGCCTATTATTGAGACTTTCATCTGCTGCACTCACAAATACTATTCTGAATGTAATAAAATTATTTAAAAACAAAGGAAAAATAGTTATTTTGAGAAACCGTAAATAATTTTGGAATTTATTTCCCTCCACGATATTAAATACGCCTAAAATTACACATATTTAATATCCAGCGCTACAAAACTTATTGGACTAATTATTGTTATTTATTAGTCTCAAGTATAACCATTACATTTAGTTAGTTACATCACTGTATCTTCTTGGCATATAATGTATAAGATTGTTAATGATTTCTCCAGGAATACTTAACCAGTCTTGTTTTACCGTTCAAATAACTTATTTTTGTCCGTATTGACACCCTCTCTGTATATCCTCCTGTTTTCAATATCCCAGAAATTTCCTATTGATTCGGCCAGCTTAGGACATTGATCTTTTCAGCAGTGATCCAATTTGTTACGAGTTTCGAAGTGTGCTTCAGGTCGTTATCAATTTGTTACGACCATAAAAGTGGCATATTCCACTTGGCATGTGAAAGCATTCAACATACAAGAATATCTTTATACATAAAGCGATCCATTATACCATAAAAATATGGCCGCTGTAACATATTGTACCATGTATATGTTTGGAACACATCCCAAGCATTCATGTTTTTGCAAGTCCCAAATTGACTTGTATTTTGTAATTATTGTGTTTAATAATTACTCGTGTAATGTTTATTTAGTATTTTAATTCAAACTAACATTTTGATGCGAATTGACATTTTGCTTCCAATATTGCCAAGATTGTGCGGCTTTGGAAACTGGCTCTAATAACTCCATCCCTTTCTTCCGGCGAAAATACATGATTCGATGCTGCCATAACTTCTTTTACGCATCTTTCAACCGATTGAGTGTTTTAATCGACTGTAATCGATTGCCCGACAGTATGTCCCGGGCAATGGCATATCGGAAACCTCCGTTAGCCAGCTAAAGTGAGAAGGCGAAACGAATGAACAGCCTGAGTGGTAATGCGATCACTGATACGTCTCAGGATTATTAGGTGACCCTGTCACTGAAGCTCTTCGAAGTAGTGGACATATTATTCTGTCCTTTGAAGGCGGATGAGCCAACACCCCTGGCCAACGGCGGATCAAAATTGAAGAAACCAAAATCCAGTTTCGACACACTGCTTTCTGGTTAGCGTCTGATCCATAATGGGCGGTTGAAACATAATCATCGTGGCAGTAGGTAAAATGCAAACCACGGTGGGCTGGGTTTGCCTCCCGCCACCGTTATATTGGAAATGAAAATGCACAGAGAAAATAATGACCAAAGAAGCCCCCCTAACTGTTGACGACCCTCGCAAACGTTATAAGGACCATGATTTAAGGATATGTAGCTGGAATGTTCGAACGTTATACAGGACTGGTGCCACTTTCCAACTGGCGGATGTCCCCGGAAAATATAAAGCTGACATCACAGCTATCCAGGAAATGCGATGTACAGGATACGGTTGCACCAGAAAGAAAAACTTCGATATTTACTACAGCTGCCATGAGCGTAAGCACGAATTTGGGTGCGGATTTATAGTAGGCAAGAGACTGCGACACCTAGTTTCAAGGTTCAACCGAGTGAGTGACCTCATAGCCACAATTCGCATCAAAGCGAAATATTTGAACATCTCGTTAATTTGTGTGCACGCACCGACAGAGGATAAAGATGATGAGGTCAAAGAAACATTTTATGAGCGTCTGGAGGAAGTATATGAACGCTGCCCTGACCACGACATTAGGATTATTCTAGGCGATTTTAATGCCAACTTAGGAAAGGAAAGTGTCTTTCGACCAACCATCGGTATTCACAGTCTACATGATACCACCTCCGATAATGGAATAAGACTGATAGACTTCGCCGCTGCAAAGAACGTGGTAGTTAGTAGCACACGATTCCAGCATAAGGACATCCATAAGGCGACCTGGATATCTCGTGATCAACGGACGAAGAACCAGATTGATCACTGGGTAATAGATGGACTTCCATAAGGCGACCTGGATATCTCGTGATCAACGGACGAAGAACCAGATTGATCACTTGGTAATAGATGGCAGGCACTCTTCTAGTGTAATGGATGTACGTGTGATTCGAGGTGCCAATATCGACTCGGATCATTACCTGGTGGCTGCGAAAGTTCGCACGAGATTGAGCAGGGCGAAAAACGTACGAAGCCGAACACGGGAAAAGCAAGCACATCTCCCATTCTTTGGAAACCGCTGCATGGACTGAACTTGGCTACAAACACCGCAGAAGGATAAGCCATGGTTCGGGGAAGAATGCCGCATTGCAACTGATGGAAAAGACGCTACACGTATGGCAACGAAACAGTCAGTTACAACGCGTGCTGCGAGTGAGCGGTACAAGAGGCTGAGAAGGGAGGAAAATCAACTATTTAGGCGGAAAAAATGGCAGTGGGCGCGGAGAGAGAGTGAAAGAATAGAAACGAGCAGGATGAATGGTGAATCCCGAAAGATTTTCCAGAGGGATAAGAAGATCGAATAACGGGCTTAATAATGGGCTGCCCTCCTGCAAGGACGAGAATGGGACTCTGGTGACTGAGAAGCAGTGTGTGCTCAAAATGCGGAGAGACCACTTTTCAGCACTACCCCACTCAGAATCTTCCACTGAAGATCAGGAGGTAATGATAGTGGAAGAGGAAGATAGCGTAGATTATATCCCCCCACCCAACCAAGAGGAGATTAGCGATCTCCCGCCTGAAGAATAATAAAGCCGCTGGTGCGGATGGCCTACCCGTTAAACTTTATAAGGCAGGTGGCGCAGGACTGATAGCCCATATGCATCAACTGATATGAGGAATATGGCTGGGGGAATCTATGCCCGACGATTGGACTCGCAGTGTATTATGTCCTGTATTCAAAAAGGGTGATCCGTGTGTCTGTTCCAACTATCGCGGTATCAGTCTTTTATCCACCGCATATAAGGTCTTGTCGAGCGTATTATGTGAAATTATTGAAAACATGATTGGACATTATCAGTGTGGTTTTAGACCAGGCCAGTCCACAACTGACCAAATAGTCACGCTACGCCAAATCCTGGAAAAGACTTACGAAAAGCAAATTGATACATACCACCTTTTTGTCGATTACAAAGCTGCTTTCGATAGCCCCATACGGAGAAAATTGTACGAAGCAATGTCTGAACTTGGTATTCCGGCAAAACTGATCCGCCTCTGTAGAATGACGCTGACCAACACCAAATCAGTAGTGAAAGTGGGGAAAGACCTCACTGAACCATTCTGTACCAAGCGAGGACTTAGACAAGGCGACACACTTTCGTGCAATCTCTTCAACATCTTAATGGAGATAATAATGAGAAAGGCTGCAGTAAATACGAACAAGACCATTAACACGAAAAGCCATACGTTGTTGGCGAATGCGGACGACATAGACATCATTGGGCGAAATTTGCAAGAGGTTACTGCAGTATTTTCAGGAATCGAAAAGGAATCAGCGAAGGTGGGTCTTGCTGTTAATGAGGGCAAGACAAAATTGATGGTGTCAACGACTAGAGAAACCTCTCGACTTGGTCCGCACTTGAACGTTGACAACCAATTTAATTTTGAAGTGGTAGATGAATTTGTCTACCTTGGTTCCACCGTGAACGAGGACAACAGCGTCAGCCTGGAGATAGATAGGAGAATTGTGCTTGCAAATAGATGTTATTTAGGGCTCAGCAAGCAGTTTAGGAACAAAGCCCTCTCTCGACGGACAAAAGTCCAGCTATATCAGACTCTCATTTTACCTGTATTGACATATGGCTCCAAAACTTGGGTCATATCGCAAGCGGATGAAAAACACCTGGGAGTTTTCGAGAGAAAAATTCTCCGTAAAATATATGGTCCTGTTAGGGAAAACGGCGAGTACCGACGTCGCTGGAACGCAGAGCTATATTCTGACGTGGACATAGCTAGACGAATCAAAGTGGGCCAATTGCTTTGGCTAGGCCATGTTATCAGAATGGATGAAGATGAGCCAGCGCGAAAGGTTTTTGATAACGTACCCAATGGAAGCAGGAAAAGAGGACGACCAAGACTTCGCTGGAAAGTCCAGGCAGAAGAATCCCTCTCTATCCTTGGTGTTACCAACTGGCGAGAAAATGCGAAGGATAGAGCCAGCTGGAAGAATATGTTGAAATTTGTTTAATTTGTTTGTTTAATTAATATGTGTAAGACGTCTGACCTCATGAGGTTGTAAAATAGTCAATAAAAGTAAAGTAAAGTAATCGACATGTTGTAACAATGAGTCCAATCAATGTTATCTACGTAATCAGTAGCTTCAAAATTTAATATAGGAATCGCGAACATTTGTAGTTGTCCTGTTGCAGACTGCATTGTAGAAATAATGCGTGTTACGGCCAACTGTCGCATATTTTACCGTTCATTGTACAGCATTGCAAGAAGCACAATTTCAGGATGTGCGAAAAATCCATTAATTTGTATGATATTGACAATAATCGCACGTAATTCACCTTCTAATATCGTGTCAAACGAATGGATTTCCATAAGTGTATTGCGGCGTGCTTTATTGTTGCTCGTCCCTTTTTTTGAAACCACATGGGAACGTAAACATTCATAATGAATTTTGTTATAAGCCGTAGCTGAAAAGAAGAATTTTCAGTTCCTACATATGTATGTCCGAAGCACCCTATTCGCCAGTGTCAGCCACCTTGCATACGTTACGCATCTCTGCACAACACTTTGCCGAATTGACAGCTTCCCGCACATGGATCAAGTACTTTTGGTCTGAGCTTAAGTGTGTTGTATCAACTTTTAGAAGATTTGGAGACTCAACTCGCAGGTCGGCAAAAATATGTACTCGTTTCCTGGCACTTAGGATACTGTTACAAATCTCTGTAACACACGTTGTAACGTTTCTATTTACGTTGATGATTTATTAATATTCCCAAATAGAATGGAAAGTAAATTGCACATGAAGGAAAATTTGGCTAACCATTTCAAGTTGAAGGACATCGGTGAGGCTCATTACATTTTGGGTATGAAATTCACTCGATATCGAGCAAAAGGAAAATTATGGCAAGATCAAGAACTTTATGTCGACAACGTTTTGAAGAAGTTTTCCATGGCTGATTGCAAACCACACGGTTAAAAATTTTGGTGTAAATTTGAGTAAAATTTGACTTACTTATAGAGTTACACCGAAATTGTATTAAATTTGAATACCAGCCAAATATTCAAATGTGATTTGAATAAAAATTGATATTCAAATTGAATGCTGAACCCATACTAGTTGCAATGTCTACTTTGGATTCATTTTCAATCTTGTTTGTATTAATTTGTAATCTTTTTTGTATTAATTTTTAATCTTCTTTGAATTAAATTTTATTTCTTTCGAATTCATTTTTAATAGATTTTCCGACTAATTTTAAATCTAGTTTGTATTAAATTTTATTCCATTCGAATTCATTTTTAGTAGATTTTTGGATTTAGTTTTAATCTTGTTTGTATTAAATTTTATTCCTTACGAATTCATTTTTAATAGATTTTCCGACTAATTTTTAATCTAGTTTGTATTAAATTTTATTTAATTCCATTTCATTTTTAGTAGATTTTTGGATTAAGTTTTAATCTAGTTTGTATTCAATTTTATTCGATGCGAATTCATTTTAATAGATTTTTGGATTAGTTTTTAACCTAGTTTGTATTAAATTGCATTCCATCAAAATTTAATACTGAACCTTAATTAATTTTTCTTTACCTGTTACCTTTCTGAATCAAATAAAAAATCAAGAATTTCACAAATTATTGTATATATTTTTTATATCCAATTCATTCGATAGATATAGTTATACATAAATATACATTAGACAGTTCTTGTGTATACAAAAAAGATAATTTAAACATATATTGGTAATTAAGCCACCACTAACTTTTTTCATTTTATTCTTTTAACTTAAAATTATTTTAGTTTTATTTAGCTTGAAGAAATCAAAATAAGCAAAATTTTTACATCTTTCGTATACATTAGAGTGGACTTAAAAAATAAAATTTTTTGGTTATTGTTTCCTTTCTTATTATCACTTATTATTTAATTATTATATTTCAGTTCTTTTCCCTCAAATTTTGATTGACGATGCAAAAAAATGATTTCCAAAATTTGAGACAAATTGGTCAACGTTAAGAGGATTTCTCTCTCTGGTTTCCCATTACATCCCATGAAGGGACTGGGGAGAACTTCTCACAATCACTGAGCTGTGCGCTTTCCAGTTTTCACTCACTGATGGGGACCTACAGTTTTACACCGATTCCGAACGGTAATTTGAGAAGATTTTTCATGGCTAGATACTCGATAGTGTCGCCGTCACTATGCGAGGTGACCGCCGCCGAAAGAATTTTTTATTTATTTTTTTTTTTTTTGTGAAGGTGGTCAGAGCCGGGTTCGAACCCAGGATCTCATGTACAAGAGCCGCGCACACTAACCATTGCACCACCGAGAGGATTTCACACGGCCAAAATGGAAAAAACAAATGATGTATTTGAGTTCAAGTGTGGCAGGAGTTTTACTCGTCCTCAGGAGTTTTACTCCAATGACTTGAAAAAAAAATCGCACATATTTTACCAACACTTATAAAAAACACTAATTTGACAATTGAAAAGTTTTACAAATTTTATTTATTTATTCAATAATTTATTCACTTACTTGGTGTCATAACACTTTCAACATTTGATACATTTTCAAAAAATATACATCTTGTTACCGACGCGCTTTTAACGTTTATAAAAAAATTCGCACTTATTGCGTCCATATTAACACTTTTCTCTTTCACGTACATAAAGCAACTGCGACAGATAAACAAACAGCTATCATTCTTGCATCGACAGGGTTGTATTAGAATACAAACATTATTCAATTGTAATACAGTAAGGCCTCAAAATTAATACAAAATGTACACCAAAAGTATTAAATTTACTCCACAAGTATAAAATGTGTTATTGAGTACAAACATTATTCAAATGTAATACAGTGAGGCCTCAAATTTAATACGAAATTTACACCAAAAGTATTAAATTTACTACAAAAGTATAAAATGTCATTTTAATATTAGAATTTATTAAAATTAAATACAGAATATATTCAAAAAAATTTTAATATATTGGGAAGTGTCAATTTTAATAAAAATTATATTCAAAATCGCTGTAATACATTGCTTGGATTAGAATTTACACCAAGATTTTTAACCGTGCAGTTACGACGCCTTTAGATGTTAATCAGAAAATATCGAACGCGAAGAAGAAATTGACGATATGAGAAAAATATCCTATCAAGAGGGTAAGGTTTACTGCTCAAATCAGTCGTCTAACAGGTAAAGCAACAATCCTGGTAACGCACATTGGCAGGCATTGAAACGCGTCATGAGGTATCTTAAAGGCAGACTAAACTACAAGCTTCAATATGTAAAATACGATAAAGAATACGGTGAAGGGGTTTCTTACGCTGATTGGGCAGGCGACCTCGATGATCGAAAGTCAACATCGGAATACGTTTACAAATTTAAAGTTGGTTGTATATCCTGGAACTCAAAGAAAAAAAAACTACAGCCCTTTCAACAACGGAAGCAGAGTATATGGCTTTGTCAACAGCAAGTCAAGAAGCATTGTGGTTGCAGTCATTAGTTAAAGAGCTTGGTGGATCCTCTGCAGTCGTTGTGAAATGTGACAACAAGAGTGCTATAAATTTTACGCAGAACAGTACCTACCATTCACGATTGAAACACATCGAGATAAGGTGTCACTTTATAAGAGACCTCGATGAAGATAAAAGGATCATAATGGAATACCTTAACACAGAGGAAATGGCAGCAGATGTTTTGACAAAATCGTTACCAAGATTGAAGCATTCCTATTGCTGTGACCAGATGGTATTAGGATTTTATTCTAATGGGGATGTTGAAGATTGAGAATCAACTCTACGAATATATAATTTGCTTATACAGGGTGATTTAGGAAGTTCCGGACAAATTTCTCCAGCGTGTTCCTTGGCGCATTTCATGAAGAAAAGCCACTAGGACCCCATGTCCGAAAATGCAAGGGTGCGAAATGGCAGCGGGTTCAAAATTTTTGGATTGGCGATCGGAGGGTAGTAGGGTAAAGTTGCTAACTTCTAAGCCAGTGGTCGGATTTTTTGTTTTTTCCTGTTGAAAGATAGCCTTTCCAAAATGACCTAAACGAAGCCCAGATGTCTTACCGTTCCAAAGTTATGACCATTTTACTGAAATGCAAAAATTTTTGTTTTTGTTTTTGGAAGCGAAATAACAGCAAACATTTATTTGTTTTTGTAAATTAACACGTTTAAGATTTTATTTTACTGAAATTTTCGGCAGAAGAATCAAACACAAAGGAAAAAAAAACATTTGATGTTCAAGGAAGTTTTCTTTCTTTGATTTTTTTCTACTTTCTTTTATTGATTCTGCAAGGCCTCTTACAGACCTTTCCAACAAGCCCAAAAAATCCGACCACTGGCTCAGAAGTTAGCAACTTTACCCTACTACCCTCCGACCACCAATCCGAAAATTATAAAACCACTGCCATTTCGCACCCTTGCATGTTCGGACATGATCCTAGAGGAATTTTCGTCATGAAATGAGCCAAGGAATACGCTGGAGAAATTTGTCCGGAACTTCCTGAATCACCCTGTATACAACTTTTGTAAATAAGTATAGCTTGTTTTGTATTGTCGTGCAATTGCTAAAAGGAACGAAAAATAAATGTTCATTCAATATATTACTTTCAGCATAATAACACAAACATATGTTGTTTGTTACTTACTTACTTATCCGGTCACGAACAACCCCGAGGGGTCAGGGACCTTACAAAACGAAGATAACATATTTCGCCAACCAGTTCGATCTTTTGCCTTATCTCTCCAGTTGGCAATACCAAGTGTACGCAGGGATTCTTGCCCTCATTTACCGTCAGACCCACTTTTGCTGACTCCTTCTCAATTCTCGAAAAAACCGCAGTAAGTTCTCTAATTGTGCGCCCTATGATATCTATATCATCAGCATACGCGAGCAGCATGTGACTTTTGGTGCTGATGGTTTTATTCATGTTGACTGCAGCTTCTCTCATAATGATCTCCATTAAGATGTTATAGAGATCGGACGGTGTCGCCTTGCCTGAGGCCTCGCTTAGTTTCGAAAGGGTCGGTAAGATCCTTACCAACTTTCACTGCGGATTTGGTGTTCGTCAAGGTCATCCTGCAAAGGCGTATGAGTTTTGCAGGAATACCAAGCTCAGACATTGCTTCATAGAGTTTCTCCCGTATCGGACTATCGAAGGCCGCTTTATAATCGATAAATAGATGATAGGTGTCGATTTGTTATTCGTGGGTCTTCTCCAGGATTTGGCGTAGCGTGAAAATCTGGTCAATTGTCGATTTTCCAAGCCTAAAGTCTTTCGCACATTATGCTTGATAGGACCTTGTATGCTATGGATAAAAGGCTTCTTCCATGGTAGTTGGCAAAGGGACCCGGATCACCTTTTTTAAATATGGGACATAGTACCCTGAGACTCCAATCGCCGGGCATGCATTCATCTAACCAAATTTTGCTAATGAGCTGATGCATGCACCTTATCAGCTCATCGCCGCCAGCCTTTAACAGCTCCGCCGGTGATCCACCGGCTCATGCGGCTTTGTTGTTGTTAAGTCGGGCAATAGCTGTTCTGACCTCGTCTTGGTTAGGAGGGGGGCAATCGACGTCATTGGATATCTCAGGTACCAATAGCGCAGAGAAATGATCTCTCCATACTCCCAACATCTGCACATCTGCGATGAGATTTCCGCCCTTGTCTTTACAGAATGGGGGCCCTGAACCATGTTTATTAGTTCCGTTTCTGACTTTTTGGTAGAATTTTCGGTCTTCGTTCCTCCTTCTGTATGTCTCAATTTTCTCACTCTCGCGCTTTCTCCACTGCCATTTCTTACGCCTAAAGAGAAGGGTTACCTCCTTTCTTTTCTCCCTATACCACTCAGTTGCAGCTCGCGTTACAATTGACTGAAGCATTTCCATGCGTGCATCGTTCTTTTCATCAATTGCAATGCCGCACTCTGCATCGTACCATGGTTTGCTCCGAAGCGGTTTTTCAAAACCAAGTACGGTTGTTGATCGTTATCGGTAGGGGGTGGGTTCTGTGCCAAAAGTTGCGAGAGCTTCCTTGAGTAGGCTGCGGCTACCTCTGGTAATTGCAGCTTTCCGATGTCCAGCTTCCTCTGCGTCTGGTTTCGTACGATTTTAGCTCTACTTAACCTTGTGCGAACCTTTGCTACTACCAGGTAGTGATCAGAATCAATGGTAGCTCCTCTGATTACTCGTACGTCCATTACACTGGATAAGTGCCTTCCATCAATTTGGTTCTTAGTTCTTTGATCAGGGGATACCCAAGTAGCCTTGTGGATGTCTTTATGCTGGAATCTCGTACGACTAATGACCATGTTTTTTGCCGCGGCAAAGTAAATCAGTCTCATACCGTTTTCGGAACTGTCAGCATGTCGACTGAAATTGAAATGAAACACATTCTCCCTGCCTACTTTAGCATTAAAATCTGCTAGTACAATCTTAATGACATGGCCAGGGCAACGGTCATACGTTTCCTCTAGGACCTCATAGAACATGGCTTTGGCATCATCATCTTTCTCTTCTGTCGGGGCATGCACACAAATTAGGGAAATATAAAAATATTTCGATAATATGCGGATTGTGGCTATACGTTCACTCACAGGATTGAACCTAGGGACTAGATGTCGCAGTCTTTTGCCAACTACAAATCCGCAACCAAAGTCATGTTTTTTCTCATGGCAACTGTAGTATATGTCGCAGTTTCTTTTTCGTGTGCAGCCATGTCCTGTCCATCGCAAAAAAAGGTCTCAATCATGCTAATTCAAAACTGCAAACAGTTTGTTGTTATTGCGCCACATTTGCTGTAAAAGCAGCAAAATGGTCTGCTGATATGTAGCAAACATTGTTTGCATTTTTGTTTTGTTTTTGATTGCAGAATGTTTTGCGTCGGGTGGCAAATTCGATGTAAATTTTTTCCTCAACTGTCAGTTTTTTTTTGCTGCAACTTGTCACAATTGTCTTAAGTAAAGCCACCAAGTCACGACAATTGATTTATAAATTGTTTCCATTTTTGGAAGTAGTGACTATTTGATAACGCACATGGTTAAACCTTGCGGCAATATGTCACAAGTTACTGCTAGTAACAAACCATTACCGATTACGAGGTCGTTATCATGACAGATGTTACGAATAACACAGTCTTTATTAAATTTTACCGGCTGGCGTTTATGTCGGCATTAACCACCACTTTAAACTTGAACATACAACTTTTTATTGGGAATAACATATAGAGTGCATCCATTCCCATGTACACATTAGGAATCCCACAATTGCCTGAATGAAAATGGTTTATTGAAAATGTCTCGTATTGACTTTGAAATGTGAACACGACTGTTGTGGGTCTGATTAGAAGTTGAAACTCCCTAACCAGAAATTCCCTTAGAAACGTGGCAAACTTATGCAGTCGAGCACACACAATTTGGCAACAGCATTGTGTCTTATATTCAAGAGTGTCTATCTATGCCTGTCTACTGCATGTGAACTATCTTTAACTACGTTTGAATGTTCATGTTTTATAGATTCGTGCTTGTAACTGATAATTGACATTACTCGTAATACACCCCTAGTGTGGGGTAATGAAGTCAGTGACGAAATTGGTTCAAAAACAAAGTTATCGCAAATTATAGATATGACTGACGGGCTGGCACAAACAAGCAAACGTACACAACATTTGAATGACGTGCGGAAATTGTTATACTGCAGAACTAAGAAAAGCACAATAACAAAATCAAAATGTTCACAAACATCTGACGCGAAAGGATAAATAACACAATAGTTGTAATTTATTGCCAACATGAATTGGTTGCGTTTAACATATTTAAATCAGGAATAAATGTCAATTAAATGCTCATTAATATTTTTGATATTGATCATCTACCGATGGTACCAGCTCAGACGCAATAGTTGGCCATCTAACAAAGAACTTGTTGTTACGGAGTTCGAAATTAGTTATTGCAGCGGCTAGAATTGTCATTATTCCAGCAAAACCACACTTATTTGTCCTAGACCCCGTTAGCTTGTAGTAGAACGTATAAATTACGTGGTGAACATTTGAAGCTAATCGGATAACTCAAGGGCTAATTTTATAACGCAATGACGTATAGAGACGTAAAACTCTCTCAGTAACTTGATGACTTTTGTCGTGTTGCAGATGGGTGGAGGGATGTCGGAAAGTATTGCTTTTATAATACCAGATAGAGGCAATGGCTCAATGCATCCAACAAAAAAATTAGCAACGGCATTTCGATTTGTGCGTTAACATTTTTGTGTCCATTCACCACAAATATGTATAGTAGGGTGGGTCAATCGTTTTTGTCAAAAGGCGTAAAACAAAAACGTAATCTACGAAGAATTCTAAGAAAACTTCCCCAAGAAACTATGGGTCTAAAATTAAAACCTGGCTCCCGCCGAGAGACATCAAAATTTACGTATGAAAAGTTTTTAAATTTTTTATTTTTTAAATGTACCAAAAAATTGAGTAAAAACACAATATTTTTAAAAACACAATATTTGTAAATTCATATTTTATTTTGTAAATTTAATTAACAGAACCTCTTAAATATAAATAATAATAAATATTTGAAATTTTTTATTTTTTTAAGTCTTTTCTACAGTCCATTCGAGGTGTTCGGCTACAACTTTCAAGAGTCACTGCCATAACTGTTATGGCATAACATCGTTTCGATTCTTTGCAATTACGCGTCGTGGGACATGGGTTAGCAACTGCACACATCGCTCGGTTCCCTGAATGTACGATGGAATCGCTGGATCTGGCAGTGGGTTTTCATTACAATTTATGTCCAGCAAGTGCTCATGTGGGATGCTTGCAGTAAATGTAGGCTCAGACAATATGTTGTCATTATCTAAGTTTACTAAATCCATATAATCTGTGCAATCGAAATTAATGGGGTTCTTCTTATAAATGCTGAGTTTAGTTGTGTCATACAATTGTTCACGGTAATACAATATTTTTTTAATGGCTCTCTTGCGAACGGGTTTCCTTTCATCTAAAAGCATTGTTAACAAAATATTTCCTGGATGGGCGAAAAATGCATTGTTTGATATTGTTTTGTTTACAATTTCTCGAAGATTTACTGGAAAAAATTACGTGCATATAAAAGTTCACTGCCATATACAACTGAATTATAAAATTTTACATTAAAATACATCGGTACATAAACATCGGTACATAAACATCGGTACATAAACATCGGTACATAAACTTTCATAATAAAATTATCTAATAATTGTGATAATCCACATGAATTAAGCGGTGACGCGTCATAACGCCCATGGGCGTTATGTCACACCTAAAATGGACATAAAGCCCATGACCGGTGTGACATAAAGCCCGTGGGCGTTACGACCATTCTAGGTGCCACATATCGTCCACAACTTTGTAAATATGGTCTACATGTAAAAGGCGCCGATTTTTTTGACTAAGATGGACATAAAGTCCATGACCGGTGTGACACATTTAGGTGCGACATAACGCCCATGGGCTTTATGTCCATTTTAGGTGTGACATAACGCCCATGGGCGTTATGACGCGTCACCGAATTAAGCCACATAGGCATGCCATTGTATTTTTGCAACTGCATTTACCGACATAAAATACATCGTTCAACGTTGTCTCAAAGCCTCTTTATGGTACTTCTTAAGAAAGAGATTAAGCTTTTTTAAAATGCTTTTTCTATTAATCAGTGCAATGTTAATTTTGTTCCAAATTTCAATTATTTCGTTTGCAATTATTGGCGAAAGGCTTGCATACGAGTGTTGTTATTTTGTTTTCTCTTTCTAGCGATCACTTAAGAAAAAAATAATAGTGGTCCTCATGCAAACTCAAAAGAGCCTCGTAAACGCGTAAACCTCGCACACTTACGCGGCAAACGTCAAAACATAGAAATTCCCCATACAAAGCGAATTGCACAAAAGTGGAAAGTCTTCAAGTCAGATTTGCTACGCAAACGTGGGATGGAGAAACGTGTAAACTTTTGACATCATCTAGGATGTCATCTGACTAGGATGGATAAATAAGGTGATAGCACTAGAACAGTAGGAAAAGTACACATACATAATACATGCAATTGCTACTGCTACCACCTTATGTAGCCATCTAGGTCAGCTGATATGGTTTTGAGCACAAATACGCTGAGCAACTTTACTTGGTGCCTCATGCAACGGTGCGAGGGAAACTTGCGCTGAGCAAAAGTTCTCGGCTTTCACGTTTGAATGAATGCCGCTAATATTTTAAAGCATCACAACAAGTTGGCAAATTCAATTCACTAAATTCACGTGGTATGCCAATGAAATTTGAGTTTTGATTAGTCAGAAAACTTGACCCAGAAGCCATTGGGAACAAATCCATTTCCGAATTGGAAGAGTCAATGTACATCGCTGATGCTTCCATAATGTTATAGTTTTAAAAAAGGTTTTGTAAACATCAAATGAACACACAATTACTTTTTGAACGTTAATAATTAAGTCATAATCAAGCAAAACAAAACAATATTGGAGAATGTAGTTACAGAAACAAAATAGAAAAAAAGCATAGAGTAACATGTATAAGGGCTTGCAACTGCTTATTTTTCCCTTGAGAACTGACGAAGTATTAGAATCGAAGCGAAAAGAGAATGAGAGTGTGAAGGAGAAAAATCTTCAATTTAAACAAAGTGCATTTTATTTGCAATCTATACAAATAATTTTACTCTAACACTTCATTACATTTTCATTTATTCACTTGTCCTCCCTTTATTTTAATAGATGTAAACCAAATTATTACATCCAATTCTTCTTCGAAACTACATTCTTTATGGAAAGACGGATTAAAAGCAAAAATGTTAACAAAGTGAAAGCAGACCCTTAAAGCTAATAAAATGTTGTTCAAAAAAGTCCGAACTATTAATATATGATGTTTGCTTTTATTGATAACATATTGTTTTCCATCAAATCTACACTACACTACAATAAATTCAAGAGTTCAAACCAGTTTTTTTTTACATATCCCTGTCCTCCTTGTCCTCGAAGACTTGGCTCTATTATTCGTCTTTTATACGATGGCTTACGACCCTGGGACACGAGACACGACTTACGATGCTTCATGGTTAGGGGGGAAGAGAAGAAAGAGGGGTAGCATAAGAGTCACGAATTTGAAATTTAGATGTCATTTTGTTATTTCTCTTTCACCTCTTTCGTGTTTTGACATGGCGGTAAAGCAACATTATACAACAAGTGGTGGAAAATTGTTTTGAAGCAATTTCATAATAAATTTCTTAGTTATCAGCCATTGTTCATTAATTTTTTAAAATGTAGAATTTGAGATTATTACGAATAGAAAAAAATAAGATTAACCGACAATACGTCACAAAGAGTCACGCATAGTTGTATACAGAGAGTCGTAGTCTGAAAGCACATGAATTTACGAAGGGTTACCAAAAGAGAATGAACACAATGTCCCAGGGTCGTAAGTCATCGTATAAAAGACGAATTATATACATTCCGGCATGCTTTTCTCATGTCCGCAACTTCTCCATTTCACCATTCTCTTTGGCTTCATTGATGAACTTTTGGTCAGTGGTTGAGAGCCCGCTTGTGACGATGCCCACTACACTATACATGTCATCTACGCAGCTTAACTCCGCAATGGATTCTGACGCAAAATACATTCAGACGAACTGATTCTAGCTGGGGCATGTTCCTATACAACTGGAAACTAATGTATTTATGGTCAGAGAACTAATTCTGCTGCAGAAACTTCCATAACCTGATCATTCCATGTACCCCTGTCAAATATTTACATATATGTGCAATGTATCATGTTCAGTTGAAGCTTTGTAAACTAAAATTTTTTCGCTTTTATTTCATATATTAGTTTATATTTATGTGTTCTTTAAAATTATAAGAAAACATTTTTTTTTTATTTCTTGTTTAGAGCAAAAAAAGTGTTTGGTATATTCTTCATAGAAAATATTTATATATGCAAAAATGAAACTTAAATTTAATTCTCATTCTTATCCAATTAAAATATGTAATTAATATATTGAGTTGCCCTTGTGTATAAGAACTTGTTGTAGCCTGCGTGGTATAGAACTCACTAAGTTGCTTAAAGTGGACATGTCAATTTTCTCCCATTCCGCCAATAGTTTTAGTTCTTTAAGCGTCGTATACTGCTTCGACTTTGAAAAAACCTTAGCGGAAAGTATCCCCCAGAGGTCTTCAATTGGGTTCAGGTCGGGACTTATGGCTGGCCACTTCAGTAATGGAATATTTCGGGACTTAAAAAATTCCTTGTGATCCGATCAATGTGGATCGGGGTGATGTCTTGTTGAAAAGTCCAGTTATCTCCATATAATTCGACAGCAAAGTCAATTAAATTGCTGTCCAACAGATAAACGTATGCTTCCGCATAAATTTTAGTTGGGACAAAGCATATTTCTGACTTCCCTCGTGGTCCAAATGCAGCCCATATCGTAAGAAATCCACCACCGTAGTTTCGCTTGTAGCACGTTTGCCGAGGATGTCGTAAATCTCTCCAAAATTTATGTTGACCATCATCTCCGTCCAAATTAAACTTTTTCTCATCACTAAATATAACGGTTTCAAATTCGTCCTCCCAAAACTCGTACTTTTCTGCAAAAGCAAGCAATTTATATGGCGCTGGGTTAAGCGTGGTTAGGCCATTTGGTTAGGTACCGAAGACCTATATCGTCCTTTAGAAGTTGCTGGTCACGCTGTGTCGTTACATTTAAACCCAATTCCACCTTTATTTCCCTACAACTCATATTCTCATTAGCTGCTAAATGCCGAATGAGCCGCTTAGTCCTCTGATCTACAGTTGGGATGCGTCCACTGCGCTTAATAAAACCATAGTTTTCGGGGTCTTTGAGGAAATTCGAAACTGTATTGCGATGCCGATTTACCGCAGCTGCAATCTCGACAATTCCTTTACCTACAAATCTAATTCCAAAAATTTTTCCGCTTTCCTCCTCCGTAAGTTCTCCTCCACGTGGCATGTTCAACTAGAAACAAAACTGTGAATAAAACGTTTCTTTAACGATCACTTTACTCACGTACAGAAAGATATTTTATACTAAACACCCGAGAAAAATAGAGTTGTTCGCTTTAAAGTGTCAGGATCGCGACTGCACATATAACTATTTCCTATTGAATTGCAAACTTACAGCGATAATCATAGATAACGGGACTACCAATAAATTCCAAAAGAGAAAAAAGTATATGATAAAGAGAGAGGGATATTATCGAAAAAATTGTATATGGTCGACATTAAACTACAGTTAGTTTTCAAAAGGAAAGAAAAAAAATTATTTTGCACATATAAATATTTGACAGAGGTACGTGCAGCATGGCAAAGACGACATCTAAAACATGTTCTCTAGTGTTCTAGTGACAAAATACGACACATTATGTACTCAATAAGAAATTCTCTCAACCCATTGGTATCTATACTGCCCCATAATGAATGGTGTGCATTTGAATCCACGCAGAGAGTCACTGGCGCACCATCCTTTTCGCCTATGTTTCTCATCATTTATATTCTTGGGGCATAAGCAATGTTATTCCTATCGCTATAACCTGATAGCAAGAAGACATTTAAATAATTTTTGGTCAGAGTTCAAGCTTTGGGAATGCTAAATCCGGGTGTGGCTCCTATCTTGTAGCCCTTCGTCCCCCAAACTCCGCCTTTAATAACCCACGTCCTTTGGAATAGGATCACATCTGATACAGCTTTTGTCAGACGAATGCTTAAAGTGACAGGTGCCACTTTAGTATGATGGAGGTTGATCTGAAGAAACCTCAACATGAATTGATCACATTCTGTTCGTCGTCCGCAGTGTTGCCAGTTTCTCACTTTAAGTGCAATGTTTGCAAATTTTTACTTTTCTGACTCCATTTTTAGCATTTTTTGTCGAAAAATTTCATTTTTTTTATAATATATAAGTATATCTGTTTTTTGGAATTGAACTCGGAAATAATACTTATTTCCAACCAGGAATTGTAACATATATAGAATTATCACGGGTGTCGATGTTATAACTATATGTACGTTAGTTGGGATTTAAAAAATCCGTTACTGAAAAAGTATGTTGGTCCAGACTTCTTATTAATTTCATTATGACTCTAAAAATCAAATTAATTTGTCGGTTTACGAATTTTGCCTCAAGTTTAGTACTCGTCCAAATGGAATGGACGATTTAACCTCCTAATTACTTTAATGAGTTTAAAAAACAAAAACAGTTTTATTAACCGCTTTCGAGTTTAAATGGTTGAGAACTTTAAATTTGAATACGGATTTTTAATTTTAGTCTTGAAATGATATAGTACGTACATTTTCTAATTTTACTTACTATGATTTTCGTATATGAAATTTTATACAAAAAAGTGCCACTTAATCTAAATTATTAATTTTACATATGAATTTTAAAGTTGTATTGTTTGATGAATTTGATAAAACCGTTTATTTCAAATAAATATAATTTCAAAATAAAGATAAAATTTGAGTACGTGTTTAAAATTTTAATACACATAGTATTATCCGATACTATTTTTATAAGCCAATTCGAGAAACGAAATTTAACAAATTTGTTAAACCTAACTAGAAACAAGTACAGAAATTTCAGTCGGGTGAACCGACTCACCCTTAATTATCCTATGGGTCCGAGTTTCATTAAAAAAGGTTCGTATTTTTGTTTTGGCAGCCGATTAACCTTCAGTTACCCGTGGCAAATTTGCCCATATTAAATAGCAAAATATTATCTGCAAAATATTATCTTATTAGCAACTTAATTAGGATGTGTTGTGTATTTGAGGTATTTATCATGATTACCAGGTAATTGTCCGCTCAAAATTTGTATGGGAGCTTCGAAAATGGTTACCTCAAACAGGGCCGGCAGTCGCGTTCAGCTCGTGTGGGTAGTTAAAATAACATCAGCCTTTGCGACGAATAAAACATGCATCACACCTTTTATCTATATATATACATATATATATATAAATGAATGTTTGTCTGTATGTCCTTTATAGAATCGTAAACTATGCATTTGATCATGTGATGATCTTTAGCAAAATTATTGTGCAAGAGGTTTCTGAGTTGGTACGTCCAATTCTTGACAGATAGACAGATTCCAAAATAAAATTTGAAGGCAAAACAACGATTGCCGGGTCAGCTACTTTTATATATTTCTTTTATTGTTATTATTTGCTTAAAGCAAAAACTGCACTCCTCTTCGAGCATTTTGTTATAAATTGATTAAGTAACAAATTTAAATCAAGTTTTTCACATTTATCTGGATAAGCATGTAAACTGGCTATGTGATTCAAACGATTTAGTAACATTGTTGCTCTCAGACACGTCTTAAGTCGCCGAAGTACTGAAAAACTTATTTCATTTGAACATGACGACCCTGGTATCGTCATTAGCAAACGCAGGAATTCTGGGATGAGGCCTGCTCACCATTCATATTTTTTCAGGAAGTCATCGATCTCTTTAATGAATTTACTATTTCGTTCTGCCTCTTCAATAACTCCATGAACATTTTTTGATCGCTTAATAGTCTTTCTTTATCGAAGTATTTATAAAAGTTTATTATAGTGTCGACATTGCTCTAATAACTACAAAAAATTGGCGAGTCGTTTTCAAAGCGACTTTTAAGCGAGACTATTAACTGGTCGAAAACTTCAAAATACTAATTTCTATAAAAATCTTCTGGTGTTTTGAATTGAAAACATTCATTACCTCCTGGATCAAGACGTTTCGGGATCTTATGCTGGCGCGGAATTTGTGGCTCGCCAAGTTCCAGTTCATCAACATCTTCAACGCTTTTTTGTCATATTGCGTGAAACTTTATATTACGAGATTTGCACAGAACATCAGTTACTGTTTTAATCTTTTCTGTGATTCGATTACCCAGAGATTAGAATTTTGCAAGTCCGTATTTAATATTTCTACGCGGTCAAATATATCAATCATCATTGTTAGAAAAAATATGCAATCAAACGACGCCATGTAGTCAAAAAATCCTGACGCCCTGGCAGAGGCCGCACTGTCGATACCTCTATCTACTGAACGATCATAAAAAAATTGCATTAATTCAGAGAAATTAGCTCTAACAGCCTTCAAAGATTTTATTCTTACTACCCATCTGCAATATAGAAATTAAAATAATTACACCAAAACGATAATTTAAAAATATACAATAGGCTGAGAGAGATGGTAAATTGATGTCACTCTGATTTTGAAATTCTCAAAAATTCAATACAAATGAATGCCAAAAATAGAATCAAACAAAAACCTGAAAATAACATTTGCATTTTTTCAGTTCTGGAGCACAACGACATGAACAACTCAAACTACCTAATTCAAACACCACCTACTACGGTAAAAATCATTTAGATATGAAAACATTACCATCGAGCCAAAAGCGAGTAGCACAAAAGGAACGTCAGATCAGCAAGATGGCTACTCATACTCTATGGAAAGGTATACCCTGAGAGAAACAAAAACAAACACAACCAATAGTAAACCAAATTTTTGATAATTGAACCTAAGCGAAAGAGAAACAAAAGGAAAGGCAACAAATGAAAAAAGTTCAGTCAGCTGTTCTTATTTATGTTCTGCCTTATTTGTTGTACCATGAGTATGGATGATACTAAAATTATGAATATATATTCGGCCTTATTCCCGTTGTCGTCATCAGATTTTTGCCAACTTTAGAACGTTATAAATGTATTGTCACATCGACAACGACAAAGTTTTTGATGTCTATGATCCAAAAACAACCCTCTTAAAACATTACGCAAAATTTTTTTTGTCCAAATGCCTTCAAGCTAGGGCTGCGACATCGACCTCAAAACATCGATGTTTTTCAACATCGATGTTTCAAATGAGAAACATCGATGTCGATAAAACATCGGTTAAAAACATCGATGTTTCCAAACATCGATGTTTCTGCGCACGTATTCTTTTCCCTCTGACATTGACTAAAAAAAAAGAAAAAGGTCGTCAAGTGAGAACATCGATGTTGATCCAACATCGGTTACAAATGTTTCTGCGTGTTTTGTTTTCCCTGAAGTGCAGTTTTATATATGTCATGTCGACGATATTAAGCAAAAACATACAAAAGTTGATTAGTACTGCTTTTTTATTTTTATTGCTAAAAAACTTTAATAAAAAACATCGATGTTTTCAAAATAAAAAATTTATAGAAAAAACATCGATGTTTTTTATTAAAGTTTTTTAGCAATAAAAATAAAAAAACAGTACTAATCAACTTTTGTATGTTTTTGCTTTATATCGACCAATAGGGTGATATATACGCCGGCACGTCATATATAAAAGCGAAATCCAAACATCGATGTTTGAAAATATTAATGTTTTTTTTATATAATTTTGTTAGCAATTCGAAAACATCGATGTTTTTTTCTATAAATTTTGTTAATTTGAAAAACATCGATATAAAAGGCAGCACTAATAAAGTTTTGTATATACTATTTGCCTTTATATCGACGAATAGGGTGATTTGTATGTTGACAACACATATCTACAAGAGAATTTCAGCAAAAACAAAACAACGACGTTTTTATTTAGCTTGTTAACAATTCGAAAACATCGATGTTTCTCATTTCATTTCTGCAAAATTAAGACACCCCCAAAAACATCGATGTTTTTGAATATTTTAAGCATAAAATAACTCCAGTATAAATAAAGTTTTGTATATCGTGTTGTAAACATCGATGTCGGTAAAAACTTCTACGCCGATCGTTTGTTACTTCAGCCGCGCCATTGAATCGATGTAACATCGGTCAAAAACATCGATGTTTTCGCTCACGTCGCCGATGAGTTTGCGACTAAAAAAAAAAAAAAGGTCCTCAAATGAAGCACATGCGAAGCCGACAATTTAATTTTGCCTCGGCTCACAACCGGTCCGAAAGCAAAAACATCGATGCAAACATCGATACAAAACATCGATGTTGGAAAAACATCGGCACTAAGACATCGATGTTAAAAGTACTCGATGTTTTAGAAAAACATCGATGTTTTTAAAGCATCGATGTCGATGTCGCAGCCCTACTTCAAGCCGCCGATAAAAATGGTGTCGATATTGTATTGACGTCGACGACGACAACGGGAATAAGGGCGATTATGTCACTGAACGGACCAGGGCATAGAGTAAATTTATAGTAGAGCCGCTATTTGTCTCGTCTGACGTTTCCTTTCACACTCTTCGTGATGCGGTCGGTGTGATAGAGAGATGTTTGACGAAAAGTGATATACACCAGGTGGAATTACAATAACTTCTTGCTTTAATTTTTCATGCCATTTTGGTGAAAAACTGTGAAATTTAAATGTGTTTTAAACTTTTTTATTGACTGTTATTGTTAGCATACATTTGTGTTGTATTTAACACAATAATTTTAACACACAAAACGAAATGCCGTTGTTGTTATTTTGTTCGTTGTTTTGAACCATTGCCTCTATCTGGTATTAGTAATGCAATTCTTTTCAACATCAAACGTAAATATCACACCAGGCCAAATGTCATAAATTTGGTGGGAGAACTAGTAGATCTACTATAAGTATTAATCTATGGACCAGGGATGCAAAAGGTGATACAATTGCGTTAAATGGAGACCAATCACTCAATTAAACTGTAGTAAATTATGGTTGGTAAAAGCGATCCTTACAACTTTAGCAACATATATATATTTATATTTTATTGAGGGCATTTGTTCCGGGCGGGTAATTACCCACCCAAAAATTTCCGTGTGGGTATAACTACCCACATTATTTGCCGGGCCTGACCTCAAACATTTTCAATTACACATTAGCTTTTGAAAATATTGCCTAGTACCAAAATTCACTAAGATCGATTTTGTTTTCGGCAGATATCGTGTCGGTCATCCTGAAAGCCGGGCATATTTTGTGTGGGAGGCACATAAATGGGTGTAGCAAAATCATTATTGTTTCAGTGAGTGAGTGGGGTTTACGAAATGAAGCCTAATACATATTTCACTAAGGTTGGAAGTATTTCACACGAGTTATGATATCGATATCCCAGATATTGTATGGCAGGGCGTAGTTACCTCGCCAATTTTCTCCAGTTAAGTACAAATTTACAGATTATTAGGCAATATCTGATTTGAAGCTAATCACATACACTAAATACTAAATATGTATACCGATTTCTATGGGATGTACACCAGAAGGAGTGTGGTAATATCACCCATTTGCAATCCCTAACTAAATTTGGTTAAATAATTGCCAATGGCAAAGTTGCATTCTGATCGTTAAAGAGGTTTACGGCAGTTAATGTGCTGACCAAACTAGCCAGACAGACAGACGGGCATGGCTCAAAAGCAGGGAACTTTTATAATAAAAATCAAACTTTAAGAGTTACTTTTTGACTTTTATTTAATTACTCAAGATATAAAAGTTATTTGCGATTTTCATTTTATAACTCCGAAATAACAGTTATTTTTGATTTTTATTTTATTTTCACCATCCGATAATCACCGATACAAATCAGTCATGACTTTTATTTCCAAAGGTCGTTAATTAAAATCAGTAAGTGACTTTTATTTTTTAAGTCACAAGACATTTCTTTTAAATGCAGTAAAGAAGACACTAGAGGCCAAAATGGGTATATATTCTCGATCACCTCAACAACAACAATCGAAAAAACTATATATGGTTATGGTTATTATTATGGCCGTCGGCGCTGTAATGGGTAGCGTGTGTAGATTGTGATTTCGAATCCAGGCCAGACCGCCTTCCATATCTTTCGACGGCAAACTGCAAGCTTGCCAATTAGGTGCGACGTCGAACTTTAAGCTTTAATATTAAATTAAATATTATTATATATAAAGTTTTCCACGATCTTGAATTGAAATTCTTCTTATTCTTTAAACGAGCTTAAGATCTTTTATTTGTTTTGCTTATTTTTATCTAAACATAATATTTCTTCCCTGAAAAAGTCGCCCAATGTGGAGGCGAAATATTGGAGATAAATAAGCAAAACAAATAAAAGATCTTAAGCTCGTTTAAAGAATAAGAAGAATTAAATATTATGTATTTTATATTAAAAAATATCTGGTTTGTTCGATTATACGTCTTGAAGTGATCAAGAATATATGTATATACATTTTGAACTCTTCAGACTCCTTTACTGCATTTAATTGAAATGACTAATATTGTGACTTAAATAATAAAAGTCACTTACTGATTTTTATTAATGACTTTTAAAAATAAAGTCATGACTGAGTTTTATCGATGAATTTTATAAATAAAAGTCATCAATAACTGTTATCAGAGACAAAATAAAATAAAAATCTAAAATAATTGTTATTAACAGAGAAAATGAATAAAAATAAAAATAACTGTTATTTCGGAGTTATAGAATTTAAATAAAAAAGTAATATTGTTTTTATTTTCCATAAAAAATGCAAGAAAAAAGTTTATTCTTAATTTGAAATCCATTGATATACAACATGCGGTTGTACAACATTTACTTCATAGAAAGTTAATCGTTGGTATTCATTTGTATTGTATTTAACACAACTAGTTTGCCACAAAAACACGAAATTCGGGTGTAGTTCCTTTGTGGATCGCTGTATACTATTGCCACCATCTGGTATTATTGAACCCATATTTTCCACCCTCCACTGTGTAATTTCCATCGTACCTATGACGTTTAATTTATTGAGCGAATAAAACCTTCTACGTATGTGTTATTCTATGTACTGGGGTATCCCCAGCAGTAAGTGACATGAAATCGTTGTATTTATCCGTTGATATTTTCGGTGGTATATCATTTAACATTGCTATTTTCCCTGTAAACAAGTGGGAAGCAGAACGTCTCAGTGTTAGAGATCTATAGTTTGTGTCGGTATGTTTATTTAAAAAAAAAACAATTTAGAAGGCGCGCTTTTCAATACCCTATACTCGACCATCTCTGTCCAGTTTATGGGATTTCCTGCATCGTTCTTTCAAATAGTTAAAATATTCAAATCAGTTGGAAATGCTTTAAAATTTAAAAAATCGAAGTATTCCATTGAGACTACTTCATAAGGCTTCTTTTTTCGCGCCAATCGGAATATTGGATGCAGTTGACTGGGAACGTGAACATGACCACTTTTCTTCAAGGCGTATGTGATAGAGTTGTGTGCTGAATCTCCCTCGCTTTGCCCATGAAATGCTACCGATATTCGTAGTTCTATTTCTTCAATGTGTTTTGAGTTGGCCACAATATATAGTAAAGTTGCAACGGTTATAGAATTTTTGTTCTGGCCACTACATCCGTCTGCAAACATGTACACTTTTTTGCAACCTTCCTCGTCATGCTTGTGAAGAAAATGATAAATCGTAGTCGAAACTTCAGAAGCGCCGCGTTTGCTACTTTCTTCATGCCATGTGTAGCATGTACAATCACCATAAGAAATGTTATACATTGTTAAGTTGTACTCCGAAAGACGTCTTTTATAAAATACAGCATTGTCCATAGAAATTGGGAGGCTTATTACTTGCTGCATGTCAAACGTAGCGCACACGATAGTTGAGTCTCGTTTGGTCTCTTCTTTACATTCATTTCGAACGAATCGAAATCTTTCTTTTCATCATTGTGTATATCGAACCGTACTTTTAATTTATTTTTGGTATCTTCTGTTCCTTTGTGGTAAGTCATACAAAGACTACATTGATCCTTTTTGGGGCGATGAAATGATAAATTTTTTGTTCTAAATATTTTTCGATAGAGGCTGAAACTTGGTATTGTGCCATCCCCAATTTCCTTAACCAACATATCATACATTTTATTTATTGTAAGATCTCCATTTAAGTATTCTCGGGAGGAGTTTTGGCGACAGTAGTGGGACTCCACTCTTGGAAATCTGGCGATATGCCTTTCAATTTGCATTTTTTTTGCTGATCACCTTCAATATAAGTTTTGGACTTTTTATAACAAATGCGACTTAGTATCGACGGGTTTATTATCCTGGCTATAAGGAAACCACAATTTTTTATTTTTTTTAAACTCGGGTTTAAATAAAACCGGTCTAATTAATAATAGTTTGAAAGAATATTCGAAGTTAGCCAAACAAATGCAGTCATAAGTAATGTAATGCACAGACTCCTCTTGGAAAAACTTTTTTTCCCTATTCTGTCAGATACGCCTATAATGTTGGAGCGTTTCCTGAGATAACGGTAATATCTACAAGCATAATATTTACACACAAGATGCACTATGAATACCGAAGTCAAGTGGTGGCCTTAACTTAATTTGGAAAAATATGTCAGTTCCGCCCGTTGGACATGCAGGCGACGTAATATGTCTTATTCTATGCGTTACACTTTTCCGTATGAAATGACATATTCCCCCATCCCTATGAGTGAGGGTGCTCGATTATGTGTGGTCTATGAAATTGCTTTTTTTTATCGAATATAAAGTGTAAAGGCTTATACACACCGCAGCGTACGTCTTGACGTTAACGCGTAGAAGCAAACGCTATGCTGATATATATGCTAGCATATACACACCAAAGCGTATTTGATGCTATCAAACTACATGCTTTAATGCCATTCTTCCTCTTATAATACAGAATTTGTGAAAAGTTTGTGTACGTATTGTGACAATTTTAAAAACAAAATTAAAATGTATTCCTCATCAGATGAAGAAGAAATATTGTTGATTCTAATTGCGGAAGGGAGGATAATCAGAGGTAAGTAATTTATGGGGTTCCCAATAGTTATACCACTAAATTGCTGCAAATATTTTTCTTTTCATTAAAAAGAAGACAGTGGGTTCATCCCATTAATGAGGAAAGACAGAAATATGGAGAATTCCACACGCTAATGCCGGAACTTCGGAAGGATAAGAAGCGCTTCTATAAATACTTCCGAATGACTGCTGAATGTTTTGATGAAATACTAGACCTGATCCTATGTGATATTTTCAAAGTTGACACTAACTACAGAGAAGCCATTAGTCCAGAACAACGTCTTGCAATTACATTGCGGTAATAAAATAAAATATTTAAACTGACTGCGCATATACGGGTAACATTGGTTCGAGTACGCTGAATCCAGTGAAGTTAGATTTTTGTAACTATTGCGAGTGAAAATTATGTCCCAAATCTCTCAACTATGCTTGGTACTATCGATCGAGACGCGAACAAAATTATATAAGATCAACTAAATCATGGTAAAATTTTCTATCAGGTAAATACGTCAGCCCAGCTGATTTGTGGATTTTTCATCTTTTCCGTGGGTAAGCTGACAAATTTGATTTTGTTTCTTTTTGTTTGCTAATAAAATTCAACGAATTTCAATCAAGATGTATTGTATAGCATAGACTTTGTATCAAGTAAGTAAGTGTTTTGCATAAGTCAACTTATTTTGACTGCTTAACCACGGAGTTTCTAAAGCAACTACCTAATAGATAATTCTACCATAAACTAAATTTATATACCAATGATTATAGCTTTCGAAAATTGGATATATTGTTCCACGGTTTGATCTAACCCCCAAAGTATTTTATGACAACCCAAGTTAGAACCAGTGGGTTCAGCATACCTGAATTAAGATTACCAGCCATTGTAACAAAAGTCTCCGATTAGAGCTGATTATAATCATTATAATAAAAAATTTGGCCAAAAACAAACAACGCCCAAATCCCCCTTAATGCGCTTTAAAGAAAATTATGGAAATTTTATAATAAAAATTGTTAAGAAAAATAATGTTTATTGAAATGGAGATATTGGTCGAGGACAAAGAAAAATACGTACATATAAAAATGTGGCACTGTTATCTATTTAGATTTTGCGTGTCTCAGTTAAATATAAAGGTTTTATACACAGACATTTTTATTTTGAAGACATCCTATTACGTTTAAAATCATATTTCGATTTAACTAGTCGCATAAGTTGACTGTATAGTTAAACATTCGAAAAATTATAGATATATATTCTTCAATATCTATGAATTCTGCTTCGTATATGGGAGTAAATTGAGTCTGTTCTTTTCGAATTTTAGCTGCCGAGTTGGATGGTGGAGGTTCTTCAAAGTGCAGTGTTTCCTGCTCCATTATTAGTTTAGCAATTTTAAATTTAATTAGAGATTGTCTCTTTGGTGAAAACTTCTTGATAGCCTTTGCATGTGCCAACATTGTACAATCAATTTCATCATATTCAACTTTATTTTTGGTTTTCAAATAATCTATTACTTCATTAACAGATGACGGTTTTTGTGTTTTTGCTTTTTTTTTGTTCGATCTTGATTGTAGTGTCTCATTTATCAAAGAACTATTTGAAAAGTTTTCTTGAAGAGGTGTTGATGTTTCTAGTCTATATTTTCCAGGTTCAGAGAGGCTTCCAGTTTCACAAATTTCTGTGATATTATAGTCTAGCGTTATGTCATCATTTTCGTAGTCCATCGAAGCATCTATGAAACCAATATTCGAAGACGTTTTTGCGAATGCCAGAAATGGCTGAAAATATCTCATATGCTCCGCCCATATCCATTTCCTCTTTTTTGCAGCCTGTCCAGTTTTTGTCTTCGAGCTCTTTAAGTACTTGGCATATGTATCCCTTAGACTCTTCCATCTCTTTTTAACATATTCAGCTAAAAATAAGAGGTTATAAATAAATATTTCCTTATATTCATGGGACAAATTAATTATATGATAATTATTATTTGTACTTTATTTATAGTTTAATTAATGTAGTTGTTAATAAGTAGTTTAAATTGTTATTCATTATATAAAGAAATGCAAATTAAAATCCAATACTATTTGTATTACAGGTACTTAGCCACTGGTGAAAGCTTTGCAACAATTGGTCATAGCTTTCGGGTAGGATTTTCTACAGTGGCCAGCATTCTGGTTGAAGTATTCGAGGCAATATGTAGGAATATGGAACCTATATACTTACCAGAACCTACAAAGGAAATTTGGGAGCAATCTGCAGTAGGATTTCTTGAAAAATGGAAATTTCCCAACTGCATTGGAAGCATCGATGGCAAGCATGTCACCATTAAGTGTCCGAAAAAAAGTGGATCCAACTATTGGTGCTATTTAAACAAATTTTCTATAGTTCTTATGGCAATAGTTGGACCAGACTATAAATTTCTTTGTGTTGACATTGGTGGTTTTGGTAAGAACAGCGACGGTGGGATTTTCGAGGCATCCAATATGGGAAAAAGATTTGAGATGGGTCGAATGAATGTTCCTGCACCAAAGTGTTTACGTGGTCAAAATGAGGAGTGCCCACATGTTCTAATTGGAGATGAAGCATTCGCACTTAAACCGTACTTAGTAAGGCCCTTTCCATACAGACAATCAAGGACAGATGCCAGCAAAGAAAATTTTAATGTTGGCCTTTGCCGGGCCAGAAGGGTGGTCGAAAATGCCTTTGGAATTTTGGCGCAAAAGTGGAGATTATTTTATAGACCTATAGAAACCAAAGAGTCTACAACAATCCTGGAAATAAAAACAGCATGCATATTGCACAATTTTCTAATAAACAAAAAATCTGGTGATGGTTTATTTGAAAATTTGGAGCCGCCAGAGACAGAATTAAGGGCTTTTTTTAGTACCACCAGGGATCCGCGACGATCATCAACAGTATCTTTTGATATAAGACAAAAATTTGTACATTATTTTAACTCATGACAATAAATTATAAAAACTGGTTTTGTTGATTTTTAATAGTATTACTACAAGCGACGTTTTCGACTCGATTTTACTCCAAACGAGAAACTTTAGGAGTGCTGTTGGGTGCTTATGTTTTGGAAGACTTGAAACATTTGCTTGCTGCTTACTACAAAAAACTGGTCTCCCATTACATCCCATGAAGGAACTGGGGAGAGCTTCTCACAACCAGTGAGCTGTGCGCTTTCTAGTTTTGTACTCACTGATTGGGGCCTACAGTTTTATACCGGTTCCGAACGGTATTTTTGAGAAACTTTTTCATGGCTTAATATTCGATAGCGTCGCCGTCACTATGCGAGGTGACCGCCGCCGAATGAAATTTGAGCTGGTCAGAGCAGGGGTCGAACTCTGGATCTCATGTACTGCTACTTACTAAACAGTTGATAATTCCAACGAAAAGTGCAAGAAGTTCTAGATTTACGCCAATATAAGTATGTAAAGCTACAACAATCTGGATTCTTGCAAATATTAACAAAAATCTATTTAATAATTCACCACACAAATATACAAACCAGTCTCATTCAGCTCCAGTCCAATTTCATCCCATATTTTATCTTTTTTTCGGACATTTTTGTAATGTTCATGTGATAAATCGTATAAAATTGGATGTTTTGTTACAACATCAATTAATTTTTCGATGTTTGTCATTTGAAATTTTTGCAATAATCAACACACGTTAGAAAACATAAACAAACAAAATAGCTTACACGCGTCTAACGAAAAAAATGGTGCAAGCAGCGTTTTATTTTAAAAACGCTGCACAGAATTTGACGCGACGTTTTTGGAAGCTCTGGTGTGAAAGCTTCCATAAGCACAAGTATACACAACATTTTGGCGTTTGCGTCAAGCGTAAAATACGCCTCGGTGTGTATAAGCCTTAAAGGTAGAAACACAATTGGGACGAACGACAAATTTTACGTTGCGAATATTCGCCGTCGAAAATAAAACACATTTGTTTATATGACAATGCACACAATCAGTTCGTCAACCGAAATTCGTCGTGCGTAACGAACTGTGCGATAGGTTTGTTTCTATTTCTTACGCCGACGAACGACGAATAAATTGGTGCAAGGTGACCGTTTTCTTTATGTTATTCAAGTGTTTTAGTAAAAAGAGGATTTTTAATTTAAGATTGTTTTTTTTTTTATTTATAGCATTTATATATAAAAAAAAAAAACAATTTTTAATTACATAATTTTTTTTAAATCGTTTTTTGTTAATATTTCTTTTTTTTCAACTAGTGTTTTTTAAATTGATGAAATATGGGCACTCAGTTCCCATATGTTCGTCGTTATTGTGTATTTTTTGAACACTGGTCGTCCGACACTGAAAAAGCGCCTTCACTTGTGTTACTACAGGCAGCATCCATAGGCTTAGCCAGATCGGTGTCGGATAAGGTACAACTTTCTCCGTTTGTTCCCATGCGTAAGCCGCTACAATATCTTAACAATAAAAGAACATTTAACATCTTCATCTACTGAAAATACAATTTTATAGCATTGAAGTCCTTTCGAATACTTTTAATTGGGTTTCAAAGGTGAGTTCACATACCTGTCCTAGCCTCATTTTATTTGTGAATTATATACAATTGTTCAACAACATTGAGATGTTGACGTTGTTATTGGCGAAAAACAAACAGAAACATCACAATTTTGTCATTCGATGGCAGCATTTTCGTTCTCCATTCGTTATTGAAATGTTTCTAAGAAATCCACAAAAACATGAAAAAATTACGACTAAAGCGTCGTGTCCCTCAACTGGCAAAAGTGTTCCAGCCTAGTACTAATGGGAAAATACCAAGCCACCGAGGAGTCAAATTTAAAAAGTTTTCTTATTTTTGGAGGAAATTCCGCGACATCTAAAGAAAGTACGAAACATGCGATCCTTGTGCACGAGTATGTAATACAACTTGTTTCGTTTTCCATTCCATTCGTTTGGTATTATTTTGTTGTTTTTGTGTTGGAGGGGAGTGTGTGAAGACACACATTGTGGGAGGAGTAGATGGAGTGATAAAAATGTGCATTTATCTAAATTTTGTACAGTATGGTAACCGAATATTATAACGCTAGTTTACGTTTTACACACAGTGGAAAGTTTTCATAGAAGGTGCTGCAAAAAAACGTATTGTTACGAATAAGTAAAAGGTTTTGGTTGCTCTTAATGACTATAGGGTAATTCCAAAAAAAATCGACACAAAAACATTACTTTTGAAACCTGACCCCCTTCGACTTCGATGAAATTTCAGACGTATATTCTACTCGCTTCTGTCGTTACAATTACGTTTGGTTTAGGTCGAAACTCCACAGAGTTCATGTTTTATAGCTGCCTAAAATTGGCTATCTGCAGTGTTTTTGTGAAGAGATAGCTGTGTTCATGTTGGAATAACTTTCGAATGCAACATCAGATTGTGACGATCTTGGTATCACCTAATAGCTTTCGACCTCCTTTTTGTGCGCCAAGGACATTAAAATTTAGAAAATGTCCTTTGTCCTTGAATATCCTGGAAACGTATATTTTAATTTTCTTTATTTTATTTTTAAAAATTGCGCATACTCTTTTCTAAAAGATGTACAAATTTCAGGATGGGTTCATTAGGGGTTTAGAAAATATTTGCGTTTTTGTAATGCAATTATCATACTAGACTGACAAAAAAAGAATACATTTTATGGTGTTTTCATATATTTTACATGTATTTGTGTATTTTGTAAACAACGTATACATATGTATTATATTATAGATTACACATTATTTAATCATTTCATATGTTTTAAAATTATCGGATTGTGAAAAATATGGTATAGGTTTCAGCTTTGGTATTTTCTCGTAGAATAACATTTTATTTCTTTATAATTAGGATGTATCCAGATAAATAATCCAATTATTCCTTATTCCTCATTGGCACTTTGGACTGTTTATGACCATAATCTGTTTAAAAGATAAGTAAATTACATAAATTTAAGTTTAAGTCCAAGAGCTAAAATGAAAGTCGTGCATTTGGAAAGACTAGCCCTGTATGGGAAACAGAGGGCAGTGTTACGAATAAGTAAAACCTTTTGCTTGCTCTAATGACTTCACTAACATTATGTAAATAACAGGGCGGTTAGTGGTGCGCCTGAAAGTATGCATTGTAACAACTTACCAGCTCGCTAAACCAATAGCATGAATTCGCCTCAGTTAAGATAATTCTCCACCATTCGAGATGATTCTACAAAGATAAGTAACAACAACGACTAGAAGGTTCTTGAATTCGCTAGATATAACTACATTTGAGTATGGTGAGTTGGTATAAATAGCGGAGGTCTTTGGAATGGAGAGTTCAGTTTGTGATTAAACCCCGTAAAGTAAGCAACGCGATTTGATAATAAAATATAAGACTTATTAAAGTGGTGAAAAAAAGTAAACTGTTGTACTATATAAGTAAAATAAATTAAGTTATACCGTTGTAATTATCGTAATTGAAAACGAACCTTGTTTTATTATTGGGAATAAAACAACGCAAAAAGGACGAATAAGGAAATCCGTAACAGTATGGAATGTTTAAATATCATTATTTTGAAATATTCGACCTGGATAATTGTAATACCCAGTATTTCCTTATATAATTGAGCTCTGGTCATAGGTTGTTTGTCAAATTTCGTTCTTTGTTCAATATTTCGTCCATCTACGACGGACATCTTCAAGAATTCAGTTACAAAACTTACATATAATCGCCAACATACATTTATAAACTTACGATAAAATATCCTAAACAAAATTCAAAACAAATAATAAAAATAATCGACCGTTGTCGTCGTCATCCGTGCTTACAAATATCAGAATCACACTTGTCCATTTTCGCACAACCGTCTAATGACCATTCTATTGCTCCGAGAAATATTATCGCACTCTGTCCCGTATCCTTTCCTGACCAGTCTCTTGCTGAAATCTCCCCACAAGCAAGTATGTGTACACCATCCAAATCAACGTTATGCTGAAGTGCGACACAGTTTTTCGCAAGCGCTGTCCTCTGTGCCTTATTCTCAGCGTGTCCCACGTCGTTCCCACGTAATATTCTCCACACTCGTTAACACCATTTCTATTTTCCATTTGAGTTACAAGATGGGGCTTTTCCATCTTATCCATTCCCGACTCAGCATTGGTAAATATACTTTGAAGAGTACAATCAGCAATTCTATGAAACGCGTAGTTCAAGCATCCTGACCCCGCCAATCCTTCAGACAACTTAGGTACGTATATGACCGAACCGTAAACTGTGGGATCCATATCCCCTGGACTACTCTTCCCGCTCTTACACTTGTCTATTAATTGGTCGATGGTTCTTCACGGGAAGCTATTCTGCGTCAGTATGACACGGATCCTCTTCACGTTGGCCGGTTAAAACTCCCCGTCATCCACTTTTAGGATTCCGTTGGCTAAACTCCCAGCCGTATCAAATATCATCGTCTACGGGTGCCCAGAATAGAAATTAACTAATCTCTCCGACGCTGTAGATTTTTGGCACCAGTCGAGAAATATCCCATTGCCTTTTCGAATTACTAGCGTATTCAAGTATGGAAGTCCATTATTTTGACCCTCCTCCAGAGTAATTGTCACGAATCGGTCAAATGTATTCAGTCCCGCCAGAATATTCCCCATTGCATTCATTTCCACTATCCCAAAATGGTATGAAGTTATAGATTCTTAACTTTGCATCGTCCAAAAATCTTGGAAATAGTGGTGAAGATGTTGATGTACGTTCTTGATACACAGCTGAAATATCCAAATGGTCATTGACTTTATCATCCATAACTGCGAGTTTGTTCAGACTATCAGAAACTTGTCATCAGAAATTTTTCCTAAGACAATTAATGCACTACTCGTATCAACGCAGAGGTCGCTTATCACTCACATCAAAATTTGGAAGCAACTTCTCCAGACATTTTTCTCATTCAGCAGTGCCGGATTTTCATAATGTGGCTTACTGCATTAAGTTATGATATGAACAAAAAATAATTAAATAAAATAATTTTAGTACGTTATAAACAATAAAAAAACAAAAAAAAATTAAAAATTAATTTTTCATACAAAAAGCTTAGTAGTAAAAATAGGTCCCTGCGGACCTTGTCACAACCGTGAACATCAGACCACTCACTAATCGAAGGGTTAAGCATATCGCTCTCAACGGACGCACCCAAATTTCGGAGCATTCTGAGAAACTCCAGTGTTGAAAAAGCGACTTTAAATTTGACTGAACCGCAGCTTCGGATTTGTCTTCCGTAGGGTGGAAACTTAACAGTCACTGCCAATTCTCCGGTGGCGTGGCCTCGTTCTCTAGGGATCAGCAATACAAGGCTATGAACAAGGAAGTACCAGGAGGCACGTGGATATTTGTCTACTGTGATTGGGATTGTACAAATTCACGGAGACTTGCTGAAGCGCGTACTAGATCTGGAAATGGGTTGCCCCTTAGCCGACAGAAATCTGACTAAGCCTATAGATGCGCTACAACACACTGCTGATAGTGACACTGGTAAACAAATGTTATGGTTTCTTCAGATCAACCTACATCATAGTAAAGTGACAGCTGCATCATTCGTCTACCAAACGATGTGGATGTGGTCCTACTCCCAGAGCCCAGGGTTGCAAACGGCAAGGTTTCTGGGTTGATGACGAAGGGGTAGCCACAAACGATCCAGAGCTCCCAGAGCTTGCATTGTGGCGGAAATGATCTGAATATGTTACTGTTAATGCCATATTGTGGCAGAGACAACGTCACTATGGAACAGAACGCATCTAAAATTTGGTTGGTCGAATCGTACTTATACATCCCCCCAAGGGTGGGAAAAAGTCTCCCTGGTGGAAAGAAGAACTTGCGAATATGAGGAAGTCATGCCGACGAATGTTTACCAAAGCCAAGCCAAGGAGAACTGGGTTAATTACAAAGTTGAGCTAAGAAGAATGCATTCAGACGGGCTAAGAGAAACTCGTGGATGCTCTTCTATAAATCAGTAATAAAATATTGGCGGCAAGCAATATAACAACAGGTTGGGCAGTGGACAGACTGCAGCAGATATCAGCTCAATCTCCATATAATCACGTATTTTCCAGCAACTTGCTTAGCGCATAGGCCACTGTAAGTCAACATACTCCTCATAGATCACAAGTTGCCATGGAAAATTTACTTAAATCAAGCAATAAATGAGATATCATCACCTTCAACTTCACGCTGTGGCCGACCTGTTGATCCCCGCCTGTATAGACTTCAGATAAATAGCTACCTAAAAGGTGGATCTATACAAGAGTGGCGTTTAAGCAGCTCTTGCCTGTTATCCTGTCATCGATCTTACTGAAGGCTTTGGATCGGCTTATAGGTGGAAACCTTCGGGCAAGTACTCGTATTGATGTAAGATTGTTATCTAGGGCGCAGCATGCCAACTTCAATGGCAGATCTGCAAAGATGGCACTGCATGAAATAGTAGGATACATAGAGACATTGAGACGCGGTCGGAGTCGGTCGGTGAAACAGTGCATCCAACATTCCTGAATTTGTCGACCACTCGAAATCGGAACCACTATTCGATCGGAAATTCCACGAAGTTCCTGGTATAGACGGATATGTGCATTTATATACGAATAAATTGAAAATGACTGATCAGCCAATATAGGTTATACTCGAGGAAACCAGCGTTGTTTCTGGCTCGTAGACTGCCTCATCAGTGTAGAATGTATCAGGTGGCAATTCTGTCTATTCGGGAAGTGGACTGCTGGCTGAGGGATTATAATACAGCAGTCATTGGTATCAACGTGTTGTGTCAGCCAGACAGTATTCAACAGCCTGGAATACGTATTCCTGAACTCAACATCTGTCAAGACTGCTACACATCCATTAATATACCCTCACCCATAGAGATGGATATCATTTAATACGGGTAAAAATTAACGCATAGAAGGAACCATATCTTTGGGCGAAATTGATTTTTTTACTTTTTAAGACGTTTGAGTCATGTCAGTGGCTATTATTATTCCATACCGAGTTTGACAACACCCCTTCTGGTACCTTCCATACAAATCGATACATTTAGTACAAAATCATATTTCTTATACTTATATATCTTTTTTCCGGTAAATGGTCTAGCTCAGACACCGGTTAATAATTTGCAAATGTCTACTCTTCTGGAGAAAATTTACGATGTTACCACACCCATTCTTATACCTCCCAAATAGAAGCTGGTAGGACGTCCGGGTTGTCAATAAGATTAATCGTGTTAAACACTTCAGCATTTTATGGAATTAGGCTTGATTTCGTCAAACGCCAGTCACCCACAAAAATATGGGTGATTATGCCACACCCAGTTTGGTACCTCTCCTAGAAAAGCTGTGGGCGGGCTGGTTGTTCGACAAGATAAATCCTGCAAAACCAAACCAATCTTAATGAAATTTGGCATTAGGCAATTTTCATTAAGATTGACACTCCCATTGTGGTACATTCTATACAAAGATGGTAAACCAAGTTGGAAATTACAAATTAACAAATTCGCCTTGCCTTTTTTTTTGGGTTTTTTTCCCCATACAAATCTTTGGCGGACTTATGATGGTAATTAGGTTGGATATTAGTTAATACTCGTATTTTCCGCTACGCCACTCAGCTATTGAATATGCGCGCAATTGCCACGCCCGTACTAGTAACTGAACGGCGAATATAAACCTTATTTAATGCAACTCGTACCCAATGGATGACTTAGGGTGAGGGTGTGTTTAAGTCGGTTCACCCGACTAAAATTTCTGTACTGGCTCTGAGATCAATTTCCTACATACTATGAGTATAAATGTACTGAATTTGAAACAATATTTAATTCAATGCGTATTAAAATTTACTTCAAAAGTCCTGAAAAATTATTGTGTGTACGAAAAGATTTGGAATTGTGGACCTTTCAGTGTGTGTTGGTGCTTAACGACCGATACTAATTCGCATATGTAAATTTCATATTTGAGTTTGTATAAAGTGTATAATCTACCGATGGTATCAATTCAGGAACAGTGTTAGGCATCTGATGATGAATTTGTCACGGAGTTCGGAAGTAGTCATAACTGAATTGTCTTTTATTCCAACAAAATCGAATTACATAAGAAAAATGGTCCTGACCTAGTACGAAATTCTCATACATTAACTGTCAAGGTTTTAAGTTCGTACAAATCTAAAATTAATTCCAAAATTGAGTTCTTAATTGTACATAATTTAAGTGCTATTGTTTCAAGTACAGGTGTACTACTTTTATATAGATACCGAAGGTACGGCAAAATTTAAAAAAGGAGACCGTACGTGCGGCAGCAAAAAAATAAAAAAAAATTTTTAAATTGTTCTGCTTGAATTATCGAAATATTTCCTTAGCTAAAGTTTATTGATTTTTTATATATAAGTTTATTGATTTTATAATATTGAGCATTGCGCATATCGATGGCTTAGTATGAAAAAGCCCTAACTCGATTTGTTGTTACTTGACAGGAGAAGGAAAAAATTAAATTCTGAATTCTAAACTGTCTGATGTACTACATTTTACCTTGTTAGCATTCCCCTGTGGGTTCCGCGTTCTCGTTTGTTCCATTGTCTCCATTCTCTTCCCCGTGTCGTCTACTAGCATTTCAGCCTGTACATGGGTCTCTTTCATATTCGTCATGGCGTTGACGCTATCCACCTGTTCACTGAATAGTCTCCAGGAGTTGCGTCACGCCTTTCTCAATATTGCATTGTATTCACTGAAACTTCTTTTATAATCCTCCCCGTATACTGGTAGTTTCTTACTCGTGGCCCTGTTGTAAAGTCTATGGACATTCTTCCCAAGATTTCGTATTTCCTCCGTAATCCAGGGTTTTTCTTGGGCCGAATGCCTTTCCCGAAAGATTTTACCAGTGCTAGCGTGGTCCTTGTCACTTTATCGTCCAATTCGTTCCTACTAGAGTATTCGAGTTGAGGGTGTTCTAGTCGATTCCTAAGTAGGTTTCTGAGATATGTCCAGTTTGTCTTGGTCCTGTTGTGGTAAACTGATAATAAGGTGGTGGTAATGTGAAACCTGCTGATGGAAAAAACGCGAGAGACAACAAAGAAAGGAGAACCAACAGAGTAGCAAGCAGATTTTCAATTCATGAATAATTGCATACAATGGGTAACAAGTCTTAAAATAGAATAACTCTAAAAAATTAAAATTTTGTTTTTACAAAATTGCTTGAAGTTTATCCGTCTTTTAAAGTGCATTATCAGTTTTTTAAATTTTCATAGAAATTTTAAAAGTTCTAAACGGTTATTTACAAAATTTATCCAAAATTTGCGAGAAAATGTAATACTTGGTTCCTTATTGAGTAAAATCGTTGACAAAATTGGTGATTTATGCATATACTTATACAATGAAAGTCTGGCCGTTTTGCTTTAAAAATTACAAACGAAGAAAATCGTGGTTATTGACCGAGTTTTAAGTAAAATTCAAAAAACGTCCGGAATACCAGATTTTTCTGGGAAATTTGACTTTCCTTTACCAAATACTTTACCATACTTACTTCAACTTAGTTTGAGCAACCATGAAAATCGAAAAAGAAAAATTTTTTGGGGCACCCTAGTATACATCTCGCTATTAAGTGGTTATAAATGTAGATTTATATTGGTCAAATTAATGATAATAAATAATGAAAATATATTGGAATAACAAATAATTTGCTTCTAAATATTATTATGTGTGGGAGGAAACACGCGTCTACTTCCAAGTAAGTAACCGCTTGTTAGGGGGGAAATACGGACATGCTTCCACGTACGTATATGGATGTTTGGGATGAAACAGACATATGGTTCCACGTAAAATCATGCATGTTTGCAAGTGAAAATGTTAATGTTTGCATTAAACATAAGTGGGGTTGGGACTTGCAAATATATGAATATATGGAGTGTGTTACAAACATATACATAAATGGTTCCTGCAGAATATGTTACGAAGGTCGATTTTTTCTTGCGCGACAATATTGTGAAGATACCTACATATATCTTCCAATTGTTTGTTGGGGTATCTTGTGTGTAGTGTATTTTAATTAAATCGCTACAAACGACTGGCGCCCTGACTTAATTTTTTTTGACGCTTTATCAAATTTCCCAAAAAAAATAATTTCACGTGTGTTCTACATCTCTTCTACACCCGGAAATAAACGGCTCCAGCAACACACTGCAGGAACCATGTCCATGTGCGCAAGCATTGTTTTAATGAATTGAAGATCTACTGCTTTTGACGTAGAATACGTCTTACCTTACGGTATGAGGGGTCATGTCAGGTTTTTATTGTTGTAATCTTTATTTCATTGAATTTGAGGAAACGGCTAGATGAATTTTTTTAAATTTTTTTTTGTAGGTAAATGAAGATATTATCTTTCGTTTGATATACATTTCATATTGGTTGATATATTTCTAGTATTTTAATTTCTCAAATGAAAATTGTTTAAACACATACACTCAAACATATGTGTGGTGTTTGGTTGAGTGTTTTTGGTTGCTCAACATTGCTTAGGAACATGTATCTAGTAAAAAGTGAAACGAACAGCAAGCTAATGTTGCTTGGCAACATGTATCTAGTAGAAAGTGAAACAAACAGTAAGCTAACGTAATAAAGCTTTTTTGCGAAAGCTTCAATAAAGCTGTTGTAACATTAATTTTGAATTGTAAAGCGTAAAGCTTTCACACAACGCTCGAATGCTAATGCGAGGACTCGATATGGTAAACCTTTTTTAATATTAGGGCGGCCCTCTCAACATTCGCAGAACTTATTTCAATAAAAATATTAATTAAAATACATAAATTAAATTAAGTTTAAAAAAATTGAACATATTTTTTTTTTTAAACGGACTTGAATCAAATGCCGTTGGTAAATATAAAAATTACAGCAGACAGTTGTCCGAGGACTTCGGCCACGGACTGTCCCTGCAGGCTGTGTCAGAGACACGGCCATTAAGTTTAACGTAGAATACGCCATCCGATAAGACAGAAAACATCTATAACAATAAATGATAAATAATATAAGCAAATGAATTTATTGTTATACTATATGTTTTCTGTCTTATCGGATGGCGTATTCTACGTTAAACTTAATGGCCGTGTCTCTGACACAGCCTCCAGGGACAGTCCGTGGCCGAAGGCCTCGGACAACTGTCTGATGTAATTTTTTTTTTGTATATTTGTTGTCACGTTTTTTTTTCAGCAGCTTGCAAAACAAAGGGTCACAAAAACATATTTTATAACATATTAATCAATGTGTCTCCAACATTAAATATGGAATAGTAAACACAATGTATTTGGACACAAGTATACCATATTTTTGACAAGCTACAAACACGTTATATTTCTATCCAAACAACAACACAGGATAGATTGTTCAGCATGTACGAGTACTTTGACCCAGCAAAAATTTAAGGCAACAAAGATTAGGTAGTAGAAAATATGTCAGAAATCTTATTTATATATTTACACATAACGGCTGAATTTTACGACCTTGGGGACACGGGCTGGAAAAAATGAATATGAAGTTTTGTTTGGCTTCAGCTCCTCAGTCGGGAACAAGTTGTCCGAAAGGGAGAAATTGTTCCTAAGGCCCAAGAAATCGAAAAAACGTACGATTTCATTGGTGCCATTACTTTTCACATCCGGCAAAAAATTGCGCCAAAATCAACTTCAGGTACAAAGGGCGACTAGATGGAATATAAATTTATCGATTTTTCAAATAGGTCTAGCACACGGTACGATCAACGTCCCAGCAGCGGAAATCAGGAGCTGGAAGACCTGAAATCGTGACCCAGAAGGCAATCTATAGAATACGGCAGGCCTTCCCTACACATTACCGCCTCCTTTCTTTTTAACATTGCGTCAGATTGGAAGGCAAGGCTTTTCATTCCTTTCTACTAGAAGGCATTATGAAGGCCTGCAAAAAGAGTAGTTTTATAAGGACTTAAGTGAAAATAAAAAAATATATATGCAAATTAGTTTCATATGTCACATTTATACTTTAACCAATTGTAATTCTTATAAATACATTTTTTAAATTCTGCAGCCACAGTAATCGAGCACACGACCTTAGAACTTACAGTCGGACGCTTTATCTACTGGGCTGTCGGATGTGAACAACGGCGTCTGCTGGCATTCTGTGGAAGCCTTATAAAATCATGCATTCCGCAGGCTTTATTAAAGTATGCATTACCATGCGAAGCAGGCCTCGCAAATTCCGCCGCTGGGGTAGAGAGGAACCAATATTTATTATTATTATTTATTCATTTAGTAGTATTTATAATACTCTTTGATTTGTACAATAAAGGTACATATGTATTAGAAGGTATATTTAACAACTTCTCAAGATATCACATATTCTTTATATTCTCTGACCCATATAATTTCTAACAAAAATTACAATACTTCTTTTAAAAGTGTTAGTATTTCTATCATTTTTAACACTATTTGGCAGCATATTGTATATCTCCAATGAAATCATGAAAAGATTTCCTTTGATTTGAGTACCCATACATGCATATTTGTAAGAGAAAAAAATTTCGATAAATTTTGTAGGTATTGAAATATAGAAAAACAGACATACTTCGGCTCACACGCATCGGATGAGAAAAGTAATGACACCAATGAAATCGTAAGACGATTTCCTTCCAATTGAGTTCCATCTCTTACCTGTAAGTTCAGGGGCCCGTTTTTTTTTTTTTTTTTTTGATTTTTGGGTATTAGGGGGCAATTTCCCCCTTTCGGACAACTTGTTCCCGACTCAGGAGCTCAAGTCAAACAAAACTGTATTCTGTGAACAATTCAAAAGAGGTTGCCATTTTTGGTTTTTTTTTCTATTGCGTGTTCCCAAAATGGTAAAATTTTGCCCACATAACTTTTTTGCTTATCGTATTAATAAATTTTATAGCTCAATTTCTAAAATACTATCGGATGTTCATGATAAAATGTTTCTTAAATTCTTTATTTACTTTAAGGAATTTGGAAATGGGATTCCTGTTTCAAAAGTGATGTGGTTAATAATTATGTCGACTACTGTTATGGTGATAGTTGAATATGCCCAGATACTTGTGTATTCATATGCAAATGAGAATTCAATTTGTATTCATATTTAATCGTGATTGTATTTGTATTTACTATAATAAAGCTAAAGCAACTCACATCCTATGTGCAGGTAATACTTGTGTGTTTAGGAAATTGTAAACCCGGGTTTCGGGGATTTCATTTTGAATAATTTTTCTGAACCGGCAGCTTAGAAATTGCATTAAACCAGGGGGGTTTCTATGGCACATCTGATCGAAACGCCACTAGGGAAGTGATGTAGAATGAGAGACCAAAGAAGACATAGAGATTAGAGACCATGCATCAAACTAAGTTTAAAAGTGTTTGATTGACACTAATGACAGCTAAATTATGTTTGAATCGAACGAAAATACGCATTCCCTTTTAATTCTATCCGTATTATGCCAACCAAAGAGTAAATTACAAAAGCAACTCGAACTCGATGAAATGGCCTACTACCTCGTCGTTACTCGAAGAGAGTAATGGAGGCTCTTTAGTATTGCTCTGTGATTAAACTCCAAATATAATTGAACAATTATACGTGAGTTGCATCGAGATGTTGGTGTTTAATACTTTTTTCAATTCGTAGGAATGTTCTTTATTTCAATTTACTACTCTTTCTCATTAGAGTGTCTTACAAAAGTTTCTGAAAAGTTTGTAACGCCTTAAAGAAAAGATCGCTCTGCATAAAATGTTCTGCAATAAACCGGTTAAACTTAAAGGTTTGCCTGATAATATGTGTGTTTATATATTGGCTTTAGTCTTTTGGTTTTTACTTTTCTTGGTTTGAAAGGAAAACACGCAACAGTCTCAAACTATGCAAGGAATATGATTATAGCCTAACTGTAAGGACTAAATGGAAATAACAACAAGTTTTGTTTTGTTTTTGCTGTCGTTTGCCCATGAAACAACAAATTTACGACAGTTATGGATTTCAAATTCAATGAAAACAAGGAAAAGGATTGAATTCACATTAAATACAAACAGCATATTTCAGAACAGTGGGACAAATGTAGTGCCTAAGTGCCTATGATAAAATAGAAATGCACTTTGCACGCGATCGATGATGCGTCAATAGGAGGTAAAAAATAAGAACAGATATCTAATCAGAAATCTACAACTTTTAGGCTCTTGAAAATATGCACGCTGAAAACTTTGTCTTTTTTTGTTTGTTGGATACAAATAGACTGTTTGTGGCTTTTTAATAGTATAGTATATAGTATTCTTGTATCCAAACTAGAGATGGGCACGTGAGTAAGTTTTGACTCACGAACGGAACACAGCCACTCACGCACGAATATTTTGTCGATACTCACGTTCACGCACGCTCAGGTAAGCAGAATTTGATCCTACTCACATTCACGCGTGATTCACATGATTCACGACAATCACGCAAAATTTTCCAACAAAAATAAAACAGGGTTTTGACATGAACCACTTGCTTTATATTCAAACCAACATTAAAAACAATACAAAACAGTGTTCGTAAAAGGTAAGTTCTTAAATACGTTAATTGGGATCATATTCAGGTATTAGACACTAATACACGTGGTCCGTCGGTGGTGCAATGGTTAGTGTGCGCGGCTCTTGTACATGAGATCCTGGGTTCGAACCCGGCTCTGACCACCTTCAAATTTTCTTTCGGCGGCGGTCACCTCGCATAGTGACGGCGACACTATCGAGTATCTAGCCATGAAAAAGCTTCTCAAAATACCGTTCGGAATCGGTGTAAAACTGTAGGTCCCAATCAGTGAGTGAAAACTGGAAAGCGCACAGCTCAGTGATTGTGAGAAGTTCTCCCCAGTCCCTTTATGGGATGTAATGGGAAACTATTTATTTTATTTATAGACACTAATACACTTAAATGTAAATTCCTTAGTTAAATGAAGTGTCGTTTTTAATAAATTTAGCAAATTAACTAAGCCCTTTTATACAGGAACAACATTTTATCACCGTTTTCTTAAAGAAGTTTGCCTCTTATTTCCATTAGTATTCTTCCAGACGGACAATGGAACCAATTGCAAAATAAAGTGGTAATAACGTTAGAAATTCTAAATTATTGGTCAGATTATTTTAGAATGTACAAGGTATTTATAGGGAAGAAGTCAGGCCTTCAGAACATTGTATCTAAATGCACCCTGTTTCAACGCACAGTTTGCTACAGAGTGTGAAACTTGTAACCAGATTTTTTGTTTTTGAGATTCTAATAAGGAGCACAAATAAAAAACACTTTGAATCTGAACGTTACAATGATAGTTGAAATCAAAAGTTTAGCATGTCAATTTTTGCACTGACATTGTTTAGTCTTCTGGCAATAACTTGGTAATTTTGAGTCAATATGTGCTACATTGACTAAACATCAAAAGAAATTGTTAAAGTCTTTCAAATCGGTCGGTAACGACAATCTCTTAAAGTTAAAATTTTTTTAAACCTGAAAAAAGGAATGTTTTAGAAGGGGTACTAATACAAAATATGAAATATTAAACCTAAATAAGTTTGTGTTTTATTTGAAAACCAAAGTAAAAAAAATAAATAGTTTCTGCCCGAACAAATTTTTATAGGTGGAAATTCTAAACTTGGAGTCAGAGCCGTCAAATTTTTACGACACAAATTCTGACTCCAGGCACATATCCCCGACTCCGAGCACTCCACAGCACTGCATGGAAATATATTTTTTTTAATTCTGTTCAAATTCGATTTGAAGTATATAACTACGTAATACCGCAATTTTGTATTATAGCCGAGTATGTATATGTTTAGTATAATGAAATTAATATTACTTGAGAAATAGGGACACAAGTGTGGGATTTTTACTCCCAAAAAATTGTGCTGTGCTGCTCGAGATTATGCGTATGATCAAAAATTTTGTCAGCCTTGTAGTTAACCTCATTTTAGTCTAGAATTTGCTGTAAAAAATTATGAAAATCAACATGCGAGACTTTTCCCAAACTCAAAAATTTTAAATTTTGTTCCAAAATCATTAATTTTCTGCCAAGGCTGTAGGGTGAATGCCCAAAAAATTTTGAATTGCATTTAACACCTTTGGCAAGGCCCTTGCTTAAAAAAATACAACATTTTATGTCTTTCTTACAAAAAATTTGAGAAACTATTGAAAGAATGATGGTACCTTTCCTAACAAATTTAATTTTTTTTCAGTTTGAAAACATTTTGAATTTGAGAAGTTGTCGTTACCAACCGGTTTTAAATAACTTAAAAAGGTTTTTAACTAAAGTATGGTTGCAGCCTTGCCAATGTAGCTGGTTTTTAGAACTACATTTTGGCTCAAAATTACCAAGTTATTACCTAAAAACTAAACAAAGTCAGTGCGAATGTTTACATTTTAAACTTATAATTCCAAATATCTTTGTAACGGTTAGAGATACGACACACGACTCTAAATAATTTGGTTTGTGCGGCTTAGTAGAATCTCAAAAACAAAGATCATTTAAATCAGACCACAAGTTAGGAACTTACATGCCATGAAAGTTTTGTATTTCTTCTCCCCTACAAATACTTAGTGCATTCTCAAACAATCGGACGTATAGTTTAGAAGTTCTGATATTGTTACCCCTTTTTTGCTTGTAGCAGAGTTCCTTGAAGCACAAGAGATGATTATCGATGCTTTGTTAGAGGGAAATGTTATTAGAAGCCTTCAACAAATACTTTGTGTAACAAAGTAGTAAGAAAATCGAATTTAAATGATATCAACCATTCGTGACTCACGCGAAAATAGTGTTCACGCACACTCACTCACGCAAAGATTGGACTCACGCACGAAGATTTTTTCACTACTCACGTTCACGTGAGCAAAATTTGGCCCTATCACGTTCACGCGTGAATCACGCCAATCACGTGACTCGTGCCCATCTCTAGTCCAAACACATTGTGTTTGCTATTCAATATTACATGTTGGAGACAAAATGAGTAATAGGTAATAATATAATTTTTTGTGACCCAAATATTGTTTTGTTTGTTGACAACTGCATAAAACAAAAACGTACCAAACAATAAAGGAGAAAAATAGCAGCAGATATTCAATTCATGAAACAAAGCTTGCACGTAAATATATGGATTAAAACATATTCATGCTACCTGCATAATGGTACAGGTGCCATTTTTTCAGGGTGTGGAGCTGAAATTTTGTATGAAATTTCTTTATTTTGTCTACTTTTAAATAACGTGTAGCACAATGGCAGATCTGCTATGGCCGTTGGAACCGGTTATGTCGTATTTATTTCCAGGTTTTATTTTTTTAAGTCGTCCAGAACAACCCGGATGGCTGGAAAAGGATATCATGATGATTCAGGAAGCATGTCTGGAGAAAATAAAATTTGGTCCATTCAAGATTTAAATTAAAATTGTCCATCATGTAAGTTCGGGGTTGGGCTTTTAGACTATTAGTGCAAATGGAACGATTCGCTAATAGAGAAATGGAATGAAACTCTCCTCAATTTGAAGGAAATCGTACGATCATTCTGCTTTCGATTTACACTATAAATTTTGGAGAATGTAAAACAATCTTTCGGCAACCTGGCAAACTAAATACTGCAGTTGTAAAATAAAAATAGAATACAGAAAACAGCAAATTGTGAACAAACACTAAACATTTGTAAAAAGAGACGAAATAAAGGCTTTTATTGCTGTGTTCATTGTTTTTGTTCATTCAAAATGCAACCCTTATCGAATCTGAGCAAACTCAAAAAATTAGAGAAATTTAACATATCTGTCTAAATTTGGTTGCAAATCGTTCTCCTCGAGTTTACACTATTCTATCTTTTCTCACCAAATGAAAATCTTGACATATCCAACGATTTTCTAACAGTCTAACACGGCCTGTAACAGTTACTAACGCTTCCCTAAGTTAAAATGATTTGCCCATTTTGTTCACTATCAATATAAATATGAGGAGTCGCACAACAAAATGAGAGTTTTTGTATTTTCTTACAAATGTTTTTTTGATGTCTGCATGAATTTCGTTAAGTTATATTGGGAAAAATCTTATTTGGATAATTTTTATTCTCATAGACTAGAGACTATAACCAGAGATAGAAAAATGTCGTAATTTTATCGTATAATTGGACGAAAAAAAATAATCTTGGATTTCCCAACATTTTCAAATAATCAAAAAGGTACGTTTTGTTCTGCGACTCCTCATATATGCCCAATACATATGTATGTATGATAAATAAATCTCCGGTTATCTTCTAATACTTTTAGAATTATGCCTTGTTCACGCTACCATGAAATTGACAATTTCGAATTGAAATTGTCGAACGAAATTGAAATCGTTCACACTGGCACTTGAGCAATTTCGTCGCAAAATGACAACTGTTTGTTTACAAACATTACCATGAGTAAAATGTTCGTGCATGGACACAGTAACCAAAATTTAGTTAAAAAATTAATGAAAACAATAAAATAACTGATGGTGCATGAACTTTAACATGAAGCACTGATTTTACAAGGTTTATAGTTTCTTCTCACTAGTCAATATCCATGAAAACTTTAAAATTTAAATTTGATGAATGAGGCGGCATACAATTGTTTATTTTTTTAGCAACCACGTGTTCAGTAACCGAAGCCGACCCACAATTATCGACGGCGTTGGAGCAACAAAAAAATGTATCGACGGCGGCAACTGAGTTTTTATTAAATGCGATTTGTCGGCAGAAGTTACTTTTAGGTTCATCTCGTTGGTTTTGTAGAAAAAATGTCTAACATTTTAAGTCAAAGCGTGCCTTAATGACGGCAGCGTGAACTTCAAAAAATTATCTACGACGACTGCACACCGGAAAATTTTCTGTCGGCTTCGTTCTCTTGCATATGTGTAAAAACGGGTACTAAGGCTGTGGGCGGATCGAACTCTTTTAGTTCGTGGTGAAATTGTGTGAATAAATTTAGGTATGGTAGATAAAATGTTGTCATTCTGCTGCGCGGATTCATGTGATGAAATTTTGACAGATTATTAACAAATTTTTGACATTCAGTCGCCGCACTAAACAGGACAAGTCAGTGACTGATGGCGTTGAAATGAAAGAATAAATAGATCAAAATTATGTTGCATTTATTTTTGCGGCTTTGGAAGAATTGGTGAATTTGCAGTTCAGCCATCGGACGTTTTTATTAATAATCCGCGTAAAAGACAAACGACAAAACCCAAACAAATAAAACATTTGTGTCCCTGTTTAGCAAGATGTATTCAATAAGGTGATGGGAGCAGCAGATGTTGATGTTGTATAACAAACTTTGGTTTTAATATGACCTGATTAAAATGAAAATAACACAATTGTTTAAACAACATTTGACAATTTTCGTTGGCCAAATGAATGAAACAAAACCAATCAGCATTGGTGATGCTATCACTTTACCAAATACATATTGTTGTTAAACAGATGTCATTATTTGGTTCGTTGTCAAAATTTATAGAAGCCCAGGGTCTAGTCTAATTTTTGACACTAGAAATTCACCGCGCAAACTTCAAAATTTTGTTCGGTGCAAAATATTTGAACCAATCCGCCCACAGCCTAAGTTAATTTTGTTGTATAGTAGTTAAGTATCTCAATTTCGCAGTTGTCAAAATATATGCGAAATTGAGCAATTTCAACTCAATTTAGGCCCAAATTGCGAAAGGCGTCAATTTCGCGGCAACGTGAATAAGGCATTATGTCGATATTAACTGCAAATTTCCTATTACTTTGAATAGCTGGCAGTTATCGAACCTTTTTCCTTTTCATCTCACGGTTTGAACACCACTTTAAAAATTTTACTTTTCCAACTTTATAGTTATTAATAACCAAAATTTCAACCAAGTCATGATAACTCAAGTTAATGATAGCTACGTTTATGAAAAATAATTGTGTTGTCAAAACTGTATGGTTGATTTAAATGATATTACCAAGAAAGTGGTGACAATAACTGAGATGTGTATTTCGAATTAACTATAGTCTGGATGAAATGAACTTGTGCCTCCTAGGGGGTGAAACGTAGGATCGACCCACTTTTGTTTCTGTCTCTTAACATTTTTGCGGAATATACATACCCTCTATCTCTAACCCATAAGGAGGGTCCAATACAAAATAGACTTAAATATGATCAAAACCAAAAAAAACATTCATCCACAATATTTTATCTTCGTTAAAATATATATATTTTTAATCGTGAAAATCGAAAACGGCAGAAAGTGATACTACGTTATCGTAAAGCAATATATCTAATGAATAAATTGAGACATGGATCATGAATGCTTTTCGCGTTTATTAAAAGTTAAGTGAAGGTATGTATGTGACTTCAAAACAAATTGCGATTAATGAGTATTAATATTTTTATTTGAATAAATTGTAAAAATTTTTCCCCGATGTTATGTAGTGACACGGTCACGGATTTTGGAAAAACTTTACAATACTGACCTAATTTTGAGAAAAAGCCATTTCTACTATTTAAATGTTGGCTAAAGGCGGTGGAAAAAAGTTGATCGACTTCCCATTATCGTCACATATGATGGGTACAGGCAGGTTTTGGGCGTGCCAAAGATAAGGTATTGCGGTGTCCGTTTTCGGGCTTTTGCTTGAGTGGAAAATCACTGACCACATTCAAGCTATTTCTTTCGACACCACATCAGGAACCCTGGACAATTCTAAGGTTCGTCACTATTGCTTGAGGAAATACTGGAACGAGATCTTTTCCATCTGCCATGCAGATATCATATTTATGAACTGCCATTGAAAGAAGTGTTCGAAATCAAATTCGGCAAAACGTTTGGACCAGGAGTGCCAGTGTTTGCCCGTCAAAAGGAAATGGGAAATTATTAAAGACAAACCATAGAGTCCTGACATACAAGATGATGGAGTCGCAGCCAAAATACCAGTTTAAGTCCAAATTGATATCAAGTGGTTTTGTTTGGATCACTTGAACGAACCATAGAGTAATGTCATATAGAGCTGCCATTCTGCTCATCTGACATTTCCTTTCCCACTATTCGTGGTGCGATCGGTTCTACTTACTTACTTGTCTTAAATTTTTTATGTCGTTTTGATGATGTCGTGTGGTTGGTTTAAGCCATTGCCTCTATCTGGTATTATTAGAGCAATACTTTCCAACATCCAACCCCCCATCTGCAACACACCAAATGTCATCAATTTACTGAGAGAGTTATGCTTCTCTATACGTCATTACTCTATGATTTGAACGAAAAACAACCCAGAGATAACTACAAGGAATTCCTTGAAATTTTGTTTACTGTTCCCTGGTGAAAATAAGACCCATCAGTCATGCACGATGGATGACGAAAGGCAAATTTAAAAAAAACATTACATCCCATGAAGGGATTGGGGAGAGCTTCTCGCAACCAGTGAGCTGTGCGCTTTCTAATTTTTCACTCACTGATTGGGCCTACAGTTTTACACCGGTTCCGAACGGTATTCTGAGAAGGTTTTTCAAATGCAAATACTGCCTAAAAATGTTTTCGTTCTAAAAAATCATCTCGATTTGAACAAAACAGAATTGAACGGACTTCGCGATGCTACCATTTCCATTGTAACACTTACGTGAACGCTTGGTTTAGCACCACCAGAGCAACCGAAGCTCCACATAAAGATTTGAATTTTTTGAAAGCAATTGCTGAATACGAGTATGATTTATTTGATAAGATTGTGTCGCAACGATGGCTGAAGCGATTCTGTGGACATCTCTGGTATCTTAGTGGTGAAGCTGTTGCTCTTGCAGAAATAAGACTGAGGAAAGAAGAATACCGCTTCACCTCTAAGATATAAAAGATGTCCACAAACTCGCTTCAGCCATCATTGCGACAAAATCTTATCAATTGTAATTTTTTGGCTCGTGTATTTTTATTTCCAACCTCAGTTTAGTGGTTGAGCCGTATCGAAATCGAAAACTCGTGCACTATCCCACCCCTAGTGAACAGCCTATTTTGAATAACACAAAATTGCAAATCGGTCACCTCTCTTAGTGACGTCTACACTATCGAGTATTTAGCCCTGAAAAAGCTTCTCAAAATACCGTTCGGAACCCGTGTAATACTCTAGGTCCCATTTAGTTTCAATTAATTTTAATTTTTCAACTGCACTCAGGCGATTTTTTGTAACCATGCACAAAACTACTTAATTGGCCTCAAACAACCCAGGTTCGATCTTTTGCTTTTCTCTCCAATTGGCAACACCAAACTTTCACTGGCCGCACCAAATCCTTCCAGCGGAGTATTGGTCATGCTCTTCTTCGACTTTCGTTTAGTTTCGTCGATGTCGGGATAAAGTTCATAGAGTTCATACTAGGGATGCTAAACGGGATTGATTCTAAAAAAACCCGGGATTCTCGATTTTTGAAATCCGGAAAACCCGGGTTTTCGGGATTCCATTATTAAATTTTTTTGGGAACAGGTATATTTTACGGCTTAAACTCAAAAAAAAAACAAATACGTTATTCTAAGCAAAAAAGTAAAATAACAAAATCGGGGCAAATGCATAGTTTCGGAGTTAAGGGCCCCGAAATTGCGGATATGGCGTTAACGTACAGTGTAAAGCCATTGATATCAGTTTTTTTGTATAAAACAATTCAAAACAAATTCATAAAACAATGTAGCACTTTTTGATAAGTTGCTTAGTTATCGAGTTATAGGATGTTGAAATTTACAAAAATTACCGATTTTTTTACTTTTCTCAAACAAAAACAAAAATTATTTAAAAACATCGCGCGATTTTTCGAATATTTTTTTTTCAAATAAAAACAAAAATTAGTTTAAAAAATTAAAGAAACGTAAACATCCGATAACTCGATAACTAAGCGACTTATCGAAAAATGCTACATTATTTTTAGGGGCTTTTTATGACTTGACACGGTACACGGTACAAAGTATCCGAAATGTCGGGGTCCATAACTCCGAAACTATGCATGTGCCCCGATTTTGTTATTTCACTTTCTTTGCTTAAAATAACATCTTCTACCCGATGCAATAAATTTTGTAATTTTTGGAGAGTAAAGCGTATAATAAACATACATATGCCAAAATTAACTTACGTTAAGATGTGATATTAAACCTTTTGTAGATCCGGCATTGGTTTTTAAATCCTTTTTGCACAATTTGCATTTTGCTTGAGGTGCACCTTTCGACTCTTCCAAAAAATAACACCAAACTGAACTTTTGTCATTGTTAACATTAAAATTAAGTTAAGTCAACAATTCTTGTAACTCCACCTGGTGCAAGTCAACTTTCGTCGAACCTCTCTATTTACCGTTACTTTTTGTTATTAAAATTATCAAAATTCAATTGATTTAGCCTACGAAATTTTTGCAAACGCCAGAGTACCAAGTAAATGAAAAGGTATTTTCGGTATTTTGTTACTTCTTACGGCAACGCAAATTTCATAAAGCTCGAATACCGGGCTTTACACACAATTCAGTGGAATATAACCTTCTAAAATTGATTGTCAAATTTTTACATTCTATCAAATTTTTGAGTAGCCTTGAGTGAAAAATTTGGCAAGTACATTTTTTGAGTGATAAGACACAGGCCGTATGTGTAAATAAGGCATTGTTAGGCTACGATCATAGAGTAAAGGGGCCCTTAGACCTGTGGATAAGTTGCTCGACTTCAAGCTGACATCAACTTCGATAACTAGGCATCAACTTCGATTTTGCCCTTACACTCTCAAACAAGTTGAGCCACCTTCATTTTCTTGTCAGATGTCGAAATGAAAGGTAGTGAGCGCACTGCGAAAATATAACAAATTTTACGAAAAAATGCCATTTTTATTTTCTTTAAATATTTATAAATAACACTACAAATAATATTTATTTAGTTTATATTTTTTCGATAATGTTTAATTTATTTATTTTTTGGTTCATTTATTTACATTTTGCCGATAATGTTGCCTCATGAACGTTTCTCACCGAAATGCGTATGAAAGTTGATGCAACTTCCCCTTACACTGGTGGATAAGTTGATATCAACTTCAAAAAATCAAAATGGCTTTGATTTTACATCAACTAGTTTGTGCAAACCACCAACTTCACCTTACACCATGGATAAGTTGATGTCAACTTGAAGTCGCTGCAACTTATCCACAGGTCTAAGGGCCTCTTAATAGATTTGAGTTTCTATGTAGTCACACAGGTAGTTTGTAGTCACACAGGTAGTTTGAAACTCAGTAGAGTTCGAGTTGCTGTTGTATGTTACGCTGTGATTCGACATAAAAAGAAGAGAAATAAACGAGAATGTTTGTCTATCGCTCATTCTTCCATATACTCTCATCTCTATCAAATTCCAACTTCCACTTTGATCAGCAGTGGCTCCCCCCTGCTTTTGCTTCGATGCCCGGTTGCAAATTTGTGAAAACCACTGAGTGCAACAACAAATTCTTCCAGTCACCTATCGCTTTTTCTCTTTCTTACTTTGTTCTCCATGAATTGCAAAGCTCATAGTCGATCAGCTGTGGCATCGAAACACCCCACATGGATACCGCCTCGTGAAATTCAAATACAACGATTTCACTCAGCAACAAGAGAGTTTCATTCAATTTTTCGTTCCATAAATCTAATGGTCTGACGAGAGCTACATTTCAACGCAATTGACAAATAGATTATTTTATGTACATACATATATTCAAGTACAAATCGAAGCGAACCACAGATTTAACATTCATGAGCATGAGCTTGGTCGATAACTTTTTATGTGGCATATGAATTTGAAAAAATATTACCAAAAAATTTTGTGAACATGATTACATTCTTATTTGGACAATAAACATTAATGATAGCTGTTGTTTGGTCTCATGAATGACAAGTCTGTGGTTCGCTTTAGATATCAGATCAGGAAATTAGTAAAAGTCAAGAATTTTTCAGAATTATAGGAAAAGTGTGATTCAATTTATCTGTTTAGTCCCACAGTTTGAGGCCAATTAAGTAGTAAGTTCCACAGTAAGCCCACGAGAACCAGTCGCTGGTACTTCACCCACTATTTACCACATAACAGAATATGTTTTGAAATTTGTTACCGTGAAGAAGTGGATGTGGAAGCAGATATATGAAGTAGTTCTTGCTTGTTTTTTTTTTTGTTTTGCATAATCGTCAATGTTACCATAAACATTAACAGCAAAAACAATAGCAACAACACCACTAGTTTAGTAACATCCACGAAAAAGGCTAAAATCGTCACAGTTGTCAGCCGTCACCACCGTCGACATAAACCAAATAATCAAAGAAATTATAATAAAAGTCTTGTTAAGACATAATTTGAGCATTTCACATTTCACAGGAATCAGTTGCATTCGAGCAGTCACAACGATATGAACACTTGGAAGGGAAAAGTTTTAACCGATGTGCCATTCGGTCACGTTTTAGTATTCAGTGGGAAGGTCAAACCGAATCCGAACAAGTATAGCAGCCTAAAGTTATGTGAAATTTTTTGAAAATCTTAATTATAATTTTGAAATTTCCACATTGCAAGGATTTCACTGGATTTAACGGATAACATAAATGCGAAAAATGAAAGTGAAACGGTTTATTTAAAACTGGAGGCAAACTTCCGCGAGAATCAGATAATTCGTTCTATGTTTCAACCTGGTGAGGGTTGGCAACAAGAGGAAATTTCGAAGAATTGGAAAAGTGAAGGACCTAAGAATCCATTGGTGCCAGGTAAGATCTTCCGAAGCTATATAATACTCAGTACATAAAGGCTTTCAAAACACTCTTGTGTTTTTTTTTATCAAGTAAACTAAATTTGTCATAGAATATTTATTGCTAGTACTGTTAACTTCTACTTCAATGCAGATAGAGGAAAGGGATCATCCTGCCAAAAAAGACTTCAAATTGTGAAATAAAAAAATTCGAAAAATTATAAAAACTGCATTTATCTATTATAATTCTGTTTGAAAATTCTAGTTTATCAATCATCTTTTAAATGCAGAATGTCTGCCACAGTTTAATATCGGTGTGTCATCCCTTTGAAAAGTTGTTTGCTGACAAATTGTTGTCGAAATCAAAAATCTTCCTTAACCCCCAATTTAACTGACTTTAATGCAACGAAAATATCCTATAAATTGTATTAATCTATCTAACACGTTTGGTCAAAATGTTGAATAATATATTTGTATCATGCTTCTTCTTGAATTTCAAAAAACCGCATTTAAAGTCAACAAAATTTCCAAATTTCACCATTAGCGCCTTCTTCAATTGAATTAATACTATTCTGTAACGCGCCCTTTTTTCCACACCTTAGCTTCGGTTAGGCGTTGGTGACAGTCAATGACTTATTAGTCCATTGTGATACGAGTATCGCGGGTTCAAGAAATGAAGCGCTGGCCCCACCTGAAAACCATTTAGTTGTCCCCAAAAACTCCACGATCTTGTGTATCTGATATAATTCTCCTATGGCTCTACATGCTGGAAAAAAAACTTCCCTGTATCATTTTGCAGGAATCATTTATATCTTTGCAACATCCATACACGTATGTGTAAGCATTGTTTTCATGAATTGAAGATCTGCTGCTTTTTCGTTTATTTGCTGTCTGTTTCGTTTTTGTTTTCAGCGGTTTTAAACAAACAAAGCCATATTTGGGTCACAACGTATATATTAGGTGTGTTGTTTTATTTCCCGCTAAAGGGGAGCCGCTTAAAATCTCTTAATATTGATTAGCTTTCCATACAAAGTCGTCGCAAAAGTAGTTTAGCAGGGACTAAAAAACGGGCCTATTACAACATATTAACCATTGTGTTTCCAACATGTTATATTGAATAACAAACACAATGTGTTTGGACACAAGTATACTATATTTGCGACAAGCTACAAACACGTCATATTTGCATCCAAACAACAACAAGGAAGACAGATTTGTCAGCGTGTAACATGTAGGATCCTGTAGTATACATCATCCTGCAGGCTAGTGCTGGATACGAGCAGATAATATGTTACATGGATTCTTCCTCATTACTGAAGCTCCTACAGAATTCATTTCCCCTGACCTTTAGTCTTACCGCATGTCTACCCTTCAAAACTGAAACAAGTAGTATTGATATTTTGGTCCTGGCTACAGACGGAAGTGTGATGGATCTCCTGCTATCCACTATTGGAAATATTTGTCTTGCACATACACAATCTGTGTCCAATCTCCTCTACTGCATCATCATATTTCCTATCTAGGAGGATATGCTTACAAGTTACTAGGGGCATCCCAAAACGTTTTAACTTCTCTGGACCCTTACCCTAGTCTGGCCAGCTCATCCGCTCTACAAGAATGTCCCTGGCACCCATATGAGGTGAATACTCGTATCGTACAAGTGGGGCATATCGTTATGATATGCGGCAGTCCTAGGCAAACGTTTATAAACTACCAAAACGACAACAGTAAAATGGAGTATCAGATTCACGACTTATAGAATACCACCCTATATAAAATAAAATGCAATTTATTAAATGAATTGAAATATAATATTAATATTTTAATTACGAGAATGGTTTAATTAGTTTAACAAATAGAATACTAATATTAGTTAACATAGATTACTGAAAAAATAAACGACAAAAACACAATATTTTACATTTAATAATTTTCCTAGTTTTGAGAAGAAACGAAAACTGATTACAAAAGTCATGATTTATCCGACCTTTCGTATTATATTCAAACTTAAAATGTTCGAGCGTTTTTTAAATTATTTTATTTTTTTTCTTCAATTTATAATTAATAATTGTGTTTATCTTCCTGACGATGCTACCCAAAGGGCAGCGAAATATTGAACAGTTTAATTTTGAATAGAATTAAAAATGTTTTTATTCGACACTATGTACTTCCGCTTTATAAAGTATTTATTCGACACTACGTACTTCCGTCTTATACGAATAATTTATGTTGAATGTTGCTGAGAATGTTGATTTAAATTGTCTGTCGTTTCTAAATGTTTGAATATTAAAGTCGAATTGAAGTATGAAGAAACATTATTCAGAAAGTGATTTGTTATAACGTAATTGAATAATCTGAGACCCTGTTTTTATTTATAAATAATTTTATGTAAAAAATTAATTAGCTTTCTTATTTTCAAGAGATTTTCAAAAGAAACTCCTCCGTACATAGATTTAGCAGAAACTGATACGTGTCCACGTCTGGATAGTCTGAACAGTGACGTTGTTGAATGTCGTATTTAATTTGCAGGACATTCCACAGGTAGCTAGCAAAAGTTCACAGGCACATAGTAGTTTTGGTACGAGAATGTTTTCGCGGACTGGTGTACATTAGGGTGTCCCATCACTAACATTTTTTTTTGCTCAAGCCTTATTTGAATGCCTATAGGGTAAAGAATTTTTTGAGAATTTTTTCAGATTTTTCGGAAGTGGTTTAGAGGTCGCGCAAGTCGAATTTCCCCCCAAAATCGGGTATTCCGGGCGTTTTTCTGAATTTTACTTAAAACTCGGTTAATAACCACGATTTTCTTAGTTTGTAAGCCAACATTTTTGAAGCTAAACGTCCAAACTTTTATAGTATATGCATAAAGCACCAGTTTGACAATAAGTGTGTTGTTTTCACCCCGCTAAAGTTAATTATAGCTTAATTTGTACGGGACATCTAAGCGGATATTAAGTGGCATTTCAATTTCCCACTTAAATGCCGGCTTGAGCAATGACAATGTTGCCACATGTTCAATTTCAAGAAATGGCAACAAAAAGTTATCGTAGATAAATTTTGTCATCATTTCTTGCGAATGAAAATGTTATCAACAAAGAGAGACCCAAAAGCAGAAATTTGCAAAATGACTTCCACATTTTAAGTTCATTAAAATTATTTTGTTTAATCGAAGACTACGTATACTTTTATACACCGAGTAATACTTTAAGAGTGTGCACTAGCTATTTTTTGTACTAACGAGTTCCGTGGAATACTTGGGAAACATATGTATAGAGTACAGCGTAGCAAAAGGAAATGTGTTTTGTTCACTTTTGTTTTGCGGATGCTTCGCTTTTTTTTGAAGATTTACTTCCGCGATTTTTGTCGTGTTTCATTTACTTCCACCGAATAAACGTATTGCATTTGATTTGTTATTTTTTTTTTGTTAATTTAGTCACTTATTACCACTTTTTTATTATAATTAGCAATATGTCAAAAAAAGTGGTTTTTCCAATTTAAAGATATATGTATGTACCAAATTATATGTACTGATTTGGGGATACATTCGGCTATCTGAAATGCTCATTAGGGTGGCCCTCAATTACATGATACGTGAATTATAGGGTGTTCTTGTTGTCATTGATTTTTCAACTGATTACGAATTTTTTCCTGTAATTTTATTAATATCCGAAAAACTGGAATTTTTTAATTTTTTACAATAAACTGGGTTAGTAGCCTTTCATTTAAGATGAATATTTCATTCGTACACTGAGAGAAAAAAAATTATTATAATAATAAGTGGTAAAGGTAGATTTACGACTTTTTCATTTAAAATGTGTTGCGGAGCCTCCATTTGAAAGGGAGAATTGCGTGGAATTCCCCCCCCCCCCCCCCCAGCACTGAACTCGGAAAACGAAATTCCCTTTGCTGTCTTCTTGTTGGTTGTTTTGAACCTTTGCATCTATTCAGTACTAACTAACCAATACTGTCAAAGATGCAACCATACCCAACTTTATAAATTACCGGAGCGAAATCATTGCTCTAGGTATACGCATTACCCTATGGTTATATTGTTGGTTAGTGTTTTTTTTGTTTTGTTAGTTTGTTAGTGATGCTCATAGAATGATACATACGTAGATAAACTTATTCTCTCATATGATGTTTCATTTCACTCTTCATCGTAGGTTGGTGGAAAGGAGCAATTAAATTTAAAATTATCTTACACCCGGTGGAGTTACAAAATATGTTCACTTAACTTTTTCCTGTCGTTTTGGTGTAGAACTGAAAAATTTAAATATGTTTTGCACTTTTTTTTGTTGACTTTTAGCGTTGGCACACATTTGTGTTGTATTTAACACAACTAGTTTGTCACAAAAACACGAAATTCGGTTGTGGTTCCTGTGTGGATCGCTGTATACTATTGCCACCATCTGGGATTATTGAACCCATATTTTCCACAATCCAATGTTTACTTCCCATCGTACCTACGACTTGTAATTTATTGAGCGAATAAAAGTTTCTATGGTATGTATTATTCTATGGTTATGTTTTTTTAGTATTATAAGTCGTGTTTTGGTTACAAGCAAGCGATTGCTAAGTTGCAAAGAAAACGGGTGTTTAGCGGTCATGTAAAAGCTAAAAATTATAAACTTGGCGAAAATGAATCGTGTCGCCAAGTCTCCGCTAAGTGCTTCATGCAAAGCAAGCGATGTAACCAAAACACGCCTTATGTTCCCCTTGTGTATTGCTGTGGGGAACATTCTTATTTTTGGTGTTGTAACTCATAGTCCACATGTGTATGGGGGATGGCCAGTCCGCCGTGGACTATGTTTTTGTAGGTGGCGGCTGGAAAAACTTTTGCTATGCAGCCGGGTTGTACTGCGGCTTTTCCAGAACCCTACAGGAATGCGTCTACCGCATTCGTCTGGTCGAGGCATCGAATAAATGTGGGTGCTTGCAGCCAAAATATCAATTCCGCCGAGGCAGAAGAAAATGTTGGCAACCGCAACACCCACGAATTCTATGCACCGGCCACAGGTATGGGGTAGTTGTTCCTGGGTTTCTCCCAAGCAGCTTCAAGGAAAACCTGCAATAAAAGAAAAAAAACTAGTTAATAAAGAAAATTTTAACTAATAATTAGAAAGGAAAATGAAAATTTGATGTAGTTTACTTACCTTCAGCGGATGGAATGTCAGCTGAGAGAGCGGCTGACACAGTCATAAAAAATAGTATTGATAATTGGGGGTTGCCATGAGTTAACAACACAATTAATAGTTAGCACTTATTGTTGGTGTACTGAGAGAAATTTTGTTAGTGTACTGAGAGAAATTTTGAATATGTACTGAGAGAAATTGTGAATATGTATTGAGGGAAATTGTTAGTATATTTGTAATAAGGGGAAATAATTCCCGTAACTAGGAAAAAACTAAGGAAAGGAGAAAATAAAGAATTACACGGGAAAATTTGCGGGATGTATGTGAGGATAAATATTTAAATATTTTCTATGTAAAATGACGAAAAAGACGCCAAATTTAGTAAAAGCCATTCCTGCCTAATTTATTATCAAGTGAAGCGTCAGCATAATAAGTTTGAATCGTGTATACCCTGTGTGTCGTCCAAATTATAAGGTGTTAGTGTTATTGTGTGAAGTTGTTAACATTTGCAGTGTGAATCCAGTTTATGGTACCGAATTCAAATAAAGACCGAGGTTTCAAATTCAAACTCGAGGTAAAATAATGAGAAAAAAATAGATATTCAGAATAAACAAACATGTAGTGAAAATTATAAAATTTTTAAGGCAAGGGAAGGCGATCGTTGCTAGTAGCCATTGGTGTCGAAATCAACATAATATTAAATATATATTTGACCCGAAAAACAAACCAAGTAAGTAGAGAGTCTAGTGAGGATAATAAGGGAAAATACTGGAAAGTGAAAATATTTTTGTTCTAAATTTTAAGGATTCGGAGAGACCTCAATCTGATAGGGGATGACAATTTTAAATACCGTGTCATCAAAAGAGGCGAAATTAATTTGTGGATCACACCAACAACAAGTGGAGGCTGACGAAACAACCGACTACCCTAAATATCATCAAGATATCTCTAAATTAAAAAAGGATATCAAGGTCAGTTTACCAATTAAGAAAATTGTGCCCAAAGTTCATGCCAGCCTAATGCTGACGCTACAACTTCCGTAACCACCAAAATAATTGGATAGTCTTCTCAATGTATGAGAGAACAATTTCGATCTATGTACATTTATTTTTTTTGTGTTGATTATGAAACTTATGAAGAAAGCTGAAATTACGGAAAATCGAAACCTGTAAACCGAATCTAAACCGTTAACGACACCCTTAACTTATATGGAAAATTTAACCTAAGAGAATTCTTAACCTATGAAAAATTTTTAACATTGAGGAAAATCACAATCTTAGGGGAAAAAAAATATTAATTTTAATAAAGACACAAAAAAATATAGTTTTTTTTTGATATATGTAGTTTATTTAGGTATTGTAATCTTAAGAGGCAGTTTTTAAAGAGTAGGCGTAGTATGAAATAAAATTTGAAATTCAACAATAAAATAAAGTCGCATTAAAAAACAAAAAATAGTACTCATCGGTCAAAGATCTTCAGGGAGCTCCTTTAAGGTTAGGGACCTGGAAGAAAGAGTAAATTTAAATTATTTCATTGTCGCGACAACAACAGAAAATGATGTGAAGCATGAAAGCGACGCCTAACATCGTCTCAACGCCTCATAAGAATTAGAGTTTTTGTATTGGTGTTCTAAGTGTTTGTTCTTTTATATATTTATTTTTATACATTTAGTTTGATAAGAAATTTGTAACATTTACAATAGTCCTGTTTTACCTTCCTACATCCTAGGGTGCGATTTATTTAAAAAAACCTTGATTTGGTCAAAAGACCGTTTTAAAACTGTTACAGCCGTTTAACGGTTCATATGGAAACAAAGTTTTTTTTTATTTTTTTTTAAGTGTTTGTTGAGAAATATTTTTTTGATGTATTTAATAGAATTAAGGTTAGATTAGAAACCATTAATAAAATTATAATGATTTATTTTTTGAAATTTTAATATTTTTTTTATAATGGACGGCTAGTACATCATAGTAGAGGGGGAAGTGAAGTGAGGTAAGTGATGATGTGAGCGGATTAAAGGGATCATAAGAAAACTGAGGCGGCCAGCCGTATGATCAATGGTAGGGTAGGGCGGTTGGAGACCAAATCCTGTCTCTCACTCGGAGAAATGTAATTGTTGAAATGTAGTTTTTTTTTTGGTATTTATAACTAATCTAAATTAGTTGATGCGTACCTTAGGGCCAGGATGGCGGGATGGAACCTCCCAGAGAGGGTCGACTGAGCCAGCCGGTGTTGCCAGTCATCCTCAGGCTGCCTAGTAAGGACACGTAACAATACGTAACAATATGGCGCCCAAACGAAAGAAGATCGTCATCATAGATGCCGATTTGGTAAAAGAAAGTGTAAGACATCAAAACACTGTGCAATAGACAAATAGTTTGAAAAGTAATAGATAAACATGGACTTTGAAATCAAAAGTAGATAAGTTTTAGTACCTTTGTATCCGTTCTGGAAACATTTCAGCAGTCAGATGTATAAAGGACTAAAACTTAGAAGCTGGAGATGAAGAAGAAAGTGATCAATGCCCTCTAGTAATTATGGTGACATACATGTATTTTGATCATGTTCATACAGTATTAGCACACATTGCACTAGTTTGAATAATGTAGAGTAAAAACAGCTTAAAGTTCGGTGTGAAGCCAAATCATATTGAACCGATATCCGCTCTAAATGTGGTTTAGAGGTCTGTTGTATCGGGGAAATATGAAATGACTCTTGATAGATTCTACGGGAATATCAAAGCCTACAGCGAATAGATGAAAAGTTATACCTCGACAAGTAGCGTTTGTTTTATTACATTTCAAAGAGTGCTCTTTATGAGAGCCAATAAAAAAGTATATATATAATCCTCACACATCACACTTCACAATCACTACCCCTTTCAAAAGGTTAAATAATTGATTTTAGATATTTACATTTTTGTTTTTTTTGGTGAAATATTATAGTTTAATGAAAAATATAACCTAATCATACATTTATAGTTACCAAAATTTGAATGATTGAAATTAACGGTTATGAATTTTAATTTTATGTTACAATAATAGAGTTTTAGAATAGCGAATTGATTTGTAAAGGATAAAGTAGATACCTATATTGAAGTGAATTAAGGTAGATAGTCTGAGATAAATTCTGGGTGTTTGCAGCCTCAAATCACGTGTTGCTGGAATGAATGTAGAGACACGGTCACAATCTAGAAATAGGAAAAGAAGTAGACCAGAAATATTCGATTTAAACAGCTCTACTCACTTAGTTGATCAGAAAAGGACAAAAACAAAGTCACATATGGCTGAACCCCACGATGATAATTTGCAAATCCGAGATCTCTCTCAAACTATTCTAACCAGAAGTACTTCTATGACTACTTTGGGTCCAGTAATTCTGCAAGCGACGTCTCACCAGCATAGAACAATGGAAAAGGCAGGGACTGCGGGAGGTGATTTAGAACAGGCGGGGGTCGAGAATGGTCTCCAGTCCGTACAAAATGAAATTGTCGATATTCACAAAACGCTTGCCGATTTGACCAAGGCGGTTAAAGACCTCGCGAATATCTCATCATCAAGCAGATTGATGGATGCACATGTGACAAATAATAGAATGATGGGGGAATTGGCCGAACCATGCCCACAAAATGAAGGCATTCCAACCACTTTCGAGCAAAATCCTCGTGCCAAACAGGGTTCAACAAATGGGTATACGGATAGACCAGTAATGCGGGCTGAAAATGTGTTTAGAATTAGAGTAGACAAATTAGGCCTTGTTTTTGATGGCAACTCACCAAGTATGGATGTAGACGATTTTATATTTCGATTAGAGCATTTGCAGGCTCAGTATTGTATTCCGTGGGTAGAAATTGTCAGAGATTTTCACCTTTTAGTCTCGGGAGCAGCCTGGAAATGGTACTGGTTGTTTTTGCACGATAATCGTGATTGCGAGTGGCCAGCTTTAAGACACGCGTTAGTAAGTAGATTCCAATCGCTCAGATCCAATTTTGAAGTAATGAGAGACCTGGTGGAGAAAAAACAGCTGTCAAATGAATCAATAGATAGTTTTTTTCACAATATGTGCCAAATAAGATCAAAATTGATACCACCGATAACCGACTATGAGATGATCAAGATCCTTAAGAAAAATGTTAGGGAAAACATAGCCCGTATAGTTTATGCGATGCCAGTGTCATCTGTAGAGCAGTTGCGCATTGAATGTAATGAGGCTGAAAGAAATTTCCCCAGGCGTGATCATCGGGTGTTGCCCCCACCTCCTCGCCCCATTAGACAGGTTAATGAGACGTATATTGGGGAAAACGAGTCATCATCCGATATAGAAATGGAAACCCCAGATGATGAAATGGTATCCGAAGTGCAAATGAATCGACCCAAAACAAAGTTGACATGCTGGAATTGTTGTAAACCGGGTCATACGTTTATGGAGTGCGACTCAGCAGAAAGAGCTCTATTCTGCTATCGATGTGGCCAACCAAATACGATAACCCCAAAATGCTCAAGCTGTCAGTCGGGAAACCGGAACAGGGGCGCGGAGAAAACGGGGGGCCCGCGTTCGACCGAAACCCCTGTGGGAAATTGAAAATTTATAATGCTGGACCTGTAGAAAAGAGTAGAGAAAGTATGAAAATGCCAGATATGCCAAATTTTGAACCGGAAATGCGTCACTACATACCTATAGAAGTTAGACAACAAAATTATGAGCAAATTAGAGCTCGAATATTTAGCCATGAAATCCCGAAATCAGTCTCAAAATCCATTTTAAAAGTTCGTAAAAAGTTTTCTGAAAAGAAGAAGAAGAGAACAATTATTATTGACTCTATCGGAAAAGCTAGTATGTATAAAGACCCAAGAGTTTTTGCAGATGTTGATGTCCAAGGTGTGAAAATGCGAGGCCTTTTAGATACCGGAGCGTCTGTAAGCTTACTTGGATCTGGGTGTAGGGAACTAGTCGACGATTTAGAATGTGCAGTAATGGAAATCTTCTCAAATGTAACTACAGCCAGTGGTCCGAAGCATAGGATTCTAGGAAAAGTAAGGTTAGAGATAAGATATGAAGATAAAGTTAAGGAAATAGAATTATATTTGTGTCCCGATTTAGAACAGCCACTATATTTAGGAGTAGACTTTTGGCGGCTATTCGAATTGGCACCCGAAGTAATAAGTATTGAAGAGATTAATATGGAGAGGATTCAAAAGGATATGGTGGATGAAAATATCGATTATAAATTGAATCCCCATAAGCTAAATAACGAACAACAGGAAAAGTTACAGAACGTCATCAAGCAGTTCGCTACGTTTGAAGAAAAGGGATTAGGCCGTACAAATTTGGAAAAGCATGTCATTAAGTTAGTCGAAGGCACGGTCCCGGTTAAAGATCGCCATTATCCTATCTCTCCCGCAGTTCAGTCAGTCGTGTATGAAGAAATAGACAAAATATTGGAATTAAAAGTGATAGAAGTTAGCGATAGTCCTTGGAGCAATCGGACAACAGTTGTTAGAAAGCCAGGGAAAATCGATTCTGCTTAGATGCCCGTAAATTGAATAAAGTCATAATAAAGGATGCGTATCCACTGCAAAATATTGATGGCATCTTAAGCAGAATCGATGAAACTTATTACATAAGTAGTGTCGATTTAAAGTACGCCTTCTGGCAAATTGAACTAGATCAAGATAGCAAACCCTACACGGCGTTTACGGTGCCTGGGCGCCCACTATATCAATTTCGTGTTATGCCCTTTGGGCTATGTAACGCGGCCCAACGCTTATGTAGATTGATGGACCGAGTAGTGCCGCCGCATTTGAAGGAAAATGTCTTTATATATTTAGACGATATACTGGTGATATCGAGTGATTTCGATGAGCACATCAGGCTATTAGGCGAAGTTGCTAAATGTCTCCGAGATGCTAACCTAACCATTGGAATTAAAAATCACAATTTTGTTTCCAAGAGCTGAAGTATTTAGGGTTTATAATAGGAAATGGGATGTTAAAGACCGATCCCGAAAAGGTGTTAGCTATTAAAAATATAAAGATACCTAGGAGCCCTCGCGAAGTCCGTAGCTTTCTAGGAACTGCCGGCTGGTATCGCCGTTTTATAAAAGATTTTGCGACTATATCGGCACCTTACTCTGAAAAAATCAAAAAAAATTGAAATCAGTCATGCGGCTATTAAAGCGTTTGGGAATTTGAAGAAAGCATTAACTTCAGCCCCCGTTTTGCGACACGCAGATTTTAGGAAGCGGTTCTATATACAATGCGATGCTTCAGACTATGGTATAGGAGCGGTGTTATACCAATTAAACGGGGAAAATGAAGAACACCCTGTAGCTTTTTATTCACAAAAATTAAATGCGTGTCAACGAAACTACAGCGTTACGGAAAAAGAGTGTTTGGCGGCCGTTATGGCAGTGAAGAAATTTAGACCGTACGTTGAGATGATGTCCTTCACGGTGATTACGGACCATGCTAGTTTGAAGTGGCTGATGACCCTAAAAGATTTGAGTGGGAGGTTAGCGCGTTGGTCACTGCAACTTCAAGGTTATGATTTTGAAATAGAACATCGCAAAGGATTGGAAAATGTTGTAGCCGACATGCTTTCTAGGTCCCCCATAGATGTCGCCATCGCAGAGATTACGAGAGATGACATCCTAGATTTTGAGACAACAGAGTTTGAGAGTGATGAATATCTCGAACTGATTGAGAATATAACGGCAAATAAGGACAAATTGCCGGATATTGCGGTCAAAGATGGGTTGATTTTTAAAAGAACTATCTTTGATCAGGAAGAGGTTGAAGAATTGAAATGGAAGTTATGGGTGCCTTCGAACATCACTCAAGCACTTATTGAAAAGGCTCACAACTCTTTGACTTCAGCACATGGAGGTATGGCTAAAACCATGGAACGAGTAAAGAGATTCTTCTATTGGCCCCGAATGAATGATCAAATTAAACAGTATGTCCGGAACTGTAGGGTATGTAAAGAATCTAAACCCTCTAATCAGAATTTGATGCCCGGGATCGGCCAAGAAGTGGTCACCGATAGACCATTCCAAAAACTATATGTAGACTTTCTAGGGAAATATCCTCGCTCTAAGAATGGAAATTGCTATATATTTATCGTTGTGGATCATTTCACTAAATTTACATTCCTTAAGGCAATGAAAGAGGCAACAACAGGAAATGTAATACGATTTCTTGTTAATGAAATTTTTCATAAATTTGGGGTACCCGAGGTGATCCATAGCGATAATGGAGCACAATTCAAATCGAAAAGTTTCCAGGACATGATCGACACATACAAAATCACACATATGAAAACTGCGGTATACTCACCTCAGTCTAACGCCTCAGAGCGAGTTAATCAATGGCTATTAGGGCGTATTTGGACAAAGATCATAGAGATTGGGACATGTATTTAACCGAAATCGAGTGCGCTCTTAGAACGTCAGTTCATTCGGCTACTGGCGTATCCCCATTCTTTGCGCTTTTCGGATACCACATGTTCTCCAATGGAGCTGATTACAGATTAGCCCGAAGACTGATGTCCATTTGTGATCATGAAGTCAAAGGCCTGCAAAGATTCGAAAAATTAGAAGTAATTAGAGAAAAAATTAGGAAAAATATTCATGAGGCATATGAGAAAAGTTCTGAACGGTACAATAGGAGAGCAAGAATGGTAAAATTTGTCCCAGGACAGGAGGTGTATAGGCGAAATGTGGTACTCTCCGACTTTGCTAGAAATATTAACGCAAAATTTTGCAAAAAGTTTTTAAAATGCCGGATAGTACGTCCTATAGGGAGCAATATGTACGAGCTTGAGGCGCTAAATGGAAAATCTTTGGGAATATACCACGTCAAAGATATTAAACAATAGTGCAATGTAGACTTAGTCTGAGAATGACACTCGTGCAATATAAGGCTAGAACAACACCGATTATTTTTATAAGTATATGTGTCCGTTGTATATTCGTCTTAATATAGCATCGAAGTCTATAGTGCAATAAAATTTTAACGTCTGTGATAACACCCAAAGTACCTGGCTTTAGTTTTAAATTATGACGAGTGTATAAACATACCCTAGTAAGAATACACCATTCCGACTTATACACACGACATAATGGTAAACCTACCGCCCAAATTGTATACATCGACTCCAAAGAATACCCTTGCTTTCGCGATTATTCATCCTAGCCTTAAGTGAGATTGAGATTTAAGAACCCCTAGACTGACTGAATCTGTGCCTATTGTAGGGCATCAACATCATACGTATTCAATCCAGCATATGTCTAATATGTACATGTCCAATCGGATCTGAAAGAAAAAAAAAATAACACAAAGTAAGGCAATCATAAATTTAAAATACATAAGTTTAGCATACTTCCCTAATACTCGCGAATAATGCCCGGCTTTATCTCAGGGTGTGAGAGTTCCCCACGTTGGTGCGGTCCTGCATCTAAACAACTCCGCACACCGCTCCTATCCACGCTGCACTCGACAGCATCGGAGTTTTGTTGCGGAGCCTCCATTTGAAAGGGAGAATTGCGTGGAATTCCCCCCCCCCCCCCCCAGCACTGAACTCGGAAAACGAAATTCCCTTTGCTGTCTTCTTGTTGGTTGTTTTGAACCTTTGCATCTATTCAGTACTAACTAACCAATACTGTCAAAGATGCAACCATACCCAACTTTATAAATTACCGGAGCGAAATCATTGCTCTAGATATACGCATTACCCTATGGTTATATTGTTGGTTAGTGTTTTTTTTTGTTTTGTTAGTTTGTTAGTGATGCTCATAGAATGATACATACGTAGATAAACTTATTCTCTCATATGATGTTTCATTTCACTCTTCATCGTAGGTTGGTGGAAAGGAGCAATTAAATTTAAAATTATCTTACACCCGGTGGAGTTACAAAATATGTTCACTTAACTTTTTCCTATCGTTTTGGTGTAGAACTGAAAAATTTAAATATGTTTTGCACTTTTTTTTGTTGACTTTTAGCGTTGGCACACATTTGTGTTGTATTTAACACAACTAGTTTGTCACAAAAACACGAAATTCGGTTGTGGTTCCTGTGTGGATCGCTGTATACTATTGCCACCATCTGGGATTATTGAACCCATATTTTCCACAATCCAATGTTTACTTCCCATCGTACCTACGACTTGTAATTTATTGAGCGAATAAAAGTTTCTATGGTATGTATTATTCTATGGTTATGTTTTTTTAGTATTATAAGTCGTGTTTTGGTTACAAGCAAGCGATTGCTAAGTTGCAAAGAAAACGGGTGTTTAGCGGTCATGTAAAAGCTAAAAATTATAAACTTGGCGAAAATGAATCGTGTCGCCAAGTCTCCGCTAAGTGCTTCATGCAAAGCAAGCGATGTAACCAAAACACGCCTTATGTTCCCCTTGTGTATTGCTGTGGGGAACATTCTTATTTTTGGTGTTGTAACTCATAGTCCACATGTGTATGGGGGATGGCCAGTCCGCCGTGGACTGTTTTTGTAGGTGGCGGCTGGAAAAACTTTTGCTATGCAGCCGGGTTGTACTGCGGCTTTTCCAGAACCCTACAGGAATGCGTCTACCGCATTCGTCTGGTCGAGGCATCGAATAAATGTGGGTGCTTGCAGCCAAAATATCAATTCCGCCGAGGCAGAAGAAAATGTTGGCAACCGCAACACCCACGAATTCGATGCACCGGCCACAGGTATGGGGTAGTTGTTCCTGGGTTTCTCCCAAGCAGCTTCAAGGAAAACCTGCAATAAAAGAAAAAAAACTAGTTAATAAAGAAAATTTTAACTAAAAACCTGAAAGAAAAGAATAATTAGAAAGGAAAATGGAAATTTGATGTAGTTTACTTACCTTCAGCGGATGGAATGTCAGCTGAGAGAGCGGCTGACACAGTCATAAAAAATAGTATTGATAATTGGGGGTTGCCATGAGTTAACAACACAATTAATAGTTAGCACTTATTGTTGGTGTACTGAGAGAAATTTTGTTAGTGTACTGAGAGAAATTTTGAATATGTACTGAGAGAAATTGTGAATATGTATTGAGGGAAATTGTTAGTATATTTGTAAAAAGGGGAAATAATTCCCGTAACTAGGAAAAAACTAAGGAAAGGAGAAAATAAAGAATTACACGGGAAAATTTGCGGGATGTATGTGAGGATAAATATTTAAATATTTTCTATGTAAAATGACGAAAAAGACGCCAAATTTAGTAAAAGCCATTCCTGCCTAATTTATTATCAAGTGAAGCGTCAGCATAATAAGTTTGAATCGTGTATACCCTGTGTGTCGTCCAAATTATAAGGTGTTAGTGTTATTGTGTGAAGTTGTTAACATTTGCAGTGTGAATCCAGTTTATGGTACTGAATTCAAATAAAGACCGAGGTTTCAAATTCAAACTCGAGGTAAAATAATGAGAAAAAAATAGATATTCAGAATAAACAAACATGTAGTGAAAATTATAAAATTTTTAAGGCAAGGGAAGGCGATCGTTGCTATTGGCCATTGGTGTCGAAATCAACATAATATTAAATATATATTTGACCCGAAAAACAAACCAAGTAAGTAGAGAGTCTAGTGAGGATAATAAGGGAAAATACTGGAAAGTGGAAATATTTTTGTTCTAAATTTTAAGGATTCGGAGAGACCTCAATCTGACAGGGGATGACAATTTTAAATACCGTGTCATCAAAAGAGGCGAAATTAATTTGTGGATCACACCAACAACAAGTGGAGGCTGACGAAACAACCGACTACCCTAAATATCATCAAGGTATCTCTAAATTAAAAAAGGATATCAAGGTCAGTTTACCAATTAAGAAAATTGTGCCCAAAGTTCATGCCAGCCTAATGCTGACGCTACAACTTCCGTAACCACCAAAATAATTGGATAGTCTTCTCAATGTATGAGAGAACAATTTCGATCTATGTACATTTATTTTTTTTGTGTTGATTATGAAACTTATGAAGAAAGCTAAAATTACGGAAAATCGAAACCTGTGAACCGAATCTAAACCGTTAACGACACCCTTAACTTATATGGAAAATTTAACCTAAGAGAATTCTTAACCTATGAAAAATTTTTAACATTGAGGAAAATCACAATCTTAGGGAAAAAAAATAGGAAATATTAATTTTAATAAAGACACAAAAAAATATAGTTTTTTTTTGATATATGTAGTTTATTTAGGTATTGTAATCTTAAGAGACAGTTTTTAAAGAGTAGGCGTAGTATGAAATAAAATTTGAAATTCAACAATAAAATAAAGTCGCATTAAAAAACAAAAAATAGTACTCATCGGTCAAAGATCTTCAGGGAGCTCCTTTAAGGTTAGGGACCTGGAAGAAAGAGTAAATTTAAATTATTTCATTGTCGCGACAACAACAGAAAATGATGTGAAGCATGAAAGCGACGCCTAACATCGTCTCAACGCCTCATAAGAATTAGAGTTTTTGTATTTGTGTTCTAAGTGTTTGTTCTTTTATATCTTTATTTTTATACATTTAGTTTGATAAGAAATTTGTAACATTTACAATAGTCCTGTTTTACCTTCCTATATCCTAGGGTTCGATTTATTTAAAAAAACCTTGATTTGGTCAAAAGACCGTTTTAAAACTGTTACAGCCGTTTAACGGTTCATATTTAAACAACGTTTTTTTTATTTTAAGTGTTTGTTTAGAAATATTTTTTTGATGTATTTAATAGAATTAAGTTTAGATTAGAAACCATTAATAAAATTATAATGATTTATTTTTTGAAATTTTAATATTTTTTTATAATGGACGGCTAGTACATCATAGTAGAGGGGGAAGTGAAGTGAGGTAAGTGATGATGTGAGCGGATTAAAGGGATCATAAGAAAACTGAGGCGGCCAGCCGTATGATCAATGGTAGGGTAGGGCGGTTGGAGACCAAATCCTGTCTCTCACTCGGAGAAATGTAATTGTTGAAATGTAGTTTTTTTTTGGTATTTATAACTAAACTAAATTAGTTGATGCGTACCTTAGGGCCGGGATGGCGGGATGGAACCTCCCAGAGAGGGTCGACTGAGCCAGCCGGTGTTGCCAGTCATCCTCAGGCTGCCTAGTAAGGACACGTAACAAATGGCACAAAAACGGCTAAAGATTTTTGGCCAAAATTTTCTATTTCTCGTTTAGAACCTTAAAATCTTAAATTCTACCAAGGCGCTTCGCAGTACAATGTTTCGTTTGGAAAAAAAATTGAAAAAACTTCAAGAAAAATGGAAAAAATCCAAAATTTTTAGCTTTTTTACCTTCCTCAACTCATAACGTCCAAACTAAGCTTTGTGACGTGAAGCGCTTTGGTGGAATTTTAGATTTTAAGGTTCTAAACGAGAAATAGAAAATTTTGGCCAAAAATCTTTAGCCGTTTTTGTGCTATTTTAAATGAAAAAGTCGTAAATCTACCTTTACCACTTATTATTATAATAATTTTTTTTCTCTCAGTGTACGAATGAAATATTCATCTTAAATGAAAGGCTACTAACATAGTTTATTGAAAAAAATTAAAAAATTCCAGTTTTTTTTTTTTTTTAATTTATTTTTTTATTTTTTAAGCCCACGAAAATGGTTAAACTGTGTTATATTTTGAAATACAACTAATTTTAAAAAAAAAAACTCGTGGAATAAATATTGTTTCTGAGTCCCCAAAGATTCATATTCAACAATAAAAAAGTTATTTTTCGCAAAAAGTCGTTTTTGACATATTGCTAATTATAATATTTCACAAAACTACCCGAAATTAACAACGCGACCACGAACGAAAACTTCAAAACAAAAGTAAAAAACAGTTGACTATTTGAGGAAAATTTTTGCTGAATTCCACTCAACTATCAACATTTCTTCTTTGAATGCATATTCTCCATCTGTTTTCCAAGTACTAAATTTAATAACTGGCGAGTCGGTACCCCTTGCTTTTATATCTCTAAATTAGAAAGATGTGTTTTTATTACCGATTGAAAATAAAATTGGAACTAAATTGTTCACAACAACGCGCGGTAAATGTTATACATATTGATCATGGTATAATTATCTATCAGGTATAGTCGTTTAAACACATGGTGTCATTTTTTCCATCACATTTTTCGTTTTGTCAAAATCATATGTATGTATTTTTTGTATTCTTGTATTGTTGGTATATATTTCTGTAGAGTTTTACAACTGAAACGAATGAACGAAAATAAAATGTCTGTTGTTGCTGATTACAAGTGCAACAACATCTGCTGCCACCATGTATTTGTTGGCATTGGCTACAAACGTGTTGCCGTATCGCATATTTTTTGACCCATTACAGCAAATGTTGCCACATTTCGTAGTAATAAGTGTGGATCGTTTTATTTGGCAAACCGTAAGTGGCGATAGCTTAATGGAATAAAAAAACAGCCTTAATATTATAAACTGTTAGGTTTTTTCATCGGATTTGCTTTAAACATTGTATTATTGAAAAAATCTACATGCGCTAAGTAACGACAAAGAATTACACGCAGCAAAAAATAGCCGCGGAAACATATTGCAGGAACCATATATATGATTGCTTGCAAACATACATATGTTTCCTCCAGTATGTTGCTGGTGCCAATATGTCTGCTTGTAACTCTTTTCGTTACTTAGCGCATGTAGATTTTTCTTGAATACAATGTTTAATGCAAATCCGATGAAAAATTGACAAATAGTTTTTAGTATTATTAGTTTCATACAACGGGTAAAGAGTTTTAAAATGGCATAACTCTGGAACAGTAACTGCAAATTCAAAATTTTTCCTACAAAATTGATTGGAATTTATCATCTTTTAAAGTGCATCATTAGTGTTTTAAAATTTCCTAGAAATTTAAAGCAAATCAGATGCATGGGTAAAAAGCTTCAAAATAGTATAACTCTGGAAAAGTAACAGCAACTTAAAAAAATGTTTTTCTACAAAATTGCTTGGAATTTATGCGTCTGTTAGAATTAGTTTTATAAATTTTCATAGAAATTTTAAAAGTTATAAAGCGTTATTTACAAAATTTCTCCAAAATTTACAAAACAAATTAATACATGTTACCTTATTGAGCAAAATCATTGCCAAAATTGGTGGTTTATGCATATACAATAAGAGTTTGGACGTTTTGCTTTAAAAGCGTTGACTTACAAACTACGAAAATCGTGTTCATTGACCGAGTTTTAAGTAAAATGCAAAAAAACGTCCGGAATACCCGATTTTTGGGGTGAATTCAACTTGCGCGACCCCTAAACCTCTGCCGAAAAATCTGGAAAAAATCTCAAAAATACTTCACTCTATAAGCTTTCCAATTAAGCTTGAGCAACCATGAAAATCGAAAAAGAATAATTGTTTGCAACACGCTAGTGTACATGTTTGGCATACGAACAGTTTCTAAGAGCTGAGTTTGTGCTACCGATTGCTGAAGCAATGTGGAATCTTCAGTTTAGTTTAGTATTAAAAATTACTCCCAAGTTTTAAAACTTTCAAATTCATCAGGGATGATTTTTATTTATTCAGCCTTTTCATTGGTACTTTTTGATTTTATTAGTTAAGCTCGAGGCCATTCTATATCTCTATTAATAGAAACATAGTTTTCAAAAAGGAGTTTTGCAAATGTATTCCTATGATTCCTAGCAAACCGTATAGCTATTTCAGATCTAGCCACAGATCTACATCAGCGGTTGTTTGGAATGATGCTATTGAAACTAGTATGCAAAAAACTTCTTTCCATCTCCAGAGATGTCTTTGTTGTTGCCTAAGAGACAACACAATTTTGTACATTCAATAACAATTGCATGCAGTTTCGTTGTGGTCCACGTTATTCAAATGCATCAGGGATGATTTTTATTTATTCAGCCTTTTCATTGGTACTTTTTAATTTTATTAGTTAAGCTCGAGGCCATTCTATATCTCTATTAATATAAATATAGAAGATCTGTGGCTAGATCTGAAATAGCTAGACGGTTTGCCAGGAATCATAGTAATACTTTTGCAAAACTCCTTTTTGAAAACTTTATTTCTATTAATAGAGATATAGAATGGCGTCGAGCTGAACTAATAAAATTAAAAAGTTTTAAGACTTTGTCACAACTTCTATCTGGGTATTCCTAATATTTATGGATGTACTCTTTGGAATTTTTATATATTTTGATTTTGAGGTATTGAGAGTTAGATAACACAGAGCAACAAAATGGAGGTTAGTCTCTGTCTGGAAATGAATGAGTCCGTTACGGAATGAAAGCCTAGGGTGAGTAAGTTAAAACTTCGGAAGGACCAGACTCCCTTTAGTTCACGCTATTTTTTATTGCCTGAAGAAATTTGTATTTTTAAGCCAAATAGTATTTGAAGTAGTATTTCTGTTTGGCAATAATATAGCCATTTTTGAGAAATGATATTTTCAGTGAAATTGAATGAGACTTTTTTTCGTATCTCGATTCCTTACGTGTCCTTTTTGTCCTTATTACGAGAACTGTGGAAATAGTACCAAAAAATGGGACTTTTGGGCATTCAAATGTTGAAATTCAAATTTTGCTCAGTAGGGATTTTCAAAGACAAGAATTTGATATCTTCAACTTTTGCAGGTCCTGTTGGTACTTTTTGAAAGCAGTATTTAGGTAGCGACCTAGAATAACCAGAGTATGGGTTTAAATATTCTAGAAAATGGATAACTATTGATTTTAGAATAAGCCGTGGAAATTAAAGTTGGATATTTATATAGATTACGAGCCTGTTTTAAAAAATAAATAAATGTTTTTAAAATAGTTTGTTAAATTGAATTATGTCTTTAATTTTATATATTTATTTCATTCAAGTGACCGTTTGTCATACACGGGTTTTTTTAATTTTAATTTGCATTAATTTACCTAATTCAAATGCAAAAGAATTACCATTGTTCGCAATGTCAATTAAAAATTTTGAATTTGCATTTGCTCAGGCAATGCAAATGCAGGTTGTGGAATCAGATGCCAATTGTAATGAAATATGGGAATGCTTTAATTATTTTGAATTTGTTTGACTGCTGGCAATTCCATTTTTAAAGTATTTTTATGTAGAGGTTTGTGGTTTCGATAGGTATTGCCTGGTAGTACTTTCAAAATGCATAAACCTGTACTGTATAAAATATTTGAAAACCAGAATTGCCAGATATAAAGGAAATGCTTTGAAAATAAGTACAATTGCAAATTGTATTGAAAGTTTTTTGAATTTGCATTTGGAGAGGAAATTCAAATTAAAAAACTAATTATAATAATCATATAATTAATTTGCCCCATGTATCCGTTGGTGGTGCAATGGCAATATAATGGGAAACGTTTTTTTTTATATATAAGTTTAAGCCGTATTATCTAATTCATGTTAACGTTGTTCAATATTTGCACACCCATGCTTTATATAAGAAATTTAATTCTTTTGCATAGGACGATCCAATAAATATCCCATATTTTAGGACACTGACTTTAAAATAATTGTGTTAAATATTTATTTTCTTTAATTTGCACTGGATTAGAATTTGCATTACTTTATCTAATGCAAATGCTAAAGAATTACCATTGTTCGAAATAACAATTAAAAGATTTTGAATTTGCATTTGCTCAGGCAATGCAAATGCAGGTTGTGGAATCGAATGCCAATTGTAATGAAATGTGGGAATGCTTTTAATTATTTTGAATTTGTTTGACTGCTGGCAATGCTGTTTTTAACGCATTTTATATGTAGAGGTTTGTGGCTGTGATTGGTATTTCCTCGTAGTACTTTGAAATTGATAAACCTGTACTGTATAAAATATGAAGGAAATGCTTGGAAGCTAAGTACAATTGCCAACGGTATTTACATTTTTTGAATTTGCATTTGTAGGGGAAATTTAAATTAAACTAAAAATTTTAATTGTCATACAATTAACTTGCCCCATATATGGTGTCAACAGAAAGGGAGAAACTAATTTAAAAAATTCGAATGAACACCATCAGGGTCGATTGCATTCAAATTGATGTGCATTATACTTTCGTACACGACACTTTGATTAACACAAAAAATCGAATAAATTTGTGTGCACTGAATCCTCAACAGTTGTGGAAAAATCATATATAGGACTGGACATTGGAATTTATTAATTTTTATTTAATTCATCTGAATACATTGCCAAGTCTCACCAGTGTTAACTGCTACTTCAAAATGAAAACATAGATACCACAGGCTGGTCATATAAAAGGAAAATATCAATTGGGGTATTCGTTGTTTTAACCTAATGTGGGCGAGTATATTGATTTACCATTATTACACCAAGCGATTTAATTTTATGAATAAATTTTAATTTTATGATTAAAAATTCCATACTATCTCCATATAACAATCTGCTGACCTATATTGTCCACCCGCAAAAAACATAACCGTGATGCACTTCGTGGACATTCTCTGACCTTGACCCACCGCAGTATAGATCCAGTGAACAATCCTCGGAGACAGTCCCTATTTACTATAGGTTGTATATGGCTTACTTACTTACTTATCCGGTCTCGGACAACCCCGGGGGGTAGGGACCTTACAAAACGAAGATAACATATTTCGCCAACCAGTTCGATCTTTTGTTTTATTTTCCCAGTTGGCAATACCAAGTGTACGCAGGGATTCATCAACCTGATCCCTCCAGCGGAGTCTTGGTGCTGGTTCGTCTTCATCCATTCTACTGACATGGCCTAGCCAGCGCAATCACGTTAATTTGATCCGCTTAACTATGTCAATGTCGGGATAAAGCTCATACAGCTCATGGTTCATGTGTCGCCGATACTCGCCGTTGTGCACTATAGGGCCATACATTTTTCAGAGTATTTTTCTCTCGAAGACTCCTATAGATGTTTCGTCTGCTTGCGATATGACCCAGGATTCTGCGCCATAAAGCAAGACAGGTTGAATGAGAGTCTGGTACAGCTGGACTTTTGTTACTCGAGATACTTTTGTATCTCTAAAGTGCTTGCTTAGCCCAAAATAACATCTATCCGCTTGATCTTAAGGCTGACGTTGTTGTTTTTGTTTACGGCAGATCCGAGGTATATAAATTCGTGAAAATCTGGTCAGTTGTCGATTTTCCAGGCCTAAAGCCACACTGGTATGGTCCAATCAGGTCAGCGATGATTGGTTTTAGTCTTTCGCACATTATACTTGATAGAACCGTATATGCTATGGATAAAACGCTTATTCCACGGAAGTTGGCACAGATACTCGGGTCACCTTTTTTAAATATGGGACATAGTACACTGAGACTCCAATCGCCGGGCATGCATTCATCTAACCAAATTTTGATAATGAGCTGATGCATGCACCTTATCAGCTCATCGCCGCCAGCCTTTAACAGCTCCGCCGGTGATCCATCGGCTCCTGCGGCTTTGTTGTTCTTAAGCCGGGCAATAGCTGTTCTGCCCTCGTCTTGGTTAGGAGTGGGGCAATCGACGTCGTCGACCATATTGTGATCGATCGTCCCATCGTCATTGGATATCTCAGGTACTAGTAGCGCGGAGAAATGATCTCTCCGTATTCCCAACATACTCTGCACATCTGCGATGAGATTTCCGCCCTTGTCTTTACAGAAGGAGGGCACTGAACCATGTCTATTAGTTTCGTTTTTCACTTTTCGGTAGAATTTTCGGGCTTCGTTCTTCCTTCTGTATGTCTCAATTTTCTCACTCTCGCTCTTTCTCCACTGCCGTTTCTTACACCTAAAGAGACGGTTTAGCTCCTTTCTTTTCTCCCTATACCGCTCAGTTGCAGCTCGCGTTGCAATTGACTGAATCATTGCGATACGTGCAGCGTTCTTTTCATCATTTGCACTGCGACACTCTTCATCGTACCATGGTTTATTGCGAAGTGGTTTTTCGAAACCAAGTACGGTTGTTGCGGCAGTTTTTATAAAGTCGGAAATGGGTTTCCACCGCGCATGAGGATCGTCATCGGGAGGGGTGGGTTCTGTGCCAAAAGTTGCGAGAGCTTCCTTGAGTAGGCTGTGGCTACCTCTGGTAATTGCAGCTTTCCGATGTCCAGTTTCCTCTGCGTCTGGTTTCGTACGATTTTCGTTCTACTTAATCTTGTGTGAACCTTTGCTGCTACCAGGTAGTGATCAAAATCGATGTTAGCTCCTCTGATCACTCGTACGTCCATTACACTGGAAGAGTGCCTTCCATCAATTACCACGTGATCAACTTGGTTCTTAGTTCTTTGATCAGGGGATACCCAAGTAGCCTTGTGGATGTCTATCATCGCCTTTTCGCCCTTTCCACTATGTTGGGTCTGCAACCAAGCTTACAATATCACCCACCCATTTGTGAGAGGAGCTCTCTCTTATTGTGTCCAAAGCTCTTTGTTGTAATACCGTTGGAAAATTCGCAAGCAGATCACTACTTCCGACAGCCTGTCATGTATCCCCTGGTAGTGCTACCAGATCCTCGCCTGGTGGTACCTAAAGTGAGAATAGCATATTAAAGGGGTAATGGAATCCTACAATGTGGACATCCTAGATCTGAGCGAAGTACGTTAGCTTAATAAGAGTTCCATGGTGCAGGCATATGCATACAATGAGCATGATGAGGACAGTGGATACGGACGATTTATATAGTCAACTAAATTGTGATGTAAACTCATTGTCAGTTGACGACATTAACATATTTCTGGGAGATTTCAATGTCATAGTGGGTGACGACAACAAAAACTTACAAGAAGTTCTGGGAAGACGTATGCTTGGAAGTCTGAGGAAATATACACAAGTATATATGTGAATCCCTCGATGGTCAAACATCTAATCAAATTGGTCATATACTTGTCAGCAAGACGTTTTTGTTTTTAGTCATTGTATGAGAAGTTGGGTTCACTGCGAGACTCAAATCTAGTCGTGGTGCTGATATTCACATCGACCACCAACTCGTAGTGGGCACCTTCCGTTTCCGTCCAGCGCCTGTCAAGTGTAGTAGAAGCAACAACGTGAAATACAATACAGACCGTCTGCAGGACTCATCCATATCGATATGATCAAACTCTACGAGCCAAATTGGCACAGGACAGTCAAAATACGTGGGTTCTTGTTGAGAAAAGATGTGAGAATCAACCTTGAATTAGTACAGAATCCGGTACCGAAATTTGGAATGGTGAACGCCAGCACAATAGACGTTTATAAAGCAGACTACAGGCCATCGGCACGTAGAGTGGGGTACATGGTCCGCTCCGATGACGGTAACTATCTGAATGATATAGCGCAAACAACAAGAAAAATCTGCAAATTCAGGCAAACTCCGCATTGTGTACTCTTTAATAAAAAGTCGGAGCGCAACAACATCAGGAGTACTATATCGTTAATTGCTAATAATGGCACGGAGATAACAACACCAGATCAGAAAGTGGAGAAATGTACTGCTTCAGAATACTTCTTTGGCAGCATACTCAAGTCGCAATCCGAGAAAAGAAAGGAAAGCGGAGCTGTTGAAATATGGTGGATCAACGTTAGCTGATGTCATTACGCCGGTCAGCAGAAGTGCATGGATAAATAACAAACCCCTACGAAGTGGAAAGATGGAGTGGTTACCACTAACCCGTAAAATGGGTGACCTAACGCTATCCAAGAACTGGAGAGATATTACATTGCTCAGTGCAATAGGCAAAGTAATGGCGACCCTTATACTGCAGCGGATCTCTGCAGTGATTGATCAAATTGTGCGGAAGGAGAAGGCGGGTTTCACGCCTGGTCGGTCGTGTGTCGATCTACTGTTCGTAGATTTTGAACAAGCTTTTAATGATATACATACCCCGAAACTCAATGTGATTCACCTTGACCAAAAAGGCAATACCAGACAAGAGAATACCCATGATTCGGGAACTGTATACGGATGCAGAACTGTCACACTTTTAGCACAGTCTAGGATGTGTCTTGTCCCCCACATTATTTCTTCTACTTATGGACGAGATAATGAAAGCAACCACTGCAGAAGCACCGTTCGTTATTCAAACGACAAGTCGAAAGATAGTGAGTCGCTTTTTGAACCGAAAGTGAGTGACTGGCTTCGTTCGCTTGGATTTTGTGGGAGAGGGTGTAAGTGGGGTCCGATTTTGTACTGATTTGTATCATAGAGAAATGCTTAAGAGTTTCCATTACTCTCTTCGATGCCTCTTCATGACGATGAGTTTCATAGAGTTTTATTTGCTGCTGTATTTTACCAATTTTACACTTTCGTTGGACATAAAACGGACAGAAATCAAAGGAAATGCGTATTTTATATCACAAGATTTTCAATTAATATTTTGTTTGAATTTTGGAATTTTTTAATTGAATTGAAAAATTATTTTTTTCCCTGCAGTTACCTGAGCCAAATTATGACTTATACAATAACACTCGTCCTTCTGAACAGTCCCCGGTGTCAAGTTTTGGGTTCACCTGTGTGACGCAATTAGAAGTAATGCAAAGTATAAATGAGGTTAAGTCAAATGCTATTGGATGTGATAATGTTAATCCAAGATTTTTAAAGATGATAAGTTCCTATATTTTACTGCACATAACACATATATTTAATGGCATTATTACAGAGTCACACTTCCCAAAGTCTTGGAAAATTTCAAAGATAATACCAATACCGAAAAACATTAGAGAATACCGTCCAATTGCAATACTTCCCTTTCTATCCAAAGCCTTTGGAAAGCTAATAAATAAACAAGTCAGATTTTATACACAACGTAATTGTTTATCGACAAAGTTTCAATCCGGTTTCAGAGAGAAACACAGCTGCATAACTGCCTTACAGAAGGTTTCTGAGGATATAAGATCGAATCTTGATAGCAATAGAGTTTCGTTTCTAGTTTTGCTTGACCATTCCAAGGCATTTGACACTGTAGATTGCAAAATACTGTGCAATAAACTTAAAAATTTCTTTAACTTTTCATTCACATCGTGCCAGCTTCGTAATTCGTACCTGACTTTGCGATCTCAGTTTGTTTCAGTAGGAGATAAGTAAGTATTCTGCACTTGTTCCAATAGATAGAGGAGTGCCGCAGGGTTCAATTTTGGGGCCATTGCTGTACTCCTTATATAGCAACGATTTACCAACTCAGGTTAAACACTGTAGCATTCATATGTACGCTGATGATGTGCAGGTTTACATAAGTTCACCTAAAACTGAGATTAGGAATTGTATTCTAAAACTTAACGCTGATCTGGCAGTCATAGATTCCTGGGCAAACTATAACGGGTTGAATCTGAATCCGAGTAAGTCGAAATGTGTGATTATTGCTAAACAATCGGTTATACAATCGGTTATACTTCCGGAGGCCAATCCTGTGAAAATCTCCGATTCTACCATTGATATTGTTAGTAGTGCGAGACATTTAGGAGTTATTTTTGATAATAAGCTGGCAAGTTCCGACCATATTAAATTTGCAATTGCTAAAACATACGGATTACTGCGTAATCTTTATGTTTTCCAAAAATGTACTCCATTAAAGATCAGGTATTGTTGGCGAAATCGTTTATTGTCCCCACTTTATTGTATGGCTGCGAACTGTTCTCATGTTGCAAAAAAGATTTGTTTAATAGGCTTAATGTAGCTTTTAACAATATATCGCGACATGTATTTGGACTTAATAGACGAGCTCACATAACAGGGTAATCGAATAAAATGTTCGGGGTATCCTTTGACAATTGATTAAATATAAGATGCCTCTTAAATATGCACAAAATTATTAACACGCCTAACCCGCAGTATTTGTATGAATGTCTACGGTTTGCAAGATCATCTAGAGGTAAACAACTCATTCAGCTTAGACATTCTCGAAGCACATCTAACAATTTCTTCTTTATTAATACTCTACGTCTTTGGAATAATCTCCCACTTAATATACAATTAATTTCTAACGATAGACAATTTAAATCTGCGCTATTTGAACTTTACAGAGCATAGATAATAATATTTGGCAATATCTATTAACCATTTTAACTGTATGTAATATTAATTTATTACTTTTGTTTTTACAGTGTTTTTATTAATGTAAATTTTTAAATTTTATTTTATTTTAAGTCATACTGATCACGCTATTTCTAACACAATTTTGGTTTTTTTTTGTACTTTTACTATTATTTATTATATTCTCTTTCTTTTTTTTCAATAATAATTTCCTCTATATTAATTTAATTTTGTTTCCTTAATTCTGTGGTCACAAACAATAATAGCCTAAGTCGATTCTAACATTTTTCAGGGAGAGCAGTTTAAAGTTTAATATCTTTACTGGAAATCAGGAGTCGGAGTTTTTGTGATAACTTTGTTGCAGATAACAAGGAAACGAATTCTTTTACTTACTTCTTAACAGAAAAGAGCTGCTTATTTGATCACGGTGACTTCTCAAACATTTTTTTTAAATTTTGTCCTAACTCGAGTTAGGCTGTTATTGTTTGTGACCACAGAATTCTAAATATAATGTTGTAGCATTATGTAACATAGGGTATAAATGTAACATTATACCCTATGCCTAATATAAGACAAAGTCTTGTGCGTAGGTGACACAAATAATTAAATAAATAAATTTGAGCGTATAGCAATGAATATGTCTAGCCTATTTCCAGTCAGTAGCTCCGGTAACCATTACGTCTTAGTGGTTATGGTATACTTCAGTAAATGGCCGGAAGCAAAGTTATAGTTAAAGTTTTCGTGAAGTGGGTCTACCAGTTTGGTGTCCCTTAAGAACTTCATTCGGATCATGGTACGAGCTTTCAATTTATCATCTTCCAGAAAATGTGCGAGGCGTACGGTATTTGCAAAACAAGAACAACACGATTACATTCTCATCCTGCATGCGTGCTTGAAAGATTCATCCGAACTCTTGAGAAATTCCGGGGAATAGGAACAGAGTAGATCAAAGAGATTGGGATGAGCACATTCCATACAGGTCAGCCACCCATGAATCCACCTCTCAAACACCTACTAAATTCATATTCTGAACTGAAGCTGTCTGGAGACTTAGAGTTCGGTACTAAACCAGCATCTGACCTTGGGAACAGTGATAACAAATACCCAGCTCAGGAGGATCTAAATGATATTTCACTAACCGGAGAAAACATGGCATCTTAGCCTTAAAGGGAATTACAACTTTAAAAATAACTCGGATCTAAGACAACTAAACTTGGATCTCCATAAATTAAAGCCAGACGCGACCGAGCGGCAGATTCTGAAAGATTCCATGAAGGCCGTCTAGTTTCACTGTTCAATCCACAGCACAAGAAAGACCTATCACCAAAGCTGCAGACCCACTATGAAGGACCCTATAAGGTAGTAAAAAAGAATGAGTGGCGTAGTTTATCGAATGCTCAGGACGAACAGACTTAAGTGGGGGGGGCGTGTTAGGACTAAAAGCCATGCTTGTGCTTCATGCCCAAATTAGCATGGATGACAAAGTAATGTTAAAGTGGAAGCTTCACTTATTTGCCTTAATTAGCCCTTAGAATGTTAATAAAAAGGGGATTATGCTACAGTTTTAATATGATGATAATTTTCTTAACTACGCCTAAAAGTATGTCATCGAAATAAAATCGAAAGAAGCTAACGCAATAATAAGCTTTCTACAGAGTGGCCGATATTAGTGTTGGGATTGTTTAACATACATTGGAGTTTAGTTTGCATTACCATCACAGCGGCGGAAGTCGCAAGGCCTTCCACAAATAAGGCATGCGGAATGGTTGTTTTGTAATGCCTTCCTAAAATAAGGCCTGCGGAATGCATGCAAATTTTCATCAGATATAACCAAGAAGGAGATTTTTACAATTTTGAGAAATATCTTTTCCGATTCTTTTTAACCGTAATTTAATTGTAAAATTTCATACAAACTTTAAAATTATATTTTTCATTTAATATTTTTCAGGGTATTTTTAAATTTTCAATTTAAAGTTGGGCGTGGTACAACTTTTTAAGATAGATACATAAATTCTTAAAAATTAATATGTAGAAGTGGATAATGATTTTGTGATAAAATAAATTGTTTTCATTTTATTTTTGTCTAATAACAATAAATTAAAGTAAATTCCTTCTAATACCTTCCTCTTTGCATGCCTTCTAAGGCCTTCTTTAGACAATGGGCAAGGAAGGCCTTGCTTTCCAATCTCACGCAATGTTAAAATTAAAGGAGAGGTAATGTATAGGGAGGGCCTTCCGTATTTTAAAGAAGGCCTATTTGGTCATGATTTCAGGCCTTCCAGATCATGACTTCCGTCGCTGGGATTGTTCTCAATGATAATAAAAAAATGTTGAATTTCCATTTGCTAAGACAATGCAAACGCAGGTTGTGGAATCGCATGTCAATTGTACTTAAATATGGGAAAGCTTTTGAATTTGTTTGACTATTGGCAATTTTGTTTTTAATGTATTTTAGGTTTGTGACTTCGATTGTACATACATAGTTACTATCAACTTCATAAACCGGTACATATGAAACCAAAACTGTCAGATAAGAATGAAAGGAAGAGTATTTAAATTGTTTTGAATTTACTTTTGTAGAGGTAATTCCATAGAATAATACATACGTAGATAAACTTAATCTCTCATCTGACGTTTCATTTCACACTCTTCATCGTAGGTTTGTGGAAATGAGAGCAATTAAATTTAAAATTATCTTACACCAGGTGGAGTTACAAAATATGTTCACTTAACTTTTTCCTGTCGTTTTGGTGCAGAACTGAAAAATTTAAATATATTTTGCACTTTTTTGTTGACTTTTATCGTTGGTATACATTTGTATTGTATTTAACACAACTAGTTTGTCACAAAAACTCGAAATTCGGTTGTTGTTCCTTTGTGGATCGCTGTATACTATTGCCACCATCTGGTATTATTGAACCCATATTTCCACCAGCCAATGTTTACTTTCCATCGTACCTATGACGTTTAATTTATTGAGCGAATAAAAGCTTCTATGGTATGTATTATTCTATGGGTAATTCAAATTAAACTACAAATTACAATTGTAATATAATTAATTTGCCCCATGTATGCCATTTGTACAGTATTACGAGTCAATTCGGGAATCGACTAATAGATGGCGACGCTAGAGAAACCCGTTTCAGAGAGCGCTTGCATTCATTAACGGTTTAAGCAGGAATCAGAATGCAAGCGTGATTTTCAATAGGCATTCGAAATGTAATAGGGCGACAAGTCACCCTGTAATGTGATTTCTCATACATTTTTATAAAATTTACCTCGATAATTGTATTATCATGGTACAAATCATTTCTACCGCAGATTTGTATACGCACTTACAGTATGATACTATGTGAACAAGAAATGGAAATGTAAATGAAATGTATTTCACAGAACATGTGCATTAATGACAACACATGCAAAAATGATTAATAGAAGAGGTAGTGTTATATGAGCAACTGATATTGCTTTCTTTCTGTATTTTCTAAATACTAACAAATACTACAAATAAAGAAATCGAAAATTCACTGATTGACAGAATTGTATGATACTAATACATACATATGTATGTAAATATCCTCCTGCCATCACCTGGTATAATGTCATAATGGCACCATGAAATACAAAAATGTTAAAACTTCTTGATTATGAAAACCCGCCATGCTGCACGTATGGCAATGCTTCAGTCAGTCGCTACGCGAGCTACGACACAGAAGTATAAAATGAAAAGATAAATTGCATATTTGAACAAATATTAACTAACAGATGGAAGAACGAAGCACAAAAATTCTCCAGAAATTTAAAGTCGAATAAAGAGTCATGATTCACGGTACCCTTCTGTAAAGATAAATATGGAAATCTAGTCGCAGATCTTCAGAGTGTGTCGGCGATGTGAAGAGACCATTTATCTGAAAGACTTGCCCCAAGAGAATCCAATACAGATGAGGAAGTCGAGAAAATAAAAGACAACGGTGTCTACTGGTCCTTCATAATCAATTTCCCGACTTAAGACCACCAAAGCCGCAGTTGCTGTCAACGTGAATGAATGTTCGGCAATTGGAGTGTCGGCGTACTATTTAAAAAACCTGACCCAAATATATGTGGCAGCTACCGTGGAATAAGTCTTATATTCATTATATACAACGTCATCGCAAGTATTGTGAGCGCAAGACAAAATAAAAATTGGATCTTATCATTGTGACATTAGACTTGGAAAATGACAACTGACCAGATATTAATATTACGCAAAACCCTGGAGAAAAATCTACGAAAAGAAAAACGACACTGAAGTATCGACAACAACTTCATGTGATTGTCAAGCGGATATAAAATACGGGAAATTAAATAAAACTCACTTTTTATTGAGCAGAACAATGAGACGAACGTGTGTTATTGGAACATTAAATAAAGGAATATTACATTGGCGACGAGGAGCCAATCAAAAAGGAAGAAGAGAAAAAATTTCAAAATTGAAAACTAAAGTGACAAGTGGATTAAAGTGGAAAGAAAGCATATCATTGATATTATACTTTTCTTGGGAATAACCCAAGAACAATGAATAAAGTACAGTAATCATTTTCTGTAGCCTGTAGAAACGAATGCTGGAAACAAAAGTTTCATAAAACTTCTACGTTTGTTGATGGCTTGTTCAAAAGATGGTATGGCTGCTTGTACATGATGCACACTAAATGAGTGTCAGTTGTGAACAAATTCGATGATTAAATTCTGTTCGCAATGGATTAAAATCAGAATTGAATTGAATGCAGAATGTTTGATAATGTGATGATTAAATTCGGTTTGCAATTGATTAAATTCTGAAAATGCATTGAAAAGTAACGCTTGCATTGATAATGCCACGACTAAATTCCGTTCGCAACGTCAATTTCAATTAGAACAATACACTGGTTGAATTCGATTTGAAAAGAACTCAATGAGTGTTCGAACTCAAGGGCGATGTGTTAACATCTTTGAGTGAAAACATGTCAACTCGATCATCTTTCGGATCGACCATCTCCGATTTCAATGAAATTTACCACAACTGAAGTACTCAACAAGAGTATGAAAATACATAATTTTCAGGGTCCGGACCCATTCGGTTTTCGATATATGACGTCACTAAAATTGAAAGAAACGTCAAAATTGGCATCCGATTCCACAACCTCCATTTGCATTGCCTAAGCAAATGCAAATTCAAAATTTTTTAGTTGCCATTGCGAACAATGGTAATTCTTTTGCATTTGCATTAGATAAAGTAAAGCAAATTAAAATCCAATGCAAATTAAAAAAAAAACATGTATGGTTTTGAATCATTCGCCAGATGCTTTAGAGTCATACAATTCGTTCCATGAGATCTCTATACTATTCAATACTCTTTGGCGACGACGACCTGCTTGTTTGTTCGCTGCCGCTACATCAATACCGTCATACTTATTTTCAGGCAGAGACTATTGTTGTACAACAACCACGTATGTGATGCTAACGCTGTGTGTTGTTTGCATATGTTCACTTTGATAGATTGCCCTACCCGTGCCTATAGATGTTAACACATCAATAAACCAAGAAATGTTAATGCCCGTATCAAATAGTAATAAAATCGGTTACACTATGTGGATTTTGGGGTCATGTGAAGCCAAATCGGGAGTGGCCTTAGTATGGGGGCTGTATATAAGAAAATGTACCGATATGGTTCAGTTAATATAAGATTCGTCCTTGCGCCAAAAGGTCGCTTTTTATTTTTCATCATGTACCACAATGTATTGTACGGTACTTAAATTACAGAGTGGTGTAAGGTATACAAAGTCTTTACAGCTGTTAATACACGCCATTCATTTACTAAACCATCATAGATGGAAACTAAACCATTTCTTAACATTTTTATAATTTGTTGATCTATTACGGCGTAACTTGAAGTAATGTTTTCAATGTTTGTTTAATTTAGCAGGCGTAACAAATTTGGAAATTAAACTATTTAAAATTTATAGCTGTTCTGATTTGATTGAACGACTTTGAAGAGCATTTCTTGTAATTTCCATTAAAATAAAGGATTATTTGCAATAAAATAAATTTGAGACTCCACAGGAATAATGTTAAGTTTGGTGTTAATAACTCCCTCTAAACTGTGTTGTATAATGTTACAGTGGCTCAACATTATAATGGACACTAACCCACATAATAAACTATATATTATTTTTAAAATATGTTAACGGAATTTTGACTTTATTTTATGATTTCATATTGCCACGTTAGTGTTTATTATTTAAGGAAATAATTGCTGCCTTATATTCAATTGAAATAAATTTATAAGCATTCATTCACAATAATACAGATCACGACCCTCAAAGTAATAATGGGCCAGATGGCAACCATTTTCAGTTTAGCTTTAGATAACGGCACCAAATGTTTTTTTTTTGTTTGACTGGCACTTTTAAGAAAACTCTATATAGAATATTTCAGTCAGTTGTGTTATAAATATCCATCATGGTGCCACGTCGTTCCCAAACACCGCCAGAGCTGAGGAGATTAATAATTACCCACTCAAAGTCTGGAAAATCTGTGCGAGTTATCGCGGAAATAGTAAACCGACTAAAATCTACAGTGTTTAATATTATTAAAAGATATAAAAACTCAGAAAATTTTGAAAACATTGGGAAACCGAGCAAGCGAAAAATATTTTCGGATTCAGACGAGCGTTGGCTCTTACAGCAAATAAAGAAACGCCCACATCTTAGCGCACCTAAACTGGCGGCTGAAGCAGAAATATTTTTGGGGAAAAATGCTAATCCCGAAACCATAAGAAATATTTTACGAAAGCATCAATACAATGGTCGAGTAGCTAGGAAGAAGCCTCATATCAGTAAAGTCAACAAGCTGAAACGACTATCATTTGCAAACGAGCACAGAGGAAAAGGTTTTTCGTTTTGGAGCAAAGTGATTTTTTCTGATGAAAGTAAATTTAATATTTTCCGGTCAGATGGGCAGTCATACGTATGGAGAAAGCCGAACGAAGAGCTGCCCGAAAGAAATTTACGACCGACTTGAAGCACGGGTCAGGGTCAGTAATGGTATGGGGTGCACTTTCGGCAGCTGGTCCTGGGAATCTTCATATTAGTAGAATTATGGACCACAAGTACTACCTAAACATTTTGCGATGTAACCTTTCAGAAACATCCGAAAAATTAGGCCTTTCCAACGAGTACTATTTCTACCAGGACAATGATCCAAAGCATAAGGCTTATTATGTTCGGAATTGGTTGCTCTATAATTGCCCACATGTACTCAAAACACCACCACAATCGCCGGATTTAAACCCGATTGAGCACGTGTGGAGTTATTTGGAACAAAAATTAAAAAATCACCACATTAACAACAAAAACACACTTACATTTGCTCTTAAGGAAGAATGGGAAAAACTATCACCTAACTATTGCAGAAGCTGGTAATACAACAAAAGGGCCTCCCAACAAAATATTGAAGTTTTGAATATGATACCTTATTTACTTATTTTTTAATTCGTGTCCCATTATTACTTTGACCCTAATACTATGAATTACTAAACTTTTTGTTTCTTACTTTTTGTACTAATGAAAATTACTTCTGTTTATATTTTCAATAAACTCATCGCATTAGCATTAAAACGTTATATAAATTTGTTTTCTTAAGTTAGTTAGTTCCGTAGAATATAGGGAACATAAGTAATATTAATAGGTGTCCCATTTTAATTTTGAGCCACTGTAAGTGTCTTATTAAATATAAAGTCTGTGGTCTCTTATCTTAGAAAATTACACCATCTTTATAAAAACGACTCTCTATACATCCCACCTAGGGTAGCCAGATTCAAAATGTATAATAACAGTACAAAGAGTAAAAAACAACAGTACAATTCGAAAAAAAACAGTACATAAGTTTTTTTATTAAAATAAAAGCAAAAACATTTACATTTATTTCAATTCAATATAACATAAAAATATAATAAAAACAGTAAAATTGTTGAGAACATAAAAAATGAATTTCTTGCAACAGGTACAGCATAGGTACATAAATAATTATAACTATATTATATAATTTAAAGTGCGAAAGTTTTTTATACACATTTTTTTATAATTTCAAAACAAAAACATTACAATTTATTTTTTCAACTTTGTAATTTTTAAATAAACTGAAACTAAATATTTGTCGTTTTTTGTACATTTTTTACGATGGTATTTCTTCCATCCTCAGTTTTTAAGAAGTTGTAGAATTCATTACAAGTATATCCGAATTTGTGTTTTATTAACAACTCGCTTTACAAATTTTCTATTAGACGCCTATTTCTTTCCTTTCTCCAAAACGAAAACATTAGACTGAATATTCTTTTAGTAGCTGCATTTGAATGCGGAATGGAAAAAATTACATTGCAAATTTTCTCAAAATTAGGAAAACTGCCACTGTTTAACAAATCTTTCCATTTTTCTTCAACAGGTTTCTCTTTGTCTAGAGATTCCGAAAAGATTTTCAGTGAAACGAACTCTTCAAAACGAAAGTCAGTATCTATATATTTGAAGGAAAATAATTCTAAAATTTGAGTAAATTTATGGAATGTAAACTTAGAATTTAAATTGAATGCACTTAAATTCTCGAATTTGTTTTTTGATAAATCGAATCGTTTTTCTATGTAATTTGTTATGGAAAATAAAACAGCGTCTGCCCTTTCTTTAAATAAATCTACTTCTCGTAGATTGTCGCAATTACTGCAGACAGTTTCAGCTAAAATGCCATAAAATTTTTCGGTTTTCTGTTGCTTAAATTTTTCGCAAAGTTGTTTAATTATTTGAAACATATCGACGACAACCAAGGAGTTTTGCTCCAATTTTTTCATGGAGCATAATAAAGCCGTTCCAATATTGTGAATAAAGCCCAAATAAGCTTCAGAAATTTCAAGTTCAAAAAATTGCCTTAAAAAAGCTGGGCAATCTTCTGATAGAAAATATGATTTTATGGCTTTATAATTCTTACAGTCTCTCTATAGCAGGTGTCAAAGTAAGCCATCATGTTGGTACATGGCTAAGCATTTCACGCCATTCTAAGTCGCAAAAGTCATATGTATCTTTCGGATTCGATGGTTTTTTTTGGTCGATGAGCTAAGCTCATTATAAATTCTAATAACTATATTTTCGAGATCGAATTTCAACAGCTTTAATGCACTTTTGAATGTATTATTAAGTATATGGCACGAACATACAACGCCGATAATATCTGGATTTGATTTGTTCAGTTCCACAAATACGCTTTTCTTGCATCCAAAATTCACATTTGCATTATCTGCGGAAAAGCTAGTAACGTTATCTAGGCTTAAGTTACGTGAGTTCAATTTTGATTTTAATGAGTTTGCAATGTCAATAGACAATTCTGAGTTTGACTCATAAAAGTTTAATAGGTTTGTGTTTGGAGAAGTATCTAACTACTACTGGAAATGATTTTATATTGCCTTTGTTTCTAAATCTTTAACTAATCTTTCTATAGCACATTTTGCTAGAAGTTTTGATATAATTTTAGAACACTCTGTTCTTCCACAAGTAAAATTGGAAGCCACTTTCGAGTCTGGAAAAAATTGCTTAAAGAGCTTGCAACTACAATCTGCAGAGTGATAGCTGTGGCTGTGCATCACTGTGTGGTATGTAAAAACAGCCTCTGATATAGCGCTACTTTGACGAGTTTCTTCTGCGACTTTACACGTATCTTGGATTAAAAAACATGTTTCGCACAGGTTTTACAGATTTCATGTGACGCCTTATATCGGTTACTCCGCCATTCGCAATAGAGAAGGATCTCTATATTTATTTTTGTGTCGATTTCCAATTTTTTTCTTTTTACTGTTAACTGATGGATTCTTCCACATCGGTGCTAGAATTATCCGATAGGGCGTTCGCTGATTCATTTGAATCGCTTTTCATTTTGATCTACATAGATAAATATGTAAACAAACTAAAATGAAAAATTTTAACAATTGTACAACAAATGATTTACCACGGCGTGAAAAATTAAGAAATCTCGAGAAGTTTTTGTGTTTCTCACTGTTCTTTTTGAAATAAATTTTGTTGAATGCACAAAGTAGCAATATTCATTTTCATGCGGAAAAGATTATGTTGAACACAACTAAACAAAGTGAAGTTCTTTCTGTTATATTCCTATATTACACCAATTTTAACACTTAAAGAAACAAGGAGCTTATTTACAGTGTGTAGAAAAAATAGTACATAATTTATAAAATCAATACTTTTACGTACTAATTTAGATGTTGTGCGAAAAAAGAGCTTATTTACAGTGTGTATAAAAAACAGTACATATTTTATAAAACCAGTACTTTTGCGTACTGATTTAGATGTTGTGAATAAAACAGTACACTCGTAAAAAAACAGTACATGTACTGTTAAAAACAGTACGTCTGGCAACCCTAATCCCACCTGACATCAATGTATCAACAATAAGAACAACAGTCAAATACCCCAACGCCGCAACCCGCTTGTAATCAACGAACTCTAATGCAGGCTACACACGCTACAACCGGTTGTACAACATTTTGATGGTTGTACAAGGGTTGTAACGTGTGTAGGCCAGTTGTACAACAGTTATTAAACCGTTGTATGAAAATCAAAATTGTTGATTTTTTGGTGATGTTGGTCCAACGGTTGTAGCGTGTGTTGCATGTCATACAACCTCTTTGTTTTTTCTTCACTTTAATTTTGTTGTTGTGAGAGTAACATCGTTCGCTTCAATTTGAAATCGCTTGTATTAGTGCAAAATCAAAACAAATTCAATTGGAAGACTGCGAGGAAATGTAAGATTTTATTCAAATTTATAAAAACATGCCGGAATTCTTCTTCTTACTCCAAAATTTCATTTACAACAAGTAAAGCGACAGCGTCCGCGTTCATCTTTACACACGAAAAATATATTCTAAATGAGATTGGTTCAAATGTTGGTTCGGAGGTTGTAGCGTGTGTAGCAAAAAGCCCCAACACTCTCTTACAACCGGTTGTACAACGGTTGTAACATGTGTAGCCGCCATAAGATCGAACCATTAACACAATAACAACTTTGCATAATGTAATACAGTGAGAGAGAGAGCCCCAAATATTCGCCATATCAAATGCTCTCACTCTATGTGCTTAACTAAAAGCATGCAAGTCACACACGCAAAGTTTCTTAATTCGTCTTTTATACGATGGCATACGACCCTAGGACACGAGTCACGACTTACGATGCTTCTGAGTGAGATGGGAAGAGAAGAAAGAGGGGTAGCATAAGAGTCACGAATTGGAAATTCAGGGGGCTTTTTGATATTTCTCTTTCACCTCTTCCGTGTTCTGACATGGCGGTAACACGGGGGTTACACGGTCAATTTTTGCCTTTCAAGTTACAATACATGCACACTTTCTTACTAATACACTCACACTTTTAAAAATTGAAAGGAACTTACTTTCAATTTCTCTTTCTAGTCGTGTTTCAATTTTCTTTCGAGAAAACAGCTGATAACATTTGTTATGAACAGTTTCTCGCATAGAATAGGTCTGTCTGCGTACACATATTTTGCATCATTTTGTGCAAAATGTTGCAAAATCTTGCAAAATGTTGTCTGCGTACTCCAAATCTATTGCAGCGAGAGAGCGAAAAAGAGAATTTTTTGACAGTTGGAAGTTAGAGAACTTGCAAAATGTTGCTGGAGAAATTTCTTCTTGCAAGATTTTGCAACTAGTTTGAACAGCTGTTTTTGTTTACTGTTTGAATGAAATAATTTTTGTGAAATGAAAATAAAAATTGAAATTTAACAATGGCAGAGGTAAGTAGTTAGAATTGTGTTGATTTTTAACGTTTATAATAAATTATACTAAACAAAACATTTTACTTCATGCTTGAAACGTGCAAATAATATACAGTGCGACCGTGCGACACATTTGCTAAAATTCTTTTGCTTTGCTATTTTAATTGTTTACACACCGATCAGCTGTTTTCTTGCAAGATTTCACTGGATGCTGTCGGCGTACTTTTTGATATATTTTCAACCGAGAGAGTAAAATTGTCCTTACTCTCCCAAAAAAAGTTACTGAGTATTTGCTACTGGAAAAGTACGCAGACAGACCTAATAATACATACCATAGAAGCTTTTATTCGCTCAATAAATTAAACGTCATAGGTACGATGGAAAGTAAACATTGGATGGTGGAAAATATGGGTTCAATAATACCATATGGTGGCAATAGTATACAGCGATCAACAAAGGAACAACAACCGAATTTCGTGTTTTTGTGACAAACTAGTTGTGTTAAATACAATACAAATGTATACCAACGATAAAAGTCGACAAAAAAGTGCAAAATATATTTAAATTTTTCAGTTCTACACCAAAACGACAGGAAAAAGTTAAGTGAACATATTTTGTAACTCCACCTGGTGTAAGATAATTTTAAATTTAATTGCTCTCATTTCCACAAACCTACGATGAAGAGTGTGAAATGTAACGTCAGATGAGAGAATACGTTTATCTACGTATGTATTATTCTATGGTTTCTCGTTTTCCTTCTTACAAATATTCTGCCGTCATAATTTTTTGATTTCTACTTTTACAAATATTAAAATATTATAAACAATTGAAAATGTTTGTGAGTAGAGGTAATAAATATAATGATGTGTTGCGATTCATAAAGCTGTACAGAAGCCATGAAGTTTTATGGAACATGAATATTGCTTTCAAGTTGCGTGCAGCCTACGTCACAGCTATCAATTCACATGAATTTTGACAAGCAGTATGTGTACAAAACTTGAAACAAAAACTTGAAAGTGTGGCTGCAGCGTAAAGCATACTAAACTATATTACTGTAGAAATGAAAATTATTTTATACAACAAATATAAAATTCAAATTACAATAATTACATAATGATGAAGTAATGAAAACTTCTGTTGATGCAACGTAAATAATTCAAATTTCAATTGTCGAAATCGAATCAATTATGAAATGAGGTTGTTCGAATCAAGTTCCAGTTGTTGCGACTGAATTAGACTGTTCGGTTGAGACAAGCACAGTTCGGTTGCAACAACCGACTTTCTTGTGAATGCTTTGTTAGTTCCGAGAATGCTTTAAGTGTGTTTCTATTGAATCGAAATTTAGTAAAGCATATTTCTTTACAATATCAAATTTCACAGAAAACTGAAAATTATTTATATCCTTAATGATATATAGGGCTAGTAACACACAGTTTGGAATATTCAAAGAAGTCGAATTTAGGAAAGATTAAGACCGCATTTACCGAGGGGATTTTGTTGCAACTGTCCCCAGCGATTTTTAGTTTCTGGACAAAAGTTGTAGAGAATCAAGCGGGTACGAAAAATGCCATGATATATCCTGGCAATCGATTCTAGGGTTTTTCGACATTTTCGATGTTTTTTTCTTTTTTAGAATAATAACAGAACATATCAACAAAATTCCAAGCAGGGTTGCTTTTAAATTTCAACGTGTAATTGCAAGATGCTCTAAGCAGCAACTTTAAAAGAAACCTGCAAATTTTGTATTGGGTTCAGGTGTGTCTCCCCATATATGTATTAATTATTTCCTTAAACAAATATCTGTATGATGGCATAATTATAATTTCATCATATTGTTATAATTTAGCACACAATTAAAGTATAATATCAATTTTCATTTTTATTTTACAGGTCAAACGTTCACTTTTCGCATCGCTGTACTGCAAAAATGTTTCGAAATTTATGTTAACGACAACATCTATGGGACATTTGAGTTTGTTAAGTTTCCAAAACAAATTCAATATGCCATAATTTATGGTGACTTTGAGAAGATAACACAATTCCATCATCGCATGCTGTTCCCACTAGTCTTCCCCAAAAGTTTGATATGCCCCGAGAGAATTGCATTTCAAAGTGATGTGCCACGCAAATACGAAGCAGGTAAATAAGTCATCTACATTTATTTATAAGGATATAATTTGATACATCATTTCAATTACAAGGAACTGTGGTAGCCATGGAATGCATCGCCAAAGGACCGCCAACAACAGAGTTTTCCATTTGCTTCCAATGTAATGACAGCGGTCGCGTAGTACTCAAGTTCCATGTCAATTTCAACAATACCTCAGTTGTACGAAGTTATCAAAGAGATGACAACAGGTGGGTGCCCCATTCCCTTAAATTGCAAATATGCTTACGTCTTTCTCGTTTAGTTATTGCGCGGATGATGAGGAAACCGAAGGCGAATTCCCTTTCCAACGTGGTAAACTCTTTAAGATCGCCTTTGGCATGGGCGACAAAGCAATTATAATCGCTGTGAATGGTCAATACTTTACATACTATAATTATCCATTCCGTTGTTTCTCGATTTCCACACTGAAATGCCTGACCAATGCTGTGGGCGACTTTGCAGTCCGTAATATAGAGTATCACTCGGATTCTCCCCTGTTGGCCCGTGTTGAAAAACTGTCAATGATATAAAATCGAAAGCGGCATCGATCAGTGACCAATTGTTGCATTTTTAATCAAAGTTATGAAATTATTAAAAAGCATTTGAGCGTATGGCTCCAAACTGCGGAACATTTACTAAAGCACTTGTTGAAAATAAAAATTGTTAATGAAAGAAAAATGTTATTAAATCCAGTTGTATTCAATCTTGAACTTTGGGAAATATTTGCTAAATTTAACGTTAATTGCAGCCGTTTAATTTACCATAAGTTACTCCACCAGCTGAATATTGGTGGCAATGGATTCCTATAGACTGGTGATGAATAATTTAAGTGATTTCTTGATGTGTGGCTTTCGAGACTCATTCGTTAATCTAATCAGTTTAAGGCGTCGGCATAGGAGGCCTCCACCGATATTTTTCCGTGTTCCTATACCTCGTTGGATCACCTTCTCTAAATACACACAACAGCTGTGTTCGAGAACATGATAATTTATTTATTTATTTATTTATTTTATTTTATATTGGACTTCCTGCACAACAAGATTGAATCTTATAATTAAAGTACAGGACTTTATATAGTTAAACAGTTTGATCAGTCCCAAAGCTAGTTGTATAAGAAATTAGAATTATATAATCCAAAAAATTTTAGAGAAAATTAATTATTTATGATAATTACTAAAATTAAATATAATTTAGATATGTATCATGACAATGATGGTAAAGAAACAAAAGAAATATAACAAAACAATACTGGGACTATAATTAAAGTTAAAGAAAAAAAAATACAAAAAGAAATAGAAAGTTTATTTTTCAAATATTTTTGAAATGATTGAAAATTTGTTTTTTAAATAGGTTAGCGTTGCTGATTAATTGAAGGTTATGTGGTAGTGAATTCCAAAGACGAATGGAGTGGACGAAGAATTGCCATTTGGAAACGTAAGATCCCTGAGCCATAGGTATCAGGATATTTCCTCTATTAGACCTAGTAAAACGAAACGAAACGAATTTGTACAAATTATTACTATTTCTTACTTGATAGTGTTCGTTTACTCCAAAAAGCCGGTAACGAGAGAGAACATTTTGACAGTTCAATGATAGAGAACTTATAAGTTTTTACTGGAGAAATTTTTGCCAGTAAGAATTTGCAAGTAATATGTAGCTCTGTTCGATTACTCAAAAATTTGTGCAAATTTTTACTGAATCGTGATCGTTTACTGCAAAAGTCCAGTAAATGAGAGCCAGAGAGCGAAAATTTTGACAGTTCGATGTTAGAGAGCATGATGAAATTAATTAGGTGATAGCAGGAGGTTTGTTTATGCATTAGTAATACAGAGTTCTGTCAAACTCAGTTGATTTTTCTATTTATTTCTTTCTTTCTTTAATTGTACAAACAACTTTTCATTTAATTAACTAAATTAGTATGTGTCAAACTGGATTTATATCGAATTTCTTGAAATCTGTTTTATTAAATAAACAAACAAATTAGATAAAATTTGACGGAACTCTGTATAACGACATGAAAAAACTTCGATCAGCTGTTCTTATAACACAACCTCATATATCAACCATAGGTCCTGTTTACCCGATAATTTGTACAACTTATTACTGGATGTTGTCTGTTTACTCCAAAAGTCAGTAAAAGAGAGCCAGAGAGAGATTTTTTTTTTGACAGTTCAATGATAGAGAACTTACAAGTTCTTACTGGAGATTTTTTTCCAGTAAGAAAACATGTTTTATGGAAGCAGCTGTTTTATGAAAATAGATGTTTTATGCAAATAAACAAATTAAAGGAAAATAAAATTGAAATTTAACAATGGAAGTTGTAAGTAATATGTCTGATAAGTGTTTTTTGTGAATTTTAATATGAATAAAAGTCAATAAATACAATGTACAACATAATTTATTGCAGAATGGTAATAAAAAACAGTGCGATCGTTTTGTTTTTAAGGCTTGCGCTTTTGTCTACTATTGGACGCAATTCCTTCACTTTGGCTATCAACGTTTTAGTTGACTAATCCAGCCAAGGCGTTTTTTTGCCTTCCACCTCCGTTGTTGGACTTAATTGTGCATCTGCATTTATGGCATCAATTGTATACAGGCTGTCCATGTCCATAGGCGATTCATCTTCGTTCGGCAAAAATATTATTTCGTCGAAGGTTTCTGTTCCCGCAACTTGCTCAGCAACAGTTTCCCGGTACTCTTTATCTATTAAATTACAACGGTTTACATTTTATATATATTTCTAAGTTTCATTACTTACCACCCGAAACCCTTTGGAATGTTCTTGGTGAACATTTTACATTTAGCTTTTTTTGGTTGCTCATTTTGTAATTGCTTATTTAAAGAAAAAAACAACGATAATTATTTGTATCTTTGGGATCAAATACTTTTTGAATCTTTAATTATTTACATCTGCTGTTTACAAATCAGCTGTTTTCGTTTCTTGCAAGTTTTTACTGGATGTTGTCTGTTTACTTTTTGGGATATTTTCAACTTGAGAGTATAATCTGTCTTACTCTCTCAAAAAAAATTACTGAGTAATTCTTGCTTCGAAAGTAAACAGACAGACCTAGTGTTCGTTTACACCAAAAGGCCAGTAACGAGAGAGCCAGAGAGAGAATATTTTGACAGTACAATGATAGAGAACTTATAAGTTTTTACTGGAGAAATTTTTGCCAGTAAGAATTTGCAAGTAATAGCTTTGTTCAATTACTCAAAAATTTGTGCAAATTTTTACTGATTATTGTTCGTTTACTCCAAAAGTCATAGTCTAATAATATAAGTCGACGCGTGGCGTGTTGTTGTAATATGAAACGATTTTGACAGAATTTTGTTGTACTATTGTTATGACAATACACTCGATATGTCAAAATCATTTTATATACGAAGAAGAGGCAAAGGAAAAACGCCAAAGTAAATAATTACTTGCATAGGATTACATGTATTAAAAAAAAGTAATAGGCAGAAAGTTGGAACGTATTTAAGATCCAAATTGGTAAGTATCCATCGGTAAGCCCATACATATGTAGGTAATTTTAGTTACTTCTTCTATATATTTTTAGCCATCAAAAAAACTACAGGCGGTGAAACGACCAGCGTAAGCAAAGAGGGCAAGAAAGATTCAAAACAAATGAAGAGACAAGTTTGACACTTCGAGTGTACTACGTAAACAAAGAATGATAAAAAGAAACAACCAAATAACAAAATGTCTGATCAGCTGGGCTTATGCTTCCACTTATATTATTACACTATGCCAAAAGTCCAGTAAATGAGAGCCAGAGAGCGAAAATTGTGACAGTTCGATGTTAGAGAGCTTGCAAATTTTGGTTGAAGAAATTTTAGCCAACAAACAAACAAAATTAACAACGGCAGAAATAAATACAAATATTTAGACAATATTTTATTTAGTATATCACTGAAATTTATAAAGAAAACGGAAAATAATAATTTGCAGTGGCATTCAACAAATTCTGGTGAACCGACTACCTCATATTTTGACAACTGTGGCAGTAGATATGTAATGTAACTAAACGCCTAAACGAAATGGGAGAGAGAGCGTCTGGCGACTATAGTTGTTTTATTCTCTTCGCGTCGCATATATTTACCGCGCTTTTTATTGGGATTTGTTTGGAAAATAATATTGTATTTAATATTGTTTTTAATGCATTTAAAAAATTTATATTCACTTTTTTGTATTGTGTTTAAAAATAAATTATCAATAAATCTTTAATTTTCTTTTGTATCCACATGTATCACCGTATGTATGGATGTGTTGGTTGTTCTTCCGATTTCTCTCAATTGAGAGATTTCGTGAGAGCGCCGCCAAGAAATTAGAAAAGATTCTATTCTAGCGGCTAGTCGTCAGCCGCAGGGGATTTTCGTAACGATTTTTCCCTGCCATAAGAAACCTATTTAAAAAAAATCGTCGTCTGTAGCGTGTTTGATTATGTTTGGACTCTAAGTATGTAGCAAAGGCTAAAACTGCATCAGATGTTTCCTTGCAAATTTTTACTAGAAGTCGTTCGCGTACTTTTTGTGCAAATTTTCATAAAGAGAGTAAAATCGTTCTTTCTCTCTGAAAAGTAGATTCTTGCAAATTTTAACAGGGAAAGTAAAACATATGTTTTGTGTTAACAAACAAAATGAGGAAATAGAAAGAGTATAAAACAAAAAAATATTCATTGGAATTTTACTTTTTAAGAGAAAAGGTGATTGTTCAATGCTCTGTAATTAACCTTTAACTATTTCTTTTAAAAAAATCAATGCGTGTTCGAACTCACGGATGATGTGTTAACACCTTTTGCTACACGGTACTTGTTCGATTTCTATGAACACATTAGTAAATGTTACATTGGAAAATAAAAAATAATAGTTTTTTTGTATACACCGGGCAATGCTGAACATCAAATGACTCCCCTACAAGAAATGAATGATGGAACCTAACACACACAATATTTTTGCACTGATACACTTGCAACTATTTTATACTAAGTTCCATTTGCAAGAGTGAAACAACCCTACAAGAATAGTTTCGGTCATTCGACCGTCAGTGTTGATGGAAACTTGAATTTGTTGACGTTTAAAAAGTAAAATTTGTGAATCCTCGACAAAGTGCAACGACAAAAGTTTCGTTACAAGTTCATTATCGTTAAATATCGTGGAATAAAAATAAACAGTGGAAAAGAATAAACTTATGTGATCTAAAAAACAAAGATAATGATTATGAAAAATAAGGCATTTAAAAGCCATCAAAAAGTAGTGGAAGATTCTGTCTGGCATTCCTGGCCAAACTCAGGACAAAATCATTGATGAAGTCGGCAGCATACTCCTTTTCCTGACCATTACAGCGGTGCAAGAGGTAGAGCAGAAATTGGGAACCCCAGATTTTGCTCAAGCAATATCAACAAGCTAAAATGTATGGTTCGACATTTTGATATTTATACATATGTACGTCTTCACAGAAAATATGATGTCGCCAGTGTCTGCCCCCCAACGTTCACGGATAACCTGCTTGATATATACAATTGGGATGAGAGGTGGGAAAGCATGCGATAGGGAAGCTTATGTGGTACAACAAAACTGCGTGGTATGTCCATATTTTTGTCTATAAATGATTAAATAATTATTAATTTATATACATTCATCTATACTTATTATTATTAATATATTTATATATCTCCTTTTCAAATTTTAGATGTGCGAATAGACAATTGAACGAAGCCACCATAGGATTTATTAAAAACAAATTGTAAATAAGTATTTTATGTTGCCCAGTTACTACTTTATTCATTTTGAATCAATTATTCTTATTCATTCATTCTCATTCTTTCATTCTTAGTCATTCATTGTTTGTACTTCATTCATTTATTATATAAATACATATATGTATGTATAAAAATAATAAAAATATACCATAAAATCATTAATAACATCGTATTTTATTATAAAAGGTATACCCATCACCTTTGACTGATATATCCATCAAATTTGATTAGTCAACTGTGATGGATATATCTATCAACTGTGACTAATACTCATATAATCTTTGATTAGTGAACAGCACTGGAGTGAGCAGCTCAGATGTATGTATGTTTTATAGGCGACGGAATTCATAAGTTCGAGGGAGATACAAAATCACACGTACACAAAAGTTTCCATCAATTTTTTCATTTCGGCTTTAAGAATGTGATAGAAACTTTGATGGATATACCCATCAACAATGACAGTCAATTGACCGGTCAAATGACTGTCACTGTTCTTGTAGGGTCGCTTTGTTTGGCCATAGCAACAACAACGAAACAACCTAACACACAACATCACACATTCTTTGTCCGAAGTAGCTGACGTATACGTGTGTCACATAACCAACAGCAACGAAACAGCCAAACACACAACATCACACATACTTTGTACGAAGTAGCGGACGTGTGTCACCATAACGTCGACTGCGCAAGCCCAAATGAAAATTTGCGTGGCTATGCTTTATATCTCCGTTCAACAACAGTAACAGACACATGTGCACACATACATTATTATGTTAATACATACGCTATAGACACAATTTCGTTTGCCTCACCCCTGCCACACCACTCTTTTATTGCTCTCTTGCTCGCTCGTTTTTTGTTTAACACGTCATTATTCTCTTTCGCAGTCGCAGAAAATCTGGTTTTAGCAGCAGCATAAAATCTGACTTTGATAGATTTAGTCCCTATACGTCGCTATAGATGTTAACACATCAAAAATAATAGTTTTGGTGATTTGTAGTATTTTGTTTAAACTGCGGTTGCTGGTTCTCGCAATGTTTACATTGCAAATCAGCTGTTTACATACAAAAGTTCTTATTTTTGCATGTTTTTCTGGATGTCATTCGCGTACTTTTTGTAATATTTTTTACTCAGAGAGCAAAATTATTCTTAGGGTGGTATTCTGTAAGTCGTGAATCAGACACTTCGCGTTACTTTTGTTGTTTTGGTAGTTTATAAAACGTTACAGCTGTTCGGTGACTACCTGCGTTGAGTTACGTTATTTAATGGGTAGTTTATAAAACGCAACGCAACGTTTTTGACCGCTTCAGCTGTCAAATTGAACCCGCCCCAATTCTTCGAGTTAGTTGGAGAAATTAAAAATTTTAAGAAAAATGTCGATCGAGGTTAGGCAGGTGGAAGTATTTTGCATTTCATTTCTTATATGTAAGTAGTTGCCAATTTTAGCTGAAATGCATTCGACGGATAGAGCTCAAACTTTTTTAAATAATTCAAAATTATACTGTTTACGCACTGAAATTCTTATTTACAATAATAAAATTAGAATGCGTTGCAAAACTATAATAATTATATTTAAAAATTATAGACATCAGTTGATGTTGACAATAATAAACAAAAGAACCAATACATTACACCAATACATACCGCCAAATGGCACGTGTTTTTGAAACGACAACTAAATTAATATAGATGGGGAAATTTATTGGACATTGAACCCCAAAATAACATAGGTTTTTACACATTTTATGTTAATATTGTTGGTATTTGCACTATTATAAATAATAGAAATCTTAAAATCTGTTGATCTACTGAAATAGAGCTAAATTTTTTTATCTTTTCATTCTTAGCATTTCACTCAAGATAACTTTTTCTAATCTGTAGTTGTTTATTTTAGTAAATAACTATAAGCCGCATATGTCAGTGACAGCTTTCGTATCCTAAACAAACGCAAGTGCGAAGTGATATATAAACTACCATTTTTTGACTTTGGCGTTCGCGTTGGCTTTTTTTGCGTTTACGTTAACTTTCGGGACTTTTAGAATACTACCCTTACTCTTCGAAAACTAGTTACTTGATAATTTGTACTGGAAAAGTACTCGAACACAGCTAACATCGAAGAAAATATTCAGTGCAAAGAAAGAGCATGTTCAGTGAGCATTTCAGTGAACAGCAAAATCGCAAAAAAATTGCAGAAATTCAAATTAAATATTGCTGAGATTGCTCCCCAAAGTTTTTACAAATTAAAATACTAGTTCAACATTTAAATCCATATCTCATATTGATTTTATTTATTATTCCATTAAACAAATATTATTAATATTTCATTTTGTTGTTGTTGTTCATGTTATGTTATAATTTCAATTAATCGCCACGGATTAAATTACAAATTTCACTTAACATTCCTTCGTATTCACAAGTATTATTATGTTTTTGTTTTTTAAATTTTGCTGTTGGTTAAAATGAATTTACAATTGTTGTTGTTCGAATAACATCTCTGTTGCTTCGTATTGGCATAAATTTTGTTCTCAATGTCGGGAATATATTTTTTTAATTCCCTTTTTTGTGAAATTTGACTTTTAAAAAATTGTTATAGTTTTTCTTTTGGTTTGCAGTTGTTTTTATTGTTGGTTAATGTATATTGTAAGTATATTTAATATTTTTGTTTTCTTGTGTAAAATTTTAGTTTTTTTTATTTAAGTTTTAGTTTAGAATTCTAATAAGGTATCAGTTATCAATATGTTGGTTGTATTTTTTACTTTATTTTTCTTCTCTATTAATTTTGTATATTTTTCTTACATTGATTTGGGAAATTGCTGGTGATAGAATTGTCAACTGGTTTAATCGTTTTTTACTATCTGTAGAAATCCCGATTCTCTGTGTGTAAATCAGTGATACAATCTTGGACTGTGCTAGGCAATGAGCTGATTTGGATTCCACCAAACGTAATTTCATTCGAAGGCTTTTAGTACGAATTTTAATGCCTCTATTTCGAAAGCATAGTCATCTATGAACAAGCATAAAGCCAGTCGAACGAAAGCTTTTGACATAGACCAACGCAATTTGAGTCGAATTCAAGTGGCTGGCATAGGTGTTCGTTCACGATCAAGTGACAGGCCCTAAGTTCTGCGCGAGGTAGACATATTGAGGTTACCGGATTCAACACTCTTTTTATGCAATTTAAGTTTGTGTTTGAACTAATAACTCAATTTGTAGGCCAAATATCTACTTAAAAAAATCTGTCATTAACAATTCAAAAATGTACAGAACTTTCATTAAAATGCAAATGAATTATGCCAACACTTTAACCATACTGAATTTAATTAGGGAAATAAATTAGACTATAAGAAATTGCTAATCTATAGGTTTCCCTAAACAAATTGGCCACTATGTTCTCTAAGTTTCAGGTTCAAACTCGGTTATTGGTAACAATGGACACAGACTAAAAATTGTTTTGGTTTGCATTTCAAATGCCTTATTTCATATTCTATATGAATTTATAACAAATACTTGGTGTTCAGTGTGCAGGATGGTCGTGATCTAGTTTTATAGTAAGAAATTTATTTCTTAGATATCAGGAAAACACACTAACTTGTATATTCGCTTGCTAACTGCAGAATATTTATACAGTTTACCATATACATTGTTAGTTTTTTGCAAGGCAACCAATTTAGCATAAACTTTTCGCTCAGTGCCATTAATCCAAAATGATACCATCTCAATGGAAACTACTACCATACAAGACAATTTCCCAATTAAACAATCAATCAAAAAAAAACGGATATCAAATAAAGGGGAATTTAGTTACAAGATAACCACCCATATCGCGTATAAAATTACGCCCGTTTTCAAAACACTCCAGGAGAAAATCGTATCTTCGATATAGATGAGTATCTGGTACATTTTATATAAAACTGTTTGTTCTTTTTGTTTGTGTTCTATCACATTTTAATTATTTTTTTCTTATCTCTTTCATTTTTAATTAACAGAAACTCTTTAAATATATTTCGTTTAGTTGTTTTTTTTTTACAAAAAAGGGACGGTAAAAAAGTGTCAATAGATGATGAAAAATGTTTAGTATGTTAAAAATTGTCTATATACAACGTATCAGATTGCTGTAATCTTTTTCATCAGATATTTTATAAAAAAAAATTAAATCTCGATGATGTTTTATAGTAAGAAATCCAAGAGGGAAATATGTTTAGGTTTTTCTTGTAGTTTTGGACAATTCGATGATTTCTGGTATGGAATGAGTGATTTATTTGTTGATTTCTTTCATTTTGCTTTTTCAATAAATTCATTTTGTCAATGGATGGCTCGGTACTTGAAATGTGTGTCGTGTAAAAGATTTCAGATTTCCTCTTAAATATTTGAAATCAACTAAAGTCAGGGATTTACTTTTCATCTACAGGCTACATAATATTCTATTTTATTTGCAAATAATTTCGAGTTACTTTATAAGTTGCTATTTCAATATTTAGTAGAATTGTGTTGTATTCATATCATAGGCATATTCGAATTTGACTCTTGATTTTTTGATAATTCCCATTACTTTTAATGTGTTTATTTGAACTGCTACTGATTAAATTGTATTGAATATTTGTAGGCTATTTGGAAAAATATTCAATTATACTCGGTGATAGCTAAAATTGTTTTTTTAAAGTTTATCTAATTAATTAATATGTTTGTTTTCAATAGCTATTTGGCGAATCATTTCTTGTTAGGATACAAAATATTCCAAACCACCATTTCTAAACAAAGGAACAAAAACAAACAGAAACGAAATCGTTTGGAGGGGAAGTTTGCTGAATATGTAAAGATTTTATTGCGTATTTGTTGACCTTTTTTCGCAATGTGTACCGATTGCAAATCATTCAATATGAAATCTTGGCCCAAGTTATACAGCCCTGTCATGGCTTTCGTTCGAAAACGAAATGAATTCGTAAATGCCATTTCGTAACGTTTTGGTTTTGCTTCTGTGACTTTCGTACGTTTTGGTAAAAACGAAAAAAAGTGAATACATTCTTTTCGAACGAACATCTGACAGCTCCATGAGAAAAGAATAGACAAAACAGAAACAAGGAAATCAAAATAAGGGAAATTTGTTAGACACTAAAAGAAAAAAGTAACTTTAGATGAATGTGAACAATTAAATTACTTCAAGTGCTGTATTAAACATAGAACGAAGTATGCCAGGAGTTTCAATAGTAGCAGTTATCGAACACCAAAGGAGTCAGTATTTTGTTCAAAAATTGAACCGGCGAAGTTTAAGAGACTCATCAACATATGTGGCAATGTTGTGCAAAATCGTACGTGGCAACGCTGAAATATGACAACTTTTTGCGTTTCGTGAATATTCTTTAGTAAATCTTTTAAACAAATTTTTTTATTAAAGAAACAGTTTTGGAAAATTATATTTTTAAAAGTACTACTAAACTAGGCAAAATACTTTAATCAATAAACGTACAATAAGAAGTGTTTTTTAGTGTTACATTTTACATTTGTCAATTTCACTGCAGTTTTACCAACTGTTTCGAATACGCAATATTTTTGCGTTTTTCATTTTCTGTAGGACAAAACGGAATTGATATCACTTTCGAACGAAATTTCGCTCTGCGACATGGCTGATAGTATAGTTTTGTGTTACGGCAAAATGCATAAACATGCAGGAACAAACGTTTTAAGCGGCGCTGCAAAACAAAACGACACATTACATTGAATGTTTGTTGAATGATTTTTGTAAATGTTCGTGTGATATTAGAGTAAAATATAACATCCTGCTAGGCCTTAATAGGTATACGAATTAACATTCCAAAATCACCGCATCAACAAAGCTTTTCTTTGTCCAATAGTTCCAGTTTTTTTGTGTTATACAGCTGTCTTGTGTACTTTTTAGCACGTTACAGTTCTAGTGAATTTAATCACAGACACGTGTTAATGTCGGCCGCATCCAAATGTAGTATTTGTTTTTCTACATCAAACTTCCCCCCCTCTTTAGGTAAACAGCTAATGAAACAAAAAATATTTTTATATAAATATTAAATAATGGATTTTCTTTTTATTATTAGTATTTAACTATTTATAAATTTGTTTTTGTTTTCTGATTTGCTTCATTTTACTAACAAATCTAAAATTAATAAATAATTCACTTAACGTTAAAATATAATAAATTCTTTAGAAAATTAAAGATAACACAAAAGCACAATGAGAAAAAGTGGGATTCAGGAAAAGAGAACAAAAGTACCCACTTGGGTGACGAATGTTTAAATAAATTGAAAAATAAATTAATTTGCAATAATTTGAGAAATGAATAGTTCAGAGAAAAATGTTTATTTGTTTCTAACTAAAAATGTCTTTTGGGGGAAGATTAGTTCATGTCTCAATTTCTAACTCAAGTGGTGGCTTTCAAAGGCAGTATCAATTTGGGAGTTTATGTTATTTCTATGGGAAATATTAAATTCTCTACTTGTTTTTTGTTGCTGTATTATTAGCTAAATTTAGTTTTCTGGATAAAAAAAAAAATATTGCTCTGTTTTTATCCCATCCATGTTATATTAGTATCAATAACACTTTATATGGTGAAATGTATAAGGAAAATACACCAGATAGAAAGTGGTATTATGGGGTAGAAGAAGGGACAGATACTACACATCATTATGTTTAATTGTGAATTGTTTATTTAAAAAAATCTATAATTGTTGCTACTACTGTGATTAGTTACCAATGTTCTTTTCGTTTTTCTTTGTTTTAAACAAATTATAATATAGATTTTTCAACATTTTTAAGTTTTCGTTTTGTTTAAATTTCTATCAAAAAACACCAAAAACTTCAATTATATAGTTTTATTTATAAAATTATGATTTTATATTTATATATGTATATAAATTTGACAATTGTTACTTTGTCGGGTTTAATTTTTTCTTTTGTAATTTTGCGTACAGCGTTTTGAGTTTTCTTCTATTTGATTTAAAAAAATACCGAATTCTCTCAAAACAGGCAGTTTGTTAAAAAAAATACGCAGAATGTACGAAGGAATAACTAAAATAAAAAAAAACTTCTGGTTTCAAACGAGTTTATACAAATTATCTAAATGACTCCACATTGTGACTACAGGGAACTTGATGAGAACACTCTATTGAGTCACTTGCTGTTTGTGATAATGAACTATTTAAATTCATGATTAAAACTGCAAAAACTTCCAATGCAATTTGTCATAAAAACAATGAATGTGATTCACGCTTTTCACATATGTAGGTACAAGTGATGTCTTAGAAGGGTGATACAAGTTTTGAAAATATCATGTCTACATAGAGTATTATTATACAAACAAATTTTAGACATTTTTTCCATTGTTACCAACAACTACATTTGAACCTGAAACCTAAAACTGTATAGTTGTACTCCCTCCGGATGTGATCTTAAAATATTTGTTGTTTTGCAATTTTAATCACTTTAGCAAATTGTTGACCCGCTGGGAATATTGCTGATGTTAAATTTGTATGTTCAAGTCATAGATATTATCCACATGTATCACCACTACCAGTGAGAGCAAGTGACTCTAAAATTATTTCGCAGCGTAATGCAGCGGTTTAGCAAATAAGAGTTAAACAAAAACAAATTACTATACGATGACTTGGTTCTTGTTTGTTTTTATGTTTTGTAAAAGAAAAAATGGAAATCATACAACTTTTTGGATTCTTAAAGAATCAAATGTTATGTCGTTGACTTTAGTTTTTTTTTTTAATAATATAAGTAAATATGTTGTAGACTTTTGTTTTTGTTTGTTTCTCAAGTTTCAATTGTATTAAATGGACGTGTGTAAGTAACAAACCGTATTCATCGTGTTTTTTCTCCTCCTTTGATCTAATAAATTTGAAAATAATAAGAATAATAATAATAATTAGTTACTTTAACAATCAATAGACGTGTTTCTTGTTGCTGTTGCTTTGTATAATAATAAATACATTATAAATTACACATAAATATGTATTAATAAATCTATAAAATAGTTTCATTTAAGTTTTTCCTTAACTTGTGTGTGTGTGTGTGTGTGTATATGTGGGTCGTATATATTTAAATATAAGAACAATAATAATAATACAAATCAATAAAAAAAAAACAAATTAAATAGTACTGATCCATGTTTAGTAATACATGTATTTAGTAGTTAAATTATCTAAGATAATTTTTTCAAAACTTGCAATTTTTTAAAGTCAATCAATCAACTCCTTTAAAGTTGAACTTAATTTGTTGTTTTGCTACTACTTTTTTCAATTTCTTTTTAAACTAATCTTTAATAAAATAGTAATACCCTTGTACCAAAAGAAATTAGAAGAATACCGAAATGGCAATTAATAAATAGACAGAAAGTATCCAAACAAAAATATATATACTCGTATGTAATATGGTAAGACATAATAGATGGATAATAGAAACAATTTGTTTTCTTTTTTTGCTTTTTAGTGTTTCATCGTAGTAGTTAATAATAGTTGTCTGTGGTGTTAACTGAATTTATAACTTAAGTAGTGTATAAATTAAAGCTAAAAGTTTACGCTGCACGCTGATTTTATGTTAGAAGTTAGTTGAATTGTTGTTTGCCGGATTTCTTGTTGAGGGCCGGGAGGAGAATGATGACTTGCCACCGGTACCACGTTGTGGTGGCATTGGACGACGCACATGACGCATTTCCCTGTAAGATCATACAAAATGACATTAATACAATTTTTGATTCCAGTACCTTAAACGAAATTTTATATATGGCAGGGACAAGGTACAATACATAGCATGCATTATTAATAAAAAAAAAGAAAAACAAACAGGAGTACGACAATAGCGACTTGGAAATAATTTAATACTAATATTTTCTTAATAGTACAGATTTTGATGAAACCAATGGGAATAGCAGCAATTGTACAAAAATGTACTGTAATGGGAGCAGGATGAAATGGTATAGAAAACTAAACTGAAATTAAAATGCAGGATGAAAATGATGGGTGATGATAATACAATATAATACAAATTTGTGTACACTCCTAAATAACACAACTTAATTCAATAGAAATTATGAATTTGTTATTATATTCACCCCTATTCTGCGTTACAATTACGTTCCCGCTCTACGTTACGCATCGATCGAACTTTGGTATTCCAAAAAAAAACGTAATCGAAAGAATAAGAAGAGGAAAAGTGTGTTGTCACAATAAGCAGATTGGCTGTGGAACGTAAAAAAACAAAACAAAACAAATAATCATTTGTGTAAACATTGAAGTAAAAAGTGTAATTTTGTTCAAATGAAACATATTTTCAACTGTTAAAACACAAAAGAATTAAAAATTCGTATAAATTTATTTATTAAATACACTAGCGCGTGTGAAAAGTAAAAAAAAACACAAAAAGAGGTATTTGTGACCAAAGAGTTAAAAAACCAGTTGTGCCGGAGGTGACTTTTCCTTTTTTGTTAACATCATTACAGCACAAAAATACATTTTGTTTACTACAATAGAAATGGAAGTAATAGCAGCAGCATTTTTGTTGGGAGAGGAGAACAACGTGCTCCAGAATGCGGAGGCAAGGATTGCCAAAAGAGATTTGATTTGGTCTTCGCCAAAAGATTTGGTGATTTGGTCTTGCCAAAAGAGATTTGATTTTGGAAATATCCATTGCGGACGCTCCATTATCCTCCTGTGCAGCACTGACCACTCCGAAATCCTCTGCACCACTTATCCCGCTAGTGCTGGTTACCAGTCCCTTCAATTTAATTACCCTGTCTTCAAGGGAACTAATGCGTTGCAGGCGACAGTAGCCTCCTCCGGTGCTCATCATCGCCTTCTGATTCGTGGTCAGCTTCCGTTTTATGTAGCACTTCCAGTCAATCCACACCTAAAAAAAATGTTTAAAAAAAATCAAAACCAATGCAGAATCAGGGTAATTATTTCAATGTCACATACTTTCTTCCATGCTACTCCGGTTTTTGTTGGTAGCCCCATTGAATTAAGTGTTACGGTCACCTCTTCCCAAAATGCCTGCACTTCTTCTTTTGGTTTCTGATGGTACCCACCCGCAAGGTCTGGTTTTTTGGCCATTAATTCCGCCAGCTTCTCGTACTGATCTTGGTTTGTTTGTTTCGACCTGTAATAAATAAAATAAAACTCACTATTTAGTAAAACAAATTAAAAACTTTATTAAATATATATTTAAATTACTACTATACTTACATTTCTCTGAATTGTATTAAAAATTTAACTTTTTTACACACTTTATTGTAAACAACAAAGAACCATTATGTTGTTCAGTCAGACCTTTTGCAGCGTAAGAAAAACGTGAAAAACGTAACTAAAATTGCAACGCAGAATACGTACAATCGAAAGAAAAACGTAAGTGGAACGTAACGTAACGCAGAATACCGATTTCATCAAAACGGAGAAAGTTCGATTGTGATTGTAACGCAGAATAGGGGTGATTATATTAATACATATGTATCCATATAATACATACATATATACCCACCCAGCCAGCCAAATTCGGAGCGCTTCAAAATAAAAGGAACGTGCAGGGACTCCCATAGCGCTCCTCAAAGGAATGTTTGCGGTGTGCACTTATAAAGGGCGTCCGAAAGAGCTTCACATGGGATTGTTTTAGGAGGGTTGAATCATATTGCCACTTTATTATCTTTGTACTCCTAAAAAGGAGCGTGTAGGGACTTCCTCAGAGCTCCTAAAAGGATTGTTTACGGAATGCGCATATAAAGGGCTCCAAATGGGTTTGTTTTATGTGCGTTGAATCATGAGAAACTTCTCCAAAATTACCGGAAGAAATATTAAAAAATGTTGTAAAAACATATACTTCATTTTCTAAAAAATGTATTTTAAAGAAAAACAGATTTGCAGAGATTGCAAAAGATGCCTTATGAATATGTATTATGATTTAATTAATTATAAACTTAGCAGCATTAGGGAAAACCAATACGAAGCACTCATTCTGGGTTGTTTACGGATGTCTTTAGTAGAGGTTTTTCAAAAATTAGAGTCGGAAAAAGAAGTCCATGTGCGGTATTGGCGGATTATATGAATGAGCGTTCTAGGACTCCAAAAACACTAATTTATAGGAGTCCGCACGGAGGTCTTGCTGGTTATCTAAATGAGCACGCAGGTACTCAAAAACCACTCATTTAAGGAGTCCCTACTATGCACTTTTTTTAATATATTTTGAGCGTGCTGTTTTCTCCGGCGGATATGCTCCTTTGGGACTCCTTTAGCAGCCTCCCTAGCAGCTTTAGCGCACCTATCGGAACAACTTGCGGACTCCGTAGGTTGGCTGTGTATGTATTATAATATATATGTATTATATTAATATATCCTCACCTCAGCATTGAAGTGATTTAACCCTTCTGCACAAATTGGGTCAAAATGACCCAATTTTGAAGAACAAACGGCTAAAATCATGTCTTAGGATGGCCGCATTTTATGGCTGGATTTTAGCCAATTTTTTTTTCATTACATTTTAAGTACTTTACCTACGCGTATACAATTTGTGGGTCATTTTGACCACCAATTCCGGCGAATCCTTCTGCGAAAAGATTTATGGCAAAGATCCAGGGAGCTTTAGTATCCGACACTCCCAGTTAATCGAAGATCATTCAATTTCAACATTTTCCCTCATGCTTTTTGTGTAATTGGGTAAAAGACAAAGATGTTTTTGTGTTTCCACATACCAAAAACTCGAGCAAGCTTTCAATCCGTTGCAATAAATACCTACACAAGTTGTTTATGCAAACAACATTATGTGTAAAACTATAAACAGCCAGAATTAATATTCTTGTCTTAAAATAAATTTTGAATTTGTATATTTTATGTTCAAATAATAAAAAGAACATTTAGTTTACCGATATACCGTTGTGTTTTTTGATATTGGGTCAAATTGACCCACAAATTGTTTATGAGGGGTATAATCTGAATTTGTGCAGAAGGGTTAAAAAGCATAGGATTTTAATTACATGTATCACTCCAATACTGAGGTGACGATATATGTATCCATATTAAGAGTTTCGGTAAAGTATAGATCAGTCATGTTGAAGGATAAACTAACTTCAAAGAAGTGCAAGACTTTCCATACTCTGAACATAATTATAACTCGCGCAGATATGACTCAAAGAGCGCAGGAAACGTTAGGTCAGGTAAGATTTGTTGAGAAAGAGGTTTCGAAGCATTAGTGCTTCGATTCATGACCCATTTCTGGCCCTGTTGTGCGCATTTCGTATTCCCAGGAGAAACCTCACATTTCTCGCTGCGTAAAAATTTCTTCAGTGTTATGGGAAGTACTCCAATTTCACAGCTTAGTGGTGTCTTAACGATCTAGCGGGAATTTAACTGGCTTCTTGATATAAACTAAGGGATAGTGGGACAACGTCACCTGAGTACTATAAAACTCCATACACCATCAACTTAGTTTCGAGAAAAACAGCATTTAAGTTTAGAGGTGAAAGTGGATTATAGAGCATCATTGACACTGAGTATCTTAGCAACTGAGTGAGATAGCGAAATTCTAAAGACAGCGTTCGAAAGAGCAACATTTCAAACCTCTGTTTCTAATATTAGCTTAAAAAGTGAAATTGGCGTATGGAGCTTTATAGTACTCAGCTGACGACAAGCGTTTCGATTTCCACTTCATATTTACTTGTAGTATATTTATAATATGTATCATTTGCAAAACTTTAAGAGCTAAAAGTTATTGAGTTATTGACAACGAAACGGCGGCAACTGTCTTCCACTGCAGATCCTTTTTACTTCTTGGACCAAAGAAGTAAGGAGAGAGCTCGACATCTCTGTCAATGGGGAGTTTATACCCACAGTCCGTATGCCCAAAATTCTCACAGTTATTGTCGATAATCTCTTTGCATTCTCGAAACATGCGAATCTCATTAGGAGAAAAGTCCACACCATAATAACATCCAAATCCTAAAGGCCCTTGCAGTTACAACTTGGGGCAAGGAGACAATTGTAGCAACTTATAAAGCTTCAAGTCGCTCGATCTTCAACTATGCCGACCCGGTTTGGACTTCATTCCTAAGTGAGACTCAATGGAAAGGTCTGTAGAGGATCAAAAATAGTGCACTACGAATAGCAATCGGATGCACACAAATGACGAACGTGGATCACTATCATGAGGAGACCAAGATGCTGGCAGTGCAACACGTGTTGTTGGCGAGACAGTTTCTTGTGACTTTGCATCTGCCCAGTCACCCTAACCCTATCATATTTTGATCCTGAATACACCTCACCGTAACATCCGGAAGAACATCAGGCGCTACTGCGCGGACATCCAAAACGTCATTCCAACTGACGTCAACAGACTGTCGATTGCAGTAGCCCAGAAAACATTGCACAACACGTCGGTGTCAGAGGCCATAAATGACTATTCTAGCATCAGGGTCCTTAATGAACACCCACCCGCGTTTTCAGATAATGAGAGGCTTCTGCAAAGGCACACCAGAACTATTCTCGCCCAACTTAGATCTGCTTGAAATTCTATTTTGAATTCATACAGATCGAGGATAATCACAGGCACTTTAGAGCAGTATCCACACTGTCTACAAAGCCCTCAAGACACTATTCATATTTGCAACTGTCCTAATAGGACTACTGACTTGCGCCCAATGGACCTATGGGATAGACCCATGGAGGTGGCACAATTTCTCCAGCTCCCCAGCTGTTTTTTTTTTATTTTCCAGGGACGAACGAGTGGAAACAGGCAATCTGTTGCAACAACACATCCTTGAACGACAAATTTCAAAACGAAACTCTGATCTAGGGCACAAAATTCCAATAATAACTGAAGCCACTTTGGCCAATAACTTCTCTAGTAGAGTGATAATTTTTTGTTGTTAGTTGTTTTTACTTATCGCAATATCATTTGTGTATTTCATGTAATTTGTATCTATTTTTAGGATTATCCTCAAAAACTTAAGGGCATTTGGTAAATATCCGTCAAAAAAGTATTAGTGAAAATTTGACCACTTTTTTTGCACGGTATATTTTAGTTTTAGCCCGTATATTTGCATATTTATGAAATGTCATATCCCTAATGGAAATGCGATGAATGGTTTGTATTTACAAAATGGTTTAAATTCAATGATTGGGGATTTTCGCAATTGGTCTCATTTACAAAGCCATGGAAATATGAAACAAATTCGTGTTCAACTGATTGTATGTGGTAAAGATGAAAATATATGCAGTATGTAAGTAGGAATGTAAACAAAAAAAAGCTCTTAATATGGCGAACGCTTACCGATGGATAAATTAAAACCACTGCATTGGAAATAACACAACCGAAACAAAATTAAAAAAATACATACTAATGACCACAACATACACCGACAGTGTCGAGGAGGAGAAGAATAACGTAGAGGGTAGGAAGATGAGAGTTACACAATATGGTAGTAGTGGTTGAGTCTAAAACTCTGAACGAACAAGGTAGTTTATGATGAAATGAATTAAAATAAAAAGATCAATATAAACGTATAAAAAAAATTGAGTCGCATAGACTAGAAACGTGTAATATTCGAGCTGATGCTATAAATAGAATAAGGAGCTGCTAACAAAGGATAGAAGAAAGGATAGTCTAGAAACGGGAAAGTTTCTCAAACTGGTTGGTCAGCCTTTGCTTAGCGACCCAAGTGAACCCACCGATCCATTTCGATTTCTTCCAATTTCTGGGTTAAATTTAATTTTTGTTGAACGGCCAATCGCAGGAGCTGATTGAGAGTTTTCTTCTCTTCTTCGGCAGCTTCTAATTGACGATTGAGATCGTCCACCTGTGTGACATACTCTTCGCAACGGGCAGCAAACATTGCACGCAAACCTATAAAGTAAAAGACAATTTAAGACTTAATCACTGCAAAAGGATGGATGTGTCGTTTATGTATGAAAATTACTTGAGAATGTTGCAGCATCCTCTTTGAGTATCTTCAGCTCATTTCTCAGTTTAGACATGGTCTCACTCACGACCATCTTCTCATTCTCATATTTGGATTTGAGATTAGTGAGCGCAACTTCGGCGGTCTGCTTATTGGATTTGAGCACTGTGCGTAGAGTCGCGATTTGCTCGCGTTTTGTAGACAAGAGACTCTTAAGTTTGATAATCTGTTCTTGAAGTTCTTCAACTTCTTCACGATTATATTTATCGGCTGAAAAAGTAGCAAGACAGCAGATGGTGAAAACAATGTGTATAGTATAATAAAGTAGGCAAAAGTATACCTTCAGATATATCTCCACGAACTTTGTTCTTATTAAGTTCAATGGTATGCTCAACGGCAGTTTTAAGATATTTAATTTGATCCGATACTGTATCGACATATTTCTTGATTTCCACCGAATCCGCCAATCCCTGGAGGTCTTCAACGATTTGTGGTTTAGAAATAAATACATCCGATTTGAATTGCGACTGTATGGCAGTTAGTGAATCATTTTCGAAACTGTAATAAAAAGTCATGCAATAAAATTAATGTCTTAATTGTCATCAGTGACAACTTATCAAATTATTATTTAAGTTGTAATCAATCATACCTCATGTCATCACTCTTGTGATCCAATAACACCCGTGTCGGCATCTCTCCATTCACCGTGCATACCAAATGGTACAGTTGAGCCAGGTCGTCACTCAATGCCACTAAGGTGGATCGTGCTGAACCTAAACTTTGACCAGCATTTTGTGAAATATTCGTTAGGGTCTGGACGTCACTTTGCAAGTCCAATGACTTCTGTTCCGTCGACATCAGTTTGTTTTTCAGATTTGTAATCTCATTACGCAGCGACGTCATAGCATCGGTGTAATTCAAACCCTTTTGCAGTTCATTTAAATCAGTCTTTAGACCATCAATCTCCTTCGATGACAAGGTAAACCAATTGCTATATTTGGATAGAGTATCACGCAATTGCTGTTTAAGATTATCTTCATTCTGCTGCTGCTTAAGAGCCTCTTGGGTAGCGGTGGCATCGTCCTTGTGATCATATTGCTTTTTCAGTTGCAACAGTGCATCTACATGCGCTGCTAATACTGCCAGGCGGGCCATGAAGTTTTGTAACTCATTTTGTGATTTATCTAAGTTGGTTTGAGCCTCACGCAAATTGGAGGTTAAGTGTGTCTTTTCATTTTCCATGGATTCCAATTGTTTTTCCAGTTTCTTTAATTCATTCAAATGAATTTCAGAGAAGAGATCACATTTTGTGCCATCGGGAGATTTCAGTTCAGTCGACAAATTGGCTTCGAAACGTTTAAGGGCCAAGGTATCATCTTCGCCATCACTGTTGGCACTCGTGTTGTCGTCACATATAGTTCCGCGGATATTGTAGGCTAAATTGCTAATATGATACATGGATTCGCGATTCAAATGGCTGTCCAATTCTTTTTTGAGAGCATATTTAGCTTCTCGTTCGCCCTAAGTAGTAATGAATGGAATTAAATTTATATATTAAATTTATGAATTAGTAAATTAGACTTTCCAAATATTTTGTGTTTAATGTCAGTTTTTCAGTTTGTTAATAAACGAATACCATTTAAACGCGTCAGCCCAGCTGTTTTGTGATTTTTTCTTCCTTTCCGTGGGTAGTCTGCCAAATTAGGTTTCGTTTTTAGATCTGGTTCTGTTGTCAACATTTGGTTTGTTGATAAAATTCTAAGAATTTCAAATAAGACGCAATTCAAAGCCAGCAACAATTTTGTCAATAAACCGCTCTCGTTCTTACACACAGCATTTCATATAATGACCTTTCGTTTTCTTTACACAAATGTTTAACTACTATTACGCGGAAGATGGCGCTGTACCCCGAATTTCATTTTCAAATTTAAACACTTCAATGAAAATTAAAACCATGTGTTTCAAAAGATGTTTATAGAACCTAATTTAGAATCTTATAATAGTAAATATGTTTATAAACATTAAAATTTCTCAATATTGAAAAAACAAATTAGAAGTAGCATACGAATTATGATTCAGCTACTAGAGGTTGTGTTATATGAACAACTTAAGTTATTTGTTTTTCTTTCAAATGAATTTTGTTTTTTGTGTTATTTTTCGCATACCTTAATTGGGCACGAAAACAAAATATATTTTGCTGTTGCTGTCGTAATACTGGTATCACCTGTTATAAAAAAAAACATCTCGACTCGAAGTAAACTGTTGCTTTCATTGCGAACCAGTGTTGTCAGAAGCTCTCAAAACAAAAATGCAGAACTGTTTAAAAAAAACAAAAAAAAAAAAAAAAAACCGTTTCCCATTACATCCCATGAAGAGATTGGGGAGAGCTTCTCACAACCAGTGAGCTGTGCGCTTTCACTCACTGATTGGGACCTACAGTTTTACACCGATTCCGAACGGTATTTTGAGAAGCTTTTTCATGGCTAAATACTCGATAGTGTCGCCGTCACTATGCGAGGTGACCGCCGCCGAAAGAATTTTTTTTTTTTTTTAAGGTGGTCAGAGCAGGGATCGAACCCAGGATCTCATGTACAAGAGGCGCGCACACTACCCATTGCACCACCGACGGCCACGTTTAAAAAAAACAGCAAAAATAAAAAAAGCTAAATAACAAAATAACCAAATATGTAAATCAAATTTCAAACAAAAACTAGTAAAACAAGTGTTTAGACACCATTTTTTGAACAGTTTTGTGTTTAGACCAAATAGAAGAAAAAAATGCTAAGTTTTTACTAAGATTGAAAGCTCGACTTTGAAAACCATGTTTTGTGCCAAATACTATAAAGGCTCGTTCACATGATAGCAACAAATTCAACAGGCGTTCACAATGCAAGCAACAAATTTGTTCGAATAAGTTCGAAAAAACAGCTGACTGGCAACATTGTTTACATTATACAGTAGTATACATATTTGGGGATTGAAAACCATGGAGAATTGCAATACAAACGAAAAAGCAAACAGTAAAAAACACTACCCGGAGCAAAAAGTATTAAGTGTTTTTCTTTAGAAAACTTTTCAAATTTTTCTATAGAAGAGTTTTAAAATTTTTCTATAGAAACGTTGTCAAATTTTTCTATAGAAATGTTTTAAAATTTTTCTTTAGAAAAGTTTTAAAATTTTTCTATAGAAATGTTTTAAAATTTTTCTACAGAAAAATTGTAAAATTTTATAGAAATCTTTTAAACTTTTTCTATAGAATTGTTTTAAAATTATTCTATAGAAATTTTTTGAAATTTTTCTATAGAAATGTTCTCAAATTTTTCTATAGAAATCTTCTCAACTTTTTCTATAGAAATATTCTCAAATTTTTCTATAGAAAAGCTCTCAAATTTTTCTAAAGAAAAGTTTTAAAAATTTTCTATAGAAAAGTTTTAAAATTTTTCTATAGAAATATTTTCAAATTTTTCTTTAGAAATGTTTAGAAACTTAGGTTCCATAATATGTCATGGCCTTGGACGGTTTCGATGAACCTGAAAATGTCAGCTTTTTTTAAACTTTTTTCTTTTGTTTATTAATAAAATTGGCGCGAACTACACTTACTACAAACAACTACACATTTCACATTTGCATCAGCTGATTTGTTCGAAAGCCAGCGACAGTGTTGTATTCTTGGTAATAAAAAAATATAATTATATGTGAAATTATTGTTATTGGCAGATTCTACAGATAATATTATTTATTAAAAATGTTTGTTTTGATACAAAATGTTTACATTTTCATTCATACTTTCAAGTTTTAAAACAAAATTCGAAGTAGAGCGCCCCTAGCGGTCTGTAGAATAAACTGATTCGAACAAATTCCAATTTGAAGTAGAAGTAGAACCTACTTCTATGACAAATTTGAATTCCAATTTCACGAAAAACATGAGAGGGCATTATATGCAATACTGTGAGTGGGGACGAGAAGGCTTGAATTACAAATTCGTTGCTGCCATTGTGAACGGTACTTAATACATAAATACCAAATTTTATGACTCTTTTTTCCATAGAGTATTGTCTCCTAGAGCTGCCATCTTTCTCATCTAACGCTTTGTTTCACACTCTTCGTGACGCTGTCGTTCGGAGCGATAGGGATAGAGGAATTACAAAAATTGTTGACTTAAATTTTTCATGTCGTTTTGATGAAAAACTGAAATTTAAACGTATTTTGGACTTTTTTGTTATCTTTCATTGTTGGAAAATATTTGTGGTGTATTTACACAAAAATATTAATACACAAAACGAAATGTCCTTGCCGTTTTTTTGTTGGTTGGTTTGAGCCAATGCCTCTATCTGGTAGTATTAAAGCAATATAACGTCCATATACAGCCACACCAAACTTCGTAAATTTACTGAGATAAATCGCTACTCTATATGTCATATCTCACCCAAACCAAAAAATTATGAAAGTACATGGAGGCTTTCGATCTTACAGCATTGGCGTTCTGGATCCTGTAAGGATCGCCCATAAATCTTATTCTTGGGAAGTAACTTTAAAACCGGAAAAAAAGAACGTACATGGACGTGGTATAAGAAGCCCTGATCTGTTTTGACGCTGATCACAAATTTTCTTTACAAGCCGGCTGGCGGTAGGGCTTTATTTTCGATAATACTTCAATACTTCATAAGCAATCCAAGATTTTGCATTGTAACCTTCGGCGGTATTGTAGCTCTTTCCTTATTTCAGAATTCTTTCTAATATGTCTTTCAGAAACAATGGACCAATACTCCATAAAATGGCAAAACGTCAAGCACATTTGAAATATTTTATATTTTACAACTAAAAAGTTTAACATCTTTGAATTGTTACGATTATTTTGGAAACCTCAACGTAATAGTTTTTGGTTATTATATTTGACAGTGTTCTCAAAAGACTTAATTACTACAACTTTGCAGGATTTAGTCAGATCCATTTGCTTCAATTTGTACAATTACAATCATTAAGTAGATCTAAATATAATTTTTGTTGATTAGTGTATTTTGTCACGAAAGTTTTTGTAGCCTACAATTCCTTCGAAGAGAGTTAGAGTTAGTCGGCAAAAATAGTAAAAATATTTCAAATATGCTTCGCGACGTGATGAAACATTGTTTTTCTGAAAGACGTTAAAAAGAGTTATGAAATGAGGAAAGAGCTACAATATAGTCGAAGATTGCAAATCAACATTTCAAACTACTTAGGATTTATTTCAGTCAGTCAGTGTAAAACTAGAAAGCGTACAGGTCACTGGTTTGGGAGAAGATCTCCTCAATTCCTTCAACCATTTATTTATTTTAATTATTATGTTTTTTACATTAAAAAGTGCATACTTAGCTCACAATAATTTAAAAAAAGAGCTAAAAAGCGCCTATCTCTTTTTCCCAAAAGAAAGATATAAAAATTGGCAGCATTGTTGCGAACGCCTATTGAAAATGTCGCTGGCATTGTGATTCCAGCTTAAAGCATAGACGTTGTATCAAGTAAGATAAATTTATTAAATTTTTCACATTTTGTGTTCATAGTGTGTTTCATTAATCTGCTAATTTTGACAACTTAACCGATGATGTACTAATGCGATTATTCGGTAGGTAATTCTACCATGAGACGGGGCAGGATCAACGTGGGTGCCCGTATATATCTCATTTCTTAGAAATCATTTCTTAGGCGAACATTTAATTTCTTAGGTTAACCCAAATACACTACTTACTTGCAAAGCTTCCAGAGCTTCTTCCATTTGCTTTTCGGCGATTTTCTTTAAATTGCCAAGTTCATCAACTTGCTGATTTAATAGTTCCAACTCTTCGGTTAGACGACGTATCTCATGTTTGGCACCTTCAAATTCAACCTGGGAAATGAAAGCAGTGACAATTATAAGCATAAATATGTGAATATGATCAACTTAACCCACCTGTGAACTTCGTAAACTTGAGACTTGTTTTTGTAATGTTATGTTCTCTTCCTCCAACTCCGAGTACTCTGTGAGCATACGAGTTTCACGAAATTTAAGTTCTTTAAGCTCTGCTTTAAGACGTAATTTCTCTGCCTCATTATCGGACTTATCTCGCCCAATATCAGAGTTCTCCTGTAGCATACGATCACGCTCATTGCGCACACGTTCCAACTCATGACGCAACTGTTTGACTTCATTTTCTAAATCTAGGATTTGTAAATTCAAAGATGTTTCACGGGCCGCCGATTCATTAAGTAACGTCTCCTCCTGTTCTATACCGGTTTTTGTGGTCACTTTTTGCGAGGTTTGGTATTTGGTTAGAGCCTGAAATTATATATAAAACAAAAAATAATTAATTTTTGATCTTAAATATTTAAATTACTTATTTACAATTGATTTAATTTATCGAAATATTTTGTATAACTTTAAAGAAATGTGAACTAAAGTAGAAATATTTAATTTTGAATTTTTAATGGCTGCGGTAAAATCTGAGAATAATGCTATTCGAATCTGAGAATAATAAAACAAGTTTTTCTTACAAAAATTCTTAAAGTTAGGAAACCGTGCGTGTTATGTTCTGTTTTAGGAATGGTTTAATTTTGCGCTGTTTTGAGCGACACATTCCGGCCTCCTTCATAATTTCTATACTGGTAGTTTGAAATTAGGGCCTGATATTTGCATATCTCAAAGCACCATTTCGTCAGGTTGAGTCTGGCATAACATTTATCCAACCACCGAAACCTTCCCATTGCTTTTTACTTTTATACATTAAGTTTCATCAGCAATTGCCTCTTTTATGGTTCATGGTGTTTTATTTGTATTGGCACCACAACAAGGGCACAAGTTGATTTTAACATTAAAGTGTGCTCCGTCATGTTTCCACAGATTCATTCACTCCAGGATACAGACAACAACAACAACAACAACAACAGTACACAGGTTCATGCAATTTACATACATAAAAAATGAAGCAATGCAAACTACAAGTCCAAAACGTACGCCATACTCGCATCGTATCCACCCACTAGTCCCACTAACCCCAACCCTGCAGCATATTGGCGTAACTAATCGCAAATGCCGGTACTGCTGCATGTGTCGGTAGGTTGCTTATATTCACAGGGGTAATATTTTACAGACCTTTCGCCTGGGTAAGGGGATATGCTGTTCATATTTCGAAGGATATTTTCATTTCTTTCCATATCTTACGGTAGGGATGGTTGTTGGGAATACAAGGTGGGTGGGTGGGTGGTCTTCCTGTGTGTTGTTTTGGGTTAATTGCTGCATTCTCCCCATTGCTGTCTCTTGGAGTGACAACAGTGGTGTTTTTTTTTTTATTTTTGTAGGTTTAATCTTTTGACGTTGAGTTCGTTTTTCAACTTAGTTTTCTTTTTTTGTGTTGAGTTTAGTTTTGTGTTCTGAACGGATTTGTGCAAGTTCATTTCGAATCTAGTTAAATTTCGTTTCATTTTGTTTTTGTTTTTTCCTTCTTGTTCTCAGTGAGTTCCACCATCAAGTATTATAATTTATTGGATTTTATGGTTAACATTTGTCGTCGCTTTGGTGCTTAATATACCATCCGGCGAGGCGAGATGGAAGTTGGAAAACCCGGAAATTGCATTATATACAACATTACTATTTCCCTACGAAGAAATAAAGAGGAAAAATAAGGGACAAGAAATATTTCAATGAAATATTACCAGTTAATATTAATTGAACAGGATATAAAGTAGTGTCGATGTATGCCTGAAAATTACAGCTAATGTAATTTTCAGAAGATGTCCTTACATTCGTTGGGACTATTATCGTTATATGCATGTAATTAGGCCCCCAGCATGAAATTTAAATAGTGACTCTTGTTCATGGGAACATGGGTCTTTCGACGGCGGTCAACTCGCTTAAGGTGCCATTAGACGACGTGTATTTGTCACATGACATGTCACTTTACCGAACCCATGTGTAATTCTGTGTGTACTTATATATCAAAATGAGGATTGTACATTCGATTTATTATTTTCCTGTTCAAACGTACATAAATGTGTAATTACTAGTGACATAACCTCTGTTTGTCATTAACAGCTGATTTGTTATGTGAGCTTTGTTTTTTTTTTTTGTTAAATCAGTTCTCGCCAGTTGGTAACACCAAGGATACTGAGGGATTCTTCTGCCTGGTCTTTCCAGCGGAGTCTTGGTCGTCTTCTTTTCATGCTTCCATCGGGTAAGTTATCGAAAACCTTTCGTGCTGGCTCATCTTCATCCATTCTGATAACATGGCCTAGCCAACGCAATTGACCCAATTTGATTCGTCTAGCTATGCCCACGTTAGAATATAGATTATAAAGCTCTTGGTTCCAGCGACGTCGGTACTCGCCGTTTTCCCTAACAGGACCATATATTTTACGGAGAATTTTTCTCTCGTATACTTCCAGGTGCCATATGTCAAGACAGGTAAAATGAGAGTCTGATATAGCTGGACTTTTGTCCGTCGAGAGAGGGCTTTGTTCCAAAACTGCTTGCTTAGTCCAAAATATCATCAATTTGCAAGCACAATTCTATCTATCTCCAGGCTGACGTTGTTGTCCTTGTTCACCGCGGATCCAAGGTAGACAAATTCATCTACCACTTCAAAATTAAATTGGTTGTCAACGTTCAAATGCGGACCAAGTCGAGAGGTTTCTCTAGTCGTTGGCACCATCAATGTTGTCTTGCCCTCATTAACAGCAAGACCCACCTTCGCTGATTCCATTTCGATTCTTGAAAGTACTGCAGTAACCTCTCGCAAATTTCGCCCAATGATGTCTATGTCGTCAGCATACGCCAGTAACATATTGCTTTTCGTGTGAATGGTCTTGTTCGTATTTACTGCAGCTTTTCTCATTATTATCTCCATTAAGATGTTGAAGAGATTGCACGAAAGTTTTTCGCCTTGTCTCAGTCTTCAATTGGTACAGAATGGTTCAGTGAGGTCTTTCCCCACTTTCACTGCTGATTTGGTGTTGGTCAGCGTCATTCTACAGAGGCGGATCAGTTTTGCCGGAATACCAAGTTCAGACATAGCTTCGTACAGTTTTCCCCGTATGGGGCTATCGAAAGCAGCTTTGTAATCGACAAAAAGGTGGTATGTATCGATTTGCTTTTCGTGGGTCTTTTCCAGGATTTGGCCTAGCGTGAATATTTTGTCAGTTGTGGACAAAACCACACTGATAAGGTCCAATCACACTGATAAGGTGCAATCATGTTTTCAATAATTGGCTTTAGTGTTTCACATAATACGCTCGACAAGATCTTATACGCGATGGACAAAAGACTAATACCGGGATAGGTGGAACAGACACACGGATCACCCTTTTTGAATACAGGACATAATACTCTGAGACTCCAATCGTCAGGCATAGATTCCCCCAACCATATACTGCATATAAGTCGGCGGGTAGCCCATCCACACCAGCGGCTTTATTATACTTAAGTCGGGAGATCGCCGTTCTAATCTCGCCGTGGTAGGGGGAGGGGGGGAGGGGGTACAATCTGCACTATCTTCCACTTTCATTACCTCCTGATTTTCAGTGAAAGAAGAAAAATCTGAGTGGAGTAGTACTGAAAAGTGGTCTCCCCACATTTTGAGAACACACTGCTTATCAGTCATCAGATTCCCAATCCCGTCCTTGCAGGAGGCCAGCCCATTATTATGACCGTTATTCGATCTTCTTGCCCTCTGGAACAAACTTTCGGGATTCACCATTCATCCTGCACATTTCGGTTCTTTCACTCTCTCTGCTCCCACTGCCATTTTTCCGCCTAAATAGTTGGTTTTCCTCCCTTCTTAGCTTCTTGTACCGCTCACTCGCAGCACGCGTTGTAACAGACTGTTTCGTTGCCATACGTGCAGCGTCTTTTTCATCAGTTGCAATGCGACATTCTTCGTCGTACTATGGCTTATCCTTCTGCGGTTTTTGATAGCCAAGTTCAGTCCTTGCAGCGGTTTCCATAGAATGGGAAATGTGCTTCCACTGCGCATCTAGGTCTTTGGGAGGGGGGAGGGGGGTATTCTGCCCTAGCAGGAGAGAGAGCTTCTGTCGATAGGACATTGATACCTCCGGTATTTGTAGCTTGTTAATATCTAGCTCTTCCTGTGTTTGGCTTCGTACGTTTTTCGCCCTGCTCAGTTTTGTGCGAATGGTCCGAGTCGATATTGGCACCAGGTAATGATCCGAGTCGATATTGGCACCTCGAATCACACGTACATCCATTACACTAGAAGAGTGCCTGCCATCTATTACCAAGTGATCAATCTGGTTCTTCGTCCGTTGATCAGGAGATATCCAGGTCGCCGTATGAATGTCCTTATGCTGGAATCGTGTGCTACTAACTACTATGTTCTTGGCAGCCGCGAAGTCCATCAGTCTTATTCCATTATCGAAAGTGGTATCATGTAGACTGTGATTACCGATGGTTGGTCGAAAGACACTTTCCATTAAAATCGCCTAGAATAATCTTAATGTCGTGGTCAGGGCAGTGTTCGTATACTTCCTCCAGACGCTCATAAAATGTTTCTTTGACCTCATCATCTGTATCCTCTGTCGGTGCGTGCACACAAATTAACGAGATGTTGAAATATATCGCTTTGATGCGAATTGTGGCTATGCGGTTGAACCTTGAAACTAGGTGTCGCAGTCTCTTGCCAACTATAAATCCACAAATCCGCTGTAGTAAATATCGAAGTTTTTCTTTCTGGTGCAACCGTATCCTGTCCATCGCATTTCCTGGATCGCTGTGATGTCAGCTTTATATTTCCCGAGGACATCCGCCAGTTGGTAAGTGGCACGCGTCCTGTATAGCGTTCGCACATTCCAGCTACATATCCTTAAATCATGGTCCTTATAACGTTTCCGAGGGTCGTCAACAGTTGGGGGGGTTTCTTTGGTCATTATTTTCTCTGTGTATTTTCATTGCCAGTATAACGGTGGCGGGAGGAAATCCAGCCAGGATGATTATGTTTCAACCGCCCTTTATGGATCAGACGCTGACCGGAATGCAGTGAGTCGCAACTGGATTTTGGTTTCTTCAATTTTGATCCGCCGTTGGCCAGGGGAGTCTGCTCATCCCCCTTCAAAGGACAGAAATATATGTCCACTACTTCGAAGAGCTTCAGTGACAGGGTCACCTAATAATCCTGAGACGTATCAGAGATCGGATTACCACTCAGGCAGCTCATTCGTTTCGCCTTATCATTTTAGCTAGCTAAAGGAGGTTTCCGATAAGCCATTGCCCAGGACATACTGCGTGGCAGTTATCCGTCTTTTAAAGCGCATCACTATAGTGTTTTAAATTTTCATAGAAATTTAAAGCAAATCCGATGCAAAAATGCCAAACAGTTTATAATATTTTTAGGTGAATACAATGGGTAAAAAGCTTTAAAATGGTATAACTCTGGAAGAGTAACCGCAAATACAAAATTGTTTTCTACAAAATCGCTTGGAATTTAACCGTCTTTTAGAATGCATCATTAGTTTTTTTAAATTTTCATAGAAATTTTAAAAATTATAAAGCGTTATTTACAAAGATTCTCCAAATTTACAAAAAAATTTAATACGTGTTACCTTATTGAGCAAAATTATTGCCAAAACTGGTGATTTATGCACATACAATAATAGTTTGGACGTTTTGCTTTAAAAGTCTTGACTTACAAACTACGAAAATCGTGTTCATTGACCGAGTTTTAAGTAAAATTCAAAAACTGTCCGGAATACCGAATTTTGGGGTGAATTCGACTTGCGCGACCTCTAAACTTCTTATGAAAAATCTGGAAAAAATCTCAAAAATACTTCACCCTATAAGCTTTCCAATTAAGCTTGACCAACCATGAAAATCGAGAAAGAAAAATTTTTTACACAAATATGTATGTCCAAAATCAAAATACATACGAATTTGACAGCTGCAGGGTAAATCAGCTTTCAAATATTGAATGAAATCAGCTGTTCTAATGCTTCCACTTGATAAATACACTTTGGATCCGTCTTAAGATCCAAGGAATTTTCGGATCAAATCATGTGTAATACATTTAGAGGTACTTTTTCCCGTTGTTATTTTATGACAGATCAAACTGCGATTGTATTTTTGTTCAGTATTGTTTGGTATTCCATCATGGAAAGACTTGGCACACTTTGCTCTCTTGAACAGCTTGAAGACAATCCCCTGTTTTCGGCCAACATTTTGTTTGGTTTAGTGGTTACGTCAATAAGCAAACTAGTCAAATTTGGGCTGAAGACCTACCCGAACATACGATCCAGACAAAACAACGGTTTGGTGCGGTTTATAGGCTGGTGGAATCATCGTCCCATATTTCTCCAAAAATTAGGCCGGCCAAATGAAACTGTCAATGGCGCCCGATAATGGTCTATTTTCTATCGGTCTATCTCGGCAACATTTGGTTCTAAGACTGGGCTAATTGCCGCACAAACCAGGGGATATTGTGAAAACAATTCGGTAAAGAGTTAATTTCACACATCGAACCGGTGAATAGGCCGCCTAGATCATGTGATATCAGGATTCTATGCCTTTTCCTTTGGAGATATGTAAAGTTCAAAGCCTACATGGATAAACCGGCTACGATTGAGGAAAGGGAAGCCAACAATACTCAAGTTATTTGCCAAATAACACTCGAAATGCTCGAACGCGTCATCGAAAATTGTATCCTTAGAATGAACCTTGTTGCTCGTAATGGTGTCCAATATTTGAAAGAATTAATCTTTAAAAATAAATGCAAAGAAGTGCTCCCTCCTAAGATAATAAAGATTATCCGATAAAATTTAATTTTGTAAATTAGTTTTTATTGAAAAATGTAACAACTACTTATAAATGAATCGACCATTTCTTTCTCCACCTCTTTAATTAGTAGTGTCGTTGGGACAAGCGTAGAAATGAAGAAAAAACCAATTCATTTATGCGTTTTTCATTTACTAACTTTTCGATCTGGCCTCCATTACCGAGTCTCGATGCAGCAATTAAGTTGCATAAATTACACAAATAATTATTTCATCGAGTTTCACTCAAAGAGAGCTTATTTTAGTCCGTAGTTCAATGGAAATGCCCATTGAAAGATATGCGAAATTTTGGCACACCATTGGTGCAATGCATCAATATTCTACACCCTTCTCTCCACCACCCTCCCATCCACCTACCAACCAGCCCACACCCACTTACTTTGTGGTCGCTCCAATGTCCAAATGCGGTGTAAGAAAAACATGTGTGGAGTGGGATTTTTTTGTATTCCCTCACTTCTCTTTTATGTTGCTGCTGTAGTTCTGGTTGATGTTGTACATTTCGAGTGGCAAAATATTGCACCGAAACAACAACAGCAGCACCAACAAAAACAATATTAAAACACTTTGCTTTTTAGGCTTTTCTTCTACTATATATACAGACATACATCCATACATACATAAGTACATACATATGTACGAGTATATACATAGTTATAAACAATATTTTCAACATCACCATCGTCGCAGCCCGAGATTCATCAAATTTTTTTTTTTTGGAAAACTCAGTCACGCTGTGTTGGAGATATTATATATGTATGTACATATATAATATATAGTACATAAAACACACACACTCATAAAAGTGTAGCCACTAAATCCAACAACAACAACCAACTTGCAACAGAAGTTTAAATAAGTACCTATGTATTAAAAAAGAAAAGTGTGCATATTCGCTTGTATTGGGTTTTCCAATAGGGCCATAGCAATTTTCTGCTTTAATACAAACTCACCCCTAAACTTTTTTTGTTACCATCTGGCAATGTCAAAACTTCAGTTAATAAGTCTGTTCGCGTACTTTCGCAGTAAAAATTATCAAGTAACTAGTTTTCGGAGAGTAAGAATGATTTGGCTTCTCAGTAAAAAATATTAGAAAAAAGTACGCGAACGACATCCAGTAAAAACTTGCAAGAAATTAAAATTTGTTTGTAAACAGCTGATTTGTGTTTACGTCTTTGCCTTTCGTCTTATTGTTGTCTTATTGTTATGATCTGCTGACGATGTCGAGGTACCGGGAAGTGTTCCTGATTGCGGCTGTATTAAATCGTTAACTCCACGATCACACTGCACTTTGTTGGGAATCTATTTTATGAAGAAATTCCAATAAAATGTTAATAAAAGTTATTTTTCGTACTTACATCTGCCATTGTTAAATTTCTTTAATTTCCTAATTTTGTTTGTTTACATAAAACAGCTGTTCAAAACATATGTTATTACTTGCAAATTCTTACTGGCAAAAATTTCTCCAGTAAAAACTTGCAAGTTCTCTATCATCGAACTGTCAAAATAATCTCTCTCCTGCTCTCTCGTTACTGGCTTTTTGGTGTAAACGAACACTATCAAGTAATTTGTACAAATTATCCAGTACGCGAACAGACTTAATGTTTGCATTTTTATCATGGTGAAGTGCACGAACGAGCAACGTTTTGAAATTATTAAAAATTACTACCGAAATTCCGAGTCGGTGACCGCAACTTTAAGAACCTGAATTTCATTGAATAATCATCTCCAGCAATAAGCTCATTTTTCGGCTTAATGGTTTTCTTCAATAAGCTAAATATACATTAAGCTATCGCCACTTACGACTTTCCAAATAAAACAATCCACACTTAATACTACGAAATGTGGCAACATTTGCTGTAATGGGTGATAAAAATGCGATACGGCAACACGTTTGTAGCCAGTGCCAACAAATACATGGAGGCAGCAGATGTTGTTGCAACAACAAACCTTTTATTTTCGTTCATTCGTTTCAGTTTTCAAACTCTATACAAATATATATCAACAATACAAGAAAACAACAAAAAAGTATAAAAACAAAATACATATGATTTTGACAAGTGACAAAGAACAAAAGATGTTGAACAAAATCTTAACAGGTCGAAATATAAGCGTTAGAATCCTACATGCAGAAATGTGCTAAATTCGTTGCCGACACTGTGCATACAGCCGGGGGCATTAAATTAGCACAAAACTACTCCTAAGTGTGAAGTAAAATTTTTTTAACTTTATGACTAAATAGACCAATTATTAAGGTCTGCATTGTTGCAGCTGAGCATCAAGCTTGTTATCTCTATTCTTTTTTGTTCTGATTGCTATAATGCGGAATTACCATTTTTTGTTTTGGACTGTAATTTACCACAACGCCAGCGAAACGGTCATAAAAAGTTTTTTAGAGCGTACTTTGTCTCCAACGGTTCATTTTTTTTAAGTTTTGTGCAATTTATCTAAACTTTTCCAAAAGATTGTACGCCAGAGGAAAGCGCATTATATTCAATATGTGTAGTGAAGGCGAAAAACCATGTGAAATTGAAAAAAATCTTAACCGATTCTGAACCTAAATTCCGTGTTCCGTGAAGCATAGTGGAGGAAGCATCATGGGCCCTATTGTGGAAATTAATGGAAAAATGGACCGTTACCAGTATTTGGACATTCTTAAGAACCAAATGGAACCTTATGCTTTTGAACACATGCCAGTTCCATTCACATTCATTCTTGACAATGACACCCAAACACACGTCGAAGCTTGTAAAGGAGTGGTTTTCGAAGGAAAGCATCCCCGTTTTAGAGTGGCCGGCTCAAAGTCTCGAATAGAACCTGATTGATAACCTCTGCAACTATGTGAAATGTGCGATTGCTCAACATAAGTACAAAAACTTGGATGATCTTTGGACTGGAATGCAGAATTGCATTGCCAGAATTGTATTCAAAGCATATGCCCTAGATTCGAAGCAATACTTGAAAATAAAGGTTATACTACTAAATATTGACCAGGTAAACTAAAAACATTAATATTTATATAAATTTTTAAAATCAATCCTTTTTATTCTAGAAATTTTAAATCTGGCTTATGAGATATTGCTGGCATTATTGAGCAGACGATTGGAAGTTTCGTCCAGGTTTTGTTTATTTTTAAAGAAAAATTTTTTGTTGCTAGAACTAAAATACAATAAAAAAATATGATGGTTTTTATGACAACGTTTTGTGCTAATTTACTGTCCATAGCTGTATGTATATTCTTCGCAGTCATAAAATTGTAAGACGTCCTTCTGTATGTCTTTTGTAAACATGCCAGCGTCCCAAAGAATTGATCCACATGGTATTAATTTTCATGAAATATGTATTACATAGACATCTGCACAAGACGTCTTGAATGGCCAATCAAGATATTAGCCTTTTTTCAAGCATGTACTGCAGCGAAGTTGCTTCGGCGTGCACAAAAATACAATTCGATGCGAAGCGAATTAAAAGTAGTACTGTGTTTTTGAGCTCTTCACACACATACACGCATGTTTTTTTTTCAGAACACTGAAGTACTTGGTTTTCGCAACTTCGCTACAGTACATGCTTGAAAAAACCAAATGTCTTGAATTACCATTCAAGACGTCTTGTGCAATTGCATAGTGTTACACTAACAGGAAGTTCGGTATTGAAATTGGCCGAAATCGATACAAATAAATGACACTGTACAGGAACTAAACCAACCTCTAAAAAAATACCCTTTTTCAGAGGATTTTAAAATATATCAAGCTTTAGCTCATTATATGAGAATATATCGTCAGCTAAAATGCAAAAGAACGTAACTACAATTTTCATCTTGTTCAAAGGAGGAAAACTTATTAAAAAATAGAAAAAAAATCAGGCATATTTTCGAATCTTACTGAAGGTAAGACTTTACTTTAGCAAAGACTTGAAAATTTGAATTGAAGAATTAATTCCTTACCCTTTTACGGGGATTGTTTCTTCTCTTGGAAATAGAAATTAAAATTGTAGTTACGTGGTTTTGCATTTCTGCTAACGATATTTATTTTTGCTTTGCTACACTCAATGTGCCATAGAAGTTGGCGTGGTCGCCGAAAAACAAGTAGCAAATAAAGTTAGTGGCAGCGACCACACAAATTCAAAGAATCACCTTTCTGGTGATATTTTAGAATCGATGGTACTTGGAAACAAAAATGTTATTTATGGACGGTGCCACGCCTCTTTTTAGAAAATTTAAAAATTTAGATTTACCCCAAAATATTGGTTAGATACGCTTGAAAATTTAGCTGCTTGAAACTTTAACTGATATGATTTCCATCCATATAATGGGTAGTCGAAACACAGGTGAATTTTTGAATAATTTGTCATTTTGACACTGACCACTTTCCCGCTCAAAATTTTGGCTGTCAGTCAGTAACATATCTCCGTGAAATAAAATGAGTCTCTTATTTCCAAAGTGAGTGTTGTGTTGCCAAAGCTGTGCGTTTATTGAAAGAAACTCTTGGGGAAATAAAGCACCAACAGTGCGTGATGTGCACGTAAGTTTGTGCAAAAAGTTCGTGAGACTGACTTACCAGCGGACAACGGTTCGGTACGCAGGTATAAAAGTTTGCTGTGGTGACATAATTAGTCAATTTTTTTTTTCGAAATGCAGCTGGGATCATTTTATTTCAATCAACGATGACCGCTAAAAACCCATGATTACCATCTATTTCTGAGCTGAAATTGAAGATATGAGCTCAGACGACCAGGATGCGCACCATATCATACAGCCCATCAAACATTCTATGGTTTGCTAACTAAGCTCGATAAGCGTCCTTAACAGCCGTCTTGGCGATGTGAAATGCCGATTAGGAGCTCCGATTCAACACCGTTACATATTTTACGTGGGGTGCCTATGCAGATAATCCAGAAACGATCCAGACACTGAAGGCGAATATCGTTCAAGCCATTCGTGAGATAGAGCCAGAAACAGCCAGCGAATACTTGGATGCGCCAACCACATAAATACAAAAATTTCACACGCAATGAATACAACGTTCATTGCTCGGTTGCCGCAACAATACTTTGATTGTTTTGTATTAATTTATTAATCGCAACCGTTCATGTAGTTCTCCCAAATAAACACATGTATAGCAAATGTGTATCATGTTGTTGCAAACGAGTTCAACGCGTACAAAATTACAGTTGTCGCAAATTAAAAAAACGCTTGCGATAACTGAAATTAGCCATTTTTCTAATGAGAGCACAGATTACGGTGAACGTAAATTTCTCTCATTCTGTCGACACTATACACAGTCTTATCCACTCGTTTGGCATTCACACTCACGCATGCATATAAAAGTGATCACACACTCTAATGCTTCTACCTTGTCAATATATATTGGATGGACAATTGACGCGTTGTAGTTTGCTTCGTTGGAAATGTAAAGAAAAAATAACTTATGGAAGCCATAAATAAAAGTTGTATTTACCAATCGGTTGATGTAACCGAACGAACAATAGGTGGTACCATTTTTCGTTTCTCGCAAACGTTTTTGTAGTTGGGATCAACTACAACTCGGTTGCTGTAACCGAAAAAACAGTTGGTGGAACTGTTTTTCGTTTCTCGCAAACTTTTTTTCAGCTTATATTTTTCATAACTCGTTTGCTGCAAACATTTTTCGGTTCTCCCAAACGAAATGACATGTATGGATTAACAGAAGTTCGTTTCTCCCAACTACGGTCCCCAAACGAACTTCAGTTATTTGAGAGTTCGTTTGGGAGGAACGAGTTTTTTCTTTGCGTGCAATAATGGGAATGTTTGTTGAAATAGAGTTTTGATCATTTTATTTAATTTTTAACGAGATAATTGCAATTGGGCAAAGGAACACCGCTCACACTCACAGAACTAATTGCTTGAAAAGAGGTTGTAGCGATCGTAAATTCGGCTGTTGCCACCGAATTGCGGCTGCCCCAACCGAATTGAGTTTTTCATGACTGAATTTAGTACCCACAACTGAAATTCGGTTGGAATAACCTCGTTTCAGGATTGATTCGGTTGTAACAACTGAATACCCAATTATATTCGTCCTATCATCTAAATTGTCTATAATTTCGGTTACAACAACGAAAAATTTGGCACCAATACGGTTCCAAACCATCGAATTTGGTATCAATTCGGTTGCAACAGCCAGAATTTAGTTTTAAGTCGCTTGCAACAACCGCATTTCTCATAAATTATGTTGATGCCACCAAATTCATTTTAATTTGTATACATACATATACAGCCTGATTCATAAAAAGTTGTGAGAGGTTTGAGAGACAGTTGATCATACAAAAAACGGCCCTCAAACCTCGAATAACTTATTATGAATAAGACGGATATACTTTAAACACGATGTTTAAACTTTATTATATCAAAAATAAAATTAATAAAGTTTGTTTAAACAATTATTATATCAAAAATAAAAAGAACAGGATTTTAACAAGATTTGTTGTGTTTAGTACGAAAGAACGTGTCCATATTTAGCAGCCGACGGCAAATAGATGTCATCAGTTCTGGAGATTTGCAAGGTTGGTCGTTTGTGATGTACTGACATATACATAATTGGAATACCTGATGGAGTATACTTATATATAAAATTCGGACCTCAGAATTCGAACTTAACGCCGTTTTATGTTAATTTTGTGAGTTCATGCGACTCATTCCCCTAAAATCAATTCTAGAGGGTCTTCCATTTGAAACGACAGTGAATCTTCAATCTTACCAAGCGTGAATTAATAATATTAATGAAATGCAACAATAAAATCTTCTGGATCCCTTAAAATATATTTTTTTGTCCTCTTTTTCCGCAGGGTCGTATGACTCACAAAACCATTCATCCGTACTGGAAAAATACACACAAGCATAAAGTTTAGAATTTATTCATCATTGTCAAGCTACTGGTGGCAATGAATACGCATCTTCCAGCGCCACTGACCATTAATTTGCCCATCCATCAAAACAGCAATAGATGCGATGGCAAGTGCACCAGCACCAACAACACCATCACCGGCTAAACTAATAAATATTTATATTAAAACGTTAAAATGACTTCAGATATACAATATGGAGTTAGGAAGCACAGGAAAGTAAATGTAAGTGATAAAAAAATTTATATTTTACAAAGTGAATACAGAATTGACCTTAATTAGTAAACGGCCTCGTACACAGCTTGGTACTACTTAATTTGAACTTGTTCCAACAAGTAATATTTCAAAGTAGTATGTCGATGATACGATTTATCTTGATTTAATTCATCTACCCTAAGTCACATGCTTTTTTTTGTGTCTGTGAAAAGATTAACGCCCGTAGCCACGAGCTATCATCTGACTAATGATTTACAATTCATAACACTTCAACTAAACTATGATCAACGACTGACTACGAAGCGATCCAATACATGCTAACTTTTAACGAACATCAGTCTAAACAGGGTTGCATTTGACAAAAACAGACATGTTCATATTAGAGTTAGACGGTAGATAGAAAACTTGTATATATCAACTCTTGACTAACGAGTGACTACAATTTTAGTTAGACACTCGGTGTACGGTGCATACACCCAGTAACGAACGTTTCGCTATGAATACGAGGGTAATTGATTTACTTTCACCATGACCAAAAGTGAAAACCTAACCTTAAATCTTGCTTCAGTGTGAAAATATGATATAAACTAAATAACATGTATTAACGCGATAACCTTTTTCTCTTCCAGTGAAAAAGAATATCCTTGGCCCATAGAAGCAAGTGGTGCTTTCTTGTCGTATTGGATTATTTTTATTTCACCACAATTAGTCACGACGACATCGTTTTAAGTTGTAATTAAAATAATAACCATCCGGCAAAAACCCCCATCATATCCATATCCACATCCGCATCCTTCACATTCACTTGTATGCATTTACCAGCTCCTTAACTGTAAGTATCCCTACCAACTAACACAATGGCATCTGAAAGATGCCAAAGGATATGAGCACTACTTCTCAGAGTAGCGTAGCAGGAGCAAGTAATACCTCGTTATGTAAAATTCCTTTGAGATGCAGAGTGAGAAGAAGAAGACGACGAAGATGAAGATGACGATGACGGTGAAAAACGGATAAAGGAAATGTATTCGTATTATTCATGTAAACTCATTTTACGTCAGCCAACGACTACATTTTTAATACTTGTATTAACAACAAATGAATGTGAATGCGATGCGGTTGTCGCAGTTATTTTTTACACGTTTATGAAATGTGAAATGCCTTTAGGGTTTCTCATTCGCTCCATACAGCCGTAATTGCAATGCAATGACACAGTGATACTCGTAGGCGTTCCAAGTGTAATGAATTAATTGTAACTCGAAACACGAAAAGTCGACTCAAATGTTACATCTCAGTGCTGATATATAGTACAGGACTTATGTGTAAAAATTACATTTATGGTGATTTCATTAATAAAACCAAACATCAGAAATTCATCAATTATTTTTACACATAAACCCCGGTATACATTTTAATTTTATTGCATTTTTAAAAAATAATCATAAATGCAAACCGGTACAAATTAAAACCAAAGAAAATGAAATAACCATAAATGGTGTAATATAAATGGTGGAATTGTACGAAGGAAATGGTAAAATTTCCCAGAAAACAAAAAATATTTAAAACAATTTAATCATGATTTTTTCTTTTTGTGTTGTCAAAAATTAACAAAAGAGTTATTCAATTTTAGTATTTACATATATTTTATTTGTAAATCCAAACATCAAACTCTAATCAAAAATGGTTTTTGAAGGTCCTACCTAAACAAGGACGGAAACCGTACAGCCAGCCAGTCACAATAGGTTTTGTTTTCGTGTATTCTAATGACGGCTACCGAAAAAGCGCTAACGACGCAAACGTAGAAAATGTCAACTTTGCAAGATCGCAAAGAGAGCAAGTAAAGTAAAAAATAAGAGAGCACAAAAAGAGTAATTAAACCCACATTTTACATAAACAAACCATTTAATAAGCGTGTTTTGGTTACACCGCTTGCTTATTTATTCGCTTGTTTTGTATGACTTAGCGAGAACTTAGCGACGAGAATCATGTTCGCTAAGTTTAAACAAATTTTTTTTCGTCATCGTTTACGGTTGTCAACCCTTTTTCATATTTTTGAATAAAATCAGTTAACGCGAGATAGCCGTTTTCTTTGCAACTTAGCAAGCGATAATCGCTTGCTTGTAACCAAAACACGACTAATATATCGTTATGAATTCGAGACGAATCCGTTTCTTCTTACATTTTGTCCATCCGAATCAGTCTCGAAAGAGCGAATCCTGTTTTCTACTTTTTCGGATTCGTTTCGAACTCGCAACGAATTTCGTATTCGAATTCGTTTCGGGTTTGTTTTTTGCAACTAAAACGGATTCAAGACTGATTAGTTCTGATATTTAAAACCTACACTCCGGTTCACTTATTTAAAGGCACTAAATATTCCTTATTCAGCAGCCTGTATCTTTTGCAATTTGTAACCGATTGCAGAATTTTAAAATGGAAATGGAAGCTAGACATCTTGAGATATGCTTTTATTCATGTAAACCAAAAAAATTGCACATTTTTTGACTTTTTTTTATAAATTGCTCAAAAAAAGTTCTTTAGTTAAGAAACCACTATTGTCATGATTTTTTTTTATATCTCAAGATGTCTATTTTCCATTTCCATTTTAAAATTCTGCAATCGGCTACAAATTGCAAAAGATACAGGCTGCTGAATATTGAATTTTTAGTGCCTTTAAATAAGTGAACCGGAGTGTATTTAAATTTAAAATAGGTAATGAACTATATTTTCTACCTCTCATCTACTGAAATTGTTCACTTTCATTATACTTATATATTAATTTTTACAAATTTTTGTTTAAGTTTTTGTGTTCTATCAACTCATATATGAATCTGCGATATTAACAGCCTGTTTCTCTATCTCGAACAAAAAACCTTCGTTCGTGTTCTAGACGAAAGAAAGTTGATTTGGGTCGTTTCAAGTTGAATGAAAACATAAAATTTTTCAGTACAAATTTTGCTTTCCCTATTTCGAATCTGCTGTCACTTAGGAACAAACATGAAGTCAAGCAAACGAAAATTTCGACTTAGATAAACCAAATTTGGGTCGAATGTGAGTGATTGATTTTCGATCGAGATAGAAAAACAGGCTGTAAATATTCCATGATTCGTTTTGATATTTTTTTACGGACTCGTAACGGGTACGAAATCGATCCGCCAAATGGCAATTTCACTGATTCACTTTTCTATGTTTTTACGGACTTTTACTTTTCTATGTTTTTACGGACTCGTAACGGGTTGGAGACGGATCCCCGAAACACAAATTGCACTAATTCGTTTTTTATGTTTTTATGGACTCATAACGGGTTCGAGAACTTACATTTCGCTATTTGTTCTTGATTTTACGGATCCGTAAAGAAGGGTCCGAAACGGACCCGCATCCGTTTTTGTGCACATTGGCTTAGTTAATTTTTTTCTTTAAACATACACTCATACATATTTCGGGATAGCGAGCGCAAAAACAAAATGGATTATCATTTGATGTGAATGAAATTACGCCTTCCGTCCTTATTTATGTATAACCCTGAGTGATTTTTCATCATTGCTCTCTAGTGAAAATAATTATCAATCGAGGGCACCATATATGGACTTTTTATTATCTTTACAAATTTTAGAGCAAAGGTCAGTCAGTAAATGTTAATGTCGAAATGTTTTTGTCAAAATCTCTATATGAAACAAAATTAGTAAAGGCAGGTGAATTAATTTATTTTTATAATGTTAATGAATTAAAATTGTAATTATATAAACTTCGTTTGAAGATTAGGTACTATGTTCTAAATTTCACTTTCTCGGGTATTGTTTTAATTTTACCAAAGAATGTTATTTCAAAACTACTTTTACCAGAAGCTACATGGGATGTACAGTGAATTTTACATTAGTACATTTGGATGACCAACAAAAAGTCCGTTCAGACTTAACTGTCGGTGTAATGTTAAATTTACGGTCTGCAGCAATAAATCAAGTCGATTTTAAATTTCAAATCTCAAATGTTCTCCATTTTAATTTTGTGCATTCACGATGTTCATATTTATTTACATATTTTGCACAATAACAATTTCAGTTGTGTTGACGCTAAAATTTGCAACTTCCACAAGATCGCATCCCTTTAGTCAATACACCGAGGAGCGAGTTGATAAATCTATGTATAAATAAGTCTATGGTGGGGTGGTCGGAACTACATACTTATATCATTTCGAAGACAAACTACAATATAGAAGGGCTAAAAGAAAAATGTTTCTGATGAATTTATTAAAAAATTATTTTCGAAATTATTTTTCAACATAGAAGAAAGGTGATACAGATAACTGTTGTTGATTAAATGTATCGAAAAATTTAATATAAAAATAATAATTTAAAAATTTTATAATGTACTCGTAAATAAATCTTCTCACAATTTCCCTGATATTTCCTGACTCAGTTACTAACACTTGACGATGTGTACGATTCGGGGTTACTATTCAAACTGTCTGGGACAGCAACATTAGTTGACTGTTTTGACTGTTTATACCATTATCTGCGACTTTACATTTTTTTTTTTACATTATTTCTTCTAGTTATATAAGTACAACTTTTGAGATTTTACTTAAAGTACTTCAGCAAATGACATCAATAATATAGATAAGTATACTTTTAAGTATCACAGATAAGGAAATATAGCGTTAAAAAACCATTGAATTTCGTAAAAATGTTAAAGAATTTATAAACATTAAACGTCACTGAATCTTTTACATAAAAAGATTAGTGAGTAAATGTCTAACTAAATTTTTAATAATATTCGATGTAGAACTTCTGCATTTCTCTTTAAACGAAAGATTTAATTCTCTCATACGCGTAGAAATCAGGTTGTAATTGTAATTTAAGTGGCGCTGCTCAGTTGAGTACCGGCGTGGTAAATTGTGTATTATTTTCAAACTTTTTATACAGAATTTAACAGCCTGTTTCTCGAACGAAAGATTTTGTTCCTGTTCTAGTCGAAAGGAAGTTGATTCGAGTTCCTCAATCTTGTCAGTTCAAGTCGAATGAAAACGTAAAATTTATCAAACCCCTTCAGTACAAATTTGTGTTCCTCTATTTCAAATCTGCTATCATTTGCGACCAAATATTGAGTCAGTCGAACGAAAATGTCAATTTGATCCTAGTGCTGGGGCTGCACCTCCAGACAGGTTTACACCCTGTATTAAGGAAATATTTTGACGCCCTATGTTCTTCGTGAACCTATTATTACAACTTTGGATTGTAATATTGTTTTATATTTTTATACTCTGTTTAAATAAAGGACATATATATTAGGGTACGCATTTATTCGGGTTTTTTGATTAATCGCTAAATCGTTAATAGTAAATTTCAATCTGACAACCGAACAAAACGCAATCAAAATATTCGATTAATCGATTTTTCGAATAAAATAAAACAAAAAAAAAACAGTGTCCAAACATTGTACTAGGCACATTTATTAAAACAAAACGAAACGTAAAAAAAGCAACTTCGTTATACAAAATATATGTAGGTACAATTCAAAAATCGTTGTAATAATAAAACAGATATATAAGAAATATGTATATATACATATATATGTTAAGAGATCATATAAGCATTTATGTACATTTAAATTTTAGCCATTATTATACATACTAGCACAAATTTTCATTTTGATCTTATAAAATAATCTTAAAAATAAGACGTTGTTTAGATTTTTGGCTTTTAAACGATTTTTCCCTTAGTTTTTATAAAAGAAGATTTTGAAAAAGTTCAGTATAGAAGTAGGTCAACGACAAATCTAATATGGCATGATTGACACATTTGTAAACAAACATCGAAACGATCGTCCAGCGAATGTGAGTTCGAATCCCACCCGCGGCATTTACATTTTTTTCACTAACCGGAGAAAAGATGATCTCTTAGCCTAAAAAGGAAATTACAACTTTAAAAAATAACGAGGATCTAAGACAACTAAATGTAAATTGGATTTTATTAACCGATTAATCGCACTGATTTGTCCGAGTTAATCGAAAAATTAATTATTAAAATGTTCGCTTAATTTTATAACACGATTAATCGATTAACCGAATAATGATTAATTGAATGGTTACCCTAATATGTAATTGTTCACTAATCACAGACTAACCCCAAACGCCAGTAACCTCAGCTATTTATACGAGTTATGCTTCTTGCGACCAGAGTCTCTACCAGTTTATAGATTGTTCTACCCAATCCCAGAACCTGAAGTACAGAAGTTTTGAAATAACGCATTTGCAGAGGACTCGTCAACTGGTTATTTACATTATGTTAATTTGGTCATAAGAGTAACTAAAAGCTTTTACTTAATCGTAACAGTATTAAAACCATTTTAAATAAATTTGACGCATCTTAGTGCGAAAAGAAATCATTCAGAATATGTAGGCAAAATTACTTCAGAAGATGAAGGCTGACTCAAAAGTGCACGAAGTATTTTTTGACAACTTCTTTACTAGCTATAATCACTTGGTGGATCTCAAGAAACAAGGATATCGTGCGATCGGAACAATATTAGGAACAACAAATTAGAATATAGAAGTGCCCTCTAAGAGGTACTAAAGAAATCAAAAAGAACACCGGGCCTCATTCATAGTTATGATTATAGGTTTGATAATGGTGAAATGGAAGGACAACAGCCTCTGTACAATGGAAACAAATTATGACACAATTGAGCCATTGGGAGTTGTAAAACATGTGTCTCAACGTCAACAAATGTATGTCAATATTCCAAATATGTTTCAGTTCTATAATAAACATATGGGCGGAAAAGATGAAATGGACCAGTTTATTTCACTCGCGGTAAGAAATGGTGGTGGGCATTGGCGTTAAGAAATGGTGGTGGGTATTGTTCACCTATACTCGTATAATAGATATGGCTATTCCAAACGCCTGTCGTTTACGCGTTATAAGTAATAGTGACAGCATGGACCAGCTATTATTCCGACGCTCTATTGCAAGGTAGTACTTATGCCAAGACAATCTAACTAGGGCTCGAAATTCATCTTCATTGGTCCCCGGATTACGTCAATACGGTATAGGTCACTACCCTAAGAATCTGGAAAAACAACTTCGATGTATTTTATGTCATGCAAGAGTTCGCAGGCAGTGGCCGTCAGTGATGCAATGGTTAGTGTGCGCGCATCTTGTACAGGAGATCCTGGGTTCGATCCCCGCTCCGACCACCTTAAAATTTCTTTCGACGACGGTCACCTCGCTTAGTGACGGCGACACTATCGAGTACTTAGCCATGAAAAAGCTTCTCAAAATACCGTTCGGAACCGGTGTAAAACTGTAGGTTCCAATCAGTGACTATAAAACAAACACTGGTTGTGAGAAGCTCTCCAAAATTCCTTCATGGGATGTAATGGGAAACCATTTATTTAAGAGTTCGCAGGCAATGCAAGAAATGTTTCAAAACATGTGTCGAAAAGCAATGTTATGAAGATTTTCACCTATAAAACGCCGCTGGACTCTATCAAGTACGTACACCCGGTTTACGTTCCCGCTGGTTATTATTTGCATTTTATTTCATTTACTTTGCAAAGAATAGAAAAATAAATGTTTCGCAAAAATATCACTGCTGGTTTTATTTTGGTGGTTAACGGGTATTAAAAAGGTCTTCAGGTTGAATAAATTTAAACATTTAAAGTTTAAAAAACAGACCGACTAAAAACTCACGCAAGGGGAATGACGAAAGCAATATATAATTATGATTGGTTGATTTTTAATAGCATTTGATCTTACTTTAAATATGATCTGAGTTTCAATGCATTGCCAAATTGTCGTACTGTTCATGCGGTTACACCGGCAAATATGTTTATCACGTGCCATTTTCATACCAAAACTAAAGTGTTAAAATATTGTTACGAATTTCCTTAATCTTCCTTTTTGTGCCGTTTTATCTCCGTTAATAATAAAAACAGTTTTACATCCTTTTATTTTACTTATACAATACAACCGTTCACTCCATTTACACAACTTAACTTTCACAACTGTCTATATTCAACCTTTTTACTATTACTTGACGCGATTGGCGACGTAGTTAGTTTGATCATAGACTAACTCCCAATGCCAAAGACCTTCGATTGTCCTACCCGATTCCAGAACCTGTAGTATAGCAGTTTTGAAATAAGAGGTTACGAACGGTTTTTGAGAAGCTTTGTTTATATTATTATTAAATGAAATATTAAAATGTTCGAGCTAAAACGCAGTTCTAACTTCATTAAAAATGTGACATACATAAATGTGATTTTTATTGTTATTTCCATTAACTAATGTGTTAAAAAAAATAACTATCGGGTAATCATTATTATCATACAAAAGAACCATTATTTTTTCAGATTTCTGTTAAATGTTGGTCGTAACTGCGGCTAATATGATCCATTCTGAGGTTCTAATTTTCGATGACGTGTTCGAGCATTTCGTGTAGTATTTGGCAAAATATTAGCTTCTAATTTCTCAACCGTAGCCGGCTTATCCGAATAGTCTTTGCACCCAAAGGAAAAAGTTACAGGTATGACAAAAACGATGTTCAAGTAGACAAGTCAAAATTTTTCTTCACTCGAATGGCAACAAACAAAACGAATGAAACCTTAACCATTCTCTGCTCTCTCTCTCTCTCTCTTACTATCTTCATTGAATATTTCAATACACGAGCAGCTTTACACAAATTCTAACCATGATGAAGTAAAAATACATAAACTATGCAAAAAGTATGAAATAAGATATGACGCGAGAGAGAAATGGGTTTTAGTGAATTGTGACTACTTTTTGGTTCTCTTTTACGAGGGTTGCCAAATTGTGCACATCTTCGGGTTGTCTACTTTTTGATCGTCTTTGGGTATGATCATATTATCTGCATATTGCTCTCGAAAGTAGCGTGGTCTGGTTGGAACCAAATGTTATCGAGATCCCGTGCTTACATTTCAGGCAGCAAACACTCTCACGGAACTAATTGTTTGAAAATATGTTGTAGCAACCGTAAATTCGGCTGCTGCCACCGAATTCCAGTTGCCACAACCGAATTGAGAACGTCACGACTGAACACACAACTAAAATTTGGTTGACGCGACCACTAATAGGTTGTGACAATGTGTAATGCGGTTGTGGCAATCTCTAATTCGGTTGTGATGACATCTAATGTAGTTGTGACAACCTCTAAATACGGTTACAACTAATTTGGTAATTTTTCTACGGGTGTAGCCGTTATCATGCCGCGATAAAGGGCGCCAGTCATAGTTATATTCCGACCATAAACCACATCAGACCGTTGTTTTATTTGGATCTAAGGGCAGCTCCTCAACCTCTTCGGCTTTCTCTTCAGCCCAAACATAGCAATTTTGCTTATTGACGTAGCCATTAAACCAAAAATGGGTCTCATCGCTGAACAAAATCTTGTTCGAAAACCGTTGATCTTCTTCAAACTTTTCAAGAGTATAAAAGTTTAAAACGGTGTCGGGCTAAATCTTTCCATGACGAAATGTCAAACAATACTGAACAAAACTACCATGACTGTTTGACAGTTTGATCTGTCATAAAATCCCTATCAAAACAACATTTGAATAAGTGAGTTTTCAAATAAACACAAAGTTTAAAAAACTTGATTTTTTTCTGGGGGCCGTTCATTATTTGTGATCACAGCTGGTTTTATGGAGAAATACACATGTTTATAACCTCCTTTGGGACATATCCAATCATGGTTAATTGTTCCCCATTCAATAGAATTGAAACGCGCTGTGATACCAGCATTTCATCGAAAGGAGCAACCATCACATGAAAGCAAGCAAAACTGAAAGTGCATTATATTTTTGCCTCGTTCTGTTTTATCTGCTTTTAACGCCTCCGTCTTTCATATTGTTGGTTTTAGTTCAAAAACAACAACTGCAATAAAACGCACAAAGTTGCAATAACTAAAGCAGCCACAACAACAACAACAACAACAGCAACATCGCCAAAAGGGCAAAAAACAATAGTGAATAAAAATACACTTTTAATTAAAATAAAATGATCTCTCTTGACACTCATATCCTAATGACTGCGACTGCTGTTGCCGGTTGACGTTGCTGTTGCCGGTTGACGTTGCTATTGCCGGTTGCCGGTTGATGCAGTTGTTAGTTGTCGAGTCTTTTTGCTTTATGCATAATTTGTTGATGTTTTTTTGGTTTTGTTGAGTTTTGAGATCCGTGTTCAGTTTGTTGAGGAATAGCAAAACATTTAATTCTGGAAAATAACACACAATTTTGTTGTGCAACAGCGACGAACCATAGACCGAACAGACGGCATCGAAATTTCCGTTTAGCTTTTGGCACCGTTTGTATGGAGTGAAATGAAATGTGTTGCAAGTGGGGAATGGAAATTCCCCGAACTCTTTTTTATTATCTGGGGAGAGCGCAAACAAATGTAGTATTTTATCGAAGTCTGCAGTATTTTCGTATTTTCGAAAAGATTAAAATATAAATAGATTAATCTTTTAAAAAATAAAGCGGCCTATGAAAAGTGAGCAGATTTTTGGGAGTTATTGTGGACAGAGTAGATATAATCCGACTAATAGAGCAAATGGAATTACGATAAAAAAAATAAATAATAAAAAATCTTGATTAGTTTTCGAGATATCGGATGTTGAAAAAACGATACCATTTTAAAAATATAGTTTTTGAAATTGTTCTTGATCTTATGCAAATGAAGACATAAGCGAACACAAATTAAATGAAGATATTCGCTAACTTGCGTTGTTATCGAGTTAACGGACGTTCTAGCTTCACATACTAAAGGTCCAATTAGTCTTGTCGGTTGACGGTTGACGGTTGACGTTCTACTTAATATTGCGCGTTTAGTTGTGACGGTTAGACGGTAGAAAGACAAAACAAAACAAACAAAAAACTGATCGAAGAGCATTAGTACAAAATATAATTTGCATGCATGAGTTTTGTGTTAAAAAGTGATTGTGTCAAATAAAAAAATGTAAAAGAAAAAGAAAATTGTAGTTGCCGTGTAATTGTGTATTGCCGCGCACAAAATGTCGAAGAAAAATCAATAACAATAACAGCTGATCGGTCTTGGCGGCTGACGGTTGATTCTGCAACCTGCAGAAGTCTACCGTCGTTAACTGCCAATTTTAGTTGTCTCTCTCTAACACATGCAAAATGCAGCCCCAACTCAAACAGCTGATCGCTTACCGTCAAGACTAAATGGACCTTAATACTATTTTATCAAGCGGTGTACCCGAGTTTGATGCATTTGTCTACAAGTTCGATAATAGGTATCAAAGTTCAAAATCTTCCGTGTCGGCTTTGTTTTTTTAATTCCTTTTTGGATGATTTGGAGTACCGGGACATGAGTAACATTAAATTCAATCTCGTGATCGTGAGTTTACGTGGTTACAAATTTCAATCGCGTATGTGATAGCGCGTTATTGAAAGCTTTGATATTCACGGCCATAAATTATACTCACGAATCACACTCACGATTTGAAGTACAGTGGATTCCCGGTTTAGCGAATCATATAATGTCAGTCACGTTCGTTGACTTAATTTCATTAGAAAAATTAAATATTTAGATCATGATTATGTTCAGTGTGTTTTATTAACTTAAAGTTGTCGGACAAAAATTTATAAATTTAAATGAGAAAGAGAAAATAGGAAAAATTATAAGTAAAAATAAAATATTAATTCATTTAGCAGTGGAATCTATAACAACATTGTAAACCTATTTAAAATAAAGTTTAATGGAAATTTGTTTTCGAGGAACACTCAATGATTTGTATATGGCCTTATCCTGTAGTTCTCGGATTACGAGGGTTGAATTTTGTTTCGGGATTAGAGAACAAAAACAAATATTAATCATCGAAAATCACTTTATTGTTTTTCAAAATATTCCCCATGAAGATTTATACAATTTTGCATGCGTTTGAACCAATTGTCGAAACACTTTTGCCACTCTGATTGAGGTATCTCCAAAACATGAAATTCTGAATGCAGCAACCGCTTCTTCAGATGTCGAAAAACATTGACCTCTCAGTTTGTTTTGTGCCAAGTCAGGACTATACGGCGGATGACCCATCAAATCGATGTTTTTGGGTGCTCAAAAATGCAGTTGTTTTAGCCGATGTGTGAGAGCTCGTCTTCGGCGGTTGCTTTTCCTGATTTCTTGGAAGACAACTGGCAAACAAATGGTTGTGTACCACTCAGAATTCTGCGTTGTTCTAGTGGTATGGTTGCGACATGTCCGGTTTTTCCGAAAAAACAGGCGACCATTTGCTTGGAAGTGCTTCGGGCGCGAAAAACTTTTGTTGGGTTTGGCTCATCTTGAAACACCCATACAGTTGACTGCTGTTTACTTTCGGGCTCATACGCGTAAATCCAGGACTCATCACCTGTCAGATGTCATAGACGTGTTTCGAAGCACCGCGATCGTATTTTTGGAACATTTCTTTCGACCAATCGACACTAGCCTTTTTTTGAGCGATTGACAAATTGTGTCAAATTTTTTTGGCTGTCAAATGTTTATGCAATATTGAATGTATGCTGGTCCCACTAATGCCTAAGGTTGTCTCAATCTCACGATAGGTCATATCACGATCTTGCAAAATCAGTTCGCGCACAGCATCAATGGTTTTCGGAACAACAGCCGATTTTGGACGACCTTCACGAAATTCGTCTTGAACCACGATTGAATTCGCCATACCATCGATAAACACTGGTCCTTGATGGAGCTTCATCGCCAAAAATTGAATTAAGTTCATCCATGCACAGTTGCTGAGTTAATCCACGTCGAAAGTTGTAAAAAATAATCGCACGAAAATGTTAACTATTTAATTCCATTTTTGGGCCGAGATGAATCTTTTAAATTACCGTAAACAACACAAATAGCGCTCGTATGTCAAAACGTTCTGAGTACGCATAACCTCAGAAATGTCCAACTTTACGATAGAGCAGTCAGTTGCCAGATTGCAACACTAGGGTTGCCAAATCCCGAAACATAAAATTCAACCCTCGTACTAATGATTTCGAAACGTCAATATCATTCTGTTGTCCCCCCATTTAATGCACTCTAAAAAATTCTTTGTAACATCCGCATGATTTCGAAGGGAAAGTATTTTACTTATATAATATACATGTGGCACAAACATATTGAAAACCCAATTCTTAAAAATGTAAGAAACCAACCAAGCATTTCTTGAACTAGTGTAATCCAGGGGTAATCATAAGTGGCATTATTTTCTTGAAGCCGCTGGCATTTGCACAAAGGAGTACCGTGACCCTTTCTTTTGAAAGTTTTCCACCAGGCGTTGTCTGTTCGTACGTTTCTTTTCCAGAAATGGGCCGTCTCATTAGCATTAAATATTGCATCCTTACTTAAATTGTTCTGAGCAATCAAATTCTTAAACTCTTCAATAAAAGGCTCCACCATCTCAGATTTAGAAGACAATTTTTCATCACTTTATTTTTTTTTAAACGCAATCCAAAACGTTTTTTAAATCGTGTTACCCAGCCATTACTAACGTTAAAGCATCCACCATAGCCTTAATTTTTAGGATAGGACCAAAGATATCACCATTTGATACCACTCGCCTATTATTTGAACCGAAATTGGTTGGCTCCAAGCTTTTCAAAATCGTTCTTTTTGACTTAATTATGGTGCATCTGGTTGAACTCGCTAATCTGTATTTAATGCACAACGCTTTTAAACATTCCCCTTTTCCATAATCTTCAATTATTTTCAATTTTTCTTTAAAAATAACACCACCCTTACACGACGCCATTTTTAGCTGCCATTTTTATCAATTCTCTTTTGTAATTGCAACGTAAATCTTCGTGCCTTTACACGTTGCCATCGCATGATATTAGTGCTTGCCATTTTTTCTGAAATTTCTCTTTAGTGAGTGTTCTTGTGTGTGTGTTGTTCATTTTTGTAAGCGGTCAAATTTTGTTCTACATAAGTTTAAAAATTGTTATTTCGAAGAAGAAATTAAATTATTCTTTATTATTTTTAATTAATTTTTATGTTTAACTTTCTTTTCTTTTTTTTTAACTTCTGTTAAATTATTTCACGTAACCTCTAAAAATGTAACACAACGCAGGAAAAACTAGAATGAAAGAAACAATAACATCCAATGTCAAACGCAAATTGCATGGTTAAAAAATGGCATCGTGTAAAGGCTGCGTAAGCCTTTTTCTGCAAGAAATTACACAAGAATGACGTCTTAACAGCCTGAACAGAACAAAAGCAAAAATACGTTTGTTGTAGACTTTGACAACATTTTTGAATTTGTAACGTTTTTTGCTTTGTTGTCATCCACTGTCTTTTGTTGAGTCAGAAATTTCGAAAATTCAAACCTTTCACTCTCTCTCCCCCTTCGAGAAAAAAGCCTACTCGCTTTACTCTCTTTGCATACTGTTTTCCCTCAAATGTATGAGGTATATATTTCTCTTCTTGTCGATCTGTTCGTTAAACTGAGAAGAAGACAAAGTTTTTGTTCATAATAGGCTTGTTTTCGTTACAAGCTATCGATTATCGCTTGCATGCTAGTAACCAAAACGCCAAACTAGCGATAATTTATTATAATATATATAATCGTCTTGCTCTAATGCACGGTTTGTAGTTATTCTTGAATATGTGTATATTCTTCTCCTTGTCTTTGGCTCCCAATGACGATATCCAACACAGTTTTTCTGATTTTTTTCAGACTGGTAACTTTATGCCTGCTTAGAACTGAAGTGAAAGCGGTAACTTCTAGTGCCGCTTAATGTCGCTTAGCTCTCCATACAAAATAAGTGATAATATAAGCAGGCGGTGTAACCAAACCACGCTTAATATAAGGTACACAATGTAAACATTTCGCCTGTACGTTAAATCGCGTACTCGTTAAAGAGAGTATTCGTTAAATCGGGAATCTACTTATGAACATGTTATCAACCAAATCTACACAATTTTAGCTTTCCGACTTACCATTGTAAATTTCGATACATTAATATATTTAAATTTTGTATTATAATTTTTGTTTAAAACAATACATTATTAGGGGGTTCTCCCCGCAAACGAGTCCATTTTTAGTCTAAAATTCTTTTAGAAAAATAGAATTCTTGTTGACAAGTGCCTAACGATGGGGATACATTTACTTACTATGTATAACGACCTCAAACAACTCAGGGGATTAGGGATCTTAGGCCGAATTTTTGACTGGTATTTAAATTGGTAATCAGTTGATTTCGATTTATGTTTGATCTGACTTTAAATACGAAAAGAGTTTTTCAATGCTTTGTGAAAAAATCTTACTACCATATGGCAACCATAGACTAATACTTATAGTAGACCTAATAGTTCTCTCACCAAATTTATGAGATTTGGCCTGGTGTGATATTTACGTTCGATGTTGAAGAGAATTGCTTTATTAATACCAGATAGAGGCAATGGCTCAAAACAACGAATAAAATAACAACAACGGCATTTCGTTTTTCGTGTTAAATACAAAACAAATGTCTGCTAACAAACAATAACAGTCAATAAAAAAAGTGTAAAACTCATTTAAATTTCACAGTTTTGGACCAAAACGACATGAAAAATTAAATCAAGAGGTTATTGTAATTCCACCTTTTGTATGTCACTTTTCGTCAAACATCTCTCTATCACAACGACCGCATCAAGAAGAGTGTGAATTCTCTCTAGTATGAGATTACTCTATGGTGGCAACAGTGGCAAATGCTACGAAAAATAACCGGTATTCATACATTTATCGGCTAATCGTTATAATGCATCAAGTTGACGCCATTTGCAATAGAAAAGTGAAGTGATAAAATACAAAATATTTAATTAAATTGGAATGTATTTCAGCAGAAATGAAGTTCTAACTACACTACGAGTTAAATGATACGTTTTTATTGTAATTTCAACTAGAAGGGTGATTGTAATTGTTCAAATTGTTGTAACTTTGTGTCTGTTCTTCTTCTTGTTTTCTGTTCAAATCATATGGTCACTTGATCATAGTTTAAATGTCAAACTTTAGCTGTTGAAACAGCAATCAACTATTACCATAAAAAATTAATTCAGAGTTTAAATCATGTTTGATCATGTTTGGAAGATGATCTTCCAATTAGGACTTAGTAAACGAAGATAACATATTCCTCCAACTAGCTCAATCGTTTACATTTATCCCTAGTTGGTAACACCATGCTTCCGCAGGTATTTGTCCGCCTGATCCTTCCAGTAGAGTCTTGTTCGTACTATTTTACGGTTTCCTTCAATTACATCTTCCAATACCTTTATCCATTGTAGTGGCATGGCCTAAACAGCATAATACGTCGGGATACAGCTCGTAGTATATAAGACGTCGATACTCCCATTAGTCTACTGTTGGTTGTTATACATTCCAGCCCATTTTTCTCTCGAAAACTCTCAGTGCTGCTTCGTCTGCTTTCGATATAACCCAGTATTATTGGCACATAAATCAAGACAGGTTTTACAATTGTGTGATGTAGCTGGAACTTCGTTTCTCGAAAACCGGCTTTCTCTCTGAAGTGTTTGCTTATCCCGTAATAACACAAACCTATTAGGAAGCACAATTCTACTCTTCGATGGCTAAAAATTAAAAGGTCGTATCATGCTTTTTTACGAAATCGGGTTTTTCCATATTTTGGTAGGGATCTCTCTCAGATTCACCTTCCGTAGAAAAAAGATTTTTTTAATGGTAACAAATAAAGAATTTGTTTCAATAAAAAAATTGCGTTTAAAAACAAATAATGTGTCAAATCGCTCCGATTTTATTCAGTTTTTCCTTCTTCTGTATAGTAACAACGAATTGAGGTACGTCTTTTCTATATGAAGCCATCGACTTTATCTTATGACTGACGTTATTGGTTTTGCTTACGTCAGATCCAAAGTAAATACATAAATTCGTACGCACTCTGATCCAGACGATTTGAGGCTCTGCTCGTTAAAATCGTTAAACATTTTCTTGTCCTCATTTACTGTCATACCCACTTTAGCTCATTCTTTCACGATTTTCGACAATACCGCTGTAACTCCTCGTACAGTTCGCGCAATGATATCTATATATCTGCATACGCGAGCTTCATTTGGCTTTTCCTTTAATGAGATTTGTGGCCGTCGGTGGTGCAATGGTAGTAAGCGCGGCTCTTGTACATGAGATCCTTGGTTCGAACCCTGCTCTGACTACCTTAAAATTTCTTTCGGCGGTGGTCACCTCGCATAGTGACGGCGACACTATCGAGTACGTAGCCATGAAAACGCTTCTCAAAATACCGTTCGGAATCGGTGTAAAACTGTAGGTCCCAATCAGTGAGTGAAAACTGGAAAGCGCACAGCTTAGTGATTGTGAGAAGTTCTCCCCTGTCCCTTCATGGGATGTTAATGAGATTATTCGTGTTAACTGCAACTTGAGGAGTCGCCTGGTATAAAATGGTTCGATAAAGTCTTTGCCAACCTTCGCTGAGGATTTTACTTCGTCGTCAGTATAATTCTGGGGAGTCATATTCTAGGCATACCAAGCTCAGACAAAGCTTCATAAAGTTTTCTCCGTATCACGCAATCGAAGACAGTAGCCCCTAAAGGTTTTCTGCAAGATTGATGTAATGTGAATATGTGATCAAATGTGAATTTTCATATCAAAAGCCATGCGCATAAGATCCGGCCAGCTTTGAAACAATTGACTTTAATGTTACGCTCATTACTCTTGAATGGGATAAGGACTATTCTGCGATAATTGGCAGACGTATACGGGTCACCTTTCCAAATAGAAGACCATAACATGCTAAGACTGCAATCGCTGGGCATAAATTCTCTAACCAAATTTTGCATACGTGCTGGTGCATGTACCGAGCCAGCCTTAACAGCTCTGCCAGTAGTACATCAGGACCAGCGGCTTTATTGATTTTAAGCCGGGAAACTACTGATTACTAACAGGGCATTCGACACAGTCGTCTTTTATATATTCAACTCCTTCGTCTGCATTGTATCCTTCTGGCAGAAGTAACGCAGAGAAATGGTACTTACATATCCCCACTATATTTTATCTTTACAGAAGGGGAACCTAAGCCATGGCCGTTAGTTCCGCTCCTTACTTCTTGATACAATTTTCGAGCTTCGTTCATCCTTCTGTACGTTTAAATTTGTTCACCTCACGCTTTCTCCTCTGCCGTTTTTGTCGTTTAACTATGCGGTTTACATCTCTCCTTTTCTCCTTATACCGCTCTGCCGCAATTCTCGTTGTGGATGATTGAAGAATTACCTGCTTATTCTTGTGCGAACCTTTGCTGAAACCATCCGCGAATCACATGTACGTATCGATATTAGCACCACGAATCACATGTACGTCCTTCCCTCAATTACCAAGTGATGAACATGGTTCTTTATTTTATAATCTACTCTAGACTTCTGTCTACTCTAGACTTCTGCACAGGACGTTATGAATGGACATTCAAGTCATTTGGTTTTTTCCAAGACATGTACTGCTTCGAATTTGCAACACCCAAGTACTTCGGGGTACTGACGACAAAGCATTCGTGTATGTGTATATGTGTGTGTGCACAAAAACACAATACACTATTGTGCACAATAACGGATGCGGATCCGTTTCGGGTGCATAAGATCAAAAAATTAGAAATGTGAGTTCTCGAACCCGTTTCGAACTCGTTACGAGTCCGTAAAACATAAAAAAGCGAATCAGTGCTATTGCTATTTGACACACTGGGACGAAGTAAAGCGTAGTAGAATTAGTAGTATTGTGTTTTCCTGTTATACAGCTGCACAGACATACAGGAATGCATTTCCAGATCATTACTATCTTAACACCTACCCAGTTGGGAAAATCGTTCAAGACGACGTAAACGACCCTGTCGCTTAAACTGTCTTTGATGACATTGTAATGGATATTTTCGTTAACGACCTGCATGACAAAATAGTATGCTCGTCGTGTATTACACATTATTGTTGTCGCACTCTATTGACGACATGATGAACGATAATGTGCTTAAGTTGTCACCCATCAGAATCAATTTGAAGTTGGAGAATGTGAAAAAATTAACTAAGGGGACGAAATATATAAGTGTATACAAATACAATAACTTCTACAAAAACGAAAACTATCGACACTTAAAAATATCAGTTGAACTTGAACTTCACAGCGAGAAGGTAGATTATTTTGAATTTTATTGCTAATATGTCAAAATAATGTTTACGTTTATATTTCTGAAACCAACTTGTGCTATTGTGTAGCACAGGTGGTGCAATGGGTAGTGTGCGCGCCTCTCGTACTTGAGATCCTGGGTACGATCCCTGCTCTGACCACCCTAAAATTTCTTTCGACGGCGGTCACCTCACATAGTGACGGCGACACTATCGAGTATTTAGCCACGAAAATGCTTCTCAAAAATACCGTTCGGGACCGGTGTAAAACTGTAGGTCCCAATCAGTCAGTATAAAACTAGAAAGCGCACAGCTCACTGGTTGTGAGAAGATCTCCCCGATTCCTTCATGGGATGTAATGGGAAACCATTTTTTTTTTAATTTGTACTAACTGTACTCTCGTTTGCGACATGTGGATGTAGATTCGGCAAACAACTCATCGTTGACCATATTGTTGAAAATGTCGGTCATTTGGTCGCAACGATAGGAGTGTGATGATATCGACCACATTGTGTTGGTCACCAAAAATTCTCCATTATGTCCCCACAAAGTTGTTAACGACGCGATAAGCGAATGTCGCTCATTTGACCCTATACGAGTTTGCGGACACTTGTATGAAAATCTCGTCGACGATTTGCCTGGTCTGTGGCCGATTTATCGTCAGCGACTTATAATGGTCGTGCACACGTTGAATATATCTTGAATTCGTTGCCAACTGGGTAGATACCAGATACTACTACTACAAACTACAACTAAGTTTTTTGCCGATGCGAAATCTATGAGTCACATTCCACTGTCGGTAGTGCTGACTTTTACAACGAATTTACCGACGATTGGTTAAAAGATGCATTTCCCAAATTGTGGCATGAATTTTCAATTTGTGTCATTAAAATCACCTAGAACAATCTTTATGTCATGGTCTGGCAGCTGTCATAGTTTCCTTCTAGGCGCTCATAGGAAATACCCTGAGTCGTCTTTATCTTCATATAAGTTTTATGCGGTTAATGGATCCGCGTCTCTCTCTCTCTTGGCAAATATAAATCCGAATTGAAATGCATCCATTTCTCCATGGTAGCTGTAGTATATGTCACACTTCTTCCTCCTTTCACAGTTATGTCCCGTCCATCGCAATTCCTGGATAGCAGTAATGTCAACTTTATAATTTTCCAGGACATCTGGCAGTTGGATACTGACAGCGGATCTGTACAGGGTTCTAGAAGTTAAAGTGTATATATTGATAAATCATGGTCCGTCAACAAATAGGGGCTGAATGTTTTATTGTTCGCTTTCGAATTATGCTCTCTATTGGCAATTCCAACCCATCGGAGTTTGGAGTTGTATTACTGCCAGGAGTTGTATTACGCTACCCAGGGTATAACTCTGTGACTCTGTTGGTCCCGGATTTAGTTTCTCTTTGGTTTTTATCCGCCGTTGGCCATTAATTATAGTTTATTCGCCGCCTTCTACAGACATGAGCTTCAGTGACTGTTGGCACTTGACGACTTGATATGCCCCGCTACATAATTTTTGCAGTGTCCGATATATAATATATAAGATATATAAGAATGCCCCCCTATCACCCACCCGGGCAGGTGTGCAATAGGAGAAATAGGAAAAACTCTATTTACTACTTGAAATAAAATTATGAAGATGCCGGTCTAAAATGCAATTATTCCCGCGCCCACAACGAACTTATAAACTCGATATATTCGGGATATTTTTTTTAAAGGTTTTTGGGAATTTTCGAGAATGTCAGGTGAATTGCGATCGCCTTTAAATCGTGAGCCAGACGTGAGTTGATCGAGATACCGCACATCCCGGGATTTGAACATATCCCGATCTCAGCCCTATTTTTTACAATGATATCTAAATCAACAGCATGTGGCTCTTGTTGTTGGTCGTGACAATTGCAGCTATGCTCCTTGTTATGAAGATGTTGAAGACGTAGATTTTTAAATTAAAACCAATTAAGTAGAATAATATTATTATATGCTCCTTTAAAAAACTTTAAGCATAAATTCTCTTATCACTTTTCTGCGTCGTGGGAACAACTTCTGGGTATGTAAAAAATACAAATTTAATTTAAAATTCATTGCTTGTGTATAAGTTAATAATTGGAATTAAGTTTTTATATTCAACCGAAGTTGAACCTCTTATTATTGGCTAAGAATAGAAATCACAGTGAAAATCATTATCCTGGCAAAAGTTCATAACCTGACAGGGATGCACACACACAATTGAAACGTTTCTGACCCATCATCATCATCATCATCGCTTTGTATGAATATGAAAACAACAAAAGGAACAATTTTAATGTTTTGTGTACCCCTTATCCTGGTTCTATTGTAACAAATTGCACAAGTTAACTCTGACAATGGCTGGTAGGAAGCTGCATGACTCCTATCTGCTGGTATTCAAGTATTTCGAAGAGCAAAAAACACTTGACAGTGTCAGAGATGCCTATGGGCAATAAGTAACACCATAGCAACCTATCCACCTACTACTACTACTCGAACACAACTGCTTCAATCTGCTTCCATGCAGTAGTTGATGTTGATGTTGTCGGTTGTATTGCGAGTTTTGTGTTCGTTCATTTATTTATTTATACAGTCATTCATTCATGGCATATTGTGGAACATTAGCCATAGACAACATTACCCTTAACACACCCAAATCTTAAAGCATTACTCGTCCTTCCCCCTCCCCCCACAACACACCAACTGTTCGTCGCATAACCTCACCCAATTGAAAAATGCCTTGACGGTCCTTTTTCGTACACGGCAACAACCGTCGTATGTGTCGTAGTTATTTAACACACCCAGAAAACTGTTCTATTCCATCTCCACCTCACGCCAAACGTTTGATTGTATGTTGCTTAAATGTATGTCTGTCCGCACAATTGTCCGTCCAATTGTCTATCTTTCTGGGTAATCCGCCTGCCTATTTGTCTATCTTGTAATTTTGGAATGGCATTGTGTCATGCCATGTCAGAGAAGAGGGGAGTTTCATGGTCCTGTAAGTGTCCTGGGTAACAACAGCGTGTTGGTTAAAGTTGAGGGCTGTTTAAAGCCAGACTGGTTGCATCATAGGTTTCTGAATGGTGTTTGTGTTAGTGCTATTAAAATTTATGTTACTTGTTGTTCCCTTAACCGTAGAATATGACTATTATTTCGGTTTAGTATAACTAAAAGCTGAGTGTTGAATGTGGCATACTTTACGGCATGCACACTGAGAGAAATGGCAGTATGATTTTTTTAAACTTATACTGCTTGTACTCGTAGGTACATATATGTATAAATAATAAGGGCCTGTTTCAAAATTAAATAACAGGGATTATTACAATAACGGTTTATTGAGAAGCTTTTTCATGGCGAATTACTTCATTTACTCGATAGTGTCGCCATCACTAAGCCAGGTGACCGTCGTCGAAAGAAAGATTGGGTGGTTTAATTCTTTAAATCTGGACTCACTTAAACTTGTTAGTCGTTTGTGATATCACGGTCTAACGAGATTAAGCTCTGGCCCTAGTTTGGCACAAGAAGCCCAGAAACTCACACAGTTCCGTAAAGAAGTAGGATCCTTTTGTAGACAACCTTCTCCTCACACGTGGAGTTGCTACGACCTTTAGGCACGTCGCATGACTACCAATCAGGCAGCGTCCAGTAACTGTACCCTTGCACCCAGGCTCATCTCGCTAAGAGATCTGCGGCAGTTCTTGGAAAATGTTACATTCAGGAAGACTGATTTCAGGGAACTGTCAGAGAAAATCCCTCGGTCATCCAACTCTTCCTTAATCGCCAAGAATTCTGCCTGCTTAATGATGCAATGATCAGGTAGTTGAAGCGAAAGAGACCACCCTAACGCCCTAGAATAATCCCCTTACACTACTTGATCATTCAGTTTCTAACCATCATTGTAGAAATTTACAATTGTGTGATATTTCATATTTCCGATCAAATATTGGAAGCGCTTTAGTGTATTCGACATAGACAGCAATGTTCGGGGAGCACATTCCAACACTGTTCCATGACCGACTCTGATCATGCCCCATTGTGACAGTTGCCTAACCCTGATGACAGCTGTAACAGAAAAATGCCACCCTACATTGTCCACCGAAAACAAATGTAAAATTACATTCAATGCATCAATGGGAATCATGAGGAGTCAGCAGCGCACAATAGGTGGATTTCTAAAATATTTAACAGCACTCGATAATCCCATACAGCATTATGGGTTTCACCACCTCTGTATAGATTCAGAGAGGATTTCCTGACTAAAGCCCTCTTACAAGTGTAAAGGACTATCGGCGCCTTTTTCGCCCTTTCAACTATAACTAACTTTCTACTACGCTTGCTGTACAAAATAAGACCCAAGTTGGCACACTTTCCAAGCTTTAATTTAGATACGTTCAACCTTGTAAATTCCATTGTGGGTATTTTATATCTTAGGATAAAAAGGACTGCATCGGTCTTGGCAGGGTCAATAGCCAGCCCAGCGTCTGTAGGTTACTCAGAAGAATGTCTCTTAGGGGGCTGGGGTACTTACGCCTCCTTTACTTTTATTACCACACCTTCCAGTTTCGTTTTTCGTTGTGACCAGTATTCGTATCCAGGTTAGCGTTTGGTTCCACAGAAGGAGAGGTGTGCCTCTGTTAATACACCTGGGAGAGGTCGATGATCCTATTTCCGCCGTGACAAGCCGTCTGGTAAGCATTTCGTATGCTAGTCCCTTAAGAACAACGTTGTTGACCGCAAACTCAATGTCAAGAAATGCTACCAAAGTCTACTTCTAATGTATCTAATGTATCCTACTAGTTCATGCTGGCTGTATACGTAGATCTGAATTTGCAGTACACATGCTGAACACCATATAACGGGTTTTTCAACAGAGACGCTACAAAAGTAAATCGATAGGGACAGCAAACGACGCCATATTTTTTCCCGCTCTTTTGACATTTCTCTCTCTTCAGTAAGGTTTGCAATTTCATCATGGAAAGATATACGAGCCAACTACGAGTCGAAATTATTAAAATTTACTACAGAAATTTGGAGTCAGTGGCCTCAACTTTAAGAGCGCGACGTCCAATTTATGGTCGTCATAATCGTCCTACCAGATCAACAATTGAGCATCTAGTGGAAAAATTTTAATCCACAGGCACAGTACAAAATGTTCCCGTGCCAGTGAGACAAAGAAGTGCCCGTAGTGTCGAGAATATTGCTGCCGCTGAGGCTTCAGTTCAAGAAAGCCCAAATGTGTCTCTCACACGTCGTTCTCAAGCGTTGGGCATCTCTGTGACGTCGTTGTGACGAATTTTGCGTAAAAGATCTTGGCCTACATCCTTACAAGATCAAATTGATGCAAGAACTGAAGCCGCGTGACCACCATAAGCGTCGTATGTTCGTGAATTGGGCTGAGCAACAACTTGAAAATGATTCGGATTTTCATCGGAAAATCATCTTCAGCGATGAGGCTCATTTCTGGCTGAATGGCTTCGTCAATAAGCAAAATATGCGTTATTGGTCAGACAGCAAACCACACGTAATCCATGAGTCATCATTGAATCCAGAAACAATTACAGTTTGGTGCGGTTTACGGGCCGGCGGCGTCATTAGGCCGTACTTCTTTCGTGATGATCAAGACCGGCACATTACTGTGAATGCGAATCGCTACCGTTCAATGATAACCGAATATTTTTGGCCCCAATTGGATAATATGGACTTGGAGGACATGTGGTTCCAACAGGACGGCGCCACAAGCCACATAGCGAATGCCACAATCAATTTATTGCAAACCAAGTTTGGTGAACGTGTTATTTCACGAAATGGCTCCGTCGATTGGCCGCCTCGGTCGTGCGATTTGACGCCGTTAGATTATTTCCTGTGGGGCTACGTCAAGTTTATAGTCTATGCCAACAAGCCAGCGACGATTGATGAACTTCGTACGAATATCGAACGTGAAATTGCAGCAGTATCGGCCGATTTATGCTTGAAACCGTCGAAAATTGGGTTCAGCGTCTGGACTTCTGTAAGCGTGCCCGTGGTGGCCATGCAAAAGAAATCGAGTTCCATACATAATGGCATCGAACGTACTTTCACAGGAATAAAGAATTTCATTGGTATCTAAAACCGGTTTGGTTTTATTTAAGCGTTCTTATTGAAAACCCCTTTACCAACCGCACGTCATTTCCAAAGTCTTCATCAGAAAGGATGACAAGCTCTTATAGAGCTCAAGTTGTTGGCAGCTGTGTTTTAGGCCTTTCCGGTTTGGGAATAACCTCTATTTTAACCTTTAGCTATATACAGGGTGGTTCAGTCACGACTGGACAAAGTTCACCAGCGTATTTCCTGGCTCATTTCATTAAAATATGTCCATCTACGACCATCTCCGAAAATGCAAGGGGTCGAAATGGAACCGGTTCTGAACCAGTGGTCGGACTTTGGGCTTGTTGGTGGAAAGGCATTTAAGAGACCTTTCAGAATCATTAAAAAAATTAAAAAAAGTGAAATCACCGAGATACGGAGCTTTCAAATTGAGGTTAAAAAAAGTGAAATCACCGAGATACGGAGCTTTCAAATTGAGGTTATGTGCACGTTCTTATGTCTTTTTTCCAATTTTTTTTAACCCCGTACCCCTTGCTTTTTCGGGGATGGTTGTAGATGTGCATATTTTCATGAAATGAGCCATGGAATACGCTGGTGAAATTTGTCCAGTCGTGAATGAACCACCCTGTATATACAGGTTGATCACAACAAGGGTGATTGGCCGCAACTTAAAGTTCCGCTGGTGATACCATATTCATGTTATCAAGAAAAACATCTTGTATATTTTCTACTACTCCTACTTTATTTCCAAATGTATTCAGGCGCACTGTGATCTACTTTATAATGCATTTTATAAAAATGTATGTGATTTTAGCACAAATAAACGTAAGTGTGAGGCATTAGTTGGATGGATTGAGAGATAGGATATTGGTTTTTGGGATGTGGTTATTTCAATAAATATTCATTTGGTGCAAAACAAAATTACATCTTATCGTTTCGTACTCCTATTTTTCTCAGTGTACTTTTGCAACGTTCTATGTTTTATTCTTACATTCATGGTTTGTTTTATTTATCAAGGTAATCCCATATTTTTAGGGCTTTTAAATTCGCATTCAGTGTGCAGCCATGACAAGGATAACAAATTTGAAATTTTTTTTTCCATATTTCCTTTTTTCAACAACACTCACTCACATTCCTTTTGCTGTTTGTGCTGTAATGATGGAATAGATTTAAAATTTTCACTTTCTTTGTACTCAATTTTTATTTGAATTTACTTTGTCAACGTTTTTTAGCGGTTGCAATTTTAATACCATTTCTTCTTTCTTTTTGTACTTTAAAATTTTTGAAAGGTAAGAATGTTTACTTTAGGCCGCAGAGTGAAGGAGAAGTGAACTCGAAACTGTTTAGATTAACAATTTCAAAAATGTCCCATCTATAGACATACATACATACATACATATGTATATGTCTACATTGCAATGTAAGCCATTAGCTGCAGGGATGGAAAGATGATATGGACATCATTGTGGTATTACAAGGGACTAACGATTATAGTTCAGAGTATTTGCAAGGGAGGAACTCGAATGGGTGTGACTACTAAGATCATATTTGATATACTAACTGACATGCAAAACAAAAATAAACTAGGAGTGGTCCCCATTGTTCGTTGAAAAATATACTAAGGGATATTTAATTTGAGATCACCCAAGCAGAAATATATGGTGTGCAGGGTGTAGGTCTAGTGTCGGAGAGGTAGGCAAAGATAGGTAAACCTTTAGGTTTCAAACCCCAATGTTTAAAGCCTTGTTCTTAACAAACTAATTATAAAATTAACTCATGAATTTCAATTAAGACAAACATTTATTAAAATTTATTTATTTTCGATATTAATTGAAATGAGAGCAATAGAAAATATAGAAGAAAATGAGAATCTAGAAATATAAACCCACAATACTCCAAATAAATTAAAAAATTTCTAAATTTGGGGTATCCACACGGTAGCTAGGTAGTAACAATTCTGACCATATGTACTTATTTAAAACACTGCATATCTCAATTTGATTAAAGAAATTGACATCGAGATATTTTTTGGTCAAAAGAGATTTTTCTGTAAAAATGTACTAATCTTTTATTCACCCGAAGCGTAAGCGAATCGAAATCAAATAATCGGATTCAGTTTGCTCTATACCTGCACTTGAATTGATCGTTCTACCAAGAAGACACACAAGCTATAAACCAAAACTACAAATTTGAACCAACCATGGTACAAATACACGGTAGCAGCAGGAGACATGGTTGTAATTGTGGGCAACAACACAAGGGTTCAAAGAATTTGTAATAAAGTATTAGATGGATTTATTTGGGAAAACAATTTGATAAATATTACAGAGCTTTACAAAAATCGGATTGAATCCTCATAATGAGCACTAAATTTAACACAATTGAAATTAAATTGCAATTTTCACATTGTGTTTACATCAGCTGATTTTGACATATTAGGCACTTTAATTTCATCAACAACAGCTGCTTTAACAAAAAACTGTAAACATAAAAACTTAAAATGCATATTTTTCTTTAAAGACACCAAAACTTGTACGAAATTTCCATTCGTTTACTCAATAATGCCAGCAAGTTGTCATGCGCCAGATTATAGCTGGACAGTAAAATAGCACAAATTAAAATTTCTAGAGCAAAATGAGGTTTATTTCAAAAATTAATATAAATATTAATGTTTTTAATTTTAGTTGTCTTAGATCCGAGTTATTTTTGAAGTTGTAATTTCCTTTAAGATAAGGAGATCATGGTTAATGAAAAACCGTAAATGCCGCCGGTGCGATTCGAACTCACATTCGCTGGACGATCGTTTCGATCATAGAGTAATGACGTATAGAGTAGACAACTCTCTCAGTAAATTTATGACATTTGGCAGATGTGCGGTTGGATATTGGAAAATATTGCTTTAATTATACCAGGCAATGGCTCAAACCAACCAATAAGAAAACAGCAACAGCATTTCGTGTTGTGCGTTAAATTTTTTTTTTTAAATTCACCACAAATATATACTATAAAAAGCCCAAAATACGTTTAAATTTCAAATTTAATTGAAAAATTTAAGTCAACAATTTTTGTAATTCCACCTGGTGTAAATCAATGTACGTCAAATAACTCTCTATCGCACCGACCGCACCACGAATAGTATGAAAGGAAATGTCAGATGAGAAGAATGGCAGCTCTTTGTGATATTACTCTATGGTTTCGATGGTTGTGAAGCGTCTAGTCCGTTGTCACTAACCGCAGTCTTTTATCGTATCGAGTGTTTATTTGGCACAACTCACACGTTGCATTACTACTTACACGCACTGATGCCGAAGTTTTGAAAGTTTTATTTATAGAACGCACTATTCTAATTCTAGTTTTTGTTCTGTTTTGATTTGGTTTTTGAAGTTGTTTGCAAATGTTTTCTTGTGTGTTTTGCTTGCGATATTTTTCGAACACTTGCGTAGTGGAAAATTCTCAATTCAGATGTGTTATTGTTTGCAAAGATCTGATCTGATGAAGATCTGTGGGTAGATCTGGAATAGCTATACGGTTTGCCAGGAATCATGAGAATGCATTTGCAAAACATCTTCTTTTTAAAAAACTATATCTCTATTTATGGAGATAAAGATAGTCTTGAGCTTGAACAATGAAATAAAAAGTACCAATAAAAAGGCCGAATAAATAAAAAAAATCATCCCCGTTAAATAAGTATATACAGGGTGGAGCGCGGTAATTTGCTTTTTTGCTTTCTGTGGCGGCACTGTTGGTCGAAGAGAGTGGAGTGGCTTATAGTGGCTGACGGGAGATTTGTATTGCCATCATGCATTGGACACGTGAGGGGAGGCCATTTTGTGTTGAAGCGAATTTTTCAAATGCGCACTCGATCATTGCAGTGCAGCGTGCTTTTCGTTTACGATTCGCTGTTCCCCCACGCGGAAGTGTTCCTGGACGGCAATCGATTGTAAATTGGGTAACTTCATTGAGAACAGCAGGGAATGTGTCATGTGTACGAAGGGGACCTGAGAAAAGGATTACAACACCACAACACATCGAGAGAGTTAGACTTTTCCAGGATAACCGTCTTGTCGTAACTGTGAACTCCGAACGGTACAATTAGGCAATGCAATTAGAGGATACATGGTTCCAACAGGATTGTGCCACTGCACACACAGCGAGGGTTACCATGAATTGTTTGAGGCAAATGTTTCCTGGACGGCTTGTCTCTCTGAGGGGTGATGTGAACTGGCCGGCACGCTTACCAGACTTAACCTCATGCCTGAAGTCAAAGGTGTGTATTAACCGTCCCAACACCTTGGAAGACCTAATTAACAATATTGAGGCTGAAATTGACAGAATACCAGCCGACATGCTTGTTAGAGTTCATGAAAACTTCAGAAAGCGTAGCGAAGGTCGACATTTGCCAGATACACTATTTAAAACCATGTAATTTAAAAATTCCCTTACTGTTCAATATAATTAAAATATAAAATAAATTTTTCTAGGGTTCATAATTTGTTTATTTCATTCCCCAATAAGCAATTACCGCGCTCCACCGTGTATAAAGAAATTACAACTTTAAAAATTGTGCCAGCAATGAGTAGTAGTGCCAAGTAAGCACTCGATTCGATAAAAGACTTCGGTTAGTGACAAGAGTGAATACACACTGCGGTGGCTTAACCGACTAAACCCTGCTGTAGCTGATGCTTCACAAACATTAATGTTTTAGTTTACCTGATAAATATTTAGTGGCACAACCTTTATTATCAAGTACCGCTTGGAATCTACGGCTTATGCTTTGAATCAAATTCTGGCAATGCAATTCTGTATTCCAGTTCAAAGACCATTCAAGTTTTTCTACTTATGTTGAGCAATCGCACATTTCTCCTTGCTCCAGAGGTTTTCAATTGGGTTCAAGTCGGGCCAGTCTAAAACACTCCTTCGAAAACCACTCCTTTACAAGCTTCGATATGTGTTTGGGGCATTGTCGAACATGAACTGGCATGTGTTCAAAAGCATAAGGCACCAATTGGTTCTTAAGAATGTCCAAATTCTGGTAACGGTCCATTTTTCCACTAATTTTCACAATGGGGCCCACACCCTGCCATGAAAAGGATCCCCAGTCAATGATGCTTCCTCCACCATGCTTCACGGTATTCGGAGTGTAGCGTGGATTCAATGCCTGGCGTTTTAGTCGGCGAACAATGCAAATACATACGATTTACCTTAGTTTCATCACCCCAAAGCATTTTTTTCCAGAACGAGAGGTCTTTCGACCTGTGGGTGCGAGCAAACTATAAACTCTTGGCAATATTATTTCTTGATAGATGTGGTTTCTTTCGGCTTGCGCGCCCAGACAGCTAAGGGCCATTCAGGCGTCTTCGGATGAGCCTGTCTGATAAATTTAATTCAAATTGAGAGTTAATTTCGTTTGCAATATCGCGTGATAACAGGAAAGGTTCCTTCGATGACATCTGGTCCACTGTTTCAGTTGTTTTGTTGCTAAGTGGGTCCTTTTTTTTGTTTCCGGTTACACAGTTTTTATTAGTTTTAATGGAATAAATAACATTATAGATCAGTTTCTCGATCGGTTAAGAAATTTTGCAATTGCACATGGCCTTCACTGCACATATCGAATACAATGCGATCCTATCCCAGCAATTTGATTCGTTTCATGCTTGTACTAGTTCGAGCATGCATGGCTCTTGGTTCGTATTTGAATTTCGAATCTAAGTAGTTTATATTTATATTGTGTGTTGTTCCTGACGCGACTTGAATTGAAATAAAACGGTCCTACTTGGTGTTTGCAGAAGTTTACTATTTACTCACCCATGTGTAAGCCAGACACATCGCCGTGAGGTATCCGTAACGAAGGATGCGTTCCCCGTCGTCTAATGTCTTGTTTTGACGATTTGCAGTGGCCGGCAAGATCACCATACTTCTTTCTTTGGGGTTTTCTGAAGTCATGGGTCTATTTGAACAAAGCAATACACTCTGGAAGCTCTCAAAGAGAATAATCGATCAGAGTACGAGAACTTGTCATCTAAAGTTCTCGCCAGAACCTGTCCTCCTGTCCGTCAACAACGGCGGCGCCCACTAGACCAAAATATTTGTGATAACATACATACGTTGTCTCAATAACGGAACTAATTATTATGGTAGTCAAAGAAAATTAACTTCAAGTGTTATGATACGAGGGCGGATCAATAAGTCCGTGACTTTTTTAAAAAAAAAATATTTTTCAACGTAATCTATTTTTAGCTCAATACACTTAGTCCAACGTTTCTCCAATTTTTGAATCCCTTCCAAAAAAATAGGATTTTTCGAGGCTAAATCTCTTTCCACCGAGCCATTTCTTTAGGTTTGGAAAGGAAGTAGGAAATAGTCACTGGGGGCTAAATCCGGAGAATATGGCGGATGAGGTACCAATTCGTAGCCCAATTCATGGAATTTTGCCATTGAGACTACACACGTGTGCATCCGTGCGTTACCTTGATGAAAAATAACTTTTTTCTTGGCCATATGGGGTAATTTTTTTTAATCCTCGTTAAATCGGTCCAATAGTGTGATGTCTCTTAACATACCATGAAGGGGTTGGGGGGGGGGGGGGGAGAGCTTCTCAAAATCAGTGATATGTGCGCTTTCTAGTTTTACACTCACTGATTGGGACCTACAGTTTTACACCGATTCCGAACGGCATTTTGAGAAGCATTTTTATGGCTAAGTACTCGATAGTGTCGCCATCACTAAGCGAGGTGACCGTCGTAGAAAGAAATGTAGGGTGGTCTGAGCAGGAATCGAACCCACGCTCTCATGCACAAGAGCCGCCATTTATTTTTTTCCCCCATTGAAGGTAATCGATGTGGATTTTCCCGCGTGCATCCCAAAAAACTGTTGGCATTACCTTATTGGCCGACAAACTTACCTGGGCCTTCTTCGGAGCCGGTTCACCGGAGAAACCCATTGTTTAGATCCATGATCCATGTTTCATCCAGTTACAAAACGCCGCAAAAACTACTTCGAATTGCGGTTAAACAACTCCAAACAATCCTTTGAAGTTGCCACACGATTACGTTTATGGTCAATTGAAAGCAAACGCGGCACCCATCTTGCAGACATCTTTCTTAAACCCAACTGATCATTTAAAATCGAAACCACACTGCCATATGAAATGCCTATGGCATCAACAATTTCACGCACTTTTACTCTTCGATCGGCCAACACCATATCGTGGATTTTTCCAACATTTTCGGGTGTATTGACCTCAGTTGGCCGTCCAGAACGTTCAGCGTCATTTGTACTTGTGCGACCACAACGAAAGTCAGTAAACCACTTTTTTTACCATTGAAATCGATGGTGCAAAGTCCCCATAGTATTTATCAAGCTTTTCCTTGTTTTGATTGACGGTTTTTTCGCAAAAAATAATGTTTAATGAGCACTCGAAATTCACTTTTTTCCCATTTTTAAAAAAAATGCACGAGGTTGTATGTTTTGAACAACTGTTAAACTCAAAGTACATGACGGAACTTGCTCAAAATTTGACAGTAGTCTATTAACAGGTGGTACTTGATGAGAGCAGTGTTGCATGTCATATAACTACGAGGGACTTATCGGACTTCTTGATTATTTGATCCGACTTATTGATCCTACCTCTATATTTTAATTTTAATGGCGTAAACAATTTGTTTATTTACCCACGTTCATCAAGAGAAATAGGATTGTAAAATATTACCAATTTGGATAAAAAACAGTTGCTTTCCAGTAATGTATCTTTGTACCTTTTTCAATTTCTGCCAGCCAAACCTTTTTTTCCTTGTAGCTTCCTCAATTTCTGCCTGGACTGTTGCACTTTAAGTTCGCAAGTTGAGATTTAAAATGTTACTTGGTTACAATTTATTATTTATCTCATTCTTTTCATGGCCTGTTTTACAAATGTTAAATATATAGTTAAACACTTCCCACCTCTGGCGTAGGCGAACCTCTATGAATGTTTACGGACACATATGTACTATGTACAATTCTATCTTTTTAGGTTACACTTTTGTGGGTTAATATTTACTTAAGTTAATTAAAAGTTTTTATTTGTTCTTCTTCACCAGTTGGTTTTAAATACAAAGAACTTTTGTACATGTTCGAAATGCGATAGAAGAAGAATGTTTCCACATTTGATACCACAAAAAGCAAAATTTACATAATTTTGTTGGTTTTGTAATAATTTTCAATGGATTTAAAAAGTTTTTGTATTAAGGATTGCCAACGAATACAATGCAATTGCTTTTAAAGAACATTTAATAAAAACTCAATTCTTCTCTACATATGTACGTACGTAGTTGTGGACAGTTTATCAAAATGACATTTTCAAATACATCTTCCTGCAATTGATGATATTGTATATCCGTCAACCTTCATGTTATGAGACTTTAAATGCAATTATAATATTTTATGGGATAATTAGGAATCACACATAGTTTCCTTTAAATGTTACCAATAAAAACATAAAATGGTGGGGTAAATATTGGATAAGGACAATAACAAAAATAAAAAGTTATAACAAACCTTCATTAGCACGTTGAAAATGTAGACATTTTACATAAAAACAAAAACAGTGTGTCGTGAAGACACGCGACAGAAGTGAAACTTCATGTGTGTAGTTGAAATTATTTGTTCATTTCGCGTGTGTGTTGGACGTTTAAATATCAACACTTTGTAACACTATAATTACATGGCCGTACATTATGCGAAATGAGAATTGTATTCTTGGTGAATTTGGTGAATCGGTCAAAGTTTAGGGATTTTGGAATTTTAGCACGTTTTACCAATGTTCTAGAAATTTTTCAATGCTTATTAATTCCTAATAATTTTTCATGAAACTGATTAAACTCAATAAAACTATTAAATGGTGAAGGCTTTAAAACATTTCACTAACTCTAAGCATTCCAAACCAGTTTGAAAAAAGTCAGTTTGTAAAAAAAATTAAATTTCATGTTTTTCAGATTTCTCAGAAACGAAAGGAAATGTTTCAAAAACAAACTTTTGTTCTAGCAGTTTGTATAATTTTCGTTTATAAAGGCGCAGGAGGCGAAAAAATCCTTTGATGCAAATTTGCATCATAGCGCAGTTAGCTGTAAATTCAAATTCTAAAATTTTTATACTTCAGTAGTGATTTAAATGGACAATGTTTTTGTTTCTTTTTAAAAACCAACGTATTATTTATTTATTGTTTAAGAAATTTTAAAGTTTTAAACAAAAATAAAATTTAAATTTTGTTCATTTTTTATGAAATTTTACAAAGCAGTTTTTGTTTCAGTTGAGTTTGGCCCTTACAACCCTCCCTAGTTATATCCATTTGGGACATTTCGTAATAGTCGTACAACAACGTTGGCAGAAGTTCCTAGATCAGGCTCACTTGACAAACGTTTATGCGCAAATTGTCTTGGCCCGTATATATTTCAAAATTATACGCAAAACCTGATACTCCGGAAAGTACAAATAATTTGTAGCCCCACTTGTGTGGCTTTGCAGGCACATATTGTTTCCAATGATGCGAGGCTTTACTTGCGCACATTTGTTCATCAACAGATAAGCGTTCTACTAACAGAATGGATGAAAATTTTTTATTTAAACGGTCTACCAGTGGCCGAATCTTGTAAAATTTGTCGTAACAAGGATCTGTTTGATCGGCAATGAAATTTTCATTATTGTTCAAATGAAATATTGATCGTATATTTTCAAATTTTTTGAGGCATGCATTCCTTTACACAGTCCAAACCAATTTGAAAAGGCGAATATTGGAGTAATTCACTATTGATGACAAAGTTAGGATGCCCATAAAGTGGTAAATATCAGTTTTTTCCAAACTAAGTCTCTCTCCAATATTTTTTTGCTTCGCATACAAATTAGATTCCTCACCTATATGTTGTAAAATGTCTTCATCAAAGAAGTAGTTGAAAAATTGGAATGGAGTCGGAAAGTTCTTTATAAATTCCGGCAAATCGGTATTTCCTGCAAATTTTATTTCGTTTTCACTGACAGAAAATTTTGTTTTTTCCAGACAATATGTCTACAAGCCTCTCGTGTTAAGAAATTTGTGGCACCAAGTAGATTTTCCGGAATTTCTGGAGCTATATTTTCAGTTACATTTTCATCTTCACTATTCAAGTCGTTCATGAGTTCCACAATATTTTCATCACCCAGAAGGTGCTCTAGATCTTCATTATTTAGAAGCTTACCTTCCATAATTTCATCTTCATCATCGGAGTCGTCTAATTCATCTTCACTTGCAGCAGGACCAAACAAAATACGGAGAATATCCTCCTCTAAAATTTGTTTTCTTGACATATCCTGAAAATTTTTTTTTACTATCACTTAAATGCGCAGTGATGCATATTTGCATCAAACCGTTTTTTATACACAGCAAAGTACTTACCACAAAAAAACAATAAAACACTATAAGATTTTAATAAAAAAGAGTGTAACTTATGTAAAAATCACAACTGTGTAATAAACTTGACGAAATTAATTAAATTTATGGTCCGAAATACACACTGTTTCCTCTACGCACAACAAACTAATGAGCAGACACTTCAAAATTGCACAATAATTCAATGCTGCTATAACGGTACTTCAAAAGCAGAGAAAACGACGCCTACTTAAAGGAGACAACATATAACGAACATTTACACAAAACTGTTTTCAAATTTTGAAACTACGGAGAGATTTTCGGTATGATGCAAATTTGCATCACGGCGCACTAGAGGGTTAAATTAAACTGACCTCGAGCTTGATTTTTAAACAAAAATAACAATATTAATGATATTGATTGATATGAATTGTGTCTGTCTTTCGTTTTCTTCGTTCCTATCGTATTGAAATTGTTGCCATTCGTCTTGCACAGTTAATGATTGTGGATGTGTGTTGGAAGGGTACTCGTATTAGTGTACGTATGACAGGTTCTTAACCGCGTTACTACGTTAGAATAAAATACACATGTTATGTTCGGGTCATATTATGACCCAAAGTTTTTTATATTGAGAAAATTTCAATTTATATAGTTCGAGACATCTTTTTTACATTTGGGGAATTTGTTATACTTTGTGTACACTTTTTTACATTTGTAAACACTTTTTGTACTTTTGTTTAGACTTTTTGTACTTTTGTGTACATGTTTCGTACTTTTTACTTTTATGAACACCTTTTGTTATTTTGTGAACAGCTTTTGTACCTTTGCGTACACTCTGCATGCTCCTGAATACTTCTGTACTTTTAAGTAATTTTTTACACTATCATGTACAGTTTTTGTACGCACTTTTTGTGCACATTTGTTGTATTTGTACATACACTTTACTCACTTTTGTTTTGTCTGTCTCAATGTTTCATGGGCAAGACTTTCTTTTAGACTTTTTTATAAGTTTGGTTTATAACAATTATGTATGTATGAAATATTATATCGGCTAAATGGTGGCCGCCTCTGGCCGCTGCGAAAATGTGAAATATGTTAACCATATTTTGCATACAATTTTGGCATATTTTCAATTCCTTCAATAATGTTGTTCTTTAGCATCTGAATTGTTCTGTGACGTACGTATGCTACGAATTCGGTCAAAAAAAATCCCGCAAAATTCTTCACGTTTTTACAATTGAACGATTATTTAGATAAAATGTCTTAATAACTTCAGTCAACACGTTGTTGGTGCGTTAGATGCTCCATGCTAAATTGTTATCGACTGCTTTGTATAACTGTCAAATACAAACTGACAAATGTCAACCAAACAGAAATGGCGGTCAAAAAACATCGGCCTGGAACATAAAAAAACACCCTGTATAATGGTGTTTAGGCCTCGTTATTCGTACTTTAAGAGTTCATTCATAATAGTTTTCTATCTACTGTCTAAAAAATTAATATGATGCAACTCTGACTATCATGTTATTATAAAGACAGCTGCGTCAATAGTTAGTATACATTCGCCCTTATTACGGTTGTCATCGTCGACGTCGTTGTCGTTTTTATGTCAACATCACTTCGTGTCAACATCGTCGTCACATCAACGCTAGTTTGGTAACTGTAACCTATTAAAAACATAAACAAAGTTGTCATTCGTAGTGAATGAAAGCAGGAAGAAGAACATTTTACGTTTGTACGTCTATTATTTTACTCAATTTGGTAAAAGTTTTTTCAAGTTCCTAAAAAGTGTTTAATTATGACTCCGATTTGGAAGTTATTGGATGTAGACGCCCTATATCACCAGGTTAGACGAATGGAAGCGGTGAATTGAGAGTTCTCCATGGAGGCACAAACAGCCTTTATTGGCCCCAGAGCTGCGTGTATTGGAGACAAGGACGTAATGGAGAGCAAGAAATGGTCTCATCAAATTCAACATGGACCGAACATTCGACTATCTTAAAGGATTTGAACTGTACGTTTCGTTAGCGGCCGCTTGTTTGCAAGATATCAGACTAAAATTAAAAAGACACCAATTGCATGACTAAAAGGGCTCAGAGCAGGCATATACACTGCACGTCACATGAATAGGTTGTACTTTTTATTAAAGGTTTAACAATTGAGAAAAAGAGTGTAAACAAAGAGAAATCGAAAAAGTTCCGTTAAATGTAATCTGAGCTTCTTTTTGTTATTTCTCAAATAAAATGTGTATTATTTTTGCGTCACTTGAATAGGTGCAGTGATTAAAAAGTGTTTGTATGGTCATTTGTGTCAAATTTGACTAGCAAATAGATCTGAATTTTTTAAAACCAAGACATAAAAATAATTTGCTATCAGTTGTAATTGAAAATGGGCCGTGGAAAATCATTAACGGTAGAAGAAAAGGCAAAAATTGATGCCTATGATGACCAAGGTCTGTCCGGCCGGGAAATTGCTACGAAAATTAATAAAAGTGCTAACGTTGTGTGGAATTATTTAAGAAATAATGAAGAATATGGCAAAAACATGAAGGGAAGGCAAACAATGGCCACAACAGCTGCGGAAAGGCGAAATATTCTAAGAATAGCCTCCAATTCTAGTGACTCTGCTGTCAAAATCAAAGGAAAAAGTGGTTCCAGTGCTAGTATTTCTACCGTCAGAAGGATTATAAATGCAGCAGAACATTTAAAACTATTGAAATTGCAGAAAAAACCACCACTAAACCAGCAACGTAAGGAGCTACGGTTGAATTTTTGCAAAGAACACATGACTTGGAAGAGTGAGTGGAATAAAGTAGTTTTCTCAGATGAAAAAAAATTCAATTTTGATGGACCCGATGGCTTTAACTACTATTTCCATGATCTGAGGAAGGAAGAACGTTTTTTAGCCCGTCGGCATAGTCCAGTAGGTGGTGTAATGGTCTGGGGCGCGATATCGTTCTATGGAGTCATTGACTTGGAATTTCAAACCCCGAAAATGACAGCAAATTCGTATAAATCTATTCTGCAAACGGCGTTTCCAAAATTTCATGACTTGTTTGGACCCATCCCATGGACTTTCCAACAGGATAATGCTCCTATCCATACGGCAAGGGTTAATAAAACGTGGATTAGCGAGCAAAATGTTGAATTGCTGCCATGGCCACCATATTCCCCGGACATAAATATAATGGAAAACGTGTGGGGATGGTTGTCTCGGAATGTGTATGAGTCTGGACGGCAATTTGATGACCGAGAATCTTTAGTTGCTGCAATACAATCGGGATGGTCGCAAATTTCGTTACAATATTTATCGCAACTGTATAACTGCCTTCCCAACAGAATTTATGAAATAATTTTAGCGAAGGGCGGAAGTACACATTATTGAAAACTGTTTAGAATTAAAATTAATCCTGTTTTTAAATTTTTTTAACTGCTTTTTAATTTTTTAATCACTGCACCTATTCAAGTGACGCAAAAATAATACACATTTTATTTGAGAAATAACAAAAAGAAGCTCAGATTACATTTAACGGAACTTTTTCGACTTCTCTTTGTTTACACTCTTTTCTCAATTGTTAAACCTTTAATAAAAAGCACAACATAATCTTCTCCATGAATTATCTTGAGAGCAGCAACCTTAAAATGATTGCTTAAACACTGCACCTATTCATGTGACGTGCAGTGTATGTCACAACAAGAACACATCCACTGCCTTAGCAATGCATCTACTGTAGTTCTAACTGATCCCTGAAGGAACTCAATTCAAGCAGCTAATTGTGACTCAGGGCAGTTAACGTGTTAATACCTAATTTTATGTTTCATTAACTGTTTGTATAAGTTTAAATTATTAAAAATAAGGCCAATAAATTAGCATTAAAACGAACCCTTTGTTCATTGCATTTACCGTCGGACAGACAAGTGCACTTACATACACGCCATACGTATAAAGCGCAACCTGTTCTGGAACACTCCTGCATAATCTACTTGTGGGTTTCCGTCCGCCATTAAATGTTGCGAACTAAATTTTTTTTATCCATAATTAATCCATAATTCAAAAATAAAAGTAGACATTTCCTTAAATAGAGAAATAGAGAATTTTCTTCAAGTCGTTATCAAAAACTGTGTCGACAGAAATAGAGTCGTTTCAATTCAATGTCGACGTCAATTCTAGTTACAAAATACCGAATATGTGTCGACAGTCGTCGTTAGTGATCGATAACGACTACACAAATACCGATTTTCAACTGTCGTCACAAGACAACTTCGTTTTATGTCGACGACGACAACCGTAATAAGGGTGATTATTTCGTTTCGTAGCTTAAGAATCTAGGAAACTTTTGCCGAACAATAATGCGTTGTAGATAACCCGCTTTTTGCAGCATTGTCCTGTGTTTTGGGGTCTCCTCGCTATTTATATATTTACTCTTATTTTAGCCAAATACATGTGTTTTTATTTAATTTTCTATTTAAAACCATAAAATTCCCCCTTTTACCCAAATTAATCTTAGATACCAATGACAAAAAAAAAGGTAATTTTAAATTTAAAACATGTTTCTGTTTAACAGTTCCATATAGGTATTTGGCAGCATCTTCTTACACCAATACCAGAAGCACCTGTTACAACTGGCCATTGGTGAACCATAATTCATTCCGAAGCATTACGTTCCTGAATCCGTGATTTTATAAAAAATTATATACTTTGTGCTGTGCAGTTTAGTAAATGCAAGTCATCAAACAACTTTTAGAATAATATTTTAATCTCAACTAATGGCATTTCCATCATGCTAAACTACAAGGGATCTTATTCCGCAAGAACAACAAATTCAACTACATACAGAAGTTTAATAAGATGCATATTTTTTGTGGCCTTCCTTCCTTCACAAGTACGCCCGACTCTATATCCTTAGGTAACAACTTGAATTGATGCCAAATCATCTCATTCAATACAGAGCAACAACTTTGGAAGCAATTCCAATTCCATCTCAAAGTGTATAAGGAAAATGGAAGGAATACAACAAGATATGGAAATGTTGTTTGTATTTTTTTTCCTTTTTGTTGAGAATTTTGAAACTGCAACATTTTATACTTTTTATATATGTAGTTATTTCTTTCTTTCTAGCAATCCCATTTCGAATGCTGTGTTGATGTGTTCCAACAATTGCCGTGTTTATGTTCCAACAATTGCTACAACAAACGATGACGACGATAATCATCATTATCATCATCATCAGGTTGCATCGTTTGTGGATGATTTCTGCAATTGACTTGGCTGACTGGCTGCTGGGCTATGTGACTCTACATGTTGACTGGCTGAGTGACTGACTAAATGGTTCTGGGTTTATCTGATGCCGTCCCTGGTGTTTATGAGTTTTATGGTGGCGTTATTTGTGGATACACTGTGTGTGTCTCTGTCCGTCTGTTTTGCTGCAGTTGCAATTGCAATTGTTATTAGCTACAAAGTGATTTTTTTGTTGCTTTGCCCTCTGTGAAAATATATTTTTATTTCACAGATTTATATACTCTTATTTAGTGGTATTTATTTATGGGTTGCCATTAGGACAAGAGATTATTTGAGATTGATAGGATAGTGTTAGAAGAATCCCAGAATCATGGGTCTTATCGCAAGCAGATGAAACATCTGTAGGAGTTTTCGAGAGAAAAATACTCCGAAAAATGTATGGCTCTATAGTGCACGACGGCGAGTATCGGCAACGCATGAACCATGAGCTGTATGAGCTTTATCCCAACATTGACATAGTTAAGCGGATCATGACAACGCTAGGCCATGCCAGCAGAATGGATGAAGACGAACCAACACGAAGGGTTTTCGAAACCGAACTCGAAGGAAGATGAAAAATAGGAAGACCAAGACTCCGCTGGAGGGATCAGGTTGACGAATCTCTGCGTACACTTGGTATTGGCAACTGGAGAGATAAGGCAAAAGATCGAACTGGTTAGCGAAATATGTTATCTACGTTTAGTAAGGCCCCTGACCCCTCGGGGTTGTTCGTGACCGGATAAGTAAGTATGGGTGAATCATTTGTTTGTAGACCAAAAAAAACAATACCGTGTATGAGAACAAAAGGACATTACTGACATAATTCCTGATATCATTGTGGATGGAGTTTAATTTATTAGTAAAATACCACGGACCCCGCAGAATATCGCAGCAGGTCCCTAGGGCCGTTGCACAACATTAGTCAGATGGTAGCTAACTTTCGAAGTGAATACGGGAGATAGAAACTTTCAAAGAGGGCATATTTTTCGATTGGTCGCATCTTTTTTCCAAATTTAATTTAAAGTTTAATTTATTTCAATAGCGCATTTCAACAAGGCAGGGTACTCTAATTGTTTAAACAATTTCAATATCATAATAAGCCAAACAAGACAGAGCAAAAAACAATCCATTAGCAAACGCCAATTCAGTTTAGTATGTTTGTATTCGGTTTCTATTAACATCAACCACCAAACTGCAAACTTTTTAGCAGAATAAATCCAAACTGCAAACAGTTTGTTGTTATGGCAGTAAATTTGCTGTAATAGCAGACAAATTACCTTCTCGTAAGTAGCAAGAAAATCACACTGATTATGGCTGTCGTATTTCGAGTACGACACACGTAATAAGGGTGAATGTTTGCGGTTAATATCAAACTTTTGTGTTTGAGTGTACAATAAGCGTGTTTTGGTTACACCGCTTGCTTATATATTCGCTTGTTTTGTATGAAGCACTTAACGAAGACTTAGCGAGAACTGAATCATTTTCGCTAAGTTTAAACTAATTATTTTGACATCTTTTACCGTTTTCAACCCTTATTCATAATTTTGAATAAAATAGCCGTTTTCTTTGCAACTTAGCAAGCGACAATCGCTTGCTTGTAACCAAAACACGACTAATATTCCAATAGCCTTATTCTCCTCGTAAATTTATTTTCCATTTCTTCTATGCATTCTATGTTCAAACGCAGTTTCGGCGACTGTCACGTCGCATAGTGAAAGCGACACTAATGAGTAATTACCCATGGATAAACCTCTCAAAAGCTATTTAGAATAGCTCTGTCGTAATTCGACAAGGTAACCTGGTCAAACTAGATTGGTACCAGAAGACTACAGCGTCCGGAAGACTAATTAACTTCAATTCTAAGCACCCTAGAAGAGTTATTATCAATACGGCGACAAATTTCGTGAATAGAGTTCTGAAGATCAGCGACAAGGAGTTTCATGGGGAGAATAAGGGAAATTCTTCGCAAAAATGATTTCTCGGCCAGAACAGTAAATAGTCTACTGGATCGGAATGGACGCACAGGACAAATAATGCAACGAGGACAAGATCAGCCAGACGAAACCCCACCGAAAATTTGCAAATCCCTGACGTATATACCTGGTTATTCCGAGAGACTGAAGCATTCCGATATCTATGACAAAGGGTCATATGAGTTGGCGTTGAAATCACACAATATCCTGAGCAGATTATTTAGCTGGACAAAGTCCAAAGTGACGAAAAAGGTTAAGTCTAATGTTGTATGTCAAATAAAATGCAATGGGGATAAGACTGACGTATGCCAAAAGGGATACGTTGGCACCACTATGACGAAATTGAAGACAAGACTGTCTTCCCACAAATCAAATTTTAAGGCCACCTATAAACCTATGGAACAGAAAATGGCATTTGCGGCCCACTGTGATGTGACGGGTCATAATCCATATTCGATGCCTCTTCATGACATCGAGGTAGTGGGTTTTTCAATAGATACGCTACAAAAGTAAATCGATAGGGACAGCAAACGACGCCATTTTCCCCCCGCTCTTTTAACATTTCTCTTCAGTAAGATTTGCCATTTCATCATGGAAAGATATACGAGCCAACAACGAGTCGAAATTATTAAAATTTACTACCGAAATTTGGAGTCAGTGGCCTCAACTTTAAGAGCGTCTAGGGAAAAATTTGAATCCACAGGCACAGTACAAAATGTTCCCGTGCCAGTCAGACAAACAAGTGTCCGTAGTGTCGAGAATATTGCTGCCGCTGAGGCTTCAGTTCAAGAAAGCCCAAATGTGTCTCTCACACGTCGTTCTCAAGCGTTGGGCATCTCTGTGACGTCGTTGTGACGAATTTTGCGTAAAAGATCTTGGCCTACATCCCTACAAGATCAAATTGATGCAAGAACTGAAGCCGCTTGACCACCATAAGCGTCGTATTTTCGTGAATTGGGCTGAGCAACAACTTGAAAATGATTCGGAGTTTCATCGGAAAATCATCTTCAGCGTTGAGGCTCATTTCTCGCTGAATGGCTTCGTCAATGAGCAAAATATGCGTTATTGGTCAGACAGCAATCCACACGTAATATCCATGAGTCATCATTGCATCCCGAAAAAATTACGGTTTGGTGCGGTTTACGGGCCGGCGGCGTCATTAGGCCGTACTTCTTTCGTGATGATCAAGACCGGCACATTACTGTGAATGCGAATCGCTACCGTTCAATGATAACCGAATATTTTTGGCCCCAATTGGATAATATGGACTTGGAGGACATGTGGTTCCAACAGGACGGCGCCACAAGCCACATAGCGAATGCCACAATCAATTTATTGGAAACCAAGTTTGGTGAACGTGTTATCTCACGAAATGGCCCAGTGGATTGGCCGCCTCGGTCGTGCGATTTGACGCCGTTAGATTATTTCCTGTGGGGCTACGTCAAGTCTATGGTCTATGCCAACAAGCCAGCGACGATTGATGAACTTCGTACGAATATAGAACGTGAAATTGCAGATTGGAATTGCAAATTGGGTTCAGCGTCTGGACTTCTGCAAGCGTGCAGAGGGCCGTGGTGGCCCTGCAAAAGAAATCGAGTTCCATACATAATGGCATCGAACGTACTTTCACAGGAATAAAGAATTTCATTGGTATCTAAAACCGGTTTTGTTGTAGCGCTCTTATTGAAAACCCCGTTAGTAGGCCATTTCATAGAGTTTTATTTGCTGCTGTATTTTACCAATTTTACACTTTCGTTGGACATAAAACGGACAGAAATCAAACGGAATGCGTATTTTCGTTCAATGCAAACAACATAAAACATAATTTTCCTGTCTTCTTGGGTCTCTCATTCTACATCATTTCCCTAATACATTTTCGATCAGCTGTGCCATAGAAACCGCCTGCATAATCCTAACTTTGACGATGTTGACATTTTAGCGGAGGAGACACATTACTCACAACGACTCACTCTCGAAATGTTGCACATAATTAACGTTCCCTCAGAGAAAAGACTCAAAGACGCTCAAAGATATCGACACACAATAAGCAAACACGGGGAGAACGGACAATAGTTGATGAAATCTTGCTGCGCACTGCGTACGAGTAATTTGTTTCTTTGTGATTTATAATACATGTAATTATTGGCAATCGTTTTGCGATCAATATGTTATTAATGTTAAATATTTTTGTATATAGAACCCTGAGGATGATTAGCGATGCTAATCGAAATATTGGGAAAATGTAATAAATCATGAAAAAACGGTCGAACCCGCTGGTATTTTCATTTTATGACCTCAAAAGCCAAACTAATTGAACAGAGATAGCACAGATCATTAAATGTGAGAAGCTCTCTCTCCCTCCATAGGATGTAGTGGGGAAATAAGTAAGAATATCCTTTCGTGCCTGTATGTCCATCCATCCGGCACCAATACATATTACGAAAAATATTTTAAATTGGATAATACGTTTTTTTACAAAAATTTCGCTCATTCTCGTATTTTGTTACATCACGTCGCAATTTCAAAAACTTCAAGCAACCAAAGCCATACGCTTTTAATTTGGCCAATATTCTTGAATCTCATCAGGCGCACGAAAGCCAAAACTGATTTCAACCACTGATGACACGGACATGGCATCGCTGCATAGCAGTATGTCACACTGAATGTATGTTGCCTTGGGCTGTTCCTTCCTAATACTCTTTTGATAATAATGATGACAACAATCTCGTTGCCATCGAATAAATTTCCAAGCACTTGAGTTTTCATCGTCCTTCTGCATTGCTGAAATTGTGTCTGTTAGTGAAAATCATCACACCTGAGATTGAAAGGACGTCAAAGGGACAGAGTATACCCAGATGATGATGATGATGAAAAATAAGGAAAATGAACTCACACAGAATACATTAAGAGATCAACATTACTCTTGTGAGGCGAAGGTGCGGCACGGCGTCTGATAGAAGATTAGATGAGTAAACCAGAATTCGTAGGAAATAAAGCTGAAAGAAGTTTAGAAAGCAAAGTTATGAAGTGTTGCTACTGGCGCAACAACGTCAGCAAAATCTAACGCGACAATTGGAATTTTTGAGCCAACAAGTTGGAAACATTGCTAAAATTTTACACTATTGATGTAGCATTACTGGCAGCAGCGACCACATAATGGCCTTCACACTGAGATAAGACTCTTGTTTTATCCCAGACTATTTTATATTCAGACGCTTTAGATCTTATTCACATATTTCAGAATTGTCAAATATTTTCTCCAAATAAAACTGATATTCGCACAAGCAGAGTCAGTATCAGGCACTGTTTTCCTAGTTTATACAATAAAAAAGGAGCCTTAATGATTTGGAATATGTTCCAAATAAGTCCACATTCAAATAAGAAGCTGCATTAAAACTTGTTTCCTACTTTTGAAGATGTACTAATTACAATCTTGGTATTTACTGGATGTAGAGTATATGATTTTGGTCGACATATTATGTTGATTAAGAATACATTTAGAAATTTCTTTTCATACCTTAACTTTCTCATCTTAATTTACACTTTCCAAAGAGCATGAGAAGCAGAGTGCAAATTAGCGTAAAAAATTGTGATGAAGAAAATATGGGTGGTTGTACTCCGTTGGTCTGTCTGTGGCGATTGGGTTATGACTTGCGAACGAGAGTTTGTGGAAATGCAGAAAATAAGCTTCATTTTAACGCTCTCTTGAATTTTATTTAATTAAAAAAGTTATTAGACAAAGCAGGAAAGGGTTGGGGGAAGGGATATAAAATGAATAAGCTAATATTTACATACCGCAATCTAACTTAGTAGATACATATCCTCCCCTTAAATCTACTGGCAATATATTATGTGAATAATTTCAATTTTCTGTAGAATATTTTGCAACATTTGTGCATTAGGCCAATTTATATCTAAGTTAAATGTTGATTCTGTACAAACAAATATTTGCAGAGTAACAGTGGGTTTCAGTAACATAAAAGATAACAAACATATGTTTACATTCCGAAGGCGGGAAAAATAAAATATTAAAACCGATAACTCTTCAAGTTATCGAGATTTCAACTTTGCTTCGATAACCCGCTATAGCGAAAAAAAATGTATTTAAAAATTTATTTTCCTGTTTCATAAGTAAATGCCATTTATAAGAATAAATTCTAATCCCCGTATTTACAGCGCAAAGTTAGCCACCGGCTACCAGCTGACTAACGTTTTTTGATTCACAGCAATTCAGTCAATCGATAACGGATTGGAGAACACTAATGGCCAATTTTTAAGTGGGTAGGTAACTATCAGATTACTTAATCGTAATTTAAAGATAATTAGAAGATAACGTTTGTTACGGCAACCCGGAATTGCAACACATTTATTTGTCAATCTGGCAAGGCCAATGTGATACCAGTTTGTTTTTGGTCTGCAATTGTCTCTTGGAACGCCTTTCTAGTATTAGAGTCACAACGTTCCTGTCGACAAGTTCACACCAGTTTTGTGCCAACCACGTTTATTCCTTTTATTATTAATAAAAGAATTTCTATTGTTCTGTTAATTAACCACTCGACTTTTACTTCAGCGTAAAAACATAACAAATTTGTATTTTGTTCGTCAGTGGCAAGTTAATATTGTAAACGATTATGGCAACCCTTTTTTTATTATTGGGAAAAACATCTGTTTTGGGATAAATAGCAAACCAACAAAGAGGAACAACCAAAATGGAATTATGTAAAATAAGAAATTAATGCACAAAATTGAAGTCATTTTAACAAAAATGTCCAAAAAACTATGTTGGTGCAACAATTTAACGATCTAGGCTCAAAGTATGTGTACGAGTACAAACACTTAAATGAGAAACATGTATTTTATACAATCTTACATTTCTGATATTGACAATCAGTAACGTGATTGTCAAAATCATATGGTTCTGACTACAAGTTAACCAATCAACATTGGGTTGTTAAATCATTGACTGAAAAACTAAATTCGATGTTTAACCACAATTTAACTAAGAAACTCAGATCACCACTGACTGAAAAATTGGCCATAAGATAATTTGTTCACATCACGAACTTCCTATATAAAGTTTCATTCACCAAGAACGCACAAAAAATAGTTCTGCCTACTGGCAAAGTTGTTTGTCCAGAAATGGGTTATAAATTGAAGCACCAATGCTCCGAATCCTATATCTCACCGAAACCTAACATACTTATACCTTAAATGATATGAGACAAGACATGCGGTTGCTACTCGAAACAAGTAGAGTTCATTATAATTCCAAGAGTTATAGAGATTATGCCACTGACGAATGTTCCTACACCCAGAGAACTAATTGGTTGAAAAAGAGGATGTAGCAACCGTAAATTCGGCTGTTACCACCGAATTGGAGTTGCCACATCCGAATTGAGGTTGTCACGACCGAATTTGCCACAACCGAATTGAGGTTGTTACGACCGAAGTTAGTACTCACAACTGAAATTCTGTTGAAGCAACCTCGTTTCTTAATCGATTCGGTTGTGACAACCGACTCTTGAATTATGGTACATTCGAATTTGGAAATAATTCGGATACAGCAACCGAAATTGCTACCAAATTCGGCTGGAGTAACCGAATGTGGCATCAATTCGGGTGCAATAACCGAAATTGGCATCAATTCGGTTGTCACAACCGAATTTAGTATCAATTCGGTTGTAACTACCGAATTAGGTATCACTTCGATTGTAACTACCCAATTTGGTATCAATTCCGTTGTAACTACCGAATTTGGTATCAATTCGGTCGTATCAATTTGGTATCAATTTGGTATCAAAAGGGTTAAGTCGGTTGCAACGACCGAATCCGAAGTCAATTTGATTGCTGTAACCGAATTTCTCATGAATTCTGTATACAACCATATTTCATTTTCAACTTGACGTTTAAAATTATAAAAACAAATATTATATTAAAAGAAGGTAAAGAATGTTTAATTGCCCCTGTCGCCTTGAAATCAAGATAACAAAGGCAAGTAAACATATTGTAATTATGGTTTTTATTTAAATTGTCTTATTTTGTAGAAAATTTCCAAGCAGATATCAACAATTTTGAAACTTTTCAAGGCTGGTCGTTGGAGATGTGCTGCAATCATATGTGTGTGAAACGGTTTAGGACCTACATCAATAGATACAACACGCCCAAATTGGAGTGGTTACCCATGATGGCCGGGAATTCCAAAAAGGTCGGTAGTAACGTGTAAAACAAATGTGTTACCCTAAAGATTACCGTATTTTTTTAATAAGTATACTGTAAAATAAATCATTACTTCATAATAAATAAGCTTTCAAAAATCATTTGTGACTCTATCTAAATTCGGTTGTGAGAACCACTATCGAGGTTAAGTCAACCTCTAATGAGGTTGTGTCAACCTCTAATGAAATTGTGCCAACCTCTAATAAGGTTCGGGCAACCTCCAATGAGGTTCTGACAACATCCAATGAGGTTGTGACAACCTCCAATGAGGTTGTGACAACCTCTTAATTCGGTTACGGCCAATTCGGCTGTCTCAACCGAATTTTTACTGCATTTTTCTGTGAGTGTAGGTGTTCTTTTAATTTATAAACATGTTTATATATTTTTAAAAAATACCCCACTGCGAAATGTCGCGCGGTAACTCTTGACGATCTATGCAAAGGAGACATCAGGATTATGAATTGAGCACCAACAACTCGAAAAATAATTGTTTTTGCTTTCACACACATGTTAATATGTATAAATGTCGCTTTTTCTAAAATGAAATAAAAATAAATGGTTTCCATTACATCCCGTGAAGGAATTGGGGAAAGCTTCTCACAACCAGTGATCTGTGCGCTTTCTAGTTTTATACTCACTGATTGGAACCTACAGTTTTACACCGTTTCCGAACGGTATTTTGAGAAGATTTTTCATCGCTAAATACTCGATAGTGTCGCCGTCATTATGCGAGGTGACCGCCGCCGAAAAAAATATTTTCTCATGTACAAGAGGCGCGCACACTAACCCTTGCACTACCGACGGCCAAAATTAAATCTTCTCATAAAAGTTCATAGCATTAAAACCACTGTCCATGTCAGAGCCATAAATTCTATTCTCCTATTACTATTGCTGTTGTTGCTTTGTTATTTTCCATTAGAACAATGCAATATCCTGTAGATAAAGCCATGCATGTTTCCTTCCTATTAGCCAGCATTGTTGTTCATTCCTGCAATAGTTGGTGGTGCGTCCATTTGCCCTAACCCGTTTATAGACGAGTTGCAGCAGGAACAACTAGAAACTAGTATTAATTGGTGCAGAAATCTGGTTAAAAACAAAGGCCAGAACCTAAATTGAGTGTAGCTATTGAATAAACTCACACACTCACATATATTCAGACATACCATAGAGTAATGACGTATAGAGTAGCGATTTGTCTCAGAAATTTTACGAAGTCTGGAGGGGTTGCATATGGACGTTGCATGTTGGAAAGTATTGCTTTAATTATACAAGATTGAGCCAATGGCTCAAACCAACCAACAAGAAGACGGCAACGGCATTTTGTTAGTGCATTAAAGATTTTGTTTAGTTACACCACAAATACAGTGGTGGTCATACAATTAGAAACGCCACTTTAGAATTTGGTTTGTAAAGGGTTTTCCAATTTGCTTTAAAAAAAAAACACTAATTGTTAAGGAAATTCAAATGTTTTTTATGTAATGTGAAGTACAATCGATACAATTAAGTTCTGAATAAAACGTCTTCTTTTGCAGGAACGAATTCGATGAACCCAATTTTCGAGCACTTTTCGAGCTTGAAGAGAGTCTGGTTTATGGCTAAAGACCAATGACTTTAAATAACCCCACAAGAAATAGTCTAATTGTGTTAAATCACAACTTCTTTGGAGGCCACTCAATGTCAGAATTTCTTATCGGATCTCCAAACTCTTCTCGCAATAATTCACGTGCCACGTAGCCCCGTCTTGTTGGAACCAGATGTTGTCAAAATCAACTTCTTCCAATTTCGGCCATAACAAGTTTGTTATAATCGATCTATACCGCTCTCCATTGACAGTAATGGTGTTACCATTTCCATTGCGACAGAAGTATGGACCGATGATTCCACCAGACCAAGAACCACAACAAACTGTCAATTTAGGTGAATTTAATGGTTGTTCATGAATAATTTGTGGATTTTCTTTGCACCAGAATCGACAGTTTTGCTTATTTACCACTCAGATGAAACAGAGGCACATCGGAGAAGATGATTTTCTTAAAAAAATCGTAATCGTTTTCAAGTTGTTCCAAGACAAAATCAGCAAATTCACGACGTTTACGGTAGTCCAATGGCTCCAGCTCTTGAGTTTTTATATAGATGCAAGCCCAAATCCTTTCTCAGAATCCGCCAGGTTGTAGTTTGAGACAGCCCCAATTGTTGACAACGTCTTGGAATCGAAAAATTACGGTCTTCAGCAACACTGGCCTGAACGGCAGCAATATTTTCATTACTTCGAGCAGTTCAATGTAGGCAATGACAACCATAAAATGGCAAAAGCGCAAGAAAAGTTGCAATTGTAGAACGATTATTTTGATAAAATTTGTAAACGTTGTTCTTGCGTATATCTCTTCATGATAAAATTGTAAACATTGCTGAATACAATGAAAAAAATGGCAGATCATGACATACTACAAATGGCCGAAACGTCACTTAGAAATCATATCACTCAAATTGGAAAACCCTTTATAACAGAAGTACTTCCATAAAAAGAAAGTTAAAAAGAAAATATCCAGTATTGTAAGACTCACATATTGCTATGCTTTCTATTAATATTTCGACAACTATCTATATTCCTGAAAAGTGGAAACTACAATTAGAAACGACGACAAAAACTATATTTTATTCCCAATTTTACAGAAAAATATAATAAAATAATACAAAAGATGCTTAATACTTTGCAGGGTTGCTTGTAACTTTCTACCAAACGTCCAATATCGCGAGGATGGTATCGATTCCCCTAACTGCCTTAATATTTCGAAATTGTTCGTCACTATTTCTTGGGGTTTTTGGTTTAGATTTCAATTGAATTTAAGCCTGAACTTTGTGGTGACCTTCGGTATGCGTATCCATAAACCATTACTTCACAACTCGGGAAGTATGCTTAGGATCGTTGTCCTGCTGCCACATTTTCCACAATATTTTTACATATATTGCTGTGTATAGGACCAACGCTATACCAACTAAATTCAGCCCTTACCATCAAATTTCCTCCTCCGAGTTTAATGGTATTTATGGGGTATCTAGAATCCAACGATTTGTTTAGTGGCCGTCTTACGTAAGCTTTCCATCCGAACCAAACTAATTAAACTTTGATTCTTCGCTCCAAGGAATTTTTTTCTAAAAATTAATCGGTTTTTACAGGTGCTCCTTTGCACATTTCAAACGTTTGGTAATATTTTTGCTTGAGACATGCGACTTTTTTCGTGGAATGCATCCATGCAGACCACCTTCTTGCAATCTACGTCTAAAATGGTTCTAGATAAAATGATTCGCGATATTCTGCGATACATACAGGGTGATTCAGGAAGTTCCGGACAAATTTTTCCAGCGTATTCCTTGGCTCATTTCATGAAGAAAAGTTTGTATATATACAGGGTGATTCAGGAAGTACCGGACAAATTTTTCCAGCGTATTCCTTGGCTCATTTCATGAAGAAAAGTCCACTAGGACCATGTCCGAAAATGCAAGGGTGCGAAATGGCAGCGGGTTCAAAATTTTCGGATTGGCGGTCGGAGGGTAGTAGGGTAAAGTTGGTAACTTCTGAGCTAGTGGTCGGATTTTTTTGGAAAGGTCATTTCGCACCGCTGCCATTTCGCACCCTTGCATTTTCGGACATGGTCCTAGTGGACTTTTCTTCATGAAATGAGCCAAGGAATACGCTGGAAAAATTTGTCCGGTACTTCCTGAATCACCCTGTATATATACAAAACGATACGTTTCAATACAAAAACTGTTTGGATTTACTGACTCTACAAATAATTCTACTGTCATATGGAGTTGGGGTTCTTGGCATTGGACGTCTTTTAGGGGTGTTAATACTTCCCGTATTTTGAAATAATCTTATTGCCCCAAAAATAATTTTTTTGAACACCAAAATCGGTTTGCTATGGCTGAAATTGATTGTTTTTCTTTTTGATAGCAGCGCCACATATTTGCACTGAATTGAATTGTTAATTAGTAAAATGTTGGTTAAAAAATAAAAACAATAACTTGCGTTGAAAATAAATTAAATTTCCACATTTTACGAAGGCGTTTCTAAGTTTTCACAATTGTGAGAAATGTTCAAAAGTTCAAAAGTTTTGTGCTCGACTTTTTTGAAAATAATATAAAACTAATAAATACTCTTGATATTAAAAAGGTCTTGGGCTTGAATAAATTTAGAAAATTGTAAGATATTGTTGATTTTAGACATCCAACAATATATTGAACTTGAGCAGTGGTAAGCAACCCATAGCCTCTCGAGGCAGACAGTTATCGTATTTTACACACACACACACGCGGGGACTAACATATACACACAACAACAATGTTTGATTCAAAGAATCACTCTCAGCTTGTACGTTGTGTACCAGGGATGATATTTGTAGTGGATAAGGACTTTTTTACCTCCTTTCGATTTTTGGTACAATAAGAGTACTTTCAAATTTGACTCACCAAATTTCATGCAGGATACTAGGCCGATGATGTACAATGAGAGAGCAAAGAAGGCAGGAACTTATTTTAAATAGTGTTTATTGATACTAAATTATGTTTTATGTTGTTTGCATTGAACGAAAATACGCATTCCCTTTGATTTCTGTCCGCTTTATGTCCAATGAAAGTGTAAAATTGGTAAAAATACAGCAGCAAATAGAACTCGATGAAATGGCCTACTACCTCGTCGTCATGAAGAGACATCGAAGAGAGTAATGGAAACTCTTACGTATTACTCTATGTTTTATGTGAGAGGTTTTTAAATACAACACATGGCAAAATAAGTAAGGTAGAAGCAGTAGGTGTGGTGAAAGTGTCGGTGGTGCAATGGGTAGTGTGTGCGCCTCTTGTACTTGAGATCCTGGGTTCGATCCCTGCTCTGACCACCTTAAAATTTCTTTCGACGGCGGTCACCTCACAATCGTGCATTTAGCCATGAAAATGCTTCTCAAAAATACCGTTCGGAACCGGAGTAAAACTGTAGGTCCCAATCAGTGAGTATACAACTAGAACGCGCACAGCTCACTGGTTGTGAGAAGCTCTCCCCGATGCCTTCATGGGATGTAATGGGAAACCATTTATTTATTTTATGTAGAAGCAGTAGGAATTGGAGGAATTTTGTTTTTACATCAATGGCCGACATTGTCAAACTCAGCTGATCGAAATTACCAAGATTTATTTATTGTTATTTTTGTACCATAGGACTGAAATATGTGTGCCTGAGGCTAACTACAGCTTTTACAGCATTTACACCGAAAGATTAACAAACGGTACGCAGATTAAATACAAATTTTTATATTTTTTTATATGTTCTACAATGTTCTATGTTCTACGGTGTAAATACAGACATATTTAATTATTTTCTTACGTCGAAAAAAGTACTTTCGGAAGAAGACAAAAGGTCCCCTCGAAAATTATCAAATATCATCACTGTTGTGTACAATTCGACAACGGGTGTACCACATAATCCCCAAAATCAAAATCCCCAAATCAAAATCCCCAAATCAAAATCCCCAAACACAAAATCCCCAAACACAAAATCCCCAAACACAAAATCCCCAAACACAAAATACCCATTTTCTGTGTGAAATACATTCAAATTAGGTTAAAAATCGCCGCGATTTTAAACCTAATTTGAATGTATTTCACACAGAAAATGGGTATTTTGTGTTTGGAATTTTTTCTGAAATTAAAATTCAAAACAAATTGTAAATATTTATTCACAAATATTTATTGGGTATGTCATGAATAGTAGTAGTAAACTAAAATATATAATATATATAACAATAAGGGGAAAACAACAATATTTCGTTATAAAAATAGTTCAGTTAGAAATTAAAATTTTAAACATATTATATAATGAATTCACAAATGTTTCATAATGGGATAAAAACAATAATTTTTCTTTATCAAAAGAGTTTACACATAAGATGAAATTTATAACATGTTATAAAGCTTTTAGGTACACAGTGAAATATTGTGAGATTTACAAGGCAAATGAGTTATTTTATCGAAATCAGTTCGAAATTCAACCACTTTTTTAATTTTCTTAAGACGCTCAACATTTATTTTATTTTTTTTCGGTAATATCGTAAAAATTTGGGGATTTTGTGTTTGGGGATTTTGTGACAATATCTCTGAAAAAGTGTGGGGATTTTGTGTTTGGGGATTTTGTGTTTGGGGATTTTGTATTTGGGGATTTTGATTTGGGGATTTTTTTTTCGTCTGGGGATTTTGTGTTTGGGGATTTTGATTTTGGGGATTATGTGGCACTCCCTTCGACAACGACATCGCTTCTGTTGGCGACCGCACACAAGCTAGAGTGAGAATATGACGGGAATTATAAAAAACAGAGACTCTTTATAAGAAAGTGTGACAAGAAATGTAACTTTGAATACATCGTTTCCAATTGTTTGACCACTACTGTATACACTAACAATAAAAGATATCAAAACAAGACCAAAATACGTGTAAATTTCTCAGTTTTTCAGCAAAATGACATGAAAAATTTAAGTCAACAATTATTGTAATTCCACAAATAACTGACCGCACCACGAATAATGTAAAATTAAATGTCAGATGAGAGGAATCGCAGCTCTATATGGCATTACTCTATGAGACATACTACTACTCAACACCACCCACACTATTGCACACAGACACAACTACTGCACCCCTTCCTTTATGTTGCACAGGCGGGGGAACAAAACGAACAGACCTTTATGGTAGACATTGCGAATGTTTTGCTACTTGTGTTGCTTTGTAAGAAAATTAAGTCCGATTTTAGGACGGTTCTAATCCTTTCTATATACAAGTGTGTGTGTTTCTTAGAGTGTTAGAAAGAGAATGTGTGTGTATGCGAGTGTTAATATTAGGACTACATGCTGTGTATATGTTAGTACATAAAAGTAACAGAAATAAATGTATTCTATTCCGCACACACACACTCACACAAACCCTATGATATCCTTTATATGTTCATGTGTAGGTATTGAATATGAAAACGTATACATGAGTGTCACACAAACATTGTTGTTATAGTTGCCATTAAAATAATATACAACATTTTTATAGCCACTGCAATGTGTCACAACAACAATAACATGAAACACGACCACTGAGTTAGTTGAAACACAAGCATCCAAGGACAACAACATCATCATAATATTGTATAATATTCATACGAAAATTTAAACACAGCCGCATACAAGTAGTATACATTGTAGGTTTAGATTTATGACCTAAGTGGGATACAATTCAGTGGAACAACAGAAATAGTGAGTCCATTCACTCACTCACTGTCTGACAAACATAGGCACAATGTAAACATAAATACTAATTTTAGATTTCGGAACTATGGACAGAAATCTGCTGAAAACACTTTTAAATCCACTAAGTGACAAATTGTACAATAACATAAAACTAAGACAGGCCCAAGTTCAATATTTGCCTTGTTTAGAAAAGTCCCCAGTGTGCAATTGAAAATGTTGTTGACTACTACAAGTTCCTGTTTACCATCCCACACTTGACACAAAATGATCCATCAAATAGTTTAACAGTTAATCATATTTTCACACCTTCGAGTGTTTGCTTTGCCAGTTTTACACCCTCAGCCATCAGATCCTGAATGTACCAAGAAGAGAAATCGTTTTAGATGACGGATATCTCTGTACCAAAATTTGATTAGAGATGTATAAGAAAGTCTCCGATGTTTTCTGTCCTGCGTACGAACTTTTACATTAAATAAATAATTTATCTACTGCATCGTACTAAGATTGTGGTTAAAATTAAATTAAGCTTTGTACTAATTTAATCAATATTGCATTTCTATTTCACAATCAGTTCAAGACCACAGAAATGCGGCACATAATAATATATTGTTACAATGAAAATGCTCTCCATTTTTCTGGCGTAACTAACATTTTTATGTCAAAATAATATTGAAACGTCAACAAAAAGTTTGTGGTGTATATTGCAGCCTTATTGCCCGATGTTAATTACTCCTAAAAGTATGCCATCACTGCAAGTTGAAAAGCTACCACATACCAACGCACCAGTAATGACTAAATCGCTAAGAGCCTTCGATAAAATGGATGGCGCTACTTTCGAGATGGTTCGCGAAGCTGCTGGTGACTGACACGTTTTGGAAGTTGAATTGATATAAATAACAGATGAAGGCAGTCGGAATTTAAACGGGTAAAGGTATACGACAAATGATTAGATTAGCTTCTGGGGTGTCGACTGGCTGAAGGGAGTCAAAATCGATCAATCTGCACCACTGCGAAGCTGCCTCTGTCAATCTTCTACTCTCCCTCACGAACCATGAGATTGACAATGCCCTAGTACAGGAGCCCTGTATAGACCGCGAGAACAAAGTGAAAGGTCTGGGCAATGTCAATGTGACCATCTTTGCGGTCAGAACATCTGGCAAGGTAAGAGCTTGTATATTAGCTTGAAAAGATTTAAAACTTATCCTTTCTTTCAACATTAGTACGGGCGACGTGACAACTGTGTGCATGGATGTTGCGACTGGATCAAATTTGATACTTGCGTCTGTGTACTTGTCATATGAAGAGTGTGATTCGCCAGGTAGGACAGTTCTTGAATTGGTACACCAGGCATCTACTTTACTAAAGGACGACGGCTAATTATGGGCTGTGATGCAAAATAGGCTGTCGGGATTGGACTCCAATCTCTGCACAGTTCAAGAGGGGCATTAAAACGGCAAAACGGGCCGCTTGGATCAACTTCTGTGAGTCCATAATCGAGGTAAACGACGCTGCGCGATTTCGTCGCGTGTTGCCCAAGGACTCTAGAGTCCTCGGAGACATTAGGAAATCCGATGGATCATGAACCAGCTCTGGAGCTGAGACACTTGAGCTTCTTCGGAGAGGATTCATCTGACGACTTCCACTCCGGATATCTCGTAACTGGGAGTGATTCAGGAAATAGTTGACGAATCGAGGTTGTATTGGTATATTCATAGCTTCAAGCCCTTTAAATCTCCTGGTCCTGACGGGATACTGCAGGTTATGTTGCAGAAATGTGAATCTTTTGTCACCCCTCATCTTCTGAGTATCTATAGGACTTGTCGCAGACTTTCCATGATACCAGACAAATGGAAGGAGGTACTAGTCGTTTTTATTCCCAAGTCAGGAAAGTCTAGTCATGTCTCTCCTAAGGATTGCAGACCTATCAGCCTCTCATTATTTCTATTGAAAGTCTTGGAGAGCATGGTTAACCTGGAATTAGCGATGCTACTGTATGCATCATACCTACCTCAAAGGTAAATCTGTGGAAACTGCTCTGTACGATGTTGTGGGTCATCTTGAGCGCAATTTGAAGTTTGGAGATTTCACTTTTGATGCCTTCTTGGATATAGAGGGTGCTATTAACAATGTGTCACCTAGTGCTATTAGGGAATCTCTAGAATCCGCTGAGATGCCTCCACATCTTGTCGAATGGATTGCAAACATGCTCAGAGATCGCATTGTAAATTCGAACCTTGGAGTGAACTTAGTTCGGAAGCTGACTATAAAGGTCACTATATAAGGCACTTTGACTTGAGAGAACGTAGGATTGTCGCCTATGCGGACGACGGAGGCGCAGGCGAAAGATTGGATTCTTTAAGATACCAAGGTTGGAGGGCGTGGAGCAGTCTCTATCTTCTGAGGCGAAATACCTCGGTATCGTTCTTGATCAGAAACTGAACTGGAAGCAAAATTCTGAGGAGCGAATGAAGAAAGGATTGAATGCACTTCACGCCTGTAGGAATTCGATTGGCAATAGCTGGGGTCTTTGTCCGAAATTCGTGCATTGGCGTTTTTCGGCTATCGACGGCCCAATTACCACCTACCACGCATTGGGGTACAGCTACCAGTTGAAAATGCTCAGAAAGGTTCAGCGCAATGCGTCGATGTGCATTAGTGGGGCGAAGAAAGGCGCACCGCAGGCGGCGCTGGGTACGAGTATAATCCTGAATTTCACTACTCTTGATGTCTATGCGAGAAGGTGTGCTGTTAGAAGCGCCCTTCGCATGAGAGAATTGGGTATCAGGACACATGCCCTTGAGGGACATACCAACATTCTCCAGGAGTTGAGTGTTTGAGTCAGGCCACTGACTGCATGCTGCCGACTCTAGGCTTTGGCAGTGCCCGGAGATCATGATACTTTCTTCACTCTCTGGTCACCGGATCTTTACAGATGGCTCTAAAATGGAGTCGGGCACAGAAGTGGGGATTTTCAACTCGGGCTTTCGATGAGATTGGGTGCGAACTGTAGATCTTCCAAGCGGAATTCGTGACGATTATGAGAGCTGCAATATAAATACTTGTATCCATCGGGTGAATTCGTCATCTGCGTTGATAGTAAGCCAGCCCTCAGATAGATCAGGTCACACATATGTAAATTGGTTAAGGATTGCAAGCGGGTCTTGAACAGTGTAGTGCCCGGCAAGCTACGACTCTGCTGGGTTCCGGGACATAGTGATGTCACAGTAAATGTTGAAACAGACTGTCTGGCTAGAGCAGGATGGACTTCTACTGATTAGAGATTGATTGCCTCTGTAAATCCACTGATACTGGTTACTGGTACGGCTTGGTCGATCGCTGGTCGCTGGACGAGATCAACGCTGCCTGGCAGGCCAGAGTAGATTGCAGGATTTCAAGAGACCATAAGGCCGGCAGTGGACTCAAGGAGAACTAAGTCGCTTCTTCGACTGGACAAGGTTGAGTTGCGGCTCCTCATTGGGGCGATCACGGGTGAATGTGATGCTGGAGGCTTCACTCGCAACTAGATTGTGAACAGGGTTGATTACCGCCGTTCTTATGGTGATGAAGAAGAGGTGGAAACCATTGAGCACCTTCTATGTCCATGTCTAGCCCTACTGCGTAGGTGTCGCCGTTGCTTTGGTTGGTCTCAGACAGAGCCATTGAGGATTTGATAGAATTCTCGCGGGGTCTGCCATAGATCCAGGCAGGCGATACCATCATCTGATGACTTGCCTATTGGTCCTTTCTATCCCACTGGAAATCTGGAATTGTACACCTTGGCCTGCATCATGGATCATCTTGGATAGTATTGTATGTATAGATCAAGGCCTATCGGGTGATGTATGTGTATATATACACTGGGAATATAATTGAGTGGTTCGTCTGTCTGTCCTACGTCTATTTATCTTTTGGAAACTCTTCACTATTGGTGGGGCTCTCCCCCCACACTTCTATCTTTTCCTCTCATATATATGGGCAATCACAATAGGTCGACCGACCTCCGAGTGTAGTGCCGATGAGTTATATTCTGTCTCTTTTTGTCACGTGTCCTAAACCTCCTAAGGATGCTTTAGAAGAGCAGTAGTTCAGTGTTCGCTCCGTTGTAGGTATTTTAAACAGGAAAATAGTCCCCAGCTACATAATATTATGTTTAAGTTCGAACTAGATTCAGACTCGCGAGAGTTAAAATTTAAATACTTGCTGCACCGACGAATTTCTGTGGACGAGAGAAGTTGAGCCCCCATTCAGTGTCAAAATTGCCAAGAATACGGACATACTAAGATATATTTCGTTTTACAAATAGTTTATGTATAAGTAGTTTGTAGTGACCTTCACGAATCGCCTGACTATCCAGTAAAGACACAAGTATAGAACAAGTTTAACAAAAAGATCCCACTACTAACTACAGAAACTGCCCAATACGTAGGGGCTCTTAAGAATTTGATAAAATGTTGAAAACAGCCCACGCACGTGATTACGCAGTACCGGCCCTAGAAATTCGATCTGACCCTGTCTGCAAAAGATCAACAACATATCAGTTCCTTTTGGTGTTCTTAAACCGAACTTTCAACGAACCTCTGAATAACCAGTTAGTGGCCTGGAATCAATGATTCAGTAACTTACTCAGAGTATAAAAATATCCATGCTGGCTATGCAGTCGATGATGCAGTACTTTATTGGAAGGCAGAATCAACTGATTCAGACTCTTATTGGAAGAAAGCACAAGCTTTCCTTAAAATCTGTGCATGGATCGCGAAAGGTTATTAACAGTCTTGATCTAGTTAATTCCCTTGTTCACGAGGATATAGATATAATGCTCTTATCGGAGACTCACTTTACAAATCGGTATAATTTCAGTATTCCTAATTACAAGTTGTATGGCATGAATCATCCTGATGGGAGGTTACATGGAAAAATAGGTATTCTTATACGCAAGAGAATGAAGCATCATGTCCTAGAGTGCAGCTCAGAACAATATATGCAGGCAACTGCTATGTGTGTCAATTTCGCGTGGAACAATGGCGATCACGATTTTCGATATCGAGTGAACTTTATGAACTTCTTCCCCAAAATTACGTATCGCCCTGCCAACCAACGTACTGGCAGCACGTTCACAACAAACAGACTGATCTATTTGATTTCGGTATAACTACAGGAAGTGCAACGGCAATTCCTGAGTTTCTACGACAGCCTTCGAAACATTCATCACTCATATTTTCAATTGTTGAGCATCACAAGATAGCCCCTGGGAGGCTAAAAATACAAATTAGTTGAAATATAAAAAAATTTATAGCCAATAATGTTTTGAACAAAAGTGTAGTTAATGAACTTGATTTTGAGAACCATGTCACTAATTTTAAGTTTGTGCTTGACGAAGCACCTTGCCACGTAACTAGAGTTGTGTAGTTCACAAACGAACTAGTTCAATTGAACGATTGACTCTTGTGAACTAGATGATCTAGTTCATACTGTTCCGCTCTTTTGTTTCAGTAGTTCACTTGTTTCAGCCGTTTTTTGTATTTCAGTTGTGCAGTTCTCTCTGCCATTTTCAAGTTCATGCTCGCTTCGTTTCACTCAATTTGCACAAAGGTGCCTAATGTTGCAATCTTTGTGGAATGGATATGTAACCGGCTTCTACACATTAACTGCAGCGCTAATCATTTTGTTCCAAAGTATAGAAAGATTACGGAAACATCAATATTTTAGAAACCGAATAACCCAATCGTTAAGCCGATCTTCAATAGGACGAGTTAGTACATAAAGGGTTTTTCAACAGAGACGGTACAAAAGTAAATCGATAGGGACAGCAAACGACGCCATATTTTTTCCCGCTCTTTTGACATTTCTCTTCAGTAAGGTTTGCCATTTCATCATGGAAAGATATACGAGCCAACCACGAGTCGAAAATATTAAAATTAACTACCGAAATTTGGAGTCAGTGGCCTCAACTTTAAGAGCGCTACGTCCAATTTATGGTCTTCAGCGATGAGGCTCATTTCTGGCTGAATGGCTTCGTCAATAAGCAAAATATGCGTTATTGGTCAGACAGCAATCCACACGTAATCCATGAGTCATCATTGCATCCCGAAAAAATTACGGTTTGGTGCGGTTTATGGGCCGGCGACGTCATTGGGCCGTATGATCAAGACCGGCACATTACTGTGAATGCGAATCGCTACCGTTCAATGATAACCGAATATTTTTGTCCCCAATTGGATAATATGGACTTGGAGGACATGTGGTTCCAACAGGACGGCGCCACAAGCCACACAGCGTATGCCACAATCAATTTATTGGAAACCAAGTTTGGTGAACGTGTTATCTCACGAAATGGCTCAGTCGATTGGCCGCCTCAGACGTGCGATTTGACGCCGTTAGATTATTTCCTGTGGGGCTACGTCAAGTCTATGGTCTATGCCAACAAGCCAGCGACGATTGATGAACTTCGTACGAATATCGAACGTGAAATTGCAGCAGATCGGTCGATTTATGCTTGAAAACCGTCGAAAATTGGGTTCAGCGTCTGGACTTCTGCAAGCGTGCCCGTGGTGGCCATGCAAAAGAAATCGAGTTCCATACATAATGGCATCGAACGTACTTTCACAGGAATAAAGAATTTCATTGGTATCTAAAACCGGTTTTGTTTTATTTAAAAAAACTTTTGTAGCGCTCTTATTGAAAAACCCTTTATAAACAAATATCACAGTAACCAAAATACTTTAGAAATCTCCAAAAATCAGAACATTGTCGCGATTGCACTCAAACTGCAAGTTGAACTGAAATGAGCTCTTTAGTTCACAGCTCATGTGAACTGTTAAGCTGAAATGATACAATGAACTAGTGAACTAAATGAATGAACTAGTTCATTCTGTTGAGCTGAACTATAATGAGCGCTCACTTGAATGAACTAAAATTCCCAACTCCGAACGAGCGGCAAAGGCATCTATCTGTACACTCACACGAATAGGGAAATTGAACATCTGGTACACTAGAATAGAAAAGCTCGGCGGGATTGGCAAAGATATAGATCACCAGCTGAAACGAACGGTCTACGAAAAGACGGTCCTCAGAAAAGATGTTAACCAACAACATGCCAATTACGTTGGGAGGCTAAATTCGACCAATTTTTCCTTATGGGTGCTCTTTCACTTACGAAATGAAAGGGGGATTGGGTGACAACTGATGAGAAAAAAGCCTAACTTTTTGCGGGTCATTTAAGTCAGGTTATCCGCCCCAACCCATGGACTAATAATTTTAATTGCTCGAACAGAAGTCTTCTACAATAACATTGAACATAATGGTTGACGAAGTTGTTGGCATTATGAAAGAAACTGCTAATTGGAAAAAGCACCTGGTTTCGATCTCATATCACAGAAAGTGATCTCTGAACTTCCACCCGTGGGCGTAAAGTTTTTCGTAAATATGTTCAATCGCATAATAAAACGTAGTTACTGTCCTAAAACGTGGTAAATTGCCTTAGTGAAGATGAAAATTGCCTTAGAAAAATAAATAAATAAATAGTTTCCCATTACATCCCATGAAGGAATCGGGGAGAGCTTCTCACAACCAGTAAGCGGTGCGCTTTATAGATTTAGACTCACTGATTGCGACCTACAGTTTTAAACCTTTTCATGGCTAAATACTCGATAGTATCGCCGTCACTATGCGAGGTGACCGCCGTCGAAAGAAATTTAAGGTGGCCAGAGCAGGTATCGAACCCAGGATCTCAAGTACAAGAGGCGCGCACATTAACCATTGCACCACCGAAATTTGCCTTAGGGAAGATGAAATTGAAGCCTACGCTTCCATCGTCTGCTAGACCTATAATCTTATTACCGTGCGTGTCAAAACTCTTCCTATTGAAACTTAAAAGGTTTTATCTCGTCCCATAATTGCATTCCTTATCATCAATTTGGCTGTACAGAGGAGCATAGTATATTCGTACCACAACAGGTAAACCGTCTGAACAAGGAGATTAGTAAAACTATTGAAAAAATGCAGTATTGCTGTGCGATATTTTTGGATGCTTCTCAAGCATTTGCCACGATATTGTACGAGGTCCTAATATATGAAATTAGGAAATATCTTGCCTCTTTGAAAGCTGCTTGAAAAATATAAGTTTGAGGATGAAACATGGAGTGTATTTCAGAAGAACGCGAAATAAATGGTGGTGTTCCCAAGGAATTGTTCTCGGCCTGTTTCTTTATCTTCTTTTTACAGTTGACACTGATACGAACTTGCTCCCGTCCACTTTGGCGTATGATACTGCAATACTGAGCTGCCACAAAGATTCCATTATAGCCGCTAAAATTCTTAGCGCCCATTTCCAAACAAAAGAAACTTGGATTGCTAACTTGTAGAATGAGAGAAAACGAAACAAAGAGCCAACATGTTACGTTTACTCTGAATACGAAACACATCAACTACATTGGCTGCTAAATTCGAGCTCAATACTTAAACTGGAATACAAAGTTTAAATATAGACCAGAATAATAAAGGCAACTTGGGCATGCGTAACCTGACTAAAAAGACTTGTATTTAGTTAAAATAAGACAAAATATATAAAATAATGCGTTTTATTGTATATATGTACATATAATCCTTTTGTTATTTTAGAGTCTAGTCGGGGTGAGACACCAAAATACAGTTAAATCCCGCAAAAAGTCGGACAATCCCGCCAAAAGCAGGACAGTTGGTCAGATTAGGCATTCGTGTCTCAACTACAGGGCAATGCGAATAAGAATAATATCGATGTTATCCAAGAGTTCAGTCAAAAATACTACCAGTAATTACCAGCGCACCAAGGTACATACATACATACAGTGTCATAACTTTTATTCTCTGCAAATCAGTTGTCCAAGGTGTTTCATGTCAAGAAATTCTGATCCTCTGCTGAATATAATGCCGTCATTTTTAATAAATTTTGTACACTACTGTTCTCCAGGTCAGTGTCAGTATTTTAAAGGATATGTAATGACGTGTGCTATAAAATAGAGTCAATTACAAACAAATACTTTTTTTTTTGAAATGGTTAATGGTAGTTTGGATTTGAATTTGAAAACAAAGTTTAGCTTCTAAATATGAATAATGCTTATTAGTAGTAGCATTAATAAATTGTCATTATTGACGTTCCAAAGTAGGCCGATCTAAGTATTGCCATCATGAGCGCCTAGAAAGATTTAAAGAGATCAGAAAAGAGTTCAGAAGCTACATACAAATTACTGACATAATTGGATGCTCAAAGAAAATGACGGAGACCGAAATAAAATCTAACCCCAATCCAGGAAACAGACTGGAAACCCTGAAAATTACAGAACATTTGGAACCAAAATTATTGCGCCACGTAGAGTTCGACTTTTGTTACCTCTTCCGCCCTTAAAAGGCAATACGATCGGGATGTTGACACCTCTACATTAAGAATAATGGCAACTAAAAACAATTTAAAGGCAAAAAGTGTCCGAAAAGTTCCATTTCTATCCAAACGGAAAGTGAGGACAGGTGAAACAAAAATGAGATTGGTTAATTATGATAGGGAGTAATCTTCCTGTACGAAGGCCTTCAAACACCGAATTCAGGCCCCAGAACACAATCCAAATGGTTAATTATGATACGCACAACAGGTCGCATCAGCGACTTAAGTGTATGTCTTACTGACATGGGAAGGTTTAGAGTGCTCCGTTTGAACACTCAAAACCGCACCCCTCTTTTCAAACTGACTAACTAACTACGTTTACATTTAAGGAAGCAATTTTTGCTAATAGTACTCTCTATTGCGACATGATGGGATAAAGCCTCGCCATCGCTAATCGTCGTTGATCCTATTGGCAAAACTGTCGGCCAGTTGGTCGTCAAAGATAGGATTGTCGTGATTATCGTTGGTGATTATGTGAACGATAATGTCACCAGGAAGACGGGGGGGGGGACATGGGACTATCCGTGGAGGTGGAAAGTTTCTGATAGCCATTCACTTGGGAGTGGCCAGAAATGATTCCTTCATTGGGCAGTCCAAGCAGCTCACTAGTTCCACGCAGTATGTCCTGGGCAATGGCTTTTCGGAAACCTCCGTTAGCTAGCGAGAGTGAGAAGGCGAAACAAATGAGCGGCAAATCAGGTTTAGTAGGTGACTGATGTCACTGAAGCTCATCAAACAATCGGGCATATTCTTTTGTCCTTAGAAGGCGGATGAGCCAAACATACGGGCCAACGGCGGATAGAAACTAAAAGAAGAAAATCCAGGTTCGACATATCGCATCCTGGTCAGCGTCTGATCCATAATGGGCGGCTGCAATCAAATATCCTGGCAGTAGGTAAAATACAAGAAGTTTGTGGGCCGCGTTTGCCTCCCGCCACTGTTCATAATGGCAGTGAAAATACAAAAACGAAACAGAAAACATAAACAACCCCTATTTGTTGACGACCCCCGCAAACATTATAAGGACCACGATTTACGGATAGGCACTTGGAATGTAAGAACTCTATATAGATCCGGTGCAAGTATCCAACTGGCAGATGTCCTCGAAAGTTATAAGGCTGACATTACCGCTATCCAGGAAATGCGATGGACAGGACATGGCTGCACAAGAAAAAGAAACTACGATATATACAACAGTTGCCATGAAAAAAAAAATGAATTTGGTTGCGGATTTGTAGTTGGCAAAAGACTGCGACATCTAGTCTCTAGGTTCAATCCTGTGAGTGAACGTATAATCACAATCCGCATAAAAGCGAAATATTTTTATATTTGCCTAATTTGTGTGCATGCCCCGACAGAAAAGAAAGGTGATGATGCCAAAGACATATTCTATGAGTGCCTAGAGGAAACGTATGACCGCTGACCTGGCCATGACATTAAGATTGTACTAGGAGATTTTAATTCCAAAGTAGGAAGGGAAAATGTGTTTCATTCAACTATTGGCAATTTCAGTCTACATGCTGACAGTTCCGACAACGGTATGAGACTGATTGACTTTCCCGCGGCAAAAAAATGGTCATTAGTGGTACAAGATTCCAGCATAAAGACATCCACAAGGCTACTTGGGTATCCCCTGATCAAAGAACTAATAACCAAATTGATCACGTGGTAATTGATGGAAGGCACTCATCCAGTGTAATGGACGTACGAGTGATCAGAGGAGCTAACATTGATTCTGACACGGTTCAGGGCCCCCTTCTATAAAGACAAGGACGGAAATCTCGTCACAGATGTGCAGAGCATGTTGGGAATATGGAGAGAGCATTACTACGCGCTACTAGTACATGAGATATCCAATGACGATGGGACAATCGATCACAATATGGACGACGACGTCGATTGCCCCCCTCCTAACCAAGACGAGGTCAGAATAGCTATTGCCCGGCTTAAGAACAACAAAGCCGCAGGAGCCGATGGCGGAGCTGTTTAAGGCTGGCGGCGATGAGCTGATAAGGTGCATGCATCAGCTCATTAGCAAAATTTGGTTAGATGAATGCATGCGCGGCGATTGGAGTCTCAGTGTACTATGTCCCATATTTGAAAAAGGTGACCCGAGTATCTGTGCCAACTACCGTGGAATAAGCCTTTTAACCATAGCATATAAGGTTCTATCAAGCGTAATGTGCGAAATACTAAAACCAATTATCGCTGACCTGATTGGACCATACCAGTGTGGCTTTAGGCCTGGAAATCGACAACTGACCAGATTTTCACGCTACGCCAAATCCTGGAGGAGACACACGAAAAACAAATCGACACCTATCATCTATTTATCGATTAAAAGGCGGCCTTCGATAGTCCGATACGGGAGACACTCTGAGCTTGGTATTCCTACAAAACTCATACGCCCTTGCAGGATGACCTTGACGAACACCAAATCCGCAGTGAAAGTTGATAAGGATCTTACCGAACCTTTCGAAACTAAGCGAGGCCTCAGGCAAGGCGACACCCTATCGTGCGATCTCTTTAACATCTTAATGGAGATCATTATGAGAAAAGCTGCTGTCAACATGAATAAAACCATCAGCAGCAAAAGTCACATGCTGCTCGCGTATGCTGATGATATAGATATCATTGGGCGCACAATTAGAGAAGTTACTGCTGTTTTTCGAGAATTGAGAAGGAGTCAGCAAAAGTGGGTCTGACGGTAACTGAGGACAAGACAAAATTAATGCTTTCAACGAACAGGACCTCCACGCGATTAGACCAAAGCGTGAACGTTGATAACCGTTATAACTTCGAGGTAGTGGACGAATTTATATACCTCGGATCTGCCGTGAACAAAAACAACAACGTCAGCCTCGAGATCAAGCGGAGAATTGTGCTTGCGAATAGATGTTATTTTGGGCTAAACAAGCACTTTAGAGATAAAGCCCTCTCTCGAGTAACAAAAGTCCAACTATACCAGACTCTCATTCAACCTTTCTTGCTTAATGCGCAGAATCCTGGGTCCTATCGCAAGCAGACGAAACATCTGTAGAAGTCTTCGAGAGAAAAATACTCCGAAAAATGTATGGCCCTATAGTGCACAACGGCGAGTATCGGCGACGCATGAATCATGAGCTGTATGAGCTTTATCCTGACATTGACATAGTTAAGCGGATCAAGATAACGCGATTGCGCTGGCTAGGCCATGTCAGTAGAATGGATGAAGATGAACCAGCGCGAAGGCTTTTCGAAACCGAACTCGAAGGAAGACGAAAAATAGGAAGACCAAGACTCCGCTGGAGGGATCAGGTTGACGAATCGCTGCGTATTGCCTTGATATTGTCAACTGGAGAAATAAAGCAAAAGATCGAACTGGTTGGCGAAATATGTTATCTTCGTTTTGTAAGGTCCCTGACCCCCCGTGGTTGTCCGTGACCGGATAAGTAAGTAAGTAAAGTCAAAGACGCAATAATCGAATTCTCGCTCAGTTGATCATGTGCGACTTGTTGGTCACTTGTATGAAGTTTTGTCGACGATTGCCATGGACTGTCACTGATATGTCGTCGGCGATTGAATATGATTATGCACTTTATGGGCATTTATTTTTCCATCTAGAGATAAATGAAAGTTTATCACCCTGAAATTCAGGTTCAGCTTCGTACCGGGCTTGTTATAGGTCGAAAATGTTTTATATCGTATGCAATTATATTAAGCGAACCACAGCCTGTCATTCATGAGCACCAACATAAGCTATCGTTGACGTTTATTGTCAGTTTACCACCCTCCTTGATACCAAATACGAATGTAATCAAAGTTGTCCGTATCACTATCCCGTTTACAAAATTTTTTGGTAATATTTTTTCAAACTCATCAGCCAGATACAAAGTTATAGACCAAACTGCTCATGAATGGCAAGGCTATGGTTCGTTTATTACGTCCATCATGAGCATTAGCTTTGTCGATAACTTTTACCCTGGCTCATAAAAGATTACCAACATTTTTGCGAGTAAGTTATTGATGCGTACAATAAGGATTGCATCTTGTTGGCGTTAAAACGGCAATAAGTGTGATCGATAACAGAAGCTCATGCTCGTGATGGACAAATGTGTGGTCCGCATAATGGATAACCCAGTATGTCCCACCCCTTTACATTACCGGGGAAACTAAATAAATGCAGACTATACTAAGAAATACATAAGTACTGGACACAAAATTGTAATTAGCTTATTCAGGTTAATGACGCGAAGGTGTTTTAAGTTATGCACGCATTACAACTCGAAATTTTATTTTTTCCAAGAACTTTGCCAGATACATTTTGCAAATAACAAAATTTTTATGCAATATAACATGGAATATCAAATTATTTTCTTAGACTATAAATCATGATAGTTTTTGTCCCCTTTTTCCCCATTCTAATTTTAGTTTTTATCCTTATTTCACTTCCAACTGCAAACAAAGTACACTCCCTATTTTACCAGCATGTGTGCCTGTGCCTGTGTAGGTAGAATTCTATTACTAGAGTAAAGTATGTTACTGACAAATCCGCTAATAAGCCATTAAGGGTGTAAAAAATGGGAAACTCCTAAATAGCTGAGTGTAAACAGCTAATTGCTTTTTAACGGAAAAACACTCACACGTGTGGACGGTTGCCGACATTTTCAGTTAAATTTTGGAAAATTTATTGGTATTTCTCTATTTAATTAAAATGAAGTTAAAAAACCATATGGTTGGATTTTTCTTTGTGAAAACTATTGGTATTTCATATTTAATTAAATTAAAGTGAAATATTTTGGGAATTTTCCACCCACGAATTTTTAAAACAAAGATACATATGTATGTATGTACATATCAGGAAATTCGGTGTATAAATTAAAATTACTTTCTTTTGCTTAGTATTGCTGAAATATCTCATGACGGTTAAGACAAAATGATATCTCCTTAATATCGTCATGGTAATATGTCATACAATTGTTTGTTGGGTATAATTATGGCACGACACCAGGAGTTTGTACTAGTCACAAGAGAAACTTGAAGAAAGGAGGATCTATGGCGTAGTTTGCTTAGTAGTCCGCAAATTTTTTCCACAAAAATATTTTTAATTCGTAATCAATATGGTCAGCCTAGTGACCATTCGATACCCAAAAATTCGATGGCGCAAACTTTCTGTGGTAGGTATCAAAATGGAAGTGGGTTTGATTTATTGTTGCTTCCAGAATGGGAACGGCAACATACCGCATTTTCAAAAGCAATATCGTTTTCAAACAACGGTTGCATTTTACGGGAGTTACTGCGTCGAGAAAACAATCGGCGGGGCAAAATCACACATTTTCTCTAGTTGAGTAACAATTTAAAAAATATTTAACAGCACCTGAATTGACTTTTTCATCCGCTATTATGCGATCGCCAAAAAGTTTTTGAAGAAACAAAATGTAGTACCTAGTTTGACTTAGCTTTGAGATACCAGAAGGTAGACATGGCTCCCATTTACAATCTCAAACTCACTTTGGTGGATTTTTTACAACCCCATGAGGACAGATGCCTTAGACATATTACAAACATTAAAACACACAAATAAAGTAATTAAAGGAATTTAAAATATTTGTCCAACTGGTTCTAACCTTTGCCTTTTCTCGCCAGTTGGTAACACCAAGGATACGGAGGGAGTCTTAGGCCTGGTCTTTCCAGTGTAGTCTTGGCTCTTTTTCTGCACTGGCTCATCGTCATCCGTTCTGATAGTAACAATGCGTAGCCAAAGCAATTGGTTTAATTTGATTCGCCTAGCCATGTCCACCGCGGAATACAAATTATATAAATCCTGGTTCCAACGTCGTCGGTACTCGCCGTTTTCTGTAACAGGACCATATATTTTACGGAGAATTATTCTCTCCAATACTCACAGGTGTTTTTCATCCCCGCTTGCGATATGACCCATGTTTGGGAGACATATGCGAGGACAGGTAAAATTAGAGCCTGGTATAGCTGGACTTTTGTCTGTCGAGAGGGAGCTATGTTCTTAAACTGCTTGCTGAACCCAAAATAGCAAATATTTGCAAGCACAATTCTTCTATTTATCTAAAGGCTGACGTTGTTTTCTTTGCTTCACGGCGGATCCGAGGTAGATAACTTCATCTACCACTTCAAAATTAAATCGGTTGTCAACGTTCAAGTGCGAACCAAGACGAGAGGTTTGTCTAGTTGCTGACACCATCAATTTTGTCTTGCCCTCATTAACAGCAATACACACCTTCGCTGTCTTCCACAATCATTACCTCCTGATCTTCACTGGAAGTATGTGAATAAAGGAGTAGTGATGAATCTTTAGCACACACTGCTTATCTGTCACCAGATTCCCATTCTCGTCCTTCCAGGAGTGCAGCCCATTATTCGGTTCGTTATTCGATCTTCTTACTCAATCTCAAACTTAGGCACATAATAGAAATATATATATATATATATATATATATAATATAATATATTTAGATTTTGAAATGATCGATTGTCTCTTCATTAAAAGTCCTTCAACTAGCTGTGTCGAAAGATACTTGGCTCTAATGTGTCTCTTTATAGGCGTTACACTTGTTCACACTTCAAGTGCCACATGTACCCATCCTATCCCAATGGTTTGAAAGCATAAATTGTACGGACGGTACCCACAAAATGCTATCGATACCAAGTAAAATAACAGAAAAAATAGAATCGAGTAATTACGCGTATCGAACAATCCGTGGCAGAATTATCTATCAGGTAAATGCGTCAGTCAGCCCCGCTGATTTGTGGTTTCTCATCTTTTCCCTGATAAGCTGTCAAATTTAATTTTGTTGCTTTTTGTTTGTGTTGCATCTTCAACTGTAATATAGCAACCTTGTTTAGTACCAACATCTGATCTCGTCATTTTGACATTTGTGTTATTCTCTTTTTACATTGATTTTATACAAGTCATTCTGGCTTACAGCTTGCACTGTATTATACATTAAAGTATCTCTTTTTTAATTAAGTGAATTTATCTTAATAAAAGCGTTTATATGAAAATCACAATAGTTTGTTAATAAAAATCAAAGAATTTCAGTCAAGATACAATTTATACCATTTTGTGTACATAGTGTTTTTCATTATTCAGCTAATTTTGACGAACTTAACCACGGAATTTCTAATGCAACCATCAAATAGATAATTCTACCATGGAACAATAATTAAATCAGCCCCAGCAAAATGTTTCTGAAGCTTTGTAATCTATTTGAAACTTTTGTCACTTATATCGAATCAAGGGCACAAGCATTAGAAATATAAGTATTGCAAGAAAATTTAATGGGGCAGAACTTTTATTTGAGAATGTTTTTCATTTTTCGCCGTCACTGAACGAAGTGACCGCCCTCGAAAGAATTGTACCCACGTTCTCATGCCCAAGAGCCGCGCACACTACCATTAAATAATTGGAATTACATTTCCCTCAAATGTCGAAGGGCATTATTTACAATTTCATATAATGTAAAGACAGTTTTTAACTCTATGGCATTTGCCCGAAATGTTCACAACCAACTCTATAGCTCAAATGTTCCCAGTCAACAAAGTTAAATTTAAACAAAAAATATTAACATGTCTACTTGTTTGCCAACAGACAAATTTATGAACAACGGTCAACTACTTACTTCAGACTAGCAAGCGGCTACATACGCTGGAAGACTAACAAGTAGCTTGACAACCTTGAAATAACCCAATGATTAAGAAACAAAGCTAACGAAATGAAAGAACAAGAGAGAAGTGAAAATATTTACATTCCAAAGTAGTAAATGGCGATCTACACATAAATAAACTTTTCAGATCTATTTTTACTTTATTTTACAGTAAGAAGAGTGTAAGGGCTCATAAAGTTACACAAAACGCTACTAAAAGACAAATTCAAACGCTCCTAAACTTCTATGATTCCTTATCCGCCACGTGATTGTGGTCAGGTGGGCATACAAATAGGGGGGTGAGAGAGAGAGAGAGAGAACAAAGCAGAAACAATTACACACCTGTTAAAATCGTACGAACAAGACGATAAAAAGTAGAACAACTACACGAGAATCTGATACCGCTTTTATGAAAGCCGATGGATATTTCGAAAGTAAAATCAAGTGATTATCGAAAAAGTCGATCGGCCCTCTGACAAAGAAAAGAGAGATAACTTTGAAAGAAGTACATACATACTTCAAATTTGGAATCCACTTTAGATGCATGAGTAATACTCTCTTGCGGGGGTATTTGCCTAGTATATGAAGCTAGACAAAAAGAAATATGAAATTTAAAGCAATGTGACGCGAGAAGTTCATAATCAAAATGAAAATATTTATTGTGCTGCAGCTCTTTATTTGCTACTGTTCCAGTTGGCAAGTGATTACGTGTATCGTTTTGTGCACGGCTGTACAGAAGACAACAAAAATTGCGTTTTGGTATTAAATACAATCGATTTGGTTTGTTGGCATTTATTCGATGGTTAAAGCCAAAATACTTTCGAGTGCCTACAGTGGCCACAGACGCTCCAATTTTCATTTAAGAATCATCTCGCTCGAAATTACAACAATAAATAATTGGAAATAGTGAATATATCACAAAAGTGTCCGGAATTATTAGAAGGGATTATTTATTTTTGGCAAGTTAAATTATTTTACAGGCATTCGTCATCAAAACCCGGTACCGATCTACGGCAACTGTATAAAATTTCTTTATTGATGGCCTTCGTTGGCGCTACGGTTAGTGTGCGCGGCTCTTGTGCATGAGAACATGGATTCGAACCCTTCTCTAACCACCTTACATTTCTTTCGACGACGGTCACCTCGCATAGTGTTGGCGACACTATTGAGTATTTAGCCACTATTGAGTATTTAGCCAAACTACCGTTCTTAAACGTATCAAAACTGTAGGTCCCAATCAGCTCACTGGTTGTGAAAAGCTCTCCCCAGTGCCTTCATGGAATGCAATAGGAAACCTTTTTTTTGTATACAAAGATTTAGAATATTCAAAAAAATTTCAATTTCAAACGAAATTTTCAAACGATTTTCGCATATCTCGTATCATGGAGAAGCGACGAATCTACTCAGTTATTAGATAGAGTGAGATTTTATTAATGCAACGAATTATTAAAATAACTTACAATTGAAATCAAGCGCAAGTTGGTTACCGTATTGAATGATATTCTTATAATAAAATTACATCGATTTTAAGAAAGACAACTATACTTTTGGTGGCAATTATTTAATGATTTTGAAAAACAGAATGTTTGTCGTCAAAACAGTCGTATTTTGAGTTCATACATGACTGATTGTTTAAAAGCAAATGCATCAACAACGTATCATTGTTTTGTGTAGATTTTGGGCTGGATTCACCATCGTATAATAATTCAGTTTGTTGTACCCAAATTTAATGATATGGATGTGGACGACATGTATTTTCAACAAGACTGTGCCACTTCTCGATACGAATTGCAACTAAAGGGTCCGCCATCTAACTAGTGCTTATTTCGTGAATGGTAACACTTAGCTCATGTCTGATTTGAAAGATAATTAGTTTTATCCTTCCGCTGAACGAATATGGTTGTGTATATGCTTGAACAACGCTGGGAAATATTGCGACATTACTTTGAAAATCATGGTAATGTTGCAGATGCCGATTTTGCCAAAAAAAAAATCATCTTTTCAGATGAAGCTCATTTTGATCTTGGCGGGTATGTAAACAAGCAAAATTGTCGCATTTGGGGTACAGAAAACCCGCACGCATACATTGAAAAGCCGATGCACCCAAAACGAGTCACTGTTTGGTGCGGATTTTGGTCCAGAGGAATAATTGGGCCATTTTTCTTCGAAAATGAGCAAGGAGTGGCCGTTACAGTCAATGGCGATCGTTATCGGGCCAAGTTGAAGGAATGTTTGTTCACAAAAATTGAAGAGGAGGATATTGGCAACATTTGGTTTCAACAGGACGGCGCTACGTGCCACACAGCCGAAGCTACACTCGATGTTTTGCGCCATGTTTTTGAAGATCGCATTATAAGCCGCAGAGCTGATGTCGTTTGGCCACCTCGGAGCTGCGATTTGACACCGTTGGACTATTATTTGTAGGGTGCCCTCAAAGATAAGTGTTACGCCGACAAGCCAGACACAATTAACGCTTTAAAGGACAATATTCGTGAAGCCATTGGTGAAATACAGCTGCACACAATCGATAATGTGCTTAAAAATTGGACCGATCGTGTAGGCTACTGCAAGGCCAGCCGAGGCAGCCATTTGAATGAAATTATTTTTCATTATTAACCGGAAGGATTGTACGTACTTTCACATAAAAAAAGAAATATAAAAAAATATTCAGTAGTTTTTTTATAGCATTTTCAAAAAAAAAAAGTTATTTGGCGGACCCTTTACAATTAAATCTTTCGAGAATTTTTGGACGTCGCTTAAATTCTACTGTTCCCTAAATCGTTTTTCATAGTTAGTTAGTTTGAAAAGAGGGGTGCGGTGTTGAGTCTTCGAAAGGATCACTCTAAACCTCCCCATGTCAGTAGAAATACACTTAAGCCGCTGATTCGACCTGTTGTGCGCTCTAGGTTTACCCTAAGTAAAGTAAGTAAAATAAGCAAAATAATATTTTGCACAAATAACGTGCAGCTCGAGCTTGATTACTTAAACCTTAGGGGGAATGCATACATATTTGTACAAATTTTGCAAGACTCCTATGAAGTTTTTGGGATAAATCGTTCGTAATGAATATGTTCTGGAATGCATTACTTTAGAACCAATTCCAAAAATTTTAGTATACTCCTAACTCGAATGAAAATTCAGAGCAGGAAAACCTGCAAACATCCCACGTTTTGACCAACTATAGCAAAAACGGTCGAACGAAATGTTTGGAAATTATAATATATTAATTATAAAACAAACCGTTCTTTCTTATCAGTGAGTATAAAACTAAAACGCGCACAGTTCACTGGTTTGTGAGAAGCTATCCCTAATTCCCGCATAGGATGTAACGGGAAACCATTTTTTTTTTTTATCAACCGAGAGCACCCGGATTGGACAAGCTTATTCCGAATGGCACTTTATAATTCACCCCAATAATTTACATTTCCAACATCCCCGACTTAGATTAGTCGAAAATAGGTCTTCTTCTCCTCAGAAAAGATAACAATTGTGCTTAGCAATTATAGTTCTCTTCATCTAGAACGTTGTAGCTCCACTTATGTCGTAATCGGTGTCTTTCCTTGCTATTGCTACCTAGATCTTTTTCATTTTGATGTATATTTTATTGCCGGAATTTCAACAAGCAGGTAGAAAGAAAACAGCAAATTTTCCCAATTGAGAAAATAGTTCATGTTTATGCTGTGGAAACCCCGTACGCAATGTTTGCGCACAAAACTGTCTCGAAATGACATCTGTGTTCAGTCATATCTACTACCTACGCAATGTAACGCATAGACACTCACCACGTCACATTGAGGGCGATAGTTTTATTGAAAAAATAGGGGACAACTTTTAATTCTGTGCGTTTTATACTAATTTAAGTCACTTACTACGTAATTGTACTTACTTCGTGTGTAATATCCAATTCATGTTTTGCATTGTCATACAATGTCTCCAACTCTTCGAGCCGCTGTTCCAATGATGATTTCTCCTCCAGCAGCGAGAGGCCGTATTGTGCGGATTGCGCCCGTTCGCTGGTGGCTTGATCGAGTTCACGCGTTAAACGTTCCACCTCCATGCGTAGCTCGTCGACGGTCTTGGACGAGGCACCGTTGCCACCACTTAGACCTGAATTCGAAGACATGTTGAGAACGACTGAAAATGTTGTTGGTGATGTGATGATATGGCGATGATGACGATGAGGATTTTACAACTCAGATGTAACGCGATGTATATTGGTGTTGCTTTGATTCGACGTTCGTGTTATTCGAAAACAAGGACTCGTGCTCCTGCCTCTGAGTTTTTTGTTTGAATTCCGGCGAGGTTTTGTTTATTAGGAAAATAAAGAGCAGGAAATGGGGATGTTGCAGTTGGACGGTTATGGAGAAATTAGTTATAGGGGAAAAGGATGGACTTTGTGACAATTTGTGCTTTGTTATTGGTTCCTTTTCTTTTAATGATTTTGTTATAAATTTTGAATTTATATCACAACAAAAGGTGTGGCAACTATTCTTGTGTTGTGGGCGGAATCGTGATGTATTTGTTTTGTTTTTGTTTAACCTTTTTGAAGGTTTTTTTTTTGTTTTATTGAACCTTTTTAAAGGTTTGTTTTATTTTGTTTGCTTTGTATCTCGTTGTTTTGTATCTGGAGGGTTAATTTTCTATTTATTTCATAATTAAAACAATTTGTTTGCTGCTTTGGACGTATTTTTTTTTTTTAAATTCTGGTTAGAGATTTTGTTTTGTTTTTCACTTTGGGGCCCGAAGAGACAGTCACCAACAAACTGAACAAGAGAAGTATCCAATTGCGCCCGCTCTCTCTCTCTCTTCGTCTTTTATTATTTGAAATGCTCTCTTCCGTTTTTTTCTTTTGTGCGCGTTTCTCCTCTATTGTTCAGCAATTGGATTTTTTTTCTTGTACACTTTCTGTATATATTTCCTCCCGATTTCTAATGCTAATCTTGATGTAGCCAAATTGATGCAAATTATTTAAATTTACAAAAAAAAAACAGATACAATCCTTCATATATTGAAAGAAAAAACACAAATGCAATAGGAGTTCCGTCCTCCTGCTGTTATTGGAGCAGAAACAATAGTGACATCACGATTTCCTCTGATCAACTTCGTTTTTTACACCAGTGATTTTTTCCACTATTTTCTTTGTATTCTTTTTAACACTTTCTTTTTTGCAAAGAAAAGTTTATGGGGCCTCTTTTTCACTCGATCACAAACCGTCCAAGTTCTACACGTTTGGGTGATTTGTGTTAAGGTAAATTATACGGGCTTAGTGTTTTTATTGGTTGCAAATAAATTAGTTTTTTTTAGTATTTTCTGCAAATAAAAATGTAACTTCTCACTTTCTTTGAACACGCACAAACACACAAACACGTCCCTTCTCCAAGCGAGTGAGTGACGGAATGCGCACAAAGGAAAATGGGTAAATAGCATATGTGGTAAAGAAGATATCAGAGTTACGTCCCATAAATGGAAACGGCGTCACAGTTTCACATAGTACACTGAACAAAATGCCGTACATGAGTAAAAGGAAATCGAATGAATTTATAATACCACAATTAGACTGCAGTTTGTGGCGGGTAGGTTATCAATAACCTTCTTCACTAATCTGTGCCTTTTTTGTCTATGTACAACACAAAAAGGACTAAAAAGTAGAGAGAAAGGCTGAAGTTCAGGACCAGAGGCAGGCAAAAAAACCAAAATTAAAGAAATATTAAAGAATGTGAGAAAATTGAAAACTAGCCGTCGCACGGACCTATGGGGCCCACAGGGTCCAAAAAACCGTCACACCCAGGGACATTTGGGTATGGATTAGTGTGGGTACTTCAACGAAAGGTATTTGTGTCACGAATTCCGTGGTGTCATTCTTTTCTTTTTTTCGTGGGATGTCTGTAAGTCCATATAAGTCCACTTTTGTGCGTACAGTAACAAATGAGATTGGTTATAGTAACCATCCAGGAAAATAAATTTTTTTATAAAAGTATCGAGTGATTTCCCCGATTTTGCCACACATCGACTTAAGGTACAGAGGGAATTTTAACCCCCCTGCCTGAGCGACTTAATGCAATATAAATTTAACGACTTTCCAAAAGTTCTACCACACGGTACAAGCAACATAGGACCCTGCGAGGGCTACTTTTCCATTTTCGCACATTCTTTACATTCTGTTTAATTTGGTTTATTTTAAAAAAAAAAATTTTGCCTGCCCCATGTCCTGAATTTTTGCCGAGAGAAAATTCCAAATGGAAAGACTATTTCGAAATGTTTTACCAATTTTTTTTTGGGATAATAAAAAGAAAATAATTTTTCTAGCATATTTCCGCAGAAAAAATTAGACTTTTTAAAACATAACACAATATTAAACTATATCGGCGTCATAGTGATCAGTAAACGAAGCCGACAACAAAACGACTTCGGTTAGTGACTAGTGTGAATACACACTCCGGTAGATTAACGGACTAATGCTGATGCTTCACAAACATCGAAATGATGGTCCAGAGAATGTGATTTCGAATCCCATTCGCGGCATTTACATTTTGGCATAAATTTACTTTAGCACCTACTCTCTGATCTACACCAAAATTTCACCACCTTTTACGCTGAGTTTAAAAAGTTTGTTTTCCTCCGCGATCGGCCCATCTTCTTGAGATATAGGCCTTTCAAGCTTGAGTATAAAATCGCTCATATCTCAGGTATTTATAATCCGATCTGCTTGAAATGTGTAGCATTAGAAATGTATTTCTAAACTCTATAAACCTGAGTATGAACATATTTATTTTGATTATTACATATAGTTTAGAACGACCTTTGTAACGACATTTCAACCAGATCGGATAATAAATGGCTGACTTCGGAAAATATGGGCCATCGCACTTTTTCTATTCCTTGTTTACTATCACCGTTTAATGTCTTATTAGACCAAAAAATCGAGCAAATAGGGCATTTGGTACTAAAGTAAATATGCTCCTACATTTTTTCACTAACCGGAAAAAACATGATCAGGTAGCCTAATAAGAATTACAACCAAATTATTGACGACGACGGCACAACAGAAAAGTTAAACTGACCGCACTTAGTTTTAGTACTCAGTGATAGGCCACATGGCTTCACATATGAAACTTCCATATGCAGACTTCTGCAGAAGTTGAAGAAGAGGAGGAGTCAGTGCAGCACTTGCTTTGTCCATGTAGAGGATATCAATGGCCTAGCAGACGCTCCAATTAAACCCCTCGTCAAATTCATAGAGAAATTTCGATGGTTCAGCAGAGCACAAGAGGACAACTGAGAAAATTTTGTGAGCTAGAACTTACCTTCTCTCCTATATTCTTCCTCTTCTCTACAACTATTCCTTTCTCCTTACAGGTCTTTATAAGGGAACCGGACTCTAACTCATATGACGTGCCTTCCTTTCAACCTAACATAACCTATCATGTCATTTCTCATAAATTTTTTTATCCAGACGATTACTCATACAATTTTAATCTGTAGAAACATAAGTTTAATTTGAAACTGGTGAATATTTTGATGCAACACTGTTCATTACGAAAAAAATTCAACCATTATAAAAACATACAAAAAAATCAACTGTTTGACAGACGGAAGCCGATCAAAACTTTTCCGATGCGTCGCCGCCACCAAAAAATGTTTGAAGCTCACGCCGTCGCCGATATAATTGGCCGTGTTGGTGTAAATTATGATTCGATTTTATCGACTGACCCGTTTTGACCGAATGATCCAATTTTAAGGGTTCCGTTTTTTCAAAAACATCCCAAACAAAACTTACAAAACTAATAGCCGCCAATTTAATTTTTCTGTTGTTCAGAAAAACTCAATCTCAAATTGGATGGTATAAACTGCAAATAAAGATATAATTCATAGCAATGTTAAGTCCAATGGCTATCAATGTTCATGTCATGACTTAAAAATCCAACTTTTGCCATGACAGAAATTCTGCCATAAACCCTGCTGTTAATATGAAGTTTCGTTCGATTTGACATTTAAGTATTTTAAAATGGCGCATGTTAAGTTAAAAATAAGCCAAATTATTAATTTTATTAATATATTTCGCGAATATGACTGTTTATGGAACTAGAAAAGTGAAATCTATAAAAGAACAGCAGATGAAGTTGTTTTTTATGGTTCAGTCATTTTGGAAATGAAATGTCTACACATAAATTGCCCACTGCTCGCGATGTGACGTTAAAACATTCTCTGACTTGAACATGAACATTGCTATGACCGATACACCTTGTTAGAAAACAAGGTTATCGCTAAACTTGCCGCGATGAACTGCGGTGTAAATGCGACATTGCATGGATAATGTTATCACGTCGGAAATCATTTCAACCGCAGAGTTGTGTATGAACTTTCAAGATGCTATTGAGTGAACCAGTGTTACCATGTTGGCATAATTTATGCCGTTTTGGCACAATATTTTTGGTTTTGGGACGTTTTTTTTGAAAAATTTCTCAAAATTTTTCCAACATTTTTACTTTGGGTGCAGCTTTTTAGCACATTTTTTCCAAACGGCACAATTTTTCGTATTGAAAGTTTATCCTTTCAATTTAAGGTGGGTACTATGTTGACTTTCCACGGTGAAAATCCATATAAAAAAAATGGTCGTGAAATTCTAGCGAAATTTTTCCACCAGACGGTACTATGTTTTTCTTCACGAGGAAACCTTTTTTTTTACAACACTGGTTTGCAAGCAGCTTTGTTAGAAAAAAATGACAGCGGAAAAAAGTGTGTAATATTTAAAATATTTAACTTTTATACTTCACAGATATTGGATTCTACAATAACTCTATTTGTTTCAGGAAAGTTGACTGGCGAAGTTTTGGATAAGATTATGGATGCGGGTATCGATACGGATAAATATAAATATCCCAGTGGTTCGGGAAGTATCAACTTTTATGTCAACCGTTCTTACATGAAGACACCCAAAATTGCCAAAAAAAAAAGTGGAAATCGATCCATACCGTGGAGATTGACTATGTTGAAAATGTGGAGTAGAACATGGACCACATTGTATGGAATTATCTTGGTTGACTGTACTTACTTGGTAAACTTGTTGGCAATGGCAACAATCAACAGATTCCATTAAATATCGCAAGCCATTGACAGGGAACTCAACCCAAAACTATGGTCAATCAGCACAACTGCAGCAACAACAATTTGTTGCCGGCTTTGCCTCAATCCCAGGGAAACGACAAATACAATTCAGCCACAACATCAGCAGTAACAGCAGATACCACCACCGCTTCCTTCCATGCATCATCATCAATAACTTGCTGCTTTAAAACCACAACCACCGCCATCACATCAGCATCATTTTTATACAATTTTCAGTGAGATATTGTAAAGAATGAACTAAGTAATATTTCATTCAGTAAATAAGTACGTTGAATACCTGAAATTAGTGGTTATAACACTATTCCACTTTACCGGCTCACTAATTTTGTTTGTAACTTTTATTTATTTCTTTGTTTAAAACTGTATTTACATGATTTCTTAAATGTTTTATTAAAAAGAGATGGTTTATTGAAACCTTTCATCTGGTAAGCTAGAAGGACAAAAACAAATATTTAAAGTATTGCCAATATAGCAAAATAATGTGCAGTCAGTTAAAATAGGTATTAAATTGTCATCATAGATACTGTGGTATAGAATTTCACATTACCCGCCTGAGGCGTTCCACATTACTCTCCAATTTTCAAAATGATGAAGTTACTCTTCCTCAATAATCTTGATTTTTAATTTTATTTATTTATTTGCTCAACATTTTGTTTGCATGGTTTCTTAAATATTTTTTTTATTATAAAGAGATGGTTTAGTGAATCCTTCCATCTAGTAAGATAGAAATAGGTATTACATTCAATGTGGAACGCCCTAGGCGGGTAATGTAAATTTCTATGCCACATTATCTTTGATGACAATTTAATACTATTTTAACTGATTTTGCACAGTATTTTTTAATATTGACATTTTTCAATACTTTAAATATTTTTTACCTTACTCTCTTTAAGCCACCATTTTATATACATACATAGAAAAATGTACACTATTTTCACATAAAACATAATTAATGTAAGCTGCATGCGCGTTGGTGTTTAAAAGTTTAAATAGTTTACAGTATTAATATAAAATCAAATAACTGTCATATAAATGTAGCTTTATATTCTGCAGTTCCTTTAAAATTGCAAATAAAACATTTACATTTTTGAAAAATATCCACGTAGAACTGAACTAAAGGCACAATAACTACTTCAACCTCCTCAAGTGCGTGAACTAGTTTGAGTAATGTGGAACCCCGATTTATTTCGGAAACTAAATATTAGCTTACCAAAAAATATTAACATAAGGCGCTCAGCTATAAATATGGTCATACTGTTAGATTCTAGTTGGCCTGAAAGTAAAAAAACGCAAGTACTCGATTTTGTTTTTGTGTCCATTTGAAGTGATGTACAACTCAACATATGTATTTAAGATTGTAATAACTTCATTCAGTACATATGTATGTTGATTTAATATATGTACCTTATAATTTTTTTAAATTTTGTTGTGGATTATTTGCTAATCAGCCAATGTGTAATACGCGAAGTTGGTGGTTGTTGCACTCTATTCCACCTTAGACACCCACTAAGTTTGTTTTTTTTTACTTTTATTTATTTGCTTAAAATCATGTAAATAAAATTTTAAGCAAATAACGCAAAAAGTAGTGCCACAACCACCAACTTGAGGTATTTCATATTAGCAAATAATCCACAACAAATCTTATAAAAATTATAAGACATACATATTAAATCAACGTATTTACTGAATGAAATTGACACCTAGTTAACCCAGTGCAATATGTTATTGGAAATTGTAGAAAAATCCTAAATATGTTGAATATAACACTTCGAATACACACAAACAAATACGAATACAAGTGTTTTTACTTTCAGGCTAACTGAAATGTAACATCTTATGTTAATATTTTCTAGTAAGCTACACAAAGACGGTGTTGTAAAATAATATGTATTTAGTTTCCGAAATAAAGGGGATTCCACATATTCTACAATTTCGGAAGTTACTCTACCTCATATTTTTCGAATATAACCAAACCTATTTATTGTTTATATATATCATATTTCAAATTAAAAAAATATTGTTTTGTTATATAACTTGAAAACGTTTTTATTCATTTAAGTACAACACCATTTCCAATTGAAATTTGAAAAATATCAATTGGAAAAGTCTATTTAAAATACATCAATTGAAATTTAAAAAACATCAATTGAAATTTGAAACACATCAATTGGAATTTAAAAGACATCCATTGAAATTTCAAAGACATCAATTGAAATTTCAAATATGTCACTTGAAATTTAAAAATTAATAACCCATTTTATGTATTAGATTTTTAAATTTCAATTGGTGTCTTTTAAATTTCAATTGATGTCTTTTAAATTTGAATTGATGTATTTAAAATTTCATTTGAGTGTTAAATACGAATATAATCGAAGTTCGTAAAACTATCATGTTTAAATTTTATTTCGGTAATATTTTTCAAATTCTACAGCAACATACAAAGTTATCGACTAAGCTCATGCTCATAAATGACAGGCCTGTGGTTCGCTATAGATATTCAAACGAACATTGTTGAGAAAGTTATTAAGCAAAATGCATGAGTCCGGTCCCGGCTCAAAAACCGAAAATCGAGTAAAATATGACAATTTCAGAAACTTAAAAATTTTTTAACTACCGGACCCATGGGGCCCTCTGAGTCGAAAAAAGGGGATCGTGAAAGGGACAAAACCGTGCGATTTAAAAAAATTGTTCCCCTTGTAAATTATGCGAACAAATTTATTATTTCTTATTTGGAGTTTTTATTTTGGTTATTTCACAAGACCCGGAATAATATCTTAAAATAGGGTTATCTCGGTCCACAGACGCCGCACAGCAAAGGAATATATATATGACTGAATTCGCGAGGAGAATACCTTTAATTTGAGTACCCACACTTGTGTGTTCTGAGATGTACCCAGGGGCACCCGTTTTTTGGAGCCTAGGGGCCTAATGGGTCCTCGTTAAAAATTTTTGGTTTCTGAAATTGCCATATTTTACTCGATGTTCGGTTTTTTGAGCAGGGCCCGGGCTCATGCATTTCAGCCAAAAACATTTTCTTTCCTAGGGACGTCTTCCTCCGAGCTGTTAATCGGGGCTCATTTATGTTTTGTGCTGAGAATTCAGCAGCTGCCGTCCTTTCGTTTCTGTCTGTTAAATGCCGGTATATTGGACATCTGCAGCATAGGTGGCAATTTCAACCAGATCGGGAATCTGTATAGAAGTACAAGGGGGTTTCAGCGAGAGTACAGTAAACTGTTCATGAGTGTGCTTACCTGGAAAGTTGGCCAAACCAACACAGTTGGCATGATTATGAGCACCACAGGTGGAACACAAATGTAGAAACTTTGGTGGAGCACGTAAACAAACAAATGTCAAAATGTCTAAGAAAAAAAATATTGTGTCGATTATGTGTTGAAAAACGGCAAAAAAAACACGTCGTTTCTGTGTTGGAAACAGTCAAAAACACGTAGTCAACTTTCTTTTCAGCTTCACAACACTAGTAGTGTTTTCATGAGGAAAATATGGTTGGGCTTATTTTTTCCTCGTGAAAAACATAGTACCCACCTTTATCTGAAAAATCAATTTTTAGAGCATATTTATCGGTATATTTGCCTGGTACTCATTAACCTCATTGCGAAAATTTCGTGAACAAAATCAATTACAGGGTTGTTATGCCGCAGTAATTTCGTACGAAAACAATTGAAGCCCCTGGTGGAAGAAGGTGTTAACTCACTTTTTTTCAAAAACAATATTCCTTCTTCTTTTTACCTTTCCATGGTATCTGATTTTATTTAAAAAAAAAAAAAAATGGTGTCCCTTAACATCCCATGAAGGGATTGGGGAGAGCTTCTCACAATCAGTGAGATGTGCGCTTTCTAGTTTTATACTCACTGATAGGGACCTACAGTTTTACACCGGTTCCGAACGGTATTTTGAGAAGCATTTTCATGGCTAAGTACTCGATAGTGTCGCCATCACTAAGCGAAGTGACCGTCGTAGAAAGAAATGTAAGGTGGTCTGAGCAGGGATCGAACCCACGTTCTCATGTACAAGAGCCGCGCACACTAGCCATTGCACCACCGACGGTGGTGCAATGCACCGATTTTATTTTAGATAAGAAAAAAGTCAACATCTGATATTTAAATTATTAAAATTATATTTATAAATTTTGTTTTTTAATTTTTATTTAAATCAGATACCATGGAAACATTAAAAGAAGAAAAAAAATACAGCAGACAGTTGTCCGAGGCCTTCGGCCACGGACTGTCCCTGCAGGCTGTGTCAGAGACACGGCCATTAAGTTTAACGTGGAATACGCCATCCGATAAGACAGAAAAAATATATAACAATAAATGATAGCAGCATTTTATTTTAATTTACTAAACGTCAACTGTCAGCTGCTGTCAAATTTAACATAAAAATGTAGGAATTAATTTTTTCATATATTTTTTATAATTATATATCCATGTTAAATTCAAATTCACATTTAACATTTTGTTTCACTTAAATACATAAGTAAATATACGAAATTTCAATATTTCATCAATCAAAACAACAGCCGAAGGTTTGTGTCCACACTGAAACAGCAGCATAGTTTGTGTCACGCTACAAACTCAAACACTCAACCAAACACCACACATATGTTTGAGTGTATGTGTTTAAACAATTTTCATTTGAGAAATTTAAATATTAGGAAGATATCAACCAATATGAAATGTATATCAAACGAAAGATAACATCTTCATTTACCTACAAAAAAATTTTTAAAAAAAGTTATCTCGCCGTTTCCTCATAATCAATGAAATAAAGATTACAACAATAACAATCTGACATGACTCCCTATACCGTAAGGTAAGACGTATTCTACGCCAATATTGTTTTTGAAAAAGTGAGTTAACATATTCTTCCACCAAGGGCTTCAATTGTTTGGTACAAAAAATTTGATACTCCAACTACTTTGGCAAACAAATTAACTCCGCAGGCGTTATTCATGAAATATCAGAAATAGCTTCGCCATTTCAAAAATGTCCGTATAGAGATAAATTACAAAATTCTTTATTAATGCTTTCCTGAAACCAGGAGTAAAAAAACCGATGTAAAACTTAGTTTTTGTACTCAATATGTATCAATATTTGCCTGCAATATTTATCAATATGTGACTTTTGTAAAATGGTCTAAATCTGATAGAAGTTCTTCTCGAAGTGCCAGATATAAACTCCAGACAAAATCTCCGGGTTATAGAGTATTAAATTATAAATTAATTTTTTTCAAGGTTTATTTAAAAAAATGTGAGACTTATTGGAGCTGAAAATCATACTTAGTTTGGGATTCGTTGTTGTAGAAATTGTTAAAATATTATAAGGTAGTGTTTTGTATGAAATTAAGATACATGCTATAGCAAATTAATACCATAACAATACTTCTTTTTAAGCTGAACGGTTAACGTATAACAGCTGTTTAAAGGCGAGATATGCACCCATTTGTTGGAGGGTCTGTAAGAGGTTTGGACTCTGTATTACAAAAAAGACTAAAAAGTCGATTTTAGCATAATGATTTTTCAAACGGCACAATTTTTGAGGCACAATTTCTTTAACAATTAAAGAAGCTTTGTATATGTGTTTCTTTTTGCTTTCTGTCAAAATCATATGGTCACTTGATCATAGTTTCATTGCTCAAATTTGGCTGATTAAACAGGAATTATCTATTAAAGTAAAAAATTAATTCAGAGTTTAAATTATATTTGATCGTTGATCAAAGATGATTTTCCACGCAAAAATTGAGCCTAATAGTCCAAGCATAGTTGAACAAGCTACAAACGACTACGTCTTTTTCATAGGTTTCTTATGACGGGGAAACCTCGTCCCGAAAATCCGTTGCGGCTGACGACTCGCTGTTAGAATATAATCTTTTCTCCTTCCTTGGCGGCATTCTCACGAAATCTCTCAATTGGGAGAATGAACTTCCACATTTTCATGAAAATCATACATACGGTGGTACATGTGAATAGAAAAGAAAATTAAAGAAAAGGGCTCCAAATTATTTATTGGTAAACACAATAAAATAAAAGTGAATACAAAACTTTTAAAAGCACTAAAAACAATTTTAATCCTATACAACTATAAACTTTCAAACAAGTTCCAGAAAAGATCCGCAAACATATACGACGCAGAGAGTAACAAATCAACTGAAGTCGCCAGACGCTCTCCCATTTCGTTTAGACGCTAGAGATTTTTTCGTCATCATCTGAAGCGTGTCTGGTTCTGTTTGGACTTTTATGCGGGGAATACACTATACATCAGATTGATGATTTTGTTTATAGGTGTGAGGAAAATAAAGTTGCGTGTGTGCAAGAAAAAAGTCAGGCTTATAGTTATCTATTTTACGGCAAAACAAAAACAAAAAAATTTGACATGTCGCTTTTAACCCATTCGTTTTCACTGATACAGTCGGTTTTTGTTTACAAATCTGTTGGTTGTAGTGGTTGTTTGAACTAAACATATGAAATTTAATTTAAAAATTACCATTTTTACTCCGATTTTAAATTATTTATACACTTCTTAGGGAAATTCTTTAAAATGTAAACAGTTTCTTTCGTTCTTTTGTATTTTGATTCGCAAAATTTGGCAAAAAAATTTGTGGGTGGAAAAGCATTCGAAAATACCAAAAGAGTAAAGAAAAAATTTGGCAAAGAAATATTTGCCAGTGGAAAAGGGGACTAAGCTGTGCATTTGCGGCGACTTTGTTATTTTACTTATTTGCTTAAATTAACGTGTTATACGAATTTTCGGAGTATAAGCCGTAAAATTTACCTGTTCCGTGCATTCCCTGCATAAACAGTAAAGATTAAAAAAGAAGATTATCACTAAAGCAGCATTCAGGTATACCGAGATTTCGCAGTTTACATTTTCACAGTGCTGGAATCTCCATAAATTTATTAGATTTCGCTCAAATCGCCAGAATCTGCGATGCCAGTCTGATGCAACGCTGTTATTTTACATACGGTTAGCAGTAAGTACTATTTGTTACAATGCAGTCTGTAACACCAAGATAATTTGTTTATATAGATTGGAAAAAAGTTTAGCTTTATTTCAATAAATCAGCAGTTTTTGAGAATGTTACCGTGTATAATACTTTAAATGCCAACAATATTGAAGAAAATGTTCATAAAATCTTTAATTAACCTATTATATTTTTGGGTGCAATGTCTAACAAATTTTCAGATCTATACTAAATATGTTGTCTTTGCTAAACCACGTGCATTTGACTAGTTTTATGATGTATTAGTTATTTAATTTTTAATAATGTCTTAAACATTACCTGTGTTTACAATATAATAATAAAAGTTTTGCAACTCATTGTTTATTTTAATTTTCCATTTCTAATTTTAATAGGGTAAATAAGAATTTCAATTAGTAAACAACAAATGTTTGTAAACAAGTTGTTGTCAAAATGAGGCGAAATCTCCTCGAAGGGGGTGTGAATTGCTCGCGGGGTAGACCAGCAGTCACAAACCAAAATTTCAGGGGTGCTTTTGACGTTTCACTTTCTTGTCTTTCGTATTATCGCATTGTTGCTTCATTTTGCTTTTTAACTTGACTATTTCCGCGTTTTCACAATCATTTAAATCTAAATTATCCATAACAAATTCTGTTAAATCCACTATTTCTTCAATAAGGTCCTCTCTTTCAGCGTTATCCATCTTTATTGATTAAATTACTTATTATGAATGTAAGAACTAAAGAAAGAGAAAGAAGTGAAATGTCACAACTCCCACCAAATAGACGCAAGCAAAAAGTCATAGTATAAACATATCGTGACTTACGAAGGGTGAGCAAAAGAGAATTTCATGACTTTTATGTGCGAAAAAGTCACAATGCAAATGGCTCTTAGCCATGAAAAAGCTTCTCAAAATACCGTTCGGAACCGGTATAAAACTGTAGGTCCCAATCAGTGAGTATAAAACTATAAAGCGCACAGCTCACTGGTTGTGAGAAGCTCTCCCCAATTCCTTCATGGGATGTAATGGGAAACTTTTTTTTTTTAATCATTAACTAAAAAAAATATATTCTTTTGGCGATCGCCCATATTTCTCGGATTACGGGTCCCCGAAACTTGAATATATATACACATATATGCTTAACATTTATCGGTGGGATATGGCAATATACGTATCGTTGGAAAGCTTAGGAAGATTTCTCGAAAACTGCATGGAAAAATTTCATAAACATGCAAAAATATAAAAATTATTTTAAAATAATAATTAATTTTAATTAAAATTAATTAAATTTTAATTTAAATCGGAAAGCGCTGTTTTCTCCTCACTTAAGTTCTAAAATAAAATTTTTATTAAAAAACTCGCGCGATTTTTCTGATTTTGTCACATCGACTTAAGGTACGACTAGGTGGAACATAAATTTAACCATTTATGAAATTTATTTCATCAGGATCAGATAATAAATGACAGAGTTATGCACGATTATACATTCAAGCTTTGGAGACCTGTATTTCGGAAAATATGGACTTCCTCAAACTTTTTTTTTTAAACAAATTTTCCGAATTAAAAAAATCAATAAATTTCACACATTTAAACCCGTATATATCGATAACTAAGCAGGTTATTCCAAAAGTTTATTTAATTTTATTTTGTTATTTTAGGATTTTATATTTTAGATTTTTAGAAGTCACTGTTTTAAAATTTTCAACTTCTATAACTCGATAACTAAGCAAGTTATCGAAATTTTTCATTTAACCTTTTATACTTATTTCGACCCTGTATACATAAAACAACTGCCAGGTCGGCTCTTAGAATTAGTTGGGTTCACAAAATCACTCCATATGCCTAAACTTCGAGGGCCCGTCACTCCGAAAATAGGGCTCGCCATCAATTATTTGTTAAACATTTTTTATTTACAATAATGTGTTCTACATCCCCTTTTTTCTTTTCTTTTTTGTGAGGGTGGGGCTATAATAGATAAGCTCCATTTTAATAGTGTAAATAAGAATATCAATGAGTAAAGAAAATAATTGTTTGTAAGCAAGTCGTTGCCAAAATGAAGCGAAATCTACTCGAATTTCAAAATATGTATGTATAAAATATGTGTACCTGAACACTTTCGAAGGCGATTCTAGAATCATTTGAGCTTAAATGTGGTAGACATGAACATGGTTTTACCTATCCACGATAAACGGCGGTTTAAGAGTCTAAACATAATCAAACACGCTACAGGCGACGACGTTTTTTCTCCATAGGTTTCTTATGGCAGGGAAAAATCGTCACGAAAATCCGCTACGGCTGACGACTCGCCGCTAGAATAGAATCTTTTCTAATTTCTTGGCGGCGCTCTCACGAAATCTCTCAATTGAGAGAATGAAGTTGCCACATGTTCATGAAAATCATAAGAGAAACCAACACATATACACCATACATGTGAATGCAAAAGAAAAGTAAAGGGTTAAAAATAATTTATTGTTAAACACAATACAATAAAATTGAATACATTTTTAAAAGCAGTAAAAACACTTTAATTCCTGTACAACTCTAATATTATTTTTTCAAACTTTCAAACAAATTCCAGGAAAGAGCCGAAAATATATACGACGCTGAGAGAAAAAAGTCAACCGAAGTCGCATGACGCTCTCTCTCTCGTTTCGTTTAAACACTAGAGATTTTTTCCGTCGTCGTCTGAAAGTAGAAACAGAATACAGATGCGGCGGCAGCGGTTGTCAAATTCGTATTGAAAATTGAGAGGCCAAACCGCTCTCAAAAACCGCTGCCAATTAAATCTATTTTTAATTTCTCAGCGTTTTTTTTAAAGCTCTCAATTTTTGATTCTCCTACTCTCTTTGTGTTACCATATTTTTGTGTTTTTGATAACACTTTTTGTGGATATTTTCTTACTGAAGAAGTAAACAATTGTTTTTTAGAAGAAAGTTGTGAATCATTCTCCAATTCCATATAAATGTTGAATGTTGAGTCTACAAGTTTAATAATATTTTGAAGAACTTCAATGTTATTGTTAGACATTTTAAAATAACTGTTCTTTGAATTCAAATACGTACATACACAATACAAAATAAACAAAACATCTGTGAATTGACAACAAAACCCGTCGCCGCTGTCGTCGTCATTTAATTTATTCTCGTAACCGCTGCCGTCGCCGTTGTATTCTCTTTCTACTCTGAAGCGTGTCTGGTTCTGTTTGGACTCTAAATGCGGCATTATTATTATTTACACGAAGTTGCCATACCTTCCGATAGCAAATATTGCCATATGGTTATTATTGATTTCATCCGTGTGTGAATATGTACAAACATCCGTGTGCCTGTGTTTAGCTGTATTGTATAAATAATCCCACGTGAAGCAACGATTTCAAAACATGGAAGGGATCAAATTATCAAAAAAATCCAAAAATTTTAAAAAATCATTAAATGTTACTGAAGTTAAAGCTATAGTTTCCGGAAATGGTAAGGTGAATAAGAAATCGGCGGCGAAGAAAAAGTCTAAGCATTCGGCTGGCAGCGACATGAATATCAATAAAAAAGCTGCTAAATTGGTTGACATGATTCAGGGACCTGGAGCAACTGAAAATGTCAACTTTGTTCATAAGAAACAAAATGGTAAAACACCTGGAACTATAGAAACGGAAGCTGGCGGAGGGATTTTGGTTGCTCGACCGACTGAAGACATCAAAAAGAAAAAGGCCCCTAAAATAGTTAACAACAGTAACAGTGGCAATGTTGTTGAAGGAGATGAAATTAAACTCAAAACAGACGCAGGAGTAAGTGAGACTGATCTTAAAAAAATTGAAAAGAAGAAAGCAAAGAAGGCGGCACAGAAACTAAAGAAGGCTCAACGCAAGAGCATGCAAAGCTTGGCAGTAAGCGAAGGAGCAAAGGTAACAACACCGGTTAAAAAGCTTAAAGAGAAAATAAAGACATCAAAAAAGGCGGCTGCAGAAAATGTTGGCAGCAAGCAAGAGACGAATGTTGCAACACCAGCAAAGGGTAACGCCGCTTCAGCTACGCTCGTAAAAGATAGTCACACTCCAGCAAGTGAACGCGTTTTGAATAAAAAACAAAGAAAAGACAAAAAACGACAACTTCTGAAGGAGCAAAAGCTTGCAGGTATAGTCAATATAGTGAACTTTTGTAAGAAAATTTTATAAATTTTGTTTCGAACTTCAGAGAAAAGCACAAGAAGTCCAGCCGAAGAAGAGGCCACAGTGTTTGTAGGTAATGTGCCAGTTAATACAAAGCGAGTGCAGTTAATACGTCTGTTCAAGAAATACGGGCCAGTGAATTCAATACGCTTGCGGTCAGCCGGAGGTAAAGTTTTACATAAACATAAAATGCGTAAAGCGGCAGGTTCCCTTAATGCGTATGTTGTGCTACAAAATAAGACCTCTGCAGAAAACGCCCTAGAACTGAATGGGACCGAGTTCAAGGGAGTTCATTTGAGAGTAACGAAATCTGCCAAAAAATCGCCTGAGCAATCGGACACTGATGAAGCAAAAAGAACAATTTTTGTCGGCAATCTGAAGTATTGTAAGTACATAGATCCCTTATTCATTCTTGGTCATATTAGTTCATCAATATTTGTATATATTCTTTATCAATAGCCGCAAAAGAAGAATCTCTTCGAGAAATTTTCAACAGTTGCGGAGAAATTGAGTATATTCGTTGCATTCGAGATGGCGATAAAGGATGCAAAGGTGTTGCCTATGTGTGCTTCAAGCATACCGACGGTGTTGGCCTAGCTTTGGAGCTGAAAGACACTATCCTAGACGAACGCCCCATTCACGTTGAGCGTTACAGTGTCACAAAGTTGGGTGCAAAAGAACAACGCGATGCACAGGCCGCCAAAGACACAAAAGCAAAGCAACACCCAGCCAAAAAGGGCCCTAAAAGAGTAAACAACAATAAGGATTCTAATGATAGCGAAGTATCAAAGAAGTCTAAGAAAAGCGAGTTTAGAGGTGTCAAAGTAGATGCCCTCAAGAAGAAGAACAAAACAAAGAAATCCAAAAAATCACAAGCTGCGCAGTTAGCAAAAAGAATTGCACCAAAAGTAAAAAACGGAAAATAATCTAGGAATATGAATAGAGACAGTACCATCGAATTTGGTATTATTTGTAAGCAATACTGTACAGAACAACTGAAAACTAAACAAACATGTTATGAAATAAGTTTTATTTTTTAATAATAAATAATATTTGGCGTGACTAACGTTATTCGTTTGTTATTGTGACTACGTTCTAGAAAACTGCTGTGTGTGCGTCATTCTATTGCTGGAATATCGAATAAAGTTATACAGGTATGTGATGGAAATCGATCGATTTGAGATGTTTTTATGTGCAAATAATGAATATAAATTAATTCATTCCTCTTTTTCTGCCATTAAGTCATGTATATATAAAATATTTGTTCCACAGGATTAGGAGTTATGGCAATAAAATTTTCAAATCGAATTCGATTTTGACGATCGATTTTCATCACATGCCGCATAAAATTAGTTTTGTAATCAATTTCAATTACGAATATATTTGGGCCTTTTTGGAAATGCATCTGATGCGCAGCACGTTCGTAAATGCAATATCTGACAACTTTGCAGGTGATTTAAGGCGTAATTGCAAACAAAATGCGCAATTAACAAGCAATTGCACCAGTTATTTCATTTCCGAATAGGCCCGTTGTTTTCAAATTGTTCTTTAAAGTCACGCAAGTTTATTTTCACTGTCTGATGATTCCTATGCACAGTTTCACGATCCGACCCCCATACAATGTACTAAAATCGTAACAGAGGGTTTTTGGGCCAGCAACCTTGGAGTCACTCGAATAGTTAGCATTCTCAGAGTTCGATTGCATGTGGCAAAACAAGCCTTGCACGAAATTGAATACAGCATTAATCATACGTGTTGCTCAACGTATTAACATCAATCAAACGTCAATAAGTATGACTGAATTGTATTTATAACACACTTTACTTCCAGTCACTGATCATCATATTCTCTCATGACACCCTTCTACGAGTATGGCAGCTACAAAATCAACCTAATGCGGCAGCTAGACCCCAAGACCTAGCTTCTTTCCATTCACAGGAGACATATCTGAGACGTCTACTTTGAAAATCATCTGTTGAACTTATCTAGAAAGGAAGCCAAGAGGTTGAGGTGTATATTTCAAATATAAACAAAATCTTGATTTATTTATTGTAACAATTTAATAAGAAATCACTTATTGGCTAATATTTCAAACTTCATTCCGTGTTCATGCTTTTCCAATTCGCTGATTAAACTAGTCTTCGCAAATGCAGCACCCGGTGGAAGGACACCACCTGTTCCTGGAAATTTATCGCTTTCCTTCAACAAGATTTTTGCAGAGGAGAGAAGTGCTACACACGTCGAGCCATATCCCGGGTTGGGACCGGATACTCGAACCATTAAGGATTTCGACGGCGGTTCTGTAAACTGGAATGAGGGGTCGTTTAGGTGTTCAGTCTTGGGCCACCCAAGAGCTTTCATTGTCATTGAGAAATATGTTCTCTCCATTGCCGACTCGGTGGGTCCTTCGTGCGATACAATACCACAGGAAAATAACTTGGGATATTTCAACAACAAACTGCGGCCAAAAGAGAACTTCGACATGAGCCCGAATACTAACGCAACTAGTGCAACTAAATATGCCGCTGTATAGGATCCAAAGCCCACATATGCATGCATCTGAATTGGCCTCTTTTGCTGCTGTTCGTACAGTAACCTTTGCGAACGCATTACCACAGATCTATCAGCACCTGGAAACGGCAGGCATACACCCTTGATAATTTCCGAACGAAATATAAGTGGGCGATTCTTAAGAATTGGCTGAAAATGTGGCATCTTCTCCGAATATAATTGTTTACGTATTCCACGTAGTTCTTTTGCGTGGGCCAAACCGAAAACTGCACTCTCCCAAGTACCAAAATGAATTCCGCTGCCGCCAGTTGATCCACCTTTGGTGTATGTTTGTAAATACGTCTCGACAGAATTTACCACTCCATCGAAGTTCTTCTCGATGAAAACCACACCCATATCAGCAGGAATAGAGTCGAAACCACAAGCTGATATTATGTACACATTGCGTTCTTGGGCCTGGGCATGATATTTCAGTTGCATCATCTCCATATATTGAGGTTCTCCGCTCACATCTACGTGATGTGTGCCGGCCTCAATGCAAGCACGGACAACCTGTTCGCCATAGAAGCGATACGGGCCACAGCAGTTAACCACAACACGACAGCGCCGTGCCATTTCCACCAAAGAGTTATCGTCATTGATGTCGGCTATTATGATGGGTGTGTTCATCAAATTCTTATTGGCCTTTGTACCCATGTCTTTCAAAACACACTCCAATTTTTCCCGATTGCGACCAGCAATTCCCCATCGTAAGTCTGCCAGCACAGAAGTTGCTTCAAATACAGTGTACTTGCCGGTAAATCCCGACGCACCAAAAATAACAACATCCAACTTGTCAGTCATTATATGCTGATATGTAACCAAAAACAGAAGGGTTTGGCCAGATTTCTACTAACGTCTGTGTGGAAGAAAGTAAAATAAACTTTTCGTCTACTCTTATCACTTGCACTTAATCAAACGTACTATCAAATTCATTCGTGACGAATGTGTTTTTGTTGCGTCGGAAATGACCTTTGTCACGGAAACAAAAACAATACAATCGGCAAGGAGAACAACTATTTTACAAGGAAACTGTTCCAATCACAATAACACCGAAGTCATGGTACAATAATATCTTCATGGTAATAGCAGCGCGTGTTGTTGTTGTTGTAGGCAGTAACAACAGGCATGTTGTTTTTGTTCTATTCGCTTCAGCTGTCAAACTCTACACAAATACATACCAACAACACAAGGATGCAAAAGAGTACAAAAACAAAATATATGCGAGTGTGACAGCCGAAGCGAAGAACCTCAAAATGAAAAAAATGAAAACAGCTGCTCTTACGACTTTACCATGAACATATTATTGTACCATGACCGAAGTCATGGTATAGTAAGCACGGTAGACTCAGTGAGTGTTGTTGAAAATGAAGGCAAAGCAACAAGGCATTTTTGTATTTCTTTTCTGTCAAGTTCAATACATGGTAAAATAAGTAAGGTAAACGCGGTAGGAATTGTTAAAACAAAAACAGACATTTTGTTTTTGTTTGGTGTCCATAATCTGTCAAATTTTCTACAAGTGTGTATCTACTGTAAAAGTAAACAAAAAGGTACAAAACCAAAATAAATGTGAATTTGACATAAGAGAAACACCTAATCAAGAAAAATGTTTAAATCAGCTATTCTAACGAGTTTACCTTATTTATTTTACCATATACCTGCAATAATGGTAGAATTATCTATCAGGTAAACGCGGCAGCCCAGCTGATGTGTGTTTCATCATTATTTCCGTGGGTAAGCTGTCAAATTTGACTGTTTCTTTTGTTTGTTAATGAAATTCCAAGAATACCTTAAGTATGAATGTGTACGATAATTTTATTAATTTTTGCAAAAATTTGAATGCAAAACTGCACCCGTTTTTTTTTTGTGTAATTTATTGAGAAAAGTACTAAAAGTGCATCAGTGTGCATCTCTAAATTACTAAACAATAACAACTTCAGATTTTGTGTTTATTTAGTAAAAAATGGATAAGAAGCTGAAATATTTAAAGTTCCTTAAATTGATTAAATTTGCATTGGAAGGCATATGCACATTAACAAAAATAGCTAAATTTCATTTCATATTTGCTTTTTATGTATACCATATACAAACAGGTGTTTACGTACGGAATGTGCGTTCAGTTTGGCTCTTTGCTTAAGCAAATGACATTTGACGAAACTTTTTATTAAGAACATTATAGTTTGCCTCATACTAAACATATGTGTTCCCACAGTTACTTAAGCTGGCTTAAGCCCACACATGCACATTATAGTTAGCTCTTTAGGCGGAAACTCACCTAGCATAGAAAAAGTTCGATCAATAGTGAGCAGAACGAATCTGATATGGGCTATTAGATGCTTTAAGCCCTATAAATCAGCCGGACCTGACGGGATAATTCCCGCGCAACTACAGGAGGCCCTATACCTATCTTGTAGTTGGTTGGAGGCAATCTTCAGGGGCTGCCTTATGCTGGGAGTATTCCTAGCATTTGGAAGCAAACCAAAGTGGTTTTCGTCCCGAAATCGGGCAAATGCTCTCATGTCAAACCAAAGGACTTTAGACCAATCAGTCTATCATCCTTTGTTCTTAAGACATTTAAAAGGTTGCTATCATCTGTACGGGTAAAAACCTCAATTTACTTAGCATTCGTACAACCAGCCTACTTAGTCTGATTTCGAACTGGACCGCTAACAACGGACTATCGGTTAACCCACTTAAAACCGAGCTTATCTTGTTCTCTCGGAAATATAAAATACCCGCATTTGAACTGCCGTCAGTTAATGGGTTGCAATTACAGTTGACGGAAAAGGTCAAGTATCTGGGAATAATTCTCGACAGAGAATACTTCTCTATGGCACCGTAGTTTGGTGGAGGTCCCTCCACAAGAAATATATTCTGAATTCCTTCCTTGATTCCTTGAGATCAGCACTGATTAGCGCTAGTGGGGCAATGAGCACGACGTAAGGCACTGCACTTAGTGCTATCCTGATATCATAGCCGAATCGGCAGCCGCTATATCCCTGGTGAGAATCAGAGATTGTGGCGTTTTGATATCGGGGCATTCCGGACACGCTGAATTACTACACCGGATCAACTCTATTCCCGTAAAAACGGACTACTGTATCCCCTACCTTCTACCACCGACAAATCTAAGAACAGGAATACCTGGAAAAAGTCACTGGAAGGGACCCCAGTAGTATCAGATTTTTCACGGATGGATCAAAGTTGGACGAGCAAGTAGGCTATGGGGTCCATTCACTGGACCTAAATGAAAATATCTCCTTCAAGCTGCCTGTCACTGTAGTGTATTTCAGGCGGAAATTACCGCCATACTGGAGGCTGCTGAACTACTGAAAAGTAGTGTCACAACCCTCCGGAGAATATGTATCTACACAGACAGCCAGGCTGCCATAAAATCCCTGGTAGCCATGTTAGCTACGTCCCTGACGGTGAAAGAATGCCACTCATCACTTAGGGTGATGACAGAGTATTTTGACATCAGGCTCATCTGTGTACCGGGACACAGCGACATTTCAGGCAATTGCGTAGCGGATGCGTTAGCTAGACAGGGCACTACGGCACAGGTATTTCCGTTAAAAGGTGTTAGTATGCCAATCTCTACCTGCCGTTTGCAGATCACCCAGTGGGCCGATAATATGTTCTAGGAATATTCGGAACACATTTAGTTAGCACCGTAGCCCTACAGGATATTCCTGTAGGTCTTATAGACAAATTCATCGAAATGGCAAATTGGCTAGACGACTAGTCAATAGTTGCTATAGAGGAAACTGCAGGTATCACAATGGGCTTCTTTAGCCTAAGTGTGCTAAACAGAGTGCTGTCTTGCAGCCTTTTCAACCAACCAACCATCTATGTTCACAATTGTACATGTATGTGTAACATTTTTATCACCTTGTGTTTGTATCACGGTGTGTTTGTTGCATAATGCAACTACCTAATAGATAATTCTACCCATGATACACACAAAAACATTTAGTGGTAATATTGCGTACACATATGGTTCCGAAACTTATATCGCAAGCGAATGAAAACACCTGGAAGTATACGAGAGAAAAATTATCCGTAAAATATATGGTCATGTTAGGGAAAACGGCGAGTACCGACGTCGCTGGAACCAAGAGGTATATTCTGACGTGGATATAGCTAGGCAAATCAAATTAGGTCAATTGCGTTGGCTAGGCCATGTTATCAGAATTGATGAAGATGATTTACCCGATGGAAGCAGGAAAAGAGGACGACCAAGACTCCGCTGGATAGACCAGGCAGAAGAATCCCTCCGTATTCTTGGTGTTACCAACTCGAGAGAAAAGGCGAAGGATAGAGCCAGTTGGAAGAATATTGTTACGAATAAATAAAAGCTTTTGCTTGCTGTTAATGACTCTACTAACAATATGTAAATAACAGGCGGTTAGTGCTGCGTCTGAAAGTATGCATTGTAACAACGTACCAGCTCGCTGAACCAGTAGCATGAATAAGTTAAGATAATTCTCCACCATTCGAGATGATTCTACAAAGATAAACAACAACAACAAGGACTAGAAGGTTTTTGAATTCGCTAGATATAACTTCATTTGAGTATGGGGAGTTGGTATAAATAGCGGAGTTCTTTAGTTCTTGGTTTGTGCAAAAGAAGCAACTGGTAATGTCAATGTTTCTACAATGTTTGCTGCCATGATGGCCAAATTGGACGAGAACTCTAGAAGTATGGACGAGAAACATGAAAAGAAATTTGGTGAAAATTCTAGAATTATGCAGGAAATATCAAAAGCCACAAATTACAAGCTACATGAAATTTCAGAAGCTATGAATAACATGGAGATACAGGTTAATGACCAATTCGGAAAGGTCGAACAGAAATTCGAGGAATTTCAGCAGAAGATCGAACAGGTCGAACAGGATGTGGAGGAAAGATTCGCCGAACTGGAAAGAAAGATGAACGATCTACAGTTACAAGAAGGGCCAGTGCGAGCAATTTCTGAAGGCTCTAGTAGATTGAAAACTCCCAGTTTCGATGGCTCTACACCATTCGACGTTTTTAAATTCCAATTCGAAATGGTCGCAATTAAGAACTTGTGGAGCTAATTTTAGCATTGAAATGCACCGCAGCTGAAGTCCTTCAGAGCATTCCCGTCAGTGCCAGAAACAACTACGAGGACATACTGGCTGCGTTACAACGCAAGTATGGTGGCGATCACAAGAAGGATTTATATCGCATGGAATTAAGCATAATGAAACACTTCAGAACTTCGCAACCGAGGTGGAACGCTTGGTGTTGATGGCATATCCTGGAGAACCCCAAACTTTCTTAGATCAAATGCCTCTATTGTTAGGCGCAAAGCTACAAAGCTACATTTGTGGAAACAGTTTCATTTGCTTTGGCGAACAAGACGGCGAGGGTTGTTTCCAGTCAACAGACACATCATGTGCGAAGGGTAGAAATGGAAGTCAAATCAAAAGATTTGAAAGGCGCCGTTAGCGAACTTAAAGAAGTGATTCGGATTCTCACGAAAGCGCTATGGCAAGCAACAAAATTGAAAGGTGACAATCATGGCGAACGTGGCCATATAGGGCGGGACTGTAGAGACCTGAGAAAACGCTCAAGATGTACAGCGATAACAGCCGATACCGGACGAGTAAATGACCATCCACATGTAATCGAGCGTACGCAGGATTCTTAGGCTGAGATAAAATAGCAAATTATTGACGTCCGATCCCTGAGAATTGAATCGGACGACGAGTGGTTCACGGCACAGAGAGAGATCCTGTATTGGCAAAAATTATTTTAGCAAAGGAAGAGGGTAGACAATTAACGCGGAATGAAATCGCTTCAGAAAGCCCCGTTTTAAAATCATATTGGGCCCAGTGGAATAGCCTGAGATTGCTAGATGGCTGTCTATACCGTGTATGGGAAAATGAAGATGGAAAAACGGAGAAAAATCTAATTGTGGTACCTGCCTTGAAAGTGAAAGAGATAATTGCGGAATCTCATAATGGTCCGAGTGGTAGGCACCTCGGAAAAGGCAAAACTATGGAGAAACTAAGGGAACGTTTCTATTGGGTTGGTCGTCGAAAAGCTGTATACGAGTGGATTGCAGACTGCACCCAGTGCTTGACAACTAAAGGACCAACGCAGAGAAGTTGCGAACAGAGACATCAGGAGAGCCCAAGTGCTCCCTTCGAGCGAATATCCATGAGTGTGGCTGGTCCATATCCAACAAGTAGCTCTGGGAACCAATATGCCCTAGTCGTTATGGACTACTTCAGTAAATGGCCCGAGGTGTACGCTATTCCGAATAAAGAAGCGAAAACAATAAGCAAAGTTATCGCGAACAACTGGATAAGTCGTTTTGGTGTCCCTTTAGAACTGCATTCGGAGCAGGGTAGGAATTTTGAATCTGCCACCTTGAAAGAAATATGCGAGAGGAATGGAATTCGCGGTAAAAGAACGACATCATTGCGCCCTCGGACTGACGGCACGGTAGAGAGATTTAATCAGGCTCTTGAAGAATATTTGAGCAAGGTCGTCAGTAAGGGTAGAACATTCAGAGACGAACGTATTCCAAAATTCCTTCTAGCATACCGGTCGGCCACCCAGGATACTACTGCCCGAACACCAGCTAGTGCCGTCTTCGGGCCAGAGTTAAATCTCCCTAGAAATTTGGCGTTTGGCAACTGCCTAACATCCGACAGTGGGGAGAATGATGGTATCCAAGGAGAGCTTAGCGAACTTCACAAGTTTGTTCGCAGCAGAATGAAGTTGGTCAGTAATAAAATTAAAGCCAGATACGACCGAGCGGCAAATTCAGAAGGATTCCATGAAGGCCAGCTAGTTTTACTGTTCAACCCACAGCGCAAGAAAGGTTTATCTCCAAAACTTCAGACTCACTGGGAAGGCCCTTACAAGGTTGTCAAACGAATAAATCACGTGGTTTGTAGAATCCAGAAAAGTCAAAGTCCAAGAGCTAAAATGAAAGTCGTGCATTTGGAAAGACTAGCCCTGTATGGAAAACGGGGTGTTGAGCCTGCTCGAGACGAACAGGCTTGAGTGGGGGGCAGTGTTACGAATAAATAAAAGCTTTTGCTTGCTGTTAACGACTCTACTAACAGTATGTAAATAACAGGCGGTTAGTGCTGCGCCTGAAAGTATGCATTGTAACAACGTACCAGCTCGCTAAACCAGTAGCATGAATTCACCTCAGTTAAGATAATTCTCCACCATTCGAGATGATTCTACAAAGATAAGATAAGGACTAGAAGGTTCTTGAATTCGCTAGATATAACTTCATTTGAGTATGGTGAGTTGGTATAAATAGCGGAGTTCTTTGGAATGGAGAGTTCAGTTTGTGATTAGCCGCCCTAAAGTAAGCAACGCGATTTGATAGTAAAATATAAGACTTATTCAAGTGGTGTAAATAAAGTAAATTGTTGTACTATATAAGTAAAATAAAAGGAAATTAAACCGTTGTAATTATCATAATTTATAACGAACTTTGTTTTATTATTGGGAATAAAACAACGCAAAAAGGACGAATAAGGAAATTCGTAACAACATGCTGAAATTTGTTTAATTAATATGTGTAAGACGTATGACCTCATGAGGTTGTAAAATAGTCATTAAAAGTAAAATAAATATTGTCTATAAACACTGTATATTACCAGCCATTGACGTGGGTAAAGGGGCCCTTAGACCTGTGTATAAGTTTCTTGAATTCAAGTTGACACCAACTTCGATAATTTCACATCAACTTCGATTTTGTCCTTACACTCTCAAACAAGTTGAGGAAAATTCATTTTCTTGTCAGATGTCGAAATGAAAGGTGATGAGCGCACTATGAAAATATCACCAATTTTAAGAAAAACAAATATTTTTATATTCTTTGAATATTTACAAATAATACTAGAAATCATATTTATTTAGTTTATATTTTTCCGATAATGTTTATGTTATTTATTTTGTGGTATATTAATTTGCATTTTGCCGATAATGTTGCCTCATGAACGTTTCTCTTCGAAATGCGTATGAAAGTTGTTGCAACTTCCCCTTACACTGATGGATAACTTGAAAATCGCGTTGATTTTACCTCAACTAGTTTGTAAAACCACCAACTTCACCTTACACCATGGATACGCTGATGTCAACTTGAAGTCGCTGCAACTTATCCACAGGTCTAAGGGCCCCTTAAAATAGAGTTTGTTTTGTGTATAAGTTTACAAAATTTCATGGGTAATTTTTATGCTCGAAAAATTACCTATAATTATTGCTGATTTAGCTTCCATGCACTGTCAATTCAGCTATTTCTAAAAAGAAAATTTTGCCACAAATTTCGGTTGAAATAGCAGTTACTATTTGGCAATATTAACCCTTTCCGTAAGTTATGTAATACACCTATATATATTGCTGATTTATCCTTCACATATTTTCCCCTAAAAATAAAAACTCTTTTGATGTGTTAACATCTATACGCGCGCCTCTAGGGCAGTAAACTATCAAACTAATACATACGCAAGTGTTAGGTTTGTAAGAGTAAATCATCGTTTGTTTGTTCGTTGCTTGGCAGTCGGTATCGAAAGTGATTATTGGGCGATTTTCATATAATTTTCCCACGCGATTTTCTCCGGAAATTCATAGCCGATTTTATTAATTTTTGGATTAAAAAGCTAGTGCGGGTTTCGACGAAGAGTTTAGGCCAAAAATTAAGGCGATCCGATATCGGCGAGCCGAGATTTAAGTGTTTTAATTTGGAGTATTAATTTGGAGTAATATTAAAAAAGTGTTTTATGTTGATCTTCGGTTTTGTCTTATCATCGTTTGTTTGTTCGTTGCTTGGCAGTCGGTATTGAAAGTGATTATTGGGCGATTTTCATATAATTTTCCCACGCGATTTTCTCCGGAAATTCATAGCCGATTTTATTAATTTTTTGATTAAAAAGCTAGTGCGGGTTTCGACGAAGAGTTTAGGTCAAAAATTAAGGCGATCCGATATCGGCGAGCCGAGATTTAAGTGTTTTAATTTGGAGTATTAATTTGGAGTAATATTAAAAAAGTAGTTTATGTTGATCTTTGGTTATATCGTACGAATATAACAATGTATGTATGTATGTACAAGTGTCTGTTGCTTTGCATTCTTTGACTTTTGTGGGAATAAAACAAAAAGTATTGAGCAAGAAAGTAATGACACATGTGCTTGCACTGGGTCTTTAAATAATTTTAAGTATTAATATTATTTAACTGTAACGTCATCACATGATTGAACGCTGTTTTCTATTTTCCAATGTAACATTTACGAATGTGTTCATAGAAATCGAACAGGTACCGTGTAGCAAAAAGGTGTTAACACATCGCCCGTGAGTTCAAACACTCATTGGATTTTTTTATGTGGTTAATATATTTATTTACTTATATATATATGTTTTTAAATATGTATATGAAACAAGTGTGCTAATATATACGAGTTAATAATACGATTTATGAATGATGATGATGAGGTGTATATAGAACAGTACGGATATTTGCAATATTTATATGCAGTAGTTATGTAATTCTTGTTTAAAAATGGTTACGTTCTAAATTTCGTAACAAATTTCTAGTTCAGACTCGTGGTGGGTGGGGAATGTCCAAATTACTGGCCACTGTTGATACCGGTGTATTATAGCTGATCACCACGGCAGAGTTAATGGAGAGTTAATAAAACAGATTGTCACACCGATTGAGGTTAGTATCCATTGAAACTAAAGCTGTGCTATTGGGATTTCTGATTGTTGTGGCTAAGGAAACTGCATATAGACGCTGTTGTTGTTACACTCATTCCCGCCACTGATGCCGATAATCCAGCTACTGATGATACTTCTGGTATGAATAGGACTGTTACGCCTACATCCGCCGATGCTGTAGCTGAAATTATGGAATTGGCCATCTTCCTGTAATATTCCTCCAATTTGCAATTTATATGTTTGCCATAGGTAGATTTTCGTATTCTGTTCATAAGTTGCTGGAGTTGTGTGGGTTCAGAAACATCAATCATTGTTGGCCCACATCATTAGCATATTGTGTTTTCATTATAACATGTAACGCACTAAGAGAGAGAGAGAAGACAAAAAACAAAATCAATTACAAAAATTATGAAAAAAATTTGAAAACTTTTATTTATGTACTTACCATTCCCAGTCAAATGTTTGTGACAACTTAATTGACAAATATAAATATAAAAATTTTCGAATATCTACCTATTATATATTCTATTATTTACTAAATAAATAGGCAAAGTGGCAGTGTATAAAACAATACTGGCATGGGTGATACATGATATTTTTTTGTATTTCATACAAAAATAAAATACCAATGCCAGCAAAGGTGATATCACCACTATTATCGTTTTGTGTGTATAAAAACAAGGTAGTAGCACAAAAACGACACGCTTGTAGCATTAGCATTGTTGTAATTTTCGTACCGAGTTATTGTCAAAATCAGCTGATAAAAATGTCACACATGCACGTAGAATTGTGAACATAGATAGATGAAATCAAACACAAAAGAATATACACAAACAATTTTGACATTTACTGGGTACGTTGAATGTCAACAATGGAAATCAACTTGGCTGACGCTACCACAGATAAAGGAAATAATAGATATAGCGCGCCCATTGTCAATTTTGTTCACTAGGTGCTGTCCTGTACTAGTGTCACTCCCATTGTAGTTTCCCATAATTCTCATTGACATTTATTCAAAATTTTTGTGAAAGTAATTTAACCAAGGGAAAATTAGTCAAAATTTAAATGATTTTATATAATAGCATTTGTTTCCAAGCCATGAGGCCGTTGTTGGGATATCTATAAGAGAAAACCCGTAACACCGCCCAAAGATGAACATGCCGGAACGCCTTTTTAATCTAAAAACTTCGCCGCCCAAACACTGTATCAACTTCTGTGGTCGCAGATGCCGAAACCATTAGAGTGCCTGAGGACTCTCAACAAGGAATGGTAGCTGAACCGGAGGAAGAACCAATTTATTAGGACATAGTTGGCCATCAGATATTCTACTTTAAGTAACGTGTTGTATTCTTGTTTCGAAGTGATATTTTTATTGAAAATATTTTTTTCTTTTGATATGAAATTTTAGAATTTTAGGAACAACAAAAATCCCATTTATTGCTTTCAACGACATCCAGAAAATTACCCATTACACTAAAATATTCCCAACACTCTAGGTGGTGAACGCATAAGCACAGCTGATTTTCTTTGTTTTCGTTAGGGGCGTTTTTCGTAACTTATACACGTTAACTCATACAAAATGAAAATCTCAACGTTAACATGTATAATTTTAGAAGTTGAGAATAACCCCGATAAAAGTGTTACCAAGTTCGACTTTCTTGTATGGAAAATATAAAATGTATGTCATTCATTTCATTTCTTATATTTCCACGACGTTTCGAAAATTATGATGTAAATATAAGGGATAGTTATTTTTTTTTTATCAAAATATTTAAAAAGTTGTATAAAATATTGTTACGAATAAGTAAAAGCTTTTGCTTACTGTTAATGACTCTACTAACAGTATGTAAATAACAGGCGGTTCAGGCGCTGCGCCTGAAAGTATGCATTGTAACAACGTACCAGCTCGATAAACCAGTAGCATGAATTCACCTCAGTAAAGATAACTCTCCACCATTCGAGATTGTTCTACAAAGATAAGCAACAACATCCAGGTTCTTGAATTCGCTAGATATACCTTCATTTGAGTATGGTGAGTTGGTATAAATAGCGGAGGTCTTTGGAGTGGAGAGTTCAGTTTGTGATTAAACCCCATAAAGTAAGCAACGCGAATTGATAGTAAAATACAAGACTTTTTAAGTGTTATAAATAAAGTAAACTGTTGTACTATATAAGTAAAATAAAAGGAAGTGAAACCGTTGTAATTATCGTAATTTAAAACGAACCTTGTTTTATTATTGGGAATAAAACAACGCAAAAAGGACGAATAAGGAAATTCGTAACATTGGTGTCAGAAGTGGGATTACGAATTAAGGACAACGATGAAGTTTGAAGAACTCAAAGTTGAACAACTAAAAAAGGAGTTGAGTAAATTGGATCAACCGACAGCCGGTAATAAGGTAGAGCTGCAGAGGCGATTAATAAATGAATTTAAACGCCGAAACATCGACATTGACACACATCAGTTCGAATGCAAAGACGAAATGGAGGTTTGTGCAAAAGAAGCAACTGGTAATGTAGATGTAGAAATTGGACGAAAATTCTAGAATTATGAATGTGAAATTTGGTGAGAATTCTAGAATTATGGACGAGAAATTTGGCGAGAATTCTAGAATCATGGACGATAAATTAAGCGAGAATTCTAGAATTATTCAAGAAACATCAAATGCCACAAATGAGAAACTGCAAGAAATCTCCAAAGTTGTGAGCAATATGGAGATTCAAGTGAACGATAAATTCGAAAAGGTTGAATAAAATTTCAAGGAAATGGGGCAGAAGATTGAAGAAGTCGAACATAAGTTCGAGGAAGTCGAACGGGAACTAAAAAATGATGTAAGCGAATTGCAAAGAAAAATTAGTGAACTTCAGTTGCGAGTAATTCTGAAGGCTCTAGTAGATTGAAAGCTCCCAGTTTCGATGGCTCTACACCATTCGACGTTTTCAAATTCCAATTCGAAATGGTCGCAATTAAGAACTTGTGGAACAGCAACGACAAAGCAGTAGAGCTAATTTTAGCACTGAAAAGCAGCGCAGCAGAAGTCCTTCAGAGCATTCCCGTCAGTGCCAGAAACAACTACGAGGATATACTGGCTGCGTTACAGCGCAAGTATGGTGGCGATCACAAGAAGGATTTATATCGCATGGAATTAAGAGGCCGAGTGCAAAAGCATAATGAAACACTTCAGGACTTGTTAACCGATGTGGAACGCTTGGTGTTGATGGCATATCCTAGAGAACCCCAAACTTTCTTAGAGCAATTTAAGATAGCATTAACGATCATGACGTTAGATATGCGGTGTGTGCCTCACAAAAAGCTACATTTGTGGAAACAGTTTCATTTGCTTTGGCGAATGAGACGGCGAGGGTTGTTTCCAGTCAACAGACACATCATGTGCGAAGGGTAGAAACGGAAGGCAAATCAAAAGATTTGAAAGGCGGCGTTAGCGAACTGAAAGAATTGATTCGGATTCTCACGAAAGCGCTATGGCAAGCAACAAAATTGAAAGGTGACAAGCATGGCGAACGTTGCCATATAGGGCGGGACTGTAGAGACCTGAGAAAACGCTCAAGATGTCCAGCGATAACAGCCGATACCGGACGAGTAAATGACCATCCACATGTAATCGAGCGTACGCAGGATTCTAAGGCTGAGATAAAAGAGCAAATTATTGACGTCCGATCCCTGAGAATTGAATCGGACGACGAGTGGTTCACGGCACAGAGAAGAGATCCTGTATTGGCAAAAATTATTTTGGCAAAGGAAGAGGGTAGACAATTAACGCGGAATGAAATCGCTTCAGAAAGCCCCGTTTTAAAATCATATTGGGCCCAGTGGAATAGCCTGAGATTGCTAGATGGCTGTCTATACCGTGTATGGGAAAATGAAGATGGAAAAACGGAGAAAAATCTAATTGTGGTACCTGCCTTGAAAGTGAAAGAGATAATTGCGGAATCTCATAATGGTCCGAGTGGTAGGCACCTCGGAAAAGGCAAAACTATGGAGAAACTAAGGGAACGTTTCTATTGGGTTGGTCGTCGAAAAGCTGTATCCGAGTGGATTGCAGACTGCACCCAGTGCTTGTCAACTAAAGGACCAACGCGGAGGAGTTGCGAACAGAGATATCAGGAGAGCCCAAGTGCTACCTTCGAGCGAATATCCATGAGTGTGGCTGGTCCATATCCAACAAGTAGCTCTGGGAACCGATATGGCCTAGTCGTTATGGACTACTTCAGTAAATGGCCCGAGGTGTACGCTATTCCAAATAAAGAAGCGAAAACAATAAGCAAAGCTATCGCGAACAACTGGATAAGTCGCTTTGGTGTCCCTTTAGAACTGCATTCGGAGCAGGGTAGGAATTTTGAATCTGCGATCTGGAAAGAAATATGCGAGAGGAATGGAATTCGTGGTATAAGAACGACATCAGTGCGTCCTCGGACTGACGGTACGGTAGAGAAATGTAATCAGGCTCTTGAAGAATATTTGAGCAAGATCATCAGTAAGGATAGAAAATTCTGGGACGAACGCATACCAAAATTCCTTCTAGCATACCGGTCGGCCACCCAGGATACCACTGCCCGAACACCAGCTAGTGCCGTCTTCGGGACAGAGTTAAAGCTCCCTAGAAATTTGGAGTTTGGCAACTGCCTAGCATCCGACAGTGGGGAGAATGATGGTATCCCAGGAGAGCTTAGCGAACTTCACGAGTTTGTTCGCAGCAAAATGAAGTTAGTCAGTAATAAGATGAAAGCCAGGTACGACCAAGATGCAAATTCCGAAGGATTCCATGAAGGCCAGCTAGTTTTACTGTTCAACCCACAGCGCAAGAAAGGTTTATCTCCAAAACTTCAGACTCACTGGGAAGTCCCTTACAGGGTTGTAAAACGAATAAATGACGTGGTTTATAGAATCCAGAAAAGCCAAAGTTCAAGAGCTAAAATGAAAGTCGTGCATTTGGAAAGACTAGCTCTGTATGGAAAACGGAGGGTTGAGCCTGCTCGGGACGAACAGGCTTAAGTGGGGTCAGTGTTACGAATAAGTAAAAGCTTTTGCTTACTGTTAATGACTCTACTAACAGTATGTAAATAACGATTCACGGACAATTCGTAGAAAAGCAATTCGTAGAAAAGCAATTCGTAGAAAAATAATTCGTAGAAAAGCAATTCGTAGAAAAGCAATTCGTAGAAAAGCAATTCGTAGAAAACTTATTCGTAGAAAAAAATACTATTTTACAAATACTTACAAATTTATATATAAAAAATAAAAAAAAAATGGAGCCATATTCCCAACACGTTCCCGCCGTTGGCTCTGAGTTACGCTGAGATTGGGTACCTATCATTCTATAAGAACGAGAATTTTTTTTAGTATGTATTATTTTATACGAATTTCCCGGATAATTGGTTTTCTATGAATAGCTTTTCTACGAATTGTATTTCTACGAATTGCTTTTCCACGAAGTAGCTAAATTAGCTTTTCTATGAATTGTTTTTCCTACGAATTGTTCAAAATTGCTTTTCTACGAATTATTTTTCTACGAATTATTTTCCTACGAATTATTTTTCTACGAATTATTTTTCTACGAATTGCTTTTCTACGAATTGTCCGTACACCAACAAGTAGACATGTTAATATTTCTTGTTTAAATTTAACTTTGTTGACTGGGAAAATTTGAGCTATAGAGTTGGTTGTGAACATTTCGGGCAAATGCCATAGATTTAAAAACTGTCTTTACATTATATGAAACTGTAAATAATTCCCTTCGACATTTGAGGGAAATGTAATTGCAATTATTTAATGGTAGTGTGCGTGGCTCTTGGGCATGACAACGTGGGTACAATCCCTACAATTGTTTCGATGGCGGTCACTTCGTTCAGTGAAGGCGAAAAATGAAAAACATTCTCAAATAAAAGTTCTGCTCCGTTAAATTTTCTTGCAATACTTATATTTCTAATCCTTGTGCCCTTGATTCGATATATGTAAGTGACAAAAGTTTCAAATAGATTACAAAGCTTCAGAAACATTTTGCTGGGACTGATTTAATTATTGTTCCATGGTAGAATTATCTATTTGATGGTTGCATTAGAAATTCCGTGGTTAAGTTCGTCAAAATTAGCTGAATAATGAAAAACACTATGTACACAAAATGGTATAAATTGTATCTTGACTGAAATTCTTTGATTTTTATTAACAAACTATTGTGATTTTCATATAAACGCTTTTATTAAGATAAATTCACTTAATTAAAAAAGAGATACTTTAATGTATAATACAGTGCAAGCTGTAAGCCAGAATGACTTGTACAAAATCAATGTAAAAAGAGAATAACACAAATGTCAAAATGACGAGATCAGATGTTGGTACTAAACAAGGTTGCTATATTACAGTTGAAGATACAACACAAACAAAAAGCAACAAAATTAAATTTGACAGCTTACCATGGAAAAGATGGGAAACCACAAATCAGCTGGGCTGACTGACGCATTTACCTGATAGATAATTCTGCCACGGATTGTTCGATACGCGTAATTACTCAATTCTATTTTTTCTGTTATTTTACTTGGTATCGATAGCATTTTGTGGGTACCGTCCGTACAATTTATGCCTTCAAACCATTGGGATAGGATGGGTGCATGTGGCACTTGAAGTGTGAACAAGTGTAACGCCTATAAAGAGACACATTAGAGCCAAGTATCTTTCGACACAACTAGTTGAAGGACTTTTAATGAAGAGACAATCGATCATTTCAAAATCTAAATATATTATATTATATATAGTATATATATATTTCTATTATGTGCCTAAGTTTGAGATTGAGTAAGAAGATCGAATAACGGACCGAATAATGGGCTGCACTCCTGGAAGGACGAGAATGGGAATCTGGTGACAGATAAGCAGTGTGTGCTAAAGATGAGTAGATATCACTTTTCATCACTACTCCTTTATTCACATACTTCCAGTGAAGATCAGGAGGTAATGATTGTGGAAGACAGCGAAGGTGTGTATTGCTGTTAATGAGGACAAGACAAAATTGATGGTGTCAACAACTAGACAAACCTCTCGACTTGGTTCGCACTTGAACGTCGACAACCGTTTCAATTTTGAAGTGGTAGATGAAGTTATCTACCTCGGATCCGCCGTGAGCAAAGAAAACAACGTCAGCCTGGAGATAAATAGAAGAATTGTGCTTGCAAATATTTGCTATTTTGGGTTCAGCAAGCAGTTTAAAAACATAGCTCCCTCTCGACAGACAAAAGTCCAGCTATACCAGACTCTAATTTTACCTGTCCTCGCATATGTCTCCCAAACTTGGGTCATATCGCAAGCGGGGATGAAAAACACCTGTGAGTATTGGAGAGAATAATTCTCCGTAAAATATATGGTCCTGTTAAAGAAAACGGCGAGTACCGACGACTTTGGAACCAGGATTTATATAATTTGTATTCCGCCGTGGACATGGCTAGGCGAATCAAATTAAACCAATTGCTTTGGCTACGCATTGTTACTATCAGAACGGATGAAGATGAGCCAGTGCAAAGATTTTTGATAACGTACCCGATGAAAGCAGAAAAAGAGCCAAGACTACACTGGAAAGACCAGGCCTAAGATTCCCTCCGTATCCTTGGTGTTACCAACTGGCGAGAAAAGGCAAAGGTTAGAACCAGTTGGAGAAATAATTTAAATTCCTTTAATTAGGTACTTTATTTGTGTGTTTTAATGTTTGTAAAAAAAAATCCACCAAAGTGAGTTTGAGATTGTAAATGGGAGCCATGTCTACCTTCTGGTATCTCAAAGCTAAGTCAAACTAGGTACTACATTTTGTTTCTTCAAAAACTTTTTTGCGATCGCATAATAGCGGATGAAAAAGTCAATTCAGGTGCTGTTAAATATTTTTTAAATTGTTACTCAACTAGAGAAAATGTGTGATTTTGCCACGCCGATTGTTTTCTCGACGCAGTAACTCCCGTAAATCGCAACCGATGTTTGAAAACGATACTGCTTTTGAAAATGCGGTATGTTGTCATTCCCATTATGGAAGCAACAATAAATCAACCCACTTCCACTTTGATACCTACCACAGAAAGTTTGCGCCATCGAATTTTTGGGTATCGAATGGTCACTAGGCTGACCATATTGATTACGAACTAAAAATTGTTTTGTGAAAAAAAGCAAACTACGCCATAGATCCTCCTTTCTTCAAGTTTCTCTTGTGACTAGTACAAACTCCTGGTGTCGTGCCATAATTATACCCAACAAACAATTGTATGACATATTACCATGACGATATTAAGGAGATATCATTTTGTCTTAACCGTCATGAGATATTTCAGCAATACTAAGCAAAAGAAAGTAATTTTAATTTATACACCGAATTTCCTGATATGTACATACATACATATGTATCTTTGTTTTAAAAATTCGTGGGTGGAAAATTCCCAAAATATTTCACTTTAATTTAATTAAATATGAAATACCAATAGTTTTCACAAAGAAAAATCCAACCATATGGTTTTTTAACTTCATTTTAATTAAACAGAGAAATACCAATAAATTTTCCAAAATTTAACTGAAAATGTCGGCAACCGTCCACACGTGTGTGTGTTTTTCCGTTAAAAAGCAATTAGCTGTTTACACTCAGCTATTTAGGAGTTTCCCATTTTTTACACCCTTAATGGCTTATTAGCGGATTTGTCAGTAACATACTTTACTCTAGTAATAGAATTCTACCTACACAGGCACAGGCACACATGCTGGTAAAATAGGGAGTGTACTTTGTTTGCAGTTGGAAGTGAAATAAGGATAAAAACTAAAATTAGAATGGGGAAAAAGGGGACAAAAACTATCATGATTTATAGTCTAAGAAAATAATTTGATATTCCATGTTATATTGCATAAAAATTTTGTTATTTGCAAAATGTATCTGGCAAAGTTCTTGGAAAAAATAAAATTTCGAGTTGTAATGCGTGCATAACTTAAAACACCTTCGCGTCATTAACCTGAATAAGCTAATTACAATTTTGTGTCCAGTACTTATGTATTTCTTAGTATAGTCTGCATTTATTTAGTTTCCCCGGTAATGTAAAGGGGTGGGACATACTGGGTTATCCATTATGCGGACCACACATTTGTCCATCACGAGCATGAGCTTCTGTTATCGATCACACTTATTGCCGTTTTAACGCCAACAAGATGCAATCCTTATTGTACACATCAATAACTTACTCGCAAAAATGTTGGTAATCTTTTATGAGCCAGGTAAAAGTTATAATAAACGAACCATAGCCTTGCCATTCATGAGCAGTTTGGTCTATAACTTTGTATCTGGCTGATGAGTTTGAAAAAATATTACCAAAACATTTTGTAAACGGGATAGTGATACGGACAACTTTGATTACATTCGTATTTAGTATCAAGGAGGGTGGTAAACTGACAATAAACGTCAACGATAGCTTATGTTGGTGCTCATGAATGACAGGCTGTGGTTCGCTTAATATAATTGCATACGATATAAAACATTTTCGACCTATAACAAGCCCGGTACGAAGCTGAACCTGAATTTCAGGGTGATAAACTTTCATTTATCTCTAGACGGAAAAATAAATGCCCATAAAGTGCATAATCATATTCAATCGCCGACGACATATCAGTGACAGTCCATGGCAATCGTCGACAAAATTTCATACAAGTGACCAACAAGTCGCACATGATCAACTGAGCGACAATTCGATTATTGCGTCTTTGACTTTACTTACTTACTTATCCAGGGGTCAGGGACCTTACAAAACGAAGATAACATATTTCGCCAACCAGTTCGATCTTTTGCTTTATTTCTCCAGTTGACAATATCAAGGCAATACGCAGCGATTCGTCAACCTGATCCCTCCAGCGGAGTCTTGGTCTTCCTATTTTTCGTCTTCCTTCTAGTTGGGTTTCGAAAACCCGTCGTGCTGGTTCGTCTTCATTCATTCTACTGACATGGCATTTCCAGCACAATCGCGTTATTTTGATCCTCTTAAATAAGTCAATGTCAGGATAAAGCTCATACAGCTCATGATTCATGCGTCGCCGATACTCGCCGTTGTGCACTATAGGGCCATAAATTTTTCGGAGTATTTTTCTCTCGAAGACTTCTACAGATGTTTCGTCTGCTTGCGATAGGACCCAGGATTCTGCGCCATAAAGCAAGACAGGTTGAATGAGAGTCTGGTACAGCTGGACTTTCGTTACTCGAGAGAGGGCTTTTTCTCTAAAGTGCTTGTTTAGCCCAAAATAACATCTATTCGCAAGCACAATTCTCCGCTTGATCTCAAGGCTGACGTTATTGTTTTTGTTCACGGCAGATCCGAGGTATATAATTTCGTCCACTACCTCGAAGCTATAACGGTTATCAACGCTCACGCTTTGGTCTAATCGCGAGGAGGCCCTGTTCGTTGAAACCATTAATTTTGTCTTGTCCTCATTTACCGTCAGACCCACTTTTGCTGACTCCTTCTCAATTCTCGAAAAAAAAAACCGCAGTAACTTCTCTAATTGTGCGCCCAATGATATTTATATCATCAGCATACGCGAGCAGCTTGTGACTTTTGCTGCTGATGGTTTTATTCATGTTGACTGCAGCTTTTCTCATAATGATCTCCATTAAGATGTTAAAGAGATCGCACGATAGGGTGTCGCCTTGCCTGAGGCCTCGCTTAGTTTCGAAAGGTTCGGTAAGATCCTTACCAGCTTTCACTGCGGATTTGGTGTTCGTCAAGGTCATCCTGCAAAGGCGTATGAGTTTTGCAGGAATACCAAGCTCAGACATTGCTTCATAGAGTTTCTCCCGTATCGGACTATCGAAGGCTGCTTTATAATCGATAAATAGATGATAGGTGTCGATTTGTTTTTCGTGTCTTCTCCAGGATTTTGCGTAGCGTTAAAATCTGGTCAGTTGTCGATTTTCCAGGCCTAAAGCCACACTGGTATGGTCCAATCAGGTCAGCGATAATTGGTTTTAGTCTTTCGCACATTATACTTGATAGAACCTTATATGCTATGGATAAAAGGCTTATTCCACGGTAGTTGGCACAGATACTCGGGTCACCTTTTTAAATATGGGACATAGTACACTGAGACTCCAATCGCCGGGCATGCATTCATTTAACCAAATTTTGCTAATGAGCTGATGCATGCACCTTATCAGCTCATCGTCGCCAGCTTTAAACAGCTCCGCCGGTAATCCAACGGCTCCTGCGTTTCTTACGCCTAAAGAGACGGTTTACATCCTTTCTCTTCTCCCTATACCGCTCAGTTGCAGCTCGCGTTGCAATTGACTGAAGCATTACCATACGTGCAGCGTTCTTTTCGTCATTTGCTATGCGACACTCTTCATCGTACCACGGTTTATTGCGAAGCGGTTTTTCGAAACCAAGTACGGTAGTTGCGGCAGTTTTTGTAGAGTCGGAAATGGGTTTCCGCTGCGCATCAGGATCGTCATCGGGAGGGGGTGGGTTATGTGCCAAAAGTTGCGAGAGCTTCCTTGAGTAGGCTGTGGCTACCTCTGGTAATTGCAGCTTTCCGATGTCCAGCTTCCTCTGCGTCTGGTTTCGTACGATTTTCCCTCTACTTAATCTTGTGCGAACCTTTGCTGCTACCAGGTAGTGATCAGAATCGATGTTAGCTCCTCTGATCACTCGTACGTCCATTACACTGGATGAGTGCCTTCCATCAATTACCACGTGATCAATTTGGTTCTTAGTGGATGTCTTTATGCTGGAATCTTGTACCACTAATGACCATGTTTTTTGCCGCGGCAAAGTCAATCAGTCTCATACCGTTGTTGGAACTGTCAGCATGTAGACTGAAATTGCCAATAGTTGGATTAAACACATTCTCCCTTCCTACTTTGGCATTAAAATCTCCTAGTACAATCTTAATGTCATGGTCAGGGCAGCGGTCATACGTTTCCTCTAGGAGCTCATAGAATATGTCTTTGGCATCATCATCTTTCTCTTCTGTCGGGGCATGCACACAAATTAGGGAAATATAAAAATATTTCGCTTTTATGCGGATTGTGGCTATACGTTCACTCACAGGATTGAACCTAGAGACTAGATGTCGCAGTCTTTTGCCAACTACAAATCCGCAACCAAATTCATGTTTTTTTTCATGGCAACTGTTGTATATATCGCAGTTTCTTTTTCTTGTGCAACCATGTCCTGTCCATCGCATTTCCTGGATAGCGGTAATGTCAGCTTTATAACTTTTGAGGACATCTGCCAGTTGGATACTTGCACCGGATCTATATAGAGTTCTTACATTCCAAGTGCTTATCCGTAAATCGTTTGCGGGGGTCATCAACAAATAGGGGTTGTTTATGTTTTGTTTCGTTTTTGTATTTTCAATGCCATTATAAACGGTGGCGGGAGGCAAACCCAGTCCACCGGGGTTTTGCATTTTACCTACTGCCAGGATATTTGATTGCAGCCGCCCATTATGGATCAGACGCTGACCAGGATGCGATATGTTGAACCTGGATTTTCTTCTTTTAGTTTCTATCCGCCGTTGGCCCGTATGTTTGGCTCATCCGCCTTCTAATGACAAAAGAATATGCCCGATTGTTTGATGAGCTTCAGTGACATCAGACACCTACTAAACCTGATTTGCCGCTCATTTGTTTCGCCTTCTCACTCTCGCTAGCTAACGGAGGTTTCCGAAAAGCCATTGCCCAGGACATACTGCGTGGAAGTAGTGAGCTGCTTGGAATGCCCAATGAAGGAATCATTTCTGGCCACTCCCAAGTGAATGGCAATCAGAAACTTTCCACCTCCACGGACAGTCCCATGTAAATCAAATCCAGGACGAAGTAATTGCAGAGCCAAATATATTGCCTGAAAGTCAAATATATTGCCTATTCTTGAAAAGCCGTTGCGAAAATGGAAAAAAATGAGAAAACAACCGAGGTTTCACAATTTAATTCACCAGAGGGACCAGTACCTGGTTTTTTTTAAAGATATGGATACGCCAACAAAATTTTTCTTATCGTACACACAAAGAAAAATGTTGGTAATATTGCCTATGAATGTTGTATAATATCAACAATTGGCATAGGCAACATGGCATTTGCTATGTTTTGTGTTTAATAATACCAAAAATTTTAGGTGATTTCTATGTTCGAAAAACTACCTAGCATAGTTTGCTACTTTACCTATATTTAATGTGTAATCCTACGCATAATTTTTGGTGAATTTACCATTTATTATTTGCTAATTTTGGTATTTTCTATGGCTGAAATTCCACTCTGGTGTGTTTAATTAACAATCATCATAAAGAAAATGTGCCTTACAAAAGATAAGTAGAAGTTTTTTATTTAACACTTTTATTAAATATGAACATATAAATCAAAGTAAATTCCGAGTGATGTCATCTCACCACCAAACGTCTTACAATCACTTCTGATTCAGGGTTTTGTCCACTGCAGTTATTTTATGAGTTCAGCCAATAAGAATGCATAACACATCTAACACTAATAGCGTCGCGTATTATACGATTCTGACCATTATGTAGAAATCTTCAGGAATTTGGTTCAAACTATTCCACATCGGTAAAAATCAACCACATATCGTAGTCGTCGCAAACATCCTTTTAATTGTTGCTGTCCATTTGAGAAACCGCTATTATCCGAAAGAAAATCCTTGAATTAGTTCATATATATATTTTACCAAATTTATATCAACTTACCTTTTTCACAATTAATTTGTGTGACAATGTTGACTGACAAATAAAATTTTCGAGAAAAAATAGCACGACTTATAGATTTACAACACCAATAGGTAAAACTGGGGTGTATAAAATACCAACTCATGTGGGCAATATTTTATTGAATTCCATACAAAAATAAATTACCTATGGCAGCAAAGGCAATAAAACTGTTACAATTTTTTTGTGTGTATATGTGTTCAAAACAACAAAACTCTTTTTAATCTTACAAAAAGTGAATTCCTGGCATTTATCGGCATCAATTTCTTTATGGGTTACCATCGACTTCCAAGTTGGCGACATTATTGGAATACCAGTGAAGACTTGGCTGTATCCATAATATCAAAAACAATGTCACGGAATAGATTTGACATATTACGATTTTTACATGTAAATGATAATTCTAAAATCCCGGCAACAATAAAGATCGCCTGTTTAAAATACATCCAATGATTGACGCTTTGAACCAACGCTTTCAGCAGCAATATCATGGAACAAAGTAATTATCAGTAGACAAATCGAAAAAAAAACGGTGTCCCATAACATCCCATGAAGGGATTGGGGAGAGCTTCTCACAATCAGTGAGATGTGCGCTTTCTAGTTTTAAACTCACTGATTGGGACCTACAGTTTTACACCGGTTCCGAACGGTATTTTGAGAAACATTTTCATGGCTACGTACTCGATAGTGTCGCCATCACTAAGCGAGGTGACCGTCGTCGAAAGAAATGTAACGTGGTCTGAGCAGGGATCGAACACACGTTCCCATGTACAAGAGCCGCGAACACTAACCATTGCACCACCGACGAATCTATGATACTTTTTAAGGGTAGAAGCGCCATCAAACAATACTGTCCTATGGAACCAATTAAACGTGGTTATAAATAATGGTGTTTGGCGGATCAACATGAATATATTAAAAAATTCTCAATATACCAAGGAAAAGATAAAGTTGTAGAAGAGAAGTACGAAGGATTTGGTCTCGGGGAGAGAGTTGTTTTGTCCCTCACAAAAGCCGAATGGGGAAAAAACAAGTACGTGTACTTCTATAATTATTTTACATCGATAAGGCTACTAGAGTTTCTCCAAACCCAGAAAGTTTTTGGATGCGGAACAATTAGAGAAAATCGAAAAGGACGTCCTCCAAACATGAAACCAGACAAGAAAATGAAAAGAGGCGAGTTCGATGCATGCCGATCAACTGCGAAGAGCCTACGGGAATGGCAGACGATATAAAAAAGTGGTGGCATAGATTTAACATAGACAAGGAAAAATCTTCATGGTAAGGGTGTGTCAGTGGCAATCGATGTCCGATTAGGTAATTTGGGAGTACATTGGCCAATATTTGTTGAAAGCAGAGGAAGATGTTAAGTGTGCAGCAAAAAAAAATGTTCAATCCACACCACATTCGAAATGCCAACACTGTGGTATATTTTTATGCTGCAATGAAAAACAAACTGTTTCGCTAAATATCATGGTATTGATACATAAAAATGAAGATCCTCAAGCCCGACGGTACTCCTAGGTACCATGTCCTTTTTTTTATAGTAAGATGTCCGTGAAGTTAATGAAATTTTTTGTTGATTAATAAAACATGTATTTAAATAATAATATACAAAAATATATTAGATAAACGATTTGTTTCTTTCTTTATTTGATTTTATTTAGTATCAATAGCTAAAACAAAACACAAGAAAGTATAACAAAACGAAATAAAAAATTACGAATTCAATATTTTAAAAGAAATGATTTTTAAATTTAAATTGCTAAATTAAATCTGTGTGTTTTATATCAAATTTATGGATGTATTTAACACTTTATATATTGATAGTTGATAATGGCAAATACTAATGATTTTTCATGATAATTTTACGTATAATAGGCCAGTGCCTTTATTTTTCCTTTAATTTATACTTCTGAAATTAGGTTTTTGCAACAACGCCCATATTTATAAGCATTGATGGTAAGTTCGCATATATGTCGCCAAGGAAACAAACCATCAGTTCATCACCACGACGATCAGTCACTTTAACAGTCATAGATTGGTTGAGAATTATAACAACTACAGATTCTGTAGCTTTTCTTAAATTCAGGTCGTGTATGCTATCAGAAGATTCGCCGCTGCTCCGGTTTTTGTTTGATGGGTCAGATACATGTGCCAGTTTGAGGTTAGCCAAACGAAAGGGTATAGCTTGTGACGGTCTATTCAACAGATCGCTTTTGCACGACGCCAATGAATTGAGTGTTACAATCTCTGTGTTTCCAAAATCTATGTAAAATACTTTGTATTGCTTATCTTTGGCTAATATTTCTATTACCTGGGCACGGTACCAGTGTTCATCTTTACTATACTGAGCAAGGAGGATGTCATTAAGTTTCGGAGGTGAAATTGATTTTTGCGTTGGCGTCAGCTCGTCATCATTCCAAAAGAATACTTCACTAATTTCATCAAATATATCCTCAATTGTGGCGTAAAAACTGATCGGGCTATTTACGTGCGTCACGGTTATTTGTAGATGTTCGCCAATTTTAGCTCTTATGTTTGAATTTGGTCCCACTCTAGCCGTACTACCATACACACTGGAAATAGGCAAAAATAACGAATCTCCATTTTCCTCACACTCGGCCTCTTCCTCAAGTAGCAAGGAGTCTATGAAAGGGTTGGTTTTTGGTGTCATTTTTATGTCGGAATTCGGCGAACTTTCTTCACTACCCTTTTTTGTTTCCATTAAAATCACTAAATGTAAGACTCGCGACTCCTTATTTATGACACGAAATTTTGCCGTTTTAAACTCATTTTCGAACAATGCCTCTTTACATTTCCCAAGATCACTTGACACAACGCCGTCCGAATAACATACGCCTTTTAAACGACACTCAATTGCTAAGGGAGGATACTCTTCGGAGTTTGGGGAAATATTGTATAGTTGGCAATCCTCCGTCAACTGTATTATTTCTCCAAAATCAATCAGCAAAACAGAGTCACGTGTTTCATCAAGTTCTTCCGGGAGCTTAACCGCACGCCATATACATTTCTTGTCATTTTCTGAGTCAGTCTTGTCTTGTGAGATACCAAAAACTGCATGCGACAACGAAGGCTGATTTATGAGCGTTGTATCAGGCGAATTGCTTATTTCAAATAATTTGACATAATCATTCATTTCACAAACAAAAAACACAAGATTAGTGTAGTCTCTAACGTATGTGATCGATGCGGAGAATGTGTGGTTTTCCGTGAAATGCGAAAGTTCTTTTACTGGAAGAATTGAGCGCAGAAATGAATCCAAATCCGTGAATTTAAAATGAACCGCGTGCTCCGGTTTTTCTCTTATATTCATTGATGCATTAACTGTGGCTTTCGCATTTGTCGATTGCTCTATAGCTTTTCTTTCCGGGGACATACCATCGGCCCCGCCTAAAGTTCTACAACTTATTGGGGAATCCTTCTCATAATCTATACAATTATTGGACCACTGTATGAAGTCATGTAGAAAACGTGTTTGTGGCACATGGCTTTGGGCGTTAGTCACTCCCATAGCTGGGGATTCCAACGTTTCCGGTGGGTCCAATACGGTTTTGTGCAAGACATTAAGCTGCAAATGGATATTAAACTTACGCGCCATACTGATCACCGTGCTCATCTGTGACATGTACCGATCAAATGCTATTAAAGCATATATATTTTTGGACCCACGTCGACCAGCCAACGGTCCCTCGTCCCCCAGAGCAGCAGATCGACCATTTAGTAGTCTCTGTATGCGATCACTGTCCTGCAGGTAACGTTCCATGTTGATTTGTAGCTCATCAAGTTCCTTTTGGCACATGTTGTGCAACATTTCCATTTGTTGTTTCTTGGTGTCCATAGTGCTATCTTTTTTGGGAGCAGCAGCTCTACGTTTAATCGAATTTTATACCAAAAAAACTAAAAGTAATTAGTTTGAAATTATCGGCAATACCATGTTGTTGTCAGTTGTCACAATACCCGTTACTTTTTCATCTTCTTTCGTATTGACATTTTTATAGGTAGGTAATACTGTGCAGTCCATGGTACAATTATAATGGTAGATGCAGTACGACAACAAATGCAACACGCCAAAAACAACAGGCACTTTGTTTTTGCTCATTGCCTGTATTGTGTCAACTGAGCTGTTTGAAAAATAATGAAAATGTAAACAAAATTGGAAAAAGTGGCATTTAGAAAATTAATGTATTTTATTTGATATTTTGAAAGTGTTTAAGTGTGAAAATTAATACGTTTTTATGTGATTTTTACGAAGAAAACATTTCAAAAATTGGTTGCGGTGGTTGTATACATAGTGTAATAATAAAGTGGCCGCATAAGAACAGCTGATTTAACTTTTTTTATTTGTTGATCAGCTGATTTGATTCAGTGCACTTTTGGAACGTCAAACTTGTTTATATTTTTTGTGTTTGTTTACATTCGATCTTTTGCATTCTTTTTATTTTTATTCTAAACGTTTACTTATCAAAGAGACGCGCATTTGAAATAGTGAAAAAGTTTAAAAATCTTAAAGTTAAAAAAATTAAATAAATCAGAAGTATATTTAAATTAAAAGAAAAAATGAGGAACCGTTGTTGCATTTGCAAAAAACCAAAGGTGAGTATAGACGGAGTTGAGTGGAATAGAATATTGCAGGCACAAGTTCCTTACAAATGGACCACAAACTGGAAGCGGTTGCCGAAAGCTTGAGTGCGGATTGTTATAAATGAATTGCGATTCGACGTTCTTGGATTGAGTTGCACAATTTCGTCATTCCATTTCTTTGAAGTCTTGCAAACTAAAACAAACGTCAAACAAAAGAGAATGACTAAACAAATAAGGTAGTGGGAATCAGCTGATTTTGACACTACCTCGGTGCTGTCAAAACTACAAATCACAACAAAAATGTCTCCAAATTACAACAACTCGTCTTGCGGTCACTTTACTAATTCCACTATGGTTGTATACAAACAAAATTAAACAAACTTTGACATAAGAGAAAAACCTTGTCATACCCTTCCAAAAAAAGTTCAAATCAGCTGGGCTAGTGCTTCTACCATTTGTTTGTACCATGCACAGTTGTTGCTTCCCCTACTTGGGGGTAACACGTACGTTTTATTTTTGTTTTCAAATTCCAATACACTCAGACCCAATTTTTGACTGGTTATTTAAATTGGTAATAAGTTGATTTTGATTTATGTTTGATCTGATTTTATTGCTGTGTGTTTATCGATACAAATAATTTTGATTGACCAAAATTTTGACATTAGCGTGGTGAGTATTTATTGTCAAAATTTTCACTAGCTCCAGGGCTACACAAAATTTTGACAAGTAGTCTAAATTTTGACGTTTGTATTTTATGCAGCATTTGCTCGGAAACATGGTAATAGCAGCAGGTGTTGTTGTAGTTGTAGGCAGCAACAACAGACATTTTGTTTTTGTCTCATTCGCTTCAGTTGCGAAACTCTACACAAATACATACATACATACCAACAACATAAGCCTACAAGAGTACAAAAGCAAAATACATGAGTTCTTTACAGGTCTATTTTACAGCTTACACTTAAAAAAAACGATACATTATTTTAAGCAAAAAAAAGTAAAATAACACAATCCGGGCAAATGCATTGTTTCCGAGTTATAGTCCCCGAAATATCGGATTTGTGAAAGGGTAATGGGGTTAAGCTACTGTGTAAAGCTATTGATGTCATTACTTTTTTGTATAAATGAAGTCAAAATAAACACAAAAAATTAGCTAGCATTTCTCTATAACTCGCTTCGTTATCGAGTTATGGGATGTTGAAATTTTTAAAAATGATCGATTTTTTTTCAAAATTTCAACATCGAATAACTCGATAACTTAGTGAGTTATCGAAAAATGGCATAGAGGTTTCTGCTTGCCTGGGCTAAGGGACTATTTCCTCTTGGGTATGTCCAACACCGGCTTCGGCATAGTATGGAATTTTCTACTCTGGGGTAGGTCCAACACCGGCTTCGCGGCTTCGGCATAGTATTTTTGTGGTATATAGCTTTATATTTTTGAGAAAAGTAAAAGAAAATAATCTATAATTTTTCAAAATTTCAACATACGGGGGTCCATAACTCCGAAACTGTGAATTTGCGCCGATTTTGCTATTTTACTTTTTTTGCTTAAAATGACATATTCTATCCGACGCAGTATACAAAATATAAAACAATAAGAGCATACCTCACCCCTTCTCTCTATTTGATACATCACATACATCCTTTGGCGTAATCGAAATTTATCCATTTTGTTTATAATTTGAATAAAAATACCGAAATATTTTTTAAAAATTATGTTAATTTCAAAAAAGTGCAAGGACATGAATTTTCAGCTGTCAAAATTTTGATTTTCCATTTCACACAGCAAAATCTGAATTGTATCTTCACCACACAGAAATAAATTCAACACAATTAACCACGACTGAAATATTTTCGATGAACACACAGCCTAAATACGAAAAGAGTTTTTCAGTGCTTTGACAAATAATCTTACTACCATGGGGTAACAGTGACAAATGCTACGAAAAATAACCAGTATTTTTCTATTTACAAAAGTTCTACAATATATTCGTCTCGCTCTAACGCGCTGCGTCTATTCGGAATGTTGTTGCCTCATCACAGATTTTGACATTCATATAAGAAACAGGGAAATTGCCAACATTCATATGCAAATTCAGCATTGCTGTTGATACTGTGTTTTGCACTTTTGATTTAGGCAATAATGCCACCTTTTCTCTCTTCATACAAAAAAATCACCAAACCCAAACTGGGCAATATGACAGATGCTTATTTTTTCTGTATAGAGCGAATATTTGACTCATCTGACGTTTCCTTTCACACTCTTCGTGGCGCGGTCGGTGTGATAGAGAGATGTTAGATATATTTTCCTTATTTCTTTCCTATGTCAAATGACCAGATTATATTTTCTTATTCAACAGGGTTTGCACACAATTTTATTAATCTCCGCATCAATATTTCAAACTTCCAAAATACTTAGCTGATGATGTTGTTCGCTCGAATGTCCAAGGTAGAGAGAGATTTTTTCATTTACAAAATTAGTGAAAGCCATAAGAATTATTGTCCCAAAAATGTACTAACTTTCCTAATATGGGCACATCATAAAATAATTCCGCTAACTTTAACAAGACTACACTTCGACCTCGACTCAAGCACAGCAGAAAATATGTGCAATTGGAAAACACTATTGTTATTAGCCATAAACAATAATATGGTTAGTCGAGGTGTCAGTGTAGCACTCGATGTATCGAACAACAGTGAATGTATTCTGAGCTTAAGGTCTTGTTGTTGTCAAACATAAGATACCAGGAGCTAAGTTACTGGGAGTTAATTATCCAGATTCAAAGTACAGTGTAGTGAAGAAAAATAGGTGCATAATTAACATAATGCCAAAAACAAAGTAAATGTTAACATTGACGTGATAACATCAAGCATTGTGGAAGATACATATGTATGTGTTTCCAAGTGTAGGTTAACAAAGATATATATAATTTAGTTATAATATAATTGTAGATATAATAGGTTAGATATATCGTAATGATTAGGTTATTATATTAAATATTTATATCCGAGTAAAGGAGTAGATTTCCGTAAACATTCTCCCCCCTAAATCAGGAATGATTTGGAATGTTGCTTGATGAAGAAGGATGGCCTATCGTTGAGAGTATTTTAGTTGAGTTTTGTAACTCCGCTATGCTCTGACTCACAGCGTTGTGCAGTAGGCACCATCCGGAAATAGTAGGTTATAGTTTAGTTGACAGTTGTTTATAAAATTATATTTAGTTTAGTAGGTACGTTTAATTGCTATCATCTTGAGCCGAATTTCCTGGAAGAAAACAAATTTTAGATATAGGCCTTTTAAAAAGTTTATTTTTGGTAAGAACTGATACCACCCTTATGTGTCCATCTGGGCCTGGATGAATATCTTGGATGCGACCGAGTATCCATTGTCCTGGGCCACATCTTTCGTCTGCAACTAGAACCAATTCTCCAATTTTAGCGTCAGGTTGACTGTTCAGCCATTTTGGACGAGCTTGAAGACGGTTTAGGTATTCGCTATGCCATCTTTTCCAAAAATGCTGCTTCATCTTCTCAACACATTTCCAGCTGGTAATGCGATTTATATTCATGTCCAACAAGGATTCCTCCTGTATACAATGAGTTGGTTCTCCTACCAGAAAATGTGCTGGAGGTAGTGCATCAAAACTCGATGGATCGGATGATAGTGGGCAAAGGGGCCGTGAATTTAAACAACTTTCAATTTGACAAAGTAAAGTTGTCAATTCTTCAAAGTTTAGGTGTCTGTCATGGGTTATCCTTCTCAGGTGGTATTTAACAGATTTCACACCTGCCTCCCATAGACCACCAAAGTTTGGTGAAGCAGGTGGAATAAAGTGCCAATTGGTACAATTTAAGCTAAAAGCTTGTTGAAGGTCTTCAGGCAATGATTTTTGACCTTTATTGTGGAGAACTTGTAGTTCCTTTGAAGCACCTACAAAATGTGTGCCGCAGTCGGAATATATGTCAGTACATGCTCCTCTTCGTGATACAAATCGCCTGAAAGCGGCTAGAAACGAATTGGTGGTGAGGTCTGAAACCGCTTCCAAGTGTATGGCTTTTGTGACCATGCACACAAATAGGCAAATGTAACCTTTAGAAATAATAGTAGATCTCAAGTTTGAATTTTTAATGGAAATAGGACCAGCGTAGTCAACACCACTGTGCTTGAACGGTCTGGTTACGTTTAAACGAACGAATGGCAAATTGCCCATAATCTGTTGTGACGTTTTCGCTGTAAACCTGAAGCACGTCATGCAATTATGAATTATGCTTTTCGCAAACATATTTCCTGACACAATCCAATATTTCCGGTTTACAAAAGACATTGTCAACGTGACACCTCCATGTAATGTCCTTTCATGTGCATCTGTAATTATAAACTTCGACAACGGATTAGCTTTTGATAAAATAAGCGGGTGCTTTACATCATATGGCAAACCAGAGTTTTGTAGGCGACCACCTACGCGAAGAATACCAATATCATCGATAAATGGCAGTAATTTCAAAATTGGGCTATGTTTAAGTTTACGATTAGTGAAAAGTTTCGACATTTCATCAGGATAATCAATTTTCTGTGTTAATTTTATAAAAACCAGTAAAGTTTTATTAATTTCTGATGTTGTCAAAGGGCCAGTAGTTTTCGATTTGGAGTTTTTACAATTATTAATAAATCGAAAACATAGAGAAGTAACTCGTAACAGTGGCGACAGTTTAGAGAATTTTGAAAGCATTTCAGGATATACCTTTTCAGTAGCAATATTTGCAGAAATTTTCGCCTTTCTTTCCTCTTCAGTTGTATGCAAATTAGAAAGACCTTTTGGCCATGAAGATTCGGATTCATAAAGGAATTGCGGGCCGTACCACCAAGTTTGATTTCTAACCAAATCTTGTGCGAGAATGCCCCTTGACGCGCAGTCAGCTGGGTTAAGTGCTGATGGAACATATTTCCATTGAACTGGATTGCTCATACGTTGGATATCTGCAACTCTATTAGCCACATAAACTGTCCAGTTTGAAGGGGACTTCCGAATCCAACTTAGCACGGTAGAACTGTCGCTCCAATAAAAAATGTTTTGTACATTTAACTCAGTGACGGATTCCTTGACCTTTTGAGTCAATTTTACTGCAAGTGCGGCAGCACAAAGCTCCAATCTTGGAATGGAAACGGTCTTAATCGGTGTGACTTTCGAATTTGATTGCAAAATATTCACAAATATACCATCAGAAGTTATGACACGTGAATATACAACAGCTGCGTATGCAGCCGTAGATGCATCACAAAAACAATGCAATTCTGTTCCTGAGTCCTTCGACCAATGAATCCATCTGGGAATTTTCAAATTTTCCAATTCCGGCAGCGAAAGTCGATGTTTCAGCCATTGTTCCTCAATTTCATGTGGGATTTTCTCATCCCAATCCATGCCATGTTCCCAAAGCTGTTTGAAGAGTGATTTAGCCACAACTGTGGATGGAGTCAACCACCCCAAGGTGTCATAAAGTCTGGCTGATTCAGAGAGAATTGTCCGTTTTGAAGCAATATGATTCTCGTCAAGATTGATCTTAAAGGAAAATGAATCTGTGGTGGTGTTCCATTGAATACCAAGCGTTTTCACGACGTTATCGTGGTCAAAACTTAATGTGACTGAGGTTTCCCTATGCTCCTCCGGAATTTCCCGTAAAAGCTCCTCTGAATTTGAAATCCATTTGCGGAGGTTGCAACCACCTTTTTTTAAGAGTGTGCATAAATTTCTATACAATGGAATGACATTTTCAACATTGTCAGAGCCAGAAATAATATCGTCCACATATGAGTCGGAGATTAGAACCCGAGCAGCGTTCGGAAAATCCTGTTTAAAATCGTCGGCTAATTGTCGCAGGACTCGAATAGCGAGATATGGTGCTGATGTTGTACCGTAAGTCACCGTATTCAATTCATAAATTGAAATTTCATCAACAGGACTGATACGCCATCAAATTTGTTGGAATTTACGGTGATCCGGACAGACATCTATTTGCCGGAACATTTTCTCAATGTCCGCGCTAAAGGCTATTCTATGCCTTCTCCACTTGGTCATTATATAAGGAAGGTCATTTTGAAGGGCAGGCCCAGGCGAGAGTTCTTCATTTAGTGACTTGTTGTCACCTAAATAGCTGCTGCCATCAAAAACGACTCTCAATTTTGTCGTACTACTGCTCGCTTTTAAGACACCGTGGTGTGGCAAAAAATAAGAATTTCGACGAACATCAGAAGGATAGACACCAATTTTCGTCATGTGGCCTAGGGATTCATACTCTCGCAAAAAGTTTTTGTAATTTTCACAAAATGTAGGTCGTTTGGAAAATGAAATTTCCAATTGTTTTAAACGTCTAAAAGCACTTGTGACATTATTTTGAATTGTCGGCTTAGACCTATCGATTAGAATCGATTTAAACGGTAAATTTACCATATATCGACCAGATTTTGTTCGATATGTAGTCGTCTTAAAGTTGGCTTCACCAGTTCTGCCAGTTCTTCACTGGTCAATTTTCTCTTCGTAAGTACCTCCTCCTGTCCCAGAAGGATCTGAGAATACTCTCAAGGTTCACATTATGAATGTGGACATTATTCGAAGCCATTGAGTTGTTAGGTCCAGAAAATACCCAGCCAAAGTATGTGTTTTGGAAGAACAGATCGTTATGTGTAAAGGACTCTGATGGGATTTTTATTCTGGAGCAAACATCTGACCCAAGAATCATGTCTATGGAATCAGATCGGAAATAAAAGGGATCTGCCAGGGCATCAATTGGCATATTAGGCATAGAAATATTTCTAGCTGAGGAATCTGGAGTATATGAGGAAAGACTTGGAAGTACTAGAGCTGTACATGAAAGTACGTGCTCATGTTTTCGAGAATACAAATCAATATTCACTGAACATTTTGATAAGTTCTCGCAACCATTTCCAATTCCAATAACTTTACAATGTGATTTTACCCTTTCGATGCCTAACAGTTGTACAGTTGATTCTGAAATCAGACTGCCCTGAGATCCAGGGTCCAATAAAGCCCGTAAGGGAAACCTACCGCGATTGGTAATGACGTTTAGTCTGATCGTGTAAAGTAATACAGAATGGAAGGATTGCGCACTATGAGAAGTGACTTGACCAGTTATGTTACGATTTAAGTTAGGTGTGGCTACAAAATCCACAGGTTTTGTAGTAATATTCTCAGGTTCATCTGAATGAAGCACCGTGTGGTGTGGTTGCTTGCAAGTAATGCATCGGAAAGTCGATTTGCAATTGCTATGATCATGACCGATCACAAAACAATTGCGACAGACATTTTTACGAGACAAGAAAGCAATTTTCGAAGTTAATGGCAATGCCAAAAACTTAAAGCATTTAGCAAGATAATGACTTTTCTCACAAAATACACAAGATGGTACATTTTGTTTGGAAAATTTTCCAGAATTACACGATGTTTTTCTGCTCTGTGAGAAGTTCCTGTTATCTTTCGTGGATTTGTGTTTTGACGTAGAAGGACATTCGTCAGTTAATGACTCCAAAGTGCGAAACGTTCTCTCCAGGAACGAAAATAGTTCCACAAGTGAAGGAAGTTCTGTGGATGAGTTTAGAGATTGTTCCCAATCTCGACGGGATTGCAGATCTAACTTTTGGGTAAGTAAATAAATAAGAATTGGATCCCAAGTAAAGGTGTTTATATCCAAATTCTTTAAAGAAGAAATACACTCTTGTGCAGAATCAAGTATTGTCCTAATTGAATTAAATCCACCGTCAGATTTTGGAATATTAAATAATCTGGAAATTAGGTTACCGACAAGCATACGCTTGTTGTGGTACCGTGATTGAAGAATTTTCCACGCGGATTCATAATTTTCCTCTGTGGCAGAAATATTCTTAATCAAATTCGCTGCTTCACCCACAAGCGTACCCTTTAAATAATAAAACTTTTGAATTTTATTTAAAGAATCGTTTTGGTGAACGAGGGCTAAATATAAATCACGGAATGGAACCCATTCCATATATTCGCCAGAAAATTTTGGCAAGGAAATCTTTGGAAGTTTTGAATCTGAAGCAATAATCGTATCCGAACGACTATTATGTGCAACAAAAGTGCTTGCAATCGGAGAATTTGTGACAGAGTTCCCCGGCAATGAGTCTATTAATTTTCCTTTAAACGATAAATATTTTTCCGAAAAATCAAAGTAGACTTCTTCGCTCATATAAGGAACATCATTAACACTCAATAATTGTAACAAATCGCGTTGTTCTCTAATATAATTATTGAGATCACTCATGGTTAGCTATATAATTATACACAATGATCTGCACAATTATGGCCCCTTTACGTTCACCTCTAAATTTTAAATTTCTTTTCTAATTTTCAAGTAAATTGGGAAGTTTCCCTTAAAAGTTCACACGGTTCTGATGAAGGGTTCCCGGGTTTCGGCACCAATAAATGTTAGAAATATTTTCCTTATTTCTTTCCTATGTCAAATGACCAGATTATATTTTCTTATTCAACAGGGTTTGCACACAATTTTATTAATCTCCGCATCAATATTTCAAACTTCCTAAATACTTAGCTGATGATGTTGTTCGCTCGAATGTCCAAGGTAGAGAGAGATTTTTTTCATTTACAAAATTAGTGAAAGCCATAAGAATTATTGTCCCAAAAATGTACTAACTTTCCTAATATGGGCACATCATAAAATAATTCCGCTAACTTTAACAAGACTACACTTCGGCCTCGGATTCAAGCACAGCAGAAAATATGTGCAATTGGAAAACACTATTGTTATTAACCATAAACAATAATATGGTTAGTCGAGGTGTCAGTGTAGCACTCGATGTATCGAACAACAGTGAATTGTATTCTGAGCTTAAGGTCTTGTTGTTGTCAAACATAAGATACCAGGAGCTAAGTTACTGGGAGTTAATTATCCAGATTCAAAGTACAGTGTAGTGAAGAAAAATAGGTGCATAATTAACATAATGCAAAAAAACAAAGTAAATGTTAACATTGACGTGATAACATCAAGCATTGTGGAAGATACATATGTGTTTCCAAGTGTAGGTTAACAAAGATATATATAATTTAGTTATAATATAATTGTAGATATAATAGGTTAGATATATCGTAATGATTAGGTTATTATATTAAATATTTATATCCGAGTAAAGGAGTAGATTTCCGTAAACAGAGATGCATAGACGAATATACTATAGCCACATTTATTCCCTCATCTGACGTTTCATGTCACACTCTTAGGTTTTTGGAAATGAGAGAAATTAAATTTAAAATTAACTTAAACCAGGTGGAGCTACAAAATATGTTCATTTACCGTTTTCATGTCGTTTTGGTGTAGAACTGAAAAATTTAAATGTATTCTGCACTTTTTTTGTTGACTTTTATCGTTGGCATACATTTGTATTGTATTTAACGCAACTAGTTTGCCACAAAAACACGAAATGCGGTTGTTGTGTTACTATTGCCTCTATCTGGTATTATTGAACCCATGTTTTCCAAATTCCAATGTTTACTTGCAACCACACCTATGACGTTTAATTTATTGAGAGAATAAATGTGTCTATACTATATTCGTCTATGGAGAGATGTTTGATGAAAAGTGGCATACATCAGGTGGAATTACAATAACTTCTGACTTTAATGATTCATGTCGTTTTGGTGAAAAACTGTGAAATTTAAATGTGTTTTACACCTTTTTATTGACTGTTATTGTTGGCATACATTTCTGTTGTATTTAACACAATAATTTTAACACAAAACGAAATACCGTTGTTATTATTTTGTTTGTTGTTTTGAAGCATTGCCTCTATCTGGTATTATTGAAGAAATTCTTTTCAACATCCAACGTTCATATCACACCAGGCCAAATGTCATAAATTTGCTGAGAGAAATGTTAATTCCAGTATAGTAATTAGTCTATGGCATAGAGTAATCTCATACTAGAGAGAATATTTGGCTCATCTGACGTTTCCTTTCACACTATTCTTGATGCACTATGTGATAGAGAGATGTTTGACGAAAAGTGGCATACACCTGGTGGAATTACAATAACTTCTTGCTTGAATTTTTCATGTCGTTTTGGTGAAAAACTATGAAATTTAAATGTGTTTGAAACTTTTTTATTGACTGTTATTGTTAGCATACATTTGTGTTGTATTTAACACAATAATTTTAACACACAAAACTAAATGCCGTTGTTGATATTTTGTTGGTTGTTTTGAACCATTGCCTCTATCTAGTATTAGTAAAGCAATTCTTTTCAACATCGAACGTAAATATCACACCAGGCCAAATGTCATAAATTTGGTGGGCGAACTATTAAGGTTACTATAAGTATTAGTCTATGGTCTATGGGCTGCAAGCTTCAAGCCCCGTATTCAATTCTTGCGAAATTTTCGTAAGAAGTTTTGTCATTTACCTGTAAACGGAAAATGTTGCTGTGGAGTTACCACCTATCTTTGATATACCTTGCAAATATTTCATTTATAATTCCTCTAAGCACTCGGTTTTATTTTTAATGCATGCGGTGTTAATCACATGAATGACTGATTCTACACGATTTATAGTATCTTCTCACTAGTCTATGTGGATGAAAACTTAAAATTTAAATTTGATGAATGAGGCGGGATACAATTGTTTTATTTGTTGTTGTCATTTTAGTAACCACGTGTTCAGTGAACGAAGCCCACCCATAATTATCGACGGCGTTGTAGCAACGAAAACAAATTAATCAACGATGGCAACTGAGTTTTTATTAAATGTAATTTTGAGGCAGACGATACTTTTGGGCTCATCTTGTTGGTTGTGTAAAAAATTTTGATATTTTTTTAGTAATTCGGGCCTTTAAAAGCAGCTTAACCGATAAAGTCGGCTATCATTTTAAGTCGAAGAGTGCCTTAATGTCAGCTTCGTTCTCGTGCACATATGCAAACGAGAGTACTAAGTTAATTTTGTTGAGTAAAACAGCGTTGTATATGACAATTTCAACGAAACTGTCGTAAATATCTGAATTTCGCAGTTGTCAAATTGTAAAAGACTCCAATTTCGTGGCAGTGTGAACAAGGCATTAACGTGGTTTACGGTCAAAGTTGATTTTGTCACTTTTGTTGATTTCAAGCAGAAATCAAGAAAATTTGCTTGATTTCCCATACGTCTTGACAGACGACAAATCGGGTATTTTTCTTATTTGTCTAGGAATCAGGAAAAAAAATGTTTGATTTGCTTTATTCAACGCTGTTTTATCTCACACTACGAACGAATAGTATGTTTGTTTATGTTGAAATTGTTTAATCTAATATAATAATCTGGCAACATTCAACCTGCAAAGTAAAGTACAATTGAATGTACTTGTTCTCTTTTTATAACTTACTTTCTACTTTGTAACATATATCGAAATTAGTTCTGAATAAAAATTTAACCGAATCACAGGCGTTTCTCTCTATCGGGGTTCTAAAGTAAGAAAACTCCCAACAAAGGTTATGGGCCCAGAAACGTGCTTCGGTTACATAACGCAGACTAACAATAGTCTGTTCGAAAGCTCAATAAAGATTTTGTGAAATTAATAAGTCTTACAGCCAATTCATGTATCTTATGCGAACGTTTCATTCGCATGCTACACGACAAACAGCTGATATTCGTTTCACCTAACAGTCATCAGAACGACAATGCGAAAGAAAATCAATGCGAATGAATACGTAAACCTTTTAGTACGATTTTTGATTTATCTATCTCTTATCGCTGTCATCTATGCGAACCTACATGTCAAAACAGTCACTTGTCTGTTTGTTATCGCGTAAACAACTGCAGGTAATTGTTGTGGCATACTTAAATGATTTTACATACTTAAATGATTGTAAAACTCACTGGTTTGTTGGCATCTACAGAACATTCGACATGTCTCTTAAATGACTCCGTGGTACTTCCACAATGACATCAATTTGGACCGCAAAATATATTCCAATAGAAATATCCATAATAATGTTGTTCACAAAAAACACAACACGAATAAAAAAAATATTATTTGCTTTTTTGTTTGTATTTACCTTCTCATTTCTATCCAGCTGATTACTCTCAGACAGAGTTGTATTTTTTATGATAAATCCCTTAAAATATCCCACTTTTTTAAGGGAATTTTTGGGGAATTTATGAAATTGTTGATCTGGCCACAATGTAATATGACAACTTATAAATTGCTTACGTTACAGACGTAAAGCTGGGCGAAAGAACAAAAGAACCTTAGCTGAATCCAATTACGAACGAAAGTGAGTGACTGATTTTCTTTCGCATACATTTTCGTTTGAGTTACATGAATTGGCTGTTAGACAGTAAATTCAGAACAAACGTTAAAATGAACGTGTCGGACCAAATAGAAAAACTTGGTGACGACAATTATGATATATGGTGTATGTCTATGCGTAGCGTACTTATAACATCAGATTTGTGGAACGTCGTGTGCGGTAAATTCGTAACTGTCGAGAAATATACAAGTGAGGAAATAGCAGTATGGTATTCAATAGATCAAAAGGCATTGGCATGTATCATTTTGAATGTAAAGCAGTCACCGCTGCAGCACATAAAGCGGTGTACAACTTCATCACAGGCATGTGTCAGTCGGGCCCGTTCGCAAAGTACAGCTTTATCAAAAACTCTTACGTCTATGAAACAAAAGCTCAATACGTAAATTCATTTACCGAAATCATAGAAAAGTTGGCAAAACTAGACATCACAGCTGTTGATGAGTTAAAAACAATACTGCTGTTCTCTAGGTTGCCAAACTCATTTGAAAATTTTGTTATCGGGATTGAGACGCGTGACAAGCTACCACTGTTTGAAACGGTAAAATTGAAACTTCTCGAAGAAGGAGCGCGGAAACAAGAAAGAGACGAACGCGAAAGTTCGGTCCAAGAAATATACGCACACACAAAAGTACAGCAAAGCGGTAGATATCGTGATGACAGTAACAAAAAAAGTGACGAGAAACGTCGATTTCATGGCAGATACTTTAATTACGGGAAGACAGGGCATCGTGCGTCGGATTGCAAAAACAAGAAAAATACCACAATGAAAGAACACAGGAGGAGAGCAGACAAACTGTTTGATGCATTGCAGGGTCGCCGAGCAGCGAGAAAATGCATGGTGCCTAGACAGCGGCGCAACTTCACATATGTGTTGTGACAAGAGTATGTATATATCGTTTGCTGAAAATAAAGCAACAGTAATGCTGGCGGCCGATAAACCCGGCATCGGAACAGTTAATTTTGAAACTGAATACTCGAATATTGAAATGCGTGAAGTTTTATACGTTCCGACATTGCATATGCGTTTTTTGTCAGTAAACAAAGCAGCGCAAAACGGCAATTCAACATCATTTAATAAAGTAGAGGCGCTTATCAAAAATAAACAAGGCAAAGTAATGTAACGAGCGGTGTTAACAAACAACTTGTATTTGTACACAATTCCACCAGAATCAAGTGCAGTTTATATGTTAAATGATGTTTCGCTGGCAGCAAAGTGGCATAATAGATTTGGCCACTTAAATTTTCAAAGCCTTAAACACATCAGTGAAAAAGATTTAGTTCACGGGTTTAAAATCAAAAACATGTCAACAGGAGTAAATTGTGACACGTGTAATAAAATGTGACACACATGGGACTGTCCGTGGAGGTGGAAAGTTTCTGATAGCCATTCACTTGGGAGTGGCCAGAAATGATTCCTTCTTCGGGCAGTCCAAGCAGCTCACTACTTCCACGCAGTATGTCCTGGGCAATGGCTTATCGGAAACCTCCGTTAGCTAGCTAAAGTGAGAAGGCGAAACGAATGAGCAACCTGGGTGGTAATGCGATCACTGATACGTCTCAGGATTATTAGGTGACCCTGTCACCAAAGCTCTTCGAAGTAGTGGACATATTCTTCTGTCCTTTGAAGGCGGATGAGCCAACACCCCAGGCCAACGGCGGATCAAAATTGAAGAAACCAAAATCCAGTTTCGGCACACTACATTCTGGTCAGCGTCTGATCCATAATGGGCGGCTGAAACATAATCATCCTGGCAGTAGGTAAAATGCAAACCACGGTGGGCTGGGTTTGCCTCCCGCCACCGTTATATCGGCAATGAAACTACGCAGAAAATATGATGAACAAAGAAACCCCCCAACTGTTGACGACCCTCGCAAACGTTATAAGGACCATGATTTAAGGATATGTACCTGGAACGTCCGAACTTTATACAGGACCGGTGCCACTTTCCAACTGGGGGATGTCCTCGGAAAATATAAAGCTGACATCACAGCGATCCAGGAAATGCGATGGACAGGATATGGTTGCACCAGAAAGAAAAACTTCGATATTTACTACAGCTGCCATGAGCGTAAGCACGAATTTGGGTGCGGATTTATAGTAGGCAAGAGACTGCGACACCTAGTTTCAAGGTTCAACCCAGTGAGTGACCGCATAGCCACAATTCGCATCAAAGCGAAATAGTTCAACATCTCGTTAATTTGTGTGCACGCACCGACAGAGGATAAGGATGATGAGGTCAAAGAAACATTTTATGAGAGCCTGGAGGAAGTATATGAACGCTGCCCTGACCACGACATTAAGATTATTCTAGGCGATTTTAATGCCAAATTAGGAAAGGAAAGTGTCTTTCGACCAACCATCGGCAATCACAGTCTACATGATACCACCTCCGATAATGGAATAAGACTGATAGACTTCGCCGCTGCAATGATCATGGTAGTTAGTAGCACACGATTCCAGCATAAGAACATTCATAAGGCGACCTGGATATCTCCTGATCAACGGACGAAGAACCAGATTGATCACTTGGTAATAGATGGCAGGCACTCTTCTAGTGTAATGGATGTACGTGTGATTCGAGGTGCCAATATCGACTCGGATCATTACCTGGTGGCTGCGAAAGTTCGCACGAGATTGAGCAGGGCGAAAAACGTACGGAGCCGAACACAGGAAAAGTTCGATATTGACAAGCTACGAATACCGGAGATATCAATGTCCTATCGACAGAAACTCTCTCTCCTGCTGGAGCAGAATACCCCCCCTCCCGAAGAGGGGAAGCACATCTCCCATTCTTTGGAAATCGCTGCAATGACTGACTTGGCTATCAAAAACCGCAGAAGGATAAGTCGTGGTACGACAAAGAATGTCGCATTGCAACTGATGAAAAAGACGCTGCACATATGGCAACGAAACAGTCAGTTACAACGCGTGCTGCGAGTGAGCGGTACAAGAGGCTGAGAAGGGAGGAAAACCAATTATTTAAGCGAAAAAATGGCAGTGGGAGCAGAGAGAGAGTGAAAGAACCGAAATGTGCAGGATGAATGGTGAATCGCGAAAGTTTTTCAAGAGGGTAAGAAGATCGACCAACGGGCCTAATAATGGGCTGCCCTCCTGCAAGGACGAGAATGGAAATCTGGTGACTGAGAAGCAGTGTGTGCTCAAAATGTGGAGAGACCACTTTTCAGCACTACTCCACTCAGATTCTTCCACTGAAGATCAGGAGGTAATGATAGTGGAAGATAGTATAGATTGTACCCCCCACCCCCCCAACCAAGACGAGATTAGAACGGCGATCTCCCGCCTGAAGAATAATAAAGCCGCGGGTGCGGATGGCCTACCCGCTGAACTTTTTAAGGCAGGTGGCGAAGGACTGATAGCCCACATGCATCAAATGATATGCGGTATATGGCTGGGGGAATCTATGCCCGACGACTGGAGTCTCAGTGTATTATGTCCTGTATTCAAAAAGGGTGATCCGTGTGTCTGTTCCAACTATCGCGGTATCAGTCTTTTATCCATCGCGTATAAGGTCTTGTCGAGCGTATTCTGTGAAAGACTAAAGCCAATTATTGAAAACCTGATTGGACCTTATCAGTGTGGTTTTAGACCAGGCATGTCCACAACTGACCAAATATTCACGCTACGCCAAATCCTGAGAAGACCCACGAAAAGCAAATCGATACATACCACCTTTTTGTCGATTACAAAGCTGCTTTTGATAGCCCCATACGGGGAAAACTGTACGAAGCTATGTCTGAACTTGGTATTCCGCCTCTGTAGAATGACGCTGACCAATACCAAATCAGCAGTGAAAGTGGGGAAAGACCTCACTGAACCATTCTGTACCAAGCGAGGACTTAGACAAGGTGACTCACTTTCGGGCAATCTCTTCAACATCTTAATGGAGATAATAATGAGAAAGGCTGCAGTAAATACGAAGAAGACCATTAACACGAAAAGCCATATGTTGCTGGCGTATGCTGACGACATAGACATCATTGGGCGAAATTTGCGAGAGGTTACTGCAGTATTTTCAAGAATCGAAAAGGAATCAGCAAAGGTGGGTCTTGCTGTTAATGAGGGCAATACAAAATTGATGGTGTCAACGACTAGAGAAACCTCTCGACTTGGTCCGCACTTGAACGTTGACAACCGATTTAATTTTGAAGTGGTAGATGAATTTGTCTACCTTGGATCCGCCGTGAACAAGGACAACAACGTCAGCCTGGAGATAGATAGGAGAATTGTGCTTGCAAATAGATGTTATTTTGGGCTCAGCAAGCAGTTTAGGAACAAAGCCCTCTCTCGACAGACAAAAGTCCAGCTATATCAGACTCTCATTTTACCTGTCTTGACATATGGCTCCGAAACTTGGGTCATATCGCAAGCGGATGAAAAACACCTGGGAGTTTTCGAGAGAAAAATTCTCCGTAAAATATTTGGGCCTGTTAGGGAAAACGGCGAGTACCGACGTCGCTGGAACGCAGAGCTATATAGTTTCTATTCTGACGTGGACATAGCTAGACGAATCAAAGTGTGCCAATTGCGTTGGCTAGGCCATGTTATCAGAATGGATGAAGATGAGCCAGCGCGAAAGATTTTTGTTAACGTACCCGATGGAAGCAGGAAAAGAGGACGACCAAAACTCCGCTGGAAAGACCAGGCAGAAGAATCCCTCCGTATCCTTGGTGTTACCAACAGGCGAGAAAAGGCGAAGGATAGAGCCAGTTGGAAGAATATGTTGAAATTTGTTTAATTTGTTTGTTTAATTAATATGTGTAAGACGTCTGACCTCATGAGGTTGTAATATAGTCAATAAAAGTAAAAGTAATCAAGTAAAATTATGGGCCTTGCCGTTCCCGCAGAAGGCTAACCGCGTTACAAATCCGTGCTTGAATTGATACACACCAATTAACGGAACAAGCCTGGCAGGCAATCGATGTTTTGTGACGTTCATTGACAATTTTGCACGCAAAATATATCTGTACTTTATGCGCGCCAAAAGTGAGGTTTTCGAAAATGTTAACTTGTTTAAATCGTACGTTGAGTGCCAAACGGGAAAGAAAATAAAGATGTTGCGAAGCGACAATGGCAAGGAATACATCAACAACGATTTTATAGATTATTTAAACAAGTGCGGCATAAAGAGACAGCTGACAGTACCTTACACGCCTCAGCAAAATGGTGTAGCTAAGCGTGCAAATCGTACTATTGTCGAAATGGCTAAGTCGCTTCTAATTCATGCACAGCTGGAAGAGATTTTGTGGGCAAACGCCTTTTGAAATTTGGAAAAACCGCAAACCATCAGTCAAGCATTTGCAAGTTTTTGGGTCGCGTGCATTTGCCGTAGATAAGCAAAGAAAAGGCAAATTCCAGGCCAAGGGAAAGGAGTATATTTTTGTTGGCTACTCCTCTGCGGCCAAAGCTTACCGCCTGTATGATCGACAAAAACGGGAAATTATTGAACGGCGAGATGTAAAATTCGTGGAAGGTGATTTCGATGCAAAATTTCGGAGAGAAACGACAACTTCGTGACAAACATCATTCGCTTTGAGTCAAACATTGAGGTTCCAGAACAAGATCCAGCAACATTCGTCCAAGCTGAAGCTGAGACTGAACACCACGCCAGCAGAAACAGCACTGACTCAAGCGAGGAGGAGGAAGAGTTTGTCCAAGCCAGGGATTCAGATGTTCAAAGCAGACCACCGACACTAAAGTCAGAAGAAGTTGAAAATATAGTTTGTGAAGAGTTTGTCCAAGCCAGCGATTCAGATGAACAAAGCAGACCACCGATACCATCAGAAGTTGAAAAAGTACCTAGTAGACCGAAATCCTTACGAATCCAGGTTGCAAAGAAGCGTCATATCCTCAATAATCTGAAGCCCCAGTCAGTAGCGGATGCGTTAAAAAATCGACATGGAAATGATTGGCAAATATCAATGCAAAAAGAATACGACGCACTACTGGCAAATAACACATGGTCATTAGTCAGTTTGCCATCAGGGAAGAAGGCCATTGGTTCCAAGTGGGTGTTTCGAATCAAGAGAAACAAAGAAGGCGAAATTGAAAAATTCAAATCACGACTGGTTGCTAAAGGCTGCGGGCAACACTTCGGCGTCAACTACTGGGAAACATTTTCACCAGTTATACGCTATGAGACCATCCGAATGTTGTTCGCAATAGCTGCAGAAAAACAGTTATATATGCACCAGGTTGACATATTAAACGCATATTTAAACAGAAAACTACAAGAGGACGTATATATGAGACAGCCGGTGAATTTTGTTGATGAGCAGCATCCAAACAAAGTCCTGAAACTCCATAAGGCAATCTACGGGTTAAAACAATCTGGGCGTGCATGGAACAACACACTAGATGAAGTTAGGGTTTCAAGAGATGTAAAAATGAAGCCTGTTTGTACGTAGGATATCATCAACAGCAATTCAGTTACATTGCAGTCTACGTCGACGATTTAATCATCATCTGCCCAAGCGAAGATGACGCCAATGAAATTAAGCAGAAGTTCGAGATGCAAGATGGTGGTCAATTAAACTTTTTTCTCGGTATGGAAATAAATCGAGAAGGTAAAAAAGGCACCGTCTTGACAACTATAGTATGCAACACTGTCGTCCGGTCGCAACACCACTTGACCCAGGTTTTCAAGTAGGATGCATTAACGATAAATGTGTTAAGGTTAGTGTAACGCAATACCAATCCCTAATCGGGTCTCTTATGTACTTAGCAGTTTTCAGCCGACCTGACATTATGCACGCTGTAAGCAAATTGTCACAGGGAAATACAGACCCACATGTCGAGCACGAAACTGCGGCCAAGCATAATTTACGATACCTCTCCGGCACCATAAATATGAGTATCGTATACCGCAAATCGAACGAGCTAGTGAAGGAGTTCGCAGATGCAGATTGGGCTAACGGCCGGGTAGATAGAAAATCCTACTCTGGTTACACATTCTTTTTGAGAAGTAGTGCCTTCTCATGGGCATCATCGAAGCAAAGCATCGTCGCACTAAGTAGCACCGAAGCCGAATACGTTGCCTTATCTGCAGCTGCCAAAGAAGCCGTTTATTTACGCAGAATTCTTGCCGAAATATGATTATCGAGCTCTGAACCAATGACAATCTATGGGGATAATATTAGTGCACAAAGTATAGCACGAAACCCAGTTCATCATAAACGCACTAAATACATAGATATTAAGTACCATTTTATAAGAGAAAAAGTTTAAACTAACGAAATTGAATTAAAATGTGTATCAACGGTTAAAAATGTTGCTGATGTTTTTACCAAATGTTTATGTAAACAAAAGCATAATGGATTTGTTAAAGTACTTGGTTTAACGTAAACATATTAGCAAACATGTAATATGTAGCTTAAGAAGAAGTGTTGAAATTGTTTAATTGTATAATCTAAATATAATAATCTGGTAACATTCAACCTGCGAAGTAAAGTACAATTGAATGTACTTGTTCTCTTTTTATAACTTACTTTCTACTTTGTAATATATATCGAAATTAAAAATAATAAATGGTTTCCCATTACATTCCATGAAAGAGTTGGTGAGAGCTTCTCACAACCAGTGAGCTGTGCGCTTTCTAGTTTTTAAACTCACTGATTGGGACCTACAGTTTTACCCCGATTCCGAACGGTATTTTGACAAGCTTTTTCATGGCTAAGCACTCGATAGTGTCGCCGTCACTATGCGAGGTGACCGCCGCCGATAGAAATTTTAAGGTGGTCTGAGCAGGGATCGAACCCAGGATCTCATGTACAAGAAGCGCGCACACTCACCATTGCACCACCGACGGCCATAAATAAAACTTTGACCGAATCACGTGCGTTTCTCTCTATCGGGTTCTAAAGTAAGAAAACTCAACAGTTTACAACCATTTCAATCACGGCGCATCGATGTGGTGGTACCATCGCATTTCTATGGTTGAAAGCAATAAATGGGATTTTTTTTGTTCACAAATAAAAAAGTCAAAAATGATGACAATAAAAATCTAAAATTTAATATAAAAGGAAAAATACATTTTCAACAAAAATATCAAGAATACAAGAATACAACACGTTACTTAAAGTAGAAGATCTGATGGCCATCGAATTGCAAAGCCATGTCACCACCGACTATATCCTAATAAATTGGTTCTTCATCCGGTTCAGCTACCATTCCATATTGAGAGTCCTCAGACACTCTAACCGTATGGGCATCTGCGACAACAGAAGTTGCTACAGTTTTTGGGCGGAGAAGTTTTGTTCCGGGATGTTCATCTTTTGGCGGTCTTACGCCGGCCTCATGGCTTTGAAATAGTTTTTTATATAAGAACCAAATGCTATTATGTAATATCACATAAATTTTGTCACATTTTCCATAAAAATTTCCAATTTTGAATAAACGTCAATGAGAATTGTGGGAAACTTCAGTGAAAGTGACAGTAGTACAGGACAGCACCTAGTGAACAAAGTTGACAATGGTTGCGCTATATCTATTATTTCATTTATCTATGGTTAAAAGTATCGAAATGTTAAAATTCCGGTCCCAAACAATTGTTTTCGTACAAATAATTTGCCTACGAAATTTTCGCAAAGAGCTGAGTACCAATGAAACGAAAAGTGAGTGCAATTTCCGCTTCATTAAATTTTGGTTTTTTTTACTTCTTATGGTAACGAAAATTTCATAAAACTGAATACCGGGCTTTAAGCCCCATATTCAGTTATTGCAAAATTCTTGTAAACATTTTTTCATTTATCTCTAAACGTAAAGTTTTGTTGGGATGAGTTACCACCTATCTTTGATTTACCTTGCCCATATTTAATTTATAATTCCTCTACGCACTCCATTATATTTTCAAAGCATGCGCAAGACGTGGCCAAAATTTTCAAAACAAATTATCGCCATAAAATTTCACTATATGTGTCCGAAGGCGACCGGGCCTAATGATTTTTTAATGAATTTTTTTTGGGCCTAATGACCGCTCTGAGGGCGCGATTTTTTTCAAATTCTCCTCATCACCAGCTCCATAATTTCTTCCTTTTCCAAATTGCATTCCCCATTCACTTCGGAAATTCTAATCATCACCAGCTCCATAATTTCTTCCATTTCCAAATTGCATTCCCCATTCATGTTAGTATTAAGTAGTACAACAATAAGTGAACTGATGAAAGGAATCGCAAAATAGAGCGTGTGATTCTTCTTAGAATTTCACACACTCTAATGATCTGCAGTTTGTTAATAATTTGTATGATGGCTTACAATTTTCTTGGTAACAAATGTATCTCTGTATACAATCTTTTTCTTTATTTATATCTGTGGTTACAAACAATAACAGCCTAACTCGAGTTAGGACAAAATTTAAAAACAAATTTTGAGAAGTCACCGTGCTCAAATAAGCAACTCTTTTTGTTAAGAAGTAAGTAAAAGAATTCGTTTCCTTGTTATCTGTAACAAAGTTATCACAAAAAACCCCGACTCCTGATTTCCAGTAAATATATTAAACTTTAAACTGCTCTCCCTGAAAAATTTTGGAATCGACTTAGGCTGTTATTGTTTATGACCACAGATATATTTAGATTTCACTTTATAAAGTTGTTCCCAGCGGCGGAATTTGCGAGGCCTTCCACGAATAAGGAATGCGGAATCATTCTTTGGTAATGCCTACTTTAATAATGCCTGCGAAATGCATGATTTTATAAGGCTTCCACAGGCCTGTTAAAAGAATGCCAGAAGACGCTGTTGTTCATGAAACCCTGTCTTTCCACATGTTCGCAATTCGTCGTTGCAAAATCATAACATCCGATAGCCCAGTAGATAAAGCGTCCGGTTGTAAGTTCTAAGGTCGTCTGTTCGATTCCTGTTTCTGTAGAATTTAAAAAAATCATTCATAAGAATCACAATTGGTTAAAGTATAAATCTGAAATATGAAGCTAATTTCCATATATATTTTTTTATTTTTACGTCCTTTTAAGTCATCCTTTTAAGTCCTTCTAAATCTACTCTTTTTGCAGGACTTCATAAGGCCTTCTAGTAGAGAGGAATGGAAGGCCTTGCCTCCCAATCCCACGCAATGGTAATGCGTACGGAAGGCCTGCCGTATTCTATAGAATGCCTTCTTGGTCATGATTTCAGGCCTTCCAGCTCCTGATTTCCGCCGCTGGGTTGTTGTTTGCAGTATACACCAATTCACAATTTCTACGAGCACCTCCAACAAATTGAAATTCAACATTGTCACCCATTCTTCTCACTGGTTCATAAACAACTGAATGAATGTTACAATTACATCTATCATCAAACAATTCTACTTTTCAGTCTTAAGAAACTATTGTACAGCTTCTTTTCGCACAGTAACAACACTTTTTTCCAAAAACATTCAAATTTGCTCAAAGTGGAGAAAAAATAGCAAAAAAAAAATACCCCTAGCGCGGTCATAATGCCCAGAAATTTTGGGCTTTGTGTCCTTCCAACTTAAACCAAATTGGGCGTTATGACCTCCCTCAGAGCGGTCATAAGGCCCAAAAAAAATTTGGGCGTTATGACCGTTGGGCGTTATGACCGGTCGCCGTGTCCGAACACTCCAAAACACAAATCTTAGCCCAAGTGCTAGATAATAAGCAAAACCTAACTGCATTCTAAGGGTTAATAATGAATTTTGTCATTTTGCTGTTTCCAATAAAAATAGTCCATATATTATAATGAACTTTGTCATATTTCATCATTTATCTAGCACTTGGGCTAAGATTTGTGTTTTGTGTGGGCTAGTGAAATTTTATGGCGATAATTTTTGTAGAACATTTTGATCACGCAGTTTTTTGCGAATTTTCAAAAAAAAAAAGTAAAAATTATGGTTATACGTGACAGTTAGAGGGTTAATTTGTTCCACAAAAATGTTTATCTGAATCTTTCCTATAAAACTTCTGAACATATTTTGTACCTCAGTAGTAAGGAACACACAATTTTTCATGCCGATATGTTGCAGGAAGTTCCGAGGGGCGGAAACTTTGACCCGCCCTAAACAAAATTCTGATCAAATCTGGCAAAACGCCGATACACGTATATATTTTTAGACCTTTCTACCAGAATACCATGACAGAACCCCATTATTTTGAAAAATCTAATTTTGTCTCTCAATGTAATTAATTTGCCCCATGTATGCCATTTATACAGTATTACGACTCGATTCGGGAATCGACTAATAGGTGGCGGCGCTAGAGAAAACTTTACGCAATTTCAGAGAGAGCTTGCATTCCTTAACGGTTTAAGCAGGAATCACAATGCAAGCATGATTTTCAATCGGCGTTCGCAATGTAATAGGGCGACAAATCACTCTGTAATGTGATTTATCATAAATTTTTATAAAATTTACCCCGATAATGATATTATCATGGCACAAATCATTTCAACCGCAGATTTGTATACGCACTCTCAGTATGATACTATGTGAACAAGAAATGGAAATGGAAAAGTAAAGGAAATGTACTTCACTGAACATGTGTATTAATGACAACACATGCAAACAAGATTAATATAAGAGGTAGTATTATATGAACCGCTGATATTGCTTTCTTTCTGTATTTTCTAAATACTAACAAATACTACAAATAAAGAAATAGAAAAATCACTGATTGACAGAATTGTATGATACTAATACCTACATACATATGTATGTAAATATCCTCCTGCCATCACCTGGTATAATTCCATAATGGTATCATGAAATACAAAAATGTCAAAACTTCTTGATTATGAAAACCCGCCTCAAGGAAAAACATAGCCATGGTAGAAATATAATGGTAGATGCAGTACGACAACAAATACAACAAGCCAAAAACAACAGGCATTTTGTTTTTGCTCAGTGTCTGTGTTGTGTCAAGTCAGCTGATAGAAAAATGATGAAAATGTAAACAAATTTGCAAAAAGTGCCATTTAGAATATGATTGAGTGTTATTTGATATATTGAAAGTGTTTAAGTGTGAAAATTAAAACGTTTCTATGTAATTTTTGCAGAGAAATATTTCAAAAACAGCTGTTGCTGGCGAACGGGGGTTGCAGACAAACAAATGTAAACAAACTTTGACATAAGAGAAAAACTTACTCACACTCAGTCCAGAAAAAAATTCAAATCAGCTGGGCTAGTGTTTCTACCATTTCTTTGTACCATGCAAACATGGAGATTATTGAGAATAACGCTGCACGTATGGCAATACTTCAGTCAGTCCCAACGATATTTAAGCGAAAATAAGGAGAAATCGTCAGTTGAACAAAAATTAACTAACAGATGGAAGAACTAAGCACAAAAATTCCCCAAAAATTTAAAAGTCGAATAAAGAGTCATGATTCACGGTACCCTTCTGTTAAGATAAATACGGAAATCTAGACGCAGATCTTGTGTGTCGGCGATATGAAGAGACCATTTCTCTGAACTACTAGCCCCAAGAGAATCCAATACAGACGTCGAAATAAAGACGGGGAAATAAAGACAAAGGTGTCTACTGGTCCTTCATAATCAATATCCCGACTTAAAACCACTAAAGCCGCAGTTGCTGTCAACGTGAATGCAAAATCTCATATGCAGAATTTGGTTAGACGAATGAATGTTCGGCAATTGGAGTGTCGGCGTACACTGAACCAAAAGTGGTAGGTAAATAACGTGAAATAGGGTGTAGATTTGAAGAAAAGTAGGTTATTAAACAGCTAACAAAAATTGTGTGTTTTTTTAACACCCATTTTTTCGTTCAATAGTAAGTTTTTAGAAAATTGTCATATTGAAGAAAAATCGTCAAATTGAATAATGCGTTTTGTTATTTTTCGATGTGTTAATTTTACTAAAGTTTAGTAAAATTAAATAAAAAATAATATTCATAATGAAGAATCTTAATTTAATTTAACTGGTTTTGTTTATTCAATTTAACTGCTCATATATCGTCGGTTGACAGGAAAAACTCACTAAGTGCGGTTAGAGCACAATGGAGATAATGGGGTTTTAATCAATTATTTTGTACCAAAATTCTATTAGTAGTTATCGACTTAAAATCGTAGATTATAATAAAACTATATTTCCTTTTTATAGTTGAGCTTGTATCTTCGTGTTAAATCCAAAAGCCTTCGTAAAAGTGCGAAATGAAGGACCTGCCGGGATCGCAAACATAGAGGCACATAATGAAAAACAAATTCTACTTTTAGTAAGATTAATCATTTATTTATTTAAAGAAAACAAAACACTTTCGTCGTCCTCTATATCGCTTTCATCATTGGATGGCTCTGGTAAGCGTTCCGGATGTACATAATTAATAGTGGGCAAACTTTTGAACCACGGGATAACTTCTTCTGGAATTAGACCAGCATCGCAAAGTTTTACAAGGTCAGTTTTTTTGCTTGTGAAATAGGTAAAAGATTACAGTATGCTGATTTTAGTTCAACTATTGTCCTTCGGCGACCTCTTCCGGATACATTTATTTTTTTGTCGTCAGATGTATGATCGTATCTATAATATAAAATTTCTGGGAATTCTTTTTCGATTTTTAAACACTTTATTTTAAGCCATGACACTTTTTCACCACACTCGTCTTTGTTCCGGTTTTTGCTGGTGGTAGCTGCTAGTTCCTGTAGGTTATAGAAATCCGCGAACTTTAAGAGGTGAACTTGATATTCACCCTTCTTTTTTGGAAGATCTAGCATTTGAAAAATCCGTATCCAGTCAGACATTGTGTAAGCGCTTTTATTTTTTTTGCCGACTCTATTGCGGAATGCATGGAGTCACATTCCATGTGCGAATTACCTGCCTAAAAATTTTAGCTCCAATCTGTTGAGATGGCTTAAATGTTTTACAGCATACATTAACACGGCTGCTACTTGCTGGTTTCTGTTCTGACCACCACAAGTGTCACAGAAGAGTGAAACATCTGTCACGGTCAAGGGCAATGTTTTTAGGAAAAGAAACAAAATTGAGCCTATCTCATTGCTCCCTCGCATACCATTCAATTCATTCCAAGTGTAACAATGAGCATTTTCTCCGCTTCCTACGTAGATAGTCAAATTATATACGCATATCTTTCTGGAATAATAAATCAATGAGACACTCGAATACGGCAACTGGAGGACACTTTGCAAATCGGAAGTACAAGTAATGAACGCAGGATCATTTTTGCATCTCAGTTTATCATTTTCCTTGGCTTCATTACACTGGTTTTTTCTCATTAAATGGCTTGCTCATATTTAGCGCACCTTGCACAGAGGTATTTTTTTGGTTTAAAAATCGAATAGTTATAATTATCGCAGAATATCCTTCTATAAGTTTTTTCGCTGACAATTTCAGTAATATTGCGTTCTTTGCAGAAATCATTACGGTAAAGATTATACATCTTCCAAATAGACAGATCACTATTTAGGTACAGTTTCTTTGAGGACTTTCGAACATAGTGGGATTCCATAACTGGGAAGCTTTCTATGTGTTTTTACTAAAGCGACCACTAATTCGCTAGTTTTGTTACCAAGCGCCTTTCGGCCTCTTTTATCGTTATCAGCCAATGATCCAAAATGGGAACCGCTGATGGCTGTATTAATAGGCCCATTCGAAATACACAACGTCTTTTCAAAAAAATTTGAACATACTCTATGACGTGTTCCAGAGCTATTTTCTAAGAAATATTTTTTAGAAACATGGCGTGCTTTATCACTGCTGGGATCTACTTTTCTTCGTTTCGGTGGCTCTGCTTGGACAAATTTTAATATAAAATCTTTCTTTCTAGCAAAGTCACAAAAACCCCAATACAATTTACAAATTTTTTGTCTGTCCTCTTCTGTAATATTGCTTGTACACTTAAACTTACATTTGGAACAATCAGCAAGTTTTGGGTCATCATTGGAATCTCCACTAAAGTCTGTATCAACACTATTGCAATCATAGTTCACAAGTCGATATGTGTCGTTTTGCCTTTGTTTATTCATTGCCAATTCGGCCAAGTATTTACCTCTTGTCTTACCAAAGTCACACAGACGACTGAATGAAAGAGCATAAGAATTTTGTGAGAGGTGGTCTTCCACAATTGTGGTAAGAAATGGAAATCCCTGTTTTAAGAATACGTTCTACTGAAATAGGGACTTCCCCGTATTGAGTGTAGCAACGCGATGGTAAAAGTTGGTTTGAGGATAATTTGCTCAGTTACTATCATGTTGGGGGAACAGCAGTTATCTTATGTGTTTTTGTTTATTTCTTTTATGTATGAAAAATACAATTTCAAATAAAACAAAATTCTGCAAAGTTCATTAAGTACGTATATAGCATAGAGTGTTCGCAAGAAATATTCATTAAGTACGTTCATGAGTTTTTCCTGCCGTAAAAATCTGAAAGACCGCAGTTAATGAAATTTGAAACTGGTATTTTGGAAGCACTTAGGGACTTACTGAGTTTTTCCTGCGATACATAATTGAAAATTATAGTACTTAGCATTATGAAGTAATTTTAGTTAAAATGTGTACTTAGTGAGTTTTTCCTGTCAACCGACGATATATTCAATTCAACGAAAATTTCGTTAATTGTACTACAGTTCTAAAACCCCAGTAGGAAATATTTAAAAAGCGTCGCTACGTTATTTAATAAAATTTTGATTTATTTATACACATTATGACTTTATACAATATAATGTTGTGTTAGTAAGCCAAACTTGTGTCAAAGTAATATATTGAAATACACCATTTTATCTAATTTATAGAACATAATATGTTTTATAGTCACAATAAGTATGTACAAATAATTCAACATTTTATGAGATAATATAAGGATGTTCTTTAAATTTTTGCAAACCTTGCCTTAAACTAAAATTATTAGAGTGCAGAATATAAACATAGTTTATTACATAAATTATTTATAACTGAAATAAATTATTACTGGTTCAATGTAATATGCGTACATAAATGAAATCCGAAACAAAAAATATATATATACGTATATAGACAATTATATGAGATACAGTAACTTAATCAAATCTGTACAAATTTGTACTTAATTCCATTAAAATAAACAACAATTTCTTGTGGTTTTAAAATTGAACCAGTAACTAATATAGATGGTTGAATTTGGGTTTTAGCTTCTTGTCTTTTGAGTATGTAGCTCTTCCTCGCAGGCTGCAACTGTGCGTCCGTCAATTATGAAACTCTTTTGTGAGTCTCGTATAGAAAATCTGGTAGATATATTTTTGCCATTTACAAAATTAAAGATTCTTGATATTTTGCATATTTTGAAACAGTAGCCTGTTTGTTGGGTCGTCAAATACAGGAATAATTTTTGACGAAAATAATTGAAACCAAACACTCAAGCAATCTTTATTTGGGTACAAATGCCTAAAGTCCATATCGATCTGTAAAAACAGGTGTATTTAATGAAATTTAAGTATTATAAAAAATACTATTACCAATTTAAAGCCTAGTGGTTTTTACAGTGTTTTATTTAACTTGCTTTGTTGTCTGTCTGTATTGTTCAAATCTAGTAACTCATTTTTAACACAGTTGCAGTTGACCAATCGAACTAAAACTTTGCACACTTGTCAGCTTTGGATGACAATAAATGAATATCAAAAAAAAATTAAAACATTAAAAATTTAGTTACTAAAAAATTAAAAATAATTAAAAAAATTAAGTTACAGTGTTTTATTTATAAATGCACTAAAACTAGAAAATAATTTTTGTCTTAGCCTCAATAAGTATATTCTTCTTCATGATGGGGTTGTACAATGGTCCGCCTACTTAGCACTTCAACAACAATGGTCTAGATACTTTAAATAAAGAGCGTAATTAAAATGAATAATTAAATCAGAGTTTTTAATAAGACCCAAGAAATTTCTTTTTTGATCAAAAAAAAAAAAACTTTTCTAAAAAAATTACAAAAGGAAAGTTATAGGATTATTTCTACAATCAGCAAAAAATTTCTTAGGTCTTATTTAAAAGTCTCACCAAATTCTATAGAATTTAAATAACTTAATAAAAGTAGGTATTCTTATCAAAAATTCACTTTGATTTTTTTTACAATATTCTCTGCTATGTTTTCAGCCAACATTACTTTGCTACGAGATCAACAATAACTAGTCGCGATCCCTCATTTAGTCTCAATTTGTTCTTATTATTAACACTTAATTTTTAATATTATATTTATATGAACTTTTGTATGTGTTTTTTTTTATAGTATTCCTCACTTATTTTATCGCAAGCATTGAATCTTTTCATTTATTCTTTTGCTTAGATGTGTTAACTTCAACCACGCAATATAAAATATCACGCAGTTAAAAGCAAGTTTCGTTTAGTGCATGTTTAATGATAATTGAAGAAATTTAGTCAATCCTACACATGATTTTAGTCTATATGAAGTAACAGACTATTTTGAGGAAGCATAAGAATGTGAAGCTACAAAGAAATTTCTTCAAATCTACACCTCTTTAGTCATCGTGAAAAAATTTTTGTACATTAATTTGAATAGATGCATGTGTTAATTTGAATAAACATTTTAACGAAGACTTACTGCCCTTTTAAATAAATTTTTGTTAATTTTGCAGAATTTGTGTGTAATTATGAAGAAATTTTTATTCAAATCAACAAAAGTTACTAAAATTAATTTTTGACTAAAAATTTTCATTGATTTGACTAAATCTTGTGTACATTTAAATAAAATCCCTGTTGATTTAACAATTTTTTTCGTTAAAATCTACGAAAAAATTGTCTTCCATATAACCTACTATTTTCGTTAATTTTTGGTTCAGTGTACTATTTAAAAAAAATCCAATGAGTGTTCGAACTCACGGGCGATGTGTTAACACCTTTTTGCTACACGGTACCTGTTCGATTTCTATGAACACATTCGTAAATGTTACATTGGAAAATAAAAAACAGCGTTCAATCATATGATGACGTTACAGTTAAATAATATTAATACTTAAAATTATTTAAAGACCCAGTGCAAGCACATGTGTCATTATTTTCTTGCTCAATACTTTTTGTTTTATTCCCACAAAAGTCAAAGAATGCAAAGCAACATACACTTGTACATACATACCATAGAATAACACATACGTAGAAGGTTTTATTCGCTCATCTGACGTTTCATTTCACACTCTCATCGTAGGTTTGTGGAAATGAGAGCAAATTAAATTTAAAATTTACATACACCAGGTGGAGTTACAAAATGTGTTCACTTAACTTTTTCATGTCGTTTTGGTGTAGAACTGAAAAATTTAAATATATTTTGCACTTTTTTGTTGACTTATATCGTTGGTATACATTTGTATTGTATTTAACACAACTAGTTTGCCACAAAAACACGAAATTCGGGTGTAGTTCCTTTGTGGATCGCTGTATACTATTGCCACCATCTGGTATTATTGAACCCATATTTTCCACCCTCCACTGTGTAATTTCCATCCTACCTATGACGTTTAATTTATTGAGCGAATAAAAACTTCTATAGTATGTGTTATTCTATGATACATACATACATTGTTATATTCGTACGATATAACCGAAGATCAACATAAAATACTTTTTTAATATTACTCCAAATTAATACTCCAAATTAAAACACTTAAATCTCGGCTCGCCGATATCGGATCGCCTTAATTTTTGGCCTAAACTCTTCGTCGAAACCCGCACTAGCTTTTTAATCCAAAAATTAATAAAATCGGCTATGAATTTCCGGAGAAAATCGCGTGGGAAAATTATATGAAAATCGCCCAATAATCACTTTCAATACCGACTGCCAAGCAACGAACAGACAAACGATGATAAGACAAAACCGAAGATCAACATAAAACACTTTTTTAATATTACTCCAAATTAAAACACTTAAATCTCGGCTCGCCTTAATTTTTGGCCTAAACTCTTCGTCGAAACCCGCACTAGCTTTTTAATCCAAAAATTAATAAAATCGGCTATGAATTTCCGGAGAAAATCGCGTGGGAAAATTATATGAAAATCGCCCAATAATCACTTTCAATACCGACTGCCAAGCAACGAACAAACAAACGATGATTTACTCTTACAAACCTAACACTTGCGTATGTATTAAATTTATAGTTTACTGCCCTAGAGGCGCGCGTATAGATGTTAACACATCAAAAACCTGACCCAAATATATGTGGCAGCTACCGCGGAATAATTTTTATAGTCATTACATACAAGGTCCTCACAAGTGTTATGGGCGCAAGACAAAATAAAAATTGGATCTTATCATTGTGGCATTAGACTTGGAAAATGACAGCTGACCAGATACCCTGGAGAAAAATCTACAAAAAGCAAAACGGCACTGTAGTATCGACAACAACTTCATGTGATTGTCAAGCGTATATCAAATACGAGAAACTAAATAAAACTCACTCTTTATTGAGCAGAGCAATGAGACGAGCGTGTTTTATTGGAAGTATTAAATAAAGGAATATTACCTTGGCGACCATTCAAAAGGAAAAAGAGAAAAAATTTCAAAATTGAAAACTAAAGTGACAAGTGGATTAAAGTGGAAAGAAAGCATAACATTGATACTTTACTAATGAATAAAGTACAGTAATCAATTTCTCTAGCCTGTAGAAACGAATACTAGAAACAAAAGTTTCGTAAAACTTCTACGTTTGTTGATGGCTTGTTCAAAATATGGTATGGCTGCTTGTACATGATGCACACTAAATGAGTGTTAGTTGTGAACAAATCCGATGATTAAATTCTGTTCGCAATGGATTAAAATCAGAATTGAATTGAATGCAGAATGTTTGATAATGTGATGATTAAATTCGGATTGCAATTGATTAAATTCTGAAAATGCATTGAAAAGTAACGCTTGCATTGGTAATGCGACGACTAAATTCCGTTCGCAACGTCAATTTCAATTAGAACAATACAATGGTTGAATTCGATTTGAAAAGAACTCAATGAGTGTTCGAACTCAAGGGCGATGTGTTAACACCTTTTTGTTACACGGTACCTGTTCGATTTTTATGAACACATTAGTAAATGTTACATTTGACACTAAATAAAGAATAGTGTTTGTGCTGAAGGCTCTTTTACTATTTTTCTTACATCCGCTTTAACATTAGATGTAATATTGTTAAAATAAATAAAGCAATATTTAGCTCACTGAAATAATTGTTTTTGTTTTGGCATAAACAGAGCGAGAACAAAAAGTATTGAATAGTATAGAGAACTTATTGCACTCTTTTTCCGTTCCCATGTAGAGAGTCTGAGTAAAAAATCATAAACGAGTCTTATTCTCTTTCTAGAATATTTCAATATAAATGCACCATTTCGATATTGTTATTACATAAAACAATACAAAAAGCATAAATGTTTTAAAAGGCATCAATATTTCACATCAAAATTATGAATGGACCAAGTTATCAAAGACGATCAATAATTAGACGACCAGAAGATGTGCGCTATTTGGCAACCCTCGTAAAAGAGAACCAAAAAGTGGTCACTATTCACTCAAACGCTTTTCTCTCTCGCGTCATATGTTGATTATTTCATACTTTTTGCATAGTTTATGTAATTTTACTTCAAGATGGTTGGAATTTGTATAGTTATATACAATTACACTATCAAAAAGCTGCTCGTGAATAGGTATATTCAATAAAGAGAGTAAGAGAGAGATCAGAGAATGATTAAGGCTTCACTCTTTATGTTTGTTGGCATTCGAGTGAAGAGAAATGTTGACTGTCTACTTTAGTACATCATTTTTGCACTGTTACCATGTTGGCATAATTTGTGCCGTTTTGGCATAATTTTTCTGATTTTGACACTTGCGTTTTGAAAAATTTTGCCAAGTGCCGTTTAGCCAAGGGGTATCGATGAGACAGCTGATCAAGTTAGTACTTGGAGAACAAATAGAGAACATGCTTTCAAAGAAGAAAAGGTGATAGGTGACTGGGTTGCGTGGTGTGTTTTTCAAACTTGTGCTGCCGCAAGTCTAGCCAAAAGTACAAAACACATCAACTGGGAGTAAATCCTGCCAATTAAATCGATTAAAAAAGGGTTATTCAGTGAAAAAAATCAAAATGTAACGAAGTGGTAGAGTAAAATTATTTGTGTAGATCTCAATTAAAATTAAAGATTTCTCTCATTCCACTATCATTCTCTATATGTTTTTCAGGTATCTCGCGTACTTCGTTTAGTACAAAAAAAATCCAATGAGTGTTCGAAGTCACGGGCGATGTGCTAACACCTTTTTGTTACACGGTACCTGTTCGATTTCTATGAAGACATTAGTAAATGTTACATTGGAAAATAAAAAACAGCGTTCAATCATATGATGGCGTTGCATTTATATAAAATTAATACTTAAAATTATTTAAAGACCAGTGCAAACACATGTGTCATTATTTTACATACATTGCTTTGATCGTACATACGCTACACAAGTTCACACAATTTTCGTTGCTCTCTTGCTATCTCATTTTTATATAAGTACGTATAACTTCGTCATTATTCTCGTTCTGCACCCACTCAAAGCCAACTATCGCTGCCGCTACATCAGTGTGTGTTTTTTTCGCAGCCTGATAATCTGTGTTTCGCAGTCGGACAAATCTGTGTTGTATATAGGGGTGGAAAAATCATTTAGGGGTATGAAAAATAGATGTTGGCCGATTCTGAGACCTACCCGATTTTTGGTTGAAAAGGCTGCAAGACAGCACGATTGTGATACCTGCAGTTTCCTCTATATCAACTATTGACTAGTCATCTAGCCAATTTGCCCTTTCAATGAATTTGTCTATAAGACCTACAGAAATATCCTGTAAGGCTATGGCGCTAACTAAATGTGGTCCGAATATCCTATTTCTCAGTCCTGCCAGAGCAGGGCAATCCAAGAGAAGGTGTTTCGTCGTTTCCTCGTCCTCTTCCATGCAGCATCTACAGAGAGTGGAGTTTCTATGTCCCACTCTTAGACCGTGTTTTCCTACAAGACAATGTCCCGTAAGTGTTCCTATAATTGTGGATAACCTACCTCTCGGCAAGTTAAGTAGTTGCCTAGTCCTCTTCCTGTCCACCTGTGGCCAGAGGACCCTGGCTTGTTTGCAAGTTGAAGTAAGTCTCCACTTGTCCTTGAACATATTATCGGCCCACTGCCTGATCTGCAAACGGCAGGTAGAGATTGGCATACTAACACCTTCTTTTGCCGGAAGAACCTGTGCCGTTGTACCCTGTCTAGCCAACGCATCCGCTACGCAATTGCCTGGAATGTCGTTGTGTCCCGGTACCAAGATGAGCCTGATGTCAAAATACTCTGCCATCACCATTCGTTCACCGCCAGGGACGCAGCAAACATGGCTTCCAGGGATTTTATGGCAGCTTGGCTGTCAGTGTAGAGACATATTCTCCGGAGGGTTGTGACACTACTTTTCAGTAATTCAGCAACCTCCAGTATGGCGGTAATTTCCGCCTGAAATATACTACAGTGATCAGGCAGCTTGAAGGAGATATTTACATTTTGGTCCGGTGAATGGACCCCATAGCCTACTTGCTCGACCAACTTTGATCCAACCGCGGAAAATTTGATACTACTGGTGTCCCCTTCCAGTGACTTTTCCCAGGTATTCCTGTTCGGAATAGAAGTCCTTAAATTTGTCGCTGGTAGAAGGTAGAGGATACAGTAGTCCGTTTTTACGGGAATAGAGTTGATCCAGTGTAGTAATTCAGCGTGTCCGGAATACCCCGATATCATGACACCATAATCTCTGATTCTCACCAGGGATGTAGCGGCTGCCGATTCGGCCATGATATCAGGAGTACAGATGTTCAGGATAGCACTAAGTGCCGTACCTGTCGTCGTGCCCATTGCCCCACTAACACTAATCAGTGCTGATCTTTGAATTTTCATCAAGGAATTCAGAATATAGTTCTTTTGGAGGGACCTCCACCAAACAACGATGCCACAGAGAAGTATTGGTCTGACTATTGCCATATAAATCCACATAGTTATTTTAGGAGACTGTCCCCAGGCCAGAGCAACAGACACCTTTTTCACCGTCTCCTCCACATTCGGTTTCCAAGAGAGTTTTCTGTCGAGAATTATTCCCAGATACTTGGCCTTTTCCGTCAACTGTAATTGCAGCGTATTAACTAACTGCAGTTCAAATGCGGGTATTTTATATTTCCGAAAGAACAAGATAAGTGTGTTTTAAGTGGGTTAAGCGATAGTCCGTTGTTAGCGGTTCAGTTCGAAATCTGACTAAGTAGGCTGGTTGTACGAATGCTAAGTAAATTGAGGTTTCTACCCGTACAGATGATAGCAATATCATCGGCTTAGGCAAATACCTGGCATTCGGCTCAGTCCAATTCAAGAAGCAGTTCATTGACCGAAGTTAACCATAATAGTGGAGACAGAACTCCCCTCTGCGGTTTCCACCTGTTAACGTTCCTAGCAATTGTAACACCACCACATTCAGCTTTGACGGATCTATCCACAAGAAGCTTCCCAATTAGGCATGCCACTAAGCTGTCGACTCCTAGATTCTATAACGACCTAAGAATCGCCGAAGGTTGAATGTTATTGAAGGCTCCGTCGATGTCCAGGAAGGTCCCCAGAGCGAAGACCTTATTCTCAAGAGAGTTTTCTATTATGCTGACTATAGAGTAGAGAGCCGTCTCAGTTGAACTGCCCTTGATATAGGCATGCTGAGAACTCAATAGTAGATTCTGTGGAAGATTACTTCGAACATGAATGTCCAATAACCTTTCAAATATCTGAAGAACAAAGGATGATAGACTGATTGGTCTAAAGTGCTTTGGTTTGACCTGAGAGAATTTGCCAATTTTCTTGACGAAAATCACTTTGATTTGCTTCCAAATGCTAGGAATCACTCCCAGCATAAGGCAGCCCCTGAAGATTGCCTCCAACCAATTAGAAGATAGGTATATTGCCTCCTGTACTTGCGCGGGAATTATCCCGTCAGGCTGATTATAGGGCTTAAAGCATCTAATGACCCATATCAGATTATTTTTGCTCACTATTGAGCGAACTTTTTCTATGCTAGGTGAGTTTCCGCCTAACTCTTCTGATGACCAGCATTCCTGTTATCGTTGGGAAAGTGGGTATCCAGGAGAATCCCAAGGGACTCTTCAGACGAAAACGTCCACGTTCCATCGTCTTTCATTAAGAACCCCGCACACGGTGGGTTTTTAGCGAGCACGCATCTGAAATGTGGAGTCTGGTTTGTTCCCTCAATGGATTCACAGTAGTTTCGCCAGGATTTCCGTTTGGCCTTCCTAGATTAAGATTACGACTTATCTTGTATACGTCCCAATCCCTTTGGTCGACGCTCTTTTTGGCCTTGTTGAAAAGCTGGCTAATAGACGATCTTATATCCTGAAGCTCAACGTTCCACCAATGAGGTTTTTGGTTACCCTTGGCATCATTATAACCACATCTTACAAGATTCATTGAGCGTGTTCCTGCACGCATCAGTAAATTTGCCAACTAGTCCTTCCAGCTCTGGCACATAGTCGGAATATTCGGATGGTTACCTAAGAGTTTCCTAAGGCGCCCACGACAGGCATTCCAGTCCGTTTTTCGATAAATTTTAAAAACTTTATTTTTCAGAGGTTCGATATTTATGTGGACTGTAAATTTTTTTTCCCAGAAAAGGAGTTATCAGAAAGTACGCTCCAATCGGATACAGTTACATAGTTGTAGCCAAGTAGAAAAGTTAGGTCTAGTACTTCCCTCCTAACCGAAGTTATGAAGGTCGATTCCTCGCCTCTATTACAGGTAGTCAAGGTTTCGCTTATAATGAAATAAAAAGAGACTCACCTCGATCAATGGTCGGGTACTCGCCCATATTGTGTGGTGCACATTGGCATCGGCACCTATAATGAACCTGCAATTCCGTCTTTTTGTGTCCGATACAATATCCCTGACGCACTTCGGAGGGGGTGATTTAGTAGGGTCGTGCGCCATGTACGATGATACTAGCCAGCGAGAGACTGATGGCGGTTGTATCGCTATCACTAAAATTCTGCAATAAAAGAGCATTAAATTTGTTTTTAATGAGTATGCAAGATCTTGGCCTACATGGGGTTGATGGGACGAAAGTCCTGTATCCATTGGACCTGATACCACATATACGATCATTAACCTCCATGGTTCTTGTATCAGAGCCTCATTGGCTCCACCCTTCGAAAGATGGAAAATGAGGTTAGATGCTGCCTTACTGTGATGAAGATTTATCTGCAGGACTTCCATCATCTACAGGATCTTCAACTCCGGGTACCTCGATCACGGTTGTCTCGTGACCACCCTCGCTAGTGATGGACCCATCTCGAAGCCAGGCAGAGCTGCAGTGACTTCCGACTTCGACTCGGCCAGTTTGCCACTCAGCGTATCCACTTTGTATACCCTGAGGGGTACACTCATTAACCCAAACCGAATTTGGCCTTTGGACTCTTCTAGGGGTTTTAAGGAATCCTGGTTCGGGATCAAAACTACCTGCCGGGAGGTTCCTACAGGGTCCTCAACCTTGACCACCTTCCAATCCTTTTGCAGGAATGGAGGGATTGCAGTGGTTGACTATCTACGTCTAGAAGGTATATCCTTCCTATCCACGGCTTTGAGTATGGCCCCCGGCCAAACATCACCTACCCGACACATGGCGGACTCGCGTAATCGCGCTGCTCGTTCATCAGTGCACCCGATAAGTTTAATTCTTCCCTGGAACCATACCGCGTCTTTACAGATTGGCACAGGACAGTGTTGTCGTTGACGATGTCCGTGAACACCGTAAGTACAGCTCCTTCTACGAGGCACCATTTATCCTTGGGGATACGTCCATCCTGGGAACCTTCATCCAAGACGCCAATGATTAGGCTGTCACTAAAGGACCTGCCGAGCACTGGGTGGCTTTTATGCCTCTTAGATGAGGGACCAGGTTTTGTATCCTCCTCCACTGAACACTGTCTTTTAGCAACAGCCAGTGGAAGCTTTGTTCCTACAGACTTGGACCCCTCACAGACGCCCTTAGCCCACTCCAAGGTGTTTACCTGTGCAGGAGTGAGTGCGGCGGAGAGTTGACTAACCAATCTCAAATTGTTCACAGTATTTGTTTAATTTTATTGCAATTGATTCGCACAACTGTTTTACAAATGGCACACTTTTTCGCACTGAAATTTTCTCCCTTCAATTTATTTGAAAAATCTATTTTTAAACCATATTTATCGTTATCTTGTGGCATAATACCACATTTTAACGTTCCTACACACCTACGTAAGCGTAGTCGGCTTCATAAAATACTACACACTGTTTCTTATGCATTACCCCCAGGGGATTTCACTGAAATAGATGTTCGACCTCCTAGCTGCATAGTTGATACATGAATGAATGTGAAGCAGAATAGGCGATAGGTGAATTGAAAAAACGGGCGTTAAATTTATGACTTTTAAAATAACTTTATATGGAATAAGTGAGTTTTGATTTGAACGAACACAAAAACATTCTTTTATTTTTCGGCATAAATACAAACTATATCAAAACTGCCATTAGTCCAGTGACTTATTATTTCAAACATAAGTCAACTTATTTGCATCAAATACGCACAATTCAATTCTGATTTCACCGGGTTCGTTTGGAAGTACAGACGATTAATCACTGTTTTCGAGGTTAAGTGGGACGTATTCTAAAATAAATTGTCAGAAGCTTGGGATATTCTATTCCAAGAAGATTGAAAGAAAGTGTTAAAAATAATGTTCTCAAAAAAAAAATTATTTTTTTTAAAGATTTATTTGAAAAATATGATACTTATTGGAGCTGAAAATCACACCTTCTTTTGGATTTTAGTGCTTGTTTAAATTAAGGTACATGCTATTTCAAAATTTGAGGTACGACACTTCCGCACTTCCGCTGGGATAACACTCCGACGCCCCACGTTGGGCGCCATTATGCCACAATCAACGTGGGTACGACACTTCCGCACTCCCGCTGGGATAACACTCCGACGCACCACGTTGGGCGCCATTATGTCATGTTGCCAGATTGCTATTCTTCAAAGTTTCACCAGTTATTGCTTTGATTGAGCGGCACGCTTGGTATGCCATGCTTATGCCGGGCTGATAAACTCGCCGGACGGGGGGTTCTTCCCACGCAATCAATGCGCGAACAATCTGACTTGGAACAATAAAATTACATACCAAGTCTAAAACGAACACATACGAGATATTACGACATAAAATAAAAGAAACGGAGCCCGAACGAAAATTTCCGATAGTTGGATCTTAAAACAAAAACACGAAAATGCACACACGTTCTACTGAGCGCACATGATTGTTATGTTTCGAAGAATGGAAAAGAAAATGTTTTTTGTTTTGTAGGGAAAATCTTAATTTGTGGAGGCCGCCCTCACGAAGCCCCTACAGCTTCACCATGACTCTGATGCACTTCCAGAGTCCCAAAATGATAATTGGTTGCACCACTAACTTACCATGTCTCAACCCCTTTCACCAATTTGGACTGTTTATACAGCCATATTTAAAACCGCATTTTCAGAAGTTATAAAAATGTATTCTCTTATCCTCACTGTGAGGCTCTAAAGTCGAATACAAATCTTTTTGCTTACTTTCTAACAATTTCATTCTTAATTTTCTTATGTTAGAAATTACTTTCATTACTTTACAGTCCCCTTGGGCGAAGCGAAGCCTTATATTAGACACAAAAACACCAGGTCTCATGTGGAGATCCTGTGAGAAATCCGCTTGCATGGGAACAAACTTAAAATTAATAAGGCTGGATAATATAAACGTGAAAAATGTTTAAGTCACGAATTATGAAACTGGCACAACGACTTGGATTTGCTAGAGCAATCCAAAAGCAATGAAGACGATAAAACACAAAACAAACCTAATGATTAGATGCTGCAAATGCGGCTCGCAACGAATTAATGGTGGCGAACCGTATTTGGTCGATCAGAAAAATAGATAGATAATGATTATAGATTTATAGTAGTGGGCATATAGTTATTTCCGTATATGCGAACTTCTATAACATGGCCATGATATTTTTAAAAAGTAGATGAAATATTTATACAGGATAAAATATAGAAAATAGAAATATGTAAATGTCAAAAGTTCAGTCCATGAGTCACCCTATTCTATTGTGTTGTTGCTTTTTCGGAATTCATCATTGATCTTAAACGTTTTACGTCACGGGAATTTGGTGGTCGATTTTACGACGAATACTTTGGAAACTTTTGTGGCCGAAGGTAGAAAATTGCCGAAGTTTTCTTCTTAGCGCGAAGCGACACACGCAGCTAACGCTTGACAAGCAGCCCTGATTGGTCGGACGAAGCTTTCAACGCCACGTCCAGTCGGGTAACACCCAGAATAACCCGGAGGTACTGCCTGTTCTTTGCAAATTGCCTTGAACAACCTCTGCAGTACTTACCGAACTTCCCGATGCCCTTCCTGTCGGTGGATAGCCGCACTCTCCGTCCTGTCATATCTTTACGTATTAATTGTAACTGAAGTTTATGAATATGGAAACTCTGTTGTATCTTAATTTCTCACAAGAAAATGAAATAAAATCCCAGTCGTAACTAGAATAGAAAGCAGACACTATTTTAATATATAATAATAAATTTTTTGTTTTAATATTGTTCGTGCCTAATATGTCAAAGTTTGTTTACATTTCTGTTTTGGATTACATCATTAGTTTGTTTACAAAATTTCAATGAATTTATAATAAAGTAGGTGGATTATTTGCGGAAACAATTTGTGAAATATTAAAGGGCTTTACAAAAATTGACATGAACCAATGTGTTTACATCAGCTGACTTTGACATATTAGGCACTTTAATTTCCTCAACAGCTGCTGCTATAATCTGAATAAATAAATATTGATTTAGATATTATTGAACCATGCACGCACGAGGCGAGAAGTCGAGAGGATTTTTGATTTTCTTTTTATTCCTTTGAATTCCTTCTATGTTGTTTCACACTATTTCTGCTTTTAAAGGTAGAATATCAAGATGGATTCATAGATGGTGAACGCATAAGCACAGCTAATTTGCTTTGTTTACATTTCAAACCACTTTCGAACTGTCAAGTTCACATATATTTTGTTTTTGTATGTGTTTGTTTTCAGTTTGACACAACGTAAGTGAGAATCAAAAACAAAATGTATGTTGTTGTTGGCATCAATTTGCCATCAGCTACAACAACACCTCCTGCGTCTACCATGAGTATTTTTTATCATGGTAGAACATCGTTTGTGTAGATTACTTTCTGATCATTTGTATAACATGAATAGAAAGAATTCGAAAACATTAAAATATGTAAATACAATAATTCGTTAAAATTTTCATTACTAAATACTAATGAAAACCTCAAAATGATATTTGACTTAAATAGGCGATATCCTACCCTCTGGCTCCACCAAAGTTTCAAAGAAGAATTAATGACTAACTTTGTTGAAAAACATATATAGGCCTTTCACAAGGTCTCGTACTTGTCGTACCTTCTCACAAGAGTTGTCCGAATTTTGTTGTTAGCTTCCATATAAAACTAACTTACCTCGTACAACATCGAAGGTATGTTTACTGATTGTTGTACTTTACTAGTGCTGTTCTTCTTGTACCGAGTTTGTTATTACCGACTACATTTGATAAGTAACATCACTACATAACAGCTGTTGTTGTTATTTATTATAACTTTAATGTTTTGTGATTCAGTTTGTTTAATTTGGAAAAAATCTATTGTGGAAAATATGTTTACCGACGAAGAATTTATGGATCAGTTGTTTATGCAATCAGCTGGATACATACGGCATACAACAAAAAATGCAATAATGGTTGTTCACAACCAGAGAGAAACATGAAGTACTCGCCAAAGAAGTATACTCAAGTAAATACTCTCAGTTTGTATGCGTACATACACTCCTACTTCTGAGAGTACAATTATCTACTACCATATACATTCAAGTCCATTATCTACTTCCATATACATTCACATATCTCAGAGTATGATTATCTACTCCAAATTCTTTGTATGGGCGTTTGAGTACTTCATCAGTATTCTCTGAGTACTGTATTCGTATGTATGTTTGTATATGAAAATGCAAAATAAGCGTCATGATCAGTTGTTTGTTATTGTTTCGCTTTTAGTTTATGCTTGGCTTCTGGTAAAATTACATTTTATGATTTACATTACTACCTGAATTTATTTTAATTTTGTACCTGAATTGACTTTAATTTTATAAAAATATATTTTAAAAATAAATTTCATTTTCACATAAATTGATAGTTTTATTTGGAAAAAAATATTGTATTCAAATCTATCCGCCATTACATTTTTTTATTCAGTCTATAAACATTTTTAAAATGCATCAAAATCATTAATATTTTGGCTTCATATAAATTTGTAAACAATAATTCTCTGCTGCTGAACACATGCGGGAACATTGCTCTCAATCATATCTGTATACTGAGTATACTCATATACTCTCCAGTATTTTCGTTTACTTCGAAGTGAAATACGTCATCAAACCAACGTGTGTGAAGAATTTACAGTGACCAACGACAACGGACACTCGCAACCATTTCACTTCATACATGATGCGTATGTGGAAGTATTACTCATCGGTTGTTGCTACTTCAGCTACTTCTACTTTTTTTTTGAAAATTACTTTAAGTATACTCAAGAGAGTAATTCTGCTATTCTCTGTTCACAACTACCGTACTTAGGCACGACGAGAGCTTGTGAAAACCCTAATAGCGAATGAGAGAAATCTGTAATTTTACCAATTTTTTATGTTAATTGGGACATACAATAATAATTTTACTCTAACACTTCATTACATTTTAAGTTTTTCAATAATATCGTATAAATAACACGCGTGTTCATCTGAGTTGTGAATACAAGACTGAGTTTTATTCGTTACGATATGTGGAAATATCGATAACTATTGATAACATGACATATTTCCCTGCATTTCTATTTCAAACAGGATCTAATTCAAACGTTAACGATTATATAAAGAAAAGAATATTAAGAAAAAGAATAGACTTATTATTTACATGGAATGATTATAATACATTGGATATAAAATGATGCCTATGTTTCTAGTTCATAATCCGCAAGGTGTTTGGGTAACTTCCGGTCACGAGCTGATCTACGTGATCTATCTTCCATAGCCGTCTCTGGTATTAAGTTTTTCAGTGGAGAGTGATGATTTGCGTTTTATAAGTTGTTGCTGTCTTTCGGGGAGTTCTCGTTGTTGCTTGAAGAATTCGGAGGAGTTTCAAACTGTTCTTCGGTATTTTCCCCATCTTCTTTTGAGGGTTCATGGTAACAGGTCGTTGCAGATGCTGCTACATTTATTGACGGGTCATTTCTATTTTGTCCAATGTCAGGCCCGGCCAACTCGGGCCCAACTCTTCGCATCTGGTCCACATGGCATCGCCACATCCGGCCGTCCTCCAATATAATTGTATAATATAGGTCACCGCTTTTCTCTTTTATGATTCCAAATTTCCACTTTTCTTTGCCGATGTACTCCCGCACTGCAACCTTCTCCCCAAGTTTTAAAATTTTGGCTGTCCTTTGTCGTGCCGGATCTCTCCCTGTGTTACATGGAAGAATTAAGTCGAGTCTGAACTGTATTTGGCGGTTGAACATCATCATGGCTGGTGATTTACCTGTAGCTGGGTGTATTTCTCGGCGATATGATACGAGTATCTGGTCTACATCTTTCCTTAATTCGTTTCGATTATGGTTGGAAATGGATAATTTGTTCTTAAAAGTTTGTATGAACCTCTCGGCCTGCCCATTTGTTGTCGGGTGATAAGGTGCACCAAGTTTGTGCACCACCCCATTCTGATCCAAGAATTTCGAAAAGTCGCCGGATTTGAATTGAGTGCCGTGATCACTAACCAGTATATTTGGTATCCCGAATGTGGCAAAAATATTCCTACATATCTTAATTGTTGTTTCAGTCGTGATGTTAGGAACAATGCGGACTTCAGGCCATTTGGAGTACGCATCTACTAAGACAAAAAAATATTGACCCAGGAATGGTCCTGCGTAATCCACGTGCACCCTCTCAAATACCGTCTTCGGCGGCAACCATAAATTCACTGGCTCCTCTGATGGACTTGGTCTTGAGCTTTGACATTCACGACAATTCATTACCAGCTGTTCAATATCTTGATCCAGGTCTTTCCACCACCAATAACCTCGGGCCAAGGACTTCATTTCCGCCATCCCGAAGGGACCAGTGTGTAACTCTTCGAGCACTCTTGATCTTACTGTGTATGTAATGTAAACTCTTAGACCTCTTAACAGACATCCCTGCTGCAATGCATACTCGCCTTGTTCTACACTTACCATACTTCATACTTCACGGCCATACTTCAGGCACTCCATCAGATGTCTAACTTCTTTGTCTAGCTTGGTTTCAGCGCTTAATCCTTTCACCGTGACAGGCAAATTTTCAATTATTTCTCGTTGTACTTGGTCAATCTCCGCTACGCTTTTTGTTGGCTTGGATGTCGGCATCTATTTTCATCGTTGTTGCTATTTTCCTTTGAGTTTCGAAAACGAATGTCGTAGCCGAATGACTCCAAATACACAGCGTAATGTTGCATTCGAGTAGCCGACAGGACGGGCAGTCCCTTGTTTGGCGAAAAAATTTGCGAAATTGCCTTGTTGTCGGTTATTAGGGTAAATTTCCTCCCATAAACATATTGGTAAAACTTTTTCACACCAAATCTCTGTCGGCCTGGCTGTACCGTTGATGTGTTTCATTTAATGTACGAGAAGCAAATTGTATCGGCCGCTCTACACCGTTGCTAAATTCGTGACTTAACACCTCTCCAACTCCTGTGGGGCTTGCATCTACAGCCAGAGTGATCGGTAGTCTCGGGTCGTAGTGAGTCAATACCGTGTCTGAATTTATTTGTGCCTTTATGTGCTGGAACGCCGCATCACACTTCTCGTTAAAATCAAAATGCACATCCTTGTGCAACAATTGGTTGAGCGGATATACTATTGAGCTTAAATTTCATATGACCCGGCCGTAATAATTCACAAGACCCAAAAATGAGCGCACCTCCTCTTTACTACTCGGTGTTTTCATATTCCGTATGGCCTCCATCTTTGATTTCATTTTCCGAATGCCCATTCTGTAAATGATGTATCCACAATATTGGATACTATCGCGTAGCGTAAAAACTGTGGCTTATCCAAATTGATACGCATATTGTGTTGATCTAGTCGACGCAATACTTCATCTAGACGTTCAAGGTGTAATTTTTCATTACCGGCAGTAATTTTTATGTCGTCTAGAAAAACTTTAACGCCTGGAATGTCCGCCAGTAACTGTTCCATAAAGCGTTGCCAAATAGATGGTGCGCACGCGATTCCGTACATCAATCTCGTAGGTCTGTATAGCCCCTTATGAGTACTCAAGGTTAACAGATGTTGGTCCTCCTGATTCACTTCCAGCTGCAGATACGCTTTGGCCAGGTCCACTTTGAAAATTGTTCACCTCCTGCCATCGTGTTAAAAAGTTCCTCTTTAGTTGGAAGCGGGTGCTCGTCTACCACCAAATTCGTCTTCACCGTCACCTTATAGACCCCACAAAGGCGCAATTTATTGCTGCTTTACGCACCACTACCACGGGTGTAGCCCACTCACCCCTGTCAACCTTCACCAGCAGCCCTTCTCTAACCTGATCATCCAATTCTTGTTCAACCGCCTGGAGTAAAGGAAAAGGAACTCGTCTTGGTTTAAACGAACTTGGAATTGTATCAGTCTTAACATGTAACCGTGCCTGGAAACCATGTGTAATAACAGGCAGAGAGACTTCACAATTACCAGCTAGAGCATCCACTGCAGTGAGAAGTGTTGATGTTGATATATTCTTGTTTGCAGTGGTGGGGGCGACTTTTTGGTGAGACAACTACAGATAAAAAAAATATCGCTAGAGAGTTAAACAAAAACCAACATACATGCGGCTGTGTATGTTACAGAATTAAAGTGATTGGTTTTGATTTTATATTATAATAGCTGACCCGGCAGACTTCGTCCTGCCTTCAAAAGTATTTATAACATCAGATAGTAAACAATGATGATGGTAAACACGCCGATTAAGCACCCAACGCCTTCAGCGAGTTCTTGAGATACTGTGCAAAAACACAAAAAACTAAATATTGCGCCATCTGTCAGACGAACTTCAAACTACACAGAAACACTACTCACGGCCCATAGAGAATGCATATAAAATTTGGTCAAAATCGGTCCAGTAGTTTTTGAGTTTAGCGATCACGAACATACACGTAATTTTTATATATGTAGAGATTTCTCATGACATGAAAAATTATAATTAGTTATAGCGAAGAGAGAAATAAGTACAAAAAGAGTTAGAGGGTTATTTAAGAGCGTTTATTTATTGGCTGTTGCTCACGTTAGGGCTGGTAAATCGCAAGTGTATTTTTACAGTGGTCTAAGTTACGAGGAAACTTCATATTCAATAACTTCTTTTGGTTTTGGTTTTTAAAGATATTTGTATCTTCGAATTTAGCTTAATGCTACATGACAATTCACAATAGTAGGTTATGGTATTAGGGCAATTCATTAGATATTGATAATTTAATTCAAATTATATCACAATTTCAAAAAATATAATTTACAATAAATTTAAAGAATACAATTAAATTAATGATATGATTAATTTAATTCAAAAAGATAATGCAACAAACATAATTTATATAAAAAAAATTTATTTTTGCTTAAAAACAGTTGTCTAAAAGACAGCATTTTAGATATGCCGCCGGCCTTGCACTTGTGCAATATTTTTCGAGAGGCACATAATACAGTCGCTAGCGATTTTATGGCCTCCGATAAGGTTTGAGCATTTGGCGTCGCTTGTTCGCTGGGCACGGGTTTCGACCGCTTCGACTTCCGACTCCGCCTGGCTGGTTTAGGTTTCTTCGAAGGAAGTTGTACACGTGCATGCTGTGGGTGAAGCAAAGTGTGGTGATAAGATCTGCAACGTGAACACTTGTCTCTTGAAGTACAGGATTGCTTAGTGTGGCTTCTCGCTAGGCAATTGGAACAGTATTTGTACCGCTCTACGACACTGTCATTTGTAGAAAAATTTGACAACATCGTATAGAGTGAAATCGCTCGCACAATTTGCACTGGTAAAATTGTGGATTTCTGCTTCGGTAGCTTTGGGATCTGGAAGATAATTTAAAAGATTTATTGAGAGAGAACATAATTTTCGAGTGGTAAGAAGCATAATTTAACAATAGGTCTTTTAATGAGACCGGATGCAGTGCGTACTGTGACGACTCGGACATTTTCATCGGAGCCACTGTGTGTACTTTCAATTCGACCTAGGCGCCACTCACTTGGAGGTAGCAAGTCGTCCATCACAACGACTAAATCGCCAATTTTGATATTTGGTATTGAGTTTTTCCATTTATAGCGTTTATGAAAGGATTTCAGATAATCCTCTTTCCATCTTATAGAGAATTGATGGTGAAGTGCTTTGATTTTTTCCCATTTACCTGTGAGACACAAATTATCAGGGTGGTTCTGGAGGACCCAAGATCGACGCACCTTTCAGAAAATGAGCGCGTTTTAGTCGAAGGGATCTTCCGAGACCGCTGAGATGGGTCGCGAATTGAGTACACCTTCAATTCGAGCTAGCAATGTCGTCATCTGTTCAACTTATGACTGCCTGCGACTCGGTTTAAATGATATTTAAAACTCTTTACTGCCGCTTCCCAAAGGCCGCCCATGTGTGGTGCGTGAGGTGGGATAAAACACCATTCAAATCCATGTGATGAATACTTTTGGGCTACATCTTATGAATTTTCGAAATTGCCTGAGAAGATTTCGGCTTGCACCAACGAAATTTCGACCATTGTCAGAAACCACCCTTCGGGGGAGCCCCGCCTCCCAACAAATCGGGCGAATGTAGCTTCGAAGGCAGCTGAGGACAAATCCGAGCAACTTCGAGATGTATTGCCTTTGTGGAAAAGCACACAAAAACACAAATGTATCCTTTTATAAGGGGTGCTTTTCTGAGAGAAGAACTTTTAAGTTCAAGGGGACCAGCAAAATCTATACCGGTTGTGTGGAAGGGCGGCGTAAGTTTGTATATAATACCCTTTCTTCGAGGTTTGAGTCGAGATATGAAGAACTCAGTTTGTACCATTCGGCACATTTGGCTACATTCGCCATGTACCAAGAAATGATGAAGGTGCAGTAGGTATAAGTGGCACAAATGAGAATTTCCTGGGAGAATGATAGGGTATCGTTCATTGTAGGGAAGATATGAATCTGTTAAGCGTCCATTAACCCATGAAGAACTCAGTTTGTACCATTCGGCACATTTGGCTACATTCGCCATGTACCAAGAAATGATGAAGGTGCAGTAGGTATAAGTGGCACAAATGAGAATTTCCTGGGAGAATGATAGGGTATCGTTCATTGTAGGGAAGATATGAATCTGTTAAACGTCCATTAACCCATTCGGCACATTTGGCTACATTCGCCATGTACCAAGAAATGATGAAGGTGCAGTAGGTATAAATGGCACAAATGAGAATTTCCTGGGAGAATGATAGGGTATCGTTCATTGTAGGGAAGATATGAATCTGTTAAGCGTCCATTAACCCGAAGAACGTTTTCCCTATTAATAAAGGGATTTAATGGTCTTAATGGGCTTTTGTCAGGTTTTGGCTTATTTTTAAGTATCGCCCTGTATTCCGTAGAATAAAATTTCCTCTGAGATAAGACTATTAAACGTGATTTAACAAAATTCACCTCCTTCTGCGAGAGATTTAGTGTTTGATGCGAGTAAACGTTTCGATATTTAGAGAGACTGTGATGAAAAAACCGAATCTAGTCAGAATATCTGGAGTTTCGGAGGCAACGTGTAAAGTTTGGACTTTCTTTCCAATGTTCGGAGTACTCAATGGGTTTCTCCTAGGCCATTCTGCAGGAGAGTTTCTCAACCATATTGGTCCATTCCACATTGTGGATTGTTCGCGAGATCTGCAGGTTTGCATACTCGAGTTCCCAAATCTGCTGGATTGTCACCGGTTGGTACATGCCGCCATGTTGCCTTCGGAACCAGCTCATGAATTTGTGCTGACCTGTTAGCAACATAGGTTTCCCATGTCCATGGTGGTTTACAGAGCCAACCAAGCACTATCGATGAATCGGTCCATAGGAACAACTCAGCGATGGGAATATCTAACGTTGAGACGACATACTAGACAAGTTTGGCTAGGAAGACAGCACCATTTAGCTCTAAACGAGGCAAGCAAACTGTTTTAAGGGGTGCAACTTTACTTTTTGCAATTATGAGATGTGAAAATATATCATTATCTAATGACTGGATACGAATATGCTGCGCAGTATGCTGCTTTTGAAGCATCGGAAAATCCGTGAACTTGGATACTGTCTGAGGGTGTATATTTTATCCAACGTGAAATATTCATGTTTTCGACATCTGATATGTCTACTATAAGCACATTCCATTTTCGTAAAGATTGAGAATTAATATCTTCATCCCACTGACAGCCTTCTAGCCAGAGTTCCTGCATTAATATTTTTGCCCAAATGATAACAGGAGTTATCCATCCGACTGGATCATAAAGTTGAGCTACGGCCGATAATGCCTTGCGTTTTGTTATGTTTTGGTATTGTGATAAGGGAGAGTAGGAGTAAGTAAACGAGTCGCTTTGGGCATTCCATTTAATTCCGAGAATTTTTGCCGAGCTTGTTTCAGGTAGTTTAAGGAAGTTCTCATCATAAAGATTCTTTGATGGCACATTAGACAGCAGAGCTTGATCGTTGGCCATAATTTTCCTTAATGGAAAACCTGCTGAGTCAAGGGCATTGATAAGTTCAGACTGAGCAGTTAGGGCATTTTCTAAACTGTATCCGCCAGAAAGAATATCGTCAACATATGTTTCCTTACGTACGATTTTCGAGACTGTTGGATGCTGGGACTCGATATCGGATGCTAGTTTAAGCAATGTGCGTATTGCCGAATGTCACAGTATTTAGCTGGTAATCTTTAATCGGACCATTTGTTTCTGTCCTTAGGATTATTTTCTGGAACGGTCTATCCCTTGGGTCTACTAAAATTTGGCGATACATTTTTGTGATATGTCCACCAAATACGTATCTATACTGCCTCCAATTTAAAATCACAGAAGTTAGATCCGTTTGCAAGGTAGGTCCAGTATGCAACACGTCGTTAAGAGATAATCCGGATTTTGTTTTCCGTGAAGCGTTAAATACAACACGGAGTTTTGTTGTCTTGTGTTCTGGTCGAACAACTGCATGATGAGGCAAGTAATATGAGCTATAGTTGCCGCCAGATTCATTTTCAATTGAGGAGCATTCATTCATGTGACCCAGTGTGAGGTATTCTTGTAAAACCGCAGTATATTGTTCTTTTAGGTCATTATCTTTTGACAGTCCATACGCACGTATTGAGCAAGAGCTAAATGACGAGAGGAGCCGAGATAGTTTAGGAGGTGGTTGTTTGAAGGGAAGTCTCACCATATAACGGCCATCAGGCAGACGTGAACAACTTCTCGCAATACTTGTCTTCTTCCGAGCTTGGTTTAGCTTCTGGGACTTCCTCCAGTTCCCAAAATTTGCGTAAGAGCTTATTAAGCGTTGCGTCTTCAGGGGACGCGACTGAGGAAGTGAATGCACATATTTCGCTTTTCATTGGACCGCTGAGCACCCAACCGAAGATTGTATTGTAAGCTGAAACTAATCCACATAGATTTTTCCTGATCCCATTTAGGTTGATAAATCTTTCTGCATCGTTGCCCAGTATGAGATCGATCGGAGAGGATCTGTTAAAGTGAGGATCTGCTAAATGTATACTGTGCAATTCTTTGGAATTCGGGATTTCGAATGAGATAGCAGGTAAGTGTTTTGTCACCTTTGGTAACACAATGGCAGTGATAGTGAATGTTGTGGAGTGTTTCTTTGAGGCGATAGTGAATTCACATTCATGATTCGCAGTCTGGATTTGACCTCCAACGCCGTTGATTTCAACATGAGATTTTCGAGTAGGGATTTGGAGACGTGATCTCATTATTTCCGATATGAACGTTCTCTGAGATCCAGGGTCTATTAGAGCCCTGGCTTGAAATAGTTCGCCTCTAATCTCAATATAAACCAAAGCCGTTCTTAACAAAATTGTATCATAATTAGAAGTTGCAGGATGATTAGATTTATTACCATCCGAACCCGTATTCTGATAGTGCATATGCAATAGTGTGTGATGTTTTTCCTGCACACCAAGCATGGATGTTTGCTCTTGCAACTTGATTTCAAATGAGCAGAGGACAAACAGTTATTACACACTTTGTTTTGAAAGACAAAGTTCACTCTCTCTTTGGCCGAAAAACTTTTAAATGTGGGACATGCTCTCAAATTGTGATCCTCGTTGCATAGTTTGCATTGAACATTAAGCCGTTCCTGTGAAGCATATGGGTGTACTCTGGAAGTAGCTTCAGCCGGAAGACTGGGTCGTTCTTTGGTTGCTCTTATGCTACCAATCCGTTCAACTATTTCAAACCGATTTGTGAGAAATTCGTCCATTTGAGACCAACTAGGTAAGTCTTTGTGAGACTTCAGAGACTGTTCCCATAAAGAGAGTGTAACCTCTGGAAGTTTTGTTGAGACAAGGTATATTAATATTGGATCCCAGTCAGAGACATCCACTTGAAGAGTCTCGAGAGTTGCAAGGTAGTTACTGACTGTAGAATGGATTTGCTGAATTGAATTACTATCTTCCGTAGTAGCGACAGAAATGTTGAAGAGCATTTGCAACTGATTATCAACCAGCACACGTTTGTTCTCGTAACGAGTTTTCAATGCATTCCAAGCCAGGTCGAAGTTATTATCGCAAAGTGGGAATCGTTTAACAATAGCACCAGCAGAACCCATCGTTTTATTACGAAGATGGTATAGTTTCTGAGCCCGAGTTAACTTTGGATGGTAAATCGCCGTAAAACTCTTCGTAACCCTGAAAAGTCTTCGGTATCGCAAGGTGGAACTTTTATGAAGACATTAGGGGTATCCGCGCCAATTTGGGGTTGAATAATGGTCTGAAAAGTCTTCGGTATCGCAAGGTGGAACTTTTATGAAGACATTAGGGGTATCCGCGCCAATTTGGGGTTGAATAATGGTCTGAGGCCCAATCGAAGTTCTTCGACCTCGATCATCAGTACGCCTATAATTATCATAAACTCTCATTAAATCTATTATTCGAGAGCGAGCGACATAATAAGCCTCAGAGGTTGCATTAAAATTAATCTTAGCGTTTTCTCTGAAATCTTTAGTATTTGCCGAATCAGCCGTTAGCATAAGTTTCTCGTAGGTGTCCTCTAGTTTTCTCCACCTATTGTCGAGATCTTCCAACTTCACTTCCAGCATTGTATCCGTTTGCTCATCTGCGTTTGCTTTTTCAAGGTTCGTACAGAACATGATCAAGTGATCGCAATCGAACAGAAATGTTTCACGAATACTTGTGAGTGGAGTGGTTTCCGTATTCGCCGGAGTGGAGTTTGATGCTGATGCTGTCGCCATTTTGCAACTTATGAAACCTGTACTTTGCCCAAATTTATCTAGGCGTATTCTGAAGATAAATATTGACCACGGAAAGTCTACTGGGAAACTAGTGTAGACCAGTGAAGGGTGAGATCACCGTAATTGATTGTGCCAAGATTCAATTATTTGAATTAAAAGAACACAAATTCCATATATATTAGTCGAACTAAAGTACTAGTCTTCCAGCTATAATGCGGCATAGTTCAAAGCGAATAAATTTTTCACCCCGATTAAAAGAAATTATCCAATACAATTTCCCTTTGATGTTGTATTTAATGCGATAACGCAATTGTACTTAATTTGTTGTGTAGACAGATATGCATATGTGCTTTAATTTTTTCCCATATATAGTACTCAAATCCTTGGTTTCCCCAATAAAATATATTAAAAATTTCAATTAGTTTCAATAAGCACCAAAATCTGCGTGTATTTATGCGTTTTATTTTAATAAATGTGTATTTTTTGGTGTATATTTGTACTTTATTTGAATAAATATATTAAAACTTTCAAAAAGTTTCAATATTTTGCAATCCGCCAAAACAAAATTAAATTATTCCATAGTTTATCAGGTATTAATGAATTAGTGAACATTTGTGCATGTAATTCTTGCTGTACATTTGCGTGACCGATGTTGTATGAGGTGTGTTTTTACGTGTTATAATTATTTATTAATTTTTTCGTTTTTAAATATTTATTTTATTTTAGGTGAGGTTCGGTGACAAGCTTTCTGTTTTATTGTAAATGCTTCTGAAATGTACCTTGTCATATGAATATGTAAAAATTGGAATGAATTGAATATGAATTTATAAAATTTTCTGGTTCAAGTGTATGTTTTCATGAAAATATGTTTCTCTTATTTCCAAACGATTTACTTAACCGATTTAAATTCAGTTCGAAAATGTATGAATTGAAAAGGAATTATTTCGCAATTAATTGCAATAAAGCAATCGACAAAATCCCTGACGACAACTTTTCGACTCTACAATACGTGAGAATTGAGATAGAGCGTATTATCGTATGGTTTTAATTTATTATTAATAATTTCAGCGTTATAAAGAAGTTATTCAATTTAAAATTTACTTTAAATTTGAAAATTCCACACCAAGTATGTTATACATATGATCACAGTAATTTATAGATTTTTTTTTCTTTTTCGACGATTATTTTTTGTGTTTACTGTTTAGTTATCGTGTAAGAGTTATCTGAGTTATTCTTCCTCTTATATTTCATAAATTGTTGAGCAATATGTAGGTATGAGAAGTAGTAGTTATGCGAATAAGAGTAAATAACTGGACGAGTAAATGATAGGAGTGAGATACGACGATTTCCCTGTGTGTGTGTGTGCTTTATATGAATAAATATTTTAAAAGTTTCAAGAAATTTCAATATACATATGTATATTTTTTTTTTAATTTTTTTTTATTTATTTTTTTTTAACTACCAATACAAAAAACGAATTTTCGTAGTTTTAGTTGATATTAATATTCATTTAGATTTATCGAAATTCTCTGTTACTTAGTTAACTTTTCGAATTTGAATGGTATACATTCTTATGCGCAAACTTTTGTACTTTACTATATGTATGCCTGTTCCGTTTTGCTTATGTACATATATATATATCTACAAAGTTCAATGCTCTTTCCTTATTTTCTTATGTCATTGCATTGTTTTGTCTTCAATCCTTTTTTGATGTGTTAACATCTATACGCGCGCCTCTAGGGCAGTAAACTATAAATTTAATACATACGCAAGTGTTAGGTTTGTAAGAGTAAATCATCGTTTGTTTGTTCGTTGCTTGGCAGTCGGTATTGAAAGTGATTATTGGGCGATTTTCATATAATTTTCCCACGCGATTTTCTCCGGAAATTCATAGCCGATTTTATTAATTTTTGGATTAAAAAGCTAGTGCGGGTTTCGACGAAGAGTTTAGGCCAAAAATTAAGGCGAGCCGAGATTTAAGTGTTTTAATTTGGAGTAATATTAAAAAAGTGTTTTATGTTGATCTTCGGTTTTGTCTTATCATCGTTTGTCTGTTCGTTGCTTGGCAGTCGGTATTGAAAGTGATTATTGGGCGATTTTCATATAATTTTCCCACGCGATTTTCTCCGGAAATTCATAGCCGATTTTATTAATTTTTGGACTAAAAAGCTAGTGCGGGTTTCGACGAAGAGTCTAGGCCAAAAATTAAGGCGATCCGATATCGGCGAGCCGAGATTTAAGTGTTTTAATTTGGAGTATTAATTTGGAGTAATATTAAAAAAGTGTTTTATGTTGATCTTCGGTTTTGTCTTATCATCGTTTGTTTGTTCGTTGCTTGGCAGTCGGTATTGAAAGTGATTATTGGGCGATTTTCATATAATTTTCCCACGCGATTTTCTCCGGAAATTCATAGCCGATTTTATTAATTTTTGGATTAAAAAGCTAGTGCGGGTTTCGACGAAGAGTTTAGCCCAAAAATTAAGGCGATCCGATATCGGCGAGCCGAGATTTAAGTGTTTTAATTTGGAGTATTAATTTGGAGTAATATTAAAAAAGTATTTTATGTTGATCTTCGGTTATATCGTACGAATATAACAATGTATGTATGTATGTACAAGTGTCTGTTGCTTTGCATTCTTTGACTTTTGTGGGAATAAAACAAAAAGTATTGAGCAAGAAAATAATGACACATGTGCTTGCACTGGGTCTTTAAATAATTTTAAGTATTAATATTATTTAACTGTAACGTCATCATATGATTGAACGCTGTTTTCTATTTTCCAATGTAACATTTACGAATGTGTTCATAGAAATCGAACAGGTACCGTGTAGCAAAAAGGTGTTAACACATCGCCCGTGAGTTCGAACACTCATTGGATTTTTTTTATAACCACTGAGTTCAATATCACGCTCAACTGCAATGATGCCGATTTCAATTTCAATTTGTTCCCTGTGAGAGAGTTGCCGCAGTGTGACATAGGAAATATAGGAAGACAGTGGCGGTACTTTGTTATTGCAAACGCAGGAAAAAAAACTTAAAAATTTGAGCAATTGTTACGAACTTTGAAGATGAATTTGCCTTGCAAAATCTGAACCGTTATTTTTAATCTTCTTCTTGATTTTGATTTATATGTGTGTACATACGTATGGTTTGATACGTAAAGGAATTATATACATATTTATTTGCGAAAACGGTTACAGTATATAGAGTGTATGACTTACTTTCTGAAATATTCCGTTAATATGGGTTCTTCGTGGTCGTTTACGCCAAGCAATTTCGAATGAGCTGTTTTGCTTCCTTTTTAATAATTTGCACTTTAACTTCCCGTTTTACCTATATGAATGTACATATGCACATTTTTGTGTTACATATGTAATTTTTTCACAAATTTTCCATATGTTAACAAAGATTCACGGACAATTCGTAGAAGAGCAATTCGTAGAAAAGCAATTCGTAGAAAAATAATTCGTAGAAAAGCAATTCGTAGAAAAGCAATTCGTAGGAAACTTAAGCAATTCGTAGAAAACTTAAGTTTTCATTTACAATTACAATTTATTTTGTGTTTTTCTACTCTTTTGTTTAATTCTCATTTGCTTATTTTGTTGTCTTTATTTGCTTCTTTGATCTTTGTATACTTTCAATATTGATATGACAATACTGGCTGTTTGGTCACCCTATTTCTCACTCCTGTACATATATCTATTAAGTCTTACTCACTTCTCTGCTCTATAAATTCTTACCCACTCATTCTCATTTCTCTGCTTTACAAACTCTTACCAAACCACTTTTCCCTTTTTGAACAATAAACCAGTGTCGAATTATTTTGTTTCTACTTACAAAAATTATATAAAAAAATAAAAAAAAGATTAAAAAAAAATAAAAAAAAAAAATGGAGCCATATTCCCAACACGTTCCGCCGTTGGCTCTGAGTTACGCTGACATTGGGTACCTATCATTTTATAAGAACGAGAATTTTTTTAGTATTATTTTATACGAATTTCCCGGATAATTGGTTTTCTATGAATAGCTTTTCTACGAATTGTATTTCTACGAATTGCTTTTCTACGAATTAGCTAAATTAGCTTTTCTATGAATTGTTTTTTCTACGAATTGTTCAAAATTGCTTTTCTACGAATTATTTTTCTACGAATTATTTTCCTACGAATTATTTTTCTACGAATTGCTTTTCTACGAATTGTCCGTACACCGTTAACAAAAGGTATTCCCCATAGAATAATACATACGTAGATAAACTTATTCTCTCATCTGACGTTTCATTTCACACTCTTCATCGTAGGTTTGTGGAAATGAGAGCAATTAAATTTAAAATTATCTTACACCAGGTGGAGTTACAAAATATGTTCACTTAACTTTATTCTGTCGTTTTGGTGTAGAACTGAAAAATTTAAATATATTTTGCACTTTTTTGTTGACTTTTATCGTTGGTATACATTTGTATTGTATTTAACACAACTAGTTTGTCACAAAAACACGAAATTCGGTTGTTGTTCCTTTGTGGATCGCTGTATACTATTGCCACCATCTGGTATTATTGAACCCATATTTCCATCAGCCAATGTTTACTTTCCATCGTACCTATGACGTTTAATTTATTGAGCGAATAAAAGCTTCTATGGTATGTATTATTCTATGGTATTCCCTTCCGTAATGTAGACAGATTTTTCGAATTTTCTCTTTCTTTTCAGGGAATTTCCTAATAAAAGTTTCTGTTTCTTGAGTTTTAAGATTTTCGTATTTTAATTTAATTCGATAGTTTTTGAATTTTCTTTTCCATTTTAACAAACGAAACTTGTTAACTTTTTACATTAATTTTCCGATATTCTTAAGACTTTATTTTAACACTGTACTTTCTTCTTCTCAATTTTCAATTATTCCACCGTCAACGGATTTGAAGAGAATTGAACTCGAGATATTTTTTTCTTTTTCCAGCAATTATTCTACGCCGATTTTTTCTTAACCTCCGTCAAATGTCTTTTTCCCTTCTCTGTGTATTTTAGGCAAATTGGAATACTTTTTTTGCAATTTTTCGCTCTACTTTCAAACCTTTACCGTGAGTTTTGAGTTTCGTTTGTAAATGTTTTCCCTTTTTAAAGCCAAATTTTTCGTACTTTAGAAATTGTGTTTTAATCTTTGTTCTTTTGTATAAATTTTTTTTTTTTTTTTAATTTTTCGCTTTTCGTCTGTTTTAAGTTAATTTTCAAAATTTTCATCCATTTTGTCGATTTTACACTTTATTACGCTTTTTAGATTTTTTTTTATAATTTCGTTTAATTTTCCGTTCCGTTTTTTAGAGTTGCACACACACACATTGTTTACAACTATATTTTTACCGAGACTGCGATCATAACTAATTGGTTGAGATTTGTAATTTCCTTTAAGGCTGTAAGAGATCATGTTTTCTCCGGTTAGTGAAAAAAATACAGCAGACAGTTGTCCGAGGCCTTCGGCCACGGACTGCCCTGCCGGCTGTGTCAGAGACACGGCCATTAAGTTTAACGTAGAATACGCCATCCGATAAGACAGAAAACATATATAACAATAAATGATAAATAACATAAGCAAATGAATTTATTCATTTGATAGTTACTTTTGATAATATACATAAGCTTATGGTAGGAAAAATAAGATAAATATGTTTTTAAATTAAAAGAGTAAGGAAAAATGATAAATAACAGACCCAAATCAATTTGATTTATATTTTTTAAAATTATATATCCATGTTAAATTCAAATTCACATTTAACATTTTGTTTCACTTAAATACATAAGTAAATATACGAAGTTTCAATATTTCATCAATCAAAACAACAGCCGAAGGTTTGTGTCCACACTGAAACAGCAGCATAGTTTGTGTTAACGCTACAAACTCAAACACTCAACCAAACACCACACATATGTTTGAGTGTATGTGTTTAAACAATTTTCATTTGAGAAATTTAAATATTAGGAAGATATCAACCAATATGAAATGTATATCAAACGAAAGATAACATCTTCATTTACCTACAAAAAAAAATCCAATCAGTGTTCGAACTCACGGGCGATGTGTTAACACCTTTTTGCTACACGGTACCTGTTCGATTTCTATGAACACATTCGTAAATGTTACATTGGAAAATAAAAAACAGCGTTCAATCATATGATGACGTTACAGTTAAATAATATTAATACTTAAAATTATTTAAAGACCCAGTGCAAGCACATGTGTCATTATTTTCTTGCTCAATACTTTTTGTTTTATTCCCACAAAAGTCAAAGAATGCAAAGCAACAGACACTTGTACATACATACCATAGAATAACACATACGTAGAAGGTTTTATTCGCTCATCTGACGTTTCATTTCACACTCTCATCGTAGGTTTGTGGAAATGAGAGCAAATTAAATTTAAAATTTACATACACCAGGTGGAGTTACAAAATGTGTTCACTTAACTTTTTCATGTCGTTTTGGTGTAGAACTGAAAAATTTAAATATATTTTGCACTTTTTTGTTGACTTATATCGTTGGTATACATTTGTATTGTATTTAACACAACTAGTTTGCCACAAAAACACGAAATTCTGGTGTAGTTCCTTTGTGGATCGCTGTATACTATTGCCACCATCTGGTATTCTTGAACCCATATTTTCCACCCTCCACTGTGTAATTTCCATCGTACCTATGACGTTTAATTTATTGAGCGAATAAAAACTTCTATAGTATGTGTTATTCTATGATACATACATACATTGTTATATTCGTACGATATAACCGAAGATCAACATAAAATACTTTTTTAATATTACTCCAAATTAATACTCCAAATTAAAACACTTAAATCTCGGCTCGCCGATATCGTATCGCCTTAATTTTTGGCCTAAACTCTTCGTCGAAACCCGCACTAGCTTTTTAATCCAAAAATTAATAAAATCGGCTATGAATTTCCGGAGAAAATCGCGTGGGAAAATTATATGAAAATCGCCCAATAATCACTTTCAATACCGACTGCCAAGCAACGAACAGACAAACGATGATAAGACAAAACCGAAGATCAACATAAAACACCTTTTTAATATTACTCCAAATTAAAACACTTAAATCTCGGCTCGCCTTAATTTTTGGCCTAAACTCTTCGTCGAAACCCGCACTAGCTTTTTAATCCAAAAATTAATAAAATCGGCTATGAATTTCCGGAGAAAATCGCGTGGGAAAATTATATGAAAATCGCCCAATAATCACTTTCAATACCGACTGCCAAGCAACGAACAAACAAACGATGATTTACTCTTACAAACCTAACACTTGCGTATGTATTAAATTTATAGTTTACTGCCCTAGAGGCGCGCGTATAGACAGTGTTGCCAACATTTTGTGAGCTAAAGGCGTAATTAAAAACCAGAAAAGCGTAAAAAAGGGTAAAAATTTCCTTAAAAAAGCGTAAAAAGCGTTTCGTTTTTTTTCTACTCAAAATGACTAAATTTTCAATAGAACACATTTTTTAAAACTAAATACTGTTCTCGAAATGGATTTTGCCCTACGGAATCTTTGAAATCGTTTAGTTCTATCCAAAAAAGATCTGTTCGATATTTGTTCTTCCATACACAGTTTCTAATATTATCAATACTTAGTTCCATATTAGAAATGACATCCGCTTCTCTAATATACGATTTAATAAATGCCAGTATTTCGTCTCTATTGCTGTTATAGAGAATGGTATTTACACTAAACAATGATATTTTTTGTAGTGTTCCAAAGTTGGTTGGAAGTTTACATCGGATTTCGTATATAAGATGTTTAGTGAATATAATACACTTTTCCTTAAATCCTTTCTTTTCGTGTTCTGAAATCAGTGAATCCTTGCACGCTTTTTCAAAACTATGCCCAAGATAGCAAAATTCGTCTAAACAATTTTCAATAGGATCTTTTAAATAATTAAAACTTTTTTTCATTTGTTCTTTCGGTGAAAACATAAAAGCACAAGAGGATGACATTTCGTCAGTGCTGTTAAAACAACAAACATGTATACAAATTACAACAACTCGTCTTATACGATATAAATAATTATACCATAGCAGTAGCAGTACGAGTATATGGGGTGCTTAAGACAGACTGAAGGAATGAAAGAGACTTACATACATATTTATGTATGTAAAAACTTGCAATAGCAATAAATATTCGAATGTATACACATTACATTTGAAAAGCCAAAAAGCGCTAAAAGCACCAACGGAAAACATGAAAAGCGTACGCATAGCGCTTTTTTTCCTTTTGGCACTATGGACCCTATTTTCGCGTTTTGGAGGGTCTAAAAAGCACCATAAATAGTGCGAAAAGCACCAAGTTGGCATCGCTGCGTATAGATGTTAACACATCAAAAATTTTTAAAAAAGTTATCTCTCCGTTTCCTCATAATAAATGAAATAAAGATTACAACAATAACAATCTGACATGACTCCCAATACCGTAAGGTAAGACGTATTCCACGCCAAACAATATAATTGCCCCATGTGGGATTCGAACTCACATTCGCTGGACGATCGTTTCGATTTTTGTGAAGTTGAGAGATTTCTCATGACATGAGAAATTATAATTAGTTATAGCGAATAGAGAAATAAGTACAAAAAGAGTTAGAGGGTTATTTAAGAGCGTTTATTTATTGGCTGCTGCTCACGTTAGGGCTGGTAAATCGCAAGTGTATTTTTACAGTGGTCTAAGTTGCGAGGAAATTTCATATTCAATAACTTCTTTTGGTTTTGGTTTTTAAAGATATTTTTATCTCCGAATTTAGCTTAATGCTACATGACAATTCACAATAGTAGGTTTTGGTATTAGGGCAATTCATTAGATATTGATAATTTAATTCAAATTTTATCACAATTTCAAAAAATATAATCTACAATAAATTTAAAGAATACAATTAAATTAATGATATGATTAATTTAATTCAAAAAGATAATGCAACAAACATAATTTATATAAAAAAAAATGAATTTTTGCATAAAAACAGTTGTCTAAAAGACAGCATTTTAGACACCATATATTTTGCCCGACGTCGTTGAGAACAGCGTCGGATATTTTTCCAATATTTCCTTAAGTCTGTCCTCTCGTTGGATTGATTGTTGTATTTGATTCACTACGGCTTGGGATTTGAATTTATCTTTTAATATTTTTGACCAATCTAATTTTATTGTACGCAGCCAGTCTTTTCCCAATAGAGGTTTTCGGTCAGGTCGCACTAGATAAACTTTTACCTTAGAAATTTTTGACGTCCTGACTGACTCACACATATCCTATGCAATCAATCGATGTTTTACAGTAGCTATATAACTTCAAATCCACACATGATTGCCACCGGTGCCCCCGTGTCCACCTCGAACAGGACATACTTGTTATTCACGAGCAGTTTGCGCATTATTTTGTCCCTCACTTTAGACTGGTGGTCAAACTTCTCCACCTGCAGCAGATCCTCCATCGATACGTTGCTGGTAACGTCGTCTTCCTGGTCTGTGATCATTCCCAACGTTTTCTTTTGACGTAGAATACGTCTTACCTTACGGTATGAGGAGTCATGTCAGGTTTTTATTGTTGTAATCTTTATTTCATAGAATTTGAGGAAACGGCTAGATGAATTTTTTTAAAATTTTTTTTGTAGGTAAATGAAGATGTTATCTTTCGTTTGATATACATTTCATACTGGTTGATATATTTCTAGTATTTTAATTTCTCAAATGAAAATTGTTTAAACACATACACTCAAACATATGTGTGGTGTTTGGTTGAGTGTTTTTGGTTGCTCAACATTGCTTAGGAACATGTATCTAGTAAAAAGTGAAACGAACAGCAAGCTAATGTTGCTTGGCAACATGTATCTAGTAAAAAGTGAAACAAACAGTAAGCTAACGTAATAAAGCTTTTTTGCGAAAGCTTCAATAAAGCTGTTGTAACATTAATTTTGAATTGTAAAGCGTAAAGCTTTCACACAACGCTCGAATGCTAATGCGAAGACTCGATAAGGTAAACCTTTTTTAATATTAGGGCGGCCCTCTCAACATTCGCAGAACTTATTTCAATAAAAATATTAATTAAAATACATAAATTAAATTAAGTTTAAAAAAATTGAACATAATATTTTTTTTAAACGGACTTGAATCAAATGCCGTTGGTAAATATAAAAATTACAGCAGACAGTTGTCCGAAACATATATAACAATAAATGATAAATAATATAAGCAAATGAATTTATTGTTATATATGTTTTCTGTCTTATCGGATGGCGTATTCTACGTTAAACTTAATGGTCGTGTCTCTGACACAGCCTGCAGGGACAGTCCGTGGCCGAAGACCTCGGACAACTGTCTGCTGTAATTTTTTTCTTGAGATACCCTCTACGAAGATGGCCTTTTCTTTTACAATAATAGCAAACTGTATCAACATGTTTACATCTGTGTGACATATGAACGGTGCTGCCACATCGCAAACATTTACTACCAGCTGGTTGGTGTGGTGAATTTCGCATTTTGCTGTTTTTACCTCTCTCCTGAACTCTATCGACGAATCTTTCATTGTCTCTTTATTGAAACCATTTCGTTGAAACCTTTTCCCGCGATTTCATATGCACTTACAATATTTGCGGCATCTTCCAGCTTGAGGTAACTTTTTTCCAGCAATCGGCTCTGCACCTTCTGATCACTAAGCCCGTATACAAATTGATTCCTCAATGCTCTGTCGTTGTAGTCGCTAAAATTGCACCCGACAGCAAGATGGCGCAATGCCACTGAAAATTCTGCCGAAGACTCACTCGCCCATCTTCTGTTTGCGGGAATGAAATCTAAAATTAATTAAAATTTCATTAGGTGCAGCATTATAGAGCTTTTCCAAAACACTTGTAATTTGAGCGTATGTCAATTGTTCGGGGCTTGTAGGCAGAGCCTTATCGCACAGATTGTCGTTTCTTCGTTGGCACTATATCAAATATATCCAATGCAGTTTCGAACCTTGATACCCAACGACTCCACTTCCATATGAAAACCGCTTCCCGCCCTTCTCGATGAACTGGGTTCTCCGACCCGATACCCATTTTCTTAAATCAAGAGAAAAAAATCCAACTCGTCTCCAATTTAGCGCATAAATAACACGGGTGTTCATCTGAGTTGTGAATACAAGACTGAGTTTTATTCGTTACGATCAATCAATACATTACAATGAATATGTCAAAATATCGATAACTATTGATAACATGACAACTAAATATCCCTTTTAATCGATTTAATTGTCAAAATTTACTCCCAGTTGTAGTGTTCTGTACTTTTGGTTTGATACGCAGCTGCAAAAGTATGAAAATCGCACAGCGCAACCGGAATTCTTCCAGTCACTTATCGCCGTTTCTTCTTTAAATCATTAAACTGTAAAGAACCCACGGGAAGAACACGCAATGTAAATGCTCTTGTTTTACGAAGGGTGTTCAAAAGAAAATTTAACGATTAGCGCAGGGTGACGACGCGCAATCTAAACCGTGAATAAGACCCAAGTTACTTCTTCCGCTTATTGCCTGCTTTGTTTTGATCACCATATTCTCCCGTGTAAACATTTACAAATTTAGCCCTGAATACCCGCAAACATAAAACACATGTTTCCATTTCAATTCTCCCAACCCTGGCAGAGAAAATTCAACTCTGTGTCTGTCATTCATTGATGTTGCCGTCATTGTTGAACAGCTGTCCAATCAGAAAATTTGTTCAATTTGTTTGGTTGTTTTTAATTTTCTGTGAAAATAATTAGGAAAATATAAAGGAATTACCTTAAAGCAACTGAAAAATGTGGAAATATTTGACGATTTGTATAGCGCAAAGCGTTTAGCTTTTAGCAACTGTTAAAGTCAACGACAAGAAAATAATTTGAATATCTGGACATTCTTGCTGAGCAATAATTGCGTGATTGCGAACGAAGAGAAGATCCCAGCCAGTAGCATTGACACCGACTTGTTTTCGTATTCGAAAAGCCGTAGAACAGAAGGCAAGGTGTGACTTCAGGAGACCATAACAGAAGTGAGACACAGTTGTTGGAAGCCTCTTTGGTTCCTAATTTCAACGGCTTTTGCATTATTCAATGATAATTTTTTGCATTTCATTGAATAATGGGTATTAAATGAGAAAACTAATTACAGGTGCTGTTGGACAGACGACGGTGGAGAAGGAGGCACATTGTGTGGGCGCTCTAAAATAGTGACTAATACATCAGCATTGGTGCAGACGTTGTAACTTCAACGCACAATGGAAATGAAAGAAGTGTTGGGACGCGAAGGGAGAGATGCCAAGAATTTGGTAGCCTATCAAATATGTGACGATAAACCGCTCAGTTTGTCCTTGGCGTATGAAAGTAAGTCTCAGTATGATGCTAATATCATCTTCAATTTGAGTTAATAGAAATGTGGAGGAAGCAATATGAATCTAGTCTAATGAAAAAAGTAAGATGCCATGTTTCGACGACGTTCAGAGATCTTTTTACAGACAAACCCGGGAATATATCCAGCTAAGGTCCAATGTTGAAATTGCATTGTTTTGGGAGGGGTACAAAACATTTTGAAGCAAAGTCCTCTATGTTCGATATGCGTAAAAAACGTTAAAATTATTTAACATTAGATAATATAGTTTAGTTATCGGGATATTCCACTAGTTTACCAAAAAATATTAATGAACAAACTGCAAAACTGTTGGCACCGATCAGGGGGTGTAAAACTAGAAAATGCACAGCTTAATGATTGGCAGAAGCTCCCTCCCCCATATGCTTTCATGGGATGTAATGGGAAAAATAGGCAAAATTGACGAACATCGAACGGGTCTAAAAAAAAGAAATTTATTAAAATACAATCACAAAAATGAACAAACAAATTTTCTTTCTGACCCCGGGGGGTCACGGTCCAAAAACGGGTCCCAATAACGATTTTAAAAAACTGCCGTTTTGATGACCTTTTGGTACAGAATACTTCAAAATTTAGGAAAAAATAAAATACAATGTTTCGATAACTCGCTTAGTTATCGAGCTATCGGAATATAGAATTTCGAAAAGCGGTTCTCTTAACATTTTAAAAAAAACTTCGGATAATATAGACGAACAATTATATGTACTTCATAATAATTTACAGATCATACACACGCTTGTTCCTGTTAAGAGGCGGTTATGTGCAACTTATGTGGAGGATTGGTTTAATTGTTCGGAGATAAAATATCATGTTTCCATAAGAAATCTTGCCCTTCAAGCTTACTTGTTTGACAAGAGTAGTACCAATTGGAGATCATATTGCAGATGCAGAAACCGTGCTAAGAGCGTAATTAGAAGAATAAAATTTCAAAGTCATAGTAAAATATTTGAGGGTAAGTCGACCAAAGAAATTTGGAATATATTGAACGGCAATGGATTAAGTGATGGAAATGAAGGGGTTGTTAATTTTGATGTTGGACAGTTAAGTCGTATGTTTCTGTCTAATCAGTCGCCCGCCAACCAGAGTTATCCGAGTATTACTGAGGATGCATATGATGGATTTTCCTTTCATGCAGTTGATTATATTGAAGTTGTTAATGCTTTTACCATGATCAAGGCAACAGCAGTGGGATGCGATGGCTTGAAATTTTTACGATTAGTTTTTCCATTTGTTGGGAATTATATATGGCATATAGTTAATAAAATATTAACTACATCTGTATTTCCTAATACTTGGAAGATAGCGAAAGTTATCCCAATTCGCAAAAAGGGTAATCTGGATTCAATGGAGAATATCCGTCCTATTTCTATAATGCCAATACTATCGAAAATGGTTGAGAACTTAATGAAAATTCAGATTGTAGATCATTTGGAGGATTATTCTCTACTACATGACTGTCAGTCGGGATTTAGAAGTAATCGAAGTACAACTTCGTTGATGATAGGCCTGACAGATAAGGTAAGAGAACATATTGGCCATGGGTGCTGTTGTGTGTTGTTATCGCTTGACCTTGAGAAGGCGTTTGACAAGATTGATCACACGATACTTGTGTAGAAATTGAATTTTTTGCTTGGGTTTACTTCGCTGCATGTAGATTAATGTATTCGTTTAATGTAATAATAACGTTTCTAGTATTTGTCCAGTGAGAAGTGGGGTACCCCAGGGTTCGGTTTTGGGACCGCTGCCATTCATTATGTATTTAAATGACGTGTTTGATCGTATTATTAGCTGTAACTGTCTCACTTTTGCTTTTGCAGATGATTTGCAAATTGTGTTTAAGGGTAATTTTGACTTGTTAGATGTTCTACAGAACACTATTGACTTCACTGCCAATTTATTGGTTACCTGGATGCATGAAAATGTTCTCAATATTAATAGCAATAAGACAAAGGCTATGCTATTTGGGGGTTTGAAAAGTGATCAAGTTAATAATTCCATCTATGGCTGTAAGATTGATGTTGTGGATAGCTCAGACTGTCTTGGTATAATTATTGATAGTAGGCTCACATTTGAATTGCATGTGAACGCTATAACTTCTAAAGTAAACCACATTCTAAGAAAATTCTACAATTTTAATTTGTATCTACCCCTAAATATCAAAAGACAAGTACTTCATGCACTTATAATGCCGATTTTCTCATATGGTATGGAGGCATTGGGTTATATATTGAAGAAGGTGCGTTTGTTGTTTAATAGAGTTATAAGGTATATAGATTCAGTAAGAATGCACCAGCACATTGCTTCTTAAGTCAAAGACTTTCTAGGTTGTTAATTTTCGGGATTTGTGCAAGTTAGAAGTTTACTGCATTTTTATAAGATTATTGTTAGAGAAACTTCTTTATTCTTAGTGGAATTATTTGAGTTTGGAAGGTCGACGAGGAATGTACAAATTAATATTCCTAGAATGTCTTCTCAATTGGAACGTTTTTTTCATGTTAGGGTAGCAAGATTTTATAACAAACTTCCGTCTAGCCTTAAAACTTTTAATCATTCGTTAGATACATTTAAAAAAGACTTTACCAGCATATGGAACCAAATGATTTGTAGAGTTGTAACTTCAGTGTATTAATATGTGTCCAATTAATTGCTGCATGTTTCAGAACCCTTCACGCGATAATCTTTTAGTTCTTTAAATGTCACGGATATTCTTATTTAAACTTTTTATTTGGGAAAGGGAATCTGTTATCTATATTATCAATTATTATCTATTTTAATTGTTTTATAATCAATCTGTTATCTATATTCTTTGTTTGAGTAAATTCTGTGTTTATCATTATTATTGGTTTTTATTATTTATATTACTATTACATATTTCATGTTAGTTTATATAATTCAACTTTAATTCAATTTTTATTTGAGTAGAAATGTGTTGCAGAAATTTTATAACCAAATAAGGCCCTATTGGCTCGGTTATTGAACTGTATAAAATAAATAAAATGGCATTCGTAATAAGAACGACATTCGTAATAAGGCTGATTCTATAATGGGTTTATCTTGGCCCACAGGTGTTTACGAGAAAAATAAATGTATCATTTAATTCGTGAGAAAAATACCTTTCATTTGAGTACCCACACGTGCCTGTTGCTAGATGTGCCTAGGTGGTCCTGCTTTTTGGATCCCGTGTCCGGCCACAATATTATTTTCCATATTTGGGGTTGTTATATTTTAATCTAGTTTAGTTTTTTTTGAGACCCGCTCGATGTTTGGCAATTCAGCCGGAATATATTTATTTATCTAGAAAAATAATTTGTTTCTCAATTTTCATTATTTTGACTATATAAGTCAGGATCAGTAATGGTCTCAGTTTTAAGATAGCTATGCGGACTAAATTTTCTGAGCGTAGTCTTTAAATCGGTAGGGTACATTAGTTAAAAAAATCACATACAAGCACGAAAAAATTTACAAAATTTGTTTAATATTTTTTGTTATATATCTTGTATCTTAACGAAGATTCAAGTTATTTCCGAAGAAATTTCATAAATAAAGATAAAAGTTATAAGCCATTATATACATATAAGTACAAGTTTATTCAAATTATTTGTGACATCATTTGTCGTTTGTGGAATCCACTTCTTTTATGAGGAGCCAAATATAATCCCCCATCATCCTGTCATCCCAATATCATTCGCAGTGTCACTAGATGTACTTAATTTCTTGGTGAAGAAGAAGAAGTACGTGTATAAAAAATAACGAAAATTTTATGACCCGAAAATTTCGTTCACTTTTCATTTTCTTAGTACTCAGTTCTTTGCAAAAATTTGCCAATCAAAATCAATTACAGGGTTGTTACGCCAAAGTTTTTTCGTAGGAAAAAGTGTGATAATAACAACATGAAAGTTATAATTTAAGTTTTAAAGGGGGTTTACATGGAATTAAAAAGTTTTGACGTTTTAGCAAATCTATTATTAGTGTGATGTTAGTAGGAGTTATGTATATCTGTTGTAATATCTTGAAATTTTAGTGTTAGTTATTGTTAAAATAGTACGAACAATTATCATCTCTATTGGCAATACTGTATACTTATTTTGACACATATCAGATACAACCATGTACAATTGTAATTGACATGTCTGTAACTTCCTTTTTAATAAATACTCTCTCTTGAGTTCACTAAGCTCGTGAAAGTCACACGCGTTTTACTTACTGCGCCTCCTTAATCATTTCAACAGTTATGTAGCACGTTTTCTTGGTTTGTCATTTGACTCTTAGGTTAAACGTCGAATCATCAAAACTTTTTATGGCATTATTTTATCGGGTAGTCCACCATTATTACGTCATACATTCCATTCTAGAAGATCTACAAGAAATCGTCAGATTTCAGTGCCTCGTATTGCCTCATGGGTAAATGATCGATCATATCTGGTTCGAGTAGCCAAAATTTGGAGGGATCTCCCCCTTTGTATAAAAAAACAGCAGACAGTTATCCGAGGCCTTCGGCCACGGACTGTCCCTGCAGGCTGTGTCAGAGACACGGCCATAAGACAGAAAACATATATAACAATAAATGATAAATAACATAAGCAAATGAATTTATTTATTTGATAGTTACTTTTGATAATATACATAACCTTATGGTAGGAAAAATAGGATAAATATGTTTTTAAATTAAAAGAGTAAGGATAAATGATAAATAACAGACGCAAATCAATTTGATTATTTGGAAGTTACTTTTGATAATATGGGCTTATGATAGGAAAAATAGGATAGATATGTTTTTAAATTAACATTCAAATTTCTCGCAAAAACTAAGTCAATGGTTGTGTTATCAATAGTTGTGGGAGCATCGTTTCGAATATAATCCAAATTAAATGTATCGCTCATATATTTCGCCAATCTGGTATTTGAAGTTATATCTGTCTTAAAATCACCACCAATAAGCATACTGACATCTGTATCAACGGGGAAGTCTCTGTTGATTTGCGTAGTTAAAGGGGAATATTTCATTAATGTACTATACAGCATCATTTCCTTGTCTACTTGAGAAACATTTGGATGAAAATACACAGTACCAATTACAAGTTTGACCTCGTTATTAAATGAAATTTCTGCTAAGCAGATATCGCCAAATAAATTAGTAGTTTTTATTTTAATTTACTAAACGTCAACTGTCAGCTGCTGTCAACCAGCATCAAGCAGCATTGTTATTTTGCTTACTTGGCAGCACTTTCATTTAACATAAAAATGTATGAATTAATTTTTTCACATATTTTTTATAATTATATATCCGTGTTAAATTCAAATTCACATTTAACATTTTGTTTCACTTAAATACATAAGTAAATATACGAAATTTCCATATTTCATCAATCAAAACAACAGCCGAAGGTTTGTGTCCACACTGAAACAGCAGCATAGTTTGTGCTCACGCTACAAACTCAAACACTCAACCAAACACCACATGAGTGTATGTGTTTAAACAATTTTCATTTGAGAAATTTAAATATTAGGAAGATATCAACCAATATGAAATGTATATCAAACGAAAGATAACATCTTCATTTACCTACAAAAAAGTTATCTCGCCGTTTCCTCATAATCAATGAAATAAAGATTACAAAAATATCAATCTGACATGACTCCCTATACCGTAAGGTAAGACGTATTCTACGCCAAAAACATTTTCTTCCCCAAATTGGATTTTCCAGTGTAAATATTCGAAATATTGAATTTTTAATAAAGGTACATAGAACCTTCTGCACAGATACAGTGCTGGCAAAAATAATAACACTGTTGTGTATGAAGACCTATGTTATATAAAAAAAGCAATGTAGTTTTTTTCATTATTTTTTTAGCATAAATACTTAAACAGGAATACCTCGCATAGCACGGTTAATCGGTTCCACCATTTTGCCGTACTATGTGATACCGGACTAATCGAGGCACTCGGGCCGTATATGCTTATTTACAGGTCCTATACCCCTATGAATGTGGTTAAAGGACATGATGACGATAACCGAGTCAAAAAAACGATAATTTGTTACATATAATTTCTTTTTCTGATTTTCATTAAAAAAACGAGAGTTCAAACAATAAGGGACAATAAACAAAAAATAGAGTCGTATTCTCAGTTAATCAAAACATCTCATTTTTCGAAACGGGTCCGTGAAAGATGTGGCATTATGGAGCAGATGAAAAGATTATTAGATTTGTGGATAGAGGATAACAAGCAAAGAAATGTTGGTATGAGTCAGATCATCATTAAGTAATAGGCTAAAAGTATCTCTGAATCTTTAGTGAAGGAGAATTCCGATGAATCGTCACAAAATTTTACTTTTGTTGCAAGCAATGGTTGGTTTGAGAAGTTTAAGAGACGTCATAATTTGCATAACATTAAACTTAGGGGAGAATCAGCAAACGCCGACGCCGTTGCTGTAAATAACTATCCAGAAGTTTTAAAGAATATAATACGTACTGGAGGATATTGTCCCGAACAGGTTTTTAATGTTGACGAGACAGGGCTGTACTGGAAGCGCATGCCAGAACGTATATTTATTTCAAGAGATGAAAATTGTGTACCTGGTCCAAGGAGAGACTAACCTTGTAAGTTGGTAGTAACGCCGCTGGAGACTTTAAACTAAAATTATTATATGTCCGAAAATCCGAGGGTTTTCAAAGGATTGGACAAAAAACAGTTACCTGTTATATGGAAGTTCAATAAAAAGCATGGATGACTAAACATCTTTTCGACGATTGGTTCAAAAATAATTTTTGTACAGAAATAAAAGCCTATTTACAAAGAAACAATTGAAGCCACAAAGCCGTACTTCTAATGGATTATGCTCCAGGGCACCCTGACAACGTATCTGAAATATGCGACGAAATACAAATGGAGTATCTTTCGAAAAACACTACAGCTCTGACCCAGCCAGAGTTGACACCAAAGAAATTAACATCCAAAGAATTAACTGAGGCGCTTAATCATTTTGAGCTGGGGACACGAATTATTTTTCAGTTTTATCCCGACGAAGGTCGAAGTGCTAATGTTATACGAAATATAGAGAAGTCTCTTTTTTGCTACATCCAACTACCGTGGCCGACGGTGGTGCAATGGTTAGTGTGCGCGGCTCTTGTACATGAGATCCTGGGTTCGAACCCTCCTCCGACCACCTTGAAATTTCTTTCGGCGGCGGTGGCCTCGCATAGTGACGGCGATACTATCGAGTATATAGCCATGAAAAAGCTTCTCAAAATACCGTTCGGAATCGGTGTAAAACTGTAGGTCCCAATCAGTGAGTGAAAACTGGAAAGCGCACAGCTCAGTGATTGTGAGAAGTTTGTCCCCTGTCCCTTCATGGGATGTAATGGGAAACCATTTATTTATTTTTAACTACAAGAAGAAATGAAAAGAAACGCCAAACAACAGACATTGAACAAATTTTTTAAAGCTGGTCCGTGAAAGATAGAGTTATACATGAATTGTTGAATTTTTGTTTTAGTTACTTTATTTAAATGTGTTATTTGTTTTTATTGTTTATTTATTTTTTAAAACTACGATTTAATTGCCTTATATTTGTCCACTGAGTTTAAATTAAACATATTTTTCAGAAAATTGGAACAAATCTCTTACTGTTACTATGGGTTTGTATGAAATGAATTACCCCGTATTAAGGCGTCTCGGTTTTCGCTTACGGCCACTTTACGGCTATGATTGTTTCTTCAATGAATTTGTTTTATTGTTGCAATGAATAAGTATCGTTCTTGCAATGAATTTGCTTCAATCTGCTATGAATGTGCTGTGTTGAACGTGAATGAATGTGCTATGAACTTATTTCATTGCTGCTATGATTTTGTTTCATGTTTATATCCTTCCACTCGTCTTGAGAAAGATTATGGTAGTCGAGATGTTGATTGTTATTGTGGCCGTTGTATTCACGTCCTGCAATTAAAAACAAATATGAGGAAATTAATAGTAAGACTTCTATTGGAATAGCATGTGTAGAAGATATGTATGTACTTACTATGAACTTAAGCCCTACTACCCTATGGGTTTCATCACAGCAATTGATTTATGTTCAATACTTCCATTAAAACAAAACCAAATCATTGTTTTCATGAAGTATGCAATTGTTATTGTGTTGAAGGTTCTGTCATTCAATTGTAGCGCCACATCTCCCCGTTATTAAGCCAGTGATCGTTCTGTAAACATTTGCTTCAACTGCTCGTTTATTTATTTGAACCAAATTGGTTAATATTTCATTGCATTTCATTGCATGTTAAATTTTTATGTTTTTTGTTCGTCTTACTTGAAACACTTTGTTTCTTTGACTTCTTCGTTTTCATTGACTTCGAAACCAAATGCCAATCCAACGAAACAGGCGCGACCGAACTATGGTTAAAACACAAAATACAAACATTTTGGTGCGTTTTGTACCGTCACGCGCATACACACCCACAAATATTCAGTTACATATTTCGATGTAGTTTTTTGTCACCTTCATTGCTGCCGTGTTTCTCCTTGCATTCTGTTTAAATTTCGATTTTATTTATGGATACTCAATTTACACAAACGATCACAACACAACCCTTGAATTCACTCAATTTAATTTTCAGAATAAATGCATTATCTCATGGCGAAATAAGTAAGGTAGAAGCAGTAGCAATTGAAGGCATTTTCTTTTTATGTCAGCAGCCGACCTTGTCAAATTCAGCTTTTTGAATTTTGAAATTTTTGGCAACAGCAACAAGGATAAGAAAAAATTTAATCTGCTTGTTTAACCCTACCACCTGTACTAGATACATCTTGGAACTGGTATAAACAACACAACCACAAGAAAAAATTTTAATCAGCTGTGCGAACGCTTCGACCCGTAATAGATACATCTTGCATTATCTGTTATAAAAAATTCTTTTTTAGAAAATTTATTTAAATTCTTCCGGCGGAGAAACGTGTCGTACCATTTTCGGTTGCCGCAAAGGCACTGATTTAAGATGTTGACGTGACCAACCAATCACGCTCACCATGTTCTCTTGCTGGTCTCTTTTTTGCGCTCTCTCATTTATTCGACTGCTTTTCTCTCTTTGTCTTCATCAAAATAAGTTTGGTTGCAATAACGATATCGTTTCGTCAACTATAAATGTTGGCAAACCTACAAAATAGATAAATAATAAAAATAAACTATAAAAGGTAAGAGATAAACCAAATATCGATAGCTTAAATCTCATGCACTTAATTTTTTTTTTAATTTTTAACCCATTTTTCTACCAAATTCAAATTAAATAAAATTGTTGCAGGAATAAAATGTAAATTCTTGCAGCCTCGAAATGAAAAATTGTCAACGAAATCATGTATGAAATTTTTCGTTGCACCGACTACCAAATTGTCGGATATACGAGACTCTTCATTGTAGCAACGTAAAAACATTAACGATAACGTTTCATCCTTGAGACGAAGTGATATTCTTTCGGTATATGCTAAAGTTTATAACCTTCCAAATATTTGATATCCGTGTATAGAGATATATCTATCCTCCGTTCCTAGATATTCTTTGTCCAATTTATTGACCATCTCAATTTTGGTTTCTATATAAACACTATTGACAAAGAATGAAAATGACATCAAATCCTCCGATAAGTACCACAAATGGGTGGTATAATATTAAAAAAAGTAATGTGGTTTTCAAAAGGTAATTTCAAGAAGCCTGAGTTAATTAGTGTGACAAAAAAGATCTTTTTAATCGTTGGGACATCACTAATCGCCTGAATTGAAAAAAGTATAAATTTAAAAACTATGATACTGTTTTGGATCAAGAAAACAAATCTTCAGATCTACTTGACCAAAATTTGATATGGATGACCAATTGTTTTCCGAAATTTAAGCCTCAATGCCGAGCGGAATGTGTCTAAAATTAAACTGGTTTATCAGCTGAATCTATTAGCTAATGCAGCAATAGCAACTTGATAGAACGGCACTTGCTGCATGGAATAAAATAATTGGTGTATTGGTCCAAAAATTTGCTAAGCGTTGTTTTTGCACAATTTTGTGTAGTTGTTGACGGTAAATTAGCAAAATAATTCGTCGAAAAGGATTTGGAAAATATATTTCATCGTATACACAGCCTGATAGTCTCAGATGTGTCATTTATCATGTATGTATCTGCAAAAAATTCAAATACTTAATCAAAAGTGTTTTGATATTTAAACTAACATAATTTGAACAATACCTAATGAAATGAATCATCACTACGATTTTCTCATTGCTTGTTTATTAAAATGTATATTAATATTTGTGGGTGTCTCTTTAATCGAGATACATATAATATAAAAACCCAACTGACTCATTCGGAGATCAGTTTCGCAATGATATTCACAATAAGATAACGGGGCGCTATCACTCTTTTCACTATGTTTCAATGATAACTTGTTTTACCATATAATGCATACACATTTAATAGAGCGAAATTCAATATTAGACCACCAGTTGTACCCGAGCCATAAATCAACGGGCACATAACCAAACCTAGTTGGAATTGTAAAATAAGCAAAGGAGTAACTCACTATGTCACAGTCATACCAAATCGAAGTGCATAACGAATGCCACCATCATCGCATTGGTCCGCTGACGCTGCTTTTTCCATGGAGGATTATGAGGCCCTGTCGTCGTTGTAGGCGCCAAATGTCCACTCAAATTGTAACCGTGACAACGCCAGCGAGCCCTCCACGGGCAGAACCAGTTGCTCAGACTTTTGTGTACGAACAGCCACCTCCATCGTATCAGTCGGAGGCCACTATTAGCGTAAAATAAGTGTAGAAGTTAAGGAAATCATTTGTTATTAGATCCGTAATACAAATACAGTTGAGGTAGAACGAAAGAATAAAATTTAATAAAAGCGAACAGGACACGCACAAATAATTAAAATTAATTTGCCTTTTTGTTCTCAACCAGTGTATCGTCACCTAAAATGCAAAAGGCCGTAACTACACTTTTTAGTTTTTTACAGGAGAAGGAATAAACGAACAAAAAACAAGTAAATAAAATTAAATAAATAAAACAAGTTTATTTTAAAAAATATAAACAAAAACAATTCACTTTCAATTCTAATGTTTTAATTAATTTTTTATTGCCAATAAATTGCAATAACGATGTCTGGATATTTTTTTGGTCGATTCTCCTCAGACAATTCTTTGTAGCAACGAATTGCATTGTTTATTGTTAGACGAATTGTAATGCTAAGATCGATATTAGGATCAACTTCCATTATATGATCTGAAACTTTTTCGACCATTCCAATAATTTTTGAAAGCTGTTCAGCGGTTAAATCTTCTGCAGGCATTTCATCACAGTCATTGTTGTCTGAGGTGTCATTCTGTTCTTCATAAGCTCGTTGATCGTCTATGTTAATAAGTGTTTCATTATCGAGCTCGTTCGTGCTAGATTGAATGCATTCAATTACGTTGTCAGAATCCAGATCTTCAAAACCAAGTTGATGTCCAAGCTCCACTATGTTATTGGTAACTTCCGAAAAATGCGTCTCAAAACCAATGAAATCATAAGCACAATTCGGAATTATATGTTTCCAAATGGCTCTCATATTGTTTGGTGTCAGTTCATCCCACGCGTCGCCTATATTTTCGATAACATTCCTAACGGTGTAAATCTTCTAAAATTCTGTTAAAGTAGGTGCATTTTCTCCTGTTGTTGCTTTAATTGCTTGTGAAAAAGTACGGCTCCTTAATGTTGCAATGACACCTTGTTCCATCGGTTGAAGTGTAGTAGCGCTTGCGGACAGTATTTTAGTAGTTCGTTATATTTCCAAATATTGTTTGAAATTCAAATATGTTAGCCAGGTGTTGAACCACATGCACATCCGGTGTTGCGATGTTTTCCATAAATTATTTTCATTTGTTTCATTGTATTCTCTCTCTTGGATTTTGTGTGCAAAATAGACGACGATACCGCAAATCGGTTTACTTGCATTGGAATGAAAGGGAAGTTTGTTGGTTTAGGGTTTTCTTGACGACATTCTTTCAGTTTTAAGAAGTGTTCAAGAGTGCATCGCTTATGCTAAAGTGGTTTATTGTGTTGTGTGTAATATTTAACTTATTGTAATTTGAGCTCGCAGTGCTAATTGGATGAGTGAAGTGAGAAATAACAATTTTATTTGTCCTCGCCTGATCCTGAGAATACCTACCAAGATATCGCAGTTACATTTGCAATGTGAGTAATATTCTTGAAAATTAGGGTCTAAAATTATGGCGCTGCCATCAGAAGGATGTTAAGTGGACCGTGATTTAGTAATTTATATGAGTATTACTAATAACTAAAATGGAGTTTGAAGCACGAAATCAAGCCTGGATTCATGTTTCCATTGGCTATCCGGTTGTGTCTTCTTTCTGATGGGGATCTTTCGGTACTTTCATGTACTTGCTAATGCCATACATTTGGACATAACATTTAAACTTTTCCTAACGAACTGCGTTTTGGTTACTTGTGGTATTTTAGATGGATTTTGGAAGCAATTAAACTGACGAGTTGCAAATCTACTTCATTCCATATTAAATGCCCACACTTAAACCTATCGAAGTAAGTGTTGATATAAGTGTGTATGTACACACATCAATATAAATATTTCGGTTAGTTTTTCTTGTTTTCTCAGTTGTTTTTTTCGTGATGTACGTACCTACCTAGGAAGGCTGTTGAACTCTTTGAAAAAGGAAGACTGACACAAAGAGTAAACTACGTCATTAACTCGTTTCTTTTAATTTCTGGAGGGAAAAGAATACGGTGCCAAAGTCTTAGTGGTGAGTTCCGAATTCTTTATTCTTTTCTCCTGCGAGAGAATAACTGTTTCCTGAAATTTTTAGATTTGGCATCAAGTATTACGAGCATTAAAAATCAGTCTCGTGATTATTCTGTGGTCGTCCATACAGCTTTTTGCGTCCTCTCTATTATTCGTGTTTACTCGGGTCGCCTGGTTTTGGAAACAATGTTTGCCGTCGGGATGTTAGTGCACTTGATTTTGAAGAAACTCCGCAAATGTTGCTAAGCCTGTTACGGGAATTCATCGCATAAAACCCGACGTGTTTTCTTCTCGAATGAATCTTCACGAGTGCTAGAAGATCCATTAAATTGCATTTAATCGAGTGCCTAGTTTAAATTTAGTTATTATTTCTGTGCATTGTGTTGGAATCAGTGGAAAGTTAATAATTAGTAATTGAAGCAATATAACGTGTTAGAGGCCCATATATTTCCGTACCCTTAGGGAAAAGGAAATCTGTGGTGGATAAATATACTCGTTATATTGCTAGTTTGATAGCCATTATTAATAAGTGTTGAATAAACTTAATAATAAAAAAAAAACAAAAACAAAGTATAATATACATTCATATGTAAGAGCAGATTATCCCTTTGCTAATGTTTCAGCAACATGTTGCTAAAGTTCCTAGTGCTTTGCTCTCACACTCTTGTTTAATGTAAATCATATTTTGTTTTGTTTTTGTCTCTAACAGTGGTGTTGTACCCAAACCATATCACTTACATTTAGATTAGAAACGGGAAAGAAAATCTTTAGTGTTTCAACGTATTTTATCAACGTGCCAATGGAATTCGCATTTTGAGAAGATGTTTAAATTTTCTTAAGCATCATACTCGTCAAACATTATAATCCTAATAGTATAATTTGCAGCTGAAAAAAAAATTTAAGCATATCATTTTTGGATAATGAGCAACCGAACCCTGATACCGACCACTGTGGCTGATGTCTCTTCAACGAAAGTACTTTCGTCGTTGGACTCCTCTGCGGACACCAAGTAAGTTAACAACGTTTAGTTTTAGCTCTGTTGGGTCGCGTACACCATCGTTACCTACGTACGTACATAAGTACAAAGTCTCTAGAAAGAAAATACCGAATCACATGTTGCCTATTAATGGTATTCTCTTAGGTCACTGAACCTCTCTGGCGAGTTACAAACTTAAGTACGCACGTAATGGTGATCATATGTTAATGTTTTCTGTGTTGTGTCTTATTGAATTATAATAGGTAAAAACTTGAGAGATATACAATCTCCTTATTGCCCAACTACATCCATAAGATATTAATACAGATAACAAGTTTTGGGCATTAATGCTATAAAGTACTATTTTCCGGGGTTTGTTTTTTTTCTTTATTTGAATTAGTTGAAACACTAAGAAACTTTCGTACCATTCATACTTAGATTTTAAGAGTAGTATTTTGCTTTGCTAATTTCGCTATTTTATTTTTTTTTGTGCATCGTTTGGAACATGAAGAAGATAACAATACTTTTTGCTCCAAATCTCACAAGTTGCGAGTAACCGAATTCAAGTTAGTTTATCGGTTTGATTTCCAAACCCTATATGGTAATTATTTTTATTTATTATAACATAGTAGCTTTAAGATCCATAGTTGGCTAATTCATTATATAACGTTTAAGATACTATGAATTTGGATTCGAAATACATTGTTGCATTGAAGACTATGATCCGTTAAAGATTTAATTAATTTGGTTTCCCAAAACCGGTAAGAAGGTTGAGAGCATCAGACATATGGGTTTACCGACGACAAATCTTGCAGGATGCGCAGTAAACAGGACGGGTGGGCGAAAGTTTGTACCCCAACACCACAGTACAAACGCCTGTAGCTACCATATGTGATTTTCATTCTTCCAGTGCTTTTCAAACCCACCTCGCTTCTCGGTGGATATCTTCGTTTAAGAGAAACCTTTCCCCCCCCCCCCCCTTGTGCACGCAACAACAAAATTTGCTGTAGTTTAGTAGAAAGTATGTAGTTAAGCAAGAACCTTCCCCACCGACGAGCAAAGCGACCGGAAATAGTGCGTGCATCCGCTTTTACTGCATTCAACAGACAATCTATTCAGTTAGAAAGGTTCAGACCATCGTTATATGCTACAGTAATAAATTTTTGGCGCCCAACGTGGGGCCCGAGTAGTTACCACACTTCACAACAACTATTTGAATGGAATTTCTGATTGATTTTCGTAAAATCGATGGTATGCTCGGCCTCCCTCAACTTTTTCTTCTTTCTTTCAGTTGTGGCACTTGCTTTCAGTACTAAAATCTTCGATTTTCACGAATTTGTTTTCCCAATTCTCTTCAAATCCTATTTAATTTCAATGGAATAGTCAATCGATAAAAGCAGTAGTGCTTTCGATGGCTACCGGTTATTGAGAGGATTTCCTCTGTTCTCTACCTCCCGAAAATTTATCGAAAACTACATAGTATTTAATTCTTGGAATTTAACTTTTGGCCTATAGCTAGATTTAACCGAAATTTTCTGATTTCTTTTCGATAGATTCTCATTCTCGCTTTTATACATGGAATAATTAGATTATTAACGAGTATGATCTTCTCCAATATAAAACTATCTTATCTGCTAAACTTTCTATTCCTCTTTGTACAGAAGTTTGGAGAATATGAGTTGCTATTCGATAATTTTGTTGTTCACATACCTTCAGCCGGTTTTTGATGGGAAACCAATTAATTTTTATTCCGATATATTTCGCTTTGACTATTGTCTCTTATTTAATACATATTACTGGAAAATTACATGATAATAAATTGAAATTATCTCTTCATAGAAAAGTTTATAATTGAGTTATTTGGCAATGTAAACAATTTTTTTTACATCCACTTAATTATTTCCATAGGATCATCTTTTTTTAGTTTTATTTTTTTTTATTAAGTTCATCATGCCTGTTAGTCACAGTGATGATGATGTGGCTGGTGCGGTGGTAATATGTAGAGTATGTACACATGAAATTGCAAATAAATCTTCTGCAACAGAGACGGTCTGTAAGCATGCATTTCACAAGATTTGCATTACCAATTATGTAAAAACTAGTTCAAACTGTCCTGTTTGTGGAACCAAAATCACTAAGGAGTCACCTCCTGGTACTTCCGTGCAAAGACCAGTTTCACCAATGACCACCAGGTCACAAGCGAGGGTTGCATCTGCTGCTGATCAGCAGAATTCTGCAAGTTCTAGAGAGAACTTGCAAGCTGGGAACGTATTTGATGTTGCGAATTTGAAGGATATGTTAACATTGGTATTTAAAGAGCAACAACCCTTTATGATGACGTCTCTAATTGGTCAATTATCGCAAACAATAACCGAATGTGTAGAAGCAGAGTTCAGTAGAAGAAATTTAGCAAATCTACCTACTGTAACTAATACTTCACCAGCTTCAAATCGTACTCCCTGCATGCCAACTCTGCCTGAGGTAGAACAGAGCCAGAGGACTTTGGAGCAATTGCTAGGGTTACCGGCTTCTAATAACTTTCGCGATTTGGGCCATAATTTTTCGAACCAACATGGTTTACCTACTGGAAACAATTCAGCGCGTGTAGTAAATTTAAATTCAGGGTTTGATTCAATCCTTCGCCCTGATAGGGTTAGTCAGATTATCCACAATTGGAAATTAAAATTTACCGGTAAATCAGGTTCATTATCTGTTGATAATTTTCTTTACAGAGCAGAGGCCCTTACAAATCAGACTTTAAACGGTAACTTTGGACTTTTATGTGGGAATGCTAGTTTGCTTTTTGAGGACAAAGCCCTTCATTGGTTCTGGAGATTTCATAAATCCTTATATAGTTTCCAATGGTCTGATTTGTGTAAAGCTTTGCGTCAGCAATATCGTGATTCTCGTACTGATGTGGATTTTAGAGAGATGATACGTGACAGGAAACAACAACAAGGGGAAGCTTTTGATTCCTTCTATGAGTCAGTGATCGATTTGGTCGATCGATTGGAAGAGCCTTTGGGTGATTCTACTCTTGTTGAGATTCTTCGGCGTAATTTATTGCCTGACATACAACATGAAATTTTGAATTTGAAAATTAACTCGGTTGGTCAATTGAGAGATATTTGTCGACGTCGAGAATTTTTTATACAGGATGTTAAAAGAAATCATAGTGTGACTATGAGTAAGTCTCACCACTTTCACAAACGTGTTAGTGAGATTGACATATGCGACGACGAAGTTTCTCTCGATCAAGAACAGGCTCACGAAGTGTCGGAAATTAAGTGGTCATGTTGGAATTGCAGAAAAGTCGGCCACAGATATCAAGACTGCTTAGCTGAGAAAACTGTGTTTTGTTATGGTTGTGGTACTCCTCAAACATATAAGCCTAATTGTCAAAAGTGTGTTTCTCGTGCAAAAAACTATCAGACGAGTGCACAGACAAGTGCACTCAGTTGCCTACCTCAAATCCAATAGATAACAACCGTCAAGATGCTGAAACATTTTATAAGGAGAGCGCTAGAGCGGGACCTTGTGAAGATAAATTATTTCGTGGATCGGGGCCTTGTCCCGGCATACCTTTTCATGAAAGACTAGAAAATTATAACCGAATACGTGCTAGGATATTTGGATATGAACGTAAACCTGATCGATCTAGCCAGAGAATAAAAACTTTCTGGAGAAGAGTAAAGGAAATGAAACAGCAACTCGCGGTCTCCGTTTTGGATAAGCCGGGGGATGTTCGCCCTTTCGCTGAAGTTCAGTTATTTTCGAAGCATTTAGTTGGTCTTTTGGATACTGGTGCCTCCATTACATGTCTTGGACATCAGGCAGCAACTGACTTCATTTCCTCTGAAATTCCCTTTAAAAAATTGAAGGCGATGGTGCGGACAGCGGATGGTAAACCCCAAAAGGTTTTGGGATTCGTGGAAACGCAAATAACTTTCCGCGGCCGGACGGAGAGTATTAGTATTTATATTATCCCAAGTTTGACCCAAAATCTTATTCTCGGTATGAATTTCTGGAAACTGTTTGACCTTCTGCCTGCATCTTTACTCTCGTCAATTTGCTCTTTGGAGTCCTCGGAATTGGGACAGGAGGATAATCGGCGGATTCTTAGTTCACCACAGAAGAGTCAATTGAGAAACGTAATTGGTGCTTTTCCGTCATTCGAAGTGGAAGGACTTGGTAAAACAAATGTTATTTTTCATCATATTGACACAGGGGACTCTAAACCTATCAAGCAGAGACATTTCTCCGTTTCGCCCGCAATTGAGAAGCTCATATATGAGGAATTGGACAGAATGATTGCCATGGGTGTGATAGAAGAGTCCACAAGTGCGTGGTCGTCACCAGTTGTTCTTCATCGAAAACCTGGGAAGAATAGGTTATGTTTAGATAGTCGGAAGCTTAATTCAGTGACAATTGGAGATGCTTATCCCCTTCCGCAAATTGATGGAATTTTGAGTCGCCTGCCAAAGGCAGAGTACATTAGCAGCATTGACCTCAAAGATGCGTTTTGGCAGATACCATTAGAGCAGTCATCGAAAGATAAGACGGCATTTACTGTTCCTGGGAGACCCCTTTATCAGTTTAAGGTAATGCCTTTTGGTCTGTGCAACGCGCCACAGACCATGTCTAGGCTAATGGATCGTGTTGTACCAGCGGCTCTCAGGTCGGAAGTGTTCGTTTATCTGGATGATCTCCTAGTGGTATCTGCTACATTTGATCGGCATCTTGAGGTGTTAGCAGAAGTGGCTAAATGTTTGCGTGCTGCTGGACTGACAATTAATGTGGGGAAGAGTCATTTTTGTGTTAAGGAAGTGCGTTATCTTGGTCATGTGGTTGGTAATGGTGTAATACAGACGGATCCAGACAAGGTTTCTGCCATAACAGATTTTCCGACTCCGATGTCGGTAAAGCAGTTGAGAAGATTTTTAGGTATGTCAGGATGGTACCGAAAGTTCATCAGAGACTACGCTGCATTGACTACTCCTTTAACTGATTTATTAAAAGGTAAAAGAAAATTTTTGTGGACCGAGGAGGCCCAGAGGTCCTTTGAGGGTTTAAAGTCCATCATGAGTTCAGCCCCCGTGTTGCATAGCCCAGATTTTTCAAAACCATTTTTTTTTCACTGTGATGCTAGTCAAACAGGTATAGGAAGTGTATTGGTGCAGAAAAATGCGGAAGGTGAAGAGTTTCCCATTGCCTTCATGTCAAAGAAACTAAACCAAGCCCAACGCAAGTACACTGTCACCGAACAAGAATGTCTGGCAGCGATGCTAGGCATTAAGAAATTTAGGGCATATGTTGAAGGACATGAGTTCACTGTTATCACGGATCATGCCTCTTTGAAGTGGCTCATGTCCCAAACAGATCTTAGTACTAGGCTGGCTCGATGGGCATTAAAACTGCAAGGATATCGATTTAAAATTCAACACCGAAAGGGGTCACAGAACATAGTACCTGATGCGCTTTCGCGTGTCCATTCTGATAACTTGTGTGGTTTAGAGGTTCCATGCTCGACCTCAAATGGAAAAGGGGTTTTCATAGATTTAACCTCTACCCATTTTTATTCTGACGACTACAGGGATTTGATACAACGGGTTAGGGAGAACTTGTCTCAGACGCCAGATTTGAGGGTCATCGACAATTATTTGTACAGGCGAACTGAGCATGCCACTGGTGAACAAATCACTGATGATTTGGCCTGGAAGCTTTGGATTCCCAAGGGATTAGTGCCAGATGTACTTCGCATGCATCATGATGACCCCTTGTCGTCGCATTGCGATATCAATAAATGTCTGGAGAGGATAAGAAGATATTATTACTGGCCCAATCTGGTAAACGATGTTAAATCCTATATAAACGCATGTGAAGTCTGTAAAGCGACAAAACATCCCAATTATGTGCTTCGACCACCAATGGGCAAAACCAGTGTATCTCGTCGATTTTTTCAAAAGCTATATGTTGACTTTTTGGGACCCTATCCTCGTTCTCGAAGCGGTAATATTGGCATTTTCATAGTTTTAGATCATTTCTCAAAGTACAGTTTTGTAAAGCCGGTTCGAAAACTTTCAGCTGATGTTGTAGTCCAATATTTAGAAGTAGAACTTTTCCATACATTTGGTGTCCCGGAGACGATAGTGTCGGATAATGGTTCTCAATTCAAAGCGAAAAAATTTAATGCTTTGCTACAGAGTTATGGGGTTTCGCATGTGTTTACTGCGGTTCACTCTCCTCAAGCTAACGCTTCAGAGAGGGTGAATCGTTCTATTCTTTCCGCTATAAGAGCTTACGTGAACCATGATCACAAGGATTGGGATGAAAATCTGAGCAAAATTTCTTGTGCCCTACGATCGTCGGTTCACTCATCCATTGGTACGTCGCCATACTTTATGGCATTTGGGCAACACATGGTGACCAATGGAAGTTCTTACCAACTGCTACGGAATCTTGATATGTTAGATGATCGATCGTTTCGATTTAATTGTAAGGATTCCTTAGATGTTGTACGTGAAAAGGCAGCCGCTGTTATGAGAAAGCAATTCGAACGAAATGAGAGGGCATACAATTTGCGATCAAGGGAAGTTTCTTATGAGGTTGGTCAGGAGATTTACCGGAGAAACTTTCGCCAGAGTAACTTCGAGCATGGTTTCAGTGCTAAGTTGGCTCCACCATTTGTAAAGGCTCGCGTTCGTCAAAGATGTGGCAATGCTTATTATGAATTGGAGGATTTGCAAGGACGTCCCATTGGAAAATTTCATGCTAAGGATATCAGACAGTAGTTTTAGTGCTGGTTGAAAAGCTACCTGCAAGCGGAATCAGCTTTCGTGGTTCTTCATTCCCCGAAATCTGATTTTGGCGGGGGGGAAATGTAGTAGCGCTTGCGGACAGTATTTTAGTAGTTCGTTATATTTCCAAATATTGTTTGAAATTCAAATATGTTAGCCAGGTGTTGAACCACATGCACATCCGGTGTTGCGATGTTTTCCATAAATTATTTTCATTTGTTTCATTGTATTCTCTCTCTTGGATTTTGTGTGCAAAATAGACGACGATACCGCAAATCGGTTTACTTGCATTGGAATGAAAGGGAAGTTTGTTGGTTTAGGGTTTTCTTGACGACATTCTTTCAGTTTTAAGAAGTGTTCAAGAGTGCATCGCTTATGCTAAAGTGGTTTATTGTGTTGTGTGTAATATTTAACTTATTGTAATTTGAGCTCGCAGTGCTAATTGGATGAGTGAAGTGAGAAATAACAATTTTATTTGTCCTCGCCTGATCCTGAGAATACCTACCAAGATATCGCAGTTACATTTGCAATGTGAGTAATATTCTTGAAAATTAGGGTCTAAAATTATGGCGCTGCCATCAGAAGGATGTTAAGTGGACCGTGATTTAGTAATTTATATGAGTATTACTAATAACTAAAATGGAGTTTGAAGCACGAAATCAAGCCTGGATTCATGTTTCCATTGGCTATCCGGTTGTGTCTTCTTTCTGATGGGGATCTTTCGGTACTTTCATGTACTTGCTAATGCCATACATTTGGACATAACATTTAAACTTTTCCTAACGAACTGCGTTTTGGTTACTTGTGGTATTTTAGATGGATTTTGGAAGCAATTAAACTGACGAGTTGCAAATCTACTTCATTCCATATTAAATGCCCACACTTAAACCTATCGAAGTAAGTGTTGATATAAGTGTGTATGTACACACATCAATATAAATATTTCGGTTAGTTTTTCTTGTTTTCTCAGTTGTTTTTTTCGTGATGTACGTACCTACCTAGGAAGGCTGTTGAACTCTTTGAAAAAGGAAGACTGACACAAAGAGTAAACTACGTCATTAACTCGTTTCTTTTAATTTCTGGAGGGAAAAGAATACGGTGCCAAAGTCTTAGTGGTGAGTTCCGAATTCTTTATTCTTTTCTCCTGCGAGAGAATAACTGTTTCCTGAAATTTTTAGATTTGGCATCAAGTATTACGAGCATTAAAAATCAGTCTCGTGATTATTCTGTGGTCGTCCATACAGCTTTTTGCGTCCTCTCTATTATTCGTGTTTACTCGGGTCGCCTGGTTTTGGAAACAATGTTTGCCGTCGGGATGTTAGTGCACTTGATTTTGAAGAAACTCCGCAAATGTTGCTAAGCCTGTTACGGGAATTCATCGCATAAAACCCGACGTGTTTTCTTCTCGAATGAATCTTCACGAGTGCTAGAAGATCCATTAAATTGCATTTAATCGAGTGCCTAGTTTAAATTTAGTTATTATTTCTGTGCATTGTGTTGGAATCAGTGGAAAGTTAATAATTAGTAATTGAAGCAATATAACGTGTTAGAGGCCCATATATTTCCGTACCCTTAGGGAAAAGGAAATCTGTGGTGGATAAATATACTCGTTATATTGCTAGTTTGATAGCCATTATTAATAAGTGTTGAATAAACTTAATAATAAAAAAAAAACAAAAACAAAGTATAATATACATTCATATGTAAGAGCAGATTATCCCTTTGCTAATGTTTCAGCAACATGTTGCTAAAGTTCCTAGTGCTTTGCTCTCACACTCTTGTTTAATGTAAATCATATTTTGTTTTGTTTTTGTCTCTAACAGTGGTGTTGTACCCAAACCATATCACTTACATTTAGATTAGAAACGGGAAAGAAAATCTTTAGTGTTTCAACGTATTTTATCAACGTGCCAATGGAATTCGCATTTTGAGAAGATGTTTAAATTTTCTTAAGCATCATACTCGTCAAACATTATAATCCTAATAGTATAATTTGCAGCTGAAAAAAAAATTTAAGCATATCATTTTTGGATAATGAGCAACCGAACCCTGATACCGACCACTGTGGCTGATGTCTCTTCAACGAAAGTACTTTCGTCGTTGGACTCCTCTGCGGACACCAAGTAAGTTAACAACGTTTAGTTTTAGCTCTGTTGGGTCGCGTACACCATCGTTACCTACGTACGTACATAAGTACAAAGTCTCTAGAAAGAAAATACCGAATCACATGTTGCCTATTAATGGTATTCTCTTAGGTCACTGAACCTCTCTGGCGAGTTACAAACTTAAGTACGCACGTAATGGTGATCATATGTTAATGTTTTCTGTGTTGTGTCTTATTGAATTATAATAGGTAAAAACTTGAGAGATATACAATCTCCTTATTGCCCAACTACATCCATAAGATATTAATACAGATAACAAGTTTTGGGCATTAATGCTATAAAGTACTATTTTCCGGGGTTTGTTTTTTTTCTTTATTTGAATTAGTTGAAACACTAAGAAACTTTCGTACCATTCATACTTAGATTTTAAGAGTAGTATTTTGCTTTGCTAATTTCGCTATTTTATTTTTTTTTGTGCATCGTTTGGAACATGAAGAAGATAACGATACTTTTTGCTCCAAATCTCACAAGTTGCGAGTAACCGAATTCAAGTTAGTTTATCGGTTTGATTTCCAAACCCTATATGGTAATTATTTTTATTTATTATAACATAGTAGCTTTAAGATCCATAGTTGGCTAATTCATTATATAACGTTTAAGATACTATGAATTTGGATTCGAAATACATTGTTGCATTGAAGACTATGATCCGTTAAAGATTTAATTAATTTGGTTTCCCAAAACCGGTAAGAAGGTTGAGAGCATCAGACATATGGGTTTACCGACGACAAATCTTGCAGGATGCGCAGTAAACAGGACGGGTGGGCGAAAGTTTGTACCCCAACACCACAGTACAAACGCCTGTAGCTACCATATGTGATTTTCATTCTTCCAGTGCTTTTCAAACCCACCTCGCTTCTCGGTGGATATCTTCGTTTAAGAGAAACCTTTCCCCCCCCCCCCCCCTTGTGCACGCAACAACAAAATTTGCTGTAGTTTAGTAGAAAGTATGTAGTTAAGCAAGAACCTTCCCCACCGACGAGCAAAGCGACCGGAAATAGTGCGTGCATCCGCTTTTACTGCATTCAACAGACAATCTATTCAGTTAGAAAGGTTCAGACCATCGTTATATGCTACAGAAGTAACGATGTCGTATTTGGTGGAAGAAATGTTATTTAAACATTTTAATTTAAATCGCTAAGACCAGTGGGACCAGTGGGTTATTTTTTGATAAACCCGTAAGAGCTCGAGGATTTTCTGCACGTTATACAAGCATCGGTTTTAGTTTAAAATCTCCTGCTGCATTACCACCTAATAATAGTGTAAGACGATCTTTTGAGATTATATATCCTGGGCCTGACTTCTCATTGATATTGAATATTTGTTCATCATTGTAGCCACCTTTTTCTATAGTTTCACATAATTCTTCTGGATATCTTAAAGCAGCAGTTTTCATAATCAAGGGAAAATACCGTAAATATTATGTTTTCATAATAAAGGATAAAAAACAGAAAATTTTATGTTTTCATAATAAAGTGAAAATATCAAAAATTTTATTTAAAAAATACAAATATTTTTTTTATTTTGTTAATTTAATTTTATTAATTTTTTTAGAACAATTTTTTCCAAGAACAATTTTTTTTGAAAATTTCAAAACCGTACTATAGAGAAACCGTACTGATCGAAGCAGTACTATGCGAGGTATTCCTGTATATATCATATATTAAGGGTGTTTTTTTTACCCCGCTAAAGTTAATTATAGCTTAATTTGTACGGGACAGCTAAGCGATATTAAGTGACATTTCAATTTCCCACTTAAATTCCGACTTGAGCAATGACAATGTTGCCACATGTTAAATTTCAAGAAATGGCAACAAAAATTTATCTTAGATAAATTTTGTTATCATTTTTTGCGAATGAAAATGTTATCAAGGAGAGACTCAAAAGCAGAATTTTGCAAAATGGCTTACACAGGGTCAGTCATTTAATTTATTTTATTTAATGGAAGACTACGCAGCGATGAGAATGGCACTAAAACACTCGACACCGCACATTCTACGTGGTGATACAGTGTTGCTTAAGGCCATGACTCACTATCCGATTTAGTCTTTGGATCTGTCAAAAATCGTATGTGTGCTGGAAAAATAGGATAGTCTGGATTGTATGCGAATAAGTATGAAAGAGAAGCGAAAATAATTTTGACAGGTCTGTTTAGTATGCCGAAAAATATTAAAGTGAGTATGTTGTAAATACAAACGAAATCAAAATATCATCAAAAGCAATCCAAAGAACCAACGTGATTTTGAAAACATATGGTTTTGCATCATTTTTGTGTGATGGTCTGTCATCCACAACACACTTGGATCGGTTTTTTTTCAAGTGTGATGCGATTTTCTTCAAGTGTGATAAGATTCTGTCAGATTATTTTTTGAATAAATCGCACCACTATCTAGGATAGTGAGTCACGGCCTTTATGGACACATAACAGAAGTGTTTCAAAAACGAAAACACTTGCACACAGAGAACACAAAAACAAAACACTTTTGTGAGCACACATGTCGGTGCAGCACACATAATAGAACTCTCAACAGCGTGCGACACTAATTTCAAACACCAAACCGTGCACAAGTTTGTGACAAACACGGTCGCTTGTGTTCGTTCGGTCGATGGTTCGGTAGAGCTGGCAAACTATCGATGGTACTATCGATAGTTTTGTTTCCATTAGACTATCGATGGTTTTTTCTCGATAGCGATACTATCGTTGAAAAACTGTTTTACCAAATTTATCGAGTTAGTGGCGGCGGCTTCTATCTGGCATCGATGTCTTAGCTGCAGTTGTTAATTAATCGACTTGATTTTGTAGAAAATAAAATTGGGAGTAGAGTACGGACCTGCCAAGTGGACGCCATCATTTCTCTAAGGCAATATTTTGAAAATGAAAATGCACCATTAGAAATATGTAGATCAATTGCAGTACTGGAAGGTAAATAATTTATGTAGTTAATTAAGCAATTCATACAGTGTTATGTTTATTTACAGAATAATTCTAATCCAATGTCGCTCACAAAGTCATGTGCCTTACGTTACTTATGCATACCAGCAACATCTACAGAATCCGAAAGAATGTTGAGCAAAGTCGGAGTCATTATTTCAGATAGAAGATCTAGCTTAAAGCCCAACAATTTTGATATGCTACTCTTTGTAAACAAAAATTGTTGGGTTACTCAAGAATTATAAAAAATTATGTACAAATATGTAATATACGAGTGCATAGTATTTAAAGTGAATGTACACAATTTTCTAGAAAATTGACCTCAAAATGCGTTGTAAGAAATGAATTCTAAATGTTTTTTCGTTTTTGTGTTAAGTTTTTTACGCATTATATCGTTTTTTTCTGTTATCTTCATTTTTTAATAAAACAACTCTGAACTTTACTTAAGATCGTTTAATATATTAGTTTTCTTTTATTGAAAATACATGTTAGTACATATCGCTCATTTACTTAAAAATAACGTCATAACTCAAAAAATAAATTTTTGGAGTTAATAATACAGATTTATTTAATTTATTTCATCTATTTAAAAAATTCATGAAAGTGGCGTGTAAGCTCATCTCTTGATAGAAGAAACCTTTTTAATATCTCCACTGATTTGTATGTAAAATGAAAACTATAAACTCATTTTCTGCAAAACTAGTTATTTTTGAGTTATGACGTTGTTTGAGTAAGTGACCAATATGCATTGCAAAATGAAATTTAGCATTCCTAAAATAATTCGATACTATCGATAGTTTTGCAACAAACTATCGAAAATATCGAATCGCGTGACTATCGATAGTTTGCCAGCTCTACGGTTCGGACACACTGATGTAGCGGCAGCGAATAGTTGTCTCGTGTGGGTGCGGAGCACTCTCAGAGCAAAGAGAATAATGACGTGGTTATACGCATGGTTATACGTATATGAAAATGAGAAAGCAAGAGAGGAACTTGTGTAGCGTATATACCATGGTAGAAATATAATGGTAGATGCAGTACGACAACAAATACAACAAGCCAAAAACAACAGGCATTTTGTTTTTGCTCAGTGTCTGTGTTGTGTCAAGTCAGCTGATAGAAAAATGATGAAAATGTAAACAAATTTGCAAAAAGTGCCATTTAGAAAATGATTGAGTGTTATTTGATATATTGAAAGTGATTAAGTATGAAAATTAAAACGTTTCTATGTAATTTTTGCAGAGAAATATTTCAAAAACAGAAGTTGCTGGCGAACGGGGGTTGCAGACAAACAAATGTAAACAAACTTTGACATAAGAGAAAAACTTACTCACACTCAGTCCAGAAAAAAGTTCAAATCAGCTGGGCTAGTGCTTCTACCGTTTCTTTGTACCATGGTATATACGAACATAACAATGTATGTATGTGCATATGTGTGTTGCTTTGCATTCTCTTTGTTTTTGTGGGTATAAAATAAAAAGTATTAAGCAAGAAAATACCCTGCAGTCGACGTAGCTAACGAATTTTTAGTTATTTCCCTAACTACCAATAATTACCATTAATTACCCGCCAGACTACCAACAATGCTTTACACTGACGAATTTAACATGGGGATGTCATTGACGGTAGTCAGTGGCTACCCTCTGCACTACCATGTACCATGCAGATCGCTAGTTACATGGAATTGACGAAATATCTAACAACATTGTACTAACTACTTGACTAGTGCAATCCACTTAATGAATTCGCCGGACCATAATAAATTAATGTTATGAATAAATCTTCTTTTATTATTTTCACCACAATCTTTTTCTACATTTTCACAATTTGTTCCTTTTCTTTCTTTAGTAACCGTTTCATTTGTCTTTTGCTTGTCATTTTACCATTCTAAATATTAAAATTCACTATTTTATACGTCTAACCCACGTACACTCTCACGATGATACTTCTACGAACGTTTCATAGCAACTGACGCCAACACAAAAAAATAACCAAGCAACCAACAAATCATAACGGGATAACGGTTCAGTGCATTGTTTTTTCCTTTGTTTTCATACTTATAATAATCAAAAGGCGAACTATAGCATTACCTGTAGCCACTCAAGTAGCTAGTCAGGCTTTTCGCTAACGAAATAACTGACTATATAGAGCCACTAGCTACTTTTGAAACTGACACATGTGCTTGCACTTGTCTTTAAATAATTTTAAGTATTAATATTATTTAAATGTATCTTCGTCATATGATTGAACGGTGTTTTTTGTTTCCAATGTAACATTTACTAATGTGTTCATAGAAATCGAATAGGTACAATAATATGTTCATGGTAAAGTCGTAAGAACAGCTGTTTTAATTTTTTTCATGAGGTTCTTCGCTTCGGCTGTCACACTCACATGTATTTTGTTTTTGTACTCTTTTGCATTCTTGTGTTGTTGGTATGTATTTGTATAGAGTTTGACAGCTGAAGCGAATAGAACAAAAACAAAATGCCTGTTGTTGCTGCCTACAACAACAACAACACGCGCTGCTATTACCATGAAGATATTATTGTACCATGATAGAAATCGAACAGGTAAAGTGTAACAAAAAGGTGTTAACACATCGCCCGTGAGTTCGAACACTCATTGAATTTTTTGTTTATGATAACACGTTTCGATTGGTTGCATATTTTTGAGAAATGAACTAAATATTAATTGGGCAGCAGCTTATAATTAATTCTATTAAATATAGAGGGAAATCCCCTAAACTGGCAACATTGATGGTAACGGATGTTTTATTATTCGCGAGATTTCTTACAACAGCATTCGGATGAAACACAAAAAACTAAACTATATGTAATAAAATATGATAAATATTATTAATTAAAATAACATTTAAAAAAAAAATAGAAAAATATAACAAAATAACAACATAAAATATGACACTGAGAGTATTGTAACAGAACCATACGATTTAACGACACCCATGATCACACGGTGTCCACACAACACACCAGCTCAACATAAAACTGTGTGTTTGCACACATGTTCCGCACAATTAGGTGCATGGTAAAATGAGTAAGGTAAACTTAGAACAGCTGATTTCAACATATTTCTTGCTTAGGTGTTTCTCTTATGTCAAATTCACATGCATTTTGTTTGTGTACTTTTTTGTTTACTTTTACAGTAGATACACACATGAAGACAATTTGACAGATTATGGACACCAAACAAAAACAAAATGCCTGTGTTTGTTGTAAAAATTCCTAGTGCGTTTACCTTACTTATTTTACCATGATTAGGTGTTTGTTTTGGTGTCAGCTCAACACTGAGAGAGCAAGACAACGGTGCGACACGGCTTAGAGACACCCAACAGAGAGTGTTAGCGTGCAGACACGCACCATCGCAGAGTGTTCGTGTAGCAAGAAAGCACACACACTTCACACAACAGTGTTTTTCATACTTTTTTTGCACGATTTTGTGTTTCGTCCGAACGCTGGTTATACGTATTGATCATAGTATAATTATCTATCAGGTATAGTCGGTTCTTGTACATGAGATCCTGGGTTCGAACCCTGCTCTGACCACCTAAAATTTCTTTCGGCGGCGGTCACCTCGCATAGTGACGGCGACACAATCGAGTATATAGCCATGAAAAAGCTTCTCAAAATACCGTTTGTAGGTCCCAATCAGTGACTGAAAACTGGAAAGCGCACAGCTCAGTGATTGTGAGAAGTTCTCCCCGGTCCCTTCATGGGATGTAATGGGAAACCATATATTTTTTTTTATAGTCGTTTAAACATGTGATTACATTTTTTCCATGCCATTTTTCGTTTCGCTTGTCAAAATCATATCGCACCTGTTCCACAAAAGTGTAACAACTCAAAATTTCAAAATTTTCAGTAGAGACGAAAAACTGTTTCCGTTAATATTGATGATATATTTCAAGAAAAAAATATGTTATTGTAAGAAATTATCATTAAAAAGAATAAAAGCGTTGTTTGCGTAAAAATTGTCACTCTTTATATGATAAAAAACAAACCGATTTGCTTAAACATTTAGAGACAACTAAAAATGTTACTCTTTAGTTGAGTCTAAAAAAGTTATTCTGAAAACAAAGAGAGTCATAACGGTTTTTTTTGACGAAAGAGGAGACAAAATAATAGATGATTTTTACAGTGGGTAGAGATGACCACAGTGTGTTGTTTTCTTGCAAAAAACGAAAATTTAGAAATTTTGAGTTGTTACACTTTTGTGGAACAGGTGCGATATGTATTTTGTTTTTACACTTTTTTGTATTCTTGTATTGTGGGTATATATTTGTGTAAAGTTTGACAACTGAAACAAATGAACGAAATTAAAATGTCTGTTGTTGCTGCTTACAACTACAACCACATTTGCTGCTACCATGTATTTGTTGGCACTTGGTACAAACGTGTTGCCGTATCGCATTTTTGTCACCCATTACTGCAAATGTTGCCACCTTACGTAGTATTAAGTGTGGATCGTTTTATTTGGAAAGCCGTAAGTGGCGATAGCTTAATGGAATAAAAAACAGCCTTATTATCTCTCCGAAAAATTAATTTTAACTCTCTCAATATCTTCGGTAGTTTTTATAGTAGGTAATGTTGAGAGTAATGAGCAAATTCAAACAGCAAAAATAATATCACTAAAATGTTGCTGCGTTCAAAAACTACTTTTCTGTTATTATTTAGGAAGTAATTTCTAAGAAGCAAGTAATTTTAAGAATTCAGTCCGGTCGATCAAGAATATTACTGAAAATTACTATTGCAATGGGTCGCGGAAAACATTACAGGGGGGCGTAAAAGTGGAGATCATTAAAAAATGATTTTAGTCGGAAAAAATATGCTGAAATTTGAAGTTTATTGGGTTGTTCAAACAAAATTCCACGCAATGCCATAACTTTTGAAGAAAAAGGCGAAAAACGTGGAACAAAGCGTGAAATGTCAAATTAATTGTAAAGCGATTAGTTCGGCACAGTAGGAAAAAGTCTTTTAAAGCTGCCACGGAGCTAAAAACAAAAAGAATTGCAAACAACGGCATGCTTTGAAATAGTTCGAGCTCGTTTACGAGAACATAACCTCCATGCCTGTAGCCCAAGAAAGGTTCCGATTTTAAGTGGAAAGCATGTGACCAAGAGTATGCAGTTTGCAAAAGAGCCTGCACAGAAATTTGGAATCTTTTTTATGGATTGCTGAGAACAAAATCGGTTTTTTTGGTGGAAAAGGCTCTCGCGTTTATGTAAGGCGACTACCGCATACAGAGTATAATCCCCGATTCACAGGCATGGGGTTGGTTTTCGTATCACGGGGTTGGACCCATACACTGGATAAGAAAAGTAATGGATCAGCACATTTATTTAATATATTTTAAACGTGATGCTGCCTTATGCAGAAAAAGAAATGACTGTTGTTCGGTGTTGCAACAAGACAAAGAACTCAAGCTTACGACCAAAAAAGCTCGGAAATTATTTGAAGACTATTTGATTAATGTCACGAGGTGGCCCGCGCTTTCTCCAGACCTTAATCCGATAGGGGTGACGTCAAAAAAGCTGTGTCTGAAGCAGAGCCAAAGAAACCAGAACAGATTTTGGATATAGTTCAGAAGTCTTAGTTAATTCGATGCCGAGACGATGTGCTGCCGTTAGAAACAACAAGCGTCATGCAACAAAATACTAAATTAATAATTACATCATACTTTAATCTATTTCAATATCTATATTTTACAATTTTTAAATGTTAAATGAACAAAAAATTAAACAACTTTTTTAACACTACTATGCTACAACCCAAAATTATCAACTACATTGGGTAATTTTGCTTTGGTTTGTGTTTAGACCTGACTGACATGTTGGGTAATTTCTTGTTTAATGGGAATTTTTCTAGGTGCAACCTGTAACCAATATTTAGTATATATTGTAGTTTTGAACCCAATAAAAAGTAAATTTAGAAAAGAAAAAGTGTAACAAGTTTAAAAAAAGAAAATTTTCTTAAATAAGTGTCTTCTTAAAATAAGTAAATTTTCTCAAAAAAAAATACCTATTCATATTCATAAACAAAGTACCTATTCTTAAAAAAATACCTTATCTTAAAAAAGTAAAAGCAAATTTTCTTACAAAAAGTACAATTTCTTAAAAAACGTATTTTTTTAAATCCGACCACTGGCTCAGAAGTTAGCAACTTTACCCTACTACCCTCCGACCGCCAATCCGAAAATTTTGAACCCGCTGCTATTTCACACCCTTGCATTTTCGGCCATGGTCCTAGTGGACTTATTGAGATGTAAGAAGTTAAATACTTAAAATACCGACACAATTTTAGAATTGTTTTCCATAAGGATTAGTTTTATTTTGCAACTTTTTTTGAACGATTCAAACATTCCATTGGCTTTAAATTATTCTCCCAATCATTCCAGTAAACTTAAAAAAAGAACAGTTGTAATGTAGCGATTGGAAGGGCAAGTAAAGATATGATGGAGATACGGCCTTTGCTGTCGATGACTTGAATTTTATATTTAAAAACAATTCTGGTACATTTTGGTATGATATCTTGAACTGCGCTTGCGTTTTAAAATGGTTTCAAATAAAAGGATTACTTACATCCAAATGTTTTTATTATTTATTTTTGGAAAATTAAACGAGGAAAATATAGAATCATTTTCTAAATCCTTAATTACAGAATCTTTATTGCATCGCAAACCTCCCAAATCGCCTAATGCTCTACTGCTCCCAACATCTCAGACTCCCAAGAAATCACATTCACCAGCGAGACACTGTAATAAACAGCCGGCTGGACCCCGCGTACGTAGCGCCTCCACAGGCAGAGATAAGAAATCCGAACTGCAGGCTCGCTACTGGGCGTTACTCTTTGGTAATCTTCAAAGGGCAGTCAATGAGATTTACCAAACAGTGGAATGTTATGAAAATATTTCGTCCTGCCAAGAGGCTATATTGGTCCTTGAGAATTATGTGCGAGACTTTAAAGCACTGGGTGAATGGTTCAAAGTGTCGTGGGATTACGACTCGAGACCTTTGCAGCAGCGCCCAAATTCATTGGCATGGGAAGTGCGCAAAAGTAATCCTATGCCGCGAGTAAGGGCAAAAAGCTTATCTAGCCCCACAGTGTCGGGCAAATCGAGTCCATGTCCATGCATTTGCAATTCGGGGAAAAGTTCTCCATGTTTGGAGGGGCTTTCACCGCGTAAAGGAGTGCGTGTAAATGTTCGTGAACTGTTTGCGTCATCAAAACGTCTTATCAATGATTTTCACAAAGACTGCGATGTACCACAACCGCAGCAGCCAGCTCTGGTAGAAGAAACGCCACCAATGATATTGGAAAATCGGAGCCATCAATACGCTCAAACCGATTTGGAAGATGATCATTTAACATTGGCTGGTATAAGAGAGAAAATACAAAGGGAGAAAGAGGAAAGGGATGCCGCAGAGGAACTGGAAAGACAGCGGGAGTTACGACACGAACAAGAGCATGACGAAACACTTAAACCAAGAGAAGCCGAACAGCAGCTAGATATCGAAGAAGAACCTACGGCCGTCGAAATGACCATACAAAAACTTGACAATATGGAAATTGCGTTTTTAGCGTCAAATACCAAAAAAGATCCTACTCCCCCAGAAATGTTGCTCAAGAAAGTAGATGTTCTGGAACAGAAATCCGATAAAGAGGGAAATAGTTCAAATGACGTCAATAAGAAGGCATTACCCTCACAAAGTGCCATCAGTCTAAACAGTCCCCTGAAATATTCAAGTGTTTTGAATAGACCTGCAGCTCCTCCATCATCTTCTGCTACCAATAACAATCCTCACGCAGTAAAACCGGTTATCAATACAAAAGTATCAACGCTAAGAGTTACGGCTGGAAAGACAACGAACACATTACCCAGTAAAGCTTTCTTGAATCCAGCTATTAAACGTTCAGCCACTACTGCTTCGGTTGCAGCTACAAAACCTACAACTACCGGAGCAGGGCGAACAACAGTTCGAAACCAAAAAACAGGCCTAGCACCGCGCATAGTCAACAACAATAAAACTGACGTGTACGGACCTCCTTCAAATGTTGCAAGCAGACTCTCTGCCCGATCGCGAACCATGATTGAAATGAACAATAATAATGGGCTACAGAAGAATCCTTCGAACTCATTAAAAAGAAACACGTCGTTAAACACCACAAAGCCGACGGCACTTGCAAACCAATCGTCGTCGCGTAGGTCTTCAAAAGATGATATCGGCAGCTCAACGTCCACACTAAAGGCGAGTAATGAAAAAATATCCTCATCTAGAAGCAGTATTAATCAACATCAACAACATGGTGGGGAAGAAAGAAAATCCGAGCCAAAACAATTGCCAAGTAACGACAATAATGACGGTTGGTTAACGGTTAAAAATCGTCGACGTTCCAGCATGCATTGGTCGTCACGTTTTAATCAGCCTACGGGATATGCCAGTCTACCTACACTGGCACTGTTAGATGAAAAGCAAAGCGATGATGAAACTGAAGGGACAAAAGCTATACAGGAAAAGAGTAAAGCTATCCAAAATGTTGGCAGCGGCAAATCTACAAAGAGTGCCAAACCAAACAAAGCCCCAGATAAAAGCAGTCAAGGCTCAGCATCACATTCCATCAGACCTGAAATCAAAAATGCCAAAGCGAAAGTAAATTCGTTGCCAGCTCATAAGAAAATTGTTAATCAAACAGCAGTGGCGCAAACCAAAAAAGAAACTCCTCTACCAGCATCTGACAGGAATGGCGTCAACATGCCCAACAGGCAAACTATTATAAAGCGCCAAAAGTCTGACTTAACAGGTCTGAAAATGACTTCGTTACACAAGGAATACATGCGCAGTGAGAAATTGGCCCTTAGAAAGCAGAACAATGCCCTTAATGGTTCCGCCAAGTCTTCAGAAATATTAAATCATAACTATCTAGGAGGATCAGGCGACTGTTTCGATATAAACTCCTCTGCCGAAACAATAGTTGAAGCTCAAAACTCCATTTCATCGTCAGATCTGCTGTCTGCCGACCTAACCTCTGGCGATCAGAACAAAATCGATATTAAGATTCAAACAAATCGGGATTTTTCCAAAACTATTGGCGATTTATACAAAAGTATTGCCAATAAGGCTGAGAATTCCCTTACCGGATCCCAGGTAGGAAATGGCCCGGGTACCCTGTCGAGCTGCGACGAGAACGACGAATGCGATGAGCACCAACGGTTGTTGGTTGAAGAACAAGAATCCTTGGAAAGACAAATAAGAGAGTTGGAAAGCACTGAGATAGATGTCGACACCGAAACAGACGAGACGGACTGTGAGGTGGGTATACTGGAGACAGACCGGGATGACGAAGAAGATCGGGATGATTTTAATGCCAATATAGACACATCATCCATTGTGTTTGTGCCGATTAATGAGCACGAGGATGACTCGAATCTCAGCTTGGAGACACGATATCAAGCCTTACTCTCAGAAATGTCTTGGGGCGAAAGGGAAGAAGCTTTGGCAACTCTTCAAGCATATGTCTCCAGGCATCCCGGTAGAGCTCAAGAATTACATCAAAAGCTCTCATCACCGTCGAGACGTCGATCACTACAAGAGACATTGAAGAAGTATCAAGCCAAACAAGCTAGGGCCCAACAAAAACGTGAACTTTTACAAAAGGAGAGAGCCATTAAAATACAACAGCTTCTAGCCCGCGTTGAAGACGTGAAAGCAGCGAAAAGGCAACTCATCGAAGATAAACGTCTCAAAATGGAGGGCCGGTTGCAAAGGGCGGCCGAGAACCGCGAGCAGTACTTAAGACAGATCATAGAAAAGGCCCATGACGAGGAGAAAAAGCTAAAAGAGATTAATTTTATCAAAAATATAGAAGCACAAAACAAGCGTCTGGATCTCATAGAGTCTTCCAAGGAAACTGAGGGTCGCCTTCAGGATCTAGAGCAGGAACGCCAGAAACGTCTCGAGGAGAAGGCAGCTAAGGAGGCAGCAGTAGAAAGGCGGCGTCAGGAACTAGAAATGGCTAGACAGCGTAAATTGGAAAAGATGAACGAATCACGACTGGAGCGCGAACAGCGTATAGGCAAAATGCAAGAGCAGAAGGAAAAGCTACGGCAAGCTTTGGCACGAGAAAAAGCCAGGGATAGAGAAGAACGTTTGCTGGCTTTACAAGTGCACCAACAGCAGACTACAGAGGAGCTTCAAAGAAAAATTTTACAGAAGCAAAAGGAATCTGCTCGGAGACATGAGGAAAACATTGAACATATACGACAGCGGGCACTTGAGTTGACAATACCCTCGAGAAATGTGGAAGAAAATGGTGCAATACGATCAGACCAAGAAGATCAGCAGCCGGAAGATGGCGATATGTCATCCACAGTGTCCGATGTTGGCAGCAGAGAACACACCAGAGGCTACAAAAAGAAAATGAAGAAGCTCAGACAAAGAATGTCACAGGGGTAAGTTGGTGCAGCATACAATATCAAATTTAATAACGGATTAACTGAATTTTTTTTCTTTTAGAGCTGAGGAGTATCTCAAAGATGTTCAACCTGTGCCTCTTCATATGAAGCGTGAGTCTCAAGTGCCAAAATATCTTAATCTGGTAAATAAAGGCGGTGGTTCTCAAGGGCTTGAGCGTTCTCTCGGCCATTTGTCGAGAATTATGGATAAAGCTCAAGTTTTTGACTTTCAATGCTTCCTTTTAATGGATGGTCTCGGCGTCATTGCATCAAATGTTATTAGTCCGAGTATGCAAGAGAATTCTGAAGTGACAAAAAAGTATGTCTCACTTTTATATAATCTACGATACTTTTAATATTAGTTATTGGATTGTTTTCAGATCTGTTGTTCTTGCTGTGCAATTGTATCGTAATGCTTGTTCTCTGTGTCCTCAAATCGGCCGGCATGCAATTTTAGGGAATTCTCTTATTAATCTATTTGATGCTCTATGCCAAAGTTTACAGGTAAGTGTGATATTCATATTTTCTTATAGGAATATACAATGGAAATAAATAGTTGGTCATTTTGTGATTGAAATCAAATTAAACTTAACGATTTAGATGTAAGTCCTATGAATTTTTATTATTCATACATAAATATTAGAGTAAATTTTGATTTTTAGATTTTGGGATATCACGTCTTTTTGGAAGGTTTTTGCATCACTAAAAACGATGGCGTTATTATTTTTTCAAAAATCGATCTCCTTCCCCTGCATATCTTCCCCCAAAGATGCTGATTTTGAGTGACATTTTGCACAGAGCCAAAACCGCTTAACATATAAAAATTTTGACACTACCATTATATTCTGCAAGGAAAATCAGTAAAAATAAGCCATATTTTAAATTTTTAAAATGGTCCATGTAGTCATTAGGCTGGCCGTAAAAATCACTTTTTTGTCAAAATGTGAAAAAGTTTATTTTTTAACGCAGATAGTAAATTTATGCAACATGCTGAGAAAAATTGTGTAAAAATTTCTGATTAATCACTTCTCGTTGCAAAGTTATCAACTCTTAAAATTTTCAAATACATATATGTAAGAAAAAACAAAAAGTTTTTTGTGATTTATATTACAAAGTTTATTCAGTTAAGAGTACATCAAGTTAACAAGTATCTTCTTTTTCTACTGCGCAAAGTGCTAAACAATTTAATTCATCTTTATTTTTAACAAGGCACGAGTTATTAAGACGTGAAATTCGACCCACAAGTTGCTCAGTATAAATGCTTGTTGATTGTATATTTTTCGCTTTTTCAGTTGCGTTAATGAAACATTTTTGTGATGTCCATTCAGAGGAATGCGAAAGCATAAATGATACATTTATTCCATAAAAATATAAAGTTCTTAAACTCTCCAGAGTTATAAAATCGAAAGGCGATTTAGAAACAACAGAATCTAAATATTTTAGCTTATTAGTTTCACTGTCAATATTGTTCATCGGTTCCTCGTTTTCTTCAACAGGAATAAATTTTTTTTCAAATAGTATTTTGTCTGTTGTATCAATCAGCTCTGCAAGGTCTAACGTGTTTTCGCCATCTGTCCTTGTTTTGTCATTTTGACTCACTTCTTCGACTAAATCAGCTGAAGAATAACTTACATCTGGATCAATTGTGGATAATTTTAAAAACTGTTCCTGACTGTTTTTGCCTAACAGTTTAACACGCAATTTTTCTTTTTCTTGTAATGAAATTCTTTCATCAAAAATTGAAAAAATAGCATTTTCTTCACTTATATAGTCCATGTGTCTTAGCTGAGTGGATTGAACATTTTTTGCAATTATAGAAAAGTATGTTCCATTGATTTTTGAGAACTCATCGAGTTCTTTCAGAAAATCTAAATCATTTTTTGGAGCATGTATTGTTGACTCACAAGTAAACCACTGTTTTAATTATATTGTTATGAAATAAATTAGCATCGCTTCAAACTTTTCCACTAAGGTTTCCGATAACTCAAAGTGGTCTTTAAATAACATTATTTTAAAGATATAAATTACTTTTGAAAGCCACCTAGCATGGTGATCAGCACCACATGCTTTGAGTTTGTAGTGTGGATTTGCATTTAAATGAACTAGGGCTAACTCGGCTACTTCCAAGTGGTCTGCTCTCCGATGATTTATATTTGTTTGCTTGACATAGAACTCTATTAATGCCTGCAAATTTTTTTCAAGTATCGGCTTGGCTCTTTTCGAAAAGATTGCTGGTGTTATTTTTAATTTGTTGTTACAGCGAAACCACTTCCGAAATTGGGAAAATATTGGAATTCCAGCACTAACAGTTTTCATAACCACTTCTTTGAACGGATTTGAAACGCATAATTCCTTTTGATGAAGTCGACAAGGTCTACGATTCAAATGCTTTTGCTTTCCTTCCACAGTGATTGATTTTTCGAAAAGAAGTGCTGCGCCACCCTTAACACCCGAATTCGCCGCTGTTGTGTCATAGGAGAGGCCAACTATCTTCTTTGTGATATCTAATTGATCACATTGTTTTTTTAATTCATTTGCAATGGTTTTGGCTGAACCATTTGCAATAAAATTACAAGATATAAGTTTCTGCAATCCATTTGAAGCAGATACACTGATTACTAACCTCTCCACCATTTCGTGGTTGTTGTTTTCCATCCTTTTGCCATCCCAATGTAAAATTAAAGAGTTAGGGAACTCAAATTCTTGCAGCCTTTTCATTGCGTCTTGTCGTTCTTTATTTCGATTTTTCAAGATATATGAGCAAGATGTATTACCTTCTACGTTATTCAGTCGTTTTACTTCTACAAAAAGACGTGCCATAGAATTGGATGAAATGCCAAGACTATCTAATAATCTGCTAATTTTAGGACTGATGAAAACAAACTTAGACATCTTTTCTTTAGCAATCTTCCAATCCGGATCTTTACACTCATCATCATAATTTTCTTCCATTTTTTCCGCCGCAATTTCAATGTCAATACATCTTTTCGATTTCGGTTTTTGTAAAGCACATTCAAATTCTTGTGTACATGAAAATTGATGTGAGAGTTTACCACAAAATGTTGTAACTTGTTTTGTTTGTTTTAAACTATTGGGTTTAAAATTTATTTTAGCTTTACGAAAGCCTTCGTAAAGTTTAAGAATGTATTTACGTAAGTAATACTCTTGTTTGTGGAACAAATTTAAGTTTCCAGTATCTGTCACAATTTCAGATACAAGAGTGCAAGCTGATAAGTATTTATCCTTTCTTCCATTTAAATTGTGGATTGTAAGAAATCGGCGTAAAACATCTAATTTAGTACACGAGTGGATATCTGACATCGAAATGTGTATCAGTTAGATCATAAAATTACAAGAGAAAAGGCAGACTTACCTGGTATACGACGAATTCGTTTGTTAGTTAATGTTATGAGATCAGCCATTTTATAAAATCAACAATTATTTCAAAATTAGAAACTGATGTTCGCTAAAATGAAAACGCAAACTGTTATTTTACAACGTTTGAACGGCCTGCTGAGACTACTCAACAAACGATATTATAACATTTTCGTCAATAGACAGTATTTTTTCACGACTGCTAATTCTTATTAAAGGGTAATGTAATCCCAATACAAAAATTAATGCTATACAATTTTTTTTTGTACTTGTATATGATAAAACTTGAAACGTGATAGCTCTTTAACGAAAAGAGATAAGTCGAAAATTTTTGCACAATTTTTCTCAGCAAGTACCATTAATTTACTATGTGCTTTAAGAAATAAACTTTTTCACATTTTGACAAAAAAGTGATTTTTCTGGCCACCCTAATGCCTACATGGACCATTTTAAAAATTTAAAATATGGCTTATTTTTACTGATTTTCCTTGCAGAATATAATGGTAGAGTCAAAATTTTTATATGTTAAGCGGTTTTGGCTCTGTGCAAAATGTCACTCAAAATCAGCATCTTTGGGGGAAGATATGCAGGGTAAGGAGATCGATTTTTGAAAAAATAATAACGCCATCGTTTTTAGTGATGCAAAAACCTTCTAAAAAGACGTGATATCCCAAAATCAGAAAATAAAAAAAATATGAAAACGAAGCCTAATATATATACATGTTCGAAATTTGAACTAAACTGATTTTTTAGAAATCAGTTTAGTTGTAGTTCCAATTATTCTATAACTTCTTATGGATACTATACTTATATCTCTCTAAATCAAGCTTCAACCAATACCAAGTAAGATGCCGGAATACAACTAACATACAATGTTTAATTTTTTTAAAACTTTATTTTGATTATTTGAATCTATACTATATATATATAGATCGGTGTGTCGTTTAGTTTTATTTGGGGATTAGTTGCGATGTTGAGTTTTCAAAAAGAGCACTCTAATCCTTCCCATGTCAGTAGACATACACTTAAGCCGCTGATTCGACCGGTTATGCGCTCTAAATTTACCCTACTAATCTACTATACCTCTCATAGGAATTCGGTGCTATTCACGACAATCCTTACGTTGTTTCCAGTCCATTCCCACAAGTCAGGTATTATACTGTCCGAAAGATATCTGGATCTAGCTTGTGTGAAGGCCGGGCAGTGGCATAAGAAATGCTCCATCGTCTCATCGTCCTGCATGCATGCCCTGCACTCACTATTCGCCACTAGATCTATACGGTAAAGGTTGGCCCGTAGTCCCGAATGTCCCGTTAAGACTCCCATCATCTTGCTCATTTCAGATTTTCCCAATTTCAGCAAACCTTTTATCCTCAATCCATCTGGGTCTCCCCATAGGATCTTTGTCATCCTGCCTACTAATTCCTGGTTTCACTGGACTATGTGGGCCGACTCCGCCCATTTACTCAACTCAAAATTCGTCACCCCAAAGGGTTTCGCTCCGTCTAGGCTCACCGTTTGGAGTTTCCTGGCTTTCGTTGCTAGGAGATGATGTTGAGTCTGCCGTGCATTGAATAATCGTTTATCACCTTCTTACAGTCAAGGACCGTTCTAGATTTGACAATTTCCGATGATTTTGCCTTTATGGCCATTTGGCCATCTGTGAAGATATTTGCCTCGGCTGGGTTTGTATAATCGCCGAGCCAACTTCCGCTTGAATGTTTGTATTATGATCCGGGAGGAGTTGATGGGATTCGGTTGCCGGATTTTCAAAAAAAAAATCCTAGACCCGTTCTTTTCCCTAGCTTTGAGTAATCCGTGTAGCAGCGAGTCCCATTTGGCATGTGTGCCAGGGTCCCATTCTGCCAGGCATCTCTAGTTGGCGTTAAAGTCACACAATTCGCCTTAATCCTTAGCTCAGGTATTCGGTCAGATTCATTAGACTAAATCCCCCATTTCCGTTGGTGTTTTGGCTTAGGATCCCTGTTGATCCATTTACCTGTTGCCTGTAGGCGTTTTGTCACAAGGGCGGCCTCGTATTTGTCTCTAATCTCGATTGGCTGGATACATAAAATAGTCTCAATGGCACTTGCCGAGGTTGTCCTTATTGTACCACTAATGCCAATGCAGCATATTCGTTGAACCCTCTGCAGTATTGCGATGTTACATTTCCTCTCAACTGCCGTCCACCATCCTACAGAAGCTTATGTTAGTACGGGCCTAATTCCGCTTCTGTGGAGCCAGTGTGCTATTTTCGGTTTGAGGCCCCATTTGGATCCTATAGCCACATTTAAACCCATTGGCTGTGCCCAGTTGTACGCTATACTCAATGCCCTCACGGCCTCTGCATAATTGATTAGGATCCTTTCCATAATTGATTAGGACTCTTATAACGACGGGTTTAAGTCCGTCGGTAAGTTTCCTTAGGAGCCTGTGTATTGTGAGGACCCATAAGAGTGGTGATATAATTCCTCCCTGTGGAGTTCCACGTTGTACCTTGTCTCTAATATTTATATCATGGGAACCACAGTTTATCCATCCATTCCTTAGCATAAGGTTGATCCAGTCTTTTAATGGCCGGTCCACCATAAACTGGTATAAGGATTGGACGAGTGTTTCGGACCGGACATTGTTGAACGCTCCCTCAATGTCTATGCATACAGAGAGTGTATACAGTTTGTCATTGAGAGCTTGCTCAATGTAGTGGGTAACCTCATGAAGTGCGGTTTCCACGGATGTGCCTTTGACATATGCGTGTTGCTTAAACTTCAGCATATCGTTCGATATATATGTATATTCCATCTTTTCACCATGTCGTCCCTATTCTCTCCACGTTTAAATTTCCATTCTACTTACTACTTTATTAACTATATTACAACCTCATGAGGTCAGACGTCTTACACATATTAATTAAACAAACAAATTAAACAAATTTCAACATATTCTTCCAACTGGCTCTATCCTTTGCCTTTTCTCGCCAGTTGGTAACACCAAGGATACAGAGGGCTTCTTCTGCCTGGTCTTTCCAGCGGAGTCTTGGTCGTCCTCTTTTCCTGCTTCCATCGGGTACGTTATCAAAAATCTTTCGCGCTGGCTCATCTTCATCCATTCTGATAACATGGCCTAGCCAACGCAATTGGCACACTTTGATTCGTCTAGCAATGTCCACGTCAGAATAGAGATTATATATGTAGCTCTGCGTTCCAGCGACGTCGGTACTCGCCGTTTTCCCCAACAGGACCATATATTTTACGGAGAATTTTTCTCTCGAAAACTCCCAGGTGTTTTTCATCCGCTTGCGATATGACCCAAGTTTCGGAGCCATATGTCAAGACAGGTAAAATGAGAGTCTGATATAGCTGGACTTTTATCCGTCGAGAGAGGGCTTTGTTCCTAAACTGCTTGCTGAGCCCAAAATAACATCTATTTGCAAGCACAATTCTCCTATCTATCTCCAGGCTGACGTTGTTGTCCTTGTTCACGGCGGATCCAAGGTAGACGAATTCATCTACCACTTCAAAATTAAATCGGTTGTCAACGTTCAAGTGCGGACCAAGTCAAGAGGTTTCTCTAGTCGTTGACACCATCAATTTTGTCTTGCCCTCATTAACAGCAAGACCCACCTTTGCTGATTCCTTTTCGATTCTTGAAAATACTGCAGTAACCTCTCTCAAATTTCGCCCAATGATGTCTATGTCGTCAGCATACGCCAGCAACATATGGCTTTTCGTGTTAATGGTCTTGTTCGTATTTACTGCAGCCTTTCTTATTATTATCTCCATTAAGATGTTGAAGAGATTTCACGAAAGTATGTCGCCTTGTCTAAGTCCTCGCTTGGTACAGAATGGTTCCGTGAGGTCTTTCCCCACTTTCACTGCTGATTTGGTGTTGGTCAGCGTCATTCTACAGAGGCGGATCAGTTTTGCCGGAATACCAAGTTCAGACATAGCTTCGTACAGTTTTCCCCGTATGGGGCTATCGAAAGCAGCTTTGTAATCGACAAAAAGGTGGTATGTATCGATTTGCTTTTCGTGGGTCTTTTCCAGGATTTGGCGTAGCGTGAATATTTGGTCAGTTGTGGACTTGCCTGATCTAAAACCACACTGATAAGGTCCAATCAGGTTTTCAATGATTGGCTTTAGTCTTTCACATAATACGCTCGACAAGACCTTATACACGATGGATAAAAGACTAATACCGCGATAGTCGGAACAGACACACGGATCACCCTTTTTGAATACAGGACATAATACACTGAGACTCCAGTCGTCGGGCATAGATTCCCCCAGCCATATCTTCAGGCGGGAGATGGGCCGTTCTAATCTCGTCTTGGTTGGGGGGTACAATCTATACTATCTTCCACTATCATTACCTCCTGATCTTCAGTGGAAGAATCTGAGTGGAGTAGTGCTGAAAAGTGGTCTCTCCACATTTTGAGCACACACTGCTTCTCAGTCACCAGATTTCCATTCTCGTCCTTGCAGGAGGGCAGCCCATTATTAGGCCCGTTGGTCGATCTTCTTACCCTCTGGAAAAACTTTCGCGATTCACCATTCATCCTGCACATTTCGGTTCTTTCACTCTCTCTCTGCTCCCACTGCCATTTTTTTCGCCTAAATAGTTGGTTTTCCTCCCTTCTCTGCCTCTTGTACCGCTCACTCGCAGCACGCGTTGTAACTGACTGTTTCGTTGCCATACGTGCAGCGTCTTTTTCATCAGTTGCAATGCGACATGGCTTATCCTTCTGCGGCTTTTGATAGCCAAGTTCAGTCATTGCAGCGATTTCCAAAGATGGGAGTTGTGCTTCCACTGAGCATCTGGGTCTTCGGGAGGGGGGTATTCTGCTCCAGCAGGAGAGAGAGTTTCTGTCGATAGGACATTGATATCTCCGGTATTTGTAGCTTGTCAATATCCAGCTTTTCCTGTGTTCGGCTTCGTACGTTTTTCGCCCTGCTCAATCTCGTGCGAACTTTCGCAGCCACCAGGTAATGATCCGAGTCGATATTGGCACCTCGAATCACACGTACATCCATTACACTAGAAGAGTGCCTGCCATCTATAACCAAGTGATCAATCTGGTTCTTCGTCCGTTGATCAGGAGATATCCAGGTCGCCTTATGAATGTCCTTATGCTAGAATCGTGTGCTACTAACTACCATGTTCTTTGCAGCGGCGAAGTCTATCAGTCTTATTCCCTTATCGGAGGTGGTATCATGTAGACTGTGATTGCCGATGGTTGGTCGAAAGACACTTTCCTTTCCTAATTTGGCATTAAAATCGCCTAGAATAATCTTAATGTCGTGGTCAGGGCAGCGTTCATATACTTCTTCCAGGCGCTCATAAAATGTTTCTTTGACCTCATCATCTTTATCCTCTGTCGGTGCGTGCACACAAATTAACGAGATGTTGAAATATTTCGCTTTGATGCGAATTGTGGCTATGCGGTCACTCACTGGGTTGAACCTTGAAACTAGGTGTCGCAGTCTCTTGCCTACTATAAATCCGCACCCAAATTCGTGCTTACGCTCATGGCAGCTGTAGTAAATATCGAAGTTTTTCTTTCTGGTGCAACCATATCCTGTCCATCGCATTTCCTGGATCGCTGTGATGTCAGCTTTATATTTTCCGAGGACATCCGCCAGTTGGAAAGTGGCACCAGTCCTGTATAACGTTCGAACATTCCAGGTACATATCCTCAAATCAGGGTCCTTATAACGTTTGCGAGGGTCGTCAACAGTTGGGGGGTTTCCTTGTTCATTATATTTTCTGTGTATTTTCATTGCCGATATAACGGTGGCGGGAGGCAAACCCAGCCCACCGTGGTTTGCATTTTACCTACTGCCAGGATGATCATGTTTCAGCCGCCCATTATGGATCAGACGCTCATCCGCCTTCAAAGGACAGAAGAATATGTCCACTACTTCTAAGAGCTTCAGTGACAGGGTCACCTAATAATCCTGAGACGTATCAGTGATCGCATTACCACTCAGGTTGCTCATTCGTTTCGCCTTCTCACTATAGCTAGCTAACGGATGTTTCCGATAAGCCATTGCCCAGGACATACTGCGTGGAAGTAGTGAGCTGCTTGGACTGCCCAATGAAGGAATCATTTCTGGCCACTCCCAAGTGAATGACTATCAGAAACTTTCCACCTCCAAGGACAGTCCCATGTCTACGTTTAAATTTCACAATTTTTCATCAAAACGACATGAAAAATTTAAGTCAACAATTCTTGCAACTCCACCTAGTTTAAGTCAATTTACGTCAAATATATGGACCTCACCACAAAGAGTGTGAAATGAAACGTCAGATGAGAAAATGGCGCCTCTAGGTGGCATTACTCTATGAACAAGACTAGTTTCGAACTCCGTGACAAGTTCATCATCAGATCGTGTTTGCCCTTTGTTTCGTTTAATTTTATTCCCCAGTTAGCAATCCAAGATTCGATTGTTTGGAGATGGTCGTTAAAATTTTTAGCAGCTATAACAGAATTGTTATGGGAGTTCAGTATTGCAGTATCATCCTCAAAAATTACGTGAGCAAGTCCGTACTAGTTGGAAAGTCAGCTGTAAAGAGTGGATAAAGAAAAGGGCCGAAAAGACTCGGGAAGACCGGCATTTATTTCGCGTTCATCTGAAATAAACTAGTTTTTTTTTTTTTAAACTTGATTCGCGGCATTTCATGATCTCCAGTGAATCTAAATTATTCAAGGTTTCCATAATTTGGATATCAAATAAATTTCCCGCGCACACAAATGTTTGATTACCTTTATTTACATTGACTTTGACACATCGTTAACATAAACTTAACAAATGTGTGTCCAATGTGTTATGAATAATACACTTGTTAAATAGTTTATTTATAATTTTTCGTTATGAATACGGCTGTTGATTTATGTATGTAGGTAACTTTGGAGGTTTTAATGCATGTAACCAAATTTTTATATGTCGTCCCAAAAATTGTCTGGCTGGAATTTTTCCCATTTCGCAGAAGCAAAGCTCTATATTTAAACATAATACCCCTTATTTTCGTTTACATCGAAGACTTTTCATCAGACATAGCCATCAATTTTTCCTTGAGGCTTTGGAATCTCATTCCGGCTAAGTCTTTGGTTGCTGATGACCAGGAGCACAACATTTTTGAAATAAGTCAGAATTTTGACAATACTTTTTGAATTAATTAATATCGTGGCATTATCGGATACTGTGCCATTCAGATATCCAGCAATGCGTCGGAAATATATTCATTACTGTCTCTATCGTTAATAATGATGATGGTAATGTGGCACAAACTCCGACTTCTGCCCACTTTGACTTTTCGTCGACAACAACTAAAAGAGTGATAACCCTTGTAGGGTGCCGCGTAGTTCATATGTGCTCGCTGCCAATCGTCTGGCTCTTCTCATGGATGGAGTGGTGCTTTCACTGGAGTAGAAGTTACCGATGCGCATGATGGATAATATCGAACAAATCGTTCAATGTCTTTACCTGTAGACAATCAGTAAACGTACCTTCGACCAACTTATTTCATCTTTGTGACGCCAACGTGGGTGTAATGAAGTTCTTTCAGTACTAGGTGCTATAAAGTTGTTCGAAGAACGACACGCGGTCTCTTTAACAAATGTTTGAATCAGAATCAGGAACATTGACATTTTGTAAATTCATTAGTATTTTTGATACCTTAGTATCTTTCCGAGTTTCATCCTTAAGTGTGTTGAAATTCAACTGTACACCCAGGTTCATTAAGTTTTCCAAATTTGTTGCACTACGTAGTTGCTCTTGAAACGCAATCGACATGAACTATGTCATCACTTTTGTTTGAAACAATTTCGTAGTTAATAATATAGTAGTTAATAATATAATAAATAATAAATTAATCTTGATGCGGTCATTTGTGGAAGTGTTGAATTTTTATGAAATATTTTAGCCAAAGGTCACCTGTTTAAAATATCTACCAAACAGATATTGATGAAAAAATGGACAGAAAAAACGATACCTAGTGCCTCTCGGTCTAGCTCCGAATAATTATGTTCTGCAGGCGTTAGCGATCTAGAAGAAAATGCTACCAAGCGCCTGTTGTTCACCATCGCCGATTAAATGAGATAGAACTGCTACTACACCGGTCGGACTATCATCACATGATAATTGATCTGGTAAATTTGGGTTGAAATGCATTAAAACGCGGTCAGTTGAAATTTCATTTTTCATTCTGAATAAGCCCGTCACGACTTATTTTAAGGGTAGATGAGTGGGCTGTAGAAATAAGCAACTTTTTAGGGGTTTACACGATTTCTCCACGGAGAAAAAGAGAGGAGAAAAGAGACGACAACCAGAGAAGGATTAGCAAGGTTATTTAGGAACAGAGCACCAATGGAATATACGTTACCTGGGATCGGAAAGTATTGACACTGATCGCACTGGGCTGATTAAAAAACCGACAGTTTTCCAAAACGTTACAAACGTGTATTTTTTTGTAGAATTCAGTTTACAAGATTGACACGTTAAAGTTGAGGGTAATTTAAGTAGGCTGTAAATTTCATGTAGTTCTTAAGATTTAGGTTGAGTTTATTAGTTTAAGATAATTGTAAGTTCACGGATGTTGGTTGCATCAGTTGAACCGTTGATGCGTACGACGAATGAGCGACTCCCGGTACCTTGAGCTTCGTTCACTTAACGAGACATTTCCTACGCATGTTCATTTTGCACTCAATTTATTATCTCAGATAGATAACTTTCGATAACTGTGTAGCATTCACAGTGGCTTAAGTGTCCTACGTTACGCTAGCTTATGGGATGTTAACATCTACGTTTTAATAATAAGGCTAAACGCTTGGCGTTTAGACATGCCGGCGGGTCAGATTTGATGCACACAACACTGTGGCCAGCGACATAATGGCTTCAGACAGAATCCGCTGATCCGGGGCCGTTGGTGGTTTCTTGTTACTCCTTTTTGGCTTTGGGTGCGCCTGGTGGCTCTTGGACGTCGAAAGTTGACTCTGGCGGCTTGGTGATGGTTTTTGCCCGCTGCGACTTGGTGATGGTTTTTTGCTGCTGCGGCTTGGAGATGTGTGTTGTCTGCTATGGCTTGGCGGCACGACTCTCGGGCGGCTGGATGAGTGCAACAATGTGTGGTGAAAATGTTGACATTTGTGGCACGTGTTTTTTGAGCGACATCCTCTGAAGGTATGACTTCTAGCCAGGCAGTTTATGCAGTAGTCGTACTTCCTCACTGTACGGTTCCTTTCTGCTGTAGTCATCATTAGGAACCGAGAGCAGAACCGAATAGAGTGATATCCGGTGCAAAGCTTGCATCGGTAGACAGATGATTTTTTCTGCTTGACTTGGTTGGACCTGTAATGGTATAAAATAGAAGATTAGAAATAGCATAGGATCGGCTGGGAACGAGTTATGCCAACTATGAATGAGAATGATGATAATGGGAGTTTCCATTTCCCCCTTTACCCTTATGAATTATTAATGGGCAGATAGCATAATTTCACTATTGGGCGGGTCACTACCCCGTTCGCAGTTCGCACTTCTGCGACTCGTACGTTATTGTCGCTCCCTTGATGTGTGTTCTCAATTCTACCTAGTCGCCATTCATGGGGTGGAAGTAAGTCATCCATTATGACAACGAGGTCGTCGACCTTGAGGTTGGGACCGGCCTTTTGCCATTTGTAACGTTTGTGTAGAGACTTGAGATAGTCCTCTTTCCACACAATGGCAAATTTGTGATGCAATACCTTGAGCTTTTCCCATCGATTTATAAGAGGTAGATTTTCCGATGGCGGTTCAGGGAATGATAGCATTGGAGCGCCCCTTAAAAAGTGACCAGGGGTTAAAGCCGTCATATCCATTGGATCTGCTGACAATGCAGAAATTGGACGAGAATTGAGAACCCCTTCTATTCTAGCTAATAAGGTAGAGAATTCTTCAAATGTATGTTTGTGAGCTGCAGCAACTCTTTTGAAGTGATGTTTGAAGCTTTTCACGGCAGCCTCCCATAGGCCGCCCATGTGAGGAGCATGCGGGGGTATAAATTTCCATTCAAAACCATGAACAGAGTATTTCCGAGACAAGTCTTTGGCGGCAGTTTTTAGGAACTTAGAAAACTGTTTCTTTAAAGTTTTGCTTGCTCCAACAAAGTTGCGACCATTATCAGATAGAATTTTTTGGGGGAGACCTCTCCGTCCAACAAACCGAGAAAACGCAGCTTCGAACGAGGCAGAAGATAGATCAGAGCACGCCTCGAGATAAATTGCCTTTGTGGAGAAACACACAAACACGCACGAGTAGCCCTTTTCGTAGGGTGCGGTACGTAAGTTCGACGTTTTAATGTCGAAGGGTCCGGCAAAATCAATACCGGTGGTGTGGAATGGGGGTGATAAAACACATCTCTCCTGGGGCAAGGGTGCCATGATCTGACAGCATGGCTTGTGTTTGTATATAACACAAATTTTGCATTTGTGAATTATGCTCTTGACACGAGTTTTCATACGAGGAATATGAAACTGTGTTTGTAAAAATCTGCACATGAGTGTGCACTCCGCATGGTCCAGAAATATGTGAATATGTTCGATGAAGAGAAGGCAAAACCGAGAATTTCTGGGCAGAATGATTGGATTCTTCTCGTCGTAAGGATGTAACGAATTTGTGAGTCGACCCTTGACTCGCAATATTCTATCTGAATCTAAACAGGGATTTAGTGGTCTCAAAGTGCTCTTGCCACCAATGGGTTGGGATTTGGAAAGAGCTTTGTATTCCAGAGAGAAATACTGCTGTTGAGTCAGCATTATTAGCCGAGTTTTTGCAAATATTAGCTCGTCTTTTGAGATGACGCTATCCTTAAAGTTTTTCCTGTTATTCTAAGCGCTTTGGGATAAGAAGAGACACGTTGCAAAACATCGGGCTCTTCAATCGTGACCTGATACATCTGGACCTTCGGAACAGGTTTAGTTAAGCAAACAGGATTTGAACTAGGCCAGGTCGAGGGAGGATTAGTTAACCAGCGTGGGCCATTCCACCAGGTTAAATTCTCCTTGAGATCTTGAGGCTTGCAACCTCGGGTCCCGATATCAGCCGGGTTGTCGTGAGTGGGAACATGACGCCATTTTGCCGTTGAAACAAGTGAGTGGATTTTAGAGGTGCGGTTTGCGACATAAGTTTCTCATGATGATGGGGGTTTGGCCAACCATGCTAGAACAATAGACGAATCTGTCCATAAGACCGTGTCGGCAACTATAAATTTAAATGTGGACTTTACGTAATGAATTAACCTTGCTAGCAATACAGCTCCGCAGAGCTCTAAACGGGGGAGACAAATTGTCTGAATTGGGGCTACTTTTGTCTTGGCCACAGATAAATTCGAGAACACGACATTGCACTTGGTTTGGGATCGAACGTAAACGCATGCACAATATGCCGACTTAGACGCATCAGCAAATCCATGGAGTTGTACCATATCCGAAGGATTGTACTGTATCCAACGTGGGATCTCGATACTTTCGATTTGAGTCAGATCATAAATGAACTGGTTCCATTCAAAGTGTAAATCTTGAGAAAAGGTATCGTCCCAATTAAGTCCCTCAAGCCAAAGATGCTGCATAAAAATTTTTGCTCTAACTATGATAGGAGCTATCCACCCCGCGGGGTCGAATAGTTGCGCTACTGTGGAGAGAACCACTCTTTTAGTTAAGGTTTTGCAATCTTGAGTTGAATTGAATGAATAAATAAATTTATCCGATAAGGCATTCCATTTTATGCCGAGAGTTTTGGTCGCACTTGTTCCGTAGAAACGGAGAAAATCTGAGTCATATGTGTCTTCAATAGGAACATCTGCCATAAGTTGAGAATCATTTGCAGTAATTTTTTTTAGTGGAAATCCTGCCGAATTTAGGGCTAGTATCAATTGAGATTGTTTAGATTTCGCTTCCTTAATGGTAAACCCACCTGAGAGAATATCATCCACATATGTCTCCTTGTGCAAAATTTCAGAGACAATGGGATATATTTTCTCAACATCTGTAGCCAGTTGTATAAGAGTTCGAATTGCCAGAAATGGGGCACAGCTAACACCGAACGTAACGGTTTTTAACTCATAATCTCTTACGGGACCATGAGCGTCTTTTTGAAACAAAATCTTTTGAAATGTTCTATCATCGGGATGAACTAAGATTTGTCTATACATCTTCTGGATGTCCCCACTGAAGACGAACTTATATTGTCTCCAATTGAGCAGAGTTGACACAAGGTCCGTTTGCAACGTTGGTCCGGTGTAGAGGACGTCGTTCAACGAGAAGTTGGATTTCGATTTTCGGGAGGCATTAAATACAACACGAACCTTGGTCGTTTTATGTTCTGGGCGAACAACGGCATGATGCGGAAGGTAATATGAAAAAAACTTTCCCTCACGCGCTATTTCCTGAGAGGGGGATTCATCCATGTGGCCAAGATTTAAATATTCCTTAAGAACAGCATTGTAATCTCTCTGGAGTTCGGAATTTTTGGCTAACGTTTGTTCCATTCGGGTATATTGTCCAAGTGCGTTAAAACGAGACGAACCGAGGAACATGGATTTGGGAAATTCTGATCTAAATGGTAACCTCACAACATACCGGCCATTTTCGTCACGTTTGGTGGTTCTCCTGTAAAAATCCTCACAAAACTGATGTTCTTCAGGAATTGGTGTATCATAAGGTATATCCTCTTGCTCCCAGAATTTTTGAAGAAGATTATTTAACGCTACTTCTTCCGAGGGTTCTGCATTCGTTGTGAAAGCATGAATAACTCCCGTTCTCATGGGCCCACTCAGCACCCATCCAAAGATAGTATTATACGCTGAGGTTGTGCCACAAATATTCTTCTTTATGCCATTTAAATTGATATGTCTTTCAGAGTCATTTCCAAGAATCATGTCTATTTGAGCTGATTTGTTAAAGCTGGGATCCGCTAGTTCAAGTTTCGAAAGTTCTGGGCAATTGGGATGTTGAAATGAGGTTGAGGGTATACACTTCGTTAGTTTAGGTAAGACGATTGCGCTTATCAAAAATTTAAGGTTATGTTTATGAGAAACTACCATTAATTCACATTCCCTATTGGCCTTTTGATTTTGTCCGCCGATGCCAACGACATCAAAGTTGACATTTTTTGACGGAATTTGCAGTCGGCTTCGTATTTTCTCCGACAAGAAGGTTCGTTGTGAACCTGGGTCGATTAGCGCTCGTATTGTAAATAACTCGCCCCTTATTTCTATTTGAACTAATGCAGTTCGCAGGAGTATGGGATCGTTATTGGAACAAAAGTGGGATTGTATCTGGGCACACTGACTATTAGTAGATGAAGTCGGGTTTTGATTATTCGAATTCATTGAATTCTGTGAAGTAGAGTTCATTGCCGAGTTCTGAGGATTCAGAGGAATATTCGATTGAATATGGAGTAGAGTGTGATGTGTTTTCCTGCAAACAAGACAAGTATTCTTGCTTTTGCAATTACCCTTCGTGTGGAATTGTGAGAGGCAATTGTTGCAGTATTTGTTCTTAAATATGAAATCTACTCGTTGCTGCGGAGTAAATTCTTTGAATTTCGGGCAAATCCGAATACTATGCTCTGCTTCGCATAATAAACAGGCAGAATTCAGTTTTTCCTGAGATACATAAGTTTGTACTTTTAATTTCGAGAAAGGTTGAGGAATAAATTTTTTTCTTGACGCCCTATTGTTCGATATCCGCTCTACAACTTCACACCTGTCCATGAGAAACTCATCTAGCTGAGACCATTTGGGCAGCTCGCGGTGACTCTTCAAAGACTGTTCCCAAAGGGAGAAGGTTTCTTCAGGTAATTTTCGAGACACGAGATGAACGAGCATTACATCCCATGAATCGACGGGAACTCCGAGAAGTTTGAGTTTTGCGACGCAGTCAGTAACTGCCGCATGCATTTTCAGAATTGCCTCACTATCTTCTACGGTGATCATAGGGAGATCGAGCAGCGTATCCAATAGTTTTTCAACTAATGCCCTCTTATTCTCGAAGCGATTCTTTAATGCGTTCCAGGCCAGCTCGAAGTTGTCGTCACATACAGGGTATCGTCTAACAATGACACCAGCTTCACCTGTTGTCTTGTGCCTTAAATGGAATAACTTCTGAGCACGAGTTAGCCTTGGATGCTCTATATAAACTCCGGTGAACATATCACGGAAGCCTGGCCAGTCTTCATAGCCTCCAGAAAAAACGTCTGTGTCGCACGCGGGAACCTTGAGATACGAGTCACATTGCGGTTGTGGGGTGGGAATTTGAAGTGGAGGGTTCGGTCTTACCATTGGTGGTGGACCATTGTATCCTTGGCTGATTTTAAGCATGTCCAGCATGTGCGACCTTGCTACATAGTATGCTTCGGAGCATACATTGAGATTGATTTTGCCTTGCGCCCTATAGTCACGTGTGTTAAGAGATGGATTGGAAAAGAAAAGAGCTTCATAACTTCTCTGGATTTTATCGTAATATTTATCCAGATCTAGCAGTCTAACCTCCAGTATTGTGTCCGATTGGTCCACTATCTCGAGTTGTTGAATGCTCGAACAGAGGTCTATGAGCTGATCGCAATCAAAAAGAAATTTTTGATGCTCTCGTGACATTTCCGAATTGCCCGATGAAAATTCGTTTGCATCAACTTCATTGCCTTGAAATTCATCGGCATTTGTCTGCAGAGAACGAGGTTGATCAGACGTTTTTGGGTCAGTCATTCTCACGAGGTTGACTAGTAGCGGAAAATAAGAACAATATTTCGTTTGAGACTAAGGGATGTATGAAGTTTACACTTTATCTTAGGAAACGTACGAAATGAGATTCAGACAAGGACTCTGATCAGCGGACGGATCAGAAGGAGAAACTAGGGACGTGAAAATTAGAAATTAAAGTTGACTTTGAAGGAAAGTTTCCCAAAAGTTGCTCTTTCCGAAGTGGAGTCACGAGAATACTCCAAAAAAATGTAACTTAAAGATTTTATTCATACACCAAAGTCAACCACAGTTCGTCGTTGACTTGTGGCCGTGTAGTATTTGTACAAAGCTATCTACAGTTCGCAGATAACTTGTCCCTTTACTTTTACAAATGTCACCTACAATTCGTCGATGACATTTGTGCCTTAATCGCTATAGGGAGAGAAAATTATGGATTATCTGTGTGAGGGGATTGTAAAGAAGATCGACTGAGGTATTCAAGTTACTGTGAGTGATATTGAGTTAATGTATGAAGAGGTTTTTTTTTTGTCGCATATGAGCTGAGACGGATGACCGATCTTCCTTACAACCTACATATAATGTAAGTGTGAATATGAATATGTAAAATTGTAAAAATTAAGTAAATCGGAGTTCGATTTTATTCATAAAATTATGAGTATGCCAATAAATTTTCAATTTCTTTGATAAAGATCCGATATTAGTTTACGTATTAATATCGTTGCTTTTTATTTTCCGAGTTTTGATTGTCTGGTTGTATTGTATTAATTAATTTATTGAAATTTTTGATTGCTTGCTGAATAATTTACATTATTGTAATTCGTTGATGTTTTTGTAGTTGGTGTTGTGTTGGATGATGTGTGAGTGAAAACAGCAAACAATAAAATGCATTTACAAAGGTTTTACACTTACACCTTTAATTTGTATTATGTATTTCCAAAGAAATCCAATTTTTGTTCGTCTAAATAAGAATATAAAATATTCCAAAAGGGCCTTTGCCTATATTGTGTTTTATCACAGCCTATGTGCTTTTGATCATCTTCAAATTCAATTAATAACATTTATTCTTTATTCAAAATAATTTTAAATTATTTTATTCTCGCTTTTACTTTTTCGTTTCGTTCCACAAAAAAAAATCTTGCAGAAACGTTTTAAGAAAGGAGTTCGTTCAATGTAAACAAATGTACAAAGCAAACCTTTGAATACGACAGAGGCAGATAAATGAACAACAATCGAAATCAGCTGTTCTTATTGGCTTTACCCTTTACCATGAGTCTGCTGTGGTGATTTGCCAGTGGTCGGATTTTATCGTACGTGCAACAATGAATCTTCTGAAATAGGTTTTATCTTTGCAAATGTTTGTTGCATTTATTGTTCACTATCTGCGTACTGAATATTTATATTGTATAAAACAACAAAAATTGTTTGTGCTCAAGTTTCTGCTCGTAGTAAAATTAACAATCAATCACAGTAAGCATTGTTGTAATTGAAGAATAAATGTAAACAAAAATACACAGCAAGTCTGTGAATCTGACAGAAGCAGCAAATTAAACAACAGGAAAAAAATTAAATCAGCTGTTCTACTGAATTTACCTTCTCCTTCTGCAATGTGTGCGTTGTTGTGGTGTTTTGTTTAAGGTTGTTGAAAGTGCGTGTGTAGATATTTTCACATTTTAATATTTTCCACTTCCCGATTGCTCACAAAGGAATTTTCCTTTTGTTATTTAAGTTTTTCAATAGTGACACTACAATGAAGCAGAAATAAAAACTCCGTCTTTGGATGTTCAAATTACACAATAACAATAACTCTCGTTGCATAATTTCCACACGGCTCAACAGTGGGAACAATACGTCGTCGTGCCCGTCGTATCAAAATGTTCATAATAAATTCTTTATTAGATTCCTTTAAATCGGTATTATCTCATATTATTACCGTGTATTGCACTTTATTACATTTGTTTTCCCCAATTATATTAGATAAATGCACTCAAACGATTTAAGAATTTAAATTTTCCAGAGAAACCGAGAGCAACCCGCAAAACACAGCCTTTTCGCGTGATTGATGCGTTTATGTTTTCATTCTCTTTGCTTCTTAGGCGCAGAGTTGTAAATTTTCGTGCTTTTTTCTTTCCTTTTCTCCAATAAAGCAAAATAACTAATTGCTTTTTCTTTCACCGTTATTATATTGTATTCATTATTCTAACCACATTTTGATTTCGGTGATATAACATTTTCCTTCTATTTGCGGATTTTTACAACGCTTGTTTGCAGACATGTGCGTAAAGAAAATAATTTAACCTTTTAAGCTACCAATACGATTTTCGAATTCAGCAAAACGGCGTGTGTATTAAAAAAAAAAAGATTATTGTTTCCTTTAAATATTTCAAAGATCATATGTATGACATATTGTTGTCTTCATGCAATTTTCCATATTCTCTCATTTCTTCAACACCCGTTTACTTGATGACAATGTTACGCTTCCAATACCGAATAAATTATGATGCGCGACTCAATGATGTATCATTGCCAAGCTTGCCGCGCTATTAGATTGGTTGTGTATGATAGCCAAAGAGAGGTTTGCAACACGTTTGTTGCGGGAACAAAACTAGGCAACTGCGTTGTAGACTTGATTGTTCGCTGACGTTTCGTGTGAGTTCTCGTTAGTTGGAACACGTTGTAATAAGTGTTTGATCGACAGTTTGTCGTGGTCTGATGGTTGTGCACACAAACCACTGATTTGAAGCTTTTGAACAACTTGCAACTTATCCTACCAAAGTACATTTGAATAAACGGCGACAAGTTGCAATGTGATCAACAGATCGACTCAACGGCATAAACAGTAATGAGAATTTATTCTCAGTGGCTGGAAATGTGTTCGTTACCAGGGCGCGGACTCGAACGACTCAACCAAAGAGCAAGGCAAAGTTTTAGTTGCAGTGTATTGTTTATCCGTACATACTATATATTTATCATAAATGTATTGGCCGATGCGCAATGCTGTGTGATATTTGAATGGACAGCGGAGTTGCGTTGTAGACTAATGGGTATGAAATGACTTAAACCCAACTCTCAAACAAATGAGATAAATGCAAATGAAATTTTGCGACGGCGCGTACATATGTGCAACTTAAATTAGCAGTGCCGTTAATATGGTGGATATATATGTACATATACACATACATATATATATTCATATATATTTATTTATTTGGTCGAACTGTTAATGTTATGACCTTATAATTTTCTCTCCACCAAGTTGTAAATGTTTAGGGTGGCCGTTTTGCGTTTTTTATTACTTTTATTGCATTTCGATCACACTTATAGAGTGTTCGGAGTGGAATTTTGTGATATGTAATGATTGAAGCACTTACCGGTGTTCTTGGTTAATTGGTTTACCTCATTATTTTAAATAGTTGTTGAAAATTTTCTTCCTTCTGTGGTAGCTGTGGGTTTTTCTTAGGCTCTTGTTCCAATTAGGAGGTTCGAAGGACCATGAATAAGCCCGTCACGACTTATTTTAAGGGTAGATGAGTGGGCTGTAGAAATAAGAAACTTTTTAGGGGTTTACACGATTTCTCCACGGAGAAAAAGAGAGGAGAAAAGAGACGACAACCAGAGAAGGATTAGCAAGGTTATTTAGGAACAGAGCACCAATGGAATATACGTTACCTGGGATCGGAAAGTATTGACACTGATCGCACTGTTGTACAATAGTCTCTGCCTGAAAATAAGTATGATGGTATTGTTACGAATAAGTAAAAGCTTTTGCTTACTGTTAATGACTCTACTAACAGTATGTAAACAACAGGCGGTCAGTGCTGCGCCTGAAAGTATGCATTGTAACAACGTACCAGCTCGCTAAACCAGTAGCATGAATTCACCTCAGTAAAGATAATTTCTCCTGTGTAGGAGAATGTTCTACAAAGATAAACAACAACAACAACATCTAGTTTCTAGAAGGTTCTTGAATTCGCTAGATATATGTACCTTCATTTGTGTATGGTGAGTTGGTATAAATAGCGGAGGTCTTTGGAATGGAGAGTTCAGTTTGTGATTAAACCCCGTAAAGTAAGCAACGCGAATTGATAGTAAAATACAAGACTTGTTAACGTGTTATAAATAAAGTAAACTGTTGTACTGTATAAATAAATAAAAGGAAGTGATACCGTTGTAATTATCGTAATTAAAAACGAACCTTGTTTTATTATTGGGAATAAAACAACGCAAAAAGGACGAATAAGGAAATTCGTAACATTGGTGTCAGAAGTGAAATTACGAATTAAGGACAACGATGAAGTTTGAAGAACTCAAAGTTGAACAACTGAAAAAGGAGTTGAGTAAATTGGATCAACCGACAGCTGGTAATAAGGTAGAGCTGCAGAGGCGATTAATAGAAGAATTCAAGCGCCGAAACATTGACATTGATACATACCAGTTTGAGTGTAAAGAAGAAATGGAGGTATCTGCAAAGGAAGCAACTGGTAATATGGATATTTCTACGATGTTTGCAGCCATGATGGAAAAGTTTTCAAAATTAGACGAAAACTCTCGAATAATTAACACGCAACTTGGCGAGAATTCTAGAATTATGAACGAGAAACTTGGCGAGAATTCTAGAATTATGAACGAGAAATTTGGTGAAAATTCTAGAATTATGAACGAGAAATTTGGCGAGAATTCTAGAATTATGCAGGAAACATCAAACGCCACAAATGACAAGCTACATGAAATTTCAGAAGCTATGAATAACATGGAGATACAGGTTAATGATCAATTCGGAAAGGTCGAACAGAAATTCGAGGAATTTCAGCAGAAGATCGAACAGGTCGAACAGGATGTGGAGGAAAGATTCGCCGAACTGGAAAGAAAGATGAATGAAATCCAGTTGCAAGAAGGGCCAGTGCGAGTAATTTCTGAAGGCTCTAGTAGATTGAAAGCTCCCAGTTTCGATGGCTCTACACCTTTCGATGTTTTTAAATTCCAATTCGAAATGGTCGCAATTAAGAACTTGTGGAACAGCTAATTTTAGCACTAAAAGGCAACGCAGCAGAAGTCCTTCAGAGCATTCCCGTCAGTGCCAGAAACAACTACGAGGATATACTGGCTGGCTGCGTTACAACGCAAGTATGGTGGCGATCACAAGAAGGATTTATATCGCATGGAATTGAGAGGCCGAGTGCAAAAGCATAATGAAACGCTTCAGGACTTCGCAACCGAGGTGGAACGTTTGGTGTTGATGACTTATCCTGGTGAGTCCCACCCATTCTTGGATCAATTTAAGATTGAAGCATTCGTCAACGGCATCCGTGATCCTGACATAAAATACGTGACTTGTGCCACACAAAAAGCTACATTCGCCGAAACTGTTTCGTTCGCATTGGCACAGGAAACAGCAAAATTTGTGTCCAAGCCTCAAATACAAAGAGTTAGAAAAATTGAAATGGAGTCGGAGGCAGGAGATTTGAAGGGTGCCATAAACGATCTTAAAGAAATCACCCAAACCCTCAGCAAGGCGTTACCAGGCGGAAGTAAGTCCAGACCAAAGTGCTACAATTGCGACAAACCTGGTCATATTTCACGAAACTGCAGAGAGCCACGAAAACGATCAAGATCGAGCTCACCCCAACGTGGCAATAAACGGGTAAATTTTACTACACAAAATGAATCTCCGTTAAACTAAAACGAGCTAGCCCAGAGGGGCATGGACTAGCTCCCACAACCGAGGGCCCCACGATCTCCATCTCAATAATACAACAGAAAAACAACAACCTCACTGTCTACGGAGCTATCGGTGGTCGGAAGCGCATATTGACTATGGACACAGGCGCGTCACAATCTATCATCAGATCTGATTTGATAAATGGACCAATAGAATCGTTACATGGTGTAAGACTCCGCACAGCAACGGGTGAACCAGCAACTGTACATGGTAAAGTTAAATTGAAGTTAGCCATTGCCAACATGAGCATCGAACACGTGTTTATTGTCGCCGACATTGTAGATGAAGTGATAATTGGCGCAGATTTTATGATTGCCCAAGGCCTCAAGTTAGATATGGGGCAGCAAATTTTGACGTGGGCTAATGTGGAAATTCCTCTCAATGTGGGATACGACAATACAACACAGATTAAAAGGCTGATCGCTTACAAAGATGTAAAATTGCCACCAAACTCAGAAACCATAGTATGGGCCCGAATGGAGGGAGATTGTGAGATCGGCGGTTTCTGGGTAGTTGAACCGGCAAGTATAAACAACTATAACATCATCACTGCCAAAGCTCTAGTAAGAACTAATAATGAAGGATACTTGCCTGTACGAGTTCTAAATTTGTCCAACAACGAGGAGGTGATTGGCGACCGCACAGAAATTGCAGAATGTACACCAGTCGAGGCGGTCATCAACTGTGAAGTTAATTCTGACTGCAGCAAACTATCAGAAAAGGAGCAGAAAGTGCTGGAGTCGCATCTCAGTGAGTGGGTGCGAGAACTAAAGCCTTCTGATAGGAACAAAGCAAAGCAAATACTGTGGAAGCATGCGTCTGCCTTCGCCCTGAAAAAAGAATGCCAAGGTAGAACATCAATGGTAAAGCATGACATCAATACAGGGGAAGCGAGACCAATAAAACAGGCGCCCAGAAGTCTTCCACTTGCAAAAAGAGATGAGGTAAAGAAACTGGTAGCTGAAATGCAGAAGGATGGTGTAATCGAACCTTCTTCAAGTCCATGGAGCTCGCCGGTGGTACTAGTTAAGAAGAAAGATGGAAGTACCCGATTTTGTGTGGATTATAGAAAGCTCAACGACGTCACCAAAAAGGACAGTTATCCACTACCAAGAATTGATGACACATTGGATACGTTGTCAGGAACAAAATGGTTCTCCACGCTGGACTTGCAAAGTGGTTATTGGCAAGTAGAAATCAGCGAGAAAGATAAGGAGAAAACTGCATTCAGCGTAGGGGATGGTCTTTGGCAGTTTAAAGTAATGCCATTTGGACTATGTAACGCTCCAGCCACCTTCGAGCGATTAATGGAGTGCGTGTTGAAAGGACTTCATTGGCGAACATGCTTGGTGTACCTAGACGACATCATTGTCATGGGGAAAACATTCGATGAACACCTGAAGAATCTTAAAGAAGTCCTTCAACGTATAACCGCGGCTGGGTTGAAACTCAGTCCGAAGAAGTGTTCTCTGTTCCAGAAAGAAGTAAAATACTTGGGACATCGAGTGACAGCAGATGGCATTTCCACCGATGAAGACAAAATCCTGACAGTGAAGGATTGGCCACGACCGCAGAATCTCCATGAATTACGCAGTTTCCTAGGACTCTGTACGTACTACAGACGGTTTGTGCCGGGTTTCGCCACAGTGGCTGCAAGTCTTCACGAGCTGACAATGAAAAGTCGGCCGTACTGTTGGAGCGAAAAACAAGAAGAGTCATTCCACCAACTGAAGCAATATTTATGCACGGCTCCTTTGCTTGCATATCCTGTTGCTGGAGAGAAATTCGTGTTGGATACTGACGCGAGTGGTTACGGAATAGGTGGCGTGCTCTCGCAGGAAATCAATGGCCAAGAAAAAGTTATTGGGTACTACAGCAGAATACTCTCAAAGCCAGAGAAAAATTACTGTGTTACGAGACGAGAGCTACTGGCCGTCATAGAGTGTGTCAAACACTACCACAAGTATCTGTACGGCCAGCCTTTCCAGTTAAGAACCGATCATGCGGCGCTAAGGTGGCTATTGCAATTTAAGAACCCCGAAGGCCAACTTGCTCGTTGGAGGAAAACACGGTAATGCTGATGCCCTGTCACGTCGTCCATGCAAGGTGGAATGCAAACACTGCTCAATAGCAGAGGTGAAAGAAAACATCATTGACGTACGTCTGCTTCGACTAGAATCCAACGAAGACTGGTCAACAGCACAAAGAAGCGACCCTATACTGGCAAAAATCATTTCTGCAAAAGAAAATGGTGAAAGACCAACACGCAATGACATCGCCTCAGAGAGCCCCCTGATGAAAGCATACTGGGCCCAGTGGAACAGCCTAAAATTATTGGATGGTTGCCTATACCGGTTATGGGAAAGTGAGGATGGTAAAATAGTCAAAAAGTTAATAGTGGTACCTTCCTCCAAGGAAAAAGAGATAATGACAGAATTCCATAATGGCCCGAGCGGAGGACATCTAGGAATAACCAAGACCATTGAAAAGCTAAAGCAACGGTTCTACTGGATTGGCTGTCAACAAGCGGTAGCCGATTGGATAGCAAATTGCACCCAATGCATGACAGCTAAGGGACCAACGCGAAGAAGTCATGGCCACATGCAGCAATACAACTCAGGTGCACCCTTTGAGCGTATAGCTATGGATGTGGCTGGTCCATTTCCCGTCAGTAGCTCTGGAAACCAGTACGTCTTAGTGGTTATGGATTACTTCAGTAAATGGCCCGAAGTATACCCTGTTCCAAATCAGGAAGCGAAGACTATAATTAAAGTGTTTGTGGATAACTGGATATGCCGTTTTGGTGTCCCCTCGGAGCTCCATTCGGACCAGGGTAGGAATTTTGAATCGACCATCTTCAAAGAAATGTGTGAGTCATACGGTATTCGGAAAACAAGAACAACACCATTGCATCCTCAGTCTGACGGAATGGTTGAAAGATTCAACCGAACTCTTGAAGAATACCTAAGAAAAGTAGTCAGCGCAGATCAAAGAGATTGGGATGAACACATACCGAAGTTCCTTTTGGCATATAGGACGGCCACCCATGACTCCACTTCGCGAACACCCGCTAAAGTAATTTTCGGAAATGAGCTGAAGCTGCCTGGAGATTTGGAGTTCGGTACCATACCAGCGTCTGACCCTGCGAACAGTGATGTCAATTACCATGATACGGGGGATCTTAATGATCTCCATGAATTTGTGCGCAACAAATTAAAAATGGTCAGTAACAAAATGAAAGCCAGATACGACCGAGCGGCAAATTCAGAAGGATTTCATGAAGGCCAGCTAGTTTTACTGTTCAACCCACAGCGCAAGAAGGGTTTATCTCCAAAACTTCAGACTCACTGGGAAGGCCCTTACAAGGTTGTCAAACGAATAAATGACGTGGTTTATCGAATCCAGAAAAGCCAAAGTCCAAGAGCTAAAATGAAAGTCGTGCATTTGGAAAGACTAGCTCTGTATGGAAAACGGAGGGTTGAGCCTGCTCGGGACGAACAGGCTTAAGTGGGGGGCAGTGTTACGAATAAGTAAAAGCTTTTGCTTACTGTTAATGACTCTACTAACAGTATGTAAACAACAGGCGGTCAGTGCTGCGCCTGAAAGTATGCATTGTAACAACGTACCAGCTCGCTAAACCAGTAGCATGAATTCACCTCAGTAAAGATAATTTCTCCTGTGTAGGAGAATGTTCTACAAAGATAAACAACAACAACAACATCTAGTTTCTAGAAGGTTCTTGAATTCGCTAGATATATGTACCTTCATTTGTGTATGGTGAGTTGGTATAAATAGCGGAGGTCTTTGGAATGGAGAGTTCAGTTTGTGATTAAACCCCGTAAAGTAAGCAACGCGAATTGATAGTAAAATACAAGACTTGTTAACGTGTTATAAATAAAGTAAACTGTTGTACTGTATAAATAAATAAAAGGAAGTGATACCGTTGTAATTATCGTAATTAAAAACGAACCTTGTTTTATTATTGGGAATAAAACAACGCAAAAAGGACGAATAAGGAAATTCGTAACAGTATTGATGTAGCGGCAGCGAACAAACAAGCATGTCTTCGTCGTGGAACGAATTGTATGACTCAAAAGCACTGGCGACATCTGGCGAATGATTCAAAACGAATTACTCTCTTTTAGTCATAACTTGGTTAATTCATAATTTTGATGTGAAACATTGATGCCTTTTGAAACATTTATGCTTTTTGTATTGTTTTATGTAATAACATTGTCGAAATAGTGCATTTATATTGAAATATTCTATACAGAGAATAAGACTCGTTTATGCTCTTTCATTTGAACATCTTAGGAAGTCTTGTAACATATATTTAATTAAATCAATTAACAAATTGATAATGCAGCGAAAGTTCGAGTAATGATTTCAATTCAGTTAAATAAGTACTCAATTAACTTTTTTAGTAAATATCCTATAAAAGCAAATGCCTGTTACTTCGTGCGCGTCTATATAGTAATATAAGTATGTATATATAAAAGTATCTAGTACAATTTTACAGTATTAATATTTCATCTTCGAAAAGTCGTTTACCTTTAAATATTACCGATTTTACTATCGACATGTTTTCACTTTGAAAAGTTATTCGCTGTTAAAGTGTCATATTTCTAATTCGAAAAGTCGCTCCTTAGTGGACGTAACTTTTATAACTACCAACAAAATGTTCTGTAAATGTCGGTAAGTCTACTTAAGAAACGTTTGGTGAAAATATTGAATAATATATTTTTTATTAGATCTCTTCGAGAAATAGTTTCTTGACAGCAGTCTACAAAACCTCAAAATTTTATAATTATAGCTTTTCGTCTGAAATTAGAATGAATATTATTATACACTCGAAGTGTTATGCGTTCTTCACTATTCGTATTTCGAATATCCCACCATTATTCCTTTGTATATCTGAGAGAACCTCATGATCATTAGTCAAATTATATGCCACCGTCCTTTTTTAACCGTGCTCAATTCGAATTACAGTTTCAGTTGAATCTTGCATTCATGTTAAAAAATTAAACACATCAATTTTAATTGCTAAGCTGATCTCACATTCCTATACCGCCTACAATTTGAGTATTAAACAATAATTTGTTTCCGCATTAAAGTTTTTAATTCAAATTTTTTGTGTCAAATTTCGTTTGATTTTAAAACTAAAATAAATTCTTCAAAAACACAATTCCCGAATTTCGTGATACCATACCTTATGTGATTGAGTCCCACGTCACCATTTTATCGTAATATCCCAATGCAAATACCCCAAGATCTATCCACTGCAAAAGTCTATGTTATTATTTAAAAGTGTTTCCTACACTCACAGAAAAATTCGGTCGGTAACCGAATTTAGAGCTTGTCACAACCGAATTCGAGGTTTAGATGTATATAGGGTAATATTTATTTGTGTTACAGGCCACTTTCGAAAATTTTTGAAGTCCCGGCAATCATGGGTCACTGCACCAATTCTGACGTGTTGTATCTATTGATTTACGACCTAAACCGTTTTGTATACAGACGATTGCAGCATATCTCAAACGACCGATCTTGACAAACTTTGATAACTGTTGATATCTGCTTGAATATTTTCTGCAAAATAAGACGTTTTAATACAAAAACCATAATTAAAATATTTTTACTCAGCTTTCTTATTAATCACAAAAAATATTAATATCGCCGCGACAGCACCAATTATAAATTTTTTCACTTTGTTTAATATAATATTTGTTTTTAGAATTTTAAACGTCAAGTTTGTAATACATACAATTATGTTGACAATGAAGTCGGTTGTACCTACAGAATTCGTGGGAAATTGATGCCCAATTCGGTCGTTGCCACCGACTTAAGGGTAAATTCGGTTATTGCGACCGAATTTATACCAAATTTGGTAGTTACAACAGAATTGATGCAAAATTCGGTTGATGCACCTGAGTTGATGCCACATTCGGTTACTCCAACCGAATTTAGTACCAATTTCGGTTGTTGCTGCCAAATTAATTCCAAATTCGGTTGTTCCAACCCAAATTTTAGAAAATTTTGTCAAAACCGAATTAATTATGAAACGAGGTTGCTGCAGCCGAATTTCAGTTGTGGGGGCTAAATTCAGTCGTGACAACATCCATTCAGTTGTGGCAACTGCAATTCGGTGGCAACAACCGAATTTACGGTTGCTACAATCCCTTCTCAAAAAATTAGTTCTCTGGGTGTAAATTCAAGTTTTGCACATTTGGTCAGAGAGAAATGAACAGAATAATAAATCCGATTCAATGTCACGTCTCGGTTTTACCGACCCTAATTTATTTCCGCAGCCCCCAATTCGAATATTGAAAACTGTCTCCTGTGGTGAGGTCTACCTCTTTAGGGGAATACTCACCTCATGTTTAACAACTCTATCGTCTTGTGTCTGTGTAGAACTACCAATAATCAACTTTACTTCCACGCCCCCAGTTCTGTTGGAGAATTCTCTATATAGCTAAGGCCAGTGTTATAAAAAGTCTTTGTTTTGTCAAAACGCTTATTGCTTTGATTAAGTGTGACGCCCATTTCTACCGCGCCCATATCGGATTTTAAAAATGCTCTTCCAAGGCTCTGTGTGGTCCAAATACCAGGAGTTTGACATCTGATCAGAATTGTTATTAATCCGTTTGAACGCTAAACTCCTGATTTCTACTGTCCGCATTTAAACATTTTCAAAGCAATTCTTCTAATCTGGGGTTAGCCCCCAAAAACGAATAATCACTCCATATTTTATAAGTCTCGCCTTCCGTGTCTGCTCAGAACCTTTTCAATCTCGAACCCTTGATGCTGCAATCTTAATATAATATTAAAAACCCCCTCTTCTTCCTAGGAAGGGAATGCTCCTAAAATGATATGATTCTAAGACACCCTTTCGGTCATATCGCTTAATAGCCGGATTCACAGCGACGGTTAATTCTACCGCTAATTGTATACGTATAGCTTCCCGTGTCTGTCAGGACGTCTATTTATTATCGTGCTCCCATTTCAACCGCTCCCGATTCGGATGTAGAAAAATCTCTTATAGCTGTAGCTTACTCGATAGTAGGAACATTGACTCCAAATTTAATGATTCTATGATCATTCTCATTGTCATTTCTTGTCATTGTCATCATTCATTGTGGCCGTCGGTGGTGCAATGACTAGTGTGCGCGGCTTCAAAATCAAATGTAATTCCAGTGGAGAAATTGATAGATACAAGGCTCGTTTGGTCGTAAAAGCTTACTCTCAAATGAAGGGAATAGACTTCGAAGAAACTTTCTCTCCTGTTGTGCGTTATTCATCAATTCGACTATTTTTGAAATATGATTTAGATATAGATCAAATGGATGTAGTAACGGCATTTCTTCAAAGTGAATTGAGTGAAGAAATATATATGAAAATACCAGAAGGATTTGAAGCAGGAGAAGGTAAAGTCTGCAAGCACAAGAAGTCGCTGTATGGACTAAAACAGGCAAGTAGGTGTTGGAATCACAAGCTTAGTAACACCTTGAAAGAGTTTGGATTGATTCAGTCAAAAACGGACCCCTGCATATATTACTATGTAGAAGGGGAACTAATGATATGCATAGCAATATATGTAGACGATATATTGATATTTTCCAATAACGTGCCAATGAAGCAGAAGATTAAGCAGTTCTTAAAATCTAACTTTAAGATGACGGATATTGGTGTCGCTAGTTTTATACTTGTAATGAATATCACACGGGACCCAAACGCTGGAAAATTATGGATCGATCAAGAGCTTTATATTCGAAATATTCTTCGCAAATTCAATATGGCCGATTGTAAAGGAGTAAGCACACCTTTAGATAATAACCAAAAGTTATCGTTTGAACAATCTCCAAAAACTGAGGACGAAATTCAGGAAATGAAGCGTATTCCGTATCAAGAAGCAGTGTATGCAGCGCAGATAAGTAGGTCAGACATTGCGCATGCAGTGGGGTATTGTCTAAATTTAATAAAAGCCCTGGAAAACCTCACTGGATTGCTGTTAAGCGCGTATTCAGGTATTTGAAGAGTACTTTAAACTTTAAATTGGAGTATTCCAGGCAAACTGATGTCGATATAACTGGATACGCATATGCTGACTGGGCAAATGACATAGATGCTAGACGGTCTACAACTGGCTATGTATTCCTATTTCAAGGCTCAACAATTTCTTGGAACTCGAAACGACAGGCAACGGTGGCCCTTTCAACAACTGAGGCCGAATATATGGCTATATCATCCGTGTGCCAAGAAATGATTTGGCTAAAATCACTATGCAATGAAATCAGTATCAGCACGCAACATCCCTGAATATTATACTCGGACAACAAAAGTGCAATTGATTTGGCCCATAATAACATGTATCATGCTAGACATCCGTCACCATTTCATTCGCGATTTGGTCCGAAGAAAATGTATTACAATCAAGCATATTGGAACAGAAAACCTGCTGGAAAATTTCAAGAAAACACAATCAATCTTGGATTAAAGGACTTCAAAGTCTAGTGGGGGTGTTGTATTTAAGACTTTGATATATAAATGTTGTATCTTCTTAAGTGTGCTTTGCTATACTGTGTAAACTATTGAGCTTCAATTTTCGTTCTTACTTCCTACTAAAACTTTAACATATCAGATATCTAGTTATTTCCTTTATCTATATGCTTCATACTATCAGGCCTGTTCTGATATCACGACGATTTTAAACCACGAGCGATTTTAAGATCACGGCGGTGATTTGTAGGTGTTCTGAAAATCACGTGATTATATATTTTATGTTTTCAAAATCACCAAGTGAACAGCTGATTTTGTTGTTTGCTTTGTTTCTCATTTCCTTTGCTTCCCAACATATGTTTGTGGTGATGTTTAATAAAAATTTGTGAATTTGTGAAAGATATTGGGAAAATTTTAAATGCCTGGGGCTTTAAGTAGCGTTCACAATGGCAGCAACGAATTTGAAATTCAAGCCCTGTCGTTCCCACTCACAGTATTGCATATAATGCCCTCTCATATTTTTCGTGAAATTGAAATTGAAATTTGTCCTAGAAGTAGGTTCTACTTCAACTTCAAATTAGAATTTGTTCGAATCAGTTTATTCTACTGACCGCTAGGGGCGCTCTACTTCGAATTTTGTTTTAAAACTTGAAAGTATGAATGAAAATGTAAACATTTTGTATCAAAACAAACATTTTAATAAATAATATTATCTGTAGAATCTGCCAATAACAATAATTTCACATATAATTATAATTTTTTATTACCAAGAATACAACACTGTCGCTGGCTTTCGAACAAATCAGCTGATGCAAATGTGATATGTGTAGTTGTTTGTAGTAAGTGTAGTTCGCGCCAATTTTATTAATAAACAAAAGAAAAAAGTTTAAAAAAAGCTGACATTTTCAGGTTTATCGAAACCGTCCAAGGCCATGACATATTATGGAACATAAGTTTCTAAACATTTCTATAGAAAAATTTGAAAATATTTCTATAGAAAAATTTTAAAATATTTCTATAGAAAAATTTTAAAACTTTTCTATAGAAAAATTTTAATACTTTTCTATAGAAAAATTTTAAAACTTTTCTATAGAAAAATTTTAAAACTTTTCTATAGAAAAATTTGAGAATATTTCTATAGAAAAATTTGAGAAGATTTCTATAGAAAAATTTGAAAACATTTCTATAGAACAATTTTAAATCTTTTCTAAAGAAAAATTTTAAAATATTTCTATAGAAAAATTTTATAACTTTTCTATACTAATATTTGAGAACATTTCTATTGAAAAATTTCAAAAAATTTCTATAGAATAATTTTAAAACAATTCTGTAGAAAAATTTTAAAAGATTTCTATAAAATTTTACAATTTTTCTATAGAAAAATGTTAAAACTTTTCTAAAGAAAAATTTAAAACATTTCTATAGAAAAGTTATTTTATTAGATAAGTTATTTTAATACAAAAAAAAAACATTTCAAATTATGTTTTCTAATTAAAAAGATAATTAAAAGATTTACAATAAATTTTTTGCATAAAACAAGCAAGTGATTTGTGTTCACCGTCATTTTCCTGAGCGATTGTATATCACGTGTTTTGCAAAATCGTTGCTTGCAGAACACCATTCCGGTGATTTAAAACCATATCGACGTGAAGTGATATCAGAACAGGCCTGTATGTTTGCCTCCACTCAACCATGCCATGAGATTGTTATAACATTGGCGACACACTATTAGGTGTGTAATTTTCACCGGTCAAGTCTACTTCGTCGAAAAACAACTTATATGCTCTCTTGAATCCCACTACTTAAAATATTCGTTTCCTTTTGAAATCTTGAACTTTTTCCTGATTTGATGACCGCAAACGTAACAAAATAAATCAATATTTTCACATTGCGTATTGAAATTGTCAGTTGCCAATGTTGTGTGCTAATTATGCTGTAGCACTTTCTCTAAAACTTTCACCGCTGAGCTCTCGTTGACGTCGCGCTGTGTAATGCCTCGATGTGAGCGTCGTGTCGCTTTTATATTGTGTGCTGCTGAGCATACTGCTTTGTCTGGGCTGCTGCGATCGATGAGATAGAATAGTATCTCAATGTTGAAGTAAACGGTGTTAAGAATCATTCCTAGGAAGTTCATATGTTCTAGAAATTTGTTTATTGAGATCTTAGGTACATTTTTGTCTTTATCACGCAGTGGTCTTTTATCACGTAGTGGTGTCCGTATATGGTTATATTTTTTCGTGTTGCACTGTGTAATCGACATTTACCCAGTTGTGCTCCGAAGTGTAATTTTTTTCAAAATATTTAACATCATAAAAATTACCAGTCCATATTTCTGCTCAGCGATTGCAAATACTATTCCTGTTCTTTAGTTTTGTTGAAGGAATCTTCCGCATAATAAAACCAGCTAAAATAAACCAGCGAATTGTATACTATTTGCTTTCGATAACAATGGAGACACAATGGAGGTCGAAAATGTAAAATTCAAATGATTAATGATAAATGTATGTATTTATGTAAACTCGAATTCGGATTGAAATAAATCAACTCTGGAAGTGTAGGTCTAGTTTTTCAGCTAAAATTAAAAACTTATTTTAAAACTAACGACCGCAATGGGTATTATATTATTATATAATTTAAAATGATTTAATACATTTTTTTAGAAAAAATTTAGAATTTCTCTACGTTGGAATGTACACAAATATACTTAATATTGTCAAACTCAGTTGATCGAAATTCCCTAGATGTATTTATTTCAGGCTATAGCAGGAGGAAATGTTGTAATTGTCGGCAATAACAACAAGGACAAGACAAAAATAAATCAGCGGTTCTAACGCTTAGATACATCTTGGAAATTGTTATAAATAACATTTGAAAAGATCGGACCACAACGTTCAAACGCTTCCTTCCACCTGTAACAGATACATCTTGAACAACATGAACATCATAACATCGAGCGAATAAGAGTGACAAATTTCATTTAGTTGCTCATCAGCGTTCAACGAAGTAGGGTCATGACAAATAATTTTCGAAAGTTGATACACTGAGATAATATTTTACTTTGTACATAACTCCAGAATGTAACTAATATTTTTGTTTTTTAGGCCATGCTCTAAATTATTAACAGATATATGCTAAGGTTAACTTTTAACGTTATTTTTTTAATAAATATTTCTTTAAATTATTTGAATAAAGCAATCATGTAATGAAAAAAAATTGCGATTACAGCTTCAAACGCAATTACTTCATTAAATTATTAGTTATTTAGACTTTATAATCTGTATAAATTATAAACACATTATGTAGTGAAGGTCTGCAGAATACCAGTAATAATTTCTTTCAGTGCAAAGACACAAACACGAGGGCGGATCAATAAGTCCGTGACTTTTTGAATGAACCACAGTTTTTTTTTGCATAACATAAAATAATATCCTTTTAGCTCAATACACTCAGTTCAACGCTTCTCCAATTTGTGTATCCCTTCCAAAAGATAGGATTTTTCGAGGTCCATAAAATAGGCATTTGTGTGATCAATAATTTCATAGTTGGAGCTAAATCTCTTTCCACCGAGCCATTTCTTTAGGTTTTGAAATATAAAATAGTCACTGGGGGCTAAATCCGGAGAAATTCGTAGCCCAATTCATGGAATGTTGCCATTGAGACTACACATGTGTGCACCCGTGCGTTTATGGTCAATTGACGCGGCACCCGTCCTGCAGACAGCTTTCTTAAACCTAACTGATCATTTAAAATCGAAACCACGCTGCCATATGAAATGCTTATGGCATCAAATCTCTCTTTTTTCGACATTTTCGGGTGTATTAACGTCTGTTGTAGTTATGTATATATGTCCTAAAACCAAAGCTCAAGCTAAGAAAATACACAGATTTCTAATGTGCATTTGAATTGAACTTTATTTTTCTTCCTTAGTAAAACACCACCTTAACACTTTTGGGTATACTTATCAGTTGTTGATAGTTCAGCAGTCCAAAAAGAAGAGAGCTTCTAACAATTATTACGAGTCGAACAAGCTGTAATTTCAATTGAGTCTAAATCGAGTTACATTTCAAAAATATCATAAAATAAGTACAACTTCCTTATTTCCGAATACACCTATACCTCGATGTCCTTACACTGTTTAAGTACAAAAATACTTAACATTTCCAAACATAACAAATAGAATATGTAAACAGTTCAACGTTGGTTGAGGTGTAGGTGTAGTCTGCAATTTGGCAACAACAATCGACCGTTGACAAGAACTGGTTATTGAGTACAATCTCAACTCAGTAAATGCATCGACTGGTTGTAGCTGCCTGCACTCAATAGTGTGCACTCAATAATGTGCGTAGAATCATACGAATATTATTATGATGAATTTAGACGACTTCAATACACTCTTGATAAAAAGTATACATACAAATTTAAATTAAATAATTATAATGTTCAGCATAGTTGGTGAGTCGTTGGAGAAAGGATAATTTCGCCAACATTCTCCCCCCTTAAGGACGAATGTTCTTAAAGTGTGGTGTATGATGTTAATAGAAGGACGGCCTTTCGTTGGGAGTATTTTATTTGAGTATGAAACTCCGCTATGCTCCGACTCACAGCGTAGTGGACAAGGCTCCATCCTTCCATTTGCATTTACTGGTTAGTCATCGTTATTGGCAGTAGTATCAGTTGGTTCAGAAGTGCTAACTGGAAGTAAACAAATTTTTGAAATTGGCCGTTTTATAAGTTTATCTTTAACTAAAACAGATACCACCCTTGTCAATCCATCATGTCCTGGATGAGTGTACTTGATACGTCCAAGTTGCCATTGTCCTGGGCCACACCTTTCGTCTGCTATAAGGACCAAATCACCTATGTTAATATTAGGTTTACTCTTTAACCATTTTGGGCGAGCTTGAAGGCGGCTAAGGTACTCGTTTTGCCACCTCTTCCAAAAATGCTGTTTTATGTGTTCAATTATTTTCCAACGAGAGAGTCGATTCACATTTGTATCTAACAGGCTTTCTTCTTGAATACAATTTGTCGGCTCTCCAATCAGAAAGTGTGCAGGAGTAAGCGCGTTAAAATCTGTCGGATCCGGCGACAACGGGCAAAGTGGTCTTGAGTTCAAACAACTCTCTATTTGGCAAAGTAATGTGGAAAATTCCTCAAAACTCAAAACACGATCATTTAGTATCCTCTTTAAATGGAATTTTACAGACTTTACTCCTGCCTCCCATAGTCCTCCGAAGTTTGGCGAGGCAGGGGGATTGAAGTGCCACTGAGTACCGCTAATGCTTAAGGAATGTAACAAGTCTTCAGGACATGATTTCCTGTTTCTTTGGTAGAGAACTTGAAGTTCTTTTGAAGCGCCACCGAAATTTGTGCCACAATCTGAATACATATCAGTGCAGTGGCCTCGTCTGGACACAAAACGTTTAAAAGCAGCAAGAAATCCATTTGTCGTGAGGTCAGAAACAACCTCTAGATGTATGGCCTTTGTTACCATACATACAAATAAGCATATGTAGCCTTTTGATATTAGAGTGGTACGAAACGTTGATGACTTGATGGATATAGGGCCAGCGTAGTCCACACCACTATGTTTGAAAGGTCTTGTGACATTGAGTCTCACTGACGGCAAGTTGCCCATAATTTGTTGGGAAGCCTTGACAGAATACTTGAAGCACTTCATGCATTTGTGTATTACTGTTTTGGCTAGCTGGGTGCCAGATAAAATCCAAAACCTTTTGTTTACGAATGCCATGGTTAAGGTTAAACCACCATGAAGGGTTTTTTCATGAGCTTCTGAAATGATTAGGTTTGACAGTGGATTAGATTTTGCTAGCACTATAGGGTGTTTTACATTGTAAGGTAGTTCAGAATTTTGCAGACGTCCTCCAACACGAATGACACCATTATTGTCAAGAAAGGGCATCAGCTTAAGCATCGATGAATGCTTAATTTCACGACTGGTAGAGAGCATTTTAATTTCATCACTAAAGTCGATACTTTGGGTAAGTTTAACAAAAAGTGTCACCGACTTTTCGATTTCGGACAACGTTAATGGCTGCGTTATTTTGTTTCTCGGATTTCTACAATTATTTCCAAACCGAAGGCATAAAGCTGTGACTCTCAGAAGAGTTTGCAATTTAGAGAATCTTAAGAGCAGTTCTGGGTAGGCCATTTTGCCGATGATATTCGTGGAGATTTTAGTTTTCTTTTCCTCCTCTGTGGTATATAAATTAGTCAAATTTCTAGGCCATGAGACAGAGGATTTATAGAGAAATTCGGGCCCATACCACCAATTGTGATTTTCAAGTAAATCTTGTGGGAAAATACCCCGTGAAGCACAGTCTGCCGGATTTATTCCAGTAGGAACATATCGCTTATTTGCCGGAATGTTGTATTAACTCAAAAAACATAGTTTCGAGTAAATCGACTTTGAAAGTTTTATTTTGTATATGAATGTACACAAAATGCTAACTTCCAAATGCTCTCCTACCGAATTTAACACAGATTTAGATATAGGAATTAATCCATCTGAAAGAACTCGGTCAGGAGAATATTTTGTAGTACTTAGTCCAAAAATGAAGAATTTTGAGTTAATACAACATTCCGGCAAATGAGCGATATGACCATTCTGCAGGGCTGGTCAAACGTTGAATTTCTGCCACTCTGTTGGCAACATATACAGTCCAGTTAGAGGGCGATTTACGAATCCAACTGAGAACCGTTGAGCTGTCACTCCAATAATAAATATTTTCAACGGGCAAGTCTCGTAACGAATATTTAACTCTATTGGCCAATCTTGCCAAAAGTGCTGCAGCGCATAGTTCCAATCTTGGAATAGAGATTGTCTTTATAGGAGATACTTTAGATTTGGCTTGTAAAATATTTACGAAAGTGCCATTAGGAGAGATTACTCGTGAATATACAACAGCTGCACAAGCCACGGTGGATGCATCGCAAAACCCGTGTAATTCAATTTTCGAACTAGGTGTCCATTGAATCCAGCGAGGTATTTTTAAATCTGATAACCTTGCGAGATCAGCTCTAAATCTGAGCCACTGGTTCTCAACGTCATGTGGGATTTGACTGTCCCAGTCTATATCACGCTCCCAAAGAGCTTTAAATAGCGACTTAGCAACAACTGTAGAGGGTGTTAACCATCCCAATGGATCATACAAACGTGCAGTATCAGAAAGTATAGAACGTTTAGTGGTAGAAAGAGCCAAGTCAATATTAACTTTGAAGGAAAATGTATCGCAATTTGTATTCCATTGAATACCTAATGTCTTCACAACATTGTCTCGATCGAATGAGACCGTCTGAGAAGATTCCCTGTAATGCTCGGGAATGAATTCTAGAAGATCTTTAGAGTTTGTAGTCCATTTTCTTAGATTACAACCTCCTTTTCTCAAAAGATTGCATAACGATTTATGCAAAAGCATAGCATCCTCTAAGGAATCGGCACCCGATAATATATCGTCAACATACGAGTCAGACAATAAAATATTCGCAGCCTTAGGAAACTCATTTTTATGGTCTTCTGCCAATTGCCGAAGGACTCTTATGGCCAAATATGGTGCCGAAGTGGTACCATATGTAACCGTGTTCAATTCGTATATTGAAATATCGTCATAGGGATCAAATCGCCACAAAATTTGTTGAAATTGACGATGTTCAGGGCAGACATCAATTTGGCGAAACATTTTTTCGATGTCTGCACTAAATGCAATTTTGTGCCTTCTCCACTTCGTCATAATCACCGTAAGATCATTTTGAAGGGCTGGCCCTGGCAAGAGTTCCTCATTAAGGGACTTGCATTCTCTAATATGACTACTGCCGTCGAAAACAACACGCAAATTTGTCGTGGAACTATCGTTTTTAAAGACCCCATGATGTGGTAAGAAATATGAATTTCTTCGGGTGTCATTAGGATATATTCCAATTTTGGTCATGTGTTGCAAAGACTCATATTCCTTCATGAATGTTTTGTATGTCGTTGCAAAGTCTGGCCGTTTAGAAAATGATATTTCTAAGTGCTTAAATCGTCTAAAGGCATTATATGCATTATTATCAACAATTGGACAAGAATTTCCCATAAGAATCGATCTAAATGGTAGATTTACCATATAATGACCAGATTTCGTATGTTTTGTTGTGGATTTGAAGAGATTTTCACATGCAATTTCCTCAATAGAAAAATCTCGACTGTGAGTTATCTCCTCTTGCTCCCAAAATGATTTAAGAATGTTCTCGAGATTAGTGTTGTGAATATGCACTTTATTCGTAGGTAAAGAAGTACTAGATCCAGAGAATACCCACCCGAAGTGAGTATTCTGGAAGAAGAGTTTATCATGCACGAATGATTCAGTTGGAATTTTAACCTTAGAACATACATATGATCCAAGAATGATATCTACTGGATCTGAATTATAGAAGAAGGGATCAGCCAAGCATTCAATGTCCAGATTTGGCATAGAAATATTCTCTGAAAAAGGATCTGCAACATATGAAGAAAGCTTTGAAAGCACCAACGCTGTACATGTAAGAACAAACTTGTTTTTTAGCGAAAAAAGATCCAAATCCACGGAATATTTCGACAAATTTGCATTGCCGTCACCAATTCCAACTACCCTGCAATGTGATCTAATTTTATCAATGCCCATTAGTTGAACGGCAGATTCTGAAATGAGGCTTCCCTGTGAGCCAGGGTCCAGTAAAGCTCTTAAGGAAAATTGGCCACGTTTAGTATCTACAATTAATCGAATTGTATAAAGCAACACCGAATGAAATGATTGTGCACTATGCGAAGTGACATGATTCGAGTTTTTGTTAGAATTCGATGAAGATGGGAAAGTATTTAAAGTTTTCGGATTATCTGCACGCTCTTCCTGGTGAAGAACCGTATGGTGTAGTCCTCTGCACACTATACAACGAAAAGATGAGCCACAATTTTCATGGTTGTGACCCAATGTAAGGCAGTTTCGACAAACCTTTTTGAGTAGTAAAAATTCATTTTTAGAGTCCAATGGCAAAGCTAAAAATTTGAAACACTTCGAAAGTGAATGGGGTTTTTCGCAATATATGCATGAAAAAGTAATATTTTTTGAAAACTTACCAGAGTGGCAAGAAGTTTTCTTATTGTGTGAAAAGGGTTTACGAACTTTCTCAGATTTTTGCACAGAGATAGTTGGGTATTCGTCATTTATGGATTCCAAAGTTCGGAAAGTTCTTTCGAGGAAAGAAAACATTTCGGACCGAGAAGGTACTTCCGTGGAAGATTTTAAGGATTGTTCCCACTCTTTGCGGGTTTGCATGTCCAATTTTTGGGCAATCAGATGGATCAGGATTGGGTCCCAGTGTTTATTCCCAAATTCCCTAACGACGAAAGAGACTCTTGAGTTGAGTCAAGCAAAGTTTTTATTGATTGAAACCCGCCGTCAGAGTTCGGTATATTAAAAAGTTTTGATATCAGATTACCTACAATCATTCTCTTATTGTGGTATCGTGATTCTAAAATATTCCACGCGGAATCATAATTTGCGTCTGTGGCAGAAATGGTTTTAATTAAATTGGCAGCTTCGCCAGTTAAAGTTCCCTTCAGGTAATAAAATTTTTGTATTTTTGTGAGTGAATCATTATTATGCACAAGGGAGAAATATATGTCACGAAACGGAATCCACTCCGTATAATCTCCAGAAAATTTTGGCATTGATATTTTCGGGAGTTTAGCATCAACTCCAATAGTCATATCCGCGCGGCTGTGGGGCACAGCAAATGTGCTAGCAAAAGGGGAATGTGTTGTCGAATGATGAGATGAAGAGTCAATTATCTTTCCTTTGAAAGTAAAATATTGCTCAGAAAATTCAAAGTAAAAGTCGTCTTCCAAATATGGAACATCTTCCGCTTTTAAAGAACAGTCAAGCACTCTTCGCAATATTTCTTGATGCTGGCTCTCGAAATTATTAAAAACATCATCAACCCTTTGTGCCAAAGTTGTCAAATAACCAGAAGTTTTTTCGGAACTTTCCTTAGAATCAAACCGATTTTCATATTTTCCCAGCAATTGAAGTGCATTGCGTTGCATTTGAATTGCTTGATCTAAATCACTCATGTCCGGTTATAAAATCAAACACTGCCTTGTTAAACACTTTGCCAAATGGTTCACTACAGAAATTTGCAACAATTTTATAGAAATTAAAGAAAATGTGTTAGAAAACACGAAAATAAGATCTAAAATTCCCGGGTTTCGGCACCAAATATTTGTGTTGTAGTTATGTATATATGTCCTAAAACCAAAGCTCAAGCTAAGAAAATACACAGATTTCTAATGTGCATTTGAATTGAACTTTATTTTTTCTTCCTTAGTAAAACACCACCTTAACACTTTTGGGTATACTTATCAGTTGTTGATAGTTCAGCAGTCCAAAAAGAAGAGAGCTTCTAACAATTATTACGAGTCGAACAAGCTGTAATTTCAATTGAGTCTAAATCGAGTTACATTTCAAAAATATCATAAAATAAGTACAACTTCCTTATTTCCGAATACACCTATACCTCGATGTCCTTACACTGTTTAAGTACAAAAATACTTAACATTTCCAAACATAACAAATAGAATATGTAAACAGTTCAACGTTGGTTGAGGTGTAGGTGTAGTCTGCAATTTGGCAACAACAATCGACCGTTGACAAGAACTGGTTATTGAGTACAATCTCAACTCAGTAAATGCATCGACTGGTTGTAGCTGCCTGCACTCAATAGTGTGCACTCAATAATGTGCGTAGAATCATACGAATATTATTATGATGAATTTAGACGACTTCAATACACTCTTGATAAAAAGTATACATACAAATTTAAATTAAATAATTATAATGTTCAGCATAGTTGGTGAGTCGTTGGAGAAAGGATAATTTCGCCAACAACGTCAATTGGGCGTCCAGAACGTTCAGCGTCATTTGTATTTGTGTGACCACAACGAAAGTCAGTAAACCACTTTTTTACCATTGAAATCAATGGTGCAAAGTCCCCATAGTATTTATCAAGCTTTTCCTTGGTTTGATTGACCTTTTTTTTCGCAAAAAATAATGTTTAATGAGCACTCGAAATTCACTTTTTTCCATTTTTCAAAAAATTCACGATGTTGTATGTTTTGAACAGCTGTTAAACGCAAAGTAAATGACGAAACTTGCTAACGGAGTTGTCTACTAACAGATGGGAGCAGTGTTGCATTTCATATAACTACGAGGGAAGTTTGTTATTGATCCGCCCGTACATTCACATTTGTGGCATATTCTCTTTGTGCCGGCCACTGGTCTAGATCCGCTAACTTCCAAATCGGAGTCCATATTATTACAATAATTAAAAACTTTTTAGGATCTCCAATAACTTACAACAGGGTCACGCGAAAGAAATTACCAGTATACTGGGAGGACTATAAGAGGAGTCTCAGTGAATACAACGCAATATTGAGAAAAGTGAGACGCAACTCCTGGAGACTATTCAGTGAACAGGTGGACAACGTCAACGACATGTCGAAGATTAAAAAATTCGTCTCTAAGACCCACGTACAGTCGGAAAAGGTAGTAGATGACACGGAAAAGAGAATGGATACAATGGAACAAATGCTAAGGCACCTGATGAATACACACTTTCCAAATGGGAACGCGGAGCCCACAAGGTGAGAATGTAGTACATCAGACGCCAATCATTACGGACCAAAAGAGCTTCTCCCCATGTAAAGCAGCGGGACCGGATCGTATTTTTCAGCCTATCCTACAACATTGGGTAGACCAAATAACAACCCATTTGGCAGGAATTTTTACCGCTTGCTTAAAATACGCCTACACACCGAGAAACTGGCAGGAGGCTAGGGTAGTATTTATACCCAAACCTGGAAAAGCAAGCTATGCAACGGCAAAGCCTTATATACCAATTAGCCTTACCTCGTTTCTACTCCAAACCCTGGAGAGAATAGTGGACGACATGGTGAAAAGTGGAATACCGACCGATATGCTGAAGTTTTAGGAAACACGCATATGTCAAAGGCAGATCAGTGGAAACCGCACTTCATGAGGTAACCTACTACATAGAGCAATCTCTCAATGACAAAATATATACACTCGCTGTATGTATAGATATTGAGGACCGAACTGTGGTTCCCATGATATAAATATTAGAGACAGGGTACAATGTGGAACTCCACAGGGAGGTATTATATCACCACTCTTATGGGTCCTCACAATACACAGTCTCCTAAGGAAACTTACCGAAGAAGGACTTAAACGACCACGACGTTATAATACTTCTTAGGGGAAGGATCCTAATCAATTATGCAGAGGGGCCGAGAGGGCACTGAGTATAGCGTATGACTGGGCACAGCCAAGGGGCCTAGATGTAAACCCGGACAAAACGGAAATATGTCTATTCACAAGGAAGACAAAAATCTCAGAATATGAAGAGCCATGATTCCTGGGACAGGATTAAAATATCCGATAAGGTTAAATACTTAGCGGTAATCTTCGATCGGAAACTGAATTGGAAGCACTACATAGAGGACAGGGCCAATAAGGCCTAAAGGTGCTGGTCGCTATACAGAAGGGCTATAGGATCCAAATGGGGCCTCAAACCGAATATAACATACTGGCTCTACAGAAGCGTAATCAGGCACGTACTAACATAAGCTTCTGTAGAATGGTGGACGGCAGTTGAGAGGAAATGTAATATCACAATACTGCAGAGGGTTCAGAGAATGTGCTGCATTGGTATTAGTGGTGCAATAAGGACAACCTCGACAAGAGCCATGGAGACTATTTTATGTATCCAGCCAATCGAGATTAGAGTCAAATACGAGGCCGCCCTTGTGGCAAAACGCCTACAGGCAACAGGTGAATGGATCAACAGGGATCTTACGTCAAAACACCAACGGATAATTAGGGCCTTAGTCGAGTACATGCAAGATACGAGTGAATCTGACCGAATAGGCGAAATGCGTGTCCTTAACGCCAACTAGAGACTCTTGGCAGAATGGGACCCTGGCACAAATGCCAAATGGGACTCGCTGCTACACAGATGGCTTAAAGCTAGGGGAAATAACGGGTCTAGGATTCTTCATTGAAAATCCAGCAACCCAATCCAATCTACGCCTCCCGGATCATAATACAAACTTTCAAGCGGAAGTTCGGGCGATTACGGAGTGTATCAAATGGCTCGGCGATAATACATACCTAGCCGAAGCAAATATCTTCACGGATAGTCAAATGGCAATATCACCGGAAACTGTCAAATCTAGAACGATCCTTGACTGTAAGAAGGTGATAAACGATTATTCTATGCACGGCAGACTCAACATCATCTGGGTGCCGGTGCGGAACGAGCGAATCTCCTAGCAACGGAAGCCAGGAAACTCCAAACGGTGAGCCTAGAGGGAGCGGAACCCTTTGGGGTGACGAAGGCGGAGTCGGCACATTAGTCCAGTGGAACCAGGAATCACTAGGCAGGATGACAAAGATCCTATGGGCAGACCCAGATGGATTGAGGACAAAAGGTTTGCTGAAACTGGGAAAATCTGAAATGAGCAAGATGATGGGAGTTTTAACGGGTCATTCGGGATTACGGGCCCACCTGTTCCGTATTGGACTAGTGGCGAATAGTGAATGCAGGCCATGCATGGAGGACGATGAGACGATGGAGCATTTCTTATGCCACTGCCCGGCCTTCACACAAGCTAGATCCTGATATCTGTCGGACAGTATAATACCTGACATGACCAAACTTATGGGTATGGACTGGAACAACTTAAGGAATTTCGTGAATAGCACCGAATTCCTATAAGAGATATGGTAAATTAGTAGGGTAAACTTAGAGCGCACAAAAGGTCGACTCAGCGGCTTAAGTGTATGTCTACTGACATGGGAAGGTTTAGAGTGCTCCTTTTGAACACTCAACACCGCACCCCTCTTTTTAAACTAGCTAACTACCAATTTAAGTAAAATAGTTGAACTACAAGTGGGAAATGTTCTTCTTCTTCCTGCGTTCATTCAACAAGATTGACAACTTTGTGTAAAATGGAGGTAATTGTTTTGGGGTGAAAAATTCGGAAACATCCGATTCCACAACCTGCATTTGCACCGGTTGAGCAAATGCAAATACAATTTTTTAAAAGTGCAATTACGAGCAATGGTAACTATTTTGCATTTGCAGTAGATAAAGTAATGCAAATTAAAATCCAATGCAAATTAAAACATCCCAATACTAACTGGACACTCTATCTGCATAAAATTTAGGGGGCCGATAAAAATGAAATGAATATACTGCGTCCGGGGAGCGCCAAAACATTGGAACATATTTTTCAGACTCCAACACCTCTCAGGCGATGCAATACCTAGATTGGAGGAACTAAGTTGAACAGATTATAGAACACTAGGGAAATTTGTACGCAGCATGAATTTCTTATAGAAAAAGTACAGAAATGTTTATGCCCAGAATCGAGACAAATGCTTCGAATCCTCTGTCTCGACATAACCTAGCATAAATACGAAGAGATTCAGATTATGCAAAACACTAAACCATATATAATTAAAACAGTTTTCAACTACTATTGTCTTACAATGTTTATTTTACAAAGGGTCGCACAATCTATTTTCAAACAAAAAATAACTCAAATTTAAAATTTACTGAAATGTGGTTTATTTTTCTTATCACCATGTATTTTTTTACTTAATCTCTACGCCTGTCGAATGTACTACATGCATAGAAGGGGATTCATTGTCTAAAAAAACCAAAAAAAAAATCAACAAACTAAGGATTATAGTTGGGTTCAATAAATTTTTTCAAATTTGTCAACTTTCGTGTACGTAGTTATTAGGGCAAACAACTTTGAAGCTTTGAACTGTACATTCTTATGGTTTTATGTGTTTTTGGTTCAAACCTATTTACACGTTTGTTCATATTACAATCAACAAAAGAAATAATAAGTAAATCTGTTTCATTGATTCAAAAAAATACATTTATATATTTAATGAGTTTTTGTTTATCTTTTTCTATTTCTTTTATGTTATGATATTAATTTGTTTACTTCGTTTTTCGTTGTTAAGCTTCCCGAGGAGAAATCACCACAACATCCTGTCGAGTTATCTACCGAGTTAATGCTGGCATGCACAGTGGCTCTGTCACCATTCCATACGAAAAAGCACAACCACCCCAAAGTCTTGGAACGCCTACCGGATTTAATAAGGTAAGTTCGCACAATAAACAAAGTAAACCCAATTTAAGAGAGAATTACAACAATCAGACGATGAAAGAGATTACAAACTCTTATAAGAGAGCATGCTACACAATAATCTCCTCTCTATAACAAAGAGAATGTTAAGTAGGAGAAATATAACGGAAGGAGAAATTCGAACATTCTCTGTAGAAAGAGACAAACAACACAAAAAATTAATTTGAAAACGCGTTGGTCAAGGATTGCTATATGATTTATTTAGTCGTGGTGTGTTTGAGCGCTATTAGTTTTTCGTTTTCTCACTAAAGAGAAATGATAAAAATAATAAGTGTGTTTTTTTGTCCCCGCTAATCTAATATAAACTCGCTTAGCTTTCCATATAACGTTGGTAAAAAACGGGTACAGAAAAAATTTTGCCACAAATTTTTAATCGCGAAGAATATCTTCCATTCCCTCCAAGCAGGGATGCCAACTCTTCCGAGACAAAAATCGCTACAGACAAGTTGCTAAAAATCACCACAAATCTTTACTGACGGATATTAAAAAACTCTACGAAAAAGTGTAAAAACGGCAAAAATTACACTACAAAAAATTTCATGTACTCCGGATGCGATAATTTTTTCTGTGTAGATAACCTTGAGATGAGCTCGAAAAACGCAATAAAAATTTTTATTTTCGTTTGGTTTTTTTTTTAAATTTTAAAAATTTTTTTTTGGTTAATTTGTTTTTGTATGAAAAATTGTTTCAGCAACTAACAAATCTCGTCAAAATATATACTAAATGGATGGTAGTAGACCCCAAAACATAAATAATGTGCGTCTTCATTCATCGGCTAGCTACAGCGGTCGTAATCGGTTGTTGAATCAGGAATTTTACAAAATTTTACTGAAAATTTACAAGTGAAAGCCCCTTAAAGCATTTTAAAAAAATATTAATTCACAGAGTGCATTTTTTTTTGTATTTTATACGCAATGTGGCAGGTTTTAGAAATCAAACAAGCTACTTTTTAAGAAAATCCATCTATTAATAATGAAGTTGTGAATTTTTTCGCTAAAGCCCTCGAATCTACTTTTTGTTCGAACATTGCATTTTACCTTTGAAATTATCTCACTAGTCAACCAAATGAAAAAATGTCATGTACTTCTAATGAAGTATTTTTTTCTGTGTAGATAACCTTCAGATGAGCTTGAAAAATACAACAAAAACTTTGTCTATGGTAAGGTTTCTTCTTTTTTATTACAAAAAAATTAAAATTTGTTGGGTGACAAAAATATCGTGAATTTTTTCGCTAAAGCCCTCAGAATCTACTTTTTAGTTCGAACATTGCATTTTTCCTTTGATATTGTTGTGGGTCTGTTTCTCTTATCAGGAACCAGATATAGTCCCCCATCATAGCTTCGTTCCAAAATCCTTGGTATCGGTGCTCTATTTCTTTCATTTGCTGATGAAAACGCTCGCCATGCTCGTCACTCACATCGCCCAGGTTGTCCGGAAAGAAGTCCAAGTGCGAGTGTAGAAAATGTATCTCAAGCGACATATTTGCTCCAATTTTTTTTTATAATTTTGGAGTAGTTGTTCGCCGATCTCTCTGTAATTTGAGCTTTTGTTGTTTCCAAGAAATCTGGAAACAATTTGCCGAAATGAGTTCCAAGCTGCAGCTTCAGTTGGTGATAAAATGTGCTCAAACTGTTGGTCCTGCAACAACTTTTTAATTTGCGGGCCGTCGAAACGCCTTCCTTAATCTTTGCCGACGAAAGGTGAGGCAAAATGGGTTTTAAATAGGCGAACGCTTCACCATCTCTGTTGAGAGCTTTCACGAAGTTTTTTATGAGCCCGAGCTTTATGTGAAGAGGTGGGAGAAAAACATTTTCCTTTTTTATGAGTGGTGTATATTTCACATTGTCACTGCCGGGGATGAAGTTCACTCGTTCTGTCCAACTCCTCCTGGTGTAATGATGTTGACGATCGCGGCTGTCCCAAAGGCAGAGAAAACAACAGTACTTTGTGAATCCACCTTGTAATCCACAAAGGATACCGATAACCTTAAGGTCGGCACAAACTTTCCAATCGTGCCTCTTATAGTTAAGGCACTTTAGTAGATTGTCCATGACTTCGTATGTTTCCTTGGTGTCAACGGCATGAGCAATTGTAATCGAGGGTTTCTTGTTGCCGTTGTGCAGTAAAATTGCTTTAAGGCTCTGCTTATTGCTGTCGATGAAAAGACGCCACTCTCCTGGATCGTAAGAGTACCCGAGTTCACCAAATAATCCGCGAATGTCCTTACAAAAACAGAAGTTGCCTTTTTTTGTGTAGTACCTTGCGTATGGTTCATGACGCTTCCTGTAGATTGTTGTCACCACACCAGGAGCCAAGAAACCGAACTGTTTCATGCGCGATGCATGCAACTCTGCATCTTCCTTGGAGAGTTTCAGTTCTCTAACCCAATCGTTCAGTTCTGTTTGCGAACATATGCGTTGACCTCCATGCAATGTATATGTTGACTCGCATTCTGATGTGGTTTCTACTGTCTCCGGATCTGATGTTGGATCTATCGCCTCATTATTAGATGCCCATCTTCAAACGGACGGTTGCGGGTCCACTGGTTCTTCGGAAAATGGCACTGGAAAAGTCACTGTTGAAACAGCAGCCTAAGTCCATCGTATATTTTTTCCCACGCCGGTTTTTTTGCTAAGACAGAAGTAGCAATCTGTTACATGGCAAAGCGGTTCTCTCCAAAGCCTTGGCATGATGATTCTCGGCTGTCGTCTAAAAGAATTTCAATAATAAGTTATATATGTTCTTGAATTTCGTAATCTACACTTACCTGGAGTCAGCTAGCTGTACGTAGCAACTTGGACATAGAGCACTTGGTTTCCACCGCTCATCTATGTTTGAGACCTGTAAATTGAAGCTCTCTTCAAATGAATCTCTCCATTTAGGTGAAAAACAACGCTTCTTTTTTTCAGAAACGTATTCTCCGCATATGTAACAAAAATTACTTGGATTGGTATTGCATTCAAATCCTCGCGAACGTTTGCTCATTTTGAGGTTACTTGAGAAAGTAAGTGATATTTAGCAGTGTTCATCCTTAAATACCTAAAATAAAATCAGACACAACAGGTAGTGGTTAAGGTAGTTGCAGAGGTAGCAGAGTGACCAACAAAACGCATTGTTGCGTAGTGAAATTACTACCTTCCGTTATTATTTTGTAAACATACCCATGTGCAATATCTATAAGTGATACATACCAGCAAAGGTGCGCATACATTGAGCCATCCCTCACTGTGATTGTTGCATTTTTCAAGCTCATCTGAAGGTTACAAAGAAAAAAGCGAATGCTCAAATCAATTACGATATTTGTCAATTCAATTATTTTTATACTTGGATTTCCGCCAATGACGATTTTTGTAAATTCAATTACTCGAATTGTAAGATCGTAATTGAAAAGTTTTCAAGTAAAGCAAATATTTATTTGAGCACAGATTTAATCAAAATTTCTTAATATTGTTGATTAAATTAGTAATTGAGTTAAGCATGACTTTAATCAATTTTTTATGGAAAATTTCAATTACGCGTGTCATCAAGTTGAGTGAGTGCTTAATCAAAATTACATAATGTTTTGATTACGCGTGTAATCAAGTTGAGTGAGCGTTTAATCGAAATTATATAATGATTTGATTTCTAGCGTACTCAACTTGAGTATTCTGGGAATCAAAAGTCGGTGTTCGCTTTCAATCGAAATCGGTAATTTTTAATGATTAACATTAACACCCAAAATAACAAAAACCAACATCTCATATTTTTTGAACATTTTATTTTTATAATTAATTTCAGTTAAGCGTGTGTGCCCATGCATTTTCTTGTTTTTGCTTATGGTATGTCTTTTTTTCGTTTGAACATTTATTTGTAAATTCTCAAAGATGTGTTTTGATTTCGCAATAATTTTGTAGCACATGTGTTGTTGCTGTCATTGTGTTGACGAGTGCCGATTGCAATAACAAAACACCGTTTGTAACGGATTTTTGGTGATGCGCATCTTCCACTTGTTCTCCCTGACAACAACAAAAATTCGCCTTAAAAATCGAACAAAAAAACCGTCAAATAACATATAAAGAATGTTGTAATTTCAAGTACACAAGTACTTGATTCCAGTGAAATTTTAATTTATCTTCTTCGCTTTATAAAATGTAAAATTGTTGAACCAAGTATTCAAATGATTGAGTCAAATAATGAAATAATTGAATTTTATCTCTATTTTCAAGCAAATCAGTAATTGAAATTAATTCGGGAATATTTTTTTCTGTGTATCTACACAAAAAAAATACTTCATTAGAAGTACATGACATTTTTTCATTTGGTTGACTAGTGAGATAATTTCAAAGGTAAAATGCAATGTTCGAACTAAAAAGTAGATTCTGAGGGCTTTAGCGAAAAAATTCACAACTTCATTATTAATTGATGGATTTTCTTAAAAAGTAGCTTGTTTGATTTCTCAAACCTGCCACATTGCGTATAAAATACAAAAAAAAATGCACTCTGTGAATTAATATTTTTTTAAAATGCTTTAAGGGGCTTTCACTTGTAAATTTTCAGTAAAATTTTGTAAAATTCCTGATTCAACAACCGATTACGACCGCTGTAGCTAGCCGATGAATGAAGACGCAGATTATTTATGTTTTGGGGTCTACTACCATCCATTTAGTATACCTATATTTTGGCGAATTTTTCATACAAAGACAAATTAACCAAAAAATTTTTTTTAAATTTAAAAAAAAAAACAAAAAAAAACCAAACGAAAAAATAAAATTTTATTGCGTTTTTCGAGCTCATCTCAAGGTTATCTACACAGAAAAAATTATCGCATCCGGAGTACATTTTGACTGTTGACTAGTGTTAGTAATAACTACACAGAATATGAGAAAATTAAAAAAAGGAACATACATGCATACGTATTTTAAAATTCAATTTATTTATTTGGAAACATATGTTTTGTAAACATAAATAATTTTAGCTATTAATAAATATTTATTTAAATAAATTTAGCTATTTAGTTTAATTTACAACAATTATTATTTGTCAACTTTTATTAAAAAAAATTAAAATAAAAATTGATTTTAAGTTTCTTTTCAATAAATTTTCTTATAAATAAGACTTATTTGGCGATATTTTAAAAAACATTGAAATTTAATTCTTATTTCATAACTTTTTTTAGCACAAAAAACAAGATTTTAAATTAATTTATTTTGGTTGTATGTATAGTTGACCTATGTAATTTTATCCGTTTAAATATTTTTCGGCTTTGAGGTCATAAATAAAAAGACAGTGGACAAAGTCTTACAGCACGTGTCGGTACAGCATAGGTACTATTGTTATCTCAAATCCTTGAAAATGATCAACGAAGTTGATCGAAATATTGGAGAAATAAAAGTGATATAAACCACACCGACGTATAACTCTCACTAAACACTCACCATGTTTGTCCAACCGTTTGAGCGTCTATACCGCCTGTGACTATTTGCACTCTCACACAAAATTGAGTAAGTCAATTTGCAAACACATCAACTCCTACATAGAAAATTCCGTTATTCTTTTTCGTTTGCTTCAAAAGTAATGGCAACAAACAATGTTGAGTAAAAATCGCTACAGCCGCTACCTTAAAACAGCGAAAATCGCCACAATTCTAAAACAGTGGTTTTTGTGTGTCAAAAATCACCACAAGTAGCGGGAAAACCACCAAGTTGGCATCCTTGCCTCCAAGTGATGATTCTACATGAGTTTTGTCCTCTGCACAAAATTGTAAAAACCGTCTTGGGACTTTTTTTTAAAAAAACGGCAGAAGCGTGTGTGTGAGAGTGCACATGCTTTGGTGTCGACATAATCCTCAGACCAGGATAAAGCATGTCTTCCTTTTAACACTTTGCAGCAGGCCTGTATTTACAGTCTATATACAGTAGTAACACATGTTGATATTGGATAGCATAGGCTGTCCCTTTCGGTTCTTCCGGAATGCTTTAAGGCCTACAGAAGAAGGCCTGATATCTAACCCGCAAAATACATTATTATACCTTAAAGAAAATTATTGTGTACCAAATTATATTCTTTTATTACCCCATATTTTTTTATATATAGAAATATAGATTATCAGAAGAATTTTACTTATTCATTTAATTACACAGTGCAACACGAAAAAAAATAACCATATACGGACACCACTACGTGATAAAAGACTAAAAAAAAAAGACCCGTGTCTCCCAATTTTTCCCAAAGTCATGCACTTTTTTCTTTATGGGCCGCCAAAGATTTGGGGCCTCGGTATCATTTTCGTAAAAATGTGATCATTTCTCAGGCTCATATCTTGCAAACCGTTCAGAGGCAAAGTTGTAGCTCTTGTCATAAAGAACAAAAATTGCGAACATATAAAATTAAAAAACTTCACCTTCCAGATCAAAATCGCAAAAAACTTAAAAAAATTCGATTTTTTTTTACCTTTTTTCCCGTGTTCAGGTCCATAGGTAGCAAACCGTTCAAAATTCAAGGAAACAATCAACTACAAAAATTTACCTAAGATCTCAATAAACAAATTTCTAGAACATATAAACTTCCTACAGATGATTCTTAACACTGTTTAGGTAGCACGCAAAAGTGAAAAATTTGCCGAAAATTTTTTAATTTAATTTTTTTTTACCTTTTTCTCCTGTTCAGGTCCATAGGTAGTAAAATATGAAATATGTCTGGCCAGAACCATGTGTTTGTCCAAGGGTTAACACCGTTTAGGTAGCGCTTAGGTATCACGCGATCATGCACCAGGCAATGCAGTAAGCTCTGCACACGCAACAAGGGACGCAGCACACAATATAAAAGCGACACGACGCTCACATCGAAGCATTACACAGCGCGACGTCAACGAGAGCTCAGCGGTGAAAGTTATAAAGTGAAAGTGAAAGTAAAAAAAGTGAAAGTGCTACAGTATAATTCGCACACAACATTGGCAACTGACAATTTCAATATGCAGTGTGAAAATATTGATTTATTTTGCTACGTTTGCGGTCATCAAACCAGAAAAAAAACATCTACAAGATTTCAGAAGGAAAAGAATCTTTTAACTAGTGAATTCAAAAGAGCATATACATTGTTTTTCGACGAAGTGGACTTGATCGGTGAAAATTACACACCTAATACAGTGTGTCGCCAATGTTATAACAATCTCATGGCATGGTTGAGTGGAGGCAGAGGTACTATGAAGTATTGTAAGCCGGTAAACTGGATTAATCGCCCAGGTGATCATGATGCAACCAGTTGCTATGCATGCGTAAATTACACATGTCGTCTTAATCGACCGAAAACCTTCCATTCCGCTAGCAATGGGTATCAACATGAAAGAAAGCTATGAAACATTGAAAGATATAATGGAAAAAATCAAATATTACGAAAATAAATGGAAGATTTGCTGTGATTTGAAGGTCATTAACATTTTGCAAGGGATCATCGATAAGGGCGGCTTCCCAAAATTCTTTTGTTTTCTTTGTAATTGGGATTCACGTTCACCTCTGAATCAATTCCAATGTAACTCGTGGAGGCCAAGAGGAAGTGTGGATGAACAAATACAACAACATAGACTGAAGAATGCACCTTTAATTGACAATACTCAAGACATCTTGCTGCCACCGCTCCACATAAAATTGGGAATTGTTAAAAAATTCATCGAAGTGGCCGTTGTAAACTGTCCAAACGCATTTGACTATTTGAAAAGCGTTTTCCCACAGCGTAGCGATGACAAAATTAAAAAAGGTATTGTAGTAAATTTAAAACGAATTTTTGTTCACCTAATTGTACTATTTACACTATGTTAATGTTTTCTTTTCTGTCTTTATTTTTTGTTTTCATTTAACAGGCGTACTTAATGGCCCTGACATTAGAAAGCCATTCAAGAGCAACTTTGATTCATCGCTTGATGAAAATCATTCAATGGCATGGATTTACCTTCAGCGTGTATGCACCAGAGTCTTGGGAGGGGATCGAGACGCGGAACCGGAAGCAAGAGAATGGGTGAAACAAATGCTGCATTATTTTGAGATAATCGGCGCATCGATGACATTAAAGCTGCATTTTCTTCATTTTCATTTTGACGATTTTATCAAATAACTTCCTACCGAATCCGATGAGCAAGGAGAACGGTTTCACCAAACCACAATGCCCATGGAAAAACGGTACAAAGGCAAAAACCTCGACGCAGTGCTTGCAGAGGTATGTTGGTGGAGTCACAAGATCACCCTGTATGATGTTAATGAAGTATTTGAAGAAGAAAGAGCTGATGATGGAGGTCAGTCTGGAAGCAACGTGCCTGTGGACACCATAATTGCTGAATCAGAGTCAGATTCGGACGACGATTTGGATCCACAACTTAAGAGAGCGCGATTTGCAAGTCCAGGGCCATCAACATTATAAACATAATAATAGATAATAGCATAGTATCTCAATGTTGAAGTAAATAAAAGACAAATGAAATTAAAAAACGGTGTTAAGAATAATTCCCAGGAAGTTTATATGTTCTAGAAATTTGTTTATTGAGATCTTAGGTAAATTTTTGTAGTTGATTGTTTCCTTGAATTTTGAACGGTTTGCTACCTATGGACCTGAACACGGGAAAAAAGGTAAAAAAAAATCGAATTTTTTTAAGTTTTTTGCGATTTTGATCTGGAAGGTGAAGTTGTTTTGATTGTATATGTTCGCAATTGTTCTTTGTGACAAGAGCTACAACTTTGCCTCAGAGAGTAAATCGAAATTCTGAACGGTTTGCAAGATATGAGCCTGAGAAAATGATCACATTTTTACGAAAATGATATCGAGGCCCCAAATCTTTGGCGGCCCATAAAAAAAAAGTGCATGACTTTGGGAAAAATTGGGAAACACGGGTCTTTTTTTTTTACTCTTTTATCACGTAGTGGTGTCCGTATATGGTTATTTTGCCATGACTTAAAAAATTACACACAGTGTTACTGTTACGAGGGTTGCATTTTATGTTTCGGGATTAGAAAACAAAAACAAATATTAATCATCGAAAATCACTTTATTGTTTTTCAAAATATTCCCCATGAAGATTTATACACTTTTGCATGCGTTTGAACCAATTGTAGAAACACTTTTGCCACTCTGATTGAGGCATCTCCAAAACATGCATTCTGAATGCAGCAACCGCTTCTTCAGGTGTCGTTGACCTCTCAGTTTTTTTTTTACGTACGGGAATAAAAAGAAGTACCAAGTCAGGACTATACAGCGGTGACCCATCAAATCGATGTTTTGGGTGCTCAAAAATGCAGTTGTTTCAGCCGATGTGTGAGACCTCGCATTGTCGTGGTGAAGAGTGATCCGTCTTCGGCGGTTTGTTTTCCTGATTTCTTGGAAGACAACTGGCAAACAAATGGTTGTGTACCACTCAGAATTCACTGTTCTGCGTTGTTCTAGTGGTACGATTGCGACATGTCCGGTTTTTCCGAAAAAAAGGCGACCATTTGCTTGGAAGTGCTTCGGGCGCGAACAACTTTTGTTGGATTTGGCTCATTTTGAAACACCCATACAGTTGACTGCTGTATTGACAAATAGTGTGGGATCCAACGCGAACAAATTTTTTTGACAGTCAAATGTTTATGCAATATTGAATGTATGTTGGTCCCACTAATGCCTAAGGTTGTCTCAATCTCACGATGGGTCACATGACGATCTTGCAAAATCAGTTCACGCACAGCATCAATGGTTTTCGGAACAACAGCTGATTTTGGACGACCTTCACGAAATTCGTCTTGGAGTGATCTACGACCACGATTGAATTCACCATACCATCGATAAACACTGGTCCTTGATGGAGCTTCATAGTCAAAATTGGATTTAAGTTCACCCATGCACTGTTGCTGGGTTAATCCGCGTCGAAAGTTGTATAAAATAATCGCACGAAAATGTTCACGATTTAATTCCATTTTTGGGCCGAGATGAATCTTTTAAGTTACTGTAAACAACGCAAATAGCGGTCGTATGTCAAAACGTTCGGAGTACGCATAACCTCAAAAATTTCCAACTTTACGACAGAGCTGTCAGTTGGCAGATTGCAACACTAGGGTTGCCAAATCCCGAAACATAAAATTCAACCCACGTATGGTGACGCAAATAAGAGAAATCCTCTGGTAGATCATAAACCCACCACCATAGGAGTGGTTGTCTGACGTGGTAGCCTTTCAGCAAAAAAAATGGGCTGTGCATGCCTTCAGACAGCCCGCAAAGGAAGTTTTTAGGGTCAAACATACAAAAGCAATCCTGATTTCAAATTAACGTAGGGGAGGCCCGCACATCGTGCTTCTTTTGGCAGGCCTTCTAGATGGTCTTTAAGAAAATAGTTCTTAGATCAGATTTTCTTTCAGGTCTTTTGATAGGCCAACTAATGGATGGGTTCTTAAGAGGAATGCAAGAAAGACCTGCTGGGACTCCTGCAAAATAAAATTTGTGAAAGGACTCAAGCAAAAATAACAACGATATGCGAGTTATATCCACATTTATAATATTCAGACTTTTATTTAGTCACCTAGTTAAATTACACTGTGAGACAAAATTAGATTTTTTTCAAAATGACGGATTCTGTGAACGGATTCTGGTAGAAAGGTCTAAAAAGAAATATATCGGCGTTTTTTTTAGGGCGCGTCAAAGTTTCCGTCCCTCGGAACTTTCCTGCAACATAGCGGCATGCAAAATTGTGTGTACCTTACTTATGAGGTACGAACTATGTTCAGAAGTTTTATAGAAAAGATTCAGATAAACATTTTTGTAGAACAAATTAACCCTCTAACTGTCACGTATAACCATAATTTTTATTTTTTTTTTTGAAAGCTCGCAAAACACTGCTCGGAAATGACGGGGCGTTTTCAAAATGATCCACAAAAATATTGAATCAAATTGAATCAGAAATTGTCTGTGGCATTTGAAACACTCATACTTTTTAAATTAGATATTATTAATGAAATTACTTAGAGATGCTAAATTTGGTGATTTATGGTCAAAGGTACTATGGATATTATAGAAATATTGCTGGATAAAATTCCATGTCAAGACAGATTCTAGCGGATACTTCAAATCAATAACATGAACTGTTTTGAAGCAAATATCTAAGCTTTCAAGAAAAGATTGAAATTTATACAAAGTTTTGTCGAAGTATGTATAAAACCCTTTTAGATCTCCATCAGAATGTGCCTCTACTAGCAGAAAAGGTTGTTCTCGTAATCGTTAATGCACAATAAACGTACTGCGTAACTTTCCTGTGCATCTGCAATCGTAGCTTTTATGCAGCATTTTCCGGAAGAGTTTTTGAATCTTGTTGAACATGGAAGAACTCCGTTAAGTAGAGCTGCAATTATAAAAACTTGAGCATTTGAATAAATAATTACACGGTAAAGTTTATGTTTGTAAACCCTTATTTGAAAAATTATTACCTATATTTTGCGTGCTCTTAGCAACCCGGAAAAGTTCCTTGCAATAGTCGTTGCGCAGTTCAGTTTCATAGAACTTCTGAATTGTTTCCTTAAAGTTGTCCCATTTAGAATTCATCATGTGGCCTTTACTTGGATATAACTTGTTGAAGTCTTGCTTTATCTAATATTAGAATCGATTTAGGCAAAATCATAAAATCATAAAAAAAATAACAGCATAAAAAAAAAAATTACAGCAGACAGTTGTCCCTGCAGGCTGTGACAGAGACACGGCCATTAAGTTTAACGTAGAATACGCCATCCGATAAGACAGAAAACATATAGTATAACAATAAATGATAAATAATAAAAGCAAATGAATTTATTGTTATATATGTTTTCTGTCTTATCGGATGGCGTATTCCACGTTAAACTTAATGGCCGTGTCTCTGTCACAGCCTGCAGGGACAGTCCGTGGCCGAAGGCCTCGGACAACTGTCTGCTGTAATTTTTTATATTTACCAACGGCATTTGATTCAAGTCCGTTTAAAAAAAATATTATGTTCAATTTTTTTAAACTTAATTTAATTTATGTATTTTAATTAATATTTTTATTGAAATAAGTTCTGCGAATGTTGAGAGGGCCGCCCTAATATTAAAAAAGGTTTACCTTATCGAGTCTTCGCATTAGCATTCGAGCGTTGTGTGAAAGCTTTACGCTTTAGAATTCAAAATTAATGTTACAACAGCTTTATTGAAGCTTTCGCAAAAAAGCTTTATTACGTTAGCTTACTGTTTGTTTCACTTTTTACTAGATACATCTTGCCAAGCAACATTAGCTTGCTGTTCGTTTCACTTTTTACTAGATACATGTTCCTAAGCAATGTTGAGCAACCAAAAACACTCAACCAAACACCACACATATGTTTGAGTGTATGTGTTTAAACAATTTTCATTTGAGAAATTAAAATACTAGAAATATATCAACAAATATGAAATGTATATCAAACGAAAGATAACATCTTCATTTACCTACAAAAAAAATTTTAAAAAAATTCATCTAGCCGTTTCCTCAAATTCAATGAAATAAAGATTACAACAACAAAAACCTGACATGACTCCTCATACCGTAAGGTAAGACGTATTCTACGTCAAAAATTAACTTACCAAGTCTCGGCTTCTGGCACCAGTATATATAGGCCAAGCCTTTAAGAATTCAATCAGCCTTATTACGAATGTCGTCGTATTTCGAATTCGATAGTTTTGTAAAAGATTAAAGATAACACGCCAACTTTGTCTTTAATCTTTTACAAAACTGTCGTGGTCGAAATACGAGAACGACATTCGTAATAAGGCTGAATATTGCTAAGCATCTTCAGTTCTTTGTGTCGTATGCTGAATGTTCTCCGCCATTTCTCGCTTACTTCATTTCAATTCGACGTATCTCAACTAAGCGATGCTTTAACCCTTCTGCACAAATTCAGATTATACCCCTCATAAACAATTTGTGGGTCAATTTGACCCAATATCAAAAACACATCCGTATAACGGTAAACTACATTTTTTTTTATTATTTGAACATAAAACATACAGATTCAAAATTTATTTTAAGACACGAAGATTAATTCTGACCGTTTATATTTATTTGTTTGAGTTTTTGGTATGTGGACAAACTAAAACATCTTTGTCTTTTTCCCAATTCCCCAAAAAGCATGAGGGAGAATCTTGAAATTGAATGATCTTCAATGAACTGGGAGTGTCGGCTACTACAGCTTTCTGGATCTTTGCCGAAACTCTTTTCGAAGAAGGACCATAGGGCATTCGCGAGCATTGGTGGTCAAAATGACCCACAAATTGTATACGCGTAGGTAAAGTATTTAAAATGTAATGAAAAAAAATTAACTAGTCCCAAAAAAAATTTTTTTCTGTAAAATCCATCAGAAGGCCCTGACTGAGGATATGACAAAGTTGTGTAACCGTGTAACCATCGTAAGACATGATTTTAGCCGTTTGTTCTTCAAAATTGGGTCATTTTGACCCAATTTGTGCAGAAGGGTTAAGTGCTGAAGCAACTGAATAATCAACTTCACAAAATTGTTCTGGTGCATCTGCTGTTGCTTCTTTCATAATATCATCTGAGCCGCTTAATATGTCGTCTCTATCTAAATATTGCAGGCTATCAAAAGTAACCTTGGCGTCTACACTAGTATATTAACACTTGTTTCTTAACAATAGACAAAAAGCAAACTTACCTTTTAAATAAGGGAAGGAAAGTATTGGACAATTCAGCCTCTTCCAACCATTCCATTAATTTCTTTGTATTTTCTTCATCCTCCAATGGGTGACTCAATGGTATGAAATAATTTAATTCATTTCTTATTGTGTAAGCGTTTGATTTGTCCTTAGAAATTAAAACATCAAAACATTTGGCTTCTTCGGTAGTAGCGGATGCATGCTTTAAAATGCGTATCACTTCCTGGCTTTTACAGAAGACCGTGTTATACGAAATCGATGTTTCGTGATCTGCCGATTCTTATTCTACAACATCCACTTCTGTGTATAAGACACCATCCAATAACGTCAATTTTACAGGCATATTATTAAACCGCCCACAACGCGCCAATTTCAGAAAGTGCTAACAAGTGAATCAGCTGATAGGCCTAATAAAGAGAGATAATATGGCAACATATTGATTTACAGTGTCGCCATATAGAGTTTAAAATGTTTCTTATTAATTCAATATGTTGCAACTTAAATTTCAACATAACTAAGAAATTCATGAATAAAAAATGTTAAAATAATATGTTTTAACTTTAAATCAATATTGCTTCAATATATCCTATTGTTCTGTTTTAGTTTAACTACGCCCCTGCGTTTTTTAGTTAAATCATTGTGTATAGCTTATATGGGGAGAGATTTGCTGAATCGTCTCTTGGGGATTGTGGATGCTGTGGACTGTAAGTTAGCTTTTTGTATGTTAAGAATTCCTAGTGAGAGAGATGGAATTCTTTATCACTTGCATAAATTCTCAGAGATTGAGAATTTATGTAAGTAGGATTAGGGTTAGTGAAAGAAAGAAAAAAACCAAATGGATTAGATCCAAGATGTTTTAAAATTTAGATTTTATTTTTGAGGCTGATTCTCACCTTGAGACTGTTGCTGCCAGAATACTTTTTAATATACATTTTGGTTATAGGAAACTTCTTTTTATCCATTTTCTTTACTTTATCCAGTTATCTTGGTAAAAAACAATTCACAATAAGTTTTTGGTTGTAATTTAGTACACAGTACTATTTAGGGTTGAAAAGAAAAGGTACTAACAATAGTACATTTTTGCATTTACTCAGCTTTAGATAGATAAATAGTGGTTTCACAGAAATTCATTAGATTATATGTTAAGGTAATTCAGTTTCATATTCTTATATAATTTTATCTTCTTATAAGTATAATGTTAACATTATACACATTGTTTCGCATTATTCTTTACCTGCTATTTGTTTGTCAGACGATTTGTTTACACGTGTACCGGTTTAGTACATCTCTTTTCTATAAATAGCAAAAGTCAATGAAATCATGAACCAGTTGTTTGTATCATCATCATTAGTCGTTTTGGTTTTTTATCGTTCGGTCTTGCCCGTGAGCAATAATTTTGGATCAACTGACATCGCAATCCATAGATCATACATTTTTAATTATTTTAATATAATTTAATTGTATTTTAATATAATTTTTCTGTTATATTAAAAATTATTGAATTAATAAGGTGCGTTCTTATTTTTAAGTTGCAGCTTTTCCCTGAGTGTATAAACCGGTTTTTTGAAAATCCGTAGCCTCAGGAGTCTAACACACGAACTCAGTACTTACGATATAATCGGACGTGTTATCGTCTAGACTTCCCCGTGTGACATGATTATACAATGAGAAATTGTGGAAATACAGGGTTTCGTGAACATCATGATCTATCTGGGTGTCTTTGAACTTGGCTGACAATGGACCTTCGTAATGAATGGAAGTGTTCATGTCTACGAGCATAAATTCTGCCTTACCTCTTAAACGCCTACGAGTATCCATTCTGACTCCCATCTAGTAGGCCTGTTAAGAGGCTTGCAGGAAGTTTGCATGCCTATGAGTATCAATTATGGATGGAATGTTTGCGTGTACTTTGCGTGACTTTTTTAACCCTTAAAAGACGTATCCTTCCAGACCACCTTTAAGAAACGAGGTATGCACGTGTATCGTATTTTTCATTAGTACGAGAGTTAGAGTAACGAAGGTCTGTATGTAGGCCTGCTAGAAGAAGGCATAGTTCAACGTTAACTCACTGCCTGAGAAGGCAAATTTGGAGGATCATTGATCATTTTAGAAGTGTAATAAAACTGCGTACGCGCTGAAACTCGGTCTTTTTTTGTTGTTGTTTGGATGCAAATATAAAGTGTGTTTGGAGCTTGTCGCAAATATAATATACTTGTGTCCAAACACATTGTGTTTACTATTCAAAATTACATGTTTGAGACACAATGATTAATATGTTATAATATACCTATGTGTTTACGACTCAAATATGGCTGTGTTTGCGATGCAAATACAGTTGTGTTTGTTGCACTGCTTATGCTCTCTCGAGAGCAAGAGAATAAAAGAGGGACAACAAGTGTGTACGTATGGCTTGTAAGTGTGTTCTGTATTTTGGCATTATCGTGTAAATTGAAGATGAAGTGTTTCTTATTTTGCCTGATGTATTACGTTTTAGTTTCAGGTAGCTTCAGTCGTCAATGGTCCGTCGGACAGAGGATATCTAAAGCGCTTGATCAGTGAAAAATGAATAAACGAAGGCTCGGACGGTTAAATGGTTACTTTGGGTTCTGTGTATGTGTTTCGTATATATGTATGTGTGTTTACGAAATTTTCGTTGCCATAAGAAGTACGTGTATAAAAAATAACGAAAATTTCAAGAGGCGGAAATTTCGGTCACTTCATTTGCTTGATACTCTGCTCTTTGCGAAAATTTCGTAGGCAAAATCAACTACAGGGTTGTTACGCCAAGTTGTTTCGTACGAAAACAATTGTTTGATAATTGTTTGGGACCGACATTTTGACATTTCGATAGTCTTAATAACCAAAAGCAACACCGCATGCATTAAAAATAAAACGGAGTGCTTATAAATGAAGTAGTTGCAAGGTAAATCAAAAATAGGTGGTAACTGTCCGCAACAAAATTTTCCGTTTAGAGATAAATGACAAAATTTCTTACGAAAATTTCGCAAGAATTGAATACGGGGCTTTAACACGAGCTGTTTTGATTTGTCACGCACGTATAAACACGTGCCATAACAGTATCCAAAATATTAACCGTGTCAACGAGAATCGAGTTTTAAAAGCGAGTCAACGAATGCCAACCAGGTTAAATGTCCTTATAAACGCCTTCTTTGTCAACACGGATGTTAACAGCTGCTTTATGTTACTGCTTTCGTAACCAGGGTAGCCAATATGACAAATTTTTAAACGCTCCTGTTGCAGATTATGAAACATGAAGTTCGGAGATTTTTTACTTAATTAAAATTTTGGCATAAATACGGATTAGCTACAACTCTCTGGTCTACACCAAAATTTTTCCATCGACAACAGTTTCTGCGCTGTGTCAAATGTGCCTTTAAAGCTTGAGTATATATTCGGTCATATATCAGGTATTTATTCTCCGATCTGGTTCCGGTGAACGCCAATATAGAGGTAATTACTAAATCTATTAACCCGAATATAAATATTTTGTTTTGTTTTATTAATCCATTGGCGGCAGATTAAAAAAATATCGTGTGAACTTTTTCAAATAATTTTGTAGAACTTAAATGTATCTGGTCTTTGAAGGGCTAGTGCACACAGCAGTCACTTATCTACGTATAGAAAAAAAATAACTTTACTAGGGCTGTTTTTTGACAAAAACAGATTATCAGAGAAGTGAGGTTAAAAAATCCTAATTTTTTAATTTGCACCCAATGGGTTGATTAAAATTAATATCTTTATGGACGGATGAGTAGAATTTGTAATTACCTTTGTAATGGTGTTCACCTGAACAAAATCGGATCATAAATACCTGCGATATGACAGATTATATACTCAAGCTTCGAAGGCCCATATCTTAAGAAGTTGGGCCTATCAGGCCACAAAAATCCAAAAAATTATCGCATTGTAGCCAGTGCATTTGTTCCAAAATTTCATTAAATCTTGATTTACTTGGTTTTAGCCAAAAACCGTTAACTCCTTATTGGACTACAAATATAAAGTTAAAAAATTAAATTGTATTTATTATAGCAATTACAGTTTTTGTCAACAGTTGACTGAGAACATTATTAACGTCACATTTAGGTGAATAGCAACTGATACAAATATCAACAAAAACAAACAGGAAACCTTGCGTGCATGACAAATTTCTTTAATTTATTTTCGTTCGTTTTCCTATTTCTCAGTTAAACTGCTCCAATACTTGCTGAAGATCGTTTAGATACCGCGAAGAGAGAAATCTCTGCTTTTTCGCAGTCGCTCAATTAAAAATACTCGTAATAAAACCTGATTGTTTTGATATAAAATGACTGATAATAAAAATGTCAACAAAAAATCAGCTGTTTTCTACACGTTTGAAAGTGTGTTTACACAACACTGTCTTTTGATTCGTATAAACTGGCCCGTTTTATGTGTGCTAAGCAAAAACGCTTGATAAGCTGCTCGACTTCAAGTTGACATCAACTTCGATAACTACACATCAACTTCGATTTTGCCCTTACATTCTCAAACTAGTTGAGGAAACTTAATTTTTTTGTCAGATGCCAAAATGAAAGGTGGTGAGCGGCACTGCAAAAATATGACAAATTTTTTTATGAAAAACACAATTTTTGTTTTCTTTAAATATTTATAAATAACACTACAACAAATATGTTGTTTCATTTATATTTTTCCGAAAATGTTTATGTTATTTATTTTTTGGTTCATTATTTACATTTTGCCGATAATGTTGCCTCATGTTCGTTTCTCTTTGTAATGTTTCCCTCTTTGTAAAATTTCCCCTTACACTGATGGATAAGTTGATATCAACCCTGCAGTAAAGGGAATCGACTCTACGTCAATGAATTCATCGACTACCACAAAACGCCATCGATTACCTGCCAAACTACCCGCAATGCCTTTGAGAGGCGAATTTAACAAGGGGATGGCCGCTTTGGTGATGGCTCACCCTTTGAACTACCATTCGTCGATGAATTCATCGGTAACATTTCATCGACGAATTTGTCGGTGACATTTCGTCGACGAATTCTTCGACAAACAGTGATAGCAAAGTGAAAAGAACTCAGGTTCGATTCCGGGCTGGGGGGTTTTTTCTGTTTATTTTTATTTTTTAATATTGTTTTAAATAACCGATGCCATTTTTAGTGGTAAAATGAAAAATGTGTTAATGTCAAACACTTAATGACTCTTTCTCTTTCTTGCGTCCCTCAACCCAGCTCATATTCTCAGGAAATGAATGATGCGTTTTTATTGTTTTTTTTTATTTGCAATGTAGCATGTTTTGTTGGTAGGTTTTTTTTTTTATTTCGGTTCCTGTTACAGTTTTTTGTTTGTGTCCTATGGCACGCGTTTTTTTTTTGGTTGTTATCTCTTTGATTCTGTGTAACTCTTTCTTGTTTGTCTCATGTGGCGTTTGTTGTTGGTTGGTTGTTATTTCTTTAATTCTCATGTGTCATGTGTTTTTGGTAACAGAATTCCCATTACAGTTTATCCAAATAATTACTAATCTGTAAAGTTGGTATTTCGTTGCAGTGGCAGTACTTTTGAAAAGAATGCGTTTAAACAATTGTCAAATTTGAATAAAAATACTGTACAATAAATTATATCAAGTAGCAACTTGCTCTTTTTTAAACTCAATTTTTGATGTGTTAACATCTATAGCGGCGTATAGGGACTAAATCTATCAAAGTCAGATTTTATGCTGCTGCTAAAACCAGATTTTATGCTGCTGCTAAAACCAGATTTTCTGCGACTGCGAAAGAGAATATTGACGTGTTAAACAAAAATGAGCGAGCAAGAGAGCAATGAAAGAGTGGTGTGGCAGGGGTGAGGCAAACGAAATTGTGTCTATAGCGTATGTATTAACATAATAATGTATGAATGTACATGTGTCTGTTGCTGTCGTTGAACGGAGATATAAAGCATAGCCACGCAAAATTTCATTTGCAAGCAGTCGACGTTATTCTGACACACTAATACGTCAGCTACTTCGGACAAAGTATGTGTGATGTTGTGTGTTTGGTTGTTTCGTTGTTGTTGCTATGGCCAAACAAAGCGAGTCATTTGATGTTCAGCATTGCCCGGTGTATACAAAAAAACTATTATTTTTTATTTTCCAATGTAACATTTACTAATGTGTTCATAGAAATCGAACAGGTACCGTGTAGCAAAAAGGTGTTAACACATCATCCGTGAGTTCGAACACTCATTTATTTTTTTTATTTCAATTCAACTACAAAGTTAACAACTTAAAGCATTAGGTGAAAATAACGCTATTAAAATAACACTATCTTAAGGTTACTTTATTAACGAATAACAATAGAAAATCTCTCGAGACACAACTTTACAGATTACCACTGAGTGCTTATGTAATCGGCGATGTAGTCGATGAAAAGTTGCCAGCCACTACTTGTGAAACAGCAGAGAACTTCAAAAATCAAAATCGCTTTGATTTTACCTCAACTAGTTTGTACAAACCACCAACTTTACCTTACACCATGGATAAGTTGATGTCAACTTGAAGTCGCTGCAACTTATCCACAGGTCTGAGGGCCCCTTAATATAAACCGTGTTTAGTGCCGTATAAACGAGGTAATAGAGTCATTGTAAAGTGTCGACTTAAACTGTTGTGCTTATCATAATTTAAAAACGAACCTTGTTTTATTAACGGGAATAAAACAGCGCTAAAAAGGATGATTATGGAAAGTAGTAACAATATTATGCTATTCCTAATGTAATACTTTTTCCGTAATGAATATTGCTTTTCATTTAGCCAAGATATTCTCAAATAAATAAAAAAACAAGGCAAAATTAAAAAAAAAAAATATTTCCGTAAATATCTCGAGAACCATAAGAGGAAACATAAACTTGTCATCCTGTTTTTGTGGGTTTTTAGTAGCGCTACAAATATAAAAACAAATTTGTTCCATAAAAATAAAATTCAAAGCTTTTATATTAAATTTTTTTATGGACGAGGTAATCAACTTTAGGCTCCCACTGTGCGGTTTCAGTGTTGTCTATGACGTTCCAATATATAAATTTATCTAGCTATGCCCATGTGAAATCCAATCTTGATCGGTCTAGCCGTTTAGGCTGAATTTTTTCAGAAATCCCCCACTGTGTGTCGTTACGATAACGGTGCGTTTACACGGGACAGTTTGAGACAAGATAGTTGAGAATATGTATTAGTTGTCACAAAGAGAAAAATTGTTTGTGTGACGTACGCGTCCAGCCAGTTATAAAGACAGTACAGTTTTAAGCAACCGCCGACAGTGTCGTTTCGTTAAATTTCGTTCTCTGATTTTTTGTTTCTTTTTTGTCTTTTTGTCTTACTTTACAAATTACAATGGAACTGATGTAATCTGCAAAATTGGAAATGTATTCATGTTTATATGTTTGTATTCTCAAACAATATTTCAATAAAAATTAGCAAAATATATTTCCCAATTTGAAAAGACGTTTGCGATGTTTTGCTTTTTTCTCAAATTACTACGAAACGTCACCGATATGGCCGATGGCTGAACTAGTAGAGGTTGACGCAGTAGGATTTGTTGTAATTGTGTGAACCAACAACAGACATTTAGTTTTTGTTTCATGACTCTAACCGTCAAATTCAACACAGATACATATGAACAAACGCAGTAGAAAAAAAAGTACAACAACAAAATACACTGAATTGAACAGATGGAGTCATAAGAAAGCAAAATCAGTTGTTCTATTGCGCCAACCTTTACTAGTTCAGCCATGATCCGTGTGAGTTTATTTTTCACTACTACAATCCAAATTATGACAGTTTGATGAGCCAGTTTGATGTGTGGCCTTGCCGCTTAATAGGCCCAAGACACGACACAAGCATGCTGACCCAATCAAGTGTTTGTGCAATCACGCTTTGACATACACCACACCAGCATGATTGGTCAATATTGATTTGTTTTCAAATAGTGTGTGGAAAAGTTCGTTATGGATAGTGACGAAGATTGTGCAGCAATTATTTTTGCTATTGGCCTGAAAAGAAAACGAGAGAAAAACATAATATTTTTCAAATAATAAATATTTTTCAGCTCCCGGTTAAAATAATCGTCACTTTTAATTTTCCACAAACACGGCCTCGACTCATACAATTCGAGGAATTCACCCCAAAAAAATGTTTTCGTTTGAATTCATGTCCGCGAGGTGTTTATTGTTTGAAAATGCTACTTGACTGCAGTGTTGCCAGTTTGGGGGATTTATCCCCAAATTGGGGATTTTTTTTCAAAACAGGGGATTGTTTTTTTGGTTTGGGGATCTGGGGATTTTTTGGGGATGAAAATTTAAGCTGCATTAAAAGGGCATCTTTTGTATCATTCCTTGAAAGTTTTGATCTGGTACTACCTAAATCAAAGCAAGCATAAACACACAAATAATATTTGGCATACAGTAAATCTTACTAGAGAGAATATTTAACTCATCTGACGTTTCCTTTCACACTCTTCGTTATGCGGTCGGTTTGATAGAGAGATGTTTGACGAAAAGTGGCATACACCTGGTGGAATTACAACAACTTCTGACTTTAATTTTTCATGTCGTTTTGGTGAAAAACTGTGAAATTTAAATGGGGTTTAAACTTTTTTATTGACTGTTATTGTTAGCATTCATTTGTGTTGTATTTAACACAATAATTTTAACACACAAAACGAAATGCCGTTGTTGTTATTTTGATCGTTGTTTTGAACCATTGCCTCTATCTGGTATTAGTAAAGCAATTCTTTTCAACATCGAACGTAAATGTCTCACCAGTCCAAATGTCATAAATTTGCTGAGAGAATAAATTTGCTGAGTTATTGCTAAATGTTGTCAGCAAAAATAACTGCATACAATTGTCAGTTCCTGAAAATATCAAATTGTTTTACTGGCAATTGTTTTACAAGTACGTGATGACAACAATAAAACAAGTAAAAAAACATTTTTGATATTTGGTGTTACTGAAAAGAATAGAAGCAGTGAATAAGAAATAACGAGAAATACTAAAACTATGTACAAAACAAATAATTAATTAGATGAATCTGAAGATTATGAGACTGAAGTAGTTGATAGCCTTAATGACTTTTAACCAATGTGTACATAAATTAATGCAGATCTCATTTGTCATAATCTTTTTGTTATAACTAACTATTTTTAAAATAATAATTTAATAATAATATAATATTAATAAATTTTTCAATATTTCAGCTTTCGTTTTGTTAATCTGAATTCTAAATTAATTTTAATTTTATAACTTAAAACTTTCTCGAACTACCTTTAAAACAATATTTTTGGGGATTTTCGGGGATTAAAAATAACAATTCGGGGATTTCGCCTAAAAAAAAAAAACTGGCGACCCTGCTTGACTGTGCCAATTTCACAACACACGACACAAGCATCGCGTTACAATCACGAAAATATCAAACTCATTTTGATTTGGCACAAACAGCTTGTACAATCACACATCAACCCCATACACGGTCAATCGGCTTGTACAATCAGTTGATTGGGTCAGCATGCTTGTGTCGTGTATGGGCCCTATAAGTGCGGTAGTTAAAAAGGTGTGAATGTATTTCTACTGTCCGAGCAAAACTGTCCCGTGTAAACGCCAGGTAAATTTTAGGTGGACATTGAGATAATGGGCCGCAGGGTGTTAAGATTTGCGTTGTAAACAATTATGAAATAGATATTTATAAACATGTTTTATTTACAAAAGTAGTCGGTACGTGTGGGTATACATTTACATCTAAATTAAGTTAGTGAAGTAAATAAAGTAGCTTTAAGTTTTAATGACACCAAGCGTAAAGTAATGACAGATAATGAAAATACATATGATTGGCATCATTACCAACTGGATACCGGCAATGGTGAGTTGGAGGTAAATGTGCTAATAAACGAGTTAGATCTAGAAAACGGCTTTCGAAATGGTTTTGCTTCAGCTCTGATGTTTCTCCCTCTGGCATCTTTCCTTTACATTTTCCACATTCTTTCTCCTTATGTATCGACATCCTTTGGTGTGTATTTGTATGATAAAGACATACATTACAAAACAACTTCTTACCACCATGCAATGATGTTTGGGTTGAGAGAAGTCTAAAGTTCAGGAAGATAAGTAATTTTCATAAAGTTTTATTCAGGCATCGTCGACGCACGCTTGCAACTCGCTCATTCGCCACGAGTATGTCGTGAGATGTAAAAATAATTCCAAAATATACGACTCGTGAGTGCGCGCGGGACAATACACAAGAACGCGCACGCGAGCGAGCTGTGTGAGTTTATTTATCTGCATTTTCTCACCCTCCTTGTCGTCCCAAAGGAGTAAAACAAGCGACACGGGTGCAAGTCTCGTACCGCATGCGAGATGTAAAAGCTATTATATAGAGAGGTAGGAACAAATGGATCCAATAAATGATTATGGATCGGTGTTCACATTATTAACGTATATGCCTTTAAGAAAAAGTACATAACATAATCAAGAAAGTTCGTAAAGTGTTATAGAATTTACATAAATTCTACAAAAAGTACAGCCAAAACGTACATAAATTGTAAGATAGATTACATTAAGTTTACCGAATAGTACATAGAATGCACCAAAAAGTACATTAAGTCTAGCGAGTGTAAATTCCACACAATGTGTGCTAAAAAGCACAAAGCGTACTTAAAAGTGTAATCAAATTGTACCAACAAGTACATAGTGTACCAAGAAGGTACATAAAATGTAGCAAAAATTTACCAAAAGTACATAGTATACCAAAAAGTATCAACAAGTACATAAAATTAACCAAACAGTACGTTGTACACAAAACGTACATAAAAAGTGTACTAAAACCGCACACAAACAGTATCAAAATGTACATGAAATGTACCAAAAACTATTTCTGTGGCTAAAATATTAACAGAAAATGTAAATTTTGATAGCAAAAGGTTACATGAAAGTACTTATGGCACCAAACAGTACATACAGGTTGCAAAAAAGACACTTTTATGGCAGACAAAATATACGAAGTACTGAAAATTGTATTCTTGGTACCAAAAATTGTACTATTGTATTAATTGTTATTAGTACATTACATATTGTACTTTTATGCACTTCTTTGCTGCAAAAACGGTTGTTTGTTGATCTTTTTGGTCCCAGAAAGTACGTTTCTTTGATACTTTTTACTTCCGTGGTATCTTTTATGTGTGTGGCCGTCGGTGGTGCAATGGTTAGTGTGCGCGGCTCGTGTACATGAGATCCGGGGTTCGAACCCGGCTCTGACCACCTTCAAAAAAAAAAAAAAATAAATTTTCTTTCGGCGGCGGTCACCTCGCATAGTGACGGCGACACTATCGAGTATCTAGCCATGAAAAAGCTTCTCAAATTACCGTTCGGAATCGGTGTAAAACTGTAGGTCCCAATCAGTGAATGAAAACTGGAAAGCGCACAGCTCAGTGATTGTGAGAAGTTCTCCCCAGTCCCTTCATGGGATGTAATGGGAAACCATTTATTTTATTATTTATCTTTTATGTTCCAAAAGCACTTTTGGTACCAAAATGTATTTTTTTTGGTTATTTTATGTATTTTTTTGTACACTAGTTTTGTGTAATTTTTTTTGGTGATGCTATGTATTTCTTTGATACATAATGCACTTTTTGCACACATTTAGATACTTATACATATATACTTTTTGCTATATAGTTTGGCAGGCTGTCTGCACATTGTGACTAGAGAGTCCAAGACCGAAACCGAAAATCAGGTGAAACCGGTTAACCGATTTTTTTGATCTTAACCTTGTGATGGTTTTTTAAAAAACATAATTGTCGAACAAACCGGGAACCGGTTATTTGACGTCGGTTAACCGGCTTTTACTTAATTTGTGTTAATATCCTTAAACAAATTAATAATAAATTATATGATTTTCGAATTTTAATGAAATTTTGGAATTATGAAACATGATTTCTATTATCGTCTTACCTTACGGTATGAGGAGTCTTGTCAGGTTTTTATTGTTGTAATCTTTATTTCATTGAATTTGAGGAAACGGCTAGATGCATTTTTTTAAAATTTGTTTTGTAGGTAAATGAAGATGTTATCTTTCGTTTGATATACATTTCATATTGGTTGATATATTTCTAGTATTTTAATTTCTCAAATGAAAATTGTTTAAACACATACACTCAAACATATGTGTGGTGTTTGGTTGAGTGTTTTTGGTTGCTCAACATTGCTTAGGAACATGTATCTAGTAAAAAGTGAAACGAACAGCAAGCTAATGTTGCTTGGCAACATGTATCTAGTAAAAAGTGAAACAAACAGTAAGCTAACGTAATAAAGCTTTTTTGCGAAAGCTTCAATAAAGCTGTTGTAACATTAATTTTGAATTGTAAAGCGTAAAGCTTTCACACAACGCTCGAATGCTAATGCGAAGACTCGATAAGGTAAACCTTTTTTAATATTAGGGCGGCCCTCTCAACATTCGCAGAACTTATTTCAATAAAAATATTAATTAAAATACATAAATTAAATTAAGTTTAAAAAAATTTAACATAATATTTTTTTTTTAAACGGACTTGAATCAAATGCCGTTGGTAAATATAAAAATTACAGCAGACAGTTGTCCGTTGACTGTCCCTGCAGGCTGTGTCAGAGACACGGCCATTAAGTTTAACGTAGAATACGCCATCCGATAAGACAGAAAACATATATAACAATAAATGATAAATAATATAAGCAAATGAATTTATTGTTATATATGTTTTCTGTCTTATCGGATGGCGTATTCTACGTTAAACTTAATGGCCGTGTCTCTGACACAACTGTCTGCTGTAATTTTTTTTAATCACTTTTCAAAACATTTTTATGACTTGAATAAGAAATAACCAAACATTATTTTGAATTAATTGAACCAAAAATTTTTCGAATTTAAATATTAAAACTATTGTATAATAAATGTTTTAAACTGAATAAGATTTTCATACATGAAAACATCTTTCAAATTTGAATATGATTTTCGAATTTAAATCAGTTTAATGTAAATTTGAATAAAACTTTTAAATATTTATACTAAACACGCATTCCAAATTGGAATATGACGTAATTGTTTTATTTAAAATTAAAACGTACATGTCATATTTAAATAGAGTTGTGAAATTTGGAGTTTTAAACACGAATAAGTATTTCAAATTATCGCTAGATAAATGTATAGTAACTGTTACATGTGTAATCTAATTTAAAGCAAAAAGACCCGGTGCACCGGTTTTTGCCAAAATTAGAAAACCGGTTTCTTGAAAAATTTATTTTTCGAACAAACCGAAAACCGGGTTCTTGAAAACTTGATTTTTCGAACAAACCGAAATCCGGTTTCCAAAAAATTACGGTTTTTTGGACACTCTTTAAGTAAATTTTTTGGTACACTTTATGTACGTTTAGGTGCATTCTATTTTCTTGTTGCTAGACTTTAGAACACTGATACAATATATGCAATTTTCGGTACAACTTATCTATTCGTTGTCACCTTTAATGTACTTTTTGGGATATTTTTATACATTTTGTGAACTTTTTGGTAAATTTTTTATTATCTTTGGTATATTTTTGTATATTTTGTGAACTTTTTGGTAAATTTCTTGTAATCTTTGGTACAATTTATGTAGTACTTTTTGGTACATTTGTTGTAAATACATTATTTGTAGTCTTCTGCATATTGTACATATTTTTTTGACATGTATATTACGTACTAGTATTTCCAAAATATTCATCTGATTCACTATAAGGATTTTAAGGCTAGTGCGAGCAGTGAGCTATTTCCCAACGCATGCGCACCCAGTCGGGAGCGATTTTTTTTAAAGAAACAAAAGTAAACGCGAATTGTTCTACCTGTTCACCTGCTCAAGAGCGCGTGCGTTTAAAATTTACAGCCAAACCCACAATCTCGAAAGAAAACCTAAGCGAACGAAACCCAGTCACTCACTTTCGTTCTTCGTCTGGTTGTAAGTGTTATTGTGTGTTTACAAAATCGGTGTCATCTATGCGAACGAACATGTCAAAACGAGTCACTTGTTTTTTAATTGTCGCATAGCTGGAAATCAAATAAAAGCTTGAAAAAAAAACAACTTAACTAGAATTCAATGGAAGAAACCATAGAGAAATGACGTATAGAGATCCGATTTGACTCAGTAAATTTACGAAGTATGGTGTGTTGCAAATGGACATTACGTGTTGGAAAGTATTGCTTTAATAATACCAGATAGAGGCAATGGCTCAAACCAACCAACAAGAAAACATCAGCGGCATTTAGTTTTGTGCGTTAAAATTTTTGTGTAAATACATTACAAATACGAGTATATACATACTAACAATAAAAGATAACAAAAAAGTCCAAAATACGTTTAAATTTCAAACTTTTTACAAATTTACGCCAACAACTTTTGTAATTCCACCTGGTTTAAGTCAATTTACGTCAAATAACTCTCTATCGCACCGACCGCACCACTAATAGTGTGAAAGGAAATGTCAAATGAGAAAGATGGCAACTCTATATGACATTACACCATGGAAGAAACACAATTATAGCGTAGACAGACGACAGCGTTAATTTGCATTAAAAGCTCACTAATGTGAATTAACATTTTGCCCTGACAGACGACAGTTTTTGCATTTAGTAAACAGCTGTTTGTTTGTAAACAACTGTTTGTTTGTCAAGTAAATTTTTGGACTTTTACATCGAAATCAAATGGATAGAAGGCGGAAAATACGATTAGCAGCTATTCTGTTGGTGCTATTCTTCTTTCCCTTGGAAATCTTAAAATGGAAAAAATCCGTTTCGATATTAAATATTTCTCATTTTTTTGCAAAAAACAATTAAAATAACTCACCTTTGCTGACTTTGAATCCATTTTCAATTGACGATAGCAAACAATTTGACAACAGCTGATTCAAGGTGTATCAAATACATGGTGATAGCAGGTGGTGTTGTTGTAATAACATCCACTTCAGCGGTGTCAAGCATCAGTACATAAAATCAACAAAGCAAACAACACAAGAAAGTTCCACTTCCACTGTGTTCCGGCTATCACCTCTATGTATAGATACATCTTGAGCTGATTGATTGTCGACGGTGTTGCCATATTGAAATACCTAAATGCAGTATAAATGCACTCTGATTTCATGCATTTACGCCAAAGCTAATACACATTGGGACGGGGGATAATTCACAAGTGAATTTGAATTAAGACTGCTAATGCAAATTAACGCTGTCGTCTGTCTACGCTATTAGGGAATTCACATGGTCTCCTAAAATCATAAGTCGTAAAGTCATATTTAACAAATTAGTACATATGTCTTATGCGTGTGAGCAGCATGTTGTATGTGCTAAATCATAAGTCATAAAAACGTCAAATAAACGTCAAGCAACAAAAGAAAATTATTAAAAAATGCCAACAAGAAGCGAAAAATATAAAATTTTTACGGCTTTGTGTGAAAAGTTTGCTTCCGATATACTTATTATTTCATATTGAAAATAATTATTTTATATTTTCAATTGAAAATAAAAAACAGCTGATTAAATAGTAAAAAAAAAAACACCTGACAGTGAACATACTACATAGTACACTGGAAAAACAGACATGCTCAGGTTGTATAGTCCTAAAAGATATTTACATGAAGAATACCAACAACATATTTACAACTGTTGTATTATATTAGCATATACGATAAATACAACACAATAGTACACCATGTGAACTCCCTAAATGAATAGAAAATTATGTCATTAGAATACATTTTTTATTACAATATATTTCCATTTAGTGTGGCAAAAAACCGACATTTTGCGGACACCGGTTTACGGTTTGTTCGAAAAATCAATTTTGCAAGAAACCGGTTTTCGGTTTGTTCGAAAAATTAATTTTTCAAGAAACCGGTTTTCGGTGTTTTATTTTGGCAAAAACCGGCGGAACCGGTTTTTTTCGGTTTTTTGCACAAGTAGAACTTATAGACAATTTATATTTGTTTAACGACCATTTCTATGCTCAAAATGAAATGGTCGTTATTTTCACAAATGTAATTAATTAATTACGTTTTAATTTTAAATAAAAACTATATATTTAAAATTAAATTTTAAAAATTAAAATGTTCGAGCGTTAGGGGTATTTTAAATTATTTTATTCTTCAATATTACGCTAACCATTCGGTAGCATCGTCGGGAATATAAACATAATGATTAATTAAAAATTAAATGAAAAAAATAATGAAATTAAAATTAAATTTTTAATTAATAATTGTACTTATTTTCCTGATGATGCTACCCAATGGGTAGCGAAATATTGAAGAATAAAATAATTTAAAAAAGACCTAACGCTCGAACATTTTAATTTTAAATACCACTTATATAATACGAAAGGTCGAATAAATCATCATATTTTAAAAAATATATATCACATTCCAATTTGGAATGCGTGTTAATATAAAATTTAAAGTTTTATTCAAATTCGCTTTAACCTGATTTAAAATCGAAAATCATATTCAAATTTTAAAAAGATTTTCATGTATGAAAACCTTATTAAATTTAAAACATTTAGTTATCAAATAACTTGATGCCCCTATTACGGTTCTCAACTCTTGTGAGCGTTTGGTCGTAAACGATGAATTGGCATTGCCGGTCTCAACTCAACGGCCGACTCAACTCAACTGAACAGCTGATTTTTTGGTTGTGTTCACTCACTTTTATCGAATTGCCGTTGGCAACTCTGTGCCAGTGTGGTCGACAAATGCGTTAAATTTACACCACTGCTTGAGCGCAGTTGACTTTATAGTTGTGCGTGTTTTTAAGTTGATAAGAACGGAGAGATCGTAAGTAGATATTATTTCGGCTTCAAATTATAATTTTCATTTAACATTTGAACATTTTTGTTTAACAATATTATTTTAAATATTTTAGAAGTATCAAAATCACAAAAAATGCTCAGTTTGAGAAACTTGTCCAGCTAATGGAAAGTAATCCAGTCGTTGTCCGTGGAAAACCACAATTTGGCACCACGCAGAACCAAGTGCGAGAATTATGGAAAGGATTTGTGTGGAGTTAAGTTGTTTAGGAGCACCGTCCAGAACCTTACACGAATGGCAATGGGTATGTGCAAATGCGTACCTTGCACTGGGCAGTTCAGGAGGGTTGTATGCATCACGAATATTTCTTCTTAAATACAACACATCTATATTCGCGTTCTCGACTCCATCTTCATAAAATAAATTTATGCTACTTATATCCATTTCGATTTTGCAAGCACAACACAATTGTTAACGTCTTTTATTTTCACATAAATCAGCTGCTTTTACTTGTCAAAATGAATATTTCGAGCTGGTAATACCATAACAATTGCAACCAAAAACAGTTGTGAACTACAATACAAAAGATAAGTTTGGTCGTGTTGAAGTTGGGTCGTCTCTAATAGCGTAGACAGACGACGGCGTTAATTTGCATTAGCAGTCTTAATTCAAATTAACTTGTGAATTATCCCCGTCCCAATGTGTATTAGCTTTGGCGTAAATGCATGAAATCAGAGTGCATTTATACTGCATTTAGGTATTTCAATATGGCAACACCGTCGACAATCAATCAGCTCAAGATATATCTATACATAGAGGTGATAGCCGGAACACAGTGGAAGTGGAACTTTCTTGTGTTTGTGGTTTGCTTTGTTGATTTTATGTACTGATGCTTGACACCGCTGAAGTGGATGTTATTGCAACAACACCACCTGCTATCACCATGTATTTGATACATCTTGAATCAGCTGTTGACAAATTGTTTGCTATCGTCAACTGAAAATGGATTCAAAGTCAGCAAAGGTGAGTTATTTTAATTGTTTTTTGCAAAAAAAATGAGAAATATTTAATATCGAAACGCATTTTTTCCATTTTAAGATTTCCAAGGGAAAGAACCGAAGCGTGTGCTATCGTATTTTCCGCCTTCTATCCATTTGATTTCGATGTAAAAGTCCAAAAAATTACTTGACAAACAAACAGTTGTTTACAAACAAACAGCTGTTTACTAAATGCAAAAACTGTCGTCTGTCAGGGCAAAATGTTAATTCACATTAGTGAGCTTTGACTGCAAATTGACGCTGTCGACCAAACTAAGTTGAGGGGTGAACGGTAATAGGGGCATTAATTTTGAAATTTGTTAAAATCTAATGTTTGAAAGGCTTAATTAATTCTAATTCAAATCGTAAAATCATTTTGGAAAAAATAATTGTTTGGATATATCATATACATATGTGATTTAAATCATATTTCAAAATGGAAATCATGTTTCTTAATTCCAAAATGTCACTAAAATTCGAAAATCATATCATTTATTATTAATTGTTTTTAATGATATTAACACAAATTAAGTAAAATCCGATTTACCGGTTAACCGACATTAAATAACCGGTTTCCGGTTTGTTCGAAAATTACGTTTTTTAAAAAACCGGCACACGGTTAACCGGTTTCCCCGGTTTTTCGGTTTCAGTTTTGGACACCCTATTTCCACTTTAGCATAAAACGCAAACTTTGCAGCACCTGCAGGTACTGGTTGCTCTTACTCTTCTCGCTCGCTCAAAAATTAAATGGCGATGAACAACAGCCTTACAAACACGTAAAACCATGCGAACGACAAATTGAAAGATACACGCTGAAAAATAACGGCCCCAGCAATATATTGCAGGAACCATGTACATGTTTGTAAGCATTGTTTTCGTGAATTGAAGATCTGCTGCTTTTTTTTCTTTAGTTTCTGTCACGTTTTTGTTTTAGAGCAGTTTTCAACAAAATAAAACATTTGAATCATAAATACAAGTATTACGAGTATAACCTATTAATCATTGTGTCCCAAACATCTTATATTGAATAGCAAACACAATGTGGTACAAGTTATACCACATTATATTATATTTGCACCCAAGTAACAAAAAAAGACAAATTTTTCAGCGTGTAGTGGGCCGCATTTTGAAGCTAAAATGAGTGACTGGCTACGTTCGCTTAGATTTTGTAGGACAGGGTACAAGTGGGCACCCGAATTTGTACTCAATTCTATGTTTTCCTTCGCTCGTTAGTGGGTACCAAATCAGCTGTTTATCGCAAAGAAAGAAGTCGAACGTTAACGTTCGCCATCGTAGCTTTGGCTGTTAAATTGCGAAAGTAGTCGCGTGCGTGTGCGTATAAACACAACTAAGACCTTACTGAGCCGCATTTTACCGTTCGGAAATACGAGTATACGACACGCTAGCGTGTTTTTACGATGCCTGGTTTTATTTAAAATATTCTCATATTTACCTAGAAATGTCATTTATTAGAATGTAATGAAATTTCTCGCCACATTCACTTTCCAACAGCAATAAATTGATGTGAAACTGCTTTTCATTCTGTGTAATGTAGTATGGCCCAACAACAGTCTTCAGTTTGTTGTCATATCCGAAGACATTTACACTGATATCAATATTATTTTTTTCAAATAAATTAATATCTTTTATGTCTGCTGGAAATTTCATTGATGTAAAGTTCAATCTTCTGCCACAAGCCAGATTAATAATATCATCAGAAATATTATTAATTGCATATTTGGAGGGTTTATTTGGCTTTGGACCATTTCCATTGTGAAAGGCTGCTAGTACACTCCACTTGAAACAGAATACATCTTTATTGATGACATTTATACATGCTCGTTTATGTGCCACTTTATCTGGGGTAGGGATGAATTCGAATCCTGTTAATGGGAACGCTTTATTGATATTAATATCTAGCCACTTTACTTGATGAAGGGTCCACCCTGAGTCTCCTTTTTGAAACTCAGACAGTTTACTTTTTATGCTTTCTAATTGAATAGCTAAGACAGCATCGATATCGTCGGTTCTCGACAAACGCATCATTTTAGTGGTGTGGTACATATCCGTTTCTGGTTTTACCGGATGTGCTGGTAACATGTAACGCGCTGTTAATTCCATATTAAATTTGACAATAATATGGTCTGTTAAGCCAATATTCAATAATTTCTTCAACAGTTTGTGACCTTCTTCCAGATATTTATCAATATTAAGGTTGTCATCTACTTTGGGCAAACGATATGTTAGCAGGCGAGAGCTAAATTCACTTTTTGTTATGTGAATTTTGTTTCCAACCGATTTTAACAGATTCATTTTATGCTTTCCTGTCGCACAGTGTGGAAACCATTTTCCAGGTTGGACTTGTATATTACAATCATCGCATAACGCACAAGATCCTCGAGATATTTCTAGCCGCTGACATTTACTAGGTGTAGTAGAATTCGACTCCCTAGCTGTTTCACGCTTTCTAGTTGCAGCTGATGTTGATGGAGTTGGTACCTCAGCATCCTTCTTCTCCTCCTCCAGTTTGCTTTGCAGCTGAACTTGATCTCTTGTTAGTCCTTGTTGCAATTGATCATTTTTTACTACAGCTGATGGAGCTGGCGGAGTTGTCACTTCATCGTCCATTTTATTTAGTGGGTTTTCCATAATTTCTTTGTTTTGTAGTGGTTGACGCGCGTATATTCCCTGTGAATGTTCCTTGATGTGGTGTTTCCTTTCCACGTTTGTCTGGGAAACATAATTGCAAATTTCGCATGGTTTATGTGCTTCCAAATGGTTAATAAGAGACCTTTTGTTGACATAATCATTTTGGCAAACGGTACAAATAAACACAGTTGAATTCATTTTAAATTTATTTAAATCACTCAAATCGACACAACACGAACGCTCTGCGCTCAACGAGACCAACTTTAACACTGAAGAGCAATTGTAGTTTCCAGTGTTCTGTATAAGAAGATACTGTGTGTCTGTAATGGGAATACAACAACCACAAAAGAATTTCAACTGAACAACAACAACAACATATACTATAAGAAAACTCTGTGTGCCGGCAATAAACATTATAAATATTGTCATATACACTTGCTAGAAAAAGTGTGCGCACAAACATGTAGCTTAACAATCATCGTGAATAATATGATTATGATATACATCACATTGTATCACGGGGTGGGTGAGTGTTTTTGTTCACCCCTCAAAATGTACCTTGGTGTTTTTTATTAAGGTATTTTTAAAAAAGGTATTTTTTTTAGTTTTTCAAAGAATTTTGTAATTTAATTAAAGACAATGTATACAATATTAGTATGAAAGGGTTTCTTAAGGCCCGTCTAACGGTATATACAATATGTCAAAACATGTCATGACATAGAATCGAGAAACGTTTTTTTTTGGAATTTCACAGGGGGGGGGGGGGGGTCTAAATCGATGCGTATTAAAGAGGCGATTACGGGAACGTCAAACTTTTGTATACGACGGCACTTATAGTCCCCTATTGGCCGTTGTAGTTTCGATTCCTAGTACATTTTCGAAAAAAAATATGTTTTTTGGACAACATGGGGCTCAATCGACGTGTCATGATTTTCAAAATTTTGACAGCATATTTTTTCACGACGTCATTTTCAAATCTTTGTCATGCATAGTTTGTCTTCCCCATTTTGCTGTATTTTACATAAATATTCCACTAACTATAGAAAATAAATATATTTGTAGGTGCTTTTGCGAAATAGAAAGACAAATGAGATTTTTTCAAACCTTAGCTATTTGATGGAATATGTATGTAAAATACAGCAAAATGGGGAAGACAAAATATGCATGATAAAGATTTCAAAATGACGTCGTGAAAAAAATGCTCTGTCAAAATTTTGAAAATATTTTATTTTTATATACAGGTCGTTCCAAAAACTAGAACGACTAAAACTAGTGCTAGAACAAAAAATATTCATATTGATCCAAGCTATCGCGCATTTAATTTTTTCGGAAAGTTTTTGGAACACCTGTATGTTCATCATTACACGTCGTTTGAGCCCCATATTCTCCAAAAAAATATTTTTTTTTACGAAAATGTACTAGGAATCGAAATTTCAACGGCCGGCAGGGGACTATAAGTAACCTCGTATAAGTTTGACGTTTCCGTATTCACCTCTTCATTACGCGTCGTTGAGACCCCCTCCTCCCCACAAAAAAAAGTTTTCAATACACCCTATTGTCGTTCTTCCAGGCCTAAATCTACACTGGTAGGGTCCAATCAGGCCAGCGATAATTGGTTTTAGTCTTTCGGACATTATACTTGATAGACCCTTATATGCTATGGATGAAAGGCTTATTCCACCGTAATGCGCACAAATATTCGGGTCACCTTTTTTAAATATGGAACATAGTACACTGAGACTCCAATCGCCGGCCATGCATTTATCTAACCAAATTTTTCTAATGAGCTGCTGAATGTACCTTATCAGCTCATCGATGCTACGCCGGTAATCCATTGGCTCCTGCGGCTTTGTTATTCTTAAGCCAGGCAATAGCTGTACTGATCTCGTCTTGGTTGGGAGGGAGGCAAACGACGTCGTCGTCCATATTGTGATCGATTGTCCCATCGTCATTGGACATCCCAGGTACCAGTAGCCCATATTCCCAACATGCTCTGCACATCTGCGATGAGATTTCCGTCCTTATATTTACATAACCATGTCCATTAGTTCCGTTTTTGACTTTTTGATAGAATTTTCGGGCTTCGTTCTTCTTTTTGTTTGTCTCAATTTTCTCATTCTCGTGCTTGCAATTGACTGAAGAGCACTGCCTTACGTGCAGCATTCTTTTTATCATTTGCTATGCGACTCTCTTCATCGTACCATGGTTTTTTGCGAAGCTGTTTTTCAAATCCAAGTACGGTTGTTGCGTCAGTTTTTATAGAGTCGGAAAAGGGGTTCCACTGCACTTTAGAATCGTCATGGGAAGGGGGTAAGTTCTGTGCCGAAAGTTGAGGTATGCTGTGGCTACCTCTGGTAATTGCAGCTTTCGGATGTCTAGCTTTCTCTGCGTTTGATTTCGTACGATTTTCGCTCTACTTAATCTTGTGCAAACCTCTGCTGCTATTAGTTAGTGTCAGAATCGATGTTGGATCCTCTGATCACTCGTACGACCATTACATTGCACAAGGTATACCCAAGTAGCCTTATGGATGTCTTTATGCTGCAATCTTGTACCACTGACGACCATGTCTCATATCGTTGTCGGAACTGCCACCATGTAGACTGGAATTGCCAATAGTTGGATGAAACACATTTTCCGCACTTACTCGAGCATTAAAATCTTCTAGTACAATCTTAATGTCATGACCACGGCAGCGGTCAGATGTTTTCTGTACAGTGAGAGAATTATCTTCATAATATCTATGAATTTCTTCATAGATTGAAATAATGAAACATTTCTTCATAGATTCTATGAAGCTAAATCTACGAAAGCTTAATAAAATCGATGAAAATCTGTCGCCTATGAAAAGCTTTCATGGAATTTATTAATATGTTTCATAGATTATATGAATCATTCTCAAATAGAATTGTTTAACGTTTTGTCGCGCATAGAGAAATACGAAAATATATCTAGTTGCCGTTTATGTCATGCAAAAACAGCAAAGAGTAAGGAAGACCAGACACAGCAAAACACCACGCTAGAAATATAATAATTTCTATGTTGCCGCCTCCAACTATGTTGTAACACTAAACTAATAATCTTGTTTATTATTTTCTTAACTCTTTTGATTTAGTTACAGCTACATATCCAACAATAATTCTTCTTCTTGTGTATGTTATGCCAAATCCGTGGCTAAACCAGTAGAGGTTGACTCATTAGAACAGCTGATTTTGCTTTCTTATAACCCCAACTGTCAAATTCAGTGTATTTTGTTATTGTACTTTGTTGTTTACTCTGTTTGTTCCAGTGTATTTGTGTCGAATTTGACAGAGTCGTGAAATAAAAACAAAATGCCTGTTGTTGGTGCGTTAACGTGTTTATGTTTGAGAATAAATTATGTTCTTTACATTCAAGTACTTTCAAATGTCAGTGTATGAGAAATGGAGTAGGGAAAGACTTTTAAGATTTATAGATACATATTTTCGATTTATTATTATTTTACGTTACGTACGTTAACAGTGAATAAAGTTCGTAAATAATTTTTAAAATATTTGTAAAATGTATAAAAATCCTAACAAATTTCTAAAATTATTGTTATAAAATTTTTAATGAAGAATTTTCATAATGATAATGAAATGTTTTCATACAATTAATGAAGAATTTTTATGCAACTTTTCTATGAAATTCATAACATTTTATTCATAGGATGTATGAAATATATGAAAAATTTCATAGGATTATTGAAGAATTTTTAATGAAGAATGTTTCATTAATATTATGAAGAAATTTCTTTCAGTGTAGAAGGGATACAATTTGAAGTAAGGAGAGAACTAGTTTGTAATGATTTGGGAACTCCTTTTTTAAAAAAACTAAATCTCTATTAATAGAGACATAGAATGGCCTCGAGCTTGAACAATAATATTAAAAAGTACCAATAAAAAGGTCGAATAAACAAAAATCATCCCTGCTGAATTTGGGATTTTGTTATAAATAGTCCAGTGGTTAAAAAATTGTTGAACTTCAAAAAGAGTTAAATATAAGTAAAAGTTAAAAAAGAAAGAAAAAAAAGTACATGCAGTTATTTAAATTTGTTAAAATTTGTGTGGGGTAAAATATGAATATGCAAGGAGTGTTGTTTTTCAATATTATATCAGGGTAAAATAGGTCAAAAATTAGTAAATTTTAAAATTGCGGGAAAATCGTTTGGAACGTGTTAGCTTTTTAATGGTAATAAATCAACTCCGGTCAAAGCCGGTCAGTACAAAAGGCGATACTGGTGTTCCGTCTGACAAATATTCTTCCCTAAATATTTTTAATTTAAAGCCTATTACAGGGTCGCCAGACAATCTCAAAGTTAAAATTTAACTCCATTGTCAGCACTTTACATAAGATGCAGTCTAAAGATTCTGCAATTAAACATGACAATGAAATATCTTTTTGCCCAATCCTATAATTTCTTTTATTATTTCGAATTTTAACGATTTCCCTTTGTATCCATTGTATTTACTAGAGACCTGCATGAGTATACATTTTCACACATTCAAATACATTCATGTTTTTTGAATGTGTTAATGTTCTCATTCTAGCGATTAGAATACGATACCTACAACCATTCTTCTCAGCGGGTTGAATTGGGTACGAAACACAATGAAACCGAGCATAGAGAGTTCTTGTATGAAGGAGTATTAACTTGATTGAGTAAAAGGTCTTTAGAGACAAGCAGAACTATTCGAATAATGAGCTGTATTCATGAGACATATTAAAAAAAGCGTAACTAAAGCAAATGCTGTTTTGGTATGATTTGAAGATATAATTTCTTTGGAATAAAGAATATGATTAAAATCAAGTCAATTTTAGAAATGTAGCACTAGGTTTGATGTCGAAGTTGAATGTTTCAAAATTTGTTTGCAGTTATTGCAACTGACATATTTTATTTCTTTGCGGTCTCCATTCACAATTAAGGAAAGAACTTCCAAAACTTTGCTGCGGTCTTTTTTCTCCTTCAAAATGAGTTCACCCCTTGAAATTCGCGAAACTACATATTTTTAATGATTAATAAATTATTTTTAAAATAATTTACTTCATCAATATCCATTTTCTAATATGTACATATATATTTTTGCAGTTAAACTCATAAAAAACGAATATTTATTTCTTTAGTTTTCACACAACGTTGTTGATCTTTTCATTGACGAGAAAGCAAATGAGACCCATAACCACTCATAATTTACCGTTTTTTCTTTCGAATAGTTCTTATGTATTCGAATGGTTTTTACATTCGTAACAGAATTGAGACGAACAGAGTAGTTAACAGAGCAGAGATTCATACAACATTTACACTATTCGGACCGTTGGTATTAGTACAGTGAGATAGTTAATGAATGTATTCTAAAAGAGAGTGCATTCATGCAGGCTACTAGTATTTATTGACTCCATACTGATTTTGGAACGAAGTTCCTTATCGCACGTTCCGGGATGGGGGCTAAATGAAAAAATTTTAAACAACCTTTTTTTTAACTACTTTATTACAACCCATTATTATCAACTATATTGGGTACTTTTGGTTTGTTTAAAGAGAAGATTTCTAGGCGCAGCCTGTTTATTGCATATTGTAGTTTTCAACCCAATAAAAAGCACATTTAGAAAAGCCAAAGTTCAAGACTGGCAATTTCATGAAACACAACCGTGAGCATGGAATTACATTTGGCAGCACACATGCTCCTACACTCTTACTTTTGGTTTGGTTTGTGTCTAGACTAACATATGGGGTGAAAGTTGTTGATTAATGGAAAATTTTCTATGTGGAGCCTTTTTAGTACATATTGTACTTTTGAACCGAATAAATAGTAAATTTAGAAAAGCCAAAGTGAAAGAAGTTTAAAAAATAACATTTTCCCAAATAAGTGCGATTTCTTAAAAAAAGTAAATTTTCTCAAAAAAAAAACATTTTCATATTCTTAAACAGAGTACTTTTACTTAACAAAATACCTTATCTTAAAAAAGTACCTTTACTTAAAAAAGTAAATTTTCTAAAAAAATTAAATTTTCTTAAAAAAATTATTTTTTTAAATAAGTACCTTTTCTTAAAAAAGTACATTATCTTACAACAAATTGCATTTTCTTAAAAAAATACCTTTTCTTTAAAGAGTACCTCTTTTGTAAAACAAAATAACTTTTCTTGAGATAAGTACCTACTCTTAAAATTATACCTGCTGTTGAAAAAAGGACCACTTCTAAAATTCCCATTTCTTAAAAAAAATATTTTCTTCAAAAAAAAAAAAAATACTTCACTTAAAAAAATAAACCTTTTCTTACAAACATTCCTTTTCTTACAAGTACCTTTTCTTAAAAATAAAATAATAACTTTTCTTTTCTTGAGATAAGTAGCCTTTCTTAAAATACGTAAATTTTCTGAAAAAATAACCTCTGACCAAAAAGAGTACCATTTCTTTAAAAAGTAGCTGTTGTTACAAAAAGTACTTCGTTGTAAAAATAATTGATACTCTTAGGCTTTTTCTTACAGAAAGTACTTCTTATTAAAAATTGTACTTTTTCTTTAAAAAATACATTAGTTTTTAATAAAAGAGTTACTTACTTCTCATTAAAGAAAGAACCATTTCGGGGGGGAAAAAATAATACATATTCTTACAAAAAGGACCTAAAAATATACATTTTTTTAAAAAAATACATTCAATAAAAAAAATTTCTTAAAAAAAGTTTATCATTTTACAAAAAGTATCTTTTCTTAAAGATCCATTTGAATTATAGTATTTTTCAATAGGCGCCTTGGCGTGTTGGAACTAACTAGTACATAATATATAGCGAAAGGATCTTCGATCCAACCGGGTGTCCCCTGTCAACTCATGTAATTTTTTCTTTCTTTTTCTTTATTACTTTGTGCCACATACTCTTTTTTTTAACACAATCCCAACCATTGTGAACCTATATTCGGGCATTTTGCAATTTTACGCCAGCATAGACTTTTGACACATTCCCAATCATTTCAACGATTTTTCTCGCATTTTCCCCTTCTACCACATTCACCGTTTTTGCCACGTTCCTAACCTTTCCAAATGATACTAGTTTTACCCTTTTTCCCCTTTTTACCGGCATTCACAATTTTTGCCACCCTTTCGACCCATTTTTTTTTACCACATTTTGAAGATTTGCGTTTATAATCATTCGATACGGCTTTTCTCGCATTTTAAAGTCGTTACCACACTTGTGCCCTTTTTAACACCTTCGTATTATTTCAATCAATTTTCCCCGTATCATCAAATTATCAAAAATTTCAACATTTACATAATTTAAAAATACCAACACTACAAATAATATATTGGTATATGCAAGTACATTCATATCTGACTACAATTTTGTGTTGTTATAGGTGGTAGTTTACTTTGTACGCATACTTTTCCTGGCAAGTATATTTACTTACTCCCTATACCCGCACATTTTCTTCGTTGTCTATTTTAATTGTTTTTCGTCTCATCTTAATTGCTTTTTCTCCCATTATTTTCTTAGTTTTTAAACTTAATTGTTGTTGCTCGGGTTTTAATTACCTTTTTCATACAAAATCATGATAAATTTGTTATTTTAATTGTTTTTGGTCCCCTGTTAACTGTTATTGCTGGCAATCGGTTGTGGAGAAGAAAGGAGCAAGGATTCCACCACTCCACGGTGGTGCACGGAAAAAGAATTTTGGAGGATCTAAAACGATGATTATTGAAGAGCTGATTCTGAGAACGTCAAACTTTTTTTTTTTATACAAGTGTTAAGAGTCCAATTCACGAGGAGAATCTAAACATGTTTAAATCTTTTGTGGATAAGGGTGTAATTGTGGGTTTCTCATTTAAGGGTGAATTATGAGTCTATTAATAGGCAACTTGGTACAGATCGTGAAAGGCATTTGGGCAGTTCCAGTGATTAAGATGTTGCTGTGTGAATGTGTAGATAAGGAACCATAGGGAGAAATGGAATTTTAGACAATCCGGCATGCGTAACCATATGCGTGGTGATTGAAGAATATCTCTTGCTCGTTTCTTCTTTAGGATAAGCTACACACAGCGAAGAGATTCGTTGTCACAACTGTATTTACAGCCAACTAAAATTTGGCGGTCTCTTGGACTGTCACATTATTCAGTTGTGATAATTGTGTTCAGTATCATCAAATGTTGTGCATATCAATTGATTTGTAGTTCAGTTTTGGTTGCAAGAACTGAAATATTTAGTTGAAGCCACAGCAACAATAAAAAAAATGTGATGAATAGTGGTGAATATTCTATTTGTTGGATCAACGAAAAATTTTAAAACTAATTCGGTTGTGCCAAATATTACGAGGGTTGCATTTTATGTTTCGGGATTAGGAACAAAAGCAAATATTAATCATCTAAAATCACTTTATTGTTTTTCAAAATATTCCCCATGAATATTTATACACTTTTGCATGCGTTTGAACCAATTGTCGAACCACTTTTGCCACTCTGATTGAGGTATCTCCAAAACATGAAATTCTGAATGCAGCAACCGCTTCTTCAGGTGTCGAAAAACGTTGACCTCTCAGTTTGTTTTTTACGTACGGGAATACAAAGAAGTCATTCGGTGCCAAGTCAGGACTATACGGCGGATGACCCATCAAATCGATGTTTTGGCTGCTCAAAAATGCAGTTGTTTCAGCCGATGTGTGAGAGCTCGCATTGTCGTGGTGAAGAGTGATCCCTCTTCTGCGGTTGGTTTTCCTGATTTTTTGGACGACAACTGGCAAACAAATGGTTGTGTACCACTCAGATCACTGTTCTGCGTTGTTCTAGTGGTACGGTTGCGACATGTCCGGGTTTTCCGAAAAAAAACAGGCGCCCATTTGCTTGGAAGTGCTTCGGGCGCGAACAACTTTTGTTGGATTTGGTTCATCTTGAAACACCCATACAGTTGACTGCGGTTTACTTTCGGGCTCATTCGCGTAAATCCAGGATTCATCATCTGTCACGATGTCATAGACGTGTTTCGAAGCACCGCGATCGTATTTTTGGAGCATTTCCTTCGACCAATCGACACGAGTCTTTTGTTTGAGCGATTGACAAATTGTGTGGGATCCAACGCGAACAAATTTGTTTGACAGTCAAATGTTAATGCCATATTGAATGTATGCTGGTCCCACTAATACCTACGGTTGTCTCAATCTCACGATAGGTCACATGACGATCTTGCAAAATCAGTTCGCGCACAGCATCAATGGTTTTCGGAACAACAGCTGATTTTGGACGACCTTCACGAAATTCGTCTTGGAGTGAAATACGACCATGATTGAATTCACCATACCATCGATAAACACTGGTCTTGATGGAGCTTCATCGTCAAAATTGGAATTAAGTTCATCCATGCACTGTTGCTGAGTTAATCCACGTCGAAAGTTGTAAAAAATAATCGCACGAAAATGTTCACGATTTAATTCCATTTTTGGGCCGAGATGAATCTTTTAAGTTGCTGTAAACAACACAAATAGCGCTCGTATGTCAAAACGTTCGGAGTACGCATAACCTCAAAAATGTCCAACTTTACGATAGAGCTGTCAGTTGCCAGATTGCAACACTAGGGTTGCCAAATCCCGAAACATAAAATGCAACCCTCGTATACTGATATGCTCAACTAATTATGTATTTGAATTTGAAGGGTGTCACAACCATTTGTTGATGCTTTAACCCATTATGAATTTTATAGAAAAAAACACTAAAAAAAATTATTTTTTATTTAAATTGTGTATTTTATATTTAAATATAAACAAAATTATTATAATTTGTAACCAGGGTTCGTATTTCGTGGGTAATGAGTTAGCCTGGGTAAGCCATCCCCAATTTTGATCGAAAATTGGAAAAAATTAAAAAAAAATGTCTATATCTCGGAAACGTAGCGTCGAATCGAAAAAATAACTAATTTTTGCGGGTTTCTAAGGGGTTTCAATAAAGTGGACCAATTCTTAGGGATTTTTTTTGAAATTGACCAAATAGGAAAATCGCTAAAATAAAAAAGCGGCTATAACTCGAAAACGGTGTGTCCAATCGCAAAAATAATAATTTTTTGTACCTTTACTAATAGATGCCTTTCATACGGCATTTTTTTAAAATCCATAAAACTAAAATTGTTCAAATATTGTTTTTTGGGGGGTTTTTGTTTTAAATAAGTGTTGCCGTATTAAAGACATCCATTGGCTAATGCCGCCTATGAAGGCTCACTTTCAGCTTGATGGCTTCGTATTCAGAAAATATGCGATTGAATTTTGAAAAACAAATACAACAAGTACGCGACACTCTTTGGTGTGGATTTTGGGATGAAGCAGAAGTTGGTATTTACCCACCCATGCACTCACAGAAAAATTCGGTTGAGACAGCCGAATTAGCCGTAACCGAATTAAGAGTTTGTCACAACCGAATTAGAGGTTGGCACAACCTCATCAGAGGTTGACACAACCTCATCAGAGGTTGACACACCCTCATCAGAGGTTGGCACAACTTCATTAGAGGTTGACACAACATCATTAGAGGTTGACACAACCTAATTGGAGGTTGACACAACCTAATTGGAGGTTGACACAACCTCATTGGAGGTTGACACAACCTCATTAGAGGTTGTCAGAGCCAAAATAGAGGTTGTTACAAACGAATTTAGATACTGTCATAAATGAATTATTAAAGTTTTTTTTTATTATTAAGTGACGATTTATTTTCTTGTATTTTTATAAATGAATTAAAAGGCGAGAAAATAAAGTCACATATATGGGGTAATACCAATATAAGTAGAATAATACATTTGATTTACACGTCTCTTCCAAACTTTATTGAAGTCCCGGCCATTATGGGACACCGCACTAATTCTGACGTGTTGTATCGGTTGCTCTATGTCCAAAGCCGTTTTGTATCCAGACTACCGCATTTATATCTGCTGTTGATATCTATTGATATATTTTACTTACCTTTTTAAAATAATATTTGATTATAAAATTGTAAACGTCAGATTATAGAAACGTCAGTCAGAAATACATAGAATTATGTTGTGGTAACCGAATTGAAAATGAATTCGGTTGTACCTACAGAATTCATGAGAAATCCGGTTACAGCAACCGAATTGACGCCAAATTCGGTCGTTGCAGCCGAATTAAGGCTAGATTCGGTTATTGCGACCAAATTAGGTACCAATTTCGGTTGTTGCATCCGAATCAATTTGATATTCGGTTGTTTCAACCGAAATTTTAAAAAATTTATTTGACTGAGCGAATATAATTAAAGATTCAGTTGTCACAACCGAATCAATTATGAAACGAAGGTGCTTCAACCGAATTTCGGTTGTGGAGTCTAAATTCGGTCATAACAACCTCAATCCGGTTGTGGCAACCTCAATTCGGTTGTGGCAACCTCAATTCGGTGGTAACAGCCGAATTTACGGTTGCTACGACCTCTTTTCAAACAATTAGTTCTCTATGTAACCCTTGCACGTCGCCTTGGAAATGGGTGACGGTCGTAAGCGGCATATGAACATTACCCTTGACGACCCATCATTACCCGGGGTAACCCATCCCCATTTTGGGTTGAAAATATAAAAAATTTTGAAACACGACTATATCTTAAACGGAGCATCCAGTCGAAAAAATAACTAATTTTGAGTGAAAGCATGAGTTCTTTATAAAGTAGTCCAAAGGTTTCTTTATAAAGCTGCCCAAATGTTGTTTCAAAAATCGACAAAAATAGGGAAATCGCTAAAATAAAAATATACTTCTAACTCGAAAACGGTGCGTTCAATCGCAAAAATAAAAACCAGTGGATGTCTGTAATATGGCATAATTTTTTTTGAATAATCGCTAAATCTAAAAACTTCCCAACTACAAATTTCTAAAACGTGCATATCTCGAAAACGGATCGTCCTATTGAAAAAATAATAATGTTTTGCGAGTTCCTAAGGGGTTTTCATAAAGTGGCCACATTCATGTGGAAATTTTTTTTTTTTTAAATCGCCATACCGGTAGTGGGCTAAAGTGCGTACCTTAATTCAAGATTTTACGAAATTTGTTATAATTTTATTTTTATTAATTGGTTTTGTTTTATAGCATAAAACTAAAACATCCATCTTCAGTAATAAACTAAATACAGTACACTATATCATTGAGATATTAATAAAAAAAAATATATTGCAAATTGTGACCGCTATTATCCAGTATTGTCCATATTTTAAATGTCCGGCCCGTTTTTCTTTAGTATTTTTTCCAAAGTCATTTGTTCTTTGAAACACCACCAGAGGTTTACAAGTTTGAGGTGGAATATTAATCCATTCCGCTTAAAGTCTTGACCAAACATCATCTAAGTTGGTCGGTGCCCGTTCCTATTGGCAGAGTCTTCTTTTGGCAATAGACCACAAGTTCTCGATGGCATTCAAATCTGGGCTTTGAGCTGGCCACTTCATTGTTTGGAATTCCTGTTCAGCAAGCCATTTTTGAACAATTTTCTGAAAAGTTATTTCTGTTGCAAGGTAGGCGTACTCATCAATAAATTCCTTATTCATAATTCCTTCTATTTGGACCAGAGTACACCAATGCCTCACCATGATAAACATCCCCACACCACAACACTCCCACCCCCGTGTTTCGCTGAATGGTTTCACCAGGCCTCTTCCAACAAATATTGTATTCCATCAGATTGGAAACGATTAATTTTTGTTTCGTCCCACCAAATCACTCGTTTCCAGTTTTTATGAGTTTTGCAAAAATTAGCCCGCGCCTGCACATTCTTGTCCACATTCTTTTATCCACATTCTTGTTTCCACTTTAGTCCACAGTAGATAGGGAATGAGAGTTCTAAAGTTGTGTAGGAAAAACAATTAAATTGTGTGGAAAAGCAATTAAGAAAAAACATTTTTCATGATTTTGTATGAAAAAGGTAATTAAAATCAAATGAAAAACAATTAAGTTTAAAAACTGTAAAAATAACTACAGGAGAGACACTTCAAATCAAAATAAACCCCATTAGGTTTAAAAACTGTGAAAATAATGAGTGAACAAAACAATTAAATCCAGAAAAAAATCAATTAAGATGGAAAACTAAGAAACTAATGGGAGAAAAAAAGCTATTAAACTCATACCAAAAATAATTTGGATTGACAACTAAGAATATGTGTGGGGATGAGGAGTAAATATATTGGGTGAAGGTCATTTGTGTTATGTTTTAATATGGACTGCAGTGTGTATCATCTAGCATAAGAATATGACATTATAAAATGTGCATCGCAGACAGTCTTTTCTTTATACTGCATGTTACATATGGAACGCAGACAAACTGTTATGGTATGTTGTTGTAGTTTACTTATCAATATGTTTCTCCTATGGTGGATGTCATGGGCTATTTGCTAACTACATGTACATTTTTCCCTACTCCCACTATTTTCTTAGTTTTCCATCTTAATTGTTATTTTTTTCGATTTTAATTACCCTTTTCATACAAAATCATATTAAATGATATTTAAATGAAACTAAGGGAATTTATTTTCGGCTGTTATTTATGAAGTGGACATTGCGCACAGACAGACAGAGAGAGATGGACTTATTATGGTGGATGATACATGTAACACATGCATCGTAGCCAGATAGACTTTTCTTCTGCAATATGTTGTTGGTATAGTTTTGTTAAGTCAATTTGAATTTTATAATATACAGAATTTGCTATACATTATCAACTTATTGGATGAATCTTTTCAGTCCACTATTAAGTATTTAACGGTGTGTACAAACGAAGACCTCATTTCGGCTTTCAATTCCCTTAATATGAAGCAGGTCCTCAGCGTAAAAGATATGATTACTGGAGAGGATTATCTTATTACTGGAGCTGAACGTGTAACTACAAAATATGGGGATTCCATTGGCTTGGAGTTGGAAACGAAAAGGCTATATCTTCCTAAGAGGTTAAATACTCTGACTGACAAGGATATTGAAAGCATATCTACTGGCAATTCCCAATTTCAAGGATTCCAATGAATGCTGGAAATGATGACACATCCAATAGGTTGGAGATAAAGAAATCCACTCCCATTAGAGAATATTATTCTTATGATAGAAATTTTAGTACTTTCAAGTAAACCCACTTTAAATAAAAACTATGAATTTAATAAACTGTTGTTTTATTTACACAGAAAAGAAAATTTATGGGGTTTTATAATATAAGACCTTAATATAAACATTATGTATTCAGTTTTAAAGGTTATTAGGTTTCTACAGAAGTTTGAAAATATGATTTTTGAAGAACATTTAAAACACAGTATTCAAATATTGATGCATACAATATACCCTGCTCCCATGAAAGTTTGGATGGAGATGTAGTAGGAATGTGTGGATGCTATTTTTTCCATTTGAGAAAAGGAAAGATTATGAAGATTATCGAAAAATATCAAAAATTATTAAAGTATTTCACATCGTCCTACACCACACAATTAAATGCAAGAAACAAAGAATGAGAATAAAAATTCAATTAAAATTGTAATATTTTATATTTAATAAAGCAACAAATGGTTTTTTTTTTTATTTAAAGTGCAATAATATGTTTTATTGTTTTATTTTAATAATTTACAAAATTCATATACAAAACTATTTTATTTTAATACATCTATTTAACTTAGTGAAACAAAGTCTTCAAGATTATTTTCATTTTTCTCCAAAACTATGAAAAGTTTAAACAGATTATTAAGTGAGCATTTAAAAATCATACTGTTATAATGTACTGGGCAGTTAGTAGTATAGTTTCTTAAATTTTTAAAACTAATCTAATTTTCAAGGTTGATAACGTTTAAATTAAAATTTCGCAATAGGAAATCCTTCTTGTTGTTTCCAAAAACAAAGATACATACATATATTTATAATCCTTCAATGATGTCAGTATATCATCAAGACAATTGTAATTCACTTCTCCATCAACCCAGTCCAAGTTATGTACATACAGTGGCGAGCAGATGTGAATACATCATAATCACATTTCACTTTGTCCAGTTGTAAACCCCGTAAAACTACAACGATTTCTACCAAGATTTTTTTTTATTTTTATTCTTTATTAATTCTAGAAAAATTAAACATAACTGGATTCTCCAATATTTAATGGAAAAAATAACATTTGGAACTTAAACCGAAAAAAACCAATGTATCCACTTATGCTCGTTCGAAAATTAAATGTTTTTAATCGCGTTGTTTAGTATTTAGTCCAACAATCTTTGGCTTTAATGACACATTTTATTCGTTTGACCATTCCTTTAACCAGTTTCTCGATGTGTTCCTTTGGAATATTGACCCACTCCGCATGTACCCGAGACCATTGTTCGTTCAAGTTCTGTGGTGCATTTTCGTATGTAGCCAGTCGTTTTTCAACAAAGCCCATCAATTTGCGATCGGGTTAAGATCCGAACTTTGAGATGGCCACTGCATTGTGTTACATTTTTGACTAGCGAGCCATTGCTTAACAATTTTGTCCGTATGATTAGGATCTCCATCCTGCTGAAATACAACTTCATCCTCGGAATACGCGCTTTTTTGTCCTTTGTAGTAAATTATGTTCCAAAATTCGTAGATAGCTTCGTTTTTCATTAGTTCGTCGATTTATACCAATGGGCCGATATGCCACCAAGTAAAACAACCTCACACCATCAAGTTACCGCCTCCATGCTTCATTGTTTCTTTGACTTGGTGCTTCTTCAACATTTCATATGGGCGGTGCCAGAAATATTGCTTACCATCCGACTGAAAGCGATTGATTTTGGTCTGGTCCAACCATATTACCCTCTTCCGGTCGTCGACGCTCCAATTTTTGTGCTCTTTGGAAAACTTCAGACGCTCCGATACATTTTTCGCGGATAATGCTGGTTTCTTCCGATTTTCTGCCGTTGTCAGCCCAATTCGCCGAAGCGTTCTACGTGCTTTCCACCCACCAACGGGTTTGTTTATGGCTGCTGCAGCTTCTTTAGTTGTTGTCACATGCTTGGTCGGTATTACTCGTTCCATAGCTCGAGCATCTCTATTGGTAAGCAATCTTGGTCGCGATTTCCTGGCTTCTGGCGGCTCTACTTTAGGTCTTGTTCTAACTTGCAGCGCTGTTCGATGGCAAAGACCCACTTCTTTAGCAATTCTACGGGTTGAAACACCGTTTTTTTTTGTCATTTCAATGATTCGGTTTAATTTGGTTACGAAGTGAATATTTTGGCGAAAAATTTAGTATCCAGCTAATGAAACTATGAACGGTGGCACAAAAAGTATTAACTCTTTTGATTTTCATAGTAATTCAATTAATGGTAAATATTGCGTTTGCTTTTGACTCATGTGCCAGTGTTACCAGCCACCAAAAACCAAAACGGGCATAAGTGGATACATTGGATTTTACGGCATAAGCTCAAAATATTATTTTTTTCATTAAATATTGCAAAATCTAGTTTTCGTTTTTTAGCATTAATAAAGAATATTAATAAGGAAGAATGATAGGAATTGTTGTGGTTTTATGGGCATTACGGCACTTCAAAGTCAAATGTGATTAGAATGTATCCACATCTGCTCGCCACTGTATATATGTTTTATTATAAAAATTCTGCTTAGCTGCTTGTTTCGTTAGTATACTACTACTAAAGGGAGGTTGTAATATGTGATGAGTTGGTATGACTGACGTTCCGAGCATATAAGCTAATTCCTTCACATACAAAGTATTATTATTACCATTACAGAACTGTAGGTCAATCAAAGCAATGTCCGACTTATCAATTTTAAACATGACTGATTAAAGAGTAATTATGAAATAATAGTATTATTGTTTTGAAGCCTATCTTTTATAGTGGATCATACTAAACTTTTTCTATATAAAGAGATTTTCAGAGTAGCAAACTCATCAGTTTACATTTAAATTTTGTTAAGAATGGAGAGTAGAACAAAAAAACTATTTCGTCTTAGTCAAGGACGAACACCCCAAATTTATGATGTTGTATTTGGGCTCGAATACTTCCTTAATTTGAAACTAAAGATATCCTGCGGATTTTCAACATCATTTGGATTTAAGCCAGTTATATACCTACATTATAAAGACAAACATTTTATTGGATTAGATCGAGATGAGTGGATACGTCTCATGAGCTATAAGGAGTATATTAACGCTACGCTGAACGAATATGATTTTACAAATTCAATGAATCTTATTAAGAACGATTGTGAGAGAGATATTGAATATTCTTTTCAATATAAAACTGGGATATGTTACTTAGTTTTGAAACAAGGAACATATAAAATTAAAATTGATTCTGAGACTTGGAGATCATTAACCCGAATTGGAATATTTTTAACAACAATTCTGTCTTGGAATAATATTCTTCGAATACAAATTCAACACTTCTACCACAACTATTACATACCAAAATGTTCTGAGTTAAACAAAACAAATATTCAATTATGTGAAATTGAAGGAATGTACGAAAGAGATGTAGCGATTGATTTATCACGACTTTGTTATGAGTTCGGTATAAAAATGCAAAATCAAATTAAAAATGATGTAAAAATTTATAAATTATTATTAATTATGGCCGTCGGTGGTGCAATGGGTAGTGTGCGCGCCTCTTGTACAGGAGATCCTGGGTTCAATCCCTGCTCCAACCACCTTAAAATTTCTTTCGACGACGGTCACCTCACTTAGTGACAGCGACACTATCGAGTATATAGCCATGATAAAAGCTTCTCAAAATACCGTTCGGAATCGGTGTAAAACTGTAGGTCCCAATCAGTGAGTGAAAACTGGAAAGCGCACAGCTCAGTGATTGTGAGAAGTTTTCCCCGGTTCCTTCATGGGATGTAATGGGAAACCATTTATTTTTTTTTTTATTATTAGGAGCAGATAATAAATGAATATATGTATATAAACAAATTGTAAGCGTTTTATTTCTTGATTTTAAAATAAATAACCACAATTAAAAGAATTACGTTTCTGATATCTTTTATAGTTGTAATTAATATTATTTCCTAAATATTGTAGTACTTCTAGAGGCGGTTGAAGATTACCAAAACTATCAAAATATTCTACATTATCCTTATATTTATAAAAGGCTACCCAATGTGTGCCATTTCCTTTGTTGGAGTCCAAGTTGATAATTCCACACTCTATCTCTCGTGAAGTTTTAGGAAGTTTATCTCTCATATATACTCCTCTCAAATGGGGAATATACTTTCTTCCAAACATTTTTAAATCCACATCTGTAAGAGCTCTATTAGGTAGCAGCTTTATTAGTTTTTTGTCACATTATTATAAAATATTCCATATCCATTTTTGCATGGTTTAAGGTATAGCCCTTTATCCATCGCTATAGAATCTATAGTTTTGTTATGTCGTTTGTTTTCTTCAAGCTGCTTTCTACCATTTTTAGCAGTAGTTATTTTGCTCTAGCGATTGCTGATCCACCCGAGGCTAATGCACCCAATGCACCAAGTGCAGTAAGTATGGGTACTAGTGGTAAAAATCCTCCAATTTTAGGAACCCTGATAATTCTTGGAATTTTAACTCCAGATTTCTTTCCAAGAAATATATCTTGAATTACTTTCCGTGCGGTTTTAATGGCGCTTTTTATGTCTTGAGGTTTTTCCTTTTTTAAGACCACTGTTGCCACTTTTATTGCATTATTAAAATTGTTTCGTTTACATATATTTTTAAGGTTGTTTGGCTTAACACCTAAACCAAATTTCACTTTAGATTTCATTGTGTTAGTAACAAGGTAGGCGTTTGCTTTTTCTCCAAATGTGCTGTATTTGGCTTTAACCCTTTCCCAAGCTCTATCTGCTAGCTCTCTGTCTGCTTGATGTCGTTGGGTAATATCAGTATTCTGTGAATAAGCTATATCATGTATTCTACAAGCTGCATCCAATTGATTTATTCCTCTATCTCCCCTTTTCAATGGTTTCTCAAGCTTTGTTCCAGGTCCACAAAATTGGTAACCAGGAAGGTGAAGTTCAACTGGTAGTGAATTAATTAATTTATTCACTAATCCTCGTCCATGAACGTTTCTTTATTTACCGTGTATACCATCATTTTATAATTTTTTTCTGCAACCAAATCATCTATAAATCAGAACTGTTTTTTTAAATACTCAGTTGTAAAGATGCGTTTAATAAAGCAGCGTACTAATATTTACGACGTCATTTTGAAATTTCTATCATGCATATTTTGTCTTCCCCATTTTGCTGTATTTTACATAAATATTCCGTCAACTATATAAAATACATATATTTGTAGGTCAAATTAAATTAGATTTTTTGAAAAACAAAATGCTCTCAAAATTTTGAAAATATTTTTTGCTATATATGTTCATCATGACACGTCGTTTGAGGCCCATATTGTTCGAAAATGTACTAGGAACCGAAACTTCAGCGGCCGGAAGGGAACTAAAAGTAGCCCCGTATAAAAAAAAAGTTTGCCGTTTTTCCGTAATCACCTCTTCATTACGCATCGTTTGAGACCCCCTCAAAAAAAAGTTTTCAGTACACCCTAATACGTATTCAACAAAAAGGACGTACTGAGGGGGCAGAAATGGCTCGTACATTTTTGATACTCCATTGACGATGTTGCTTTAGCAGTTTAGGCAGTTAGTTAAAGAATGGTGTAAATAATGTGTAGTTACCCACGTTGATGGGGAATTACCCATCACCCACAGGGCATGGGGAATATAATAAGGCTGTTTTTTTATTCCATTAAGCTATCACCACTTACGTCTATCCAAATAAAACGATCCACACTTAATACTACGCAATGTGGCAAAATTTGATTTTATGGGTGATAAAATGGGATACGGCAACTCGTTTTTAGCCAGTGCCAACAAATACATGTTAGCAGCAGAAGTTGTTGTAACTGTAAGCAGCAACAACAGACATTTTATTTTCGTATTCGTTTCAGTTGCGAAACTTGCCAAACAAAAATATACCAACAATACAAGAATACAAAAAAGTATAAAACCTAAATACATATGATTTTGACAAGCGAATCGAAAAATAACATGGACAATATGTATTGTATGTATAACATTTTTACCAAGCGTTGTTGTGAACAATGTGGTTCCAATTTTGATTTCTATAGGAAATAAAAGTCTATCCTTCAAACTTAGAGATATACAAGTATACGTAGTCTTCCATTGAACAAAATAATTGTAATGAACTTAAAATGTGTAAGTCACTTTGCAAATTTCTGCTTTTGAGTCTCTCCTTGATAACATTTTCATTCGCAAGAAATGATAACAAAATGTATCTAACCTGGCGTTTACACGGGACAGTTTTGCTCCGACACATTTTTACTACCACATTTACACTTCTCTCACTTGCCTCGCCACTGTCTCTGATTTTTCAACGACAGTAACTTCGGCAAGAGATTTGACATAAGCGGCCAGATCATGGCCGGACTAGTAAAGGTTGGCGCAATAGAACAACTGATTTTACTTTCTTATGACTCCATCTGTTAAATTCAGTGTATTTTGTTGTTATACTTTTTTGTTTACTGTGTTCGTTCATATGGATCTGTGCTGAATTTGACGATTAGTCAAGAAACAAAAAATAAATGCCTGTTGTTGGTTCACACAATTACAACAAATCCTACTGCGTCAACCCAAGATTTATTCCATCAAGTTATAGCAGTAGCACAGCTGATTTCATTGTTTTCATTTTGTTTGTGCCTAATATGTCAAAGTTTGTTTACATTTCTGTTTTTGTTTACATTATTAGTTTGTTCACAAAGTATTAAAAAATTTGTAATAAAGTAAATGGATTTATATGCGAAAACAATTTGTTAAATATTATAGGGCTTTACAAAAATCAGCTTGAATCTTCATTATGAGCATATTATTGCCATTTCTTGAAAATTAACATGTGGCAACATTGTCATTGCTCAAGTCGGAATTTAAGTGGGAAATTGAAATGCCAATTAATATCGCTTAGCTGTCCCGTACAAATTAAGCTATAATTAACTTTAGCAGGGTAAAAAAAAACACACTTAATGGGTAGTTATTCACGACAATGGGTAAATATCCGTCACGATTGCCCATTAATGTGTAGTTACCCACGATGATGGGTAATTATCATATTTATGTACCAATGTAAAGACATCCATTTGTTAAATTCTCCTATGGAGTTAAACAATTTATTAATATTGCGATTGGACGCATTGTTTTCGAGTTAGAGCAATATTTTTATTTTATCGATTTTTCTATATACATATGTTGATGGGTTATCCTGGGTAACCAATTACCCTTCGCCGTGGATAATGTGTAAAGGCCACTTACCCATTCCCTATGTGTAATAGGTAATCGTGATGAGATATTCCCCATCATCTTGGGTAACTGCCCACTATTTACCCCATACCCTGTGGGTAATGGGTAAACGATCGTTACCCATTCCCCACGACGATGGTAAATGGTTTACACAGGCTAACTAACACATTGCCCACGAATATTTTTCTTCGAAAATGCGCCTTGTCGGGCAATAACAGTCAATGGTGCTCTGTCGCGCCAGGACAATCTAGTTTTGTTGTTTCTAAATTACTTGATATGTATCAAACCTCTGCATTAAGACATTCTGTTCTTTGTCTACAGTAGTACACCCACTCCATTGTTCGCATGGACATCGTTATTTTTGTTTCGACAAAATGGAGCAATGACCACTATTGAGAACGAAGTTTACCATACAGCCAGTGTTGCCATATTTTTTTTTCCAAAAACAGACAATTTCCAAACAAAAAAATGTGTTCTTCGAAAAAAAACTGTTCGAAAAAAAAACTGCTCGTTTAAATAAAAAATAAAGCCATATTTATGCACTTCTATTTAGAATTCAATTTTATTGGAGAAAAACAAACAAAACAATTTTCCTGTTATAAAGGGTCCGCCATCTAACGTTTTTTTTTCAACTAGTGCTTATTTCGTGAAGGGCTCATGTCTGATTTGGCAGATAATTAGTTTTATCCTTCCGCTGAACGAATATGGTTGTGTATACGCTTGAACAACGCTGGGAAATATTGCGACATTACTTTGAAAATCATGGTAATGTTGCAGATGCCGATTTTGCCAAAAAAAATCATCTTTTCAGATGAAGCTCATTTTGATCTTGGCGGGTATGTAAACAAGCAAAATTGTCGCATTTGGGGCACAGAAAACCACGCATATATTGAAAAGCCGATGCGCCCAAAACGAGTCACTGTTTGGTGCGGATTTTGGTCCAGAGGCATAATTTTGCCATTTTTCTTCGAAAATGAGCAAGGAGTGGCCGTTACAGTCAATGGCGATCGTTATCGGGCCATGTTGAACGAATTTTTGTTCACAAAAATTGAAGAGGAGGATATTGGCAACATTTGGTTTCAACAGGACGGTGCTACGTGCCACACAGCCGAAGCTACACTCGATGTTTTGCGCCCTGTTTTTGAAGATCGCATTATCAGCCGCACAGCTGATGTCGTTTGGCCACCTCGGAGCAGCGATTTGACACCGTTGGACTATTATTTGTGGGGTGCCCTCAAAGATAAATGTTACGCCGACAAGCCAGAGACAATTGACTCTTTAAAGGACAATATTCGTGAAGCCATTGGTGAAATACAGCTGCACACAATCGATAATGTGCTTAAAAATTGGACCGATCGTGTAGGCTACTGCATGGCCAGCCGAGGCAGCCATTTGAATGAAATTATTTTCCATTATTAACCGGAAGGATTGTACTTTCAAATAAAAACAGAAATTTGAGAAAATATTCAGCAGTTTCATTTTTATAGCATTTTCAAAAAAAAAAGTTATTTGGCGGACCCGTTATTATAATGGGTAGTTACGCACGGCGTTGGGTACTGGGTTACACATCCCCATTTTTGATCGAAAATATGATAAAATTACAATAAAATTTCTATATCTCGGGAACGGATCGAAAAAGTGAACAATTTTTCAGTGTTACCAAGGGGTTTTCATAAACTGGTCCAATTCGTATGGAAGAATTTTATGAAAAAATCGCCAAAATAAAAAAGTAGCTATAACTCGGAAACGGTGCTTCCAATCGAAAAAAAAATAATAACAATTTTACCTCCTTGGACGCACCGTTTAATAATATTGGCGATTTTTTGAAAAAAAAAAGAATTTTTCCGTACGGATTGGACCACTTTATGAAAAAACCTTAGAAACCCGCAAAAATTGTTTATTTTGTCGATTGAACGCTCTGTTTCCGATATATAGAAATTTTTTATAATTTTTTCATATTTTCGATCACATATGGGGATGGGTTACCCTGGGTAACCCATACATTACCCAACGTCGTGTGGGTAGCTTACCCATTATTTCCCCCATACCCTGTGGGTAATGAGTAAACGTTCATTACACATTCCACATGACGATGTGTATGGGGGGGGGGGGGGGGAGGGTTAGTTAAATACAAACTCTGATTAAACCTAAGTTGCGACCTGCAATGAGAATTATGCGAAAAATCGGAACAAATGCTTGATGAAGACTTCATAATGTGTGGCGAGAAAAATTGTTCTGTATAAATTTTAAAAAAATATTTTATTAATAATGCTATCACGAATTTTGAGCCATCTTGAAAAATAAAATATTTTTTTTTACCCAACTACACTTGGAATCGAAACTTCAACTGCCGGTAGGGGTCTATAAGTATCCTCGTAAAAAAAGTGTGTCGTTCCCGTAATCCACTCTTTTATACACATCTTTTGAAACCCCCCACAATTGAAATTCCAAAAATCCCCGATTTCAGTACACCCTCATACACATGCACAATTCAAACCTTTTTGTTATCGTAGGACAAAACAAAGTACAAGTTCAGTGAAAAGAAAAGAAATGTCATGAGAGTGTCCCGTTCTGCTGCAGGATAATGATGAAGGAGTTGGTCTGTAACGCGACAAGGACAACAGAGAATATTAATCAACAATGCGGAAGCAGAAAACAAAAACTTATCAAACACTCGAGTGAAAACCAATAGTTTGAATTAAAGTTTGAGATGTAGTTTATATCTACCCATCATTATATTTATGTACTACGGACAAGGACTATTTGAAACAACTGAGTTTTAAGTGGGTTCCCAACCAGAAAAAGAAAGAGTTTACTTACGTTCGACTTGCACAACTTTTTTCTCCTAACATCCTCTCTGAATTGTTTATTTTGTTGTCATAGCTCCCTAACAATAGGATACAAAAGTTCCATTTTGTTTTTATAGCCCAACAAACTTAAATAAATTTGGTGAAACGCACATTCATAGAAGTACAAATAAGTTTCAAGTTCCAAAAAAAAAAAAAAATTAACGAGAGTTGGAGAAAACCCAATATCTACCACAAAGGTCCTTAAAATATTCACACAAACAACAACAAATCGATTCAACTTTATAAATGTCATACTTTGGTCCATCGACGTAGAGTCACTCCAAAGCAAATGGGCAGCAGACACAACCCACTAAACTTTCAGCCATGAATTGAACCCAACTACTCCCCCAATTCAATCAGTCAGTCATTTATTGTTCCCTTTTAGAGAAATAAAATACACGGAATTCTTTGGGGATGAATTTGAAAAATCTGCATAAAAAAGTTAATAAAAAAAGTTCGTCGATGATGTTTTTTAGTATAAAATAGCCCCGACCCTTATAACAAAAACAGAACTGTATCGGGTTTTTATTGAACCATGGTTTCTTATCATTGGGTGCCATCCAGCATTTGTTTCCTCTTGAACATAATACATCTTTGGATTCGGACACAAAAGCCAAACTATAATATTTAATTTTTATCTTTTATGAAAACGAAAATATTTTTGTAAGAAATGGAAAACATAAATTCAATAATTGAACTTTTATAAGAGCTCCACTTGAGATCAATTAAAGGTCACAGATTTGCATTTATCTTAATCCCTTATCTTAAACTAGAACAATTTCACAGCGTTTGGTAATTTTTCACAGGGATTAGCTATCGAGTTCACCATCGAGCCAGCCAATCGTCGTGAAAGAAGATGAACCCCTATGTACGAGGTTTGAATTTTATGTATCGGGATTTGGCAACCCTAGTGTTGCAATCTGGCAACTGACAGCTCTATCGTAAAGTAGGACGTTATGCGTACTCAGAACGTTTTGACATTCAAGCGCTATTTGTGTTGTTTACAGCAACTTAAAAGATTCATCTCGGCCCAAAAATGGAATTAAATCGTGAACATTTTCGTGCGATTATTTTTTACAACTTTCGACGCGGATTAACTCAGCAACAGTGCATGGATGAACTTAATTCCAATTTTGACGATGAAGCTCCATCAAGGACCAGTGTTTATCGATGGTATGGTGAATTCAATCGTGGTCGTAGTTCACTCGCAAGACGAATTTCGTGAGGGTCGTCCAAAATCAACTGTTGTTCCGAAAACCATTGATGCTGTGCACGAACTGATTTTGCAAGATCGTCATGTGACCTATCGTTAGATTGAGACAACCTTAGGCATTAGTGGGACCAGCATACATTCAATATTGCATAAACATTTGACTGTCAAAAAAATTTGTTCGCGTTGGATCCCACACAATTTGTAAATCGCTCAAAAACAGGCTCGTGTCGACTGCTTCGAAACAGGTCTATGGCATCGTGACAGGTGATGAATCCTGGATTTACGCGTATGAGCCCGAAAGTAAACAGCAGTCAACTGTATGGGTGTTTCAAGATAAGCCAAATCCAACAAAAGTTGTTCGCGCCCGAAGCACTTCCAAGCAAATGGGCGCCTGTTTTTTTTCGGAAAACCCGGACATGTCGCAACCGTACCACTAGAACAACGCAGAACAGTGAATTCTGAGTGGTACACAATCATTTGTTTGCCAGTTGTCTTCCAAGAAGTCAGGAAAACCAACCGCCGAAGACGGATCACTCTTCACCAAAACAATGCGAGCTCTCACACATCGTCTGAAACAACTGCATTTTTGAGCACCCAATACATCGATTTGATGGGTCATCCGCCGTATAGTCCTGACTTGGCACCGAATGACTTCTTTTTATTTCCGTACGTAAAAAACAAACTGAGAGGTCAACGTTTTTCGACACCTGAAGAAGCGGTTGCTGCATTCAGAATGCATGTTTTGGAATTTTGAAAAACAATAAAGTGATTTTCGATGATTAATATTTGTTTTTGTTTTCTAATCCCGAAACATAAAATGCAACCCTCGTAGTTACGGAAATGCCACATTTGCAAATATTGAGCTTCTTCACATCCAAAATGGATCGCTACTTTATATCTACGATATCATTATCCTTGTTCACATATTATCTCATGCAAACTGTTTTCAATATTAGTTTAAAAGATGTGAGTGTTCGAGCTGATAGTGCTGACTTTCAGTTTACTAAACCGCTTACTCAAGTACACAAATTTCGAACGTTTACTGTGGGACAAAACGTATTGTTACGAAAAATGCGTTACACTCTGTTTGAACCAGTATTGGGTGCTTTAATTTTTAATTAGCATTACCATTGTTCGCAATTAGAAACGGGATTGATTTTTGAAAATCCCGAGATTTTCGGGATTTCGGAATTTTTCGGAATACCGGGATTTTTCGGGATTCTATTTTTACATTTTTTTGGGAACAGGTGTATTTAATTAATGGCTTACACTCCAAAACAACAACCACAAGGGGGGGTAGAATACGTTATTGTAAGCAAAAAAAAGTAAAATAACAAAATCGGGGGAAATGCACAGTTCCGGAGTTATGGGTCTCGAAATTTCGGATATGTGAGAGGGTTATGGCGTTAACGTACCTTGTAAAGCCATTGATATCAGTTTTTTGTATAAAACTATTCAAAACAAACTCATAAAATAATGTAGCACTTTTTGATAAGTCTCTAAGTTATCGAGTTATCGGATGTTGACATTTAGAAAAATTGTCGATTTTTTTTACTTTTCTCAAACAAAAACAAAAATTATTTTAAAAACATCGCGCAATTTTTCGAATATATTTTTTTTCAAACAAAAACAAAAATTATTTAAAAAAAATTTGTAAATTAGTTTTGAGAAGCGTACACATCCGATAACTAAGCGACTTATCGAAAAATGCTACATTATTTTTTGGGTTTGTTATGACTTGTTTTACACAAAAAAGTGATATCAATGGCTTTACACGGAACGTTAGTGGAAAAAGTATCCTAAATTTCGGGGACCATAACTCCGAAACTATGCATTTGCCCCGATTTTGTTATTTTACTTTCTTTGCTTAAAATAACATGTTCTACCCGACACCCGATTTTTTAGTTTTTGGAGAGTAAGCCGTATAATAGACACATATGCCAAAATTAACTTACTTAAAGATGTGTTAGTTATTAAACCTTTTGTAGAGCCGCCATTGGTTTTTAATCCGTCTTTGCACAATTTGCATTTTGCATGAGGTGCATCTTTCGACTCTTCCAAAAAATAACACCACACTGAACTTTTGTCATTGGTTTTAGTTTTCTGTTTTTCAAAATTAATAATAATCCTGAAAAATCCTGGGATTTACTAATTAAAATCCCGGGATTCGGGATTCATCAATCCCGAAAAATCTCCGGATTTCTGGATTCAGGATTTCCCGTTTGGCATCCCTAGTAGTTAACCACGATGATGGGGAATTACCCATCACGATTCGAAAAATTTTAGTTTTAGCGATTTTTTATAAAAAAAATGTGATGCTATGTTGAAGACATCCATTGGTTAAAATAGTTACTTTTTCGATTCGACTCTCCGTTTCCGAGATATAGATTTTTTTCTCTAATTTTGTCATATTTTCGATCACAAATGGTAAATGGGTAAAAGCCGCCAACTCATTCCCTATGTTTTCGTGTTCTTAAATCCAAAAAAAATCCCAAAAAAAATCCCAAAGTAATAAAATCACTTAAATACAAAAATAACTATAACTCGGATACGGTGTCCAATCGCAAAAATAAGAAATTTGTTACCTCCAAAGGAGGCTTTAACCAATGGATGTCTTCAGTGTAGCATCACATTTATTTTTTATAAAAATCAATAAAACTAAAGTTTTAGAATAAAAATCGCTAATACGCCCATATGCGTCAGTTATGCCGTATTAAAGACATCTGTTGGTTAAAGCCTCCTATGGAGGAGGTCCACAATTTATTATTTTTCTGGTATTTCAGCGATTTTCATATTTTGGCGATTTAAAAAAAATTCTTCCATATGAATTGGACCACTTTATGAAAACCCCTTAGAAACTCATCAACATTAATTATTTTTCTATTGGACGCTGCGTTTCCGAAATATAGACATGACGGCGGTTTAACGTTTTTTTATTCGAAAAATTTTAGTTTTAGCGATTTTTTTTTTAAAATAGAAGTCAGCGTTCGGACGAAACACAAAATCGTGCACAAAAAGTATGATACACGCAGTTGTGTGGAGTGTTTGTGCTTCATTGCTGCACGAACACTCTGCGATGGTGCGTGTTCGCAAGCTGACACTCTCTGTTCGGTGTCTATTGGCCGCGTCGCACGGTTGCTTTGCTCTGTCAGTGTTGAGCTGACACCAAGAGAAACACTTAATTGTACAAAGTATGTGGGTACACCATAGTTCAATGTCTAGCTTGTGGGTATCGTGGGCACAGTATAATCGTGCGTGTTTTCATGGGTGGCGATAAATGGTGCGGCTCTGTGTCTGTATGTATTGTTTTTTATGTTCAGCTTGTGTATTGTGTGGATAATGTATGATCGTGTGTGTGATTATGGGTGACGATAAATGGTTATGCTCTCTTTCTGTCATATTTTGTATTGCCATTATGCTATATTTTATATTTTACGTTTTATATTGTTATTTTGTTGTAAATGTTAAGTTTTATATTTTATGTTTAATATTTTATGTATAGTTGACAGACGAAAATTAAAATTCTCCTAAATTCGAATCTTTCGGAAATTGGAACTAGCGCTTTTTTCCTGCTTCTAACGCTGAAAATTTGATTTATAGAAGAATTCATTCCCTCATTACTCCCCCCCCCCCCCCCTCATCCGGAGAATAACAAAATTTTTGTTTGCGATCTAACATCCGTGGCAAAAGCCAAGCAATCGACGCGCCATGCCTATGACTCATAGCCTAAAGTGCCCCCTAGACGGTCAATATTCTTCGCAATATATTGCGCAATATTCGATATTGTGCAATATTATTGCCCGTCTGTAGATCATATTGAAGGTTGTGCAATATATTGCGCAATATATTGTGTAAATCAAAATGATTTTGATATTTATTGTGCAATATTGTAAATATTGATCGTCTGTGGGCGATATTGCACAATATTTCACAAAATTGCTTCAGTTGAGTGTTAACATCTAAACAGCGTGTGTATACACACAGGATCAGGATCCTCTAAGTCTAATTCTTCGACGCAACCCCCTGTTTCTCAATTCTTTGCAAATTTTCAATAAAATATAAATAATTCCTAGATATAAAATAGTCCTTCAGGCAGTTTATTATAGCTCTGTAAGTTTCCATTACAATTGTGCCTATGGATTGTGGAGATATAGCACTTGTAAATTTTAAATCTTCGAAAGTATTTCCTGTTGCTAGATAACGTAGTGTTATTGATAAACGCTGAATTGGAGGGATATCATCTCGCATTACGGTATCGTTTTTTCAATTTCAGGTGTAACCATTTTCAATAGTTCATCAAATAATGTACTATCTAATCGCACAAAATTTTTAAAATCACCATATTCATTCATTCGCAGTTCATTAAATAAATTTTCATGAGTGGATTTATTTCGTTGTTTGAACCACTCCCTCATCCACCTTCGCTTCTTTTTTTCCATCTCTTTTGAAGCCATGACTAGTGCTATAGCTACACAACTTGCCGTCTTCTTATTATTAAACATGTTTACTGCACAATATCAGCCGCGAACTAATACATTGCGCTATAATATTGAACCGTGTGGGGTGAACAAGTAATTATATTGTACAATATATTGTGCAATATATTGAGAAGAATATTGATCGTCTAGGGGGCACTTAAGACTGTTGAAGTGCAAACCCAGCACCGAACCGTGTATTTCGTACTTGTGTGCACGATTTGGTGTAGTGTCGGAACCGTCGATCGCACTCAGGCTGCCGTTTTTGTCACATACTTGTGCACGGTTTGGTGTATGATATAAGTGCTGCACTGACTTGTGTGCCCACAAAAGCGTTTTGTTTTTGTGTTGACTGCGTACAAGTGCTTTCCTGGTTTAAACATTTGTGTAGCGTGATCATTTACAACACATGCACGCAACATAAAATGTTCGGTGTTGAGTGTTTGGGTGTTATTCTGAACGCTGATAGAAGTGATGCCATTTTGAGGACATTCATTGGTTAAATTCTCATATGGAGGTAAAAATTTATTATTTTTGCGATTGGACTCACCGTTTCGTAGTTAAAAAAACCTTATCTTAAAGAAGTACCTTTGCTTAAAAAAGTAAATTTTTTTACACCAAGTACCTTTTCTTAAAAAAAGTAATTTTTTAAATAAGTACCTTTTCTTAAAAAAGTACATTATCTTACAACAACTTGGCTTTTCTTAAAAAACTACATTTTCTTTAAAGAGTACCTTTTTTGTAAAACAAAATAAATTTTCTTGACCTTCTCTTACAAAAAATACCCTTTCTCACAAATATTCCTTTTCTTAAAAGTACCCTTTCTTAAAAATAAAATAAAACCTTTTCTCTTCTTTTTTTGAGATAAGTAGCCTTCCTGAAAATAAGTAAATTTTCTTAAAACAATAACCTTATCCTAAAAATAGTACCACTCCTTTAAAAAGTACCTGTTCTTAAAAAAAGTATTTCTTTGTAAAAAAAATTCATACTCTTAGGCTTTTTCTTACATTAAAACATTAGCTTTTAATAAAAGAAGTACGTCTCATCAAAGAAAGGACCTTATCGGGAAACATAATACATATTCTTACAAAACGGACCTAAAAAATATTCTTTTTTTTAAAAAATACATTCAATAAATAAAAAATTTCTTAAAAAAGTTTATCATTTTACAAAAAGTATATTTTCTTCAAGATCCATTTAAATTACAGTATTTTCCAACAGGTGGCTTAGGCGTGTTGGAACTAACTAGTACATAATATATAGCGAAAGGAACTTCGTTCCAACCGGGTGTCCCCTGACACCTCATGTAAATTTAAGTTTTGACTTTATTTACAAACATGCCAATTACCCAAAACATAATGGATAACAACGATTTTTACCTAGTTTTACAACATACGAAGTTGTAAAATAATAAAATAATATGAATAATATCTCTTCCAAAATTAATATAGTTTTTTATTTAGCCAAGATATTTTCAAATTACTGAAAAAACAAGGTCATATTTTGAGAAAAAATTAGTATTTTCCCAAATATCTCGAGAACCATAAGAGCAAAACTAAACAGCACCGCATTTTTTTTGTAGGCTTTTAGTAGAGCTACAAATATATAAAAAAAATATTTCAAATAAAATCAAAATTTAACGTTATACAAGGGTTAAACTTTTTTTGATGGCCGATGTAATCAAATTTTTGCTCCCACTGTGCGGCTGCAATGGGGTCTATTCCGCTTATATATATTGAACTTTCTAGCGCAACACCTCAGCTATGCCCGCATACAATTTAATTTTGAACGCAGCAGTGGTTTAGAAACCTTTGAATTTTTAAATTTTTTTTTAGAGAAATCCCCCACTGTGGCCTTACAGTCTGCCCAAAATGTGTGACTGACATCTGCACTAAAACAAAAAATAAAACATTTTGATGTCATTCATACTGCCAATCTGAATTCTACGCGTATTTCGTTCGAATTTGTAGGGATTTAAATTTAAAAGAAAATAAAACAAAAACAAGAGCAGTTGTATCCTAAATTATCCACCACACATCAGCATTTACCTACCGCAGCGTTTTTCTTCGGCAGTTTTCTTTAGCTCGTCGAAGAATTGAATAAAATATTTGTGTTTCACAGTTGTCTCCACAATTTTATAGTAACCAGTCAAACCAATAAATTATCTTAGTAAGCTTAGTTAATATCGAGAAGCAAATAAAATATTCAAAGAAGTTATTGCAACTGTTTTCTTGTGGCAAACATAGTGGGAACTTCTCGATTAAAATGAGTTTTTGTTTGCATTTAGTTTGATGAATTAATATCATTATTCCAATCAACCAATCGCTGATGAAAATCTGTGGCTAGATCTGAAATGGCTACAAAGTTTGCAAGGAATCAGAAGGATACATTTTGGACAACTAATTTTTGAATACTATTTCTCTATTTATAGAGATATAAAATTGTATTCAGCTTGAATAATAAAGTAAAAAAATTCAAATAAAAAGGCCGAATAAACAAAAACCATGCCTGATGGAAAAATTCTATTTTAATTCAAAACAAAAAAAATCCTTTTTATACTATTATATTTCTGCAGATGAAATAGAACATCTAATACAAATCAACTTATTTGATTATGAAATTAGCTATATACTTATAAAGGGTTTTCCAATAAGGACTTGACAACTTGTTTTTAAATAAAATGCAAACCTGAAATACAATCAAAACTTTTATGAATGGAATTCGACTTCGTTCATATGGCCACCGCGGGCACGTCGGCAGCGGTTGATTCGTTGGACCCAATTGTCGATGACTCGGTCACACATTTCGGCCGCTATTTCGCGTTAAATGTTGGCTCTGAGTTCTTCCAACGTCGTCGGCTTGTTGGCATAGACCAATGATTTGGCGTTGCTCCAATGAAAAAAGTCTAGAGGCTTTAAATCGCACGCACGAGCCGGCCGATTGACTGGTCCATTTCTTGAGATAACACGCTCACCAAACTTACTCTTCAATAAATCGATTGTAACGTGTGCTGTGTGGCTTGTGGCACAGTCGTGTTGAAACCACATGTCGTCCAAGTCCATGTTTTCCAATTCGGGCCAAAAATAATTGGTAATCATAGCGCGATAACGATCGCCATTCACAGTAACGTGTCACGATCGTTATTGTGGACGAAAAAATATGGCCCAATGACGCCGCCGTATGCAAACCGCACCAAAGAGTTATTTTTTGTGGATGAAGTGGTGATTCATGAAGCACATGAGGATTTTGCACCAAAGCAATAACGACGAACCCATTGAGCCGAAAATGAGCTTCGTCACTGAAGATGATTTTGCGATAAAATTCATCATCTTGGCGCATCTTCTTCAGAGCCCAATCGGAGAACGTACGTCGCGTCAAATGGTCCATCGGCTTCAATTCTTGAGTCAGCTTGATCTTGTATGGATGTAAACCAAGATCTTGACGCAAAATTCGCCACAAAGTGGTCTTGGCGATGCCCAGTTCTTGAGAACGGCGCGTAATCGACTGATTTGGATCGTTTGCTACGGACGCCTGAACGACAGCGATATTTTTGTCACTTCGACCAACCCGTTGTCTCACTGGCACGGCAGCATCACACAATGAATATGTAGACTCAATTTTTTGCACAAAACTTTTTATTGCTTGTCTACTAGGGCGAGAATAACGACCGAAAATTGGAGTTAACGCTCTTAAAGTTGCGTTCACCGACTCCGAATTTCGATAGTACATTTTCATAATCTGCATACGTTGTTCGTTCGTGTACTTGACCATGATGAAAATGTTGAGTTTACTGAAAAAAAGGAAAGTAACAGTTAGATGATCAGTGAAATAGTGCGTTCACAAATTAAATTCAAAGTTGTCAAGTACCTATTGGAAACCCCATTATATAGAATTTTTTTAATTCTTGAAGATTTGATTAAAGTTATATGTTTTTCATTTTCTATTTGAATAAAACATATATTAAAAATATTCATATTTCAGTTTATTACGAATAGGTTCCGGTTTATAAAGAAAAATGATGTCTTTTAAGTGACCCCCCCTTACTGCCTCGGCAGGCTCGCAATCGTTTACCAAAATTCTCAATAACGTTTTCCAATAAACTTTTGTGAATGGTCGATATCTGCTCGGTAATGTTGTTTTTAAGCTCTTGAACTGTTGTGGGATTATTACTGTACACTTTAGATTTCAAAAAACCCCACAAAAAAAAGTCTAAAGGTGCAAATCGCACGATCTAGGTGGTCAATTCACTTCTCCTCTACGAAAGATAATGCGATTTCCGAACTTTTCTTTCAAAAGATTCATTGTTTCTGTTGGGTAAGTGGCACCATCCTGTTGAAACCACATATTCTCTACGTCTAAATCAACATCCGCCACAAATAGCTTCGCATCATCTCCCTGTAGCGATTTCCATTGACAGTAATTGCATTTCCATTTTCGGTTACAAAAAAATATGGTCCGATATGGACCACAAACCACAACAAACCGTAACTTTTTGTGGATGTAATGGTTGCTGTAAGATAACTCTTTGATTCTCTTCACCCCAAATGCGCCAATTCTACTTGTTGACGTAGCCATTGAGCTCGAAATGGGCTTCGTCGCTGAAGATTACGTTGTTATAAATTTCCTAATTACATAACGAAACCTTTTGCCATTTTCAAGAAATGTTTTAATAACAAACACACGTTGTTCCTTTGTGTAACGTTCCATATTAACACAGGAATGTATTTAGAATCTGAAAATAAAAATTTAGAATAAAATTCGAGTTAAAAAAAAATTACATCAAAATCAAAATAATACCTCAATTTTGGACACCCTTTATATTGAATAGGGAAATATTATAGTTTTATTTTATGTTTTTCAATAAAATAAAAATGTGTATTTTAATTTGTTCTCAATAAAGTTTAGTGTTTTATATTTTTATTTTATTCTCAGTGGAATAAACACAAAAATTTTTTACATTTCCATCATTAACTAAAATTGTTCATTCTGAATAAAATAGGAAAAATGTTTTATTCCCTATCTTCGAATGAACACAAAATATCGTTTGGAATTATTCAAATTAAATATACAGCAAAGGGATAAACAATATATTTGGTTGTAAAGTGACTAGAATTAAATTAACTAATCACCCTTATTCAGATTGTGGTCGTCAAGACAAAACAACGACATCTTGCGACGACTGTTGATACTTCGTATTCGCGTAGTTGTTTTTCGATAACTATTGACAGCTATTGACACAAAGTCGGTATTCTCTAAATGATATTGACGTTGATATTGAATTGATGCGACTCTGTTTTTCTCGTCGCATTTTTTGGAAACGACTCGAAGAAGTAAGCTGTTAAAAAAAGGAAAGTAAAAAAAGGAAAGTAAAAATAAAAGTAAAAGTTAAAGTAAAAGTGGAAATATGAAAATTACGAATAATGAATAGTTCCAAAAACTTGTTGAAGACTTGGAGAAGAATCCATCCTTAGCAAAAGGTTTCAAAAAAGGAACAGTGCCAACAAATTTTAACCAGCAATGGGAGAACATTGGAAGTATTTTGAATGCCTCTGGACCTCCGAGTAGAGATGGTGATGGCTGGCAGAAGGTAACTAACGTATATCCCCGGTTTGTTGTAGATTAATAAAATCAAATATTTTCTTTAATGTTTGGAGAGACTTAAAGTTCAAAGTCAAAAGGAAAGTGGTGAAAGTAGATAGGGAATGAGAGTTCAAAAGTTGTGCAGGAAAAACAATTAAATTGTGAAGAAAAGCAATTAAGAAAAAACATTTTTCATGATTTTGTATGAAAAAGGTAATTAAAATCAAATGGAAATCAATTAAGTTTAAAAACTGTAAAAATATCTACATGGGAAACACTTCAAATCAAAATAAAACCCATTAGGTTTAAAAGCTGTGAAAATAATGTGTGAAAAAAACAATTAAATCCAGAAAAAAATCAATTAAGATGGAGAACTAAGAAACTAATGGTAGAAAAAAAGAAAAAAAGCTATTAAACTCATACCAAAAATAATTTGGATTGACAACTAAGAATATGTGTGTGGATGAGGAGTAAATAAATATATTGGGTGAAGGTCATTTGTGTTGTTTTAATATGGACTGCAGTGTGTACGATCTAGCATAAGAATATGACATTATAAAGTGTGCATCGCAGACAGTCTTTTCTTTATACTGCATGTTACATATGGAACGCAGACAGACTGTTATGGTATGTTGTTGTAGTTTAGTTATCAATATGTTTCTCCTATGGTGGATGTCATGGGCTATTGTACTGCCTGTTACATATGGAAAGCAGACAGACTGTTATGGTATGTTGTTGTAGTTTAGTTATCAATATGTTTCTCCTATGGTGGATGTCATGGGCTATTGTACTGCCTGTTACATATGGAAAGCAGACAGACTGTTATGGTATGTTGTTGTAGTTTAGTTATCAATATGTTTCTCCTATGGTGGATGTCATGGGCTATTGTACTGCATGTAATATTTAGTGCATGTACAATTTTCCCTACTCCGACTATTTTCTTAGTTTTCTATCTTAATTGCTATTTTTTTCGATTTTTATTACCCTTTTCATACAAAATCATATTAAATGAAACTAAGGGAATTTATTTTCGGCTGTAATTTATGAAGTGGACATTGCGCACAGACATGGACTTAGAGAGATGGACTTATTATGGTGGATGATACATATAACACATGCATCGTAGCCAGATAGACTTTTCTTCTGCAATATGTTGTTGTTATAGTTTTGTTAAGTCAATTTGAATTTTATAATATAACAAAATTTGCTATAAATAATCAACCTATTGGATGAATCTTTTCAGTCCACTATTAAATATTTAACGATGAGTACAAACGGAGACCTCATTTCTGCTTTCAATTCCCTTAATATGAAGCAGGTCCTCAGCGTAAAAGATATGATTACTGGAGAGGATTATCTTATTACTGGAGCTGAACGTGTAACTACAAAATATGGGGATTCCATTGCCTTGGAGTTGGTGACGAAAAGGCTATATCTTCCTAAGAGGTTTAATGCTCTGACTGACAAGGATGTTGAAAGCTTATCTACTGGCGATTACCTAATTTCAAGGATTCCAATGAATGATGGAAATGATGACACATCCAATAGGCTAGAGATAAAGAAATCCACTCCCATTAGAGAATATTATTCTTATGATAGAAATTTTAGTACTTTCAAGTAAACCCACTTTAAATAAAAACTATGAATTTAATAAACTGTTGTTTTATTTACACAGAAAAGAAAATTTTATGGGGTTTTATAATATAAGACCTTAATACGAACATTATGTATTCAGTTTTAAAGGTTATTAGGTTTCTACAGAAGTTTGAAAATATGATTTTTGAAGAACATTTAGAATTAATACGTGTATTTAAAACACAGTATTCAAATTTTGATGCATACAATATACCCTGCTCCCATGAAAGTTTGGATGGAGATGTAGTAGGAATGTGTGGATGCTATTTTTTCCATTTGAGAAAAGGAAAGATTATGAAGATTATCGAAAAATATCAAAAATTATTAAAGTATTTCACATCGTCCTACACCACACAATTAAATGCAAGAAACAAAGAATGAGAATAAAAATGTAATTAAAATTGTAATATTTTATATTCAATAAAGCAACAAATGGTTTTTTTTTATTTAAAGTGTAATAAAATGTTTTATTGTTTTATTTTAAAATTTTACTAATTTACAAAATTCATATACAAAACTATTTTATTTTCATACATCTATTTAACTTAGTGAAACTAATTCTTCAAGATTATTTTAATTTTTCTCCAAAAATATGAAAAGTTTAAATAGATTATTAAGTGAGCATTTAAAAATCCTACTGTTATAATGTACTGGGCAGTTAGTAGTATAGTTTCTTAAATTTTTAAAACTAATCTTATTTTCAAGGTTGATAACGTTTAAATAAAAATTTCGCAATAGGAAATCTTTCTTGTTGTTTCCAAAAACAAAGATATATTTATAATCCTTCAATGGTGTCAGTATATCATCAAGACAATTGTAATTCACTTCTCCATCAACCCAGTCCAAGTTATGTATATAGGTTTTATTATAAAAATTCTGCTTAGCTGCTTGTTTCGTTAGTATACTACTACTAAAGGGAGGTTGTAATATGTGATGAGTTGGTATGACTGACGTTCCGAGCATATAAGCTAATTCCTTCACATACAAAGTATTATTATTACCATTACAGAACTGTAGGTCAATCAAAGCAATCTCCGACCTATCAATTTTAAACATGACTGATTAAAGAGTAATTATGAAATAATAGTAGTATTGTTTTGAAGTCTATCTTTTATAGTGGATCATACTAAACTTTTTCTATATAAAGAGATTTTCAGAGTAGCAAACTCACCAGTTTATATTTAAATTTTGTTAAGAATGGAGAGTAGAACAAAAAAACTATTTCGTCTTAGTCAAGGACGAAAACCCCAAATATATGATGTTGTATTTGAGCTCGAATACTTCCTTAATTTGAAACTAAAGATATCCTGCGGATTTTCAACATCATTTGGATTTAAGCCAGTTATATACCTACATTATAAAGACAAACATTTTATTGGATTAGATCGAGATGAGTGGATACATCTCATGAGCTATAAGGAGTATATTAACGCTACGCTGAACGAATATGATTTTATAAATTCAATGAATCTTATTAAGAACGATTGTGAGAGAGATATTGAATATTCTTTTCAATATAAAACTGGGATATGTTACTTAGTTTTGAAACAAGGAACATATAAAATTAAAATTGATTCTGAGACTTGGAGATTATTAACCCGAATTGGAATATTTTTAACAACAATTCTGTCTTGGAATAATATTCTTCGAAAACAAATTCAACACTTCTACCACAACTATTACATACCAAAATGTTCTGAGTTAAACAAAACAAATATTCAATTATGTGAAATTGAAGGAATGTACGAAAGAGATGTAGCGATTGATTTATCACGACTTTGTTATGAGTTCGGTATAAAAATGCAAAATCAAATTAAAAATGATGTAAAAATTTATAGATTATTATTAAGAGCAGATAATAAATGAACATATGTACATGAACAAATTATAAGCGTTTTATTTTTTGATTTTAAAATGTGTTAAAAATTTTAAACATAAATGACCACAATTAAAAGAATTAAGTTTCTGATATCTTTTATAGTTATAATTAATATTATTTCCTAAATATTGTAGTACTTCTAGAGGCGGTTGAAGATTACTAAAACTATCAAAATATTCTACATTATCCTTATATTTATAAAAGGCTACCCAATGTGTGCCATTTCCTTTGTTGGAGTCCAAGTTGATAATTCCACACTCTATCTCTCGTGAAGTTTTAGGAAGTTTATCTCTCATATATACTCCTCTAAAATGGGGAATATTCTTTTTTCCAAACATTTTTAAATCCACATCTGTAAGAGCTCTATTAGGTAGCAGCTTTATTAGTTTTTTGTCACATTATTATAAAATATTCCATATCCCTTTTTGTATGGTTTAAGGTATAGCCCTTTACCCATCGCTATAGATTCTATTGTTTTGTTATGTCGTTTGTTTTCTTCAAGCTGCTTTCTACCATTTTTAGCAGTAGTTATTGCTCTAGCGATTGCTGATCCACCCGAGGCTAATGCACCCAATGCACCAAGTGCAGTAAGTATGGGTACTAGTGGTAAAAATCCTCCAATTTTAGGAACCCTGATAATTCTTGGAATTTTAACTCCAGATTTCTTTCCAAGAAATATATCTTGAATTACTTTCCGTGCGGTTTTAATGGCGCTTTTAATGTCTTGAGGTTTTTCCTTTTTTAAGACCACTGTTGCCGCTTTTATTGCATTATTAAAATTGTTTCGTTTACATATATTTTTAAGGTTGTTTGGTTTAACACCTAAACCAAATTTCACTTTGGATTTCATTGCGTTAGTAACAAGGTATGAGTTTGCCTTTTCTCCAAATGTGCTGTCTTTGGCTTTAACCCTTTCCCAAGCTCTATCTGCTAGCACTCTGTCTGCTTGATGTCGTTGGGTAATATCAGTATTCTGTGAATAAGCTATATCATGTATTCTACAGGCTGCATCCAATTGATTTATTCCTCTATCTCCCCTTTTCAATCGTTTCTCAAGCTTTGTTCCAGGTCCACAAAATTGGTAACCAGGAAGGTGAAGTTCAACTGGTAGTGAATTAATTAATTTATTCACTAATCCTCGTCCATGAACGTTTCTCTTGGGAATGGGTTTATTTTCCGTATATACAATCATTTTATAATTTTTTCTGCAAACAAATCATCTATAAATCAGTAAACTGTTTTTTAAATACTCAGTTGTAAAGATGCGTTTAATAAAGCAGCGTACTAATATTTTATTAAGAAATCTAGATTTCACATATAGGAATCAAAAAAATACAAAACATAGCTCTTTGTTACCCAATTCAATACGGGCTTTAATAGTGGGTCCATCTAATTGTGGAAAAACGAATGTTATGATAAGCTTAATAGAAAGCCCCAATGGATTAAAATTTGAAAATATTTATTTATATTCAAAGTCATTATACCAACCAAAATATGATTACCTACGACAACTTATTACTTCCATAAAGGGTATGGGATATTACACATTCTCTGATAATGAAGATATTATATCTCTTGATAAAGCCAAACAAAATTCAATAATGATATTTGACGATGTGGCATGTGAGAAACAAAATAATATCCGGTCGTATTTTTGTATGGGACGGCACAAGGATATTGATTCATTTTATTTATGTCAAACATACACACACATACCTAAACACCTTGTGCGTGATAATGCAAACTTACTAATCGTCTTTAAACAAGATGAAATGAATTTGAAACATATCTATAATGATCATGTTGGAAGTGATATGGGATTCAACGATTTTTATAACATATGTCGAGAGTGTTGGAAAGAAAAGTACGGATTTTTACTGATTAACAAAGATGATGAAATTCAACATGGACGTTATAGAAAATGCTTTGAGGTTTTTATTTTGATTTAGTTAAACTTCAACGTTCAACAATAACAGACTTCTGTATCAATACTCTTCTATAACGGTTCCAAAGCTGTTCTATCCTATCTCAAAGCTGTTCTATACCGGTTCCAAACCTGTTATATACCGGTTCCAAAGCTGTTCTGTCCTATTTCAAAACTGTTCTGTTCTATTCCAAAGCTGATCTGATTCAAAGCTTTTCTATACCAGTTTCAAAGCTGTTCTATACCGGTTCCAAACCTGTTATATACCGGTTCCAAAGCTGTTCTGACCTGTTGCGACCTATTTCAAAACTATTCTCTTCCAAAGTTGATCTGCTCCAAAACTCTTCTATACCGCTTCCAAAGCGAAAAATTCTGATAGAAGCTATATCAATTTGAAATGGAGGAAAATATTCTAAAAGAATTGATCAAATCGCGTAAAGTTTTACAAAGAAAATTTCAAAGTATAAAGCTCGGAGAGGCTGAAACATCTGAGAAATTGGAAAAAACATTCAAACCTTTAACAGACCCCTTAAAAAACCTTGTTAAATTGTCAGACGAGAACAGATATAGACCAATCCCAAATGCTTCTACCCATATTTCCAATCACCTAAAGAGGAAATACGATGGTAGTTTACATACAAGCACACCAAAGAAGAAAATTGTTAAAAAAGAAAATTTTAAATTTACTACCTATAAGCAGAATAATATAGAAGATGAAGAAGACGACGAAGGAGAAGATGCTGATGTAGTAAAAGGTGAAGAAGATGTTAACAACGATATATTTAATTCACAAACAGATGATAATGATTTATCATATTTAGAAAGAAATGAAAACTTTGATAAAGTATTTGGTCCTCATAAAGATGAAAATGGTATATGGAAACTTGGGAATGTGGATATAAAAGTAAATAAAGACAAAATAGTCGTAGGTAATCAGAATTGGGCACTTACACCAGGATTATATGAACTAATTTTTTATCAAAACCCTAAACATCATAATCCGAATTGGAAATATACAAAAAGATTTTGTTAAATACAAATGCACATAAAAGAAACTATGATCCTAATGGACAACTTAAAGGAAACAAGGGGAATAAATATAAAAAAATAATTCAGAAAATATTTAATATTACCCACACCGGCAAAGGCTTAATGAGCGTTAATGTTCAAAAACCTAACTATATATACTGGGACGACCCTAATGAACTAGTAGATCGATTAAAGCTGTTAATAGCATCACAACACGCTGGCAACAATAATCATACTAATGAAATTGTATCGATAATTGAGGAATTAAGAGAAGCAAATATAATTGAGTAATATTAATGAATTTATAGTATGACTGTGGACAAATTTGGTCATTACTACAATCAAAAGTATAGTGGTGAATTAAGGAGAAATATTTCTAAAAATTTTGATATTAAACTGGATGGGGCAAACTTTAATGCCGATAATAGAAGAATACTAAATTTGGCAACACCACTAGAAGGAACAGATGCCGTTAACAAAACATATATGAATTCACAAATCAATCATATGCAAGAATATTTAAAGAGAGGTATAAGCACAGAAGTGTTAATTGTTAGAAAAGAAATCAAAGAGTTGAATAAAAAAATTTCTGATATATATGAGGTAATGATAATGAATGCTTCAACATACAATGGAAAAAAGAAATCAAAGATTTGAATAAACAAAAGTATGATATATATGAAGTAATGATAATGAATGCTACAACATACAATGGAAAAACGAGCGATTGTTAATGAGCTTCATTCCCAAGCACGGAAGAATTTCCAACGACGTAGAGTTATTATGAAAGGAATTGATGATCTTTGGCAAGCAGATTTAGTAGAAATGGGTAATTATTCAACTGTCAACAACGGATATAAATATTTGTTAACAGTTATTGATACATTCTCAAAATATGCTTGGGCAGAATCATTAAAAACGAAAACTGCATCTGAAGTGTCCAGAGCATTTCAGAAAATACTTAATATGAGGCGAATACCTAAAAATTTACAAACAGATGATGGTAAAGAATTTTTTAATAAAGAGTTTGGCTTGCTAATGCGAAAATATTTAATTAATCATTACTCTACGTATAGTGTAATGAAAGCCTCAATTGTCGAGCGTTTTAATCGAACATTAAAAGGAATAATGTGGAAAGAGTTTAGTAATAACGGAACATATCATTGGATTGATATTTACAAAAGCTTAGTTGAGCAATATAATAAAAATAGACATAGAACAATTAAAATGGCTCCCATCCATGTAACTGCTAAATACGAAAAACTTCTTTTAAATACTGTTTATAATCATCTTAAAATATTTAAAAATTCACGGTTTCATGTAGGAGATTATGTCCGCATCAGTAAATATAAAAATGTCTTTGAAAAAGGGTATACACCGAACTGGACCACAGAAATATTTAAAATCAGATCAATACAAAACACATACCCAATCACATTTTTGTTGGAAGACTATCAAGGAAATCAAATAAAAGGAGGATTCTATAAGGAGGAGATACTTCGTACACGATTCCCTAATACGTTTTTGGTGGAGAAGGTATTGAGAACTAAAGAAGAAAAAGCGTTTGTCAAATGGTTGGGTTTCTGAAGTCAACATAATTCTTGGATAAGTAAAACAGAAATATTATAATGTTGGGGAAAGAAAATATATTAAAATAAATTTATTTAATTGAAAAAAAAAACACCACAGACTTTTTATTTCATTAACGGTCCAACCTTCACAATGTCAATTACTCTAGCATTAAGCGGAAATTCTTCAATTTTAAAAGCAAATTACTTCCCATCAATAGATCTTTCAGAAGACTGTGAATGTTCTTTGATTGATTTTCACTCATATAACTCTGTTCCCAACGTAGATTATGACAATAATTTATTCCATATTGGAGATAAAGTGATTGAAATACCAATTGGATCATATGAGTTACGAGATATTGTTGAGTATATTACTACTCAATATAAAGCAGAATATTTTAATAAATCGATTGTGATTGAAGCCAATAATAATACTTTACAAATTGAAGTAACCTCCTCACACGACACAATTTTTTTCGATCGTGATCGCTCTATTGGAAAGTTATTTGGTTTTGGAAACGGATTTTTAACGGCTGGTATTAAACATACATCAACTCTTCCTATAAATATTTTAAAAGTTAATGCCATACAAGTACAATGTAATATAGTAAGAGGAGCATTCATGAATAACTCTCCAGCACATATACTTCACGAGTTTGCATTGGATGTTCCTCCAGGTTATAAATTAGATGTTATCCCAAAAAATCTAATTTATTTGCCAGTAAACGTCAAAGAAATAACATGTCTTACAGTGTGGATAGTTGATCAAGAAGGTCGCTTAATAAATTTTCGAGGTGAAGAAATAACTCTTAGATTGCATCTCAGACCAAAGAAAAAATGATAATTTACAATAAAACTCAGCAGAGAAAAATTAATAAAGACACTCCTATAAAAACTATCAACGCTATAAGACCACAATTAACAGAAGAGAATAAAGCATTTTTAAAATTACTCAAACTAAAAGTAAAGAAGAATGTCTGATATACTCAATGTAATTGAGAAACCGTTTTCGGATGGAAACATAACAAAAAAAGATTATCATAGCTATGTTCCATATATACAATCATTTAAAAATAATGATGAAATTCGAATTACCCTACAAAATCAAGATTTATATGTTCTTCCATCTGAAAGTTATTTATATATAGAGGGAAATATAAAAAATATCAAAGGTGAGGGATCCCCAAATACTCGTCTGAGAAATAATTGTATTGCACACTTATTTGATGAAATACGTTATGAGATTAATGGTGTTGAAATTGATCGAACCCGATACTTGGGGATGTCTAGTACAATGAAAAATTATGTTTCATTAAATGAATTTGAAAGCAATATGATGCGAAATGCTGGCTGGAGTATTTCTGAAGACCTACCAATGCATTCATTTAATTTTTATATACCCCTTAAACTATTAATGGGATTTGCTGAAGACTTTAACAAAATAATATTAAATAGCAAACACGAACTTATTCTTTTGCGGAGCTCAAGTGATGTGAATGTATATTACTCAACAGATGCAACTGAAAATCTTCAATTGTCAATTACAAATATAACATGGAGAATCCCACACGTTCATCTATCCGATAGTAGAAAAATTCAAATTATGAAGATTATTAAGGATGGAACTTCTCTACCCATAGCATTCCGCAGTTGGGACTGTTATTTTAACCCCACATTTCCAGGTGGAAGAAGTCATAACTGGAATGTTAAACTTTCAATTAACAGAGAAAGACCGCGATTTATTATATTTGTTCTGGAGAATAATGCTAAATATATACATTCTGATTTAAAAAATATAAAAGTTCATTTAAATTCAGATTCCTATCCATATAATGATTTAAATTTAAAGTTCGGAGAGAATAGATATGCCATTTTATATGATATGTATGCAAGATTTCAACAAAATTACTATTTAAAGGAATGTCAACCACTTCTTTCCTCTGAACATTTTAAAAAAACTCCAATAGCTGTAATAGATGTTAGCTATCAAAATGAGATGATTAAAAGTGGACCTATTGATGTAAAAATTGAGTTTGAGACAAGTAGTCCAATACCCGCAAATACAAATGCGTACTGTTTAATTCTTCACGACCGTTTGATTGAATATACACCTTTAACTGGCATCGTTCGGAAAGTTATATGAGATGTAATAATCTAATTATATATAATACTTACAATTTTCCAATGTATATAAAATGAAAGATGTAATAAAACATGTTCTTTTTATGTTTAAATTTAAAACAATGTTTTTTATTTATTTATTTCTTAAAGACAATAGACTTAATTTCTATTATATAGTTTTTTTACATAATTTATATATTATTTATTTTCTAATTCTAACTCATTTATTAACATTTTTAATTCAAAGTCACCATTCCCAGTATCCAATTGGTAATGATGCCAAGCATATGTATTTACATTATCTGCCATTACATTACGCTTGGTGTCATTAAAACTTAAAGCTACTTTATTTACTTCATTAGTTAATATTGTATGTAATTTAGATGTAAATGTATACATACATGCTCCGACTACTTCTTTTGTAAATAAAACATGTTTATAAATATCTATGTCATAGGTGTTTACAACGCACTTCTTAACACCCTTAGCCTTTTTAACATCTTTCTCACCTTCAACTGTATACGAGTATACTTTAGGCGCTAAACCTACATATTCTGTGATGAATTTGCCTTCACTTTCATCTTTCATCATTCCCAACACTTTTTTATTCAAAAGAGGAAAATTGAAAGGGTTATTTTCGGAGTAGGCTGAGGTATCAAACCGTTCCTTGATATCATCTCTAATGTCATTATAAAAATCATCCGTTTTTATGGAGTATATGAATGAGTCTGTGTCCATATAATTAAGATTTATGTTATTACCAAATTTTGGTTTCATGTATGCGTAGTGAAAGTCATACATTTTCCATTTTGATTGTTCTAGAACACAAAATCCTAAATAGATCGGCTTATTGTAATACGTCAGAGTTTTATTCATTTGAATAGCCCATAACGAATTAGTAAATTGTGAGATGCTATGGAAATTCGGTTTCGAAATTAGTTCTCCTACCCCCAAATGGTTCCGATTAGTACGATTCCATTCGGTAACTAAACGCACATCTTTCCTTTTGTCTACATTTTCCATTGTCTTCCCATATACTGCATTATTAGGTAATTTATAGAAATCTTTTTCAAACGTATTCCTAGCTTTAGTTCTATATTCTGTATTTAAATCAATGTATGATTTCAACCATGGTCTCTGCTTGAATTGAAGAATACGATGAACTTTTTTTAAAACCAATCCATTTTTTAAACATTGATCTAATGTTTTATAATGAATAATATAATTAGTTTTATTTGAAAGATCAGCCACCAGTTTTTCATGCTTACTTCCACCAATTATTTTGTTTTCTGTACAAAATGGCAAATCATTATGACTATCATGACAATTGTGGGGATAAGACAAATCAACTTCATAAATGTAGCCAATTTCTGAAATATCTGGAATGTCGCGTGGATGGACGAAATTGTTAGTCCAATTGAATTCCCCATATGGAAGTGATTCTGACATTGCCCATCCATATAAATTGTTTGCGTCTAAATATAAAATATATTCAGAAGGTTTTGTACGGTCATAACTATTTAAATACTTATGGTTGGCTTTACTATATCTCTTACTACATTGAGTAAGACCACCTCGAATACCTCGTTTGATAAAGTTATACATTTCCAAATCTGTAAATAACTCTAGTTCAATTTTCGTATATTTCAACATAGCATCCCACGAAAGCCCTGGAGCAGTATAATAATGTGTTGGATCTAAGTTGTAGATTTTCTTACAAACCTTTCTGAAGTTTTCGAAAACATCTGTAAGTAATAATACATCAGTCTTCAAATATAACTTCATGTAATCCCGAATACTGGCACAATTAAATGTATTCCAAATCTTCTGTGCGAGCACATAATCTTCCTCTGAGCATTTTTTATCATTTAATTTGGTATAAAATGCTTCGATTGGAGGAAGATGAGTCTCATCAAGTTTTTCAAATGTGTTAACGTACTCATACGGAAAAACACCCTTTCGCCTCATTAGATTAAACTCTTCAACAACTGGAAAACTTTTTCGAATTGATTCTAAATCACTATCAGACAAATTTCTAGCCAATGCATCTAACCCAGCTGCCATAAACCTATACGAATCTAAAAATCTTAGCTCAACCTTTTGCTGTGTTTTTTCATATCGTATATTTTCTAGTTGGTTTCGAATATGAGACTCAGGAATGTTTTTCTCCATTTTCTCTCTACGCAATACATCTAATGATAGGTCAATCTCCTCATCACTATACACTCGAACTGTGTGTGATAAGGAAATATATAATTCTTTATTAAGAGGTAAGATTTTTGTCTCTCCTTTAATATTTACTAAGTCTTTGATGAACAGATGACAATCATAAGACGAAAAATTGTGAAAGAATATTGGAATAAAATTTGGAACTTTATAATTTAAATTACATGAGTTATGTGCAGGTCCCCTGTATTTCCCTGATAAATGACAATGATCTCTTACAGCTGTTTCATCACCTAATGTTTCACCACAGATATGACAATCCTTTGAATTTTGTAAATTTTCTTTTTCTAAGGTTGTTAAGGGTTGCATAGGCACAATTTTCTCAAAATGATTTTTATAAATATCTTTACATTCCTGAACCAAATTTTTAACAAAATGCTCCCCTATATTTACACTACCATCACTATCCGTAAATATTTTAAATCTATCTAAATTTTCTTTAAAATGACACTTAACATTATATGCATATGCACATGGTATATGCTTTTTTACAAATTTGGAATTATTTTCACTCTCGCTACTCACATCTAAATCCTGAAGTATACATTCAAAGTCCGCGTAAATAGAAAATGGTACTTCCATTTGTCTTTCAAAATGGGTATACTTCAGGACTGATTTCTCTTGTTCCGGCATCTTTACAATACATTTTCCACATTCTCTCTCCTTATGTATTGACATTCTTTCATGTGTATTTGTATGATAAAGACATACATTACAAAACAATTTCCTGCCATTATTCAATGATGTTTGATTTGAGAGTAGTCTAAAAGTAATAAAATAAAAAAACTCAGTAATTTTCATAAAGCTTTCTTTTAAATATTATCATAATTACCTAGAAATATCATTTATTAGAATGTAATGAAAATTTTCTCCACATTCACTTTCCAACAGCAATAAGTTGATGTGAAACTGCTTTTCATTCTTCGTAATATAGTATGGACCAATCACAGTCTTCAATTTGTTGTCATATCCGAAAACATTTACGCTAACATCAATATTATTTTTTTCAAATAAATGAATATCTTTTACGTCTGTCGGAAACTTCATAGATATAAAGTTCAACGTTCTTCCACCAGCTAGATTGATAATATCATCAGAAATATTATTAATTCCATATTGTGAGGGTTTATTTGGCTTTTGACCATCTCCATTGTGAAAGGCTGCTATTACACACCACTTGAAACAAAATACATCTTTATTGATGATATTTATACATGCTCGTTTATATGCCAGCTTTTGTGGAGTAGGGATGTATTCAGACCCCGTCAATGGTGACGCTTTATTGATGTTAACATCTAGCCATTTTACTTGAAGTGTCCAACCTGAGTCTCTCTCTTGAAACTCAGACATTTTACTTTTTATACTTTCTACTTGAAATTCTAATACACCATCAATATCATCTGCTCTCGATAAACGCATCATTTCAGTGATGTGGTACATATCCGTTTCTGGTTTTAGTGGATGTGCTGGTAGCTTATAACGTGCTGTTAACTCCATATTAAATTTAATTATAATGTGGTCTGTTAAACTATTATTCAATAATTTTTTGAACAGTTTACAACCTTCTTCTAAATATTTATCAATATTAAGGTTATGATCTCCTTTGGGGAAACGGTATGTTAATAGCCGAGAGCTGAATATACTTTTAGTTATGTGAATTCTGTTTCCAACTGATTTTAATACATTCCTTTTATGCTCTTCTTTCGCACAATGTGTGAACCATTTTTCGGGTTGGACTTTTTTATTACAATCATCACATACTACACATGATCCTTGGCATATTTCTGGCTGCTGACGTTTACTAGGTGTAGAATTCCACCCCATAGCTGTTTGTCGCTTCCTAGTTGTAGCAGATGTTGATGGTGTTACCACTACCTCGCCCACATTATTTAGACAATCTATATTTTGTTGTACTTTTTGATGCCTATATATTCCTTGTTGGGAATGTTCTTTGGCATGGTTTTTCCTTTCTACGTTTGTCAAGGAAACATAATTGCAGATTTCGCATGGTGTATGTGCTTGCATATGCGTAATAAGACTCCTTTTGTTCACACAATAATTATCACAAATGTTGCAAGTAAACAAAGTAGAATTCATTTTAGATTTTTTTTTTAAAACCACACAGATCGACGAAACTCGAAAGACTGATTTGAGGTTCTATGCTCAACACGACCTTAACTTTATGAATGTAGAAAAACTCTAGTTTCAAGTGTTTTCTGTAAGAAAATATTGTGTTTTGGAATTTAACACCATTATCGAAATCAACTGCCTAGATATTATTTTCTTTAAAAGAAATGTAAAGTTAAACTAAAGTGGAAACAAATTTGTATACTCCTTAGGACAACATATTATGAAATACAACAACACTAAAAAATCCGTCTGTTGTTTATTCTTTTTTTTGTACTTACGTGCTAGAAAAGTGAATAAATAAACAGCAAATATATATTTCATTATTTTAATTTTATTTTGTTTATAATTTCTATATTATGTTAATATACTTAAATCAACATCTCTAATGTATTGGTCACCCAATTCATCAAATAACTGATCATTTAATTCTACATGTTTAATGATTTCATCACCAATTTCATCGTTCATGAAATCCTTATAATATCCCATTTGGTTGCAACAAATTTCCTCATCTTCATTTTCTTTATTTTTAAATAAATTTAAAATTTTTTCAATATCATCATCTAATATAGACTTTAATTGTGTATTAAAGTCTATTTGTGCAGGGATAATTTCATCTAAACTAGCCCCCTTTTCGTCAGGCGATTGCAGCTTCAATTTTGCCATCTGGGAAGTTGATGGCTTCTGCAGCTCCTCCTTTGGCTGTTGTTCCATAGATTCTTCCAGGAACTCCTTCTTTGCAGAAGGCTTTGGCATTGGCTGCTTCCTTTGTAGTTGCAGCGAAGTAGTCGACTTCTCAGGTCCAATCCCCATATGAAATGCCACATGCGCTTCCAAATCAGTTCTTTTTATTAGCACTGCATTGCATATTGGGCAGGGTTCATGTATTTGTAAATGTTTCCTGAACAGGTTTTCATTTTTATACTTTTTTCCACAAGTAAAGCATATAAAAGTGGTGGACATCTTGAACAATTTTAGGAACAATTACTAATACGGTGAAATGAATACTGGATGGAAAACCAAGATTCTGTTCATCTTTTATATGATTATTGATAATGTATAGTAATGCAAGGACCGGAAGAATGTTCATAATAAATATATATTTTAAGAAATATGTCGATCATTAACGACATAACTTATCTCAATTATTTTGCATTAAACAAGTTTCATGTACATTAGATAGTAGTACTACAAATCTCAACAGTTCACGATTCAAAAAAAACAATTAAAACTGTTTCAGTTATGTAGACGATTATCTATCTGTCATAATTACTACAAAGATCCATCCAATAAGTTGATAATTTATAGCAAATTTTGTATATTATAAAATTCAAATTGACTTAACAAAACTATAACAACAACATATTGCAGAAGAAAAGTCTATCTGGCTACGATGCATGTGTTATATTTATCATCCACCATAATAAGTCCATCTCTCTAAGTCCATGTCTGTGCGCAATGTCCACTTCATAAATTACAGCCGAAAATAAATTCCCTTAGTTTCATTTAATATGATTTTGTATGAAAAGGGTAATAAAAATCGAAAAAAATAGCAATTAAGATAGAAAACTAAGAAAATAGTCGGAGTAGGGAAAATTGTACATGCACTAAATATTACATGCAGTACAATAGCCCATGACATCCACCATAGGAGAAACATATTGATAACTAAACTACAACAACATACCATAACAGTCTGTCTGCTTTCCATATGTAACAGGCAGTACAATAGCCCATGACATCCACCATAGGAGAAACATATTGATAACTAAACTACAACAACATACCATAACAGTCTGTCTGCTTTCCATATGTAACAGGCAGTACAATAGCCCATGACATCCACCATAGGAGAAACATATTGATAACTAAACTACAACAACATACCATAACAGTCTGTCTGCGTTCCATATGTAACATGCAGTATAAAGAAAAGACTGTCTGCGATGCACACTTTATAATGTCATATTCTTATGCTAGATCGTACACACTGCAGTCCATATTAAAACAACACAAATGACCTTCACCCAATATATTTATTTACTCCTCATCCACACACATATTCTTAGTTGTCAATCCAAATTATTTTTGGTATGAGTTTAATAGCTTTTTTTCTTTTTTTCTACCATTAGTTTCTTAGTTCTCCATCTTAATTGATTTTTTTCTGGATTTAATTGTTTTTTTCACACATTATTTTCACAGCTTTTAAACCTAATGGGTTTTATTTTGATTTGAAGTGTTTCCCATGTAGATATTTTTACAGTTTTTAAACTTAATTGATTTCCATTTGATTTTAATTACCTTTTTCATACAAAATCATGAAAAATGTTTTTTCTTAATTGCTTTTCTTCACAATTTAATTGTTTTTCCTGCACAACTTTTGAACTCTCATTCCCTATCTACTGGTGAAAAACAAATCGGAGATGAGAGCAACAGGCGGCGGTATAAATAAATACATAACATTGAGCCCGTTAGAAGAAGCTGTTGCAACCCTGATGCAGTTTGAAAAACAGATAAATCCTGAAGGATCGGCCCATGGTGATACAGAAAGTTATGAGGAACTTGTCACTGAAGTGTTCGTTGTCGACCCAGCCATAGAAATACAAACAACTGTCCACTGTGGCGAAATATTAATGGAACAGGATGAGCCTTCAACATCAAGGAACGGGAGCAGTTCAAGAGCCACTCCATCCGGGTCAAGGTCAACAAACATAGTACGCGTCGCATAGCGAGCGTCAAAACCTTTTAGAAAAGCATGTCACCATGCAAGAAAAGGTACTGACGGAGATATCACAACATTTTGGTGTCTGTTAAGTGCAGTATAAAGGACACATGTAGTTACCACAAGAAACTATTAGAGGTGGAACAAAGCTTAAAGCTTTGAAGAAAGAGGAGCACGAAGCTGAAACGAAAATGAAATCTTTGAAGATAAGAATCTTAGAAAAGGAATTGCTCGCTTTAAATAATCCAAAATAGTTTAAACAATAATAATAAATAGTTTAAACAATATACATATATATTATTACTACTATGTAAATATTTGTATTTCGCATAACTTATTAATAAAAAACAGAACTGAATTAAATGTAAATGAATTTGCATTACAAGAAACTTTGTTTTATTTGTTCTCGTATAGCTGAGGCTTCTGCATTTATCACACTTTCTAAATCGTTACTTCCAAAAGATCCTAAGTTATTTTCTGAAGATGTGAAATCCTCGTTTAGAGCACTCGAGCCATATTCAATGCAGAGGTTGTGAAAAGCTGCGCAAACATTTGCGATTTGAATTGCCTAAGCGGGCTTATAATGAAGCTGGCATGCACCAAGTAGGCAACGAAATCGATTCTTCAGTACTCCAATTGTGCGTTCTACAATGTTTCTGGCCTTTGCATGCTTTGTGTTAAATATAGCCTCTGTGTTTCCTTTTGAAGCGGAACGATATGGAGTAATTAGATAAGGTTCAAGAGGATACCCCGCATCTCCTGTAAGACTAAACATAATATTAATGTTTATAAGCAAATATGATTTTTACCTAACAGCCAATAGTTACGGTAACCTGCATCGTGACGTCCCTTAAAAAAATTTTTTTCTTTGCTTACATTCCAAATTAAAGAATCGTGGGCTGCACCGGCATGTCGAGGATCCAAAAATCGTATACGCATTTTATGATCACATATCTAGTTACGAAAGAGATTTGCATAACTAATACATTTATTTTATTCTATAAGAATACTTACAGCCATTGCATTCAAACTAAAGAATCCTTTGCGATTATAGTACATGTGCTGGTCCTCTTTCTTCGGAGCCAAAATTTTCCAAAATCACACCAGGAAATCCATGTTTTTTCAAAAAAATTTATTTTGGCTTCTTATTTTTCTTCTTCTCTCATTTCAAGTTTAATCCAAAGTGGGCAAATGACCTTTTCCAACGCACTCAGAGTTTCCGACAGTATTCTACAAACAACCGGCTGCGACAGTCCGAGGTTAAAATCGTTACCGACACTTAACTGATAGGACCCTTGTCCCAAAAATAGTAATGTGGCAGCTAACTTTATTCTGTTGGATACACAATTTAACCTGGCTCCAATTTTCATCTCAGGAGCAATTTCATCCAATACATAATTAAACGCAATTTTGTTTAAACGAAAGTATTTCTGAAATCTTCAAAGAAAGAAAACTTTTTGATTGCCAGTGGAAATTCATTTAACCTTAAACTTACTTGTTGTCCGGTAGTTTCATGACATCAGACCTATATCTTAATGTCTTTCTTTGTAAAATAAGTTTCTTTTTATTTTCTTCATCACTTGAATAAGAGTTTGAATCAGAAACAAAAAACATTTTTCAACAATTGGATGAATAGATAAAAAATCTGTTTCAAAAATGTTAGTTATGTGACTTTTTTGTATTTATGGTATCGATAAACAGTAAACGTCAAGACAATAATGATACGGAATACCAAAAATCCGTTGATGTGATATTATATTGAAACGAAGTGATATTGATATTAAATTGACGACGACAATCAGAATAAGAGTGAATATTCATTTAAATAAAAAGCTGTTAATACGGAAACAATATTACAATTTTTTAAATTCATCCTGTATTTTGGGTGGACTTATTTGGAAGAAATATTTTTACCTGTATTAGATGTGTTTTGATTACCAGCAAGCAATTATCCACGATGTCGAACGTTAACGTTCGCTTTCTTTCTAAGCGACAAACAGATGATTTGGTAGCCACTAACGAGCGAATGAAAACATATAGAACTCAGTACAAAGTCGAGCCCCACTTGCACCCAGTCCTACAAAATCTAAGCGAATGTAACCAGTCACTCACTTTGGCTTCAAAATGCGATCCTCTACACGCTGAAAAATTTGTCTTTTTTGTTGTTCGAGTAGCTTGTCGCAAATATATTATACTTGTTCCCAAACACATTGTGTTTGCTATTCAATATAACATTTATTTATGATTCAAATGGGTTTTATTTTGTTGAAAACTGCTGAAAACAAAAACGTGACAGACACAAAAGAAAAATAGCAGCAGATCTTCAATTCACGGAAACAATGCTTACAAACATGTGCATGGTTCCTGCAATATGTTGCTGGAGCCGTTATTTTTCTGCGTGTATCTTTCATCTTGTCGTTCGCATGGTTTTAGGTTTGTTTGTGTGGTTATTGTTCATATCAATAACATGAAGCTGACGTTCGCCATTTAATTGTGGAGGGAGAGAGAAGAGTACGTGCAACCAGTATCACCCGGTGCTACAAAGTTGGCGTTTTTATGCTGAAAGGGAAATAGATTTTAATAAAAATATTATTATAATGACATTATTTTCTATCCATTGTGGTTCTTCCACTGAATTCTATTTAAACTGATTTAGTTTGAAGCTTTTATTTGATTTCCGGCTATGCGACAACCAAAAGACAAGTGACTGGTTTTGACATTTTCGTTCGCATAGATGACAGCGATAATAAAATTTAAAGCCAGGGATAAGAATGAAAGTGAGTGACTTGGCTTTCGTTCGCTTAGGTTTTCTTTCGAGATCGTCGATAAGGCTGTTAGTGATAAATCATATTATTGAAAAATATGGAAAAGGGTTGAATATGGTAAAAGATATAAAAAAAATTATAAACTTAGCGAAAATGATTCGTGTCGCTAAGTCTTCGCTAAGTGCTTCATACAAAACAAGCGATGTTAAGCAAGCGGTGTAACCAACACACGCATATTGTTACGATTAAAAGCTTTACTTATGATTAATGCCTAAATTAACATGGACGTCAAAGGTGATTAATGTTACGGCTGATTATCTTGATAATTTTATTGGCGGCTAAAAGTATGCTATCGAAAGATGCTATCGCGATAAAGAAGTTTCTACAGAAATGATTCTGGAAACAAATAATAGATGGCGACGCTCGCAAAGCTGCTAGAAAGTTACAGATTTTTGTTTGGCGTTAATGTTGGCTGCTGTAAAAAGGCAGCACTGCTTCGACATGAGATAATTTTTTATTTTTTTTTTAACGTTTATTAATTCTTAATTCAATATATTAACTCTTAAACTATAATAAACAATAGTTAACAATAATTTACAATATACACAATCCCTTAAAAGGGCTCTCAAGTATTGCAGATAGAATGTAGATTTTGTTTCATAAAACATGTTAATTTTCAAATCTCAAATGAGTAAGATATATCTATTTTTATTTATTGCAATGAAAAATATAATAAAAACATTGCTTTTTGTATTGAAAAGGTTTAAAATAAGGTCTAGGGGTAAAAATGAAGCAAAATACGTGTACCAATTTACTGCGATCGCCACCAAAAATGTTTAGGCACCAGGCAAAGAATGCGAAGATATGTGAAAATTTCGCTGTTATTTTTTAATTTGGTTTTTTCTGAATTAAATATTAATGTTAAAGAAAACTAATACAGAGCAACATTGTTCATCAGATATAGCCCTAGAATATTTGTGAATAAGGTTTTTCTCAAAAATAAATATTACTAAAGTTATGAACAATTAAAGCGAGCCATAGTGAAAAAAAAGCATTTTTAGCTAACTTTGTGGGGTCAAGGCACGCCCAATAATTATGCAAACGATCTAAAATTTTGTATATATTTTTTTCTAATTTGGAATCAATCTAAGAGGTTTGCCAAGTGAAAATACAAAAAAAATTGCCCATATAACTTGCGGTCACGCTATTGCTCACGCTGCCACGAAATTGTAGTCTTTCGTAATTTGGTCTGAAATTTAGTTGAAATCACTCAATTTCGCAAACATTTTCATAACTAAGAAATTGAGATATTTACGATAATTTCATTGAAACTGACTTGAAATACAACGCCGTTTCTACTCCACAAAATGAATTTAGTTCTTTTTTTAATATATGCACGAGAAGGAAACCAACAGAAAATTGTAATAGATGCCATTTTGCAACGAAATTGCTCAAATGCCAGCGTGAACGACTTCAATATCGTTCAACAATTTCAATCCCAAAGTAGAGGTTAACGCAGTAGGATTTATTGTTGTTGTGGGCACCAACAACAGGGATTTTGTTTTTGTTGTATGACTCTAAATGTCAAATTCAACACATGTACCAAACAAAGTAGAAAAAAAGTACAATAACAAAATACACTGAATTTGACAGATAGAGTCATAAGAAAGCAAAATCAGCTGTTCTAATGCGTTAACCTCTATTAGATCAGCCTTGAGCCTGTCCCACGATATCGAACGTTAACGTTTGCTTTATTTCTATACGACAAACAGCTGATTTGGGGCCCACTAACAAACGAACGAAAACGTATACAATTCATTACAAAATCGTACCTCACTTACACCCTCTCCACAACCTCAACGAAAACCTAAGCAAACTAAGGCAGTCACAAAATAAGGAAGGTAAACTCGTTAGAATATATTGTTACGAATTTCCTTATTCGTCCTTTTTGCGTTGTTTTATTCCCAATAATAAAACAAGGTTCGTTTTTAATTACGATAATTACAACGGTATCACTTCCTTTTATTTATTTATACAGTACAACAGTTTACTTTATTTATAACACGTTAACAAGTCTTGTATTTTACTATCAATTCGCGTTGCTTACTTTACGGGGTTTAATCACAAACTGAACTCTCCATTCCAAAGACCTCCGCTATTTATACCAACTCACCATACACAAATGAAGGTACATATATCTAGCGAATTCAAGAACCTTCTAGAAACTAGATGTTGTTGTTGTTGTTTATCTTTGTAGAACATTCTCCTACACAGGAGAATTATCTTTACTGAGGTGAATTCATGCTACTGGTTTAGCGAGCTGGTACGTTGTTACAATGCATACTTTCAGGCGCAGCAATAACCGCCTGTTGTTTACATACTGTTAGTAGAGTCATTAACAGTAAGCAAAAGCTTTTACTTATTCGTAACACTGCCCCCCACTTAAGCCTGTTCGTCCCGAGCAGGCTCAACCCTCCGTTTTCCATACAGAGCTAGTCTTTCCAAATGCACGACTTTCATTTTAGCTCTTGGACTTTGGCTTTTCTGGATTCGATAAACCACGTCATTTATTCGTTTGACAACCTTGTAAGGGCCTTCCCAGTGAGTCTGAAGTTTTGGAGATAAACCCTTCTTGCGCTGTGGGTTGAACAGTAAAACTAGCTGGCCTTCATGAAATCCTTCTGAATTTGCCGCTCGGTCGTATCTGGCTTTCATTTTGTTACTGACCATTTTTAATTTGTTGCGCACAAATTCATGGAGATCATTAAGGTCCCCCGTATCATGGTAATTGACATCACTGTTCGCAGGGTCAGACGCTGGTATGGTACCGAACTCCAAATCTCCAGGCAGCTTCAGCTCATTTCCGAAAATTACTTTAGCGGGTGTTCGCGAAGTGGAGTCATGGGTGGCCGTCCTATATGCCAAAAGGAACTTCGGTATGTGCTCATCCCAATCTCTTTGATCTGCGCTGACTACTTTTCTTAGGTATTCTTCAAGAGTTCGGTTGAATCTTTCAACCATTCCGTCAGACTGAGGATGCAATGGTGTTGTTCTTGTTTTCCGAATACCGTATGACTCACACATTTCTTTGAAGATGGTCGATTCAAAATTCCTACCCTGGTCCGAATGGAGCTGCGAGGGGACACCAAAACGGCATATCCAGTTATCCACAAACACTTTAATTATAGTCTTCGCTTCCTGATTTGGAACAGGGTATACTTCGGGCCATTTACTGAAGTAATCCATAACCACTAATACGTACTGGTTTCCTGAGCTACTAACTGGAAATGGACCAGCCACATCCATAGCTATACGCTCAAAGGGTGCACCTGAGTTGTATTGCTGCATGTGGCCATGACTTCTTCGCGTTGGTCCCTTAGCTGTCATGCATTGGGTGCAATTTGCTATCCAATCGGCTACCGCTTGTTGACAGCCAATCCAGTAGAACCGTTGCTTTAGCTTTTCAATGGTCTTGGTTATTCCTAGATGTCCTCCGCTCGGGCCATTATGGAATTCTGTCATTATCTCTTTTTCCTTGGAGGAAGGTACCACTATTAACTTTTTGACTATTTTACCATCCTCACTTTCCCATAACCGGTATAGGCAACCATCCAATAATTTTAGGCTGTTCCACTGGGCCCAGTATGCTTTCATCAGGGGGCTCTCTGAGGCGATGTCATTGCGTGTTGGTCTTTCACCATTTTCTTTTGCAGAAATGATTTTTGCCAGTATAGGGTCGCTTCTTTGTGCTGTTGACCAGTCTTCGTTGGATTCTAGTCGAAGCAGACGTACGTCAATGATGTTTTCTTTCACCTCTGCTTTTGAGCAGTGTTTGCATTCCAGCTTGCATGGACGACGTGACAGGGCATCAGCATTACCGTGTTTTCCTCCTTTTCTATGCTCAATGCTGAAGTCATAGCTCTGCAGTCTTTCAATCCAACGAGCAAGTTGGCCTTCGGGGTTCTTAAATTGCAGTAGCCACCTTAGCGCCGCATGATCGGTTCTTAACTGGAAAGGCTGGCCGTACAGATACTTGTGGTAGTGTTTGACACACTCTATGATGGCCAGTAGCTCTCGTCTCGTAACACAGTAAATTTTCTCTGGCTTTGAGAGTATTCTGCTGTAGTACCCAATAACTTTTTCTTGGCCATTGATTTCCTGCGAGAGCACGCCACCTATTCCGTAACCACTCGCGTCAGTATCCAACACGAATTTCTCTCCAGCAACAGGATATGCAAGCAAAGGAGCCGTGCATAAATATTGCTTCAGTTGGTGGAATGACTCTTCTTGTTTTTCGCTCCAACAGTACGGCCGACTTTTCATTGTCAGCTCGTGAAGACTTGCAGCCACTGTGGCGAAACCCGGCACAAACCGTCTGTAGTACGTACAGAGTCCTAGAAAACTGCGTAATTCATGGAGATTCTGCGGTCGTGGCCAATCCTTCACTGTCAGGATTTTGTCTTCATCGGTAGAAACGCCATCTGCTGTCACTCGATGTCCCAAATATTTTACTTCTTTCTGGAACAGAGAACACTTCTTCGGGCTGAGTTTCAACCCAGCCGCGGTTATACGTTGAAGGACTTCTTTAAGATTCTTCAGGTGTTCATCGAATGTTTTCCCCATGACAATGATGTCGTCTAGGTATACCAAGCATGTTCGCCAATGAAGTCCTTTCAACACGCACTCCATTAATCGCTCGAAGGTGGCTGGAGCGTTACATAGTCCAAATGGCATTACTTTAAACTGCCACAGACCATCCCCTACGCTGAATGCAGTTTTCTCCTTATCTTTCTCGCTGATTTCTACTTGCCAATAACCACTTTGCAAGTCCAGCGTGGAGAACCATTTTGTTCCTGACAACGTATCCAATGTGTCATCAATTCTTGGTAGTGGATAACTGTCCTTTTTGGTGACGTCGTTGAGCTTTCTATAATCCACACAAAATCGGGTACTACCATCTTTCTTCTTAACTAGTACCACCGGCGAGCTCCATGGACTTGAAGAAGGTTCGATTACACCATCCTTCTGCATTTCAGCTACCAGTTTCTTTACCTCATCTCTTTTTGCAAGTGGAAGACTTCTGGGCGCCTGTTTTATTGGTCTCGCTTCCCCTGTATTGATGTCATGCTTTACCATTGATGTTCTACCTTGGCATTCTTTTTTCAGGGCGAAGGCAGACGCATGCTTCCACAGTATTTTCTTTGCTTTGTTCCTATCAGAAGGCTTTAGTTCTCGCACCCACTCACTGAGATGCGACTCCAGCACTTTCTGCTCCTTTTCTGATAGTTTGCTGCAGTCAGAATTAACTTCACAGTTGATGACCGCCTCGACTGGTGTACATTCTGCAATTTCTGTGCGGTCGCCGATCACCTCCTCGTTGTTGGACAAATTTAGAACTCGTACAGGCAAGTATCCTTCATTATTAGTTCTTACTAGAGCTTTGGCAGTGATGATGTTATAGTTGTTTATACTTGCCGGTTCAACTACCCACAAACCGCCGATCTCACAATCTCTCTCCATTCGGGCCCATACTATGGTTTCTGATTTTGGTGGCAATTTTACATCTTTGTAAGCGATCAGCCTTTTAATCTGTGTTGTATTGTCGTATCCCACATTGAGAGGAATTTCCACATTAGCCCACGTCAAAATTTGCTGCCCCATATCTAACTTGAGGCCTTGGGCAATCATAAAATCTGCGCCAATTATCACTTCATCTACAATGTCGGCGACAATAAACACGTGTTCGATGCTCATGTTGGCAATGGCTAACTTCAATTTAACTTTACCATGTACAGTTGCTGGTTCACCCGTTGCTGTGCGGAGTCTTACACCATGTAACGATTCTATTGGTCCATTTATCAAATCAGATCTGATGATAGATTGTGACGCGCCTGTGTCCATAGTCAATATGCGCTTCCGACCACCGATAGCTCCGTAGACAGTGAGGTTGTTGTTTTTCTGTTGTATTATTGAGATGGAGATCGTGGGGCCCTCGGTTGTGGGAGCTAGTCCATGCCCCTCTGGGCTAGCTCGTTTTAGTTTAACGGAGATTCATTTTGTGTAGTAAAATTTACCCGTTTATTGCCACGTTGGGGTGAGCTCGATCTTGATCGTTTTCGTGGCTCTCTGCAGTTTCGTGAAATATGACCAGGTTTGTCGCAATTGTAGCACTTTGGTCTGGGCTTACTTCCGGCTGGTAACGCCTTGCTGAGGGTTTGGGTGATTTCTTTAAGATCGTTTATGGCACCCTTCAAATCTCCTGCCTCCGACTCCATTTCAATTTTTCTAACTCTTTGTATTTGAGGCTTGGACACAAATTTTGCTGTTTCCTGTGCCAATGCGAACGAAACAGTTTCGGCGAATGTAGCTTTTTGTGTGGCACAAGTCACGTATTTTATGTCAGGATCACGGATGCCGTTGACGAATGCTTCAATCTTAAATTGATCCAAGAATGGGTGGGACTCACCAGGATAAGTCATCAACACCAAACGTTCCACCTCGGTTGCGAAGTCCTGAAGCGTTTCATTATGCTTTTGCACTCGGCCTCTCAATTCCATGCGATATAAATCCTTCTTGTGATCGCCACCATACTTGCGTTGTAACGCAGCCAGTATATCCTCGTAGTTGTTTCTGGCACTGACGGGAATGCTCTGAAGGACTTCTGCTGCGTTGCCTTTTAGTGCTAAAATTAGCTCAACGGCTTTGTCGTTGCTGTTCCACAAGTTCTTAATTGCGACCATTTCGAATTGGAATTTAAAAACATCGAAAGGTGTAGAGCCATCGAAACTGGGAGCTTTCAATCTACTAGAGCCTTCAGAAATTACTCGCACCGGACCCTCTTGCAACTGAAGTTCATTCATTTTCCTTTGCAATTCGCTTACATCGTTTTTTAGTTCCCGTTCGACTTCCTCGAACTTATGTTCGACTTCTTCAATCTTCTGCCCCATTTCCTCGATTTTTTCTTCAACCTTTTCGAATTTATCGTTCACTTGAATCTCCATATTGCTCACAACTTCGGAGATTTCTTGCAGTTTCTCATTTGTGGCATTTGATGTTTCTTGAATAATTCTAGAATTCTCGCTTAATTTATCGTCCACAATTCTAGAATTCTCGTTCATAATTCTAGAATTCTCACCAAATTTCTCATTCAATTTGTCGTTAATTATTCGAGAATTTTCGCTCAATTTCTCGTCCACAATTCTAGAATTCTCGTTCATAATTCTAGAATTTTCGTCCAATTTGGCCATCATGGCAGCAAACATTGTAGAAACATCTACATTACCAGTTGCTTCTTTTGCACAAACCTCCATTTCGTCTTTGCACTCGAACTGATATGTGTCAATGTTGATGTTTCGGCGTTTAAATTCTTCTATTAATCGCCTCTGCAGCTCTACTTTATTACCAGCTGTCGGTTGATCCAATTTGCTCAACTCCTTTTTTAGCTGTTCAACTTTGAGTTCCTCAAACTTCATCGTTGTCCTTAATTCGTAATTTCACTTCTGACACCAATGTTACGAATTTCCTTATTCGTCCTTTTTGCGTTGTTTTATTCCCAATAATAAAACAAGGTTCGTTTTTAATTACGATAATTACAACGGTATCACTTCCTTTTATTTATTTATACAGTACAACAGTTTACTTTATTTATAACACGTTAACAAGTCTTGTATTTTACTATCAATTCGCGTTGCTTACTTTACGGGGTTTAATCACAAACTGAACTCTCCATTCCAAAGACCTCCGCTATTTATACCAACTCACCATACACAAATGAAGGTACATATATCTAGCGAATTCAAGAACCTTCTAGAAACTAGATGTTGTTGTTGTTGTTTATCTTTGTAGAACATTCTCCTACACAGGAGAATTATCTTTACTGAGGTGAATTCATGCTACTGGTTTAGCGAGCTGGTACGTTGTTACAATGCATACTTTCAGGCGCAGCAATAACCGCCTGTTGTTTACATACTGTTAGTAGAGTCATTAACAGTAAGCAAAAGCTTTTACGGCGAGGGTTGTTGCCAGTGCGAAGGGTAGAAACGGAAGGCAAATCAAAAGATTTGAAACGCGCCGTTAGCGAACTGAAGGAAGTGATTCGGATTCTCACGAAAGCGCTATGGCATGCAACAAAATTGAAAGGTGACAGTCATGGCGAACGTGGCCATATAGGGCGTGACTGTAGAGACCTGAGAAAACGGTCAAGATCTCCAGCGATAGCGGCCGATACCGGACGAGTAAATGACCGTCCACATGTAATCGAGCCTAAACAGGATTTTAAGGCTGAGATCAAAGAGCAAATTATTGACGTCCGATCCCTGAGAATTGAATCCGACGACGAGTGGTTCACGGCACAGAGAAGTGATCCTGTATTGGCAAAAATTATTTTGGCAAAGGAAGAGGATAGACAATTGACGCGGAATGAAATCGCTTCAGAAAGCCCCGTTTTAAAATCATATTGGGCCCAGTGGAATAGCCTGAGATTGCTAGATGGCTGTCTATACCGTGTATGGGAAAGTGAAGATGGTAAAACGGAGAAAAATCTAATTGTGGTACCTGCCTTGAAAGTGAAAGAGATAATTGCAGAATCTCATAATGGTCCGAGTGGGAGGCACCTCGGAAAAGGCAAAACTATGGAGAAACTAAGGGAACGTTTCTATTGGGTTGGTCGTCAAAAAGCTGTATCCGAGTGGATTGCAGGCTGCACCCAGTGCATGACAACTAAAGGACCAACGCGGAGGAGTTGCGAACAGAGACATCAGGAGAGCCCAAGTGCTCCCTTCGAGCGAATATCCATGAGTGTGGCTGGTCCATATCCAACGAGTAGCTCCGGGAACCAATATGCCCTAGTCGTTATGGACTACTTCAGTAAATGGCCCGAGGTGTACGCTATTCCAAATAAAGAAGCGAAAACAATAAGCAAAGCTATGGTGAACAACTGGATAAGTCGTTTTGGTGTCCCTTTAGAACTGCATTCGGAGCAGGGTAGAAATTTTGAATCTGCGATCTTGAAAGAAATATGCGAGAGGAGTGGAATTCGTGGTATAAGAACGACATCAGTGCGTCCCCGGACTGACGGTACGGTAGAGAGATTTAATCAGGCTCTTGAAGAATATTTGAGCAAGATCGTCAGTAAGGATAGAAAATTCTGGGACGAACGCATACCAAAATTCCTTCTAGCATACCGGTCGGCCACCCAGGATACCATTGCGCGAACACCCGCTAAAGTAATTTTCGGAAATGAGCTGAAGCTGCCTGGAGATTTGGAGTTCGGTACCATACCAGCGTCTGACCCTGCGAACAGTGATGTCAATTACCATGATACGGGGGATCTTAATGATCTCCATGAATTTGTGCGCAACAAATTAAAAATGGTCAGTAACAAAATGAAAGCCAGATACGACCGAGCGGCAAATTCAGAAGGATTTCATGAAGGCCAGCTAGTTTTACTGTTCAACCCACAGCGCAAGAAGGGTTTATCTCCAAAACTTCAGACTCACTGGGAAGGCCCTTACAAGGTTGTCAAACGAATAAATGACGTGGTTTATCGAATCCAGAAAAGCCAAAGTCCAAGAGCTAAAATGAAAGTCGTGCATTTGGAAAGACTAGCTCTGTATGGAAAACGGAGGGTTGAGCCTGCTCGGGACGAACAGGCTTAAGTGGGGGGCAGTGTTACGAATAAGTAAAAGCTTTTGGTTACTGTTAATGACTCTACTAACAGTATGTAAACAACAGGCGGTTAGTGCTGCGCCTGAAAGTATGCATTGTAACAACGTACCAGCTCGCTAAACCAGTAGCATGAATTCACCTCAGTAAAGATAATTCTCCTGTGTAGGAGAATGTTCTACAAAGATAAACAACAACATCTAGTTTCTAGAAGGTTCTTGAAATCGCTAGATATATGTACCTTCATTTGTGTATGGTGAGTTGGTATAAATAGCGGAGGTCTTTGGAATGGAGAGTTCAGTTTGTGATTAAACCCCGTAAAGTAAGCAACGCGAATTGATAGTAAAATACAAGACTTGTTAACGTGTTATAAATAAAGTAAACTGTTGTACTGTATAAATAAATAAAAGGAAGTGATACTGTTGTAATTATCGTAATTAAAAACGAACCTTGTTTTATTATTGGGAATAAAACAACGCAAAAAGGACGAATAAGGAAATTCGTAACAATATGCATATAGGTAGTAGGCTTTAACTAATAAATTTTTTTTTTAAATATAATGTAACCATATTGTACCTAGACAGTTATTTGACACTGTGACTCACGTTACGAAAAAACAGACAGCAACATTTAGAAGTCAACATTAATGTTAATTTTCTCCTCTTGTAGAACAGTTTTAAAAAATCAGTTTGCTTTAAAAGGTTCAAAACATGCAAGGCTTTTGTTCAACCTTCAAATTCAACAATTGGATGAATAGATAAAAAATCTGTTTCAAAAGTGTTAGTTATGTGACTTTTTTGTATTTATGGTATCGATAAACAGTAAACGTCAAGACAATAATGATACGGAATACCAAAAATCCGTTGATGTGATATTATATTGAAACGAAGTGATATTGATATTAAATTGACGACGACAATCAGAATAAGAGTGAATATTCATTTAAATAAAAAGCTGTTAATACGGAAACAATATTACAATTTTTTAAATTCATCCTGTATTTTGGGTGGACTTATTTGGAAGAAATATTATTAGATGTATTAGATGTGTTTTGATTACCAGCAAGCAATTATCCACGATGTCGAACGTTAACGTTCGCTTTCTTTCTAAGCGACAAACAGATGATTTGGTAGCCACTAACGAGCGAATGAAAACATATAGAACTCAGTACAAAGTCGAGCCCCACTTGCACCCAGTCCTACAAAATCTAAGCGAATGTAACCAGTCACTCACTTTAGCTTCAAAATGCGATCCTCTACACGCTGAAAAATTTGTCTTTTTTGTTGTTCGAGTAGCTTGTCGCAAATATATTATACTTGTTCCCAAACACATTGTGTTTGCTATTCAATATAACATTTATTTATGATTCAAATGGGTTTTATTTTGTTGAAAACTGCTGAAAACAAAAACGTGACAGACACAAAAGAAAAATAGCAGCAGATCTTCAATTCACGGAAACAATGCTTACAAACATGTGCATGGTTCCTGCAATATGTTGCTGGAGCCGTTATTTTTCTGCGTGTATCTTTCATCTTGTCGTTCGCATGGTTTTAGGTTTGTTTGTGTGGTTATTGTTCATATCAATAACATGAAGCTGACGTTCGCCATTTAATTGTGGAGGGAGAGAGAAGAGTACGTGCAACCAGTATCACCCGGTGCTACAAAGTTGGCGTTTTTATGCTGAAAGGGAAATAGATTTTAATAAAAATATTATTATAATGACATTATTTTCTATCCATTGTGGTTCTTCCACTGAATTCTATTTAAACTGATTTAGTTTGAAGCTTTTATTTGATTTCCAGCTATGCGACAACCAAAAGACAAGTGACTGGTTTTGACATTTTCGTTCGCATAGATGACAGCGATAATAAAATTTAAAGCCAGGGATAAGAATGAAAGTGAGTGACTTGGCTTTCGTTCGCTTAGGTTTTCTTTCGAGATCGTCGATAAGGCTGTTAGTGATAAATCATATTATTGAAAAATATGGAAAAGGGTTGAATATGGTAAAAGATATAAAAAAAATTATAAACTTAGCGAAAATGATTCGTGTCGCTAAGTCTTCGCTAAGTGCTTCATACAAAACAAGCGATGTTAAGCAAGCGGTGTAACCAACACACGCATATTGTTACGATTAAAAGCTTTACTTATGATTAATGCCTAAATTAACATGGACGTCAAAGGTGATTAATGTTACGGCTGATTATCTTGATAATTTTATTGGCGGCTAAAAGTATGCTATCGAAAGATGCTATCGCGATAAAGAAGTTTCTACAGAAATGATTCTGGAAACAAATAATAGATGGCGACGCTCGCAAAGCTGCTAGAAAGTTACAGATTTTTGTTTGGCATTAATGTTGGCTGCTGTAAAAAGGCAGCACTGCTTCGACATGAGATAATTTTTTATTTTTTTTTAACGTTTATTAATTCTTAATTCAATATATTAACTCTTAAACTATAATAAACAATAGTTAACAATAATTTACAATATACACAATCCCTTAAAAGGGCTCTCAAGTATTGCAGATAGAATGTAGATTTTGTTTCATAAAACATGTTAATTTTCAAATCTCAAATGAGTAAGATATATCTATTTTTATTTATTGCAATGAAAAATATAATAAAAACATTGCTTTTTGTATTGAAAAGGTTTAAAATAAGGTCTAGGGGTAAAAATGAAGCAAAATACGTGTACCAATTTACTGCGATCGCCACCAAAAATGTTTAGGCACCAGGCAAAGAATGCGAAGATATGTGAAAATTTCGCTGTTATTTTTTAATTTGGTTTTTTCTGAATTAAATATTAATGTTAAAGAAAACTAATACAGAGCAACATTGTTCATCAGATATAGCCCTAGAATATTTGTGAATAAGGTTTTTCTCAAAAATAAATATTACTAAAGTTATGAACAATTAAAGCGAGCCATAGTGAAAAAAAAGCATTTTTAGCTAACTTTGTGGGGTCAAGGCACGCCCAATAATTATGCAAACGATCTAAAATTTTGTATATATTTTTTTCTAATTTGGAATCAATCTAAGAGGTTTGCCAAGTGAAAATACAAAAAAAATTGCCCATATAACTTGCGGTCACGCTATTGCTCACGCTGCCACGAAATTGTAGTCTTTCGTAATTTGGTCTGAAATTTAGTTGAAATCACTCAATTTCGCAAACATTTTCATAACTAAGAAATTGAGATATTTACGATAATTTCATTGAAACTGACTTGAAATACAACGCCGTTTCTACTCCACAAAATGAATTTAGTTCTTTTTTTAATATATTGTTACGAATAAGTAAAAGCTTTTGCTTACTGTTAATGACTCTACTAACAGTATGTAAACAACAGGCGGTTAGTGCTGCGCCTGAAAGTATGCATTGTAACAACGTACCAGCTCGCTAAACCAGTAGCATGAATTCACCTCAGTAAAGATAATTCTCCTGTGTAGGAGAATGTTCTACAAAGATAAACAACAACAACAACATCTATTTTCTAGAAGGTTCTTGAATTCGCTAGATATTTGTACCTTCATTTGTGTATGGTGAGTTGGTATAAATAGCGGAGGTCTTTGGAATGGAGAGTTCAGTTTGTGATTAAACCCCGTAAAGTAAGCAACGCGAATTGATAGTAAAATACAAGACTTGTTAACGTGTTATAAATAAAGTAAACTGTTGTACTGTATAAATAAATAAAAGGAAGTGATACCGTTGTAATTATCGTAATTAAAAACGAACCTTGTTTTATTATTGGGAATAAAACAACGCAAAAAGGACGAATAAGGAAATTCGTAACATTGGTGTCAGAAGTGGGATTACGAATTAAGGACAACGATGAAGTTTGAAGAACTCAAAGTTGAACAACTGAAAAAGGAGTTGAGTAAATTGGATCAACCGACAGCTGGTAATAAGGTAGAGCTGCAGAGGCGATTAATAGAAGAATTCAAGCGCCGAAACATTGACATTGATACATACCAGTTTGAGTGTAAAGAAGAAATGGAGGTATCTGCAAAGGAAGCAACTGGTAATATGGATATTTCTACGATGTTTGCAGCCATGATGGAAAAGTTTTCAAAATTAGACGAAAACTCTCGAATAATTAACACGCAACTTGGCGAGAATTCTAGAATTATGAACGAGAAACTTGGCGAGAATTCTAGAATTATGAACGAGAAATTTGGTGAAAATTCTAGAATTATGAACGAGAAATTTGGCGAGAATTCTAGAATTATGCAGGAAACATCAAACGCCACAAATGACAAGCTACATGAAATTTCAGAAGCTATGAATAACATGGAGATACAGGTTAATGATCAATTCGGAAAGGTCGAACAGAAATTCGAGGAATTTCAGCAGAAGATCGAACAGGTCGAACAGGATGTGGAGGAAAGATTCGCCGAACTGGAAAGAAAGATGAATGAAATCCAGTTGCAAGAAGGGCCAGTGCGAGTAATTTCTGAAGGCTCTAGTAGATTGAAAGCTCCCAGTTTCGATGGCTCTACACCTTTCGATGTTTTTAAATTCCAATTCGAAATGGTCGCAATTAAGAACTTGTGGAACAGCAACGACAAAGCCGTTGAGCTAATTTTAGCACTGAAAGGCAACGCAGCAGAAGTCCTTCAGAGCATTCCCGTCAGTGCCAGAAACAACTACGAGGATATACTGGCTGCGTTACAACGCAAGTATGGTGGCGATCACAAGAGGGATTTATATCGCATGGAATTGAGAGGCCGAGTGCAAAAGCATAATGAAACGCTTCAGGACTTCGCAACCGAGGTGGAACGTTTGGTGTTGATGGCATATCCTGGAGAACCCCAAACTTTCCTAGAGCAATTTAAGATAGAGGCATTTGTTAGGGGCATTAACGATCCTGACGTTAGATATTCGGTGTATGCCTCACAAAAAGCTACATTTGTGGAAACAGTTTCATTCGCTTTGGCGAATGAGACGGCGAGGGTTGTTGCCAGTCAACAGACATATCATGTGCGAAGGGTAGAAACGGAAGGCAAATCAAAAGATTTGAAAGGCGCCGTTAGCGAACTGAAGGAAGTGATTCGGATTCTCACGAAAGCGCTATGGCAAGCAACAAAATTGAAAGGTGACAGTCATGGCGAACGTGGCCATATAGGGCGTGACTGTAGAGACCTGAGAAAACGGTCAAGATCTTCAGCGATAGCGGCCGATACCGGACGAGTAAATGACCGTCCACATGTAATCGAGCCTAAACAGGATTTTAAGGCTGAGATCAAAGAGCAAATTATTGACGTCCGATCCCTGAGAATTGAATCGGACGACGAGTGTGTTCACGGCACAGAGAAGTGATCCTGTATTGGCAAAAATTATTTTGGCAAAGGAAGAGGATAGACAATTAACGCGGAATGAATTCGCTTCAGAAAGCCCCGTTTTAAAATCATATTGGGCCCAGTGGAATAGCCTGAGATTACTAGATGGCTGTCTATACCGTGTATGGGAAAGTGAAGATGGTAAAACGGAGAAAAATCTAATTGTGGTACCTGCCTTGAAAGTGAAAGAGATAATTGCAGAATCTCATAATGGTCCGAGTGGTAGGCACCTCGGAAAAGGCAAAACTATGGAGAAACTAAGGGAACGGTTCTATTGGGTTGGTCGTCAAAAAGCTGTATCCGAGTGGATTGCAGGCTGCACCCAGTGCATGACAACTAAAGGACCAACGCGGAGGAGTTGCGAACAGAGACATCAGGAGAGCCCAAGTGCTCCCTTCGAGCGAATATCCATGAGTGTGGCTGGTCCATATCCAACGAGTAGCTCTGGGAACCAATATGCCCTAGTCGTTGTGGACTACTTCAGTAAATGGCCCGAGGTGTACGCTATTCCAAATAAAGAAGCGAAAACAATAAGCAAAGCTATGGTGAACAACTGGATAAGTCGTTTTGGTGTCCCTTTAGAACTGCATTCGGAGCAGGGTAGAAATTTTGAATCTGTGATCTTGAAAGAAATATGCGAGAGGAGTGGAATTCGTGGTATAAGAACGACATCAGTGCGTCCTCGGACTGACGGTACGGTAGAGAAATTTAATCATGCTCTTGAAGAATATTTGAGCAAGATCGTCAGTAAGGATAGAAAATTCTGGGACGAACGCATACCAAAATTCCTTCTAGCATACCGGTCGGCCACCCAGGATACCACTGCCCGAACACCAGCTAGTGCCGTCTTTGGGACAGAGTTAAAGCTCCCTAGAAATTTGGAGTTTGGCAACTGCCTAACATCCGACAGTGGGGAGAATGATGGTATCCCAGGGGAGCTTAGCGAACTTCACGAGTTTGTTCGCAGCAGAATGAAGTTGGTCAGTAATAAGATGAAAGCCAGGTACGACCAAGCGGCAAATTCCGAAGGATTCCATGAAGGCCAGCTAGTTTTACTGTTCAACCCACAGCGCAAGAAGGGTTTATCTCCAGAACTTCAGACTCACTGGGAAGGCCCTTACAAGGTTGTCAAACGAATAAATGACGTGGTTTATCGAATCCAGAAAAGCCAAAGTCCAAGAGCTAAAATGAAAGTCGTGCATTTGGAAAGACTAGCTCTGTATGGAAAACGGAGGGTTGAGCCTGCTCGGGACGAACAGGCTTAAGTGGGGGGCAGTGTTACGAATAAGTAAAAGCTTTTGCTTACTGTTAATGACTCTACTAACAGTATGTAAACAACAGGCGGTTAGTGCTGCGCCTGAAAGTATGCATTGTAACAACGTACCAGCTCGCTAAACCAGTAGCATGAATTCACCTCAGTAAAGATAATTCTCCTGTGTAGGAGAATGTTCTACAAAGATAAACAACAACAACAACATCTATTTTCTAGAAGGTTCTTGAATTCGCTAGATATTTGTACCTTCATTTGTGTATGGTGAGTTGGTATAAATAGCGGAGGTCTTTGGAATGGAGAGTTCAGTTTGTGATTAAACCCCGTAAAGTAAGCAACGCGAATTGATAGTAAAATACAAGACTTGTTAACGTGTTATAAATAAAGTAAACTGTTGTACTGTATAAATAAATAAAAGGAAGTGATACCGTTGTAATTATCGTAATTAAAAACGAACCTTGTTTTATTATTGGGAATAAAACAACGCAAAAAGGACGAATAAGGAAATTCGTAACAATATGCACGAGAAGGAAACCAACAGAAAATTGTAATAGATGCCATTTTGCAACGAAATTGCTCAAATGCCAGCGTGAACGACTTCAATATCGTTCAACAATTTCAATCCCAAAGTAGAGGTTAACGCAGTAGGATTTATTGTTGTTGTGGGCACCAACAACAGGGATTTTGTTTTTGTTGTATGACTCTAAATGTCAAATTCAACACATGTACCAAACAAAGTAGAAAAAAAGTACAATAACAAAATACACTGAATTTGACAGATAGAGTCATAAGAAAGCAAAATCAGCTGTTCTAATGCGTTAACCTCTATTAGATCAGCCTTGAGCCTGTCCCACGATATCGAACGTTAACGTTTGCTTTATTTCTATACGACAAACAGCTGATTTGGGGCCCACTAACAAACGAACGAAAACGTATACAATTCATTACAAAATCGTACCTCACTTACACCCTCTCCACAACCTCAACGAAAACCTAAGCAAACTAAGGCAGTCACAAAATAAGGAAGGTAAACTCGTTAGAATATATGTTTTCAATTTTTTCATTGCGGTTGATTGTTTCAGCTGTCAACCTCATATATGGGCAATTCCATGTGACTCACGTTACAGTTTGACAAATATTTTCAATGTTAAATTCCATGTCAATCAAAGGCATGTTCATATTTTTCAATGAAAATATGCATATAGGTAGTAGGCTACTGGCTTTAACTAATAAATTTTTTTTTTAAATATAATGTAACCATATGGTACCTAGACAGTTATTTGACACTGTGACTCACGTTACGAAAAAACAGACAGCAACATTTAGAAGTCAACATTAATGTTAATTTTCTCCTCTTGTAGAACAGTTTTAAAAAATCAGTTTGCTTTAAAAGGTTCAAAACATGCAAGGCTTTTGTTTAACCTTCAAATTCAACAATTGGATGAATAGATAAAAAATCTGTTTCAAAAATGTTAGTTATGTGACTTTTTTGTATTTATGGTATCGATAAACAGTAAACGTCAAGACAATAATGATACGGAATACCAAAAATCCGTTGATGTGATATTATATTGAAACGAAGTGATATTGATATTAAATTGACGACGACAATCAGAATAAGAGTGAATATTCATTTAAATAAAAAGCTGTTAATACGGAAACAATATTACAATTTTTTAAATTCATCCTGTATTTTGGGTGGACTTATTTGGAAGAAATATTATTAGATGTATTAGATGTGTTTTGATTACCAGCAAGCAATTATCCACGATGTCGAACGTTAACGTTCGCTTTCTTTCTAAGCGACAAACAGATGATTTGGTAGCCACTAACGAGCGAATGAAAACATATAGAACTCAGTACAAAGTCGAGCCCCACTTGCACCCAGTCCTACAAAATCTAAGCGAATGTAACCAGTCACTCACTTTAGCTTCAAAATGCGATCCTCTACACGCTGAAAAATTTGTCTTTTTTGTTGTTCGAGTAGCTTGTCGCAAATATATTATACTTGTTCCCAAACACATTGTGTTTGCTATTCAATATAACATTTATTTATGATTCAAATGGGTTTTATTTTGTTGAAAACTGCTGAAAACAAAAACGTGACAGACACAAAAGAAAAATAGCAGCAGATCTTCAATTCACGGAAACAATGCTTACAAACATGTGCATGGTTCCTGCAATATGTTGCTGGAGCCGTTATTTTTCTGCGTGTATCTTTCATCTTGTCGTTCGCATGGTTTTAGGTTTGTTTGTGTGGTTATTGTTCATATCAATAACATGAAGCTGACGTTCGCCATTTAATTGTGGAGGGAGAGAGAAGAGTACGTGCAACCAGTATCACCCGGTGCTACAAAGTTGGCGTTTTTATGCTGAAAGGGAAATAGATTTTAATAAAAATATTATTATAATGACATTATTTTCTATCCATTGTGGTTCTTCCACTGAATTCTATTTAAACTGATTTAGTTTGAAGCTTTTATTTGATTTCCAGCTATGCGACAACCAAAAGACAAGTGACTGGTTTTGACATTTTCGTTCGCATAGATGACAGCGATAATAAAATTTAAAGCCAGGGATAAGAATGAAAGTGAGTGACTTGGCTTTCGTTCGCTTAGGTTTTCTTTCGAGATCGTCGATAAGGCTGTTAGTGATAAATCATATTATTGAAAAATATGGAAAAGGGTTGAATATGGTAAAAGATATAAAAAAAATTATAAACTTAGCGAAAATGATTCGTGTCGCTAAGTCTTCGCTAAGTGCTTCATACAAAACAAGCGATGTTAAGCAAGCGGTGTAACCAACACACGCATATTGTTACGATTAAAAGCTTTACTTATGATTAATGCCTAAATTAACATGGACGTCAAAGGTGATTAATGTTACGGCTGATTATCTTGATAATTTTATTGGCGGCTAAAAGTATGCTATCGAAAGATGCTATCGCGATAAAGAAGTTTCTACAGAAATGATTCTGGAAACAAATAATAGATGGCGACGCTCGCAAAGCTGCTAGAAAGTTACAGATTTTTGTTTGGCGTTAATGTTGGCTGCTGTAAAAAGGCAGCACTGCTTCGACATGAGATAATTTTTTATTTTTTTTTAACGTTTATTAATTCTTAATTCAATATATTAACTCTTAAACTATAATAAACAATAGTTAACAATAATTTACAATATACACAATCCCTTAAAAGGGCTCTCAAGTATTGCAGATAGAATGTAGATTTTGTTTCATAAAACATGTTAATTTTCAAATCTCAAATGAGTAAGATATATCTATTTTTATTTATTGCAATGAAAAATATAATAAAAACATTGCTTTTTGTATTGAAAAGGTTTAAAATAAGGTCTAGGGGTAAAAATGAAGCAAAATACGTGTACCAATTTACTGCGATCGCCACCAAAAATGTTTAGGCACCAGGCAAAGAATGCGAAGATATGTGAAAATTTCGCTGTTATTTTTTAATTTGGTTTTTTCTGAATTAAATATTAATGTTAAAGAAAACTAATACAGAGCAACATTGTTCATCAGATATAGCCCTAGAATATTTGTGAATAAGGTTTTTCTCAAAAATAAATATTACTAAAGTTATGAACAATTAAAGCGAGCCATAGTGAAAAAAAAGCATTTTTAGCAAACTTTGTGAGCCCAAGGCACGCCCAATAATTATGCAAACGATCTAAAATTTTGTATATATTTTTTTCTAATTTGGAATCAATCTAAGAGGTTTGCCAAGTGAAAATACAAAAAAAATTGCCCATATAACTTGCGGTCACGCTATTGCTCACGCTGCCACGAAATTGTTGTCTTTCGTAATTTGGTCTGAAATTTAGTTGAAATCACTCAATTTCGCAAACATTTTCATAACTAAGAAATTGAGATATTTACGATAATTTCATTGAAACTGACTTGAAATACAACGCCGTTTCTACTCCACAAAATGAATTTAGTTCTTTTTTTAATATATGCACGAGAAGGAAACCAACAGAAAATTGTAATAGATGCCATTTTGCAACGAAATTGCTCAAATGCCAGCGTGAACGACTTCAATATCGTTCGACAATTTCAATCCCAAAGTAGAGGTTAACGCAGTAGGATTTATTGTTGTTGTGGGCACCAACAACAGGGATTTTGTTTTTGTTGTATGACTCTAAATGTCAAATTCAACACAAGTACCAAACAAAGTAGAAAAAAAGTACAATAACAAAATACACTGAATTTGACAGATAGAGTCATAAGAAAGCAAAATCAGCTTTTCTAATGCGTTAACCTCTATTAGATCAGCCTTGAGCCTGTCCCACGATATCGAACGTTAACGTTTGCTTTATTTCTATACGACAAACAGCTGATTTGGGGCCCACTAACAAACGAACGAAAACGTATACAATTCATTACAAAATCGTACCTCACTTACACCCTCTCCACAACCTCAACGAAAACCTAAGCAAACTAAGGCAGTCACAAAATAAGGAAGGTAAACTCGTTAGAATATATGTTTTAAATTTTTTCATTGCGGTTGATTGTTTCAGCTGTCAACCTCATATATGGGCAATTCCATGTGACTCGCGTTACAGTTTGACAAATATTTTCAATGTTAAATTCCATGTCAATCAAAGGCATATTCATATTTTTCAATGAAAATATGCATATAGGTAGTAGGCTACTGGCTTTAACTAATAAATTTTTTTTTTAAATATAATGTAACCATATGGTACCTAGACAGTTATTTGACACTGTGACTCACGTTACGAAAAAACAGACAGCAACATTTAGAAGTCAACATTAATGTTAATTTTCTCCTCTTGTAGAACAGTTTTAAAAAATCTGTTTGCTTTAAAAGGTTCAAAACATGCAAGGCTTTTGTTTAACCTTCAAATTCCTAATATTACATACCAATTATGATGTTATTTCTAATTAATAAGTGTGACTCACGTTACTGTATCTTGTGACTCACGTTAGATTTCCTACTTCTGCTTCACAATATCCCATATTTTGCATTTGTTTGAATTTTAATGTATGTTTCAAAGGAGTTACAGTAGGAGTTACTGTAAAATTTTATTATTTTATTTCTAATATTTTTTATAAAAATTGAAAAATTCTACTTTTTGTGACTCACGTTACAAAATTGTTGGCTTTTCTTAAATTAGGCACTTACCATTTATTTGAAAATTCCTCCATACGAATTGGACCACTTTACGAAAACCCCTTAGAAACTTGCACAAATTGGTTATTTTTTCTATTGGTTGCTCCGTTTCCGAGATATAGAGATTTTTCCTAATTTTTTGATATTTTCGATCAAAAATGGGGATGGGTTACCCTGGGTAACCCATTACCCTTGTCGTGGGTAGCTACCCATTGTTTTCCCCATTTCCCTGAGGATAATTGGTAATTGTGATGGATATTTTCCCCATACCCTGTGGGTAATGGGTAAACGTTCATTACACATTCCCTACGACGATGTGTATGGGTTACACATGGGGGGTAAATACGAACTCTGCTTTTTGGTGCATATTATGTACTTTTTGGTATTATGTGTACCAACATTATGTACTTTTTGGTACACTTTATGTACTGTTTGTCACCGTTGGCTTCGCATTAAAAAACTATTTAAAAAATATCGTTCTAATTAATGCTATGAACTTCTTCCAAATCCCCCCGCTGGTATCAAAATCAATTTATTTATGTTTTTTAAATGCAATTATGATTCCTTAATAAATTCTAATTACATTTTACACCAAAGTACGACGATGGACGATCAAAATTGTTTTTCCGTCAAGGACTACAGTCACAAACTTTTTCTGTCCTAGGCGCCACCCACTTTGTAAACTTTAAAACGGCGGTAATGAGAACCAATGCAAATGCAAACGGGACTAAAAACTGATGGCTAATGGCGTAAATATGTAATAGTTAACATTTAGTCACTTTTCACGCGGTCCGGAGAATATCCTTAGAATCAAAGTGAAATTTCCTTGTTAGTCTTCTTTTTAATATATTGACATTAAATTAGTTTATGAAGGTAATTTCGTCGCCATGTTATGACCTTTTCCCATGTCGCCCAAGGATATGTGGAAATATGTGTTGTTCCTTGGTCATGCAGTGTGTATGTTTATGGCGTGCTTAATGGTACACAGATTTGTACCAGACTACCATACGAAATACTCAAATTTGTTGGCCGTGTGACCAAATGTGGAAATGGCGTTAGATTGTCACAGTCTTGTGTGGTGCAGTAAGAAGCCACGACATTTCAGTCGTTTCGTAGCATTGTTACCTTTGACCATGTAACGAATAAGAAAATCCTTCTATTTCTGATAGTTTACGTTTGAATTTCTGTAACCTAAATCTTTGGGAATTGATCAGCACTAATTTGTTAAATCTAACCAAACAGTTGGAGTTTTTAAAGCAAATATAATTGAAGTTTTTCTTAATTATTTCAAATAAAAAATAAATTAAGTTCAGTATGACGTTTAGAAAAATTATAATTTCAAAAGCGGTTGTACCAACCGTAAATTCGTTTGTTGCCACCGAATTGCCGTTGCCACAACCAAATAGAGATTTTCACGTCTGAAGTTAATCCCCACAACTGAAATTGAGATGAGATATCTTGGACAAACTCTAAAGCTGCTGTGACAACCTCTAATTCGGTTGCTATTACATCTAATGTGGATGTTATAACCTTTAAAGTCGGTTATTTTTTCTGTGGATATAGTTTCTTTTACATCTTTTAGGTGATTGTGATCATAAGCTCCATTTTTTTTTCATCAAACCCACACTCAGGGGATGCCCCCTATAAATGCAGTGCATTGCGTTGGCGAAGGAAAATTGTGGTAGTGGAGGGTGGAAAGAGGGAGTAGTGTCTGTTGGCATTTGCCTTTAATCTTTGTATGTCCCAATTGGTGGAAATACACTAGCCGGAAGTATATTCCACATACGGACTATACGGCTGAAGAATGAATTTTCTCTATAGTGTGTAGTGCGGTCAACTGGCCACTCGATAAAAAACGGATCAGAGTTCCTGGAAAGCCGCGTACTTCGGCTAAATATCCTCACACACCTGGGTCAGCACTCCGCTTATGTGACAACAAACAACAGTGGGTCTTATTCGCTTTAAAGTCTACTCTATTCATTCAACCCCATTCAACATTGGACACCACATCCCGGTCGAGTGTTTCATTCATCGTCGGGCGTTTGACTTTAATCTCTTGAAGACTTGGCCTACGATCGAATGAATAAGAATGACAGAGATTACTGTCATCGCCAAAAGAGTAGATTGGATTCACAGTCTGACCTAGGAGATCGTCAATGAAAATGAGAAAAAGAGGAGGAGAAAGAACAGAGCCCTGTGGTACACCTGCAGCCAATTTATGCTCGTCGGATGAAACCCCATCTACAACAACTCGTATAGTGTGATCTCTGAGAAAACTCGATATAAATCGGGTGAAGTTACCACCGACACCAAAAGCAGCGAGCTTTGACAAGAGTGCATCGTAACATACTCTGTCAAAGGCCTTGGAAATATCAAAAGCCACTACCTTACTCTCACCAAGCCGATGGATGGATCAACTCCACTGTTCCTAAAGAAACGCCATCAGACCTCCAGTAGATCTCATTCTACAGAATCCATACTGCCGATCATTAAGAAGGTCATTGGACTCAAGATATTTCACAAGATGGTGGTTAACCATGCTCTCCATAACCTTCGAGAGCGCAGAACAAATTGCAATTGGTCGGTAATTTGCAGCGTTACTTGCATCACCTCTTTTAGGAATTGGCTGGACATTAGCAACCTTCCTACGCGCCGGGAAAACTTCCGCACGGTATGCAAGGTTTAAAAGTTTGCCCAGTGGACGTGCCAGCGTCGAAGAGCGCCTACTCAAGACCAGTGCAGTTAAGATATCCGGGTCCGGGGATTTATTTACGACTAGATTCCCATGAACCTTTTTAATTCCTCGCATTCGAAAAAATATATTGGGCATGGAACAAGATACGTAATTGATCATGGGGAGTGGTTGATTGCTATCCGGAAAGGAAGAGTTCCTTGCAAACATTTCAGCCCGATACCATGTTTCAGCGTAATTTTTGTCAGTGTAGGGAAATACTTTAACTTGCCACCTTCTCCGGCTTGAGGTTCTGACATTTATTTCTTTTAGTTTTTTTTTTGTTGAATGAGAATCACGATGAAATGAAACGTATACAAGGGGATGGAAAGGTGCAGAAGGGAAATATGACCGACGACGAGGTGGTGGTTGTGGAAGTAAACTGCCTGTGGCATAAAGAAAAGTGAACAATTTAATTACAAGGTGAAGATGTATAAATGCATGAGAGCGAGTCGGCAGCATGTTGGACTCAAAGAAGGAGACATCTTTGGTTTTTTTGTTGTTTTCATTGTTTTTATTGTTTTTATTATTATTAAATTAATGACAAGAAAACGCAGTCAAAGGGAATGTTTTTAAAACACAGACATACGTAACTTTATAGATGAAATATGGGGGCTAGAATTGATGAAATTATCGACGATGTAACAAAGTAAAAGTTCACTTTTCTGTTGTGAAATTTAATTTTGAAAGCCATTTTATTGTCAGTTTTCAAAAGGAGAATATTCAATTTTGAGCAGACTTTTTTGGAGAGGGCACACTCACAAAACTAATAGTGATTTCGTTTTTAAAAATAATGTTGCCCTTGTATGTATGAGGCGACATGTAAAAAATGTTGCCACCCCCTCAAAGTTCTGAATTTTTTGGGGTGAGAAACGAACATGGAAATGTTGCATTTTTTCACAACTGTATTTTTCCTTTTGCTTGTTTAGCCTGTTTTATTTACCTCGCTTATCTAAAATATTCGACGAGTGTATATGGAGACATAAGGGGTATTAAACAAGTTTAAGCGACTCTAGGTTCAAACTGTTCGATAAAGTAACAACACCCGTTATGTGATGAAAATCGATCAAGCCAAAATTAAATACGATTTGAAAATTCGAATTCGATTCTACCATTTCTGTAGATACGTTAAGCGATTTTAACTGAAGCCGCTTAAAATAGTTTAGCGCCGCACACAAAAGGTAAAAAAATTGGCTTAGCGAGGACAAACAACACACACCAAATTACAAAAAGTGGGTCGTTTTATCGACCCCCCGTGACTCGCTGACGGGCCAGAAAAGGCAACATTCTCAGTAAAGAACACAAAACCTTGAAGAAGAGGGAAGAAAAAATTTTGAAATTTTTGGCACAAGCGAAATCCCCACAAATGTTTGAAAAGGGACTGAAACAACCGTAAATTCGGCTGTTCCCTCCGACTGAATTTAGTCCCGATAGCTGAAATTCGGTTAAAAGAACCACGTCTCATATCTGATGTGGTTGTAACAACTGAATTTCCAATTATATTCGTTCTGTCTACTAAATTTTCTTCAATTTTGGTTACAACAACCGAATTTGAAACCGCTTCGGTTACAACTACAGAATTTGCTACCAACTCGGTCGCAGCAGCCGAATGAATGTGGCATCGATTCTGTTGCAACAGCCGAGTTCGGCGTCAATTCTGTTGCAACCATCAACTTTGGTATCAATTCGGTCGCAACAACCGAATTTACTTTTGAGTCGGTTGCGACAACCGTCGCAACAACCGAATTTACCTTTGAATCAGTTGCGATAACCGAATTTGGCGTTAATTTGTTTGTAACAACCCTATCTATGAAAAATGAGGTTGAAGTTTAAAATTCCAAAAAATAAGTATTATCTCAGCAATAATAAATCCAAGCGTTTCTAAAGGAATCGCTGTTTCAGCAACGCCAAAGATGCATAATATGCATATTAACTGCTTCCATAGAAGCACTGCTTTAACAAAATCATATCCCAGCAAAGAATGTGGTTCTCACGTTTTTATTCGTTCAAAGTTTTTAATCAAATTTTCATGGGTTCTGGTGAAATTAATTATAACAGTAAACATAGTTCAGCATCAACGAAAAAGTGTATCAAATATGTTAATTTTCACTTCCTCATTCGCCAGAGTGAAAATATGGTGAGTAAGCACCACAGATAAGTGATTCTTTACTGCGACAACCCATATTAATTTCACCATTGATTACGCACTATTTCACTGCTTCTACTTGTGATAACTTGGTGATGTTGTGCTTCCTAGGATGCAATATTTTTGCTGGAATACTAAACAATAAAATATCGTAGAAGTCTTGCTGTCGCGGTTTTAACTAGAGTTTTGTTCATGTGTATTAAGAAAGGCAAGTACAAGTATTGTAATTATAGATTTTGCGTTAATACGTCTTATTTTGAAGATAATGTTCACATTTATCAGCGCGCAGTACAAGCAGATGTCATCGGTTCAGAAGATTTTCCAGATCGATTGTTTGAAATGTGCCATCATCTTTGAGTAGAATGGTCGTAGGTTGGGTCTAACACATAACACATCATAATTGGGGCTGTGACTCTGAAGGCTGGGATGTCAAAATCGGCCAGTAGTTCCAATTTGACTGTGAGAACAACTACTTCGATTGCAACAATCTCCAATGTCTCTATTTCTAAATGTAAACACATTTCACAATATAGAAGATCTAAATTCTATTCTAAATGTTGCAAATGGCGTCCCTTAATCTGATTTACTCAACATAACTTCTAATAGGGCCGTGGCGTTTTCCTAAATTTTTGAAAACTACAATTCCAACTCTGCAATTTCAAAATTCTGAACTCCGACTCCAACATATTTAAATGTTTTTTTTTTTTGTTTAATGACACTAATTTTGAAGAAACACGTGAATATAAATTTTTTCCGAGTAACATTAATGGCCTTTCCCCGATCTCGAACGAAAAGCTAAGCAAGAAAGAAAGTTAGTCACTCACATTCGACTCGGATTACTGACTGACTCAATATTTGTTCGTAAATGACAGCAGATTCGAAATAGAGGAACCCAATTTTGTACTAACAATTTTACTATGACGTTGATTGTTGTTGACCTTTAATTTGACTGTGTTGATTTAGTTGGGCTTGAGACCAGAATATTAAAATACCAAAGTTTTAATCAATTTTACGTTTCCATTCGATTTGAAATGACAAGATTCTGGAACCCAAATTAACTTTCTTTCGTCTAGAACACGAACGAAAGTTTTCTTTAGAGATCGGGGAGTAGGCTGACAATGAAATCTCGTCCCTTTTCGAAAAAAACCATAGTCAAAAATGGGGCTAAAATAACTGATAGCAGTACCGAAGGGTTGGAAATTACAGGTAACTGGATTCTGGAGATTTGAAAGCCAATATTCTACAGCCCCAGGTATGGCGTCATGGAAAATCGTTGCATTTAGTAAAATTTCTGGAAATAATTTAGAAAATAAGCATTCCCATGTAGCTTATTTTGCAATTAGAGTGGCTCAAAATGTTTGGAATCTACTGACAATATAACAAACGTTAGGTTAGGTGTTAGTGGTAGTCAATAACGACTCACATAGACTTATTACCACGTGCCAATGAGGTTAAGCGTTAGCCCCAGCGCAGAACCATTTAGTTTGCACCAAGAAGCTCGTGATATTGTCTACGTCTATCTGAGATAATTCTCCCCGGTCCCTAAATAGTGAGGATCGCATAGTAGACATCCTCTTGTCAGCAAGTGCTGGACACTTACAAGAGTGGATTCTACCTATTCTTCATAGTTAGAGCTTCTAGATATGTCTTTTGCCCTGACCTTTAGTTTCGCCGCTTGTCTACTAATCAGACAGAGTCGCGTCAAATCAAATATTGGTACCTTGGGTCTGGCTAAAGACAAAAACTTCTTGGGCGTACACAGTATGTACTTCTCGTCCCATCTCTCCTGAATCATCATATAGGAGTGTTCTTGCAGGCTATGCTTACACGTCGCTAGGGACATGCCAACACTCTCCAACTCCTGTGGAACCTATAAGGTAGGGGCGACCTTGTTTTACGACGTTGTCGGTTTCGGCAACCAACCACTACCCTTTATCACAACCGAATAATAATAAAATTCATTTGTGGCAACCGAAATTGTCGCTTTCCACAACCGCATTCCATTTAGGTTTCGGGTCAATCATTTGAATTTAATGTTGTTGCAACCGATTTTGTTTTGATACAACCTCTAAATTCGGTTACGGCCAATTCGGTTGTCTCAGCCGAATTTTTCCGTTAATGCTGTTGGCTGTTTGTGTTTACTTATAAGGAAGAAAGTAGATGTCGTCCACCTAAATAAATACAAACTCACTCACACATACCGATACAATTACACCCACATATCCTTTGATACTGAATGCAGATTACATTCAAATATATTCAAGTTGTAGTTGCCAACATTCAGTGTAGTGTTGCATAATCACACAGGACTTGGCATCTTTTGCAGGAGCTTCAGGCAGTAGCTGTGGCCATAACACTCGATACCTTTGTTCAAACAAATTCAATATTTTTTTCATTTTGTTTTGTTGTTCATTGAGTGCCTTTCTTGCACTGCGTCCTGAATAAAAAGAAGTTTGCCAAATTGTACACATCTTCCGTGCTTCCTACTCCATTGAATGCAAAGAACAATGGTCGCATATGGACCGTAGTCCTTGTTGATTTTACTTGCCAAGTATTGACTTTGTTTTGTACCCACAGTGGAGCTTTACCCTGTCATAACGTGGGGACATGTTTATTTCATCATCATCGGTAGAATCAAGTTCATTGATAATGTTATGAACTTTCAAATGCCCTTTTTAGCCCTATTTTATTTCTCGTTAATAAAACAAGGCAGTCGACGGTGGGGGTTAGTGTGCGCGGCTCTTGTACATGAGAACGTGGGTTCAATTCCTGTTTTGTGACAGTAATTAGCCATGAAGAGCTTCTCCAAAAAACTTTAGGAATGGGTATAAAACTAGGCCCAAATTAGTTAGTGTAAAATTAGAAAGTGTAAAACTCTCTGATAGTGAGAGCTCCCCCAGTCCCTTATGGAATGTAATGGGAAACTATTTCTACACTGGTGAGCGTAAAGATATATGCGCCACTGTATTTCGTTGCAGATGGACTTGAGGGGTCAAAGTTCAAAAACCGAATATGAGAAGTGAAAGAGAATCAAAAACTACACTTTTACATCCAACAACAACAAAACTTTATTTTGCCTAGTTTGGCTTTTGTGCATTTCATATCTATATGGGGCGATCATAAAATTATACGCAACTGTTAAATTTTTGTTCTAACTGCAGTTTTCGGTCTGCAAAGAAAATTTTCGGTTAAAAATCAGTTGTTTTTAATTAAAATTAAAAGATGGGAAAAGGAAAGTTTTTAACTGCTGTAGAAAAAGGTAAAATTTCTGCGTTATTGCAGACCGGTCTATCAATAAAAGCAACAGTCAGAGAAATTGGTAGATCAGAAGGAGTAATACGGAATTTTTTTGTTTACGGAGTTTACAAGAACTCAGGAAGGAAACCGAAGCTTACCCCAATAGACAAGCGACGCATTGTGGCAACAGCGAGCAACACAATGATGACTGCCAATGAAATAATTGCGTCTTGCGACCTAAACGTGTCTCGGTTCACGGTTTAAAGGGCTCCTAAAAAGTCTGGAGTTCTTGAAAGACAGCATCTGAAGACTGCACCGAAACTGCAAATTCGTCACAAAACTGCTCGGCTTGAATTTGGAAGTAGAAATATGGCCAGGGACTGGTCCGAGGTACTTTCATTCGATTCTGATCCTTAATAACTCTCTTTTTAATAACTATTTACCTAGATAATTTTTTCTGACGAAAAACAGTTTAATTTGGTTTTAATTGCTATTGAAGGGATTTGCGCAAACACACACGCTACTTTTCTAAGAGAAACGTCGGTGGTGGGTTATTGATGGTTTGGGGTGGATTATCTGTAAAAGGAACTTTGGATCTGGCCTTCCCAAACTGTCGCATGTACTCCGCAGAGTATGTGGACATGCTGAAAATGAATTTATTGCCCTTCTTAAGGCGAAACCGGGAGATAAATTAATTTTTTCCAGCAAGACAATGCGTCTATTCACTCCAGCAGGGAACAAAAGGTTGGTTTCGTTCAGAAAACGTTGAAGACTTAGAGTGTCCAGCGTGTTCCTCTGACATGAACGCTATTGAAAATGTATAGGGCATACTTGTTCATAAAGTGTACTCCAACAACAGGCGATACAATAGCGTTGCAGAGCTAAAATAGCGGCTGTGACTCTTTAGAAAGTGCAACCCTAAAAACCCTGATAAATAGTATGCCGAACCGCATTTTTCAACTTATTCAAAATAATGGAGGTCATTCGCGTTATTAAAAAGTATTTTTTATTCTCAATTTGTTTTTTTTTTTAATAAAAAAGTTTTATTTCGTAATTAAATACCACTGCTTACAATTTTATGATCACCCCATAAAGTAAATAAAGGCACAAAGGCTAAACTAAGCAAAATACAATTAAGTTGTTGTTGGATGTAAAAGTTCATTCCTCATATTCGGTTTTTGAACTTTGACCCCCCTCAAGTCCATCTGCAACGAAATATTCAGTATTGGCCAAAACTTAAGCACCCCCCTAGGTAATTTTTTTCTTAATGATAATTTTTTAAAGAAAAACAAGTTATTAATTTATTTTGTTGTTTTTTTTATTTATTTATATCTTTATTATTGATAAACAAAAACCTAAGGAATTCAGAAATTTATAGACAAAAAATGAAATCCAAAAACCATATTACATCGCAAATATAAGTGGACAAAACTAAAATCCGTAACGGATCCACTGCTGTATACTTTCTATCCGTAACGGAATCAGTTACGGATCCATTTCGGATCCGCAAGCGGGAGAAATTCCTCCGAAAAAAACGGATCGAAAAACGGATTTTATGCCCGTTGTTCGGATCCTTTACGGACTCGTTACGGACATCATATTAGGATCCGTTGCGGTCCCGTGTATTTTAATAAAACGTATCCGTAGTGGAATCCGTTAAGCCGGAATCACAATGCAAGCAACATTTTCAAAAGGCGTTCACAATGCAAGCTACAGTTTACTTCGAATCGAGATGTTTGTTCTAACAGGTGATACCAGTATTACGGGCAATATATCAAGGCAACAATAAAATATATTTTGTTTTCATGTCAAATTTAACACAAATGTTTGTCAAGAATAAAAGTAAGCCAGAAATTATAAAAACCAAATTCATTTGAATTTGATTCTTCAAGAAAAGAAAATCATTTAAGTTGTTCTTATAACACAACCTCTATTAGTTGCATCATGATTCAAATGTCACAAATGTCACATCCAGGGTTGTATTTCGAATATTAAAAAATGTTAATGTATTTAAACATATTTGGTATTAAAAGATTCTACAGATAAAATAACGTTTCATAATGCGTCTTTTAAAACAAATGGGTTCAATTTTCATTGATGTTTTTAAGTTTGAAAATGAAATTCGAAGTACAACGCCATCTACCGCTTAATAGTACATTATTTATTCGAACAAATATGTTGCTGGAGTAGAAATAGACCAACTTCAGCGACAAATTTGAGTTACATTTTTGTAAAAAAAAACGAAAAGGCATTATGTGGAATTCTGTGTGTGAGAACGAGTTGGCATGAGAAACGAAATTGTCGCTTGCATTGTGAATGTGGCTTAACAGATCAGTTTCGGATCCGCAAGCGGGAGAAATTGCTCCAAAAAACAACGGATCGAAAAACGGATTTTATGCCCGTTGTTCGGATCCGTTACGGACATCATATTAGGATCCGTTGCGGACCCGTGTATTTTAATAAAACGTATCCGTAGTGGAATCCGTTACAGATCAGTTTCGGATCCGCAAGCGGGAGAAATTGGGATTTTTGGGATCCGTTTCGGACTTCATATTCGGATCCGTTGCAGACCCGTGTTTTTTTAATAAAACGGATTGTAATAAATTTGTAGTTAAATTTTTTTTTTTTAATTTTAATTTTTGTACTATTATTATATAAATTCAGTCATTTCGTATTAAATTAAAGTAAAAAGAAAAAAAAAATGCAGTTCATTTAAAATTAAAATATAAAAGTAAAAATCAATTCAAATAAAATTTTGATTAAAAAAAAATAAATAAAAAGCCTAACCCACGATGTCGAAAGAAAACATAAGCGAACGAGCCTGTCACTCACTTTGCATTTGTTTTTGTATTTTTGAATTTACAAAATCAATTACAGAGTGAGTTACTGTCATTCTTTTGAGATCGTGGGTTAGAATGTTAATTTATTTTTTTTGTTTTTGAATTCTATCATGAGCGTAGTGGAAACATTTTGTTGCAACTTCCTCCGCTACCGAAATTGGTTCGTTGCCAAAGTTCCTGTGGAATGCACCTAAATGAACTAAAACTATTTTCGTATTTTAAACTATTTACAAAAACTTGTTACCTAATTTGACTTTCAATGCTTTTCTCCTATTCTAAAAAAAATAAATTTCAATTGAGTTGTAATTTACGACAAAAATTATTAAAAGCTGATTTTTCTGGGTCCCACATAAGGACCTCTTCTTAAAAAAACTCAATTAGCGATTACACTGATTCCTTTTCTTACTTTTTTACGGAGACAAATCGGGATTGAAATGGATTATTCAATTCACGGTTACACTGATTCCTTTTTTAATTTCTTTACGGATCCGTAAATTCGTGATTGCACTGATTCCTTTGTTAAATTTTTTACGGATCCGAAACGGGTCCGCAACGGATCCGTAAATTCGCGATTACACTGATTCCTTTTTTAAATTTACACTGATTCCTTTTTTAATTTTTGTACGGATCCGTAAAGTCGTGATTGCACTGAATCCTTTTTTTCTCTTACGGATCCGGAACGGGTCCGTAACGGATCCGCATCCGTTTTTGTGCACATTGGGTACTAGCTATGTACTACTAGCAAGGATGTATTCACACTTTTTGTAGTGTAAACTTTTCAGCATAGCTAAAAAGCTAGTGCTTGTACTTAGCACTATATAGTATAAACTACCTTTTTATTCACACGGCCCAATAACTGAAGTCGCGAGTTTTTAAATGGGCAGTAGATAGACAACCCACTGTTTCAAGAGCTCATGGTGTTACCAACCATTTACCCCTTTATGTTACGTATCAGATATTTATTTAGAGGCAGTGCTTAGATGAGGTCACAGATAATTGTTATTCGGTACGGTGACTTACAGGATAATTAAATTATCACATAAATACAAGGACTGTTGCAATATGGTGCTATCTGCAGCACCAGGAAAGAGGGCTCGTAAAAAAATGTTGTCGATGGTGGTGAAACTGGTCGCCGTCTATTACAATGGGCCTGTCCATGACAGTGACTTCAACAACTAGGGTAACAATTCTTGTCGTTGCACCACAGCGGGGCACATCATCAAGGCTAACACTCCTTAAAAACCAAAACCAATACAAACAATAAAAGTGGCAAACAGTATGCAATAGTCGTGTTTCTTTAATTTTTTTATTCAGTTGTTGAACTTGGGCTTGTCGAAGGATGTGCAAACCAACGCATATCATCCATCCTTCCTCAAGAGCATAAAAGGTGTTTTTAAAAACCCATAAATTTTATTTTAATTTCCCGTCTTTTATGTTAGTTGCTGTTTATGTTTTTGCTGTACACGGTTTAAGGGCTTTTAATGTGGTCGATGTTTGATATTGTTGTACTTTTATTACACACCAGTTTCCGTATCCGTATCCACAGCAATAACGCCGAGAGTTATGGCTCGGTACTCATTGTTGGTTGCTGGGAAGAGTCATTATTGGCTTGAGCTTTTCCGCATTCGCTGTTCGTATCACGTGTCAAAACATTGTTATCGTTGGGAAAACAAAAAATCAATGGAAAACCTCAACTTTCGTTCATATTGTTAAGAATTTACTAATTGTCCTGTTTAGCTCTATTTTAGTCTTGTTAATGAAACAAGGTTCGTTTTTAAATTACGACAAGTACAACAGTTTTAGTTCCTTTTATTTATCTTATTCAGTTATAAAGTTAACACTTTGTACTAACCGTTCACTGTTGTGTTTAATCACGGACTAACTCATAAATGCAACCAAGCTGCTATGTAATTAGTTGTACAACTTGAGACGGTGTTAACCGGCATCGGTTATCAGAGTCTTCAAGTGCTGCCATCTATTTCTCGAAAAGTCTACTAGTATCTGGAATCCGAGTTCCGCGATCTTTCATTGTCGCTAAGTTGTATGTGGAGATCTCTATTCATTTCCAGAACCAGTGCTACAGTAGTTTTGAAACTAACGCTTTTGCAGCGGATTCGTCAACTGTTTTGTTACAAGGGTATACTTTCAGGCGCAGCATTAATCGCCCTGTTATTTACATTCACCCTTAAGGGGCCCTTAGACCTGTGGATAAGTTGCAGCGACTGCAAGTTGACATCAACTTATCCATGGTGTAAGGTGAAGTTGATGGTTTGTACCAACTAGTTGATGTAAAATCAAAGCCATTTTGATTTTTTGAAGTTGATATCAACTTATCCACCAGTGTAAGGGGAAGTTGCATCAACTTTCATACGCATTTCGGTGAGAAACGTTCATGAGGCAACATTATCGGCAAAATGTAAATAAATGAACCAAAAAATAAATAAATTAAACATTATCGGAAAAATATAAACTAAATAAATATGATTTGAAGTGTTATTTATAAATATTTAAAGAAAATAAAAAAGCGTTTTTTCGTAAAATTTGTGATATTTTCGCAGTGCGCTCACCACCTTTCATTTCGACATCTGACAAGAAAATGAAGTTGCCTCAACCAGTTTGAGAGTGTAAGGGCAAAATCGTAGTTGATGTCTAGTTATCGAAGTTGATGTCAACTTGAAGTCGAGCAACTTATCCACAGGTCTAAGGGCCCCTTTATTCATTTGCAATTACCATTGTCGTCGTCGTCTTTTATCGATAACTATTGACATGTATCTGTATTCCCTAAGCAAATGTGACGTTGATATATTCGCCCTTATTCCCGTTGTCGTCGTCGACGTCAATACAATATCGACACCATATTTGTTGGCGACTTGAAGGCATTGGAAGAAAATTGTGAGTAATGATTTAAGAGGGTTGTTTCATCATCAACCCGATTTGTAATCAAAGACATCAAAACTTTGTTGTTGTCGATGTGACAATACATTTATAACGTTCTACAGTTGACAAAAATCTGATGACGACGTCGACGACGACAACGGGAATAAGTCCGATTGTGTTGAGACGACTCTGATATTGTCGTCGTCATTTTTGTTAACGACTCCTAGGTATAACAAGTGTTTTAAATATTTTAAAAGCGATCATGGAAAAAATAAAAATAACAAACGGGAACCAATTTGAAAAACTTGTGGAAGAGTTGCAAACAAATACTTCGCTTGCTAGAGGATTTCGAAGAGGCACTGTTCCTAGCAATTTTAAAGGGCAATGGGATGATATAAGTACCATTTTGAATGCCCTTGAACCTCCAAGAAGAACTGGCGATGGCTGACAGAAGATAAGGCAATCATGAATTTGAATAGTTTTTAAAAAAAAATTACAATAAATTATTTACAGGTTTGTCGAGACTTAAAATTTAAAGTTAAAAGGAAGCTTGTAGCCAACAAAGCTGAGTGTAATAGTACTGGTGGCGGGATTTATAAACAATTTCAGCTCAGCCCGCTGGAGGAAGCTGTGGCGAATGTGCTACAATTTAATAAGCAGTTGCACCCTGAAGGCGCCCTTCAGGGGGTACCAGCGTCAGATGAATGTGAGGTCCTGTAGAGAGAGAGTGTTCTGGGAAATGATTTGATGTTCCAATCACCTCAATGATCTTTCAATCACCTCAAAGTCCACAAGCCACACTCACCCAACACTTGAAAGCACGTCTGTACAAAAAACAAGTTCCACTCCTTCAAAAAGAAAGTAGAAGTTGTTCTCCGGCAAAATTTAAGTCGAAAAACCGTGAGGAATTGATGAAACAGCATAGCGATGGCCGGGCGAAACTGCTGTCTGATATAAGCAATACGATGACATCTATCAAAGAAGCAAGCGAGAAAGAGAAATGCACGAGAGTGCCTTTTAGTTAAAAAGAAATGATTTAAAATTAAACAAAACTTCGTTTTACTTGTTCTCTTATTTCCGATGCCTCATTACTTTGCGTAATGTCTGCGTTATGCACTTCAATATCATGTTGGCTGTTTCCTCCGCTGCAGGTGCCCTCATGTATAGCTAAGTCATATTGAATGCATATACTTATGTATTATGAAGTGCAGCACAGACAAACGGGGTTTCAATACACCAATACATCTTTCAAGTATATTTCTAACTTTAACGTGCTTTGTATTGAATATAGCCTCTGGACTTCCTTCAACAGTAGAGCGATACGGCGTCATCAAATAGGGATGAAGAGGATAGCTTGCATCAACTGATAAAAAGGTCAAGTTACTAAAACATACTTAAATTAAACCTGAATTGTTACTTAAAAGCCATGAATTACGTTCTCCAGCAGTATAACGTCCATGTAACAGTCTCTTTGCAGAGCTCACGTTCCAAATTAATGAATCGTAAGAAGAGCCTCCATATCGGGCATCCAAATACCGTATTCGAATTTTATGATCGCATATCTAGAATGAACTAAAATAATTATGTTTATACAATACAATCATATACTTGGCATACATATAATCATTGCATTTAAACTAAAAAATCCTTTACGGTTGAAGTACATATCGTTAACTTATTTATTCGGTGTCAAAATTTTGATGTGGGTTCCATCCACACACCCAATAACACCAGGAAACTCTGTTTTTTGAAAACAATGTATTTTGGCTTCATTTCGTTCAGCATCAGTCATTTCAAATTTTATCCATTGTGACAAATTATTGATTCTAATGAATCCAGTATCTCAGACATAATCTTGGAAACCGTTGGCTGCGACAGACCCAAGCTAAAGTCATTTCTGACGCTCAGCTGGTACGATCCCTGGGCTAAAAATCTTAATGTCGTTGCCAGTTTGTTTGTTTTTTTGAAATGAACGTTGATCTGATGCCGGTTTCCAACTTTGGTGCTATTGTGTCCAGCACATATTTAAAGGCCGCTTTATTAAGTCGCAAGTAACTTTTAAACCTGTTGAACAAATAAAAAAAATACATATGAAACCATCCTGAAAAATTATTTTTTTTGTTACTCACTTTTCATCTGGTAAGTTGAAGATGTCGGACTCTTGTCTAAGAAGTCTTCTTTGAAATATCGGATTTTCAATAAGAGCGCTACAAAAGTTTTTTTAAATAAAACAAAACCGGTTTTAGATACCAATGCAATTCTTTATTCCTGTGAAAGTACGTTCGATGCCATTATGTATGGAACTCGATATCTTCTGCACGGGCACGCTTGCAGAAGTCCGGACGCTGAACCCAATTTTCGACGGTTTTCAAGCAAAAATTGGCCGATACTGCTGCAATTTCACGTTCGATATTCGTACGCAGTTCATCAATCGTCGCTGGCTTGTTGGCGTAGACCATAGACTTGACGTAGCCCCACAGGAAATAATCTAACGGCGTCAAATCGCACGACCGAGGCGGCCAATCGACTGGGCCATTTCGTGAGATAACACGTTCACCAAACTTGGTTTCCAATAAATTGATTGTGGCATTCGCTGTGTGGCTTGTGGCGCCGTCCTGTTGGAACCACATGTCCTCCAAGTCCATATTATCCAATTGGGGCCAAAAATATTCGGTTATCATTGAACGGTAGCGATTCGCATTCACAGTAATGTGCCGGTCTTGATCATCACGGAAGAAGTACGGCCCAATGACGCCACCGGCCCATAAACCGCACCAAACCGTAATTTTTTCGGGATGCAATGATGACTCAAGGATTACGTGTGGATTGCTGTCTGACCAATAACGCATATTTTGCTTATTGACGAAGCCATTCAGCCAGAAATGAAATTCAGAATTCAGAAATTGGACGTAGCGCTCTTAAAGTTTAGGCCACTGACTTCAAATTTCGGTAGTAAATTTTAATAATTTCGACTCGTTGTTGGCTCGTATATCTTTCCATGATGAAATGGCAAACCTTACTGAAGAGAAATGTCAAAAGAGCGGGAAAAAATATGGCGTCGTTTGCTGTCCCTATCGATTCACTTTTGTAGCGTCTCTGTTGAAAAACCCTTTATTAGATTTTGTTTCATTTCTTCATCACTCGAATCAGAATCAGAATCAAAAATATAAAACATTTTGAAACAAAAATAATAAACAAAATAAATCAGTTGTCTCATATATTAGAGATGTGTTTTTCCTTTTATATATTGTATTAGAGATGTGTTCTTGTTTTTTTTGAAAATATCGGTAAACAGTCGTCATCGTCTCAACGTCGTTGCAGAATAGCAAAGTAGTGTCGACGTTGACTTAAAGTGACGTTGACTGAAAAACGACGACGACGACAACTGGAATAAGGGTGATTATGTTATTTTGGTCATTAGGAGTAACTAAAATCTAATACTGAATCGTAACAATATTATCATTATTTGTGGAATTTAATGATCGGCAAATGATAGCAATGATGATAACAACTTCGTTTATATTGATATTCAACTGGTTGCAACTTGAGGAGAAACAGATATTAGTGTATCAATCCACACCAGAATGTGTTTTAAATCAGAACAAGTTCGTTCTGGCAGATGAGTTAAGTCAAAGGGGGGAATAATAAAATGAGTAAGTAAAGTTTGTTATTAGCAGCTAGTACTTATCAGCAGGCAATTTGTCTGCTATTATCACAAGTGGACTATCACAAAAAAAACATACTGTCTGCAATGTTGTTAAAATACCTTACAAATGTAACAAACAATGTCAGCTGTTAATAGTAAACTTTTGATCACAATTATTCACTTGAAATTATAGATTTATTAAGTCTATAAGTTACGGAGTGTCAATCTAGCCAAATGGGTGTATATAATTTTTACACTGAATTAAATTGTTTATTATTAATTGAAAATTAAATTGTTTTCATAAAACTCTCTCCATATTCATTTAACTATTTTGGTTTATTATTAACTAATTGGGTTTGTCTTTTTCTTTTACTTTCAGGTAACGAATAATTATTAGGATGTAATTGGAATGATGTGAGTAATATTATTTTATTAAATTTTATATTGCAATTACTTGAGTTCGACATATACAATTACAGTGAGTTCGACATACCGATTTGAATTCTAACTAGAAACATATCTGTTGATATTTCAAATACTTTATTCGGGTCACACTTTACTAAACAAGACAACTTCTACACCCAATGGTTCCTGGTATACCTTTTATTTTAACTTTGTAGGACATATTCCGTTTGAATAAATAACCGACATAAATATAGACATTGAAAAAAATCGGCCCCAGCAACATTTTGCGGGAACCATGTATTTGTTTGTAAACATTGTTTTCAGGAATTGAAGAACTGCTGCTTTATTGTTTCTTTGTTGTATGACAGGGTTTTGTTTTCAACAGTTTTTAACAATCAAAGCCACATTTTGGTCACAAAAACATATATTATAACCTATTAATCATTGTGTTTCAAACATGTAATGTTGAATAGTAAACACAATGTGTTTGGACACAAGTATACTATATTTGCGACAAGCTACAAAACACCTTATATTTGCATCCAAACAACAAAAAAATAAAAAATTTTCAGCGTATGTATATTGGTACGAATTTAATAATAATCCTTTTTTTGCGTTGATCTATTTATCGTTAACTAAACAAGGTTCTGCTATTAAATTGTGATAGTGTCAATAGTTATTAAATTCTTTATATTAACTTTACCTGTCTGTACCGAAAAAACGTTGGATTGATTTTTAACCCTTTTCCCGTGACCCAATCTAGCTGAAACTTCGCAGGGAAACTAATGGCGACGGAAAATATAAAACGGGTTGGATAAAGGGGCGTGGTACCTCCCATACAAATCACAAATTAAAACTCCATTGTTTCTGCTCCTGTTAACGGTATTTGAACAAAATTGGGTATTTTGGTTAGGTGTACATATTCTAAGATCTGCTGTAAATATGGGCGGTATTGGACAAAGGAGCGTGGTCATATATAAATAATTTATAGTTAAAAACTATGTTTTTTACGGGTTGGTTTTTTTTTATTTGTACTTATACTTTTCAAAACATAACACTTCACAATAAGTACTCGACGGTGTATACGTTAGTGCGTTTCAACACAAAGTAACTCCAAATACGTCGCAAGTCGCTATTTGTATCAGTCACAACTCTCCACATTATGTCATTCCGACGTTTCCCGAACCATTTCGCAATAGCGCTATCTATGGCTCGATTCTCCAGGAAAGTTATTTAGCGAATTCATCAACCATTCGTGGTGGGATCGTATATGGTAGCTTTTAACTTACAGTCGCGATGTGTTTATCAACATGATATTAATATTAAGCTTCACTAATCTGAAAACAGGCTGAACCGCGAAACTGCGATAGTAATATTAACCAAGGTACAGAAAAACGACCCGCGAACGCAATCGTCAATATCTCGCTCGTTTTCAAACTCGAAATTCGGCTTAAAAAGATTCGAACTCGTGAATAAGGTTTTTATCAGAGATTTTTATTTGTCGGCTCGCTCGCTAATTTTACTTCATAGAGCAATAGATTAGACTCCCCATCCCGCTCTTAACTTTCTCTTGCGGTCGTCGAGGTAGTACGAACTTTATTCGAGTTTGAGTTGCTGTTGTGTGTTATTCTTTGGTTGTAAATAAACCGGGCAGAAATGAAAGGGAATGCTTATTTTCGTTCAATAAAACATACACTGCTTGTCATTAGAATAAGGCCATTGTACTTTCACCTGTTTTTTTTAAATAATGCTTCTTCTTTATGTAAAACACCAAAGTTGTTGTTGTAGAAGAAGAGAGAATATTGAAACTAAACAATAAATAGAGAATGAAACATTTTTGAGAAAACCGTTATGTTTAGTTTTGTCATATAAAGCTTGATACTGAAAAATGACTCTCTCAAATTTCGTCATTAGAATAAGGCCAGTTGCGTTTTTAGTTAGGAGGAGTGAACATCTTAATCGGAAAACAAAAAAAAATTAATTTTATTAGCCAATTACTGCCTTTTAAAGAAGCCATGGGTCGAAAAACATCATTGTCCATAGCGGAGAGAGCTAAAATTGAAGCTTATAAGGAAGAAGGCTATTCCAGTCGTGCTATAGCTGCAAAAATTGGTAGGGGCAAGACTGTTATAAACAATTTTCTTCGTAACATGGATAACTACGGAAAAAATATGAAAGGTCGCACTTACCGCGCCACATCACAGCGTGAGCGATGTTTAATTATAAGAAAAGCTTCCAATTCAGCTTCCTCAGTGAGCAAAATCCGGTCGGAAACTGGTGTAAATGCTAGCTTATCTACAGTTAGACGAATTATTAAGTCATGTTCCCATTTAAAGAGAAAAAAACTGCAAAAGAAACTACCATTAAACAAGCAACGCAAGGAAAAGAGGCTAGAGTTCGGACGTGCTAAAATGACATGGAGCAGCGAATGGAGAACTGTTGTATTTTCAGATGAAAAAAATTTAATCTGGATGGACCCGACGGCTACAACTATTACTTCCATGACCTAAGAAAAGAACCAAGATTCCTGACGAAACATCATTCACGGGAAGGTGGAGTAATGGTGTGGGGTGCTGTGTCTTACTACGGAACATCGGAAATAGTTTTTGAGAGCGCTAAAATGACAGCTGAATCCTATAAACGTATTCTGGAATCAGCATTTCCGAATTTTAAGGAGCTGTTTGGACCGTTACCTTGGACTTACCAGCGTGACAACGCACCCATACATACAGCTAGAGTTATAAAATCCTGGATTCAGTCACAAAATGTGGAGTTAATGCAGTGGCCACCGTATTCACCTGACCTTAATATTGTGGAAAACGTCTGGGCCTGGATGACAAGAAAAGTATACGAAAATGGAAGGCAATATGACGACAAAAATTCTTTAATCAAAGCCATCAAAGAAGCCTGGAACGAAATCTCATTAGACTATCTGAAATCGTTGTATGACTCACTTCCAAATAGAATATTTGAAGTAATCTCGAACAAAGGAGGCTGCACAAAGTACTAAAACAGTGTACAAAGTACACATTTACCTGTAAATCCAAAATAAAATAAATCGAAATAGTTTTAAGTTGTATTTTCTATTATTTACCCTTGTGGCCTTATTCTTATGAACTATTTAAAAACAGAGTTTAAGTTTACTTGTATATAAAAATATGAAATAAAATACAACAGTTGTTTATTCCTATTTTCTTCAAGTGTTTTTAACTTAACAAGAGTGTGTTCTTCAACAAAAAAACAACAAAATTAAATTTCAATACCCTATTTCCAGGAAAGAAGCTAAAGTTAACGTAAAACATCCCGGCCTTATTCTAATGACAAGCAGTGTAAGTCATTAGTGTCATTAGTATCAATCAAGCACTATTTAAACTTAGTTTGTTGCATGGTTTGGTTCTAGTTGCTTATCGCTAGTTGTTCTGCGCCATAAAGCAAGACAGGTTGTATGAGAGCCTGCTGGACTTTTGTTACTGGACTTTTGTTACTCGAGAGAGGGCTTTATCTCTAAAGTGCTTGCTTAGCCCAAAATGACATATATTCGCAAGCACAATTCTCCGCTTGATATCAAGGCTGACGTTGTGGTTTTGGTTTACGGCAGAGCCGAGGTATATAAATTCGTCCACCACCTTGAAATTACAACGGTTATCAACGTTCACGCTTTGGTCTAATCGCGTGGAGGCCCTGTTAGTTGCAACAATTAATTTTGTCTTGTTCTCATTTACCGTCAGACCCACTTTTCCTGACTCCTCAATTCTCGAAAAAAACGCAGTAACTTCTTCAGTAACTTGGAAGAAGTAACATGGCCGTCGGTGGTGCAATTGTAAGTGTGCGCGCCTCTTGTACACGAGATCCTGGATTCGATCCCTGCTCCGACCACCTTAAAATTTCTTTCGACCACGGCCACCTCGTTTAGTGACGGCAACACTATCGAGTACTTAGCCATGAAAAAGCCTCTCAAAAGACCGTTCGGAACCGGTGTAAAACTCTATGTTCCAATCAGTGAGTATAAAGCGCACAGCTCACTGGTTGTGAGAAGCTCTACCCAATTCCTTCATGGAATGTAATGGGAAACCATTTATTATATATTAACTTCTCTAATTGTGGGCCCAATGATATCTATATCATCAGCATAAGTGAGCATCATGTGACATTTGCTGCTGATGCTTTTATTCATGTTGACTGCAGCTTTTCACATAATGATATCCATTAAGATGTTAAAGAGATCGCATGAGAAGGTGTCGCCTTGTCTGAGGCCTCGCTTAGTTGCGAAAGATTCGGTAAGATCCTTACCAACTTTCACTCCGGATGTTCGTCAAGGTCATCCAGAAAAGGCGTATGAGTTTTGCAGCAATACCACGCTCAGACATTCGTAGAACTTTTCCCGTATAGAGATATCGAAGGCCGCCTTCTAATCGACGAATATATGATAGGTGCTGATTTGTTTTTCGTGGATTTTCTCCAGGAAATCTGAAAGTCTTAGTGCACTTAGACTCAAATCGCCGCGCATGCATTCATCTAACCAAATTGCTGATGCATGATCTAATTCATGCACCTTATAAACAGCTCCGCCGGTAAATTATCGGCTCATGCGGGTTTGTTGTTTTTAAGCCGGGAAATAGCTATTCTGACCTGGGCTTGGTTAGGACGGGGCAGTCGACGTCGTCGTCCAAATTGTGATTGATTGTCTCATCGGCATTGGATATCTCAGATACCAGTAGCGCGGATAAATAATTTCTCCATATTCCTAATATGCTCTACACATCTGCGATGAGATTTCCGTTCTTGTCTTTACAGAAGGGGGCCCTGGACCATGCCCATTAGTTCAGTTTTTGACTTTTTGGTAAAATTGTAGAGCATCGTTCTTCCTTCTGTATGTCTAAATTTTTCGCTCTCGCGCTTTCTCCACTGCAGTTTCTTACGATTAAAGGGATAGTTACCTCCTTTCTTTTCTCCCTATACCGCTCTGGTGCAGCTCGCGTTGCAATTGACTGAAGCATTGCCATACGTGCAGCGTTCTTTTCATCATTTGCAATGCAACACACTCCATCGTACCAGGATTTATTTCGGAGCGGTTTTTATAGTGTCGGAAATGGGTTTCCACTGCGCATCAGGATCTTCGTCGGGAGGGGGTGGGTTCTGTGGCAAAAGTTGCGAGAGCTTCCTTGAGTAGGCTGTGGCTACCTCTGGTAATTGCAGCTTTCCGATGCCCAGCTTTCTCTGTGTCTTGTTTCGTACGAATTTCGCTCTACTCAATCTTGTGCGAACCTTTGCTGCTACCAGGTAGTGATCAGAATCGATGTTAGCTCATCTGATCACTCGTACGTCCATTACACTGGATGAGGGCCTTCCATCAATTACCACGTGGTCAATTTGGTTCTTCGTTCTTTGATCAGGAGATACCCAAGTAGTCTTGTGGATGTCTTTCTGCTGGAGTCATGTACCATTAATGAATCAATCAGTCTCTTACCGTCATCGGAAATGTAGACTGAAATTGCCAATAGTTCGTTGAAACACATTCTCCTTGCCAACTTTAGCATTAAAATCTCCTAGTACAATCTCAATGTCATGGCCAAGGCAGCGGTCATACGTTTCCTCTAGGCACTCATAGAATATGTCTTTGGCATAATCATCTTTGTCTTCTGTCGGGTCATGCACACAAATTAGGGAAATATAAAAATAGTTCGCTTTTATGCGGATTGTGGCTATTCGTTCACTCACAGGATTGAACCTAGAGACTAGATGTCGCAGTCTTTTGCCAACTACAAATCCGCAACCAAATTCATGTTTTTTTTTTTCATGGCAACTGTAGTATATATCGCAGTTCCTTTTTCGTGTGCAGCCATGTCCTGTCCATCGTATTTCCAGGATAGCGGTAATATCAGTCTTATAACTTTCGAGGACATCTGCCAATTGAATACGTTCACCGGATCTATATAAAGTTCTTACATTCCAAGTTCATATCCGTAAATTGTTTCTGTATACTCACTGCCATTATACACGGTGGTGTGAAGCAAACCCAGTCCAATGGGTTTTTGCGTTTTAGCTACTGTCAGGATATTTGATGAAGCTGCCCATTATGAATCAGACGCTTACCAGGATGCAATATGTCGAACCTGTATTTTTTTCTTTTGATTTCTATCCGCCGTTGGCCATATGTTTGGCTCATCCGCCTTCTAAGGACAAATTAATATTTCCGATAGCTTGATAGGCATCAGTGACATCAGGCACCTACTAAACCTGAGACGTGTCAGTGGTCGCGTAGCCAATCAGGGTGCTCATCGGAAAGCCTCGACTTCAGCCGCTAGAAAAAAAGAGTCTACCGTTGCCTGGGAATCACCACGAGGAGGAAAAAGTCATAGGCACATGATTGAGAACAGAAGGTTTCCACTCTTTGGTTCCCTGTGTTCTTATTACGCCAGATTTTATGCAATGTAACACGGGCCTATTTTATCCGATCATTAATATACAGCGCGGACCCAGCATCCTTTGTAATCTTCTCTTTCCGTTACGAACCCTCAATTGTTTGTGGAATATTCCATTCTCTACGAGTAAGTATTTCTGGTATGCAGCCGTGAAATTGATGTTTTTTTTTACTAAATTCATTTAGTACTCTTTTTTGCAGCTATGCACAAACACATGGACACCAAATTATAATTAAGAAATTTAGATTATTCTTCGATAGAAAAGTTTGAAGAAAATATAAAATGATCTGAAAACGATTTTATTTGAAAAAAATCAAAAAATCTGTACCAAAGAAAAATTCAACTCTGTGATGTAGAAAAAACTCACTTCAAAGCACTGCGACAATGCGAGTACGCATGAGGAAGAACATGGTGGAAAAAAGCTGTCTGTTCTTGTGTTGGAATTATGGATCTTAAAGTGTGTGTTGGTACTTAGGGATCTTCGATCGATACTAATTCGCATACATATGTAAATTGCATATTTGGGTTTGAATATATACGATTGAGGATCTACCGATGGTATCAATTCAGGCACAGTAGCTAGGCATCTGATGATGGACTTGTCATGGAGTGAGTGTGCTTAAATGAATTGTCTATTAAAGTATTCCAAAAAAAAAAAAAAAACACCAACCATTTTTCAATTAGAAAAATTTTCCTGCACCGGAATTCTGTAACTTTTTAATGATAAAATCGGTAGTTCAAATGTCATAATTCGTAGAATTTCAATACAAAATTTTCGAATTTTGTCAATTTAACTACTCATTTGTATCGTTAAAGTTAAAAGTTACGGAATTCCGGTGCTGACCTTGTAAACTTGTAGTACAAACTTCTCATACATTAACTAAAATTTTATTTGAAATTAAGGACTAACCGTGCTGCTCCGTCTGAATTCGCTTAAACTGATAGAAACGCCTGTGTATGGTTTGTGTCCGAAGGACTCGAAACCATTGTACACGTTTTATATGAATGCCAAGTACTTTTAAGTGCCATACACTACTGTAACGATTAATTGCTCCGTGTCGTGCTTACAAACTTGAACTTCACGTGGTTGCTCTCTTATAAAACGTAAGGAGTAAGGACATTCCACTGTCCTCTGTTCTGCAGGACTAACAATTTAAACAATTTTAATTCGCTCATATTATTGGGAATTGACCTCACTACACTGATAGAAGAAAATCGTCACATTGACGATCATTAATTGTGAAGTAATGCACAAAATTCATTGCCGGAACATAAAAATTCATTGCAATAATGAACAGTTTTGTATATCGGACGATTTTGTCGTTGCTGCAAAAGTTAGTTACATTGCGGCGATAAAATTATACGTTTGCCCACTTTGGACGACACTTTTTTCCAGTGTTCAAATTATCGACATAGGTCTCCACTAATGTCATTGAGTACTCTTTACTTGTTACGAAACTAATATGTTTGTTGTTACAATGAAGGCTTTTAAAAGCTGTCCTTCCACATCCCCCGTAGAAATTCTCCTGGCATAATTGAATTTGTATGTTTTGTCATTCTTGCAACAAAAGAACCACCACCATGTTACGATGAATCCAAAAAAATATTGCCATATCTGTCGTTTGTTCCGAATTTAATTTTTGTTATTCTATAAAAAATACTCCAGAGAGATGTTGTTCATTTGTTGTCATCCATAGCGTTTGCCACATTTTCTTCATGTTTCTGTTCAGTTTATAGATGTTTGAATATTTGCTCCTGTTGCCAGAGAACGGTGCTTAAAAGTTACTTATATCAAAGAGAGAGTGCGGTAAAATTTTTACTGGCTGATATTTTAATATGATAATAATAAACAGGATAATAAACAACAGGATTTGTATGCTCAGCGAGGGAAGCGACATTACAGTGTGGTACCGTAGAACATTGTAATTCACTCACACATTGTCACAGCAGGATGTTCGACAAATACAAACTGTATATTTGTATAATAGGGGGAAGGATGGGGTTGTGTTATCCTTAGTAATATTTACGATAATAATAGTAATAACATCATTTACTCATACATACATCATATTCCCATGTATTTTTGTATTAATGCGACATTAACTGCCAGTATTCACACAACGTATATCCTTCTTCTCACTGCCCTGTTATGTTGATAATAAATTTGTCATTGGTGTCGTCCTCCTGTTGGGCTCATAAGTGTTTCTTCTCGACAATAATCCATTTGGTTCCGGTACCACTTTCATACGCATTAATCTGCTCGCTTTTAAATAAATTATCTTCACAGGACTTGTGTTTTTCCCTGTATATTTTTCCCTGTGTATTTGTGTTTTTCCCTGTGGATTGTCCAATTTAAGTCTAAAGTTGTGATGCGAGCGCTCTGTGTCTTTGTTCCTGTTGTTTGAATTATGTTGACCACAGGTTACGGATATTAACAGGATAAATTATGAAGGTCCTTCAAACACAATCGATGGGGTTTAAGATTTTAAATACATTCAGAAATGTATGATACTGTTATAGATTTTGAGGATTTTTATAGTTCAAAACTGATAGAAGATGATTGTGCCTTAAGCTCTGATCTGCGACGGTCTGCTCGCGTAGTGGTGGCGACAATATTGTGTACTTATATTCGGTATAAAACTGTAAAACTGGATTCGGTGTAAAACTGTAGATCCTGATCAGCGTGTCTAATAATAAATAATCTCCAGCTAACTATAAAATTTTTTCATATATTTATAAACTGTTACCACATTTTTAATAATACGAGGGTTGAATTTTATGTTTCGGGATATGGCAACTGGCAGCTCTATCGTAAAGTTGGACATTTTTGAGGTTATGCGTACATACGAGACATACGAGCGCTATTTGTGTTGTTTACAGTAACTTAAAAGATTCATCTCGGCCCATAAATGGAATTAAATCGTGAACATTTTCGTGCTATTATTTTTTACAACTTTCGACGTGGATTAACTCAGCAGCAGTGCATGGATGAACTTAATTCAATTTTTGGCGATGAAGCTCCATCAAGGACCAGTGTTTATCGATGGTATGGTGAATTCAATCGTGGTCGTAGTTCACTCGAAGACGAATTTCGTGAAGGTCGTCCAAAATCAGCTGTTGTTCCGAAATCCATTGATGCTGTGCGCGAACTGATTTTGCAAGATCGTCATGTGACCTATCGTGAGATTGAGACAACCTTAGGCATTAGTGGGACCAGCATACATTCAATATTGCATAAACATTGGACTGTCAAAAAAATTTGTTCGCGTTGGATCCCACACAGCTTGTTGAAAGAAATGCTCCAAAAATACGATCGCACTGCTTCGAAACAGGTCTATGGCATCGTGACAGGTAATGAATCCTGGATTTACGCGTATGAGCCTGAAATTAAACAGAAGTCAACTGTATGGGTGTTTCAAGATGAGCCAAATCCAACAAAAGTTGTTCGCGCCCGAAGCACTTCCAAGCATATGGTCGCATGTTTTTTTTCGGAAAAACCGGACATGTCGCAACCGTGAATTCTAAGTGGTACACAACCATTTGTTTGCCAATTGTCTTCCAAGAAATCAGGAAAACAAACCGCCGAAGACGGATCACTCTTCACAACGACAATGCGAGCTCTCACACATCGGCTGCAACAACTGCATTTTTGAGCACCCAAAACATCGATTTGATGGGTCATCCGCCATATAGTCCTGACTTGGCACCGAGTGACTTCTTTTTATTCCCGTACGTAAAACCTGAAGAAGCGGTTGCTGCATTCCGAATGCCTGTGTTGGAGATGCCTCAATCAGAGTGGCAAAAGTGTTTCGACAATTGGTTCAAACTCATGCAAAAGTGTATAAATCTTCATGGGGATTATTTCTAAAAACAATAAAGTGATTTTCGATGATTAATATTTGTTTTTGTTCTCTAATCCCGAAACATAAAATTCAACCCTCGTACACGCTGAAAAATAACGGCCCCAGCAACATGTTGCAGGGAACATGTATATGTTTGCAAGCATTTTTTTTTCACAAATTAAAGCTCTGCTGCCTTACTGTTTCTTTGTTGACTGTCACGTTTTTGTTTTCAGCATTTGTCAACAATCAAAGCTACATTTGGGTCACAAAAACAGATATTATAACCTATTAATCATTGTGTCTCAAACATGTTATATTGAAAAGCAAAAGCAATGTGTTTGGACACAAGTATACTATATTTTCGACAAGCCACAAACACGTTATGTTTGCATCCAAACAACAAAATAATACAGATTTTTCAGCGTGTATGACTTAACGCTAAATAGCCGTGTTCTTTGCAACCAAAACACGGCTAGCGTAATCTTGACTAAACCGATGTGCCGAACAAATATTGACAGGTCTATTAAATTTTTCTAATTTTTCTATTTCTATATCAGGGTTGCATTTGTAATGAAATGAACAAAAATTAAGAAAACAGGAATACAATCTTTTATTTCGTTGGGTATTTCAAATACAGAATTTTTGATCACAACTTTCGTTAGTGTTTTTATGGCCCAGCAATTGCTTTGTTTGTCACAAAACATGTGTTTACATTCTCCTCTTCGATTTTCCAAAAATTATGTACTATAAACCTAAATCAGAATGAGTGGAGGATTTTTTTCAAATTGGAATGTTTCATTCCGCGAATCGTTATATTTGCATTGATAGTCTAACATGTTATTTAATGGGATGTACTGGAAAACCAAGTTAAGACTGCGTGTTCGTTATTGCAACAGTCTTGTATTTAACTGCATAACTCAGACTGTGTTAGCAAACCCAGGAAAATCGGTCTGTGATGGTTTGGATTATGATGAACATACGATGTTTTTTTTTTTTTTATGGGATAGTAGTTCAAATTACTGCCGATAACAGAATGAGACTGTTAGATATTGCCGTGGCGGAAAAAATGGTGGTCACTAGTTAGAGATTCCAACATCTAGCCATCTATAACGGTACTTGGATATTCCCTGAGCAACAGATGAAGAACCAGATGGATCACCTGGTACTAGATGGAAGGCACTCTATTAGTGTAATGGACGTGTGTGTGATTCGAGGACCTAGTATCGATCACTGCATGGTTGCAGTAAAGGTTGCCACAAGAATAAGTACACGCAAAGAAAAAAACGTTTATTGCTCGGTTGCCACAACAATACTTTGATTGATTTGTATTAATTTATTAATCGCAACCGTTCATATAGTTCTCCCAAATAAACTCATATATCGCAAATTTGTATCATGTTGTTGCAAACGAATTCTCGTTTGCGTTAAACGCGTACAAAATTACATTTGCCCCAAGTTAAAACCCGTATGCGATAACTGAATTAGCCATTTTATAATAGTCCAACGGTGTCAAATCGCTGCTCCGAGGTGGCCCAACGACATCAGCTCTGCGGCTGATAATGCGATCTTCAAAAACAGGGCGCAAAACATCGAGTGTAGCTTCGGCTGTGTGGCACGTAGCGCCGTCCTGTTGAAACCAAATGTTGCCAATATCCTCCTGTTCAAAATTCGTTCAACATGGCCCGATAACGATCGCCATTGACTGTAACGGCCACTCCTTGCTAATTTTCGAAGAAAAATGGCCCAATTATGTCTCTGGACCAAAATCCGCACCAAACCGTGACTCGTTTTAGGTGCATCGGCTTCTCAATGTATGCATGCGGGTTTTCTGTCTCTCAAATGCGACAATTTTGTTGTTTACATACCCCCCAAGACAAAATGAGCTTCATCTCAAAAGATGATTTTTTTTGGCAAAATCGGCATATTCTGTAAGTCGATCGCAGGCCCACTTAGCGAAGCGAAAACGGATTATTTCCCAGCGTTGTTCAAGCGTATTCACAACCATATTCGTTCAGCGGAAGGATAAAACTAATTATCTGTCAAATCAGACATGAGCTAAGTGTTACCATTCACGAAATAAGCACTAGTTGAAAAAAAAAAACGTTAGATGGCGGACCCTTTATCTTGAATGGGGTGTTGTAGTTTGCTGCGCTTTTAGTTGTTATTTGAATGCAAAGCGAGACAGACGTGTAAATAGACTGCAAAAAATAGACAAAAATTCCAACTTTTTTTAACACAAACTTTACGGGTAAAACCAAAATCATAAAAGTTGGAAATTTAAACAAAAAAGAGCTTATGGAAGCCGAAGCCATAAATAAAAGTTTTAATTACAACTCGGTTGCTGTAACCGAAAGAACAGTTGGTTGAACTGTTTTTCGTTTCTCAGAATCGGTTTTTCAGCTTTTATTTTTCGTAACTCGTTAACTGCAAACGGTTTTCTGTTCTCGCAAATGTTTTTTTAGTTATGATTAACTACAACTCTGTTGCTGTAACCGGGGGAACAGTTGGCGGAAGCGTTTTTCGTTTCTTGCAAACGTTTTTCCCAGCTTATGTTTTTCATAACTCGTTTGCTGCAAACATTTTTCGGTTCTCCCAATCGAAATGACATGTATGACTTAACAGAAGTTAATTTCTCCCAACAACAGTCCCCAATCGAACTACAGTTATCTGAGATTTCGTTTGGGAGGGACGAGTTTTTTCTTTGCTTGCAGAGCGAAACTCTTACGAAACCAGAAATATAGAAAGCTGGACATCTGTAATTACTGGAGATATCCACGGCCTATGCAGAAAGGCTTACTCAGATACTGGCGCGAAAGGCACGCCCTCCTCATGATCCTGAAGCGCAGTGAAAGTACATTTCCCACTCTATGATAACTTCTGCATTTAATTATAATACTTATAAAATAATTAAATTTATATTTTAAAAAATATTAATTTTTGGTTAGTTTTTGGTCATGAACGTCAAGATGACGTTTTCTTTCACGATAAATAAATAAATTTTAAATGGCAGGATATTTTTTGATATTTTTTAAAAATTTACATTTCTATTTTGTTCCATTATTGGAGAATTAAATCATAGGTCTTGATTAAAAATCTTAAAAGCGTCCCGTCCGTCCGTCCAGAAGGTATTGAAAATTACTTTCCGGAAAAAATAATTTAAATGTAAAGGTTTTGGAGTTAATACAAAATTGGCAATATTTTGACACATTTCTCCACTTACATTATCATAACTCGAAAACTACTAGTCCGATTTGGTTGAAATAAATCTACGATAATTGAAATATTCAATATCTTTAACTTATACGTATAGTAGTTTTTAATTCGATTAATACTTTCAGAGTTATGAAACAAAGAAGAAAAAAATAAAAAATTTAAAAAAAAAATTTTTGCGAAAAAAAAAATCGGAAAAACTCGAAAACTGCAAAAAGTGTTAAATTTTATTTCTTTATAGTGAAGCTACATATCTTGTGAATTAAACGAGATATGAATCATGAAAATCGATGGATGTGTTACGTTTTTATTCCGAATCGATGGATGTGTTACGTTTTTATTCCGATATTTTGCTGAAGAGGATGATTTTATTTATTGCACAGATATTTCTGGTTTGATGACTGCTATGGGCGTACAGAGATACGATTCAAACGAATGGCGTTTATTTATCGACTCGTCAAAACGCAGCTTCGAGTGTGTTCTATTGCATAATGGAAATAAATTTGAAATTTAGCTGTCTTTGGAATTTGGCTCATTGCCGATTGCGCATTCAACCAAAGCAAAAGAAGAATACCCTGTAATAGCATTGGTCATGAAGAAGATAAAGTATAATGAACATAACTATGGGCTGAAAAATAACGGCCTCTCTAACATATTCTCCCAAACATATTCTGCAGGAACCATGTATATGTTTTGAACACAAATTCACTTGTATTTAAATGTAAACAGTATCATGTTTACTGGAAAACATGTATACTTTTACGTGGAAACATGGTTCTTCGTCCCAAACATTCATATACTTACATGGTAGCATTCGCCTGTTTCCCCCCAAACCTATATATACGTACGTGGAAACATATACGTATATATAAACATAATAATATTGATAAACTAATTATTCTTTGACTTCAATATATACGTATTTCTATTATAATTAATTTTATAAATATAAATCCACATTTATAAATAATTAATACAAACAATAAAAATATTTAAAAAGCCCCATTTTACGTCTACTTGGGAATCTGCTGTTCTTTTGCTTCTCCTTTCTTTGTTGCCTCTCATGTTTTTGTTTTCAGAAGGTTTCAGCTATGCGTTGGTTATCACTATGCGTTGGTACACAAACAATATACAAATCTAGTACAGGCAAGCCAAGCGTGACATATTTGAGTAGGAAACACATATATTATATAGCATATTAATCATTGTGTCTCAAACATGCAATATTGAATAGCAAACACAATGTGTTTGGACACAAATATATTATATTTGCGACAAACTCCAAACACACTATATTTGCATCGAAACAACAACAAAATACAGATTTTTCAGCGTGTGGGTAATTTGTTTTGAACGAAATTTACCATTCCTCTTAGGACAACATAGCGACTTTACCAAATACCCTTCTTTTATATGCTTTTGGGACAGCAGAGCTAAATCAGAATATTGGACGAGAAAAGAATGGTAACACTGGTACCAGGTAAGTGTAATGTTATACATGGACCTCTTGCGCCCCGAAATCATATCATATGATGAAACAATATGTTAAAGCACTAAACAAAGATAGTGAATGTTTCCTGTATATTTCAAGGAAGTTTCCCAATCTGAGAAAAGCTGAAAGCAGGTATATTTGACGGCCCACAAATTCGGAAATTGGTAAACGATCCTGATTTCGGCAGTTCAATGTCAGAAATTGAGAAGTATGCGTGGGACTCGTTTGTATGGGTAATTCAAAATTTCTTAGGAAATAACAAGGGTGTTGATTACGTTGCGCACGTTGAAGAGATGTTATCTCACTTTCAGCGACTTGGATGCAACATCAGCATTAAAGCACACTTCCTGCATAGTTATTTAGATCGTTATCCTGGAAATCTAGCAGAGTTGAGTGAGGAACAGGGCGAACGATTCCATCAAGATATTTGGACAATGGAGGAATGATACCAGGGACGCTGGGATGCACAATTGATGGCTATTTTGCTGCAGTATTCAGAGTAAATCTTTATCATTCAGCAAATTCACATAAAAGAAACAGTTTTTAACAATTATGCAATTTATTTATTTCACTCTAATATAAAAATATTTAAGAACAATAAAATTATATTTTTTTTTCGCGAAGACCAACACTCGGGGGATGTCCCCTATAAATGCAGTGCATTGCATTGGACTTACGAAAAGGGGATATGAGTAGGGGGAAAGAGAGAGAAGTACTTGTTAATGTTTGACCTAAACTTGCTGATGTTATAAGAATTGGGGAATACACTTGCCGGAAGCGCAGTCCGATCCAACGGCCAGGAAACAGAAAAAGAATGAGTTTCACTTGAAAACCGCGTCGTACGGTTAAATACCCTAACTTCTGGAATGAGTCCATGTAACTCGGCGGAACACTTTCCATGAGAATACCTATAAAATAGCGAGACACTGCTAACATTTCGTCGATGCTCCAAGGAGGTAACAGTGCTGGATACACTGCTGTCGCTTTTCAGCTTCAACGCTCTCTTTGGAACGCGGTCTAGAAGCTCCAAGGTGGTCGTTGGACCCCCAGCCCATATATGAGAGTTGAATTTAATTTTTGGACGAATATACGTGGTGTAGATATTGAGGAGATCGGGTGGGGTAAAAACTCTTTTACACCGCTTTAAAAAGCCCAGGCACTTGAATGCCTCTTTCGACACGTTGAAAATGTGCTTACTCCAACGAATGTCACATTGTATCTTCATGCCCAGAACATCAAGAGCTTCCGATTCACCAACATCAGTCACTAATCAGATGCAAGTCATGATTAAGCGTGTCATTCATTGTTCGTCTCTTTCCTTGCACTACGGAAAGATTGGGTCATCATCAGCGAAGGAGTAGATGGGTTTTGTAGTCCGATCCAGAAGGTCGTTGATGAAAATAAGAACAAGAGAGGGAGAAAGGTCAGAGCCTTGAGATACTCCCGCATTAATTGTATACTCATCGGAAGAGATACCGTCTATTACAACTCGTATGGAACGGTCTCTGAGAAAACTCGAAATAAATCGAGAGAAGTTTCTACCTAAACCAAAAGCATTAACCTTTGATATCAGTGCCTGGTGCCAAACTCTATCAAATGCTTTAGAAATATCTAAGGCCACTATTTTGCTCTCACCCAGTCTATGCACGGACCGATGCCACTGTTCCGTGAGGAATGCCATCAGGTCGCCAGTTGAACGGTTTCTGCGAAAGCCATACTGACGATCACTGAGTAGACTGTTAACTTCCAGGTAACTCACCAAATGGTAATTTACCATGGTCTCCATCACCTTTGCGAGCGTAGAACATATCGCAATTGGCCGGTAGTTATCGGGTTTAGTAGCCTCTTGTTTTTTTGGGGATTGACTGGACATTTGCAACCTTCCAGCGAGTAGGGAAAATACCTACACGGTATGACAGGCTGAAAAGGTTGCGCAGTGGACGAGCAAGCGTCGAAGAACACTTGCTCAAAATTAGTGCCGGAATTCCATCTGGACCCGGAGACTTTCCTACGTTGAGCTCCTTAAGGACCTTTTTAACTCCCCGCGTACGAAAAAATATCTCTGGCATGGAGCTAGATATATTTGAGATGACGGGGAGTGGTTGAGAGCTAATCGGCAGGCAAGAGTTTTCTGCAAATATTTCGGCAAAAAGGTTAGCTTTATCAACCGGGTTAGTATAAATTATGTAATTTTTAATTAAGGTTCGGATAGATGAAGAACTTTTATTGTTCTTAATTCTCTTGACAAATGACCAAAAGCTCTTACTTCCCCTGGGAGAAGAAATAACATTGGCGCGAAGACGCGGTTCATGCAGGAATTCTGCGCGTCGTAGTACCTTGGCACAATTTGATCTAGCTAACTTGCGCAGCATATCAGTAGTTGGATTTTTATTCAATATCCAATTACTGAAAGCTTCCTCTTTGGATCTGACAGCTTCTTTGCATGCCTGATTAAACCAACATTTATCAGAAGGTTTAATCGACAGTTGGTGGTGCAATGGGTAGTGTGCGCGCCTCTTGTACAGGAGATCCTGGGTTCGATCCCTGCTCCAACCACCTTAAAATTTCTTTCGACGACGGTCACCTCGCTTAGTGATGGCGACACTATCGAGTATATAGCCATGAAAAAGCTTCTCAAAATACCGTTCGGAATCGGTGTAAAACTGTAGGTCCCAATCAGTGAGTGAAAACCGGAAAGCGCACAGCTGAGTGATTGTGAGAAGTTCTCCCCGGTCCCTTCATGGGATGTAATGGGAAACCATTTATTTTTATTTATTTTTTTAATCGAAATTTTCTTTGATGGAATGAATATCTTCATTCCCGTTAGAATAGTGTTTTCCAATTACAATACTAAGTACACTCAATAGGGTGGAGTGAAATTAAAAAAAAAAAGTCACACTTGCAAAGATATGTAGTTTGATATCCTTAACAAGGGAAAAATAAGGAAAACAATTTTGGAAAAATTTTGCTGTCGCGCCACGCCCTTGAAATTTCGAAAATTTTGGTATTTTATAGTTGATTTCCAAAAAATCCTAAAAATTAACTAACCCACTTATTCTGAATTTCAAAGTTTGATCTTGTTCAGTACGCAAACTTTTGTATTTGAGCAAAGACGAGGAAGATCGACGAACATTTGTAGATTTGGTGTCGATTTAAATGTTAAGTAAATTTTTTGAAGAAGGGACGATTTGACTTTTTTACTTTTTGCATTTTTTTAACAATGAAAAAATTTCATAAAAATTCACCATTCACAGCTCTTATTGGTAGTATAATTGTGAACATTTATTGACTACAAACACCAAAATCGGATCAGACGTTCAAAAGATACATGCTTTCAAACACGCATTGTTTTTTGACGGGAAACGAAACAAGGCTAGAATTAAAATCGGCAACAAATTTGAAAAGGAAAATCAAGAATTTTATTCACTCATACTTGAACCTGGATCGCTATATTTGTCACACACTGTGCCAGACAATGGAACTGCCAAAGAAATAACTAAAAGTGTGATTGGAGTTCTCAGTGGCAAAGCTACCTGTTGGAACAAAATATGCGCTATTGGATCATATGGGACTGTGGTAAACACAGGAACGACATCTGGTAAGATTTCTAGATGATAGCGTTTTTTTCTATCTCACAAATTAATAAAAATAAAACATTAATGTTTTAGGAGTTATTCGATCACTTGAAAAGTATTTTCAAAGGCCCATGCAATGGCTTATTTGCCTCTTGCATTTTAATGAGTTACCATTAAGGCACTTGTTTCAGTATTTGGATGGAATGACAACTGGACCAAAATCGTATTGTGGGCCAATAGGAAAAGAATTAGCTAGTTGCGAAAAATTGGCTCCCGTTAAGTTTTTGCCTATTACCGGCAACTTACCAGATATTTCTGATGATATTCTAAAGGACCTAAGTAAAGACCAAAAGTACGTTTATGAAATATGTAAGTGGATTGAAAGCGGTTCCTGTTCTGCATCTATAAAAGCACGTTCTAGCATGGCTAACAACAGCAAATCGCATATTACGTTTATATGTTTCGAGTGCATATCCGTCCATAAATTTGATCGCTCTAGTGACATTCATTTTGAATGTTTATGCACCAATGTGGTTCGCCATTAAAAGCAAATCTCATTGCTATTCCGGTGCGGTGCATGTTTTTAATTGCATAATTTGGTCACGATATTTGCCAACAGACTTAAAAAACATTGTTGATAAAGTGATCCAAAAAAATGCCTTTTTTGCGCATGCAGAAAATTTAGGTTTAGCAATGTTGTTTGATCAGAACAAAACGATTAGAGAAATGGCTGTTAATAAGATTAAAGAAGCAAGAAACATTGCGACACAAAATCAGGATCTTCGCGTATTTAAAATACCTGAATTAAATTTCAATGCTAAACACTACTTTGAAATGATTAACTCCAAAGATCTCAATGCTTCGAATCCACCTGTTCTGCAAGGCTTCTCAAATGAAATCCTACAGCAATGTATTGAAACAACTTGTAAAAATGTATTAAATGCCATTCCCAAGCAGTTGAAAGGAATGTTCGTTTGGTCACCGAGGCTTGCGATTATGCATATGGTGAAGAAAAACGAGAGGGGTTTATTAGATGTAATCTGAAGTCAAGATCGCTAATTAATAAATTCGATTCAAAAATTCAGTTTCTACAGAAAACCAAAAAATTTAATTCATTTTAATAAATACCAAAGATAATAACATGCTAGTTGTTTTAAATTATTAGGAAGTGGCGCCACTGTGCCATAATACCATAAGACAAAAAATATATGTATGTATTCCTTGTTTAAAATATAAAGTTGAAGCCCATAGGTGAAAACCGCATCAAAATTGGATGAATAGTTCATGAGTTATACCAATATATACTTCTTATTCTCTTTGAAGTGACTCCAAATGGCCGTTTTGACGAAAATTTAAAAAATACGCATGTTTGAAACCGTGTATCTTTTGAACCCATGACCCGATTTTGGTGTTTCTAGTCAATAAATGTTCAGAATTGTGCTACCAATAAGGGTTGCTAATTTCATTTATTTTTTCATTGTCAAAAATATGCGAAAAGTAAAAAAGTCAAATCGGCCCTTCTTCAAAAACAATACTTTACATTCAAATCGACACCAAAGCTACAAATCTTTGTCGATCTTCCTCTTCTTTGCCTCAAATACTTTTGTTTAGGTACTGAATAAGCTGAAACTTTGAAATTCGGAATATGGGCATTTCCAGAGAAAATACAAAATGTAAGTAACTACATATTTAGTAAAAGAAAGAAGACAATCAAACTAACTGGTCCTAAAATATAAGTAATTATTGAGAGTGACGTGATGTGACAAAAGGTTGACCTTTCTGTGGAAATGCCCATAATTACATTTGTTAATTTTTAGGATTTTTTTAAAAATAAATATAAAATATCGAAAATTTCCAAAAGTCAAGAGCGTGGCGCGACCTCAAAAAATTTTCAAAATTTTTTCCCTTATTCCTCCTTTAGTAAGGATCCTAAACTACATCTCTTTCTGAGTGTGAAATTTTCAAATTCTAAAAAAAGTATGTTTTCACTCCACCCTAACACTCAAGTCTTAATGAAAAAAAAATTCAAATAATTTAATAATATAAGTACATATTAATAAGTACATCTTTGTAATTATGTATTACTATTCATAATTTATTATTGGATAATTATTATTATAAGTAACATACGAATTTGAACTTTTGTAACTAACTAACGTATGAGAACGGCTTTACAAATACAATTACAATAAAAATACAAACATTAGTTACTCATTATTATGCAACTCAAACAAAAAATCACAATGCTTTAAAAAACGCGATACCTTCACTTAATTGTGAATAAAAACGTAACGCATCCATCGGTTTTCATGATCTATATCTCGTCTTACAGTTATTTTTTCTTTTTTTTCTATTTATTTTCTATTATTTTTTTCTTATTTTCCGATTTTTTTCTAAAAAAAAAAAAATGTTTAATTATTTTTTTCATACAATTTGTGTCATAACTGTGAAAGTATTTATTGGATTACAAACTACTATATACGTAAGTTAAATGTATTGAATATATGAATTTTCGTAGATTTATTTCAATAAAATCGGACTAGTAGTTTTCGAGTTATGATAATATAAGTGGAGAAATGTCTCAAAATATTGCCAATTTTACTTAAAAAATATTTTAAAAAAAACTTATCCATGGAATTTAACAATTTTGCCATTTTCGTACTTGGGGAACCGTGATGCATCAAATCTGTATAGTGGCTATTCGTTTCATAATTTTTTTTTTCATTTTGTTGCCGTTTGGTATTGATCAAAAATGATATCCAAATTTCTCACGTATTCCTGGAGTGGGATAATTGCGTTGTGAACAGAAAACTCGCGAGTAGGAACCCTCTTAGGAGGTTTATTATAAGGCAAAAATATCGCTTGAGTGTTATCATAATTAATTTAAAGTACTTGTGAGCAGATATCAAAGCCCTTTCCAATATTTTTACCATATTTTTAGACTTATAAAATCCCATGTGAATATAGAGTAAAGCGTTTGTGATAAAATTGATCCCTATGATGCTTCTGCTAGTCATAGAGTAAATGTACCTAGAGGTAACATATATCTGACGTTTCATTTGACATTTTTCGTGTCGAGGTCGGTGCGATAGAGAGATGTTCGCTACCGTGACTTACGACAGCTGGAGTTACAAAACTCAGAATTAAATTTTTGCATGTCCTGAAATTTTATCGTATTTTGGGCTTTTTTGAAATCTTTTATTATTAGTATACATTTGTGGTGTATTTATCAAAATAAATTTAAGACACAAACACGAAATGCCTTTGTTGTTTTCTTGTTGGTTGCTTTGGACTATTGACTCTATCTGGACGTATAAAGGCACTCCACTGCTACATCCTATGTTCATATGCAACCACGCCTAATGTCATAAATTTGAGGCGAGAAGTGGTATCTTTACTTTATGCTGCTGGTAAACATCTCTGTGTTGACATTTTACCGCCAATACCGCCATATAAAGTAAACAGGAAATTTATATTTGTGTAATTTGTATACTAGCCCATTGTGCCAGACCGAATCAAACGCTTTCTCGGCATCAAGCGAAACCCCTCTCTATTTTTCCTATTGGCGTTATTGTGGGATATAATCTCTTCAATTCTTTTCATTTGATGAAGAATTGAATGACCTTTTCTAAATCCAAATTGATATTTGTGTAAGACACAGAAACCGAAACTTATCAATCTGGTTCTGGATCCAATCCTTCCCTAAGTAAATTTTTAAATAAACATGCTATGCAGCAACTGTCTTCTGTTGCTCTCCAAGAAGGCCTTCGAAAAGGCCTTGCAAATGTCCTAATTTTTCGCGCTGCGTTGTTTATGTTAAACACACACTTTTACTCTTATGTTCTCCCTTTTTGTGGGTATCCTTTGAATTCCTGTTTGTCTGCATTATTCGACACTGCAGCTTCCTCGGTTGGTAGGTTTCGGTCTCGTTGGTTAAATTGAATTTAAATTTGAAGTACTAACAACAACAATATCTCATAATTTAGAATTGTGTATTGAATACAAATGCCGTGTTGTTCGTGCTCGTGTCCGTGTCCGTGTCACGGCACATCAATGTCACTGATGACAATGAAAATGACAACAGCAACAACACTAATGCCAACAACAACAGTGTTATTTAAATCCTTGAAATCTGTTGATGATTATGTCCTTATAAGTGCACGAATCAATGCGCATAAATGAACATTAAATTTGGAATTTTGAATTCAATTACTGGCAGATTTGAAATAAATAATGGATGTGTATGTGCGAGGGTTGTTCGAGCTCTAATGTTGCAAAAACTATGTTATGATTACTATCAGTAATGGGTCTTAAAGAATTTGTGTTACCTTCTAAGTTGGCTGAAAAACTTTTGGCGGGCATAAAAAATCCGGATAATGTATACTTTCAAATCAAATCTTTTATATGGGGGGACCATATATTTTATTTGGGTTGACTGCATAACATTTAGCACTATAGATTCAGTTGCACATATTATGTCCTAACCATTAGAGATCGATGTTAAAATTGATACGATCTCAATTTTTTGTTTTATTTAAGAGCTGAAACCCAATTAAATAAATATCGTGAAAACGGAAAGGATTAAATTGCATATGAATCAATTGACCAATCCACAAGCTCTATTGTATCGTCCTATTTGTTGTATCTGATAAAATTTTCTATAATTTCTTCTTTATTGTGATGACAGGCAAATAAATCAAATCAGTTTCTACCATGTTATGCAAATTACTCATGCCATTTGTCATATAACACTTATAAAGCGAATATATCCCAACGATTATGTGGCGATAAATGAAACCGAAATAGCGTTGGAGGTTAAAATCAATCACATGGTATGACAAATCATTCCCATCAATAATCACTTTTCTCACATGGTGGAAAAACTAACCCTAGATAAAAAAAATCAACATAAATCACGTCACACTCTTCACACACACAGACTCATGTTAATACTTGCATATCCTTGTCATCCTTGCGACTCATTGTTGGTCCATTAGTATGTGTGAATATTTTGCAAGAGAATGGACAACACATTTAAGTTAAATTCATTATATTAGCCAACATATACATTTTCAATAGGAGAATCTTAATTAGTGTGATAAGATTTCGATTATTCTACTTGCAACGAAATTACAACCATTCTATATTTTTCAAGTATTCATACATTTTTGATAGACTCATACACACGAGTTTTGGATTACTGAATGGGATCCATATAATCTAGTCGATTTTAATTGTAATAAAAACTGAAGTTGCGCTCTATCTTAAAAGCAGAAAAATTATTCGACATCAAATATTGTTGACGTCATTCCCATTAGGACAAACTTGAGGTAGGATAGCATACCTGAATTGCCAAAAGGATCTTCCATTCGATCCGAAATGGTATATTACGCTCACAATTTGTTGCATGTTTTCTATGTTCCATATCCCAGCAACACAATATACTTACGTTACCATTCACCAGGTTTGTAGTGGGAAAAACGATTTCCTGGCCTACCTTTGTGCTTACGGATTGTCTGAATATTGTATGGCTCCAGTTGCTTGGAAGCACTCACCTCGTAGGTGCCACCTTTGCTATGCCATTGATTATTTTCTTGTAATTTAGAATATTTTATTTTTAATACATTTTGCAGAACTTTTTGAAAATATATCTATATTATAGAGATATAAAATGGTCATGAGCTTGAATAATAAAATAAAAAATTACATGAGGTGTCATGGACAACCGGTTGGAACGAAGTTGCTTTTCGTTTTGGATGGGCCTGTGAATAGGTATTTTTTTGAGAAAATTTTGGTTTTTTAAGAAAATTCACTTATTTAAGAAAATGCTCTTTTTTGAAATTTCTTTCACATTGGCTTTTCTAAATTTACTTTTTATTAGGTTCAAAACTGCAATATATACTAAATATTGGTTACAGGCTCCACCTAGAAAACTTCCCACTAAACAAGAAATTTCCCAACATATGTGACACATCTAGTTAGTCTAGACACAAACCAAAGCAAAAGTATACAAAATAAAGGGTCCGCCATCTAACGTTTTTTTTTCAACTAGTGCTTATTTCGTGAATGGTAACACTTAGCTCATGTCTGATTTGCAGATAATTAGTTTTATCCTTCCGTTGAACGAATATGGTTGTGTATACGCTTGAACAACGCTGGGAAATATGGGAAAATGGGCCTGCGATCGACTTACAGAAGATGCCGATTTTGCCAAAAAAATCATCTTTTCAGATGAAGCACATTTTGATCTTGGCGGGTATGTAAACAAGCAAAATTGTCGCATTTGGGGCACGGAAAACCCGCACGCATACATTGAAAAGCCGATGCACCCAAAACGAGTCACGGTTTGGTGCGGATTTTGGTCCAGAGGCATAATTGGGCCATTTTTCTTCGAAAATGAGCAAGGAGTGGCCGTTACAGTCAATGGCGATCGTTATCGGGCCATGTTGAACGAATTTTTAACAGGAGGATATTGGCAACATTTGGTTTCAACAGGACGGCGCTACGTGCCACACAGCCGAAGCTGCACTCGATGTTTTGCGCCCTGTTTTTGAAGACCGCATTATCAGCCGCAGAGCTGATGTCGTTGGGCCACCTCGGAGCAGCGATTTGACACCGTTGGACTATTATTTGTGGGGTGCCCTCAAAGATAAGTGTTACGCCGACAAGCCAGAGACAATTGACTCTTTAAAGGACAATATACGTGAAGCCATTGGTGAAATACAGCTGCACACAATCGATAATGTGCTAAAAATTGGACCGATCGTTTAGGCTACTGCATGGCCAGCCGAGGCAGCCATTTGGATGAAATTAGTTTCCATTATTAACCGGAAGGATTGTACTTTCAAATAAAAAAAGAAATTTGAGAAAATATTCAGTAGTTTTTTTTTTATAGCATTTTGAAAAAAAAAGTTATTTGGCGGACCCGTTAGTTGATAATTTGTGGGTTGTAGGATAGTAGTGTTAAACAAAAGTTGTTTAAAGTTGTAATTTCCTTTAAGGCTATAAGACATCATGTTTTCTCCGGTTAGTGAATTTTTTTCATTTAGCCCCCCTCCCGCAACGTGCGAGAAGGATTTTCGTTCCAAAAATAAATTAATAAAAAAATTTATAAAGAAATTAAACCACAACGTTCATTTTGAGCCACCCTCTGCCTGCACTCATTTAGCGTGTGCCTTAAACTCTAACCTCACTGCGTACCTGAGTACATCCCATGAAGGAATTGGTGAAAGCTTCTCACAACCAGTGAGCTGTGCGCGTTCTAGTTTTACACTCGCTGATTGGGATCTACAGTTTTACACCGGTTCCGAGCGCCATTCCCGAAGGTCTTACCACACCGCTTTCCTGAAAGTTTATTCCCTCCCTCTTCTATTTAGAAGAAATTTCCTTCACCTCTTTCTCTAAACACATAGTTTGTATGTAACTTTTTTAATGAAAGAAAACAAAAACTATTGATATCAGTTGTTATTTTATTAAATATATTTTCTTTAAGAGCATTAGCTCGATTTTCTTTACAAATAAAAACATAATTTGTACATTTTAGGAAGCGTAATAATAAAACCCAAAACTTAAGCCGGAATCACAGTTCAAGCATCATTTTAAACAGTCGCACGCAATTCCAGTTTCAGATTGCTTCGATATATTTTGAATATTATTAATGTATTTAATTATTTTGTTACAAACTTCAGTACCAAATCTGTAGAACAATAGCATGTATGTAGTATATTATTTTCTCCATTAGAGGACATAGAATGCTGTCCTCTGATTATTCGTTGTCAGGATCCCACTTGTGTCATTGGTAATGGAGTTCCATTTTCGAGAGTGGGTTGGGTGAGTTAGCCATGACGATACGCTGTACCATCTACAGTGTTCAAAAGAACCAAGCTGATACTGTGGATGCACTTTGGTCACCACTACCGCATAGGATACAGTGTCACAGTCAACTCTATGGTGCTGCAAACGTGAGTGGAAATATTTTACAATAATTCGTTGGACAACTCCACCGATCAGCATACAGTTGGTCTGGTCGAAGTCATTTGTTCTTTGCAATACATTTTATGCAAATAGGCATGCTTCCACATATTTTTACTAACTTTTATTCGCTCTTCTACAACCTCATGAGGTCAGATGTCTTACACATGTTAATTAAACAACCAAATATTTAAATTAAAAAACTTTTAACGTATTTCTCCAAATGGTTTTATTCTTCACCATTTCTCGCCAGTTGGTAACACCAAGGCCACGGAGGGATTCTTCGGCCTGGTCTTTCCAGCGGAGTCTTGGTCGTCCTCTTTTTTCTTGCTTCTATCGGGTACGTTATCGAAAATCTTTCGCGCTGGCTCACCTTCATCTATAACTTGGCCTAGCCAACGCAATTGGCCCACTTTGATTCGTCTAGCTATGTCCACGTCAGAATATAGATTATATAGCTCTGCGTTCCAGCGACGTCGGTACTCGCCATTTTCCCTAACAGGACCATATATTTTACGGAGAATTTTTCTCTCGAAAACTCCCAGGAGCCATATGTCAAGACAGGTAAAATGAGAGTCTGATATAGCTGGACCTTTGTCCGTCGAGAGAGGGCTTTGTTCCCAAACTGTTTGCTTAGCCCAAAATAGCATCTATTTGCAAGCACAATTTTTCTATCTATCTCCAGGCTGACGTTGTTGTCCTTGTTCATGGCGGATCCAAGGTAGGGAAATTCGTCTACCACTTCAAAGTTAAATCGGTTGTCAACGGTCAAGTGCGGTCGAGAGGTTTCTCTAGTCGTTGGCACCACCAACTTTGTCTTGCCCTCATTAACAGCAAGACCCACCTTCGCTGATTCCTTTTATATTCTTGAAAATACTTCAGTAACCTCTCGCAAATTTCGCCCAATGATGTCTATGTCGTCAGCATAAGCCAGCAAATTAATGGTTAATGGTCTTGTTCGTATTTACTGCAGCCTTTCTCATTATTATCTCCATTAAGATGTTGAAGAGATTTCACGAAAGTGTGTCGCCTTGTCTCAGTCTCGCTTGGTACACAATGGTTCAGTGAGGTCTTTCCCCACTTTCACTGCTGATTTGGTGTTGGTCAGCGTCATTCTACAGAGGCGGATCAGTTTTGCCGGAATACCAAGTTCAGACATAGCTTCGTACTGTTTTCCCCGTATGGGGCTATCGAAAGCAGCTTTGTAATCGACAAAAAGGTGGTATGTATCGATTTGCTTTTCGTTGGTCTTTTCCAGGATTTGGCGTAGCGTGAATATTTGGTCAGTTGTGGACTTGCCTGGTCTAAAACCACACTGATAAGGTCCAATCAGGTTTTCAATAATAGAGACACACGGATCACCCTTTTTGTATACAGGACATAATACATTGAGACTCCAATCGTCGGGCATAGATTCCCCCAGCTATATACCCCATATAAGTCGACGCATGTGGGCTGGCAGTCCTTCGCCACCTGCCTTTAAAAGTTCAGCGGGTAGCCCATTCGCACCAGCGGCTTTATTATTTTTAGGGCGGGTGATCGCCGTTGTAATCTCGTCTTGGTGCGGGGGGGAACAATCAACACTATCGTCCACTATCATTACCTCCTGATCTTCAGTGGAAGAATCTGAGTGGAGTAGTGCTGAAAAGTGGTCCCCAGCCATATACCCCATCTAAGTCGATGCATGTGGGCTGGCAGTCCTTCGCCACCTGCCTTATAAAGTTCAGCGGGTAGGCCATCCGCACCAGCGGCTTTATTATTCTTAAGGCGGGAGATCGCCGTTCTAATCTCGTCTTGGGGTCGGTGGGGGTGGTGGGTACAATATACACTATCTTCAGTGGAAGAATCTGAGTGGAGTAGTGCTGAAAAGTGGTCACTGCTTCTCAGTCACCAGATTCCCATTCTCGTCCTTGCAGGAGGGCAGCCCATTATTAGGACCGTTATTCAATCTTCTTACCCTCTGGAAGAACTTTCGGGATTCTCCATTCATCCTGCACATTTCGGTCCTTTCACTCTCTCTCTTTGTTCCCACTGCCATTTTTCCGCCTAAAAAGTTGGTTTTCCTCCCTTCTTAGATTCTTGTACCCCTCAGTCGCAGCACGCGTTGTAACTGACTGTCTCGTTGCCATAGGTGTAGCGTCGTTTTCATCAGTTGCAATGCGACATTCTTCATCGTACCATGGCTTATTCTTCTGCGGTTTTTGATAGCCAAGTTGAGTCCTTGCAGCGGCTTCCAAAGAATGGGAGATGTGCTTCCACTGCGCATCTGGGTCTTCGGGAGGGGGGTATTCTGCTCTAACAGGAGAGACAGTTTCTGTCGATAGGTCATTGATATCTCCGGTATTTGTAGCTTGTCAATATCCAGCTTTTCCTGTGTTCGGCTTCTTACGTTTTTCGCCCTGCTCAGTCTTGTGCGAACTTTTGAAGCCGAGTCGTAATGTAATGATCCGAGTCGATATTGGCACCTCGAATCACACGCACATCCATTACACTAGAAGAGTGCCTGCTATCTATTACCAAGTGATCAATCTGGTTCTCTGTCCGCTGATCAGGAGATATCCAGGTCGCCTTATGTATGTCCTTATGCTGGAATCGTGTGCTACTAACTACCATGTTCTTTGCAGCGGCGAAGTCTATCAGCCTTATTCCATTATCGGAGGTGGTATCATGTAGACTATGATTACCGATGGTTGGTCGAAAGACACTTTCCTAATTTGGCATTAAAATCGCCTAGAATAATCTTAATGTTCTGGATTAGAAATGCTCATTAATCTTTGTATATCACATTAAAATTATTCGTCACCCGACAAATACAACATCCTTTAGCATTAATATGTTAAAAGCATTAAATAAACAAACAATCAAAATCAGACCAACTGAAATCTAAAAGTGAAAGTGACACAGAATAATACATAACGCAATTCAAGGCAGAGCCGTTGCAAGGATTGAGGTTAGGAGGTGTCGAATCGTAGATACAGGTACAAAACAATTCCTTTTTTCTTAACTAAACATTTTCACGTATAATACAAAAATAAATTAGCTTATTAATTCAGTAAATACTACAAAGCAAAACGGTGGCCCTTAAGTATTTTTTATCCCATAAAACATCTGATTTGTGAGAAAATAATATTACTAACACGTCTGGCTCCTAAATTGGTTCTCCTTTCAATGGGGTATTTGTTTTTAAATGTTAATTCAAAGTTATATAGGTCTGTAGTTCGGATTGCAAATAAGTTAATGTTGCCTCCAAATAGGAAAAATCCTATGTCCTTAAATCCTATTCTACGTAAATCTAGCATGTGACCTACCGCCTGGCTACGGCCATGGATCAACGACATTGTGGTCCAGTATGGCGGAATAAAATATACAATTTCGATTAATTTGGGATGGGGAATACATTTTGTGAGTCATAACGAGAGTGACTGGCACAATGACCAGATAAATGATGGATTCTTGATGACAATGGTGTTAGAAACCACTTGCATTTTGGAGAACACACATATTGATCCTTTTGTTCTCTTTATTTTTCTCTCTCTCTCTCTTTTGTTAGCCAAACAAAAGTGGTCAACACTACGTTTCCTTTTTAGCCATAGATTTATTATGGTAAAACCAACAATCACATAAGTTGAATGCCTAATCCAAAAAGCGTCCATTACTCACATCGATGTATGATAACTCGAATACAACTCGAATACACTAAGGAAGAAGAAACTACTGACAAGGGATGAGTTTAGAGGGAAACCTTGAGAATATTGAAGGAACTTAGCATATGGTCAGTAGAAGTGTCTCCAGTGGGTAGGTAAGAAGGGAAGACAAACTTAAAACCTTCATTACTGTAGGAGTTAATAAATATATTTTGCGAACATGTTTGAACTTTAATATGGACTTGTCAGTAAATGCTGTTAAATCAGACCTGGCAACATCATTTAGGTTGTTTAGGAAACTAAATAATGTGATCAATAACAAAAATAGTTCTGTTTGCCCTACGGGAAATTGGTCCACCTACGAGAAATAGGTCAACCTACAAACTAATGAAGTGAAACTGAACGACGATTTTAGGCTGTAGTTTAAGGTCCGATTTAAGGAATAGAACTACTGGACTGAAACTGAACCATCATGACCGAATTTGTCTAATAGGTGTTAATTCACGGTTCCCCACATACATTAGTTCTAGAGCTAGGATAGGGGTTTTGCCCACCACCGAACTAGTCACGTGACTTGTTCTGAACAAATTAAATTTACCGTAGGGCTATTGTAATTGAGTAGTCCACTTGCAAAGTCCGCCATATTAATATAACTAAATTTGTAGAAAATCGATTAAAACTTCTAGTCCTGAAATGGAGTTATAAAAATGTGTATTACTACATATGACTGAAAGGTATTGTCACAGGGAGTCATTTTCCTGTAATAACTAAAATCAAGCTTTAATAAAAATCCTTTAATTTGTATTTTAAATTTAAATATAAGTATAACCCGTTTTGAATATTTATGTTTAACATAAACACTTATGCAGTTGTATAAAATTAACATAACGAGTTTTGAATCCGTACTACACATAAATGTTAAATCTAAATAAATCTGTAGAAAAATATTAGATTCTTGTTTCTTCTTCATCATCCATTAAAGTTTCTTGGGTATCGGTTTCTTCTTCTAATGCAGCCTCAACTGGGGATTCTTAGAGAAATCTATAATGTTTTAGACTACCGACAGCAGCCCAATGCCCTCCAAAATGTTTCATGATAATCACATCATTTAATTTTCCCGATTTTACACGAACACCTGCATTGACCAAAGCACGTTCATATGATTTACCTCTTTTACAAATATTGGTGTAATTATTCACCATTTTATGTTTTCTCAAAAATAATCTCTTCAAGGCTTTAAATTGTAAATGCCAGGATCCAGGAAATTCAAGTACGGTTCTTGTGATTAATTTTCAAGCATAACAATTTAAGACTCTCCCAAGTATCAGTACCGTGCCATAGTTTTGGAAAATATCAAAATAAATTTCTGGTTCTGCAATCACTTCTTGAGACAGTAGTGGTCTTCATGAAAGCTCGAAAGAACCTCGTAAAATCGAAAACATCGTAAACTTGCACAACAAACGTCAAAACAAACAAATTTCCCACACAAAGCGACTTGCACAAAAGTGGAAAGTTTTCGAGGCAAATTTGCTGAGCAAACCTGGAAAAGAAACGTGAAAACTTTTGACATTTCAATGTCAATATTTTTGTATTGAAAAATAAGAGCCCTCTCTTCTGATTTATGTGAAAAAAAAAATAATGGAATATATAAAGCATATACTTTAAATTTTACTTTGTTTATTTACTTTATCAGCCTTTTTTGACAATTGCTGCATAGATACACTGAGCAACTTTATTTGGTGCCTCATGAAACGCTTCGGGCAAACTTACGCTGAGCAAAAGTTCTAGGTTTTCTTATTTGCATTAATACCACTAGTGTTGACCCTTCGATATTTCCAAAAATACGGTCGGGAGGCAAAAATTACTGCCCTACAATAGAGAATATTGTAAATTTTTTATATTATTTGGAGCCTTAGTTGTTAAACAATAGGCGAGCATTCCCAATACTATTGTATTCTTATTTACCCCCCACCACATCTGTCCCAAATTAATTTAGCATGATTTACAGCGTTTTTAAAGTTGATGTGCGTGAAGATAAATTCGAATTTAACTAGCAAAGACACAAACCCCTTTCGTTAGCAGAGCGCTGTTATTACGTTAACAGATATCTGTTAATGTACTAGAAAGGGAAGTATATTGAAATAAGCAAGGCTTTTGGAGAATTAAATTAATAAAAAAATATGAAACTGACAAATCGTATAAAAAACATTACGAGCTTTCAGTATTAGTGGCACAAATCTTGAACAGCTTACCAGCGAGCATTATATTTTAGTTCAATGTATATAATTTTAGAAAGGACATTGAGCCCAACTCAAGGATTCTTCCACAACTAAATGAATATTTAGCAATAGGTAGGAGTGTGTTCTTTTGGGTTATATTACTCCGAAGTTTCAGACGAATTTGAGAATACAATAATTTTGGGGTTTTTTTTAAGCACTTTACTCTACTTTTGAACATTTCACTGTGTCCAAACCAAGGACTCTTGGCGGACAATGCATCCACCAGATTAAAGCCCCTCGCTAGTGCTTTCCCAATTTACCTCCCTTATATTTCAGAGGAATTTCAGAACAGCGATGTATGGAATTTAGTATTGTCCCATGTATTAACAATTTCGCCACTGTGTCCAACTTAAGAAAACCTCGCGATTTAAATTTATGCCAGACGTTAGCACATCACTAGTGCTTTCCAAATTGATATTAACTATGATTGTAGCGAACTCGAGAACAAACTTATTTGAAATTTTATATTGGGCCATGTATTAACATTTTCGCCCACTGTGTCCAAATTAAGAAAATCTCGCGATTTAAATTTATGCCAGGCGTTAGCACATCACTAGTGCTTTCCAAACTGATATTAACTATGATTGTAGCGAACTCAAGAACAAACTTATTTAAAATTGTATATTGGGCCATGTATTAACATTTTCGCCCACTGTGTCCAAATTAAGAAAACTTCGCGATTTAAATTTATGCCAGACGTTAGCACATCACTAGTGCTTTCCAAAATGATATTAACTATGATTGTAGCGAACTCGAGAACAAACTTATTTGAAATTTTATAGTGGGCCATGTATTAACATTTTCGCCCACTATGTCCAAATTAAGAAAACCTCGCGATTTAAATTTATGCCAGACGTTAGCACATCACTAGTGCTTTCCAAAATGATATTAACTATGATTGTAGCGAACTCGAGAACAAATTTATTTGAAATTTTATATTGGGCCATGTATTAACATTTTCGCCCACTGTGTCCAAATTAAGAAAACCTCGCAATTTAAATTTATGCCAGACGTTAGCACATCACTAGTGCTTTCCAAAATAATATTAACTATGATTGTAGCGAACTCGAGAACAAACTTATTTGAAATTTTTGTATTGGGCTATGTATTAACATTTTCGCCCACTGTGTCCAAATTAAGAAAACCTCGCGATTTAAATTTACGCCAGGCGTTAGCACATCACTAGTGCTTTCCAAAATGCTATTAACTATGATTGTAGCGAACTCGAGAACAAACTTATTTGAAATTTTATATTGGCCCATGTGTTAACATTTTCGCCCACTGTGTCCAAATTAAGAAAACCTCGCGATTTAAATTTACGCCAGGCATTAGCACATCACTAGTGCGTTCAAAATTGGTATATACTATGATCGTAGCGAACTCGAGAACAAACTTATTTGAAATTTTGTATTGGGCTATGTATTACAATTTTCGCCCACTGTGTCCAAATTAAGAAAACCTCGCGATTTAAATTTATGCCAGACGTTAGCACATCACTAGTGCTTTCCAAAATGATATTAACTATGATTGACACAGTGGGCGAAAATGTTAATACATAGCCCAATTCAAAATTTCAAATAAGTTTGTTCTCGAGTTGGCTACAATCATAGTTAATATCATTTTGGAAAGGACTAGTGATGTGCTAACGCCTGGCATAAATTTAAATCGCGAGGTTTTCTTAATTTGGACACAGTGGGCGAAAATGTTAACACATGGCCCAATACAAAAATTTCAAATAAGTTTGTTCTCGAGTTCGCTACAATCATAGTTAATATCATTTTGGAAAGCACTAGTGATGTGCTAACGTCTGGCATAAATTTAAATCGCGAGGTTTTCTTAATTTGGACACAGTGGGCGAAAATGTTAACACATGGCCCAATATAAAACTTCAAAGAAGTTTGTTCTCGAGTTCGCTACAATCATAGTTAATAGCATTTTGGAAAGCACTAGTGATGTGCTAACGCCTGGCATAAATTTAAATCGCGAGGTTTTCTTAATTTGGACACAGTGGGCGAAAATGTTAATACATAGCCCAATACAAAAATTTCAAATAAGTTTGTTCTCGAGTTCGCTACAATCATAGTTAATATTATTTTGGAAAGCACTAGTTATGTGCTAACGTCTGGCATTAATTTAAATCGCGAGGTTTTCTTAATTTGGACACAGTGGGCGAAAATGTTAATACATGGCCCAATATAAAATTTCAAATAAGTTGGTTCTCGAGTTCGCTACAATCATAGTTAATATCATTTTGGAAAGCACTAGTGATGTGCTAACGTCTGGCACAAATTTAAATCGCGAGGTTTTCTTAATTTGGACACAGTGGGCGAAAATGTTAATACATAGCCCAATACAAAAATTTCAAATAAGTTTGTTCTCGAGTTCGCTACAATCATAGTTAATATTATTTTGGAAAGCACTAGTTATGTGCTAACGTCTGGCATTAATTTAAATCGCGAGGTTTTCTTAATTTGGACACAGTGGGCGAAAATGTTAATACATGGCCCAATATAAAATTTCAAATAAGTTGGTTCTCGAGTTCGCTACAATCATAGTTAATATCATTTTGGAAAGCACTAGTTATGTGCTAACGTCTGGCATTAATTTAAATCGCGAGGTTTTCTTAATTTGGACACAGTGGGCGAAAATGTTAATACATGGCCCAATATAAAATTTCAAATAAGTTGGTTCTCGAGTTCGCTACAATCATAGTTAATATCATTTTGGAAAGCACTAGTGATGTGCTAACGTCTGGCACAAATTTAAATCGCGAGGTTTTCTTAATTTGGACACAGTGGGCGAAAATGTTAATACATGGCCCAATATAAAATTTCAAATAAGTTTGTTCTTGAATTCGCTACAATCATAGTTAATATCAATTTGGAAAGCACTAGTGATGTGCTAACGTCTGGCATAAATTTAAATCGCGAGGTTTTCTTAATTTGGACACAGTGGCGAAATTGTTAATACATGGGACAATACTAAATTCCATACATCGCTGTTCTGAAATTCCTCTGAAATATAAGGGAGGTAAATTGGGAAAGCACTAGCGAGGGGCTTTAATCTGGTGGATGCATTGTCCGCCAAGAGTCCTTGGGTTGGACACAGTGAAATGTTCAAAAGTAGAGTAAAGTGCTTAAAAAAAAACGCCCAAAATTATTGTATTCTCAAATTCGTCTGAAACCTCGGAGTAATATAACCCAAAAGAACACACTCCTACCTATTGCTAAATATTCATTTAGTTGTGGAAGAATCCTTGAGTTGGGCTCAATGTCCTTTCTAAAATTATATACATTGAACTAAAATATAATGCTCGCTGGTAAGCTGTTCAAGATTTGTGCCACTAATACTGAAAGCTCGTAATGTTTTTTATACGATTTGTCAGTTTCATATTTTTTTATTAATTTAATTCTCCAAAAACCTTGCTTATTTCAATATACTTCCCTTTCTAGTACATTAACAGATATCTGTTAACGTAATAACAGCGCTCTGCTAACGAAAGTGGTTTGTGTCTTTGCTAGTTAAATTCGAATTTATCTTCACGCACATTTAAAGTTGTATAATGAAGTAATGCTGAAGCTATCTGATTTGTTCCTTTCAAGGCATCCGGTTCTAGCCAAGTGTAGATATACATACATACGTATTTGAAACATTTTGCGTCTTATTGGAAGGTCCTTGACAAATTGTTAAATTATATATGGACACAAAGCTGACGGCTAAAATATGCGCTATGGTCGGGAACTTTAGGTAATACTACATTTTTTTGATCGAAAGATAGTATAATTTTGTAATATTGATGATTTTTAAGGTTAGTGTAAAACCATTCAGCCTTTAGCTTGTGAATCCGAAATTGCCCTATTTTTACTTGTTTCTTATCTTGATCGCGTTCATGTGCGTTTATATGGATGCACTTTGAGCAGACATCTGGTAGGAGGCGTTTTAAAACTTAAATTAAAGTCCTTTTTATGTAAACATCGGAAAAAATTCGTCTTAGCTGGAACATTTTCTGGGTTGTTCTTATAAACCTCTTCAAGGTTTTTTACTTGAGGTGGATGTGTCAAGCACTACCCAACTGCACATATTTTGTTCTTGGAGAATTGTTCGTTCTTGGAGAAGGTCCTTGAGAAATTCTAGATTTTATATTTCGAAGACACTCCTTAAGGACTATCGACTGGCATATGTTTGGGTCGTGGAGAATTCTTCGTTTGGGCACAGTGGGCGAAAAACAGTTTTCGTATATGAAATTCAAATTGCAAAATTTTCGGTTGTGAAGGTCTTCTGAAATATGTGGTTAGCATATTCTCAAAGGATGTGTCAAGCACTACCCAACTGCACATATTTGGTTCTTAGAGAATTCTTCGGTTGACCACAGTGGGCCAAAATCTTTCACAGGGACCTCACACAGAAAAATTCAAATTCTGAATTTCTGAAGGTCCTTGGTAAATTCTAGATTATATATTTCGAAGACACTCATTAAGGTCTATCGACTGCCATATGTTTGGTTCGTGGAGAATTCTTCAAATGACCATATTTTGCCTTAATAGTCCCACTATATGTGACATATTTAAATACCAATATTTGGGATTTGGTTGCATATAATATATTAGTTTGTGCAGCATATATATTTAGCTTGGAATGTGTTTTTATTAATTACTGTATTCTAAATTTCTGCATCGATTATTTAATTGAAAAAATCAATAAATTGCGGATTTACCTTTAAAATAAAGTGCGTAACAGAGCTAGTAAGCAAAGTGGTAGCTAAGTAAATTGGTTTGTGTCTTTGCGCTCAGTTTTTAAATAGGCGCTTTTCGAATATATTTCCGTAGAATTTAGTTAATTATTTATTACTATTGTTAGAATTAAGTAAATAGTTGTAAGAATGGATCTGTAAGGGCTCAGCCCAATAGATTGGAATGAATAAATAAATAAATAAACACTCTTTGGTCGGAAATGACAGGCTCCAAAGCGTGATAGCGGGGAACACTCAAAATTCTTGTTTCATCATCCTAATAGGCAATTTTCCTTAAATTGAAGGATCAGTCACTGAAATAAAAAATCCAATGAGTGTTCGAACTCACGGGCGATGTGTTAACACCTTTTTGCTACACGGTACCTGTTCGATTTCTATGAACACATTCGTAAATGTTACATTGGAAACTAAAAAACAGGGTTCAATCATATGATGACGTTACATTTAAATAATATTAATACTTAAAATTATTTAGAGACCAGTGCAAGCACATGCGTCATTATGTTCTTGCTTAATTCTTTTTGTTTTATTCCCACAAAAAAAAGAGAATACAAAGCAACAGACACATGTACATACTACATCCATTGTTCTGTTCATACATACGCTACACTAGTTCACACAATTTTCGTTGCTCTCTTAATATCTCATTTGTATATACGTATAACCACGTCATTATTCTCTTTGCTCTGAGAGTGCTCCGCACCCACAAAAGACAAACATTCACTGCCACTACATCAGTGTGTGTTCATTTCGCAGTCTGACAATCTGTGTTTCGCAGTCGGACAAACCTGTGTTCTATATAGGGGTGGGTCACCCTTATCATTTAGGGGTATGAAAAATAGATGTTGGCCTATTCTGAGACCTACCCGATGTGCACACAAAATTTCATACAAATCGGTCAAGCCGTTTCGGAGGAGTTTAACGCCAAACAATCTGTGTGATTGCAGTCGGACAAACTGTGTTTGGATGTGTTCGCTTTGTGAGTTAAGTCGCTATCCGTGCCCATAGATGTTAACACATCAAAAGTCTTGGAAAATTGGGCTGACAGGATGAGATACTGCGAAGTCGGCCACTGCAACAACATGAATGAAATCTTGATGCATAAATAATAGGAAGATGCCAGAATGCCAGAAGAAATTAAGTTTAGTCAATTTTATTTAATTTCTAAAAAAATACTTGTATTTGAACAACACTGTATATCCCAAGCAGTATTATTATTATAAAGACTCTATTATATTTTTTGTAGTTTTTGCTGCTAAGGACACCGACTACTCTTTACAATATTGATCTTTTAAAATTTACCCACATGTTTGCGTTTCTATTTACTTTCAAAATCTACATTGTGAATTATTGGTAAACTTTGTTTGTCATAACACAATCCAAATATGTCAGACCATTTGAATTTGAACAGCAGATATATTGAAGATATTAAGCCGTTTGTAAATAAGATCGTAGTGAGTGAATACCTTCCTTCATTCATGTCTCTACCAATAAACAAACTCATTATCGTAACCTCAATGATATCCTTAGTCCTTCATTTGCTGTAATTTTCCATGCTTAAAAGAACTGCAAACATCAAATCATAGATGGGACAAGTGAATAACTATGATGTGATGGAGACAAATAAAAGGACAACATATATGGAAACATTTTAAACAGGAATACAGCAGTAAAGAGTAATATTCATACATACATACATATGTATATACATATGAACGAATGTTTACATTGTCCTTTTTCATAGGACGAACATGATAATGCTGACATTTGCAATGTTTACTCGCCTTTACTACATCATCAGCACAAGTATCGTCCAGTCCAAATACAGTCACACGTCCAAAATTTGGCTAGAGTTGTGGATGTGATGCTCGAATGTCTACTGCTAGTGAGGTTTATGTTTCAAGTACACACACATTAGTCCTCCAACTCAGTGTATACTGTTTGGTTAAAGTTCTATCATCACACATCCTGCACGTACACCACCAACCACACGTCCGACCATGAGCTTGAGTAGTCCATATACTCTGTAAGATGCATCATTAGAGGCATCAATCCTAAATAGCGGGCATTACTTTGGACCACATTGCTGTTCAGTGAATGCGGTGATATCACGGATGTTTAAGAGGTTTCCTCTTTAAATCTCCCAGAATGTCCTGTCGTGGCAAGGATGTGTTTTTATTTACCAAACTGGATGCGAATAATACAAAGAGGAATCTAAAGAAAATCACAATCTCTACAAATGGTGTGGATGAGAGAAATAAATTGGAAGTGTAAATTAACACTTTGGTTAACTATAAAAACAACATTCTAAATAAATATTACTCAAACTTCTCTACTGCTGGGGTGATGGGAATAGGCGGGTGCTCTTTAGTGTGATAGGAATTTATTTGCTTAAATTTTTTACATTGTATCAATGCCAAAGTTCTTATATCTATGTATGCTCTGGAATTATTGTGAAATATACGGGTTGTAAATTTGGAAACAAAGAACTAAAACAACTTAGTTTCTTCAGTACACGCTGTAAAATAATTGCCCCAGCAACGTATTGCTGGAATCATATACATGTTTGTAAGCATTGTTTTCCTGAATTGAAGATCTGCTGCTTTTTGTTTCTTTAATGTCTGTCACGTTTTTGTTTTTAACAGTTTTCAATAAGCAAAGCCACATTTTGGACACAAATACATATATAATAACCTATTATTCATTGTGTCCCAAACATGTCATGTTGAATAGCAAACACAATAGTGGTATTCATGAAAGCTCGAAAGAACCTCGTAAACTCGAAAAAATCGTGAACTTGCACAGCAAACGTCAAAACAAACAAATTTCCCACACAAAGCGACTTGCACAAAAGTGGAAAGTTTTCGAGGCAAATTTTCTGAGCAAACCTGGAAAAAGAAACGTGAAACTTTTGACATTTCAATGTCAATATTTTTGTATTAAAAAAAGAGAGGGTTTTTGATTTATGTCAAAATAATGGAATAGGTAAATCATATACTTTTAATTTTACTTTGTTTATTTACTTTATCAGCCTTTTTTTGACAATTGCTGCATAGATACACTGAGCAACTTTATTTGGTGCCTCATGAAACGATTCGTGGCAAACTTACGCTGAGCAAAAGTTCTAGGTTTTCTTGGTTGCATGAATACCACTAATGTGTTTGGACACAAGTATACTATATTTGCGACGAGCTATAAACATGTTATATTTGCATCCAAGCATATATATTTTTATTATATTTTTTAGGTTTAGTAATAGGGGCCTACAGTTTTACATCATTTCTAATTGGTTTCAGCTTTTGTACGAGGTTGTCCTCCCTGAAGGGAACGAAAGAGGTCAGTGCGAGGCTTCAACCCGCGTTCGTATGTACAAGATTCGCACATGGCCGAAAATTAATTAAAAATAAAAATTTTGAGGACGCTAAAATATACAAGTACACTGAATGGTAAAGCTTGTCACAGTAATGACACTATTCGTCGCCCCAAATGCTTTTGTCATCGCAAGTGAGCTAAAATACGGTTTCATACCCACTACGAAAATGTATTCATTAACTGAAAATGTTTCGTTAGTGTGATGAAAGTTGTGGCTGTTTTGGCAATGAATATGTTTCATTACTGCAATTAATTTTTTCCATTACTGCATCGAATTTTTTCACAACCAAACCACAATACGAGTAATGCCTTTTAATACTAATAAAAGGGTTTTCCAATAAGGCCTTGACAACTTTTTTTTAAAATAAAACGCAAACCATTTGATATATTTCCAAAACTTTATGATCGACTTGAAATACAATCAACACATTTATGAATGGAACTCGACTTCATTCATATGGCCACCGCGGGCATGTCGGCAGCGGTCGATTCGTTGGACCCAATTTTCGACGACTCGGTCACACATTTCGGCCGTAACGGCTGCTATTTCGCGTTCAACGTTGACTATTTCTTCCAACGTCGTCGGCTTGTTGGCATAGACCAATGATTTGACGTAGCCCCAAAGAAAAAAGTCTAGAGGCGTTAAACCGCACGAACGACGCGGCCAATTGACTGGTCCATTTCTTGAGATAACACGCTCACCAAACTTACTCTTCAATAAATCGATTGTAACGTGTGCTGTGTGGCTTGTGGCACCGTCCTGTTGAAACCACATGTTGTCCAAGTCCATGTTTTTTAATTCGGGCCAAAAATAATCGGAAATCATGGCGCGATAACGATCGCCATTCACAGTAACGTGACGATCGTTATTGTGGACGAAAAAATATGGCCCAATGACGCCGCCGGCATGCAAACCCACCAAACAGTTATTTGTTGTGGATGAAGTGGTGATTCATGAAGCACATGTGGGTTTTCACCAAACCAATAACGCATATTTTCCTTATTGACGAACCCATTGAGCCAAAAATTACCATTGCCACTGAAGATGATTTTGCGATGAATTTCATCGCGTCGCGTTGAAAGGTCCATCGGCTTCAATTCTTGAGTCAGCTTGATCTTGTATAGATGTAAACCAAGATCTTTACGCAAAATTCGCCATAAAGTGGTCTTGGCGATGCCCAGTTCTTGAGAACGCCGCGGAATCGACTGATTTGGATCGTTTGCTACGGATGCGATATTTTCGTCACTTCGACAAACCCGTTGTCTCACTGGCACGGCCGCATCACATAATGAATATCGTCACCTAAAATGCAAAAGGCCGTAACTACACTTTTTAGTTTTTTTACAGGAGAAGGAATAAACGTTATAAATATTTCTTAAAAACTAATTTTTTCCATTAATTTGTTATTCCGAAACAAATCCGTCTTTGTTTTCTGAGTTTGAATCTAAAATTTGGATATTAAGTTTTAAGTAGTCTTCAATTTAGACTCAATTTTTTGCACTAAACTTTTTATTGCTTGTCTACTAGGGCGAGAATAACGACCGAAAATTGGAGTTAACGCTCTTAAAGTTGCGGTCACCGAACCCAATACAAAAAAAAATCAACTGTTTGACCGATGGAAGCCGATCGAATATGCTCCAAAGCGTCGCCACCACAAATACTGTTTTGAAGCTCACGCCGCCGCCGATATAAATGGATTTTATTGGTTTAATCTGTGCGCCGACTTTATCGACTGGCCCGATTTGACTCACTGAACCAATTTTAAAGGTTCAGTTATTTCAAAAACATTCCAAATTTGTACAAAACTGGCAAAACGAATAGCCGCCAATTTCATTTTTCTGTTGTGCCGCCGTCTTCGATAATTTTGTCTCGGCGCGGAGTTTGTCTAAGCACGGAGTTGCCAACTCAAATGTCAATTTGATCTCAAATTTAGTGGTGTAAACGGCAAAGATTAGGGAACAATTTTATCGCTAACCTGGCCGCGATAAAAGGCGATGTAAATGTGGATATAGTTCATATTGGCAACTCTACTTTTTGTTATTAGAATGTCAACAAGACAAATCTCATTTAGTGGTGGATACATCTTGTGGATGGTAATAAATTTTAATGAAGAAAGATTTTGTTCGCAAATTCTGGTAGAATTCTAGTTAAACGTGCAAAGGAGATTGTTGATTAGGTGTTTTGTGCAAATATAATTATGTTAACTTCGGTGTGGTGAAACATTTTCTGCTCGCTTCGAAAAAGGCGTTGGAACTTGGGTATAAAAACGACCTCTGACGTCAGTGAACTGATGACATTCAAATTTCAGTATCTTCGTAAAGGATCATCGGCCAGTGCCGAGGACCCCAATAAACATGATTTTGTCGAGTTTTTTATCAAGCGAGTACTCAAAGAAAACAAAGTGGGACTAAAGGACTATGTGGGCTTTATAGTACGCGATTGTGTGAATGAATTTCCTTTAAGAGACCATCAATGACCAGCGGAGCTTTGTCGACGAATAATCCAATCCAATTGATTTTTCTTTTTGAACTAATTTTGTAGAAAATACTTGTATAACGCTCTTTTCAATGAAATTAATCGCAGACTTATTGTTCTTCAAAGTACACTTGAAGTTTGAAAGAAATTTTTGGCGCTCAAAAATTACCTTTGTAGGGGAATCAAAACTGTACATAGGGGAAGTTTTCTGAGAGGTAGAGGGCCAAGGGCACCAACAAAAAGCAAGAGGTGGGGTCAGAACCACGAACGCAGCTCGCGAACGCGACTCGGAATCTTTAACAGCTGATTTCTCGAAAAGTTGTTGTGTCGTAGTAATAATAAAACGTTGTACAAAACGTACTTTAATAAAACATGCAAAAAGAAAATGTCTTCTCTTAAAATACTTGAAAATGCAGTCTACATTTTGCACAACTTGAAATTTTAAAGCACCGACGTGCCACGCCATTGCAACAATAGGCGGTTTCCACAGACAATTTTGGTGAAGACTTAAAGATGTTCTCTTATAAAGGGCAGACAGTGCATCAGTGGATAGCTGTTGACCGCCAAACGCGTGTAACCTACGGTCAAGCCATCTCGACCAAGAGGAAGACAACTTTTCACCAAAAATCATCATAACCGATGAGGCCCATTTTCATCCCAGTGGATATGTGAATAAACAAAATTATCGCTTCTGTGGCACCGAAAATCTGCGTATAACCCACGAAGAGACATTAAATCCGCTCAAAGTTACAGCATGGTGTGCTGTTTACGCTGGAGGCGTCATGGGGCCGTATTTTTTCGAAACCGCCGCGAGCCAAACGACTACTGTGAACGGCGAGCGCTACATAGCCATGCTGAATGACTTTCTCCTTCCTCAATTGGATGAATTGCAATTGGAGAACATGAGGTTCCAATTGGATGGAGCAACGGCGCATACTGAACGACCCGCAATCGAAATTCTGCCCAGCAAGATCGTCCGATTTAACCGTTCCAGACTTCTTTTTGTGGGTTTTTTTGAATTCACTAGTCTCTGTCAACAAACTTCAAACTCTTAAGCCCTCAAAGATAATGCGAGAACCTATGGCCGGAAGTTTTGTCGAGTGTGATGGAAAATACCATAAATCGGGCCCGTATGGTCATCAATTCTGGCGGCGGCCACTTGGCCGATATAGTTTTCTACACTTTAAGATTTCAAGTATGCATAATCCAAAAGCAGAACTAAAGTTTCTCATTCATAAAAAAAATTACATCGAATGAACATCGGGTGACAACTTTTGCGCCACCTTGTATATGCGCTCTTCACTTTTACATTATGTTAAGTTACAGTCCGTTGTTTGTTTAAATTATCTGTTTTTATTTTTGACGGTCGCAACACTTTTTTATTCATTTATTTGTTTATTTATTTATCTAAATTTTTTGTTGTCACCCTCGTGATGTGGCAAGGAACATTTAATACAACCCAAACGAACACTTGAAACAAAAAGCAAACATCCTCCTTGTATTTTTGCACCAAGCTACAAACACGTTACATTTGCGTCCCAAACGAAATCCTTTTATCTGAGATATTTTCTGAGAGTAACAAAATTTTTCTTTGCGGTTATAAATCTTTTTTAAAAAATTTAATTTCATGCTTAATTACATTTTTATATCAACTACTGTACTACCGATTTAGTTAGGTAAATAGGACCAGCGAAGTAGTGTCAATGTCTGTAGAATCTTAATGCTGAAGGTGGCGACTGTTGACTTCCAATGGCATCCCCAAGTTAAATTCGACACCCATTTCCTAGTGGAAAACCCGAATAAGCGGATAAGTACCCTCGAACCATTTTGTCCTTTACCAGCAACTATTGTTCCGTATGATAGTTACTGCAAATGGCTTTGAACCATGTCTTTGGACGGGGGGGTTTTTACTTAAATCCAACAGTTGAAGAAAACGGAGCAAAGAAAATAAACATAATAATAAACAAAAATCATTTCAAGAACTGTGGGAACATTAACATTTGACAACACTCCAAGCAGCTCTACCTCGGAATGTGTTTCAACTGTCGAATAAAACATGACGAACAAGGGGACATGGGATAAGTACTTATAAAGTGGAAAGAAGTAACAACTGCAACTCTTCTCACATGCACAAACACACCCTCCTTTCTTCACTCACGTGCCGCAAAGGCCACAGTGTCGAAAATTTAATAATACTTGCACTAATCTTCACACTCATATGGATCGTTGTCGCTCTTGAATAAAGGACTTGGGCAAACGCTCGGAGTAGAGCGTGTGTTTTTGACACTTGTTAAAATATTTGCACTTTAGGCATCCTTAGTATCCTTACAGTATTTTTTTCGACCTTGCCTGTGGTCCTTGTTGATGTTACTGATTCAGGAGTACAAGGAGGATGTTTGCTTTTTGTTTCAAGTGTTCGTTTGGGTTGTATTAAATGTTCCTTGCCACATCACGAGGGTGACAACAAAAAATTTAGATAAATAAATAAACAAATAAATGAATAAAAAAGTGTTGCGACCGTCAAAAATAAAAACAGATAATTTAAACAAACAACGGACTGTAACTTAACATAATGTAAAAGTGAAGAGCGCATATACAAGGTGGCGCAAAAGTTGTCACCCGATGTTCATTCGATGTAATTTTTTTTTGAATGAGAAACTTTAGTTCTGCTTTTGGATTATGCTTACTTGAAATCTTAAAGTGTAAAAAACTATATCGGCCAAGTGGCCGCCGCCAGAATTGATGACCATACGGGCCCGATTTATGGTATTTTCCATCACACTCGACATAAGTAGTATAAGTATACTTGTGTCCAAGCACATTGTGTTTGCTATTCAATATTACATGTTGGAGACAATGATTAATATTGTTACGAATAAGTAAAAGCTTTTGCGTGCTGTTAATGACTCTACTAACAGTATGTAAATAACAGGCGGTTAGTGCTGCGCGTGAAAGTATGCATTGTAACAACGTATCAGCTCGCTAAACCAGTAGCATGAATTCACCTCAGTAAAGATTACTCTCCGCCATTCGAGATTGTTCTACAAAGATAAGCAACGACAACAATGTCTAGAAGGTTCTTGAATTCGCTAGATCTACCTTCATTTGAGTATGGTGAGTTGGTATACATAGCGGAGGTCTTTGGAATGGAGAGTTCAGTTTGTGATTAACCGCCGTAAAGTAAGCAACGCGATTTGATAGTAAAATATAAGACTTGTTAAAGTGTCATAAATAAAGTAAATTGTTGTACTATATAAGTAAAATAAAAGGAAGTTAAACCGCTGTAATTATGGTAATTTAAAACGAACCTTGTTTTATTATTGGGAATAAAACAACGCAAAAAGGACGAATAAGGAAATTCGTAACAATATGTTATAATATAAGTTTCTGTGGTCGAAATGTTTGTTTGTTTGCTGAAAACTGAATCAAAAATGTGACAGACAACAAACAACCAATAAAGCAGCAGATCTTCAATACATGAAAACAATCCTTGAAAACATATACATGGTTCCTGTAATATTTTTTTCAGCGTATAACTGCGGCAAACGAATATTTTTTGAATAAAACATATTATTTGTACGAGGGTTGAATTTTATGTTTCGCGATTAGAGAACAAAAACAAATATTAATCATCGAAAATCACTTTATTGTTTTTCAAAATAATCCCCATGAAGATTTATACACTTTTGCATGCATTTGAACCAATTGTCGAAACACTTTTGCCACTCTGATTGAGGTATCTCCAAACATGCATTCTGAATGCAGCAACCGCTTCTTCAGGTGTCGAAAAACGTTGACCTCTCAGTTTGTTTTTTACGTACGGGAATAAAAAGAAGTCATTCGGTGCCAAGTCAGGTCTAGACGGCGGATGACCGATCAAATCGATGTTTTGGGTGCTCAAAAATGCAGTTGTTTCAGCCGATGCTCTCACACATGGTGAAGAGTGATCCGTCTTCTGCGGTTGGTTTTCCTGATTTCTTGGAAGACAACTGGCAAACAAATGGTTGTGTACCACTCAGAAGTCACTGTTCTGCGTTGCTCTAATGGTACGGTTGCGACATGTCCGGTTTTCCCGAAAAAACAGGCGACCATTTGCTTGGAAGTGCTTCGGGCGCGAACAACTTATCTTGAAAAACCCATTCAGTTGAGTGCTGTTTACTTTCGGGCTCATACGCGTAAATCCAGGATTCATCACCTGTCACGAAGTCATAGACGTGTTTCGAAGCACCGCGATCGTATTTTTGGAGCATTTCTTTCGAGCAATCGACACGAGCCTTTTTTTGAGCGATTGACAAGTTGTGTGGGATCCAACGCGAACAAATTTTTTTGACAGTCAGTATTTTTTTGACAGTCAGTATGCAGTATGCTGGTCCCACTAATGCCTAAGGTTGTCTCAATCTCACGATAGGTCATATGACGATCTTGCAAAATCAGTTCGCGCATAGCATCAATGGTTTTCGGAACAACAGCTGATTTTGGACGACCACGATTGAATTCACCATACCATCGATAAGCACTGGTCCTTGATGGAGCATCATCGCCAAAAATTGAATTAAGTTCATCCATGCACTGGTGCTGAGTTAATCCACGTCGAAAGTTGTAAAAAATAATCGCACGAAAATGTTCACGATTTAATTCTATTTTTGTTTGGGTCGAGATGAATCTTAAGTTACTGTAAACAGCACAAATAGCGCTCGTATGTCAAAACGTTCTGAGTACGCATAACCTCAAAAATGTCCAACTTTACGATAGAGCTGTCAGTTGACAGATTGCAACACTAGGGTTGCCAAATCCCGAAACATAAAACTCAACCCTCGTAGTATATATAATTCGATCGGCAATTATTTCATAGAAGATGATTTGTAATTTCCTCTGAGCTCATAAATCCCGGTTTTTCATATTACTTTTTATTTCTGGTAGATAAAATCGTTTCAATGAATACGAGTTTTCATCAGCTGTTTTGCGTTCCCTTGCGGCCGCCGAGGTTGTTGGAAGTGTGACAGAGTTCGATTTACTGTTGGAAGTTGGGCATAAAATGCACAGAAGTAAAAGATAATGTGTATTTTCGTTCGATGCATCCAACATCAAACTTAATTTAGCTGTTATCAATCTCTTATCTCTTATTCACTTATTATCTTATTATCTATCAAATTCCGATGACCATTTCGATCAACTGTGGCATGGATGTTCCTTTTTAACGAAAGCGTGTTATGTTTCACTAAATAGGTTGTTATTTGGATTTATGGAATTTATTTTGATAAACATGGAGTAATCTCTCCAAGGTTTTCAAGAGAAATGACGATAGACTAATCGGTGGGAAATCCTTACTGCCCGTATGGGCTGGTTTTACCGCTTTGGGAATGAATGCAACCTTAGTTTCACTCCAGTTTAAAGGTATGTAGGCTTGCTTGATACATCAGGTGTAGAGCTCTTTGAGCCAGGGAATCAGTCTGTAACCCACTGCCTGTAGTTTAGCCGACGAGACATTATCCGGTCCTAGCGACTGGAAGGGTTTGAAGCTTGTTATAGCGCAAATAATTTTTTATGCGGTTACAATTTCACTGGCAACATCCGATGGCTACACTTCAACGGAATCTCCAACTGAAATATCTAGTTCAACCGCAGAATTGCCAGGGAAATGTATATCCAGAGGCATCCAAAGAGATGGCAATGCGCCTAAACCATGGAACATTTGCGTAGCACTTGCAACGTAAATGTTAACATCTACAAGTCCCTATTGGAAATCCCTTTAAAATTGTGGTACTAAATGTTATATTCTAACTAACTTCTATTCTAACTAAGTATTTTACAACACAATTCCACGAAAAATATAATGAATTGTTTTCCGCTTTCCTTTCAAATTCCAGTTACGCTGTAATAACAGGACTCATTGAGATTTTATCCCGACGATGCATGAAAATTCGTGAGTCCATCGAGAACCATCAAAGTGTGCTTCTATCCTTGCTGGCTACACTTGGCTTTATCACAAGGTTTATTGATGTTTGCCCACCTGGTAAGTACAACTGGTCATACTGCATCAACATGTATGAATGATAGACTTTCTGTGTCCCGACTTGTGATTGACGTGCTACACAAGAAAGAAGAAACGTGCTAGACAACAAAGAATAGCCCGTTCTTCGATCTCTGCCGAAAATTTTCGTTCGTGTTCTAGTCGAAAGCAAGTTAATGTGGATTCCACAATCTTGGCATTTTTAATTCATAAAATTATCTTCCTGACGATGCTACCCAATGGGTAGCGAAAAATTGTAGAACAAAATATTTTAAAATAGACCTATCGGTCGAATATTTTAATTTGAAATAGTTTATCAAAACTTTTCAGTACAAATTTGTGTTTTTTTATTTCGAATCTAATGTTAGTAACTGGCCTTTGTGCGCTTAGATTTTCGTTCGAGATCGGAGAATAGGCCGTAAATGTCCCCTCACCTAGTGTTTGTTATAATTTTATATTTTTTAAACTTAATCAATGTGATTTCTGTAATGCTTTAACTTTTCTTTGATTTTTTTTTCTATCCCTTAAACAGGACCTACGGATTCCACACGTTTCCTAAGTGCGGCAAAATCGACAGAACTCTTTGGTTCCATATCAATGCTGTATGCCAGTGTGGTGCCTATGGGTAAGTAAAGATAAAGTTTGAGAAACTCAATTACTCTGAATTACTGGCTGTGGATTGAAGATGATGAGTCACAACCTCGATATTCTAATATTTGGGGTCTATTCGGAAATGCATCACTGTTTTGTATCTGATGCGCATATGGCCGCTCTTATTCCAATCAGGTGATGCTGCAGATGACTATTGCTCAGTTAGTTTGCAATTACGAACACAAAAATGGAATAATTTATAATGAATTTACTTTTTGAATTGGACAAATGACACTGCATTTTTTCTAAAACTTCGTCCGACAAAATGGATATTTGTTTCTTCCGGACGTCGAACTCTAAAACTTACTTTCGAATTTACTCATTCGTTTCAAATTTACTTTTCTGATGGGTATTTGCTGATTGTTTGCGCATCGAATGATTCAGTGTTGCATTTTCGGATAGTGACACGGTCTAAGTTGCCAGATGTTGCAATTACGAACGTGCTGCGCATCAGATGTAGAGCATCAGAAGTAGAAGGCAATTATGTGCCTTCTATTCGATCGTAAGCAAGGGAAAACTGTCGTGTGTTAATGAATTATTTCGATTATTCACCGGTGTTTACGATGTATTTTTTTTTGGTTTAAATCTGAAATTATCGAGTTTTACACTTCTGCTTTATGACTTTATGATTCCGTATCTGGATTTGTTTCTTTGCTGCCACTTTTTGTATTATTTTTGTTATTTCCTGTACACTTTCTTTGCAGGTGAATGCATTCCACCGAGAACGATTTCGTTAGCGGCAGCAACATTTAATTTACTCGTTTCCATGGCTGTGTTGGATCTTGCTACGTTCCAGGTAAGTTTCGATCGGTTCAATAAATGTCAACAGAAATGATGTAAAACAAAGTTTTATAGTTGTTTCTTAAGTAATTTCTAAAATTATTCCACATATGAAATGTTTGTGGAAAACATTGTGTCATTGTAAAAACTTCTTGCAAAAATCTTAACTGTCAATATCTCGTGACCATTGTGTTCATCAGAACGAGAGTTCAGAAACAGTCACCTTACTTAATGACGGTTACAGTTTATCATACCGTTCTGAACTAGTTTACAGGATGAAGCTCCGATCTGTAAGCAAGTTAATAAATAACACCCCGATTTGTGTTTTTATAATCTTGTGTTGATTGTTGTGATTTGGGGTTTTTAAACTAGATTTATTTGAAGACCAAAGCGCTGAAAAAATAGATTTTGTGCCCGAAGATGACGCCTCGGACATTGAATATGAATTGGAAATTGAAGTAAATGAAATATTCGACAGCGATGAAGAATCCGAAGAAGAAATTGAGAATGCACCAACTCAAGCTGCAGACGGTTTTTTGCTTGGAAAAGATGGTACCAAGTGGACTACAGCTGAACCCGCTACAGTGAGATTCCGCCAGCACAACATCATGCGTTTCAGATGTGGACCAAAAACAAACCTGACCACTCCGCGTGAGGTGTTCCAGCTATTATTTTCACCGAATATTACGTTCATTATCGTAACACAAATAAATCTATATGGATAAAACGTTACACGCAAATGGAACGCAGAACATGCAAACTGGGTTGATATGACAAGTGTTGAGCTTGACGCTTTTATTGGGATACTATTGGCTTTTGGTGTCAGTCATAATACTATGGATTGTTGTGGCAAACTGATGCACTTCCAATATTCCTTGCAGCCATGTCATATACACGATTTGTTACTTTGATGCGCTATATTCGATTTCACGATAGTCGTACGCGCGCATTTCGTCAACAAAACGACAAAGCTGCTACCATTCGCCACATATGGAACTTCTGTAATAACAATCTTGCCAGTAATTTTGAACCATACGAAAGTGTAACCATCGATGAGCAGCTATTTCCATACCATGGGCGCACAAAGTTCACGCAATACATCCCATCAAAGCCCGCAAAGTATGGCATAAAAGTATGGTGGGGGCATGCGATGCGAAAACCAAATATCCGTTGCAAGGAAAACTGTACACTGGTAAAGAGGGAGAACAACGAGAGACAAACCAAGGCGAAAATGTGCTCATGAGTTTGGCTAATCGATACACCAACAGCGGCAGAACTATTATTGCTGATAACTTCTTTACAACATTAGACGCAGCTAAACGTCTTTCGTCGATTGGACTAGCATACGTTGCCACCATTAGATCCAACAAAAGGTGTCTTCCCAAAGAAGTGAAAAGACAGCAAACGGCCTGTGCTTTCATCTGTGTTCGGTTTCTATGATAACCTTGTATCACTGGGCAGCTACGTTCCAAAGAAGAACAAAGCAGTAAATCTACTATCCACTGTGCACTACACCGAGAAAGTTGAAGGCGTAGCAAAAAAAATAGGAAGCTATATTATTTTACAATTCAACAAAAGGCCGGCGTTGATGCAATGGACCAAATGGTAACGTAAAGCGGTTTTCAACAGAGACGCTACAAAAGTAAATCGATAGGGACAGCAACCGACGCCATATTTTTTCCCGCTCTTTTGACATTTCTCTTCAGTAAGGTTTGCCATTTCATCATGGAAAGATATACGAGCCAACAACGAGTCGAAATTATTAAAATTTACTACCGAAATTCGGAGTCAGTGGCCTCAACTTTAAGAGCGCTACGATTCGGATTTTCATCGGAAAATCATCTTCAGCGATGAGGCTCATTTCTGGCTGAATGACTTCGTCAATAAGCAAAATATGCGTTATTGGTCAGACAGCAATCCAAACGTAATCCATGAGTCATCATTGCATCCCGAAAAAATTACGGTTTGGTGCGGTTTATGGGCCGGCAGCGTCATTGGGCCGTACTTCTTCCGTGATGATCAAGACCGGCACATTACTGTGAATGCGAATCGCTACCGTTCAATGATAACCGAATATTTTTGGCCCCAATTGGATAATATGTACTTGGAGGACATGTGGTTCCAACAGGACGGCGCCACAAGCCACACAGCGAATGCCACAATCAATTTATTGGAAACCAAGTTTGGTGAACGTGTTATCTCACGAAATGGCCCAGTCGATTGGCCGCCTCGGTCGTGCGATTTGACGCTGTTAGATTATTTCCTGTGGGTCTATGTCAAGTCTATGGTCTATGCCAACAAGGCTGCGACGATTGATGAACTTCGTACGAATATCGAACGTGAAATTGCAGCAGTATCGGCCGATTTATGCTTGAAAACTGTCGAAAATTGGGTTCAGCGTCTGGACTTCTGCAAGCGTGCCCGTGGTGGCCATACAAAAGAAATCGAGTTCCATACATAATGGCATCGAACGTACTTTCACAAGAATAAAGAATTTCATTGGTATCTAAAACCGGTTTTGTGTTATTTAAAAAAACTTTTGTAGCGCTCTTATTGAAAAACCCTTTATTACTCCACAAAACGGTCAACCAGACGTTGGCCACTAGCATTTTTTTTTCAACATGATAGACGTCATGGGATTAGCCGCTTCCATCATATGCAATGTAAATACAGAAGGAACCAGAAAAGAAAAGCGACGAATGTTATTGAACACGCTGAGTAAACAATTGGTGCTTGCTAATACTGAAAATCGCATGAACAACAACCATATTTTGGGACAACATTCAACCCGTTTGGCCATTGAATCTTTCTTTGGAAGGCCGTTGAATATTCCCAGCAACATGCTGTCTAACCAACAAATCGGCCCTAGTACACTGAATTCTAGAAAAGATTGCAGAATTTGTGCCACGCAAGACGAAAAGACACGTTTTTACTACACCAAATGAACTAATCCTGTGTGCCAACAACATTCTAAAGTTGATTATACTTGGTTTCCATGCATTCCACAAAATTAATAAAAAAATTTTTACATTTAGGTGGCTACATACATCAACAAACCAAAAAAAGTCTAAAGACAAAAATTATAAACGAGCATACTTAGAAATTCAAAGTTACGGTACCCTTTTTGCCATACAAATGCATAACAACGTGTAGGGGTCTGGCCAGGCATATGTGTTTATTCGAAGGTTTCGGAATATGTGTTTGACGGGGGGTTAGAAGCGCGTCTTCTTTATTTGGCGGTGAAAATAGAAGACAGTGATGCAAAGATGCCGCTGTTGCAGTTGTTGCCTTCCTTTCACATGCCAGTTCGGATGTCAATAATATTTCTGCACTGGCTGCACATGCCAGTTGAGACATCATACGTGGGAATGTCGATAAACGGTTTATTCTCATTGGGAATTAAGATACCATGTCTAAGGCTATGTCTAAGGTGGATGCGCGTGTTTGTAGTGTTTGGTTAACTTGTTCATCGTTAACTACCATCCAAATAAAGGGTCCGCCATCTAACGTTTTTTTTTTCAACTAGTGCTTATTTCGTGAATGGTAACACTTAGCTCATGTCTGATTTGACAGATAATTAGTTTTATCCTTCCGCTGAACGAATATGGTTGTGTATACGCTTGAACAACGCTGGGAAATATTGCGACATTACTTTGAAAATCATGGTAATGTTGCAGAATGTGTGCGAAAATTGCGTACGGATTTTGGAAGAAGAGAAGCACCGTCAGCTACGTATGTTCGTTATCTTGTGAAAAAAGTGAGAGAAACTGGCATCCTCATCGATAAACCAAAGCGTGCAAAGCCAAAAATAGTGCGTACACCCGAGTATATTGCTGCTGTGGCAGAAAGTGTGCGTGAAGCGCCATCAACATCAATTCACCGTCGTTCTCAACAATTTAACATTTCGGAGACATCATTGAGACGAATTTTGCATAAAGACCTTGGTATGACGCCATACAAAGTCCAATTGGTTCAGGAGTTGAAGCCAACTGACCATCCAATGCGTTTTCGCGTCTCTAAGTGGGCCTGCGATCGACTTACAGAAGATGCAGATTTTGCCAAAAAAAATCATCTTTTCAGATGAAGCTCATTTTGATCTTGGCGAGTATGTAACCAAGCAAAATTGTCGCATTTGGGGCATAGAAAACCCGCATGCATACATTGAAAAGCCGATACACCTAAAACGAGTCTGGTGCGGATTTTGGTCCAGAGGCATAATTGGGCCATTTTTCTTCGGAAATGAGCAAGGAGTGGCCGTTACAGTCAATGGCGATCGTTATCGGGCCATGTTGAACGAATTTTTGTTCACAAAAAATTGAAGAGGAGGATATTGGCAACATTTGGTTTCAACAGGACGGCGCTACGTGCCACACAGCCGAAGCTACACTCGATGTTTTGCGCCCTGTTTTTGAAGATCGCATTATCAGCCGCACAGCTGATGTCGTTTGGCCACCTCGGAGCTGCGATTTGACACCGTTGGACTATTATTTGTGGGGTGCCCTCAAAGATAAGTGTTACGCCGACAAGCCAGAGACAATTGACGCTTTAAAGAACAATATTTGTGAAGCCATTGGTGAAATACAGCTGCACACAATCGGTAATGTGCTTAAAAATTGGACCGATCGTGTAGGCTACTGCATGGCCAGCCGAGGCAGCCATTTGAATGAAATTATTTTCCATTATTAACCGGAAGGATTGTACTTTCAAATAAAAACACAAATTTGAGAAAATATTCAGCAGTTTCATTTTTATAGCATTTTCAAAAAAAAAGTTATTTGGCGGACCCGTTATTATAATGGGTAGTTACGCACGGCGTTGGGTTTTGGGTTACACATCCCCATTTTTGATCGAAAATATGATAAAATTACAATAAAATTTCTATATCTCGGGAACGGATCGAAAAAGTGAAAAAATTTTCAGTGTTACTAAGGGGTTTTCATAAACTGGTCCAATTCGTATGGAATAATTTTATGAAAGAAATCGCCAAAATAAGAAAATCGCTAAAATAAAAAAGCCTGGGTAACCCATTCATTACCCATCGTCCTGGGTAACCCATTCATTACCCATCGTCGTGTGGGTAGCTACCCATTATTTCCCCCATACCCTGTGGGTAATGAGTAAACGTTCATTACACATTCCACACGACGATGTGATTTGGGGGGGTTAGTTAAATACGAACTCTTATTAAAACCTAAGTTGCGACCTGCAATGAGAATTATGCGAAAAATCGGAAAAAATGCTTGATGAAGACTTCATAATGCTGGCGAGAAAAAATGTTCTGTATAAATTTTAAAAAAATATTTTATTAATTATGCTATCACGAATTTTGAGCCATCTTGAAAAATAAAATATTTTTTTTTACCCAACTACACTTGGAATCGAAACTTCAACTGCCGGTAGGGGTCTATAAGTATCCTCGTAAAGAAGTGTGGCGTTCCCGTAATCCACTCTTTTATACACATCTTTTGAAACCCCCCACAATTGAAATTCCAAAAATCCCGGATTTCAGTACACCCTCATACACATGCACAATTCAAACCTTTTTGTTATCGTAGGACAAAACAAAGTACAAGTTCAGTGAAAAGAAAACAATTGTCATGAGAGTGTCCCGTTCTGCTGCAGGATAATGATGAAGGAGTTCGTATGTAATGCGACAAGGACAACAGTACAGATAATACTAATCAACATTGCGGAAGCAGAAAACAAAAACTTATCAAACACTCGAGTGAAAACCAATAGTTTTAATTAAAGTTTGAGATGTAGTTTATATCTACCCATCATTATATTTATGTACTACGGACAAGGACTATTTGAAACAACTGAGTTTTAATTGGTTCCCAACCAGAAAAAGAAAGAGTTTACTTACGTTCGACTTGCACAACTTTTTTCTCCTAACATCCTCTCTGACTTGTTTATTTTGTTGTCATACCTCCCTAACAATAGGATACAAAAGTTCCATTTTATTTTTATAGCCCAATAAACTTAAATAAATGTGGTGAAACGCACATTCATAGAAGTACAAATAAGTTTCAAGTTCCAAAAAAAAAAATTAACGAGAGTTGAAGAAAACCCAATATCTACCACAAAGATCCTTAAAATATTCACACAGACATCAACAAATCGATTCAACTTTATAAATGTCATACTTTGGTCCATCGACGTAGAGTCAGTATTCGTGAAGCCATTGGTGAAATACACCTGCACACAATCGACAATGTGCTAAAAATTGGACCGATCGTCCAATTGGCCAGCCGAGGCAGCCATGGCAGCCATTTGAATGAAATTATTTTCCATTATTAACCGGAAGGATTGTACTTTAAAAAAAAAAAGAAATTTGAGAAAATATTCAGTAGTTTTGTTTTTATAACATTTTCAAAAAAAAGTTATTTGGCGGACCCATTATAAAGCGCATAGCTTTGTTGTACCTAAGTCTATCGGCCTTATCCCATCACTTCTCTGGCCATTTTAGATATCAGACACTAAGCAAACTAAGCACTTGCAGTAAGATTTTCGTCACCATTTATGTAAATCTGAACACAAACAATAAATATTTTGACAAAAATCATTCGTCAGGCTCTTAATTTGGGCAAGGGATGATGTTGAAAAATACGGGGAATATGAAATGATCAAGCCCTAAATGGTTTCGCATTCAGCGGCGTTAAAATTCAAATTATTTTACTTTTTAGTGCTTCAATACCTTAACTGAAAAAAGTTTATGTTGTCGTATTTAATGGTTACAGCAGTGCCTCTTGTGTCTTAAAAAAAATGACCCAATTATGCCGCCGGCTCAAATGCTATACCATACAGTACTCTACGAGGGTGTAAAGGGCGATGGTGTGTCAAATGAGGATTTTCCGTTCCCCAGTAGCGGCTATTCTGTTTATTCACAAAGCCAGCCAGCCCCGTCAATCATAATGATTTTTCGCCAAAAGTGGGGGTCGTCTTCATTGAGCTGCAAAACCTTTTCACTCCACTCCCGTCTGCGCATGTGGTCATTTTCCATTAGTTGTGGGGTCAGATGAATTTTATACTGGTATAAATGCAAATCTTTTTTGAGTATTTTAAAAAAAGTTGGCGATGACATTTGACATCAGTCTTGTGCAATGTGTCTAACTGACATGTCTGGGCTTTCACCAACAGCAGCAATATTTTGTGCCGTACGTACGTACTAGTAATTGGGAAGTTTTATGAATACATGTATTTTAAATAGTAGATGATCATACATAATTACAACAAGCCAATCCAATATTCCTGGAATCCTATGGAACCTATAGGATGGTGGTGTCCCATAACATCCCATGTAGGGATTTAGGAGAGCTTCTCACAATCAGTGAGATGCGCGCTTTCTAGTTGTTACACTCACTGATTGGAACCTACAGTTTTACAAAGACGATCTAGAGACGACCAGCAGATGTACACAAATTGGCAAACCTGGTAAAAGAGAACCAAAAAGTGCTAGAAATTCATTTCAAAGGCATTTCTCTCACGCGTCATATCTTGATAATTTCATACTTTTTGCATAGTTTATGTAATTTTACTTCAACATGGTTGGAATTTGTAAAGTTGTATACAATAACCCAATCAAAAAGCTGCTCGTGTATTGAAATATTTAATGAAGAGAGTAAGAGAGGGAACAGGGAATGACTAGGGTTTCTCTCGTTGTGTTTGTTGGCATTTGAGTGAAGAGAAATTTTGACTGCCTACACCCATTCCGAACCGTATTTTGAGAAGCCTTTTCATGGCTCAGCTTTTTCATGGAGGTGACCATCGTCGAATGAATTGTAAGGTGGTCTGAGCAGGGATCGAACCCACATGTACAAGAGCCGCGCACACTAACGATAGCACCACCGACGGGCGCGGAACCTATAGGATAGTCCCTAGTTAATACACTTCCCTATGCCTTTGATGCCCTTGATAATGAGTTCGGTGAAGACTTTGACCCCAAATACACAAGGAACTGATTCGTTCCAGGGTGCCGTTTCCGGGAAAAGATTGTGATATTTCCGGTTTTCTGACACCTAGTTAACAGACTGTGGACCCGCCGCATACATTTTTATAGTTGTTGCGCCGCACAGTGTTTTTTTTTGGTATTGTGAGTGCTCAAAAATCTATAACTTTTGAATGGGTTAACCTTTTTTTATCGTTCTTTTTCCAAATTGTTGCCAAGAAATGTAGCTACCAGAAACCATTGCAAAAGTTTCAAAATACTTATAGTTTAATGAAGAAAAAACCAGCGAAATCTGAGTTAGAAGAAAATTTTATTTATAGGACGAGATCTTTTAGATCTGTCAATATTTCTTTGTCTAAATTCGTTTTAACATGGTATCTTAATGAAGTGATGAGTGGATCAGACGAAATTAAGAGCATTTTCATAAGATCGGCATTCTGATCTCTTCTGTTGCACTTCCTAGTGTGTCTTAGTCGAAATTCTCTGTATTCTTTATTTTTTGCTTCTTGAGCCTCCTCTGATAATTGTCTTATAGGGAAATGATGATATTTTATAATGTTTTCGCCATGGCTTAATACCTTATGGACCGTTGGTGATAACATTCTCCAGCTTCCATACAGATCATTGTAAATTTCTAATGTTTTTGAAGCATGTTCCCCAAACTTTTTTGCATCAATAATATGACGTGAATTTGTAGCGTTTAACAATTTTGAGAATCGAAATAATAACTGCTTATCAATTTTTGTTATGGATGCTGTGACATCAATATTTTCAAAAAATCGCCGCGAAGTATTGCCGTCATTACTATTTCCGAAGCCTTGCTTAGGACAGCCAATATTTAAGCCAGTCAGTTCTTTAAATCCTTTTTTTTTTTTGCATTCTGCCCTTAGTTCATTTTTTATCTTTCGTTTTTCTTTTGAAGTTTTTTTGTCAAAATCTTCTGTATCTTCTTTATATCTTTCAAACGACAAATCATAAGCGATATTTAAACAGTGTTCCATGAAACGAATGCGAGCATGAAGTGGAGATCATCCTAACTCGTACATTGCTTCAATTTCATTTATAACGGAAATTCCAGTGGCTTTATTGAACTCACTTTGTGTGGCATGGCACACGGTACAAGATGAAGACGATTTGTTTCCAGAATTTAAAATGGGATAAATTTATATACATAAATATATATACCTGAAATTGCTTGTGCAACTTTACCGTTAACCATTGTGAATTTCAAGTTATGTCTAATTTTAATTTTGATACCATGCTTTGTAGTAACAACTGTGTCTGATAAAGTTTTAATTTGTTCTGTGATCATGTTATATTTTTGTAAAATGACTTCCTTTGTCTCTTTTATGTATGAAAACTCAATTGGACGACAGTATTGTACAGATGATGGTCGTTCATTTCTCCAAAATTCCTTATTATTTCCTGGGAGCTCTAAATTGTTTCCTAATTCTTCCATTAACCGAAGAGGTACCATCGAAATCATAAACATATTTGAATGACTGTGCTGGTCATCTGAAAGAAAATAAACCTAAACAAATGTTGCATCGAAGACGAATGGTGTACTAACCAATTATTTGTTTGTACACAGCCTGGCCAGATGAGCCATCACAACCCCATTTGGAATAGAGAACCATATTGTAGGATTAAGACGTATCTTGCTCAAAGTCCAGTGTTTCTATAATTCTTTTAGCCATATGATCCAAGCCAGATTGTAGCGAAATCTTTGCAGATACGTCATCAACTAATATATCATTTGGCACGCAATCCGTTTTTTCTTCCATGAGTTTTTCGTAAGACGGTAGGCCCCTATAACTTTTTTTTTATCATTGTTGAACGCAAAATTTTATATTGTCGAGCTGATAAGTCTAGATCCATATATAATGCAAGTGCTTCTGAGGTATAAAATTCATCACAGCTCACTGCTGGTTTTGAAACTGATTCCTTTAATCTGGTAATAACGTCAGGATCACTGTTCTGTAAAAGATCTACAACTGACACCTTATCATATTCCTTTTGCATCCTTAAATCATGTTTCAAAACTTCATAAGTTTCATGTAAGCTAATTTCTTTTGAGATACTATCAATCTTTCTACGTTTTGTGGATTTTGAGGACTGGAAATATTTTTTTTTAGGTCTGCCCCAAGAATTGTTTGTAGAATTTGCAATTTTAATCACATCACATTCGGTCACCGATTCGATCACTTTTTTAATTAATTTTAAGGAATTTTTATACCAATTAATGTTCTCATATTTTTTTAAAAACACAGTTTTAGAACGTCGAGCTTCCTTCCAGCACTTTGAGAATTTTTTACGAATTTTAGTAATTCATCTTTGTTTAGTTCTTTACTTTCAATATTAATATTTACTTTTTTACAAACTTTCACAAGCACCTTATTAAAAATTATCGTTACGGACAAGAAATTCTTATGTTCTGAATGTATTTTAAAACATTCTTCACACAATTCTTTCACCGATATAGTAAATTCAGACATATTTCGTTAATTTTATTAAAAATTGCAAGTTTAGAACAATATTCGTAGTAAAATTTGTATTTGAGTTTGTGAAGATGTCTTTTCTCGTTCTTTCACAATTTTCAAGTGACGCTTTTATTTTGGATGTACCCAGAATACACTCCAGTGTTGTATTCTAAGCTTAAATATTACAGGGTTGTTAGATTACAGTGTTGTATTCTAAACTTAAATATTACAGGGTTGTTCGAGAAACTATGAGCATTCAACAGAGAGCGTTGTACTCTTTATGTGATTATGTTAATAACAATGAATTATAATATCTACAATTAAATACAATAAATACAATTCATAATACAATTCACTACAAGTTATATTTTATCAGAATCGCGAAAATTGTGTTCAAATTTTTTTTGTTCAACAATAATAATAAAATTTTTTGACATTTACAACTTTTACATTGCATTTTGATTAAAAAATAAAATGTTACCTTTCATTGTAAATACACAGTATAATAATTTATTCAAAATTAAAAAATATTGTTATAATACTCCTTGACATTTCGCGCTCCTACATCCATGTTTGCACGAGTTTGCAGCTGATTTTTTTACAGAATGTATAAAACATATCAGAAAACATTGTCATGTAAGTTGCTAAGCTTCCTTTCACTTCCTTAACAGTTAAAAGTTTAGGTGAAGATGAAAAAATGGGTAAAATAAAGGCTTTATTTGAAATTAAAAATTTGGGCTCAAAAACTACAATGAATTTTTCCAAAAAATCAAAATAAGTTAAGAATAATTACATCTTTCAAACACAAAAGAGATGTAGTACATAGCTCTAACCGTTTGTCAGCTGTTTTGCGCTAAATTTGTAAAATTTTCACAAGAAAAATTTATTTTTGAAAAATAACAAATTTTACCCAGCTTTGAACTCAATTATTTCATCAGCGGTTTTAGCTACAGAAAAACCAATGCCATATTTAGAAAATTCAGACTCTTTTCAATAAAGATCAGTTTATAAGAATAAAAAAACTAACATCAAATTTTTAACTTTTTACCTATTTTTGAGCACTCACCAGTAAAAAAAAAAACACTGTGCGCCGTCGCCCGGGGGTTCATTTTCGATTTCCATCGGCCAAAATTCAATATATTTTGATCTGGTAATTATTTTTAAGTTCTGTAAATACCGAATATTGGCAAAGAGTCAAGGATTATTTGGAGATATTAAAATTAAAAATCGGATAATCAAGCATTTAGAAAACATTCCAAAGTTGACTACTTTTCTCATTTTTCGATTTTAATATATAAAATTTGTTTCTTTCTTTCTATGATTTTTTTCAACATGTTTTGACGTAACTGTTCGTAATGCGTACAACAAATTTTACTTTTTAAATTCTTTATATTAATTTCACTTGTCTGTCTGTCGAAAAAACTTGGGATTGATTTTTAACCCTTTTCCCGTGATCCAATCGAGCTGAAACTTCGCAGGCAAACTAATGGCGACGATTGGACAGAGGTGAGTGGTACCTCCCATACAAATCACAAATTAAAAACCCATTATTTCTGCTCCTGTTAACCGTATTTGAACAAAATTCGGTATGTTGGTTAGGTGTAACGGGTTTTTCAATAAGAGCGCTACAAAAGTTTTTTTAAATAAAACAAAACCGGTTTTAGATACCAATGAAATTATTCCTGTGAAATTATTCCTGTGAAAGTACGTTCGATGCCATTATGTATAGAACTCGATTTCTTTTGCATGGCCACCACGGGCACGCTTGCAGAAGTCCAGACGCTGAACCCAATTTTCGACAGTTTTCAAGCATAAATCGGCCGATAATGCTGCAATTTCACGTTCGATATTCGTACGAAGTTCATCAATCGTCGCAGCCTTGTTGGCATAGACCATAGACTTGACATAGACCCACAGGAAATAATCTAACAGCGTCAAATCGCACGACCGAGGCGGCCAATCGACTGGGCCATTTCGTGAGATAACACGTTCACCAAACTTGGTTTCCAATAAATTGATTGTGGCATTCGCTGTGTGGCTTGTGGCGCCGTCCTGTTGGAACCACATGTCCTCCAAGTCCATATTATCCAATTGGGGCCAAAAATATTCGGTTATCATTGAACGGTAGCGATTCGCATTCACAGTAATGTGCCGGTCTTGATCATCACGGAAGAAGTACGGCCAATGACGCCGCGGGCCCATAAACCGCACCAAACTGTAATTGTTTCTGGATTCAATGATGACTCATGGATTACGTGTGGATTGCTGTCAGACCAATAACGCATATTTTGCTTATTGACCAAGTCATTCAGCCAGAAATGAGCCTCATTGCTGCAGATGATTTTTCGATGAAAATCCGAATCATTTTCAAGTTGTTGCTCAGCCCAATTCACGAACATACGACGCTTATGGTGTCAAGCGGCTTCAGTTCTTGCGTCAATTTGATCTTGTAAGGATGTAGGCCAAGATCTTTTCGCAAAATTCGCCACAACGACGTCACAGAGATGCCCAACGCTTAAGAACGACGTGTGAGAGACACATATGGGCTTTCTTGAACTGAAGCCTCAGCGGCAGCAATATTCTCGACACTACGGGCACTTCTTTGTCTCACTGGCACGGAAACATTTTGTACTGTGCCTGTGGATTCAAATTTTTCCACTAGACGCCCAATTGTTGTTCTGGTAGGACGATTATGACGACCATAAATTGGACGTAGCGCTCTTAAAGTTGAGGCCACTGACTCCAAATTTCGGTAGTAAATTGTAATAATTTCGACTCGTTGTTGGCTCGTATATCTTTCCATGATGAAATGGCAAACCTTACGGAAGAGAAATGTCAAAAGAGCGGGAAAAAATATGGCGTCGTTTGCTGTCCCTATCGATTTACTTTTGTAGCGTCTCTGTTGAAAAACCCTTTATAGATTCTAAGATCTGCTGCAAATATGGTCAGGATTGGACAAAGGGGCATGGTAGTGTTATCATTTAAAGTTTCTGTCCAGAGTAATGTATAAAATAAAAAACCATGTGTCATATATAAAGAATTTATAGTAAAAAACTATGTTTTTTACGGGTTGGTTTTTTTTCGTATTCGATTTTCGGTTACAGAAAATGGAAAATAATGTTTTTTTCAACTTTATTGAACTGTATCTCATACAGTTTTAGAGATATGGAGATACTTTCTTGCCTTTAACACGACGACCAAATTGTGGTGTCACGAGTCTGTTTCCAACTTGTTTTTCAAAAAAATTTGTCACCAAGTTAAAGACACCAATTTGACCAAAAAAAAAGCTTTTATACTGTGTCACAAATTTTCAACAAGTGCTGACGAAATGTACTGAGACCTAAGCCTTATAATATAAAATTGTAGTAGAACCGTTTGCGAGATATTGCAAAATTACCCCTATTTGTGTTTTTAAAAATAAGATGTGAATTAAATGAAAAAATCTTCGACGGATTTTGTCGTTCTAATAAAATTACTGGAGCAACGTTTTGTAAAGATTGGTGAAGATATGACTGAGTTACAGTGGGCTTTGATTTGATAAAAATCAAAAAGTGGATTAATTCACTTTGTCATTTTTGCACTGATCTGCATCATGTTCGTTGAGAAATAAACTAACGTCTGAAGTTATGGAACAATAATATTTTTAATTCTTTTTTTTTTAAATAAGATAAAAGAGCAAAATTGGAATAAATTATCAACTATCAAAAATTATCTTTACAAACGACCCACCACTGTTTCAGTAATTTTATTATCTTACGATTAGAAAACGACAAAATTCCTCGGGTATATTCGACATCATCTTTTTTAAAATATCTCGAAAACGTGTCTGATTTTGACCATTCTGGCATTCGGATTCAGCGGACAATTTTACATAGCGATTAAGTGCCAGATACATTCTGTCAAATATTTACCACCTTCGTACCGTCTGTTAAATTTGGGAGCTGGTTAGATAACTGATATCCGCCGGCCATCACTTCAAGCTCTCGGTTACGAGCTAAAGTGTTTTGTATATGGCTTTTTTGAATTGTCGTTTACAAATAATACTAGAGGCCTTGTGTGACCTCGGGAACACCCCTGTATTTATTTTTGACTTTGTCAGATTGTATATAATTGGCATTGATAGTTTAACGAAGTTCACACTTGCCTTCAGAATGAATTTATCACCGGTAGATATTCAAAGGTTATAGGCAGGGAAATAGTTTATATGTTGTTAGAGAGGTGAAGTAATTCTTTAAACAGTGATATTTTGCAATCTTCTATATCTCTAGTAGTTTTGAAGATGATTGGTGTACAAATAGGGGTATTTTTCACAAAATTATACTGACAAAAATTCAAATTGACGTAGAGGCTGGTCAGTAACAGAAGTAGTTGATATTATTTTAATCTAAGGTACACCTAGTCAAAATCTATAAAACTTTCTCCATATCTCTAAAGGTTATCTAGATATCGAGCTTACTAGCACGTACTCTGGGTTAAACAAATGTCTACTGAACCATTTGGAAAAGATCTTTAAGTTGTCATGGATAATGTCTGCTTTAAGAATGTCTCAATCTTATATGTAACACACTAAGATCCACGTCCACCCCCGGGTCTATCGCATTAAGCGTTCAATTTTTGAACGTTCCCGCAAAGTTTCACCTCTTGGTTTTTGCCACCAAGTATTGTCGTATTTTTATACAACAGTTGGACAATTTTTTTTTGTTGGCTTCCACATAAAACTAATATATGTACGACAATACAATCGTGAATGCTACGTTTACAGCTTGTCGTATTTTACTAGTGCTGTTCTTGTACCGAGTTTGATATTACCGAATACTTAGTAGGGACATAAATACTGTTACTTATATTTTGGGCTATAAAACAAAAACTAATGAACGTTTTTGGACCAACTTTTATTATATGTACATTACGGCGGGTCAAATTGTTTGGAACGACTTTTTTTTTGATGAAGCGTATAGCAAACACGTAATCTATAGGTGATTCTGAGAAATTTTGCTCAAGAGATCATAGCTCTAAGTCGGATTTGGAGCCCCCCAAAAGGTATTTTTATCACCTTTCAGAATCTGTATTGATACCTGTGGAATAAGTCGTCAATGGCAGCATTGTTCAATTGAACAACTTTGCAACACAAAAAGGAGTTCGAAAACAAAAAAATTGATCGTAATAAAAGTTGTTGGAAATTATCTGCACTTTCATAATCTGCAAAAAAAAATCTCGAAAAAAATCGAAGAAAATTCAGAATTTATTAGTTAAAAGTTAATTTTAGGCTATTTTTCGACAAAATCTTCCTAATATCTCTACTAAAAATAAAAAAAAAATATTGGTATCAATACAGATTCTGAAAGGTGATAAAAATAAACAAATAAACATTGAGAAATCTACTATAATTCTATCCGATTTTATGACGAATTTAATTAAATTATTCTATGTGTATATGGAAAAATATCTATTTTGTAATTTTGGGGGGCTCCAAATCCGACTCAGTGCTATGGTCTCTTCAGTAAAATTTCTCAAAATCACCTATAGATTACGTTTTTGCTATACGCTTCATCAAAAAAAAAAAATTAACCCGCCCTAATGTACATATATTTATTCCCAGCAAAAAACCGGGTAAGCAGGTTTGTAATCGAAAAATCGAATTTCATCCCTTACCCTCTCCCTTACGGAAGGCATGCATTTTATATGGGCTATTCCCACTTGGAAGCAATACCTTTTTACAAAAGAAGCACGTATTTCATGGCTTAACGTAGCGCTGAATTCATGTGTGTTTGGTGCTTAACAGAAGTGCTTCGCTAGTGCTTACTGGAAGCGCTTCGCTTGTGCTTACTGGAAACGCTTCGCTCCTGCCGACTAACCAATATTAAAAACACACTACTTTATTAAATTTATTTTCTATTAATTTTTATTTCATTTGAGTTTGGTAAAAAAAAAAATCAATGAGTGTTCGAACTCACGGATGATGTGTTAACACCGTTTTGCTACACGGTACCTGTTCGATTTCTATGAACACATTAGTAAATGTTACATTGGAAAATAAAAAATAATAGTTTTTTGTATACACCGGGCAATGCTGAACATCAAATGACTCGCTTTGTTTGGCCATAGCAACAACAACGAAACAACCAAACACACAATGTGTGAACTTTGTCCAAAGTACCTGACGTATACGAGTGTCACATAACCACATGTTTGCCATATCAACAGCAACGAAACAGCCAAACACACAGCATCACACATACAACTTTGTACGAAGTAGCTGACGTATTAGTGTGTCACCATAACGTCGACTGCGCAAGCCATGGGCTTGAAAATGAAATGGCTATGCTTTATATATCCGTTCAATAACAGCAACAGACCCCTGTACATACATACATTATTATGTTAATACATACGCTATAGACACAATTTCGTTTGCCTCACCCCTGCCACACCACTCTTTCATTGCTCTGTTGCTCGCTCATTTTTGTTTAACACGTCATTATTCTCTTTCGCAGCCGCAGAAAATCTGGTTTTAGCAGCAGCATAAAATCTGGTTTTAGCAGCAGCATAAAATCTGGCTTTAGCAGCAGTGTTGACTTTGATAGATTTAGTCCCTATACGCCGCTATAGATGTTAACACATCAAAAATGCAGTCCATTAAAACTTAAAATTAGCGAAATTAATATTGCATATTCAAACAAGATCACTTAAAACTGAATTATTTATGTTAGTTATGTTTTTATATCCATAAGAATTTAAACATATTTAAAAATTATTAATTTATATAACAATTTAAAACAATGAACAAAAGTTAAGATATAGAATTCATTTAATGCATAAAAATAGTTTTATCAATAAAATAAATATAATTAGGAACTTATTGTGAGGTAAGATTTTATAGATGCGTTCATATAAATTACTGTAACTGAGTGTTTATTTCAGGTGGTGTATTTTCTTCCATTGCATCGTCAGACAAATCTGTTAATCGAATCTGTATCGATTTTTGGACAGCCGGAATGCTTTTCGTAAATCGTCAAGAAATATTTTCTTGGACATGCATTGAGAAAAAACGGATTCTGAAAGAAAAAGAAATAAACAAATTTTTAAATGTTACAAATTTATATAAAATTTCAAATACTAAAATAATAACTACTTACTATATAAAACATCAACAAATTTAGGGAAGTCTAAAAGACTTTTCATCCCCTGTTTTCCATCCACTTTAAAATTTGAGTATGAGCGATTTATCCATAATATCAGTAATATTTTTGTTTAGAGTTTAGAATTTTCTTTACTGTTGCCACCTTCAGATAAAAGTTTATTGTATTACTTTTAAATATTTACAAAAACAGTATGGGTACGTTCATAAATGCAGTATTTGTGCATCTCTTCGCAACAGTGATGCAAAACTTTACGACAAATTACAGCATATTTCACCATTGCTTTCACTTCTGAGACCAATGCAATTATTAGCTTGTTTTGATTTACAACAGTTTCTAGAATTGAATTTATAAGCGAAACAAATATAACGTATTATGGTACTATATTATCCTTTAAAGCTTTTATCTCTCCTTTTGAGTTTTCCAACAAAACTGTTTGAGCATTTACGGTTTCTGAAAAGCCAAATATACATATATTTTTAAATGTACAAGGTGGCGCAAAAGTAATCCTCCTATCAGAAAATGCTATAAATTTTGCGATTGGCCCCTAATGTCAGTTCTGTTTTGACATTTGTGTAGTAAACACATGCGAAATACACGTTAATAAACAATGTTACGCTACATTGCTCCAGAACGCGGAATATTGCTGACTATTTATTTGACCAATAATCGGTCGGTGACTTTGGCACAACGTGAATTTCGTCGCAGATTTCCTGGCCGTCCAACGCCTACTGGTGAAACACTGCGACGTTTAGCCGCTCGCCTCGAAGAGACTGGCACAACACGAGATGCTGCCAGGCGTGGCAGACCCCGGAGTAGCCGTTCTGCAGAGAATATTGCTGCTGTAGCCGAGGGTGTCAAGGATGCGCCGTCGACATCAACCAGACGACGTGCCACGCAAATGGGTATCAGTCGACGGTCTTTATAGCGAATTTTGGTACAAGATTTGAAGATGTTTCCGTACAAAGTCCAGACGGTGCATCAGCTGTTAGCTGCTGACCGCCAATCGCGTCTAACATACGCTCAAGCCATCCTTAATCACCACCAAGAGGAAGATGATTTTTCATCAAAAATAATCATGAGTGATGAGGCCCATTTCCATCTTAGCGGGTATGTAAATGAGCAAAATTTACGCTTCTGGGGCACTGAAAATCCGCGTGTAACCCACGAAGAGCCATTACACCCGCTCAAAGTCTGTGTATGGTGTGCTGTTTTCGCTGGAGGAGTCATCGGACCTTTTTTCTTCGACGACGTCGCGGGCCAAACGGTTACTGTGAATGGTGAGCGCTACAGAGCAATGATCAACGAGTTCTTTTTGCCGCAACTTGATGAATTGGGATTGGAAAACATGTGGTTCCAACAGGACGGTGCAACGGCACACACTGCACGTGCCACAACCGATATGCTGAAGGATGCATTTCCCGGGCGTCTAATCTCCCGTTTTGGCGATTTGCACTGGCCAGCAAGATCGCCTGATTTGACCGCTCCAGACTTCTTTTTGTGGGGCTTTTTGAAGTCGCGGGTTTATGTCAACAAGCCTCAGACTCTTGCAGCTCTTAAAGACAATATCCGTCAAGAATGTGAGGATGTATCGCCGGAAGTTTTGGCCAAAGTGATGGAAAATGCCATAAAAAGGGCTCAAATGACAATCAACGGTGGCGGCGGCCATTTACATGACATCATATTCTCGACTTGATGTAAAAAAAATTAAAAGACCAAATAAAAATAATCCACAAGAAGAATCAAAGTTTTTCATTTTTTTTTAATTACAGCCAAAAAAACATCGGAAGTTTACTTTTGCGCCACCTTGTATATTCATTGAGTAATACTTATTGCCATTTAACTCATTTATGTTTCCTTTCAACTCTGAAAGTTCCATAATATTGGTTTTTGGGAAATAACCGATTCTATAAAAGATTTTATTTAAATACGTTTAATTTAAATGGTTTATTTAGTTCAAGTTAGAGTCCTTATACCTTTTAACTCGTTAAAGTTTTCATGCAATTCCGCAATCGAGTTTTGTAGGGCTTCTGCTTCCAAAACGGTTTCTTGGTAAACTTTGGCCAATGTTTTGACCCCTTGTTCACAGAAATGCAAGTCAGTTACACAATCATAAGAGACACCCCACCAAACCATGACTGCAGCTGGATGATGACCTTTTTCGACCCGTGGCATGACCTCAGATGCTTCTTTAGATAATCGTGCATAAACCCTATCATTTTGTTTGTTAAATTTTTACTGTAAGGTAAAAATTTTTTCATCCGTAAACAAGAGTTTTCTATGCAAATTATCAGCGTACTTCACCAAAAGATGTTTGGATTTTTCTATTTTCTATTCTTTGCTAACACTCAAATTTGTAAAACTGGCTTTGCTGGATCTGAGATTTTGATTTACTCAATGGAAATCTCGTGTGTGGATACTTTATTTAACCAAACATCTGTTTCTCAATATAATGCTCGTAATCAGCTGTTAATTTACTCGAAATGAGAGAATCAATATTAAATTGAAGGCAAATGTTTCAAAAATCAAATTAGAAATTTTTAGGGTAAAAAATCTTAAACACAGACAACAGCAGCAACAACAGAATATCGCAACGAAAAAAAGATGTTCAATTTATTAAAAACAACCCTGACACAGTCTTAACGAAATATATCGAATAATATAGTCAACAAAATAATAGAATGGGTTGTATTGGATTTGAATGTTATTTAGTCTGCTGCAACCACACGCAGAATTTTGGCGGCTGTGCAGACTTGTTCCTTGTCAATATTTATCTGCTGTGCCGCATTTGCTTGTTAAGCCAAATTTTTGTTTAACTATCTCGTGTTTAGCTAAGCCGAATCTTGCAACAACGCAGTTAACTCGCAAACTGCGGACGCTGAAATTGACGTCATTATATTTGTTGACTGATGTTGATGTTTACTGTTATTTGTGTGGTGGTCAAGTGTGTAAACTAATTATCGAGTGGTGTTCACTTGCAGCAGCAAAGGATATGTGGGTGAAGGGTGGATGGTGTTTGTATGTGTAGACCGTACTGTATGAATAAGCGAAGCGTAAAACCAATTGTTGGTTTAAATAAATAAAACGCACAAAACCAAAGACTGACCAAAAACACACTTGACATGGTGTAAATAACGTTTGAAGGCACAAAAGTATCAGTTGAAGTTTTCTTCCTCCCCTATTCTGGATATTGTTTATTTTAAATTACTACGCTGATGTGATTCAACAAGGATATTGTGTTTATTCTTGAAACTTTTATAACTATTTTCGAACATAGAGTAATGTCATATAGAGCTGCCATTCTTCTCGTCTGACATTTCATTTCACACTATTCGTGGTGCAGTTGGTGCGATAGTTATTTGACGTAAATTGACTTGCACCAGGTGGAATTAGAAAAATTGTTGACTTAAATATTTCATGTCGTTTTGATGAAAAGCTGTGAAATTTAAACGTATTTTGGACTTTTTTGTTATCTTAATGCACAAAACGAAATGCCGTTGCCGATTTCTTGTTGGTTGGTTTGAGCCATTGCATCTATCTGGTATTATTAAAGCAATACTTTCCAACATCCAACCGCCCATCTGCAACACACCAAATGTCATAAATTTACTGAGCGAGTTGGCTAGTCTATACGTCATTACTCTATGTTTTCGAATCTTTTGCTTGTATTTGCCAGTTTGTGTCGTCGTTGAGTTTTTGTGAACTACATCGAAGACTAAACTTACTGTATTTGTTACAGACAGTGGTTCGAAATGCTGTTAGATAGAATTGAAAAGTTCCACGTACTGGATCAAAAATCCTGTACATAAATTTCAGTCGGGTGCATTTATCGAAACATACCCTCACCCTAAGTCATCCATTGATTGGGTCCGAGTTCTATTTAAACGGGTGTATGCAAATATAAACATGATTTGAGAGATAATATATATATGTGACCTGCTCCACGAAAAGGGACCTCTGAGCCGAACATTTTTTTTTTACTTTTTGAGTGATTCTTATAGGAAAAAAACGCTCTTTCAAATGCCGCAAACCGCAAGTTTCTATGTCTTTTAGTTTTTTTACAAATCACCTGTAAAGATGAACATAATTAATGAAATAAATGAAAAAATTATCAGGTTGAAGGAAGAGTTGCATAACCATGCGCAAAACACGGAAAAACGAAGCGCTTTTTGATGTGTTAACATCTATACGCGCGCCTCTAGGGCAGTAAACTATAAATTTAATACATACGCAAGTGTTAGGTTTGTAAGAGTGAATCATCGTTTGTTTGTTCGTTGCTTGGCAGTCGGTATTGAAAGTGATTATTGGGCGATTTTCATATAATTTTCCCACGCGATTTTCTCCGGAAATTCCTAGCCGATTTTATTAATTTTTGGATTAAAAAGCTAGTGCGGGTTTCGACGAAGAGTTTAGGCCAAAAATTAAGGCGATCCGATATTGGCGAGCCGAGATTGAAGTGTTTTAATTTGGAGTATTAATTTGGAGTAATATTAAAAAAGTGTTTTATGTTGATCTTCGGTTATATCGTACGAATATAACAATGTATGTATGTATGTACAAGTGTCTGTTGCTTTGCATTCTTTGACTTTTGTGGGAATAAAACAAAAAGTATTGAGCAAGAAAATAATGACACATGTGCTTGCACTGGGTCTTTAAATAATTTTAAGTATTAATATTATTTAACTGTAACGTCATCATATGATTGAACGCTGTTTTTTATTTTCCAATGTAACATTTACGAATGTGTTCATAGAAATCGAACAGGTACCGTGTAGCAAAAAGGTGTTAACACATCGCCCGTGAGTTCGAACACTCATTGGATTTTTTGATGTGTTAACATCTATACGCGCGCCTCTAGGGCAGTAAACTATAAATTTAATACATACACAAGTGTTAGGTTTGTAAGAGTAAATCATCGTTTGTTTGTTGCTTGGCAGTCGGTATTGAAAGTGATTATTGGGCGATTTTCATATAATTTTCCCACGCGATTTTCTCCGGAAATTCATAGCCGATTTTATTAATTTTTGAATCAAAAAGCTAGTGCTGGTTTCGACGAAGAGTTTAGGCCAAAAATTAAGGCGATCCGATATCGGCGAGCCGAGATTTAAGTGTTTTAATTTGGAGTATTAATTTGGAGTAATATTAAAAAAGTGTTTTATGTTGATCTTCGGTTTTGTCTTATCATCGTTTGTTTGTTCGTTGCTTGGCAGTCGGTATTGAAAGTGATTATTGGGCGATTTTCATATAATTTTCCCACGCGATTTTCTCCGGAAATTCATAGCCGATTTTATTAATTTTTGGATTAAAAAGCTAGTGCGGGTTTCGGCGAAGAGTTTATTGCAAAAATTAAGGCGATCCGATATCGGCGAGCCGAGATTGAAGTGTTTTAATTTGGAGTAATATTAAAAAAGTATTTTATGTTGATCTTCGGTTATATCGTACGAATATAACAATGTATGTATGTATGTACAAGTGTCTGTTGCTTTGCATTCTTTGACTTTTGTGGGAATAAAACAAAAAGTATTGAGCAAGAAAATAATGACACATGTGCTTGCACTGGGTCTTTAAATAATTTTAAGTATTGATATTATTTAACTGTAACGTCATCATATGATTGAACGCTGTTTTTTATTTTCCAATGTAACATTTACGAATGTGTTCATAGAAATCGAACAGGTACCGTGTAGCAAAAAGGTGTTAACACATCGCCCGTGAGTTCGAACACTCATTGGATTTTTTTTAAACGCGTTTTTCTCAATAACTTCTTTTCGGCGCAGAGGTCCCTTTTCGTGGAGCAAGTCACATATTTACAATATTTAATAGCACAGTAGCATTGGACAAAATATTACCAAATAAAGGGTTGTTTTTTTGTTTGCTTGGACATAACTGTTAGCTGTCAAATGAGTTGTCATACTGCGGTCACTTTTTTTTACTGCCAAACTATCCACAAATCAGTCATCGATTCGCGCATCTTATAGATCCAGATTTATCGATTCGTCGTCGGTGGCAGGAATTGCGGCTCTATCCGGCCAGTACGTGGAAAATTCTTAGCCTAGACCCGTACAAGATCCTACTGGTGCAGGAATTAAAGCCACGATTCTATCATATACGTCGTTCTTTCGCCGATTGGGCTCTACAGCAGTTGGAAACTGATCCTTTGTATTATCGCAAAACTTTGTTCAGCGATGAGGCTCATTTTTGGCTTAACGGATTTGTTAATAAACAAAATTGCCGCAAATGGAGTGAGACCAATCCACAACAGACCCTACAGACTCCATTACATCCAGAAAAATTTACCGTTTGATGCGGTTTACTCGCTGGTGGCATCATCGTGCCCTATTTTTTCAAAAATGAAGCCGGAGCTCGCGTTACGCCCAATGGAGATCGTTACCGCACCATGATCAATGACTTTTTGTTTGAAAATATGGATGACATTGATCCGGGCGAGATGTGGTTTCAACAGGATGAAGCTTCGTGCCATACGGCGACCGTAACCGTTGATTTGTTTGGCGATAAGTTGATTTCGAGAATTCTACCTGTCAATTAGCTGCAGCAGCATTTGACTAATAATGTATGTAAGATATTTAACCTCTTGATCGAACTACGAGTTTGGTTTCCTCACGTAATGTTTGCAATTTCAAATTTGCTTTCCCAAACTTCCATTTCGCTTTTTTATGTTTTTTCGGACTCGTAACGGGTTCGAGACGGATCCGCCAAATCACAATTTCACTGATTCGCTTTTTTATGTTTTTACGGTATCGTAGCGGATTCGAGACGGATCCGTCAAATCACAATTTGACTGATTAGCTTTTTTATATTTATACGGACTACGAGTACCAGAAAAATGCCACACCCCTTCTGGTACTTCCCATACAAATCTATATTTTAGTAAAAGATCTTATTTCTTCGAAGGCCTTTCCCCGATATATACAATTAACTTCAACTTACGTGTTGATAAATACTCTGTAGACGTTTATTTAACTACAGAATATTGGCGGCTTTGCCACGCCCATTATAACAGCTGTTTGACACGATAATACGTGTAAAACCAGTACATAAGTTTCAGTCGGGTGAACCGACTTAATCACACCCTCAATCTAAGTCATCCATTGCGTATGAGTTCTGTTAAATAAAAATCGAAATCGCCCATACTTAAAAGTGACCATATTCATTAGCAGATTGACATATCGCTAAATATCGAGTCGGCAAACCGGAAATATGCCCAACTTTTATATGGGAGGTACGAAACTGGGCGTGGCACAATAGTTAGTTCTTACTTAAAATATTGCCTAGTACCGAATTTTATTAAGATCGGTTGTAGTTTACGAGAGTTATCGTGTCGAACAACCGGTCATCCGCACAACTTTTATGTGGGAGGTACCAGAATGGGTGTGGCAAAACAGCTCATTTTCTATAAGAGAGTTATTTGGCTAAATATTGACTAGTACAAACTTTCATAAAGATTGGTTAAGTTTTGCGGAACTTCTCGTGCCGAACAACCAGACGGCCAAATAACCAGACGGCCAAACAACTTTTGTATGGGAGGTACTACAATGGGCGTGGCAAAATCGCCCTTGTTTTAATCGGTGATTGGCGTTTGATAACATGAAGCCTTATACCTAATTTCGTTAAGGTGGGAAGTGTTTCACGTGATTTATCGGATTGGCAACCCGGACGAACACCCTGTTTTGTATGGGAGGTACCAGAATGGGCGTGACAATCTCGCCCATTTCCTCCAGTTAAGTAGGCATTTACAGATTATTAACCGGTGTGTGAGTTGAAGCTAATCACATCTACCAGAAGAAAGTTTTGAAAGAAATATGATTTTGTGCTAAATGTGTCAATTTGTATGGGAGGTACCAGAAGGGGCGTGGTCAAAACGCTCAGTCACTGACAAAGTTTCATTGTCATCTGTAAAGATTTACGGCAGTTATCGTGTTGACTAGCCAGCCAGACAGACGGACATGGCTCAAACGTCTTAAAAAGTCCTAAAACGAATTTCGTCCAAAGATACTAAGGGTCTAATTTGGTTCCTTCTATGTGTTACATTTTTTTACGTATTAAATGATATATACCGCCATCCTATGGAGAGGGAATAAAAATGTTGTTAAAATTAAAGTTTTTGTGTTGTTTATTACAATTTCAATTTCTATCGAACTTAAAAAAACACCCTTTACAAACTTTAAGATCTGTTGTGTTTTCCGGATTTATCGTATCTACCTGCCAGTTATCCACCTGAAACGTGTATAGGAGTTTCCAAAATGGGAGTGGAAAAGTTATTCATTTTCCAGTACAAAGTATAGTTTGTCAAAATATTGCCGAATACCGAATTTCATTAAGATCGTTGCCTTTAACGGGAATTATGGCAACTATGGCCAACCCGACTGCCTCCCCACTTTGGCATGGGAGACATCAGAATGGGTGTGACAAAATGTCAAATTTTCAATAGCATTGAGGCGTTTACCGAAATATTACCTAATACGAGTATCAACTTTCATTCATTTCATTTCATTTCAAAATTCTGATTTTATTCGGTACTATGAACATCTGATGGAAATAAACTAAATCTAACATTAATCTTTCAACACACTACTTTCTATACATTAAATAATATTTCTAGAACTATCTTAATCTACCTTAATATGCTTACAGCTGTTTGCATACCTTTCATACTATAATTATTTACACCCTCTACCTGCAAAGCAGTACCCCCAAAATTGTACCATAAAAAGGGGTTAATCAACATTTCTACAAACTAACTACAAACTAGGGATTACTATCTACTATTTACACTTAAAACTACTATTTACATATATACAATATATACAGGGTAAGGTGCGGTCACTGAGCCACATTGTAGACAGTGTCGCCAATATCGATCGTCCCTATTCTCCTATTGTAGAAGAGTAGCCTATCGTCAACAAAAAGTAACCCGTCCCTATTCAGTCCCTCCAGGCCAATAGGCGGTCTATAATTTCCCTCAAACTGTCCTCCCAGATTCCCGTCATGGTCCATACTATGTTCCACTAATGCGTTGTCCAAAGAGGCCGACCTCTCCAGAAATGCCAACGCACCCCTAACTAAGACTACGTCAATTCGGTCAAAATCGACCATGCTGTAGATTTGTCTACAGGATGGTACAGTCCACGAGCCATCGTCAGCTCTTATCTTCCGCAAACCCAAGCAACTTGCAAGAATGCGTCGTTCCCATATTCTAAGCTTCTCCATCTAGTGGGAAGAGATCCCAAACCAGACTGGGAAGGCATTGGATTATTATAGGCCTGATGATCTGTCGGTAGATCAAATGTCTAACTTCTTTCGTCAGTCCCTCACGGCACCGGAGCACATTGAGGTAGCTCGCGAATATTCCCTTCACTTTGGCCAATGTTCGGTCAATGTGTCGGTAAAATTCGAAATTCGTCGTGAATAGGACTCGAAGGTATTTAAGAACCTCGGTATTTCCTATTCGGGCGTCCCCAATCCAAAGATCAGGTACGAATGCCCTCGCACTACGAAACAGCAATCGCCGTTTGCCCTTGATTATAGCAGCCTCACATTTGTTAACGTTCAGCTTAAGCCTCCACTTGTCGAGATATCGCGACAGAACCTCCAGGTACTCGTTAACCCTGGAGTTTGTGTTTCTGGCTCTTGCACCCGTCATGGCAACAAGTAAGTCATCAGCATTTACCAGTAGCAACCCACCATCAGGCGGTTCCGGTAAATCACTGACAAAGATGTTGTAGAGTACAGGTCCCAGTAGTGAACCCTGGGGCACTCCCGCCACAACATCTCTAACGCTAGAGTACGCATCTCCGACCTTAGTGCGGAATTTGCGCCCCTTTAGGAAACTAGGCACCATTCTACAGGTGTCCATATCGAATCCCAATCTCACCATTTTGTATAAGAATCAACTTTCATTAGAATCGGTGTTGTTTTATGCGAGTTATCGTGTCAAACAGCTCGACGGCGCTCAGCTTTTTTTGGGAGGTGTTTTAATGGGCGTGGAAATTCCCCTAATATTCTGTAGTTAAGTAAACGTCTACAGAATGTTTATCAACACCTGAGTTGAAGTTAATCAGATATTTCGGGAAAAGTTTTTGAAGAAATAAGATCTTTTACTAACATATAGATTTGTATTGGAGACTGGGTGTGATCACAACGCCGTACCCATTTCAGCGGAGTCCTAGTCGTCCTCTTTTCCTGCTTCCATCGGGAACGTTATCGAAAACTTTTCGCTCTGGTTCATCTTCATCCATTCCGATAACATGGCCTAGCCAACGCAATGTCCATGTCAGAATATAAATTATATAGCTCTTTGTTCCAGAAACGTCGGTACTAGCCGTTTTCCCTAACAGGACCATATATTTTACGGAGAATTTTTCTCTCGAATACCCCCAGTTGTTTTCATCCGCTTGCGATATGACCTAAATGAGAGTCTGATATAGCTGGTCTGTTGTCCGTCGAGAGAGCGCTTTGTTCCTAAACTGGTTGCTGAGCCCAAAATAGCATCAATTTGCAAGCACAGTTCTCCTATTTATCTTTTATTTTATTATAATTTATAATATTTATCTTTATCCCTATAATGTGTGATGATATACCTAAATATTTGTGAAGAAGCGAACTGAGATATGCCTTGGTGGGCATTGAAATAGTTATATGTATTCCCAACCATCTACCGAAATAATCAACTTCGCTGCTTCTAGTAAAAACTAGTAAACAAATTAGTTTTAATAAAAACAAAATATCTGGAACGGAATTATGATTGAAAAACAAAAGAATCTATTCACTCACAAAATTTCATTGTGATCGATAATGATGTAAATCTGTCATTATTGTCTGTCATAGATCGAATTCGTTGTAAATATACAGGGTAGGGCAAAAACCATCATCTTATTTTCTTTCCCTATAACGTTTGTTTAACCCTTTGACTGACGACCCTACATTTTCGGCCGAAGTGATTTAGTTTTTTTTTTTTTTGATTATTTTTGTGATCTGTGGCCTATAAATTGGTACGCCGCAAATTCTGTTCGGTCCATGTAAGCACGTTGATGTTCGACCTTTTATTTAATAAAGAGTAAGGTATGGAGTCAAAACGTACATGACGTTTCCCCCACGTGTGCCTATTTTTTGACCTGTTGCACCTCTTTGAACTAAAACCAATTTTTTACCCTCTTTGATGGCTTATGGGGGTCAAATCGGATCAGTTAGAGATTTGATGTCTACTACAATATTGTTGCCTTACCCTCTTATATAAATCGCCCTTGGATCCATTTGCTCTATCTCCTAACAGCACAGTTACAAGTGTCAGAAACCCTAGGGCAAATATATTTGTCTGTAGTCGTCAAAGGGAAAACTCGGGTTTTAACTGAATATGTATATTCACACTTATAAATACCGTTTCAATTAATTGTGGAAAATTATGCCCGGCTTGATGCAAATTTGGGCTCTTTTGATTACAATTTGCATAACTGTGCGAAGCATTTGTGGTGTCACGTTTTCAGTTTCGGCTGGAATGTTGTGTTTTGACTCCTCCAATGTGTGGGTCTTGTTCGTGTACGCCAACGACTTCAAATATCCTTGAAATGCGAGATTACACCTCCTGGGAAAGCATCCTTCAAAGTAGGCATGGTGTCGAGCGCTGAATGACAAGTGCCCTGCTGGAACCACAAGTTCCGGTAACAACAATTCAGCCAGCATTTCTCTATTATCTGTCTCCGTTCACCGTAATAGCGCTAATCGACTCCTTCGAAACAATCAATCCAAATCGCCTTTTTCCGACGTGTAATGGTGACACTGTGAGACAACCAAACCAAAAAATTGTGAAAGTACTTGGATGTGGTACCACAAAACCCCGCTCTGTCGAAGAAAATTTTGGAGGTGGTTAAGGGCTCTATTTCGGATTTTACTTCAATAAATCCTGAACAGCTTTAAATATTACATTACAATAATTTAATGGTGGCGATGCATATTAATTACAAACCAGATGAATGGAGGTTTTTTATTGGTAGTTCCACTAATAGCCTAAAGGCAGTTTTACTGTATGTAGCAAATATGAAACCATCTATTCCAATAGCATATTCTACGGATACGAGAGAAACCTATGAAACTTTGATGTATTTGAAAAATTTTTCGAAAGCCTTAAGTTGTACAAGTTTGCAGAACATTATTACATTCCTGTGTTAATAGTATAGAAATTATAAGCGAAAATTTTAGAAGACTTTAAATTTCTAAATTGGTACAATCATTTTGGAACCCAAAACGCCATTTTTGTTCATTAGTGTATTTGTCAATATTGTTAAGTATATTAAGCGCTACAACTTCGTAGAAGAAATCAATTTGTAGTTTGTATAATATTGAATACATATAGGTGAATATTTAAAGAATATGGTTAAACGCAGCATTTGAATGGAGCTCTAAATATAATTTTTGTCGATTAGTGTATTTAGAAAAGTTATCATGAAATTTATAAGCCACAATTCTTTTGAAGACAGCTACCGCAGTTTATTTACCGTTAAGCAAGAAATGTCAAAACATATAAAATATGTGAAATTTTTCATGATGTTTCGTGAAATAATCGATTAAAAGTGTACTTTTCCATAGAAATACATTACAGGAAATTGTGAAGTTGGAAAATAGCTACAATATTGTCAAAGGTTGTAATGCAATATTTCAAGCTGTTTAGGATTTATTGAAGTAAAACCTGAAATAAAGCCCTGATCCGCCTCCAAAATTTTCTACGGCCTGTAAAAAAAATTGTTACGTATAGGGGCAAAACCGAGCGGGGTTTTGTGGTACCACATCCAAGTACTTTCACAATTTTTTGGTTTGGTTGAGGCCCGAGACCCACTGTTGCACAGTGTGAAAATCATCTGCTTTTTCGTTGTACTTCCAAAATCAAAACGGGCGCCACAGTCGTTTGGTAACAACTGTTGGGCCAAATAAAGCGGTGCGGGGATTTCCGCGAAATGTGCACTTGTTACGCATGTGTGGATGTTTCGGGCTACTCTACGCCGTTTTCACGCACTGCTTCAATGTTTTCTGCCGAACGGCATTTTTACGCACTGTTTCAATGTTTTCTGCCGAACGGCCGCACAGTGGGAAATATGCGTACCTGTCGAATGAAAAATCTATAACTTTTGCGTTTTTGAAGATATGGACCTGCATTTTTGTATGAAGTTTTCTTTATTGTGTCTACTTTTAAATAACGTGTAGCAACATTTTTATCCAAAATGGAAGATCTAATACGACCGATAGAAGTGGTTAAATCGTGCTCGTCTTTTTCAATTCCACGTCACATCTTCATTTATTTCCCGGTTTTTGGAAATAATGCGTCTATTTATTTGGCTACCATTACCATAAGCCTTATTTCAAGAGAGATTCAGACTTCATTGTGATTTGTCTACACTCTCTCCAGATTTTATTTTGTTTAGTGGTCCAGAACAGCGCGGACGCCTTAAAATTATATAGTATGTATTTCAAATGGTGTAATTTATCTTAATTGGCTAAAAATATTGAAATTATTCTTTTTTAGATGTTTTATAACAACCGGTATCCTTACAAAAAAAATTCAATGAGTGTTCGAACTCACGGGCGATGTGTTAACACCTTTTTGCTACACGGTACCTGTTCGATTTCTATGAATACATTCGTAAATGATACATTGGAAAATAAAAAACAGTGTTCAATCATATGATGACGTTACAGTTAAATAATATTAATACTTAAAATTATTTAAAGACCCAGTGCAAGCACATGTGTCATTATTTTCTTGCTCAATACTTTTTGTTTTATTCCCACAAAAGTCAAAGAATGCAAAGCAACAGACACGTGTACATACATACATACATTGTTATATTCGTACGATATAACCGAAGATCAACATAAAACACTTTTTTAATATTACTCCAAATTAATACTCCAAATTAAAACACTTCAATCTCGGCTCGCCGATATCGGATCGCCTTAATTTTTGGCCTAAACTCTTCGTCGAAACCCGCACTAGCTTTTTAATCCAAAAATTAATAAAATCGGCTATGAATTTCCGGAGAAAATCGCGTGGGAAAATTATATGAAAATCGCCCAATAATCACTTTCAATACCGACTGCCAAGCAACGAACAAACAAACGATGATTTACTGTTACAAACCTAACACTTGCGTATGTATTAAATTTATAGTTTACTGCCCTAGAGGCGCGCGTATTGATGTTAACACATCAAAAAAAATATTTTTAAATTAAAAATCAAAATTTTTGGCACAATTTTTTGACAATAATTTTAAAATTTTCTTTAGATTACACTATGCGACACTTTGAGGGGGAAAATAAAATAAAGATGATTTCAGAATATTGCTGTTCACTTCAAAGAGAAACTAATGATGCTGGAATAAAACGAAAACGTTTTTTTTGGGTTGAATGAGCAAAACTTGAACATATGCAAACATCGAATTTTAACGAAAATAACTGTAACTCAGTCAAATAGCAACGGATTTTTAAAAATTATGTTGCGTTTTACTCCTTAGTAAATGTGTTTTTATAATAATAATAATAATGGTTTCCCATTACATCCCATGAAGGAATTAGGGAGAGCTTCTCACAACCAGTGAGCTGTGCGCTTTCTAATTTTATACTCACTGATTGGGACCTACAGTTTTACACCGGTTCCGAACGGTATTTTTGAGAAGCATTTTCATGACTAAATACTCGATAGTGTCGCCGTCACTATGCGAGGTGACCGTCGTCGAAAGAAATTTTAAGGTGGTCAGAGCAGGGATCGAACCCAGGATCTCAAGTACAAGAGGCGCGCACACTACCCATTGCACCACAAATTCAAAAGTGGTACCGTGTCCTTATAAAATAATATGCAAAAACCGCGCCAAACTTGAAAAATATTGCGAAAAATCTTAAAAAATGTGTTTCTTGGACAAATACACATGTAGGTACATTTTAGGTACAATACATGTGTAGGTACATTTTTTTGCGACAAAGGCTCATCGCGATTCTTGTACCGCCAGATCGCGCTTTTGCCCATTTTTGGGGTGTTATCGCCTTTTTTGGGGAAAATGTACGAAATTGTTGTGAAACTTGACGAATACACTCAGTTCTGTTTTTACACGACTTTGTTTACACGAATTTGATTTAACACGAATTAAAAATAAATCTATTTTGTTTTTACACGCTTTATTTTGATTTAACACGATTGACCCAAATTCTGAAAATAACAATTTTGGTACTAACAGTTTTCACCGCTATAAAATTTTCAATTTTTATTATAGTCCCGTGTTGCCGCGTGTAAACATGTCGACAGTCGTCCCGTGTAAACGGGCTCATACTGTGTTTGTAAAATTTTAAATTCTGGGAATCCCCTGAATTACGTAGTAGAAATACGTGCTCAATTTGTTTTGTATGCATTTGGAGTTCGGTGTTCAAAGTGAAAGGTTACTCTCAGGGCACACTAATCACGGTAGTAGCAGTAAATATGTGTGTAATCATGTGCAAAATCGCACTTGGCTTCTGTCAAACTCAGCTGATAAAAATGTAAACAAAATGTGAATTTTTGAATCAGTTGTGATGTAATTGGAAAGAAATATTTGCCAAATTAATGAAGATTGAAATTAATAATTGAAATTGTTTGATGCTGCAGTTGAATTGGTTTTTCCCGGTGTGAAACTCTAACTCGTATTCGCGTCTGTTGCTTAATTCCGCGTCTGTAAACAACTTATAACCAACAAATGTAAACAAATTTGACATTTCCCAAGTGCGTCAAATGAAAAAAATCAAATCAGCTGTTCTAACGATACAACCTTGTCTTTCAACCATGGTTACTCTTTAAGTTTAAAGCCACATAAAACTTTAACCACAATTAAAATTCGTGCAAACTACTGAAAGAAAAAGTAAGTTGTATTTTAAAATTTTTCTATTAATGATAATTGTGTATATTAAGCGAAATATGTTTCAGTAGCTCCTATATGATGTCGCGTAATTCATCCATCCTGAAAGCAAAAAGGAAAGCTATATCTTTGGATATCAAAATTCAAATATTGGATTATCTTGCAGCTTTGGCCTAAATGAGGTTACTTTAAGGACCATCAAGAAAAATGAAACTGCTATTAGACAGTCGGTATGTTTTGGAACAAATTTAAGTGCCAAATCATCATCATACTCAAGAGACAATGTCAAAGAACGGATAGAAAAAGCTCTGTTAGTGTGGATAGAAGATAAATCGAAAATAAGGGTACCAGTAGACGGAAATGCCATCAAGCAAACAGCGATACAACTTTACGAAAAGATTAAAGATATGAAGCCAGGCAGTTCATCCCAGAGTGGAAAGTATGCATTTTCTGCAAGTACGGGTTCGATGACAGGTTTTCTAAGCAGACACAATCTGCACAACATTAAAATTAAGGGTGAGACTGCATCGGCAGATACACTGGCTGCTGAAGAATTTCCTACAAAGTTAGCTAAACTAATTGAAGATGGCAATTACTCTCCTGATCATGTTTGGAATGCGGACGAAACTGGCCTTTTTTCGAAAAAAAAATGCCAAGTAGAACATATGGTGCGAAATCGCAGAAAACTGCTGGTGGTTTTAAGGCTACTAAAGATCGAGTTAGCTTACTGTTCTGTTCCAATGCTTCAGGAGACCGTATGTTGAAACCACTTCTAATAAATCGAGCTCTTAAACCACGTTCAATGAAAGGTATTGACTTTAATAAATTGCCAGTTCATTGGATGGCCAACAGAAAGGCATGGGTTACTACTTATATCTTTACCGAATGGTTCAACAAATGTTTCGTGCCCGAAGTTAAGCGTTATATGAACGATAAAGGCCTTGAATTTAAAGTTATTTTGGTTGTAGACAACGCACCTGGCCATCCGATCTTAGAACACCCAAACGTTCAATTTTGCTTTCTCCCACCCAATGCTACTTCCTTGGTACAACCGCTTGACCAAGGTATAATTGCGACTTTTAAAACGTACTACGTAAAGCGAACCCTTCAATATGTTTTGGAAAAACTAACTGATGAGTCGCTAACTGTCATTGATGTGTGGAAGAAATTCTCAAATATGGATTGCGTCAATCATATCAAATTTGCGCGCTCTCATTTGAAACCATCAACTATAAATGCATGCTGGAAAGCGGTTTGGCCGGAATGTGTCAGAAGCAAAGACGCCATCCCCTCTAATACTACCGAATTTCCCAACATTATAGAATTAGGACATGCTATTGGCGGTGAAGGATTTCATGATTTATCATTGGAAGATATCACTGAATTATTAGCTGATAGAGCCTTAAGCGATGATGAAATAATCGAAGCTGCTCTTCAGACTCCTGATTCCAATCAAGACACCGATAATGATGAAGAAGATCCAGATCTAAATTGCGACTTAATCAAAGAAGGTCTTGACCTTTCCCGTAAATTGGGTAACCACTTTGCCAAATATGATCCCAATGAAGAGCGAGCTAAGAAGTTTCAACGGGATCTGGAATCATTAATCGCCCCTTACAGGGAATTATACAAAGGCTTAGACAAATCCAAAAGACAACCTTTAATCACTGATTTTATTCCAGTCTTATTGCCACAGTCGGACAACAAATAAAATACTTATAGGGTCATACTTGGTTTTTACCATGTACTTTTTATGATATGGGCATTTCCACAGAAAGGTCCACCTTTTGTCACATCATGTCACCCTCGTTAATTGCTTATATTTTAGGACCAGTTCCATTGATTGTTTTCTCATCTGTTATTAAATATACTGCTTCTTACATTCTGTATTTAGTATAAGAATATAAAACAATCGAACTTCATGGTCCTAAAATATAAACAATTAACGAGGGTGAAGTGATATTACATCGGGTGGCACTTTCTGTGGAAATGCCCATATATGTACTATATTGTTTTTTTTGCATTCTTTTCTAAGTTTCTGAAATTGTTTTTTTTGCATTCTTTTATAAGTTTATGAAATAAAAATATACGCAAATATTAGCTATAACGCTCCAATATGAGTTTAAATATGGTTTATTGTATTATTTCTGCAGATTTGTTAAATTTGGAACCAATCTTCTACTTTTCCATAAGTGCAATGCATTTTTTTTACACGAAATCTTTGGGAAAGTATCTACTGTGTAAAAACAGAACTGAGTGTATTTAAGTTTCTCATAACGCAGTCCCAAATATTAAATAGCCCATAAAGTTCAGCGCTTTAATTTAGGGGGGGGGGGGTTAATTATTATTCACGACATATGGGTGATTGTTCGGAAATTGTTATTTTTCAGATAGCAATTTTTCCAAACCTCGATATGTCTGCAGTACCATTTTTTTTCGTTTCTGAATGTTATCATGGTCCAAAAGTATGATCTGAAGATCACTATACTACAACACCAAAGCAATCGAAGTTATGGAGCATTGATGGTATTCCGATGCCACGGTAGTGACTGCCTGAACGAAACTTGACAAATCAAAGTGTTGACATGATAAAACAATTTTATATATATATCAATTGAATAAAACGCACTATTTTAATGTTTTAACTAATTTATTTAGTTAACTTCGCCAATAGACTAATACCTTTCACTACCTACACACGACTGACGATTGCCACAAGATACGTCAAATACTTCACTCTCGTGTTGCCAGGTCTTCGCAAAAGCCTACTGTGTTGCCAGGTCTTCGCAAAAGCCTACTGTGTTGTCAGGTGGAGTAACATTAATCATTCAGTGTCAAGAAACCATTATTTATCAATTTTAGTCAGTATTGGAAACTATATGACACGGTTGTGACAGCCACGGTTGTGACTTTCAGTGTTTAACCTACTCGTGCTCCAGACCGGTTTGGAATTCGACAAGTTCCAAAGACAATGAAGTTCAGGCAATGAAATATTACTTTCATAACCGGGAATCAAGCCTAAATATCGTACGGCATATGTGAATCATAAGAGAACGGTTGTGACGTATTATTTTGTGACTTAGCTTTTCAATTTTTCGAATTGAGTTCCCCTTCGTATACATGTGCGTGTGTTGACTTCTGCCGGTGTAAATACTGCCACTACCCCCTCCACTCCAAAATGCCAGCAAGTGGGTCATATTGAAACCCCGGAGATGGCGCCACCACAGTCGAATTCAAATTGTACAAAATTCTGACAAAACTGTTGGACAGACTTCGTAGACCGTTCAATAACCATGGCGTGCATATTCCTCCAATTTTTTTGCGTAGAATTGTAAATCTAAATGTCCCTTAGAACATATATGCAGGCAACTTCTTTCAAGCCACGTCCTTGACGGATATTACTGCTGAAGTCCTGAATTCGATACGGAGGACAGGCCATGGTTGTGACATTTTGAGCAGTTTTTTCTCCCTAAAACCGACTTACACGGTTCAGAATGGAATGTGTTTCATGGAAATAATAGAGTACCATCGTAGCCTCGGGAACATGTCGCAATTTAATCACCATTCGACCATTATAGGGTGGGAAAATTCAAAGGACGAGAAAATGACAATTTCCGAACAATCACCCATATATCGATTTCATGCAATTTAAGACAAAGAATGAAAAAACATATATTTTGTTTTTCTTTAAAAATTCAACTTAAGGGATAAATGCATATAAATGTAAATGAAAAAAAAATGCAATTGAATTCAGTAATAAAAGGAACAGAAACACGACTTTAAGAAAATAATAGAACGGAGTTATTTTATTATTATTTTGTTGTTGGTTTCTTGTAAACTCTCAGTTGCATCGGATCTTCCACATGGTTACGATAGTGTAACATTTTTTTAAGAGCTAAGAGAGACTTAAATGCGAATCCAAATATTGAGTCCAACGTGTGAATTTCTAAAATAATACTCTACCGTACACGACAGAGTTGTAATATTTAATATTGAAGTACATTGGCTTTTTGTTATATAGTTTGCCAGAATTTTAAAATTTTTAGATGGCGTATTAGTTGTCACATATAACCGTAATAATCTACTGGCCTTGGTGAGCTAGCGAGAATGGTTTAATGTTGGACAAATCCGCCGAAACCTCACCAGAAGAAATTGCAAGTGCCATTTCGTACGGTAGTTAAATCAGATATATTTTCCATTGTGATCATCTCAAAACCGTTTACCGCCTGAAAATAGAAGAGAAATAGACTTCAAAATAGTAATAAATAATTTATAAGAATTACATACCGGAAGATTTTCACAAGTTTGTTTTTAATTGGCGTTTGAAGTTTTAGGCTTAGAAATGAACTTTTGATAAAGAGAACACTTTTTGTAATACGTACATCTCAAATTTATTCACATATTTGCTCAAGTGCCTTCGACAAAGTTGTAGCTCGTGAACTGCCCTACAAAAAACCCTCAAACGTTTATTTAAAAAAATGCCACCTTCATGTTGAAAAACTTCAAAAATATATAAAAACAAAACCCGTAAAAAACGGCGAAAATTATATTTTTTGCATTTTAAAGTTTTTGATCATGAAGGTGGAATTTTGTGAATAAACGTTTTTTGTAGGACGAGCTACAACTTTGCCGAAGACACCCAAGAAAAATCTTGAACAGTTTTCGAGATGTAGGCATTACCAAAAGTGTTCTCTTATCAAAAATTCATTTATAAGCCTAAAACTTCAAACGCCAATTTAAAAAAACCATAGTCAATCAGACCAAACCCAGTTATGGTTTTTCTTTTCTCATCAGTAGCTTTCAGATTTTTTTGGTCTTAAGCGTATCAAATTTTGAGTGTCTCACTGTGTAATGAGCAGGCAGAAATCATTATTACATTTAACAAATTTTAAAAATTCGCATTCCGCGAATTTAAAAGAAAAAACAATAACAAGACGTGTGTATGAAAACGAAAAGGGTTGCGTGTCTTGTTTAATCGGGGTGGGTTTTGCAGTTCTATGCATGAATTTCTAAACAAATTAAGTAAAATAAGGAAAAAATATGTTTTTTTCATTCTTTGTCTTAAATTGAATGAATTCGATATAGGTCGTGAATAAGCACCCCCTTAATAATAACTCTGAACATCATGGGGTATTTAAAATTTGGCACAGCATTATGAGAAACTCAAATATTCGTCAAGTTTCACAACAATTTCGTCAATTTTTCCCAAAAAAGGCGATAAAATTCCAAAAAAATGGCGAAAGCGCCCTCTGGCGGTACTCAAAAATAAAAATAAATGTCAAAAATAGATTCGTCGACCCAAAAAACCCCCAAGTACACATTTAACTAGAGTAAATAATTTTTCTTGCCTTTTTAGTCCAATATCTAACTCGATTATTGAATATTTAATAAAAAAAAAACCTATTTCGTTAAATCCTGGGGATCGAAATCCATTTTAGAACTATGGTTTCTTCTGCAAACTTTCTTCAAATGACCCATAGAACAAGAATCGCGATGAGGCTTTGTTCGTCTAAGTTCCGTCTTTTCAAATCTTTTGAGGAACTGAAAATCGGTTGGTAACTGCCTTATAACCTTCTGCTTCACTATATAGTTGTTATATTTTTGTATTTTGTTGAGAAGATGCCCAGAAAATTGTATTGTGGTCGGTTGATAAGTTTTCGCAAAACAATGTATCGGCATCTGGCAGCCCTAATTTCACGTAATGTTATTGCAATTCTATTTTATTTTTGTTTCATATTTCAAATAGAATAGCAAATACCAATTTTAGTAATCTAAATACAACAACGCAAACCACTGTGCCATATCATGCAAAGTTTACCCACTTGTATCTGTCCGTCTTTCCATATATTCCACGCCAAAGTTAAGGTTACATTTCGCTTCGTTTCGGTTAAAGTTCTCAATAAAGTCTGTGATTGAAAACACAAAAGTAAATAATTCTATTACGTTTTATTAATCACGAGCTCATCTCAATTTTCAGAATTTTCAGTTATTGTGGGTGAACAAATATTGGTACAAGAAATGAACATTTTAAACCAAAACCACAACCACGAAAATTATAAACGTTAACAAACGGCATGGCATGTCTTCGCTCGGTGATGCAAGTACACGCAAAAAAATTTGTGTTGGCGCATTCTCGCATAAATTAATTTGGTTGGGGGAATGTAATTGCTGCAAATGAATATTTGTTTAATCGAATGTATCACTTCCTTTGTGATAAAGAAATTAAATCGTTCTGAAGAGAGGAAAAATGTTTACAATAAACTATATATACGGTAACTCTGAATCGACAAACGATACATTACATTAACTAAAACTAACAAAGTAGAAAATTTAGCTGTGTGAAATAGATAAAACTCACTTCAAAATACTGTAACTCTGCAAGAATTCACTAGGAATAGTAGAAGGAAAAATGTTTTATGTTCCTGTGTTGGAATTATTGACTTCTCAGTGTGTGTTGGTACTTACGAATCTTCGATAGATACTAATACGCATGTTACAGTTTGTATATAGACGATGGCCGTCCGTGGTGCAATGGTTAGTTTGCGCGGATCTTGTACTTAGATCCCTTCGCTGACCACCTTACATTCCTTTCGACGGCGGTCACCTCGGCAGTATTTAGTAATTTAGTAATGAAAAACCTTTTAAAAATATCGTTCGGAGCCGGTATAAAACTGTAGGTCTCAATCAGTGAGTGTAAAATCTTCATGGGATGTAATGGGAAACCATTTTTTTATACTTATATATACGGTTGATGATTTATGACCGTTGGTACCGATTCAGGCACAGTAGTTAAGCATCTGATGATGAACTTGTCACGGAGTTCGAAACTAGTCATGTCAGTTAGTGTGCTTAACTGAATTGTCCTTGTCCATTATTCCAATACAATCAAACCATTTTTAGCTTAGAAATTTCTCATACTTACTTATCCGGTCTCGAACAACCCTGAGGGGGGACAAGGACCTTATAAAACGAAGATAACATATTTCGCCAACCAGTTCGATATTTTGTCTTCTCCCCACTTGGTAATAACAAGTGTTCGCAGGAATTCGTCAACCTGATCCCTCCAGCGGAATCTTGATCTTGCTATTTTTCGTCTTCATCAATTCTACTGACATGGAATATCCAGTGCAATCGAGTTATTTCGATCCGCTTAACTATATCAATGTCGGGATAAAGCTCATGTAGCTCATGGTTCATTCGCCGCCGATACTCCCGGTTGTGCACTATAGGGCTATACATTTTTCAGAGTATTTTTCTCTCGAAGACTCCAACAGATGTTTCGTCTGCTTGCGATAAGACCCAGGATTCTCCGTCATAAAGCAAGACAGATTGTATGAGAGTCTGGTATAGCTGGATTTTCGTCATGCGAGAGAGTATTTAGCTTTATCTCTAAATAAAATCTAAATAAATAAAATAAATAAAATAAATAAAATCTATTCGCAAGCACAATTTTCCGCTTGATCTCAAGGCTGACGTTGTTGTTTTTGTTTACAGCAGATCCGAGGTGTATAAATTCGTCCACCACCTCGAAATTTTAACGGTTATCAGCGTTCACGCTTTGGTCTAATCGCGTGGAGGCCCTGCTCGTTGAAACCATTAATTTGTCCTCATTTACTGTCGGACCAACTTTTTCCGACTCCTTCTCAATTCTCGGAAACATCGTCAGCATACACGAGCAGCATGTGGCTTTTTCTACTGATGGTTTTGTTCATGTTGACTGCAGCTTTTCTCATAATGATCTCCATTAAGATGTTAAGGAGATCGCACGATAGGGTGTCGCCTTGCCTGAGACCTCGTTTAGTTTCGAAAGGTTCGTTAAGATCCTTACCGACTTTCACTGCGGATTTGCTGTTCGTCAAAGTCATCCAGCAAAGGCGTATGAGGAATACCAAGCTCAGACATTACTTCGTAGAGTTTCTCCCGTATCGGGCTATCGAAGGCCGCCTTACTACCGACAAATGGGTGATAGGTATCATTTGTTTTTCGTGCGTCTTCTCCAGGATTTGGCGTAACGTGAAAATCTGGACGGTTATCGATTTTCCAGGCCTAAAGGCACACTGGTATGGTCCAATCAGGCCAGCGATAATTGGTTTTAGTCTTTCGCACATTATACTTGATAGAACCTTATATGCTATATACTATATGCTATGTATAAAATTATATATATGCTATGTATAAAAGGCTTATTCCACGGTAGCTGGCACAGAGAATCGCGTGACTTTTTTTTTAAATATGGGACATAGTACAATGACACTCCAATCGCCGGGCATGCATTCATCTAACCAAATTTTGCTAATGAGCTGATGCATGCGCCTTATCAGCTCATCGCCGCCAGCCTTAAACAGCTCGCTGCCATTTCGCACCCTTGCATTTTCGGACATGGTCCTTGTGGACTTTTCTTCATGAAATGAGCCAAGGAATACGCTGGAGAAATTTGTACGGAACTTCCTGAATCACCCTGTATTTCAGTGCATAGGATTTATTCTGGATGGAAGTATTGTTTGAATAGAAGTATTCTATTTAAAGTTATTTACGAAATATATTTTTCCACTTACGCTTTTCCTGAACTGAACTTGCCTGGGGCCCAACAGTGCCGGTCTTCGCGTCTTTCCTCTGAGCCATTGCTACCTCCATCTGGAAGGCAAATAGCTGCAACGTCGTCAATCGGCCTATGGCATTCTTCACAATAGATTACCTGCCCATGTGGTCATAGGTCGATTTTGAGGTATCTGCAACTATCCACAATAAAAGTCGACTACATAACACCTACTTCAAACTTTGAGAGAATATTCTTCACTCATATTCCGGACAGGCAGGAGTGGAATGGACGCATACCAGGCTATAGAAGTTCCTACACTGAACGTTTCAAACTATGTGACAAAGAAGGGTATGGAGTGTAAGGCAGAAGTCATGTCAATCGGAGAAGTTGCCCGTTGGTTGGGACGAAACGTCATCACCGCTTGGGGTATTAACATCTACTGTGACAGTTAGGCTGCTATGAAATCTCTGAAATCTGTATTCCTAACTTCAAGTACTGACCACAAATGCCGCGCATATCTGATTGAGATGACCAAGCAGTTCGATATTCACCTTATATGGATGTCGGGGTACACAAACATTTCAGTTAACCACAGAGCAGGTGAGCTGGCAAGATTGGCGACTACATTAACTGTTCCACTGGAAGACACAAGGATGCAAGATCATGCTTAAAAGCTCATAGCCTTTGCAGGAACTTCATCTCATGCTTAAAAGCTCATAGTCATTCGAATGATAGGTGGTCTGGTGGCACAAAATGCAGCATTACCGGCAAGTGTGGTCAAGTTATGACCTGAATCGTACGCCTAACTTGATAGCCAATCCTTTGCAAGATATCTCTATGCTAGTAGCTGTGTTCACTGGACACTGTTTTATAGGTAGACACGCGTCTAGACTTGGAATCTCAGCTCATAATTTCTGCAGAAGCTGGGGTGATGAAGAGAGCGTCGAACATCTCATTTGTTGCTGTCCGGCGTTTTGTATGAGTAGGAGAAAATATCCAGGATCTTAATTCATGATGTAACAGACATTCAGGAAGTTAAGCTGAATGATCTTTGGACCTTTCTGGAGCGTACTAATTAGCTCACATGGGACCAATCTACGTCTCATCTTCAGCCACATCCTCTAATATCGGGATGGGGTATCATTTGGCCCCATAACAACCATATCAGGTCAATTTACAGGTGCAATGACGGCGACGGAATACGACGCTCCGTAGTATCACAACGGACGTCACTGAACTAAGTGTGTCAAAAGTGACAGCCACTCCTACTTAACCTAACGTCACGACTTACTTGTTTGTTTTTGATAAAAAAAAACGACAGAATCATTTCAATAAACAGTGTTGGGAGTGAAGCAATTCAGGAGTGATCACATTTGAGTGTATGCATGTGTATTTATGCTTCTCCGTTTAGAATAAACGGGTTTCTTTTTCTATCGCAATAGTAAATTATGACAATTCTGTTTTAAAAGTTAATTTTCAGCAAAAGAAAGACTTTTAGGATAAGTTTTCTATTTGCGGGAAAAGTATCCCCATTTACAGACATCCACGAGACTAAGTGGCAAACGAAATATATTTGAGACAAAATATATACTTTTGTCCCAAACGAGCTCCAAACATTTTTTCTTTACGTGTAAAATGTTGCACCCCGAGAGTCTGAGTATGTTTATGATGTTGCTAATGTTTGTTGTTTGTTCGCAGGAGTATTGACAACTCGGTAATTCCAACAGATTTCCGTTTTATGGTTAGGGTAAGTATTCCGCTCCAGTAAATCAATAATCAAACTTAAGGAGATGAAAATGGAGAAGGATCCGAGTCCAATGAAATGAACAATATTAATCAAAACTGATAATTTTTCGATTCGTTTTGGTGGTCATGTTCATTAAATTTTTAACTTGTTTCATATTTTTTTTTCAACGTAAGACGGGAGGACAACAAATTTTCATAATTTAATAAAATAAAATATTTGTGTATTGAGGCGTGGCCAGGCGTGGCACAAAGAACAAACAGAGCAGGATATTAAATTGAAAATGGAGAAAACGTTATCTTCGAACCGTGGAAAGGGATGCATTTAATCTTTTGTATTTGTGTATTTTAATTATGTGGGCGATTGTGTCGAAGTTTTGTTATCTAATAACAGGATACTGGATAACGAATTGCACAGACTAATGTGGGTAAGATTTGACTTGTTATTATCAGGGTTGCCATAGAAACCATGTCGGTTTTACTAAGTCTCGTTTTTGCAAACCAATATTGGTTTCATTTGGTGTCATGAAACTATGTTGGTTTTGACAATTTCGAATGTAAATAAAACTAATGTTCGAATCAGCTGTTGCTTACATGTGTTTATTTGTTTGCAATTTTATTTTACTTGTGTGCAAAAAATAGAAATATCAATAGTTTTCATGGAAATATCAGTAAATGTAATTGAATTACACTAGAATATGATAAAAAAAAAACAGAAGAAGTCGTTATAAATAAATTACAATTGCATCAGCGGGTGTAACATTTTTGTTATTAGATGAAGAACGCTCACCAAGTTCACCAAAAAGATTCTGAGAGATTGCAGCTACCCATTTGGGTTGACACTATTGAAGGGCATTTGTCGCGTTCTAAAATACTTCTGATTTTGCAACAAGCTATGTCGTTGCGGTTTTTAACGGAAACATCTTTTCAGAGATCGGTCGGTAAGACCCCTTTCACACTCGGCAAGTTACTTGCGCAAGTCAGTTTTTCAACTTTCCGAGTACAAGCAAGTCTGTACTCAAAATTTATTCCCCTATCCCGACCTTACCTCTGTCATCAACAAACCAAGACTTGGGCAAGAGACTTGCGCAAGTAACTTGCCGAGTGTGAAAGGGGTCTAACGATTCAAGAATAATTCTCGGAAGAAGCAAAGTATCAAGAATTTTTGGGGAACAGACCCATTTTACGGCTTACACTCCAAAAGGGGGGGGGGGGGGGGCAGAGCACGTTATTTTAAGCAAAAAAAGTAAAATAACAAAATCCGGGCAAATGCCTTGTTTCGGAGTTATGGTCCCCGAAATTTCGGAAGTGTGAGAGGGTAATGAGGTATAAAAGAAGTCAAAATTAACTCAAAAAATTAGCTAGCATTTCTCGATAACTGGCTTAGTTATCGAATTATGGGATGTTGAAATTTTGAAAAATTATCAAATTTTTTTTTAAGTAAGGGACTTTCTCCTCTGGTCCAACACCGGCTTCGGCATAGTATTTTTGTGGTACAAAGCTTTCAGCGTGGACGGCCTTCGGCCAGGATAAGGGATTTTTTCCTCTGGGGTAGGTCCAACACCGGCTTCGCATAGTATTTTTGTGGTATAAAGCTTTATATTTTTGAGAAAGGTAAAAGAAAATAATCAAAATTTTTTTCCAAATTTCAACATACGGGGGTCCATAACTCCGAAACTATGCATTTGCCCCGATTTTGTTATTTTTACTTTTTTTGCTTAAATTAACATGTTCTATCCGACGCAGTAATTAACAGGACATAAATAAGCCCTTTTTTAGGCTTTCTCCTAAAAAAATAAAAACAAAAATGCAAAAATATATAATTTTATTAAGCAATTATTAAAATCAATCAATTTACTTACATTTTTCAAAACATTCCGGTGCAAACAATTAACAAACCAAAAGCTCGCAAATGAAAACTGACAGCTGTTAGCTGCTTGGTTTATTTCCAATATCAAAACTGATAACATTGGTTTCTGTGACACCTAAAACCGACATAAATGCTAGTTCGAATATAAAACCGATAACAGTGGTTTTCATGACACCAAAGCATATGCTCTTGTCGTTTTCAAAACCAATAGTGACAACATTGGTTTCTATGACAGCCCTGTATATCTATTAAAACGTATGTATATAACTCTTTTATCTGGTGCTTATTAAAGTTCAATGCTGTCAAAATATGATCTAAACAAGAGCAGAAACTTCAGTCGGGAGAATCGGCTTAAACTTACCCTCACCCTAAGGTACCCATTGGGTACAAGTTCCATTAAAAAAAATATATATTCGCTTCAGCTACTCTAATGGGCGTGGCAAATTCGCCCATATTTAATAGCAGAGTGGCATTACGCAAACTATTATGTAATTCCCAATTTAATTAGGATCTGTAGTGTTTTCTGGCATTATCATAACTACCAGCCAATTGTCCGCCCAAAATTTGTATGGGAGGTACCTTTATTAAGATCGGTTTTTGTATGGAACGTTATTCAGATAGGTTTTGGGTTACGAGAGATATATTCCATCAACCAACCGGACAGTCACCCTTTTTTGTATGCGGGGTACCAGAATAGGAGTGGCAGACGCATCCAGAGTTGCTTTTGGCTAAATATTACCTAATCCCAAAATTTCATGAAGATTGGTATTGTTTGCGGGAGATATCTGGACGACCAACCAACCGGCCACACAACTTTTGTAATGGAGGTACCAAAATGGGTGTAGCAAAGTCACTCTTGACTGGCGTTTTACAAAATGAAGCCCAATTTCAATAAGATAGAGAGTGCTTTACGCGATTTGTCGAATCGACAGGTTGAGAACTAAACTCCAACACAGATGAACAGAATAGTGACGGACGAAGAATAACATTCACCCTTATGATGCATATCGTAGTCACGTCGAATGTTTGTCGTTTTTTAAATACGGCATTACCGATGTGGAAATTCGACTCTGTCGTAGATCTATTACAATTTTGGTATTGTGTATGTCGTTTATGACTGGGAAATTCGAGAAAAAATATAAAAAACGGAAAAGAGCGCAAAATTTGAAAACAAAAAATGTATAATATCAAAATGCAAGTTAAATTATTAGCTTTACACAATTTGAAACTCTTGTCAACTTTACGATGCAAAACGAGCCATTGGCAAAGGCATACCATAAAAAGAAGGAGAGAGAAAAGATTAAAGAAAAATGGAACTATCTGAAACGAAAGCTTAATACTATTGGCCCTCCTTCACACGAAGCTGAAGGTTGGGTGAAAGTTTGGGCGGATTTAAAGACTGGTGTTAAGAAAAAGCTCATATTAAACAAGGCACAGACCCAAGCCACTGGCGGAGGTACCTTTAAGCAAAAGGTGTTGACACCCTTAGAAGAACCGTGGGCAGGTTCAGTTATTTATATCATAGATGAATTAAATAAAAATATTCAACTTTACTAACATTCATTATGTTACCTTATATTGGCAGCTGTGATATCAGCATAATTTATTTGGGTATCGTCATCAGAATTCTGTTCTTCTAATGGGACATTACATCCATTACAGTCAAGCTTGTAATAAATACATATATTGTGTAAGGCTGCACACACTGCCGTAATCTTTCCAGCCTTCTGTGGAGAGTAGTGGAGCTGCCTTGCTAAAAACAAAGCAAACAACGGAATCTGTTTCTTAAAACACCGATTGTTTCTTCTACTACGTTCCTTGTTTGTGAATGTATGGTATTAAAACGGCTCTCAGAACTGTCTGCTGCTGCTGCCCTAAAAGCGGTAATCAGGGGTACCCTGCATCACCTTTAAATTTATGAATGTAATAATTATTGACTTATGACCAGTTTTTCAGTCAGTGGTGATCTTCGTTTCTTAGTTAAATTGTGGTTAAACATCGATTTGTGTTTTTTAGTCATTGTTTAACTATGATTTAACCACCCAATGTTGGTTGGTTAACTTATAGTCAGAACCATATTATTTTGACAATCAAATTACTGACTGTCAAAGTGAGAAATGAAGATTGTATAAAATACATGTTTCAGATTTGCGTATTTGTACACATACGTTGAGTCTAGATCGTTAAATGATTGCGCCTATATAGTTTTTTACACATTTTTGTTAAAATGACTTCGATTTTATGCATCTATTTCTTATTCTACATAATTCCATTTTGTTTGTTCCCCTTTGTTGTTTTGGTATTTATCCCAAAACACACGTTTCTTCCAATAAGAATACAAGGGTTGCCATATTAGTTGACAATATGGCGACTTACATTAACTAACCACTGAAAAACAAAATGCATAGTTAACCTCTAATTAACTTAGAATTAAGATTTAGTGATCCGATAGTTAACTACCCACTTAAAAACTGGCCATTAGAGAACTATATGAATGCTTAATATACCTAAAAGCCATGTATTTCTTTCGCCATTTGCAAACATTTCTCTGCAATATTGCCTTAGATCGGTAGTATTTCATATGAAAGAATCATGCGCTAACCCCGGATGATGTGGTAAAAAGTAACGGATCCCCTCAGTTCAGGATCACAAACCTCTTAGAAATCAGACAAATTAAAGTTCATCATATGATGAAAATGAAAATATGATTGATTTTTATTTACAACCATTACATGCAGACTACAAAATACTTTTCGGTTATAGCATTTCCATCGCTCTGACAGATGTGGTGCTAAAATCTTAATGGGTATTCCATCGACACACCCAATTACACCAGGAAATCTTGTATTTTCATAGAAATATTCCTTTATTTATGTATTTTCTTACTCAGTCATTATAACCGAGATCCACTTGGCACAAAATTCCGTAAACATGCATCAATGCTCTCGCGAAACACGATCCTCATAGTAGGTTGTGCAAGATCTACATTGAAATCATTCCCACCGCCCCTTGAAAGCGTTGACCTCAACGTTTATATTCTGATTCTATTTGGCGTCGGCAATTTTAAGGCAACAGCAACTCAAATCAAAGGCAACATCAATTCTATGTTAATTTGGTATTCCGGTTTATCGAAAATGTTAACAAAATATTAGAGTCAGCTGATTCATTTTGTTTCTTGTTTTTGAAAAAATATAAGTTCTATGCTATTTTTGTGGGAAAAAAGTTTGTGAAAAAAATGAGTTTAAATAAAAATATTTATTCTTGCTGATTCGGACTCGCCGAGTGACGAAGAAAACAAAAAAATTAATATTGGAAAGCAGACTGCTTAGACAGAAATCTTGCATTTTTAATTTACCCGATGAGAAGTAAGAGACATATTTAAAATCATAATCTCCTAAGTAATGGATTTTTTTTATCCTTTTTAAGATTTGAAAGTTAACTACGGCTGAATAAACCTTTTAAATATGTGTTTGAAATAATAGAGCCTCATTTTTAACAAAGGGATGAGATCAATACTTGTTCCAAACACAATAAAATTGACAGCAACATTGCGTTCATTGCCCAGGGATCTTTCCAGCTGAGCGTTGGAAATGATTTCAACCTGGGACTGTCACAGCCAGTAGTTTCGTGGATTTTGTCCGAGATTGTGGACGTCATGGAGAGGGAAGTTTGTTCACAATGGATAAAGTTCGATATGACAGATGCTGAAAAAATGGGGCTGTTGTATTTCTTTGAAAAATAGAATTTCCAGGTGTGATTGGGTGAGTGGACGGAACCCACATCAAAATTTTGGCCCCAAAAAAAGGAGACCAGCATTTCTACTTTAACCGCAAGGGAAATTTTAGCTTAAATGCCATGTTAGTAAGTTTGTAATATATGCATTTTCTTTATTTTTTTATTAAAAATTTAAAATTTTTTTTTAAAATTAAGGTCAACAATACATTTAACACAACACAAGGCAACACTAAAATGACCGTCACCAAAATCAAAGGCAATTAAAGACAACGACGTCGCCAATTTTTCTTACAGAATACAAAACGTAAGTTAACAGCCGTCGAAATTCGGCAATATCGCCAACAGGAAGACGAAATTGAAACAAAACACGGCGTTGTCTTCTGTTGACTACGCCAAATAGAATAAGGGTGCACGTACCGGAAAGCGCCCTTGTTCAATCTAAAGTTGCTCATAAATCTGAAGAAGAACTTTCATATTTTAATTCTCAGATGAATGTACAATAAACTTACATGGAACTTATTAGTGTAAATATGTTAGACCGGAACCTTAATTGTTTCCGATAACACTAGTCAACAGTCAAAATGTACTCCGGATGCCATAATTTTTTCTGTGTAGATAACCTTGACATGAGCTCGAAAAACGCAATAAAAATTTTTTTTTCGTTTGGTTTTTTTTGTTTTTTTTTTTTTAAATTTTAAAAATTTTTTTTGGTTAATTTGTTTCAGCAACTAACAAATCTCGTCAAAATATATACTAAATGGATGGTAGTAGACCCCAAAACATAAATAATGTGCGTCTTCATTCATCGGCTAGCTACAGCGGTCGTAATCGGTTGTTGAATCAGGAATTTTACAAAATTTTACCGAAAATTTACAAGTGAAAGCCCCTTAAAGCATTTTAAAAAAAATATTAATTCACAGAGTGCATTTTTTTTTTGTATTTTATACGCAATGTGGCAGGTTTTAGAAATCAAACAAGCTACTTTTTAAGAAAATCCATCAATTAATAATGAAGTTGTGAATTTTTTCGCTAAAGCCCTCCGAATCTACTTTTTAGTTCGAACATTGCATTTTACCTTTGAAATTATCTCACTAGTCAACCAAATGAAAAAATGTCATGTACTTCTAACGAAGTATTTTTTTCTGTGTAGATAACCTTCAGATGAGCTTGAAAAATGCAACAAAAACTTTGTCTATGGTAAGGTTTTTTCTTTTTTATTACAAAAAAAAATTAAAATTAAATTAAAATTAAAAATAATTATGTGCTTTTGTCTTTCTTTTATATTGTTGTGGGTCTGTTTCTCTTATCAGGAACCAGATATAGTCCCCCATCATAGCTTCGTTGCAAAATCCTTGGTATCGGTGCTCTATTTCTTTCATTTGCTGATGAAAACGCTCGCCATGCTCGATTCATGAAAAAGCTTCTCAAATACCGTTCGGAACCGGTGTATAACTGTAGGTCCCAATCTCCCTAATACCTTCATGGGATGTAACGGGAAACCGTTTTTTTTTGTTTCGTATGATGCTCGTGCATGACTTCCAAGATTTCTAATATTTTTCCTCAATTGACCAGAAGGAAGTGACATATTAAACGTGCGAGAGAAGTTGTGTATTTTCGGCAGCCGAGTCACTGTGGTCGGTTGTAACACCGATTGCGAAACTTAATTGATTTTCTCACATTAGGAGTAAACCACGGACAAGGGATATTTTTTACAAGAATTGTTTTAGTGGGAATATGTCTGCTATAAACGTCCTGAATTTTCTTAATTAAAACATATAATTTTTCATCCACAGTTGGCTAAACCACCAGGCAGTCCAGCATTGCTTAGACAATTCATAAAACAGGGATGGTTAATTGATTGAGGAATAGTCACTATGTATATGTTATATGACAAGTGACTTCTACGGATACTAATATTGAACGGACAAAAGATCATGATCAGAGACAAATGAGATTTGATCAAACAGAAGTAAAGCATTGAAATCCGAAAGTTGGATATAATATTTTTTTTCTCAGAAACCGACCCGCAAAAGTTGTGTTTGCTTCTAGAATTAAAAAAGTGTTAAACTACGTCGGACACCCGGCATGCCCTATTTTCCTGTCGGATGTGCTGCAACCATAACACATTTGTCGTCTCTCATAAAATTCGCAATTTCGTTTGCCGCACATAAATTGCTCATACGAAGTTTCGTAGATTTGGACAATTCAACTAACAATTCAGTAAATAAATATTGGCAATACTTTTAATTATTCTTTAGGTTTAGGTTTGGAAATTTTTCCACACATTCTTTTGTTTTAATTTAAACAAATTTAATTTTTACACAGATTTGTGTCGCGGAACATGGATGTGTACGGAGAAAATACGCACTTTGATGGTTCACTTTTCACTTCTGTGGGATTCACCTCACGTAGAAAAGTGTTTGATTCCAGATGAAATTATTTTTTTTTACTTTTAATGAAAAAAAAATCGGTCGCGAAAAGTTTGCGGAAACACCACATTGCAGCACATTGGAACGTGAACATGAACATGCAAATATTGAAATTAAAAATTTATTACTGTCAATACCTGTTACGAATTCGAGTTGGTTGACACATGACTTTGGCGAAATGTCAACTAATCTGCAGACACGTGTGAATAACAGAGTGAGTACACAGTACTTGTTAGTTTATGTGTGGGGGAGGGTGGGAGTGTGTTAGTGATTATCTCACTTGTACATAAAGTACCAAACAAAAAATGAAAAAGGAGTGAGACCGAAAAAGGCATAAGAAATCACGTATTGACATTATCTTCGTCGACGTTTACCACATGACAGCATAGGTAAACATTTTGACACTTTACGTTTCGAATTCTAAACAACTCTGGATGGCTGTGAAATGTGTCAGAGTGTATATCAGTAGTTGTGCATTTTCAATGAGTTGAATGTATACATTTCATCTCAACTGGCATTGGAAAATATTGCGGTTATTTGTTGCAGGATGCAGGGTGGGATGGCGGTTTGTTGTTGATTTTGAGAGGCGGGCTAATGTACAGTTAAGCGTATTGTTTTGCGATTTGAATGCTGTCGATTGTTTGTTGAGTGTTAGACGCGTGCAACTACTTGAATCACATTAACAGAATACATTTACGCATCACAGCAATTGGGAAATGAAAAATTCACTTTAGACACCAAACAAACAATCGCACACTTCGTCTCAAATAAATCCAAGTGAAAGACCAATGATACAAAGTAACATGAGATATCGCCAGCGGTTTGAGAAAGTTCAAGATGACCTGAAAAGAAATCCCCAGGAGAAAATGTTAGAGGTTTTATAAGAATTTGGCTTTGAACGTACACAGCGGTTTGTTAAAATTTTTACAGACTAATTTTAACAGCAGACCCTAGAGAAAAATAGATCTTTAAACCTATTGAATATGTATGTATGTACATATATTTTGGAACGAAGTTCCTTATCGCACGTTGTGGAATGGGGCTCTTTAAAAAAATTAAACAAATTTTGTTTTAACAATATTATGCTACAACCCCACTATTATCAACTATATTGTTAACTTCTGCTTTGGTTTGTGTCTCTTCTTCATGAAATGAGCCAAGGAATACGCTGGAGAAATTTGTCCGGAACTTCCTGAATCACCCTGTATACACCAAAACTCAATGTGTGCCACCTTGACCGAAAAAGGGATACCGGGCAAGGTACAGGGATACGGCCAAGTTCGCTTTAATTGAAAAGAAAGCCAACCTTCCACCGCATCTGCAGGAGGTAGACAAGGATGCGTCTTGTCTCCCACATTAGTTCTTCTACTTATGAACGAGGTAATGGAAGCATGGCCGTCGGAGGTGCAATGGTTAGTGTGCGCCGCTTTTGTACAGGAGAACGTGGGTTTGATCCTGCTCTGACCGCCTTACAACGATTACCTACCTTACTGATGGTGACGCTAACGAGTACTTCGCCATGAAAAAGCTTCTCAAAATACCGTTCGGAAACGGTGTAATACTGTAGGTATCAATCAGTGTGTGCAAAATCCAAAAAAACGGATAGATCACTGGTTGGGAGAAGCTGTCCCTAATTCCTTCATGGGATGTAAAGGGAAGCCATTTTGTTTTTTACGTACTTGGTCGGACTGCGAATGATAACAAAATGATGTCATTCGTATTCTCTTGATCGTCAGCCTAGTATTTCCGAGGATAAGATGACGAATGATTCACTTAGCCACGATATGCAGTTAGAATCTGGGTGGGCTCAAGCGAAACGACATGAGTTTAATGTACGTAAGACCCTGTGTTTCCTATTTTCGCCCATTTGACTCGTCTATGTCATCGATTTCTATGGATGGTGCAAATATTTAAAAATCGGAAGCTCATGGTGTTCTAGGCATGAAAATATAATGTGACATCGGCTGGAATAAATACATATTTAATTTGTCAAAAGCATTTAAGTGTTTGGGTTATGTAAAGATGGGTAGAAAGAAAAAATTCTGCCGATGATCAAATATAACTCTCATATTTCGACTGGTGCCCCTATATCCACATTTGACCTTCTAGACCATGTAAAAAATCGAGCTATGATGCTAGTAGACTCTGTTATCTCTATGAAAATTGTCGAAATGTGAGCTGTGTATTGTTGTTCTATCGATATTTCCATGGGATGTGTTCCTCTGAGACACCTAACCTCATACGGGAGGTTAGAGTATTTACCCATACGTCGAGGTTGTCTGTTCACTTCATTTCTTGTCACTTGGCCAGTAGACTACTAAAAAGGAAATATATTTTTCAGCAGAACAGTTCGTATGTAAAAAAAGCTTTCGGTGAGTTTATTTCCTATTACTTATTACGTCCTATACAAGGGAGCATATCCTGAGTGTAAAAAAAATGCCAGAGGTTAATGATGCTGTATGGTTTCATCGAGTGCTATCCCAGGAGCCCAAGTTACTTGATGGCGTTACAAAAGCTGATGCTGCATGTACACGCAAAGGAAAAACTCGTTCCTCCCAAACGAAATCTCAGATAACTGAAGTTCGTTTGGGGACTGTAGTTGGAAGAAACGAACTTCTGTTAAGTCATACATATCATTTCGTTTTGGAGAACCGAAAAATGTTTGCAGTTATGAAAATATAAGCCGAAAAAAACGTTAGCGAGAAACGAAAAACGGTTTCACCAACTGTTCTTTCGGTTTCAGCAACCGCGTTGTAATTGAAACTTTTATTTATGGCTTCCAGAAGCTCTTTTTTGTTTAAATTAGCAACTTTTACAAGTTTGAGTTGGCATTTTTGTCAATTTGTTCACTCTCTATTTACACGTCTGTCTCGCCTTGCATTCAAATAACAACTAAAACCGCAGCAAACTACAACGCGTCAATTGTCCATCCAAGATGTATTGACAAGGTAGAAGAAGCATTGGAGTGTGTGATCACTTTTATGTGTATGCGTGAATGTGTATGCCAAACGAGTGGATACAAATGTGTATACAGTCGACAGAATGAGAGAAATTCGATTTCCATCGGCCAAAATTCAGTATCTTTTGATCATGTAACCATTTTAAAGTTCTGTAAAAACCCGAGTGTAGTTAAGGAGTCAGGGATTTTTTCTAGATATTAAGACTAAAAATCGGATAATTGGGTGTATTTTAAAAATTATTAAAATTTTGACTACTTATTCGATTTTGAATAAAATGAAAAAATCAGTTTTTTCCGTTCTGTGGTGGGGACGTAATTTTTCATAATGCGTACAAAAAAATTTCGGATATTGGAAAACGGAAAAAATGTATTTGTTTTTTCGACTTTATTGAACTATATCTCACACGGTTTTCGAGATATTGCACCCAAATTTCCTTCAATGAAAAGAGTAATTTATTGGCTTTAAAGCGAAACTAATATAGTTTGGTTCTACTAAATATTTCATAAAATATCGTTTTTGAAAATAACTTTAACTTTGGATCAAGATAAGTTTTGTGGATCAGAAGCCTTCAATAAATGTAGTATACAGTTGTAAAGGTTGATGTGTTTCCCAATTTCTTAGTATAACTTTTTCTTACACTAAATTGAACCCTCAGGAGAAAAATTAAGAAAAATTTCACAATTTTGTGTCCCAAAACGCCAACTTTAAAAAAGTATGTACGCAGCTAATAAGGTGATATAATTCTCTTTCTCGATTTGGTATTTTTTATACTAATCGGAGTTCATTTATCGGAGTTATGTTCCACTACTACACTAACAACACAACATTGAGCATATAAATCCAATTACTGCGGTCGAATTGCATACAGGTGGTACTGAAATTCATCAAAGAGCAAACATTGGCATTATTCTAACGTTTTTCTACCTGAATACTAAGAAAGTTCGCTTCAACAACAGCTGGGGACGAATTTTATTCAGGAAATTTCAGTGCAATATCTACATTACTGTAAGAGATAGAGTAGACTTAAATAAATTTTTACGATTTTCAATATCCAAAAAATCGAATATCTGTAATTCGAAAAAATTAAATTTCTGTTGTACGTGTTATGAACCATTACGTCATCTTTTAAAACCAGGAACAAAAAAAATATATTTTTGATTTACTTTAAACTCAACTTCAACTTCGGAAATATTTTCTAAAATATTCCCTATTATCCAATTTTTAATGTTAATATCTCCAAATAATCCTTGACTCTTTGCCTACAATTGATAATTTACAGATCTGGAAAATGTTTACTAGAACAAAACATAGTAGATTTTGGCGATGAAAATCGATTTGAACCACTGTGCGACGGTCTCCTCGCTTAATGACGGCGACACTATCGAGTAATACGCCACGAAAAAGCTTCTTAGAAAACCATTCGGAATCGGTGTAAAATTGTACGTCCCAATCAGTGAGTGTAAAACTAGAGAGTGCACTGCTCACTGATTGTGAGAAACTCGCCCCAATTCTATGTGGGAGGCAGTGGGAACTGTGTGCAACTTATTAACGGAAATTTCAAAAAGATTACAAAAACTTTTTTTGAGCTGGACATTTCACGTTAAATCCACCATACATATGTACTCATTGCGCCATGACTGCAGTTTCCACGTGTTTGCGAGGCATGATTTGCAAAACAAAACGTGTGGCAATCTTTGTCAGTCGGTGGTAACAACTAACCCTCTTGCTTTCATCATATTCAGTGAAACAGAATGACACGGAAAAAAATTCCAATGGCTGACAGGTCTTGACACTTAATAAATTACGTTTCCCTTCCAATCCAAATCAGGGAATATACACAAATCTTTAATGTTGACTTGAATGTTATTCTCATTGCCAACTACAAAAGCCAAAACAAAAAGGGTCGGTTTTACTCAATTATTTTTGTTTTTGTAATTCAGACTTATTTACTTAACTCTTGTAAGGTTCTTCGAATGTGAAAACTTCTGATGAAAATTTGAAAACCCATTCAATGTGTATTTCCATTCATGATTTTTAGTTCACATGCGAAGCAGTTGATGTTGTCTAAGGGAGGAAAAATAACTTGTTGTCCCTTCACTTCACTGCATCTGGTATTCCAGTATAACCTTAGAAAGATCGAGAATTGCTAAGAATATGGGCTGAGTATATTATGGGCTATTTCTATTAAATTGGTAAAGAAAAACTGTTCCAAAATAAACGATTTTAAAAAGTATTTATTTTGGCGTAGAATACGTCTTACCTTACGGTACAGGGAGTCATGTCAGATTGTTATTGTTGTAATCTTTATTTCATTGATTATGAGGAAACGGCGAGATAACTTTTTTTAAAAATTTTTTTGTAGGTAAATGAAGATGTTATCTTTCGTTTGATATACATTTCATATTGGTTGATATCTTCCTAATATTTAAATTTCTCAAATGAAAATTGTTTAAACACATACACTCAAACATATGTGTGGTGTTTGGTTGAGTGTTTGAGTTTGTAGCGTGAGCACAAACTATGCTGCTGTTTCAGTGTGGACACAAACCTTCGGCTGTTGTTTTGATTGGTGAAATATTGAAATTTCGTATATTTACTTATGTATTTAAGTGAAACAAAATGTTAAATGTGAATTTGAATTTAACATGGATATATAATTTTAAAAAATATAAATCAAATTGATTTGCGTCTGTTATTTATCATTTTTCCTTACTCTTTTAATTTAAAAACATATTTATCCTATTTTTCCTACCATAGGCTTATGTATATTATCAAAAGTAACTATCAAATAAATAAATTCATTTGCTTATGTTATTTATCATTTATTGTTATATATGTTTTCTATCTTATCGGATGGCGTATTCTACGTTAAACTTAATGGCCGTGTCTCTGACACAGCCTCGGACAACTGTCTGCTGTATTTTTTTTTTAATTTTATCATGCGAATTCAACAATTTGTGGATATTGTAATATTTCTCTTCAAAAATGCAAGCTCGAGGTCAGGGTTGTATAAATTTGTAATTTTATTCGATATTTCGATCCCCACCGAGGATCATCTTCAGGAATAGATATTTGAGTAAACAAAATACAGAAGGTTAAGTAAAAAACATTGTAAAGGCTCCGCCAAATAACTTTTTTTTTTGAAAATGCTATAAAAAAAACTACTGAATATTTTCTCAAATTTCTTTTTTTATTTGAAAGTACAATCCTTCCGGTTAATAATGGAAAATAATTTCATTCAAATGGCTGCCTCGGCTGGCCATTCAGTAGCCTACACGATCGGTCCAATTTTTAAGCAAATTATCGATTGTGTGCAGCTGTATTTCACCAATGGCTTCACGAATATTGTCCTTTAAAGCGTCAATTGTCTCTGGCTTGTCGGCGTAACACTTATCTTTGAGGGCACCGCACAAATAATAGTTCAACGGTGTCAAATCGCAGCTCCGAGGTGGCCAAACGACATCAGCTCTGCGGCTGATAATGCGATCTTCAACAGCAGGGCGCAAAACATCGAGTGTAGCTTCGGCTGTGTGGCACTAGCGACGCACAGTGGGATTTCTTCATTCAAGCCGCGGCAAAAATTAGAAGGAATCGAGCTAGGGCTTTGAAATTTCGCACACATCTCTCATATTGCTAAATTAAAAAAAAAAACAAGTTTTTGTTCAAATCCGCCCACAACCACGCCTACCTCCCATATAACGTAAAATATAAAATCGTTGTATTTTCCTCATTTTCACATCTATGTCAATAAAAATTACTGCCAGTGCTTGCATTTGAGTCCTCAATTATATTAAAAATTTAAGTGCCACGCCCAACGCCCATATACAAAATTTCATTTTTCAAAATTTTCGAAAACATAGATATAATTCTTTGTAGTTTGTGATAGATGTACATCAGCATTTACATCTATATAAATAACTAAAGCCTAATATGTTAGCTGAATATTTGCAAAAAAAATTAGGGGGCCATAGTTTACCGTTTTTTTAACCAATCATAAATTAACCAATCATTCCAAATAAAAGTCAAATTTGTACTATAAAATTATCGAAATTTATAAAATTTTCAGCATTTCTCAGTGCATACTTTTAGGGATATGATATATAAAACACAACCGCTGTTAAAAAAAACTTTAACTAACGTTTCTATTATCGACAGCATTAAAACACATATGCCTACAAGTATACACCATTTTATATGGCGTTTTCATCCAGTTTTGTAATGAAATTTCGTGGCACTTTTTTTTATAAAATTTATAAGTTTGTTCAACAGTATAAAATATTATGGGAATTTTATTTATGAAATCAATAGAATACACTCCCACCTTTCGCATTTTAGCAACCAGACCACAACGATCGATAACGACCACCTTTTTTTACTCCAAGAAAAACTAAAAACATTTAGTTTTTTGAGTGTCATCATAAAAGCATGAATATATTTTTTTATCTGTTATTGTTACTCAATTATTTTTTCTTAAAACTTAATGTAGAAATAGCATATTTTTCAAATATACATGTTCCAAATCGATACGACAAAAAGAAGTTATGTTTCCAGCCCATTGAAATGCATGAAAATCTGAGGCAGGTTACTGCAGAGTTTCATTTTGTTGACTTTGCCGCCTTTTTTTTGTACAAAAACAAAATTTGTTGAAAAAACTAATGATTTATTTCTCTTAATTAAACAATTCTCTACAAAACTGCATCATTACTTTTTTGATATTTGACACTCGAAAAAGGGTAGTTTTGCCGGCAAAATCCCTCTGTGCGCCGTCCTGTTGAAACCAAATGTTGCCCATATCCTCCTCTTCAATTTTTGTGAACAACAATTCGTTCAACATGGCCCGATAACGATCGCCATTGACTGTAACGGCCACTCCTTGCTCATTTTCGAAGAAAAATCGTCCAATTATGCCTCTGGACCAAAATCCGCACCAAACAGTGACTCGTTTTGGGTGCATCGGCTTTTCAATGTATGCGTGCGGGTTTTCTGTGCCCCAAATGCGACAATTTTGCTTGTTTACATACCCGCCAAGATCAAAATGAGCTTCATCTGAAAAGATGATTTTTTTTGGCAAAATCGGCATCTGCAACATTACCATGATTTTCAAAGTAATGTCGCAATATTTCCCAGCGTTGTTCAAGCGTATACACAACCATATTCGTTCAGCGGAAGGATAAAACTAATTATCTGTCAAATCAGACATGAGCTAAGTGTAATAAATCTGCTTATGTAATACTTGAACGGCCCCTATCCCCTTCGTCGTCTTTTGCAATTCCTGAAGATCGTCTTCGATGGACATCGAAATATCGAATAAAATTACAAATTTATACAACCCTGACCACGAGCTTGAGTTTTTGAAGAGAAATAATTAATGGCAAAAAGGTCGAATAATAAAATCCATTACGTGATTTTTGCAAATTGTAATATTTGTCTCCGAAATTGGTGCTCAGTGACAAATTTGTATAGTGCATTTTTTTTTATTTTATTATTTTATTTTCTACAAAATAGAAAATTTACAAAAAAAAAAATCCAATGAGTGTTCGAACTCACGGGCGATGTGTTAACACCTTTTTGCTACACGGTACCTGTTCGATTTCTATGAACACATTCGTAAATGTTACATTGGAAAATAAAAAACAGCGTTCAATCATATGATGACGTTACAGTTAAATAATATTAATACTTAAAATTATTTAAAGACCCAGTGCAAGCACATGTGTCATTATTTTCTTGCTCAATACTTTTTGTTTTATTCCCACAAAAGTCATAGAATGCAAAGTAACAGACACTTGTACATACATACATTGTTATATTCGTACGATATAACCGAAGATCGACATAAAATACTTTTTTAATATTACTCCAAATTAAAACACTTAAATCTCGGCTCGCCGATATCGAATCGCCTTAATTTTTAGCCTAAACTCTTCGTCGAAACCCGCACTAGCTTTTTAATCCAAAAATTAATAAAATCGGCTATGAATTTCCGGAGAAAATCGCGTGGGAAAATTATATGAAAATCGCCCAATAATCACTTTCAATACCGACTGCCAAGCAACGAACAAACAAACGATGATTTACTCTTTCAAACCTAACACTTGCGTATGTATTAAATTTATAGTTTACTGCCCTAGAGGCGCGCGTATAGATGTTAACACATCAAAAACATTTGCTCCACAACGGTTTGCTTTCCGAATTTTTTTCGCCAATATTTTCATTGTCTTTGAATTTATCTTTGAAATAAGTCAATTAACATTTTTTGCACGATATCCGTTTTGGTAGACCTTTAATTTTAAATTTGCCCAAAAAGTTGCAATTGGCCTAAGTTGAGGAACATTTGGGGGGTTGCTTTTTAATAAATTTCTGTTGAGCCAGAACACATTTTTCATTGTGTACTTGGGCATTAACAGCCAGTCCACCCTTGAAAATCACATGTTCGTTTAAACCACGTTCACTTATAGTCAACCATTACAAAACCTATCCTGGAAACTTTGACTCAAGTATATATTTCGATTTTTCATGTTCATCGTGACTGGAAGACACGAAAGACTATTTAGACTGCTATTCGATGCCTTCAACTGTGAAGTATTACTCGGCATCCATCACACATACATATATAATTTGAAGATGTTGAAGAATATTTTTGGGAAATATTTCGTAATCTAGATTTGATGATTTTTTTCTTTTTTACAGTTTGACGAAAAGATTTGGAGTGTCCAGAGAAGTGTGTCAGCCTTTAATCTGGCTCGAACTTTAGAATCTTGTAAACTGCATTTTTTACCTGATCAGCGTTTTCTTTCCACTGGTCTATTATTTAGAAATAAATTAATTGTATTATAAATACAGGTTTTTTAAATCCCATTTATTTTCAAAATATGCAGATCAACTTGTGACGGTCTATCTCGTTTAAAGACATTTCGACAACTGAATGTGTCGTGATCCACGTTGTTTTTATTTGCTTAAGACAAGAAAATGGTACAGTTAGTTTTGAATATTTTGTTTTCATTTCTTAGCAGTGTTGCCAGTTTAGGGGATTTTTCCCCAATTTGGGGATTTTTTTTCAAAATAGGGGATTGGTTTTTTGGTGTGGGGATCTGGGGATTTTTTGGGGATGAAAATTTAAGATGTATTAAAGGCGCTTCTTTTGTATCATTGTTTGAAAGTTTTACACACACAATTAATATTTGGTTTTGCGTATGTGTGATTGCAAAAATAAACAGAAGAAAGTTAATGTGACAAGTCTATACTGTTGTTGTTGCGTTGCTAGTAAACACTTGCAAATCTTTATTGCTAAATGTTGTCAGCAAAAAGAACTGCATACAGTTGTTATTTCCTGAAAATATCAAAATGTATTACTGGCAAGGCTGTACGTGATGACGACAATAAAATATGTAACAAACATTTTTGATATTTGGCGATACTGAAAAAACTAGAAGTAGTGGAGAAGAAATAACGAGATATACTAAAACTATGTCCAACACAAATAATGAAGTAGATGAATCTGAAGATTATGAGACTGAAGTATTTGATATACTAATGGCCAGTTTTTCAGACAGTGGTGATCTTCGTTTCTTAGTTAAATTGTGGTTAAACCTCGAATTTTGTTTTTCGCTCAATGGTTATCAATGATTTAACCACCCAATGTTAGTTGGTTAACTTGTAGTCAGGCCCATATGATTTTGACAATCACATTAGCGTCATTCATGCAAACGTGAAAGCCGAGAACTTTTTCTCAGCGCAAGTTTCCCTCGCACCGTTGCATGAGGCACCAGGTAAAGTTGCTCAGCGTAGTTGTGCTCAAAACCATATCAGCTGACCAAGATGGATACATAAGGTGGTAGCAGTAGCAATTGCATGTATTATGTATGTGTACTTTTTCTACTGTTCTAGTGCTATCACCTTATTTATCCATCCTAGTCAGATGACAACGAAATGTCAAAAGTTTACACGTTTCTCCATCCCACATATGCGCAGCAAATTTGCCTCGAAAACTTTCCACTTTTGAGCAAGTCGCTTTGTATGGGAAATTTGTTTGTTTTGACGTTTGCTGTGCAAGTTTACGATGTTTTCGAGTGTACGAGGTTCTTTCGAGCTTTCATGAAGACCACTATTATTGACTGTCAAAATGAGAAATGTAAGATTGCATAAAATACATGTTTCTGTTTTGAGTATTGGTAACTACATATACTTTGAGCCTAGATCGTTAAATTGTTGCGGCAACATTACGTTTTACACATTTTTGATAAAAATGACTTCGATTTTATGTATTTACTTCTTATTTTACATAATTCCATTTGGTTGCTCCTCTTTGTTGGCTTTTTATTTAATACCAACACAGATGTTTTGTCCAATAAGAATATAAGGGTTGCCATAATCGTTAACAATATGACGGCTTACTTTAACTTGCCACTGAAAAACAAAATGCTAAGTTAACTTATAATTATTGTTCAATTACGATTAAGTAATCCGATAGTTAAGTACCCACTTAAAAACTGGCCATAAGCCTTACTGACTTTTAACCAATGTGTAAAAAAATTAAAGCCGGATCTCATTTGTCATAATCGTATTGTTATAACTAATTATTTTTAAAATAATAATTTAATAATATGTAATATACTTCATATTAATAATTTAATAACTTTTAATATGAATAATTTAATTTTTAATATGAAGTTAAAAATTTTTCAATATTTAATTTTTCGTTTTCTTAAACTGAATTCTAAATAAATTTTAATTTTAAAACTTAAAACTTTCTCGAACTTCCATTAAAACTATTGGGATTTTTCCGGGGATTCCGGGGATTTTCGGGGATTAAAAATAACAATTTGGGGATTTCGCCTAAAAAGAAACTGGCGACCCTGTACTTAGATCATGTGTTCTTTTCTAGTTTGTTTTAAATACATGTTCGGATTCCTCGAATATGGAAGGACTTCACTTCAGATCAAAAAACTACCGACGTAACGTAAAAAAATTACTGCATGTCAGGGGCGTGGGGAAGAGCTACAAGCCGACCGGTCACGAGTGGGTGAGTTTTTCAAGCTCCCCAAAATCTGTTCTACGTTTGCACCACAATTTTTTACCAAGTTTGTGGTAAGATACCTTTGATAATAAAGTTCTTGAAAACAAAACATTGATTTGAAAATAAAGTTGTTGGAAATTTTAACAACAAACATTTCTATAAGAAACCTTGTAGAACACAGATTTCTATAACTAAACCTTGACAACAAAGATTGCTAAAACTAAACTTTGATACCAAAGGTTTCTATATGAAAGCTGGCAACAATGTTTTCGAAACAAATCTTTGAGAGAAAACTTTTCTGAAAGTGTCCTTTGACAACAAAGTTTTCCAAATGAAAACTTTGACCAAAAGTTTTCTAAACGAAAACTCAGATTTTCTAAATGCGCACGGGCACTGGCACATTGCGCTCCAAATTAGATGAATACTAGGGTAACCATTCAATTAATCATTATTCTGTTAATCGATTAATCGTGCTATAAAATTAACCGAACATTTTACTAATTAAATTTTTCGATTAACGATGAACTCGAAGAAATCATAGCGATTACCTAATCGATTAATAAAATAAAAGTACGTTTTTATGGCAAGTAGTCCATCTTGAAACACTCCTACAATGTGGCAACTCATATGACAACGATTTGCGAACAGATTTCATAACTTTACACACATTTCGAACAGATTTGATAGTTTGTTGAGCGAAAGCGTCGCATAGTGCTTTGGCTCATAGACATACAAAATGAAATTTCAAGACCCACTGGTCACTTTGTATGGGGGTATGAAAATACCTGGTCCGATTGTGTTCAAACTATATATGTACAATAAAAAAAAATTGTAAAAATTAATAAATCCAATAGGGGTTTATAGTGCGATATAGTTTCAGAGCGACCCTACCCTTTGTATGGGAGGTCCCGGAAAGCGTAGCACTTTTGGGTCCAAACTTTGAGATTTTTTTTAATTTTGGCTTGGTACCAAAAGTCACTAATTTTCATGTTGCTGCAACTACGATTTGTGAATTGTACCTACATATATTTTATACTTTATAATGAAGTTGATTTTGTTTTAATAAATGTGCTTAGTACAATGTTTGAACACTGTTTTCTTTTTTTGTTCTATTTTATTCGAATAATCGAATAATTTGATTGCGTTTTGTTCGGTTAATTGTGAGATTGAAATTTACGATCAACGATTAACCGATTAATCAAAAACCCCGATTAATGAATGAATACACACTGGAATTTCAGCCGCCGCGCAGTATCACATTTGGCAAATCTAGAGGGACAAAATTGGAAACTCGTTCAAGTGATGTGATTGTTTGTACAGTCCATATAATAAAAAACATTCCTATTAAAACAGAAAGTAACATTATTATGAAAATGTTCAGCTATTTGAACAATATAGGAACTCGAAGTTGGTAATTGTAATCTCAGTAAAATACGTGCGGATATTTTGTTAAATGTAGGGAAACTTTCAAAGCTCGTAACTTGTTTATTCCTTCACCTTTTTCCTTCAATTGTTTCTTTATTATAAAGACAATTTATAGTACATATTTATACTATATAGAGTCCTATTCCTAGTGAAACACTGCGACGTTTAGCCGCTCGCCTCGAAGAGACTGGCACAACACGAGATGCTGCCAGGCGTGGCAGACCCCGGAGTAGCCGTTCTGCAGAGAATATTGCTGCTGTAGCCGAGGATGTCATGGAAGCGCCGTCGATGTCATGGAAGCGCCGTGAGCGCTACAGAGCAATGATCAACGAGTTCTTTTTGCCGCAACTTGATGAATTGGGATTGGAAAACATGTGGTTCCAACAGGACGGTGCAACGGCACACACTGCACGTGCCACAACCGATATGCTGAAGGATGCATTTCCCGGGCGCCTAATCTCCCGTTTTGGCGATTTGCACTGGCCAGCAAGATCGCCTGATTTGACCGCTCCAGACTTCTTTTTGTGGGGCTTTTTGAAGTCGCGGGTTTATGTCAACAAGCCTCAGACTCTTGCAGCTCTTAAAGACAATATCCGTCAAGAATGTGAGGACGTATCGCCGGAAGTTTTGGCCAAAGTGATGGAAAATGCCACAATCAACTGTGGCGGCGGCCATTTACATGACATCATATTCTCGACTTGATGTAAAAAAAATTAAAAGACCAAATAAAAATAATCCACAAGAAGAATCAAAGTTTTTATTTTTTTTTTTTAAATTACAGCCAAAATACATCGGAAGTTTACTTTTGCGCCACCTTGTATATATTTTTATATTTTTGATAATGCACCAAAAAAGTATGCAATTTCGGTTGATTGGGTTTTTTGTTTTTCCCATTATTTTCGAATCCATCGAGACCAAGCAAAACTTGATTAATTGTGAGTAACAATTATGTCACCACCGGTAATAAAAATTACGCAAAACCAAAGATGATGATTTTGTTAAAATATCAATTGAATTGACACTATGTTGGTAAAAGACGAATTTTTTTAGAAACACCGAACTAAAGGCTGACATTACTGGCATAAACACTAAACTTATTGAAATTAATTAATTAAAAATAATATAATTTTATGTTTGAATGCTTAGCATATGGTTACCCAGTAAATTCGTCAGCATTTAGCCAATTCGCAAAAGCAACACTGTATTTGTATATTTTGGAGTATCCCTGGTACTATATCCCTGTTAGTGTTCACCAAATATTATTCCATGGTAAGGTCATACCAGAATTTAGCATCCTACCAATTGTACAACTCTCAAAAGAAGCCTCAGAAGCTAGAAATGTGCTTAGATGTAAGGTGATACCGCGAAAATTTGACAAGTAGACCATCTAGAGTTGACATTAATGTGGATTTGTTGCATAGACTGCTTGTGTCATCAGATCCGTACATTTATAGTCTACGTAGTGCCCACAAAACAAAGTAGGGAATACTTACTCCAGGAACTCTTGCCCTACAACGTAACCTGGATGTCAGTGAAGAATTTTACGATTTGGATTAAAAACTATTTTATTTTTAAAGTTTATATAAATACTTGTTCTTATAATTTGTTGTAATGTCATGAATAATAATAATTTACATAACTCGAAATTGTCGTAAATTCAAATTCAAACTACAAAATCGTATGAAACAAGCTTTAAAAGTTTGAATCAAAACCCATATTAGGTTTTTCTCAAAGTACGTATTTCTTATACAATTGAATTTGTCTTTTGTTTGACAATAGAAATAAAAAAAAAATGTTCAAGGATTTATTAGGGATTGTTATTGTTCCTCGATCTAGTCCACTTTTTTTTAACAAAATGCTGTAAAATGTCATGATACCGAATTACATGACAATATCCCATACATATATTTAAGATTTCGTTAAAATTTGGAAAGATAGGTGTGGTAGATGCTTGACCCTGCTCATTTGTTGCGTCGGCATTTATATCATTGTCTTCTACTTGTAAACTAAGCATCTATTCAAAATCGGTAAACCTCAGGTTTGGTTCTTTTTTCTGTTTTTGCTAAAAAGTGACGGGGTTTGTGTGCCACCATTTATTACAACATGATATCTACATACTAATTATCTGTAAACTTAATACCGTTAAAGTTCAAGTTTTCCCTCTATTCTGTGTTTTTACTAAAAAGGGGCGTGGCAGGGCGTCCAGACCAAGTACCATCTGAATGTCGTTAAAATTTTAGTTTGCCTCTTTAATTTGTATTTTTCAAAAAAATATACATTTGTAGACATTGCATCTATCCACCACCTCCTGACACCCATTGTAGCCTGAGCTTAGCCGTAGGTGTACCTACAATAATTATGTAACTAACGTAGGCAACTAACTACCATACCAACCCGATATATAGACACCGTGATAAATCGAATAACATATTAATCATACATTTTGTTTGATCACATTTACTATTAATCGATTAATCTTCATTAGGTTAGTTTGGTTTGTGGTTAGTTTTAGATACATCTAAATAGCTTTATTAATCAAAATTGTTGATCATTCGAATAACTGATTAATCATGATATTGATTAATGAACAATTTAATTAATCGATTAATCGCGCATTCCGAATATGTGCCCATTGTAAGCACCTACCGCCGGTTCCAACTGGAGTGTTTTGGCTAAACCGGTTTTAATACCAATAATTGTCAGCCGTTTTTTAAAAAGTAACTGAAATCCGGATTTTTCACGTCGATTAACCGGGTTTGAGTCCAATATTCAAGTTGCCATTGGCATTAAATGTTTAAAATGTTTTCAAATCAATTAAATTTAATTCAAATCAATTAAATTAAATTCATTTCAATTCAATTCGATTCACAACAATGCAAGTCAGTTCAATTGAATTCAATTTAGTTCAATTCAATTAAATTCAGTGAACTCAATTCGGTTCAATTCAATTCTATTCAATTCAGTTGAACTCAATGCAATACAAGTCAAGTCAGTTCAATTCACTTCATTTCACTTCAATGCAATTCAATTCAATGCAAGCCAATTCAGTTCAATTGAATTGAACTCAATTTAGTTCAATTTAATTTAATACGATTCAATTTAATTCTATTCAATAGAGTTCAATGCAATGCTACTCAACTCAAATCAAGAAAATTCATGCAACTCAATTCAGTTCAATTCAATTCACTTCACTTCACTTCAATGCCATTCAATTCAATGCAAGTCAAGTCGATTATATTCAATTCAATTTATTACGGGGTTTTCAACAGAGACGCTACAAAAGTAAATCGATAGGGACAGCAAACGACGCCATAGTTTTTCCCGCTCTTTTGACATTTCTCTTCAGTTCGGTTTGCCATTTTATCATGGAAAGATATACGAGCCAACAACGAGTCGAAATTATTAAAATTTACTACCGAAATTTGGAGTCAGTGGCCTCAACTTTAAGAGCGCTACGTCCAATTTATGGTCGTCAGCGATGAGGCTCATTTCTGGCTGAATGGCTTCGTCAATAAGCAAAATATGCGTTATTGGTCAGACAGCAATCCACACGTAATCCATGAGTCATCATTGCATCCCGAAAAGATTACGGTCGGCGGCGTCATTGGGCCGTACTTCTTCCGTGATGATCAAGACCGGCACATTACTGTGAATGCGAATCGCTACCGTTCAATGATAACCGAATATTTTTGGCCCCAATTGGATAATATGGACTTGGAGGACATGTGGTTCCAACAGGACGGCACCACAAGCCACACTGCGAATGCCACAATCAATTTATTGGAAACCAAGTTTGGTGAACGTGTTATCTCACGAAATGGCCCAGTCGATTGGCCGCCTCGGTCGTGCGATTTGACGCCGTTAGATTATTTCCTGTGGGGCTACGTCAAGTCTATGGTCTATGCCAACAAGCCAGCGACGATTGATGAACTTCGTACGAATATCGAACGTGAAATTGCAGCAGTATCGGCCGATTTATGCTGGAAAACTGTCGAAAATTGGGTTCAGCGTCTTGACTTCTGCAAGCGTGCCCGTGGTGGCCATGCAAAAGAAATCGAGTTCCATACATAATGGCAGGAATAAAGAGTTTCATTGGTATCTAAAACCGGTTTTGTTTTATTTAAAAAAAACTTTTGTAGCGCTCTTATTGAAAAAACCTTTATAGTTCACTGTAATCCAATTCAATTCAATTTTTCATATAAGAATAAACCTTAACCACAGTGCTTTTTTTAAATTTTCTGATTATTGGTGCTCTATTTTTTGAACAATATTGATAAATTTACGGTCAAAATTAAAAAGTCCAAAAAATGGTATTTTTGTTCCATGTAAAACGAGAACCCGAAAAGAAACCGTAAATAAAACCGAAAATTAACCGAGATTTTCCACACTTTCAAAGCACGAAACCCGATTATACTAAAATGTCGTTTTGTTTTGAATACTCTATTATAGGGATGTGCACTTAACTGCTTAATCGTGGCAAGGTGATTAATCAACTTCCTGGCTAATCGAATAATTGATTAATTAATATTCGTGATTAAGTGATTAATCTAAAATTTCATATAATTGATGTATTTTGGATTTTTCAGTTTGAGTTTTTATATAAGTACAACCTTCTCTAATGAAATTGTTCAAATTTTTCGTTTTGTTTGTATATTGAGAGATGTGGGAGATTTGAGAGAAGTTTTTTATATGATAAATCGTCCATCAAACCCCTCATAACTTTTTATGAATAAGGCCATAAGAATTTGTATGTTTTCCAAAAATTCTTTAATAATGAATAAAATTATTTAAATTGATTAATCATGGTTGTGATTAACCGGAATTTCTGATTATTTGATTAACTGATTAATCACGATATTGATTAATCCAAATGTTAATTAATCGATTAATCGTACATCCCTACTCTAGTACCAATGTAAAACACATACATTAGTTTTTACTTAACCATTATTCGATTAAATGAGTTCGTTGCAGCAATGACAAAATTGTCGAATGTACGAAAGATTAAATTGCGTTAATGTAAACAAACTAACACAGATGTAAAGGGTCCGCCATCTAACGTTTTTTTTTCAACTAGTGCTAATTTCGTGAATGGTAACACTTAGCTCATGTCTGATTTGACAGCTAATTAGTTTTATCCTTCCGCTGAACGAATATGGTTGTGTATACGCTTGAACAACGCTGGGAAATATTGCGACATTACTTTGAAAATCATGGTAATGTTGCAAAATGTGTGCGAAAATTGCGTACGGATTTTGGAAGAAGAGAAGCACCGTCAACTGGCATCCTCATCGATAAACCAAAGCATGAAAAGCCAAAAACAGTGCGTACACCCGAGAATATTGCTGCTGTGGCAGAAAGTGTGCGTGAAGCTCCATCAACATCAATTCACCGTCGTTCTCAACAATTGAACATTTCGGAGACATCGTTGAGACGAATTTTGCATAAAGACCTTGGTATGACGCCATACAAAGTCCAATTGGTTCAGGAGTTGAAGCCAACTGAGTCTAAGTGGGCCTGCGATCGACTTACAGAAGATGCAGATTTTGCCAAAAAAAAACATCTTTTCAGATGAAGCTCATTTTGATCTTGGCGGGTATGTAAACAAGCAAAATTGTCGCATTTTGGGCATAGAAAACCCGCACATTGAAAAGCCGATGCACCTAAAACGAGTCTGGTGCGAATTTTGGTCCAGAGGCATAATTGGGCCATTTTTCTTCGAAAATGAGCAAGGAGTGGCCGTTACAGTCAATGGCGATCGTTATCGGGCCATGTTGAACGAATTGTTGTTCACAAAAATTGAAGAGGAGGATATTGGCAACATTTGGTTTCAACAGGACGGCGCTACGTGCCACACAGCCGAAGCTACACTTGATGTTTTGCGCCCTGTTTTTGAAGATCGCATTATCAGCCACAGAGCTGATGTCGTTTGGCCACCTCGGAGCTGCGATTTGTTACCGTTGGACTGTTCTTTGTGGTGTGCCCTCAAAGATAAGTGTTACGCCGACAGGCCAGAGACAATTGACGCTTTAAACGACAATATTCGTGAAGCCATTGGTGAAATACACCTGCACACAATCGATATGTGCTTAAAAATTGGACCGATAGTGTAGGCTACTGCATGGCCAGCCGAGACAGCCATTTGAATGAAATTAGTTTCCATTATTAACCGGAAGGGTTGTACTTTCAAATAAAAAAAGAAATTTGAGAAAATATTCAGTAGTTTTTTTTATAGCATTTTCAAAAAAAAAAAAGTTATTTGGCGGACCCGTTATAATCTATAGAGTATAGGGCATAGATGAAAGAAATAAGTAGATATCGCACATGCCTTGGAAAATTTGTTGTTCAATGGGATATTTTTAAGATGGAGCTGAAAGCAATAATTATAACATTTGATCCCAAATAAAATATACCTTGCGAGATGTATTTAGAACAGGTGATAGCAGTAGGTGTTGTAAACAACATCAACAGGCATTTTGTTTTGTTTAGTGGGCCGATGCTGTACAAGTCAAGACAAACGAATACCAACAATAAAAGTACACCAAAAAACCACATAACCAAAATGCATTTGAATTAGAAAGTGGGGAACACAATGAAGTGAAAAAAACTAAATTAGTTGTTCGAATAGCACAACCTGGAAAATGATTCTATTTTTGTATAAAAAAAATGTCCCACACTGTTGAATAAACGTCAGTGAATGTTATGAGAAACTTCAATGAAAGTTACAAAACGACAACACCGCACCTAGTGGCAGTACTTGACAACGCCTGTGCGGTATCTACTTATTTCCTTTATCTATGGAATGTAGTAGAGGAAATCTGGTACATTGGAATGATTTTCGATACATGAAATTAACTACGGTCCTCAGCCATTTCTGATTAATTGAAAAAGATATGCATCCATATAAAATGTACCCTGCCATTCCCCTAATCAGCTCTTCAATTCGCAATGTCCCCTCCAAAAAAAGTTCATCAGTACACCCTAATATTCATTCTTACCTGTCCTTCCTTATACTATCCCCAAAATTCTTTATATCTTGTGTGTCAATAAAAGTTTTACGATTCACCTAACTCATCTTAGGGGTAAACTTGAAGTTTTCGAAACAAAATTCCGAACGTCTCCTGTTGAAAATAAAAAAAAAAACGTTGCGTTGAACTCTTCCGTGCCTGTGGGAATTTCACAATTGGTTAAGTTCTTTACATGTGAAGTCAACAAAACCAGTTCAGTCACATGACAACTTTCAAGAGACCCATTGAACTGTCAATGGGAGGAAAACGCTTGATAACTTTAGAAAATCTTTAAATGGTACAACTTGCAAATATTTCATATTAATGACAATTTTTTTTTTACTTTCTTTTTTGCAAACGAAAAATGACAGGAGGTGATGACCACCGAAACGATCTCATTGAAATTCCTTGATGTGGTTACGATTTTAATCAAATATTGTGGCAACAAATGTGTGGCAGCTAAAAATAGTGAAACCCAAGCGGTTATAATTGATTTGATAGCAACTGTTGGCTTCTTTTGCGCCAACAATAAGAAAAATCAGGTAAGGAAGACAATCTAGGCGTTGGAATTTATTTATTATAAATTTGTTTTTTCTTTTCTTTTTTTTTTTTCAAGGACCTCTTAACCTCTGAACAATGTTCCATTATAATTAAAAATTTAACCAAACTACCAGAACATTTGAATGTGGTGGTCTATCCATGTCTTGTAACAATAACGTTCCAGAATCAGGAAGCCCGTAATGTGATATCACGTGATTTTAACTTAGAGGTAAATGGTATTTCAAAATATAAATATTATTATAATATTAAATGAAGACTGAAAAATTTACATACATTTGTTTGTTTCTGCTTTTAGTTTTTGGATGAATACAGTAAGTCGGAAAAGGCTAAAAAGAATCATTTGGTGGCTTTGCTTAAAGACAAAACATAAGTCATTAACTCCGGCATCTACATAGTTCTTGTCCAACTCAGGATGTCTGTCGTCTCGACACTTCACCGTGTATAAGTAAATCCGAGGTGCTGTCGTGGTTCTTTCGCCCCTTCTCGCAAGTCTTGCGTCATGACTGCCATTTTTGCAAATGCTCTCGAATATATTATCCTTAACACTTTGCCCTGTAATTTATATAAACTATGAAATTATGTGCTATTTTTCTCTATAAACTATTATTGTACGATGTTTAATTATTTAATTTTTCTTTATTTTCCAATGACGTATGAATATCTCAGTTTCTCGTAGTATGAGTACTGAGATGTGATATGGAAACTATAAATCATAAATCTAAGTTATGTACACCTGCTCATGAATATATCATTAAACTGCCCCTCATTATCTGTATTTCGTCTTGCGAGAACTTTAAAAAATTGTGAAATATGTTTATGTTAGAGCTGAGCAATTAGATGGTTAATCAATATTCAAGATATCGAGAATTTTGGTTTCAAAAGTAAATTTCACTTCCACGAACAGGTTACCATGCATGTTGGATTGAATGCGTCAGGTGAACCTGCGAAAGACCAGCAGTAATTGAACTAATACCGGATATTTCGAAAGATTTCTCCTGAACTAAACTTCACAATATGCAGAGCTTTTTGCTATATACTCAAACAAGTCACTAAGTGTCTTCCAAAAATGTGTTGTTGTTGTTTCACTAAATTACGACTTGATGCAATAGTTTAAATTGAAACATGTTTTATTTGCAAGACATTAAACCCGTCCGAAAACTCTGTTCGAAAACACATTTAAATTCCAATTTTTATTTGCAAGAGATTAATATTTTCTTAAAATGAAAAAGTATTTTATATTATTCTTTTTAATTTTTTGGATTGATTAATCACCTAATTGCCTCCGTGATAATCCAGTGCATTTATTGCGACATGTCGCATCTCAGCTCACACATTAAACTTCTAATTTTAATAAATATTGTATTGATAGACGTTTTTTTGTTTACGAAAAGAAAACTGTCCTTTCTTACGTCTTAAATTTAGTCCCTTCTGTTCTTCAAGTATTACTTATGTTTATCTTACTTCCATTCTTTGTGAAGTTTTATTTTGCTATATTTTAAAATATTATTTAGTTTAGCTTAAATCTTTTGTTAGTTGTTTGAAATATTGTAACAATTTTTGGGTTAGGACATTTTATAACACATTACTTACTTTTCTATTTGACTAGTGTAGTTTTAGATGCAAAAACACAAAACAAAATGAATATTTGAAACTACATTTTGTATACCAACTTACAACACTAGAGACGTCACTTAACAACTAATCCAATTATTCTTAACCCATTATTGATTTTTTGTTTGTTTATTTTTTTTACATATTTTACACAAAGAAAAATAAATGAAATAACACATATTGAATTAATCAAAATTTTGTAAGGTTTTAATTAAAAATAACAGCGAGACTCAGGTCCATGTTAAGGACACTGTAGTTTTAGCAATTTACGTATGGTGAGTGATTTCACACTCAGTTCCCACTGTTCCACTCTTTTGTTTCAGTAGTTCGCTTGCTTAAGCAGTTTCTGGTATTTCAGTTGTGCAGTTCTCTCCGCCATATTCTAGTTTATGCTCTCTTTGTCTCACTAATTTGCACGAAGGTGCCTAATGTTGCATTTATTCCAAAATATGAAAAGATTACGTGATGGTGGCCGTCGGTGGTGCAATGGTTAGTGTGCGCGGCTCTTGTCAATGAGATCCTGGGTTCGAACACGGCTCTGGCCACCTTAAAAAAAAAAAATTTCTTTCGGCGGCGGTCACCTCGCATAGTGACGGCGACACTATCGAGTATCTAGCCATGAAAAAGCTTCTCAAATTACCGTTCGGAATCGGTGTAAAACTGTAGGTCCCAATTGATTGTGATTGTAGGTCAGTGATTGTGAGAAGTTCTCCCCAGTCCCTTCATGGGATGTAATGGGAAACCATTTATTTATTTACGTGAACACCAATATTTCAGAGACGGAATAACCCAATTGTTAAGTCGATCTTCAATAGGGTGATTTATTATAAATAAATATCACAGTGTTTTAACGGGTTAGAGGGTTGCATAGGGTTAATAAACTTTACCGTCCATATATGTAATTCCAAATAAAGTAAATAGGGATTTTCGGGAAACGTAATAATATAGGTTAATTTATTGGAATTCACAGCACATATACTATAATTTTATAAATTTAGGGTTAGGATTTTAACCTTAGTTTTAAGATTTTAGCTTTTGATTTAGAATTTAGTTTTAGTTTTAGAATTTAAACCTTCCTTTTGGGTGACTCTATGTTTTGGTGTTTTTCACAAAAATTCACTCGAACAGGTCATTGTAGTACTGCTTGAAGTTGGTTGCCGTTGGTGAGAGAAATATCAACAGCTGATGATGGGGTGTTGATGGTGTTAGGGTTACCATTGTTCACTGACGTGAACACACAGTATCGGAAACACTTTAGAAATCTGCAAAAATCAGATCATTTGGCGATTATTCGCTGCGATTGAACTAAAACTACAACTTGAACTGAAATGAGCGCTTTAGCTCACAGCTCATATGAACTGTTAAGCTGCAATGATTCAATGAACTAAATGAATGAACTAGTTCATTCTGTTGAGCTGAACTAAAAATAGCGCTCACTTGAATAAACTAAAATTCCCAACTCTCTACAAATAAAGCCATAATTGACTCATAAACAGCGATGCCAACTTGGCGGGTTTCCCACTACTTCTAATTGTTAAGCTCCACAAGCCACTGTGTTGGAAGGCACTGTTTTCTTCAATCAAAAACGGGAATAGAGGGGAACCATAATGAAATTTCGTCCACATTCAAAAAAAATTTAAGCAATTGGAATTTTGTTTGGGTATCTTCAGATCAAAAATCAAAGAATCCTATTGATCACTTGGTAATTGATGGAATGGGCGTACTCGCCAAAATAAGAAATTCTCTAAAGTAAAAAATTGATTATAACTCGGAAACTGTGCGTCCAATCCCAAAAATAATAATTTTTTTTACCTCTACCTCTTCAATATGCCATCACCCTCAACAAATAGTTATTTTTTCGATTTGGGTATGGGTATTGGGTATTCTCCTCCATCGTCGTGGGTAGCTAAACAGTAATTCCCCCATCAGCCTGTGAGTAACGGTTAATCGTGGTGGGTAATTCCCTATTATCGTGGGTAGCTACCCATTATCTTCCCCATACCCTGTGGGTAAACTATCGCTACCCATTCCCCACGGCAATAATAATGGGTTACCCAGGGTAAAAAAAACCCTTATGGGTTACCCAGGGTAACCCATTACCCACGAAATACGTACCCTGCAAACAACTGATTTGGGGTCCACTACGAAGAGAAAGAAAACTTGAGCAACTCGGACCCCACTACAGCCTCTCACGATGTCGAAGGAACCCCTAAGCGAACGAAGGCAGGGGAATTGATCGTTTTACCATCACCCACAGTGTATGGTGAAAATGATGTGTACTTATCCACGACGATGGAGAATTACCCATCACGATTACTCATTTCCCACAGAGGTATATCACTGTGTGTAATTTTTTTTAAGTCATGATAAAAGAGCAAAAAATAGACCCCTGTCTCCCAGTTTTGCCCAAAGTCCTCCAGGTTTTTTTTATGGGCCCCCAAAGAAGTGGGACCTCGGTGTCATTTTTGCAAAACAGTGATCATTTTCTCAAGCTCATATCTTGCAAACCGTTCGGAATTTTGACTTACTCTCTGAGGCAAAGTTGTAGCTCTTGTCTCTAAACATATAAAATCACTAAAAACTTCATCTTCAAAGTCAAACTCTCAAAAAACTTTAAAAAATTAAATTTTTTTTACCTTTTTCCCCTGTTCAGGTCCATAGGTAGCAAACCGTTCAAAATTCAAGGAAGCAATCAATAAACAACTTTCTAGAACATATGAACTTCCTAGGAATGATTCTTAACACCGTTTAGGTAGCCCTTAGATAGCCGCAAAAGTGAAAAATTTCCCGAAAATTTTTTTAATTTCATTTGTTTTTTCTTTACTTCAACATTGAGATACTATAAAGCCTTCTCCCGTAAGTGAAAAGCCAAGTTGCAGGTTTCATTGTTATACTATTACTGATTTTATTAATCTTAGTCCTTAGGTGGTGGTATGGGTTGACATTTAGAGTTAGGGTTGTAACAAAGAGTAGTAGCATGGATATTTAGTAATAACAAAAACGATGTACAAATAGCAGTCAAAATTTCTCTTCACTCAAATGCCAACAAACAAAACGAGTGAAACCCTAGTACTTCTCTACTCTCTCTCTTACTGTCTTCATTGAATATTTCAATACACGAGCAGCTTTTTGATAGTGTATAACTATACAAATTCCATCCATGTTGAAGTAAAATTACATAGATTATGCAAAAAGTATGAAATAAAAAAGATATGACGAGAGAGAGAAATGCGTTTGAGTGAACTCCTAGCACTTTTTGTTTTTCTTTTACCAGGGTTGCCAAGTTGCGCACATCTTCTGGTCGTCTAATTGTAAATCGTCTTTGGTAATAATCAAAAACGATGTACAAGTTGACAGTCAAAATTTCTCTTCACTCAAATGCCAACAAACAAAACGAGTGAAACCCTAGTACTTCTCTACTCTCTCTCTTACTCTCTTCATTGAATATTTCAATACACGAGCAGCTTTTTGATAGTATTATTGTATATAACTATACAAACTCCAACCATGTTGAAGTAAAATTACATAAACTATGCAAAAAGTATGAAATAAGCAAAATATGACGCGAGAGAGAAATACGCTTGAGTGAACTCCTAGTACTTTTTGGTTTTCTTTTACCAGGGTTGCCAAGTTGCGCAAATCTTCTGGTCGTCTATTGTAATAATGATTCAGTGTTGTAGGGATTAGTAGTCTCAGCAGGGATGGCACTACAATACTATGCTATCTATTACAAAAATTATAAAAAAAATATTCGTATTATGTTTATAATGTTGATGGCCCTCGACTTGCAAATCGCACTCTCTTAAGTTGTGGATCCAAATCGTAGTCCGAATCTGACCCTGATTCAGAACTTATGGTGTCCACAGGCACGTTACTTCCAGACTGCCCTCCATCATCAGCTTTTTCTTTTTCAGATACTTCATTAATATCATACAGGGTGATCTTGTGACTCCACCAACATACCTGAAATGAATTAGAAAAGAAATCAAAAAAGGAATGCAAAACAATGCATCAATAAAATTGTTATTACCTCTGCAAGCAATGCGTCGAGTTTTTTGCCTTTGTACCGTTTTTCCATGGGCATTGTGGTTTGATGAAACCGTTCTCCTTGCTCATCGGATTCGGTAGGGAGTTGTTTGATAAAATCGTCAAAATGAAAATGAAGAAAATGCAGCTTTAATGTCATCGATGTGCCGATTTTCTCAAAATAATACAGGATTTATTTCACCCATTCTCTTGCTTCCGGTTCCGCGTCTCGATCCCCTCCCAAGACTCTGGTGCATACACGCTGAAGGTAAATCAATGCCATTGAATGATTATAATGATGAAGCGATGATTCAAAGTTGCTCTTGAATAGCTTTCTAATGTCAGGGCCATTAAGTACGCCTGTTAAATGAAGACAAAAAATAAAGACAGAAAAGAAAACATAAACAAAGTTAAAATAGTACAATGAGGTGAACAAAAATTCGTTTTAAATTGACTACAATACCTTTTTTAATTGTCATCGCTACGCTTTGGGAAAACGGTTTTCAAATAGTCGAATGCGTTTGGGCAATTTACAACGGCCACTTCGATGAATTTTTTAACAATTCCCAATTTTATGTGGAGCGGTGGCAGCAAGATGTCTTGAGTATTGTCTATTAAAGGTGCATTCCGCAGTTTATGTTGTTTCATTTGTTCCTCCACACTTCCACGAATTACATTAGTATTGATTCAGAGGTGAGCGCGAATCCCAATTACAAAGAAAACAAAAGAATTTTGGAAAGCCGCCATTATCGATGATCCCTTGCAAAATGTTGATGACCTTCAAATCACAGCAAATCTTCCATTTATTTTCGTAGTATTTGATTTTTCCATTATATCTTTCAATGTTTCATAGCTTTTTCGGTTTTCGGTTCGACACATGCAACAACACTGCTTTCAAGCTTGAAACAGAACCATCAATCAGTAATCTCCACTCACTAGCGAGGTAGTTCATTCCCATTTTTACCACCAAAGCTTTTACATCGTTGCAGTAAGCTAACGAATTGTCATCATTTAGAGTGTAGAGGCTCTGAAATTCAGCTTGCCGTTTGCGGTACGACGTAGAGTTCACATTACCATGTGTGAGTTTTCTTTGCTTTAAAAACGCTGTAAAAAATATGTCAAGTCGCTGCGATAGTCCCAATATGACAACAATGAAATCCATTTCCATTTGTGTTATTAGTTGTGGTCCATCTCTTCCCTGTTGGGGCTCATAATCGGTATCAAATGGGTCTTCATAAGTAACACCACTTACTCTAGTCATTCCTGTACATTCTGTACTACGATCTGGAGTTGGCGGCCTTGGTGATACCAAATTTTTAGGTGCAAGCACTGGTAATGTGGCTGTTACAGTTGCTTTATAACTTTTGTTCCTCTCAGCATATCGATTTAGACCACATGTGTAATTTACGCATGCATAGCAACTGGTTTCATCATGATCACCTGGGAGATTAATCCAGTTTACCGGCTTACAATACTTCATACTATGTTTGCCTCCACTCAACCATGCCATGAGATTGTTATAACATTGGCGACACACTGTATTAGGTGTGTAATTTTCACCGCTCAAGTCTTCTTCGTCGAAAAACAACTCATATGCTTTCTTGAATGCACTAGTTAAAAGATTCTTTTCCTTTTGCAATATTGTAGAACTATTTTTTCTGATTTGATGACCGCAAACGTAGCAAAATAAAGCAATATTTTCACACTGCATATTGAAATTGTCAGTTGCCAATGTTGTGTGCGAATTATACTGTAGCACTATCACTTTTTTTACTTTCACTTTCACTTTATAACTTTCACCGCTGAGCTCTGGTTGACGTCGCGCTGTGTAATGCCTCGATGTGAGCGTCGCGTCGCTTTAATATTGTGTGCTGCGTCCCTTGTGAATTCAATGCAGATGTTTGCTTCCAGGTAGTTTTTTGATAGAAGTTTTTTGATTTTATATGTTCACAATTTCATCTTTACGACAAGAGCTCCAATGTGGTTCCAGGTATTATTTTTATATTTTGGGTAGTTTTTATGTGAATTCAATGCAGATGTTTGCTTCCAGGTAGTTGTTTGATAGTTTGGGCACGGGAATTCACCCACCAGCTTGAGCATTTTTATTAGAATCCACTTACTATCAGTGAAGGTACAGTGCACTCACACACTTGCGAAATCGCTTATTTTCTTACACTTCAATTGTGTTTAAGCGAAATTTTGGCACCCAGAAAGTACTTTTGTTAGAAACACCTCACTATCTCCGGTCTTAGAAGGGTTAATGCGGAGTATTATACCTTAAAAAAAAGCTTGAAGTGTTGTCTTTTACTGAGTCTAGGAAGAAGTAAGTTTACTAGGGCTGTTTTTTGAGAAAACCAGATTTTTATTAAAAAAGTGAGGTTAAAAACTCTTTTTTAAATTTGCCTCAATGAGTTAATAAAAATTAACATATTTATATACAGATTTATAGCGTTTTCAAAGGTCTTCTCAATGATACCCATCTCAACCAGATCGGATAAGAAATGGGTGAGATATAAGCGATTGTATACTCCAGCTATAAAGGCCCATATCTCAAGAAGTTGGATCGGCCTCCTTAAAAAAACTTTCGGGTTTTAATCAGCGCTGTAAGTCCCTACCAGGCCAAAGAAAATTGGCGCATTTTTCATAAAATAAATTTGTTCGTAAAAGCGGAAAATAAAAAAACACTGGGCGATTTTTCGCTCATTTTTTAAAGTTTTTCGCGATTTTGACCTTGAAGATGAAGTTTTTTTTGATTTTATGTGTTCACAATTCTTGTTCTTTATGACAAGAGCTACAAAAATTGCGAACATATAAAATCAAAAAAAATTCACCTTCCAGATTAAAATCGCAAAAAACTTAAAAAAATTCGATTTTTTTTTACCTTTTTTCCCGTGTTCAGGTCCATAGGTTGCAAACCGTTCAAAATTCAAGGAAACAGTCAACTACAAAAATTTACCTAAGATCTCAATAAACAAATTTCTAGAACATATAAACTTCCTAGAGATGATTCTTAACACTGTTTAGGTAGCACGCAAAAGTGAAAAATTTGCCGAAAATTTTTTCTTTATGACAAGAGCTACAACTTTGCCTCAGAGAGTAAATCGAAATTCTGAACGGTTTGCAAGATATGAGCCTGAGAAAATGATCACATTTTTACGAAAATGATACCGAGGCCCCAAATCTTTGGCGGCCCATAAAAAAAAAGTGCATGACTTTGGGAAAAATTGGGAAACACGGGTCTTTTTTTTAATCTTTTATCACGTAGTGGTGTCCGTATATGGTTATTTTGCCATGACTTAAAAAATTACACACAGTGTAACTAAACGAGATTGAAGATTTTCATTCCATGCAACAAGCGTTCGACATAATTTAGCTGTCATTTAGGTGCATGAATCATAACCTCACTCGCTCATTCATATATCAAATCTACAACTTGTAACGTGGTTTAGTCTTCGGCTGAGGTAGTCTCAGTCTTCTTCAGGGCCGTCGTAAGGCCTCACAAAACAAATAAGTTAATCTTTTTATTTAGGTTCCTTCACAAAGTTCATACATATACAGGGTGGCGCAAAACAACACGTGGGGGTTTAAATAGTCTTTAATTTCTTTATTTTAAAAACAATTTAATTTACTTTTGTTTTTTATTACTCGAATTTTACTAGTTAAAAATAACGACGCATAAGTGGGGCCCATTCTGAGCTTCGCATAGTCGCGGTTTTTCTAAGACGTTTTCCATGTTTCCATAAATAACTTTTTTCAAGAGTTCTGGAGCTATCGTTGGAATTGTGTCTCGAATATTATTTTTTAGTAGAGGTTAGCTCTGTGGCTTATTCACGTACACACGTTCTTTCAAATACCCCAAAGGAAAATATAGGGAGCTGTTAATTAAAATGTCTGCCTCTTGAAATAATGCATTCAGCAAAAATGTCCAATAACAGTACCATTGTTTCTCTGGCTGTGGCTCCATCTGGTTCAGTAGTGCATTTTCATTTTTCCAAGTTTTCTCTATAGGCGCCACGAAATAACCCCCAAACTCGAAAATGAAATAATCCCCAAAAAATCAGGAAAAACCAATTTGGAGATAATTTCCTAATTTTCGGGAGTTATTTCATTTTTAATTTGAGGATTATTTCATAATGAAATAACCCCCAAATGTAAAAAGCCCCAAATTTTTAATTTTTGGATAGTTTCATTGTGGATTTGGTTTTGGGAGTTACTTTATCTTATTTGGGGCTTATTTCATTTCCGCAAGACGGCATTTACGGCGTACCATCATTTTGCCCAAAAACAAAAATGACATATCGCCCCAAAAATGTAAATGTTAGTTGTTGTTGTCCAAAAAAATCGGAGTGTTGGGCGTTAGGACATGATTTTTTGGGCAATGTGACATTTTCCCAAGCCAACAACGTTCCATGACACATCCCCCAAAAATAATAAAAATGACATAATACCCAAAAATATGGACACATTTGTAAAATAAATATATGCAAATTTTCTATGTAATTTGTAAATAAAACATATTTATTTCACATTGTTTAGTAGAAAAATAACAAACCGTTCTTGTTCGATCTGGAATGCCTCTATAACTTCCAGAGGTGTTTTTCTCCAGAGTAAACCAATTTTTGAGTACTTTCCTGATTCCTGCAGAAAAAATTTTATTTAAAGACAATTATTTTATTTGACTCAATACTGTTGAGCCACGCCGCGTGGGAGGATGGGCCGCGCCCTCGGTGCGAAACGCGTGGACGCGTCGCGAAACGTGCGGCCCAACAGCTACACGACAATGGCAAAAACGACTCAGGAATGCACCAAACATTACTTCTTCAAACAAAAGCCCTGCAAATTTACCGCTTAAAATTACAAGCACCCTACTTCATTGGGTTGGTCATTCGTTTTCACATCATAGGTTAGTAGCTCATGGCCTCTGACGTGTTCCAAACATAACGACTAAACAGCATGTAGCACCATTATATGATGTAGGGTGCTATTCCGTTGTGGTAATATTTGTTCAACGTAATTCTTTTCGTTAATGACATTTCGCCCAAAAAATGTGTACGTCAATGTTTTTGGGCGATATGTCATTTTATTTTGGGTCTTATGTCATTGCTATTGGACGATATGTCATTTTAGTAATTAGGTTTTTGGGCGATTTGACATATTTGGGCTTTATGTCATTTTCGTTTTTGGGCGACATGACGGTACGCCGGCATTTACACCGCCGTTTATCGCGGCCAGGTTAGCGATAACCTTGTTCTCTAATCTTTGCCTTTTACACCACCCAATTCGAGAAGAAATTCACATTTTAGTTGGCACCTCCGCGCCGAGACAAAATTATCGACAACGGCGGCACAACTGAAAAATTTAGTTGACGGATATTGGTTTTGCCAGTTTTGTACAAATTTGGGATGTTTTTGAAATAAGTGAATCTTTAAAGTTCGATCAGTGAGCCAAATCGGGCCAATCGATATCACAGTTTGCGTACATTTTGAACCAATCAGAGCCATTTATGTTGGCGGAGGCGTGAGGTTCAAAAAAGTTTTGGTGGCGGCGACGTGTCGGAAAATTTTCGATCGGCTTTCATCTCTCAAACAGTTGATTTTTTGTGTATGTTTTTATTATGGTTGCATTTTTTTGGTAGCTAACAGTGTTGCATCAAAATGTACACCAGTTAAAACTGAGGTTAAAAATTAACCTTCAGTTTGTACAGTTTAAAATTGTATGAGTAATCTTCTGTGTTATCCCGGGTTAAGGGAGTTAATCTTGGTCGGTGTAAATGTCGTATTATACTGCGTTTAAACACAACCAGGTTACTGCATCATTGGGATTATCGGTGTTTTTTTTCTTGTGGAATTTAACATTAGTAATCCTAATGCTCTAATCTCCGTCTGTGAAAATTCCTAATTAGTTAAATTTTGTTCTAGTGTAATGAATGTACGTGTGATTCGAAGTGCCAGTGTCGACTCGGATCGAAAAACGTACGAAGCCGAGCACGGGAAGAGCTGGATAGTGCCAAGCTGCGAATACCGGAGATATCAATGTCCTATCGACGGGAACTCTCTCTCCTGCTAGGGCGGAATACCCCCCCTCCCGAAGACCCAGATGCGCAGTGGCAGCACATTTCCCATTCTTTGGAAATCGCTGCGATGACTGAACTTGGCTGTCGGGGGCCGCGGTGGGATGGGCCATGGTACGACGAAGAATGTCGCATTGCAACTGATGGAAAAGACGCTGCACGTATGGCAGCGGAACAATCAGTTACAACGCGTGGTGTGGGTGAGCGGTACGGGAGGCTGAGAAGGGGGGAAAGCCGACAATTTGGGCGAGGGAAATGGCAGTGGGAGGAGAGAGAGACTGGGAGAGCCGAAATGTGCAGGATGAATGGTGAATCCCGAAACTTTTTCCAGAGGGTAGGAGGATCGGCCAACGGGCCTGATAATGGGCTGCCCTCCTGCAAGGACGAGAATGGGAATCTGGTGACTGAGAAGCAGTGTGTGCTCAAAATGTGGAGAGACCACTTTTCAGCACTACTCCACTCAGATTCTTCCACTGAAGATCAGGAGGTGATGATAGTGGAAGATAGTATAGATTATACCCCCCCCCCCCCCCCCCCCAACCAAGACGTGATTGGAACGGCGATCTCCCGTCTGGGGAATGGTAAAGCCGCTGGTGCGGATGGCCTACTCGCTGAACTTTTTGGGGCAGGTGGCGGAGGACTGATAGCCCACATACATCAACTGATATGCGTATATGGCTGGGGGAATCTATGCCCGACGATTGGAGTCTCAGTGTATTATGTCCTGTATTCGGAAAGGGTGATCCGTGTGTCTGTTCCGTCTTTCGCGGTATCAGTATTTTATCCATCGCGTATAAGGTCTTGTCGAGCGTATTATGTGAAAGACTAAAACCAATTATTGAAAACCTGATTGGACCTTATCAGTGTGGTTTTGGACCGGGCAAGTCCACAACTGACCAAATATTCACGCTACGCCAAATCCTGGAAAAGACCCACGAAGGGCGAATCGGTACATACCACCTTTTTGTCGATTGCAAAGCTGCTTTCGATAGCCCCATACGGGGAAAACTGTACGAAGCTATGTCTGAACTTGGAATTCCGGCAAAACTGATTCGCCTCTGTAGAATGACACTGACCAACACCAAATCAGCAGTGATAGTGGGGAAAGACCTCACTGAACCATTCTGTACCAAGCGAGGACTTAGACAAGGCGACACACTTCCGTGCAATCTCTTCAACATCTTAATGGAGATGATGATGAGAAAGGCTGCAGTAAATACGAACAAGACCATTATCACGAAAAGCCATTTGATGCTGGCGTATGCTGACGACATGGACATCATTGGGCGAAATTTGCGAGAGGTTACTGCAGTATTTTCAAGAATCGAAAAGGAATCAGCGAAGGTGGGTCTTGCTGTTAATGAGGGCAAGACAAAATTGATGGTGTCAACGACTAGAGAAACCTCTCGACTTGGTCCGCACGTGAACGTTGACAGCTGATTTAATTTTGAAGTGGTAGGTGAATTTGTCTACCTTGGATCCGCCGTGAACAGGGACGACAACGTCAGCCTGGAGATGGATAGGGGAATTGTGCTTGCAAATGGATGTTATTTTGGGCTCAGCAAGCGGTTTAGGGGCAAAGTCCTCTCTCGATGGACAAAGGTCCAGCTATATCGGACTCTCATTTTACCTGTCTTGACATATGGCTCCGAAACTTGGGTCATATCGCAAGCGGTTGGGGGACACCTGGGAGTTTTCGAGAGAAAAATTATCCGTAAAATATATGGTCCTGTTGGGGAAAACGGCGAGTACCGACGTCGCTGGAACGCAGAGCTATATAATCTCTATTCTGACGTGGACATTGCTAGACGAATCAAAGTGTGCCAATTGCGTTGGCTAGGCCATGTTATCAGAATGGATGAAGATGAGCCAGCGCGAAAGATTTTTGATAACGTACCCGATGGAAGCGGGAAAAGGGGACGGCCAAGACTCCGCTGGAAAGACCAGGCAGGAGAATCCCTCCGTATCCTTGCTCTTGCCAACTGGCGAGAAAAGGCGAAGGATAGAGCCAGTTGCGAGAATATGTTGAAATTTGTTTAATTTGTTTGTTTAATTAATATGTGTAAGACGTCTGACCTCATGAGGTTGTAATATAGTCAATAAAAGTAAAAGTAGGTTAAATTTTGTTAACATATCTTGTGAATGAAAATGTAAATGAAAAGTAAGTATATTTTTATATCTCTAGATTTTTATTTTCGATTTAAAATTTAATTTGAATTTATGTTTCACAAATAAAACTAATTTTAATATGAAAATGTGTCCATAGTGTTAACCGCACATCCGGCCCTTTCCAGTTCATGTACTTAATTTCTTAATTATTCAAGCGGCAATGGCCTTAGACTTTTTCTCTGCTTTAATTGTTATTGTTGGCTTTAATTGTTAATTTTAATTGTTTGTTTGTTTTAATTTTATAAAAATTTTATTTTTTAATTTTATTAAATTTATTTTATAAAAATTTGATTTTTGTATGGGAGCCCTTAGGGGGTGAAGATAGGGGGTAGGTATGTTTGGGAAAAATGTTTGGAAGGAAAAATTAATGGGGGTCGGTCATACATTTTACCCCTCTGGGGGCAGTAGTTCTTGAGAAAATTGAATTTTCCTGATATATCTGCCCGAAAAAATAACGGAAAAAAATAAAAAATATTTTTTGCCTGAAAAAATAAAAGTTAAAAAATAACAATTATTTTTGACTCGAATCAAAAAAAAAAACACAAAAAATAACTAACATTTTTGCCTTTTAAAATAAAATTCATTTTTGTTACGGTCCCTGTTCACAACAATGCGCCGTAAATGTTATACATATTTGATCATGGTAGATATACATTTGTATAGAGTTTGACAACTGAAACGAATGAACAAGATCAAAATTTTGATTGTTACTGCCTACAACTCCAACAGCACCTGCTACTACTACCATGTATTTGTTGGCACTGGCTACATATCTATGTACATATTGCCACATATCATAGTATTAAGTGTGAATCTTTTTTTTAAGGTCAGAAGCGACAATAGTTTAATGGAATAAAAAACAGCGCTACTATTAGCAGATGTAATGAAGCGACGTTAGTAGAGTAAAATGTTGGAAACCAAGGTGGGGTACACACGAGGAAAATATTTGTAATCAGTGAAAAATAGAATAAACAAACTCTCGGACGGTTAAATGGTCAACGATATTGCTGTTTCGTATATATGAGTGCTACCAAAGTGAGACACCATTTTGACGAATGGAACTGAAAACAGCAACAACTGAAGCCCTTTGTCTGGCCGAGCCTTTGCCGAGAATCAGGGAGGCAGACCATTTTTGAAATTTAATAAAAAACACAAGTATTTAAACCGCGCTTAGCTGGCATGAACTAGTATTATATATTGTTTGTGTACCAACGCATAGTGAAAATAATGTTTTAAAGTGTTGTAGCGTTTGTCCAAGTTGAAACCATCCGAAAACAACGTGGGAGACAACAAAGAAAGCAAAAACAAAAAAGCAGCAGATTCAAATGGATCGGATTAAATTTTTAAATTTTATTTATTAAATGTTTATATATGTAGATTTATATAAGTAAAATTAATTATGTTAAATATATATGTAGATATTGAAATCTAAAAGTTATTCGTTTCTAATTATTATTATGTTTGGGAGGAAGTACCCACATGTTTCCACGTAAGCATATGGAGGTTTGGGAGGAAACACACGAATGTTTCCACGTAAGTATGTTAATGTTTGGGATGAAGCACGTATATGTTTTCACGTAAAAGAATACATGTTTGTCAGTAAACAAGCTAATGTTTGCATTTAAATAAAAGTGAGTTTGGGACTTGCAAACATATGAATGTTTCGAGAGTGATCCAAACATTAACATGGTTTCTGCAAAATCTCTCGATTTTCAGAGAGATTACTTACACAGACCCTACATGCTGACAGTGCCGACAACGGTATGAGACTGATTGACTATGCCGCGGCAAAAAACATGGTCCTTAGTGGTACAAGATTCCAACATAAACACATCCACAAGGCTACTTGGGTATGTCCTGATCAAAGAACGAAGAATCAAATTGATCACGTGGTAATTGATGGAAGGCACTCATCCAGTGTAATGGGCGTACGAGTGATCAGGGGAGCTAACATATATTCTGATTACTACCTGGTAGCTGCAAAGGTTCGTACAAGATTAAGTAGAGCGAAAAGCGTACGAAACCAGATGCAGAGGAAGCTGGACATCGGAAAGCTGCAATTACCAGAGGAAGGTCTCGCAACTTTTGACACAGAACCCACCCCGAAACCCATTTTCGACTATAAAAACTGCCGCAACAACCGTACTTGGTTTTGAAAAACCGCTTCGCAACAAACCATGGTACGATGAAGAGTGTCGCATTACAAATGATGAAAATGACGCTGCACGCATGGCAATGGTTCAGTCAATTACAACGCCAGCTTCGTCTGAGAGGTATAGGGAAAACAGAAAGGAGCTATACCGTCTCTTTAGGCGTAAGAAACGGCATTGGAGAAAGCGCGAGAGCGATAAAATTGAGACATACAGAAGGAAGAACGAAGCTCGAAAATTCTACCAAAAAGTCAAAAACGGGACTGATGGACATGGTTCAGGGTCCCCCTTCTGTAGAGACAAGGACTGAAATCTCATCGCAGATGTGCAGAGCATGTTGGGAATATGGAGAGATCATTTCTCCGCGCTACTGGTATCTGAGATATCCAATGACGATGGGACAATCGATCACAATATGGACGACGTTGTCGATTGCCCCCCACTAACCAAGGCGTGTTCAGAATTTCCGCAGGAGTCGATGGATTACCGGCGGAGCTGTTTAAGGCTGGCGACGATGAGCTGATAAGGTGCATGCATCAGCTCATTAGCAAAATTTGGTTAGAAAGCTGCAGTCAAAATGAATAACACTAAGCGTGTTTTGGTTACACCGCTTGCTTATATATTCGCTTGTTTTGTAAGAAGCACTTAGCGAAGACTTAGCGAGAACTTAGCGACGAGAGTCATTTTCGCTAAGTTTACACAATTTTTTTTTTACATCTTTTAACGATTTCAACCCTAATTCATATTTTTTAATAAAATAACTTGTCGCTAAATTGCCGCGATAATCGCTTGCTTGTAACCAAAACACGGCTACTATCAGCAGTAAAAGTCACATGCTACTCGCGTATGTTGATGATATAGATATCATTGGGCGCACAATTGTATAAGTAACTGCGGTGTTATCGAGAATTGAGAAGGAGTCAATAAAAGTGGGTCTGACGGCAAATGAGGACAAGACAAAATTAATGGTTGGAACGTGGCTAATAATGGAACGTTGATAACCGATATAATTTCGAGGTAGTGGACGAATTTATATACCAACCAAAAAACAATAACGTCAGCCTTGAGATCAAGCGGAGAATTGTGCTTGCGTATAGATGTTATTTTGATATAAGCAAGCACTTTAGAGATAAAGCCCTCTCTCGAATGATGAAAATCGAGCTATACCTGACTCTCATACAACCTGTCTTGCTGTATGGCGCAGAATCCTCGGTCTTATCGCAAGCAGATGAAACATCTGTGGGAGTCTTCGAGAGAAAAATACTCCGGAAGATTTATTGTCCTATAGTGCGCAACGGCGAGTATCGGCGACGCATGAACCGTGAGCTGTATGAGCTTTATTATTTATAGTTAAGCGGATCAAAATAACGCGATTGCGCTGGCTAGGCCATGTCAGTTGAATGGATGAAGACGAACCAGCACGAAGAGTTTTCGAAACCGAACTCGAAGGAAGGCGAGAAATAGGAAGACCAAGACTCCGCTGGGGGATCAAGTTGACGAATCCCTGAGTACACTTGGTATTGGCAACTGGAGAGATAAAGCAAAAGATTGAACTGGTTGGCGAAATAAGTTATCTTCGTTTTGTAAGGTCCCTGACCCCCAGGCGATGTTCGAGACCGGATAAGTAAGAAGTAAGTTACTTACATACCAGGTACCAAGCCATAGAGGAAAGAGTATTTTATTCTCTTAGCTGACGTTTCATTTCACACTCTTCGTCGTAGGTTTCGACGAAAATTAACTTACAGCAGATGGTGGCACAAGAACTGTCAACTTAACTTTTCCATTTCGTTTCCTTATAGAACTGTGAAATTTAAATGTATTTTGCACTTTTTTGTTGACCTTTATCGTTGGTGTACATTTGTATGGAATTTAACACATATTTTGCCACGAAATGCGGTTGTTGTTACTGGTTGGACGTTGTGTACTATTGCTTCTACCTGGTATTATTGAACCCATGCTTTCCACCATCCAATGTTAACTTGCAACCATGCCATACCTATGACGTTAGAAATATTGAGATAATAAATGACTATCCTAAATTCCTCCATGTACCAATGGTGGGGGGGGGGGGGGATGTTTTGCTTTGCATTTGTCGACGTTTTGACGTTTCTTGTGTTACTGAAATTTAAGACGAGTGATTCATTACACCACCGCATCCGCTCACAGTGCTGGGGCTGCCAACAACCGCTAGGCAGGTATACGCGTTGAGTTTTAATAACTATGGTGGTTATTAATGTTACCTTATTACATAATACACATCGGTGTTACCACGATATTCAAGGTTGCACAACAAATCGCCTTCTCACTTTAGCTACCGTCAGACGAGGATCTGATGGCATTACCAGGGGATACTTAGCATAATGCGGGAGGAGTGAGCTGCTTGGGAATTCCTCAAATTAATTGCTGCAAAGGGCCTTAGACACAATGAGAATTTCTTCTTAAATATAATGAAATTGAAATTAGATTCATAGAGAATGAAAAGTTTTCATTCAACCAACGAAAAATATTTTATGAAACTTTTTTATGATTTTCGAAAAGTTTTGTTGGATTAATAAAAATTGTTCCATAAATATTACCAAGGAAATTATTCCAGTGTATGGATAACATATAGCCGGTAGTATCAAAAATCGCCGGTAATTTTGAATCGTTACCGTAATATTGTGTTCTATGAGAAACAGAGAACATAAAAAATCAATAAATTTGTTTGAACATGTTTAAATTGACATAATTTTTTCACAATTGTTATTTTGTTTTAATTGTTAAATATTGTTTATATCTCCTGATGATGCTACACAAAGGAGTAGCGAAATATCGAGGAAAATAAATACAACAACAGCAAATCTGACCTCAAGCTCGAAGAATATTGATTGTTTATTGGTAAAGAAAAGGTCGAACAACAGAATAAAAATAGAAACAGAGAACAATTTATTTTGTGTCGGTTTATGTTACTATTACTACACCTTAATGTGATTGATTGTACACTAACAATAATTCTCTTTAATCTTCAAGGACCCTTCCAACAACTCTGCATAGTCTTCCTATCACATTGTCACTCTATTTCAATTAAAATTCAAAATTTTAAACAACCAACCCTTCGGATCAAGATTGCTTCATACTCCGAACTAAACTAAACAATACAATTCGTGTGGGGGTGATGATGATGATGACGACAATTGCCACTGACATTCTGCAATAAATGTCGTCTGTCGTCCTTGTCCTGAATGACGCGAAAATTAATTTCTTAAATACTGTGAATGTTTTCTAACAATTTGGTGCAATTGCTTTCGCCCACTCCCCTGGAAGCTATACTTCCCGTACTCTGCTGCCAGCCATGCAACATATTCCGGATTCTCGATTAGAGTTGACTGATTCCGCTTTGTTAAAGTTGATTTTGTTGTTTTGTTTTATATTCTAAATAAACTCTGGCATTATGGTAGTCATTGTCCTTTACCCTTATCCAATATGGAACTCCAATCATCTACTACATCAAATCAAAATAATGATTATGACTTGGATTTTGAATGGATGGGTGAATGTGATGGTTGGATAAATTGGTAATCCATATGTATGAGGTGAAGGTGTGAGTATTAATCTGCAGGATAATAATGATGATAATTATTATTGTTGGTGATTATTCGGATGTGGATTAGAGTTGTTCGATTTTCGACATATAATAGAGCCCAAAAAACCATAGAAACAGTAATATTAGCGAAATTTCACTTTTGGCCAGAGCCTCACAGTTTTTCAAAAATGTCCAAAAATAGGCAAAATTTCGATGATTTTAATGTCACGTTTTCTGAATGGGCAAGCGATATACAATATCAAAACAAGTATAAAACTACATAAAATTCATATTTTAAACAAAATAAATCTTTATTTCAGTCGAAACCTGCCGACAAGCCATAAAAAATCTTTATAAAAAAGTGGTAAAAAAAGATGATTTTCAGTGAAAAATTTAATGATGTTTGTTCGATTTCAATCAATCTTTCATGTATTTATCGTAATATTTTTTGTTGTTTGCTTTTGGTAAAAGAGCTCTCGATGCTCTTGTTGAATAGATTTTTTGATTACGGTTACTTTCACCAACAACTTGTGAAGATACTGAGCTGACTAATTTAATTGATCTCTCGACGGCTTGTGTGTGATTTGGAATGCCTTTTACTGCATTATTTAGCCAATTATCTACATTCTCAATGCAATTTTTCAGCTGTTCCGTCGATAAAAACTGTGCGATGGGTGGAACTGTATTCCGTATATCAACCATTTCAAAGTATGCTGCTGCCTTGAAGTCAATTTTTGGTTTCGTGAATTTACGAATTTCATGTGCGTTTTTTGCGGAATCTTTTGCTTGTAAAAAGGATTCAACAGCAGTTTTTCTAATATTTAAATCATCATCCGTTAACATCGACAAGAGAATATTTTCGGCATATGCAAAATATCCATTTCTTGCAACAACATTGAAGATTTTCTCACGCAGTTTGGACCCGACATTGTTACGAACTAGTTCAATGAATTTAAAAATATGCTTTGGCCCCATTTTGAATGATTCATTCGCCACATCGGCGAATAAACTTTAATTATGAAATTTACTAACGTAGTGAGCTTCACCGAAGCAATACTGACAGATACATAGTATCGAAGAATTCGATTAGCCGTAGTTAGGAATCTCGAATGAACCATAGTTCCAGGGTTCTTCATAGCCAAAGATGAATCGACGATACCTGTTTGAATTGAATGACACATCTGATACAAGTAGCGTTGATCCACACTTAAATCATTCACTGCATTTTGCGGCCAAACTGGCAAATCATCCGAAAAAACCTTTTTAAATGTTTTGACCGGCCTTTCCTCACAACTAACAAGCAACTTACCGATGCTGCCGCTAAATTGTTTGGGTCCAATAGTAACACCATCGAGATGAATAAACAGCTCTCTTAACGGCAGTTCATTAAAATGCAACAAGCATACAGACCAGTGAACTGCGTGGCCAATTTTCCGTTCGATCTGGTATATTGCGCCGTTATTATGTCCAACGTTAACGTTTGTGCCGTCACATCCTATGAACATCATTTTATTCAAACTAATCTTATCGCTTACTACTTTTTCATGAATTGTTTGTGCAATGCTCTTTGCTGTTCCGTCCGGTGGTGACACATGAGCATAAAATAAATTATCCGGTTGTAGCACTAAAGAATAATGCTCTTCTATTTTGGAGCGTAAATGATTTTGTGATGTATTTTCGTTCCTTAAAAATACACTTGTCTTGTCTTTTTTGCCATCAAAGAATAACCCAAAATATGGTTTTTGATTTAATGAATCAATAATATTGTTCATGTGGGTTTTCTCACACAAAGTATTATATTTTGACGTTTGACGTATTATTTTGTTTCTATCAATAATATTGTCTTTGTTTGGAATATCCAAATCTTTTACAAACGCGTTAAGAATGGTTGCAGTCGCACGAGTAGAGATGTTATATCGTTGACTTTCTCTAACTACGTTTGATAGATTCACATGTTTTGTAAGGATTGATTCAGTTTGCAAGGTTGATGGTTTGAGTCTTTCAATCGGTTTTCGTAATGCTGTTTCATTATTTTTTTTTCGTTTTGGATTTGGTGACAAAACAGGTGATGGAATTTGCGATGAATATTGACTCACGGATATATTTTCGTGTTGGTTTGAAGGAAGCAAAATCATTTGCCGAGAGTTTCTTTGATCAAACAAAAATTCGCGTTCTTTCAATGGTACCTTCAGTTCATACGAACATTTACAATCACTGTTGCATTTGCAAATTGATATATCGAAAAGTTCTGACTCTACTTTGTTTCGAAATTCACTTGCCATGGAATGAAAATTCTGTTTGTTTTGCATTTTGGTCACTTTTACATAACTCTTGTAAAGTTTTTCAACTTTGGGAAATTTTGTTTTCATCCATATATTTTGAACTGTGTCTGCTGTGTCTTGCATGTACTTTTTATTGTTTTGAAACTTGTTATCATCTCTTCGGAAATATAAATAATTCTTCAAAACATCTGCGTTTGTAGGCAATTGATTTGAATTTAATTCAGAACAAATTCCCAAAATGTTATCTGTATTTGCTGATCGTGTTTTACGAGCCATTGTTGAGAAATTAGACCAATAATAAATTCGATGTTTGTATTATCACTTAACAATGCGACTGAATCACAAACCTGCAGCAACATGATAATGAGAGATGGTTTCTTATAAGAACAAACGGTACTTTCATTAATAGAGGATCTATTAGAGATGTACAATGCTCAACCGATATAAGAGATATTGTATATCGCTTGCCCATTCAGAAAACGTGACATTAAAATCATCGAAATTTTGCCTATTTCTGGACATTTTTGAAAAACTGTGAGGCTCTGGCGAAAAGTGAAATTTCGCTAATATTAATGTTTCTATGGTTTTTTTGGGCTCTATTACATGTCCTCCCGAGGTTATGGTGTGGTAGAGCATTGAATTCTAAAAAAGTCGAAAATCGAACCACTCTAATGTGGATCCTTTACGTATGAATTGATAGAAAGAATTGACTTTGAAATTGTCACAGAAACCTACCACCAATTCATTCGCATCATGCCGGAGAAAATCAATTTCTTGGGTGTTATTTGTTCTCTCACTTTACTTTAAATATTTTACTATAAAATATAAGAAAATATTGAGAGATGATGTTGATTGATATTTTCATTTGTTTCCTGTGTAACCATCCCAGTTGGAAAATTTGTCTTAAAGATATTGTCAGTAGTATTTCCTTAGGTCCGTGTCAGTAGCTGATGACAATTTATATAATACATCTTCTTGACAAGTCACTAGTTTTGACTTATGTGAAATAAATTGTGAAGGGGCTGACAAACTACATAAGACCCTCCTATTGATTTGTCAGCACCATGTCATGGCTGACTCTTACTAAGCCTAATGCTGAATGTCGATAGAGGAAGTCTTCATCGTTTGTCAACTGCGAGTCATCTGTAAGGAGTTTTAAATGTTGCAAAAACTTCAAACTGAAAAATTTATATTTATTTATAGTTATATTATGCCATACATAATATAAAGAATTAAATAAATTGTGACGAGTTTTGACTGGAATTCAATCCCATCTTAAAGCTTGTAAACTTCCTCCCTTGTAATCCGTGGCAGTTTAATTTAACAGCAACTTGGTGTATGAGACGATTTCGGCCTGGAGCTCAGCAGCAGCAACGGAACGCAGGCCATTAATCAAACTGTTAAAGTTGTAAGGACAAGAAGAATGTAATTCTCAGAATTTATATTCATCGGAACAGGCACACCACATCCATCCGGTATGCCTAGGTTATTTCTCATATAGGGATGTGCCAGTTGGGGAAAACATCAACTCCATCAAACTAGAACTGGATAACAACGATACAGAAGTTTCTGGTGTATTTACAAATTACACTCGCATTATAAATTCAAATGAATATAATTTACTAGTTTCCTACAAACGCATAGTGAAATTCATAAAATACATGATGCAGAAACAACATTTTTTTGTACTTTTGTGGCAGTTACTCGTTGTGGCAATTGACTTTTCAGTGTGTGTTGGTACTTAAGGATCTTTAATCGATACTAATTCGCATATTTGAGTTTGTATATACACGATTGGTGATCTACCGATGGCATCAACTCAGGCATCTGATGAACTTTTCCCTAATGCTTCGGAAAGCATACAGAGATTATGTATGGGACAAAAAAGACAACTTCACACATCTTCGCATACATATAAAGTGCGTATGCAGTTGGTTGGTTGGTTGGTTGAAAAGGCTGCAAGACAGCACGCTGTCCAGCACACTTAGGCTAAAAAAGCCCATTGTGATACCTGCAGTTTCCTCTATAGCAACTATTGACTAGTCGTCGAGCCAATTTGCCCTTTCAATGAATTTGTCAATAAGACCTACAGGAATATCCTGTAGGGCTACGGTGCTCACTAAATGTGTTCCGAATATTCTACTTCCTAGTCCTGCCAGAGCAGGGCAATCCAAGTGAAGGTGTTTCCTCGTCCTCTTCCATGCAGCATCTACAGACAGTGGAGTTTCTATGTCCCAATCTTAGAGCGTGTTTTCCTACAAGACAATGTCCCGTAAGTGTTCCTATCATTGTGGATAACTTGCCTCTCGGCCCGGAGGACCCCGGCTTGTTTGCAAGTTGAAGTAAGTCTCCACTTGTCCTTGAACATATTATCGGCCAATTGCCTGATCTGCAAACGGCAAGTAGAGATTGGAATACTAACACCTTGTTTTGCCGGAAGAACCTGTGCCATAGTACCCTGTCTAGCTAACGCATCCGCTACGCAATTGCCTTGAATGTCACTGTGTCCCGGTACCCAGATGATCCTGATGTTAAAATACTCTGTGATGAGTGGCATTCTTTCACCGACAGGGACGTAGCAAACATGGCTTCCAGAGATATGGCAGCCTGGCTGTCTGTGTAGATACATATTCTCCGGAGGGTTGTGACACTACTTTTCAGTAGTTCAGCAATCTCCAGTATGGCGGTAATTTCCGCCTGAAATACACTACAGTAATCAGGCAGCTTGAAGGAGATATTTACATTTAGGTCCATAGCCCATAGCCTACATGCTCGTCCACCTTTTATCCCTCCGTGAAAAATCTGATACTACTGGTGTCCCCTTCCAGTGACTTTTCCCAGGTACTCCTGTTCGGAATAGAAGTCCTTAGATTTGTCGCTGGTAGAAGGTAGGGGATAGTTCGTTTTTACGGGAATAGAGTTGATCCGGTGTAGTGATTCAGCGTGTCCGGAATGCCCCGATATCATGACGCCACAATCTCTGATTCTCACTAGGGGTGAGATTCGACCATGATATCGGGAGTACAGATGTTCAGGATAGCACTAAGTGCAGTATCTGACGTCGTGCCCATTGCCCCACTAACGCCAATCAGTGCTGGTCTTTGATTTACATCAAGGAATTCAGAATATATATCTTTTGGAGGAACCTCCACCAAACTACGATGCCAGAGAGAAGTATTGGTCTGACTATTGCCGTATAAATGCACAAGGTTATCTTAGGAGACAGTCCCCAGCGCTTTCCTATCTCCCCTTTACAGCAGTAAAGAGCAACATACGCCTCCACATTCGGATTCCACGACAGTTTTCTGTCGAGAATTATTCCCAGATACTTGACCTTTTCCGTCAACTGTAATTGCACTTCATTAACTGACGGCAGTTCAAATGCGGGTATTTTATATTTCCGAGAGAACAAGATAAGCTCGGTTTTAAGTGGGTTAAGTGATAGTCCGTTGTTAGCGGTCCATTTCGAAATTAGACTAAGTAGGCTGGTTGTACGAATGCTAAGTAAATTGAAGTTTCTACCCGTACAGATGATAGCAATATCGTCGGCATAGGCAAAGACCTGGCATTTGGCCCTGTTCAATTCAAGAAGCAGTTCATTGACAGAAGTTAACCATAATAGTGGAGACAGAACTCCCCTTGCGGTGTCCCCCTGTTAACGGTCCTAGAAATTGTAACACCGCCCCATCCAGCTTTGACGCATCTATCCACCAGAAGCTTCCCAATTAGGCGTGTCACTAAGTCGTCGAAGGTTGAATGTTATTGAAGGCTCCCTCGATGTCCAGGAAGGTCCCCAGAGCGAACACCTTCTTCTCAAGAGAGTTTTCTATTATGCTGAATATAGAGTGGAGAGCCTTCTCAGTTGACCTGACCTTGATATAGGCATGCTGAGAACTATATAGTAGATTCTGTGGAAGATTACTTTGAACATGAATGCCCAGTAACCTTTCAAATGTCTTAAGAACAAAGGATGATAGATTGATTGGTATAAAGTCCTTTGGTTTGACATGAGAGCATTTGCCCGCTTTCGGGACGAAACCACTTTGATAGGTATAGTGCCTCCTGTAGTTGCGCGGGAATTATCCCGTCAGGTCCGGCTGATTTATAGGGCTTCAAGCATCTAATGGCCCATATCAGATTCTTTCTGCTCACTATTGAGCGAACTTTTTCTATGCTAGGTGAGTTTCCGCCTAGCTCTTTTGGCTGATGACCAGTATTCCTGTCATCGTTGCGAAAGTGGGTATCCAGGAGAATCCCAAGAGACTCTTGAGACGAATACGTCCACGTTCCATCGTCTTTCGTTAAGAACCCCGCACACGGTGGGTTTTTAGCAGTTACGAAGATGACAAATTTGTATTCGTCTCTAATTCAACTTCATGCAGCATCACATACTTTTTTTGCTGAAAAAGTGTCAATGTACATCTTAAAATTTTTTATACGATTTCATGATAATTTTGATTGGATATTATACTTGTTAGGATACATTGAACAGTGATAATTTGTTTATTCGTAATAAACCGTTAGTAGTGTTCGTTACGTGTACGCGTGCGCACGTGTTTTATAAAAATATGTTAATAAAATATAAGTTTTAATGTACATAAATATTAAAAACTATTAATCACAAATCCAAAACTTCTATTTTTTTTTTGTTAATTTGGGTGGTTCTATACTCCTCGGAATATATGGTATATACAGTGGTATGGGGGTTGTACACAGTTCTTTATAGTTTCTCTTCAGAATTGAGGACTACGCTACAAACGTTTCTGTATACAATTTAATTCGACTGTAGGTACTGATTGTATACCATTCTGCCATACATTTTCATCAGAATTGTATTGAAATTATAAACATTACAATAAACAATGTAGGTAAAACACGAAGATTATTTGCAAATGTTTCCATATACTTTGTATGCTATATTGTGTGTACCCACACAAGCGGCCATTGCCTAACAAACGCTTATTATAGAGGTATAGTGAAGATCACAGTACCCCTGCCTAGTTTGTATACTATACGAATGCGAACACGTATAGTAAACTGGTCCTACTGGGAAGTCATGCCAGTGAGGTGCGTAACTGAATTGTCTATTATTTCAACAAAATCCAAACACTTTTCACATTAGAAACATATTCCTGAACTTTTAATCTTGTAGTATGAACTTCTCATGCAGCATTCCACTGTCACGTACAGACGACTTGAACTAGTTTTCTGTGATTATATTACATCTAGTTTTAAATTTATTCGTTGGTTATCAAGTCTCTTTATTTTATTTTATTTATTAGGCTGCATTCAAGTCCACGGTTCTTCATAAAAACATTTTGGCTAATTCATTAGATACTGATAAAAAAAAATATATAAGGGTCGTCACGTGGAAGAAGGGTAGGGTCAACCAGTTTTTTAAAATGTTCCCGCTGTCTTCATACTTCAGCACACCTATAACAGATAGAGAACCATTCCATAAGAAGCAATTTATAAGTTTATTAAAAATCATCGATTTATATTTTGTCACGCTCAGACAAATTGCGCCACGTGTCTGCCAGAGTTGCACTTTAAGATATACAAATTTTCATACAATCACTAGCTGAAGATACACTGGACGGGAAAGCTTTATCTCAGAAATGAAAATGTTCGTCGCCCCAACAACTTTTGTCATCGAAAGTGAGCTAACGTACAGTTTCATTACTTTTACGAAAATGTGTTCACCAAAGTTGCGGTTGTCGCGGAAATGAATATATTTCATTGCAGCAACGAATTTGTATACAACGAATTTTGTAATATGTTTTGTTGGTAAAATGAATTTGTTTCATTGTTACAACGAATTTGCTTCGTTGTTGCAATGAATTTATGTAATTTTTGCAATGATTTTGTTTCAAAGCTGCAATGATTTTTTTCCTCAAATCATAATTTTGTGTCTTGTTGAAGGTTATTTCATTCAATTCCAGTGCCAATTTTCCTCGTGATTGAGTCAGCGATCGCTCAGTAAATATTTTTTTCAACTGATCATCTTGATTTATATTAAGTTTATATTTTAGTTTGTTCAAGATTACTTGAAACACTTTGTTTCACCTTTATCTCTGGCTGCGGCTGTTCCCACACTTGTATTTCGTATTTTCATCCTTCGCTTTTTTTTTTATCGAAATATCATTAAAAACAGAAACGCTTGATACATTTTTGTTGTGATCTATGCTGTAGCGTCATAGAATCACATAAATGGAACTGATTTAAAATATTTACATGACCCACCACTCATGCTAACAATTTTCCCATGCTGGGCTCTGTTTTAATTTCTCTCTTCTCTTCATTTGTCTGTTGATCTTCATAAAAATTAGTTTCGTTCCGTTAACAAGTCCTTCTTTGCTGCAACAAAATTGTTTCGTCAACTCTATATGTCCGCAAAGAGTCAAAATATATAAAAATAATAATAATCTATGGAAAAAGTAAGATATATGTGACCTGCAGCTGGATTCTGTAAGTTGCTAAAGCTTAATCTCCATCGCTAAAAAACTCTAAAATGAATTTAGAGATTTTTAGCATCAAATGCATTCTGTAACGTGTATCTAAATTTAGCTATCTATTAAAAATGGAATTCGCCGTAATTTTGGCGTTAACCTTCATCTCTAAAATACTCTTATTTTGTATTCTGTACGCAATAAACAGCTGTCTCTCTTAAATTAAGAATTTTTAGCAAGCAAAAATTGAAGCCGCTAAAAGGTAAGTAATTGTAAATTGAAAAAAAATTTGTTAAAATTATTGCAATTTCAGCAGTAAAATGGAGGAAACCACCAAAAGAATAACAAAGGAGCAGAAATTCATTTCAGTTCAATACATGGAGGAGCACAAATTTTATAAACTGTTTGTTTACTTTTTTACATAAAATAAACTAAGCCTTTATAGAGCTGCCATATTTTGCAAAATTTTAGAGGGATATCAATAATTGGTGGTTTTTCGGCAAAATACTAAACGTATGTTGCAAAACCTAAATACAATTTGACAAGAACTTTCAAGTTTACCTTTAAAAATTAGCAATTTACAAGTTGTTTTTACAATTTTATGAAGGAAAATTCTATATGTTTTTGAGGATAACAAAATATGAAGCTTGGCAGCTCTAATATAAAGTGTCAAATGTATGCGAAATATGTTTGTCTCTTTTTCTCAGCATTGTATCAAAGCAGAGTGAGTAGTATAGCAAATTAGCTACGGCGAAAATAGGAAATTTTAGCTAACCTGGCGTTTACACGGGACAGTTTTGCTCCGACAGTAGCAATACATTCAAACTATTTTACTACCACACTTACACTTCTGCCACTTGCCACGCCGCTGTCTCTGATTTTTCGACGACAGTAACTTCGGCAAGTGATTTGACGTATTTGGTCAGATCGGTGACATTTCGTGGTAATTTGTGAAAAACAAAGCAAAACATCACATACATACATATAAACATGTATACATTTGAAATTTTCAGGTACATCAGCTTCATTGTAATCTGGAGAAATAGGGCAAAACACATATCAAACGATCGTAGAAATTGGGAAAATTTAGTTTTATTTGGTAATTTGGAGTTTTATTGAAATATTATTTGGCAATACATGGATGACAATACATTGGATATAAACATGTATAAATAATATATGTATGTAGCAATCTTCTTTTAGTAAATTAAGATTTCAAGCAAATGTGAACAAGAGCAAATCAAAATCAGAGCACGAAATTTACAAGAAACGACACTATCGACGGTTGCTTAAAACTGTTCTGTCTATATAACTGGCTGGACACATTCGTCACACAACAAATTTTTCTCTTTTTGACAACTAATACATATTATCAACTGTCCGCTCTTGAACTGTCCCGTGTAAACGCACCGTAAGAGATTGCAGTTACAGAATACGGATTTAGAGAAATCTCTAAGAAATTTGCCTTGAATTTTTTTTAGCATTTTAGCGATAGAGTTAGAGATTTAGCTAGGAGAATTACAGAATTGACCTGCTGGTCTACGAAAAGGGAGCTTACGTGCGAAAACTAGTTTTCTGTAAAAAAGCTGTTAAAAGTAAGCAACTCGTTTCGTCAGTTTCTCATTATCTCGTTAATTGTTCTCCGCGCCGGACGTCCAGTAAGTGTTGTTGTTGGTCCAGTAAGTGTTGTTGTTGGTCGGAATATTATTATAGTTCATCGTGTAAGTTGCTAGTGTGGAACATTTAAAAAAGTAACACTGAAGAAGTGACGTTTACTGTTTCTGTTGATTATCGTCTTCGCATTTCGCATGAAATGAAACATGAGTGTTGATGAGGAGTTCAGTGCCGTATACGGACAATATTTCCATGAAAAGGATGATGAAAACGATGATGAAAACTATGAAGATAGCGATGGTGATGAAGACGAAGTATGTGTATCTCAGGCAGAAGATGATACCGAACTAACTTTTGTTAACATGGGCCTGTATGTTGTTGATGTAAAGGAGGAGGAGCTGGTAACAAAATTTCTGTCAAAAGATTGTTGTAATAATGAATGCCATACACTGATACCACGGGAAATGATCGAGAGAACGCGGAACAATTGTTTAGAGATGTCGAAAAGTGAACTTGATTTAGTGATACTAAGTCACATCGAAGCTGGAATTATGAGTAACGAAAAGCTAGAAAGTGTATACGCAAAGCTTGCTGGGCGGAAGAAATATGAACAGAGACAGGATACAGAAGTTATGAGGCATAGAATTCAATTCACCTTCTACAGAGTACCTGTTTGTCGTTCGTTTTTCCTTTTTGTACATGCCTGTACGACGAAGCGTTACGAAAATTTAGTACGTCATTTTCACGCACAGGGTGTAACAGTGCGCCAACTCGGACTGGCAAATAAACCGAGTACACATCCAAAGTCATTTAAACCGGACTTACATCGAAAAAGCTGTTAAATTCCACTGCCCGGACGACTCCCAAAATTTAAGGATTTTCGGATAATGAAACTGCCATCCAGCGAGACGAAGTCCTCAATTTATCGAAAATACATTTCTTCACTCAGTGATGACGAATTGAAGATGAGTAATTGCAGTTTTATCACCTGCAAACCTACTTGAAAGACATTGAAACACTCGTTCTTTTCTGTGACAATTGTGTTGGGCAGAATAAGAATAACACTGTACTATCATATCTGCAATGGTGTTTGGCTCGGGGTCTTAACAAAACTATTTTATTCAATTTTCTACTTACCGGGCACACTAAGTTCGCGCCTGATCGTTACTTCGGTATTTTAAAAACTAAGTATGCCGTCAGTAACATCGACACGTATGCAGATTTACTGCAGTGTGTCGAGGCATCATCACCTGGGGGTTATAATAAAGCTGTAGCGGCTGAAAAAGTCGTCTGGTATGAATGGGACAGCTATTTTAAACCACTGTACAAATCACTTGTTGGAATAACGCAATTCCATCATTTCATAATCTCTACAGATTGTGTAAAAACAAAGAAATTCGCAGACAGTGAAGAAGTGCAGTCCTTTAAGCTTCTGTTAAAACCTATCGATCCTGAAATGCCGAAAGTTATACAACCAGCCGGTTTATCTTTGGAACGTCAGTGGTACATCTATCACAATCTTCGCAGCTTAGTTTCGGATATATCTAAAGTAGATATTGTGGCTCCATTTCCGAAAGATTTGCCATCGAAGAAACGGAAGGCAAAAACTAGTGAAGATGTTCTCAAACCAGACGAGGAACCAGGTCCATCTTCCACAGGATCAACACGTAAAAAGATCTCAAGGAAAACGACAACAAAGAAAAATACATAAACTACTCAGCATTATTATTTTTGGCCCATAATACGTTTTTCTACTGTATAATCATGTCTTTATAGCTTATAATTCAATGTATTTTGTTCATTACCAATAAATTATATTTTGTCGTATTTTTACTCTTCTTTCTCTACATTTTTAGTACACTTCTAAGCAAGTTAGGATTTTCTGCTTTTCACCACGTGAAAAAGCATCTCATCTTCCATCCGAATCAACCAAAAAGTGAAAATTGATTTTTTGACACCTAAGCCCCCTTTCCGTAGACCAGGTCACATATACCAAATATCAATAGTCTAATTTTCATACTTTTATTTTGCTTTTTGTGTCAGATTTTCTGCCAGTTTTCAAATTAAATACTATTATCTCAGGAACGAGAAATTAATTGTTGCAGCAACGAATCGCGAAATTGACACAGAAATCAGGTATCAAATTTTTCGTTGTAACAACAACCAATTTGTCGGATGTACGATTATTAAAACATTGACGAATATGTTTCGTCCGTGTGGCGAAGCGTTTTTCTTTCAGTGTAGTTTTTTTTCTGGATGTAGGCTGTTTTCTGAACTCAACCAGTTTGTCCTTAATTTCAGTGAAATGGAAGTTTGAAGTTCGAGGACTTCTAACATAAGTTTTATTTGTTGCATTCTAACCAAATGCGAGTATTTAAAAAAGAATGGTGGACATCTCAAAATTTTTATATATTATTATTTATATAAAAAATTTCTTTCGGCGGCGGTCACCTCGCATAGTGACGGCGACACTATCGAGTATTTAGCCATGAAAAAGCTTCTCAAAAATACCGTTCGGAATCGGTGTAAAATTTTAGGTCCCAATCAATGAGTAAAAACTGGAAATCGCACAGCTCAGTGATTGTGAGAAGGTCTCCCCGGTCCCTTCATGGGATGTAATGGGAAACCATTTATTTATTTTGTATTTAGAAAAACAGAATCTTGCATGTATCCTCAATTATACATGAGAAATCAATGTGTTTAAAATTACTATGAATTCCATTTTTTCATGGAATGGTCCTCATGCATTAACTAAAACTAACAGAATAGGTCATAAAATTCAAATTCAAAAATGGAAAAAAGTGAATTACTAAGTAATTAGCATTCATGGGACAATTAATTATATGACAATTATAATTTGTAGTTATAATTATAATTTGTAGCATAGTGACGGCGACACTATCGAGTATCTAGCCATGAAAAAGCTTCTCAAACTACCGTTCGGAATCGGTGTAAAACTGTAGGTCCCAATCAGTGAGTGAAAACTGGAAAGCGCACAGCTCAGTGATTGTGAGAAGTTCTCCCCAGTCCCTTTATGGGATGTAATGGGAAACCATTTATTTTTTATTTAGTTTAATTTCAATTACCTTTCGAAATTGCAATTGGCAAGTGTACTTCTTTTCAAAGCATTTCCTTCATATCGGCACTTTTGGTTTTCAAATATTTTATACAGTACAGGTTTATGAATTTGAAAGTACTATGAGGCAATACCTATCAAAGCCACAAAACTCGACATATAAAATACTTTAAAAACAGCATTGCCAGCAGTCAAACAAATTCAAAATAATTAAAAGCATTCCCACATTTCATTACAATTGGCATTCGATTCCACAACCTGCATTTGCATTGCATGAGCAAAGTCAGTCAAACAAAGCAGTCAAACAAACAAATTCAAAATAATTAAAAGCATTCCCACATTTCATTACAATTGGCATCCGATTCCACAACCTGCATTTGCATTGTCTGAGCAAATTCAAATTCAAAATTCTTTAATTGCCATTGCGAACAATGGTAATTCATTTGCATTAGATAAAGTAATGCAAATTAATATCCAATGCAAATTAAAAACACCCATGTATAGTAATTACATATTTTATTTAAAAACAAACGTAATTTATTTAAAATTTTATTTATTTATTGTTTCCGTGAATTTAACCAAGTAAACCACAGGAATTACATTTGTTACATTCAGTTTTTAAAATAACTTTCAAAGATATTTACATTAATGTGAAGTTACTCGGATTGGCCACTGAAAAAAATATTTTAAATTCACTGTCCAACCCGAATTTTCTTTCTTGTTTCTTTGTTGTCTGTCACGTTTTTGGTTTCAGCTGCTTTCAACAAACAAAGCCACATTTCGGTCATGGTCTGAATATGATCCTGTTAACGGAATATCGCGACAAGGGGTCCACGAACATCTGGTCCGAAGGTAAGGGACCCGTTTCCATCAGTACCCTTAAGATGTCTCATTGTGGAGGCAAAAAGGGTAGTCTGTGGGCGCGGACGCAAAGACGTTTGTCCATTATGGGGTAGCAACCAATGATTGGGTGAAAGACTTATTGAGTACCTACTAGGTACCGACAATGCTACATGTAATTTTCGGCTTATCACCAGATTCGGACATGAGGTACTAGATTCCACCTGATAAGGGAACGGAATGTCCCCAATGACAATTCGTTCTCTGATCTGAAATACTAAGTTCTATAAGCCTGCCATAATTTCTACTGAAGGCTTAGAGCGGTTACTAGATGTACATTTGCGGGCGAGTCTTAATAGAAAATTGGAATCTGGTGCGCAGCATGAGTAACGCAAGCGCAAATCTACAGAGGCTGTACTGCATGAATTGATATTATATAGAGAAATCGTTGGTCGCTAAGAACTAAATGTTGGTAGCCTTGCGTGAGTTGGCACTTGTATACTAAATGCTAACATGGAGACGTGTCACGGCTAGTGTATTTAAAACCAAAGCCGGTTAACTGAATTCCGGTCGGTTAACAGTATGTTGGTTTTATAAAAATTGATATTTTCGAAGAACCGGTGTCACCGCTTACTTCAAGTCGATCAACCGGTTTTTTCGGGTTTTACTCCAGTGATATAATGCCGCAGAATTACACACCAAATGCCTTTTTCATAGCTCAGTATTGACCCCATTAGACCGACACAAAACAATGAATTATTTCGCCGGTTATTTTTTGAAATAAGTTGACCAATGGCAATAGAAGTCATCTGCCAACTCCGATTTAGATGTAAGTTCCGGAACTAATGACAACACAGGTGGTATGTTAGCAGGAATTCACACTCCAAAAGGAAGTACAAAACTTCCAAAGGAATACTTCCTCAACGATAATTTTGCCCAATTGGGTAAGTCAAATACAGCATCAACGAGTACCGAAAATCATTTGAAGCATTTGCCTTCGCACGATGTTGCTTTTTTTGGTGCATCTTGTGATTTGAGTGGACTCAATCTGCCAACGAAACAGGATATTTTAAGATGTTTTTTTTTTCTTGGGCGAACGTGCTAAACTGCAAAACAAAATGTTTTCGTATAAAACATTCGTACCGCACCGCACGTAACCGACAAATTGATTCAAATTTGGAGTCAACTTAATGTTGAAATTCTAACAAAAAAAAATTTGTGTTAGAAAATTGGGTTCATTGATTGACAAGTATGAAATCGAAACTAAACATCCAAAAATCGCCACATTCAGAACGTTCGTGCAATCTACAAAAGAATTATTTTACATCGGTAAATGTCAATGTGACTTGAAGGCAGCATTATGCTCATGTGGATTGATTCCAGATCATTTGAAAGAGTTTATGCGAGATCAAAATAATGTCAGAAGATTGACGATACCGGAATTCGTGCCAGAAGTTGAAGAGCCAGCACCAACGTCAACAATAATACCAACAAGCGTTGAAGAGACCCATTTAGCATATGAACCAAGTACTGATACAGATGAGCCAAGTTTAAATCCACGAGATGTTCCGCCAATGATACGAGGACCGTATACTCCCAGATACGATGCTTCGAACTTCGCTGCGATGTGTGATCGATTTGGTGTGTCTGATAGAATAGCAGCAGCACTCGCAACATCTCTTATGCAAGACATTGACGTTAAAGGTCATGGATAAAAATAAAGTGCGTCGAGAAAAATCCAATTGCAGAGAAGAATTGCTTCGTAAGCAGTATGATGCATCCAATTTGATAGCATTTTCATTCGACGGCCGAAAAAATGATGCTTTAACAATGGAAAAAATCGATGAGAAGTTGCACCCAAGGATGGTGAAAGAACCAAATTCTCAATTGATAGGCTACACAAAAGTCGAAAATGAAGATGCTGAACACAAATTGATGACATTGAATGCATTCTTCGTCGAAAAAGAAATTGCTCTCGATGCATTAATCGGCATATGCTGTGATGGTGAGCCAACAAATCCTGGCGTAAGAAAGGGGATTTTGCGTCGATTTGAATTGCATTTGAATAGACCGCTGCATTGGTTTGTGTGCCTTCTGCACTTCAACGAGCTGCCATTTCGTCATTAGTTTAACACTTTGGACAGATCATCGACCACTGGACCACGAACAACAACCGAAACGTTGGGCAAACAAATTGAAACGTGTGAAAATCTTCCGCTATGTATCATTTGTAATTTTTCTCATCGATTTTTTCCATTATTAAATGGTAAAATTGCATTTAATTCATCTAATTTATTTTTTTTCAGCTTATAGATGAGTTCGAGATAATCGTGCTAGAGAACTTGCCACCTGATTTAGATCCATTTGAATTATCCACCGATTCAAAGTACCTATACAAAATGGCCAATGCAATTTCGAATGGTGTTGTTCCTGCGGATTTGTCTCACATTAAACCAGGACAAATAGCACACTCACGTTGGCACACCAAGGCGAATAGATTGTTGCGGTTGTATCGGTCAACTGAAAATCCATCAAGGAATTTGAAAATTCTGGCAACATACATAATGAAAGTGTATGTGCCGATGCACTTCAATATCAAGTACTATAATTCGGAGGTCTTCGGTAGTGTATTATTTTACAAATTCATTCGTTGGACACAATATTTGGGTACAAATCTACGCGGAGTTGTGAATAATGTCATTAAAGACAATTCATATTACGCACATTCTGAAAATATTTTGTTAGCGATGTTATTTGGTGATAAAAAAGAGACACGAAACATCCCAATCAAGAAAATTTTACACTACCGAAGAAATCTGTACGACCCGGCACATCTTAGAGTTTATCAAAAACCTTTGATAAACTTCAATTGTACAGATTATACGAATATGATTGATTTACATAAAGATGATGTCTTATTCGAACCACCGTTTACGCATACCATTCCGTATGATCATTTGGAACAATATTTAGAATACGATGATCCACCATTGCCTGATCCAAGAATTCAATTGCTGGCTAGCGTTTCTAAACTTGTTTTAGAAAAAAGTCGACGCAGTGTTATGGCAGTTACATGCAAAATACCCCAGACTTGAAAGCAAGAAAGACTTTCAAAAATAACTTATTTCGCTTTTCTTCCACTAAATTAATTTTTTTTTTACACATGTTCTTATTTTTTAGGTTGAATTTCTGTTGAAAAAAAATAAAATAAAAATCAATTTTACCGAAAAACTTGTAATTTTTCTCGGAAAATAGACGAAAAATAGTTAAAATATGCATGAAACGCCCTCTGGCGGTGGTCATAGGTAAAATTAAGATCAGAAATGAATTTCTCGACCCCAAAAACCCCCCATATACACATAAAAAAGATAATATAACGATGAATAAAAAATCGAATTTTGAATCAAAATGACGTTATACGGAAAAAATCAATTTTTGAAAAGTGGGAGACTCGAAAATCGAGATAGACCTATGGTTCCTTCACCAAAGTCGCTTAGAATTGTCCATAGAATCATCCTCGGGGGCGGCTCTAATCAACAAAAAATTTGACCCGCCCTAATGTACATAGAGTAGCCATCTTGCTGATCTTATGTTCCTTTTGTGCTAGTCTCTATTGGATCGATGGTAATCTTTACATGTCTAAATGATTTTTACCGTAGTAGGTGGTGTTTGGATTAGATAGTTTAACTTGTTCATGTCGTTGTGCTCCACAACTGTAAAATTTAATTGTTATTTTCAGTTTTTTTTTGGATTCTATTGTTGGCATTCATTTTTCAGATTTTTTTTTCAGAATTTCAAAATCAGAGTGACATTATTTTACCATCTCTCTCAGCCTATTGCCCGACAAGGTAAAAAAGTATATTTTTAAATTATCGTTTTGATTTAATTATTTTAATTTCTATATTGCAGATGGGTAGTAAGAATAAAATCTTTGAAGGCTGTTAGAGCTAATTTCTCTGAATTAATGCAATTTTTTTTATGATCGTTTAGTAGATAGAGATATCGACAGTTCGGCCTCAGCCAAGGCGTCAGGATTTTTTTTTGCCTACAGTGCGTCGTTTGATTGCATATTTTTTCTAACAGTGATGATTGGTATATTTGACCGCGTAGAAATATTAAATACGGATTTGAAAAATTATAATCTCTGTGTGATCGAATCACACGGAAAGATTAAAACCGTAACTGATGTTCTGTACAGATGTCGTAATAAAAATTTTCACGCAATATGACGAAAAAGGTGGAAGATGTTGATGAGCATAAGATCCCGAAACGTCTTGATCCAGGGGGGGGGATTCACAATTTTTATAGAAATCAGTATTTTGAAGTTTTCGACCAGTTAATAGTGTCGCTTTGCAAACGACTTGGCGATTTTTTTTTGAATTATTAGAGCGATATCGACACTGTAATAAACTTTTATAAAGACTTCGATAAAAAAAGACTATTAAGCGATCAAAAAATGTTCATGGAGTTATTGAAGAGGCAGAACGAAAAAGTAAATTCATTAAAAGGGAAAATATGAATGGTGTGCAGGCCTCATCGTAGAATTTGTGCGATTCGTGCGTTTTCTAATGACAATACCAGGGTCATTATGTTCAAATGAAAGAAGTTTTTCAGTACTTCGGCGACTTATGCAACAATGTTACAAAATCGTTTGAATCACATAGCCATTTTACATCCTTATCCAGATAAATGTGAAAAACTTGAATCAGATTTGTTACTTAATCAATTTATAACAAAATGCTCGAAGAGGAGTGCAATTTTTGCTTTGAGTCAATAATAACAATAAAAGAAATATATAAAACTAGCTGACCCGGCCGGCAATCGTTGTTTTGCCTTCAAATTTTATTTTGGAATGACAGTGGAGCCATCTGTCGAAAATTGGCCGTACCAACTCAGAAACCTTCGTGGGCTCATGCACAACAACTTTGCTAAAGATCATCACGTGATCAAATGCATAGTTTACGGTTCTATAAAGGACATACAGACAAACAATAATTTTTATATATATAGATAAAAGGTGTGGTGCACGTTTTATTCGTCGCAAGGACTGATGCTTTTTTTTAACTACCCACACGGGCTGAACGCGAACTGCCGGGCCTGACTACACCGTCAAAATATCCCACTGAACGCACCGGACGGGAACGTATACGGGATATTTTGTACAATATGAACCCGGATTGACGAACTCGCCCCAAAAATTGATCCACAAACTCCGTTGATGGCGCTTTATTTCTTTCGCATTTATATCGTAGATTTCTTACACTTTGAGTTGAAGACTCAGAACTTTGGAATAATGTTTTTAATATTTCCCAATAATATTTCCTAATAATCGACACTTTATAAATGTTAAATTGGTCTTCTGCTTCCAAATTTTACATGGGTCCACCCCTTTTTTTTTATTTTATTCAACCTATCTGTTCTCATACATATTTGACCTACCCAATTAGGCAAAATTATAGTTTAGTAAATATTCCTTTGGACGTTTTGTACTTGTTTTTGGAATGTGAATTTCTGCTAACATTCAACCTGTGTTGTCATTAGTTCCGGAACTTACATCTAAATAGGAGTTGGCAGATGACTTCTATTGCCATTGGTCAACTTATTTCAGCAAATTATCGTCGAAATAATTCGTTGGCACAGTCTTTTGTGTCTGCCTAATGGGGTCAGTAACCATAGTCAGCTATAAAAAAGTTGTATATCAGTTGTGTAAAAAGCGAAAACACCGGTTAATCAACTTGAAATATCCGGTGAAACCGGTTCTTCGAAAATAAGAATTTTTAGAAAACCGGCATATAGTTAACCGGTCGGAATTCGGTTAGCCGATTTCGGATTTGAATACACTAGTAGTACCTACTGAATTCAAGTTAAATTCGGATACAGCAACCGAATTAACTCTAAGTTCGGTTGTCACAACTGAATTGATGCCCGCATTCAATACAACCGAATTTGGAACCAATGTCGGTTGTTGCATTCGAGTCTATGTTTCATGCACAGATTTTAAACAAATAAATCCCCGGACCCGGATCGCATATCAGCACTGGTCTTGAGTAGGTGATCTTCGACGCTGGCACGTCCACTGCGCAACCTTTTCAACTTTGCGTACCGTGCGGGAGTCTTCCCGGCGCGTTGGAAGGTTTCTAATGTCCAACCAATCCCTAAAAAGGGTGATGCAAGTAACCCTGCAAATTTCCGCCCAATTGCAATTTGTTCTGCGCTCTCGAAGGTTATGGAGAGCATGGTTAACCACCATCTTGTGAAATATCTTGAGTCTAATGACCTTCTTAATGATCGGAAGTATGGCTTCCGTAGAATGAGATCTACTGCAGCCATCAGGTTCTTTCGGAACAGTGGAGTTGATCCATCCACCGGCTTGGTGAGAGTAAGGAAGTGGCTCTTGATATTTCCAAGGCCTTTGACAGAGTATGTTACGATGTACTCTTGTCAAAGCTCGCTGCTTTTGGTGTCGGTGGTAACTTCACCCGATTTATATCGAGTTTTCTCAGAGATCACACTATACGAGTTGTTGTAGATGGGGTTTCATCCGACGAGCATAAATTGGCTGCAGGTGTACCACAGGGCTCTGTTCTTTCTCCTTCTCTTTTTCTTATTTTCATTGACGATCTCCTGGGTCAGACTGTGAATACAATCTACTCTTTTGCAGATGACAGTAATCTCCGTCATTCTTATTCATTCGTTCGTAGGCCAAGTCTTCAAGAGATTGAAGTCAAACGCCGGACGATGAATGAAACACTCGACCGCGATCTGGTGTCCATTGTTGAATGGGGTTGTTTGCTGTCGCATAAACGTATTGCTGACCCAGGTGTGTCGTCATTGTCTATGGACGGTGTGAATATTGATGAATCAGACGCTCTTGATGTTCTGGGCATGAAAATACAATGTGATGTTCGTTGGGCAAAATATGTATTTGAAGTGCCTAAAGATGCATTCAAGTGTCTAGGCATTTTAAAGCGGTGCAAGAATTACTTCACGCCATCTGATGTTCTCAATATCTACACCACCTACATCAGGCCAAAGATTGAATATAACTCCCATATATGGGCAGGTGCTCCTAGGATATCTTTGGAGCTTCTCGACCGTGTCCAAAGGAGAGCGACGGTGTTGATACGGGACAGTAGGGTATCCAACTTTATTGCCTCCCTTGAGCATCGTCGAAGTGTGGGTTGCGTGTGGCTGTTCTATCGATATTACCACGGTATGTGTTCCTCGGATATCCGTCAACTTATGCCAGACGTGAGGATATTTAGACGAAGTACGCGGCTTTCCAGGAACTCTCATCCGTTTTTTATCGAGTGGCCGGTTGACCGCACTACACACTATAGAGAAAATTCGTTCTTCAGCCGTACAGTCCGAATGTGGAATAAACTTCCGGCTAGTGTATTTCCCACCAATTGTGACATACAAGCATTCAAGGCAAATATCAACAGACACTACTCCCTCTACTCCATCCTCCATCCTGCTCTGCATTTATAGGGGGCATCCTCTGAGTGTTGGCTTGATAAAAAAAATACCTATCTTCCAATAAGAGCCTGAATCGATTGATTCTGACTCCTAATAAAGTCCTGCACCATCGACTGTATTGTCGACATAAAAATGTTCATACTCCGAGTAAGTTGCTGAATCAGTGATTCCAAGCCACTAACTGGTAGTTCATTGGGTCGTCACAGTAATTCTTCGGTGCAGGTGGATGGATGTAGCTCGACCTGCAACATAGGTGGACATTATTTCGGCTCAAAATTTTCACAACAGAGCGAACACTGAACCCCTTTCCTTCTAGAGCATCCTTAACTTCTTTGAACTCCACGTCAGACTAAATGTCCTTAACTACAACAGGAAAACCTTTACTGCTCTTTAGCTGGTATGTGTAAAAAAATGTTGGATAAAGTGAAATAATTGGATATTTCCCTAAAACTTTTCTCTTTTTACATTTGCACCTTCGTTTCATATGTTCTAGCTTTCGGTAGAGGAGCAATGTGGAACGTGGTAGTCCCATATAGGTTTCTTAGTATTATCCACTAAAACTTTCGGGCTACGTTCTCGTAAAAATACTGAGATATGTCTAGATTTATTCTGAGAAATCGCATTAGAGTTTGTGGGCTGATCACGGCGCGTAACGATGGGGTCCGATTTGCCCTCTTTTTTGGGTTTGCTGACTTGTATATATATTTTCCCCCGAATGTGGTCAATGCAGTTTGCACCTTTATCTTGCTCTTCCCTTTTGTCGTTGGTGGTGTCATTTATTTACATTAGCAATAGATGGAGAAAACGTTTTCTCCATCTGTTGCATTTTCTTCGAAACAGTAGTGATTAACTTAACATTTTCCTCGAGTGTAGCAATCAGCTGATTGCTGTCACTGCAGTTATCCTTTGATTGCAAATTTTGCATCTCGGCGCATTTACTAATTGAGCAATAGAAAAGAGTTGCCATCACTCTCATTACGTTCTCTCGATGACGACGAGGCAGTAGGTCATTTCATCGAGTGCGAGTTGCTGTTGTACGAGTATGTTACTTTTTGGTTGAACATGAAGCGGACAAAAATAGAAGGGAATGCATATTTTCGTTAGATGCAACCAACAGAAAACATAATTTAGCTGTCATTAGTATCAATCAAATACTATTTCAACTTAGTTTGCTGCATGGTTTGCTTCTGGTTGATTATCGCTTTCTGACCTATCTAATCTGTTTTCTATCAATTTCCTACTTCATAGTCGATCAGCTGTGTCATGGATAGCCCCTGATTCACTGTCTGTTTCCCGCGTTTGTTTGCAAAACACACGGGGAGAGCACGGAGAGATCTCACAGTTGGTGTTGTTGTAATATACCAACACCATGTGAGCTTAAGGCTGTGTTAGAAAATCCTTTAGGGATATTCTGCAAAAGTGCGCATTTTTAAGTTTTTAGTAAAAAAAACCAAACCATGTGAAATTTTGGTCCAGAGGCATAACTGGGCGATTTTTCTTCGAAAATGAGCAAGGAGTGGCCGTTACAGTCAATGGCGATCGTTATCGGGCCATGTTGAACGAATGTTTGTTCACAAAAATTGAAGAGGAGGATATTGGCAACATTTGGTTTCAACAGGACGGCGCTACGTGCCACACAGCCGAAGCTACACTCGATGTTTTGCGCCCTGTTTCTGAAGATCGCATTATCAGCCGCAGAGCTGATGTCGTTTGGTCACCTCGGAGCTGCGATTTGACACCGTTGGACTATTATTTGTGGGGTGCCCTCAAAGATAAGTGTTACGCCGACAAGCCAGAGACAATTGACGCTTTAAAGGACAATATTCGTGGAGCCATTGGTGAAATACAGCTGAAGACAATCGATAATGTGCTTAAAAATTGGACCGATCGTGTAGGCTACTGCATGGCCAGCCGAGGCAGCCATTTGAATGAAATTATTTTCCATTATTAACCGGAAGGATTGTACTTTCAAATAAAAAAAGAAATTTGAGAAAATATTCAGTAGTTTTTTTTTATAGCATTTTCAAAAAAAAAAAGTTATTTGGCGGACCCTTTATATTCCATTAAACTAATAAAATTTATATAGTGGAAAACAAACCCATGTACCCAAAAAAAAACACAACTGAAGCAGTGGACCGAGCTATTGTCCGGAAATCAAAGAAGAATCCGTTCACGTTATCACGTGATATTGCCAACATACATATGTAGTATACTCGAATATACAACTCAAATATACATTTCCTCAATGAATCCCCCACACACAGTTAAGAGATTCGTAGTCGAAACTATATTTACAGCCAACTAAAATTTGGCAGTTCCTTGGACTATCACATTATTAAGGTGTGATTACCAATAATTGTGTTCTTCATCACCAAATGTTGTGCATACCAATTGATTTGTAATTCAGTTTTGGTTCCAAGAATTGAAATATTTAGTTGGAGCCACAACAGCAATAAATAAACCGATCTGCCAATCGAGTTTTAGTTGTAGCAATCAAATTTAGTGGTGAATGTTCTATTAGTTGGATCAACCAAAAATTTAAAAACTGATTCGGTTGTACCAAATAATATATTGGTATGCTCAACTAATTATAGAAAAAAAGTAAAAAGAAATATTTTTTTATTAAAATTGTGTATTTTATATATAAATAGAAACAATATTATTATTATTTATAACCAGTACGTCGTTTCTGTAGTTCTCGAATCGAAAAAGTTTTCACATGAAACATGTGAAATGAAACAAAAACGCTAGGAATCGGTACAAAAATCGCTTCTCACATGTGACTGTTTCTACAACGTTTGTTTTGCGAAAACTTTCTGTGACGTACTGCTTTTTTCGTTCTTATTGGAAAAATGCGAGAAAATCTGTTTTTAAAAAGTAGTGACTTGAAAAAATTAAAATGTGAAACGTCAAAAATACTCACAAATTAAAACGGTGCGAGATTTTGATATTGTTTCTACAAAAAGGTTTTTTACGAAATTAAAACTTGGAGAAGATAAGAACTATATCTTTTCTGTTATGTATTTCAATTAATTTGTCCAAAATATTACAGAAAAATCAAGAAAGCAAAAATAAAATGCAGTTGAATACATGTCGATACTTCTTTTTGTTGTTCTTTTCGCACTAGTTTATTTTGTTTGTTTATATTTTGTTCTTACTTGACAGCTTTCTTGGAATATTCCAATCAAAACTTCATCAGTGTTGCCTCATTTCGCATTGATATACAGAAACACTTTTTACTCACAAATCGAGAAACGATGGAATTTTTTGTTTCATGCTTAATGTGAAAACTTTTTCGATTCGGGAACTACAGAAACGAGGTACAGGTTCGTCACATATGTATGAATGTCCGAGTTATAGTTATTTTTGATGTGTTAACATCTATACGCGCGCCTCTAGGGCAGTAAACTATAAATTTAATACATACACAAGTGTTAGGTTTGTAAGAGTAAATCATCGTTTGTTTGTTCGTTGCTTGGCAGTCGGTATTGAAAGTGATTATTGGGCGATTTTCATATAATTTTCCCACGCGATTTTCTCCGGAAATTCATAGCCGATTTTATTAATTTTTGGATTAAAAAGCTAGTGCGGGTTTCGGCGAAGAGTTTATTCCAAAAATTAAGGCGATCCGATATCGGCGAGCCGAGATTGAAGTGTTTTAATTTGGAGTAATATTAAAAAAGTATTTTATGTTGATCTTCGGTTATATCGTACGAATATAACAATGTATGTATGTATGTACAAGTGTCTGTTGCTTTGCATTCTTTGACTTTTGTGGGAATAAAACAAAAAGTATTGAGCAAGAAAATAATGACACAAGTGCTTGCACTGGGTCTTAAAATAATTTTAAGTATTAATATTATTTAACTGTAACGTCATCATATGATTGAACACTGTTTTTTATTTTCCAATGTATCATTTACGAATGTATTCATAGAAATCGAACAGGTACCGTGTAGCAAAAAGGTGTTAACACATCGCCCGTGAGTTCGAACACTCATTGGATTTTTTTTATTTCAGCGTTTTTCATATTTTGATGATATTTTGAACAAAATAACTTCCATACGATGGACCACTTTATGAGAAATCCTTAGAAACTCGTAAAACATTGTTTTGTCTTCGATTGGACGCTCCGTTTCCGAGATATTGGCATAGGGGCGTTTTAGCGATTTTTGATGCCAGAAATTTTAGTTTTAGCGATTTTTAAAAAATGATGATTTTTTGAAATAAAATTATTTCATGCGAATTGAAACACTTTGTGAGAAACCTTTAGGAACCTGTAAAAAATTTTATTTTTTCGATTGGACGCTTCGTTTTCCAGATTTTTCATAGTTTCGAATGGGGATGGATTACCGTGGGTATCATATGTATGTTTAAGTTAATTTGTGTCATCCAGAATAATAGTTCCTCAAGCCAATTGTCCACAATTATGTTTAAAAGTCTCACTTCACCTCAAATTATGATACTATGTATCCTTCGCTGGCTGATATCTATACACTTTATTGATTTTTCACAACTTTGTTTATCACTTTCTGTTTAAAATATTAGTTTTTCTGTAAAGTCCTCGTGTAATATTCCAATATACTTAGTTTCTCTTTAACAAAATCGAAATATAATATCGATGAAAAATCGAATACATAACTTTGTAACTAGTCTTTTTGCAATAGAAACTAAATTATGACTACAGTAACTAATATTTGAACACGAATTCTAATATTGTACCTTCCATTTCGGATGAATGAGGTTTTTGAAAAACTGAAATTGGTTAATAAAATTAAAATTCGGTAGTAGCAACTTGTATTTAGTAAGACCGATTTTTAATCTATCAATAACATCGACAAATACTTCTGATGTTTGACAGTTACGAATTCTGGTCAAAATATAGACTTTATCATGGAATTTCAAATGCATGAATTGATTTCCAACTAATCTTTTCCCTGTGTGTGTCCTGGCATATGACTTCGAAACTTGGGTCATATCTCAAGCAGGATGAAAAACACCTGGGAGTATTCGTGAGAAAAATTCTCCGTAAAATGTATGGTCCTGTTAACGAAATAGGCGAGTACAGACGTCGTAGGAACCAAGAGCTACATCATTTGTGTTTTGACGTGGAGATAGCTAGGCGAATCAAATTAGGCCAATTGTGTTGGCTAGGCCATGTTATCAGAATGGATGAAGATTAGCCACCGCGAAAGGTTTTCGATAACGTACACAATGGAAGCAGAAAAAGAGGACAACCAAGACACCGATGGAAAGACCAGGCCGAACAATCCTTGTGAATCGTTGGTATTACCAATTTGCGAGAAAAGGCGAAGGATAGAACCAGCGGGAGAAATATGTTAACATGTGTTTAGTTTGTTTGTTTAATTAACATGTGTAAGACAGCCCACCTCATGAGGTTGTAAAATAGTCAATAAAAGTAAAGTAAACTAAATCTAAAAACAGCAATATTTTTATTAATTACTTAAATATATTTTTTTTTATTTCAGAAATTTTAATTTGTGTTATTTTAGCGTCCAGCTAAAATCTGGCATATAATTACTTGATGGCTTTAATTTGCAGACAACTGGAAACTTTGTCAAAATTTTCTTTGTTTTTGAAGAAGAATAAATATCTTAAGTTTTTGTGATAAAGCTTTTTTTATTTGGATTTAAATAGAAAAAATGTGTTTGTTTTGAGAGACAAAATTTGTGCTAATTTAGTGTCAATGACAGTATTTCCAAACGGGATTCTCTTCGTCTTCGTTGACCTATGGCGAATAAAGGAATAACACAGCATAAAGAAAATGTAAGTCAGGTGTTCGTTCTAGTGCCGTTTTCCATTATAATTATACGCTGGGTAATATGTTGGACAATCAAAACCAATATGAAATTCACTTAATTTTCAACAACCTGATGTTCAGTATATTCCCCGCAAAACAACATCAAAAATAGCTGTTATCCTGGCCCTACACGAAACAATCGTTGAAGTTACGTGAGAAAATTGCCCGTTCTCATTACATGGTTGAACTTTAATTATTTATTTATTTTATTTTGTTGGATCAAGCGATATAATCATTGCTTTAAGTTCCATTTAGAAAATATCCCACTGAACAAGAAATTTCCCTAGACTTCTGAGATATCTAGTTGTTTCCTTTCTCTATGCTTAAAAAAGAACATATTAGAATTACCTATGGGGTAAACGCGTCTGCCCAGCTGATTTGTGGTTTTTTCATCTTTTCCGTGGGTAGGCGTCGCATTTGATTTTGTTTCTTTTTGTTTGTTATTAAAATTCACAGAATTTCAATCAAAATGCAATTTATAGCATAGACTTTGTATCATGTATCTTACAAGTATTAAATTTATTAGATTTTGTGTGCATATTGTTTTTCATTAATCAGCTAGTTTTGACAGTTTAACCACAGAGCAATACTAAATAGCCTCTATTACTCTCTTCGATGCGTCTTCATGACGACGAGGTAGTAGGCCATTTCATCGAGTTCGAGTTGCTTTGGTAATTTACTTTTTGGTTGGCATAATATGGACAGAAATAAAAGCGAATGCGTCAAAAATATTTGACGTCAAGAATTATAGGATAGCACACAAAACATATAACACAATAGGCAGAATATTTAGTAAAACAAAGGATAGTTTGGACAAATTTGATATGAGTAATATAGTATATAAAATACCATGTAAAAGAAATGACAACGAGGTTTGTAACAAAGTATATGTAGGGACTACAAAAAATAAACTAAAGACACGAATTGCAGGACACAAATCAGATCAGAAATATAGGCACATTTCTACACAGAAAACAGCATTAACATCCCATTGTGCTAGATTAAATCATTACCCAAACTTTCAGGATACAGCAGTTTTAAATAAAGAAAACAATTATAAACGTCTTTATACGTTAGAAATGCTACAGATAATTAATACACCAACATTGAAAAGAATTAACTATAAAACAGATACAGATAATGTAGCCCAAATTTACAGACATTTAATTAGTAAAAAGTAGAACCATTTAAGCAAGAATTATTTATCATATCAATCTAATATTTTTCTTTGGGTTAATTTATATGAACTTTTTACGAACATTATTTTTGTTTGTGTAACTTCAGAAAATTTTGAAAAAAGGCGGGAAAATTTGTTTGAATATTTTTGAATTGACATAATTTTTTCACAATTGTTATTTTTGTTTTGTTTTAATTGTTAAATATTGTTTAAATCTCCTGATGATGCTACACAAAGGAGTAGCGAAATATCGAGGAAAATAAATATAACAACAGCAAATCTGACCTCAAGCTCGAAGAATATTGATTATTTATTGATAAGGAAAAGGTCGAACAACAGAATAAAAATCTTATAAACATTTTTAAAAATATTTTGGAATTTGGTTCAACGGCTATAAAACTGTGTACATAGTTTAAAGGGCATAGTTTTAGCTTTGTTAATCTGTACTAACTTTTCAAATCGGATCGAAACCGACTAATTAGGATAATTTAGCCATACTTAGAATTTTGAAGCTACTGAAAATGGTGTTCTAATCTCCTCTGCCAGACCTTACAATTATACTAGGTGATTTTAGAGCAAGCTTGTCAAACTCGCAAAAAAGAATTTAAAAAATATTCGGCAATATTTCAAAATTTCAACATAGGATATCTCGATAACTAAGCGAGATATCAAAAAATTTCATTCAATTATTTTTTGTTTATTTTAACTTCGTTTTTACCAAAAATATATTAGAGGCTACATAAATCGCTTAAGGTTGCTCATTTAGCATAATATCTTCCCGTATATCCGAACTTTGGAGGCCCATAACTCCGGAAATAGGGGCCGTCACCAAAATTGGCATTTAAAATTTTTTGCTTAAAACAACGAGTTCTACCTCAAACCAGTAAGCTTTTTCGGCTATGCCAGTGGGAGTTAAACTTGCCCAAATTTTCTTTTAAGATTTCTCCTCTTCCAAAACTAATTCCGTCCCTTCTCAACAGCATAAAACAAGAAAACATGCATCCTCCTGCATCATAGTTATTTAAAATATTTTTTGCAGTTTGTTTAAAACTTTTGGAAAAACAAAATCGTATTTACTACTAATTTGTTTAAAATTTTTCATAAAAAAATTGACACCGTCGCTGCTTCACAGCATAAAACATGAAAACATTCATCCTCCTGCATCATATTTATTTAAAATATTTTCTTGCAGTTTGTTTAAAACTTTTGAAAAAACAAAATTGTATTTACTACCAATTTCTTTAAAACTTTTCAGAAAACAAATTTGCGTTTTCTGACAGCTTACTTAAAATTTTTGAGAAAACAAATTTGTATTTTCTGGCAGGTTGATCAAACAATTATTTGTTGCAAATATTTGTTCAAGTGTGACCACAGGGCAAATGTACATATTTGTCCTACTGTTTATTTGATGCTATTTTAGATCTGTTTGATCAAACAAAAAGAGGCAAATAAATGTGCATAGTGTTAACACAAAATCAACCCTGTACTGATTTGACAACATTTTGAGCAAATATGATAAAACATATTTTGATCAAATATTTGCCCAATCTAACCGTACCTTTAGTTTGCTGCATGGTCTCCAATCTGTATGTCTTCTTTGGTCTCTCATTCTACATCATTTCCCTAGTGGCTTTTCGATCAGCTGTATATAATATAATATCTATCTCTGTTTCGGGACAATGGACAAAAGAACAAACCACAATTTCGTGGTACAACATGCTCATGGTAGAGTGGGTATGGTCGTTAGAACAGCTGATTTAATTTTTTTCATGTTATTCGTTTTAGTTGTCATACTTATTTGTACCCAGGGGGATTTTATGGCACAGCTGATCGAAAAGGTACTAGGCCGATGATGGAGAATGAGAGAGCAAAGAAGACAGGAACTAAGTTTAAATATTGTTTATTGATACTAATGATAGCTAAATTATGTTTTATGTTGTTTGCATTGAACGAAAATACGCATTCCGTTTGATTTCTGTCCGTTTTATGTCCAACAAAAGTGTAAAATTGGTCAAATACAGCAGCAAATAAAACTCTATTAAATAGCCTACTACCTCGTTGTCAAAAAGAGGCATCGAAGAGAGTAATGGAAACTCTTAAGTATTACTCTATGTTGTACCTTGTGTTTGTAATTTTTTGTGCACTTGTATTGTTGGTATACATTTGTGTAGACTTTGACAATTAAAGGGCATGAAACAAAACGCCTGTTGTTGTTACCTACAAAAACGTCTACCGCTACTACTTGATTGTTACTATGTAACTATGTACATGCTACAATCAAGAGTAACAAATCGGCCAACCGAAAACACACGAGTACACCGGACACCATCGGTTGGTTTTAAAGAGGCATATGAATTTGTGTGCTGTTCAACAGTCCTCTCCAACAAGTGCACCCATTTTGTATGACAGCAATAGTTTATTCTTATACCTCTTCCATTTTGCCGTAAATGGAAGGGTTACTTGTTATTGTTTGTGTTTCTTTTCTTCTCGCCACCCTGTGGTAAATATAGAAAACAAGTTGCGCTCATGTGAGAAAAGGTGGTGGCATAATGCGTCTTAGACCTAAGTAACACAATAGGACTTTTTGTAGCGAATATCCCCACGACATAACACCGTTGGGGACAATTGCAGCAATAAATTCGCTCTTGCATCTTGGATGTAACACTCGAGAGGACGCATCATATGACGAATGACAAGACGTATAGAACAGTAGCTGAGAGGCAATTGCTTCTCTACACCTCTCGCCAACGACATAACACCGTTGGGGACAATTGCAGCAATAAATTCGCTCTTGCATCTTGGATGTAACACTCGAGAGGACGAATCATATGACGAAGACAATACATAATTGTCATTGCCACAACTTCTTGTTCCATCTGGTCTGTACTGTCGACGTGAAGGAAGTTGGATTTATGTTTTGCATCTTCTTCGTTGTGCTTTATTTTAAGCTTCCGTAAATCCATAATCGTTTAAAAATCGTACGTATTTCATTGTCTGTATGTGCTTGAGTGCCATGATTGCAAAAACGCAGAAATCTATAAGTTCACCTAAACAGCGCGTTGTTAATACACTGAACTTGTAACGGATATTCCACAATGAAACTAACGACAACGCACTAAATGCGTTTTTCATCTGAATTAATACATCCATTCATATGTATTTCTGCCATAAAAATTTGTAAGCAGATCTCATTGGAAGGCTGGGCACCACATACTCCGGAAATAAATACTTAAATACAGTACATGCAAATACACTCACACTTGCACATTTACCTGCCAATTTAAACCCGTATACCAAAACGGCGCATGCTCTGTTTGCCCAGACGATTGGTCCGCTAAGACGCCATTTACATTCTCTCTCTGACTCTCATACACACCCAACTTTGGCAGGCAGTGTTCTAGATGCTCCAAGCAGATGGAACCCCGTGGTTTACAGCTCACAAGTGCATAGAATGCATTGCATTTTAAAACGAACTTTTAAGCGTGGAACAAAGGTTGGCAGAGCTGTAGGATTGGTATGAAACAATAACATTCGAATTATATTTAACCACACATTCCCTCACTTCCCCTTTCCAAACAGACACCAACGATACTGGTTGGATTCTTGAGATGAATACAGAAATCTTTACACGATTTTGTCATAAGTTAGACAAGGTCAAATATATCTATACGTATGTTCGAAAAAAGGTGGTGCCACACCACTCTCATCATCTCTCTCACTCCGGCACAGGCCACAACATAGCAAGGGGAAGTAACACTACACACCCATACACACAGCACTACTCGCAGTCAAAAGATCCAGCAGCGACGGGTGAAAACCACTCAAGCTCACAACTGCGGATATACACTGCGCTAGGCCGGTTTAGTTGTACGTGAGACTTTGCTGTGCTAACGTTACTTAGTGGCTTGCAAACGCAGATTGTCGAATACAACCCTGTTCATAACGATTACCGTAATAATTCCGTAAAACGCGCGTTCGCTCAAACAATCCACTCACATCGCATATAAACACAGTTTTGCATACTCACGCCATGGGTGTATTAAACCAGAAATGTCGAATTAGCCAGGTATGAGAGATGCGAAAAAATTGGCATCTGTCAAAAATGTAGTGAAAAATTAATGCTTTCCAGTGAAAAATTTCGAAAATTAAACAAAAAATTAAAAAAATCTGTACCTTCCGTTATAAAAAATGTAATCAATAAATGTTTCTCAAATTGTGTGAAGAAAATTTAAATTCAAAAACTATTTAAAATGTTTCCTAAATCCGAGAAAATACCAGATTTACTATAAAAATCAAAAGCGAAATTTTATGCAAATAAAATAATTAAACCGAAAACCAAATCATTGAAAGAATTTATGAATTGTTTTTATTTGAAATCTCTCGCTGTAAATATAATATATGGTAATGGCAGAGATTGGTGGCCATTTGGCTCACCAGCTGCCTTTGCACAATCACCATCAAACTGGATTACCAGAAACCCCGCCGATGAACCATCACTTGGATTTAGATTGTCATAGACATGATGTGAAAAGTAAGTACAAATTTACAAAAATCTTTAAGAAAACTAAAGATTTACAACAATTGTCATTTCCAATGTTGAGGTTCTTTGAATACTTGGGAAATATTTTAATAGCCGGAATTTTTTGGGCAAATCTAGTACGCGCTGAAAAATCTGTCTTTTGTTGTTGTTTGGATGCAAATACAGTATACTTCTGCTTAAATACATTGTGTTTGCCATTCAATATTAAATTTTTGGGACACAATAATTAATAGGCTATAATATACTTCTTTTTTTTGAGATCCAAGTCTGCCTGTTGAAACCCGCTAAAAACAAAACGACACAGACAACAAAGAAACAAACAAGGAACAGAACTTCAATTCATGACAACAATGCGTGCAAACATGTACATGTTTCCTGCAACATGTTGCTGGGACCGTTATTTTTCAGCGTATACATAGTTCGAGTTTACTTCAGCCCATGGAAATGTGTGATACTATTTATTTTTTTAATTGAAATAACAGGAACTTGTTTTAGTGAATTCCTTATCAAATTCACCTGATATCACACTAAAAAATTAGCTGATCTAGAGTCAAAACATTATAAGTCTCTATTTGGCTACAAGATGGTTAGGATTAGCAGCTCACAATTTTGAACTCTTAAATGTCCCAGCGGAGGAAGTCGCAAGGCCTCCCACAACTAAGGCATGCGGAAAGATTCCTTTGTAATGCCTTCCTAAAGTAAGGCCTGCGAAATGCCTGAATTTTTTCATCAGATATAACCAAGAAGAAGATTTTTACAATATTGAAAAATTTCTTTTCCAATTCTTTTTAACCGTAATTTAATTGGAAAATTTCATACAAATTTAAAATTATTTTGTTTATTTAATATTTTTCAGTGTATTTTTAAAAATTTCAATTTGAAGTTGGTCGTGGTAAAACTTTCTAAGATATTTTTTTATTTATTTGTTTTTTTACTTCTACAACAAAACATTCGTCTTAAACAGTAGAAATCTTATGTTGTTATGATATAAATTAACACAGGTAAGATAACGATTACATAAAAAATTATTTTAAATATAAATACAAAAAAAAATACAAAAAATTAAATAAAATAGTTTACAATTAATAAACAGTTATGAACTATAAAAATTTTTATTTATGAGTAGAATTCAAACAATTTTTTCTTAAATTGTATCGTGTTGCTGGTTTCCCTAATTGTTGGAGGAATAATATTCGAAAGACGTATTGCAGTTACAAAAAAATTGCCATTCAGATATTAAAGTACAGTGTATAATTTGTGTTAAGTTTCTATTTCTTCTGAGTCGACTAAATTTTAAACGATCAAAAAGATGACATGGCTCATGGGTAATTATAATTTTGTGGAGAACTATAAGAGTTTGTATTTTCTGTAAGTCTAAGAACTGCACGCCAAATATTCCTTTAGAAGAAGGAGTTATATTAACATAATTACCATAACCACAATTTCTGAGTCCATAAACGTACCCTGCAATGTTGTTATATGTAACGTTTAATTTTGTTTTGCTAGTGCTATCACACCTTGCGAAAATCTCACACCCGTAGATTAAATTTGGAAGTTTTAGCAAGTAATAGCTATATTTTTATTGGCGTGCAATATTGTGTAGGCCATAGGGTTCTGAGCATAGAGTATGTTTTGCCACAAGGGGCTACTACGCGATCTGACCAGGTTAGAGTATTATCAAAAATTACGCCAAGATTTTTCACTTTGTTAACGATCTCTATTCGTTGATTGTTAATAAAAACATTAGCATTATCACTAATTTTTTGCGTTCTCTTACGCATTACAATACATTTAGATTTTTTAGGATTTAAACTTAATCCCTTCACATCTGCCCAAAGAGAAACACGCTTTAAGTCATCATTGAGTTTCGCAGTACATCGCTCAATGTGTCCTTGTTCATCGCTTATGTACAATTGCCCGTCGTCTGCATACATTATTATGTTGCAGTCGAGCAATTGTTCAGGAAGATCATTGACATAGATAGAGAAGAGGAGAGGTCCTAGTATGGAGCCTTGTGGAACACCCCTGATAACAGGGAGGAAATTTGAGGTTGTTAACGGTTGTTAGATAAGGACATACTTATAAATTAATATGTAGAAGTGGATAATGATTTTGTGGTACAATAAATTATTTTAGTTTTATTTTTGTTTAACAAAAATAAATTTAAAAAATAAATTAAAGTAAATAAAATAAATCTAAGGACTTCCTCTTTGCATGCCTTCTAAGGCCTTCTTTAGGCAATGGACAGGGAAGGCCTTGAGTCCCAATCTCTCGCAATGTTAAATATAAAAGAGGAGGTAATGTGTAGGGAAGGCCTTCCGTATTTTAAAGAAATCCTGTTTGGTCATGATTTCAGGCCTTCACGTCATGACTTCCGCCGCTGGGATAGTTCAACTTCGCAGGAGAGAGTTAGAAAAGAAAATTTTGAGTAGTGGTCGGCACAAAATATAACATGCCACAAATATGGATAGATTGGTGTTTTTGCACTGAAAGAAATTAGTATTGGTATTCCGTAGACCTTCACTGCACAATGTCTTTATGTTTAATACGGATTATAAAGTATAAATATAGAATAGTTTAAGGAAGTGAAGGGTCCGCCAAATAACTCTTTTTTTTTTGAAAATGCTATAAAAAATAAACTACTGAATATTTTCTCAAATTTCTTTTTTTTATTTGAAAGTACAATCCTTCCGGTTAATAATGGAAACTAATTTCATCCAAATGGCTGCCTCGGCTGGCCATGCAGTAGCCTACACGATCGGTCCAATTTTTAAGCACATTATCGATTGTGTGCAGCTGTATTTCACCTATGGCTTCACGAATATTCTCCTTTAAAGCGTCAATTGTCTCTGGCTTGTCGGCGTAACACTTATCTTTGAGGGCACCCCACAAATAATAGTCCAACGGTGTCAAATCGCAGCACCGAGGTGGCAAAACGACATCAGCTCTGCGGCTGATAATGTGATCTTCAAAAACAGGGCGCCAAACATCGAGTGTAGCTTCGGCTGTGTGGAACGTAGCGCCGTCCTGATGAAACCAAATGTTGCCAATATCCTCCTCTTCAATTTTTGTGAACAAAAATTCATTCAACATGGCCCGATAACGATCGCCATTGACTGTAACGGCCACTCCTTGCTCATTTTCGAAGAAAAATCGCCCAATTATGCCTCTGGACCAAAATCCGCACCAAACAGTGACTCGTTTTGGGTTCATCGGCTTTTCAATGTATGCGTGCGGGATTTCGCAAAGATCAAAATGAGCTTCATCTGAAAAGATGACTTTTTTTTAGCAAAATCGGCATCTTCTGTAAGTCGATCGCAGGCCCACTTAGCGAAGCGAAAATGCATTGGTTCAAGCGTATACACAACCATATTCGTTCAGCGGAAGGATAAAACTAATTATCTGTCAAATCAGACATGAGCTAAGTGTTACCATTCACGAAATAAGCACTAGTTGAAAAAAAACGTTAGATGGCGGAACTGTTATTTGCGTTTTAAGCTATATCCAGTCGTTTTGTCATTACACGATTGCAAATAAGGTGTTCAGCTTCATTCAAATAATTTAAAGAAAAAAGATATCCCCAAGCTGTGATTCAAATATTCATTAATAAAAATTTTAAAAGTTGACATTAGCATACACATATGTATCTGTTAATAATTTAAAGCATGGGTTAAAATCAAAAATATTAGTTATATTCTGAAGATATGTATGTTTTGATCTACGTGCTGACAACATAACCGGGAAAAACATGATCTTTTAAAAGGAATGACAACTTTCTGGGAAATATTCCGATCAAAGTCGACTAAAACTCAGAAAACTTGTGGTAGGGCTAGACCAAAAACAGACTGCGAACTACAGAATAGTCAGAATAGCTGCGTTCTATAAACATAACTTTCAAAACTTCGCACCAGTGCGTGTAAGGACGAAAGCAATGTGCCAACTTAACGGGCTAGACGCTGCTGACGATGATGCTTCACAAACATCGAACCAATCGTCCAGAGAATGTGCGTTCGAATCCCACCTGAGGCATTTCAATTTTTTTCACTAACCGGAAAAATATGATCTGTTAGCTCAAAAGGAATTACAACTTTCTAAAAATAACTCGGATCAAAGACAATTAAAATTGAATAGTTATAAAAATAGTTAAGCAAATATGTGGAAAACAAGTACGTAGCTTCTCTGTCAAACCCAGGGTTGACAGAAAAAATTCCCGTTATCCCCAAACTAATCAAAGAAAATCCCCAACCACATCCCCACCTAATATATTTTTAATGTTTTAAAGACTTTAAACAGAAAAACAACAATGTATTATGTTGCACATATCATATTAAATTATGTCATACATTGAATATAATTATAATTATAAACAGTAGCCATTACCTGATCTATATAATGTGATTTTTATAAAAGCTGTAGAAATTGGAATCGAAATAAAACAACAAACAATTTAGATAACTGTTTCCTGATTCAAATTATCACTACAAATGCCCTTCATTAATGACAAATTAATAAAGCTGCCAAAGCACCGATATAAACAAACCCTCGTCCTAAGTCACCCTTTAGGTTTACGTTCCATTTGAAATAGTTTCTCCAACTTTAGTGATAACTTAACATAGAAATACATACATTTTTAAATGTATGTTGTTAGTGGAAACTATTGTTAGGAAGTACACTGAACGGAAAAGTTTCGTCACATATGAAAATATTCACACACCCCAAGAACTTTAATCATCGAAATTGAGGTAACGTACAGTTTCATCCACACTAAGAAAATGTGTTCATCAACTGTAAATTGTTCGACACCATGATAAAAGTATGATTCTAGCTGCAGCGAATATGTTTCGTTGCTGCAATGAATTTGTTTCATTGTTGGAATGAATAAGTTTCATTATTGTGATGAATTTGTTTTACTGGTGCAACGAATTTTAGTCATTGCGGCAATGAATGTGTTTCATTACTGCAATGACTTTGTTTCATTGCTGGGATGAATTATCTCCACTGCTGCAATGCATGTTTTGGCGTGTGTTTGAAATTACATATTTATTGCCAATTGTACGTAAATACTTTTTTCCCTAAATGAATTTAATAAAGTACATTATATCTATTCGACGTTGGAGCACTAGTCTGGAGAAAGATTGTGTTAGTCGAGGGGATGAGTGTTATTGTGGGCGTGGTATTCAGATTCTGCAAGTACAAAAATATGAAGAATTTTTTATTAAGATTTCTATTTGAATAGTATGTGTAGAAGATATGTACTCATCTATGTATGCCTGTACTTACGATGAATTGAAGCTCTATTCCCATATGGGTTTCATCGCAGCAGTTGATCGCTGTTCAAAATTTCTTTTCATTTGTTCTATCTCTTCTCATTGTTTTCTTATATAAAGCATTTGCTGTTGTGTTGAGGGTTCTGCCATTCAATTGTAGCTCCAACTCTCCCTGTCATTAAGCCAGTAATCGCTCAGTAATTTTCTTCAACTGCTCAACTTGTATAGATAGATATATCGATGCTATACACATGAATCCGGCGCCCTATGGTCTTGTATTGTACTACTGTTTTATATTGTTATGTTGTTCTAATAAATAAAGGCCGTTTATATACATATATACACTTATATATACACTTATATATACGTGAACCCACCGCCTTGCTTCAGCGAGAAACCACATATTTAAAGAGACTATCTTCCTGATTCTCTTCGTGAAATGTATCCCATTTCGATGTATCCCAGTTGGCAAAACGTCGTTGGCGATATAGTCGTCAACGATTTCCTTTAGACATATTAACTATTGTCGCCTTACTCGAGGACAATATAAGCGACTATTCTTGGTATGTTATCAGCTGCACTCAACTGACGACAAGCTGAGCGACATATCTGTTATGTTGTCGCTCAGTACAGTCCAGTTTGGCTTTGGAGTTGGAAGAATAACAAAGAACAAATGAAATAACGAAATATGTAGGCAAAAAAAATCTAACGGGACACAACATTTTCTAAAACAAAGAAGAAAACAATCAAAATTTAATCTAGTCAGTAGACTGTGAACATCACTCCCAGAAGGTTCTTAATTTGTGTAGAGAAGGTGTTTGTTTTTGTTTGTGATCGAGCCTTTCATCGGTAAGTAATTTTTCTAATTGAATTTATTTTATAAATATGTCTACGTCGAGTTCGACATGGGATTATTTGCCATAACGCAAACGTATTTTCCTATAGAGACTGAGGATGAAATGGAGAATGATTTGGCGTCGGAAAGAGGAATAGAGATTGTAAGTATTAAATATTATAGTAAATATACCATATTTTATTTATTAATTTATTTCTTTAGCGCGGTGGAATGAAACAGATTTTAAGTGGAAGTATCAAAAATATTCGCAGAATTCTAAGCACAAATATTATTATGACATTCAATTTCGATGGCATTAAAAATAAGAAGAGTTTGAAAGTTTATGAACGTGTTGTAAATGCTCTATATGGTAAGATGAACCACAACTTACTGTATTTTCAAAACTAACCCTATAATTTTCTTTCTTTTTATAGAAACTACAAAATCAGATGGTGTGACCTATGAATGTTTCATAAAAGAATTGCGATCAACCCTTCACCGCATTAAAAACACCAGAAACAAAGCGAATGCAAGAAAAGAAAATATCTGAAATTTATTATAAAATGTATACATATTAAAATGTATAAGTAAATAATACAGTGAATTTGTACCCTGAATTATTATTATTGTTATTGTTTTATTAAATGAAATGTTTTATGTTAATATGTAAAAAATAAATTAAAATTAAAAAAAGTAATTTATCAGTGCATAATCTTTTGTGAAATAGTGAAGTGTAAGGTCGCCAAACTAATCGTCGATGACGATGTTAACGATAATGTGGCGCAATTAATCATCGAGGATTTGGTTGGCGTTATGTCCCCACATAATCGTTGGTGACTATATCGAAGATAATATCGCCAGAATATTCGTCTACGATATAGCTGCCGATATTTTGTCAACATTGTCGTTGGTGATGTTATGGGCGACACTGTCGCCGAGATTGTCGTCATTAATCTGGCGACGAGGTCAACGCCAGTGTCGCTCATTTGATCGTGTGTGAATGGGCGGACATTTGTATGAAAATTTCGTCGATGATTTGCACTGAGGGTCACCAATATGTCGTCTGCGATTTATAGTGGTCGTGCATTCTTCGTTTACGATGACTTAAAGACGTGGCCATCTGGGATACATTCTTCAGCTCTGTTTGCAGTAAATCTACCTCAATGTTACACTATCAGATCAAGCGGAACGATTTGCGGAGCGATAAGCTGGCTATGAAACTGTTTTTAAGTTGACAGCAATAGTATACTTATGTATGTATACACTATGTTTTCAATTTCCACTATCAGTTTTGAAGAATGCAAAACACACTGTTTGCAATATTGTAATCAAAATACAAAAGTTAGAGAATTAAAATTAAATTGTGAACAAATCAAAACATTAAAGAAATCAACAGACCTTTTACATATTTTTGTGCACATTGTTCTCCTCATTACTTAATTACTTAGGTGACCTCAAACAACCCAGAGGGGTCAAGAGCATTACAAGATGAGGATAACATGTTTCTCCAACCGGTTCTGTCTTCAGCTTTTCTCCTCCACTTGGTAACACCAAGCTCTCGCAGGCTATATTCCACCTGGTCTTTTCAACGAAGTCTTGGTCGTCCTACTGTGCGATGTCCTTCGAGTACATCTTGCAATACATTTCATTCTGATCCATTCTACTGGCATAGCCTAGCCAGCGTTAACACGCTATTTTGATTCGCAAAACTACGACGATGTCAGGATACAGATTATTCAGATCGTGGTTCATCCGCCGTCGATACTCACCGTTTTCTATTATATGGCCATATATTTTTCGGAACATTTCTCTGTCGAAGGCTTCCAGTGCTGTTTCATCAGCATGAGGTATCACCCAGTATTCTGTGCCATAATGCATTATGATGTGTTGTATGAGAGTCTGATAGAGTTTCCCTAGAAAGGGTTTTATCTCTGATGTGTTTGCTTATCCCGAAATAACACCTGTTTGCAAGCAGAATTCTCCGTTTGATTTGCAGGCTGTAGTTATTGCTTCTGTTCACTGTAGATCCGAGGTAAATAAATTCTCCCACTTTCATCCCATCGGGTGATGTTCTGCTTGTCGAAACCATTAATTCTGTGTTGTTCTCAAACCTACATTTGTTGATTCCTTCTTAATTTTCGAAAATACTGCAGTAACTTTTCGGAGACTTCGACCAATGATGTCTAAATCTTCAGCTTACTCAAGCAGGATGTGAGTTTTGTTGCTGATGGTTTTGTCCGTGTTGAGTGCAGCTTTTCTCGCGATGATCTCAATTAACATATTGAAGAGATCGCATGATAATGTTTCGCTGTGCCTGAGGCCTCGCGTCATTTTAAATCTTTAACAATCTTTACTGAGGATTTCGTGTCGGTCAGGGTCATTCTACAAAGGCGTGTCAGCTTGGCAGCAATACCAAGCTCCGACATGGCTCGGTGGCTATCAAAGGCAATATAATCTACGCAGAGGTGATAAGTGTCGATTTATTTTTCAAGGGTTTCCCCAGGATTTATCGTAATGTGAATATCTGGTCGATAGTTGACTTCCAGACCTAAAGCCACACTGATAAGGTCCGATCAGGAATACGTAATTGGATTTAGTCTTTCGCACATTACGCTCGAGATGACATTGCATGCGATGTATAAAAGGCGCATTCCACGATAGTTCGTACATGTACTCGGTCTTTTTTTTGAAAACAGGACACCGTACGCTAAGACTACAATCGTCGGACATGGATCCAGAAAGCCAGATTTTGCATATGAGCTGATGCATGCACCTTTCCAAGTTATATTCGCCAGCCTTAAGCGGTAGTCCATCAGCAGTTAAGCCGGGAAAATTGCAGTTCGGACTCCGCTTTGGCTAGGAGGAGGGTGATTATTTTGATACAGTCGCCAGTAGGCTTAGAAATCACAATGGTGGACAATCGTTGCAAAGTTTATGAAATTGCATCTTCAGTGGCTTACAAACGGTGTTCAAATTAGGGTTAGAACCCACATTCTCCGGAATAAGATTATTGCACCACAGTGGAATTATGTTGGTTAATAATCCCAATTTTATTTTAACAAATGAAAATAGGTTTAAACACAGTGGGACCGATTGGGGAAAACACGGTAATATTATCACATCTTTTAAAGTATTGTTCTGATTATTTTGTAATATACTACACATTACAAGAGGAGGAATCATGCTTTCCAAAGCATCATGTGTCAACACAGTTGGTGCTACAGCGTGTCAAAGTTGATAACTTTGGTTTTGTTGAAACTTTCAAAGCCTGATATTTCTGAACTTGTAGGCCGATTACAAAGATTTTTTACATTTGAGAATCTACTATACAAGACAAACAAAAAGTATGCTATGTTATTAAGATACTCTCCATCATAATTTGACAATGTCAATTCTTTTAATGACTTTTTTAATATCTCGGCCAGTTGATTGAACAGAATAGGGTTGTTTTTTTATTCCAGTAAGCTATTGCCACTTATGACTTTCCAAAAAACGATCCACACTTAATACTACGAAATCTGGCAACATTTGTTGTAATCGGTGGAAAAAATTCGATGTTGCAACCCGTTTGTAGACAGTGCCAACAAATACATGGTAGCAAAAGATATTAAGGCTGTTTTTTATTCCCTTAAGCTATTGCCACTTATAACTTTTCAAAAAACGATCCACACACTTTATACTACAATATCTGGCAACATTTGTTGTAATCGGTGGAAAAAATGCGATGTTGCAACACGTTTGTAGGCAGTGCCAACAAATACATGGTAGCAGAAGATATTAAGGCTGTTTTTTATTCCCTTAAGCTACCGCCACTTACGACTTTCCAAATAAAACAATCCACACGTAATACTACGCAATGTAGCAACATTTGCTGTAATGGGTGACAAAAATGCGATACGGCTACACGTTTGTAGCCAGTGCCAACAAACACATGGTAGTAGCAGCAGCTGTTGTAATTGTAAGCAGCAACAACAGACATTTTATTTTCGTTCATTCGTTTCAGTTGTTAAACTCTACACAAACATATAACAACAATACAATAATACAAAAAGGACAAAAACAAAATACATAAGATATTGACAAGAGAAACGAAAAATGGCATGGAAAAAATTTCATCACCCGTTTAAGCGACTATACTTGGTAGATAATTCTACCATGTTCAATATGTATAACATTTACCGAGCGTTGTTGTGAGTAATTTATTTCCAATTTTATTTTCTATAGGAAGTAAAAGTGTATCCTTCAAACTTAGAGATGTAAAAGTATGCGCAGTCTTCGATTAAACAAAATAATTGTAATGGACTTAAAATGTGTAAGCCATTTGAAAATTTCTACTTTTGAGTCTCTCCTTAATAACATTTTCATTCGCAAGAAATGATAACAAAATTTATCTAAGATAACTTTTTGTTGTCATTTCTTGAAATTGAACATGTGGCAACATTGTCATTGCTCAAGTCGGAATTTAAGTGGGAAATTGAAATGACGCTTAATATCGGTTAGTTGCCCCGTACAAATGAAACTATAATTAACTTTAGCAGGGTAAAAAAACACACTTAATATTTCTGAGAACACGACTAAATTGGGAAGAACGGATACACTGTAAAATTTTTAAGTTATATCAAGTCGTTTGGAAATGTCGATTTCTCAAAATAACCGCAATATTTTCCCGAAAAGGGACCATGATTCATTCCGTATTTTTTTTTTTTGCAAATTTATAAATTTTTCTGAAAGACAAATTAATGTAAAATTTTCATCATTTGGCTATGCACCCTACAGACACAATTCACTCAACATGTGCAATTTATGAACAAAATTTTTCATTTCGATGTTTGGCAGAAATGTCGCTCGGGGTGTTTTATATATTTTTTCTCATTGTTGTTGTAGATTGAAATGGTTTTAAATACACGCCAAAAAAGGGAGAGATCCTGCGCATAATTGAGCACAGGAGAGCTTAATATGGAAAAAAAAGTCGAATTTTCATAGAACATTTGTTTAAGATTAAAAATCAGTTTTTTTACAATTTGAGAAAACGCTTAATTAGATTTAATTGGCCGTGCATTGGTCTATAACATATAAAAGAATTTAAGAAGATTTTTCCAAAATAGTTTATTGTGAGTTTTTTTGTATTTTTTCCGAAAGTGTTAAAAAATTTGCTTTTCTTATCGGCCCCACTGTGCGATGAGTTGATGACAGCATAGTGATGTTTTAGATTATGCGTCTTCAGCCTGTGTTAATCGTTAAATTCTCTTTTGAACACCATCCGTAAGTCATGAGCATTTACATTCTGCGTTCTACCCATGGGTTCTTTGTCGTCCAATCGGCTGTTTTGCTTCTTACTTACATTCGAAATAATTAATTTTTCAAACAAAGATGTCTGATTTTCATGTTGCTGATGTTTAGTAATCCAAATTTCCACGAATTATAGTATTTACATATTTTAATTGATATTTTTCCAATTACTTTTATTAATATTATACAAATAATCAGAAAATAATCTACGCAAGCGATGTTCATCCTTCAAAAGCAGAAAGAGCAGAAAGAGTGTGAAACAACATGGCAGAAATGCGAAAGAGAGTAAAGAGAAACATCACAAATCCTTTCGAATTCTCGTTTCGTGGGTGTTTGTTCACTCCTCTTGTTTCTTCCCACCTCTCACCAAAGGAACACGAAAGTCTTGGGTGAAAGCCTCGGGTGAAACGCATAATCTAAAGGGGGTCATAGTTAAGAAACAATATGTGTAATGTTCCACACATGGTAAAATGAGTACGGTAAACTCGTTAGAACAGCTGATTTCAACTTATTTCTTGCTTAGGTGTTACTCTTATGTCAAATTCACATGCATTTTGTTTGTGTACTTTTTTGTTTACTTTTATATTCACACATGAAGAAAATTTGACAGATTATGGACACCAAACAAAAACAAAATGCATGTGTTTGTTCCGGACTCGTTCCGAGCATTTTAGAATCGATTTAAAGTAGATTATTATATCGGAACTACCAAAAAAAGAGATTTTCCCCAACCTCTACCAACTTCCAGAAGGGAAAGGGTAATCTTTGACCGTCATAATCTCGAAACTTTAGATTACACTGTGATAGTTTTTGACCCGAAAAAAAAATGAAATTTGATGAATCCCTCTCGAACTACTAGGGGGGAGTTCCCTGAGTGCGAAAGTACATTTGGAAGTGTCAGATGGGCCCAGTTTTTGAGAAATCGGTATATATGGATATAGCTAAGTCTGCGCTATTTAAACAAATTTTACCGGCCATAGGCCAATTTTTTTTTGGCCTAAAAGGCCTTAAAAAGCTTATTAAAAATAGAGAAAACAAATGTTTGCGCTCGGTCCAACTTCTTGAGATATGGGCCTTTAAAGCTTGAGTATATAATTGGCCATATCTCACATATTTATGGTCCGATCTGGTTCGGGTGAATATCATTACAAAGACCATTAAAAACTCTTTAAATCTGCATATAAATATATTACATTTTATTAACCCATTGGGGACAAATTTAAAAAATACGATTTTTTAACCTCACTTTTTTGCTAAAAATCTGATTTTATCAAAAACCAGCCCTAGGAAACCTATTTTCTACCTAGACTCAGGTTGTAGGCTTCAGGCTTTGTATACTGAATAATACTTCGGACCAGAAGGCTTTGTATACTGAATAATACTTCGGACCGAGCGCAAACATTTGTTTTTTCTATTTTAACAAGCTTTTTAAGCCCTTTTAGGCCAAAAAAAGTTGGCCCATGGCCGGTAAAATTTGTTTAAATAGCGCAGACTTAGCTATATCCATATATACCGATTTCTCAAAAACTGGAGCCAATCTGACACTTCCAAATGTACTTTCGCACTCAGGGGACTCCCCCCTAATAGTTCGAAAAGGATTCATCGAAGTTAATTTTTTCGACTATCACAGTGTTATCATACTAGAGTTTCAAAGTGCTATAACTAGTCTATTTTTTGAAATATTTTGATTATTGAGACACCTGTTTATTCAGAATAATGTGTAATTTTAGGAAATCCAAAAAAAATGGATTTTGATTTTGGGAAGCTAAGGTCCCTTTTCCTATGGAACATCACATTTGTTAAAATTTTGACAGATTACGTTTTTTACAACGTCATATTTAAAACTGAACTTGTTGAATTTTTACATTAAAAACTCATCATAAATCGCAAGTTGTTTTCGTGAATTCAATTCCAATTAATCTATGTTAGATTTAAACAAATCTTCATGTAGTAAATGAGTTTAGAAATAATTAGTCCTTCCCCCTCACAAAAGGGGTATTTAGTACTCCCTACTGTAGGTATATTGGTTCTTCCGAAATGTTAAAAATATATTCTTAATTAATGCAAATATATTCTAAATATTTCTTTTTTATGCAATGAATTAAATTTTATTTATTTTAATAAAATTAATGCATAGTGAGTAGAGTGATGATTTTATGTGTTAATTTTTTTAGTATATAGAATTTTAACCGACTAATCGACAAATTGTTGTCGGATTTATTCGATTAATTGTTGACATCGCAATTAGAAAAATGGGTTTACTTTAACATACAATAAGTGTGTTTTTTTACCCCGAAAAATTTAATTATAGCTTAATTTGTACAGGGCAGCTAAGCGATATTAAGCGTCATATCAATTTACCACTTAGATTCCTACTTGAGCAATGACAATGTTGCCACATATTCAATTTCACGAAATGCCAACAAAAAGTAATCTTAGATAACATTTGTTATCATTTCTTGCGAATGAAAATGATATCAAGAAAGAAAGACTCAAAACCAGAAATTTCCAAAAGGGCTTACCCATGGGAAGTTCATTCAAATTATTTTATTTAATGGAAGACTACGCATATTTGTACATCTCTAGATTTGAGGAATAGATTTGTATTGCCGATTGAAAATAAAAGTGGAATTAAATTGTTCACAACAACCATAGAGTATTACTTAAGTGTTTCCATTACTCTCTTCGATGCCTCTTCATGTCGACGAGGTAGTAGGCCATTTCATAGAGTTTTATTTGATGCTGTATTTTACCAATTTTACACTTTCGTTGGACAGAAATCAAAGGGAATGCGTATTTTCGTTCAATGCAAACAATATAAAACATAATTTAGCCATAGAGTAAATTTTAGTAGAGAAAATATTTGGCTCATCTGACGTTTCCTTTCACGCTCTTCGTGATGCGGACGGTGTGATAGAGAGATGTTTGACGAAAAGTGACTTACACCACGTGGAATTACAAGTTGCTTTAATTTTTTATGTCGTTTTGGTGAAAAACTGAAAAATTTAAATGTGTTTTACACTTTTTTATTGACTGTTATTGTTAGCATACATTTGTATTGTATTTAACACAACAATTTTAACACACAAAACGAAATGCCGTTGTTGTTATTTTGTTCGTTGTTTTAAACCATTGCCTCTATCTGGTATTAGTAAAGCAATTCTTTTCAACATCGAGCGTAAATATCACACCAGGCCAAATGTCATAAATTTGGTGGGAGAACTATTGGGTCTACTTTAAGTATTAGTCTATGAATTTAGCTGTCACTAATATCAATAAACAATATTTAAAATTAGTTCGTCTTCTTTGCACTCTCATTCTCCATCACCGGCCTAGTACCTTTTCTATCAGCTGTGCCATAGAATCGCCCTGCAACAACGCGGGCTAAATGTTATACATATTGATCAGGTATAGTCGTTTAAACAGGTGATTTAATTTTTTAATTTCGATAATTTCGTTTCAGTTGTCCAACTCAGTCGTATTTTGTGCTTATACTTTTTTGTATTCATGAAATGGAAAAAAAATTGAATGACTGTTTGTTGCTGCCTACAACTATAACAACATCTGATGCTACCATGTATTTGTTTGCACTGGCTACAAACGTGTTGCTGTATCGCTTTTTATTCACCCATTACAGCAAATGTTGCCAGATTTCGTAGTAGTTATTAAGTGTGGATCGATTTATTTGGAAAGTCATAAGCGGTAATGCTTAATGGAATAAAAAAACAACCTGTTTCCTTGTTTCCTTTACATTCTAGATCGCAGTTTGGCTATATTATAAAGTATAAACAAGTATTTGAAATGTTAGCTCTTCAAACGTATTCAATTGTTAATACTTGCCAGTATTTACGTTTACCAGGACATCATGGGCCGAAATGTATGAAAACTCTCCTCAGTAAATTATTGCAAAAATTCCTTGACTTTTATTGGGCAGAGAAACCCTCATCACGAAGAAGACCCCTCTACATTTTTTAAGCCATAAAAGTCTTCTTAAAACACAATTTTTAAGGAGGCATCAATAAAGTATTGTTGTCTTTACTCGATTTAAGTTGCTATAAAACAAAGATTTCATACGACCAACTCATTGGTTGTACCCCGTTTTTCTGTCACTGTTCAAAGCGTCCCAGCCAACACCGCAAAATACCAAAAATGTAAACCGAAAATCTTGCATCATTGGTCAGCAAGAGACACTTGCGTGGTAACCCTTTCACGACCACAGCAAATATACTTGGTGGGGGTGCCGCACCTCTCGTTTTCAAATCCCTTGGACAAATTTGATTTATCTCCTACCTGGACAATAATATGTGATCGAAACCCTTGGACAATCATATAGACCTGTGGTCGTCAAAGGGTTACATTTTGTAGCCTCATGCCTGGCATTTGGGTGATTGAGGCAGCGAAATGTATACATATATGTGCTTGTAGTTGGATTTTGTTCTTTGAGCGGTATTTTGCTCTTGAAATTCAAATTTTATGGAAGCTCATTAAATATAAATTTGTCGTTTGTTATAATCGTGTGTTTATTGCACGGCACCGAGAAGTCCAAGAACGAGAGTGGGTCGTGTGGATATTGTTGCTCATGGCAAGGAGAGCGAAGCGATCACTGGCTGTCAACCAACAAGTGCATCTTTCAGCAACAATGTTGTTGTTTTGGTAAACGTTGACGCCTAAATAAAATAATATAATTCATTTATATTCTTTTACAGAACATAGAGAGAGAATGACATACGAGGGCTACTATTTATATTTCGGGTATAGCAAATAATAACAAACATTTTAAACCGAAAATGACTTTATTATTTTTCAAAATCCCCTGGATGATCAATACACTTTTGCATTCGTTTCCATTCTTCTTGAGACACCTCCAACACTTGGGTTTTAAACGCTTCAACTGCTTCTTCGCCGCTGGTAAATCGTTGACCACGCAGTTTATGTTTGATATTCGGGAACAAGAAGAAGTCGTTGGATGCCAAATCAAGACTGTACGGAGGATGAGTCATCTATTCGATGCTTTGACTGCTCAAAAATTCACGTGTTTGACGAGATGTGTGAGAGCTCGTATTGACATGATGGATAATGATTCGTCTTTGGCGGTTGGTTTTGAATTTCTCTGAAGACTTCCGGCAAACAAATGGTCGTATATCACTCAGAATTGACCGTAATACGTTGCTAAAGCGGAACAGTGGCCACATGACGCATTCGGTCGAAGAAACAGACAACCATTTGCTTCGCTGTGCTTCAGCCATGAACAACTTTTGTTGGATTTAGCTCGTCTTGAAAGACCCACACAGTAGATTTCTGTTTTGTTTCCGGCTCATACGCATATATCCATGATTCGTCACCTGTCACGATTTTATACACGTCTTTTGAAGCACCATGGTCGAACTTTTTAATCATTTCCGTACACCAATTGACACGAGCCTTTTTTTGAGCGATTGTCAAATTATATGGGATCCAACGCGAACAAATATATTTTACAGCCAACTGTTCATGCAAATGAAGTGGAACTAATGTGCAAGGATACCTCTATCTCACGAGATGTCATACGACGATCTTGTATTATTATCAGATATTTTGTGGCAGAGCAACCGATTGTGGATGACCTTCATGAAATTCATCATGGAGCGAACGGCGTCCGAGACTGAAATCTTGCTACCAGCAATTTACAGTGGTTTTTGATGGTACTTCATCACTAAAAGTCGAGACAAGTTGATTGAGACACGATAATCCACGCCGAAAATCGGAAAAAAAACATCGCGCAAAATTTTTCACGGGTTAATTCCATTTATTTGGTTGGTTGGTTTTCGTGGTTGCTAAAAATACTATTTTGCATCAATTAGTGTCTTGAGACACCGTTTTGCATACCACATCACTCCGGAAGGTCCAAAGTACCGTGTCTATATCCAGCGTGTTAATTGGAGATACCTCATTAGATCCCCTAGATCTATCTCGTGTATCTCAGTGAGGTTATGCAGGAAGGGACGGCCCATAGTCTTCGGGCGTATATTCATCAGAGCCGGACAACTGCAGAGGAGATGCTCCACCATCTCCTCCTCTTCTGCGTCATTGCAGGCATGGCAGTGGTGTTGCGTGATTACCGATTGGCCAGTGCCCGGTCAGCATGCCAGTTAGCCTAGATATTTCTCCCCGATTATGGCTGATCAGGGAGTTAGTTCGGTGAATGTTATATTCTGGCCATGAGTTTCTGGCTATGTGACACGTTTCCATCCTATCCCATCTGGTCTTTGCTTGTTCAGGGTAATGCAGGAAAATACCTCTTTTGACCAACTCTATAGGCGTTGCGACTGACATCATATGGAGTTCAGTGGAAGAGGATCCTGCTGCAGCTAGTTCGTCTGCTTTTTCGTTCCCTAGGATACGAACCACATTGGCCAGGTAAGAACCACATTGGCCAGCCGGCCTAGCTCGACAAGTTTTTCCCTACATTCACTAACGAGTTTAGATGCAGTGTTGTAAGATTTGAGTAATAGGAGAGCCGCTTGGCTATCTACAAATATTCGAATGCGCTCTGTTCTTCGCTGTAGTATAAGTGCGGGGCAGGCTTCTTTGATGGCCAGTATCTTCGCTTGGAAAACGCTGCACTTGTCTGGGAGTTTGAATGATAAATTAAGGCCTGCCTCTTCGAAGAAAACACCCGAGTCGGTTCCACATTCCATCTTGGATCCGTCCGTAATTTATTTACCGAGATGAATTTCTCAACTCACTGTAAATACAACAAATAGTGCTCGTAAGAGAAAACGTTCTATGTATGCTTAAGCTAAAAATTTCAAACTTTCCAGTGGAGTTTCCACTTAGCATCTGGGAACACTATTGCCAGTTCCCGAAATTTAAATAACAACCCTCGTACAAACTGTCGATGCCGGTCAATGGATGTTGAAATCCACTCATATTCTGTGCTCTTTAGGTGTGGAACAGACGACGCACCGCATCGCACTCACTGTGGAGGTGTACAAACGTAAACCATTTGCATTCCTTTGTTATAAACCGGCATTGCGTGTCAAGGATTAAATAAAGGTATGAGTGGAAATGCCGCTAGCAAGAATAATAACAAAAATGAAATCCGGGGTATCATAAACATTTTCATTGGCTTGATCAGTGCGTGCGTGTAGTCAATCGCGTCTTCTGCAATGGCATGACACATTAATGAATAATAAACCTACGATGATGCAGGAAGACAGACTAAGAGTCAGCGTTTTGGGGTAGATGATGGGTGATTTCCATTGATATGACCGTTATCAACATTATGGCGCTGTTTTATTGAAAAATATAATAACGAAATACAAAGTGTGTGTCAACGTCTCATCCGCATTTCATGAGTTATCACATATGTAGGAGCGTTTTTGCAGACGCTTACAAGATGCTAGGAGCATGTCAACATGTTCGAGTTCCTGGGGAACCTGTATCCTGTACTCCCTAACACAGAAAAAATGGCAAATCCTATTCAATTACAAATATTGTTTGACCGGTTAAATTATTTACTGATTATGCGCCAGGAAACAAATTGATTATTATATAAATTTTTGGTATTGTAAATTCGAGTTTTAGTTCTTATTTAAAATCAATTAAAAACATAAGTATACTTACCAAAAAAATTTAAAATATTAAGACTTAATTAAATATTAGACTAACGAATCAAAAATATTAATCAATCTTTCATTAGCTAAACTATTAATTTTCTAATGGATTTAATTAATTATGTTAATAAACTTCCTACAATGTTCAATTTAAAATTTTAATGGAACGAATTAAAATAATAGTGTAATGTTCTGCGCAAAATGTATTTACCATTTATTTAACTATTTTAATTACATATATTAAATTCAAATTTGTATTTAATAAGTTCGTTTAAAATTTGAAGGCTTTACTTTCGCAGGAATTATTTACATAGACTGTACATGTCCTGTCCGGTGGAGAAACACCTGAATGAAATATTTATCAAAAAAATGACACACATTTATATTTGTGTTTCCATAGAAAAATCATAGAGTAAATCTTACTAGAGAGAATATTTGCCTCATCTGACGTTTCCTTTCACACTCTTCGTGATGCGGTCGGTTTGATATACAGATGTTTGACGAAAGGTGATATACGCCAGGTGGAATTACAAGAACTTCTGACTTTAATTTTTCATGTCGTTTTGGTGAAAAACTATGAAATTTAAATGTGTTTTACACTTTTTTACTGACTGTCATTGTTAGAATACATTTGTGTTGTATTTAACACAATAAGTTTAACACACAAAACGAAATACCGTTGTTGTTATTTTGTTGGTTGTTTTGAACCATTGCCTCTATCTGGTATTATTGAAGCAATACTTGTCGACATCCAACGTTCATATCACACCAGGCCAAATGTCATAAATTTACTGAGAGATCTGTTAAGTCTACTATAAGTATTAGTCTATGAGAAAAATAGTCATGTGGATACATAAAAACACAACGGCAATTTCAAACGCTAAGTCCCCTTTTCCACTGGCAAATATTTCTTTGGCAAATTTTTTCTTTTCTCTTTTGGTATTTTCGAATGCTTTTCCACTCACAAATTTTTCTTGGCCAAATTTTGCGAATCAAAATACAAAAGAACGAAAGAAACGTCAAAACTATTTACATTTTAAAGAATTTTCCTAAGAAGTGTATAAATAATTTAAAATCGCTGAAAAAATGGTAATTTATAAATTAAATTTAATTTGTTTACTTCAAACAATCACTACAACCAACAGGATTGTAAACAAAAACCGACTATGTCAGTAAAAACGAATCGGTTAAAAACGATATGTCAAATAAATTTGTTTCAGCCAAAAGAACAAAGCAGACTTTGCGAGAACAGCAAATACTTAACTGACAAAGATTTGTTTCTCTTCCTGCCACCCCTCTCGCCTACAAACTCAAGAATTTGCAAAGAGGTATTTGCTAGTGGAAAAGGGGACTAAGCGAATTTGTTTGCATTTTGCAGAATGAAAATCCACATAAAGTAACTGGACGTTAGCGGCATCAATTGCATTTTTACAGTAGATACATATGTACATACATATCTCTGAACACGTATGCATTGGATTTTGCTGTTCTACCCCAGCGGACCAAAACTTCGTATACGATATCGCATACGAGAGTTACGTGAAACTTTTGCGGGTAAAACTCTCGAACACGATTGGAAAATGAATCATCAGTCGCTCAGTTTGTGGCAGTAAAAGTTTCGTTTACGATGTCTTGCAAGAGATTCGTTTGCGAGACTTTCGCAATATCTTTTGCGAGAACAACACGAAAAACAAAACAAAATGCAATTGCCAAAACTTTGCTGTTGTGTCGTGTGCCTGCCTCTGTTTGCCACACGACAAAACGACAACTATGTTTCTCTCTCTTTTTTCTTCCGTTTTGCACCCGTTTTTAAACCAGTTTGCGAACATTTGGGCGAGTTTAATTTCTCCCCTGGTTTTGGTTCGGTAAATACTCGTTTCTGAGCCCGTTTGCGAGCATTTAACGTAACACTCGCTAAGGACTTTCCAAGGCGGCAAACACAAGCAAGCATCGAGGAGACGTCATCAACAATAACGGCCACTCTAAAATTGAACGCTATAAATACCAGGGGTTTCTATGGCACAGCTGATCGAAAAGGTACTAGGGAAATGATGTAGAATGAGAGACCAAAGAAAATGTTATCAGGTTACTAGTGATTGTTTATTAAAATGACAGGATAAGGATGATCTTCCTTTAGGTGTATCACGGTTTGCATCAAGCAGCGCAGATTTCTTTCGGGACTCATTCATACTAATTTTCTCTACACAACCAACGGAAATACTAAACTCCAAAAAGTACGGAAAGCATTTATGTATATCGTTCCAATCACATTCAAATTTATGAGGAAATATTTCAAGATTATTTAGCTGTATTATTATTGGTCGGAGTGTACAATTAGCACTTCAGATGCAATTTCAGAAAAATTTATATTTTTACTGTTACCAGATCGGAAAAATTACGACAAATCCGGACCTATTAGAAACCTCTCGTGTGAAAGACTTTAAAATGTATGCAACCCTAATGACTGTGACTGTATATGACCAATTACTGGAATTACATGGTTGATGTAAATTTCGTCAATATATTCCATCGAAACCGGAGGGACATGGGTGAAATTTTGGCCGCTTATTAAAGAATCTTCTGTTAATGAAACGATAAAGATACTAGATGGCATAAGGCACTACTATGAAGGGTATCATGGAGTATATTATACAAAGAATACCTTTAGGTCTGCGGCTGAACTTACGCAGCCTTCATTGCTTGTTGCAATGAATATAGCTCAAAAAATAGAAACAATAAAAAACGTGAACTATTAAAGCAACACAAAGAGTTATTGGAAAATTTTCAACTTCTATTAACTATTTCAGGCATAGGAGAGAATAGCTATCTTAGCTCTGACATAAAAGCTTTTCAGGCTCACCTACTGGTGTGGAAAATAGAGGCATGTTGGGGCAAAGATGTATCCAGAAATCCAGAGCGTAATCGGGAATAATGGGCTGCTTTTGGTTTAGTCGACGGACTAAATGGTCAAAATGTCACTATGGAAAATTTTTTATTTCATCACACATCCTTGGCCAACAACTTTTAATATTAAATATGTCAATGGTTGGCACCATGCCCGAAAACAAGAGATTAATTCCTCCAAAACTGTTAGAATGCAAGACAGTTCCACGATACGAACCAAGTTTCGCCTTTACCCCTGACACTACTATCGATTCATATACTAAAGTCACAAAGGCAAATGCGCCATTAGTCATGAGCACAGTGCATCACGAACCTAATGTTGCGGACGATTTGAAAAGTTACCCGAAATAATGTCTTTTTTATAATTCAACGAAAGGAGGGGGTGATATGGTCGACAAAATTCTGAGTTTCTGTAGTTGCAAACGTAAAAATAATCGAAGGACTGTGGTTGTATTTGCCAACATTATGGCTATTTCCGCAACGAATGCTTATTTTATCTACTATGAAATCAAACCCCAATTGTCCACAGTACACAAAACGTAAATGATTCCAATATAAACTGACAATATTTCTGGCAACGCCCTATATGAAAAAAAGGCCAACAATTTAACTAGGTATCTTTGACGTTGCTCTCAAAACTATCAACCCAGATTATCGCCGCTCCAAAGGATAATGAAGCTTGGCCATATAAAAAACAGAAAGCCGATAAGTCTCCGAAAAAGAACCGTGCTAGATATAAAAAATGCTACCATTCGGAAAAAAAGAATAAATGATTATCGTCATCCTGCTTCGTATTTAAAAGCCCGGCTGTACTGAAAAACGTCAAAAATATTTGCATGTATTGCATAAATAGTACTTAGAAATGTAAACAATTTCCTTAAAATGCATTTATGTTAGTAAATATATTAAAATAGGTGGAACTGAAACACACATGCACACTTTTATATGTCACTCTATTATATTTCACTCTAAGAGTGTGAATTCAGTTCCACGAAATTCTCGTCGAAAGTCACTGGGTTAATGCCAAATTTGATACAGTTTATATTTATGTCGGTGGTGCAATGGTAGTGGGCGCGGCCCTTGTGCATGAGATCGTGGCTTCGATCCCAGCTTTGACCACCTTAAATTTCTTTCGACGGCAGTCACATCGCTTAGTGACGGCGACACTATCGAGTATTTAGCCATGCAAAAGCGTCTCAAAATACCGTTCGGAGCCGGTGTAAAACTGTAGGTCCCAATCAGTGAGCATGAAAATAGAACGCGCACACCTGGTCTCTACATGGGATGTAATGGGAAACTATTTATTTATTTTTTTTGTTTATGCCAGAATTCGGACCTACTTCAAATAAAATAAAATTGTTGGGTCCGTTCAAATCAAAACTCTTCTATTTCATATAAAGGTCACAAGTATCAATAAAATCAAACTTCAAGTCAGTTTTTATCAATACGTCTACCGCTCATTCTCTTTCACATTCTATCGCTGAGTGACTTTCGAAAGGAATTTGTTGGAACTGCAACACCCATAGACGCTCTTCAAACATATTACTCTATACTGGCACCTATGCAAGGTCAATGTCAAACAGCTTAGTCATATCGTTAAGAGATCTGTGGTACTCCCGGGTAGATGTTGGATTCGTGAATATTGATTCCAGGGACTTGATAACCGCCTGACGTTCATAAAGGACATCGGCCCCTAATAATGCTGAACTATTATCCTCCAGCCAACCCGTCACTTCAGTAATCTTCAAAATTTCCGTCTGATAAACACAACACTGGCCAGGTAGTCTACGTGAAAGAGTCAATCCTAGGAACTCCGTTGTCCTTTGTGGTATGATAGTAAGCTATCTCGTTAAGAGATCTGGATAGCCGGCTGTGACTTTCACCCTACCTAATCATTCACTTTCAAATAATCTCTGTTGAAATTCACATATCCCTACACATAGGATATCCTTTGTTCCAACAATCAACCAACCGATCACTTCAATAATGGTCAACATTTCCGCTTGATAAACGCCACAGTGATCAGGTAGTCTAAATGAAGAGACAACTCTAGTTTTCTAGAATATATTCCATACCCCAACTGGTCATACATTTTCGATACATTAGGGTAGAAATTCACATACCGCTCTACACCAGGATTTCAATTGTTACAGGTATTTCTTTCCGCAATTAAGCTGTGATATTAGTGGGAGAGGGGAGCGGACGCCATTCTGTAATGTACAATAGGTGGACTTCTGAAGCGCTTTCCACCACACGATAACCCCATAGAGTATTATCCGTCTCAACATCGCCGCATAGATCTCGTGAATAATCTGCGGTGTGAGTCCCCGTTTGTAACATAGAGCGCTCTTTTAGGTGTAGATGGTTAGATGACGGAGGTTCTGAAACTAAGATTGCAGTCAAAAATAACTCACATGCATTTGGAGCAATCCGCAATTGATAGTTTCAATGTTGGGAAGTACCAATAAAATACGTAAACTGAAATAGGACCCTGATATAAACCTATTTAAATTTTAATATTTATTTAAAAAATGGACAGATCTGTCATATTTTCTGAGATTTCTCTATGAATGTCAGTAGTTCATGCTGGACTGTCTCCATAGATCTGTCCTTGCAGTGCGCACAGTGTGCACTAGATAACAATCTTACGTCAATACTCGCCGTGAATAAACATCTAACAGCCATTACAACGTCTTCATTAGAGATTTCATAAAGATTTAGAATTTGACTTTTTTTGTTTCCAACCTTTCGCCAACGGAAAATTCATCCTATAACTTATGGAAAGCCACTAAAAAATTTAATACATCTACTGAGAGAATACCGCCCATTAGATCATCCAACGGGACTTGGTCTAGAACGGATAAAGAAAAATGTGACATCTTTGGTGAGCACTTATCAAATGTGTTTCAACCTATCCCGTCAAATAGTAGTCCTACAAAATTACATGATTTTCTGTCGTCACCAGCCCAAATGGACCTGCCAATCAGGAAAACAACCTGCAATGAAATAAAAATGTTGATAAAATCTCTACCAAATAGGAAAAAGGCACCAGGCTTTGATCTGATTACGTCGAAAACCCTCAAGGAACTCCCAAATATAGCCATTACACACTTCAGAAATATTGTAAATGCTATATTCAGAGTTGGATACTTTCCGGTGCAGCTTAAAGTGGCTGAAGTAATAATGATTCTGAAGATAGGAAAACCGCTAGAAGATGTGCAATCGTACAGACCAATAAGTCTACTACCAGTGATGGGCAAACTAATTGAAAAATTTTACTTCTTCGCCTAAAACCAATACTGCATTCAAAACATCTTATTCCAGACCATCAATTTGGCTTCAGTGACAGTCATGCAACGATAGAACAGGTGAACAGGACTGTCAAGACAATAAGAACTGCCTTCGAAGAAAAAAATATTGCTCAGCGGTATTCTTGGATATTAGCCAAGCTTTTGACAAAGTATGGCATACTGGCTTGCTATACAAGATTAAAAAGAACCTTCCATATCCATTCTTCGAAATAATTAAATCTTACTTAGAATGCAGATACTTCTTTGTGAAAGTTAACGGAAGCCAGACCGACCTACATGAAATTAAATCTGGCATACCTCAGGGTAGTGTTCTCGGCCCATTGCTGTACACTCTGTTTACTGCAGACCTACCAACATGCGAAAATACTGTAACAGCTACATTCGCAGACGACACAGCACTGTTATCATCGCACCAGGACCCAATAATAGCATCGATAAATCTGCAAAGACATATACACAAAATCCAGGAGTGGTGCCAGTCATGGAGACTCAAAGTCAATGCCAATAAGTCAGCGCATGTAACTTTTACATTGAGAGCCGAAACATGTCCACGTGTAAAAATTAACAACGCAGAAATATCACAAGCCGACATTGCAAAATATCTTGGGATACACCTGGACAGACGTCTAACTTGGCAGAAACACATTATAACGAAAAGGAAACAACTTGGTCTTAAACTAACATCTATGTACTGGCTTATGGGCCGAAACTCTAGTTTATGGTTAGATAACACGTTACTGCTGTACACAGCAATCATCAAACCAATCTGGACATACGGAGCAGAACTCTGGGGTTCAGCAGCAACATTCAACTTATATAGAGGTTCCAATCCAAATGCCTACGTCTTATCGCAGATGCACCTAACTACGTAATAAACGAAACCCTACACACAGACTTCCGACTAAATTCAGTTCAACAGGAGATCAACAGAATCAACGAACGTTATGCTTTGAGGCTGTCTTCACATACTAACATCTTGGCACGCAGACTTCTAGAAGTAGCTACACATGACAGAAGATTAAGAAGATTTAAACTTACGCACCTAGTAAGCATTCGGTGAAATGTGCACTACCCACAATGAGGACCAGCAGTGGTTGTTTCTCTTCAGGCTAAGACTGAGATGAATTTTAAATTTGTTAGAATATTTTATACAAGTTGCCTATTGTCAAATATCTGATAGATTGCAAAATAAAGAAGGAAGAAGAAGAAAAAAAAAGAATTTGACGCGATTTCAAGCTTATAGGCGTAACGTCTTTGCTGCGATGTGGGAGGCTTTGCCGTTTTGGGACTTAAACATCACTCTTGTGCACCTCCACCCACGATGTTCAACTATGTCTAATGAGGACCGTTGTGGACGACATATTCCGTTCCCATCGTTGAACCTGTAAAATGACGCGGTATGGCTAAGGGGTGTTCAAACCATATGATGTCCCCCATCCCGATATTCCAGGATGTGGCTGAAGAAAAAACGTGCATTGTTAAATCCAACATGAAGTATGATCCTATATATTTTCTCCTACTTTCTCCTGTCCAGTGATCACAGCATAGAGATATCTTGTCCATGAATGGATATTAGGTTAAGCGTACGATTTCGGTCGTAATACTTGCCTGGCGATCATGCAATTTATGCTACGAGAACATCCATTATTCGCATATCTAAGACCTTCGGGTTCAAGCATCAGCTTGCATGCATAAAGCAGCATACTCACATACTCCATTTAAAGTGGAACAAGATAGTTCCTCGTCGTGCCAGCTAATCTGCCCCATGGTTCCCAGGAATTGAAAATATTGAACTGCTTGGTCATCTCATTTAGAGATGCGCTGCAGTTGTTGTTAGTACTTGAACTCAGGAATACAGCTTGCAGGGACTTTAGATCAGCCTGATTGTCAGAGTATATGTTGATACCCCGGGCGGTGATGTCGTTTCGTCCCAGCCAAATGGCAACTTCCCCGATTGCCAGCACTACTGTCTGAAGTACACTAAAATGATCTGATAGTCTTTATGTGTGAGTGTATAAGCCTAAATAAGTTCTATAACCTGCTATGCATCCCTTCCAGTCCTGTTTGTACGTGATATGAGTGGACAAGTTTCTGTCAAGGGTTAAGAGTGGGTGTCATGTAGTCGACTTTGACTGTGGATAGCCACGGATCACTCAAAATCCACTCATGACTGGTGATCAATTGCGAAGAATGTCCTAAGCGGATTGTCGAATTTGCAGCCATTCGCCTTCCCAGAAAATCTAGTGGTAGCAGGTGCAGGATAATCCCCAAACCATCGGGAGGATATATGCGAAGGCCATATATGGCCATAATGATACACATCATTGCCATTCTCTGGGCTTTTGTCCACAGACTTCAGTATGTGGATTTTTCCACTACTGCCCACCAAACAACAATGCCGTAAAGTAATATCGGGCGGACAACAGCTGTATATATCCAGTAAACTAATCTCGGGGATAGTCCACATCGTCCTCCGTTGGCCCGTTTACACGAATGTATGGCCGCTGTGGCTATACTGACTTGTGTTTGACTTGAAATTAAGCTTTTTGTCGAGAATCACACCTAGATATCTTCTACTATCCTCTAGGCAAATTTCTCTGGATTTACGCCCAGTCCATTTTCCGTGGCCAACTAAGAGCGTCTCCAGATTAAGTTCTGGAGTACATCTCTGCACGTGGAGAGGTATTTTCACTGCACTGCAGTTGCCAGGGTTTTCGAAACCGAACTTGAAGGAAGACGAAAAAATAGGAAGACCAAGACTCCGCTGGAGGGATCAGGCTGACGAATCCCTGTGTACACTTGGTCGAACTGGTTGGCGGAATATGTTATCTTCGTTTTATAAGGTCCCTGACCTAAGTAAGTGAAATTCCATTGGTGATACCATATCAGGCCTGGAAGCCATTTTCCATGGCCCACTGAGAGAGTCTCCAGATTAAGTTATGGAGTACATCTGTGTATTTGCCCTGCACTGCAGTTGCCAGATCGTCAGCATAGGCTATAACTGTGTAACCTGATCGCTCCGGTTCTAACAGAACACTGTTCAGTGCCAAATTCCAGAGGAGTGGAAATAAGACTCCCCCTTTTTTTGTCCTCTATTCAACTATATATAATATAGGGCACACCGTGAAATTCCACTGGTGATACCATATCAGGCCTGGATGCCTTAAAGGGGTTAAGGACACCGATGGCCCATTTAATCCTTGATTAAAAACAATTTCCCTGCCAAAGTGTGATCTATGATAAGTTTATTCACCGACATCGGTGTACTCGTTCATGGAGTCGTCAGGCATATGTGTATTCGTAAGGAAATCCACTGCAGGAAGTCCAGTGTACAGAAGAGTTTTAGGTAACCGCAAATTCGGTTGTTGCTACCGAACTGTAGTTGTCACCACAGAATTGATGATGTCACGACTGAATCTAGTCCACACAATCGAAATTCGGTTGAAGCTACCTCTAATAGGTTGTGACAGCCTCTAATGCGATAGTGACAACCTCTAATTCAAATGTGATGACGACTAATATGGTTGTGAAAACTTAATTCGATTACTAGTAATTCAGTTATTTTTCATGTGAATGTAATTGCCGGCATTACTTCCTTCTCTACTCCACTCCAACAGTGATGCTTCTTTTGCCGCCATGACTTCATTCATTGACAAGAGATTTTTAGTGAATTCTTTTCTCTCTTCTGTTTCATATACGCAGCTTATCTCCACAGTAGTTTCCGCCGCCGAACTCCTTTTGCAGGTCATTACATTCCTAAGACCTAATTCAGGCGGAGGCGTGTTCCAATCCAACTGGAATCCGATATATTTATGATCGGAGAATGAATCCTAACCATTCATTCCATATGACATCTACAACCTATTTCCTGTTGCTAGTGATCGAAGTATGCAGTTGACTCTATTACATATGGCATTGCTTGTACCCAGTAGGTTGTAAGTACAACACACATGTTCCTGACCTGAAAATTGTCCACATCTGACGACCATCATTAAACGAGATAGCCAATCAGCTTTATATCCACCTTATATTTTCCGCCAACTGCGGCCTTTTTTTTACCAAAATTTCATCACTTAATCGCTGCAATAAATTAGCATCATATTCGCCGTTGATGGTTTTCCTTTCTGAAGATAATCAGTAAAAATTATCCCATGCGCATCCCAAAAAACAGACGCCATGACCTTGCCTGCAGATGGAACCGTCTTCGCGTTTGGACACGATTCTTCCATTCCAGTGCACTGCTTTGACTGTACCTTTTTCTCAGGTGTTAAGTGGTGGACCCCCAAGTCTCATCCACAGTTATAAACCGACTTGAAAAATCGGCTTTATTGCGGTGAAACATTGCCAAACTTCACGACGTTGTTTGTGCTCTATTGAAATCAAAGATGGCTCCCATCGTGCACACAGCTTTCACATTTTCAAATCTTCGGTCAATATACGATGTATAGCACTTTTTGAAATACCTATCATTTCCAGCCGACAATCATCCGATACCATTTTGTGGATTTTCTTAACCGTGTCTGGCTTGGACACCTCAATTGGGCGACCACTACGGAGTCCGTCTTGACTGGCGTCTTCGTTTAAGCTCTGCTACCCAATATTTTACAGTCGCAAACGAAGTAGCAGACACCACCAGAGTAGAATCTAGCTCGGCTCTAATATTGATTGAACTGAGACCTTTCAAATGGAAATATTGAATTACTTAACGGTGACCAATTTTTTCCATGTTTAAAAATTCACTGAGATCGTTTACTTTAGATGGCTCAAATAAAAATACTTTTTAAAAGTGGCGCCTTCAAACTTAAAACATACATATGTTTTAAATTGTTGCCACTTTTCTCCAAAATATTTTTTTTTTCAAACTACGGGCACCACCTATTCGTCAGGTCGGCTGGTTCGGCTCAGACAGGTAATCAACAGATGGCCTGGAGACATCAAATGCGGGATCACCATGCAAGTTTGAACACATTATAACCAGATTCGTTCAAAATATTTGAAATCCACTCCTAGGGAGTATATTTCTATGTTAGTAGCTGGGATCACTGTCCACTCACTGTCTGTGGTGATAAATACGAATAGGAGAGCATCCAACATCTCCTAAACTTCTGACCACCTTTTTGTGTAAGTATTAGACAATTGTTCCCCACCTCCAGGAATGCCCATATGGGGAAACATCTGGTTGGAACCCTCTTGTATGTTCAAAAACTACCCAAACCTTTAACCTTTTCTACTCCTAATTCCAACCATTCATTTCAAAAATTAGATTTGAAACAAACTTTGGCATTTGGTTTCATATTTAAAAAAAAATATAATTGTGTATTTTAAAATTCTAGTTAAAATGCATTTTCACGATGTCAAGGATCTCAAATGTTCAGGACTCCCAGTTGTAAACTGTGCAACAAAGTATGGGGTCCACAAAAAAACACTCAAAAAAATATGCTAGTAAATACAGCACAAAGATTCTTGCAGAGAACATACGTTCGTTGCTTGTTATCAACACTGCAACCAGTTTGGTGTTAAGATAGTACTAGTGTGTTCAAAATAGGGATGCCAAACGGTAAATCCCGAAATCCCGAATCCCGGGATTATTATTATTATTAAACTAAACACAATGACATAAGTTCAGTGTGGTGTTTTTTTTTGGAAGAGTCGAAAGGTGCATCTCAAGCAAAATGCAAATTGTGCAAAAAGGGTTTAAAAACCAATTGCGGCTCTACAAAAGGTTTAATAACACATTTTAACGTAAGTTAATTTTGGCATATGTATGTCTATTATAAGGCTTACTCTCCAAAAATTACAAAATTTATTACGTCGGGTAGAACATGTTATTTTAAGTAAAGAAAGTAAAATAACAAAATAGGGGCAAATGCATAGTTTCGGAGTTATGGACCCCGAAATTACGGATACTTTTGCCACTAACGTACCGTGTAACCATTGATGTCACTTTTTTGTATAAAACAAGTCATAACAAACTCAAAAAATAATGTAGCATTTTTCGATAAGTCTCTTAGTTGTCGAGTTATCGGATGTTTACGTTTCTCAAACAAAAATTACAATTTATTTTTTAAATAATTTTTGTTTTTGTTTGAGAAAAGTAAAAAAAACCAACCCGTAAAAACATATTTTTGTACTATAAATTCTTTATATATGAGCACGCCCCTCTGTCCAATCCCGCCCATATTTGCAGCAGATCTTAGAATATGTACACCTAACCAACATACCCAATTTTGTTCAAATACCATTAACAGGAGCAGAAATAATGGATTTGTAATTTGTGATTTGTATGGATGCCACAATCAATTTATTGGAAACCAAGTTTGGTGAACGTGTTATCTCACGAAATGGCCCGATTGGCCCCCTCGGTAGTGCGATTTGACGCCGTTAGATTATTTCCTGTGGGGCTACGTCAAGTCTATGGTCTATGCCAACAAGCCAGCGACGATTGATGAACTTCGTACGAATATCGAACGTGAAATTGCAGCAGTATCGGCCGAATTATGCTTGAAAACCGTCGAAAATTGGGTTCAGCGTCTGGACTTCTGCAAGCGTGTCCGTGGTGGCCATGCAAAAGAAATCGAGTTCCATACATAATGGCATCGAACGTACTTTCAAAGGAATAAAGAATTTCATTGGTATCTAAAACCGGTTTTGTTTTATTTAAATAAACTTTTCTAGCCCTCTTATTGAAAAACCCTTTAGATGAGGCAGACAAGTAGTATAAAATGGGTATCGTTCTTTGCGCGAACATCAATGTGCACCACACTATTTGGTGAAGTAACTATACAAATTAAAGTGAAGAGACACTTTTATAGTATGTGTTGGCCACTGACCTTTATGTTTGTAACCAGGGCAATGAGACTTCCTCCAATCATGCGACCTCTTTCATTTGAACAAAAGATGGGAGGTTTCGAGTGAGCACTCGTTTTCTGACCATCAGAAACGTTTGTAAAACAAACTTCATCAAGTACAAACAAAATTTCAACAGTATTATAAAAAGCTTCCTCTCGCCATACCAGCGGTCTTACCGATGATCTCACCTCAAGAAGAAACCTCCGCAGTGGAACAAGAATATGCAAATCCTGTCAAAGTTTTGCAGAAAACTTTTTAATAGGGCAAAGTCCTTAAGGACGGAGTGAGACTGGAATAGGTACAAAATTAGACATACATAATAGAAGAAGCGCGGCTGAGAGTTCCAGACTGTGTAAAGTCCTCTCGACGACTCTCACATCTCATCTATCCGAAGGAACAATCCGGGCGACACAATCCGGGACAACATCGAGTGGTGAAACTGTAGGCGTCCTGCTGACATACACATTCCAGGAAACTGTTCCGAAGACACAAGGTCGGATTTACCGGACAACAACGCCATTTCGCAAGTTGCGGGAAATGTCGTGAAGAAACACTTCACTGGGCAATAGGAAGTGTTAAGCCCTACAAATCACCTGGTTTCTGTATCAAGCTATCCTATATTTCCGTTAGATGGAGAGAATCCAAATTCCGTAAGCGGAGTATGTCTCTCATATTTTTTTCTGTGAACGATCATAAGCAAATCTACACAGGAAAATCCGTAGAAGTAGCTCTGCACGCTTTAGTGAGTTTCATAGATAAATCTATTTACCTGAAGGAACACACTGGTGTCGCATTTGTCGATATACAAGGTGCCTTTAACAACGTCTTTCCGGGGTCGATAACATGAGCTCTATATGTACTTTGTGTTGACCAGGGTATCATTAATTTGACATATGGATCGCTTACGTGAAGCCGGATACCCCCGTCGTTATGTCATACGACTTTGACTTGAAGTGGGCACTCCAAGCGGAAGTCCCATCTCCATTTCTCTGGAATTTAGCAGTGAATAGTGTTTTGCTAGATTTGGAGTGATCAGGTTGCACAGTCGTAGCATTTGCTGATGACCTGAAAATTGCGGTGAAAGGTAAATACCATTCCATATGCAGATATATACTCCAGGATTCTCGAAGTTAGACACGGAGAATGGACTGGGTGAAACCAGAGAGCAGAAGTTTACCTTTATTCAACCTTTGTCTCAATGTGCAAGAGACATATACCTAAAGGATAGTGCAAGATATCTAAGTGTGATTCTGGACAGATAATATCAGACGAGCCAGCATGGCTTTATATTCGTGTAAGAGGGCAATCGGAGGATAATGGGGCCTATCCCCGAAAATAGTTTACTAGATGTATACAGCCGGTATACGCCCGATATAGCTTTATGTTATTGTCGTTTATTGATCCGTACTGACAAGATAATGATATTGGTTGCTATCACGGTGCACTTCGCACAACCCCTACCGAGAGTTGGATGGATATCCTCCATATATAACCCGTAAATTTGCCGGAGCGGTAAATGGGTAAAGCGTCGGCGATCCTCCATTCTTCGCTATGGATCACCAGCTCACATGGGCATGGAACGATTCTAAGGAATTTGCGGTAAGTTGATCATGACACCCACTTCTACTTTTGAGGTTCTAGAAGCTGTTTAGGTTTCTACACTGACTGACGGATCCAATTCACTATTTTTGATATCTGAGATCGATGTTATTATAAAAAACTATACAAATTGTATAGGCAACAATAAGAAGATAATATTATAATACATTAGTCCCAAGCGAGCCAATTAGTATTCTTCAAAAAGCACCTAAAACCATTCAGCTTAACTCTCAGAATATTTATTAGATCCAACATGAAGTAAGATCCTAGTTATTGTCTCCTACTTATAAAAAAGGAAGGGCAGTAGAATATGAGATGTTTGATGCTGTCGTCGGCATTTTCATCAACACAACTTCTGCAATAATCATGTGCTGCTATTCCAAGTCTAGACGCGGGTCTACCTAAACAGTTCTCAGTGAGCATAGCTACTAGAATAGAAATATCTTGTCTAGGAATAGATACCATATTTACTGCACGATTAAGGTCATAACATGACAATACTTGCCTGGTGAGCCTGCAATTTGTGCCTCCAGACCATCTATCATTCGCATGTCTATGAGCATCGGTTTTAAGCATGAGCTTGCTTGCAAAAGGGGGCATACCCGCTAACTCGCACAGTCAGGTAGTGCATAATCTCACCAACTCAACCGCTGTATGATTTACCGAAATGTTTCTATGCCCCGGCACCCATATATGGTGAATATGGAACTGCTTTGCCATCTCAGTTAGAGAGGCGCGGCACTTCTTGAAGTCAGGAATACAGAGTGTCAGAGTAGATGTTGATATTCCAGGCAGTGATGAAATTTTGTCACAGCCAAAGAGCAGCATCTCCGATTGCCATGAGTTCCATCAAAAACACACTACAATAGTGTGGTAGCCTTTGAGCAAGGTCTATACCTAGCTTTTTAGATAGCATAGCTCTTTATATAGATAATCGTCTACCGATGGCCCTTTTACACGAATATAGTGTCACTGGGGCTCTATTAATACTAGTGTGTTTTGACTTGAAACTAGGCTTCCTGTCGAGAGTCACACCTATTTAAGGAGTACGACCTAGGTTTTCTTCGAGTTTACACCCAACCCATTCTCTGTGGCCGACTTAGAGAGTTTACCTATAAAGTCCTGGAGCAAATCTCTGCATGTGGGGAATATTTAACCTGCACTGCAATGGCCAGGTCGCCAGTAAGTGCTACGACTGTGCAACTTGATCTTTCCATCTTTAGCAAAACTTTATCCAGTGCTAAAATCTGGAGAAGTGGAGATATGACTCCAACTTGGAGTGTTGTCCTATTCGCACTTCGAGTTAAAGTCGTTTGACAAGGGACGAGTTTATGCGCCTTCGCGTAAGAAATCCATTAATGATCCTCTGGTCAACACAATCAGCCACCAGAGATGATTTTATCGATCTCTGTAAGACGTTGTTAAAAATACCTTCTAGATCGACAAAAGCGACAAGATTGTATTCCTTTAGATAAATGGATTTCTCTCTGAACCTCACTAGAGTGAGCAGAGCCGTCTGCGTAGATTTGCCGGTATTGTAAGCGTGCTGGCAGGTGGATAGCTGAGAAGTACCAATGATCGTACACAGAAGGAAAGATGAGAAGCCAGGAAGACAAAGTCTGTACTCCACTTTGTAACGCCGACAGGGCCAGGTGATTTGTAGGGATTAAAATTTTATATTACCCAGCCTAGTGTATCTTTTGTCACGATATTTCCTGGAAAGTGTGTGTTAAGCAGGTGGTCTTATGTTTCATCACTTGATGTCGTCCATCGGTTCTTTCAGATATTCCAGGGAATCATCGAGAGGACTTTGCACAGTCTGGAAGTAGCAGATGCATTTTAAATGCAGTCGCAGAAATATTTTCAAGACGTCCTCTGTAAAGATCTTAACTGTTTCTTATATTCTTTAAGTATAATTGTGTACACGATTACAGTATCATTCCGTCCTTGAGAACGTAGCCCTATTGAAAAGCGGTTTGCACGACTATGTCAGGATTTGTAGATTCATGTTCCACCACGGAGGATTCTTCTTACATCGGTGGGAACTGGTAGGGCATGCGGAATCAAGTGATTTGTTAAGAGCATCTGTAAGATCGTCAACCTCAGGGGTATTAAATGGTTGGGAGAGGGGAATGGTTTTTATATCATCGTTCAAACTTTGTATGTACTTGGTCAAGTTGAAAAGTAGTGGTCCAAAGTGGTGATGTTCTACGAGAGTGAAAATTCAATATGAAGATGGTCGAAAAACGAGTGATCACTCAAAACCTTCCATTCTTTTATCAACGGAAGGTGTCTTATGATGCAAAGGTGACATCAAGGATATCTTGTCTAAAATTTGTTTTTAGTACTTTAATAAATGTGGGCTAATTGCCCTGGTTACTAACATAGAGGATATTAGACAAAACATACTCTAAAAAGGCCCTCCTCTGTTATTTATGTTGGTACTTCATCAAATTGTGTGGTGAACAATGACGTTCGCACCAAGAGCGAGACCCATTTTATCTTTCTCTGCCTCACCGATTAGGAGAAGTGACTGCCGGGGTTCAGTACTAACCAGATATGGTCATTATTCAGACTTTTTGTGTCATTATTTGACTTATCCAAATCTCCAAATTATTCGTTGAGTAAGTTTTCCTCTGAATGTTTGGTACCTTTTTGTTAGGATTGTAAATACTCTTTGCTGTATTATGCATTTCTGATAACATACCACTTGTGTTGTCATTAGTTCCGGAACTTATGTCGGAATCGGAGTTGGCAGATATATTTCGAGTTCCATTGGACAACTTATATATAACAGGCGGCGAAATAATTCGTTAGCAAAGTATTTTCTGTCTCTCTGATGGGTTCAGTAAATCGGTTATTTGAAAATAGCAATTCTTAAGGAAACGGAGTACGGCTAACCGGCTAGAATTCGGTTAACCGGTTTCGGGGTTGAATACACTAGTGACCGTACTTACTATGGAAACATTGTACCGATGCATCGTATTCATATTTGTACGTTCCTTCGGGACATCAACGATGTAACTCAGACGTGAATTCTTGTTGTTGTTGGCATACGGACCTTGCAACGTCAATTATAACACCTTGCTTTCACAGTTCTTTTGGAGCAGACAAACCCTACTAGAACATCATCCCAGTCTGCTGCGGCAGACATCAAGACTCGCGCCTGTTAACCATTTTATACCTACAAGAAAAATGATGCAACATTTTGCACAACATTTGCCCAATGTTAAGGTGGTACATATTTTGAAATGTAACTTTGTTATTTGCCTGCAGCAAATCTTACTAGAGGCTCTTTACATCTGGTGGAGTGGATCTAGATGAGGCAGAGAGCATCACCTTTGCACGGATCAAGAACTGGACAGGTACTGAAGCGAATACCAAAAATTTCAAGTCGGAATTTTTGTAAGAATTATTTCTGTTCCTGTTTGACTTTCATACGTAACAAATATTCTAACATGTAGCCGTATTTATTGAACTTTTTCGAACAACAAACTCAAACAAAAATAGCAAAGGAAATACATAAGACATAAATGTTTCCCACACACTAAAACAAAATATTTACTCAAACTTTCATGTACAATAAAACGCCCAGCAATCAAATGTCCGGACAATCTGATTCAGGGCGGTTCTCTAAAGCACCTGATTGACCTACTAGTTGGAGATTTCATACAGGATACAATGTTTTGTTTGCATGTATAATTTATTAATGCAATCTATTTCCTTATATACTTATATCATATTTAGCATTATTTGGGACGATTTTGTATAACGAATATTTATGATCCACTGATCATTCTACTCTAGATTTTATCTTATCTTATAAATAAGTTCAGAGAATATTCAACTGCTGACAAATTTGCTACTAATTTTAAGATTAGTAGTGAGAACCGTTCGTCTTTAAGTTAAGAGATGCTGGGGAGTTGTTCTCTTAAGCCTTCTGAATGTTATGGTATTTGTCATCAGATTGACTGCTATGGGATTTGGATGAGTATCGATTCGAGTTTTGCATGTGAGAATCCTGGAATTAATTTCTTCTTTTACTGTAGGAAGTTGGTGGTCAGTGTGTAATTGATTGTTGGATTTATACCATGGGGTGTTTGTGATATTTCGAATAGGTTTGGAGTGAAACCGCTGCAGAATTTCTATATTAGGAGTTTGAGGCCGTTCCCCAAAGCTGAATTCCATATGTCAATATGGGTTTTATTGTACATTTGTAAATTAGTAGTTTATTTTCGAGTGAAGATCTTTAGTTAAGGTACGATTACACGAGCTGTGAAAGCCACATATTTCCAGCTATGGCAATATGTGGAAAATTTACCACCTCACATATGGTCACATATGACCATATTACACGGGCTGTGATTGTTGTCACAGATCACATATGTGCACATATGAATCTAGCTGTGTCTTTTGTCACAGCTGATATGTGAAAGAAAATGGAACAGCCAGCTCATACTTTTGTTCAGAATTCAGTCGGTTCAGATTCATTGCTTGTCATTTGAGAGTTCGATTTAAAATGTCTCGTGATTTGGAACGAAAAATGCATTTGCTGCCGAATTACGCGAAAGTAATAACGTGTGCGGCTGAGATTATTTTGGATGACGACGACGAAAATCATCAGAGAAAAAGACATCGCTCGAGCTGGGTGTCTGGTTGGCTGCAAAAACGAAGTAGTTATGGCGTATGTGATAAACTTTTATCAGAGTTGCGTGTCGGTGGAAAGATTGAACGCCAATTGTACACCGAATTCCATCGTTTAAATGAAGATGATTTCAATTATTTACACGAATTAGTCGCACCCATCATTCGAAAACAAGATACCAATTTCAACGAAAATTCGCCTCGAATTGACTTTGCATTTTTTAGCAACCGGCAACAGATATAGATCACTCCGATACTACTTTCGATTACCGCAGTGTACTATTTCGAAAATTATACCAGAGACGTTGGATGCCATATACGAAGTGTTGGCACCTACATATCTGAAGGTAAACCAAAAATTGTCCAACATGAAAGCTAATCCAACTTATTTGTATATCGTAATTTATTTAAAGGTAACATGTACGGCAGAAGAATGGGAAAATGTTGTTCATTCATTCTACGAGCAATGGAATTTTCCAAATTGCTTGGGCGCAGTTGTCTTCGCCAGTCCAATTAAAAGAAATTTTTGGCGGCGCTTTTCGGTTTCTCTTCTTCGAACTTTCACCAACACCTTCGTAGTTATTAAAAATATCTTCTGAATTGGACATCCCGAACAAATCAGAAAAACAACTTCTTTTAAACTTTTTTTCGTTTCACAAATTGAAATTAGAATGATTTTTATTTTAACAAATTGTCAATCTTTTGTTCTACAGCTGTTTCAATATGTCATATGTGGTCGTGGCAGCTGTATTGCCAGAACCACATACGTTCAGCTGTGACATTTGATATTTTCACATGTGACAACATTTCTCAACCGATTACACGGGCTGTGAAAATGACATATTTCCGGCTGTGACACTTATGTCACAGCTGGAAATATGTGATCATATGTGGCATATTTTTGAGCTATATTACACGGGCTGTGGCACAATATATGACAAAATGTGGCAAAATATGTGGCTTTCACAGCTCGTGTAATCGTACCTTTAGTGAGAGCGTTGAATTTATTGAGGTGTATGTCAAGAGATTTCGTTTAGATTGAATATGTTTTTCCCGTGTCAGGCGGTTATCGAGATAGATTCCGATATATTTAATATCATCCGATTGTTGTATTACTGCGTGATTCAGTGTTATTGGTGGGCAAGAATCACGTTTGAGTGTAAATGTGACTTGAACTGGTTTCAGCTCATTGACTTTGATTCTCCAATCATTTAGCCAGAAAGAGATGTTGTCGATGCATTTTGGAAGAGAGAGAATGACTTTCTTGGGATCTGCATCTACAGACAATACTGCTGTATCATCTGAAAACGTTCCAATTGAGACACGATCAGTGGGAGAGAGATCTGAGGTAAATAACAGATAGAGTTTGATAGACTGAGCTGAATTCATCGATAACATCCTTAACGTAATACTACCGATTTATAATGTAAGAATTGAGAAAGAGGTAATAGCTTATTGGAAGCATTTCCTTCAGCTTGAATAGCAAACGATCATGCCAAACTTTATTAAACCCTTGTTAGACACCAAGAAATGCTGGTGTGCACTACTGTTAATTTTCAAAGGTCTGATTAATCGTATCCACAAGCCTGTGGACTTTTTCAATGGTACCATGTTTTTTCCTAAATCCAAACTGATGGTCTAGAATTAGATTTTGGGTATCTATACCGTGCATTAGTCTGTTCAGAAATAGAGACTCCACTACTTTACCCAGAATTGGTAGTAAATTGATTGGACGGCATTAGAACACGTGTTCTGGAGTTTTACCCGGTTTGAGTATCATTGAGATCATAACCTGAAGCCTTATTAGGCTTGAGATTTCGTATAACTTCTTTTACCTCAGATTTGGAGAATTGTATAACAGCCAAATCAAGTTGGTGAGTCTGATTTAGGAAGTCAGATATTTGTGATTGCATAGAGATATTGTTAGGACCAGTTTCCTTAGGAGTGAATTCCACCGCCAAATGTTCTGCAAATCTAGCGGCTTTTTCGGTGTTATTTTAAGTCCAGGAGTTGTAATTTTTTCTAATAATGGTTGTTTTTGTATTCTACCAGTTTTCTTCCATAGAGAGTAATTTAATGCTTTGATGGGATCTAGGTGCAATATTTCAGACTCAGACTACGCTTCATCATCACGTTCTAGTATATTTTTAACTTCGGAGGTAAGTTTATTTAAAGTGGTCTTGTCTGGGGGATATCGAGTTATATGTCACTCCCTTCGAGCTTTGCGCCTAGCCTCTACAGAGTAGCGGGGGATTATGAAGACGCTTTGCTTCGGTGTGGAGTTCCATGCCGCGTTTTTAATACTTACTTTTATTGTCTATTTTACAACCTCATGAGGTCAGACGTCTTACACATATTAATGAAACAAACAAATTAAACAAATTTCAACATATTCTTCCAACTGGCGGAGTCTTGGTCGTTCTCTTTTCCTTCTTCCATCGGGTACGTTATCGAAAACTTTGCGAGCTGGTGCATCTTCACCCATTCTGATAACATGGCCTAAGCAACGCAATTGGGCTAATTTGATCCGCCTAGCTATGCAAACGACAGAATATAAATTATATAGCTCTTGGTTTCAGTCGGTACTTGCCGTTTTCCCTAACAGGACCATATTTTTTACGGAGAATTTTTCTCTCGCATACTCCCAGGTGTTTTTCATCCGCTTGCGATATGACCAAAGTTTCGGAGCCATATGTCAAGACAAGTAAAATGAGAGTCTGATTTAGCTGGACTTTTGTCAATCGAGAGAGGGCTTTGTTTTTAAACTGCTTGCTGAGTCCAAAATAGCATCTATTTGCAACCACAATTCTCCTATTTATCTTCAGGCTGACGTTGTTGTCCTTGTTCACGGTGGATCCAAAGTAGACAAATTCGTCTAAAAAAAAATGGTGTCCCATAACATCCCATGATGGGATTGACGAGAGCTTCTCACAATCAGTGAGATGTGCGCTTTCTAGTTTTACACCGGTTTCGAACGGTATTTTTGAGAAGCTTTTTCATGACCATCACTATGCGAGGTGACCGTCGTCGAAAGAAATGTAAGTTATCATGTATAACAGCCGCGCACACTAACCACATCAAAATTAAATCGGTTGTCAACGTTCAAGTGCGGACCAAGTCGAGAGGTTTCTCTAGTCGTTGACATCATCAATTTTGTCTTGCCCTCATTAACAGCAAGACCCACCTTCGCTGATTACTTTTCGATTGTTGAAAATACTGCAGTAACCTCTCGCAAATTTCGTCCAATGATGTCTATGTCGTCAGCATACGCGAGCAACATATGGCTTTTCGTGTTAAGGTCTTGTTCGTATTTACTGCAGCCCTTCTCATTATTATCTCCATTAAGATGTTGAAGAGATTGCACAAAAGTGTGTCGCCTTGTCTAAGTCCTCGCTTGGTACAGAATGGTTCAGTGAGGTTTTTCCCACTTTCACTGCTGATTTGGTGTTTTTTTTTTTTTTTTTTTTTTTTTTAAGACCAGCACTCAGGGGATGCCCCCTACAAATGCAATGCATTGTGCTGGCGACGGAAATTTAGGTAGAGGAGGGTGGAAAGAGGGAGTTGTGCTTATTTACATTTGCCTTGAATCGCTGTATGTCACAATTGGCGGGAAATACACTTGCGGGAAGTTTATTCCACATACGGACCGTACGACTGAAGGACGAATTTTCTCTGTAGTGTGTTGTGCGATCGACGGGCCAATAGATAGTAAACGGATGGGAGTTCCTTGAAACCCGCGTACTTCTGCCAAATGTCCTCACATCTGGTATAAGTTGACGGATGTCCGAGGAACACGCACCGTGAAAATACCGATAGAACAGTGTCACGCAACCCACATTACGCCGATGCTCAAGGGAGGCCATAGAGCTGGACACCCTACTGTCCTCTATCAACACCTTTGCTCTCCTTTTTACACGGTCCAGCAACTCCAAAGATGACTTTGGAGCACCTGCCCATATATGGGAGTTATATTCCATTCGCGGCCTGATGTAGGTGGTGTAGATATTAAGGAGATCAGATGGAGTGAAGTACTTCTTGCACCGCTTTAAAAAGCCTAGGCACTTCGATGCATCTTTCGACACTTCAAATACATGTTTTGCCCAGCGAGCATCACATTGTATTTTCATGCCCAGAACATCAAGAGCGTCTGATTCCTCAATATCCACACCATCCATAGATAATGACGATACGACTGGGTCAGCTGTCCGCTTGTGCGAAAGCAAACAGCACTGGGTCTTCCCCGCATTAAAACTTACTCTATTCAATTGACCCCACTCAACAATGGCCTCGAGATCGCGGTTGAGTGTTTCATTCATTAATTGACGTTTATCACTAATTTCTTGAAGATTTGGCCTGTGGTCGAATGAATATGAATGACAGAGATTACTGTCATCTGCAAAAGAGTAGATTTGGTTCACAGTCCGACACAGGAGATCGTCAATGAAAATAAGAAAAAGAGAAGGAGAGAGAACAGAGCCCTGTGGTGCCCCTGCCGTTAATTTATGTTCATCGGAAGAGATTCCATCTTTAACAACTCTTATAGTGCGATCTCTGTGAAACCTCGATATAAATCGAGTGAAATTATCACCAATACCAAAAGCAGCCAGCTTCGACAAGAGTGCCTCATGCCAAACACTGTCGAAGGCCTTGGAAATATCTAGAGCCACCACCTTACTCTCACCAAGCCGGTGAATGGATCGACTCCACTGTTCCGAAAGGAACGCCATCAGGTCTCCCGTAGATCTTCTCTTACGGAAGCCATACTGTCGATCATTAAGCAGGTAATTTGACTCGAGATACTTCATAGTCATTCATGGTCATAGTCATTCTACAGAATATGTGAATATGTGTCCCAAGTTCAGACATAGCTTCGTAAACCACACTGATAAGGTCCAATCAGGTTTTCAATAATTGGCTTTAGTCTTTCACATAATACGCTCGACAAGACCTTATACGCGATGGCTACAAGACTGATACCGCGATAGTTGGAACAGACACACGGATCACCCTTTTGAATACATGGCGTATTACACTGAGCCTCCAATCGTCAGGCCGCTTTTTGAATGCATGAGGTTAAATTCTCGATCGCGTTTAAGATTTAAAGATCCACTAACGAGTTCCTTATAGTATTTCCAGTTTGTTCTTCGAGAGTGAAGTTTACGTTGGGTCTCCATAATATTAGTCATGGAATTCAATATCAATAATACAGGCGAATGATCAGCGGACAACTCGGGAAGAGTGTAGCATTTGTGGGATTAGGGAGACATATTTTTCGATATGCAGAAGACCCTGAGATCAGGTATTTTGTTAACCTCTGTAGGCCAGTATCTGAGCGAATTCGAGGATGTGATGTGGAGGCGGAGATAGTTTATTAACGAGAATAATTGTTGACCTTTTGGAGTTATAAGCCGAGAGCCCCATACTCTCTGTTTAACACTGTAATCACCCATGCTAAAAAAACTGTTGCCTAGAGATAAGAAGAACGAGTCATAGTCTCTAATTATGCAGTGTGTTGGAGGACAGTATAATGAGGATATAGTGATATCATGGATGCACAGGTGCTGACCTTCTAGATGTTTAATGCTATCTCTTATGAGAATAGGCGACCCACGAAGAGCAGTGCAATCGGGGCGCCTGACATGATAAAACTAAAAGTTGGGAATATTAAAATAGATCTTGCCCGTGAAATTAGTTTCTGATACTAGCAGAATGTCAATTTGATTTGCTTTTATGAAATATTTAACTTCCTAGATATGTTGTGCCAAGCCATTGGCATTCCAAAATGATATTATCAGGTTTTTAAGTTGAAACAAATTATGACAAGATGTTCATAAGGAGGCTGGTCAGTTGTTGCATTTACTGCATAATACTTCTACGGATAAGGATACAATGTGAGGGATAATATGCGAGGGGCGGGTAGAAAAACTTGATTTCAAATTGTATTTTATGACAATTACGACTTTTAAGCCTAAGGTCGTTATCGAGGGGGATGTTTTTTCTCTGAAGTTATTGACGTTTCTAAAATGATTGCAATTAAAGCCGAGTGATTCATGAGACCACCGCATCCGATCCTTGTGCTGGGCTGCCAACACCTCTAGACAGGTTTACATCCTGTATCAGAGAGGTATTTTTTGTTATCGACTTACCAGTCTAGATCCGTAGTGGTTAGTAAACAGCAGTGGCACCTCGCGCAGGAGGTGGCTTTTCAAGCACTCCGGTTTTGTCCCTGTCCCTTGTATTGTGATATTATATCATATATATTCAGTGTAAGTGAATCAAAAAATAGCACATTTTTGGACTTTTTTTTATAAATTGTTCAAAAAAAGTTCTTCAGTTAACAAACCACTACTGTCATGATTTTTTTTATATCTCAAGATGTCTAGCTTGCATTTCCATTTTAAATTTCTGCAATCGGTTAAAAATTGCAAAAGATACAGGCTGCTGAATATGGAATTTTTAGTGCCTTTAAATAAGTGAACCGGAGTGTATGAGACTTTGATATGAAAGAACATAACAATTTTCTTTAATTTCTATTCAACAAATCTTCGGGATTCCCTTAATAGTCAAATGCAATGCCATGAACTTGTGAAGGTTCTACGAAAATTATAAATATTTCCGAGAATATGTGGAGAACAGTTTCAAATCCTCCCAGAGATGACAAGACAAAATAATAATGAAGATGATAAAATCATTAATCGCTTTAGACGCTTCACTGAAATTTCTCAGCTTATATGGATGACCTTTCGGTCGACAGAAAACCTGGACTTAAACATTTTTCAATAAAAATACATAATCCCCTAATATAACGAGGCCCAAACACGTGCCTGAATTTATAGCCGCTCCCTAACACTGTCGCCGACACAGTGGATTATTTAGTTGGAATGGTTGGCGCTGTCTCATCAATTTTGTAGATAAAACTGGAGACACTTTTGACTGTCATTCATTCCCAGTTTTATGTCAGGCTGAGTGACTCTGACTGTGGTAAGATGAACACATTACGGTGGGGTGAGTTGTGAGTTTTAGGGAATGACACCGATGACGATTTATATTTGTTCATCGTTTGCGGGGGAGTTTCTGTCGGGATTACGGAGGATTGGTAAATATTTGATCATAAAGCTGATGGAAGACAAGTTCGTTTCGTTTGCATACGAATCTCATTCAAACGGAAATACCTGAAATTCCATTTGATATGATCCAAAAATGTCAGCAACTCTCTGATTTTTTTTTTGAAATCCTTAATAAAATGCATTAATTAATTAACCTTTTAGAAATCAGAGACAAAAATAAAGAAAGCGACAAAAGCCAATAACTATATTTGGTATCCCTTATAACTCGTCCGTCAGTGAGTGTCGTTGTCTGCGTCGCATTACAAACCGAACAAAGAAGCCGCTCTTAAGTGTTTATTGGGCCCATTTGAATAAAACAACAACCGCCGACGGATAGTGGGACACACAGACGGATGGTTGGTCAGAGTGCCTAAAGAGGTATCATCATCAAAAGATGAAAACGAAAGCAAAGAACAAAAACGTAACTCATCATCATGATGGCTACGAGGACCAACACTACCACCACCACCATCGCCACTGACTGCCGTGAGTTGTCAGGAAATTTTGGTCGTCACTTTAACTTTCTGAAGCTACTGACTGCACTCCTGGAACATGACATAGGTGCAACAGTTTATGTTATTTGCATCCTCAAACACCAAAGCTGACAACCACCGTTGTTGACTCAAATGCGGCGCACAGTGGTTCGGAGGCGATTTCTATAGGTCAAAATTCAATATCTTTTGACCTAGTTGGTATTGTTAAGTACGGTAAAAAACTGATTATAAATGAGGAGTTGGGGATAGTACACCATTTACCAGATAAATTGAATTACTGTGGGTGAATTGCATACAGGTAGTACTGCAATTTATTAAAGATCAGGCATTGACATTTTATAATGTTGTTATATCTGAACATCAATTAAATCCTCCTTTTCCTAAATCTCTTACTACGTGTATACGACAGCTTGTATTGTGATATCATGTCGCGATATGCCAAACAAGTACGTGTTACTTGCGCTCTCTATACGCTCTCGTATAAACGTAGTATATGAAATCCGTGGACGAAGTTTATGTCCACATGGAAATGGTAAATTGCGTACAATATCTCCAAAACTGTATAAGAGACAGTGCAAGAAAGTCGGAAACGGAAATAATATTTTGTAAACGAATATGTATCTGTAACACGATACAAATTTAAAATTTTGTCTACCCAAAAAAATCTTAGAAAGAAAAAAGCCAACATTTTGTTTTCTTTAGAATCGTAAAGTAGTCAACCTCGGAGAATTTTCTAAAATATACCTATTTTTTTAATACTAATATCTCCAAACTATCTTTGACTCCTCGGTTTTCTACACAACTGAAAACTATTTACTAGATACAAATATATTGTGTCTCGGCCGATGGATATCGATTCTGAACCACTGTGTTGCGATCGCGAATACTTTTAAATGAATGAAGCAGAAGCTGAAACCCCACAGAAGTTCAAAAGCTATGAAATTATACAAGTGGTAATTCATTGGTAAATCTGCAAACCCAATCCATATATTTACCTAACACTTTGTTATTTGGACACCAGCGGAAATTGTCTTCATCGCCAGCTTAAATCGGCTGCAGGGATTGGTAGACTCTTTTAATTGTAAAGGGTGTTTCATTCAGAGGTATTTACCAATAGGGAATTTATTACAAATCAAACTGTCATGGTATATTTGTTCGGTTCTGTTTGGCATTTCATCATAAAACCTTCCGAATCGTCACCTTTTAAGTCTTTGGGCTCCTGAAGAGCTGGGCGAAGATCCCCGGTATGCGACTATGATTTTGTTCAGTAAAATTACCATATTTGGGCTGAAGAGCAATTTAAAGATGTTCAAGAGCTGCTATTACACCCATATAAAACAACGGCTGGGTGTGGTTTATGGGCTAGTGGAATAATTGACCCATATTTCTTCAATGATAAGGCCGATCTGAACGTAGCTGTTAATGACGCTCGATAACGCACCATGATAAGCTGTTTGAAATTGAAGCCCGTAACCGTCGGTGGTGCAATGGTTAGTGTGCGCGCCTCTTGTACAGGAGATCCTGGGTTCGGTCCCTGATCCGACCACCTTAAAATTTCTTTCGACGACGGTCACCTCGCTTGGTGACGTCGACACTATCGAGTATTTAGCTATGAAAAAGCCTCTCAAAATACCGTTCGGAACCGGTGTAAAACTGTAGGTCCCAATCAGTGAGTATAAAACTATAGGTCCCAATCAGTGTGTAAAAACTCTCACCGGTTGTGAGAAGCTCTCCCCAATTCCTTCATGGGATGTAATGGGAAACCATTTTTTTTTTAATCTCGACAACATTTGGTTTCAACAAAACGCGCTATTCGACACACAGCCCTTGAAACCATGGCATTACAAGTTAGTGAACAGCCACTTTCGCACTTCGAGCTTGTGAATTGGCCATCTAAATCATGTAATATCACATCTCTAGGCTTTTTCATTTGGGGCGACGTAACGGCCGAAGTCACAGGACATGGGTGCTCACGGAAAAACACTGCTACATATACATACTACAGTGGATATGAGAAAAAACATGAATTTGGTTGCGGATTTGTAGTTGGCAACAGACTTCGACATCTAGTCTCTAGGTTCAATCCTGTGAGTGAACAATCCCTAATTTGTGTGCATTCCCCAACAGAAGCGAAAGATGATGATGCCAAAGACATATTCTATGAGCTCATAGAGGAAACGTATGACCGCTGCCCTGGCCATGACATTTACATTGTACCTGGAGATTTTTATGATAAAGTAGGCAGGGAGAATGTGTTTCAACGAAATATTGGCAATTTCAGTCTACATGGTGACAGTTTCGACAACGGTATGAGACTGATTGACTTTGCCGCTGCAAAAACCATGGTCATTAGGGGTACAAGATTCACATTCACAAATCTACTTGGGTATCCCCTGATCAAAGAACCAAATTGATCACGTGGTAATTGATGGAAGGCACGCATCCAGTGTAATGGACGTACGAGTGATCAGAGGAGCTAACATCGATTCTGATCACAACGTGGTAGCATCAAAGGTTCGCACAAGGTTAAGTAGAGCGAAACTCGAACGAAACCAGACGCACAGCTAGTTAGACATCGGAAAGCTATAATTACACTAGTCAACAGTCAAAATGTACTCCGGAGGCGATAATTTTTTCTGTGTAGATAACCTTGACATGAGCTCGAAGAACGCAATAAATTTTTTTTTTTTCGTTTGGTTTTTTTTTGTTTTTTTTTTAAATTTTAAAAATTTTTTTTTGGTTAATTTGTTTTTGTATGAAAAATTGTTTCAGCAACTAACAAATCTCGTCAAAATATATACTAAATGGATGGTAGTAGACCCCAAAACATAAATAATGTGCGTCTTCATTCATCGGCTAGCTACAGCGGTCGTAATCGGTTGTTGAATCAGGAATATTACAAAATTTTACCGAAAATTTACAAGTGAAAGCCCCTTAAAGCATTTTAAAAAAATATTAATTCACAGAGTGCATTTTTTTTTGTATTTTATACGCAATGTGGCAGGTTTTAGAAATCAAACAAGGTACTTTTTAAGAAAATCCATCAATTAATAATGAAGTTGTGAATTTTTTCGCTAAAGCCCTCCGAATCTACTTTTTAGTTCGAAAATTTCATTTTACCTTTGAAATTATCTCACTAGTCAACCAAATAAAAAAATGTCATGTACTTCTAATGAAGTATTTTTTTCTGTGTAGATAACCTTCAGATGAGCTCGAAAAATACAACAAAAACTTTGTCTATGGTAAGATTTTTTCTCTTTTATTACAAAAAAAATTAAAATTTGTTGGGTGACAAAAATATATGACTTTAAATTAAAAAACAATTCGATATATGTACAAGAAATTATCCTAAGGATATCAACATTAATTAATTATAAAAAAGTTTAAAAAAAAAATATCTAAACACAAAAATAAAAAGCTTGAAATTAAAAATAATTATGTGCTTTTGTCTTTCTTTTATATTGTTGTGGGTCTGTTTCTCTTATCAGGAACCAGATATAGTCCCCCATCCATGACTTCGTATGTTTCCTTGGTGTCAACGGCATGAGCAATTGGAATCGAGGGTTTCTAGTTGCCGTTGTGCAGTAAAATTGCTTTAAGGCTCTGCTTGTTGCTGTCGATGAAAAGACGCCACTCTCCTGGATCGTAAGAGTACCCGAGTTCACCAAATAATCCACGAATGTCCTTACAAAAACAGATGTTGCCTTTTTTTGTGTAGTACCTTGCGTATGGTTCATGACGCTTCCTGTAGGTTGTTGTCACCACACCAGGAGCCAAGAAAACGAACTGTTTCATGCGCGATGCATGCAACTCTGCATCTTCCTTGGAGAGTTTCAGTTCTCTAACCCAATCGTTCAGATCTGCTTGCGAACACAAGCGTTGACCTCCATGCAATGTATATGTTGACTCGCATTCTGATGTGGTTTCTACTGTCTCTGGATCTGATGTTGGATCTATCGCCTCATTATTAGATGCCCATCTTGAAACGGACGGTTGCGGGTCCACTGGTTCTTCGGAAAAGGGCACTGGAAAAGTCACTGTTGAAACAGCAGCGTAAGTCCATCGTATATTTTTTCCCACGCCGGTTTTTTTGCTAAGACAGAAGTAGCAATCTGTTACATGGCAAAGCGGTTCTCTTCAAAGCATTGGCATGATGATTCTCGGCTGTCGTCTGAAAGAATTTCAATAATAAGTTATATACATATGTCTTGATTTTCGTAATCTACACTTACGTTGAGTCAGCTAGCTGTACGTAGCACCTTGGACATAGAGCACTTGGTGTCCACCGCTCATCTATGTCTGAGACCTGTAAATTGAAGCTCTCTTCAAATGAATCTCTCAATTTAGGTGAAAAGCAACGCTTGTTTTTTTCAGAAACGTATTCTCCGCACATGTAACAAAAATTACTTGGATTGGTATTGCATTCAAATCCTCGCGAACGTTTGCTCATTTTGAGGTTACTTGCGAAAGTAAGTGATATTTGGCAATGTTCATCCTTAAATACCTAAAATAAAATCAGGCACAACAGGTAGTGGTTCCGTTATTATTTTATAAACATACCCAAGTCCAATATCTATAAGAGATACATACCAGCAAAGGTGCGCATACATTGAGCAATCCCTCACTGCGATTGTTGCATTTTTCAACCTCATCTGAAGGTTATCTACACAGAAAAAAATACTTCATTAGAAGTACATGACATTTTTTCATTTGGTTGACTAGTGAGATAATTTCAAAGGTAAAATGCAATGTTCGAACTAAAAAGTAGATTCGGAGGGCTTTAGCGAAAAAATTCACAACTTCATTATTAATTGATGGATTTTCTTAAAAAGTAGCTTGTTTGATTTCTAAAACCCGCCACATTGCGTATAAAATACAAAAAAATGCACTCTGTGAATTAATATTTTTTTAAAATGCTTTTTGTAAAATTCCTGATTCAACAACCGATTACGACCGCTGTAGCTAGCCGATGAATGAAGACGCACATTATTTATGTTTTGGGGTCTACTACCATCCATTTAGTATATATTTTGACGAGATTTGTTAGTTGCTGAAACAATTTTTCATACAAAAACAAATTCACCAAAAAAAAATTTTTAAAATTTAAAAAAAAAAACAAAAAAAAACCAAACGAAAAAAAAAATTTTATTGCGTTTTTCGAGCTCATGTCAAGGTTATCTATACAGAAAAAATTATCGCATCCGGAGTACATGAAATTTTTTTCATTTTGTTGAGTAGTGTTACCAGAGGTAGACACAGCCTACTCAAGACAGCTCTCGCAACTTTTGGCACAGAACCCACCCCCTCCCGGTAACGATACTGAAGGGCAGTGGAAATCTTTTTTCAACTCTATAAAAACTGCCGCAACAACCGTACTTGGTTTTGAAAATTCGCTTCCCAATAAATCATGGTACGATGAAGAGTGTCGCATTGAAAATTATGAAAAGGACGCTGCAAGTATGGCAATGCTTCAGTCAATTGCAGCTCGAGCTACGACTGAGTGGTATAGGGAGAAAATAAAGGAGGTAAACCGTCTCTTTAGGCGTAAGAAATGACAGTGGCGAAAGCACGAGAGTGAGAAAACTGAAACATACAGAAGGAATAACGAAGCCTGAAAAGGTCAATAACTGAACTAATGGACATAGTTCAGGGTCCTCCTTCTGTAAAGACACGGGCGGAAATCTCATCGCCCATGTGAAGAGCATTTTGTGAATATGGAGAGTTTATTTCACCGCGCTACTGGTACCGGAGATATCTAATGACGATGGGACAATCGATCACAATATGGGCGATGAAGTCGATTGCCGCCCTCCTAACCAAGACGAAGTCAGAACAGCTATTGCCCGGCTTAAGAACAATAAAGCCGCAGGAGCCGATGAATTACCGGCGGAGTTGTTTAAGGCTGGCGGCGATTATCATTTCATTAGCAAAATTTGATTAGATGAATGCATGCCCGGCGATTGAAGTATCAGTGTACTATGCCCAATATTTAAAAAAGGTGACCCGAGTCTCTGTGCCTACTACCGTGGAATAAGCCTTTTATTCATAGCATATAAGGTTCTATCAAGTATAATGTTCGAAAGACTAAAACCAATAATCGTTGGCCTGATTGCACCATACCAGTGTGGCTTTAGGCCTGGAAAATCGACAACTGACCAGATTTTCACGCAATGCCAAATCCTGGAGAAAACCTACGAAAAACAAATCGACACCTATCATCTATTTGTCGATTATAACGCGGCCTTCGATAGTCCGATAGGGGAGACACTCTACGAAGCAATGTCGGGCTTGGTATTCCTGCAAAACGAATACGCCTTTACAGGATAACCTTGACGAACACCAAATCCACAGTAAACGTTGGTAAGGATCTTACCGAACCTTTCGAAACCAAGCGAGGCCTCAGGCAAGGCTACACCCTACCGTGCGATCTCTTTAACATCGTAATGGAGATCATTATAAGAAAAGTTGCAGTCAACATGAATAAAACTATCAGCAGCAAAAGTCACATGCTGCTCGCGTATGCTGATGATATAGGTATTATTGGGCGCACAATGAGAGAGTCATTGTGGTGTTTTCGAGCATTGAGAAGAAGTCAGCAAAAGTGGGCCGGAAAGTAAAGGAGGACTAGACAAAACGAGCAGCGGTTGCAACGGGCAGGGCCTTCATATAATTAGACCAAAGGGTGAACGTTGATAACCGTTATAACTTCGAGGTAGTGGACGAATTTACATATATACCTCGGATCTGCCGTAAAAAAAACAACAACGTCAGCCTTGACTTCAAGCAGATAATAATTGTCCTTGCGAATGGATGTTATTTTGGGATAAGCTAATACTTTAGAGATAAAGCCCTCTCTCGAGTAACAAAAGTCCAACTATACCAGACTCTCATACAACCTGTCTTGCTTTATGACGCCGAATCCTGGGTGTTATCGCAAGCAGACGAAAAAATACTCCGAAAATTGTATGGCCCTAGACGCATGAACCATGAGCTAACGGTATATCCCGACATTGACATAGTTAAGCGGATCAAAATAACGCAATTGAACTGGCTAGGCCATGCCAGTAGAATGGATGAAGACGAACTAGCACTAAGGTTTTTCGAAACCTAACTCGAATGAAGACGACAAATAGGAAGACTACGACTCCGCGTACACTTGGTATTACCAACTGGAGAGATAAGGCAAACGATGTACAGGGCATTTGGGAATATAAATATGAAATATGTTATTTTCCTTTTGTAAGGTCCCTGACGCCCTGGGATTTTTCGAGACCGGATAAGTAAGTAAGTAACGGTCGAAGTCAACGCGAATATGCCTGTTACTATTGAGGGATTAGAAAGAAGCCAGTGTTACTCACGCCATTCGCTAAATACCACCCGAAATGTTGGATCGCGTCATCGAAAATTGGAATTTCAGCACGAAACATGTTAGTCGCAGTTTACGGTCAACATTTGAAAAAAATTATTTTTAAAAATTAAATGCAACCTGATTAAAAGTGATTTGATTAAATTTTGTTGTTTTTGAAAAGGAACCTATGAATGAATCACCCAATACAAATAAATGGGCAAAGCCAGAAATCGAATTTATTTTCGAGTTTAGATTCTGTTTGTCTTTCACTCAACGACAAGGTTTTTGGTTTGCATTTCGGTATTAGGACCAACCACAGAAGTTGTCATCACAGCCCAGATGACACCACCGAAAGGACCTTAGGTAGTGTCTGATACTTCAATTAATGATGCAGCAGAATCATCATAATCTTCGACCCAATTATCTTTATAAGATACTCAATAAATATAAACTAGGGTATCAATTCGATTAATCTTAGCCAAACAATTAGGCGATTAACGATTAGCTCGAATAATTTAAGCCGATGATTAATCGTGATTACATATGAGTAGTTCTCCCATCAAAATTAATCATGAACAAAATTTTGATGAAAATTTGTGCAGATCTAACGTCTGATCTAACGTAATTCATAGCCGTTTCTGCAGTCGCATGAAAAACAACGGTTCTATTGAAAATTGAATATTTCGAAAATTGCAAAGGAGTTATTTTTCTAAATATTACATCTCTTGGTTGATTAAAGGCAATGCATTGTTTTTGAATATATTTAGGTATGATTTGTAGGCACACATGGGGTTTTTTAATTTGCATTGGATTATAATTTGCATTACTTTATCTAATGCAAATGCAAAAGAATTACAATTGTTCGCAATGGCAATTAAAAAATTTTGAACTTGCATTTGCTCAGGCAATGCAAATGCAGGTTGTGGAATCGGATGCCAATTGTAATCAAATATGGGAATTCTTTAATTGTTTTAAATTTGTTTGACTGCTGGCAATTCTGTTTTTAAAGTATTTTATATGTAGAGGTTTGTGGCTTTGATAGGTATTGCCTCATAGTACTTTCAAATTCATAAACCTGTACTGTATTAAATATTTGAAAGCCAAAAGGGCCAATATGAAGGAAATGCTTTGAAAGTAAGTACAATTGCCAATGGTATTGAAATTTTATTGAATTTGCATTTCGAAAGATAATTCAAATTAAACTACAAATTATAAGTGTCATATAATTAATTTGCCTCATGTATGCTTGTAGGTAACAAAATAATATTGTAAATTTAAAATTTGTTGGGAAGCGATATAGTAGATAGTTTCAAAAGGAGTTGTTTTTGATTGAATTTCTCGAAGTATGGAAAATAAACAAAATTAGATTTGAATTTACAATGAAAAATGTATTAAAAATCAAAATATTTTTGCAACTAAAATTAAAATCTGACAGCTGTACTTTCATATGTGCATAGGTGTGACTTTGAATACACATACTTATATAGTTTATGCATTTTACACGCTTTGCCTTAAGCATATGTGCCTGTTTGTATAGGAAGATTTCAATCAAACCGCCATGTGTCAAATTAATGTGATACCTTGTTTAAGCTAAATCGAACGCAAGAGTTCGAAATCTACATTTTCCTCACTACAAAATGGAGATAGTTTTTTGAAATCAAAAACAAATTATTAAACTCCACAATAACTTATCTTGTTATTTTGTTTTTTTTTTTTCAATTTATTTGCAGAGAAACAACGCCCGTCAGTATGCGTGGGCTGTGGTGGGCAAATTCGTGATCAGTATATCCTGCTTGTAGCACCCGATTTAGAATGGCATGCAGCCTGTCTCAAATGCCAAGAATGCCAGCAATTCCTCGATGAAAGTTGTACGTGTTTCGTGCGCGACGGCAAGACATACTGCAAACGGGACTATGTGAGGTGGGTAATGCAAAACCAAGGAAAAATAATCAACACTTCAAGCAACTCAGGAAAGGGCATAATGATAATTTTTAGACTTTTTGCATTTCTCATGACCATACCGGCTATTTCTTTTAACTCGTGCAATCAGCAAAATGCAATTGTTGAGGCAAAATCAAAAATGAACTTTCATCAATCAGTCATGAGATCTGTTATGTCGTATATATGAACACCTAGTACTTGTTATATACTATGTAGTGCGTATAACTGTTAAAACAATTTAGTATATTTATTTTAACCTCTAGAAAAATATTTATGCATGTGTATTTCAAATTTTTCGTTAATTATTTTTTATTACAAATTCAAGTTCTAGAAATGAGAACGTGGCTTCAATCCGCGGTCTGCACCTGAATTCTATAATTTTTTAACGATAAATGTCGGTAGTTAAATTGACAAAAGTGGAAAATTTTGTATTGAGATTTTATGAATTTTGACAATTTAACAACCGGTTTTTATCGTTGAAAAGTTACAGATTACCGGTGCTAACCACCTTTCAGTTTTTCTACGACATTCAACTTGCTAATGTGGCCGGCGGTGGTGCAATGGTTAGTGTGCGCGGCTTTTGTACATGAGATCCTGGGCTCGAACCCGACTCTGACCATCTTCAAATTTTCTTTCGGCGGCGGTCACCTCGCATAGTGACGGCGACACTATCGAGTATCTAGCCATGAAAAAGCTTCTCAAATTACCGTTCGGAATCGGTGTAAAACTGTAGGTCCCAATCAGTGAGTGAAAACTGGAAAGCGCACAGTTCAGTGATTGTGAGAAGTTCTCCCCAGTCCCTTCATGGGATGTAATGGGAAACCATTTATTTATTTATTTAATGATGGCGAAACTATCGAGTAGTTAGCCATTAATAACACGGTGCAAGTGTTTGAAAAAAATTTTGGAAAATATATTCACTACACTATGGTTTACACTAATTCCGGTACTACGAATCGAATTTTTTTTAGAACTCATTTTTTGAGACAAGTTTATACATATGTCACCATTTACTTTACTTTACTTTTATTGTCTATATTACAACCTCATGAGGTCAGACGTCTTACACATATTAATTAAACAAACTAATTAAACAAATTTCAACATATTCTTCCAACTGGCTCTATCCTTCGCCTTTTCTCGCCAGTTGGTAACACCAAGGATACGGAGGGATTCTTCTGCCTGGTCTTTCCAGCGGAGTCTTGGTCGTCCTCTTTTCCTGCTTCCATCGGGTACGTTATCAAAAATCTTTCGCGCTGGCTCATCTTCATCCATTCTGATAACATGGCCCAGCCAACGCAATTGGCACACTTTGATTCGTCTTGCTATGTCCACGTCAGAATAGAGTCTATATAGCTCTGCGTTCCAGCGACGTCGGTTCTCGCCGTTTTCCCTAACAGGCCCATATATTTTACGGAGAATTTTTGTGTCGAAAACTCCCAGGTGTTTTTCATCCACTTGCGATATGACCCAAGTTTCGGAGTTTCCGCACCCGCGGCTTTATTATTCTTCAGGCGGGACATCGCCGTTCTAATCTCGTCTTGGTTGGGGGGTACAATCTATACTATCTTCCACTATAATTACCTCCTGATCTTCAGTGGAAGAATCTGAGTGGAGTAGTGCGGAAAAGTGGTCTCTCCACATTTTAAGCACACACTGTCACCAGATTCCCATTCTCGTCCTTGCAGGAGGGCAGCCCATTATTAGGCCCGTTGGCCGATCTTCTTATCCTCTGGAAAAATTTACGGGATTCACCGTTCATCCTGCACATTTAGGTTCTTTCACTCTCTCTCTGCTCCCACTGCCATTTTTTTCGCCTAAATAGTTGGTTTTCCTCCCTTCTCAGCCTCTTGTACCGTTCACTCGCAGCACGCGTTGTAACTGACTGTTTCGTTGCCATACGTGCAGCGTATTTTTCATCAGTTGCAATGCGACGTTCTTCGTCGTACCATGGCTTATCCTTCTGCGGTTTTTGATAGCCAAGTTCAGTCATTGCAGCGATTTTCAAAGAATGGGAGATGTGCTTCCACTGCGCATCTGGGTCTTCGGGAGGGGGGGTATTCTGCTCCAGCAGGAGACAGAGTTTCTGTCGATAGGACATTGATATCTCCGGTATTTGTAGCTTGTCAATATTCAGCTTTTCCTGTGTTCGGCTCCGTACGATTTTCGCCCTGCTCAATCTCGTGCGAACTTTCGCAGCCACCAGGTAATGATCCGAGTCGATATTGGCACCTCGAATCATACGTACATCCATTACACTATAAGAGTGCCTGCCATCTATTACCAAGTGATCAATCTGGTTCTTCGTCCGTTGATCAGGAGATATCCAGGTCGCCTTATGAATGTTCTTATGCTGGAATCGTGTGCTACTAACTACCATGTTCATTGCAGCGGCGTAGTCTATCAGTCTTATTCCATTATCGGAGGTGGTATCATGTAGACTGTGATTGCCGATGGTTGGTCGAAAGACACTTTCCTTTCCTAATTTGGCATTAAAATCGCCTAGAATAATCTTAATGTCGTGGTCGGGGCAGCGTTCATATACTTCCTCCAGGCGCTCGTAAAATGTTTCTTTGAACTCATTATCTTTATCCTCTGTCGGTGCGTGCACAAAAATTAACGAGATGTTGAAATATTTCGCTTTGATGCGAATTGTGGCTATGCGGTCACTCACTGGGTTGAACCTTGCAACTAGGTGTCGCAGTCTCTTGCCTACTATAAATCCGCACCCAAATTCGTGCTTACGCTCATGGCAGCTGTAGTAAATATTGAAGTTTTTCTTTCTGGTGCAACCATATCCTGTCCATCGCATTTCCTGGATCGCTGTAATGTCAGCTTTATATTTTCCGAGGACATCCGCCAGTTGGAAAGTGGCACCAGTCCTGTATAACGTTCGAACATTCCAGGTACATATCCTTAAATCATGGTCCTTATAACGTTTGCGAGGGTCGTCAACAGTTGGGGGGTTTCTTTGTTCATTATATTTTCCGTGTATTTTCATTACCGATATAACGGAGGCGGGAGGCAAACCCAGCCCACCGTGGTTTGCATTTTACCTACTGCCAGGATAATTATTAATTATTAATAATTAATTAATTATTAATAATTGTCACCATTACTCGAGAACAATTACAATACCTTTAATCTGTACTTATACTATTTCTCAAGATAAGCAACAGTTTCGTAGTTATAAATAAATTTATTAAGAAAACATAATAATAATTTTTTGCTTAAAAAATTAAAATTGTGTGTATGAAATTTTTTGTTTTTTAAACCATCATTAGAGAGCAGAAACTAATGATGCAGTGCGATTCATAGAACCCGAATTAATGTAAATCTGTTGAGTCCACTTCTGTTTTTTGCGACTTGCACAGTATAACTAGCCGTGAAACCTACAACCGTTCGGATTGGGTGTAACATTCTTTTCGGCATTATAGCATTAAAAAGTGTATAAACACTGTGCATTGGTCAAGTTATGGCAATGATTATGAAATCCGTTTGAGTGGAACCAGCGTTCGTAGAGTCCCGCAAAACCTGTACGCAACACGATCAAAAGTCGACGAACACAAAACACAAGAGTTAAACCACGTTTCCCCTGAACGTGTTTAACACGTTTAACATGTTTCAGCTGATTTTTCATACGGTTCGGTTGTTTAATTGGGCCCAAAAACAAATGTTGAAGCTTTTAAACACGCTAAGTGGAATCGGTGTTTTCGGTAATCGAAGATACACTATGCGCGAAATAATCTCAAACAAATACTTAAAATTGAATTCTTCGTCGATCAGAGTTCTTGTCAACCTTTCTAAAAAATTACCAGCAAAATCACAGGTTTCTCTCTTGACAATTTCGGACGGATTTTTTCCCTTACCCAGCGAAGATAAAATATTTCTTCACCGGATCATTTTTTGCTTTTACTTTCCAGTTAGCAGCACCAAACTTTAGCGGGGCTCGGCTACCTGATCCTTCCAGCAGAGTTTTGATCGTACTTTATCCCGACTTCCTTCAAGTATTTTAAATACCCTTCGCCCTGGTTTATCCTTATCCATTCTACTGCCATGGCCAAGCCAGCTTAAGGCTCGTTTCCGCATACACCGTAATCGTCGACGAAAATGAAAACTGAAAAACGTCGTTGTGCGGCACCGTTTCGGTGCTAATCTTTACGTTTCAGTTGGGAGCGTTGCGGCATAAAACAGAAACTGAACGGAATTTTTTTTTACACACAATTAAATCACTTGTCAAAATACCACATTTCGTTGCTACAGCAACGAAAACAACCTAGTCGATGTTGTTTTCGTTACGTCGCCAAATGGCTAGTTTTTCGTTGCTGATCGGCGCCGTTACGTTTCTAATTTGCGTCGCCGATTTCTGGAACGAACTTTTTTTCGTTGCAAATGTATGGAATTTCGTTTTCGTCGACGATTACGGTGTATGCGGAAACGAGCCTTTAATCGCTTTTGTTTTGACGCGCTTAACTGCGCCGATGTCGGGATACAATTCATTGAGATCATGATTTATACAATCTTGATACTCGCCTATGTCTATTACAGGTCCATATTGTTTCTGGAGCACTTTTCCAAGTGTTGTTTCGTCCCCTGCAATATGAACCAAAGTTTTCAGAGAATTATCTTAATATTTTTTAATATGAGAGAAGGATCGGTAAAATGCTCGCCACGGTTTCGGTGGCATACCTATATCCGATTGTCCATAATTTTGTCCATAATTGTGTTAATGACTCTGCTACATAATTGAGGTTCAATGTCATTAATGTACCGAATTATCTCATCCTTTAGCTCATGAATTGTTCTTGGCTTATTCACGTACACTTTTGCATTCAAATATCCCCAAAGAAAGAAGTCCAACGGTGTCAAATCACATGATCGTGGCTGCCAATTAACATCGTCACGACGTGAGTTAACACGTCCATTGAATTTCTCGCGCGAAAGAGGCATTTTTTCGTTGGCTGTGTGTGAAGTGGCACCATGCTGTTGGAACCAAATATTGTCCAGGTCCATATCCACAATTTCTGGCCACAAGAAGTCCGCTATCATGCTGACAAAAAAAAAACACGAAGTGCACGAAACCCATTTTGATTTGAACGCCCATTTTCGTAACAGGCTTCAACAAACTTAAGGCGCTGCTCAATTGTGTACCTCTCCATGGTTGAATTTGTCAAACACTGACACAAAGAAATGTCAAATTAAGTTGGGCAAAAACTTCACGTTAAGGTGTTACTCACAATTAACATCGTGCATTATGGTTGGACCACCCTTTATGAGAGTCTAATATAGGTGGATCTTTGTTTCTCAATGGAGGGCTTTCTCTCTGAGGTGTTAACGTTAGGTTAGGTGTTGTTGACAGTCGGTGAACAACTCACCTAGACTTATTGGTCCATTGTGATAACACAGGCTAAGGAGAGTAAGCGTTAGTCCAAGTTCCTAAATAGGTAAGATCCCATAGTAGACATGCTCCTGCCGCACACGTGAAGAGAATATGTTTAGTGGGTTCTTTGTCATCTTCATCGTTACAGTTTGCTCTCGACCTTTCCCCAGCCTTTACACGAGATAATCGCCCTTATTACGGTTGTCGTCGTCGACGTCGTTGTCGTTTTTATGTCAACATCATTTCGTATTAACATCGTCGTCACATCAAGGCTAGTTTGGTATTCTGTAACGGTCTTGGGACGACGTCGACTGTTTGTCAATAACCTATTAAAAACAAACAAAGTTGTCAATCGTAGTGAATGAAAGCAAGAAGAAGAACATTTTACATTTGTACTTCTATTATTTTATTTAATTCGGTACAAGTTTTTCAAGTTCCTAAAAAGTGTTTAATTATCGTAACCATATCGACTCCGATTTGGAAGTTATTGGATGTAGACGCCCTATATCAGCAGGTTAGGCGAATGGCAGCGGTGAATTGAGACGAGTTCTCCATGGGGGCACATACAACATTTACTGGCCCCAGAGCTGCGTGTATTGGGAACAAGGACGTAATGAAGAACGAGAAATGATCTCATCAAATTCAACATGGACCGACCATTCGGGTATCTTAAAGGATTTGAATTGTACATGTCGTTAGCGTCCGCTTATTTGAAAAATATGAGACTAAAATGAAAAGACACCAATTGCATGACTGAAAACGCGCAGAGCAGGCGTATGTCACAACAAGAACACAATCACTGTCTAGGCAATGCATATACTGGTGGACACTTGACACTGAAGACGCCGAAGCCTGTAGTTCTAACTGATCCCTGAAGGAACTCAATTCCAGTAGCTAATTTTGATTCAGGACAGTAACCGCGTTAATACCCAATACTATTTTCCATTAACTGTTTGTATAAGTTCAAATTATTAAAAATAAGGCCAATAAATTAGCATTAAAACGAACCCTTTTGTTCATTGCATTTACTGTCAGACAGTCATCTGCACTTTCATACTCATCATACGTATAAAGCGGATACTATTCTGGAACACTCCTGCATACTCTCCATGGGGTTTCCGTCCGCCATTAAAAGTTGGGAACTAAAAATTTTAATTTGTTAATCCATAATTCAAAAATAAAACTGGACATTTCTTTAATTGAGAAAAAAATTGCGACTTTTCTTCAAGTCGTTATCCAAAACGGTGTCCACAGAAATAGAGTCGTTTCAATTCAATGTCGACGTCAATTGTAGTTACAAAATACCAAATATGTGTCGATAGTCGTCGTTAGTGATCGATAACGACTACAGAAATACCGATTTTCAACTGTCGTCACAAGACGACGTCGTTTTATGTAGACGACGACAACCGTAATAAGGGTGAATACAATGCAAATATGTGGTAGTTGTCAAAGAAGAAATAAATTGTTCCACACAATTATGCAGACAACTTTTAAGCAACCGCCAGCAGTGTCTCATCGTGTGAATTGTACATCATTTCTTTTTCGCAAATTACAAGGAGACTTCACCGAATTGGCCTCTAACATCAAATCAAACCAGAGCCAGTGACGAAGATAATGAAAGAAGTGTGAGTGTACTTAATTAGTAAAAAAGTTTGAATGTGTCGCTACTGTATCCGCAAAACTGACTCGTGTAAATGTCAAGTTAGTCTCGCCGCATGTCTACCAATCAGACAGTGCCCGTCCAAAATTATACTTTGATCCTGACTAGAGACATAAAGTTCATACATGAACTTTTATTCACTGTCGGCGAGATTTTTCTAGGCCTTACACAATCTGTGCCCCTCCTTTACCTCTCATGGATCATCATATAGACGAGTACGTGCGCCATATGTTTACATGTCAGTAGGTGCATGCCAACACGTTCCAATACCTGTGGAACCTGTAATGTAGTCCCCGGTCTGTTGGGTGGATGTCGTACTACTGGGTCATATCATTAAGAGCTCCTCGGCAGTCATGGGCAGATGTTGAGTTGAGGAATGATCATTCCAGAGACTTGATTACCGCCTTGCAGTCAAAACCAGACCCAATGACCACCATTTCCGCCTGATACACGCTAAAATGATCAGCTAGTCTACGAGAAAGAGACAACCCTAGTTTCCTAGAGAGTAGACCTCGTAACCTATAATTCATTTTCGATCCATTCGTATAGAATAGAAATTCACATATTCCTATACACTAAGAACTCCTTTGTTCCAGAAACCCCTTTCCAGTATGAGAGTGTGGTATTTCCGATCGAATAATAGTACCGCTTTCGAGTATTCGATAATTACAGGAATGGTGGAAATACCTTACAGGACTGTTCCCTGACCGACTCAAACCATGCCCCATTGTGAGAGTAGCCTTACCGTTACGGCAGACTATAATGCCCACCGGCAACAAATATATCGTTACATTTGGTGCATCAGTGGCAGAGGTGCGCAGAGGACCCTTGATGTTCAACGTCACCATTCTTGAACCTTACTCTGTAGTGCTTAGTAGGTTAGCAAGCACAATGCACCGGTTGATCTCTAGGCTGAGGTTAATATTATTGTTTACAGAAGATATGATGTAAGTAAAATTGCCCACTGCTCGAAGTTATAACGGTTACCTACGTGCACCCTAATCGATAAAACCGTTAATTTTCTACTAAACCCACTTGGCTGATTTTTTCGCAATTATCGAAAATACCGCATTAACTTCTTCCACAGTTCGCCCAGTGATATCTGTATCATCAGCATAAGTGAGCGGCATGTGGCTTTTACAGCTGATGGCTGTATTTGTGATAACTGCAGCTTTTCTCATTCTTATCTCCATTAAGATCGACTGAGGCCCCGCCTAGTATCAAACGAATCGCCAAGCTCTTTACCAACCTTCACTGAGGATTTAGTGTCCGTCAGCGTCATTTCGCAGAGGCGTATCAGTTTTGTAGCGTTACCAAGCTCAGACTTAGCTTCGTGAAGTTTTCTCCGTATCGTGGTAACCCGATACGGTTGCAGCCTTATGGTAAACAAATTTGATATTCGTGGGTTTTCTGTGCGAATTTGACTTAATGTGAATATTTTGCGAGTTGTAGATTTTCCAGGTCCTAATCCACATTGATAATGTTCAACCATCGCTTCATCAATTGGCTTTGGGCTTTCGCACACACGCTTGAAAGGAACTTGTATGCAATGGCACACGCAGGGATCTAGCATGGGTGTTCAACCGACCACATATTTCTAGGGAGTGCGTACGAAATAAATGCTGCACACATTTTTGGTAAAAAAAATTAAGAAGCATGGATTAATTTGTTTACTAGTATTTATTTATTAACAACAATTAAGTTAAAATTCACTTTTTACACTGGTTTATTTTTTCAGGGATGCCTTCCATTAGGGCTTTAATTGTATTCTCTGGTACCATATTAATGCTTGTAGTCCACTTTCTTCTAAAACTTTTGCATCCTTAGTAGCTCCTTTCGTAGCCTCTAAATGCCGCTTATCTAAGGCCGGACGGAGTTCCATGAAGTTAGTTGGATTTGCCTCCTTTGGATTAGATTATTGTTTTGGTAACAGTTATAGCTCGTTTGCTGTAATGGCAAGGTGCGAGATTGAGCCAAAAGAATCTTCGTGCTTCTTAAAAATGGAACAAGACATTCCTTGATATACACTTCAGTATTTATCGTTCCAGTTGTAATGAATGAGCTGCTCCTTTGTCCAGAAGTGCAAATGGCTTGCCACACCAAAAATTTGTTTGGGAACTTTGTCTTTTTTGAACTTTCTACTCTTCTGCAACATTTCTTCTACTATCTGCAATATAAAACTCCTGGGCAGGTAGTTGTAAAATGTCGGACACAACGTAGGTTTCATCATCCATTACACAGCTCCAATTGTATGGAATGAACTTTTTATTGGAAGTAATTATTTGGAAGTAAATTTTTAACTCGCAGTATTGCTTCTGAATTTGTTTATAATTTGTATCGGGTACTTGTTGAACTTTGTAAGTTTTGAGACCTGCCTCTTTTTTTACTTTTCTTACCAAAGACTCCGAGCAATTGGTCTCCTGAGCAACTTTTCTTCCTGATACATTTGGATTTTTCTTAAGAGTGATTAATATTTTCTTTGGCTTCCCGACGTCTGAAAATCAATTTTTTTCTCCCATACCCCGATTTTCTTTCGATCGTCATATGGAGGTCTTTGATTTTCGTGGAAATTTTTAATTATATTTTCGCTGTTTTTGTTAGCTCTCCATTCAAAAAAAACGAAAGGAACGATTGACGTTATATTAAGCACGTGGTTTTTGATGGCAATGAATTGGATACAAAAAAGTTTTAAGCCTAAGAGTATGCACCATTTATTTCGTACGCACTTGTTAATTAAAGATATTGCTTCAGCTGTTTATCTTTGCAAAGTAAATTCACCAAATGCAGTAAATAGTTGACACTTGCAGCAAGTGGAATGTCAAAATGTAAAACAGTGTTACCTAGTAATAACATTGTACCAATTTGTTAGTGGTTGGTGAAAAATTGAAAGCACAACGAAAACCCTGTTGACGTTAATTAAAAATAGGAATATTATACGTTTTAGAAGAAAAAAAAACATATTAACACGGACATGGCAATACTGGATTCCTATTAATTCGTAAAGAACAGCTGATGTGGCGATGGCCTTTGCAGAAATTTTTGAAATGAACTTGCAGTGGCCCGTGCAGACACTACTAAAATTTGCTTGTGTTTTCGATAATTTTAGTTGACAATACGTCTTCTCAACATTTCTCAATTTACTTGCATGTGTAAACGGGGCCTAAGAAAAAGTTATGTCAATAGAACTGCTGGAACTAATCGAAAACGGTTAAATTGACCACCGCATCCATTTTTTTGTACGCCAAAAATGCCTCGTATCCATTGCTTGGGAAATTTTCGTAAGATATTTTGTCAGTTATCTTTAAACGGGCATTATTTTTACCACCTGTCTCTGATGTAGCTATATTTAATATATATTTTAGAAATTATTCCTCTTCGTACTCTATTTTAATTTTTACGCATGTTGTGTTACGTTTGTTTGTTAAAATCAATATGTGATAATTCGGGTCCCAAACAGTTGTTGTCGTACGAAAAATGTTCGCATCGAGCTGTTGGTATTCAGATAAGCCAAATTTTTGCTTCACGAAACTTTCATTCGTCACAGGAATGAAAATGTTCATAGCCCCAACAACTTTTTTCCTCGAAAGAGGGCTAACGTACAGTTTTATTTCCGGTACAAAAATTTCATTATTGCGAAAATGAAACAAATTCTTCGCTGCAATAAATTCGTTTCATTGCTGGAATAATTTTGTTTCATTGCTGCAATAATTTTGTTTCATTGGTGAAATGATTTTTTTTCATTGGTGAAATGATTTTGTTTCATTGCTGCAATGATTTTGTTGCATTGATTTTGTTTCGCTGCAGTAACGAATATTTTGTAGTCTGTTTGAAATTATTTACTTATTGATATTTAAGTATATGTGACTTGCTCCACGAAAAGGGACCTCTGCGCCGAAAAGAAGTTATTGAGAAAAACGCGTTTAAAAAAATCGCTTCGTTTTTCCGTGTTTTGCGCATGGTTATGCAACTCTTCCTTCAACCTGAGCATCTGGCGATATATTTCGACTGGAAGAACTTCCTAAAAAAAATCAGACTAAGGTGAAAAGCAGCAAAATACAGAAAAACCACCAAAAAAGCGTGTTAGGCGTAAAAAAGAGTACAATTTTGATATTTTTGTAATTTTGTACCTTTGATATTGATTTTTTTTTAAATTTCAAATATTATATATATTATCTGTTTATATCACATTTTTCAATTTTTCCATTAATTATGTTCATTTTTACAGGTGATTTGTAAAAAAACTAAGACATAGTTTGCGGTTTGCGGCATTTGAAAGGGCGTTTTTTTCCTATAAGATCACTCAAAAAGTAAAAAAAAAATTTTTCGGGCATAGGTCCCTTTTCGTGGAGCAGGTCACATATATTACTTTGGTGGTAAATGGAATTATGTATTTTTAATCGTCAGGAATAGAAACAACAATTACTAATTAGAAATGAAAGGAAATAAAAGGAAGGAATTATTTCCTTTATGTTTTAATTATAATAGTAGTTATTGTTTATTTTCCTGACGATGCTGCCTAATGGGTAGCGAAATATTGAAAAATAAAAAGAATTTTAAATATTGACCTAACGCTCGAATATTTTAATTTTAAATAAAATTAAATATGTAATGGACAAGCCATGTTGAAAGCTTCGTCTGGAAGAAGATTGTGGTATTTAAGGGCCATCGCATTCCGGTGCTAGAAAGAAAAACCAATATATGATGGTTTTATTAAAAAGCTAGCTACCTATTCATATAACAATTGTAGAAGATATGTGGATATATGAATATGTACTTAACATGAGAATAAGCTAAACTGTCGTAAATATTTTCATCACATTGAATGTAACAGATTATAAGATCCCGTTTAAGAACTTCCTTCCTTTAACATTAAATCACGCCATATGTATTCTTCAAATCATGATTTGCTGTTGTGTTGAAGGTTCTTTCATTCAATTCCAGCGCCAATTTCCCTCGTAATTGAGCCAGCAATTGCTCTTTAAACTTCAACTGATCAACTAGATTTATAGTAATCAAATTGTGTAGTTTTAATTTTAGTTTGTTCACATTTACTTGAAACACTTGATTCATCTTTATCTATGGCCTCGACTGCCCGCACTCTTGCCTTTCGTTTGATCATCTTTCTCCTTTTGTTTATCGAATTATCATTAACACTCGATATATTTTTGTTGTGATCTCCCAACGTGCACAAAAACGGATGCGTTGCGGGTTCATAAAATCATTAAAAACCAAAATGTGAGTTCTCGAGATTCTCTCTTGGTGGATCCGTCTCGAACCCGTTACGAGTCCGTAAAAACATAAAAGGCGAATCGGTGAAATATTCAAAGTCGCAGACTCGTATCTTAATTTTTAAAATACAAAAAGTTAAAAAATACTGAATCGATTCAAAATGGAGCTGATAATTTTTTTTTTTTCATTTTTAAAAATTAATATTGTTACGATTACAATTTTTACATATGTCAAACTAATGTAATGTGCATGCTTACTTATTTGGCTTACTGTAAATTACAGTGCGATTAGCGTTGTGCCTGAAAGTATGCATTGGGACAACATACCAGTTCGCCAAACCAGTAATCTGTTCTTACCACTATTCTAGAGTGATCTACTCACTTCCAGAGGGCGAATCTAATTAAACTAACTATCCTACAGATATTTGGGGTAAGAGAAGACAGCATGTACATCGACCTTAAGTCTCTGAATACACCAAAGTTCAAAATTTAACTTGAATTCGAGAAAGAAGTCAAGCAGTGAAAATTTCGTACTTATTCGGAATTGGTGTTAAAATGCCCCACAAAATTAATTTTATTCTTCGCAAAATTTCACTGTAAGTCACCGAACAGTAGAAAGCTAAACAAAATATGAGTGCAAATTTGGGTATTTAATGAAGAATTAATTTATTGCCGTTATCAGGCCATGTTTAGCATATGTCAGCTATAAGAGAATGAACACTCTTGACTTTATAGCGTTCTTCAATAAGTGCACAAGAATTCGGGAAATTTCAGAATACTTTCAGAATAAGAGAAATGTAATGCAATTTAAAAAGAACAACAATTTGTCTAATGCTCAATGTAAATTTGACATTCCGGCGCACATCTCCTCCTGTCCATTGATGTCAATTGAATCAGCGGTCAGCTGTTTCAACGGATCTTATCACCCAAAGTGCAGTTGGCAAGGTTCGTTCCAATTTCTCGGTATTTTTTTTTCCTCTTTATTTAAACAATTTTAGCAGTAAATTATTAAAAGTGTTTACATAACACTACGACTACTCTCAGACGTATTAAATTTTTAGACTAACTAGCAGTTTGTTTATGTTTTTGATATTAATTAGTTATAAGTATGTACATGAAGATTACATTATTTGATCGAAGCGTTTCATTAAATCATACCGTTTGAATCTTTGAAGTCTTCTTTTTAATTCGTCAGTGTTTAGTAGGCGCGAGATCAGCTCGTTTGGATGTTGTTCCAGTTTTAACATGTGTTTTCCTGCCTGGCGTTGAATCTCTTCCCTCACTGTTGTCACTCTGAGATCTCGATGCAGGAATATACCAAGGAGCTCGAACAAAGTCCCTTAGAATCTTATTCTGGAATCGTTGAATAACATTGATTTCTTCGTTTTTAGCACAACCCCCCAATTGTATTCCATATATCCAGACAGGTTTCAGGATTTGATTATAGATTAGGATCATATTATTTATAGTAAGGTTAGATGTTCTACCTATGAGCCAAGATAATTCTCTATATTTTACTTTCAGTTCTTCGTGTTTAGTCTTTACATGTTCCTTCCACTTTGGTTTAGTATCAAGGGTCATTCCAAGGTACGTAGCATTGTTGACAATTGGTACCAATTGATTATCAGTGAATAGTGGGTATTGTCTTATTTCCCTGGTTGAAAAATAAATGTGATTTGATTTGGAACTATTTATGTCTATTTTCCATTGCTTTGTCCATTGAGTCACCTCGTCTAAGGCTGACTGTAGTTTTTCTGAAGCTTCTCGCTCGGTTTTGCCTGTAGTTATTAATACTGTGTCGTCCGCGAAGGTGCCTGTTTCACATGTAGTACTAACTGGTAAATCTCTCGTAAATAGCAGATATTGAACTGGTCAAAGTATACTGCCTTGAGGGACACCAGTGTTTAGGGGATATATGTATATCTATGTGAGTAGTCGTTGTCTACCCTGACGCGGTAGTACCTTTCAGAGATGTATGATGTGAGAAAGGAGCAGTAGCTCTTTGGTAGAATGAGGTTCAGTTTGTACAATAAACCTCTGTGCCACACTACATCAAAAGCTTTTGATACGTCGAGGAATACTGCTGAACATATGTCTTTATTTTCGATTGAATTTTCAATTGTATGTACGATTCTGTGGACTTGCTCGATAGTAGAATGTTGCCTTCGAAACCCGAATTGATAGTTAGGAGTAAAATTTTTTCTTTGTATTATTATGTTTAATCTACTACAAAAAAGTTTTTCTAGGAGTTCACCAATAACTGGAAGTAGAGATATTGGTCTATATGAGCCCACGTCGTACGGAAATTTACCAAGTTTCAAAATCATAATTATTTCAGTCATCTGCCAGTAGCTTGGAAAATGTTATAAGTTTATTGCTGCATTAAATATATTGGTTAGAGCGTGTATACCCATTCTCTGGAAGATTTGTTAACATTTCTGTTCTGATTTGATCAAAATCGGACGAATTCTTTATTTTGAGAGCTTTAATTTCTTGTATTAATTCTTCTTTATTTATTTCTGGTATTTGTTCAGCATCATTATTTGGTATGTTAATTCTTGGTAAAGTATTTTCATTAGCATTATAAAAAGTGTTGAAAAGGTACAAATATTTTTGTATTATATTTTAACCCGGATATTTTAGCCTTGTTTTATGGGTCTTTTTTTTAACATTTTCCACAGAAGGGTGTTGGTGGATGTCGATGAACGGCTCAATTTTACTTATTTGTCCATTGTGATATCACAGCCTAACGAAATTAATCGTTATTCCAACTGGTGGACCACTTAAGAAGCTGACGATATTGTCTACGTCTATCTGAGATAATTCTTCCAGGTCAATAAAAAAAGGTAGGATCGGCTAGTGTTGGGCACGTGCAAAGATGATGCTCAGTGCAGTGTTCCGCATCGTAATAGCTTGTACAGTAGTCATTTACCCTGACCTTTACTCTCACCGCATGTCTACCATTCAGACAGTGTTCCGTCAAGACTAAAACAAGCATTGATACCGTGGGTCTGGCGAAAAAGAGAAGCTTCGAGGATCTCCTATTGTCAACTATGGACCAGATTTTTATTGAGCGTACACAATATGTGTCCATCGTCCAGCTTTCCTGCATCATCATATAGGAGCGTTCTTGCAGGATATGCTTGCACGTCAATTCCTGTGCCACCTGCAAGGTTATCCCTAGTCTGGCCAGCTGGTCCGTTCTGGTGTTCCCCGGAATGTACCTGCGCTCTGACAGCCACATGAGGTGAATATCGTACTGCTGGGGAATCTCGTTAAGAGATCTGCGGCATATGCTGAATACAGACATACTGATTCCAGGGACTTGATTACCGCCTGACTGTGAGAGAAGACATTGACCCCAAAAACTGCTAGACTATTATCCCTCATTCAGTCAGTCACTGCTCTAATAGCCAAAATTTCAACTTAATACACTTTACAATGATCTACAAGGTGGCGCAAAAGTAATCCTCCTATCAGAAAATGCTATAAATTTTGCGATTGGCCCCTAATGTCAGTTCTGTTTTGACATTTGTGTAGTAAACACATGCGAAATACACGTTAATAAACAATGTTACGCTACACTGCTCCAGAACGCGGAATATTGCTGACTATTTATTTGACCAATAATCGGTCGGTGACTTTGGCACAACGTGAATTTCGTCGCAGATTTCCTGGCCGTCCAATGCTTACTGGTGAAGCACTGCGACGTTTAGCCGCTCGCCTCGAAGAGACTGGCACAACACGAGATGCTGCCAAGCGTGGCAGACCCCGGAGGAGCCGTTCTGCAGAGAATATTGCTGCTGTAGCCGAGGATGTCATGGATGCGCCGTCGACATAGACCAGACGACGTGCCACGCAAATGGGTATCAGTCGACGGTCTTTACAGCGAATTTTGGTACAAGATTTGAAGATGTTTCCGTACAAAGTCCAGACGGTGCATCAGTTAGCGCCAATCGCGTCTAACATACGCTCAAGCCATCCTTAATCACCACCAAGAGGAAGATGATTTTTCATCAAAAATAATCATGAGTGATGAGGCCCATTTCCATCTTAGCGGGTACGTAAATAAGCAAAATTTACACTTCTGGGGAACTGAAAATCCGCGTGTAACCCACGAAGAGCCATTACACCCGCTCAAAGTCACTGTATGGTGTGCTGTTTTCGCTGGAGGAGTCATCGGACCTTTTTTCTTCGACGACGTCGCGGGCCAAACGGTTACTGTGAATGGTGAGCGCTACAGAGCAATGATCAATGAGTTCTTTTTGCCGCAACTTGATGAATTGGGATTGGAAAACATGTGGTTCCAACAGGACGGTGCAACGGCACACACTGCACGTGCCACAACCGATATGCTGAAGGATGCATTTCCCGGGCGCCTAATCTCCCGTTTTGGCGATTTGCACTGGCCAGCAAGATCGCCTGATTTGACCGCTCCAGACTTCTTTTTGTGGGGCTTTTTGAAGTCGCGGGTTTATGTCAACAAGCCTCAGACTCTTGCAGCTCTTAAAGACAATATCCGTGAAGAATGTGAGGACGTATCGCCGGAAGTTATGGCCAAAGTGATGGAAAATGCCATAAAAAGGGCTCAAATGACAATCAACTGTGGCGGCGGCCATTTACATGACATCATATTCTCGACTTGATGTAAAAAAAATTAAAAGACCAAATAAAAATAATCCACCAGAAGAATCAAAGTTTTTCATTTTTTTTTAAATTACAGCCAAAAAACATCGGAAGTTTACTTTTGCGCCACCTTGTAGTAATCTACGGGAGAGGGCCAACCCCAGTTGCCTAGAATAGACCCCGTAGCCTACCTATTCATTCATTTTCAAACCATCCGTATAGATTTCACATATATCTCCCTTTCGGTTTGAGGGTATGGTATTTCACATCAAATGGTGGTTCCGCTTTCGAGTAGGCGACAAATGCAGGAATGTTGGGAGTACCTTTCACCGCTGTTCCATGACCGACTTCGACCATTCCCCATTGTGAGAGTTGCCTTAGCCTAATGACAATCTGCCTGCCTATAATATCTACCGTTAACAAGAATAACTTTACATTCAGTGCATCAGTGGGAGTGGCGCGCAGAGCACACATGATGCACATCGTCGCTATTCCCTGAACCCTAGTCAGTAGTGCACAAAAGATGAGTTTCTGAAGCACCTGCCACCAATCTATAACCCCATAGAGCATTATCCGTGTCACCACCGCTGTATAGATCCAGTTCTTCCCCCTTGGCTTTAAGCAACTTGAAATTTAGGTTGAAAAATAAAACCACTTAAGGAAACAATTTCAGGGGGCCCGATCCCCCGGCCCTTCTGAGAACGTTCCTGGCCTTAGCTCAATTTTGTAATTATCCCAGTCATGTTTATCTCTCGACGAGTTGGCCCTGTTAAGCAGACCTCGGCATGACCTCATTATATCCGCAAGTTCTCCATTCCACCAGGGAGGTTTCTTTATTCTTGGAGATTTGTAGCGACTTGTTGAGAAAACTAGTGTCCCTATCAGCTACGTTATTTATGTTATCTACGCATCTTATCTCCATAGGTGATTCTGGCCCCAAAATAAGTTTTACAGGTCTTGTCTTAGAGGGGCCAGTCAGTCTTCCTCACATTGCGACGAACTACTCCAGGCTGAGTCATGTTCCATTCCAACTGGAATCCAATGTATTCATGGTGACAGAATAAGTTGTCATCAAGGACATTCCATTCCCTGATCATCTGATACAAGTCCTCCGTTGCAAAGGTGACTCTAGTACCTCTGGAGCTGGTTCATTGCTTCTGTTACATATAGCAAGGCTAGTACCTAGTATGTACGCCATGAGTATTATTTCACTCTTCTCATTGATGTCAGTGCTACCCCATAATGAGTGATGTTTATTAGCGTTAGCGCACACAATTACAGGGATACCTACCTTTTTTGTCTCCTCTATGAGTCATTGTACAGATGGTCATGGTCCCTTTTTATAAAGGAGAATGCACGATGCGACCAACCAAATATTAGATCCGTTTTATTCGAGACTAACCTCAATGATGTCTTGGCCGCTATATGCCGTTAACTGGAACATATTCAAATCGTTTCTGGTCATAATGCGAGCTCTGAGATTTCCTACGTGGCTATTATCCTGTATCCCTTTGTCCTCGACCCACAAACCCTGCCGTTAGCAACCCAGGTGTTGGACCACGTTCACCTCGCATAGTAGGATTAAAGTGGCCTCGGAGGCGTAGGGTTAAAGTGGCAGATGACACTTTACTGTGATGTAGATTTATCTGAAGAGAGCGCAACATTTGTTGGCCTCCCCACCACCGTCACGTCCTATACGTCGTTAGACACCAGCAAGAAGTGTGCACCACTGTCACTTTCACAAGTCTGTTGAAGCGATTCTATTGACTTAGATAATTGATTTCCTTATCCTTATCTGCTAAGGGTTTCAACAAGCCTCCAAGAATTGGTACACTTCCACGCACCGTCAATATGTTATCCCCAGCCTCGTGTTCCGGTTCCCGTTTTCCGAAGTCTTCGCTGACATTATCTTGTACGTAATCGTTCACACAGTTGAACCTATCATCCGTCTTGCATTCCTGATCACGTTTATAGATCTTCAGAGTCATCTCCCCAAAAGCAAACAGTGACTCGTTGTTCAAATTGTATATAGTATATGTACGGACTCCAGTTACCTCTTCCAGTCGTCCGAATCTCCAATTGTGCGTTGGAAGTTCGATCTTACTACCCTTGAGAACAAGTGGTGGGCTGGGTTCCTGGCATGTGCTCTAGGTCTGGATGGGAGGTCCTCCCTCCGAACAACATCTAGCACTGCCCCTGGTCACAGCTCACTTATGTTACTTAAATCCCCACGTTAGTAAATTGCCGACCTCTGATCTCGAAACGTCACTAACTTTGGTCAGCCTTGGAACCTGTCGGCGTCGTGGAAAATCTGAACGTATACCGAGTACAATGCATTAATAACTAACGGCATCCTTTCGTCATGTCGCAGAATCGTTTTCGGACATTTGTACGCTTTCATTGTACGTCCTCGGACCTTGCCGCTTTTGGTCGGGTACTGTTTATTCTTCGCAGCTATCCACCACCTGCTGAACCCATGGTAGCCTGAGCTTACTCCGAGGTACCTCCCATATATAGCCAAGACAGTTACCTACTATAATTAGCTACTTTAGATATAAAGTATAGACAACTAGCATGGGCACCCATCGTAGGCACCTACCGTAAGTACCTACCTACCACATAAGAAAGGGGCATAAAGTCGCATGTATTCCTCGGAATATTTTACGTAATTGAGCTGAATACATCTTATGCCAACTTGGTATCCTATGCAGATTCATCATAAGAACGTGCAACAGGTGTGAAGCTTTGAACCCCTAAGTTAAAATTCAGGCTTAAAATTTCAAAATATATATTTTTATACATATATCTTTTTTTACCCCGTCTACTAGGATCCGTTTTCAGAACATTGTTATGACTTTTTGTGTTGGACAGTGTTATCTGTCCAACACTTGTATAGGAGGTAGCGAAATTGCTCAAGTATAGAGTGACGTTTGACGAAATGTTACCCAGTACCGAATTTCATTAGGATCGGTTCAATTTTACGGCCGACCAGAAGCCAGCGCAGCCTTTGTATTGGTGGTACCAGAAAGGGAGTGGCAAGTCATCCGATTTCTATAGCAGAGAGGAGTTTGAGGATATATTGGCTAAAACTAAATTAGCTTTTTTTCATCTATTCAGTTATACTGGAGTTATTGTATCGACCAACCAGCCGTTCACACAACTTTTGTATTGGAGGTATCAAAATGGACATGGCAAAATCACCCTGTTTTAGTAGGTGACTGGTGTTTGACGAAATATGGGATAATAGAGTAACTTCGGGAGTTGTGGAACCCCATTTTCTATTTTATCGCTCTACGGCAATATATTAGCAAAAATGTCTGTATTTAATGCTGATGAAATTTAAATTTAAATCCAGCAAACCTAACAAGATATTAATTCGGCTTAGCTAGTAAATTGGAGAACAAGACGGCGCTGAATACAAAAATTATAATTTTTAAAATTGATTACTATTGTCTCTTTGATGATATGGGCTGGATATTTTTGAGGTTACTGCCAATGTTTGTAGTTGTTGGAATTGCAAATTAATGCACTTCAAGTTACAGCATGATTAAAATGTAAATTTGTTCTTAATCTTTTTAGACTCTGGCAGCGAATCCAGCTCACTTAAAAGTAATAGGGGAAAAGTGCCATCGGTACCACCAGATGGTAAACCAACCAGAGCAAGAACGGTGCTCAACGAAAAGCAATTACATACTCTACTGTGAGTAACCAGTAGCCACTGATGAATGCACTGTGTCATATGATTTAACGCTATTTTTATTTGTAGCACCTGCTACAATGCTAATCCGCGACCTGACGCGCTCATGAAAGACCTACTGGTGGAAATGACTGGACTTTCGGCGCGAGTCATAAGCGTTTGGTTTCAAAATAAACGATGTAAAAACAAAAAGGAAATTATAAAAAATAAATTGCAAGAGCAACAGGTAAGATGATGTTGTAGTTTTAAGTAAAGAGCAATTTCTGCAAATAATAGTTAGTTAGAATCCTGTGGTACCCCTGCCGTTAATTTATGTTCATCGGAAGAGATGCCATCTATAACAACTCTTATAGTGCGATCTCTGAGAAAACTCGATATAAATCGAGTGAAATTATCACCAACACCAAAAGCAGCCAGCTTCGACAAGAGTGTCTCATGCCAAACTCTGTCGAAGGCCTTGGAAATATCTAGAGCAATCACATTACTCTCACCAAGCCGGTGAATGGATCGACTCCACTGTTCCGAGAGGAACGCCATCAGGTCTCCCGTAGATCTTCTCTTACGGAAGCCATACTGTCGATCATTAAGCAGGTAATTTGACTCGAGATACTTCACAAGATGGTGGTTAACCATGCTCTCCATAACTTTCGAGAGCGCAGAACAAATAGCAATTGGGCGGTAATTGGCGGGGTCAGTTGCATCACCTTTTTTGGGAATAGGCTGGACATTGGCTACCTTCCAACACGCCGGGTAAACCCCAGCGCGGTATGCAAGATTGAAAAGGTTGCGCAGTGGGCGTGCCTGCGTTGAAGAGCACTTAGTTAGAACCAGTGCTGATATACCATCCGGACCCGGGGATTTACCTACGTCGAGATTCGCGAGAACCTTTTTAACTCCTCGTGTTCGAAAAAATATTTCAGGCATGAAGCCAGATACGTTATCTACTACGGGGAGTGGTTGATTGCTTTCCGGCAAGGAAGAATTCCTTGCAAACATTTCAGCCAAAAGATTTGCTTTATCAACCGGTTCAGTGAATAAGTGGTCATCTTTGACAAGAGTTGGAATAGAAGAAGAACTATTCTTTATTCTTCTCGCAAATGACCAAAAGTTCTTACATCCCCTAGGGAAAGAGAGAACATTAGCACGAATACGCTGTTCGTAAAGAAATCGCGTAGAAGTACTTTGGCACATTCTGATCTTGCCTGCTTGCGTAGCATTTCAGTGTGGACGTTTTTATTTCGACACCATTCACTGAATGCTTCCTCTTTAGATCTGACAGCATTCTTGCATGTCTGGTTAAACCAGCATTTTTCATATGGTTTAACCGAATAACTTTCAAAAAGGATAGAGAAGAAAAAAAAGCGCAATTTGGTAACCCTCGTAAAAGAGCACCAAAAAGTCGACACTATTCATTCAAACGGATTTCTCTCTCGCGTCATAACTTGATAATTTCATAATTTTTACATACTTTGTGTAATTTTATTTAAACGCGGTTGAAATTTCTATAGTTTTTTTTTTTTTTTTTTTTTTTAAATCGAGCGAACCCATCGCCGCCACTCTTACCCGCCCCTACCGACCGAGAGGGCCACGTCCCCATAACGTGAGGACAGCGTACACATTATAGACCGGTCTATAACGGGAGAGCAAGGATTATAAGTTCACACGTTACAACCAACTACAGAAATTCTTCACCAGTTGGTATTACACTAACATAAATAAGTATAAAAGCACATCACGAGATATTAACATAAGATACTTCAATATATAATAATTACGAGCAAAACGAAAACCAAATCATAAATCAGACCAGATAGTAAGGATAAAGTAAATTAAATTTACATATGTACGTCAACGAATATACAGCACTAATGCAATCGGTTCAAATGACAAATTATGCTAGACTTTGTCGTTTCCCAACTAGATGCAATAACATTATCAAAAAACTGCTCGTGAATTGAAATATTCAACGAAGAGAGTAAGAGAGAGAGAGCAGAGACACGAGACGCTTCACTCGTTTTCTTTCCTGGCATTCGACTCCGTGAGTAAATTTTCTTCTCTACCTTTACATCCTTTCTGTAACTTTCGCCCATGCGTACCAAGAATATAACTATACAAATTCCAACCATGCTGATGTCAAAATACATAAACTATGCAAAAAGTATGAAATAGTCAAGATATAACGCGAGAGAGAAATGCGTTTGAGTGAATTTCTACCACTTGTTGGTTCTCTTTTACCAGCGTTGCAAAGTTTGCGCACATCTTATGGTCGTCTAATTTTAGAACGTCTTTGAAATATTCGAAATATGGCACTATGCGTTTTCATTCAAACTCTTAAATACTTCGTACATCTCGTACTCCTCATAAATTCAAACTTAAAATTTGACTGAAAACCGTTTGACATTTCGGTAAAATACACGTTTTTAGAGTAATACGACGGATTTATGAGTTTGAACGAAACCCCAAACTCTATTACTAGACCACAATGTATGTAAAAAGATAAAATTACACAGTGCAACACGAAAAAAAGTAACCATATACGGACACCACTACGTGATAAAAGACTAAAAAAAAAAGACCCGTATCTCCCAATTTTTCCCAAAGTCATGCACTTTTTTTTTTATGGGCCGCCAAAGATTTGGGGCCTCGGTATCATTTTCGTAAAAATGTGATCATTTTCTCAGGCTCTTATCTTGCAAACCGTTCAGAATTTCGATTTACTCTCTGAGTTGTAGCTCTTGTCATAAAGAACAAAAATTGCGAACATATAAAATCAAAAAAAAACTTCACCTTCCAGTTCAAAATCGCAAAAAACTTAAAAAAATTCGATTTTTTTTACCTTTTTTCCCGTGTTCAGGTTCATAGGAAGCAAACCGTTCAAAATTCAAGGAAACAATCAACCACAAAAATTTACCTAAGATCTCAATAAACAAATTTCTAGAACATATAAACTTCCTAGAGATGATTCTTAACACTGTTTAGGTAGCACACAAAAGTGAAAAATTTGCCGAAAATTTTTTAATTTCATTTTTTTACCTTTTTCTCATGTTCAGGTCCATAGGTAGCAAAAAATGAAATATGCCTGGCCAGAACCATGTGTTTGTCCAAGGGTTAACACCGTTAGGTAGCGCTTAGGTATCACGCGATCATGCACCAGGCAATGAAGTAAGCTCAGCACACGCAACAAGGGACGCAGCACACAATATAAAAGCGACACGACGCTCACATCGAGGCATTACACAGAGCGACGTCAACGAGAGCTCAGCGGTGAAAGTTATAAAGTGAAAGTGAAAGTAAAAAAAGTGAAAGTGCTACAGTATAATTCGCACACAACATTGGCAACTGACAATTTCAATATGCAGTGTGAAAATATTGATTTATTTTGCTACGTTTGCGGTCATCAAACCAGAAAAAAAACATCTACAAGATTTCAGAAGGAAAAGAATCTTTTAACTAGTGAATTCAAAAGAGCAGATACATTGTTTTTCGACGAAGTGGACTTGACCGGTGAAAACTACACACCTAATACAGTGTGTCGCAATCTCATGGCATGGTTGAGTGGAGGCAGAGGTACTATGAAGTATTCTAAGCCGGTAAACTGTATTAATCGCCCAGGTGATCATGATGCAACCAGTTGCTATGCATGCGTAAATTACACATGTCGTCTAAATCGACATTCTGAGAAGAACAAAATTTATAAAGCAACTGCAACAGCCACACTACCAGTGCTTGCACCTGAAAATTTTGTATCACCAAGGCCGCCAACTCCAGATCGTAGTACAGAATGTACAGGAATGACTAGAGCAAGTGGTGTTACTTATGAAGATGCATTTGATACCGATTATGAGCCCCAACAGGGAAGAGATGGACCACAACTAATAACACAAATGGAAATGGATTTCATTGTGGCCATATTGGGATTATCGCAGCGAGTTGCAATATTTTTGACAGCTTTTTTAAAGCAAAGAAAACTCACACATGCTAATGTTAACTCTGCGGCGTACCGCAAACGACAAGCTGAATTTCAGATGCTCTACACTCTAAATGATGACAATTCGTTAGCTTACTGCAACGATGTAACAGCTTTGGTGGTAAAAATGGGAATGAACTACATCGCTAGTGAGTGGAGATTACTTATTGATGGTTCTGTTTCAAGCTTGAAAGCAGTGTTGTTGCATGTGTCGAACCGAAAACCTTCCATTCCGCTAGCAATGGGTATTAACATGAAAGAAAGCTATGAAACATTGAAAGATATAATGGAAAAATCAAATATTACGAAAATAAATGGAAGATTTGCTGTGATTTGAAGGTCATCAACATTTTGCAAGGGATCATCGATAAGGGCGGCTTCCCAAAATTCTTTTGTTTTCTTTGTAATTGGGATTCGCGCTCACCTCTGAATCAATTCCAATGTAACTCGTGGAGGCCAAGAGGAAGTGTGGATGAACAAATACAACAACATAGACTGAAGAATGCACCTTTAATTGACAATACTCAAGACATCTTGCTGCCACCGCTCCACATAAAATTGGGAATTGTTAAAAAATGCATCGAAGTGGCCGTTGTAAATTGTCCAAACGCATTCGACTATTTGAAAAGCGTTTTCCCAAAGCGTAGCGATGACAAAATTAAAAAAGGTATTGACATTAGAAAGCTATTCAAGAGCAACTTTGATTCATCGCTTGATGAAAATCATTCAATGGCATGGATTTACCTTCAGCGTGTATGCACCAGAGTCTTGGGAGGGGGTCGAGACGCGGAACCGGAAGCAAGAGAATGGGTGAAACAAATGCTGCATTATTTTGAGATAATCGGCGCATCGATGACATTAAAGCTGAATTTTCTTCATTTTCATTTTGACGATTTTATCAAACAACTCCCTACCGAATCCGGTAGCAAGGAGAACGGTTTCACCAAACCACAATGCCCATGGAAAAACGGTACAAAGGCAAAAACCTCGACGCATTGCTTGCAGAGGTATGTTGGTGGAGTCACAAGATCACCCTGTATGATGTTAATGAAGTATTTGAAGAAGAAAGAGCTGATGATGGAGGTCAGTCTGGAAGCAACGTGCCTGTGGACACCATAATTGCTGAATCAGAGTCAGATTCGGACGACGATTTGGATCCACAACTTAAGAGAGCGCGATTTGCAAGTCCAGGGCCATCAACATTATAAACATAATACGAATACTTTTTTTTAATATTTTTGTAATAGATAGCATAGTATCTCAATGTTGAAGTAAATAAAAAACAAATGAAATTAAAAAACGGTGTTAAGAATAATTCCCAGGAAGTTTATATGTTCTAGAAATTTGTTTATTGAGATCTTAGGTAAATTTTTGTAGTTGATTGTTTCCTTGAATTTTGAACGGTTTGCTACCTATGGACCCGAACACGGGAAAAAAGGTAAAAAAAAATCGATTTTTTTTAAGTTTTTTGCGATTTTGATCTGGAAGGTGAAGTTTTTTGATTTTATATGTTCGCAATTTTTGTTCTTTATGACAAGAGCTACAACTTTGCCTCAGAGAGTAAATTCTGAACGGTTTGCAAGATATGAGCCTGAGAAAATGATCACATTTTTACGAAAATGATACCGAGGCCCCAATTCTTTGGCGGCCCATAAAAAAAAAAGTGCATGACTTTGGGAAACACGGGTCTTTTTTTTTTTAGTCTTTTATCATGTAGTGGTGTCCGTATATGGTTATTTTGCCATGACTTAAAAAATTACACACAGTGTTATCTATTATAGTATTTGGCACAATACATATGGTTTTCGATGCCCTGTTTATCTTTTTGGTGCTCTTCGGTCTGACCACAACAGTGTTTCCAACCAGTACAGGAATTTCAGTCGGGTTAACCGACTTAAACATACCCTCACCCGAAGTCATCCATTGCGACCGAGTTCTATTGAATATTCAATAGCAGAGTGGAATTGCGCTAAATATTATTCAATACCCAACTTAATTACGGTCCTTGTTTTACACAATATTACACAAAATATTGATCAGTACCAAATTCTGTTACGGTGGGTGTGGATTCGGCCTGCTGGAAAGCCGCCAAACTTTTGTATGGGAGGTAAGAAAATGGGCGTGGACAGTAGTTATTGTTTAACTTTTATGAAAACATTGCCGAGTTCCGAATTTCATTAAGATCGCTTTTAGTCTACGAGAGTAATTGTGTCGATCAACGGTCATCCGGCCAACTTTTGTGTGCATTTGACTAAATTTTGTCTAGTACCAAACTTCATAAAGATTGATTCGGATTTGCAGGAGTTATTTTGCCGAACAACCAGCCGGCCGAACAACTTACATATATATATTGGAGGCACCAACATGAGGGTGGCAAAATCACCATTGTCTTACTTGGTGACTCGCGATTGATGACATGAAGCCTATAACCTAATTTCATTAAGATCGGAAGTGTTTCACGCGACTTATCGCATTGACGACCCCAAGCTTTTTTAATGGGAGGTAGCAAAATGGGCGTGGCAAAACCGCCTTTGTCTTAATCGGTGACTGGCGTTTATTGACATGAAGCCTAATACCCAATTTCATTAAGCTCGGAAGTGTTTCACGCGACTTATCGCATTGACAACACGGACGACCACCCAGTTTTTACATTGGAGGTAACAGAATCGGCGTGGCTACTTCGACTATTTTCTTTAATTAAGTAGATATTTACAGATTATTAACCAATGCTTGAGTTGAAGCTAATTTCGTACCAAATGTGTCGATTTGTATGGGAGGTACCAGAAGGTGCGTGGCCAAAATGCCCATTTTCAATCCCAAACTAACCATGGACAAATAAAAAAATTCACTGACAAATTTTCGCTGTGATCGATAAAGTCAGACAGACAGACATGGCTCAATCGTCTTAAAAAGTCTCGAAACGAATTTCGTCCAAAGATACTGAGGGTATAATATGGCTCCTTCTATGCGTTATATTTTTTTCTTATTAAATGATATACACCCCCATCAGGGCGGGTCGAATTGTAGGGAGTCATAGCTCTAAAATTAATTTCGAGCCCCCTGACTTTTTCGAAATAGGTTTTTTTTTAAATATTCAATAATCGATTTAGATATTGGACTAAAAAGGTAAATGAAAACTTTATTTCCTCTAGGTAAATGTGAATTTGGGGGTTTTTTGGGTAGGAGAATCCATTTCTGACATTTATTTTTATTTTTGAGTACCGCCAGAGGGCGCTTTCGCTCATATTTTGGGATTTTATTTTATTTAAATTTATGAAATTGTTGTGAAACCTGACGAATATTTGAGTTTCTCATAATGTACTCTCTCTTTTAAATAGCCCATAATGTTCAGCGCTATAATTCAGCGGGGTACTTATTCACGACCTATATCGATTTCATTCAATTTAAGACAAAGAATGAAAAAACATATTTTTTCCTTATTTTACTTTATTTTTTTTCTTTAAAAATTTAACTTAAGGGATAAAAGCATGTAAAATGTAAATGAAAAATATGCAATTGAATTCAGTAAAAAAAGGAACAGAAACACGACGTTAAGAAAATAATAGAGACTGAGTTATTTTTATAAGTCTTTCTTGCTTTCAAGTCTAGGGAATTTTTCACGGCTTTCTAATGTTCCACAGCTCGTTTGGACACGCTAGTGTGCAATTGAATGTGTCTTTCCGTTCCTTGTATGTGTAAGGGAATTTATGGATCAGACAGCGGCGGATCATTGTCTTCTAGATACTATTGTAGATATTCATAAGGAATGCTTACAGTAAAAGGTGGTTCGAATATGATTGAATTATCATTCATGTCAATTCTATTCGTATAATCCGTGCAATTGAAGTTTATTGTACGTTTCTTGTAAACTCTCAGTTGTATCGGATCTTCCACATGGTTACGATAGTGTAAATATTTTTTTTTTCATTGTCGAACAACATTGCCAATAAATCGTTTTCTGAGTGAGCATAATTTGCGATTTCTTTAACAACAATATTTACAATTTCTCTTAATTGCGAATATTAAGTCCAACGTATGAATTTATAAAATAATACACTACCGTACACGACAATTGCAATTGGCGCTGGTTTAATGTTGGACAAATCCGCCGAAACCTCACCAGAAGAAATTGCAAGTGCCATTTTGTACAAGTACATTGCGTCGGTAGTTAATTCAACAGTACTTAAATCAGATATATTTTCCAGTGCGACAGAAGTGTGCCTGAAAATAGAAGAGAAATAGAATTAAAAATAGTAATAAATAATTTATAAAAATTACATACCGGACGATTTTCAATTTGTTTGCTCAAGGTTCCGGTTGTGGATCGTGGTCCAGTGGTGGATGATTTTTCCAATGTGTCAAACCAATGTCGAGTATTTGCTCGCCCACCATCACAGCTTATGCCAATCAAAGAATCCATATGTGTTGCTTTATTGATGAGTCTTCATTTACCACTTTTATGTAGCCTACTAATTGGAAATGTGGTTCCTTTAAAACAACTAGATGAAAGATACAATAACAAATTTTTAAAAATGGAATTAAATTGGAAGCATCATATCGATTAAGAAGCACTTTCTGCTTACGTTTAGCTATTTCTCTACGAACTATCTTTAACACCAATGTCTTCCATAAGATATGTTGCCAATGCTGATGCTACTCTATCAGATACACCAAATCTGTCACACACAAATCTGTCTTCTTCTGGTACGTATGTTTGACTCCAGCTCTCTTCAAATGTTTCTATTATTGTAGACGTAGGTCCATACATACTTGCTCTTCCTTTTTTGCCTCGTATTCCGGTATCGTAGATCTTCTGTCATTATGTTGATCCCCTAAACTCTGAACTGCTCTGGAATCAATCCACATGAGCATAGAGCTACTGTCAAGTCACATTTACATTTTCCAAGAGGGTAAGAAGATCGACCAACGGGCCTAATAATGGGCTGCCCTCCTGCAAGGACGAGAATGGGAATCTGGTGACTGAGAAGCAGTGTGTGCTCAAAATGTGGAGAGACCACTTTTCAGCACTACTCCACTCAGATTCTTCCACTGAAGATCAGGAGGTAATGATAGTGGAAGATAGTATAGATTGTACCCCCCAACCAAGACGAGATTAGAACGGCGATCTCCCGCCTGAAGAATACTATAGCCGCTGGTGCGGATGGCCTACCCGCTGAACTGTTTAGGGCAGGTGGCGAAGGACTGACAGCCCACATGCCTCAACTGATATGCGTTATATGGCTGGGGGAATCTATGCCCGACGACTGGAGTCTCAGTGTATTATGTCCTGTATTCAAAAAGGGTGATCCGTGTGTCTGTTCCAACTATCGCGGTATCAGTATTATGTGAAAGACTAAAGCCAATTATTGAAAGCCTGATTGGACCTTATCAGTGTGGTTTTAGACCAGGCAAGTCCACAACTGACCAAATATTCACGCTACGCCAAATCCTGGAAACGACCCACGAAAAGCAAATCGATACACACCACCTTTTTGTCGATTACAAAGCTGCTTTCGATAGTCCCTTACGGGGAAAACTGTACGAAGCTATGTCTGAACTTGGTATTCCGGCAAAACTGATCCGCCTCTGTAGAATGACGCCGACCAACACCAAATCAGCAGTGAAAGTGGGGAAAGACCTCACTGAACCATTCTGTACCAAGCGAGGACTTAGACAAGGCAACACACTTTCGTGCAATCTCTTCAACATCTTAATGGAGATAATAATGAGAAAGGCTGCAGTAAATTCGAACAAGACCATTAACACGAAAAGCCATATGTTGCTGGCGTATGCTGACGACATAGACATCATTGGGCGAAATTTGCGAGAGGTTACTGCAGTATTTTCAAGAATCGAAAAGGAATCAGCGAAGGTGGGTCTTGCTGTTACTGAGGGCAAGACAAAATTGATGGTGTCAACGACTAGAGAAACCTCTCGACTTGGTCCGCACTTGAACGTTGACAACCGATTTAATTTTGAAGTGGTAGATGAATTTGTCTACCTTGGATCCGCCGTGAACAAGGACAACAACGTCAGCCTGGAGATAGATAGGAGAATTGTGCTTGTAAATAGATGTTATTTTGGGCTCAGCAAGCAGTTTAGGAACAAAGCCCTCTCTCGACGGACAAAAGTCCAGCTATATCAGCCTCTCATTTTACCTGTCTTGACATATGGCTCCGAAACTTGGGTCATATCGCAAGCGGATGAAAAACACCTGGGAGTTTTCGAGAGAAAAATTCTCCGTAGAATATATGGTCCTGTTAGGGAAAACGGCGAATACCGACGTCGCTGGAACGCAGAGCTATATACTCTCTATTCTGACGTGGACATTGCTAGACGAATCAAAGTGTGCCAATTGCGATGGCTAGGCCATGTTATCAGAATGAATGAAGATGAGCCAGCGCGAAAGATTTTTGATAACGTACCCGATGGAAGCAGGAAAAGAGGACGACCAAGACTCCGCTGGAAAGACCAGGCAGAAGAATCCCTCCGTATCCTTGGTGTTACCAACTGGCGAGAAAAGGCGAAGGATAGAGCCAGTTGGAAGAATATGTTGAAATTTGTTTAATTAGTTTGTTTAATTAATATGTGTAAGACGTCTGACCTCATGAGGTTGTAATATAGTCAATAAAAGTAAAGTAAGTAAGTACTATTTGTCAAGTAAAGTATTCAATTTTCTAATAATATTTCGTTTGCATGTAATTTCAATATTAAGTTTGCTCCAAATTTCAATCAATTTGTGTGTCACGTGGGGAGTAAATGTTTTATATGAAATCATTTTCCTTTCCATTTTAGCTCGTTCGGCCAAGAAAACATAACATCTTAAAATATCCTGTTTAGTTGGCAGATTGAGATCACTCAAATCAGAAGACACCAAAATCAGAAACATTATGAGAAGGCATATGTTTCAACCTACTTTCACTTTCGGTACTTGTCGATATTGGAGGGGCTTGCGATGTTGACGGCACTGGATCCATGGTTGAACTGATGTGGTTTTATGCACCTTTCAAAATATTTTTGGCTTCTTTAGTTTTAAAAAACTGTTTGTTGGAGACTCGGTTTGTAGGTTTTTTGAATGTTAATTCGCCGATGTAAGATCCGTTTCAGCGACGTCTTTGCAATGCGCACGAGGCTATTTCGAATTTTCTTTAGTAGGGTGTGTAGGTAGTAGGTGTGTATAAAAACGAAAAGCGTTGGTTCAACAACACACAATCCAAAAAATATCATTTGGGAAATTCCGAAGTAATAAAGGGCCAATGAATACATTTTGGCAAAGCATGGTGGTAATGGCACTTAAAAAATTCGCTTTCCGCGAATTTAAAACAAAAAATTGTTTAAAGTTTAACATTATACCCTATGCTTATTATAAGGACAAATCCTTGTGCGTAGGTGACACAAATAAATAAAAAATAAGAATTTTTTCATTCTTTGTCTTAAATTGAATCAAATCGATATTGGTCATGAATAAGTACCCACCTAAATTATAGCGCTGAACATTATGGGATATTTGAAATTTGGGACTGCATTATGAGAAACTCAAATATTCGTCAAGTTTCACAACAATTTCGTAAATTTTCCAGAAAAAATGCGATAAAATCCCAAAAAATGGGCGAAAGAGCCCTCTGGCGGTAATCAAAAATAAATGTCAAAAATGGATTCGTCGACCCAAAAAAAACCCCAAATTCACATTTAAATAGAGAAAATAAAATTTTCTTTTGCCTTTTTTGTCCAATATCTAACTCGATTATGGAATATTTAAAAAAAAACCTATTTCGAAAAATCCGAGGGCTTGAAATTCATTTTATAACCATGGTTTCTTCGACAAACATTCTTCAAATGACCCATAGAACAAGAATCGCGATGAGCCTTTGTCGCAAAAAAAATTTGACTCACCCTACTGTATACGTATGTGTATAAAAAATATGAGGAAAAATTGAAAAGGAACAACTCATTAATTCAGAGGTTTAAGATGCATAAAACTAAAAAAATAAATAATAAAAGATTTAAAAATTACTATTTAACTTTGCCAAAAATTACACTGTACAATAATTGGGTATTTTTTCCAAAATTGCGGGGTTCACGCATATGGCCTGTTCGTGCAGCATATCGATATATGGCATATGTGGTATTTACATCCCATGTCCAGCAGCTTTGTAGAAAATATTAAGGCAAATATTTTTATGGAAGATATTAAACCTAAAATAAGCCATGTGACGGTATTTTTGGCTCTATTCTAACAAATCGTAAAAAACACCCATAAAAAGGGGGAGGGCGGGGATAAAATGTTCTACAAAAATGTTGGCCATAAAATTTTATTGTATACTTGCTGACCCGACAAACGTTGTTTTGCCTTCAAGTTTTATATTGGAATGACAGATGCGCCATCTGTTGAAAATTGGTCGTACCAACTCCGAAACCTTCGTGTGCCTATGCAGAAATCAACTTTGCTAAAGATCATTACATGACCAAATGCATAGTTTACGTTTCTATAAAGAACATACATTCAAACATTAATTTTTATATATACTATAGAAGATGTCGGAACACACCAAAGCCAATTCTGAGATTTAGTCATTTTTACCTCATAAGTGATTTTCCAAGCTCGAGGTATTTGTTTGTTTATTTATTTGTTTTCAATATTTCGCCATCCGTCGGATAGCATCTTCAGGAATATATGAGTAACAATAGACTAACGTCAAGACAGTTTAATAGTCAATATTGTACAATATTGTCCATTTTCAATCACAGAGAGTCATTTCACAAAGGATTACAGGAATCGACTAATCAGCCAGCCTGACATATTTCTATGGAAAATGCCAAAAATTGGCGGTGGCGTGTAATGAAAAACAGATTGAGCCGAAATTTCATTACGATAATACAGAAGTTATAATTTCTACCGACCAGTTGTCTGCACAAGTTTTGTGTGGAAGATGCCAGAATGGGCGAGGTAAAATTTAAATTTATCTTCAGCCATAGAGTAATACTTAAGAGTTTCCATTACTCTCTTCGATGGCTCTTCATGACGACGAGGTAGTAGGCCATTTCATAGAGTTTTATTTGCTGCTGTATTTTACCAATTTTTCACTCTCGTTTGACATAAAACGGACAAAAATCAAAGGGAATGCGTATTTTCGTTCAATGCAAACAACATAAAACATAATTTAGCTGTCATTAGTATCAATAAACACTATTTAAAATTAGTTCCTGTATTCTTTGCTCTCTCATTCTCCATCATCGGCCTAGTACCTTTTCGATCAGCTGTGCCATTGATTTCTTACATTTCCCTTTTTTGCATTGTGTAAATCTACAAATATGCAAGGCAAATTTTAATATTCTTGGTGAATATAAAATTGGAATGAGAGAAATCTTTATTTTTAACAATTTGCATGTTAATTGGGATCTACACAAATAATTTTCTCTAACCCTTCATTACATTTTAATTTTTTCCACTGAATATCCGTTTCTAATGGAAAATTTGTCAAAATTTACTCCCAGTTGATGTGTTTTGTACTTTTGGCTTGACACGCGGCAGCAAAAGTTTGAGAATCACACCACGCAACTTAGTCACCTATCAACTTTTCTTCTTTGAAAGCGTCTTCTCCTTTTTTTCTCCAAGTATGAACTTGATCAGCTGTCTCATCGATACCCCTAGCCCGCGAGACAAGAATTCGAGAGGATTTTTGAAGTTTCTCTTTGCTCTCTTGCGAATTTCTGCCATGTTGTTTCACACTCTTTCTGATTTCGAATGGAGAACATCGTTTGCATAGATTATTTTCTGATTATTTGTATAATATTAATAGAAATAATTCGAAAAATATTAAATAAAATATGTAAATACAATAATTAGTGGAAATTTGGATTACTAAATATCAGCAACATGAAAATCCGATATCTTTGTTTGACAAATTAATTATTACGAATGTAAGTAAGAAGCAGAACTGCCGATTAGACGACAAAGAACCCATGGGTAGAACGCAGAATGTAAATCCTCATGATTTACGAAGGGTGTTCAAAAGAGAAGTTAACGATTAACGCAGGCTGAAGACTCATGACCTAAAACATCACATAGTCGATCAGCTGTGTCATGGGTACCCCCTGGTTGATCTAGAGAAGGAAAGACAAAACAAAAGAAAAACAACGTTAGTGTATCTATATGATGTGGGCGGGTATCATGTTCCTGTTACCGAAATTTATCCTTTACAAACACAATATATCACGCGCGTTTTATGGCCCTTTACATGTAAATTGAATAATCTCATACATACAGAAAACAAATATATTCAGATAAACTTCTTTCAGGGCTAAGAGGTGAATGCTGTGGGCCTCAAAACTCTCACATCCGTTGGATTAATCTTTTGGCAACTTCTCTATGTAAATCCGCATTGTCAAACAACTCTGTGTTTTACATACCTTAAGCTCCGCATTCAGTTCTTGCGAAATTTTCATAAGAATTTTTGCAATTTATCTCTAAACAGAAAATTTTGTTCCGCAGAGTTACCACCTATCCCTATCTACCTTGTAAATGTTTTATTTATAATACCTCTACACACTCCATTTTATTTTTAATGCATGCTGTGTTACTTTTGGTTGTTAAAACCATCGAAATATCAAAATTCCGGTCTCACACAATTTGCCTACGAAATTTTCGCAACGAGCGAGTATCAAGCAAATGACAAGTGAGCGAATATTTCTGTTCATGAAATTTTCGTTATTTTTTATACACGTAATTCTTATGGCAACGAAAATGTCATAGAAACTGAATACCGGGCTTTATTTCATTTGGTTTTGACGAATTAACTTCCAAGATCAATCACATACAAATCGTGCGCAATAGAATTTCTTCTGAGTAAATTCTTACAGGGGGATTCTATGGCACAGCTGATCGAAAAGGTATGGAGATTGAGAAAGCAAAGAAGACAGGAACTAATTTTAAATAGTGTTTATTGATACTACTGACAGCTAAATTATGTTTTATGTTGTTTGCATTGAACCATAGAGTAATACTTAAGAGTTTTCATTACTCTCTTCGATGCCTCTTCATGACGACGAGGTAGTATGCCATTTCATAGAGTTTTATTTGCTGCTGTATTTTACCAATTTTACACTCTCGTTTGACATAAAACGGACAAAAATCAAAGGGAATGCGTATTTTCGTTCAATGCAAATAACATAAAACATAATTTAGCTGTCATTAGTATCAATAAACACTATTTAAAATTAGTTCCTGTCTTCTTTGCTCTCTCATTCTCCATCATCGGCCTAGTACCTTTTCGATCAGCTGTGCCATAGAATCCCCTGATTGAACGAAAATACGCATTCCCTTTGATTTCTGTCCGTTTTATGTCCAACGAAATTGTAAAATTGGTGAAATACGGGTACAGCAGCAAATAAAACTCTATGAAATGTCCTACTACCTCGTCTTCATGAAGAGGCATCGAAAAGAGTAATGGAAACTCTTAAGTATTACTCTATGTACAAACTAAAATTATGGCAACCGCCCCTGGGTAAATCTAAATATACCAAGCATGGTAAAATAAGTACGGTAAACGCAGTAGGAATTGTTACAACAAAAACAGACATTTTGTTTGGTGTCGATAATCTATCAAATTTTCTACATGTGTGTATCTACTGCAAAAGTAAACAAAAAGGTACAAAGACAAAATACATGTGAATTTGACATAAGAGAAACACCTAAGCAAGAAAAATGTTCAAATTAGCTGTTCTAACGAGTTTACCTTACTTATTTTACCATGAGACCAAGGGGAATTGATGAGACAGCTGATCAAGTTAGTACTTGGAGAACAAACAGAGAAAATGCTTTCAAAGAACTGCCAGGGATGCCAGATTTGAAATCAACAAAAAAAGTAAATCGAAGGCAAAAAGGCAGTACAATAAAGAAAATAAAAGTGCACTTCCCGTTATTAAAAAATCATAAAGTTCAGTCCAGAAAAATAATATTTTAAGTAAAAAAATAAAATTAAGAATCAGTACATAACAGTAACAATTTATAGATTACAGGAAAAAAACGAACAAACTAAGAGACCAGAAATATTTTTTAAATAAAAACTAGTCAGGTGTTTCACATTTTATTTTTAAAAGTAAAAAGAGTGTAATCTACACTATATTAAAATTTGTTAATACTGAATATATCCTTCTTGGTTTAATTATTAAAAATTAAACATCAAACTGAATATTCTTTCAGATGCCGCATTAGAACGAAGAAATGAAAATACAAATTTACAGATATTTCCGAAATTTGGAAATAACCCACTTCTAGGATCTTTTTCCATTTTTCTTAAACGGATTTTTCTTCTAGAATATTTTCAGCAAATCATTTAAGGATATAAATTCGTCAAAGGGTTGATCTGAGCCAGTTTATTTGATTAAAAATATTTCAATTACGACATGAATGAAATGAATTGTTTGAATTAAGGTTAAAAATGGGAAGATTTTCAAATTTGCTATTTGGTATTCTCTAACGGGTTTTTCAATAAGAGCGCTACAAAAGTTTTTTTAAATAAACCAAAACCGGTTTTAGATACCAATAAAATTCTTTATTCCTGTGATAGTACGTTCGATGCCATTATGTATGGAACTCGATTTCATTTGCATGGCCACCACGGGCACGCCTGCAGAAGTCCAGACGCTGAACCCAATTTTCGACGGGTTTCAAGCATAAATCGGCCGATACTGCTGCAATTTCACGTTCGATATTCGTACGAAGTTCATCAATCGTCGCTGGTTTGTTGGCATAGACCAGTGATGGCCACACTAACACTATGAAAGTGCATTTGTGTGCGTGCAATAATAGGCAACTGCGCTGCACAGCAACTGAGTTCTTTTGAGTAAACACGTTGTTTTGTTGTTGCTACAATCAAATGAGCATGAACGTGTGGGAGCAGAGCATCCGCAGCATTTTTCGTTTCCTACCACATGTGGTATGTTTTTCAATTTTTGGCCATCACTGGTATAGACCATAGACTTGACGTAGCCCCACAGTAAATAATCTAACGGCGTCAAATCGAACGACCGAGGCGGCCAATCGACTGGGCCATTTCGTGGGATAACACGTTCACCAAACTTTTCCAATATATTGATTGTGGCATTCGCTGTGTGGCTTCTGGCGCCGTCCTGTTGGAACCACATGTCCTCCAAGTCCATATTATCCAATTGGGGCCAAAAATATTCGGTTATCATTGAACGATAGCGATTCGCATTCACAGTAATGTGCCGGTCTTGATCATCACGGAAGAAGTACGGCCCAATGACGCCGCCGGCCTATAAACCGCACCAAACCGTAATTTTTTCGGGATGCAATGATGACTCATGGATTACGTGTGAATTGCTGTCCGACCAATAACGCATATTTTGCTTATTGTCGAAGCCATTCAACCAAAAATGAGCCTCATCGCTGATTGTTGAGGCCTCTTAAAGTTGGCCTCTTAAAGTTGAGGCTACTGACCCCAAATTTCGGTAGTAAATTTTAATAATTTCGACTCGTTACTGGCTCGTATATCTTTCCATGATGAAATGGGAAACCTTATTGAAGAGAAATGTCAAAAGAGCGGAAAAAAATGTGGCGCCGTTTGCTGTCCCTATCGATTTACTTTTGTAGCGTCTCTGTTGAAAAACCCGTTACATATATGTATACGATTTTTGGTATGAATAAGAAGTAAAATTTTCGTATTTATTGTTGGCATAACAAAAAAAAGTACAGAGGCTAAAAAGCAGTACTTTTGCGTACTTCTTTAGGTGCTATGCAGTCAGAAGTACAATTAGTAAAAAAAACGTACGCGTACTGCTGAAAACAGTACGTCTGGCAACCCTATAGGTAACTGGGTTGCGTGGTCTGATTTTTTATCATTTTGCTGCCTCGTGTCAAGCCAAAAGTACAAAACACATCAACTGGGAGTAAATGTTGCCAATTAGATCGATTAAAAAATGGATAGTCAGTGAAAAAAATATCAATATGTAATAAATTTTTTAGAGTAAAATTATTTTTTTAGATCCCAATTAACACGCAAATTGTTAAAATTAAATTCTATATATGTTTTCCACGTAGTCGATGGTATTTGTTAGTAAATAAAACAGCTGTTGCTAACTCTTGTTAATATATTACTCTATGAATATACTGAACGACGAATAGATGCATGCTTGAAGAACGGTACAAAATTAGCCAAATTTACTTTGAAAATCAGTCATCGATTCGCTTCAACAAAGGCTGATCTAGTAGAGGTTGACGCATTAGAACAGCTGATTTTTCTTTCTTATGACTGCATCCAGTGTATTTTGTTATTATTATTGTACTTCTTTGTTTACTTTGTTTGGTCGTATGTATTTCCGTTGAATTTGACAGTTAGTCACGGAACAAAAACAAAATCGCTGTTAACATCTACTAGATCAGCTTTCTATTTTTAAAATGGCAAACAAATTTAAACTACTTTTTGAAACTACAAACAGGTGGATTCTATGACACAGCTGATCGGAAAGGTAGTAGGCCGATGATGGAGAATGAGAGAGCAAAGAAGACAGGAACTAATTTTAAATAGTGTTTACTGATACTAATGACAGCTAAATTATGTTTTATGTTGTTTGCATTGAACGACCGAGCTGGTTACGGCAAATGGTCACACCTTCCTGTTCGAAGTAAGTTTCCACAAGTTTGGAGGTGTGTTTCGGGTCATTGTCATGTTGGGATATCCACGGAGTAGGCATTTTCTGATTGGCATGCATATTACATATTACTTTTTGAGTGATTCTTAGAGGAAAAAAAACGCTCTTTCAAATGCCGCAAACCGCAAGTTTCTATGTCTTTTAGTTAAAATCACCTGTAAAGATGAACATAATTAATGAAATATATGAAAAAATGAACGAAGCGCTTTTTTTAAACACGTTTTTCTCAATAACTTCTTTTCGGCGCAGAGGTCCCTTTTCGTGGAGCAAGTCACATATATTATTTTTAAAATATGGTAACGGAATTTTGACTTTATTTTTATGATTTCATATTGCCACGTTAGTGTTTATTATTTAAGGAAATAATTGCTGCCTTATATTCAATTGAAATAAATTTATAAGCATTCATTCACAATAATACAGATCACGACCCTCAAAGTAATAATGGGACAGATGGCAACCATTTTCAGTTTAGCTTTAGATAACGGTACCAAATGTTTTTTTTTTGACTGGCACTTTTAAGAGAACTCTATATAGAATATTTCAGTCAGTTGTGTTACAAATATCCATCATGGCGCCACGTCGTTCCCAAACATCGCCAGAGCTGAGGAGATTAATAATTACCCACTCAAAGTCTTGAAAATCTGTGCGAGATATCGCGGAAATAGTAAACCTACCAAAATCTACAGTGTTTAATATTATTAAGAGATATAAAAACTCAGAAAATTTTTAAAACATTGGGAAACCGAGCAAGCGAAAAATATTTTCGGATTCAGACGAGCGTTGGCTCTTACAGCAAATAAAGAAACGCCCACATCTTACCGCACCTAAATCGGCGGCTGAAGCAGATATATTTTTGGGGAAAAATGCTAATCCCGAAACCATAAGATAAATTTTATGAAAGCATCAATACAACGGTCGAGTAGCTAGGAAAAGAAGCCTCATATCAGTAAAGTCAACAAGCTGAAACGACTATCATTTGCAAAAGAGCACAGAGGAAAAGATTTTTCGTTTTGGAGCAAAGTGATTTTTACTGATGAAAGTAAATTTAATATTTTCCGGTCAGATGGGCAGTCATACGTGTGTAGAAAGCCGAACGAAGAGCAGCACGAAAGAAATTTACGACCGACTGCGAGGCACGGGTCAGGGTCAGTAATGGTATGGGGTGCAATTTCGGCAGCTGGTCCTGGGAATCTTCATATTATTGAAGGAATTATGGACCACAAGTACTACCTAAACATTTTGCGATGTAACCTTTCAAAAACATTCGAAAAATTAGGCCTTTCCAACGAGTACTTTTTCTACCAGAACAATGATCCAAAGCATAAGGCTTATTATGTTCGGAATTTGGTTGCTCTATAATTGCTCACATGTACTCCAAACACCACCACAATCGCCGGATTTAAACCCGATTGAGCACGTGTGGAGTTATTTGGAACAAAAATTAAAAAATCACCACATAACACACTTACACTTGCTCTTAAGGAAGAATGGGAAAAACTATCACCTAACTATTGCAGAAAGCTGGTTGAATCGATGCCGCAACGTTTGAAAGCGGTAATACAACAAAAGGGCCTCCCAACAAAATATTGAAGTTTTGAATATGATACCTTATTTACTTATTTTTTAATCCGTGTCCCATTATTACTTTGACCCTAATACTATGAATTACTTTACTTTGTTTTGTTTCTTACTTTTTGTACTAATGAAAATGACTTCTGTTTATATTTGCAATAAACTCATCGCATTAGCATTAAAACGTTATATAAATTTGTTTTCTTAAGTTAGTTAGTTCAGTAGAATATAGGGAACATAAATAATATTAATAGGTGTCCCATTTTAATTTTGAGCCACTGTATTTTTGTCCATTAAGCCGTCGATTTTTTGTAAAAGTCCTAAGCTTTCACCTGAAAAGCAACCCCACACCATAACATGTCCTCCTCGGTGTTTGACAGTACCAGTATAATATTGTGGTTTTAGTCAGTTATTAGCAGGTCAGCGTACTCGTTTCATTCCATCAGAATCCACAAAATTAAATTTTACTCATCGGAAAACAACACACTGTTCCACTGCTCTACAGTCCAGTTACGATGTTATTTTATGAATTCGCGAACAATTCGGGCATCTTCTCTGGTTGTTGTACTTTTTGGTCGGCCTCCGCGATGAATTGTTTCAACAGTTTTTGTGTTTTTAAACTTTTTTATTATATAACTTCCGGTAGATCTCGGCATACAAAATTGTTGGCATATGCTTTTTGGATCATTCCACATTGAAATTCGTTTATTACATTGTTTTTCACAGATATACAATATTCTGTGCCAGCCAATTTAAATACAAAAGTCTGAAATTGATTGAATTCAGAAAAAATTGGATATTCTTCAATGCTATAATTTACCTTGGTGTTATGTTTTGGTTTAAGGAGATATTCTCCGCAGTTGTTCATCAACTGAGTTTAACATTAAACTTAAAATTATGTTCAATTGAAAATTTTGTAAACTAAATGTAACGGTACTTTTTTTGTTTCTTTTAAACAGACCCTGTTTTGCCCCATATGTGTTGTCATTTCCAATTTATGTTTCTTTGTGTTGTTGTGTATTTTAAAAGTTCTAAAGAGCGAATAACTTATTAAAGGCAGGGCTTACACTTTTCATAACATTCGATTTTTTGCTGTAAATGTTCTTAAATCAACTTTCTCTGACAAAAGAGTAGGAAGATAATTTTTGTCCAATATGTTTTCTGACACTATTTATTGCATTCATGGGCAAATTAATTACTTTTTCAAATATTTTACGTGTACAGTTTTAAGCCTTTGAAAGTAATATGAGGCAACACCAATCGTGGCCACATACCTCCACATATAAAATACTTTAAAACAGAATGCCAACAGTCAAACAAATTCAAAACTATTAAAAGCATTCCCATATTTCATTACAATTGGCATCCGATTCCACAACCTGCATTTGCATTGCCTGAGCAAATGGAAATTAAATTTTTTTTATTTCATTGCGATTAATGGAACTTATTTTCCATTTGCATTAGAGGGAGTAATTCAAATTAAAATCCAATTCATATTAAAAAATCCCAACACTGATTTATTCTAATAATAAAAATTTAAATTTTTTTCAATATTTTTTCAGATACTTGGTTATGATCTTAATAGCATACAGAATACATAACCTACAACATGGACCAGACACTCCACCACCGGGCCACTAAATGAACGGGACATCTGTTAGCATGAATTTGGGATTACCTCACTTAATACAGATTCCTACATAGTATGTCACCTAACTGCAAGACGGTTGACATCATGCTTTGCAATTTGCAGAAAAACGTAGGCAATCTTAAAAAAAATGTTGTATTAATCCCAATAGTCGTACCCCAGCCTTGTCAGCGGTATCATCGGCCACCACATCCAATTTTTTTTTATCGTTTAACTGAAATCCACATGGATCCTAGAGCTGCAGCGAAAATTACTGGCTTTTAAATACGATACGTATGGCATAAAGTCAAAGGTTCTGCGAGTTCCACGCCCCGTTTTGCTTGAGTTTTGTCAAAGTAATAGATAATTAAATTTTAGATAAAATTTCAAACTTGAAGTTGCAAAACTGCTCACCCACCCACTTAAAAAGTTATTACCTTTCAGTTTGTAAATTATTTAATTTTTTTAGAAAAAAAATTGCAGTAATAATTTAATATTGTAAATAAAATACAACAATGTTTTTGTTGTCATTTGAAATTTTAGCGAAACTCCATTATTTTGTTTTGAATCTGAAAGATTTTGAGTTTCCGTAAAATTTGTTTGAAAATTAAAATCAAAAAACACTAAATACGACAACTTAAGAGAATAGAACTGTAATATAAACTCATTTAAAGGTACAGCACAGATTACACTGAGAGACAAAGTTAGTTTTTTTTCAAAATGATGGGGTTCTGTTATCGGATTCTGGTAGAAAGGTCTAACAAATATATATACGTGTATCGGCGTTTTGCCAGATCTGATCAGAATTTTTTTTATGGCTGGTCAAACTTTCCGCCCCTCGGAACTTTCCTGCAACATATCGGCATGCAAAATTGTGTGTTCCTTACTTCTGAGGTAGAAAAAATGTTCAGAAGTTTTATAACAAAAATCATTTTTGTGGAACAAATTAACCCTCTAACTGTCACGTTTAACCATAATTTTTGAAAACTCGCAAAAAACTGCTCCAAAATGACGGGGGGCGTGGTCAAAATGTTGTACAACAATTATCGCCATAGAATTTCACTATATGTGTCCGAACACAAATCTTAGCCCAATTGCTAGATAATAAGCAAAACCTAACTGCCTTCTAAGGGTTAATAATGAATTTTGTAATTTTGCTGTTTCCAATAAAAATAGTCCATATATTATAATGAATTTTGTCATATTTCATCTTTTATCTAGCACTTGGACTAAGATTTGTGTTTTGTAGTGTTCGGACACATATAGTGAAATTTTATGGCGATCATTTTTTTAGAACATTTTGACCACGCCCTCCGTCATTTTGAAGCAGTTTTGCGAGTTTTCAAAAATTATGGTTATACGTGACAGTTAGAGGGTTAATTTGTTCCACAAAAATGTTTATCTGAATCTTTTCTATAAAACTTCTGAACATATTTTGTACCTCAGAAGTAAGGAACACACAATTTTGCATGTCGATATGTTGCAGTAAAGTTCCGAGGGGCGGAAACTTTGACCCTCCCTAAAAAAAATCTGATCAGATCTGGCAAAACGCCGATACACGTATATTATTTTTAGACCTTTCTAGCAGAATCCGTTGACAGAACCCCATCATTTTTTTTGGTGTCGCACAATGTTATTTGTTTCCCCGTTCGCAACTTAACAAATATCTGAAATAAAATATTAATAATTTTATAAAAGAAGAAGGAAAAACTAAAGTTAATCTGTAGTACAAGGATTGTAAAAATATTTCCTCTTTATTTTCCTTTTTTGTTTTGTTTTCAATATATAGTTATTCGAATTTATTTGTTTCATAAATAATAAATAATACTTTTATATATAAATATTTCACTTAGAGTTATAAATAAATATAAACATGTAAACAATTTATGAGACGTAATTACAAAAATCATTGAATATTTTAATTAACAATTTTTGTATTCATAGAAAGTGTTTGAATAATTAAAACATAGAAAGTGTTTGAATAATTAAAACAATAAATAAACTAAAACATATTAACAGCAACTGATTCATGACGTTCTTTCGATTTGGTCTACAACAGGAATGGTCTACACGCTGAAAAAACGGCCCCTGTCACATTTTGCAAGAAGCATGTATATGTTTGGAACATCCATATACTTACGTGCTACTTACTGGTGATCTGCTGATTTTTTGTTTTTTTTGTTGTCTGCTACGTTTTTGTCTTCAGCAGTTTTCAACAAACAAAGCCATATTTGGGTCAGAAAACCATATATTATAACATTTTAATCATTGTGTCTCCAACATTTAATGTTGGATAGAAAACGCAGTATGTTTGGATACAAGTATACTATATTTGCGACAAGCTACAAACATATTTGGATCCAAACAAGAAAACGAGATGGATTTTTCGGCGTGTATAAACCACAAGTTATAGAATGTGTAAGTAATTCAGTTTGATTTCCTCTTAACTGAAACACTTATAACTTCTTTCATTGCATTGAGGTTTAGGTCAGGTTTGGAAAAAAGTCGATGTTTAACAAAATTTTAGTTAATTTTTGTGGTAGCAAAATAGAAAGTCGGTGATATGTTCAATAACACTGTGCAACACCAATCTTGGGGGGCGGACGATTCCTGCTCCAAAGGATCACACTAGGTGAGTATATTCAAACCCCAAGAATTTAGATCGTTGTGTAGCTACACTTTTTTTATGGGCGTTTCAAGTTTGAATTTTCTTATCCGATACTGCGCGAAATAAATTTAAAAATCGAATATAAATGTTGAATTAGGCGAATTCTTGTGATAACGCGCCTTCAGTGAAATTTGACAAGGATTATTTTCGTAGAATATTTGAATGCTCTAGCTTATAGTTTAAAAGAGCATTTTCGTGCTTTGTACAAAAAGTACCAAAAATGTGCACTAAAATGGCCAGCTAGGAATTCAAATTTTTTGACGTAGAATACGTCTTACCTTACGGTATGAGGAGTCATGTCAGGTTTTTATTGTTGTAATCTTTATTTCATTGAATTTGAGGAAACGGCTAGATGAATTTTTCTAAAATTTTTTTTGTAGGTAAATGAAGATGTTATCGTTCGTTTGATATACATTTCATATTGGTTGATATATTTCTAGTATTTTAATTTCTCAAATGAAAATTGTTTAAACACATACACTCAAACATATGTGTGGTGTTTGGTTGAGTGTTTTTGGTTGCTCAACATTGCTTAGGAACATGTATCTAGTAAAAAGTGAAACGAACAGCAAGCTAATGTTGCTTGTCAACATGTATCTAGTAAAAAGTGAAACAACCAGTAAGCTAACGTAATAAAGCTTTTTTGCGAAAGCTTCAATAAAGCTGTTGTAACATTAATTTTGAATTGTAAAGCGTAAAGCTTTCACACAACGCTTGAATGCTAATGCGAAGACTCGATAAGGTAAACCTTTTTTAATATTAGGGCGGCCCTCTCAACATTCGCAGAACTTATTTCAATAAAAATATTAATTAAAATACATAAATTAAATTAAGTTTAAAAAAATTGAACATAATATTTTTTTTTTAAACGGAATTGAATCAAATGCCGTTGGTAAATATAAAAATTACAGCAGACAGTTGTCCGAGGCCTTCGGCCACGGACTGTCCCTGCAGGCTGTGTCAGAGACACGGCCATTAAGTTTAACGTAGAATACGCCATCCGATAAGACAGAAACCATATATAACAATAAATGATAAATAATATAAGCAAATGAATTTATTGTTATATATGTTTTCTGTCTTATCGGATGGCGTATTCTACGTTAAACTTAATGGCCGTGTCTCTGACACAGCCTGCAGGGACAGTCCGTGGCCGAAGGCCTCGGACAACTGTCTGCTGTAATTTTTTTTTTAATAAATTTCATTATGGGTAGTCAATAGGGAATTAAATTCCCGGAGTTTTTCATTTCCCAAGAAAATTAAATAATTTCCCGGCATCCCGGTTGAAATTTGTGTCCTTATTTTACAACTTTTTTCCAATTTTTTATGTCAATTTTGTACCACAAAACAGTACAAACATCTTAGATATCGTAGCTATGTCATTGCAATATGCAACGAAATCTAATATTTAATGCTATAAAAACTGATGAGAATGTACTACTATTTCAAATTTGGGAGCCTAATTTCTGTGAAACTTACCAAACATTCCCTCCAACCCTATCCAAATCTGTAAGTGATGTGGAAAAACTAACGCATTTTTAGACATTATCACTTATATGTCCAATGACAAACAGCATACTATGTTTATATTCAACCGAGAATTGTTTATCGGCGACAAACTAGTTTTGAACTTTGACCGCCTTGTGACAAAGTTTTAGTTTAAATTCTAAAAGTAAACCATAAACATAAAGTTTAAGTTTCAATTCTACAACGCCTGAATATATAATCGGGTGTATCTCTGACATTTTCCTATATCCTATAAAAATTATACATATGAATGTGTCAGTTGCCAAATCGATTAACTCCATCAAAATATACCTGTAGAAACTTAAATTTTCGCTGGGTTTTCAAATTCCACGTTCATTATAAATGCAAACTGACATTATATATTACTTCACTACAGCTGTATCTATTATATAGTTAAATTCAAAATGAACTGGGTACATTAGTTTAACCCACAGACACTAACATACAAAAATTTTGGGAAAGTGGAGTTAATCGATTTGGCAACTGACACATTCATATATCACTGAAAACTTGATATATAAAAATTTTGCAATATTTTGGTAAGTATTTGCAAAGTTCTGATAAGAAATACGACCACTTTCAAGATATCAAATTATTCATTTACCCTTTAACGGCAAGAGATATTAAAGTTTATAATTAATATATGTATATATATACACTCCGGTTCACTTATTTATAGGCACTACAAATTCCATATTCAGCAGCCTGTATCGTTTGCAATTTGTAACCGATTGCAGAATTTTAAAATGGAAATGGAAGCTAGACATCTCGAGATATAACAAAAGTCATGACAAGGGTGGTTTCTTAACTTCTTGTATTTTTTTTTTGGTTCACTTGAATAAAGGCACTTTAACTAATTTTAATGAAAAAGTTTTTCTTGTTCTTTTAAATTTTTTTTACTTTATTTAAGAACTATTAGTAATGGATGCTACCACCTTTGTTTTTAATAACTTCAAATATACGGGGTTTCATTGAGAGATAAAAAGAATTTATGTAATCCAACGAAATTTGATTTCAAGCATCCTTATGGCCAGTTTTTCAGTCAGTGGTGATCCTCGTTTCTTAGTTAAATTGTGGTTAAACATCGAATTGTGTTTTTTAGTCATTGTTTAACTATGATTTAACCACCCAATGTTGGTTGGTTAACTTATAGTCACAACCATATTATTTTGACAATCAAATTACTGACTGTCAAAGTGAGAAATGAAGATTGTATAAAATACATGTTTCAGATTTGCGTATTTGTACACATACGTTGAGTCTAGATCGTTGAATTGTTGCGCCTATATAGTTTTTTACACATTTTTGTCAAAATGACTTCGATTTTATGCATCTATTTCTTATTTTACATATACTACGTTTATACGGTGGCCTATATCGCGATATCATATCACGAAACGTCAAAAAAATACACGTATAAACGCTTTAGCGCGATATAAAGTTTGTCACAAAAGTTTACTATGATTTCGCTCCATATCACGATATTCTATTTGTAAGTTGCCATCTAGCATCACATGGCTGTTTATATCATGATGTGTTGAATATCGTATAAACAGGAACATGGGGATATCACGATATGATTGATATTGCGATAAGTGTCGTATAAACGAGGTAATACATAATTTCATTTTGTTTGTTCCCGTTTGTTGTTTTGGTATTTATCCCAAAACACACGTTTTTTCCAATAAGAATACAAGGGTTGCCATATTAGTTGACAATATGGCGACTTACATTAACTCACCACTGAAAAACAAAATGCAAAGTTAACCTCTAATTAACTTAGAATTAAGATTAAGTAATCCGATAGTTAAAAACTGGCCATTAATGGCCTGAATTAGTGACTGCTTGTCATCAAATTGTCTACCTCCTTCATAGACCTTACGAGATAACCAACCCCAGACAATTTCGATAATGTTTAGATATGGCGAATAGGGTGGCCAGTCAAGACTGTTAACATTTTGGCTTGCAATGAACTCCTTTACTACTCTGGCGTTGTGTATAGGGGTATTATCCTGTTGCAATATCCAAGATATGGGACCAAATAGTTAACAGAACTTCGGAAAAGCCGATTCCAATAACGTTTTATAGCTTGCACGCAGTCATTTTTGCACTTTCAAACTCAAGATCGATGGTGCCATAGTACGTAATAGCACCCCACACCATAACGCCGCCCTCTCGGCTGTGATGTCGGTTTAAAAACCGTTTTTCTTTGCGCAGATCATGAAAATAATAGTTGTAGCCATCAGGCCCATCCAAATTTAACTTCTTCTCAGTCATTTACATGACCTCTTGGCTGCACATCCCATACCATGTAGTCTCTTGCGAATTAAAGCCGCTTTTCCGTACGAGGAGAATTAAGTGGCTGCTTTTTTTTTGTAATTTCAGGTATTCAAGATACTCACAGCTCTAAATTACTCTGCGTACTGATGACTTGTTCGCCTCCACTCCAGCTTGAGCTCCTATAAGGCAGAATTAGAAGCAATTCTGATGATTTTTCTTTTCTCATACGTAGATAAAGTCAATGAAACCCTTCCTTGAACATTGTTTCCATACCCCTCGGGGTCCTTGATGTAATTGTCGACAACTATTAGGGTCCGTCCAATTTTTTTTAGCTATTGAACGGTGAGAATATCCTTAAGAACGGTAAACATCGATTTTAGTTTTTTCCGATAGATTTAAAATTTGTTGTTTTGCCATTTTGACTCGTAAAATGATTAAGACACATGTAATAAATTGTAATAAACAAACGCTCCCTACAAAAATCATCGCTCACTTTAAAAATAATAAAGTGCCTTTATTCAAGTGAACCAAACAAAATAGCACATTTTTGGACTTTTTTTATAAATTGCTCAAAAAAAGTTATTTAGTTAAGATACAACTATTGTCATCATATCCCAAGATGTCTAGCTTCCATTTCCATTTTAAAATTCTGCAATCTGTTACAAATTGCTAAAGATACAGGCTGCTGAATATGGAATCATTAGTGCCTTTAAATAAGTGAAACGGAGTGTATATCCAGATCTAACTACATATTGCAGATATGCGTAAATATGTGTGTTTGCAATGGCAGATGTCCAGTAATTGTAGAAATATATGGGGAAGTATCCTCATAGTAATTTATATATTTGAAGACAATGTAATTATATACAAAACATATCAGCGACCAAATTCTCCCCCTCATAAATGAGCCCGTGGAACGAGTTTACTCCTTGTTATTGCCGAAATCTACTTTGGCTATTTTGGTTAAAGGTCGCTGGAGCACACCGCTTTGGATTTGGATTGTGACTTATCGCACCTGTCCATCCATGGCTTTTACTGTATTTATTATTCTTCCTTTCGGCCAGCAATGTCGTGGTAAGTTTTCATCAATGATGATGACTGTCACCCAACTCTAGCCATTTTCCCCTTCTAGTGAGTATTGGCGTATATTCCTTCACCCCTCGATGCCAGAATTGATCGGCAAGCTTGTGTTTTTCGACATCGTAGACGTAAGTCGGTACTCTCAGTTTAAGTTTTAGCTGTTTACAATTCAGTACTTGGTTTTATTTTGATTTGTTATGCGGTTATTTTCAGATTATTTGAATTTACTTTATTAAATGTTGTCAAAAACAATATTAGCACCGGCGCCAAGTAATATTAACGTCACATCAAATAACACAACAAATTGAACTTTAATGATTGTTTATTCATTGTTTGTTGATTTGTTATTGATTGTTATTCTCTTCTTATCAAATTGATGGAATTGGGGATGTGAGAGATGGCTATTGTTGACGCAACTACGGTTATGGAAGATGGTGGCGGTACAGTACTCTGAGTGTCCGCTTTGTCGATGCTGGTGAACCACTACTGTCGCTGTATGACGGTTGGAGAGGCTTACTGGCCCCAACGATTTTCAGTGACCCGAACTACCCCCCCAGCGGCGGAATTTGCGAGGCCTTCCACGAATAAGGCATGCGGAATCATTCTTTGGTAATGCCTACTTTAATAATGCCTGCGAAATGCATGACTTTATAAGGCTTCCACAGGCCTGTTAAAATAATAAGAATGCCAGAAGACGCTGTTGTTCGTGAAACCCTGTCTTTCAAAATCATAACATCCGATAGCCCAGTAGATAAGGCATCCAATTGTAAGTTCTAAGGTCGTGTGTTCGATTCCTGTGGCTGCAGAATTTAAAAAAATCATTTATGAGAATTACAATTGGTTAAAGTATAAATCTGAAATATGAAGCTAATTTCCAATATATTTTTTTTATTTTTACGTAAGTCCTTCTAAATGTACCTCCCAATCTCACGCAATGTTAAAAAGAAAGGAGGAGGTAATGTGTAGGGAAGGCCTGCCGTATTTTAAGAAGGCCTGTTTGGCCATGATTTCAGGCCTTCCAGGTCATGATTTCCGCCGCTGGGCCAGGTTCTGCGCTTCCATGAGTTTGGGCCCGCTTATAACCACTGATGACGATTGGCGCTCGTGGAAAACGCGTGGCCTCCGTGGGTTCTAGGTCGCACTGCTGCTGGTACCGAAAAAAAATTTTTGGTTCGATTGGAAAAAAACAAAAGTGAATTGGTCCTGCGTCTACTATCAAACATTTCGCTAGGCTTGTCTGAAACAATTGTTCTAACTTTAGCCTAATTCCTGTGCCGCTGCCTTGGAAGATGCCAGACTTTCAACTCGACGTGACCCTGTTTAATTTGGGAACACTTTCCCTTGGTCTCTGGGTTTCCGGAGACGTATTTTTCGCTGTAGAATAATTTTGTCCAACCAGAGGAGAAGTGAATGAGCGAATATGCAATTGATTTATGCGCAGATTATTTTTAAAAAAATACCAAAACTATTCTAACTTGATGACTTCGCAGCACGATGTTAATTTCACAAATGAATTCATAATTGCCGCTTGACGATGGAGTGGATTTGATAGGTCCATAAAACTAAATTCCTCACATGTGTGTGTTCGTATTAGTTTGATAATTTCGTCGTTGGTATGGTAGTGCCGTGAGCAAAAGAAATCTCTAGTCAAAATCACATGAGGTGTCATGGGACACCCGGTTGGAACGAAGTTTCTTTCGCTATATATTATGTACTAGTTAGTTTCAGCACGTAGAAAGCGCCCGTTGAAAAGTACGATTATTTAAATGGATCTTTAAGAAAAGGTACTTTTTGTAAAATAAAAAACTTGTTTTAAGGAAAATTTTTTTTTTCTGCAATTTATTTTTTAAAAAAAAAATTTACTTTTAGGTACTTTTTGTAAGAATATGTATTGTATTTTCCGGAATATGTATTAGATAGATCCTTTTTTTAAAGAGAGGTACTTATTTTTTTAAAAGATAATGTTCTTTCTAAGACAATTTACTATTTTTAAGAAGAAGTACTTTGTGTAAGAAAAAACCATAAGAGTATGACTTTTTTTACAAAGAAGTACTTTTGTAAGAACAGGTACTTTTTAAAGAAGAGGTACTCTTTTTAGAAAAAGGTTAAATTTACTTATTTTCAGAAAGCCTACTTATCTCAGGAAAAAAGGTAATATATTTATTTTTAAGAAAAGGTACTTTTAAGAAATGGAATTTTTGTAAGAAAAGGTATTTTTTATAACAAATTTAATTTTATAACAATGTTAATTTTTTTTAGAGTTGGTCCTTTTTCAAGAATAGATAAATTTTAAGAGTAGGTAGATAGTAGATATTGTCCTATTAAATGAGACAAAATTAAACCATAGACATAATGTAATATTTAAAAATTATAAAATCATAAGCAAATATCGAATTCATGCAACAAGGGATACAGTCACGAATAACATACAATACTACAGTCACGATAACAAAAGTAGATATTCGCTAGATGCTTTAGAGACATGCGCCATAAGACATGCGCCGTTGACTGCGACAACTTGTTAGTTCTTACATGTGCGTACTATCCGGCCGACAATATAAATTCAATGCGAGCAGACTGGCAAAAACTATTTAATTTTATGAATCTTCAAAATTCAACTAACTACCATATACTAGCGCGAGACTTGAACTGCAAGCACACAGAATGGGGTAATACTGTTAATAACGCAAAAGGCAGTAACCTAAAAGAAAGTCAACATCGAAGTCCTTACACTTCCAACATGTTCAGCGAAGCCCGCTTTCCTTAGCCGTAATTATGTCATAATATCTTCCATTGAAGCCAGCACACTTCACAATGGCATAACTACATTTCACAAAGCTAACATGAAAGAATACAACCCTCATATACGTCTCTTACTGTACAAATCTAGTAATAATTACCAAATCCTAAAAGTATGCAGAATAATACTGGGTTGTATATTGAGTTATAGCATAATACGGTTAAAAAAAGTGGTTTAAAATGTTTTCATTTAGCCCCCGTCCCGCAACGTGCGATAAGGAACTTCGTTCCAATAACTTTTTGACACTCATAATTTTGACAATCAATGGTACCAACAAAAAGAGTATTAAGGGTTTTCATCATCTTGTCCGATTGTAATTGAAAACATTTTGCAAACATCTTGCAATTGCATATGGTGAGGCAACTTGTGCAAGAGCTCTATTACATGATGCCATTTCGTGCGGCGATATTTTTCAGCACTCTTTTAAAGTTTCTTCGTAATTTTTTTTTTAAGTTTCTTCTTATTACACGTTGAATTATCATAATATCTATGCTTGCATTTTTTTGACATTCTTCTTTGTTATTGTCTTGTATTTGATTGAGTTGTGTATTTTGTGTACTTCGGTGTTATTGATTTGTAAACACTGAATTTTTTGGTATATTTGTTATATTTCGTTTGTTATAAAAAAAAATTAAACAAAAATGAGTGAATCTCAAATACAAATGATGGAGGCTATAATGGAAGTGACAAATATAGCAATGGAAACTGCGGACTTGACCAATGAAGATGATGTTGGAATGTTACAGGGACTATTAAATTGCTATGAAACGGTGGTACATATGCCCGGGGAAAGAATGAGAACAGAGTGGGTAACGACATGGAAACAGGAGCGTGAAACCAGGGGGTCATTTTCATTCCTTATGAGAGAGCTCTCCAATGATGTGTCTTCATTTTTCTCATACATTCGTATGGATGAAAATACATTTAAATATATTTTGGACGCAATTGATCCCAATTATGACGCCATCTATTCGTGCCGATAAAAAACTGGCTGCCACATTGCGTTTCCTTGCTACTGGAGATTCTTTCAGAAGCACTAATTTCCAAACGAGACTCTCAGATGCATTTTTATTACGTGCTGTGCCAGAGGTCTGCGGCGCTATTTGAAATAAATTTAAAGACGAATATTTAAACGCATGTATAAAGTAGATTTATAACAAATGATATTAATATGTTTTACTTATTGCGAATACTGTTGTTTGATTATTTCAGTTTCCAACAACAAAAAAAGAGTGGGAATTGATAGCAGATCAATTTGCAATGAAGTCTCAGTTTCCACTTTGCATAGGGGCATTGGACGGGAAGCATATAGAGTTTCAAACTATGATAAAATATGGTTCCTTCTATTATAATTACAAGGGAACAAATAGCATTGTGTTGTTGGCTCTTGTAGATGCAGAGTGCCGTTTTATATATATTAATGTTGGATGCAATGGACGCTGTCACGATGCTGGAGTTTTGCTTCAAAGTGATTTAAAAGAAGTCTTAGATGATCCAGAGAAACATTTCCCAGCAGATAAAGTCATTGGTAACGGGCGAAAAGTGCCTAACGTTATAGTCAGTGACTATGCTTTTCCACTGCGAAAGCATATTATGAAGCCATATCCGTATAATACTCGCGTTAGAGGAAGGAAAATTTATAATATACGGATTTCACGAGCAAGACACGTTGTTGAACAAGCTTTTGGGATTTTGGCTAACAGGTTCCGAATTTTTCAGACTAAGATAAATATGAAAGTTGAAAATGTTGAGCTCGTAACTAAAACCTGCTGCGTACTGCATAATATGCTGTCAAAAACAAGTTCAACTTATTTACTGCCGTTGGGCGATTTGAAGTATACTTTAATAATGAAGGACAAGTCGATTGGCAAGACAGTCGATTATAATTCATTACAGTCGATTATAGAATTTAAAATTCTTGGCCTTGAAGGCCTTTGTATTACTATATGAACAAATAAATAAAATAAAACGTCAACTTTAAAATGAAATAAATTAGTTTTATTGTCATTTGACTACCTAGCGATATAGCCCGATAAACAACATTAATAACAGACAAAAAAAAATATTATAAAATTCATTTTTAAAAGAACACAACAAATTCCTGTGTTTTTTAGTTGTAAATTGATTGAAATAAAATTAATAATCATCGTCGTCCAGGATGCCAAAAAGCGACTGCTGCAAAATATCATGGGGCATCGAGGTTGGTTGGATTGGTGAACCCAAAGCCGATCTTCCATGAATCGGAGTTGGTCTGACTATCTGTGTAGTAAATTCCGGTGTTGATGTTATTGTAGGGGGTAGAGTTTCTGTTTGAGCCGCTTGTCTCGTTACCTTTGCGCGAGCACTATCCTCCAGTGCAGAATTTCTTAAAATGTTCTGAATTTTCCAGGCTGTTTCTGTTTTAATATCTTCATCTTTAAAATTTTTAAAGTGAAACTCGATCAGCTTCGTCAGCCATTCGTACTCATTGTTTTCATTTAACCGCTTTGAAAATAAAGACCTTACTCCATCTATCTGTTGAGTGAAGGCAACTGCGAGTTTCTGTAAAAGCATAATTCAGGGAAATTTAAATAATTTGAAATCAGTTTTAAATATCTGTATCATATGGAAGAGTAGCTTAATTCGCCTTAAGCGATCATCAGTATCGAAAAAGCGTTTAAGTAGAAAATATGTCGTCTTCTGTATTCACCAATACTTTTTTAAAATTTGTGGCTTCTCTAATAAACACATTACCAGTATGTTAAGTTATAGATTATTCGCAAGAATCAAGTAGAATAAAAATTAGACAAAATTGCTGACATCTCAAAACTTTAATTTACTCTTCCATATGACAGATTTTTTGCCTTTTGTAGCAGTGTATTATATATATTATAAACCACTAGCTTTTACCTTTTTCTTAAAGCGCATAGATGGACGACACGTACAAGGTGAAGGCATATTTGGCGAAGGCGAGGGTGTTTGTGTTTCTGAAGTAAAAGATTGCGATGTACCAGGCAGCGAAATTTCAACTACATTCTCTGCAGCAATATGTGTTGCATTATTCACTTCACTCGTTTCATTTTCTTTATTGTTTAACGGGTTTTTCAATAAGAGCGCTACAAAAGTTTTTTTTAAATAAAACAAACCCGGTTTTAGGTACCAATGAAATTCTTTATTCCTGTGAAAGTACGTTCGATGCCATTATGTATGGAACTCGATTTCTTTTGCATGGCCACCACGGACACGCTCGCAGAAGTCCAAACGCTGAACCCAATTTTCGACGGTTTTCAAGCATAAATCTGCCCATACTGTTGCAATTTCACGTTCGATATTCGTACGAAGTTCATCAATCGTCACTGGCCTGTTGGCATAGACCATAGACTTGACGTAGCCCCACAGGAAATAATCAAACGGCGTCAAATCGCACGACCGAGGCGGCCAATCGACTGGGCCATTTCGTGAGATAACACGTTCACCAAACTTGGTTTCCAATAAATTGATTGTGGCATTCGCTGTGTGGCGCCGTCCTGTTGGAACCACATGTCCTCCAAGTCCATATTATCCAATTGGGGCCCAAAATATTCGGTTATCATTGAACGGTAGCGATTCGAATTCACAGTAATGTGCCGGTCTTGATCATCACGGAAGAAGTATGGCCCAATGACGCCGCCAACCCATAAACCGCACCAAACCGTATTTTTTTCGGGATGCAATGATGACTCATGGATTACGTGTGGTTTGCTGTCTGACCAATAACGCATATTTTGCTTATTGACGAAGCCATTCAGCCAGAAATGAGCCTCATCGCTGATTGTTGAGGTCTCTTAAAGTTTGCCTCTTAAAGTTGAGGCCACTGACTCCAAATTTCGGTAGTAAATTTTAATAATTTCGACTCGTTGTTGCCTCGTATATCTTTCCACGATGAAATGGCAAACCTTACTGAAGAGAAATGCCAAAAGAGCGGGAAAAAATATGGCGTCGTTTGCTGTCCCTATCGATTTACTTTTATAGCGTCTCTGTTGAAAAACTATTTAGTATATGCATTTATTAACGGTTTTGGTGGATGTGTTACAAGTATACTTACAGCAGAACGGTTTGATGAAGATGGCCGTGAATTGACGTAAGGGCGCAAAAATTCCATTTGGGAGAACTACCACAGTTTCGGCACGTACACGTCGTCCGCGCCAGCTCCACTCCTTTTGCTAGCCTTTACTTCATTTACTTCCCTTAGATATTGAGACCGCATTCCATGAATTTTTACTTTAATCCCCTCTGCAGTAAGCTTTGGGTTCACTTCTTTAAGGCGTTCATAAATTTGGAAGAGCGAGTTTGAACGTTTTACGCGGTCTAAGTAATCCTGGTGTCGGACATTGTATAGATTCTAATGTTGCCCATAAAGCGATAGCATGAGCTCTATTAAATCTCTATTCCACATTTTCTATTATTTTAATTTAATTGAATTTTATTTCCAAACACAAACCTAACAAAACGAATGTAATAACACACACAACCATGAAATGTCAAAATCAAGAGAAAAACGGAAAATGCACAAAGAGAAATTGAAAAAAAATCCCTCGATACACAATACCTTGGCACATTGTGCGATTTTTTCCTCATTCCTTACTTCTCTACACCTCTTGCCATAGAACGAAAAGTGTCAGAACGAATTATTGCGTCGTGTAATAGACCTCTAATATATTTTGCATCACTGCTTGTACTGTGTGAAAGTATCAGCTGTGTGACAAAGCCAACTGTTTTATAAGCAAACCCACGGAGCAAAATAAAGCTATGGGGTTTGACCAGTGGAACAAAAGCAAAACTTCAGCCATTACAATCGTGTACATTTTGTTGAGGAAGTGCGGAAATTGCTCCGTTTCCATTCGCGCAAGATACTCGGGGATCACACACGGTAATTTTACTGGCGCATGTCTGAAGTTTATAGGAGACAGAGAGAAGAAGAGCTTCCGTTCCCTTCCCCTCTCTCCCTGCGCAAGTTAAATTGTCGTGTGTGATCCCGGAGATACTGACAACTTTTATTGATGTTGTCTCAGGTCATAGGAAAATAGACAAGAGTTTCCATCCCTCTCTTTACATTCTCTCGATGAGGACGAGGTAGTAGTACATTTCTCCGAGTTGCTGTTGAATTTTACTCTTCGGTTGGACATAAAACGGACAGAAAGACAATTGAATGCGTATTTCCGTTTGATGCAACCAACAGAAAACATACTTTAGCTGTCATTAGTATCAATTAAATAGTGTTTGATTGATACTAACTTAGTTGGTGAATGTTTTGCTTCTGGTTGCTTATCGCTCTCTCGCCTATCCACTCTGTTCTCTATCATTTTTATAGTACATATATAGCTGTGTCATGGTTACCCCCTGCTTAGGTCTGTGCCCTCAGATGGTGGGTGTTGCCAGATGAATTGTTGGCATATTTGGCGCGCCCTATGGCGCCGCCTCATTTCTTTTGATTTCCCCAATAATGCCTTGTTCACGCTGGCACGAAATTGACAATTTGGGATTGAAATTGTCAAACAAAATTTAAATCCTTCACACTGGCATTTGAGCAATTTCGTTAAAAAAAAAAATGCCAACTGTTTGTTTACAAACATTGCCATTAGCAAAATGTTCATGCCTGGACACAATAACAAAATTTAGTTAGGAAATGAATGAAAACAATAAAATAAATGAATGGTACGTGAACTTTAACATGAAGCACTGATTCTACACGGTTTATAGTTTATTTTCACTAGTCTGTGTCGACGAAAACTTAAAATTTCAATTTGATGAATGAGGCGTCATAGAATTGTTTAATTTTTTGTTATAATTTTAGCAACCACGTGTTCGGTGAATGAAGCCGACCCATAACTATCGACGGCGTTGGTGCAACAAAAAAAATTTATCGACGGCGCCAACTGAGTTTTTATTAAATGTGGCTGTGTAAAAAAATTAGATCTGTTTTTAGTAATTCGGGCCATTAAAAGCGACTTGGCCGAGAATATCGGCTAACGTTTTAAGGTGACGCGTGCCTTAATGACGGCGGCGTGAACTTCAAAAAATCATCTACGACGGCGGCACACCGGAAAATTTTCTGTCAGCTTCGTTCTCCTGCATATATGCAAAAAAAAAGAGGACTAACACCCAATTTATACGATGATTTTTACGACGTTGCTTTTGCGACGTCTTTTTTTAACATATAGTCGAAGGGTGTAGAGAAGCAAGAGCGGTAAACAAAAAGACTAGATTTCTGATTTTTCCATAATGCCCTTCTCTACACCGTTCGCCTATATGTAAAAAAAGACGTCGGAGAAGCAAGCAGAAGCAACGTCGTAAAAATCATCGTATAAATTGGGCGTAAGTATTTCAACGATATTGTTGTAAATCATAAAGCAACTACGGTATAGAGAAGAAAATTTACTCATGGAGAGGAATGCCAACAAAGAAAACGAGTGTAGCTCGTCGTGTCTCTGCTCTCTCTCTCTCTTACTCTCTTCGTTGAATATTTCAATACACGAGCAGTTTTCTGATGTTATTGTATCTAACTATAGAAATTCCAACCATAATTAAATAAAATTACATAAAGTATTTAAAAGTATGAAATAATCTAGTTATGACGCGGGAAAGAAATGCGTTTGAGTGAATCGCGTCGACTTTTTTGGTTCTCTTCTACTAGGGTTGCCAAATTACGCCTGTTTTTTCTTCTCTGCTTGTACATCCTTTTTGTGTAAATATCTCAATTTTCTAGTTGTCAAAATATTTGCGAAATTGAGCAATTTCACCTCAATTTCAGCCCAAATTGCGAAAGACTTCAATTTCGCGGCAACGTGAACAAGGCATAAGAAAATGAAATTTTGAATTGAGTTCAATACGACATTAGTTAGAGAAATAAATATTTTACCAACGAAGGAATATGATTTGATAACATGTTTGATTGTGACATCAAAGTAAACATACATTTCGATAACACTTAAAGAAATATTTTTGGCAATGACATTCATTGTGGATTTTCATGATTGCAGATTTGGTTTTATACTTCTTTTATCGAAAATGTATAAACACTTTAAATTACCATTTCATCTTTGGACTTAAACCCTCAAGTCTACTACGCATTTTTATCAGTGTGGCAAACACTTTGCACTTAATCAAATTTGCTCTATCAAAAATCATATTCTATACTAGAAGCCAACTCCACTATGGTTGGAGGTTCTGACTTTTTTTTGAAATCCAACATGAAAATCGCGGAAGAATGAAGATGTAATTGACAAGGTAGTGGTTGTGGGGGTCAATTGCCTGTGGCATAAAGTGAACAATTTAATTATAAGGTAAAGATGAATAAATGAAGAAGAGTATGGCAAAGTAGACGACGACTTCAATGCTTTTTTTATTACTATTATTAAATCAATGGTGAAACCATATCAAAGAGAAGTTTTTAATACATTGACATGAGTAAATTTATAGGCAAAGGAAACTGGAATTGATGAAATGATGGACAATGAAATAAAGTAAAAATGCAAGTTGTGAAATTTAATTTAAAAATATTTTTAATTGACAGTTCTCCAAATGAAGCACTGTAAATTTGACCACATTTGTTAAAAAAGGGTATTTTAAATAAAATTAGTTTAAAGTGCTCAAATTGTACAATATTCTTCAATGTACCTAGATACAGTTGACTTTGCTGTGCGTATTTCGTAATATAGAAGTTTTACCGCAAATATTGGAACTGTAAACAACCAAAGTGGCGTTAAATGATTGCCTAATTCTTGCGAGTATCGGCAACTGGATCAGTTGAAAGATCAATAACATAATATTCTTTACAACTTCGATACAGAATAACTTGTCAATTAAATAAAATAAATTACATCAGAACTATATTTTATAGGCACTGATAGGGGCTTACACTTGTACTCCAATTTTGAACGGTTTAGATTTGATTACTTTTTCTTAGGCTAAACACGCAAATCGAAAAAAGTTCAAACTCGTTTTCCACAAATATATTTCTTTTGCCCCAAAAAAGTTGATACTTTTCCCGCAAATAAAATACTTTTAACTGATACTATTTTCTTCAGGCCCAAGACCATTCTATAAATCAACCCGTTTCCAATAACATCCCATGATTTCTTGGAAAAACTGCTCGAAAATTGGGTTCATCGATTTCGTTCCTGCAAAAGAAGGCCATTTGAAAGACGTTCTATTCAGAATTTAATTGTATCGATCATTGGAAATACTCGAAATTCGTCATCAAAACAATTTATTAATGTAAATGATAGGTGAATACAATAATTTTAGCTTAAAATAAGGGTTCAAAATGATAGCCTGCGACTTCAATGCACTTATTAATCCGCATTTCAAATGATTGTACGAAACTGAGAAGTGTGTCTGGTTGAATTTCAGCACACGCATTTCTGATTCGCTCAATCATGAATTTCGAGTATTTCCAATGATTACGTGATGTTTTTTATTTTCAAACCTATAAGAAGCGAAATTGAAATAATTTAATTTCGTCGATTACAACGCCATATATCATGAACCGAACAAAATATTTCATTCAAATCGTACGTACTTTTAGTCGTAGAATCCGTATCAGCAAAAAAATATGGCTTCCTATCTTAGTTTAAAAGTTACCCCCGCCCCACCTAAAAAGCAGGGGGTGGAGTAATATTTTTTTTGCACTAATGTATTTCCTCCGCGGTATGATTAAATTTTGATTATGGACATTTTTTCCGTAGAGTGGCTATTTTACGAGATATTTGATCGTCTCAGTTTAAAAGAAACACCCTGTATTTAAGCCGGAATCACAATGCAAGCAACATTTTCAATAGGCGTTCACAATGTAAGCAACAGTTTACTTCGAATCGAGATGTTTGTTCTAACAGGTGATACCAGTATTACGTCCAATATATCAAGGCAACAATAAAATATATTTTGTTTTCGTGTCAAAGTTAACATAAATGTATGTCAAGAATAAAAGTAAGCCAGAAATTACAAAAACCAAATACATGTGAATTTGATTGTTCTTGTAATGAACAGAAGAAAAAGCAAATAATTTAAGTTGTTCTTATAACACAACCTCTATTAGTTGCATCAGGATTCAAATGTCACACCCAGGTTTGTATTTTGAATATTAAAAAATGTTAATGTATTTAAACATATTTGTTATTAAAATATTCTATGGATAAAATTACGTTTTATAATGCATCGTTTAATACAAATGGTTTAAATTTTCATTGATTTTTAAAGTTTGAAAATCAAATTCGAAGTACAGCGCCATCTACCGCTTAATAGTATATTATTTATTCGAACAAATATGTTGCTGAAGTAGAAATAGACCAACTTCAGCGACAAATTTCAGTTACATTTTTGTAAAAAAAAAAAAACGAAAAGGCATTATGTGGAATTCTATTTGTGAGAACAAGTTGGCATAAGAAACGAAACTGTCGCTTGCATTGTGACTGCGGCTTTCAGCGACAAATTTGAGTTACATTTTTGTAAAAAAAAACGAAAAGGCATTATGTGAAATTCTATGTGTGAGAACAAGTTGACATAAGAAACGAAACTGTCGCTTGCATTGTGAATCCGGCTTTATTGAACAAATGGTCGCGTGTCCAAAAAAATTTACTTTTCGGAGATTTTGAGTACCGACCAGCATTGGCACAACCTATTCTAGTTTGAGAATCAGGCGTCGAATTCCCAGCTATATCATTACGCCCAGGAACACAGCAAAGTCTGAGTTAATATTAGTGGTATTCATGCAAACAAGAAAACCTAGAACTTTTGTTCAGCGTAAGTTTGCCCCGAAGCGGTTCATGAGGCACGAAATAAAATTGCTCAGTGTATCTATGCAGCAATTGTCACAAAAAAGGCTGATAAAGTAAAAAAGCAAAGTAAAATTAAAAGTATATGCTTACCTATTCCATTATTTTATTTTTTTTCACATAAATCAAAAACCCACTCTCTTTTTCAATACAAAAATATTGACATTGAAATGTCAAAAGTTTTCACGTTTCTTTTTCCAGGTTTACTTAGCAAATTTGCCTCGAAAACTTTCCACTTTTGTGCAAGCCGCTTTGTATGGGAAATTTGTGTGTTTTGACGTTTGCTGTGCAAGTTTACGATGTTTTCGAGTTTACGAGGTTCTTTCTAGCTTTCTTTCAGACTTAATTTTCATTCGACATGTTATGATGAATATATGTATCTCAAAATTTTGACAAAAATATTTTCACGACGTCATTTTGATTCTTTATCACGCACACTTTGTCTTCTCCAATTTGCTGTATTTTCCATAAATATTCCATCAAATGGCTTATTTTTCAAAAAATCTCATTTGATTCGTAGGTTTGTCTTTCTGTTTCGCCAAATCACCTACAAATACATATATTTTATATAAAAAAAGGGTTCGCCATTACATCTCATGAAGAAATTGGGGAGAGTTTCTCACAATCAGTGAGCTGTGCGCTTTCTAGTTGTATACTCACTGGTTGGGACCTACAGTTTTACACCGGTTCCGGACGGTATTTTGAAATGCTTTTTCATGGCTAAATACTCGATAGTGTCGCCGTCACTATGCGTGGTGACCGACGGCGAAAGAAATTTTAAGTGGTCAGAGCAGCGATCGAACCCAGGGTCTCAAGTACAAGAGCAGCGCACACTAGCCATTGCACCACCAACGGCCACATATATTTTATACAGTTGATTGAATATTTATGTAAAATACTGCAAAATGGAGAAGACAAAGTATGCATGCTAGAGATGTCAAAATGGCAAAGTGAAAAAATGCTCTGTCAAAATTTTGAAAATATTTTTTTCTATATACATATGTACATATATATGTTCATCACGACACGTCGTTTGAGCCCCATATTACCAACAAAAATTTATTTTTCTTTGAACCCCTCTCTCCCCACATTTGAAATTCCAAAAAACCGATTTTCAGTAAACCCTAATATACAGCTCATTAGTCTTCCGCCTAGAAGTTAACAGGGCATCTCTACCTTGCTCCCAAGCCACTCACTCTAGCGCAAGTCCATAGTTTCCCGAAGTAGCTTGGATCAAGTCAACGATGACCCACGACTTTAACAAAAGATTTTAACCACTTATAGCCAAATCACGACATAATTGATAATGCGGTTGCCACGCATCCATCCAACAAGAATCGAGAGCCACAATGAAGTTTCGAGAGAGTTCATAATAGTGCCAGACGTTAAATTATATCAAAGAACATTGTGCAACACGATTTTCACACAAATCAGAGAATATTTTGAGTGCCGTATTTTCTGCTTCTGTATACAATCGCAATATGAATCAAATGCAATAAAAAATGATTTGGTCTTCCCCTTTTTTCACTTAAACACTAAGAAAATGAGAAAATACATATTTCATATTTAATAAAAAAAAATTTTTAAAAATTAAGCTCCAAGAAATTCCGTTTTTACAGGATATGAAAAAATATGTTTAAGTATAAGGTTTTCCAATTTGAGTGATTTGATTTCTTTAAAAAAAAACACACTAATTGTTCACGCTGTCACGAAACTGACAATTTCGGATTGAAATTGTCGAACGAAATTGAAATCGTTTACACTGACATTTGACCAATTTCGTCGCAAAATGACAACTATTTGTTTACACACATTACCATGACCAAAATTTTCGTGCCTGGACACAATAACCAAAATTTAGTTAGAAAATGAATGAAAACAATGAAATAAATGAATGAACTTTTTTAACATGAAGCACTGATTTTACAACGTTTATAGTTTCTTCTCCCTAGTCTATAGTGATGAAAAATTTAAAATTTAAATTTGATGAATGAGGCGGCACACAATCGTTTATTTTTTAGCAACCACGTGTTCAGTAAACAACGCCGATCCAGAATTAACGGCGGCGTTAGTGCAACAAAAAAATGTATCGACGGCGGCAACTAAGTTTTTATTAAATGCGATTTGTTGGCAGATGTTACTTTTAGTTTCATCTCGTAGGTTGTAAAAAAAATCCGTTAAATGCGGCTTAACTGATAATATCGGCTAACAATTTAAGTCGAAGCATGCCTTAAAGACGGCGGCGTGAACTTCAAAAAATTATCTACGTCGGCGGTACACTAGAAAATTTTCTGTCGGCCTCGTGTTCTTGCATATGTGCAAAAAAGAGTACTAAGTTACAGCCAGGCCGGCGATGTCGAATGAAAACCTAAGCGAAGCGCAAGCAGTCACTCACTTTTCGTTCGCAATGGGGTCGCCTAACTCTTGTCGAATCGTTCGCATGAGTTACGTATTGTTACAAATGTCATTTAACCATTGTCAAATGACAATGGTGCCAGATCAACAATTCCAAGAAAATTTACGAAACTCGCCAAAAAAAATCGCTAAATTCGAAAAAAAACGCTAATATATGTAAATTATACAAAAAAAAAATGCAACATGGTAACACCTAAAATTTAAAATAAAACACGGCAACACTTGAAACAGGTGTAAACAAAACAAAATTTTTTATTGTTCTATAAAATAAAAGTGTCAAAAAAGTTGACTTGTGTTAAAAAATTAATTTTTCCCATACAATCGCGGTATATTTTTTGGATGAGAACGACGGAGAAGAGCAAGTACCTCGGAGACAGTTAAGGGATGTGGCCAATGTTCTTGAGATGGCAACGAACCAGTAAGTATAAAATGATGTATGTATGGACGTAGGTATCATGTGAATAAACATTTTTTTAATTACAGATTTGTACTAAATTTTCGGGTGTCGAAGGAGATTTTTGTCCATGTTTTGGACATGCTGAAGGAGAAGTGGCCAAAAGGTTACCGGTGCACTGGAGTAAGGCCTGACATAAAACTCGCAACCTTCGTCCGCTTTTTGGCAACGAGAGTGTCTCCTCTACGTACAAGACAACAGTCGGGGGTATTATTGTCGAATGCCTGGATCTGTTTGAGGAGTGGATTTGCCCCCACTGGATTAAAATGCCTAACCCAGGTGAAGAACGTAAAATAATGGAGGCATTTTTTGACTCGACTGGATTTCCTGGAGTAATAGGTTGCGTAGACGGTACGCACGTTCGTATCAAGTCCCCGGGAGATGATGTGAAGCGTTTGTACTACAATCGAAAGGGTTATTGTAGCATAAACGCAATGGTGGTAAGTAGATTTACATTGTTGTGATCTTATAAATAATAAGAAGTATTCAATATTATTAGGGTTGTGATCACAAAATGAGTCATGTTTGTTGACGCTAGGCATCCCGGCGCCAACCATGACTCCTTCATATGGGAGCACAGTATGATAGATCAAAGGATGGAAAGTGACTACGAGAGTGGAAAACGGAACGTATGGATTCTGGGTAATATATACATTATTGAATTAAAAAAGATTAAAATCAATTTGTATTTCAATTTTTAGGAGACGTGGGCTATAAGCTGAAGCCGTTTTTAATGACGCCGTACAGAAACCCGAAAGATTCTGTTGAAAGGCGTTTCAATAAAAAGCTCGCCAGCGCAAGAACCGATTTCGGTCCATCATCGGCAGCAGAGGACTGCACTACGGGCCTGAAAAGGCATCACAAATTATAAACGCGTGTTGTGTTCTGTGAGACAGAAAGTGAAGTTGTCGAGGACAGCTCCAACGAAGGTAGTTTAAGTGATGCTGTAGACAGCAGAGCGTTGGCAATACGGAGGAGAATTGCAATAAATTTGTAATAAAACACAATTTGTTATGGCTTTTTATTTTTTATTTTGGGTTAGGAAAGAAGTTATTGTTTTCAGAAGAGTGTCTGTTGCATCGGCAATTCTGGTAGTGGCTTCAGCTTGGGCTACTGCGGCATCTCCTATCCTAGAAGCAGCATCAGCCAAAATTTTTGTAGCAGCGACCTGCTCCTTGGCTATGAGAGCTGCTTCCTCGCCTGCCCTTAGCTGGCGGCGAATAAGTGCAATTTGTTTATTCGGCACTTTTCTTTTTTTGGCCGAGGAGCAACCAGGTAATTCTTCGTCAATATCATCATTTGCGTACTGACGTTGTGGCTGCTGGCTCTTGTGTGTCCCCTGTTTGTGTTGCTGTTTTGGCTGGTGGCTCGTGTGTGCCCCTTGATCGTGTTGCTGTTTTGGCTCTTGGCTGTGTTGTTGTTGTGGCTGGTGGCTCGTGTGTGCCCCTTGATCGTGTTGCTGTTTTGGCTCTTGGCTGCACTGTTTTTGCTACTCTGGGCGGTGTGTCTACCAGTCTCTGGAAATAGTTATCGACCGGGTCTGTTTCGGCGACATTTTCTGCTTCGTACCCAAACACCCTGCCACTAGGTGCTGCAGCCTTCGTCAGAAACAGAGTTCGGTCAATAACCATATCCAACTCTGATAGACTGTTTACCCGATAGAGACCGCCACCAGTTTCATGTAAACTTTTCATATTTTGGGCAATCTTTTTTTGGTCCGGGATTTCAAGTCAGCCCAGGTCTGTAAATAAATAAATATATTGCACGCATACATAAATATGAAATGACATACAAAATAAACAACACTAAACTTCTTCCACTCCAAAATTGTACGCATGGGAGGTCCAAGAACGTTTAGTGGACTGCTCCAATGTGGACTTCTTGCTAAAATGTCTGAATATTGTAATAAATATAGAATAATTAACAAAATTTATTACCATTTATTTTCCATTTTATTTTTTCGCTGACTTTAAACACCTATGCGAAAGCTAAAACACAAGTGAGTGTTTTTGACATTTGTGTCAGAACGAAAAAAAGTTAGGCGGCCCCAATTTTGTACTGAAATCCTTACGTTTTCATTCGCATATGTTGTCATGCGATTCTTTCGCTTTCAGTGTTGATAGCCGACCGGAAATCAGCTGTTCTTCGCTTATAGAGCCAGCGAACGATTCGCTTCGACATCGCCGGCCTGGCTGTTAATTTTGTTGAGTACAGACTCTTTTTAAAAGAGCGTTGTATATGACAATTTCAAGTCAATTTCAACGAAATTGTCGTAAATATCTCAATTTCGTAGTTGTGAAAATATATGCGAAATTGAGCAATTTCAACTCAATTTCGGCCCAAATTGCGAAAGACTTCAATTTCGCGGCGGCGTGAATAAGGCATTAAGGAAGTTCATATGTTTTTTATTCAATGTGAAGTACAATCGATACAATTAAGTTCTGAATAGAACGTCTTTCAAATGGCCTCCACGTCTTCTTTTGCAGGAACGAATTCGATGAACCCAATTTTCGAGCACTTTTTCCACTAAATGAAATCATATGTCATGAATAGCACTTTCAATATTGACTTGTAAAGCTTGAAGAGAGTCTGGTTTATTGCTAAAATCCAATGACTTCAAATAACCCCACAAGAAACAGTCTAATGGTGTTAACTCACAACATCTTGGCGGCCATTCAATGTTACATTTCTTGAAATCTTAAAAAAATAGTTATCGTTTTCAAGTTGTTGTAAGACAAAATCTGCAAATTCATGACGTTTACGGTAGTCCAATGGCTTTAGTTCTTGAGTGGTAACAATTTTATACAGATCAGTGTTGCCACTTCATGTGTAATTACACATATCGTGTGTAATTTTTCGTTGCATGTGTGGCCCATGTGTAATTAGTGTCATGTGTTATTCATGTGTAATTTATTGTTTCAAGTTTTATAACACTTTTTTTGTTTGCCATATATTTGCTATTGTCAACACTAGCTTATGGTAAATGTATACATCCGTGCTTTTCGAACCCAAAAGATTAAATTGCAGCAACTCGACAGTGGGTGGCGAAAACATTCACTTTTAGAGTACGACACGTTTGAATTGTATGAAAATTTGGAACCAGAATTGTACTGGCAAAGAGTTTTTAAGTTAAAAAATTCCTTAGGAAACGAATTATTTCCAACATTACAAAAAGTTATAAAATTTCTCTTTGTCCTACCCTTCTCAAATGCTTCTGCAGAAAGAATATTTATCAGTTTAAGTAATTGTAAAAAAAAGGAACATTTGCTGCGATTTTATTTGCAAAAGAAGGCATACGTAGGAATGGAGGCCCAAACTTTGACCCAAGGCAAGAAATGTACAATAACATTCGGAAGTATTAATCGTAAATTTATTACAAAATAACGTATTTACTTATATAATACTGTTTTTAGTTATAAATTGCTATATAAAGTTAGTATAGAATGTATTTTAGTTTGTTTTTTGTTATATAGTAATTTTTATTAAATAATAAAAAATTTTGATACATGTGTAATTTTTCCCCAAATCTGTAATATTTTTATCCTCCGTGTGTAATATGTAGTTTCCTTGGTGGCAACACTGATACAGATGGAAGCCCAAATCCTTCCACAAAATCCGCCAGGCTGTGGTTTGATACAGTCCCAATTGTTGACAACGTCCTGGCAACACTTGCCTGAACGGCAGCAATATTTTCTTACTTCATTACGGTTCTTTGTCTTATTGGTACTTGAAAGAAAATGTACCATAGAGTAAATCTTACTAGAGAGAAAATTTGACTCATCTGACGATTCCTTTCATACTCTTCTTGGTGTGGGCGGTGTGATAGAGAGATATTTGACGACAAGTGACATACACCAGGTGGAATTACAATAACTTTTTTTTTGTCGTTTTTAGTATAAATTTTTCATGTGGTTTTGGTGAAAAACTGTGAAATTTAAATGTGTTTTACACTTTTTTATTGACTGTTATTGTTAGCATTCATTTGTGTTGTATTTAACACAATAATTTTAACACACAAAACGATATACCGTTGTTGTTATTTTGTTGGATGTTTTGAACCGTTACCCCTAATTTTGACTACTTTTTATACTACTACTTTTAGTTTAAAAAATGGGGAATAGACTTAGGGTAGTATTCTAAAAGTCCCGTAAGTGAACGTAAACGCAGAATCCATCGCCAAAGTCAAAAAATTGTAGTTTATACATCACTTCGGGCATGCGTTCGCTTACGAAAGCTGTCACTGACATTTGTGGTTTATAGAGTTGCCCAACCAAAATAAACAATTATAGACTAGAAAAACTTATCTTGAATGAAATTCGCAGAATGAAAAAGATTAAAAAATGTAATGTCAGTAGATCAACAGATTTTAAGATTGCTATTATGTATTTATAATACAGCAAATACAAAAAATTTTCACATAAAATGTATAAAAAACCTATGTTATTTTGGGTTGCAATGTCGAATAAAATTTCCCACCTATATTAAATTATTTGTCTTTTCAAAAAGACGTGCCATTTGGCGGTATGTATTGCTTGTAATGTATTGGTTCGTTTGTTTATTATTGTCCACATCAACTGATGTCTATAATTTTTTAAATATAATTATAATAGTTTTGCAACGCATTATTTATTTGAACAATCCATTTCTAATTTTAGTATTGTAAATAATAATTTCAGTGAGTAAACAATATAATTTTGAATTATTTTTTAAAAAAAGTTTGAGCTCTATCCGTTGATTTAATTTCAGTCAAGGTTGGCAACTACTCATAAGCAATGAAATGTAAAATACATCCATCTACCCATCCTCGATCGACATTTTTCTTTAAACTGGTAATTTCTTCAACTAACGCGAAGAACGCGTGTTCAATTTGACAACTGAGGTGATCAAATACGTTGCGCTGCGTTTTATAAACTAACCATTAAATAACGTAACTCAACGCAGATAGTCACAGAACAGCTGTAACGTTTTATAAACTACCAAAACGACAAAAGTGACACGAAGTGACTGATTCACGACTTATAGAATACCACCCTTAAACTCCTAGAAATTCTATTGCAGAGTTATTATAAAAAATATACATATATAATTAAGCAAGAACAAGAAGCATCTAAGACAAAGACTTTACGGTGCGTTAGTCGAGATAAGTCAGTTCGAGCAGGGGCTATCCATGACACAGCTGATCGAATTTGTAGTACGAAATGACTGTTAGGCGAGAGAGCGATTTGCAACCAGAGGCAAACCATGCAGCAAACTAAGTGTAAATAGTGTTTGATTGAAACTAATGACAGATAAATTATAGTTTATGTTGGTTGCATCGAACGAAAATACGCATTCCCTTTTATTTCTGTCCGTTTTATATGCAACCAAAGAGTAAAATACAAAACCACCTCGAACTCGATGAAATGGCCTACTACGACGTCGTCATCGAGAGAGCGTAAAGAGAGGGCTCGAGATTCTTGCATATTTCTCTATGGTTCGAGACAAAGCAGTTGAGAATATGTATTAGTCAGAGTATGGAGAGCCAATAATTTTCGATTCTCTCGAAGAATTTAAATCGGCAAGGGGGTTTAAGTTTTAATTCTTTGAATATTTAAATCTTTTCAACGCCCGAGGTTTATTTTTAACTCGGGAGCCGAATTTTTATTGTCAAGGATTTTAAAATCTGGCTCCCTCCCGATTTAATTAAAAAATAATGATTCGCGGGTCAAATTTCATAATATTTTTTAATTATTAAATGTATAGGAAAAATTTACATGGGGCTGAAAAAATAGAAAAGGGGGCAACAAATTGTGAAAACTTGATTACGCGGGAAAATAGTTTGAAACGAAGGGAAGGTGTTTAAAAAGGCGACAACACTCGTATCGAATGATTATGAACGCAAATCTTCAAAATTCAGTAAAAAGTGGGCGGAAGGGTAAATATTGAAGATGCGAGGAAAATGGATTGTGAAGATTAGGATTAGCACCACATATACTATTTACTTACACTTAATATATAAGTAGGTACATTCCCCACTGTTCCGTCAGATTTTTTAGTCATTTTATAATTCTGCCCTTTCTGATAGACGTCTTTTATTATCTTCACCTTCCACAACATTTCAATCCACTTTTGTCGCAGTTGCCTCTTATGTATATGGCCATTTCCATTTTGACGTTACGTAATATTTGTACGAAAAAATATATGAAGAAGTTATAATTTTAAAAAGGTTTTTTTTTATATTTGCGTAGTAATTAAGTAACACTTTATTCATTAAAGAAATTGAGAACAATCGACGAGGAGGATTCAAAAATAGAAGCAAAAATATGAGCTGGCGTGACGTTACAAAAAACAGAAGTGGGTGTTTGACTTGGATTACAAAATTGGCAAACTCTGCCAATTTAGCAAGACTTTTTTGGTGAAGCTATTTTTAGTAGCATTTAAATCAATATAAGTTTATTTTCCAAGTTATACAATTTAAAAATATTATCTAAGTTTGTTTTATTTACCTTAGTATCTGACGTGACGTTATATGACGTTACGTTACTTAAATTTCCACTGGAAAATTTTTAGTTAAAATTGTTATTAAAAAATTACTTAACGCAAATAAAATATGAATTTTTGCTTTTATATGTATATTTTAACTTTTAAGATATATTTCACTTGTTCAAAAGACATTTTAAGCGAAAAATGTTTTTTTTTTGTAAGATAATGATTAGGATAGTAGATACCCTCTAGTACTGGGCACTAGTTCGTACCAGTTAAAATAAGTACTTACTAGGGAGTACTTACTTCGTTTTTTGTATGAAATGTCCGCAAAAAGGGTCAATCGCCACCACATCGTTTACCGCGAACTAGTGAATATGGGGCCCAATGAAAAGGGGGGTACACAGGTAATAGCTTTAATATAGTTTGAAGTTAAATTTTTAAATTATATTATATTGGTTATTATTAGTTTGTTTTCATTTATTTATTCATTTTTAATAATTCACAATTGATGTAGTTGCTGTCTTCATTTTCATTTTTGGTTTTGTTGCAGCTGGAGTTGTTCAAGTATGGCTTCTTCTGAAGTTGCAAAGCCTTTCGGAGTTGTTCCTCAGCTGACCCAGTCCCATCGACCAAATTGATTGCATCTGAAAAAAACAAAAGTAATTAATTAATTGATGCCTAACTCCCATTACAATGAATTTAATAATACCTACCAAGAAATACTCCACTATATATTTGCACTCGACTCGTCTAAACTGTACTGATTAAACAAATTAGCTCAACTGGCAAATTTGTTTTCGATCATTGCGAAGAGCAGCAAGCAAAACGAAAACAAACGGTACTAGCAAACAAACACTCTTTCAAACAATCATACAGAAATAGAGCGTAATATAGCTGAGAGCATCACAAAATGAGAGCATGTGCGCATACATTTTTTTACTTGGTGGTTCGGAGTTCGCTTACCATAGGGTCAGGAGAGCATGTGCGCACACTTTTTTTTACTCGGTGGTTCGACGTTCGCTTTCCATAGGGTCAGTCATGTACGGAGTAGTTAGGTATGTAGTTCAAGCATGGCTAATCGACACCACCAGAACTGCAGGGTAGTTATAAAAAAATTATATAAAGGTCTTAAATTATTGTTCTAGTTGAAAATGCAGTTTGAGCTGCTTTTATTTGCACGTCTTCCACTTTCGAATATTGGAATTGCATATTTACTCTTAGAAATGTAAATTGTAAAACATGAACCTCTATTTTGTAGCTCGATAACACACCATCGCAACTAAGGAAAGCTTCTAATTTTCTATTTAATTAACTTTGAATACTTCTCTTTAATAATACATGCAAAAAAAACTGGTTGATAACTTTTAATTTTTCGGTCAGGGTGGATCTTTCTGTGGAAATGCCTATATCCAAATTCAAAAAAATTTCACTCGCGAGTCGTAAATTCGGCTCCTCTTCACTGTAAACCTCTCACTCCTAGGAAAATAAAAATTAAACTCTGAATCGAATTTTTATTTCATGGTTATCCAAATAAAAGCTATATTATGACTCCATTGTTAAAAGTGAATAGTCAGTCCTGAGGAGAATTTGAATAATGAGTCACAAATTAGAACGCGCAATTGCGTTGAAAGAAGCTATGGTGTGTGGAAAAGGCGATTCCCAATTCTTTCTTTAGGCATTCGCTAAAGTTTGAAAAGGTCGAAGGCATAATGGTTGCAACTGCTGTTTTGCACAACATTTGTTGCATGAACAAGGAAGTACAAGTTCCACAATTACCTCCAGACATTGAAGCAGAAGTTAACACAGTGTCCCAAGCAATCGATATAATAATTGCTCCAACAACGCCCGAAGACGCATATTATTAACGGAATATTTTAAGAAGCTGTTGGATGAATGACTATCTGTCCGTAACTATGTACAAATACTGTTCCCTCAGTTTTTTATGCTTCAATAAATACAAGAATATTTAAACATAACATAATAAATAATGAGAACGATATATGTTCTTAATTTGTTATATCCAATTCAGTCACCCGATTTTAATACATTAAAACCAAATGAAACCAAGGGTCGAAAAACTAAACTTTTTTTGTGTTTTCAACAAAAATAAATATAAGTTGAAAATAAATTCTGAACTCCAAAGTTAAATTACTTTCTCAACAATGTTAGTATTAATAATTACCGGTCATGTTCAAAATAATAAAGTACTTTTCAAAATATTGTTTTCAACCTGAACTTAAATGAATAAAACCGTTTTCAAGTTTGGAAAAAAGGTTTTTTTTGTTGAAGGACAACGTTTTACGGTATCAAAATAGGGTTTTAATTAACCCTCCGGCGGGTGAGAAGGTCCCTGGGGACCTTTTTCATTTTCAAACTGAAATTACTCCTTGATGGTCCATGGGAAGTATACCCGACCCCCACACGTGTTCCAAGGAAATTTTATCTACAAAAATATTTCAAAGCGATCCGACCAATAGTTTAGTTTCTATTCAGATTTAAATGTGTTTAGTAAGGGAACGGGTGAAAAGGTCCGCTGGGACCTTGTACTGAAATTTCAAGAAATCGTTAATAAATGCACTGTCTTTTGTTCCTTGAATTTTAGTTACTTTTTGGATTATTTTATTGTGCCTTTCCTTGAAACATAATAAACTTTCCGTCCCTTTTTGAATTTCAAACGAGTTGTTTGAATTTACCCTTACTTTTTGCGCATACTCTTACCTACTCTTACATAGACGCAGATGTACAAGCTAGAAGCCAGGTAGACGTAGACAAGGGTATAAAAGCGGCTCTAGTTTCGTAAACCAAATCATAGAAAGTTGAGACAGTGAACAGTGAACATCGAGTGCGAAATTTTATTTTGAATTTTATAAAGAGAAATAAAAGTACAATACAATGGCAGAGGAAAATTTAGACATTGCTGAGATTGTGGTACGTCGTAGTTCACCCTACCAACAAATGAGTGATGATAGATTTGAAGACTTCATGAGTGCGGAGATGAGTGATGACGATGAAGCTGCTATTCCTGCATTTGGTCTTGAAGGTGCGGATGATGACGATTTCACATATCAAGCTAATTTTCATGTTGGTGATTCGGATGCGTAAACTGAACCACATATAGACATCAATGAAGATATTAGTGATGACGACGATGATGAAGAGGAAAAACCTGATGCTCAGCAAACAAGTGACAATTACTTCATTTCCAAAGATGGCACCAAATGGACCAAAAATGCACCACCGACTTCCCGTACTCGTGCTCATAACGTGGTCGACTACACAAGGAGGAATCCGGGACCAGTAAGAACCACATATGATCCCTTTACCATATTCTGCTCGCTCATCACCGAAGACATGGCGTACATCATAATACGCGAATCAAATCGGAAAGGCAGGGAAGTGAACGCTGCATGGAATTTGGCAAATCCAACTAACACAAAGGAATGGAAACCAATCACTTTGAAAGAGTTCGATGCTTTTTTGGCTATTATTTTGTATGCTGGACTCACTAAATCGAATAGTGAACCTCTTGAAGAGTTATGGGGCCCAACGCGCTGTCCAATATATAAAGCTGCATTATCATTAGATCGTATGAAGTGCATAAAACAATGCCTTAGATTCGACAATGGAAATACGCGACAGCAGCAACTAATCAACAGCAAAACTGTGGCTATTGATGATATTTGTTAAATGTTGCAGTCTAACTTGGCAGCAGCTTACACTCCGCATGATGCAGTGACCGTTGATGAGCAGATATTCCCATACAGATGCCGCACCCGCTTCACACAATACATTCCATCGGTATAAAGATATGGTGGTTGTGCGACTCAAAATCATTTTTTCCTGTCAAAGTAATGATTTACTCTGGGAAATTGCCTGATCAGGCACGAGAGGTGAATCAAGGGCAGAATGTTGTACTTCAACTTTCGGAGAGATATTTGAATACAGGCCGCACAATTTATGCCGACAATTTTTTCACAACTTTGGATTTGGCGCGTACTTTGATCAGGAAGAAAACCGCATATGTTGGAACAGTGCGCTCGAATAAGACATGTGTGCCTCGGGAATTCCAAAAAACTCATACGCGTCCTGTCAACAGCACATTGTTCGGCTTCAACGAAGGCGATATTTTTTTTTTTTTTTGTAAACTGGTTTTATTGTAATATTTCTACACATTCTACTGGTATACAATACATACTACTTAACATTACCTATTCTATTTCCCTCACACCCATAGGGTGCCCTTCGGAAACTTCCATCCTCCTATAAAAAACATTATATACGTACATCGAGTCTTAAATATAAATTATATACGCTGAAAATATAAATTTCCTGAAAAATTGAAGAAAAACAGGAACGCCTCGGTTGTCATCTCGACCTAAAAATAAAAGAAACTTAAAAATTAAATAACAACCTAAAAACTAAATAAAAAATAAAAAACAATATATCCAGCAAGCTGGATCGCATAAATTAATAGACTAGAAATTCCGAAGAATCTCCAGTCTCCACCTTGGCATGTACAATACTACTGAGCAGTATTATACACAGGATCATCGATACCCAATGTACCGAATCTCCTGTGGTAAAAAAGCAAATCCCCGTCCGCTCCTAGATAGCCCCCATTACTGAGGGCCAGAAGGTCCGTTGGTCCAAAGAACCAGCGAGACAGAAGATTGTCCGCATCCGTTGTGTCGAAACATGCCCTAACCAGGTCATTTCCCACACCCGCCGCTTTCCCCAGGAAGGATAGAGCAGAGTCCACCATGAACCTGTCAATCCTCCCAAAACCAGCACCATCATATACCCTCCTACAGGAGGGCGAGCGAAAAGATCCATCCGCCATCACCGTCATCCTCAGTCCCAGACAGGTCCTGAGTATCTTCCGCTCCCATTGCCTTAGCCTCTCCATCTGACACGACGAGATGGGAAACCAGGCCGGGAAAGCATATGTCATAACAGGTCTTATAACCTGCCTGTACACCAGCAGTCGCACCTCCGTACTCAGTCCATTCGCCCTCGCCAACAGCCTGTAGTATGCAGAAAAGGCAAATCTTGCCTTCCGCAAAGCGTAGTCCACATGGCTCACGAAGGTGAACCGTTCATGGAACATCACTCCAAGGTACTTGATCTCCCTTGAAATCCCGATGTCCGCATCTCCTACTCTGAGCCTGGGGACGTAGCCCCTGGCGTTCGGGTACAGGTTCCCGCGCTTCCCCTTGAAGATGATCCCCTTCGACTTGGCCACATTTAGCCCAATTGCCCACTTGGAGAAGAAACCACTCAGGGTCTCAAGGTAAGTGTTCAGCCTCCGATTGACGTTGACAGCCCTAGGGCCAGAAGCCGCAATAAGGATGTCATCCGCATAAACCAGCAACAGATCCCCCCCCGGGGGAAGGGGCATATCGCTGAGAAGGATGTTGTACAAGACAGGTCCCAATAGTGAGCCCTGCGGTACACCCGCCGTCACCATCTTCTCCTCAGAGAGGGAGTCGCCAACCCTTACACGGAACGTCCTGTCCGCCAGAAAGCCAGCAACCATCCTGAGTACGTCAGCAGCAAATCCAGCCGCCTTCATCTTCACCAGTATCGCCGCTTGCCAAGCCGTATCAAAGGCCTTGGCAAAATCCAGGCTAGCAGCTATTGTGATGTATCTCCTGTTCAGACCCCTAGTCACGTGGTCAGAAAACACCATAAGCGCATGTGATGTCGAGTGCCGCCCTCTAAAACCAAACTGGTTATCCAGCAAGATGCCGCGGTCAGCCAAATGGTCCCGTACATGGTCCAGAATGAACAGCTCCAGAAGCTTCCCAAAAGGGGAAAGTAGTGAAACTGGTCTATATCCACTGACCCTCTTCCGATCCGTCCCAGGCTTGGGAATAGGCACTACCGCCGCCCTCTTCCAGGCCCTAGGGAAGTAGCCCAAGTTGACGCAATGGTTCAAAAGAACCGCCAGAAAGGTCCAAACGAAGGAATCAGTCCTCTTCAAAGCGACATCAGGAATGCCGTCCAGTCCAGACGACTTTTTAGGCGGACGCCTCCTAAGAGCGCCACCAACATCCGCAGCCCTGATAATCAGGTCATCCATACGCCCAGCACCAACTGCGCCGTCAGCCATGATCCCCGATCCAAAAGCAACACGTGGTATGTGGCTCACCAAATCAGCTGCCTCAGCAGCAATCTGTTCACCAAAGTCACCAGTCCTCAAGTGACCATTCACGCCATGCACCGCAGAAAATCCCGCCGCAAGGAGATTAGCCTTGCCCACCTCCTCAATAATGGGCACATTGCCCCCGTCCAACATATCCGGGACAGGATCCCTTCGACGTAGTCCGCCAGCCGCCTTCACCTTAGCAAATGTAGTGCTGTCCACCCTTATAGCATTGAGCCGATCCGTCCAGAAACCAGCCTCAAATTCAGCAATCGCACCATCGATGATCCGACTAAGCTGCCTTATCTCAGCCCTGAGAGTAGGAATGCGGGAGAAATCCCCCGTCCTGCAAAGAGTCCTCCGAAGCCTCTTTTTCTGTCCAATCAGGTCCTTTATCCTGGGGGGGAGGTCAGGCAGTCCACCATTCCCAGTTGTCATCTTCGGCACAGCACCATCAACAGCCTGTCGAAAAGACTCAGCCATAGACTCAACGCAGTCATCAATTTCGCCAATGGTAACATTACGATCCACCGGAAGAGCAGCAGAGGGGAGAGACCCCCGCAGCAATGAGTTGAACCGGTCCACGTTCATCCTCCCAAAATTGTACATCACCGGTCGCTCCCGCCGAACCAGCTCGCCACAGTCCATTTGAATCTCCACAGCCCTGTGATCCGATTCATAGTCCAGAACCCTCAGCTCCTGAGACACACGTATGCCCGGAGAAGCCATAAATATATCGATGTACGATGCTGCAGTACCAGAAACCCTGGTCGGCTCCCCTGCAGAAAAGACATCCAAATCAGGACATCCCAATAGGAAATTCCGCAAGCGTCGTCCATTCGTGTTAACCACCGATCCACCCCAGTCAGGATGCTTAGCATTTAAATCCCCGCCAATCAGTACATCTCCGTCTCTCACCAGCTCACTAAGTGTGAGTAGGTCAGAGTCGGAAAGCACTGCGCTGGGACGCAAATACAAACAAACTAACGAGATGGCGGTGCCACCCGGCCTGCTGATCCTGACAGCAGTGCTCTGCATAATCCCGGTATCCACTCCAAGCCTGATGCAATGAACCCCGTCCCGTATCAGTATCGCCGTCCCCTTACCGCGACCACTGCCCGAATTACACCTATGGGTCACATAACCCCTGACATCCAGTCTATGCCGGTCACCAAGTCCATGTTCCGCCATCATAAGCACGTCTGGTCTGTGCTCCGCCAAAAACAGCTCCAGATAGTGCCTCCGCTGCCTTGAAACGATGGAGTTCACATTGATGAATATACATTTCAGCCGTCTGTTCATGAATGAAACAGAGATTCCATAAAGGCCGCCATGGCCCGCATCCTCCCAGCTTCATCCCGGATTCCCGCATAGCCTCCTGCGAAATTCCGGACCTTCATCATGCAGTCGAAAACGCTGCCTCCCATCATCCTGCGACAATCCGCATTCAACGCACCAACTTCCGCATCAGTCCCTGTCCCAGACCTAGGACCTCCAAAAACAGCCGCCATAGGAGCCGTAGCACGGCCCGAATTCGCCCGTACACTGGGAGTACCACCTGCCGCATCCGCATATGACACTCCTGGTCTTCTCACCATCGTTGCCCGAGCATTCGCTGGTCCACTGACCCTCGGTCCATTCCGCGCTGCACGCATCTTCGCCGCAATCGCCATCTTCTTGGGGCAATCCCTTGCCCCAGCCGTATGACCCTCAGCATCACAGTTCACGCATTTTACCTTGCGTGGGGCCTGCATAGTCACCTCCCCGGTGATTTCATCCTCCACCGGCACCTCCTTCACAGCTTCACCCTTCTTGGGTAAAGTACACGCCTCCGACTCGTGCGGTCCTGCACACTTCACGCATCTCGATGGCATGTTACAATTCCTGGCCACATGTCCAAACCGCTGGCACCTGTAACACTGCGTCGGCCCACCCCTCTTAAACCGCTCAAATCTGATACGGCAATGCAAAATACTCGTCAGTTCATGGAAACTGACCAAATCGGATTCGTTCGATAGCTTTATCAGCCAACGATCGCCACCCATTTTCGTCAGTCCCATGATCTCGAGCTTCAGCCCAAGACCCTCCAAATACCCCCTCACATCCTCCACGTCAAACGTGTCAGATAGCCGCCTAATTATCACCACGTATGGCTTCACACTCCGAGGAGTGTGGGTGTAAAACCTTACGCTAATTGCCTCCAACAGCGTCCTTAACTTCTCGTGATCCTGAAGGGAATTCACGGCAATGTTGGTAGACTTTCTACCTAAGATACTGAGGCTGAAATTATCATGCCCCAGCGTATTCTTTATGCTCCGCAGTATCAATTTGACGTCTATATCGAAGGTCGTTATGACCGGGATCGATCTTCCCGTCTTCTTCCTTGCTGCAGCTGCCCTCATGCCAGCTGCTGTACCTGCTCTCGTCGATGCCGCTGTTGCCGCTCTCGCAGTTGATGCCGCCGTAGTACCTGCTCTCGCAGTTGATGTCATCGTTGCCGCCTTCTTTGCAGCTGCCGATGTAGATGGCTTGTCAGCAGCCACCGCACCCTTTGCGGCAACTGTACCTGATGCTGCTGGTATAGCCTTCGCCATAGTCCTCGCCCTCTTGGCCGCTGCCGTTGATACCACCGTTGTCCAAGCTGCTGCGTCGTCATCTGCTGCCTTGACCCTCTTGGCCGCTGCTGATGTCCAGGTAGGTGTGGCGTCTTGCCCTACCGTATCCCGAGCAGGTGTGGCGTCTTGCCCTGCTGCATCCTTTACTCTGGCAGGTGTGGCGACTTGCCCTGCCGAATCCCTCTTTGTCGGTCTCGACATCGTTTCGCTCAACGATGGAAACTCCTCCTTGTTGTTGTTGATGGCCTCCACGGACACCATCTCGCTTTCCTCTCCCTCATCGGATGTGGAGTAGTCCTCAGAGGACTGTTCGTCTTCTTCATCTTCGGTGCCGGACTCAGACTTCCGGCCCATCTTCCTAAGCTTGGCGATCTCGCACAATGCCTTCTCCAGCATTGCCTCCAGATTCTTGATCTTCACGACACCCGCCTCGTATCGCTCTTTGTACTCTTCCGCATCGTAGGACTCTCTCCTACGTTTCTTCATCCCCTCGTCCATCGCTTCATCCATCACTGGATGATAAATTCCCACGCCGTCAGCTATCACCACGGCCTTCTTCACGTCCTCAATTATTTTCTTCGAACTCGTTTGCAGTCTACTGCCTTTTGTCTTCTGGGTTTTTCCCGCTTTTCTCACTCTTCCGCTTCGCTTCAGCACGATGTGTACACAGATGCTGTCAACACACAATATCTATATCATCAACGAAGGCGATATAGCACTATGTTCATATGTGCCCAAGAAGAACAAAGCGGTAATTTTGCTGTCGACACAACATTATACTTGCCGTGTGGACATGCAAACTGAAAAGAAGAAGCCGTTTGCTATTTTGGATTACAACGCCAACAAATCGGGCGTTTATACAGTGGACCAGATGCTTGGCACATACATGCAAGCGCTCAACAAACCGCTGGCCATTGGCCATGTTTTATAATATGGTGGACATTGCTGCATTAGCTGCATTTATTTCATACAACGAGATGAAGGCAATCAAAAGAAGTGACAGACGACGATTATTCCTACTGATGCTGACAAAACAATTGGCACTACCAAACATAGAGGAACGAGCGCTGAACAACCGCATATCGAAAGATACGGAACGCAATGGAAGCATTTGATGTAAAGGTAAGAAAAAACAATTCTAATGTTGAAAGGCAGAATAACTACATAATTTTGTCCTTTTTAGTTATTAGCAAGACCGGCAGAAGGAGCTGCACCTTCGTTTGCGTCTAGAACGAACAGACCGTCATGTCGCCTATGCCGTTCTGAGTACGGACGGCAGCGGAAAACAATGGCCTATTGCCATTCCTGTAATAATCCAGTTTGTGCAGAGAATTCGACACTTATGCATCGATGCTACACCTGCACAGAAAATATGTTGGACGAGGGACAATCTACACAACAATAGTTGTTTAGGCTATTTTCATATAAAACTCATAAAAAATTAATGTTAAATATAAAAAAAAAATTTTTTTAACGTTCATTATACATGTGTAATTAGTAAATAATAATAAATCAAAACAAAAAAAAATTTAAAAAAAAATGCGTTTTCATATAAAATTCCATACAAATAGAAATAGGTCCCTGTGGACCTTGTACTTCGTATAAGGGCAACGGATGACTCAACCGTCGGAGGGTTAAATGTAATTTGTATGAACCAGGACTGTGATATTAGTATTGCTATTTGGCTATTTCCAATATGGGCTGAAAAACTAGTATTGCCGTGAATTAGTACACGTAGTACATATCTTAAATGTGATAAATCGTTGGCAACTCATATGGAACTGACAAGCGTTATTATATGCAAATGCACTGAACGAATATCGACTATTTAAACTAAGACAATATACATAGAATCAACTAAAAAGATACCACACGAAAGTATGTTTGCCCAGAGTTTTCGACACCTATAATTGATTTATTGAAATGTGCATTGCCCTATTACTGTTTTACCACAACCCAAATATCTTCAATTGGATTTAATTCTGGAGCCTGAGACGGCCAGTGCATAACAGACTGCTGTAAAACGTTTGTTCAAACCAAAGAGCGACAATTAAATAAAAGGAAGTGTTACGTAAAATTAATTAAAGTAAATTATTCAGCCTTTCAAGTTAACCAGGTATTACAAACAAAACGATTAAAACATACTTTTAAAAAACTACTTTTAAAATTGAAATATTGTATATATATACGCAAAATCATATAAAATTCCATTTCCATGAGATGTGTCCAATTATTATTGAAGACGTTCAATTTCTAGCTTCAGTTTTTCTAGCTGGGTGCTCTTCCTTCATAAACTGTATCTCGAGCTCGACTTTCTTCAACTTCTTATGTGCTACTTTTAACCAGATGTCTTTATTTGTCTCTTTTGTTGTGTCCTTTTCATTTTTAAGAGATCTATGGACTGGCGTTTTAAGAGATCGTGGAGTGTACTTTTCCCAAAGCATTTTTGAGTTTGAAGTGGAAGGAGCCTGAAGTAATTCTTTCACTTCCGGATATTGTTCCCATCTACATCTTCATCCAGCACTTCAAGAGATAAATAGTCTGAAATAAAAAAAAAATATTTATATACAATTAAGAAAAGTGGTGTCGAAGAAAGTGTTTGTATATCAATAAAAATAGATCATCTAAACTCTTCCCTTAAAAAACAACAACAACAGTACAAAGCGATGGACAGAAAACTCTTATAAAATTAATCAAAAGGTGTATTACACCTTCGTTTCAACGTTGGAGTTATGCTCTATGTGAAGTGTTATTGCATTGTTAAATTTTGGTCAACTCCTTGGATAAAGGGACACTTAGACCTGTGGATAAGTTGCTCGACTGCAAGTTGACATCAACTTCGATTGTTGATGTGAAGTAATCGAAGTTGATGTCAACTTGAAGTCGTTGCAACTTATCCACTGGTATAAGGGTCCCTTAACTCTTGTTCTCCGCCCTATTTGACTAAATACATACATTCAGTAAACGGTTGTCGTGGCGCTAGTTATGATAGCTTTGTTGGTGCTTTAGTAAAGGGTTTTTCAATAAGAGCGCTGCAAAAGTTTTTTTAAATAAAACAAAACCGGTTTTAGATACCAATGAAATTCTTCATTCCTGTGAAAGTACGTTCGATGCCATTATGTATGGAACTCGATTCCTTTTGCATGGCCGCCGCGGGCACGCTTGCAGAAGTCCAGACGCTGAACCCAATTTTCGACGGTTTACAAGCATAAATCGGCCGATACTGCTGCAATTTCACATTCGATATTCGTACGAAGTTCATCAATCTTCGCTGGCTTGTTAGCATAGACCACAGACTTGACGTAGCCCCACAGGAAATTTTCTAACGGCGTCAAATCGCACAACCGAGGCGGCCAATCGACTGGACCATTTCGTGAGATAACACGTTCACCAAACTTGGTTTCCAATAAATTGATTGTGGCATTCGGTGTGTGGCTTGTGGCGCCGTCCTGTTGGAACCACATGTCCTCAAAGTCCATATTATCCAATTGGGGCCAAAAATATTCGGTTATCATTGAACGGTAGCGATTCGAATTCACAGTAATGTGCCGGCCTTGATCAGTACGGAAGAAGTACGGCCCAATGACGACGCCGGCCCATAAACCGCACCAAACCGTAATTTTTTCGGGATGCAATGATGACTCATGGATTACGTGTGGATTGCTGTCTGACCAATAACGCATATTTTGATTATTGACGAAGCCATTCAGCCAGAAATGAGCCTCATCGCTGAAGATGATTTTAAGTTGATTAAGATGATTAAAGTTGAGGCCACTGACTCCAAATTTCGGTAGTAAATTTTAATAGTTTCGACTCGTTGTTGGCTCGTATATCTTTCCATGATGAAATATCAAACCTTACTGAAGAGAAATGTCAAAAGAGCGGGAAAAAATATGGCGTCGTTTGTTGTTCTTATCGATTTACTTTTGTAGCGTCTCTGTTGAAAAACCCTTTATAACGTGTATTCTACTTTGCTTGCTTGTTGACTGGCTGGCGGTTTGATGTATTGCCTGGTGCGATTCACTTCGTTGACCTGATCAACATGGAGGAGGAACTTTTAAGCTAAGCACAGACTTCTCATTCATGAGCATGAATATCAGCTAACGTTGATGTTTATTGTTCGATTTAGATCCCATGTGGTATTCAGACCTAAGTCCATAGGAATATACTGCATATATTACACAAAATATTGTAAGCAGTAGGATGTTCTAGTGGAGGAAATAACTCTCTTTGTACAGATTAAGGGAAACGTAGAGTACTACCCACCACTATCAAAATCCATCACTGAAGTATCGTGTTAATACCAGAGGCTGCAACGCTATTAATACGAAAAAGACTAAACTAAAACGAAAACCCACAATGAATTAGTGGGTATAGATACGTACCAACTTGCGCCTTTACCCCAGTCACAATTCGATATTAAACAAATTATAGTCATTTTTATATACAGTCCCGCACATAAGTATTGGCACAACAATCATTTGTGTAATTAGGGGGCAAACATTTGTATAAATGGAATGTTTACTTTGGCTATAAAATAACCCTAAAGTTTAAAAGGTTTTTATGCCAATACTTATGTGCATAAATTATGACTAACTTTAATTCTAATTTCTGAACAGAAAACATTACTTCAACGGACGAAACCCACGGTTGATCATTTTAGGAAACTGCAACAAATGCTTTTGGAAAGAGTGTTGCCATACTGGTAAAAAATTCGGGAAAAAATAAAGCCAATTGGCCAAGTGTGCCAATACTTTTGTGCGGCAAAATCTTGCGTTTTTTTATTAAATAAATTATAGAAAAGTTTTAAAAATATGTTTTTGAATATAAATTTCTGGATTAGTTAACTGACAAGATGACTCATTTGAGGAAAAATATTTTTATTGTGTCGAATATTAGCCGGGGCTGTAAAATATCTGTAAAGTTAAAAGTGATAGTTGTGCCAATACTTATGTGCGGGACTGTATTTACATAAGTTCTTTAAAAGTGAAAAGTTGTGTCAAACTCCAGTGATTAAATGCACAAAGCAAATAATAGCTCTGTCTGCGTACACATATTTTGCATCATTTTGTCCAAAATGTTGTCTGCGTACTCCAAATCTCTTGCAGCGAGAGAGCCAAAAAGAGAATTTTTTGACAGTTGGAAGTTAGAGAACTTGCAAAATGTTGCTGGAGAAATTTCTGCTTGCAAGATTTTGCAACTAGTTTAAACAGCTGTTTTTATTTACTGCTGGAATGGAAATTTAACAATGGCAAAGGTAAGTAGTTAGAATTGAGTTGATTTTTGACGTTTATAATAAATTATAATAAACAAAACATTTTATTTCATGATAGAAACGCGCAAATATACAGTGCGACCGTGCGACACATACATATGCTAAAATTCGTTTGCTTTGTTGTTTCAATTGTTTACACACCCATCAGCTGTTTTCTTGCAAGATTTCACTGGATGCTGTCTGCGTACTTTTTGAGATATTTTCAACCGAGAGAGTAAAATTGTTCTTACTCTCCCAAAAAAAAGGTACTGAGTATTTGCTACTGGAAAAGTACGCAGACAGACCTAATGAAACACCAAAGAGTTTTGCCCTCCCCCGAAATCGTTTTATTGATGTGTTAACATCTATACGCGCGAGTTACATCGTACGCTGCAACAACAACAACGACAGCAACCCAACAACCTCCCACTAAACCACCACGATCATCGTTTTAGCGATCGTTGACACTTCCAAATCAACCCATTTGCAATACCACATTATCAGCAATACTAACAGTTGCACAACAATAACCAGACAGATTTCCTAGTAATTAAGCATAAGCATAATCAGTAATTAAGCCACTATACTTCCTTTGGAAAAGCATATTAAAATAAGTTATCAATATCAAGTTCAATTCAATAAACGAACATTACAGTTTTGGTGTTAAAGTTAATCAGTTGTGTTTTATTCAAAAGCTCCAGTTGAGGAGCTAAAATATATATTTTTGGTTATTGCATCCGTCAATAACATAAGTGGCGCAGTCGATCGGGCCAGTGGACAGCATTAAAAGCTGTAGAATTTTAATTCCTCACCACTGGAAAAGAACAACAAAGGAACCAAGGACAAATCAAGAGCTGGACAACCACCTGGATTAAGAAACATCGAGATGATCATCAAAATATTCGCAGTGTGTTACATGTAAGAGTATTGTGTGTTCGAAATCATTTGTGTTATAGTATGTATATTAAAAAGTGACAAAATTATTGTAGAAACTAAGTGTATAAGGAAGAAAAAGAAGAGGAAAAAAAAAAGAGTGAATACCATTTTTTTTTAAATATGATAATGGGAACAGAATAAAAAGAGCGACGAAAGTTTAGTGCAAATATTCTCGTATCGACGCCTATCGGTACAAGTAATAGAAAAGCAACGAAAGTTTAGTGCAAATATTCGCGTATCGACGCCTATCGGTACAAGTGATAAAAATTGGCTTTCTCCATCCTTACGGCTATACTCCATCCTTACTAGGAGTATCGACGGCTATCGGTACAGTGATATAGTCCGGAATTAAAATCAGTGGATCATACTAATACTATCTTTTTTCAACTGAACACACCTGTGGTGAAGAGTATCGACGGCTATCGGTACAGAGGTTCAGTTGAAACATATTTGAAAATATAGCGCTTCGCAGCCTGTAAGCGAAAGTGCACCCACTGCATTTGCATATTAAGTTATTTGAATTCTTGCTCCACTATCTCTTCTCGACGAAGAAATAACACAAAATAATTTCGACAATCAACCCTTGTCCAATTTCGAATTGAATAATAGCAATATGTCAATTCGCAACGACCAATCAAATAGCACCCCACCGAGTCACCTGGACATTTTTAATTCTTTAAGAATCCCAGATGCCATAAAAGACCTCCCGAGATTTGATGGAAACTCAAGACTGTTAAACGAATTCATCAGCAATGTTGAAGAGATCCTCCTCTATATTAGAGGTACGGACAATACCCCGTATGGACAAATACTCCTACGAGCCATCAGGAACAAAATCGAGGGACAGGCAAACGAGATTCTTAATATGCACGGCACCGCGCTGAACTGGGATGATATTAAGACAAACCTTATATTACATTATGCCGACAAACGTACGGAAACGTCACTCATTAGAGACCTGCATAATACTATGCAGGTTGATAAAACTGTGGAAAGCTTTTACGGCAAAATAATTGAATTACAGTCCGCACTGTGCAACAACATCCTACTGCATGAACCGGACTCAAATGTAGTAAGGGCAAAGAAAGACCTTTACGCTGATATGTGTCTTAACTCCTTCCTCAGTGGTCTCAAGGAACCGCTTGGATCTAGAATTAGAACTATGCAGCCAGATTCCTTAGCCACCGCCCTAGCGTTCTGTATCAAGGAACAGAACATTTCTTATCAAAGACAATCTTACCAAAATCACAATAATTACCGGAATAATTCAAATAAATTCTATAACAATAACCCAAACAGAACGCAAAATCGCAATCAGCCATACGCACAAAATTCATATGGGAAATATCCTAACAATAGCAACAATAATCAAGGAAACCAAAATCCTTTTAACAATAGAATGATTAAAAATACGCCTCATAACGAACCAGGAATTCACAGAACAAATGCAACAAATTTTAAGCCAAAACAAAGTACTCAGACAAGATATTCCGAACCTGGAAATTTTAATTTCAATGAAATAAATAATCATCAATCAACGATCACCCTGGATCAGTACTTCGATAACGACGTTAACAATCTCACCAACATACAGGAAGAAGAAAATTTTCCCGACTCAGCCTCGGAGACCCAACCGGTTACATAGAACTCAATAGACACGGAGATACCCTACCATATATAACAATATCCTCTCCTTTTGGTAGAGATCTCAGATTCCTCTTAGATACAGGGGCCTCCACAAGCTTTATCAACCCTGAGTATATACCCCCAGACAAACAACAAAAATGCGAGCAGGTAACAATCTCAACTGCATTCAAAAAACACACAATCAGTGAACAAATAACTCTACCAATTTTCGAAGAATTCAACCAAAGTGGTTCATTGAGGTTTCTAATATTTAAATTTCACAATTATTTTGACGGGCTCCTTGGATTAGACGCGTTAAGGTTATTAGGCGCCAAAATTGATTTAACGACTCAAACACTATCAACGCGGTTAATGATATCAAACTTAAACCTAATTTATCATCGGGACAAATTATAATTCCTGAGAATTCGAAAATCATAGCTAAACTTCCAGTCGACGTTCAAACCGGTGACATCTATATTAATACAATTGAACTCAAACCGGATCTCTTTCTCTCGGAAGGGCTGTATTATGCAGAAAATTGGTATAGCAAAGTAGAGTTAATCAACTACTCTCAAACCGAACAGAAACTACTCATAGAACAACCAATTAAAGTCGAAAAATATACTGCTTCAGACTTCGTAGAATTGAATAATTTGAACTTTACCGAGGACGAATGTCAACAGGATCTCAACATTCGCGATCTTATCAGAATTAACCACCTGAACACGGAGGAAAGCAAAGAACTAGTAAAACTTTGTAAACAATACGAGGATATAATATACAAACAAGATGAACCTCTCACGTTTAGTAATGAAATCAAACACCAAATAAGGACATCAGATGATATCCCCACATATACTAAATCATATAGGTACCCGTACATCGACAAGGAGGAGGTCCGGAAGCAAATCAGCAAAATGCTAGATCAAGGGATCATCAGACAAAGCTATTCCCCATGGAGTTCACCAGTTTGGGTAGTACCCAAAAAGAAAGACGCTAGCGGACAACAAAAATGGCGGCTTGTCATAGACTACAGAAAAGTTAACGAGAAGACCATCTCGGATAGGTACCCGCTACCAAACATAGCAGAAATTCTGGATAAGCTCGGGAAGTGCCTTTACTTCACAACCCTGGATCTTGCGAGCGGTTTCCATCAAATTGAAATGGACCCCAGGCATATCCAAAAGACAGCATTTACTGTCGAAGACGGACACTACGAATACGTCAGAATGCCATTCGGGCTAAAGAACGCGCCAGCCACCTTCCAAAGAGTCATGGATAACGTATTACGAGATATTATTGGAAAAAAATGCTTAGTATATCTCGACGACATAATAATATTCTCAACCTCACTTCAGGAACACCTGGAGAGCATTAAACTAGTGTTTGAGAAACTCCGCAAATCCAACTTTAAGATACAAATGGATAAGTGCGAGTTCATGAGAAAAGAGATCGCATTACTAGGGCACGTAATAACAACTGAAGGAATAAAACCGGACCCCATGAAAATAGAAGCCATAAAAAAATATCCAACACCCAAAACCCGCAAGGAAATAAAAGGTTTCGTGGGACTGATAAGTTACTACAGAAAATTCATCAGGGACTTGACGAAATTAACAAGACCATTAACAAAATGCCTGAAAAAGGATGCGCAGATAATATTGGATGGGGAATACACTAAAGCAGTCGGAACCTGTAAGGATCTATTGACAAACGACCCAATACTACAACACCCGGATTTTACTAAGCCGTTTGTCCTCACCACGGATGCCAGTAACTTCGCGATTGGTGCAGTTCTGTCACAAGGACCAGTGGGCAGTGACAAGCCTATTTGCTATGCAAGTCGGACACTGTCCGATACTGAGAGTAGATATTCTACCATAGAAAAGGAGCTGCTAGCAATCGTATGGGCCACTAAGTATTTCCGCCCATACCTATTTGGAAGAAAATTTCAAATAATAACGGATCACAAACCGCTAACATGGATTATGAGTCTCAAAGAGCCAAACTCGAAACTGGTTAGATGGCGACTTCGACTCGAAGAATTCGACTATGAAGTAGTATATAAAAAAGGAAAATGGAACACGAATGCTGATGCACTGAGCCGTATTAAAATTGACAATCCAGACTGCACATACCAAGAGTTAAATGCCAATGATAATGCAGACGGAACGATAATAAGCACGGCTCACAGCGCAAATGAAAATTTGAACGACGGAATCCATATATCCGAAAAACCACTCAACGAATTCAACCTTCAGATGATACTGGAAGCAAACGATAAAGGTTCACCAATGACAGTCCAAACAATATTTAAAAACCGACAAAGGAGAACTATAAGAAGACCAATATTCAATGAAGAGACAACAATGGAAATATTCAAAAAATTTCTACCAACTAACAGAGTCACTGCTATTTTTTCAGACGATGATATATTCCGAGTAGTACATTCTGTCTTTTCCAAATATTTTTCCCACAGCGGATCATTCCGTGTCATTCGTTGTAAAGAGATTCTCAGGGATATTACATTAGAGGATGAACAGGAACAGTTAATCCGCAATTACCATGAAAAATCGAATCACAGAGGAATAGACGAATGCTTTCTTCACTTAAAAAGAGAGATATACTTCCCGAATATGAAGAACAAGGTGACAAAAACCATTAATAACTGCGACAAGTGTAAAACACAGAAGTATGATAGGAATCCCCCAAAATTGCAGTACGAACAACCAGAGTTACCATTAAAACCATTAGAAATAGTTCACATAGACATATATACCATCAATAATAATCAAATATTGACACTTATAGATAAATTCTCTAAGTTCGCTTCAGCTTTCACATTAAATGCCAGAACTAGTATAACAATTCTGAAAGCATTTAAAAATTATATTAGTCTCTACGGCATTCCGAAGAAAATCGTGTGCGACCAAGGATCGGAGTTTGTGGCAAATATATTCAAAGACTTCTGTAGGCAGCATGAGATTATTCTTCATTTCACGTCCTTTCAACAGACGAGCAGTAACGCACCGGTAGAAAGGCTCCATTCTACTCTGACTGAAATATATAGAATAATACTCTCAACACGCAAGGAACACAAGTTGTCTACTGACCATGACGAAATGCTTACTGAAACTCTCATAACATATAACAACGCCATCCATTCCTCGACCAAACATACTCCCTATGAACTTTTTTTTGGAAGGCCATATAAATTTCTGAAAACCTTAAAGTCTACGAATGAACACGATTATTTATCCAAATTAAACGAATTCATTGGAAAATTATACCCAGAAATTAAGGGAAGAGTAGAAAATACCACTCGAACAAGATTAGACAACTTAAATACGACAAGAGAACCTGCGGAAGATTACAATGAAGGGGATATCGTATTCAGAAAAGAAGCTAGACGTAATAAGTTGACACCTAGATTTTCTAAACACACGATATCAAGAAATAATAAGGTTACTGTTTTGACTATTCAAAGAAGAAAAATGCATAAAGGCAAGTTGAGAAAGAGAAATAAATGAAAACAATTAAATATTTAAAGATATAAAGTAATAATTAAAACGGCATACACCAATTTCTGACAAATAATATTAGTAGCGCTAAGCCTAAATATATGTATTTCTTTTTTTTCCCCGCCAGACTAACAATTGGCTCCACACAATTCATCGAAATACATAACCTACCTAATAACCACACAATACTACCTTTACACCTAGGAACGTCGAGGACTATCACTAACTATACTAATCTCATTCACATAATTAAGCTCAACGATTATGAACACAATATCGCAAATATCTCCGAAACCCTCAACACATTAGAAAACCAAACGACAAACACAAACTTATTACACATAACCAAACTAAAACTCAAGGAATTACAAGACAAACTATCAACACTCATTCCAATGAAAAGATATAAAAGAGGATTAATCAACGGTTTAGGATCAACGATAAAATTCATTACCGGTAACATGGACGCACAAGACGCCCAGGAAATTAATAAACAAATAGAAATTCTTACACTCAACACAAACAATCTAACAAATACAATGCAAACCCAACACACAATTAACTTCCAACTAATCAGTAGATTTAAGAACATAAAAAAAAATAAATGGTTTCCCATTACATCCCATGAAGGGACCGGGGAGAACTTCTCACAATCACTGAGCTGTGCGCTTTCCAGTTTTCACTCACTGATTGGGACCTACAGTTTTTCACCGATTCCGAACGGTAATTTGAGAAGCTTTTTCATGGCTATATACTCGATAGTGTCGCCGTCACTATGCGAGGTGACCGTCGTCGAAAGAAATTTTAAGGTGGTTGGAGCAGGGATCGAACCCAGGATCTCCTGTACAAGAGGCGCGCACACTACCCATTGCACCACCGACGGCCACAGATTTAAGAACATAACTGATCACATAAATACGGATCAAAGGATCATGAGAACATTTATAGAACGCTCAGCAAACAAAATTAAACAGGAAGAAGATATAATTGCCGAGATCCAATATCTCAATCAAATAAATTTCAATATCGATTTATTAAATAATCATTTATCTAATGTAGCTGAGGCAATATTGTTAAGTAGATTAAACATTGTACCAAAACTATTGTTATCGATAAACGAACTGAAGGAAATTGAAGATCACTTAATTGAACAAGATCACAGAGTCGAGGCTTTGGAACAATTATATGAACTTTTAAGTATGCAAGCATATTATAATAACTCAAATGTTATTTTTAATATACGTATTCCTAACTTGTCACCAGAAAAATATTCCCTATACCATGTAATTCCTCTTCCTATTAATAACACTAAACTTATAATTACCAAACCTTTTGTAAACTATAACGCAAAGAACATACAATACCTTAACGCACCTTGCCCAAAAATAGAATCCACATACTTTTGCCTCGAATTAAAAACAGAACCCAACACAGCGGATTCAAACTGCATTGGAAAACTAATGAGAAACGAACCAGCTCACTGTTCACTCCAAGATGTCGGACGCATAGAATCCATCTCCCAGCCAGAACCGAACTTCATCCTATTCATTAACGCTCCAACCACTCGAATTAAATCAACCTGCAGCATCAAAGAAACAGTAATACAAAACACCGCGTTGCTGCACTTTAAAAATTGCAACGTCGAGCTGAACGGTATCACCTACGAAGATGACCACGAGATATTCTGGGATGAAATTCATGTTCCACCTCTATCCCCTAACAAGATCCAAACCAACACAACATTTGAAATACTCAACTTACAAAAATTAAAAGAATATAACTTCGAAACAGAATCAAAACTGCAAGCCTTCACAATAAAGACAAATGTGCGGCATCACTTTACTTCAGCATCGGTAACCATTCTAGTACTTACAACACTACTAATCGCAATCCTCATCCTTAGAAGACCCAACAAGGAACAAACACTACCAACACTGCAATCTTTCGCTCCTGCCCCAATGACTTCATTATGGCCGTCGCTCTACTTTAAGGGGGGAGAAGTTACATCGTACGCTGCAACAACAACAACGACAGCAACCCAACAACCTCCCACTAAACCACCACGATCATCGTTTTAGCGATCGTTGACACTTCCAAATCAACCCATTTGCAATACCACATTATCAGCAATACTAACAGTTGCACAACAATAACCAGACAGATTTCCTAGTAATTAAGCATAAGCATAATCAGTAATTAAGCCACTATACTTCCTTTGGAAAAGCATATTAAAATAAGTTATCAATATCAAGTTCAATTCAATAAACGAACATTACAGTTTTGGTGTTAAAGTTAATCAGTTGTGTTTTATTCAAAAGCTCCAGTTGAGGAGCTAAAATATATATTTTTGGTTATTGCATCCGTCAATAACATAAGTCGCGCCTCTAGGGCAGTAAACTATCAAACTAATACATACGCAAGTGTTAGGTTTGTAAGAGTAAATCATAGTTTGTTTGTTCGTTGCTTGGCAGTCGGTATCGAAAGTGATTATTGGGCGATTTTCGTATAATTTTCCCACGCGATTTTCTCCGGAAATTCATAGCCGATTTTATTAATTTTTGGATTAAAAAGCTAGTGCGGGTTTCGACGAAGAGTTTAGGCCAAAAATTAAGGCGATCCGATATCGGCGAGCCGAGATTTAAGTGTTTTAATTTGGAGTATTAATTTGGAGTAATATTAAAAAAGTATTTTATGTTGATCTTCGGTTATATCGTACGAATATAACAATGTATGTATGTATGTACAAGTGTCTGTTGCTTTGCATTCTTTGACTTTTGTGGGAATAAAACAAAAAGTATTGAGCAAGAAAATAATGACACATGTGCTTGCACTGGGTCTTTAAATAATTTTAAGTATTAATATTATTTAACTGTAACGTCATCATAGGATTGAACGCTGTTTTTTATTTTCCAATGTAACATTTACGAATGTGTTCATAGAAATCGAACAGGTACCGTGTAGCAAAAAGGTGTTAACACATCGCCCGTGAGTTCGAACACTCATTGGATTTATTTTATTTTTGTTTCGTAAACGTCATTCATGTCAAAATTGTTTGGCAACAAATTAAACCTTAAGCGCACCACATACTAGTCAAGGGGAGCACAGACTTGGTATTCATGAGCAACAAATTAGTTGATAAGTCTTTACCAGGCGGATAAAATAGAAAAAAATATTACCTTGCTATAACTTTTAAGACATGCTGATTAGAGTATTCAAACACCGGGCTATTTAGTATCCACCGATCGCCGGTTTTCTGAAAATTTGCAATTTCGAATCGGTTCAAAAGAAAATTGCAGTGTTTTAAATTCTGATAAATTAAAAAATTTCTTTTTCAAAATAGAAATATATAGGAAATTTTCGAAAGAAAACAAAGCAAAGAATTTTAAATTCTGATAAATTAAGATATTTCTTTTGCAAATTGCAAATATATGGGAAATTTTCAAAAGAAAACTTGGAAAATAATGTTATGTTGAAATAATTGAAGATTTCTCTGTAGAAAGTTAAAATTATTTAAGTGTGCCAATAAAAATTTAAGTTAGATGAGAGTTTTTGTAATAAATATTAAATTTATAGTATAAGTATATGGAGCATTTTTAAGGAATCTCAAAAAACATTTTACAATTTAACTACATTCGTTTTTTCTGTGGAAATTAAAGTTTTTTGATTACATTTTATAAAAAAAAATTTTGCGTTATATAAACCGAAACCGGTTTAAACCGGGATTTAACTACAAAAAAAAACCGGTTGCACCGGTTTCTCGAAAACGTCGCCTTTCGAAAAAACCGAAAACCCGATTTGTTGAAAATGGCGGTTACTCTAATGCTGAGACTCTTTCCACATAAGGTTTTTGTTATTGAACTATCTCCTTTAAATATTAAGATAAGGATATAAGTGTAGAGACCGTATAAATCAGCTCAAAGAATTGTAAGAGTTGTATGAAAGCTATGTATATCGAAATGTGGACCGATATTTTCCAAACAAATATTTTTTAAAAAAATAGAATAGAATTCTTCACTATTAGCTTTGTCCTCGTAAGTATGGTTTTTAATATCTTTTCAAAGTTGAAAGAATTTGTTTTTATTTTCTAGGGAAAATTTAATTTTTTTCAAAATTGTAAAAATAGTACGTAGTGAATAGAGGAAACCCCATTTTCAATTCCTGGAGTGGATAGTATCAATCCAATTGTTAAAAAATGTTTCTTAATACCTTGGCAAATCGACAGTCCGTCGCTTACCTTATCAAAAACAATGTATGTACATACCAAGCTCCTTTGAAAACAGTTCGTAATTATGAAAAAGATGAAATCGATAAAGACAGGTTCCGAGTCAATTGTAGTTATATATATGCAAAGATTGGTCTGTGTCCAACATATCTTTGTAGTTCACATATCTTCCCTATCTCATATTACCATGCACCAATCTTATCATCAGTAATTATATCATTGTCATATATCGCGTCCGACCCTTCGTACTGCTCTGCATGACACATTCCCAAAATGGTGTTGTCCAGCGATGACGTGGCTGTTATTTGTTGTGGACGACCACCTGTGGCAAACAGTTGTCTCTTCTCCTCAGCAATGTTCCTTTTTGCTTGCTTTTTTAAATTGTGGTACTTTGTTTTAAGCACCGTGTGTGGGCGGAAGCAATTAGAGAACTGGAGGTTGAACTCCCGTTCAATATCCTTCCAGGCTTCAACCTTTTCCTCCGTTTTTGTGCGGTCCGTGCGTTTGCACTCTACAATTTGACGTCTCTTCTCAACCAAGCTTACCAAAACGTCGATCTCGGTTGACGTAAAATTTGCACTGCGTTTATTGCTCTCGGAGGTCATTATACGGGTGATTCAGGAAGTTCCGGACAAATTTCTCCAGCGTATTCCTTGGCTCATTTTATGAAGAAAAGTCCATGTCCGAAAATGAAAGGGTGCGAAATGGCAGCGGGTTCAAAATTTTCGGATTGGCGGTTGGAGGGTAGTAGGGTAAAGTTGCTAACTTCTGAGCCAGTGATCGGATTTTTTTGTTTTTGGGCTTGTTGGAAAGGTCTATAAGAAGCCTTTCAGAATCAATAATAGAATAAAGTAGAAAAAAGTCAAATCGCCGAGAAAAAAATAATCACATAACCTCAATTTCCTCAGCCAAATGGGAGGTAACTTATGTTCTGTTGAAAGATAGCCATACCTCTTATCTTTTCAAAATGACCTAAACGAAGGTCAAAGGTCTTACCGTTCCAAAGTTATAACCATTCTTCTGCCGAAAATTTCAGTAAAACAAAATCTTAAACGTGTTAATTTACAAAAACAAATAAATGTGTGCTGTTATTTCGCTTCCAAAAACAAACATTTTTGCATTTCAGTAAAATGGTCATGACTTTGGAACGGTAAGACCTTTGACCTTCGTTTAGGTCATTTTGGAAAGGTAAGAGGTATGGCTATCTTTCAACAGAACATAAGTTACCTCCCATTTGGCTGAGCAAATTGAGGTTATGTGAATTTTTTTTCATTTTTTCCGAAAGCTCTTTTAACTTTTTGTCTACTTTTTTTTATTGATTCTGAAAGGCCTCTTAAAGACCTTTCCAGCAATCCCAAAAAACCGACCACTGGCTCAGAAGTTAGCAACTTTACCCTACTACCCTCCGACCGCCAATCCGAAAATGTTGAACCCGCTGCCATTTCCCACCCTGGCCTGTTCGGACATGGTCCTAGTGGACTTTTCTTATGAAATGAGCCAAGGAATACGCTGCAGAAATTTGTCCGGAACTTCCTGAATCACCATGTATTATATGCTTTAAGGTTATATTTGTACAAATTAGTTTTTCAGTCGTTTGCCTCCAATAATTTAACGTTGGTATGTGATCAGCTGTTTAGTAGCCATTGTTGATATTTTGACATTTGCCAATGTTACCATGTTACAAATAGAAATGGTGATGTAGTTAACTATTACAATGAAAAACAAAATGAGTGGTTAACCTGTAGTTAGTATATAACTATTGTTTACTAATCCGCTTGTTAACTACGCACTTAAAAACTGGCCATTAATGACCTGACTAACATTATGTAAATAACAGGGCGATTTATGCATTGTAACAACACGATACTAGCTTGCTAAACCAGTAGCATGAATTCTCCTGAGTTAAGATAATTCTCCACTATTCGAGGTGATTCTACATTATTCCAGAGGTGGATTCATTAATTATTAGAAAGATAACTACATTTGAGTATGGTGACTTCCTAAAAATAGCTGAGGTCTTTGTAACGGAGAGATCAGTTTGTGATTAACCGCCGGAAATTAAGCAACGCGATTTGATAGTAAAACATAAGACTTATTGTAAAGTGGGTGTAAATCAAGTAAACTGTTTTACTATATAAGTAACATAAGAGGAAGCTAAACTGTTGTAATTATCGTAATTTAAAACGAACCTTGTTTTATTATTGGGAATAAAACAGCGCAAAAAAGGAGGAATAAGAAAATTCGTAACAATATCTTGTTTTATGAATTTTAAAAATATTACTACTAACAAAAATATTGAAAAAGTTTTTAATATTAACGATTTTTTGACGATTTCGAAAAATTATTTTGACGATTTCTGCATCTCCAATTTGACGATTTGTGACCGACTTTATCTGGCAACACTGGTTACTACTGTCGGACCAAAACTGTCCGTTGTAAATGCCAGGTAACAAACATGTATCACCTCTACTAAAAACAGAACTTAACCCAAATAGCGCCGCAATTTTTTATTTCAAAACTTTAATATTCATGGGTTTCTAAGCCTTTTTTATAATATAACTTTTATCTCTTAAAGCTATAGTTTTCCCGGAATCGGGTGTTCTTTTAAAAGGACAGTGGCTAAATACAGTACTTTAATTATTTTTTTTTATTTGTAGTTCGACTTTATAGGAACATAACTAAATTGCTGTTTTTTCTCAATAATATAACAAAAGAGGATTTGTTAATTGAAATATATACATAAATGTAAATGGAAAAGCGATTATTTTTTAAGTTGGAGTGTGATACGCCAAGAAGCACTCCTTTGGATGTAAGGTGACATCACATTTGTTGCAAAAAAAGTTGGCCTTCTTATGGCAATAGGTGCAACGAGTTTGCTGTTCCTTGTGTTGAACTAGGTGCCCTTGTCCATCAAATCGCGAGTACATATGAAGGTTGGCGCTGGACTTGCTTGTACCCTTGTTTAAGGGTCTTTTAAAAGATTCCAGTAATCCGATAGCAATCACTCTACTGAAAGCTAAATGGTCCATATTTCCGCCATACGAACGATATAATAACCAGCTATTTTGTTCAGCCATGTCTATACAATGAGAGATGAGCGGAAAATACCATTTTTTTCCTCTAATAGACGTTCGGTACAGCCCGATGTTTTGGTCGGCTCTGTCAACGCCGCCCATGTTTTCATCATACATTTTGATAAGCTTTGGTTGCTGTATAGTTATCTTCTTTTTGTCTTTTTGCGAATAGCGAGATACTGGTAATGATGGCGGCACTTCACAGTTGTTTGAAGCTATTGTTACAATGCTATTGTCTACCCACTTGCAAACTACGACTGAGTTGCCAATAGTGGTTGCGTACTCAAAAAAACCACGATCTTTCCGCTTTAATGCCTTTGAGTGCTGCAAAGGACAATCTTTTCCCACTCTGTTTTCTCTCATTGTTCCCACGGCTTTGACATTTCGTAGCTTCAGCTCTTCCAGCAATTTTATTGACGTGAAGAAATTGTCAAAATATATTTCGAATGGAACGTAGGGAAATCTGTCTTGCAATACATCGACGAATTGAAGAACAACACTGGCACCCAGTCCTAAGTGCTTATATTTGTCGTCCAAAGGAGTGGAAGCGCCTTGATAAGGCTCAAACCATAATATATACCCCAATCGGGTTGTGCCTGCCCAAAACTTATAGCCCCATCGGATCGGCTTGCCGCGGATAAACTGTTTTGTACCGTGATGTCCAAAATATGGTACCATTGATTCGTCAATGCTATGGAATTCTTCAAGTGGAGCATGTAGTATAAAATTCTTGCCAATAGCATCAAAAAGTGGTCGAACTTTCGCGAATCTGTCTTGCTGGTGTAGTCTGGTATTGTCGCAGCAATGTATATTTTGCATTATGAATCGGAAACGATTTCTTGGCATCGCTTTACTAATGACCTCATTGGTGACGTCTTTTGCGTTTTCCAAATACATTTCCCGCCTCGGAACCTGAACATACCCACTCAACAGCAAAACTCCAACGAAACAACGCATTTCATCTGGTGTGACGTCACCAGAGCGGTTATGGCTAACTGCATACATGTTTGTATATTCCACAAGTAAGGTGAATATATTATCGTCAAACAATTTCATAAAAATGTCCATGGGATCTGGATTTTGCTGGCATTCTTGAAATAATTCCCATGGTGGTAGGCTAGGAACCATATCCGATTGCTGCCACTTATTGACACATTTTTTTTTAGCTGGCCTTGGCTCTGCCACCCTTTTGCGCTTGGCTAGGCTCGCTAAAAGAATATTATCGTCACTGTCGTCATCGCTCTCGTAGTCATTTATATCAAAATGCCTAATTTCTGCCTCTGCACGTAGCTGACCGCCTGGCAAATTGTTGAGGCCCACATTATCCTCGTCGCCACTGTCTTCATCTGTTACATTAGCGTTAGCGTTGTCAGGGGGTGCGATGTAAATGGTTTCAAAAACCTCATCATCACTCCATTCATCAATTTTTTCCAAAATTTCGTTCAGCTTTAATGCCTTTCGGTTTCACTTGCTGCAAAAACACATAAATATTTTGTAATGAAAATTATAAAAGTAGGTAGTATATTTTGCCACTGTCCTTTTAAAAGGACAGTGCACTTTGCGCTGCAATACAGCATTACAGACGTTTTCCAGTTATTTGTTGTTATTTGCTGAGTTAACTCATATTAATTTTTAAACAAAAAATATCAATTAACTGGATGTAAATGATTTACTTACCTGTTTTTTTCCATTTCGCACTATTAAAAAATCACTTGTCGCAAAGCACTCAATAAACAATTAAAACACGCGGAACTGTATTCAACAACTGACGCTTTCGAGCTGCGAACCTACTACCTACACAACAAAGCATAAATAATAATAATATAAAAAAATATTCAGAGAAATGCACGTGCATAACGGTGCTTTCTCCCATTTGCCAGATGTTCTTTTGGTGTTCTTTTAAAAGGACGGTGGCGCCAAGTGGGTTAAGTCTATAAAAGTTCGTTTAATAGTCGATTTAACAAGTGTTTATTACTTCTTCTTTTAGATGCTTCTTGGCAAATTTGAGAAGACCAATTATGCCATAGTAAGTTTGTTCATATTTATAAACTGAATTCAAAAATAGCGTATATTAACTGATTCCGGCCCAATCGATTTAATTTTTCAATAATGAAATTGCATGCTGTAGAAAAACCTGTCTCCGAGGCAGCACTACTTGCAGGGATAGCTAAAAAAATGTTCACAGATTTCGGTAACCTGGGGGCTTTTCCATGTTCCCGCCATTCTATAAATAAAGTATTAAAGTTTATATTAATATTGATACGACAAAAAGAATACCGATGCCTCCTACTAGGCCTGCTGATGGCAAGTAAATACTTAGTAGCGGGCTAATTCTATTTCTAATGTAAGAATGCACTTTTCTTAGTAAGAGTGCACTTTTTCATATTAAAATAAAAACACGTATAGTTTGAGATAGTTGTAATTTTTTACTGGATTGTAAAGAAAACATGTTCCGATTAAGTATCCGTCAAATTGCCCCACATCTGTGATGACAGGCCATTACTCGTTTCACGAAATTTTTCACTACTTTTTCACCGAGATGTGGCTGTATCTCACCGATGAGGCGTTGGATCTCGGATTTGAGCTCAGGAATTTTTTCTGGCATATTCGTATAAATCCGAAATTTCACAAAACTTCAAAGAAAGAATTGGCACGGCAGTAAATCTCATGCTCTTGGTGGCCAGTTGACATCACAATTACTTGAAATAATTTGTTCTGGAAATTGTTGCTGCAATAAATCGATTGTTCCATGCGCGATGTGGCACCGTCTTGCAGAATACACATGTCGTCCGGATCCATGCCGTCCAGTTGAGGCCACAAGAACTCCGTTATCATGTTCCTGTAACGAATGCCGTTCACAGCCACTGCACCAAACAGTTGCTCGTTGGGGGTGCATTTGTTTCGCATGGATTGTATTAAGATTTTCTGAGCCCCAAATTCGACAATTTTGTGTATTCACGAAGCCATTCAGATGGAAATGTGCTTCTCGGAGAAGATGACTTTTTTTTGGAGAATTGCCGGTGCTCTCCATTGGCTTCTGTGAAAGTTGAATTTTGTACGCATGAAGGTGGAGGAGGTCCTTTGTCCAAATTCGCTGCGAAACGCTTGAAGTTGTTGAAAACGATGCCGAATTTAAGTTTTCGGGTTTTCGGCGACACTCTTGTTTACAGCAGCAATGTTTTCAAGAGACAGACCGGTACATTGACGCACAGAACAAACCAAGTTTCTTCAAATTTGTTGACCGCTTTTGGAATGCTTGACACATTATTCTTCGAAGTTTACGAGCAGGCTCAGCGTAACTTTCTTTCTTTTGACACTCTGTTTTTAATAATCGGAATAAACATATGTGCTAATTGCCAAATTTCAGTGTTGCCACAAACAAAAAATAGGCTAAATTATAAAAGTGTAATCTTACTGAGACACCCTTTATAATTCACTTAATAGCGGCATTCATGCAAACGTGAAAGCCCAGAACTTTTGCTCAGCGCAAGTTTCCCTCGCACCGTTGCATGAGGCACCAGGTAAAGTTGCTCAACGTAGTTGTGCTCAAAACCATATCAGCTGACCAAGATGGATACATAAGGTGGTAGCAGTAGCAATTGCATGTATTATGTATGTGTACTTTTTCTACTGTTCTAGTGCTAACACCTTATTTATCCATCCTAGTCAGATGACAACGAAATGTCAAAAGTTAACACGTTTCTCCATCCCACGTTTGCGCAGCAAATTTGCCTCGAAAACTTTCCACTTTTGAGCAAGTCGCTTTGTATGGGAAATTTGTTTGTTTTGACGTTTGCTGTGCAAGTTTACGATGTTTTCGAGTTTACGAGGTTCTTTCGAGCTTTCATGAAGACCTGAGAATATGGGGATGGTACGGAGACGTATGTGTTGGAGTAGCTATGCTGCATCATATTGGGATGATTTGTACGAACTTGCACTTGTTGAACTCCTAGACTTATGCAACTTGCAATCGATAGGTGGCCCTGTTGCGCATACGTCAGTGTCTCATCATGCATTTTGCAAAAATTTTCTAGGCTGAGCTCAATTTGCGACAAATAATAAAAATATATACATAATTTAATAAAAATATATGCATAATTTATTCTTTCCCCTAATTTCAGGTGCCAAGCAACTCGGAAGAATGGAAAGAAATTGCCAATAAATTTGAAAATAAGTGGAACTTTAATCTCTGTGTTGGATCAATATATGGCAAACATGTGAATATAGTGAAACCATCTAATTCTGGCTTCTATTTTTATAATTATAAAAAAAACTTCAGCATCGTCATGATGGCATTAGTAAACGCAAATTATGAATTTTTAGCGTTGGAGGTCGGCATAAATGGAAGATCTTCTGATGCTGGGGTTTTTGGCCAGTCGAAGTTGCAACAAAAATGATAATTTGTTGAATTTACCAACACCTGCAAAATTACCATTGACCGAGGACGTGGTTCCATATGTTAGGATTCGAGACGACGCTTTAACACCCAGCATAACTTAAAAGAGCAGGAGCAACTATTTAATTACCGGCTATCAGGGGCTCGGCGAATAGTGGAAAATGCGTTCGGGATTTTAGCTAACCGTTTCCGAGTTCTGCACGCAACTATTAATTTGTGGCCCAAAAAAGCTTATTTGATAACTCTAGCCTGGAGCTACTTGCTACCTAAGAAGCAAAACAATGTTTTGAAGCTTCGAATGGTAACACAAGAGAACAAAATCGAAAAAATTTTGATACCATTTAAAACCACTATTTTTTTCTGATGTATTACGACATCCCTGTTACAAAAGTGGACAAAATTTTAAATTCTATGGATAAGTTTTTTTTAAATAATTTTTTAAGTAAAATTGTCCATTTTTTAAAAGCTTGTTCCACGGATTTTAACATAACTCAAGAACGATTCATTCCACTTTACTAGTCAATACACCAAATAATTTGCTACTAAAATACCTACAAGTTTTGTTAACATTATATTTTAGCCTGCGCAAGAGTTGCGGAGTTATCTAAAAAGTTGTGAAAAATAATACTTTTCAGCCAAAATGTATAGAAATTTTTTTTTTTAAATTAGAAAAAATCCTTAACGGCAAAAAGTGCTCGGTTTAGCACTTTGATAGTAAAGCCTGACCTGCTATGAATAAAATGAGACATTTCATAAGAAAATCGATGGATAAATTTTGATTTTATTCACAATTAGGTAAAGGCACCTCATTTTGTCCAAACTATAGAAATTTTTTTTAATGATTCTGAGAATGAAAAAAAATCACAAAATGCGATTGTAAATTCTGTGAATCGTAACACGTTCGTATTCAACACCTGTGATCTTTTACAACCCCTCACAAAAAAGAGTTTTGTAAAAAACCCCACACAAAATGCACTTGTTCTACCTGTTTATTGCAACAAGAAGCTAAAACACACTTGACAATCACACCCGCAAGCAGTATATATAATAGTTCAAGTATCCTTTCTTAATCATTCAACAATTGTACGCAATAGTGAAAAGTCTAATTTACCAAAAGTGAAATTCAGAAAGTTTTCGTGCAGAAACGACCCGAAATTATTTTGTTACGTGTGCGGTAAATACACCATCTTGAAAAATAAACAAATTTTCTCAGATGTAGTACAAAAAAATATAAAGATTGCTATAATATAAATCCGCACAATTTAAACCAGCATTGGACACCGAGTACTATATGCATGTCATGTCGATTGAACTTATCTTCTAACGTAAAGTAAGTATAGGTTAATAAATTTGGAATATTTTATACAACCAGTATTTCTTATCTAAATTTTGAATTCTTCATATTTCTTATTACAATTTTTTTTCATTTTACAGACGACACTTGGAAATTTCGAAGCCTATGCTATGGAGAGAAACAGCGAGCCACGAATCTGATTGCTAGTTTTGTTTAAGTACAACAAGCGGCTTTGGAAAACATATGCGATGGTCTTACCCCACGAGGTCTGCTGATGGGTTTACACTTGCAGTTCTACATTCGGAAGAAATAGCAAATGCAAAAGATCGGGGTGCAAGCTGCAGTCAAGTGCTTTCATCTTCACCAGGACTCTCAACCACAAGTATGTGTTACCAATCAGATAGTTCAGATAAAATGGCCTACTAGGGAAGTCTGGTTCCAGGTATGCCAAATGTTATAAACGAAGCTCTAGTGCCCCGAAATCGTTTCATATTACCCCCTCTTCACATTAAACTTGGTCTGATGAAACAATATGTTAAAGCACTTAACAAAGATAGTGAATGTTTCCAGTATATTTCAAGGAAGTTTCCCAATCTGAGCATGGACAAGCTGAAAGCAGGCAAATTTGACGGCCCACAAATTCGCAAATTGGTGAAGGATACTGATTTTGGCAGTTCAATGTCCGAAATTGAGAACAATGCATGGGATTCGTTTGTATGGGTTATTAAAAATTTCTTAGGAAATAACAAGTCTGATGATTCCGTTGCGCACATTGAAGAGATGGTATCTCACTTCCACCGACTTGGCTGCAACATGAGCATCAAAGTACACTACGTGGACAGCCACTTAGATCGTTTTCCTGAAAATCTAGGAGACTTGAGTGAAGAACAGGGTGAACGATTCCACCAAGATATCCGGACAATGGAGGAACTATACCAGGATCGGTGGGATGCACACATGATGGCTGATTTTTGCTGGAGTATTAACACTTCCTCATTCAAGAATAATAGAAAATCGTATAAAAGAAAATTCTAGAGTTTGTAGTTTAAATTAATTATTTATTTATTTTCTTATTTTATTTCTTATTATAAATTCAACTAATAAAATATAAATTTTAATAAAATATACAATGGTTTTAAGGTTCAATCAATCGAAAGATTATTAGCAACTATGATTGTCAAGTGTATTTTATCTTCGTGTTGCAATCAGGTAGAACTGGGTTTTTACAACACCCTTCTTGTGTGTGTTTTTACAAGAGCACAAGCATTAAATACAAATTTGTTGCTGCTCAATGTAACTATTTTCAATCGAAATTAATTTTTTTTTTCATATCAGAATCATAAAAATTTTTTTTTAATTTTTTGCTCATTTTTGTTGCAATTGTAAAATTTCAATATTCTTGACGAATTGTCAATGAAATCAAAATTTATCCATCGATTTTCTTATGAAATGTCTCATTTTATTCATAGCTGGTCAGGCTTTACTATCAAAGTGCTAAACCGAGCACTTTTTGCCGCTTAGGAATTTTTATAATTTAAAAAAAAAAAAAATTTTATACATTTTGGCTGAAAAATATTATTTTTCACCACAACTTTTTAGATAACTCCGCAACTCTTGCGCAGGCTAAAAAATAATGTTAACAAAACTTGTAGGTATTTTAGTAACAAATTTTTTGGTGTATTCACTAGTAAAGTGGGATGAATCGTTCTTGAGTTATGTTAAAATCCGTGGAACAAGCTTTTCAAAAATGGAAAATTTTACTTAAAAAATTATTTAACAAATACTTATCCATAGAATTTAAAATCTTGTCCACTTTTGTAACATGGATCTCGTAACACATCAGAAAAAATAGTGGTTTTAAATGGTATTTTTTCCTGTTGACCTGTGTAATTTGAATGTTCGGAACAAACTTTGCCAGTGCTTTAACACAGTTGGTGCCATACCTTGGCAAAACAGATTTGTATAATACTGTAGTATTATATTTTTAATAATTTTTACAATAAAGAAATGTTAATTATTCAATTTTCACGCACACAATGCTTGGGTTTATTTATTTATTCGGCAAAACTTGCGGAGATGGGGCGGGTACGCTCCGAAATAAAAAATTTTCGAAAATTTTCATAAAATCCTGGGCGCCATACTAGGCTTTTGCGGGCAAAAATTTTTTGGTGTTTTATTTTCTGTAATTAATATGTATTTTCGGTTTGTTTTTAATTTCACCATTTATTGTTAAGTTAATGTTATGTAAGGCATCACTACTTCGATACGGATCGAAATATTTTCCTTTGTGCAAAAATAAAGCTATACAGCTTTCCCCTACACTAACCAAAACGATCATATTTGGTCCGTTTCAGATTTGCTCCTACCATAATAAAATCTTGTAGCACTTTATTTTAACAATGCTAACAGTTCGGCAAAAAAAGCAACAACAACAACGACCGCGTCAACAACCGATCACAAATCAAAATTTAAAAATATTAATACACATAATTAAACTTACCGTTTCAATTTCCTCTTCAAATGAATCGTCAATTGTGGACATTCCTTCTATCTGGGTTTCTTGATCCAGTAAGAAATTTAAATTGTCAAAATATCATAGCGTAGGCACGTAGACGTCTTCGGAACCTGCATCCGATCTTTCACCTTTTCTTTTTTTTTGTAATTCGCGTCTATACGAAGATCGTATGCCGTGATATTTTTTTTTTACTATGTATTTCAATTGTGGCATTTTTATCCACTTTTTCCACTTTTCTGCAAGTTTTTCCCACGGCCTTTGTTTTTCTTTTCTGTCTTTTTATTTCTCACTTTTACTTTGCCAAATGGCAACTTGCTCTCGCAAAACTTCAAAGAACTCCTTGTAAGCCATTTTTACCTCTTCATCTTCGACATTTCAAGTGCAACTGAAACTACGTAATGTATAAATGTGTGATCACAACGCCAAACTTTTCAACAACTTGGGGATTTGTGTTATCACCGCGCCACACACCTGCAACATGGCGTCGAGCTCACACAAATCGCAAACACAAATCCCAAGTTTGTGGCCAGCTTTACCGGCAACTTAATTTTCGCGGGAAGTTCTATGGAGTGGTAAGGTTGAGTTTCTAATGTCCTTTAATCCTTTGTAATCGGGCATGTGGTGACAGATACAAAAGACTAAATATTCCTGAAAACAGGAGTTTCAGGCATTTCTCCAGCCCAACATCTTTCGAACATGTGTATTTCACTGCAATATATTTTTGAAAATTAAAAACCACTTAATCTCTTCAATAAAATTTTTTGTTTAAAAAACATAATTGACATTTTATAACAAAACAAATAAAATTTTATAAAGATAATTATTAGTTAAATATTTCAGCTAATTAGGTTGAACTTGAATCAATTTCACGTTTCACTTGTTTTGTTTAGCAATTTCAAATTCTTTTAAACCGCAAGTGATTTTTAAATTAACCTGTAAGTTTAGATTAATTTTAATTAAATTTTCCAATTAAAAATTCCAATTGTTAAGTTGGAATAAAGTTCAACAAATCGTAATTTTTAAATAACATTTATCTCTTTAAAACTTTATTTGTTTTGTATAAAATGCCAAAACTAGGAATTTTATTAAAGATTTTACATATTTTAATTGGATTTTGGAATTTCGAAAAACTTAAATGTAAATAAATTTTTAAATTTTAAATAAATTACTGTAAGTTAGTTAGTTAAATTCTTTATTAGTATTTCAAATACTTTCTGTATATAACAATTTACATCAACGACATAACATCATCATCATTATTATTATTCTTTGTTTCGTTCATTCTCTATATTGTACAAACTGTAGGTAATTATCTCGGATAAATAATACACAGTTTCTCTTAAATGTATACAGGTATTTGGCAAATTATTAAATAGGTTAAGACCTTTTAAAAGTAAAGTCCGTTGCATTGTTGTAGCTGTGTGGATCCTAAAGTCTGCGACATTTCTCAGACCATACGGCTGTGATTCTCTCACATATTTAATTTCGTTGCATCGGTATTCCGGGGCTTTCCCTTGTTTCAGTTTAAATATGAATTGTAATGTATTAAGCCGGAATCACAATGCAAGCAACATTTTCAAAAGGCGTTCACAATGCAAGCAACAGTTTACTTCGAAACAGGTGATACCAGTATTACGGTCAATATATCAAGGCAACAATAAAATATATTTTGTTTCCATGTCAATGCTAATACAAATGTTTGTCAAGATTAATAGTAAGCCAGAAATTATGAAAACCAAATACATTTGAATTTGATTCTTCATATAATGAACAGAAGGAAAAGCAAATCATTTAAGTTGTTCTTATAACACAACCTCTATTAGTTGCATCATGATTCTAATGTCACAAATATCACATTCAGGGTTGTATTTCGAATATTAAAAAATTTTAATGTATTTAAACACATTTGGTATTAAAAGATTCTACAAATAAAAAAAAATCCAATGAGTGTTCGAACTCACGGGCGATGTGTTAACACCTTTTTGCTACACGGTACCTTTTCGATTTCTATGAACACATTCGTAAATGTTACATTGGAAAATAAAAAACAGCGTTCAATCATATGATGACGTTACAGTTAAATAATATTAATACTTAAAATTATTTAAAGACCCAGTGCAAGCACATGTGTCATTATTTTCTTGCTCAATACTTTTTGTTTTATTCCCACAAAAGTCAAAGAATGCAAAGCAACAGACACTTGTACATACATACATACATTGTTATATTCGTACGATTTAACCGAAGATCAACATAAAATACTTTTTTAATATTACTCCAAATTAATACTCCAAATTAAAACACTTCAATCTCGGCTCGCCGATATCGGATCGCCTTAATTTTTGGCCTAAACTCTTCGTCGAAACCCGCACTAGCTTTTTAATCCAAAAATTAATAAAATCGGCTAGCAATTTCCGGAGAAAATTGCGTGGGAAAATTATATGAAAATCGCCCAATAATCACTTTGAATACCGACTGCCAAGCAACGAACAAACAAACGATGATTTACTCTTACAAACCTAACACTTGCGTATGGATTAGTTTGATAGTTTACTACCCTAGAGGCGCGCGTATAGATGTTAACACATCAATAACGTTTTATAATGCATCTTTTAACACAAATGGGTTCCATTTTCATTGATGTTTTTAAGTTTGAGAAGGAAATTCGAAGTACAGCGCCATCTACCGCTTAATAGCATATTATTTATTCGAACAAATATGTTGCTGGAGTAGGAATAGATCAACTTCAGCGACAAATTGGAGTTACATTTTTGTAAAAGAAACGAAAGGCCATTATGTGAAATTCTGTGTGTGAGAACGAGATAGCATGAAAAACGAAATTGTCGCTTGCATTGTGAATGCGGCTTTAAGTGCCAGGCGTTGTTTAACGTTCAACCATTTTAGAGTATCTAACATAAATTGTATTGGTGTAGAATGGTTGCATTTTAAAATTGTTCGAATTGCTTTATTTTGCAGTTTTTGTAGTCTCTTTAGTTGAGATTCATTGCATCAGGTGTATCTTATTGTCGAACCCTATTCGAAGTGTGGTTGTAGCATTGTATTGTATATGTGTATCGCGGTTATAGTCGAAATGTTCTTTCTTATTCTTTTAAAAAATCCGATTTTTTTCCCAATTTTTTACATATGTAATCGATATGTTCTTTAAATTTAATTTTGTTATCAATTATAAAGCCAAGATATTTTATATTTGTTACTTTCTCTATATTATTTCCGTTTATTTCAAAATTTTCGTCGCTTGTCATATTCATCTCCATTATCTTTGTTTTGCTTTCATTTAGTTTAAGCTTGTTTATTTTTAACCAGGTGTTTAGTATTTGTATATCGTGATTCATATTACTTCTGCACTGTTCATCATTTTCGCTGTCCGTAAATATTAAGGTATCATCTGCATATAGCACAATTTCACTTTTTTCAATGATATCTGGCACATCATTTATATATATAATAAACAATAGTGCTCCCAGTATTGATGCTTGTGGAACGCCGAAGTCATTGTCGATTTTCTCGAATTTTATGCCATTAATGCTTGTGAATTGCTTTCTATTTGTCAAATATGATTTAAACCACTCCAGTCCATTTCCTCGGATTCCATAAGTATACAGTTTTTTAATTAATATTTCCCGATCAATCGTTTCAAATGCACGTTTAAAGTCTAAAAACATTGCCATTATATTTTTATTTTTGTCAACGTTTTTCCAACGATTTAAAACATAATTTGCTGTTGTTTCACATGAAAAGTTTTTCCGGGAACCCGAAGATATTTCGACAATATATCATTATTTTCAATATATTTTTCCAATTGTTCTTTTACCACTTTTTCTAGAATTTTCTCAAAGGTGTTTAGCGTGTTGATTGGACGATAATCTTCACATTTTTTGGTTTTTGCTATTTTTTCTATAGGAGTGACCATTGCTTCCTTCCAAGTTTCTGGGAATTCGCCATTTTGCAAAGACATGTTCACAATATTTAGAATAATTTGTCCAACTTCGTTCCAGTTGTCAAGGATCATAATGTTTGATATTTTATTAAAATCAGATTTGTTTTTCAATTCTTTTACGATTCTCTTAATTTATAAAATATTTATTGCACGAAATTTGAATAACGTTTCCTTTATTGGTATATTATTTACATATTGCACTTCATCAATCGAGTCTCTGATTTCCTTAATACTATCCACGAAATAATTATTAAATTTATTAGCTATTTGTATAATTTCTTTATATTCTACTTTGTTAAATATCACAGTTTTAATCACAGATTATGTTTTTCTCATCACAAGGCTTTTAATTTCTTTCCACATTTGTTTTTGATCTGTGGAATTATTTATTCTGTCGTTTACATATTTGAACTTTTCGTTTTCTGTGTCTACTTTATACTGGTTACGAGCTTCTTTGTATTCTGATCACGCTTCATCAGTATACATATACTTTGCCCGCTTATAACTAGAAGTTATTTTTAACTTTCTTCATATTTTCCAATTTTTTATTGAACCAATAATTCACGTTGTTATGCTCCTTTATATTTTTAGCCTTCGTGAGTTTTTTTACTGTTTCGGCCAAACTTAAGTCTATATTTATTGCACTTTGATTGATATCTTCATTTGTGTCAGGTTTTAAATTATTGCACAGTTCTCTGGTAAATATTGCTTTATTATATTTAAAAAGGTCCACAGCCTTACTGGTATTTACTTTCTGATTTAGTTTTGTATTCTCGCTTTTAGTCTCAATTTCTATATTTATAATTTCATGATCTGATATTTTATCGTGGTTTTTATTTTGCACTATAACATTATAACTGTTCGATATTACATAATCAATTATCGTACTTGTTGTTTTTGTCACTCTTGTATATTTTGGTACGAGTTGTTTAAGTCCGTTATCATTTAATGACATTTCTATTTGATTTTTGTAGAAGCTATTTTTATTCTAGTCTATGTTAAAGTCTCTCGTTATAATAATATCACAGTTTTCTTCAGATAACTCCTCTAGTGTATCGTTAAATATTGCACAAAACTCAGATTCCAAGCTACTTGGTGATCTATATACCGCTACTATTATTAACTTATTTTCCCCGTATTCTGCTACGCAGGTGAGAATCCAATATTTCGAGTCACAAACTTTTTCCATTGTTTTATTAATGCGTTTTAAAATACATAATGACACCTCCGGTTCTTATTGAATTAGAGTATGACACTATTTGATTATAATTTTGAAGGTTTATTTCATCTTCTTCAACATCATTTGTCAGATGTGTCTCAGAAAAAAATAAAAATTCACTTTGTTCTGTTGCCGCAAGTATTTCTACTTGATTGCAATTATTTATTAAGCCTTGTATGTTTGTATATATTGCACGTATGTTCTTTCGTTGTTAATCTACTAATCCTAGGCGTTTCTTTTTTAGGTTTAATTTGTTTAGGTACACTGGGCATTTTTTATCGCTCGTTAAATGATTTTCATCTAGGCCCAAATTCAGTTTTTTATTTTCCCGTACACAGTTTATGCATTTATTAATTATTTCTTTATCGCATTGCCTGATGTCTGTTCCATCAAAGACCCTACACCTTTCCCAACCAATATTTAATTTCTGCAAGTCCATTACTTTCACATACGCTTCATGTTCCAGTTTTAATTTTACATTATATATTGTTTTGGCAAATCGTTTGGTCTCAAATATTCTTAATATTTTCCACTCACTATTACTCATTACTGGATTTTGCTTCATCAATTTATCAATTATTTCCGTTTCTGTATATTCAAATGATATGTCTGTTATTACAATGCTATATTCAATTGGCTTGGGAACCCTTATTTCATAACCATCATTTAGTTCTTTTTCAATTGCATTTTTTATTTTTTCCCTTTCTTCGTCATTTTCGCTTTGTATTACGATTGTTCCATTGCTTCTATTTTCGACATTTCTTATTATAAAATTACTAGGATCAACTTTCTCATTTAAGACCGATTTAGTTTTTTTTACGTTCTGCTTTTCTTTAGGTTCCACGATCAATGCTATGTTTTTTGTAGGATCTGGCAACATTTTGGCGTCTGAATAAGATAGTTGTTTGACATTTGCCTCTATTATTGTTTTCTTTATATCTTCACACATACTGTTGTTACTTTTATTTACAAATTTCTGATAATTATGTTGGACTTGAATCCATTTTACGTTTATTTTGCTGTATTCATCAATTTAATTTTTTTTTAATTTAGGTGACAATGAGTTTGGTGTGGAAATATTTTCAGAAAGATAAAGCTAACACTTTTAAAGCGAAATGTTCAAAATTTTGGGCTGTCGTATGTCCTTCAGTTCTTCCCTAATACAACATCTTCGAAATGTCCATAAAGTTGAATTTGAAGTAAAACAGTGAAGTCGCATTTTGAATCGGACGATGAACAATCTACGTCGACATTATACTGTTAAACGTTTCCGTCAGACCTTACGACTCCGAAACGGCTCAGTGAATAAAGGCCTAACGAACTAACGCCTAATTTTTCAAAATGAAAGAATGCCTAAACAAGAACGCCTAACAAGAAAGTGAAAGAACGTCTAACTTTAAAAATGAAGGAAAGTCTAATTTTAAAAATGAAAGAAAGTCTAAATTGTTAGGGTTTCTTTCATTATGAATTAACACCTAATGAAAGAAAACCTAACAACTGGAATTAAAATGCTGAAAATATATTTTGAAAGGAAAAAATGTATTTTTAAATTATATTTAACTATAAGTTATGTAAATACAGTTAAATTTTCAACAACTATAGCTCTACATAGCGGACATTTGAAAAAATTTTCACCTGCGTTAGCTTTTAGTTCATTACAACAGTTCAAGCAAATTTTTAAATGCCGACATGGCAAAAGTAATATATTTGGCTTTGAAACCAAACACACTATGCACATCGCAGTATCAGTTTCGCCAAAATAATGACTTGGTATGTTTGGATCAACAGTATCGTCGCCATCACCATTTTCATCTTCGCTATCATTATCGTCCTCGTTATCACTGTTATGCCCATTTGTTTCAAATATGTCCTCATCTGGTTCTAGGTCAACACAAATTTTACTTTTTCCGAAAACCATTCTTTGCATAAATTCTTTGGGAGTAATTTTTCCCTCCAAGAGTTTATGACTGGCTTCTTCAATGTAACTTGATTTTTGCTCATAGACGGTCTTCTTTTTTTTTGAAGTGCCATGGGATCCACCACTGCATATAAGAAGCTCAAAATCTCTACTCTTATTAAACTCTTCATCAATAAGAGCTTTAACAAATTTGAAAAAATTTCCATTTTTTTGAATGATGCGGCCAATAACGCCGTTATAAGCCTCGACAGCTGATGTAGTCCGTGTTCTTTTTAAGAAAACCGAAAATACTTCGGGTGTCACCTTAAAAAAAAAAAACAAACAATAACAAATTAAAAATCAATTACTTTTATAACTTTAAAAATTAATAATTTTCTATTTAACGGAATGTTTACAAGGTAGTGTATGCATTTTGTAAAAGGGAAAATCAATTGTTTTTATAATTTTAAAAACTAATAATTTTCCCTTTTACAGAATGTTTACAAGATAGTGTATGCATTTTGTAAAAGGGAAAATCAATTGCTTTTATAATTTTAAAAACTAATAATTTTCCCTTTTACAGAATGTTTACAAGATAGTGTATGCATTTTGTAAAAGGGAAAATCAATTGCTTTTATAATTTTAAAAACTAATAATTTTCCCTTTTACAGAATGTTTACAAGATAGTGTATGCATTTTGTAAAAGGGAAAATTAATACCATTATTTTAACATTTTGTAAAAGGGAACTTACCTTTCGTAACCATTGCTTTTCATAATAAATCATGAATGGTGTAAATAATTCTTGCATATTTGTATTCATCAATTCTTCTTTTATGTTCCCAAAAACCGCATTTATTTGTGTAGCTGGTAACAGGGGTAGAGCAAGGATTTTATGGTATATCGTAGAGGCATTTTGATTGTTTCTTATTGAAGATGCCAATTGTTTCCACTTATACGAAATATTTCTCCTTATTGCTTGGCAATAATGAAACCAACAACCATAGATTTCACCATAGGCGAGTTTTTTTCTTATTGCCATTTGAAGACCGACTTCGAAATCAGTTAAAAAACTTTTGGCGCTTAATTTAAATACATTTTCATTAATGTATGAAAATATATCTTCATAGTTTTTTTGCGATTTCTTATCCATAAGTATAAAAAATAATGGAAAGATCTGAAAAAAAAGAATACAAATAACAATAGAATTTTATTTATAATGTAAAATGTCTATAATTTATATTTTATTTTATACCTTTCCGAAGTATTCAATATGAATTATTAAAAGCTGCTTGAAACAGCCATTTGGAACAACTGAAAATGTTCCATCTACTATATATGTCCTATTCATAGGACGAATATTTTCTTCAATTTGTAGCATAATTTTCTTTGAAGCAAATATGCAAAATGAGCCGTTATTCCCTTGGATGCAAGCAATAAAAAATTGATGTTTCGGATCTCCATGCTTCGTTAAACCAAAGTTCTTATAAATGGATTCCAACTGAAATGCCTCCACTACCTCTTGCGCACATGTCGGAGATTTCACAAATGTTTTTGCTACTAATAATTGTAAACCTCTTTGCATCCTGTGAAAATCTAATTGTTTAGATTCCTCGGGGTTGCTGCAATAATATCGCATTTCATTAAATTTAGATATTATCAAACTAAATAAATATAGTCTCACCTTGCACAAACATCGTAGAAACTTTTTTGATTGTACTTAGCGCATTCATATCACTTAAAACTGAGGACGAATTCAAACATTCACTTTTAATTTTATTTACACACTTTAATTCATTTGCCAGGTTTTCCGATTCACCATGATTATGTTCAATGTTTTTTTTTGGTTTTTGACACACGTCATTCACTAATTAATTCAACCTTTGCCTTGCATTTTTTATTTAAACATACATAATACTTTTTATTTCTTATTAATGTTTTAAATTTATACAATTGTTTTTCTGATATTACATAAAGTAATTTTGAATTAATCCTCTTGCCAGAAATAATTTCGTAATCCATTTTTAAGTATAATATAATTTCTAATGTCCAACACTTATGAATGACTTGCTCGTAGTGATAGAAGTTTAACGAATGACGACAACTGATAACAAATTGCAAAAACATTTGTCTAACCGTAAATACAACTGTTAGTTTTCAATGAATTCACGCATAATAGTAATAAAAATCACACTTTTAGCAAAATGAAAAATCGCCTAACATTAATGAAAGAAAGCCTAACAATCAAAAATGAATAAATATCTAATTAGGCGTTTTTTCATTTTTGATTGTTAGGCTTTCTTTCATTATGAAAAATCACCTAACAATTTTAATGAAGGGATGCCTAAAATATTAGACATTCTTTCATAATGAACAACCGCCTAATTCCTATATAATTTTTTGTTGCAATTTTTAGGCATTATTTAATTTTTTTTTTAGGCGTTAGTTCGTTAGGCCTTTATTCACTGAGCCCTCCGAAACCACACATTCTGTGTGTATAACCTTGGGTGGGAAAAAGTGAAGACCGCCGCAACTGCAGACACTTTTCAAAGATTGGTTGAAAAAAAGATAGAAGAATTTGTGGCGTCAACGCATGCTCGCGCTTCCGTCATGCAAAAGTATAGCCAGAATATAATCGCCGAATCTCAGTTGTGCATTAACCACTGCATGCAATTAAGTATTGTGGAAACGTTCTCTACAAAAACAGTACTACGGAGTTCGAGGAATTATATTTGGATGATATTGTGGATGTCGATGATTATGATGATGAGGACGATGTTATGGAGGTGGAAGCCTTTTCCAAAATCATAAAAAATTTCGCCAGACTGTAACTATGTTCAATAAATCTTCGGAAAAGCAAGTAAAGTTGCATCAGTATGTCCAAAAGCAGGAAGGAGAGGAGTTGCGGTTAGTAGATGGTGCTCACTTTCTACTACGATTGATAAATTTCTACGCATCTATAAATGTATCTACCACACCCCTAGAACTAGGACTAAATCCTTTGACACCACTTGAAGTCAAGTCACTAAAAAACCTAAGTTCAATTCGGCAGCCTCTTGATATCGCAATAAACGATATTTCGAAGGATTCGTCGTCACTTATAAAGGCCGAAGCGGCCTAACAATTTTTAGACCTTACGTTGCAAAAAAATAATTCATGTTATGCACAAACACTGTGCGAGACTTTATCATCATGCACAAACACTAACTTCACTTTATCTCCCAGTGTATACAAAGTTTCAAAATTCTTTACAATACTCTGAATAGTTGATTCGGTCAGCACATTATTTAAACCAACAAAATCCCGTAAATATTCTTCGTATTTTACAATTAAACGATTATCTAGATAAGATGTTTTAATAACTTCAACACATTGTTGGTGCCTTAGGTGCTCCATAATAAAGTGTTATCGAATATTCTGCCCAACTGTCAAATACAAACTGACAAATGTCAACCAAATACAAAAGGTGGTCAAAAAACATCAGTTTGGAACACACAAAACACCAGTACCTGTCAACCTTTGAGGAGGAACTCCTAAGAAGACGCCAGTCTTCCTGGACACAATGTGTAAAAAAAACAGAATTTGTTGGTTTTAACTAAATATAGATTTACATTTAGTCAAAATAAGATAAAATATAAATAAAACTTTGTATTTTGTAAATAATCATGATGTTTTAGATCCCAGTCGGTATGAAATACCAAAACGCGAGACAGTCCCGCCAAAACCGGAACGGTTGGTCAGGATATTCTATCCCCATAATTCAGATCTTAAGTCCGTTTAGAGTAATAAAATAAAAAATACGCTCATCTCTTCCATTGTACGAGGAACTCCTCAGAAGATAGGGGTTTGTCGACGGCAGTCTCCCTTTGCTAAATGAGTTAATCGCAAATATACTGATATCTACATTGCCCAGACCCTTGAGTTATTATCGCGATCAGTTCAGAGTTCCTAGACTAGGTCAATGTTAAAGATGAGAGCAAGAGGTGAATATAGCCGGATTCAACTCTGGAGGCAGCCTAAGTTTACTTCAACTTAGAAGCTCTTGAGGAGTCCTTACCTTACAGTTCCGAAACCCTACAACAGCATCCCTCCACATGACTTTAACAACTTCATCTATATCTCATCTATGGCCAGACGGAGATCCAACCGAAGGACCACCGCCAGAAAGGGTGGCTAAGATTAACCAGATATGAGTATTTTACCCATATACAAATACATAGATAGATACATTTATGCTCTCAATAAATTAAACGTCATAGGTACGATGGAAAGTATACATTGGATGGTGGAAAACATGGGTTCAATAATACCAGATAGAGGCAATATTAAACAACGTCCAGCAAAAGAACAACAACCGAATTTCGTGTTTTTGTGGCAAACTATTTGAGTTAAATACAATATAAATGTATACCAACGATAAAAGTCTACAAAAAAAGTGCAAAATACATTTAAATTTTTCAGTTCTACACAAAAACGACATGAAAAATTAAGTGAACATATTTTGTAACTCCACCTGGTGTAATTTAATTGTAAATTTAATTTCTCCCATTACCACAAACCTACGATGAAGAGTGTGAAATGAAACGTCAGATGAGAGAATAAATGTATCTATACCTATATTCGTCTATGATTTTACCCATCGTGGCAAGTTCCCAGCAGTTTGATAACAATATCGGTCACTAGAACGGACGGGGGTATTAGGACGGAGACAAGTCAGTCAGTAGCCCCATCAACAATCGAGTCTGACACTAGCCCAAAACTCGTCAGAACCATTGATGGCGTTCTTGAGGAAGTCAACCGACTCTAACATAGTCAATTATCTTGACACTCTTTTACAAATCAGTGCCACAGAAGCGTGCCTTTCTTCTTTCGGTACTGTCGTCGGTCATCATTTCCATAAGCCAAGCTAGTCCTGCGACATCGACCTCAAAACATCTATGTTTTACAACATCGATGTTTCAAATAAGAGACATCGATGTCGATAAAACATCGACCTCAAAACTTCGATGTTTTCCAACATCGATGTTTTTGGGGATGTTTAATTTTTGTTGACTTCTTTTTAGAAATCAAGGTAGCAAACCACCGTTCATAATGGCGGTGAAAATACAAAAACGAAACAGAAAACATAAACAACCCCTATTTGTTGACGACCCCCGCAAACGTTATAAGGACCACGATTTACGGATATGCACTTGGAATGTAAGAACTCTATATAGATCCGGTGCAAGTATCCAACTGGCAGATGTCCTCGAAAGCTATAAGGCTGACATTACCGCTATCCAGGAAATGCGATGGACAGGACATGGCTGCACAAGAAAAAGAAACTGCGATATATACTACAGTTGCCATGAAAAAAAACATGAATTTGGTTGTGGATTTGTAGTTGGCAAAAGACTGCGACATCTAGTCTCTAGGTTCAATCCTGTGAGTGAACGAATAGCCACAATCCGCATAAAGGCGAAATATTTTTATATTTCCCTAATTTGTGTGCATGCCCCGACAGAAGAGAAAGATGATGATGCCAAAGACATATTCTATGAGCTCCTAGAGGAAACGTATGACCGCTGCCCTGGCCATGACATTAAGATTGTACTAGGAGATTTTAATGCCAAAGTAGGAAGGGAGAATGTGTTTAATCCAACTATTGGCAATTCTCTTCATGCTGACAGTTCCGACAACGGTATGAGACTGATTGACTTTGCCGCGGCAAAAAACATGGTCATCAGTGGCACAAGATTCCAGCATAAAGACATCCACAAGGCTACTTGGGTATCCCCTGATCAAAGAACTAGGAACCAAATTGATCACGTGGTAATTGATGGAAGGCACTCATCCAGTGTAATGGACGTACGAGTGATCAGAGGAGCTAACATCGATTCTGATCACTACCTGGTAGCAGCAAAGGTTCGCACAAGATTAAGTAGAGCGAAAATCGTACGAAACCAGACGCAGAGGAAGCTGGACATCGGAAAGCTGCAATTACCAGAGGTAGCCACAGCCTACTCAAGGAAGCTCTCGCAACTTTTGGCACAGAACCCACCCCCTCCCGATGACGATCCTGATGCGCAGTGGAAACCCATTTCCGACTCTATAAAAACTGCCGCAACAACCGTACTTGGTTTCGAAAAACCGCTTCGCAACAAACCGTGGTACGATGAAGAGTGTCGCATAGCAAATGACGAAAAGAACGCTGCACGTATGGTAATGCTTCAGTCAATTGCAACGCGAGCTGCAACTGAGCGGTATAGGGAGAAGAGAAAGGAGGTAAACCGTCTCTTTAGGCGTAAGAAACGGCAGTGGAGAAAACGCGAGAGTGAGAAAATTGAGACATACAGAAGGAAGAACGAAGCCCGAAAATTCTACCAAAAAGTTAAAAACGGAACTAATGGACATGGTTCAGGGCCCCCCTTCTGTAAAGACAAAGACGGAAATCTCGTCGCAGATGTGCAGAGCATGTTGGGAATATGGAGAGAGCATTTCTCCGCGCTACTAGTACCTGAGATATCCGATGACGATGGGACAATCGATCACAATATGGACGACGACGTCGATTGCCCCCCTCCTAACCAAGACGAGGTCAGAACAGCTATTGCCCGGCTTAAGAACAACAAAGCCGCAGGAGCCGATGGATTACCGGCGGAGCTGTTTAAGGCTGGCGGCGATGAGCTGATAAGGTGCATGCATCAGCTCATTAGCAAAATTTGGTTAGATGAATGCATGCCTGGCGATTGGAGTCTCAGTGTACTATGTCCCATATTTAAAAAAGGTGACCCGAGTATTTGTGCCAACTACCGTGGAATAAGCCTTTTATCCATAGCATATAAGGTTCTATCAAGTATAATGTGCGAAAGACTAAAACCAATTATCGCTGACCTGATTGGACCATACCAGTGTGGCTTTAGGCCTGGAAAATCGACAACTGACCAGATTTTCACGCTACGCCAAATCCTGGAGAAGACACACGAAAAACAAATCGACACCTATCATCTATTTATCGATTATAAAGCAGCCTTCGATAGTTCGATACGGGAGAAACTCTATGAAGCAATGTCTGAGCTTGGTATTCCTGCAAAACTCATACGCCTTTGCAGGATGACCTTGACGAACACCAAATCCGCAGTGAAAGTTGGTAAGGATCTTACCGAACCTTTCGAAACTAAGCGAGGCCTCAGGCAAGGCGACACCCTATCGTGCGATCTCTTTAACATCTTAATGGAGATCATTATGAGAAAAGCTGCAGTCAATATGAATAAAACCATCAGCAGCAAAAGTCACATGCTGCTCGCGTATGCTGATGATATAGATATCATTGGGCGCACAATTAGAGAAGTTACTGCGGTTTTTTCGAGAATTGAGAAGGAGTCAGCAAAAGTGGGTCTGACGGTGAATGAGGACAAGACAAAATTAATGGTTTCAACGAACAGGGCCTCCACGCGATTAGACCAAAGCGTGAACGTTGATAACCGTTATAACTTCGAGGTAGTGGACGAATTTATATACCTCGGATCTGCCGTGAACAAAAACAACAACGTCAGCCTTGAGATCAAACGGAGAATTGTGCTTGCGAATAGATGTTATTTTGGGCTAAGCAAGCACTTTAGAGATAAAGCCCTCTCTCGAGTAACAAAAGTCCAGCTGTACCAGACTCTCATTCAACCTGTCTTGCTTTATGGCTCAGAATCCTGGGTCCTATCGCAAGCAGACGAAACATCTGTAGGAGTCTTCGAGAGAAAAATACTCCGAAAAATTTATGGCCCTTTAGTGCACAACGGCGAGTATCGGCGACGCATGAATCATGAGCTGTATGAGCTTTATCCTGACATTGACATAGTTAAGCGGATCAAGATAACGCGATTGCGCTGGCTAGGCCATGTCAGTAGAATGGATGAAGATGAACCAGCGCGAAGGCTTTTCGAAACCGAACTCGAAGGAAGACGAAAAATAGGAAGACCAAGACTCCGCTGGAGGGATCAGGTAGACGAATCCCTGCGTACACTTGGTATTGCCAACTGGAGAGATAAAGCAAAAGATCGAACTGGTTGGCGAAATATGTTATCTTCGTTTTGTAAGGTCCCTGACCCTCCGGGGTTGTCCGAGACCGGATAAGGTAGCAAAATTGAAACAAGAGGTAATTTACACCACTGGTCACAATCTGAGTCTGGCAGAAACATCGATGTTTCTTCGATCTTCAATGCTCTCGCCGATGTTTTGTTTTTGCTGCAATTCGCTTTAGATATGTGTTATCAACATATAAATCACCCTTTTCCACGATACAAAAACCACAAAACTTGATTAAAATAAATAGTTTCCCATTACATCCCATGTATAACCAGCTACGCATAATGGTGGTGGTTGGCGCCTGGCGGCGAATAAATGGGCAAATATAAACAATTCGAGTTTATATTTATGATTTATATTTCCTTATATTAAGGATGCAAACATCGATATAAACCATCGATGTTGGAAAAACATCGGCACTAAAACTTCGATGTAAAAAGTACTCGATGTTTTTCAAAAACATCGATGTTTTCAAAACATCGATGTCGATGACGGAGCCCTAAGCCAAACCTCACATCACGCAATTAAGATCATCCCTACCAATGACAGCCACTATAAGAGCAAGATATCTCCTTGACTCCCTGGCAGCCCTTCCATTGCCAGCCTTCGAAAGTGAAGGTCCATCAATCTCATTAGATGTGTGTACAGTGAACATTCATTCCTCCAACAGAACGAGCGTTCTGCGCTTAACATTTCTCAATTGTCGGCTTTTGGACTCCCTCAGGTTGGTGTTTGCACGGGTCTTTCCACCGTACTGTATTCCGCGACGATGATGGTTGGCGTGATGGTTTTAAGGCCACAAGAGTATGTGAGACGTTCGCAATAACGCAAAATATTTGGGTATCGTTTGCCATACTTTCTGATGCCTGGTTTGTCCCTTTTATATAGAGTAGCGGGATCGGTGTGCATGGACCGCTTTACAATGCTACATTCCCTACGATACGACTTCTAGTGTTAGTTTTGCCATATTTGATAGAGGCGGGTTTCTCATAATTTTTCATTCCTTTGGGCTCTAAGACTACACACGTCTCCCCTCTGGTCGGGGGCACATGTGATGCAGCATCCTGTACCTCAGATTATTTATATTTCCATATAATGAAAACTCGAATTATCCTTATATATATAATTCTACTGCACGTGTGTTTGTGACTGAACTCCTCCTAAACTTCTGGACCGATTTGAATAATTTTTTTTTGTATACGTTTGGGTGGCGCCCTGGGTGGTTTAGATTTACTATTCGGTCCAATTGGACAAAGGGGCGTGGTACCTCCCATACGAAACACAAATTAAAAATCCATTATTTCTGCTCCTGCTAATGGTATTTGAACAAAATTTGCAGGACAACGTCTGCCGGGTCAGCTAGTAGTATTATATATTTTCTCTTTAAAAAGTGGGATTACAGTTCTACAATCGCTGACGAAAACGCGGCTATCTCTAAGTTCGATAGCAACGTCAACATCAATGGATAAATTCTTGCGATGATCCTGGCTCTGAGAGATCAGCGGCGACATAATTTGGTTATGCTGGTGCACAATGCCGCCGGGGTCAGTCACGAACGTCAAGCCAGTATTTAAGGATTGAGTCAGTATTCCAGTAGTGTCATCCGTGTCGGACTAGGCGAATGATTACTACCGAACTTTTACCTGGCGGCGGAAAAAGCTGTTGGAACCAGTTTAGTTTGAGAAACATTAACTGTTCCTCGACACAGATTTCCACTATCCTGACCTTCACGTACTTTTCTCATCAATCCTAACATGGGGAACAGGTGCTGACCACATATGCGCCCCCTGCGGTAGATGCTTCTCGGTTTATACTTGATTAGGCACCCACGGAGATGTTACTCCCATAATTACACCTCTCCTGGGAGCATCCTTTGTGGCAGATACTTAATTTAATGGCGGCATCCTTTCGCCACATCTCAGATCGTTCTCATATCATAGTCTCCCTTATATCAAACATTTTCCATCATACAAATGTCAATTGGAAAAATACCCACAAAGGATAAATAAACAAGTCCCATAGATATTTGTGGCAAAGCAGAAGTAAATGATATCACTACTAGAAAAACAACAACTGTTAGTGCTACAACGGCGACAGCATCATACCACAAAACCATTCACAACTATTGTTTTACTTTTGTCCAAATTCGGAAGATTGTTTTCTTTTGTTCGAGTACTTTCGCCCGTTTGTGTTTATTTAGTAGGAACAAAGTCGGACAAATAATACTTTAGTTCTTCCTATATAAATACAAACAACCTCATTCAAACACACACATACACAGTGCCTCTGTTACTCCAACATATCCTTGACACTTGCACAAACACGTATATACCTTCCCGAATACACGCAAGTTCTAGTTGACAATGCCTGTGCATCGTTGAAAAGGAGAATAGTGAATGCAGTTCATTCTATTCAGGTCCTGTCATAGTTTGTGGGAGCATCAGCCAGTAGTTGCGGCAGTAACACTTGATACCATTGTTTGAACAAAATATCCTTTTTTTGTTTAGTTTTGTTGTTTAATGGATGTCTCTGGAGTTTGTTGCCATAGTTATTGTGTGTAAAGCCCCTGAATGAAGGGAAGACCGAGAAGTCGTCATCTATTCCAAATCGCACTCATCTTTTATGCTTCCTACTGCACTGCATTGAACCAATAAAGGATCTGCGCCTGTATATGGTCATCGTATGGATTTAATCTATTGTTGGTTTACTGGTCAAATATTAATCCGCAGTGCAAAATATCGAGTTGCCTTCGTTGAAGGTTTCGATGGACATGTGTTTTATTTCTCGTTAATTCAGGAAAATGCACAAGATTCCAATTTTTATTTCCGTTTGCTTTGGATCTCCTTTTGGTTGTATTAATTACGTGAAGTAGTCCTTGGGATTATTATTTGTATATTTGTCGTGCCATTTGATGATATGATCTACATATATTTATCTGGTATCGGATTTGTATTTTTTTTTGTCTGGGAAAAATTTCAAAAAACTTAATAATTTGCCATGGATAACAGAAGCTTGGCTGTTTTTCTACTCTCAGGAAGATTTCGCCTACGGATCTCAGCATTTAAAAAACCAAAATGTACAATTCAACAGGACCGTCTTTAGACTTCTGCAAATATGCAGCTGTAAAACAATCTCCAGTTTATGTTCTTGAATAAACCGAATTCCGATTTGAATTAATTTATTAATCGAAACCGTTCAGTGGTTCTCCCAAATAAACTCATATATCGTAATTGTATATCATCTTGTTGGAAACGAGTCCTCGTTTGCATTAAACGCGTACAAAATTACAATTGCCGCAAATTTAAAAAAAAATGTTTGCGATAACTAAAATTTGCCATTTGCCTAATGAGAGCACATATTACGAAGAACGTAAATTTCTCTCTTTGTCGACTGTATACACTGTCTTATCCACTCGTTTGACATACACACTCCCGCATACACATAAAAGTGATCACACACTCTAATGCTTCTACCTTGCCAATAAATCTTGGATGGACAATTGACTCGTTGTAGTTTGTTTAGTTCTTATTTGAATGCAAGGCGAGACAGACGTGTAAGTAGACACTGAAAAAATATACAAAAATGCCAAGATTTTTAAAACAAACTGTATTGGTAAAACCAAAATCATAAATGTTGGAAATTTAAACAAAAAATTGCTTATGTAAGCCATAAATAAAAGTTTTAATTACAACTCGGTTGCTGTAACCGAAAAAACAATTGGTGGGACAGGTTTTCGCTTCTCACAAACGTTTTTTCAGCTCTAATTTTTCATAACTCGTTCATTGCAAACGTTTTTCAGTTCTCGCAAACGTTTTTTTAGTTAAAAGCAACTAGAACTCAGTTGCTGTAACCGAAAAAACAATTGGCGGAACCGTTTTTCATTTCTGGCAAACGTTCTCTCAGCTTATATTTTTCATAACTCGTTTGCTGCAAACATTTTTCGGTTCTCCCAGACGAAATGACATGTATGGATTAACAGAAGTTCGTATCTCCCAGCTACAGTCTCCAAACTAACTTCAGTTATCTGAGATTTCGTTTGAGAGGAACGAGGTTTTTCTATGCGTGTAGCAATGACCGATGCTCTTTTGTTTCCCGAAATAAGTGACGTTTGTCTCAGAAGACATATGTGTTGCTACAGGCATTTTGATGTGGAAATAATATTCTTACTATATTTCAGGTAGATATAGATTGTCGAGAACATTTTCTCCGGAAACACTCTTGGCCTCCAATATTGTGCGAATTACTTTTATTGTTTGTATTTGAAGATTCTGTTCAATGCGGGTTACGAATCAAAGATAAAAGCGTGAAAAAGTCGACGATAATCCTCTAACCCTGTTCACTGGATTTATTCAGGGTTATCGTGTTTTGGGAAATGCTTGAGAAGCCCACATATTTTATTTTATTCATATTTTTAACTCATACATTAATTCTCAAAATCGTTCAATTAAGGTGCCCGAATATAACAATCCTGAACATAATAGCTACATTGTACATGTACATTATATTTGTGAGTATCACGTCTGGCCAACCTAAATGAACTATGTACATCAAGATCTATACAACTGTAATATTGTGAACTACTCCCTAGTGCTCTACGAACCACTTCCACTGATGCACTGAATTAAATACCACATTTGCTCTGGGTGTGCATTAGGGGAAAGCAAATTGAACCATCGTCTGCCATTAAGTCATCTGTTCCAATAGAGTATTGCCAGAGTCGGTCATGGAACATTGTTTGACATTTTATTATACATATGGGTCATTTCATGTCACCTGACCCAACTTTTGAAACCGATGTCTTCCGATCGGGATAAAACTTGCATTAAGGTTAGTCCTATTGGATAGCAGCTTAGACAAAAACTTTCAACGAGACCGGTCAAGAACTCTCTGAGTTACAGGGGGTCGAATTTTGACATTTTGGCCAAACAGGTGTTTTTTCCCATTCATGTAACTTTTTACCTATTGTTCTTAACAAAATTTGTCCTGAGTGTTTTAGATAGCTATTTCTTCAATCTTTTTAAAAAAAAGTAATAAATAACAAATTTTTTATTTTTTTTTTGCAAAATGAAAAAAATTTTTAAATTTGTTTTTCAAGAGAAGACCATTTTTTTTGTTTGCTCAAAAGAATGCTTAGGTCTTTTCCTTTAAGAGCTTTATAGTCCCTTAGTGGGATTCGACCTATTTATCTATCAAAATAAATGTTTTGTAACTCAAAACAACGGTTTTTCAAGTTTTAGCATATGCACTATTTTGAATTTGTTTCTATTTTTGTGTAAGTGTTTCTAAAACCTTCAAAATTAGAACCTATACTGAGAAACTAGACAAATTAACCTTTCCAACGGTATGTAACATGTCTAACTAAAGCTTCATACCCTCGATAATATAATACCGACATAATCAACAGTTTCGGAGTCATAAAGAAATTTATAAAGAAAAAAAATAATTTTTTGCTTAAAAAATTAAAATTTTGTATTTTTAAAAATCATGAAAAATCCAAAACGCGAAAAGTGTCGGGTCCTATAACTTTCATGTAAACTTTCATAACCTATAAACAAAATGAGACATGAATCATGAAAATCGATGAACGCGTTTCGCTTTTATTTACAATTAAGTGAAGGTATGTCACTTTGATAAGAATATTGGTTTTATGTTTCAATGAATTTGGATATATAAAAAATTCTTTGGAAATTATGATGTGTGTTTTCCGTTGGCTACCTGTAACGGATGATTTACAGGTAGCAACTGTATTTACAGTAGTTATTTACTACATGAAAGATGGAACACAAAAGTATGACAATCATATCCGACGATTTAGAGCATGCCACCGTTTCAGTTTATGAGTACCAGAAGATAATACTAAAATATCGAAAATCCAGATTTACAGTAGAGAAGGTATACTACGTTTCGGACGGAGCTGGTCAAAATTATAAAAACAAAAGTAGCTTCGCAAACCTTATAGCTCATCAAAAGGATTTTGGAATGACAGCTGAGTGGCATTTTCATCCTACTGCTTTTGGTAAAGTAGCATGTGATGGTGTTGGAGCAAACCTCAAAAGAAATGCGGCGAAGTCTAGCCTCCGGTGCTCTCATCAAGATCGCATCTTAGATGCGACCGCTTTATTCAATTGGGCAAAGAATAACAGTAACGAAATTAAAATAGTTTTTAGTAGCAAAGAGGATCATGAAGAAACATTGAGAACACTGAAGAGCAGATTCAATGCTGCGGTAACAATCGATGGCACCGCTCAATACCATGCTTTTATACCGCTTGGCGATGGAAGACTCACGTTGAAAAAGTTTTCTGCCTCTTCTCAGTGCGATTTCTTTCCAAAGCCAAAAAAGAAACCAGGAGCAAAATCAACAGCTGAGCCTGGTAACGCCTGGTAGCAAAACTTAAACACTTCATCATCTGCAATAAATTAAGTATACAAATAGTTATGATATAAATGGATCTAATGTGATTAAGATTAAATTTTATTTAATTATTTATCTATTTATTATATTATTATTATACAGGGTGTCCCCTAAACTTTTGTCTAAACTTAAACACGTGATAGTTGAGAACAAAAGCTACAATGTTTGTTCTTACGCCAATTGCCTAGGTGGCTTCGTTTTCGAGATATTCGTGTTTAAAATAATTGCATTTTTGAATGCATTTTCAATAAATGCATAATCTACTTTTTAAATGAAAAAGAAATATCATTGAAAATTGCTTCAAAATTGATTTTAAACAATTTATTTTTTCGTTTGAAATGAAAACGAATTTTTTTTTAAAATGTTTTCAATTAACGAAAATTTTCAAAATGAGAGCCTTGTTGCGTTATGCACTTAGATAAGCGGTCTCGTATTTCAGTTGTAGTTGTATTAATAGTCATTTCCTGTCGCATTTGATTTAAAATCAATTTTGAAGCAATTTTCAATATTTCTTTTTCATTTAAAAAGTAGATTATGCATTTATTGAAAATGCATTCAAAAATGCAATTATTTTAAACACGAATATCTCGAAAACGAAGCCACCTAGGCAATTGGCGTAAGAACAAACATTGTAGCTTTTGCTCTCAGCTATCACGTATTTAAGTTTAGACAAAAGTTTAGGGGACACCCTGTATACTAATTTAATTATTATTACAAATAAATAAATAAAATTTAAATTTTTCCGCATTTCTATAGAAAACAGTGATTTTATTCCTGAGGTTGACATATTGTGGGTATTATATTATCGAGGGTATGAAATGTTACATACCGTTGGAAAGGTTAATTTGTCTAGTTTCTCAGTATAAATTCTATTTTTAAGGCTTTAGAAACACTTACACAAAAAAAAAATTCAAAATAGTGCATATGCTATAACTTGAAAAACCGTTGTTTTGAGTTACAAACCATTTATATTGATAGATAATTAGGTCGAATTCCACTAAGGGACTATAAAGATCTTAAAGGAAAAGACCTAAGCTTTCTTTTGAGCAAAGAGCTTTCTTCTCTTGAAAAAAAATTTTACAAAATTTTTCATTTTGCTAAAAAAAATCAACAAATTTTTTTTTTATTCTTTTTTTAAAAAGATTGAAGAAATAGCTATCTAAAACACTCAGGACAAATTTTGCTAAGAACAATAGGCAAAAAGTTACTTGGATGGGAAAAAACACCTGTTTGGCCAAAATGTCAAAATGCGACCCCCTCTAACTCAGAGAGTTCTTGACCGGTCTCGTTGAAAATTTTTGACTAAGCTACTATCCAATAGGACTAACCTTGGTGCAAGTTTCATCCCGATCGGAAGACATCGGTTTCGAAAGTTGGGTCACTTGACAGGAAATGACCCAGATATATATTTAGCTACGTCGGCTACTTGGAACCAATATTAGATCGAAAATATGGCAATGGCATGCTGGAAAGAGACTCCTGCAAGAAAACGATCCAAGTGCATAGGAATATGTGAATAATCACACGGGTTGTTCGAAACTGAATGATCAGGTAAAATCTGGGATATATTCTTTGGAATTGGGGTTGTCTCTCTCACATGTAGTACTACTAGATCATTGTATAGCTTATCAGGCAGAAATTTTGGTGATCAGGGAGGTGACGGCTTGCTAAGGGATAGTATTCTAGTAGTGTTAGGGGTAAATGTCTGATCTGACAGTCAAGCGGCTAACAAGTCAATGGAATCAATATTCCTGAACTAAATATTTACACAAGACTGTCGCAGACCTTTTGATGATATGGCTCAGCAGTTCGATTCCCACCATATATAAGTATGAGTGTCTTGTTACTGAGACATTTCGGGGAACTGATATACGGCAAATCTGGGAAGAGTAGAGACTATCCTACAGGTTCGCCAGGAATTGGAATAAGTTGATATGTCCATACAGGCTTCCTGGCATATCCTATGTTAATTCACATAAGTCCTTGATAATGAAGGTTAGGTTACTGGATCCTGTTTGTTTACTCCAAAAGTCCAGTAAATGAGAGTGAGAGAACGCACATTTTGACAGGTCGATGTTAAAAAGCATGATAAAAATACTCATGGTAGACGCAGGAGGTGATGTTGTAGCTGTGCAGAGTGATTCCACAAATTGTGGTGAGCCGACGACGTCGTCGGTGGTCAACTGTGGCAGTAGCAATGGTATAAACTGAAAAACAAACAAACATATGAGGAGTGTGAACTCACTTTTGACACCAAAAATCAAAACCGGTTTTATTGCAGATTCGAACTTAGTATTGAATCCCCTACGAAACCCTCTTATCACTTTCCTCGATTTCCCCCTCCAAATACCACAAAAACCCACGCAAAAAGTGCCCTGAGAATCAAAACTCACTTTTGACATTGGCAAAAGTGAGTTTTGACGCCAACACTGTTATCAATGTTGTTTTTGAAGTATAACTTCTATACGGACGCTGTACAAAATTTGACTTGGTAGCAAACTGGGGAATGTGTCCTGATGTAGGGCTGCGACATCGACCTCAAAACATCGATGTTTTTCAACATCGATGTTTCAAATGAGAAACATCGATGTCGATAAAACATCGGTTAAAAACATCGATGTTTCCAAACATCGATGTTTCTGCGCACGTATTCTTTTCCCTCTGACATTGACTAAAAAAAAAAAAGGTCGTCAAGTGAGAAACATCGATGTTGATCCAACATCGGTTACAAATGTTTCTGCGTGTTTTGTTTTCCCTGAAGTGCAGTTTTATATATGTCATGTCGACGATATTAAGCAAAAACATACAAAAGTTGATTAGTACTGCTTTTTCATTTTTATTGCTAAAAAACTTTAATAAAAAACATCGATGTTTTCAAAATAAAAAATTTATAGAAAAAACATCGATGTTTTCGAATTGCTAACAAAATTATATAAAAAAAACATTAATATTTTCAAACATCGATGTTTGGATTTCGCTTTTATATATGACGTGCCGGCGTATATATCACCCTATTGGTCGATATAAAGCAAAAACATACAAAAGTTGATTAGTACTGTTTTTTTATTTTTATTGCTAAAAAACTTTAATAAAAAACATCGATGTTTTCAAAATAAAAAATTTATAGAAAAAATATCGATGTTTTCGAATTGCTAACAAAATTATATAAAAAAAACATTAATATTTTCAAACATCGATGTTTGGATTTCGCTTTTATATATGACGTGCCGGCGTATATATCACCCTATTGGTCGATATAAAGCAAAAACATACAAAAGTTGATTAGTACTGTTTTTTTATTTTTATTGCTAAAAAACTTTAATAAAAAACATCGATGTTTTTTCTATAAATTTTGTTAATTTGAAAAACATCGATATAAAAGGCAGCACTAATAAAGTTTTGTATATACTATTTGCCTTTATATCGACGAATAGGGTGATTTGTATATTGACAACACATATCTACAAGAGAATTTCAGCAAAAACAAAACAACGATGTTTTTATTTAGTTTGTTAACAATTCGAAAACATCGATGTTTCTCATTTCATTTCTGCAAAATTAAGACACCCCCAAAAACATCGATGTTTTTGAATATTTTAAGCATAAAATAACTCCAGTATACATAAAATAACTCCAGTATAAATAAAGTTTTGTATATCGTTTTGTAAACATCGATGTCGGTAAAAACTTCTACGCCGATCGTTTGTTACGTCAGCCGAGCCATTGAATCGATGTAACATCGGTCAAAAACATCGATGTTTTCGCTCACGCCGCCGATGAGTTTGTGACTAAAAAAAAAAAAAAAGTCTGAAACACATGCGATGCCGACAATTTAATTTTGCCTCGGCTCACAACCAGTCCGAAAGCAAAAACATCGATGTTGGAAAAACATCGGCACTAAGACATCGCTGTTAAAAGTACTCTATGTTTTAGAAAAACATCGATGTTTTTAAAACATCGATGTCGCAGCCCTATCCTGATGACATCAATCAAAATCGTCACGATGACGTCAAAAAATTCAAAAAGCGATGAGTGAGAGTGAGAGAAGGATGACGTCAAGAATGGATTACGTATGAGAATAGATTATGTATGAGTTTTATCGTTATTGCTTTTGTGTCGTACAGTTTTTCCTTGGAAGGGTGGCGGGGGGAACTAAAGGTAAGCATAAAGGGAATTTAAATTTTAAATGTGAGTATGTTACAAGTGTATACAGTGAGTGTTGCTTTAACAAAGAGAGTGAGAGTGGAATATAAATACATAATATGTATAGATGGAGCTAAAGAAGTTATACTTCATTTGTGTGGCCCTAAGCACACTCTCTTTTTTCTTTGGTGATAACGATACAAAAAGTCAAAAAGACGTAATTTTAATTCAGAACGTGTTCAGATATTTTCAAAGCGTGGTTAGAAGATAAAAAGATCGTTTTGCTGTTTTTTTTCTCGAATTGTGTAAAAAATGGATCAGAAGAAACGTACAGTAAAAAGAAATGTACAACGTGATAAATGGTTGAAGAATATCGAAAAGCGAAACCGGTAAGGATACAGTTTTGAAATTTCATCTGAATAATATCAAGCTTTGCATTACATAAGTTCATTTTTGTTATTTCGCAGTCACAAGCCCATTAAACCTCCTACTTTGCCGACATGCGATCATGATAATGCAACATTCCGCTGTAAAACGTTGACAACAGCTGATGTGAAAAATTTTCATCACTATTTCTACCTCAAACATGATAAACCGTACCATCACGATTTGATATTGCGGTATACTACAAATGTTGCGGTTAAACGTCATAGAGTAACGAGAAACTCTCCAACTCCAAGAAGTACGAGATATTTTGTGAAAAACTACCGTGGAACCTTGACACCCGTTTGCATCCGTACTTTCGCTGAGGTCCTGCAGATATCACGATATCGTATAATAGACTAACAAGGAAAGAATTCGCCAACGTTAGTATAGATGAATGGAAGATCGATTTGTTGAGAAACGACGCTCCATCAAAGAATTTATATCTTCGTTAGTTAGTGTAGAATCCCATTACTGCAGAGGAAAGACTGAATTGAACATTACAAAACTTCACCGAATGTACATTGCTCAAGTTGAAAGTGAAGAATTGAAATCGGTAAAGTTAAGCTACTTCCGTTTCATCTTTAATACGAAATTCAACTACGGCTTTGGTAGTCCGAGATCTGATGTTTGTTCAATTTGCTTATCATTTCAAGAGCAGATTAAAGCTGAAAAAGGTAACTAACACTGTTCATCGTAATTCCTTAGATTGGATATTTTTTCAGAATCTTTACTTCATTAGATTTTTAGTGTAATCTTTACCATTATGATTTATTGAAATGAGTAACATGATAATAAAAAATATATTTTTCATCAATATTATTCCCTAGAATGACATAATCAGCCTCTTTTTAGTTTAATCGTTTTTTTTTTCGTAATTTTTTCAGCAAAATATGCGTAAAAAAATTGGGTCAGAATCAAAACTCACTTTTGCCAAAATTGAGTACCTCATCGGAACCGTATGCCGGGTCGGAGGCAAAAAAATATTTCTAGGTCAGCTTCTACTGGTGCTACTTAACATGTTGACACAGTTTGCGGCGGTATTGCTATCAGCGCACTAGGCTAACAGCCAATTCATGTAACTCAAACGAAAATGTATGCGAAAGAAAATCAGTCACTCACTTTCGTTTGTAATTGGATTCAGCTAAGGTTCTTTTGTTCTTTCGCACAGCTTTACGTCTGTAACGTAAGCAATTTATAAGTTGTCATATTACATTGTGGCCAGATCAACAATTTCATAAATTCCCCAAAAATTCCCTTAAAAAAGTGGGATATTTTAAGGGATTTATCATAAAAAAATACAACTCTGTCTGAGAGTAATCAGCTGGATAGAAATGAGAAGGTAAATACAAACAAACAAAAAAGCAAATATTTTTTTTATTCTTGTGTTTTTTGTGAACAAAATTAATATGGATGTTTCTATTGGAATATATTTTGCGGTTCAAATTGATGATATTGTGGAAGTACCACGGAGGCATTTAAGAGACATGTCGAATGTTCTGGAGATGCCAACAAACCAGTGAGTTTTACAATCATTTAAGTATGTATATGTATGTAAATTAACAATATATTGTTTCTTATTATTTTTAGATTTGTCCAGAATTTCAGGGTGACAAAAGAAATATTTGTCATGATTTTAAAGGAGCTAGATGGAAAGTGGAAACTAATGCGCCGGCGTACGCAAATACGGCCTGACATTAAACTGTCTACATTTTTACGGTTTGCAGCCACGGGAGGTTACCAGGAGTCTGTTGGTAACGAACATATTTCGGCAACAGCTACATCGACTGTGTGCAATATTATTGCTGAGTGTCTGCAACTCTTTGAGGAGTATATTTGTCCGAAGTGGATAAATATGCCCCTCCTTGAAGAAGAGGACAAAACAAAGCAGGTATTTTGGGAAAAATATGGATTCCCGGGCATCATCGGATGCGTTGATGGTACCCACATTCGTATAAAGCCTCCTGGAGACAATCTAAAACATTTATACTACAACCGGAAATGGTTTTATCATGTACATCAACATATATGTACACACATACAGAAATACATTAATGTAATAAGTATTATTAATATACTTAGGTTTGCGATCACAACATGACCATTATGTGGGTCGACGCACGACATCCTGGGTCGAGTCACGACTCATTTATTTGGGAGCAGAGTGGAGTAAACCGGCAATTGCAGCGTAACTTCGATGGAGGAAGAATAAATACTTGGTTTCTTGGTTAGTTATTTGTGTAGAATATAATTATGTTCCTTTAAACTTAATTTGTGTCATTTTAGGAGATGGTGGCTACAAGTTAAAGCCATTTTTAATGACGCCCTTCAGAAACCCAAGGGATGCAGCTGAGATGTTATATAACAAGAAGCACATTAGCGCACGTAATGTGGTTGAGCGGTGCTTCGGGGTGCTGAAGAATAGATTTCGGTGCATGATTGGCTCTAGAGGACTTCACTACCAGCCAAGTAAAGCAACGCAAATAGTGAACGCTTGCTGTGCTCTTCACAACATGTGTATTCACTATAAGTGCCCAGAAGATACCAACATAGTGGTCGAAACTGAGGAGGAAAGAGTATCAAACGGGAGCGTATTAGGCGAAATTCTAGAAGAAAGGGCGGTTGCAATCCGAAGAAATATAGCAATAAATCTGTAAAAATTGATTTTTGTTGTGAATTTTTATTTAAAATAAATATAATAAATAAATTTAACATTAAAAGAAACAAAAAGGGGATATTCAATAAAAACTAAAAAGTATTACAATTCATTTAAAAAAGAGGAAACATTGCACGCTGTGTAGAAAAAAACAAAAAGAGTTTAATAAGATCCATATATAACAGAAAGTTTGGACACAAATTGCTCCATAGCATCGGCACTTCTTTTGGCGGCTTCTGCTTGCTTCTCAGCAGCAACTGCAGCTCGTATTGCAGCTTCTGCTTGCTTCTCAGCAGCAACAGCAGCTCTTATTGCAGCTTCAGTTTGGTTTTCGGCTGCATCGGCCAACACTTTTGCTTGCTTTTCGGCCGCAACAGCTGCACGCTCACTCAGCCTTAGTTGCCGTCGAATAAGAGCGAGTTGCTCCTCCGCCGCCGTTCTTTGACGTTTGACGAATATTGTTTTGGTAAAACATTCAACCGTATTCGACTTTTCTGATCTTTAATGCTGGAAAGGGGAGTTGGAAATTTGAAAATCACCATCACTCATACTGCAAGGAGTGAAATTTTTCGCTGCTTTTACGATTAATTCATAGCATGTGAACAAACCTAAAAAAAATCATCGAACCGATGCAAATTGGTTTATTTTCTACAAACTTTTTTGCCCTTCAATCCGTTCCCCACACATTGAACAATCTAGGTATTGTTTCGGAAAAGATGTCTTGGAGGTTTGGCGTTTCCCATATTCACAGTTCGTCAGTTGGAGCCAATCCCCGTCGTCCATACTATCCTCAGGCTTCCAGTGGTAGACAATTTATTTCCTCCTTACACCATCTTTTTTTAAATTGCAGCGTAATTCTACGTGCCTTTACACGTTGCAATCTCATGATATTAGTGCTTGCCATTTTTTCTGACATTTCTCTTTAGTGAGTGTTCTTGTATGTGTTGTTCATTTTTGTAAGCGGTCAAATTTTATTTTCTTTATTGTTACATTTATATTTTCTTTATTATTTTTAATTAATTTTTATGTTTAACTTTCTTTTTCTTTTTTTAACTTCTGCTAAAGTATTTCACGTAACCTCTAATAATGTAACACAACACACGAAAACTAGACTGAAAGAAACAATAACATAAAATGTCAAAATCATAACAAATGCGGAAAGAGCACAAAGAGAATTGCAATAAAATTGCATGAAACCCAGTGCGGTGGCGCGTCGTGTAATTTTTTCCTCTTTTCCACACCCATTAAAGGGCGCTTAAGCTGCCCTCGAAATCTAGAGTTTCTTGATTTCGGCCCAAATCAAGTCAAAATTAAGTAGATTTCCCATACATTTTGACAATTGCATAATCTAGCCGCTTTCCTCGATTTCTTGAAAACGAAAGAGAATCAACGTAGACAACGTTGATTTTAAATTCACAACGGGTAATAGTACCACTTTTGACAACTGTTCACCCACTCCCGAAATTAATGTGTCAAAGAAGAAGAGAAACGACGCCAGAATTTGAAATTGGCAAAATATTAAAAAAAAAAATTGTGAACATATTAAAATAAAATTTAAAAACAAGTACAAGAAATACTAATGGAAGAGTAAGTCTGAATTGCAGTGGGAATAAGCACGATATTTTTATGCATTTAACAGTGTCGTTCTGGTGATACACCTATAAATTAGAAAAGTGTCCACCTGTGGAAAACGGCAAAAATGCACTAGGCCGGCTCTTCCCTAAAAAAATTCAAAATTAAAGAAAAATAGAACCCAAAAACTATTTGAGGTCGGTTCAAATTCCCTATGTACCTAAGTCGATGTGTGGCAAAATCATAAAAATTGCTCGATTTTTTTAATAAAAATTTCACTGTATGAACAAAAGTAGACTTACATGGGCTTACCGACGACATCCCACGAAAAAAGAATGACATCGCGGAATTCGTGACCCCCATAGGTCCCTGCGAGGGCTAGTTTTCCATTTTCTCGCATTCTTTATTTTTCTTTAATTTTGTTTTTTTTTAAATATTTTTTTTGCCTGCCCCTGGTCCTTAACTTCAGCCTCGGTAACTAAGCAAATTATCTGAAATGTTCAGTTAATTTGTTTCCTTGGTTAAATTGCTGGCCACCGAAAAAAAAACAAAATTAAAGAAAAATATCACACGGAAAATATCAAAAATGTTCCATAAGGATCCAACAGGACCCCGTTTCATCTAGGGACACATAGGAAGAACGAAGTGTCGGTACTCAAAGGTATTCTTCTCACGAGTGACATTCCACATAATCATATAAGGGGTCTTGAGGTTCGAAAAATGGGGCTACTTGCAAAACACTAGTGTGGGTACTCCACTTAAATGCAATAATGAATATATTTCACTGCTACAATTTCTGTATAAATTGAGTCAATTCTGGGCAAATTTTTTGTTATTTTCCGTGTTCTTATATTTATCTCTAATATCGGAGAGTCCTTTTTAGAGCCCCGTGCAAGCTCATGCCTGTTTAGTTTATTTGAACTTGTTTTACCCAAAAAGCCTGATGTTTCCACAATATCAGTTTTCTGTTATTTTTTAATCTAAAATTTTTGCTTAAAATAATGTGTTCTACCATGCCCAGGACATTCTGTTGTTAGGAGAGTAGGACATAAACTAGACATAAGCCTTTTTGTTACAAAGCTTTGTTACATTGCGCTTTTCGTTTTCTGATTACACTGTGATAGTCGAAAAAATGAACTTCGATGAATCCTTTTCGAACTATTAGGGGGGAGTCCACTGAGTGCGAAAGTACATTTGGAAGTGTCAGATTGGCTCCAGTTTTTGAGAAATCGGTATATATCGATATAGGTACGTCTGCGCTATTTAAACAAATTTTACCGGCCATAAGCCAATTCTTTTTTTTTGCCTAAAAGGGCTTAAAAAGCTTATTAAAATAGAAAAAACAAATGTTTGCGCTCGGTCCAACTTCTTGAGATATGGGCCTTTAAAGCTTGAGTATATAATTGGCCATATCTCACATATTTATGGTCCGATCTGGTTCCAGGGAATATCATTACAAAGACCATTGAAAACTCCTTAAATCTGCATATAAATATATTACATTTTATTAACCCATTGGGGACAAATTTAAAAAATACGATTTTTTATCCTCATTTTTTTGCTAAAAATCTGATTTTCTCAAAAAACAACCCTATTAAACCTATTGTCTACCTGGACTCAAGCTGTAGGCAACACTTCTGGCTTCGTTTTAAGGTATAATACTTCGCATTAACCCTTCTAAGACCGGAGATATTTACAAACAAATGAATATTATCGTTATTGTACAAAGATATTTGATTAAAGTTGATTAATTATAATTAATTAACTTAAAAAAAAACAAAAAAAAAATAATTGAAAGTCCAATATTTTGATTTTGAAGCTTAACTTGAGGCCTATGCTAGGAAAATAAATAAAATTTTGGAAAAAAGTAAAAAACTTTAATTTTTTCTTGTATTTCAAATTTTGAACATAAATATCTCCGGCCTTAGAAGGGTTAATGCGAAGTATTATACCTTAAAACAAAGCCTAAAGTGTTGCCTACAACCTGAATCTAGGTAGAAAATAGGTTTCCTGGGGCTGTTTTTTGAGAAAATCAGATTTTTAGCAAAAAAGTGAGGATACAAAATCGTATTTTTTAAATTTGTCCCCAATGGGTTAATAAAATGTAATATATTTATATGCAGATTTAAAGAGTTTTCAATGGCCTTTGTAATGATATTCCCCGGAACCAGATCGGACCATAAATATGTGAAATATGGCCATTTATATACTCAAGCTTTAAAAGCCCATATCTCAAGAAGTTGGACCGAGCGCAAACATTTGTTTTTTCTATTTTAATAAGCTTTTTAAGCCCTTTTAGGCAAAAAAAAGAATTGGCCTATGGCCGGTAAAATTTGTTTAAATAGCGCAGACTTACCTATATCCATATATACCGATTTCACAAAAACTGGAGCCAATTTGACACTTCCAAATGTACTTTCGCACTCAGGGGACTCCCCCCTAATAGTTCGAAAAGGATTCATCAAAGTTCAGTTTTTTTCGGGTCAAAAACTATCACAGTGTTATCAAACAAATATTGTTAGCTTGACCCTCGGATGTCGCATTACAAAAGTAGGTTCGTTTTGTTTTGGAATTGTTTGGGAAGGGACCAGGCAAGTTTATTTTAGCCAATATATCTAAGTCTGATGGAAGCCAGTGATCACCAGTGTTAGAATAGAACTCATAACATATAACTCATAACACCAGTCGAAGGCCGGCACTCATATTGGTGCATAAACAAAAACAATGATCCCACAAGTGTCACAACCAGTGTTGCCAGATAAAGTCGGTCACAAATCGTCAAATTGGAGGTGCAGAAATCGTCAAATCGTCAAAAAAAATTTTCGAAATCGTCAAAAAATCGTCAACATTAAAAACTGCAATTGCTGTACCAAATATCAATATTTTTGTGGGGGTAAAACAGTAAAACAAAGCAATTAAATCAATATGTTATAGTAATATTTTTAAAATTCATATATCTTTATTTAAACTCTATTCCGAAATCTCTTAAACTATTGGTCAAACAACCAATGAACAGAGTTGACAAATATGTGTACGAACACAATCGGAGCGATAACGTAGGCGGTACAAATTTGTACACGTATTCTTATGGAAGAAAAACAAAAGCTGGCATTTGACGTCGCTTCTGGCGTAAACGACAAAAATGAGAATTCTTTTTATTTCCCTGGCGTCAAGACGCAGAATGTTGGCGGCTTAATACAAAAATAAAGCAACACTGGAGATTTCTGAAAGAAATGTGAACAGGAATTGTAAATTTATATTTTATAGGGTAAAAAAGAAGAGTCGATGCAGTTTTTGTCCTTCATGAATAATTTTCATTAACCCCTAATTGGCTGACCCCCGATTCAATTGTGTGAATTTGATTAAACGTCACACAGATAATATTTAGGGTATTTACATACATATGTATGTATATTATTGACACGGTATGTTTTATACATTAATATCGTAAGTTTTTAATAGTTCTATACTTCCCCAGCCCGTCTACAAAAATGTAATCTCGATAATTCTATTATTTCATAAATGGTTCCATTTGTGGGGAGTTTTTCTACCCAATATCCCTTGATGGGTTAAGTTTATGTTTAAATATAGTATATAGCTGTCGCTCTTGCATTACCAACAATTTCAATTTTGGAATAGACTAAAAATCGTCATTCCAGAAGCTGAAATCGTCAAATCGTCATTTTATGTTTTTGTGACTAAAAATCGTCAAAATGACGATAAATCGTCACTTCTGGCAACACTGGTCACAACTATAGTCCCAAGGTGAAATCTAACGGCACCATTGACAATAACCTTAAACGGCACCATTGACATGTTTATATTGACACCATTGACAATAACCGAATATAAAAAAAAAATTTGTTATTCCGATGGAACCGTAGGATAACCGGTTTCTAGACTCTGTGGGCACCAGAGGTAAATTTTCATTTCATTGTTTGGTGCATTTGTGGATATTTGTATACCTACACTGTGGTTTTTTAACCAAATCTCCGTACATCTGTCTGTCCTCGTATTCCAAACAGAGGGTATCATGAATTAGCTATCAGGTAAAGCCGTTTGAACAGGTGATTTAATTTTTTTCGTGCGCTTCAGTTGTCACGCTCTAATATTTTGTTTGGCTTATGTCTACTTTACGTCTTACTCTTGAGTCTGCTAGAACACGTTATTTCAAGCACAAAAAATTATATAACAAAATCGAGGCAAATGCATAGTTTCTGAGTTGTGGGTTCCGAAACTTTGGATATGTGAAAGGGTAATAGGGTTTTGAAACCGTGTAAAGATATTGATATCATCACTTCTTTTGTATAAAACAAGTCAAAATTTACACAAAAAATTAAATAAAATTTTTCGATAACTCGCTTAGTTATCGGATGTTGAAAAATGATAGAATATTTTCTTCATTTTTCTCAAACAAAAAACTAAAACTAAAATTTGCCAAAAAGCATAAACAATATAAAAAAAATATCTATCAACAAATTCATAGAATTTATACCAAAGAAGCACCTAGTGTACCAAAAAGTGTATAGAATCTACCGAAGAATTCATCACGTGTACCAAAAAAGTACATAGACTGTACCAAAAAGGTCCACAATGTCAACCAAAAATATACTAAATAATGTGTAACACAGAAGTTCATAAAGAGTACCACAAAGTACACTAAAATCTGCATTAGGTCTTCTACAAATGTACGATAAAGTACATAAATATACAAAGTGTAACAATAAATTTTTGATACGCTTTAGAACTAGGTAGATACCCATCGCGTACTTTTTTTGGTACAATATATGTACTTTTTACTGCACAGTTTATTAATTCTCTTTTACAGGAGATCATACAGGGAAAAAACTGTTTGGAGTGAAGATACCGACAGTATTGTTATACAGATGTTTGAGGACAATATCCACAGTTTACGTGGAACAAGGAAAAGTTCTCACGTTTATCAAGAGATTGAGGTAGCAATGAAAAATATGGCCACACATTTTCCCCAAGTGAGATTTCGGTGAAACTTCATAATTTGACCAATAAGTATAAGTAATTAACTTGTAAATTAAAGAAATGTGTACAATTTATAAACATGATTTATATTTATTTTAAGGGCATAAAAGAAGAAAATGGGTCCCTCTGGTAGAAGTCCATCAACTTGGGCACATTTCAATAAGGTACACGCTATTATTGGGTTGCATAAGTGTCATTCTTTTGAAGAATTTATGGAAGATAATCTGGGTAAATATGAAGTAGGAGAGAAATTTTCGGGAAGCAAATCTTTTCTCTTTTTCAGACAATACTGCTTATACTGTAGAAGCACTGGAGGGTTACGAGTCCTGTTTTGAAGACTCTGTTCCAGGAATACAAATGCCGGAAGAAGATATTTCACAGGAAGCTAGTGAACCGACAAATTCCAAAAGATCATCGAAGAGATCGTACCAGCAGGCTATACTTAAAGACTTAAAAGAAAGTAAAGAAGTATTGAAGGTAGATGTAGAAGAACGAAGAGAAATAGACAAGAAAATGTTGAAACTCACAGAAGAGTTGGTTGAATTAGAAAAAGAAGATTGATGTATTAAAACAATTAATTAAGTGAATGTTTAATTGATATTAAAATATGAAAATAAAAAGTTGAATTTGTTAATGTTTTCAAAATAATGTAACGCTGTTGAATAATTTAAATGGGTTTTTATAGTAAAATTGGTGTTGTATTACTTTTTTGAATTTTTAGAACGAAACAACCTTGGTTTAGTTACAATAAAAACTCTCTATAGAAACATTTCTTTAGAAAACTTGCTATAGAAAACTTTCTACAAAACACTTTCTATAGAAAACTTTCTACAGAAAACTTCCTACAGAAAACTTTCCATAGAAAATTTTCTGCAGAAAGTGTATTAAAGACGTATTAAAGAAAATTTCTACAGAAAACGGAAACTTCTACAGAAAACGGAAAACTTTCTACAAAAAATTTTTTTTTTAGAAAACTTCCAACAGAAATCTTTTGGTAGAGAACTTACATGTATTTAGAAAACTACGTATAGAAAGGTAGAAAACAAATGTTCAACAGCATATTTGGTAAAACAAGTTTTCTATATGAAGTAGTCTACAGAAGTCTAACACATTTTCTTTCAATGGTTTTGAATGTTGTGTTTTTTCGATTAGGAAGGTTTCTTTTACACAGTTTTCTAAATAAAAGTTTTTATTGGAATGTTTATTTGGAATTTTAAAGTATATAATAGTTTTCTAAATAATACTTTTTAAATAATGCTACGATATTGAATTTTATAAAAAAATGTGTTGCAATATTTATTGTAACATTCCCTTATAAAGTAACATTCCCTTATATAAAAAATTAGTCAAATTACAATTTAGTTTACGGTTTTATTTAAAATTACATTTGATAAGCAGTTCATGATTTCTAGCCCGCGATGATTAAAATCAAAACATTGAACTTGCTCAGGTTGATCTCGTCCGTTGGTTTCTTCAAAATGGGTTTGAACTTCAATCCATATTTCATTAATTTTATCGTTTTCAGCATTCAAAAAATTGTGTAAAACAGAACAAGCTTTTATAATTTTATTTACGTTACTTATGTGGTTATCAATATCCTTTCCGATTCGCCGGAAACGAGCTTTGTGGTGGCCAAAGGCATTCTCAACAACTCTGCCGCATTTTGATAGATTGTAGTTGAACGTATTCAGACTGTCCGAATATATGATGAAGCATACGGCTTCGTCATATATTCGGACAGTCTAAAGGCAGAATCTCCTATCAGTAAAACTGGAATATTTAAGTCTTCAATACAATTGTTCAAAGCACGGACGCACTCACTAACGTTTTCGAACGTAAGAAAGTCTTGAGGGCAAATATTTCGATGACATATCTTGCCAAACTTCTTCGCAGAAGTCTTTTAGAATGACACACACTGTTGCCTTTCCCCCACCGATTAGATGAGCAATGGTTAAATACTCGGCGGAAGACTTTAAGGCGGTCAGTGCTATTGCGATCCGTTTTGGCAGCGGAATACATTTGTGGAAATTGTTATCCTCATTTTCCGTTGGGACCAATATACGACACAGCTTACTGATTGACTTTCGGGTCATTCTAAATGTGTCTTTAAACATGTTGTTCGTCATATTTGGGACATCAATCTCCCAAAACACGCTTTGCCCAGGCTAAAACAAATACATTCATAATACACCTATTTATGCTTCGAATTTGCCGACAGAAAGTGGACACTTGCATACATGTTTCCCCAATCTTCTATTTCCTTGAAACGCAAGAGACAGGCTCAGTTGGTTTATTACTTGGAAGCGCATATTCAGAATATATGCGTTCCTGTCTTTTCACAGCTGCTGCAATAATAAATTTTTTTTTGCAATATTTCCGTCTAAAATTTGGAATTTTAGGAGCAAATCTTTATTTTTATTAATTTTATTATTTACGTTTGAAAACAATTACTAAATTTAAAATGAATTAGCATCTTATCACACTTCAAAGCGTTCCAATATTGAAATTTGGCCCAACGTCAAAATGTCCCAGTATAAACGGCTTATATTTCGTATCATGTTTTCAATCGAAATCTATAGATTTCATGGCAGCATAAACATGCTTTCATCAACAAACGCATATTGCATTGTTAAAAAATCGCATCGTGTAAAGGCTGTTTTACACTGGAGTGCAATAAGCGATCTAACACTTGGCGAATATCTTCACATTTTCGTAATCTCTGCCTGAAACACAGTATTTAGGTTCCCGATGAAGACCGTATTCCCGTTCTTCCATCTCTTTTGGAACAGTCTCCTCTCGCCATCGACTCTGAAGCCCGTAGATCTCTTCGAATGATGATTGTATAGCAGTGATGGGCACGTCGTATCCCGCGGTGCGACGCTTACTGCGCTGTCAAACACACACGACGTGTTCATGAGAGTCAAAACTTTTCAGTCGTTGTTTGTTGTTTGATGTTCGTTTCCGCGCATTCAGAAAACAAAATTCATGATTTTTTTTCAGAAATGGGAGGAAGAATTTTTGTTTTGCGAAAATTGTTTTAGTGATGAAGAATGTGTTCTGTGTCAATTCACAGAAAATCGCTGCAGACAATATTATATAAAGAGCCGTTGTTTTTCTTGTCATCATGGCAGACAGCGCTTATTTTGTCATAGAATTTTTTTAAATAATTCACTGTCGATGGAGAAGTACGGGCTTCATATGTTGTAGCCTTAGCTTTAGCAAACCAAGGCTAAATTGTTCAACTCCCCTTTGTATATATTTTTTTAATTCTATGGGTAAAAAAGTAATTTTTACTTAGTATGACAATTTTCAAAATGCCGTCGGCAAAACGTATTATAGTTTTTATGCATATAATTTTTTGTATTTTCAGAAACTGAATAAACACTGAAATCAGTTAAAATGAATTATTTTTATTTTTGTTTATTTTTATTTTTTTCACAATTCCATACATTATTCAAAACTTAAGTGTTTCGATTATTTTGTTTATTTAAATGAATCACGTCTCTGGGGTTTACTGTGAAGTTCAATAATATTGTTACGAATTTCCTTATTCGTCCTTTTTGCGTTGTTTTATTCCCAATAATAAAACAAGGTCCGTTTTAAATTACGATAATTACAAGGGTTTGACTTCCTTTTATTTTACTTATATAGTACAACAGTTTACTTTATTTATAACACTTTAACAAGTCTTGTATTTTACTATGAATTCGCGTTGCTTACTTTACGGGGTTTAATCACAAACTGAACTCTCCACTCCAAAGACCTCCGCTATTTATACCAACTCACCATACTCAAATGAAGGTATATCTAGCGAATTCAAGAACCTTCTAGAATCTGGATGTTGTTGTCGTTGCTTATCTTTGTAGAACAATCTCGAATGGTGGAGAGTTATCTTTACTGAGGTGAATTCATGCTACTGGTTTATCGAGCTGGTACGTTGTTACGATGCATACTTTCGGGCGCAGCACTAACCGCCTGTTATTTACATACTGTTAGTAGAGTCATTAACAGTAAGTAAAAGCTTTTACTTATTCGTAACACTGCCCCCCACTTAAGCCTGTTCGTCCCGAGCAGGCTCAACCCTCCGTTTTCAATACAGAGCTACTCTTTCCAAATGCACGACTTTAATTTTAGCTCTTGGACTTTGGCTTTTCTGGATTCTATAAACCACGCCATTTATTCGTTTGACAACCTTGTAAGGGCCTTCCCAGTGAGTCTGAAGTTTTGGAGATAAACCCTTCTTGCGCTGTGGGCTGAACAGTAAAACTAGCTGGCCTTCATGAAATCCTTCTGAATTTGCCGCTCGGTCGTATCTGGCTTTCATTTTGTTACTGACCATTTTTAATTTGTTGCGCACAAATTCATGGAGATCGTTAAGATCCCCCATATCATGGTAATTGACATCACTGTTCGCAGGGTCAGACGCTGGTATGGTACCGAACTCCAAATCTCCAGGCAGCTTCAGCTCATTTCCGAAAATTACTTTAGCGGGTGTTCGCGAAGTGGAGTTATGGGTGGGCGTCCTATATGCCAAAAGGAACTTCGGTATGTGTTCATCCCAATCTATTTGATCTGCGCTGACTACTTTTTTTAGGTATTCTTCAAGAGTTCGGTTGAATCTTTCAACCATTCCGTCAGACTGAGGATGCAATGGTGTTGTTCTTGTTTTCCGAATACCGTATGACTCACACATTTCTTTGAAGATGGTCGATTCAAAATTCCTACCCTGGTCCGAATGGAGCTCCGAGGGGACACCAAAACGACTTATCCAGTTGTTCACGATAGCTTTTCTTATTGTTTTCGCTTCTTTATTCGGAATAGCGTACACCTCGGGCCATTTACTGAAGTAGTCCATAACGACTAGGGCATATTGGTTCCCAGAGATATTTGTTGGATATGGAGCAGCCACACTCATGGATATTCGCTCGAAGGGAGCACTTGGGCTCTCCTGATGTCTCTGTTCGCAACTCCTCCCCGTTGGTCCTTTAGTTGTCATGCACTGGGTGCAGCCTGCAATCCACTCGGATACAGCTTTTTGACGACCAACCCAATAGAAACGTTTTCTTAGTTTCTGAATAGTTTTGCCTTCACCGAGGTGCCTACCACTCGGACCATTGTGAGATTCTGCAATTATCTCTTTCACTTTCAAGGCAGGTACCACAATTAGATTTTTCTCCGTTTTTCCATCTTCACTTTCCCATACACGGAATAGACAGCCATCTAGCAATCTCAGGCTATTCCACTGGGCCCAATATGATTAAAACGGGGCTTTCTGAAGCGATTTCATTCCGCGTTAATTAGGGCGGGTCGATTTATTTTTCGTCAATTTCCCTATAATTTTCGTATTCTATGGGTTATTCCATGAAAATTTGCCAAAGGAACCATACCTCTATCGTTAAAATCGAGTCCCCTACTTTTTGTTGGTAGATTTTTTCCCAAATTGACGTTCGTATGAAATATTACCTACACGTTCACATCCATAACTCAAAAACGGGATCGGGTTTAATCGCCAGTAGGCGCGTTGGAAAGGTGAGCTCATTTTGATCAATTTACAAAAACAAATCTCCAACATTGGTCCAACGGTTCACAAGTTACGGGCATTTTTGTCCAAATTTTGGAGCATTTTTCCATTTTTTTCATGATTTTGTCCAAGAATATTACTTTCATGGCCATTTTTTTGGATCAATTTCTATCAAACTATTTTGAAATTTAGAAAAGATTTAAAGGTAAGTGTAAAAACATTGCTAACTATTATAGTTAATAGTTATATTATTATTCTATGAAAAACATATTTAATTCTTTTAGTGACGGTTTAAAAAATGGATTCAGAGCCTGGTTCATCGCAAAATCCAACAGATACCCAACGCAGTAGTTTGCAACATTTGGTCTCTCATGATGTTTTTTCTCTTGGCGTGGCCTGTGAATTACTTGATATTAATCTGTCAACTAAACGAGATATATTGAAGTACTATTTTTTCTTGGCCGAACGTTCAAAAGCCCAAAGCAAAATGTTTTCGTATAAAACATTTACTCCCCAAGTAGCAGACAGATTGTTAGAAATTTGGAATCAACTTAATATTGAACTTATACTCAAAGGTAGCATCATTAGAAAATTGAATAATGTGCTTGACGCATATAGTAATGCAGATAAACAACGAGTAAAACGCGCAACAGAATTCAAAAAATTCGTAGAATCAACAAACCAATTATTCAACATTGGAAAATGTAAATGCAACTTGAAAGAAAACGACTGCTCATGTGGATCTATCCCAGAAAACTTAAAAGATTTCATGCGCGATCAATATAATGACAGAATACAAACGATACCGGAACACGATAGTGGAAGTGAAGAGACGATACCAACGACTATACCAACAATCCCAGTGAGCAACGATCCTACATACGAACCAGGTTCAGAATTAGTTCTACCACCACAAACATACACTCCCAGATACAATACTAAAAACTATGCAATGTTGTGTGACAGATTTGGTGTGCATGATAGAATGGGATCAGCATTGGCAACAGCTCTGATGGAAGACCTTGGCGTTAAAGATGCTCATGGCAATCTTGTCATCATGGATAAAAGTAAACTTCGTAGAGAAAGAGAAAAATGGAGACAAGGCGCACTTCGTAAGCGGTATGATGGCTCGAATTTGATATCATTTTGTCTCGAGGGCAGGAAAAATGATGCTCTAACTGTAGAAAAAATTGATGAGAAGTTGCATCCAAGGATGGTTAAAGAACCTCATCTAGTTGTTTTGAGGGAACCAAAATCTCAATTGATAGGCTACACAAAACTAGAAAGTGAAACTGCGGCAAGCAAAGTCAACAAATTGATCGAATTCTTCCAAGAAAAACAATTGTCTCTCGATTCATTAATTGCCATATGCGCTGATGGTGAACCAACAAATACTGGCGTACACGGTGGAATTTTGCGACTATTCGAAAAATAGTTAAAGAGACCACTGCACTGGTTTATGTGTCTTCTGCACTTTAACGAGCTTCCGTTTAGACATTTGTTTGACACTTTAGACAAATCAACCACCACTGGACCACGATCAACTACCGGAAAGTTGAGCTCAAAAATTACTGATTGTGAAAATCTTCCGGTATGTAATTTTTATAGCTGATTCTTTACCATTTTTCATTCTATTTTTTAGCTTTTATGTTCTCTTTTCAGGTGGTAACCGATTATGAGGAAATCGCTTTGGAAAATATGCCTCCTGGTGATTTAAATCCTGAAGAATTATCTACCGATTCGAGGTACTTGATGTTAATGGCCAATGCAATTTCTAATGGTGTGGTTCCTGCGGATTTGTCTCACATAAAACCAGGGCCAATTGCACATTCTGGTTGGCTGACCAAAGCCAATAGATTATTACGGTTGTATGTGACAACTAAAAATCCAACTGAAAATTTAAAAATTCTGGCTAACTATATAATAAAAGTATACACGCCAATGTATTTCAATGTTAAGTATTATAGCTCTGCCGCATACGGTAGTACATTACTTTTTAAATTTATTACTTGGACACGATTTTTACCACCGAATTTACTTGGAGTTGTAAATACAGTAATTCAAGATAATCCATATTTTGCACACTCAGAAAATATCTTGCTATCTATGTTGTTTGATGATAGAATGGAAAAACGAAACATTGCTATAAAGAAGATTTGACATTACCGAAGAGATATTGTCGACCCAACGGAACTTAGAGTTTATAAAAAATCTCTTATAAACTTTAATTGTACGGAATATACAAATATGATTGATTTAAATGACGATACCATTTTATTCGAACCACCGTTTACGCAAAGTTATTCGTATGAACATTTGGAGGGATATTTAAATTACGAAGTGCCACCGTTCGATGATCCACAAATTCCTTTACACATTCAAGGAACGGAAAGACATGTCCAATTGCTGGCTGCCACTGCTAAACGAGTTGCAGGAAAGAATGTAGAAGGCGCTATTTGCGACGACATTAGAGAGCCGTACGAAAACACCCAGACTTGAAAGCAAACAAGACTTTCAGAAAAAATAATGTTTTTTTCACATTTTGTCTTTTACTACACTAAAATTGAATATTTTTTTTTGATAATAGGTTGATAGATACTTTATTATCTCTTAATTTGAATTTTTGTAGAAAAAAAAATAAAAAGGGAAAAAATCAAAAAGTTGGTTTTATGTGTTATTTTGTTTTAGCAATATCGCATGAATTAATCAACCGAATTCGATAAATTTGGGCTTAAACTCTTCGTTTTGAATTGTAAATTGAATTAAATAATGGATTGAGCCAAAAAAATGGCCATGAAGGTAATATTCTTGGACAAAATCATGAAAAAAATGGAAAAATGGTCCAAAATTTGGACAAAAATGCCCGTAACTTTTGAACTTTTTATCAACAAAAAGTAGGGGACTCGATTTTAACGATAGAGATATGGTTCCTTCGGCAAATTTTCATGGAATAACCCATAGAATACGGAAATCATAAGGAAATTGGTGAATTTTTTCACTCCCTACAAATCGACCCGCCCTAATATATATATATTTAAAATAATAGCAGCCGATAGCAGTTTTTTGTACATTATTTAATTAATTTTACTGGAAATTTATAGCAAAATTTGCTATTTGAAATTTCACAACTTCCCATTATTTTTTAATTTTAATTTTTTTTGTTTAACATACCCTTAAATATTTTTATCAATTGGGGATACCCCCATTGATTCAAACTTTCTTCCACATCCATAATTAATACTTAATTTTTTTTTGTTTAATATTATTTTAAATGCGCTATTACTTTACTTTAATTTACAGCAAAAGAAATGTTTTTGACCACGTGACATTCAGACTGAAATAGAAAACAAAACAACACTAAACAATAAGTAATATTTATGCATACAAAGTACACTAATAAGGCTATGTCAGATGCTAAAACAGCAAAGTTTTGTTGCAATTTTTGCTACAAAATGTATTAAGATATGATTATATTTAAGGGGTTTACAGTTAAGTCTTGCATTATATTTGGATACATTTTTCAGCAAAATATGCTTTTGCGTATGCATCGACTGCAGCAAAATATTCGTCTCGTATAAATATTTTATTGTGCACAAATATAGTGTATTCAGCTATCCAACTATACAATTGGTCACGAAAAATCTTAGCCATAACAGATACATATACATTCATTGTTATATTTTGCAGGAAGTTCAACGATAAATACTTGTGATTTTGTAATAATTATGTTAATTTTAACCATAAATAATGACAAATTTTGATATAATTTGGCAGTTATATTTTATAGCAAAAATTCAGTGGGACTTTTTTTCCCGTGTCCGTATGGAGGTAAATGACAAAATTTCTTACGAAAATTTCGCAAGAACTGAATACGGGGCTGTAGTTGTAATATCTTTACATATAAGACTTATTTTTTTACGGTTTCTACATGATTAACATATTTCAACATACTATGTATAACCCAGTGCTATATGACTTGTTTTCGCACGTGTCAGTTTAAAATTTGAGTTCACTTTCCTCTGTCGTTGCAGAATATTACGATTCATTGTACAAACCGATTGATTTTACACATATGATCTGAACTTTGGGCGATAAATTCGAGCGCTATTGTCGGATATTATATTTCAGAGCATCCAGAGAATGTGGCCTGATCACAAAGACCCGTGACTTAAAAAAAACCCCGGTCAAATCGGGCGGACTTGCAGGACGCTGCAAATAGCCAAAACGAGACCTTAAGCGACTCGGAAATGCATCCTCCAAAATGTTCATTATAGCGCGAGCTGTGTGTACAATTGCAGCGTCGTGTTGGAACCACATGTTCTCCGGTCCCAATTCATCAATTTGCGGTTATTAAAAATGAATTAATCAAAATTCAAATAAAATGATTATCATACTTAAATTTTTTTTTTTTTTTTGTTTGCATTTTGTAAACATACCCTTCATCAGAGATTTTATGAACACAGTTTCAAACCAGTATAAAAATTTCAGTAGGTTGAACTGGGTTAAACTCAGTCAACTATTAATTAAACTCAGTTAAACAGTGTCAAATTTGACAGTTTTCTGTAGTTATGTAATACCTTACTTTTGCTACATATATTTACACATTCTAATACAGTGTATTTCTTATTATAGTCTATTTTGTATCTAATGTTCGATATTAGAATAGCTGCTTAGCACAAAGCCATTGTTACTTTTGCTATTTATTCATTTGTATTCTCAAACTTAAAATATTGTAAAATAGCTTTATTTTGTAGCTCATTTAGCTACAAGATGTGGCTAGAATAAATTTGTATTTGATGATTTTTACTGTTTAATTCTTACTGTTTAGAGTAAGTTTGGTGCCAAATTTGCAACAAAATATATCAAATTTTATATACATTATAGGAAAATTAGTAACCGGTCAGCCCCTGGTTTAGCCATATTTTACTTACCATTTTTGTTCCATACATGGGAAATAAAAAATAGCCTGTTAACTTAAAGTAAGAATTTTATTTTATTAAGAATATTTTTCGTTTTGTTTTAATTTGCATGTTTAGTTTTAACATAAGTTAAGGTGAATTTATATTTTTTACTTTAAATTAATTATATGAAATTCAAACTTATAATTATGTTCTATACGAGTAAAAGTTGGGATTAAATTAATTAATTAATTAAATTAAATTAAAGAGATAAAATGTAAACTTACACTAACAAGGGAAGAAAGGAGTCTTCAATTTCTTGAGTTGACAATTTTTTACGTTTTGCACCACCCTTGATGTACGAAGATTTGTTGAGCAAATGAGGCAAAAGAAGTAAACCTCGAAAGTTATTTTTAAAATTTATAATATCTGCAATATGTTTCTTTGGTTGAGATAAAAAGTCAATCGTAGATAATTGACAACCAGTTTTAATTCGTTTTTCTCCAATTGTGATCAATTTTTTGTAAAATACTTCCCAACTTGCAAATAATTTATTTGTGCTATCGCAGTAAAGAGTATCAACATCTTGTAGTCAAAGTATTGATCCTTTGCTTGTAGCCAAAATCAGAAATTTATTCATATACTCTCCAACAGCTATATTTGTATCAAGAATGCTGCTTCTGTGTTGATGAGTTTCTTTCCAATACTGCTTTACTTTATCCCAATCAGAAATATTTTTGTATAAATAATCCAATTTGCGACTTGCGATTCCTCATTTCTTAACTTATTTAATTTTGATTTTAAGTGATTGTAAGAATCCAAAAGCTTTCCAGATGAATGTTTTTTAGTATTTTTATCGTATGGAAAAAAGTAAATTGTTTGAAATTCAGTTTCTTTTGGAAAAGTAAAATTATTTGTTTTCTTAGTTCCAAAAAACCATAGAATAATACTTACGTAGAAAACTTATTCTCTCATCTGACGTTTCATTTCACACTCTTCATCGTAGGTTTGTGGAAATGAGAGCAATTAAATTTAAGATTATCTTACACCAGGTGGAGTTAAAAAATATGTTCACTTAACTTTTTCCTGTCGTTTTGATGTAGAACTGAAAAATTTAAATATATTTTGCACTTTTTTGTTGACTTTTATCGTTGGTATACATTTGTATTGTATTTAACACAACTAGTTTGTTATTGAGCGAATAAAAGCTTCTATGGTATGTATTATTCTATGATTTAAATAAATTGAAACAAATTAAATAGCATCAGAAACATTCAATCTTATTTTTCTCCAATCATACCTTGGTGCACTTAGAACCCTGTTGTTCTTAGGTCGGTAATTGTCTATTTTGGTTAATTTTCGTGAAATGAATTTCTTTTTTGTATAGGATGTCAATAGAAGTAAATCTGATCTAGAGAAATATTGGGGATACAAAAATAATGTGGGTTGCTCCTCAGTAGGTACGAGAGTTTTTCTTTCTAATTTTTCGTCAATTTCGTTCTCACAAACTTCATTGAGCTTGCGGCACGGCAAATCTAAATTTTTTTTGTTAATCTAACCTCACACAAAACTGGACTGCTTTTTTGGAAATTCGAAAATACAAAAAAAGGTTCACATTAACATATCCGAAAAAATTTCAACCAAGAAAAAATTTATAAAGTTGATCAAAAATTGTTGTTGATTATATAGAATAATAGACTACATTTGTACTCTTACAAATATCATCATAAAATATTTCTTTGGCAATCCATATTACGAAAATCAGGACTTAAACTTCAGCAACCTTACATCTTTAATATTTGGACAAAATATGCATGTTTTTTTGCTGCTGTTAAACAAGCTTTATCCAAAACATGACTGCTCCATGTTCGAAAAAGTTTTTTTTCTATTAATTTTCTGCAACTGTATACAAGAAACGATTTAAATACTCTATTAAAACATACTAAATAAAATTGACTAAAATTACGTCCACTCTTTGTAACGTCCGCAACGGAAAACAAGGGTGCTCATATATGTATAACGAAGAAACTAAAATTTTTTTTGACACCACATTAATATTCCAAACACAACTAAAGCTGGTCTTTAAAGTAAGTAAAAAAAAATTCTAAAAAATTCTAAAAATTCTAAATTTGTAACGTCCGCAACGGTATCGATCTGTAGTAAAATTAAATTCTTCTAAAAGTACTTTTGTTTCCACAAATCAATAACACAACGTTACAAAATGGAAAACAATTTGTACACTTTTAGTATGACCTAGTGTAGGTTGTAGACCTGCTTGAGTAAATCAGTTCTGCATTTTCAGAATTTTGAATACACCCTCAAAATCTGAAGTTGGGGGCAAAAAACGTTTTTTCAGGACTCCACGGACCAATTTTTTTTTTTTTATCTAAATCAGTTTTAAGCGATTTTGATATTTTTTTACTGTTTTAGTAAGACGAGTACTTAGGGTTTTCAAACACGTATATATGTATATTTATACTTTTAATAGCCCCACGTGAAAGTATTGTCCAATCAAGTGTGAAAGTATTGTCCAATCAAGTTTTAAATCTTTGTTTTAACTTCAGATTTTGAGGGTATATTCAAAAATCTGAAGATGCAAAACTGATGCGATCAACCAGGCCTACAACCTACACTAGGTCATTTCAGAAGTGTATTTTCAGTGTCACACCGTGTAATAAAAACCACATACATCAACTATTATAAACACATAAGGATTGAAGGGTTAAAGAAAACTACAAAAAATAATTTGAGAACACAGTAAACAAATTGTAATCTTTTCTATTTCTCTTATAATTATTTCAATGTAATTTGGCAAAGAGAGCTTCGCTTATTTTACATCTTTCTTTAACATCTGCTGCCGCTAATGTTGACTGTAAAACAGTGTATTTTTCTCTTCGGATCTCTAAAAGAGTTATTGGTAACTTACGTGGACAGACGTACACTAGTCGATTTCAGTTAAAAGACCAAAATTGCGATTAGTAAGTCGGTTAAAAATGAGTACGAGTACAGAAAGATCAAAAAAATTTCGAATAAATTTAAGAAATGATATAAATAGCTTGCTGAAGCAAAGATCAAAAGATGCTGAAAGAAAGCGAGCTTATCGGAAAAAAATTAAAGAAATCGCGAAAGGCAACGCATCGCTTGCAAAAGAAATTAAAGCTAAGAACAAACAACGAATGGCGAATTACAGAGAAAGTCAAAATAGAAAAAAAACAACAACGCTAGTCAGTCCCTATGCAGGCAGACTCTAAGCAAAGCTGTAAGAAAAGTTGAGCGCATTTTGCCAAATGATATGGAGAAGAAATGTAAAGTCCTCAGCGTACTTTGTGAAAAATACCTTGGCAATAAAGAAGAAGTAGAACATGATGAGCAATTAGATGACAAAACAAAACTGATTCATGATTTTTTTTTTATCGAGATGACATTTCTGTGCAAGCTGCTGGAAGAAAATCGACACTACTAGCTGGGTTATGATAATGACGGTAAATTAGGCCTTTCAGCTGTTTCAAGCTGAGTTTAGTGACCAAAAAATTTCTCGAACGAAATTCCATGACAAACGACCAACAATAGTGCAATTGTCTCATAAGTTGCCTCACAACATGTGTGTTTGTCAATACCATGCAAATTTTGGGTTTTTATTGGAAAGTTTGAATAAAAAGATTCCTGTATTCCCTTTGAGCTTTGGTGACTTTTTACAAAAAGTTTGCTGCAACGTTGAAAATGAATTTTGCATGTCAAATGAATGCAATGACTGTACAAAAGACATTAAAGATGCGCTTGTCCCTTTACTTTATATTAGTGGCCTTGATGAGGTTACTAAATGGAGGCAGTGGAGAATAATAGAGAATCGTATGGTATTAAGTTATACCGAAGCCCCAGTGGCAGATTTAATTTTTGAATTGGAATCCCAACTGCCGTCGTTCAAACTACATACTTTTGTGAAACGATCTCAACAAAAATACTTTGAGGAAAAACGGAAAGCATTGGAGCCAAATGACATGATTCTGCAAATTGACTTTGCCGAAAATTACAGACTTATTTCTCAAAATGAAATACAGTCTGCTCACTTCAGCTATGCTCAAGTAACTATTTTCACTTGTGTAGCATGGCTACATGGCTGCAATAAATCATTTGCCATTATAAGTGATCAGCTAACACACAATAAATACGATGTTTATTGCTTTTTATCAATACTTATTCAAAATATTTAAAAGCATCATTCAATTTCTAAAATCAGTGTGTTTTCCGACGGATGCGGTAGTCAGTTTAAAAACAAATTTATTTTACGTAGCATTCCACATTTTAAGAATGAATTTGGTGTTAACCATTTTGAGTGGAATTTTTTCGCTACCTCCCATGGCAAAGGTGCAGTAGACGGAGTAGGCGCTATCGTGAAACGTAAAGTTTGGCAGTTAGTAAGAGCTCAAAATCTTATTTTGAAGGACGCACACGATTTTTATAGACTGGCCAAAAGTAGTATCGATGGAGTTAAACTAATATACGTTACAGCAAACGATATAAAAACCACAACTCAATATCTAGGTGAGAAATGGCTAAATATAAAAAATATTACTGGCGTAAAATCTGATCATCACTTTTCTTCGCTTAATGAAAATTTTATCGAAATGGCACGCACTGCAGTATCTCCTAAACAAAAACTACAAATTTAAAAGAAGAATAAAATTTATATTTTTTGAAAATAACCACAAAAATGTTTTTTTATTTATATGAGGAGGACAGAGGTCAAAAATGTAGCGTCCGCAACGTAACGTCTGCAACAAATGTAAGTCAAAATTGGGAATAAACTAACAATTATTTGTATGCATAGAAAGTGGGTTTGATATGCCTCTTTCTTTAATGTATTTGTAGTTTTTTTTGTTTATACTGTAAAATTCGCTAAAATTTATGAAAATGTGTATTGAGCTCCACAACGACTTCTGTATTGTGTAACGTCCGCAACTGCAATTTAAGTACAATTATATTGTAATTGATAAAACTCAGAAAATATTTGTAACTGCCATTTGAAAGTACTCTCAAAGATCAATGTACCACCGTAGGTTACTTAAAAATGTAACGATCAGAGTGCCAACAGTATTCAAAAATATGCGTACGAACGTAACGTCCGCAACGGAGGATTAGCCCATATGTTGTCTTAATGGCAACCTAAAACGAATTAGGTCCAAAGATACGGGATACGTATACCTGCCGAAAAAGGTTATGGCAAATTTTCTTCAAAATGTTTTTTAAACTGGGGTGACTATTGCAGTTTTCTGCTAGAGTGGATTAATGTGCATTTTGAGTAATCAATATTCTAATATTCAATCATGACTAATTGATTAGTCTAAAAAAAGTACAGCAGACAGTTGTCCGAGGCCTTCGGCCACGGACTGTCCCTGCAGGCTGTGTCAGAGACACGGCCATTAAGTTTAACGTAGAATACGCCATCCGATAAGACAGAAAACATATATAACAATAAATTCATTTGCTTATATTATTTATCATTTATTGTTATATATGCTTTCTGTCTTATCGGATGGCGTATTCTACGTTAAACTTAATGGCCGTGTCTCTGACACAGCCTGCAGGGACAGTCCGTGGCCGAAGGCCTCGGACAACTGTCTGCTGTAATTTTTATATTTACCAACGGCATTTGATTCTAGTCCGTTTAAAAAAAAAATATTATGTTCAATTTTTTTAAACTTAATTTAATTTATGTATTTTAATTAATATTTTTATTGAAATAAGTTCTGCGAATGTTGAGAGGGCCGCCCTAATATTAAAAAAGGTTTACCTTATCGAGTCTTCGCATTAGCATTCGAGCGTTGTGTGAAAGCTTTACGCTTTACAATTCAAAATTAATGTTACAACAGCTTTATTGAAGCTTTCGCAAAAAAGCTTTATTACGTTAGCTTACTGTTTGTTTCACTTGTTACTAGATACATGTTGCCAAGCAACATTAGCTTGCTGTTCGTTTCACTTTTTACTAGATACATGTTCCTAAGCAATGTTGAGCAACCAAAAATACTCAACCAAACACCACACATATGTTTGAGTGTATGTGTTTAAACAATTTTCATTTGAGAAATTAAAATACTAGAAATATATCAACCAATATGAAATGTATATCAAACGAAAGATAACATCTTCATTTACCTACAAAAAAAATTTTAAAAAAATTCATCTAGCCGTTTCCTCAAATTCAATGAAATAAAGATTACAACAATAAAAACCTGACATGACTCCTCATACCGTAAGGTAAGACGTATTCTACGTCAAAAATTATTAATCATAATTTGAATAGTTGACCAATCCACGTTTTTATGTTTTCTCAGTTTGAATTTATTCAACAAACTGCTTCACTCAAAATGTTCAAATGTTTTCTTTTGTTAGTATAGTATGTATTAGAGTCATGCATGAAGATTTTCTGTTTGTTATTTTACTGCTGTACCGGCACCTTGCGAACGAAGAAATGTAAACAACAACACGAATAAGAAAGAGAAGCACAGCATACCGGTACGGTCAGATCATCGTACTCGCTCCGATTGACATACACTGGTTCTCGGTATTCGGTAATAGAGAAGAGAGCTTTGTTCGTATTCTGTAAGCGAGAATGTCATAAAATACTACGAGACAGAGCAAACTACACCGAACACGTAGAATATACCGTACGTTTGTTTACTTTATTTTCTTTGCAATGCTCAGTGTGTTTTAGTGAAGCGAACTGAAGAACTACAACCGGCGAAATAATTATAAAGGCAATATATTTTTTTCCGTTACTCTCAATGCACTGCGTTTTTTGTGTAGAATTTTAATGCATGTATGAGTCAGGAGATATAAGTATTATGTCAGAGAATGTAGTTATTCGATCTCTTTTACAAGTTATATGAAAAGTGACGCTGTTTTTTCTATTTCTGGTGCGAAATATGTAAAGGCAACATGGAAAAGAACCCGAATTCGAACAGTAGTAAGTAGGAATTTAAACAGGAATGAGTTTCCTTTGGTTGTTATTTTATTGTTTTAAAATTAACGTACGTCAAATTAAAAAAAATAATTTATATAGAATACCTGGTAAAGAAGAACAGGGAAAAATTTAAGATTATCATGATGACGGGCTGTCCAATCGGGAAATTTCGAGGCAATTGAAAAGACCTAGCTATGGCATTGACAATTATAAAATAGGGTGACCACAGATGGAAACACAAAACGACCAAGAAGGACACCACTGATCAGTGGCAGCGCCAAAAGAGAGATTAAAAGGGTTGCCGTTAAAGAAAACTTCGGCGATAAGGAAATTATTGCTGAATTGAGCTTGGGAGTAGGGTTGCGTCGTGTTCAACAATAATAAAACGCGACTCGAAACTGTCATATTGGAAAAAGTATGGAAAACTTGGTCTCATGTCAAGACACGAATTAGGCAGATTTAAATTCGCTGAAATATACATATTTCTGGATCAGGGGTAATATTTTCCGATGGAAAAAATTAAATTTCATTGACCCTGATGGCTCGGACAAATATTGGCCTTCCAGAGATTTTTCAAAATTATGCGACAGCAGCGAAAATTTGGCGGTGGCTCCCTTATTGTTTGGGCAGGTATGAGTTAAAGGGGAACCACTCCAATTAGTTTCCTTTCCACAAAAACGGACTCCGAGTATTATATTCGACTATTGGATGTCGTATTAGTTAATTCTGGGGAGGAAATTTGAGTCCCAGATTTATTATCCAGCAGGACAACGCAGCAGTACATCGGCCTAAGGAAACTTCAAAGTTTCTGGAGTCCTGAAGTAATACCAACACTCGACTGGCCTGTACTTAGTTCTAATCTCTATCTGATCAAGAACCTCTGGTCTATTTTACCTACCCAAGTTTACCACCAAGGACGCCAGTTAAAGAATGTCAAGGATACAAGAAATTCGAAGATAACTTATCCTGCGCATATTCATTCGCTGATAAACTCAATGCCAAGATTCTTAGTAGAAGTTATCAGCGATAATGGAGGTCATACATCTTACGAAACTTTTTAGAATATTTATATAAATCTTTTGCCTTTATAAATATTTCGCCCTAGTAATTAGTTTATTTTTTGTGATTCACCTTTAAGAAGTCATAGTCAAAGTATGTTTTGATGAAAAGTATTTAATTTTGAAAGGACTAATATAATATAAATTAAAAACTTGAAAATTTCTCACAACATTTAGAAAAAACAAAAAATGGTGTTGCCTTTATATTTATTTCGCGGGGGTGTATGTAAATAATTCTAAATGATGAAATAAAATAAAAATTTACTCATATTTTTTCAATCACTATTAATAGAATGGTAAGTTAAGTCGTTTGGTTATGGACTACTAACTATATTTGTTAAATTAAACAGTAAAAACAACTTTTAAACAAATATAAAACTGAACAACATATTTTCAGAACCATACAAAATAATAAAAATCGACAAAAAGTATTTAATTTAGTTTAATTATTTTACTTATGATCTAGCTGAGCACACCAATTTCTAAATATGACGTTTCCCCATATTCACCTCGATAATAACCGAATATTACTCGTATATTCGCTTCATGTACACAAGTTGCCGGCAACTTTTACTTCGGTTTACCCGGCGCTTACGAATGCGAATACGTCAGTGTACTTTCGTTGTTATCTTCTCGTACCTTTTCATACTGCAAAGCGTCAGTACCGGCCCAGCGGACCAAAACTTCGTATACGATATTGCATACGAGAGTTACGCGAAACTTTTGCGGGTAAAACTCTCGAAAACAGATCCGAAAACGATCGGAAAATGAATCATCAGTCGCTCAGTTTGTGGCAGTAAAAGTTTCGTTTCCGATGTCTTGCAAGAGATTCGTTTGCGAGAACAACACGAAAAATAGAACAAAATGCAATAGCCAAAACTTTGTTGTTGTGTCGTGTGCCTGCACGTGTGTGCCTCTGTTTGGCGCACAACACAACGACAACAATGTTTCTCTCTTTTCGTCCGTTTAGCACCCGTTTTTAAACCAGTTTGCGAATATTTGGGCGAGTTTAATTTCTCCCCCGGTTTTGGTCCGGTAAATACTCGCTTCTGAGCCCGTTTGCGAGCATTTAGCGTAACACTCGCTAAGGCTCGGTTTTTGCCCGCTGGGCTATTATTGCACGCACACAAACGTACTTTCCTAGTGTTAGTGTGGCCATTTATTGCACGCACACAAACGTACTTTCCTAGTGTTAGTGTGGCCATCACTGATCTACCCAGCGGACCAGCCAACGAGCCTTATGCGAGTGTCTCGCTTGTTGTTCACTATCAGACTTAGAAATGATAGTTTACCGGACCAAAAAAGAGGGAGAAACATTGTTGCCGTTTTGTCGCATGCCCAACAGAATAAAACGTACAGGCACACAACAACAAAGTTATGGTAAATAGATTTTTTTTTGTGTTCTGGCGTCGCTTATGCGTTTCTACGAATTGTGCAGGCTCAAGACACAACAACAAAGTTTGGGCAAAAGAATTTGTTTTTTTTTTTTGTGGTCTGGCGTCGATTATGCGTTTTTGTCTTCAGTTCGGTTTGTGATTTGGCGGTAGAAAGTTGTGTTGTTGAATGTTAAACAGTGAATACCTGATTTGAAGATATGTGATAGTTATATTTTAGAACATCTGAAACAGTGAATACCTGATTTTATATTATTACTATATACATATTTACTATATTTTAAGAGTATTTTTAAGTAATCACCTCCTTTAAGGTGAAATGAAGTGCCTTTTATAGTTTTGTATTTATCAATAATAAAATAAAAGTAATATACATAGTTTATTATATATAAAAAACAGTATATAATAAACAATATAAAAACAGAAAGTAATAATAATATTTTTTAGGGGGACCAAAATGGGTAAAAAACACATAAAATTATCGCTAAAACAATTTTTTTTGTACAGTTTATGATATCGTAACCGAGTCAGTTTTTAGATTACTTACGAGTCGCAAACAATATTATAATTAATTCATTTTTAATATTAAACTTTTATCACATAAAATATCTTTTCCGACTCGTTGGCAATCTCAAAAATGTCTCGCAAGAGATATTACAAAAGCCTCGCAAACGATTCTTTTGCAAGACTTCGTAAACGAAACTCTTACTGCCACAAACTGAGCGACAAGTGATTCATTTTCCGATCATTTCCGGATCTGTTTTCGGGCTTTCTGCCCGCAAAAGTTTCGCGTAACTATCGTTTGTGATATCGAATACGAAATTTTGGTCCGCTGGGTACTCTAAAAACCAAGAATTTTGGTGTATAAGTCACCGGTCACACAGGGAATTATTTGGAAGGGAAACATTTTGTTTGATAGAGAAGGGCGGGTGGGGAAGAGAATATGAAATTTGTTGACCGTTCTCGGATACACGCTTTGTGCTTTCATTCTTATTGTCATATTTGCTTTGGTTTTTGACATTTGCTTTATTTCTTTTCGGCGAGCTTTGCTTCTCTGCTCTATATTTCATAATAAATGCGCGGTAAAAAAGGAAAATTAAATATTATAAATTGTATTGTAAATTAAAATAATCACCCCTATGCTGCGTTACAATTACGTTCCCGTTCTACGTTACGCATCGATCGAACTTTGCTATGCAGAAATAAAACGTAATCGAAAGAACAAGAAGAAGAGAAGTGTGTTGTCAGAATAACCATGCTGCTAGTGGAATGTGCGAGATGAAACAGAAAACATATGTTATTTTGTAAACATTAAAGTAAAAAGTGTAAAGAAACCAGTCGTGACGGAGGTAAGAATTTTGTTTTGTTGAAATTATTGCAGCACAATAATACAATTTTGTTTATTTCATTAGAAATGGAATTAATAGCAGCAGCGATTTTGTTGGAAGAGGAGAACAACGGGCTCCAGATTGCAGAGACAAGGATTGCGAAGAGAAATTTAAGAGACAGTTGCAATCCGTTCGAGTTGACCGATCAAAGGTAAGTCATTTGTTTTAAAAGATATATGACATATAAAATAATTAGTTTACTTTTACAGCTTCAAGAAAAACTTTCGCCTTAACAAAGACGCATTCAAGTATGTGCTAGATACTTTTGCGCAAGAAGCACAGCCAACTACCTTAGCAGCTGTATCACCGCTTAGCAGAGTAGTGGCAGCTCTCAGATTCTTCGCCGAAGGAAGCTACCAACACGGAGTTGGTGCCGATTATAATGTTGGGATGGCTCAATCGACTGTGTCAAGGTCGCTATCGTATTTCCTTGAGGTAATGCAACGAAAGCTTTGCTCTCAATGGATACGATTTGAGCTGACTGAGGAGGAAAAGGCACAAGCGAAGCGCGAGTTTTATGCGAAGGCCGGCTTCCCAGGGGTGACTATGTGTGTTGATGGCACTCATATCAAAATAATAAAACCATCGGAAGAGGCGTTTCTTTTCTATAATAGAAAAGGTTATTTTAGCATTAATGCTATGGTGGTGAGTATTTTTTGTTTTAAGTTACAGAGCTCGTTAATTTAATTTATGTTTTTAGGTGTGCGATCACAAAATGCGCATTAGATTTATAGACGCCAAATTTCCTGGATGCAACCACGATTCCCATATATGGAATCTAAGTAAAGCAAAGGCATCCATGGAACGGAAATATCAGGACGGAGAAAGAAATACTTGGCTATTAGGTATTTATTTCCTCAACACTGTATATAAATTTCAGTACGCAATTCATTTTTTAACAGGTGATGCAGGTTACGCTCTGGAACCCTGGCTTATGACGCCATATCGGTCTCCAAGGGTAGGCAGCCAGGAAATGAAATACAACACACAGCACACAAAGACGAGGAACATTGTGGAAAGGACGATTGGGGTTCTGAAGAACCGATTTAGGTGTTTATTGGGTGCACGTGAACTACATTACTCCCCACAAAAAGCAACTCAAATTATAAATGTTGTTTGCGCCCTCCACAACATTTGCATTCATTACCGGGTGGAAGATGTAGACATTGTAGAATCTGAATGTGAAGTAAGTTCTCCTGAAGAGGACGATGATGAAAGCAGCGGTTCAGATTACGCTTCAATAGCGCGTAATATTCGGGACAATATACTTCCCTCTTTTTAGCGTGCTGAAAAAGCAAACAGTTCAAAAAAATTAAACGCATTCAGATCATTTGTTAGTGTGTATATTTAAAAAAAAAATTCAGTTCATATATTTTATATTTAATAATAAAAACTTAACTATAACAATAAAAATAAGTTGTAATTCATTTACATTAAAGCTTTTCAATTCAGGTATTTACAAGGTAATTAAAAATTATAAATCTGGGAACTGCACACGCAACATTTGCAGCTTTATCTCAATTTTTTGTTTCAGCAACTCCTCCTTTGCTTTGTTGTGGCGCTGCTCTTCTGCAAGTTGCGCCTTTGCAGTGTCTGCCAGGCTTTCCACATTACGATTTAAGCGCCGCATATATGAGACCATGCTATCTTGGTATTCCTTGGTCTCTTTTTTAACAACTTCCTGCGAGGTAAGTATCTCTTTCAACAATGATTGCGTTGTTTCCCTCGGACATGGCTGCTGACGCTTTTTTGAAGTTGTCGGTACATCGGTGGGGTCTTCGGTACGAGCCGATATGTCCATTTCGGACACTACAGTGTCGTCCGGTACAGCACTCACCTCTCCAAAATCCTCTGCTCCGCTTATTCCGCTCGTGCTGGTTATCAGTCCGGTCAGCCGTATAACCTTTTCTTCAAGGGGACTAATGCGCTGCAGGCGACAGTGGCCTCCTCCGGTGCTCACCATCTCTTTTTGGTTTGTGGTCAGCTTCCGTTTGATGTAGCATTTCCAGTCAATCCACACCTATAAAAATGTTTCACAAAATCAACACCAATGCACAATCAGGGTGATTATTCAAATTTCATACCTTCTTCCATGCAACTCCGGTTTTTGTTGGTGGCCCTATTGAGTTAAGTGCTACTGTCACCTCTTCCCAAAATGCCTGCACTTCTTCTTTCGATTTTTGGTAATAACCACTCGCAATGTCTGCTTGTGTGGCCATTAATTCCGCCAGCTTCTCGTACTGTTCTTGATTTGTTTGTTTCGACCTGTAATAAATGAAATAAAACTCAGTAATTAGTACAATAAATAAAAAACTTTAATAAATACATATTTAAATAACTAAATAAAGTTTATACTCCATTTTATACTTACATTTCTCAATTATCTTAAAAAACCAACACTTTCATGCACACTTGATCACAATAACAAAGAAACATATGTGCTTCAGTCAGACCTTTTGCAACGTAAGAAAACAAAGCAAAACGTAACTAAAATTGCAACGCAGCATAGCTCCGATCGAAAGAAAAACGTAGAGGAACGGAGCGGAACGGAACGCAGCATACCAAAGATGGCAAAACGGAGAAAGTTCGATCGTGATTGTAACGCAGCATAGGGGTGAATATACATACAAAAGAAAGAATGGAGCGTAAATGGGAAAGAAAAGAAAGTGAAAAACTGATATTGTTCATGCAGGAAAGGGACTATATGTACAGTGTACGGTCCAAGGAGTACATGGACCGCACGAAAAAGGCACTGGCCTGGAATGAAATAAAAAACATTTTAGAAAAAGAAATGTTAGGAGTGACAGTGGCGGATATAAAAAACAAATCGAAAGGTTTACGAGGCCAATATATCAAGGAGTTCCGATTAATTAAAAACTCTAAAAAAAGCGGCAGTGGAAGAAGCGATTTGTATAAGCCAAAACTTTGGTGCTTTGAAGAACTTTCGTTTTTGGAACCATATACCTCCATCAGGGAGAGTGAAGATAACATTGAGGTAATATATATGAATATAGATAATTGCTGTAAATTAATTTAAATTTTGAAACAATTTTTTAGACTGAATGCACTTTTAACAATATCGAACATACTTTAACACCCTTAACTGAAGAAAGTTCCTTCAGCACCAGCAAAGAACACAGTCCGAAACGACGAAAGGTACACAAATTAATTTCGTTATTGAATTGTTATACGAATTCATTTATCATTTACCAAAATACACGTTATAGAAAACCAGTCTGATCTCAGAAAAGCGGCGTGACTTTACCGTCTTTAAAGACATGGTAGCAGAGAAGATGAAAAACAAGAAGAAATATGGCTGGTTGGGCAATTTGGTTGCAACACAAATGGATGAAATTGATACTGAACAACAGCAGAAAGCTGCTTGGGAGATACAATCAGTGATTCAGAAGTATGTAGAAAATTTCCCAAAGCAACACAATACGCCCACTTCCGCATCCAGCACATCCACGGACTTGTTGAAGCTGTCAATGGAAGGCATTTTTAATGAAAGCGATTTCGACATGTAAAAGGGTATGTTTTAAAAAATTTATGTATGCTCATATACATATCATTTTAACAAGTCATTTCTTGTTTTCATTTCAGCATACTTTTTAAACCTGAAGTTATTTGTTTTTGCAATGAATTGTATTAATTTCTTTATTTTTTTATAAAACCTAGAATACGTTTATGTTTGTTTTTTTTGTGATTAATAAAATAGTAACCTTTGTGATCTATTGTACCTATTAGAATAATACTATAGTTTGTTTGTTTTAGTGGTAACTTATTTTTATTTTTAAATAATCATTAAAGACGAGGGTTCAACCAATCTAGTCTACCTTCTTCATTAAAATAGCTCACAAAATTTTCGCGAATGGCTTCTGCCGCCCCTTCCGTGGGTTGTAGGCGATATTGGACGTAGCAGAGCTTATGTTGCTTTCATCTGGTGAATTTTCTGTACTTGTCTCTCCACTTTTTATTAAATAGTTGTGCAAAGCGCAACATGCTAAAGATATTATTTGCACATTTTCCACTTTATGACACATAGGAGCAAGAAAAACTCTAAATTTATTTGACAAAATGCCAAACGCATGCTCTACTACATGCCTTGCACGGGAGATACGTTGATTGTATATTTGTTTTTTGTGGCAAGGCGAGTGATATGGATAAGGCTTCATTACATGTGTCTGCAAAGGGAATGCATCGTCGCCGACAACAACATAAGGAATACAGCGTCCGTTTCCAACCGAAGCTGCTTTCGGTAGGTCTTTTTCTTCTTGCAAAATTGTATGAAGCTTACTTTGCAAAAAGACTCCAGCATCGTTGCTGCGACCGTTGCAACCGACGTCCACAAAGATAAATTTGCAATTAGCATCTACCAGGGCGAGCAGAATTATACTATTTGTGCCCTTATAGTTGTAAAAGAAAGCACCGTCTTTACGTCGGGGACGAAAAGTAATATGTTTTCCATCCAACGCACCTAGACAATTGGGAAATTGCCATTTAATTGCAAACTCTTTTGCTATGGCCTCCCACTCTAAGCGACTGCTTGGAAACTGCAATATAAATTGTAACGAAATTTAAATATTTAAAAACACTACATAAATATATAGTACATATGTATAATAGGGTTGTTCAAAAGAAACGTTTTGCTTTTCTTATTTCTACTCTAGAAAATTCACTCCAAATATTAGCTCTTAATTTTGTAATACTAAAGAAAAAATGGAAAACTGTAAGACGGAGCACCTTCCTATTAAAATTAAGAGCTCATATTTGGAGTGAATTCTCTGAAAGTGTCTAGTAATCTATTTTTCAGAGTACAAATTAAAAAAAAGCTAAAATTTTTTGAACAACCCTAATATATATGTATACATACGTATACGTATCTTTACCTTTAAATATGATGATTTAAGTCGCCTATAAAGAGCATTGCATACCTCAGGAACAATACCACAAATCGCAGACTTTGATAAACGTGTCTGATAGTCCAAACTGATGTAAGATTCCCCTGGATAAATTGTGTTTTTGTTGTACAAAATCAAATCACCATCTCATGAAACTTACCAGTTGCGAGGAATCGCAATGTCATTGCTAATTTTTCCTCTGCGGGAATCGAACTCCTCATAGTAGTATCACTGCGCTGGATATCTTCTTTTATCACAGACAATAAAAAGTCAAAATTTGTCTTAGAGAGCCGTAAGTAGTTCCTATAACTATCCTCATCATTGAAAAGCAATTCTCTATTTAAAAATGCAAAAGAACCTCGATCCGACTTTTGCTTTCTCCATTCCTTCACCCATTTTCTAGTCCTAGTCCTTTTCTCAGGTAATGACTCTATCTCTTCGCCCAAGTTGGCCAAGCCTTGTTCAAATATACTATTGTTATTTTATGTTCCTATCTTCATACACGTACTTACCTAAAAGTATTTCGTCCCTTGCACTGTCATCGGAATCCAACTCCATGGCTTCCCCAATACTGTCCCAAATATCGTCAATTAGGGTGAGTTTTTCTCTTTTTTCCATACTTGCAATTTTCTGTTTCTGTGTACATATGTACGTATGTATAAATATAAATTAAAAACAAAACAACACTGGAATTAGACAAATGTCAACAAAACAAATATCAACTGGAATGTTTCCGACAACAATGTTTCCCTGTATGACCGCGAAGGAAAATACAAAAGAGAATTCCAGATGTTTCCCTTCCAAAAGTTTCCCTGTGTGACCAGGGACAAACACTTAAATACTGATGAACGGGAAGTGGTCTCTCAAATCGTTTTTTCGTTTTTTTAGGCAAAATGGCTTTTTCCCAAAAAATTAAAAAATCTTGCTTTAGTAATTTGCCTCTAACTCAAGCAGTTATTAATGCTCAACGTAAATTTTGACCAGAGAAATATTGAACTCAGTGAGACCACGCAACTCAGCATCTAAATTAAAAAAATAAAAACTTTAATTTTATTTTCGATGTTTTGTAAAATATTTTCAATTTACCCGTTAGTCTAATTTGGTTTCGAAATGAAAAAATTTTGAGGCTGTAAATACCGCGGGACATAAATCTAGCACGGTGCAATGCTCCAAACCTAAAAATTTTAGACTCAGCTCCAAAAGCTCTGTATAATCTTTCCTTGGTGACTTTTGAATAGAAAGTTGGTTTTTTATCATACTTTTGAGATGTGCTTGACTTTCTTTATCGATGCAAAAAAATATACGTTTCCAAAGTTTACGCCTGCATTTTTTTAAGGGGTGGAGAAATTTTCCCCCTCTTGCACATTCTTATGATGAATCGGCAGAGGAAACCATGTTATTCTTACATTTTAGGTATGGGATGTTTTCAGCAATTTCATGTACAAATTTACGAGAAAGATATTTGTGTAATACTTTATATATTATTATATTGGTATTTTTTTTGGAAAAGGGTAAAAACAAAACTCAACTAGGGGTGTAACGGTTTAAAATGGAACAAATATTCCTTATGAAATTCTACTATAAGTTTCTTAACATACCAAAGCGCAAAACTCAACCTGAATGGCAAAAATAATTCAAAATTAAAATCTATTTAAGGGCAATTTCGTACTTATTCCGAGTTGGCGCTAAAAGGTCCCACAAAACTGAATTTTAGGGCGTTCGTGTGTATTGAAAAAATGTTCTAAAATTTCACAATAAGTCACCGAACAAAAGACAACTGTAGATACCTCTGTCAAATATTTATATGTATGTGCAAAATATTTTGTTTTTCTTTCCTTCTGAAAACTAACTGTAATTTAATTTCGACGATATAAAATTTTTTATCATATACTTTTTTCTCTTTTGGACTTTATTTGTAGTCCCGTTATCTATGATTATCGCTGTCAGTTTGCAATTCAATAGAAAATAATGAACAACTCTATTTTCATCAGGTGTTTAGTATAAAATATCTTTCTGTACGTGAGTAAAGTGATCGTTATGAATATATTCTAAGAAAAGTTTTATTCACAGTTTTGTTTCAAGTTGAACATGATACGTGGAAGTGAACTTACGGATGAGGAGCGCGGAAAAAGTGTTGGAATGAGACTTGAAGGTAAAGCAATTGGCGAGATTGCAGCTGCGGTAAATCGGCATCGCAATACAGTTTCAAATTTCCTCAAAGACCCCGAAAACTATGGTTGTATTAAGGGCAGTGGACGCATCCCAACTGTAGACCAGACGACTAAGCGGGGTATTCGGCATTTAGCACCTAATGAGAATATGAGTAGTAGGGAATAAAGATAGAATTGAGTCTAAATGTAACGAGACAGCGTGTCCAGCAACTTCTAAAGGACGATATAGGTCTTCTGTACCAAAGGAAAATGGCTAAATTACGCTTAACCCAGCGCCATAAAAATGCGCGTATTGCTTTTGCAGAAAAGTACAAGTTTTGGGAACACGAACTTGAAACCGTTATTTAGTGATGAGAAAAAGTTTAATTTGGACGGACCTGATGGTCACCATAAATATTGGACAGATTTACGGCATCCTCGGCAAACGTTCTACAAGCGAAACCACGGTGGTGGATCTCTTATGAAATGGGCTGCATTTGCAGCACGAGGGAAGTTTGAAATATTCTTTGTCCCAACTAAAATTAATGCGCAAGCATACGTTGATCTGTTGGATAGCAATTTAATTGACTTTGCTGGCGAATTATATGGATATAACTGGACTTTTTAAGAATACAACGCCCCGATCCACATTGCTCGGCTCACAAGGGATTTTTTAAGCCCCGAAATATTCCATTACTGGAGTGGCCAGCTATAAGTTCCGACCTCAACCCAATTGAAGACCTCTGGGGGATACTTTCAGCCTAGGTGTTTTCAAAGTCGAAGCAGTATACGACGCTTAAAGAACTGAAACTAGCAATACTGGCGGAATGGGAGAAAATTGACATGTCCACTTTAAGCAACTTAGTGAGTTCTATGCCACGCAGGCTACTACAACAAGTTCTTATGCACAAGGGCAACTCAATATCATATTAATTACATATTTTAATTGGATAAGAATAAGAATTAAATTTAAGTTTAATTTTTGCATATATAAATATTTTCTATGAAGAATATATCAAACACTTTTTTTGTTCTAAAAAAGAAAAAAATTTTAGTTTTCAAAGCTCCAACTCAATATGATACATTGCACATATAAATATTTGACTCAGCATGCAAACAAAAAACTAATTTTAACATTTGAATACGAAAATCACGGATTCAATAAAAACATTTTTGAATTTCCTCTGGTGACGATTTTCGCGTTATTGATAACGGCCAATTATCAATTTTTGATATGTTAACATCTATAGGCGCGGGTAGGGACTTAGCTCATAAAATACCGGAAGAGCTTTCTTTTCTATTTTATAGTCGTACTACCATGGAAGTTTTTCGAAGAGAGATATGGTGGATGGACTAGAATAGCATGACGATATTTTCTCCTCGGACCTTGAAAATTTATGGTGAGGTCAGAGAGTCTCTAGTCGATACAATAATGTAGGTAAGGGAAGTCGGCAAATTAGATCCGTAACTTCGGGATAAGGATTGGCTCTGAAGATTGAGATAGTCGGCCTTGATTGGGAAGCAATAACATGGTTATGTACTCGTGTCGAAGATGAAAGAGCCTTCTGTTCTGATACTTGTGCCGATGACTGTCCTCCTCGTGGAGACTCCCTGGAAACGTCAATCTTCGGATTGGCAGCCAATAGTTACGGTTTTTGCAGTTCTTCGGGGTTGCCACCCCCTCCGAACTTATATATTGGTACGATTATAATGAAATTAATATCTCTCGAGTTTCTACTCGGGGGCCCAATATAAATATCCGTGGCTCTCTATTTAACTCTCGGAATGGACGGACGCGTTCCAGTAGGAATGTCGCAAATACAAATGGACAAACGAATTCATCATCAAATTCCTTGACAACTGGGGAAAGTAGTGCTGCAGTTGCTGAAGGTAGTAATACACATATTCTACCCTTTAGCAACACTACTAATCCAATGCCCATTGCGGCTAACTCAAGTTCGAGTATAAACGCTCAAAATTCTAACCATACAGTTACCGCCGCCCCGGTTTCTGAGAACAATGTAAACTCAAATTCTAATCATAACTCAATTTATCATTGTGGTACTCTACATGAGAAGGGCACATCCTGATGAATTTGACCGGATTAATGTTGGATGTGAAGGCACGCTGGAATGACGAAGAAATGTCTACTAACGAGTATCGAAACCCAACTCACCTTCAATGGTGGGGAAAGGGTTATGAACAAGGCATTACATGCTAAGTTCGTACATTGTTCCTTTGAAGGAGCTAGGCTTAAAAATATATATAAGGTTAATGGTCAAACCTATCTTGATCGCCTGATTGCTTCAGCTACCGAACCACAGAGGATGACCGTGTCGAGACAAGGCGAACGAGAATTGTCTTCCGAGGAGTCCGCGGGGCCGGTACAGTACCCTTCAATAGAGGGAGAGATACCGGTCTTACATAAACTAACTCCTTCCTTAGATAGAGTAGAATTTCAACCCGAATCGATTGTCGCGCCTTCGCAATAGGCCGACCCGATTCAAACCTTTTTGTGCAGTCTAGGGAATGTTAATTGCAGATCGTATAGTGCTTCCTTTATCAACTCCATTGTACGTGATGTCGATGGGGGCGATAAAGATTATGTCTTGAACAGATTATCCAGTTACATTAATGAGATATTCCCACCCAATCTCACGACTTGACAATCTACCAGAACACGGCTGGTAACTCCGAGGTTTGCAAATAGGCGCGCCCGGGGGAGACATGAGTACGCCACTGTTCAAAGGAACTGGCGGAAGCACAGCGGTCGTTGCATCAAATCCATCCTAGACGGCACCGAGACCTCTTCTCAACCACCAAGAAACGTAATGGAACCATATTGGCGAAATGTATTTGAGCAAAGTAGTGATACGGCTCTACCGTTAGACGATCTCAAAGGGTCAGTAAATGGGGAATTTGGCTTCCTATATCAGTATCTGTCCACATCACCCGGTAACGACGGGGTTACAGCTAGGCAAATTCGCGCCGTACCCGAAGAGGTACAGGTCCGCTTAATGAATTTAGTACTGTGGTGTGCAGGGGTACCGAGACGTCGACGTGTGGCGAAGACTATCTTCAGTCCACAGAAGCACAAGTCCTCGCTTCCTGAAGATTTTCGACCCATGACTATGCTATCTATACTAGTCAGATGGATTCATTCAATCTTGGCAAAGAGAATCTCAAGGTGCATCGAATTCGAACGCACACAAAATGGTTTTATACCCACTGATGGATGTGCAGATAATACAACCATGATCGATCTCCTACTCAGGAATAACCATCAAAATTATACCTTATGCTATATTGCAGTACTAGACGTAAGTAAGGCCTTTGATTCAGTCTCTCTTGGAGCAATCCTGGGGACATTATAATCGTACGGTCCACCGCCAGGCCTTATCAGTTATGTCAAAAATATATATTCTGATACTTCAGTCTTCCTCTAAGGTCATAAATGGGTTTCCGAAGATGTTATCCACCCTAGCAGGGGGGTGAATCAAGGAGATCCTCTCTCCACGAAACTTTCCAATATGATTATGGACCGACTCATACGAAGATTTACCCCTGATATGTCGAATCGGCAATCATATGACCAATAACGCTGCTTATGCTGACGACCTAGTCATCTGGGCTTCCCCCCTCTTGGTCTCCAGAAATTTATTGATATAACAACCGACTTTCTCCAATTATGTGGGCTTTCTCTGAACAGTTCAAAGTGTCAATCTGTGTCCATTAAGGGGCAACCAAAACAGAATCACACCGAAATTGAACAGAGCAGGTTCACAATTTCCAAGCTAGTTATTCAGCCGTTTAGGATCTCGTTGTCGGTACTGCTGTACCCTGCCAACACAGGGACTGCCAGTTCCCGGACTTCATCGGAGTCGAATATGGAAGTGGATTAGCCTCGAGGTCTGACCAGAGGCCTGTTCTGGTACCGTGTGCGTTCCCTTTCAGTTTGTGTCTTGTGACCCAAGGGGGCATCATCGGGCGAACCCTGAAGATTGGCTGCCGGTCGCTGTTATTGACCGGAAGAGGTGGAAGCAGCCTTGCTCCCACGGTGGGAAAGCTGCAGCCGTCTGACTGTAGTTATTAGACCGTTTAATTGCAATTGTTGCATTTAAATGGCAATGTTACGTGATGTTGTTGATGTGTTAAATTGTTTAATTGATTCACGATGATGCTCTTTATCCCCGGGGGTGACCAGACCCCTACTTAGTACAAAGTAAAAACTGGAAGCAGCTTCACTGCGAAACTCGGACCAGAGAGTATGCGTATCTGGCAGCACGGGTGGGTTGGCCCCCTTGTGGGAGTATCGTGCTGGCTGTGGTTGCTACCAAAATCGCTGGCAGAGGCTATGTAGTTGCCTTGTATATCAGTTAGTTGTAACGAAGAATGCTAGGCAGGTGCATATCCTCGAAATATGGGATACGTGGCCCTTATCACGGAAGAGGGTTGGATAGTACCTCACTCTTTACCAAGGAGGAGTAGCTCATGTACAGAGAGTTTGCTCAATTGGTAGCTCGTGGACGGAAGAAAGAAGTTGCGCTGGCGGATATGCGAATACGGGGCGTTTGTTCTCCCACGTAATCGTTTATACCAATGGTGTAAGGCTTCCTATTCCTGATCTCTTGGCTGCACCTCTATGCGGGGTAGCACGGATATCTCACGGGCGGCGCTAACAGTCGTATCAAACATGTTCTTGGTGGGGCGGTGCTCACCTGTGGTTAAGGACTTCACGTCGAGAACCACATTAAATCACGCGGACTCTGTCCCTATCTACTCAATCACTTGTGATTTTCTTGTGGTTCAGTGCGGAAGTGTTTTTCAGTGATTCTTACGAAAAAATATTCCCACGCGATTAGCTAGAGAAGTAGTAGTGCGATTTTTATAATTTTTGGATCAGCTTTTAGTGCGCGTGTGACGAAAATATCTTCCGGATCCCACATCGGGCAGCCGAGATATAGGTGTTTGAATTTTTGTTGGATAATTGCCTGTGTTTTTGTATAACGGCAGGCCGACCGCCTGGTTGTTTGCCGCTCCTATAGCATTTATATTGGGGCGTACGTGTACGAGTAGCTGGTGAGTTTGTCTGTACCACGTAATCGTGTACACCAACGGTGTAAGGCTGTTCTTTCCTGATCTCTTTTCTGCCCCTCATTGCGGTGTAGCACGGCTATCTTACGGGCGGCGCTAACAGCCGTATCAAACATGTTCTTGGTGGGGCGGTACTCACCTGTGGTTAAGGACTTCACATCGAGAACCACAATAAATCTCGCGGACTCTGTCCCTATCTACTCAGTTGTGTTTTTCTAGTGGTTCTGTGCGGATGTGATTTTTTCGAGTTCTTAACGAAAAATATTCCCACGCTTTTATCTCCGAAAGTATAAGTGCGATTTTTTTAATTTTTACGTCACAGTAAACAGTTGTGGATCCGATATATAGGGACCGAGATATTCGTGTTTCAATTTTGGTCGGAATTTGGCAGTGATTTGTATAGCGACAACTGACCGCGTGGTCATTTGTAAGTGCTATAACCAATACACTAGTGCGTGTGTGTATCTAGTACTGGTGAGTTGTTTGTTTGCCAATATATATTGTACGTTGAGTGTAAGTAGGCAGAGGCGGTCTTTATTTTTCCCGTATGGCGGGCAAAAGGCCCAGGGCAAGGGTCGCCCGGAGCGCATTAGTGCCGGAGACCAGTGATGGGGTGGAGACGAGGGATCGGGGCCGGTACGAGTTGTGCTTAAAGTGAGGCACACGGATTCGGAGTCTTCATCAACGGAGGTTGTAACCGTCGCCGGGGAGAAAAGGCAGAAGTCGGACTCACGGCTTGAAGCGAGGGTGTAGAGGTGGGTTTCGTGGTCCCTGCAGCCGTTCTGCTGCCACCAGAGTAGGTAGTGGTGCTGCTCCGACTGTCGTATCAAGGGCCAGTAGGCCAGGAGTAGAGTTGCTAGGAGCTCGTCAGATGCTAGCGGTGACCACGTGGCCGGCATGAAGATTATAACTGCCGGTTTGTGCGAAGTAGTATTAGGTGACGGTGCCAGCGTTTGCCTGGCCAAGGCTGTAATAGCTCGTGCTGGCAAATACGAGGCGTTATTGATGGAGTTAGTGGCCGAAAACGAGCGTTTGCGCTCGAGGTCTTCGAGGCTTGTGGGTTGGCAGAGTTCCATTGGCTGCACCAAGTGCTCTAATGATGCCTTCCCCTGTGGTACCGGGTGTTCGTGCAGCTGTCCCTTTGGCTCCAACTGCGAAGGTGCCCAAACCTCAAGAGACGTGGTCCGTGATTGTGTGAGGTAAAGAGACTTCCACTTCAAAGGAAGTGGTAGAGAAGGTGGTGGAGCAAGTAGACCCGTCCTTAGGCGTACGTGTACATGTGGTACGGCCTGTGAGTGGCGGTGGAGCCGTTATACGCGCCCCGTCCGTTGCTGAGCGGCAGAAGATTGCTGATAACAGCAAATTTTCGGAGCTTGGGCTCGTCGTTTCTGTGAGTGACAAACTGAGTTTGTGAAATCCGTGAGGCTGGTTAGTTCTCCTTGGCGTGCAGATGGGGGTCCACCGACCGTCGTACTAGAGTGTACCCCCAGAGTTGCTGCACAGCTGGAGAACGCCGGTGTGTATGTGAAGTGGTTCAGGTTCACGGTGCGAACACAGGACCTTGTCCAGACCTGCCTGCTATAGGTGTTGTGGCTTCGACCACAGGGCGAGTGAGTGTCGAGTGAGGGACGCGGTTTGCCGCAGATGCGGTTTTTCGGGGCACATTGCCCATCGGTGTACGAATGCGCTGCGTACACTGAATGGTCAGCAGCTAACCCCTTTAACTCAGTTCCAAATGTGAGTTAAAGGGGTCAGCTGCTGACCATTTCATGGTCTCCCTGCAGTGCCCCGTATATGCTGGCAGGTTAGCGAGGGTAAATGCGAGACATTGAATATGGAGAGTACAACCATATTCCAGTACAACTGTGGCCGCAGTTATTCCGCGATGTGCGAATTCAACCAGACGATGAGGAGGCAGGGTGTGGCCTTTGCGCTACTCCAGGCGCCCTTTTACAACGAATCTCTTGGTGTAGTTCAGGGGTTACCAGGAGGAATGAATCTCGGCAGTGGTTTTGGACGAGATTGCCACTAACTGCACCGCTGTTAGTAGCGGCCAGTATGCAGTTTGTGTGTCGGTGGAAGGTAGAGTAGGAAGAATGCTCCTAGCGAGCGTTTACTGTCGATTTATCAGCCCATTGGAACCGTATTTAGGGTATACGGATTTGGTGTTACTCCACGAGAGTAGCATTCCCGCAATCCTAGGCGTGGATGCGAAATGTTCTCGTATGTGGTTCAGCAAGATGGGCTGGCAAGCTCCTGCTCATCAGAACTACATACGAGGAATTATGCTAAGCGAGTGGCTAGCCGGTAGGAATGTGGCGGGCTTAAATGAGCCTAGTAATCTGTATACCTTCGACGGTCCAATGGGTGCTAGCGATATCAACGTGACGGTAGCGAACGCGGCAGCGACGTCTGCCTTTGCCTTCAGTTGGAAGGTGTTAGACGAGTGGGGTATTAGTGACCATAATATTGTGGAGATTATGCTCTCATGCCAGAGATGGACGATCGAAGCCCCGCCACTGCGTAAGTGGCATCTTTATGGCGTTAACTGGAGCCACTATGTGGGGTGCATCCGGGACGCAGCTTCAGTATGCAGCCTTGCTGAGTTCAATGCACTAACGGTCGATGAAATGGTTAGCCTAGTCAACCGTTGGATGTGTTCTGTTAACGACGCAGTACTTGGCCGCAGCTGCGTGGTTAGGCCTGGTGGGGTAATTTGGTAGACGGACGAGCTGGATGGTATGCGTAGGAGTTTGAGACGGCACTTGCCGCAGCGTAGGGCGACGTACCTGGCAGCGTTGCGAGAGTATAAGGCCACGATTATGCGCGTCAAGGAGGAAGAGTGGAGGAGATTTGTGCAGGACAATAGGGATGACCCATGGGGGAAGGTGTATCGAATATGTAGGGATAAGTCGAGAAGAGTCGACTTTTCTTCCCTACGGGTTGGAGATGTGACACTGTCCTCGTGGAATGAGTGTGCAGGAGTCCTGCTGAGTGAGTTCTTCCAGACCCGACCGATACGCCTCCGCCTGATGGCGAAGTGAATGACCCTCCTGTGCTCGAAAGGTTCGAGCTGTCGGACAGTATGTGGAGAGTGAAGAGTAGGAGATCCCCGGGTATTGACGGCATGACCGGCGAAATGTGTAGTGACTCTGGAATGACATATCAGAGTATTTATGGGTGTTATTTCAGAAGTGTTTCTCCGAAGCATATCTCCCGGCTGCCGGGAAGTGTGCAAGGGTGGTGGTCTTGGTGAAGTCTCCTGATAGGGTGAAGAGCGACCCGCGCTCGTACCGTGGTATCAGCCTTCACCCGGTGCTCGGTAAAGTTATGGAGAGGTTGATGGTAGAGCGCCTAATGGAGAGCAGCAACTTGGGCACTTCCGAATACCAGTTCGGTTTTAGAGAGCGGAAGAGCGTAGAGGATGCATGGCTCCATGTGAGAAGCTCCGTTGATCTCTCGACATCAAGTATGTCCTAGGAGTCTTCGTGGACTTTAAAGGTGCATTTGACCACTTGTCGTGGGGATGCATCTTGAGGAGGTTAAGAGAGGTAGGCTGTAGAGAGATAGAATTGTGGGCCAGCTACTTCAGTAGTAGAATAGCACGCATTGTAGGTGCGGGCAACACAGTCTGGAGCGATGCCGCTCGGGGGTGTCCACAGGGATACAGTTGCGGACCATTTGTTTGGAATATGATGCTGGATTCCCTGTTGGGGGCTCATCCTTGTCGAAGGCCAGTCACGTGCTGAGCTGGAGACAAATGGTGAGCGGGTCATGTGCGTGGTGAGTGAGTGGGGAGATAGGCGATGGAGTTGCTTACGACAACACAGCGATGATGCTGTTGAAGGGCAAATTGTCTCCAGTCATCAGATGTCGCGGCGTAAGCATCTCCTACGTTGATGAGATAAAGTACTTAGGTATTGTAGTCAGGGAGCGACTAAGCTTTGCTGGGCATCCGCCCTATGTCAGGGAGAAACTTACTGGCGTAGTAAGTTTAGTGAGGCGTGTCCTCAGTACGGACTGGGGCCTTAGTAGGCGGGGTGTGCGTACCATATATGGTGGGCTTTTCGTGGCTTGTGCGGCCTATGGTACGACGCAGCCATGACTGTAGTCGGAAGAAATCGTATTTTGTCCTGCCAGCGGATTATGTTGTTGGCCTGTCTGCCTGTATGTAGAACCGTCGCTACTGAGGCACTACAGGTTTTGTTAGGAGTAGCCCGCTCGACCTTGAGATCGTCCGTCGGGCGATTATCTATAAGGTTAAAAAGGGCCTGCCTCTTTTCGACGCAGATTGGATCTCCACTGGTGATTTTGTGGAGGGCGAGATTGCGCTCGTCAAGGCGCATCTTGCTGATTGCGTGGTTTCACGATGGACGTCTCGATGGACAGAGACCGATAAAGGGCGGGTGACTTACGAATTTATACGTGACATGACGTTCGTATTTGACAGACCTGACTTTGCCTTTGGCTTATGAACGGGATTTTTAATGACGGGACATGGCTCGCTCAATGCATTTTTGCATCGGCGAAGCCCGATGGAGACTCCGGATTGTGACTGTGGGACGGGTGGTGGAAGACTGGAGGCACATACTGACGTAGTGTCCATTTTATGACGACATTAGGGATTTAGATGGTATGGGTATTACTCATACTGGGGCGGGTTGGGACTTCAGTAGGGTGTTAGAGCACGATCGGACGTTTGAGCGGTTGGCTCAGTTCTCACGGGGTGCATTCAATAGGAGAGGAACCAGAGTAAGGTAGGGCGTGTCTTTTATTCCCACTGGGAATTCCAAGCCCAACTGAGGTTTATGTTGTTCTGTTGCGTATCAGTGTTGTTTTGCAGCGTTCACGTTGGCGCGTTATTGTTTTATTTTTTCTTTTTTGGCGCTGAAGAGGATGTTTTTATTATATTTTTTTTATTTTGTTTTGTTTTGTCGTTATCGCCATTGGTGCCATTTAGTTAACGATTGCTGTCTTTTTATTGTATTGTCTGGTCTGCTGGTTGAAGAGTAGAAGTAGTGGGGTTACCAGTCCCCAATCCGATTGGGGTTCAGAGTCTTAATTCTGGTAGCACGGGTGTGGGAGTATCGTGCTGGCTGTGGTTTAAACACAAATCGCGGTTAGAGCTTTTTGCTCGATGTGAAGTTGTATTGCAACCGGGTGCCGAGACCCATAGATCGGAAGGAGTTTAGATAGTCTCCGTTCCTAACCAAGGAAGAAATTATGCCCAAATGCACAGTTTCAAATTGGTACTCGGATGCTTCGGCATACGGGGGCGTTGGCCGACGCATTGTATTCACCCGGTGTTAGGAGCACTGTGAGATTAGGCCATTGTGGCAGGTACTCAAAATAATCTGTAACACATATCTCTTCGTATCTACTCATTCCATGCCACCGTCTAGTTGCGAACAGACGTGTTTACGGTTGACGATATTCTTTATGATAGTTTTTCTTTACGATTTTCTCGATTTTGTGTTAGATTTTATTAAAAACTTACATGCGATTTGCGAAGATGTTTGTGGGCAAATTTGCATAACTGCACATCTGCAAGCCTACAGAACGCTGTGACGCAAGCTATATTAAGATCGGTTGGAGGATTGCCGAGATATCGGCGGATTAGTGTCCGTACATATTTGTCGGTAAGCGTAATGTCTGCCCGCTATAGCGGACGGTTGCGTACGGTATCCACTCAGTGGTTGCGTGGGTGATTTTTGTGCCGGTTTTGTAGAAAACTTTCACGCCCATATCTCGGTTGTTTGTGGACCGATCGATTCGATTTTTCTTAAAGATCGGTTGGAGGATCGCTGAGATCCGGGCGGATTAGTTAGTGTCCCTTTAGTGTGAGTTTTGGTGTGCTGCTCTCATAAGGAATACACGTGGGCATGTGTGGTACATGCTGCCTGTGAAAAACAGGGGTCGGGTACCAGTCTCTGACGAGATGCCCAGGAGGAGACTGATGGCCAGGAAGCCTAAGGAGGGCAGCAGTGGTTCCCAATAGGTGGACGGCGGTTCCGAGGTGCAGAAGGGCAATCTTAGTGAGGCAAACGTGAGTCGGAGAGGTCGCACAGTGCGTCGTTCCATAGACAAAAATCAAAATAAATTGTTTGTCTTTAATATTGATAAAATATATATTTTTGAAAGATTATAAACCAACTAATATTAATATGAATTTTTTTTTGGTTTGACTCTTTTTAACCCCACCAGAGGGCGTTAAACTCAGAGAATTGTAAGTGAAACTGGATTAACAAAAAATCCCTTTGATGTTGTTTCATTTTTTATTTTTCTAATACATAAGTAATTAATAAAAAAATATATTTTCAAACAAAGGTATTTAATATAATATTTTTTTGCGGCGTTGAAAAGTACAAATTTTATGTTTGAAAAGCAAAAAATTACAAAAGTTTCATCAAATAAAAAAAAAAAAAGGTTTTTTTTTTTTTTGTTTTTCACAGTTTATACAGCTGTCTATCAGGGAAAAATCAAAACAGGTCCCTATCGAACCATTAAATAACGAAAAAAATATTTTTAAAAATGTATTTTTCCATGATTTTTACTACCATTAAAAACTCTATCAACGGATATTGTGCTGACATTAAGAGAGAGAGGTGAGAAGAACGGAACGGGGGGAAATGTTGCAAGTGTATCTTCTTTTATTTTCATTCGCAATGAAGTAGGCTACCGATTAATTTCTTATGTTGTTTTTTTCTTAGCGGAATTGTGTTTCATTGGATACATAGTGTAATAACAAAGTGAGAGCGTAGGGAAATTGTCAAAAAGTTTTTTATCGGTGTTTGTTTTGATCGCACCCACCTTATGTCAAACTGTTTCTTTTGGTTTCTATTCCACTCTTTCTCTCTCTCTCACTCTTCTTTGCCTCTTGACAACTCGTTACACTCTCACTCTGTTATTACACTATGATTGGATAGTTAATACATTTTTATAACAACACGTGGTAATTTCTAGTTATGGCTTCAATTATGGATTTCAGCACCTTCAAATAACAAAATATCAGTGATATACAAATTTATACAACTCAAGATTGGTGATTCATACTTTGATAAGAATAATTTAATGAAAAGTTTAAATATTTTTAATTCTTATATGAAGAAATATTGGAAAGAAAGTTACTATTGTAGAAGTCCGTTTGAAAAAAAATATTCAAAATGGTTGAGTTGGACGGTTTTCGACCTCGATAATGTAAGTTTTAAAATTGTTTATTTTTAATAATAAATTTAATCAATATGGTAATTAGCAACCTAGCACAAGTAAAAGTTGTTTTAAACAAGTGGATGACGGAACCACAGGTGACATGATCGAATATACTGCCAGTAACAACATCAGCCACAATAAATGAACAAAGAGCACCAGAAGTAGCAACAATAGACAGAGTATCACCAACAGCAATTGAAACAGAAACAAAAAGAAAACGCGGCAGACCAAAAAAATACTCTTGTAAAAAGTTAGTAAGCTTATTGAAGCCAATTCGCTTGAGGATATAGAATATGCTGCCAATAAATTGAAAAGAAGATCAAACTCTAATTCTAAAAGCCAACATAATCTAAAATGTTTACCAGTTTCAAAAGCTTTGGCCCTCTATATTTATTTATTTATTTCATCAGCTAAAAACAGCCGGGATATAAAATAAAGTTTAAAATCTTTTATACAATTACTTAACAATTAACTTAGAAAAACAATTCTAGCAAATATAAAAAAAAAAACTAATACCAAGAAAATTGGAAAAATGCATAAAACACAGCCAAAAATATTTAAATTAGTGGAAATGATAATAAATTACATAATTATTAAGTCAAAGATTTCTTAATAATACTAACACCAATAACCAATAACAAGAAAATTGGAGGAAAAAAAAATTTATTAAACACAGACGAAATTATTTGAACGTAGCAACAGGATTAGTGTGACTACAGGCACCAGGAACACAGGAGCAACAGAAATGCAGGAACATCAGGAATGCAGGAACATCAGCAGCAGGAATTATATAAACACGAAAATTTCAAAAGAAGCAAGAACAGATGACACAGGAACAGATGAAGCAGGAACAGGTGACGCAGGAACATATGAAGCAGGAACAGATGAGGTAGGTCAGAAAAGCAGGAATTGGTGAAGCAGGAACAGATGAAGTAGGAACAGATGGAGTAGGAATAGATATAGCAGGAATTGGTGAAGCAGGAACAGATGAAGTAGGAACTGTTGAAGAAGACTGGTACAGATGAAACATGTGCAGGGAGCGAGCAGGAACTTTGATGACAGGAGAAAGAAAACAGGAACTTTTAAGAAGTGGAAGAACAGGAACAATGAAGACAGGAACAGAGAAAACATATGTAATTGTTGATAATTTGAAGAAGGCCAAAAAACGGGAACGATGAAGACAGCAACAGATGAAACATGTGGAGGAATTCAGCAGGAACTTTAATGTTAGGATGGAAAACAGGAACCATTGAGAAATTGAAGAAGACGGATGAACGGGAAAAATAAAAACTGGAACGGGTAAAACATATGCAGAGGATGAGCAGGAACTTTGATGACTTGATGGGAAAAAAGGAACATTGAGAAGTTGAAGAAATCAAATCGGATCGAGGAAAACAGGAACAGGTTAATATATTAAATATGTGCAGGGGAGAGCAGGAAAGTAGCGATGATGACAGGAACATGTGTCGCCGAGAAGCATCAACTCTGATGAAATTAGCGTGAACAGGACCAAATATCCGTTGGACTAAATATCCTTTTGTTTCGAAACCACGATCTGGCAATTCTCTGTTTAGTGTACATTATTACTAAGTATTTTACGTTTTATTACTTCAACAGAGTCAGAAATTGAAATCAAATGGTAAAATTCATTAAAATGTTTACAAAGACTATAAAGAGGATTAAAAGCCTCATAATTATGTTTAACTGCAGGTAAATTTAACAGAACAAAATATCTTGAAGCACGAATAGGAACATTAAAGTATATATTAGATATCAGAAGTGATGAATTAATTTCTCCGTTTATTAATTTTGTCATAAAGCATATCCCTAACATGATTCTCCTATGTTCAAGAGTAGGCAAATCAATCAAAGCAAGTCGATTAATATAAGGAGGGAAAACAGTATCAGATTGCCAGCCAAGATTTCTCAAGGCGAAGAGCAAAAACTGTTTCTGTACTGATTCAATTCTGTCAATGTGGCACCTATAATTAGGTGACCATACTAACGACCCATATTCAACTATTGGCCTAACAAGGCTAGTATATAATCGTTTAGCTATATAGGGATCATCAAATTCCCTTGACCATCGTTTTATAAAACCTAATAAACTTGACGCCCTACTCACACAGGAATCAATATGCAAATTAAAGGTAAGTTTAGGATCAAAAATAATTCCTAACTCACCAAACGAAGAAACATTATCCAATATATAATCATCAATCAAGTATGAAGTAAGTAAAAAAAATTTCCTATTAAAAGACATTTTTCTACATTTCTTTAAGTTCAACAACATATTATTGCACCGACACCAATCAGCTAACCCAAATATGGATTTAGATTTATCAGAGAGAAAATACGTCGCTTTACGGTAAACAATTAATGAAATACATCCAAATTGTTTACCATCTTTGTATGCGTTACGAAGAGAAAAACATAAATTTGTACCACCCATAGCAGCAACTGAAGTCTCAGCAGAAGTGGATTTAAAAACTGTTATGCGTAGAACTGCAGAACGTGTAGATCAGCTTTGTGACGCACAAGGTGAAAAAAGTAAATTATCACTGGAATGCAAGTGGGGCATGGATGGTAGCTCTGGCCATAGCCGCTACAAACAAAAATTTGAGAGTGACAATCATACTGATGAATTCATGTTTTTCATAGCTTTTGTGCCACTTAGGTAAGTAAATGGCGGATCATTTTGTTGGATCTTAATTTTTAAAATTGACTTAAATTTTAAAGAATGGTTAACTTGACTGCAAACAAAGTTATATGGATAAATAAAAACACCATCATCTCCGACGTTTTGCAGACCAATTAAATTTGTACTAGAAAAGGAAAACCCAAATTTAGTTCGGAAAGCCTTCCATGAATTTGATGATAAAATAAAAATTCTTGAGTGCGATATCATTGAAATTAACGGTACAATTGTTGAAGTTTCATATGATATGCATTGTACAATGATTGGTGGTGCAGTTGCAAATGTTTTGAGCGGTACAAATTCGGCATGTAGGTGTTTTATTTGCAAAGCTTCTCCAACAGAAATGAACAACATCAGCTTTTCAAGAACCTCAATTGCTTACAACTATAAATATGGACTTCCAACACTTCATTGCTGGATCAAGTTTTTCGAATGCTTGCTACATATCACTTACCGCCTTCCTTTACAAGTTTGGAGGGTTAGTAAAGACAATAAACAGTTCTTAGAGAATAAAGTACCGTGCATAAAATTTCGATACATGGATGTGACGTTATTCAATTTGCTTATAGGTTGAATTTATGCAATACGAGTATATTTTTTTAACAAAAACTGTTAAATTTCTTATAAACGCTATTACAATATGCTTCATATTTTTCATTTCAGGGTGTCTATCGGAAGAAGCATTAGAAGCCACCCATAAAAATGTGAGAAATGTGCGATTGCCTCATACGAGCAAAATATCAAGAACAAAAACAAATAAGGATTTGATGACTTATTTATTGTTGTTTTCAGACCCTGTGTTATCATCACAAAGGAGTCTAAACCGAATGAAAAATACGGCAGTACTTGGAGAAATTGAAAAATATATTGTAAATCAAAATGTATATGTTGATATAGATGATAAATTTGATTCTTCTTTGAGCGAAGACTAGTGGTTCGAAAATTCAACAGACGATGATTAGTGAAATGTTTACATGTTTAATGGATAAGTGTAATTTGATTGTTATTAATGTTTTTAATATATTTGAAATGCTATTTTTTGAGAAGGTGGCACATAAATATGCTCTTCAAGCGATTTTCATGAAATGTGATGCAATAGTTAAATGTTTACAGCCAAAAATAGTTTCGGTTTTCATGGGCGGTGGGCGATGGGCGTGGTCAATGTTGATGAAATGATTTTTTTTAAAAGGTGTTGCATAAATATGCTTTTCAAGCGATTTTCATGAAATTTGACGCAATAGTTAAATTTTTACAGCCAAAAATAATTTCGGTTTGTATGGGCGATGGGCGTGGTCAATGTTGATGAAATGATTTTTTTAAAAGATGTTGCATAAATATGCTTTTCAAGCGATTTTCATGAAATTTGACGCAATAGTGAAATTTTTACAGCCAAAAATAGTTTCGGTTTTCATGGGCGGTGGGACCGGCAGCCAATCTTCAGGCTTCGCCCGATGGTGCCCCCGTGGGTCACAAAACAAGACACAAACTGAAAGGGCACGAGTTCGAGACCTTCCACGCGTCACTCCCAAACAGCACACGGGACCAGAAATAGGACTCTAGTCAGACCTCGCGGCTAATCCACTCCCATATTCGACTCCGACGAAGTCCGGGATCTGGCAGTCCCTGTGTTGGCAGGGTACAGCAATACCGACAACGAGATCCTACACGGCTGAATAACTAGCTTGAAAAAGCCAGGATCACGAAATAGGTTTAACCACTACAAAAGGGAGACACCGATAGAGACCAGTGAAACTAAACCGTCTTAGCGCGCCGACTCGCGAAAACACGAGAGGCAAACCGCGTTGCCACACACAACGCATCCGGAGACAAAAGCATACTACTCACACACCACTCACCACCGGATCTGGTGACACACATGCCGACTAAATCCCTAAAAGCCCCGTAAAGGGGGACACTCGCACAAAACATGGAGCCAATCTTCGATTGGCGCTTCGCAATCACACGACTCCCGATCCGCAAGTCTCTTTCTGTGCAAGAAGGCATTCAACAACCCGTGACCTGTCAGTATGAAACCAAGGCTTAGGGTTGAAGCTAAACTCAGGGTTCTTCCCGACGAACATAGATGATGAATTTGATTCTTCTTTGAGCGAAGACTGGTGGTTCGAAAATTCAACAGACGATGATTAGTGAAATGTTTACATGTTTAATGGATAAGTGTAATTTGATTGTTATTAATGTTTTTAATATATTTGAAATGCTATTTTTTGAGAAGGTGGCACATAAATATGCTCTTCAAGCGATTTTCATGAAATGTGATGCAATAGTTAAATGTTTACAGCCAAAAATAGTTTCGGTTTTCATGGGCGGTGGGCGATGGGCGTGGTCAATGTTGATGAAATGATTTTTTTTAAAAGGTGTTGCATAAATATGCTTTTCAAGCGATTTTCATGAAATTTGACGCAATAGTGAAAATTTTACAAGCAAAAATAATTTCGGTTTGTATGGGCGGTGGGCGATGGGCGTGGTCAATGTTGGTGAAATGATTTTTTTAAAAGATGTTGCATAAATATGATCTTTAAGCGATTTTCATGAAATTTGACGCAATGGTTAAATTTTTACAACCAAAAATAATTTCGGTTTGTATGGGCGGTAAGCATGAGCATGGTAAATTTTTTCGATACTTTGAAATTTTTTTAATTCTATTATATTAGGGACTCATGCCAAATTTCATAATCCTACGACAACTCCTTCTATTTGTGTCCATCGAATGTATGGGAACGATGCACTGTGGGTCGTCGTCTGAGATGGAGGAGGACGCATCGGTGAAGCGGGTGAAGCCGAATTCACCTTTGGTGGCTCGAACGAGTAGAAGTAGGGTGGTTGGGGGAAAGGTGGAGGACGTGAACCCGGCGAAGGAGAGGATAGATGTCCCAGTGGTGGAGTCTAGTCCGAGGATGAGTAGGCCCAGAAATAAACCGTTGCACGACGGAAACGAGTACGTCGCGCGCATTAAGTCTATTTCTCGGGACCTGAGCGACGTTGTGTTGGCAGATGGGGCCAACGTTGGTTTGGCCAGAGAGGTGCTGAGCCGGGGCAACGAAAAATCGCTCAAAAAAATTTATGGAAAAACGGACACTAATCCGCCGATATCTCGGCAATCCTCCAACCTGCGTCACAGTGTTCTGCAGGCTTGCAGCTATGCAGTGATGAAAATTTCGTATAGAAATCGTATAGAAACACTGTCATAAAGACTATCGTCAACCGTAAACACGTCTGTTCGCAACTAGACGGTGGCATCGAATGAGTAGATAGGGACAGAGTCCGCGTGATTTAATGTGGTTCTCGACGTGAAGTCCTTAACCACAGGTGAGCACCGCCCACCAAGAACATGTTTGATACGACTGTTAACACCACCCGTGAGATATCCGTGCTACCCCGCATATAGCGGCGCATATCCGCCAGCGCGACTTCTTTCTTCCGTCCACGAGCTACCAATTGAGCAACTCTCTGTACATGAGCTACTCCTCCTTGGTAAAGAGTGAGGTACTATTCAAACCTGTTCCGTGATAAGGGCCACGGATCCTATATTTCGAGGATATGCACCTGCCTAGCATACTTCGTTCCAAGTAACTGATATACAAGGTAACTACATGGCTTCTACCAGCGATTTTGGTGGCAACCACAGCCAGAACGATCTCCTACAAGGGGGCCAACCCACCCGTGCTACCAGATAGTCATACTGTCTGGTCCGGGTTTCGCAGTGAAGCTGCTTCCAGTTTTTACTTTGTACTAAGTAGGGGACTGGTCACCCCCGGCGACAAAAGCATCAATCGTGAAACAATTTCAACACCAAAAACAACACCACGTGACATTGCCATTTAAATGCTAAGATTGCAATTTAAATGGTCTAATAACTACAGTCAGACGGCTGCAGCTTCTCACCGTGGGAGCAAGGCTGTTTTCCACCTCTTCCGGTCAATGACAGCGACCGGCAGCCAATCTTCAGGCTTCGCCCGCTGATGCCCCCGTGGGTCACAAAACAAGACACAAACTGATAGGGCACGAGTTCGAGACCTTCCACGCGTAACTCCCAAACAGCACACGGGACCAGAAATAGGCCTCTGGTCAGACCTCGCGGCTAATCCATTTCCATATTCGACTCCGACGAAGTCCGAGATCTGGCAGTCCCTGTGTTGGCGGGGTACAGCAATACCGACAACGAGATCCTACACGGCTGAATAACTAGCTTGAAAAAGCCAGGATCACGAAATAGGTTTAACCACTACAAAAGGGAGACACCGATAGAGACCAGCGAAACTAAACCGTCCTAGCGCGCCGACTCGCGAAAACACGAGAGGCAAACCGCGTTGCCACACAAAACGCATCCGGAGACAGAAGCATACTACTCACACACCACTCACCACCGGATCTGGTGACACACATGCCGACTAAATCCCTAAAAGCCCCGTAAAGAGGACACTCGTAAAAAACATGGAACCAATCTTCGATTGGCGCTTCGCAATCACACGACTCCCGATCCGCAAGTCTCTTTCTGTGCAAGAATGCATTCAACGACCCGTGACCTGTCAGTATGAAACCAAGGCTTAGGTTGAAGCTAAACTCAGGGTTCTTCCCGACGAATTCTACATCCGGTACAAATCTATACGTTACTCGACCGTTGGTACTGGAATTCCAACGGTCCTGCCACTCAGATGTGACTAACGCATCTAACCGAGCCCGCCGCTCACTTCTACTCATGCTCTCTGCTCCAAAAATGAGCCAATCTGACTCACCCAATGCGTACCCCCTCTTGATTTTGAAGTCCATGCTACGACGCATCACCTCTAGATCAAGAAGAGTGGCACCCATCAACACTTGTAGGGCCACTGTAGACACCGTACGACATACTGGCATACATGCCAATAACATTACTCTCTGAACAGAGAATAATCGACGTTGCCCGAAGACGCTTCTTGCAGTTTCGCACCAAACAGAAGACCCAAATTTTGCCATGGCAACAAAAAGGCCCCCAAATTTTGCCATGGCATCAAAAAGTACACGGTCCTGACTGCTTGACGACTCAGACACCACTCACTCTTCATAACACGCCTAACTTTTCCTACAACGCTCGTCAGTTTCTCGCGAAGTCTCCTATATGAGGCAAAAAGATCATCCTTTCTCCCATGGTGACTCCGGGGTACTTCACCTCCGTGGAGTAACGGATTGTGCCACCACCATTCAAACGCACGATTGGAAAATGGGACTTGAAACTACCCTTCGGCAACATGGTCACTGTCTTTTCCACCGACAAACTAACTCCTACACCCTCGCCCCACCGAGTGACAATACTCATCATAGCCGAGGATAGCTGTTCCAACTCGGAACGAGATCTACCCTCGACCATAATAAGCGTACGCATATATCTTGCATTCGGCCTCAAGCTCATGCAAGAGCGAATCCATCATTAGATTGCACACAAACGGCCCACAAATGAAACCCTGTGGACATCCTCGGACCACATCAACACACTCAGAACTATTTGCCCCAACTATCACCGCTTTTCTGTCAGAGAAGTAACTTCTCCAGAGTGCTACTTCCTGACACCCTAGCCCCGCTAGTCTTTCTTCCACGCTCACCCAACTCAGATAATCAAACGCACCTTTAAAGTCGGTGAAAAAACTCAGAAGATACTTCCGAGTACACTCTACAACAGCTCTCCTAACATCCGCCCAGGCATCTTCAACACTTCGGCCCCTTACAAAGCCGAACTGCCAACGGCACATGCTGTCAGCGACTCTCTCATTCTCTCCAGTACTTTTCCAAATACTGGTAAGAGACAGATACCCCGAGAAGAACGAGGGTTACTCCTGTCCTTATCGACTGACTTCAAGAGTACACGGGCTACCTTCCACTCACGTGGAAAATATCCCTCATGTATAGCCTGGAATAGCCTTCCAGACGCTTTTACACATCTGTAGAGTACACTCTACAACAGCTCTCCTAACATCCGCCCAGGCATCTTCAACACTTCGGCCCCTTACAAAGCCGAACTGCCAACGGCACATGCTGTCAGCGACTCTCTCATTCTCTCCAATACTTTTCCAAATACTGGTAAGAGACAGATACCCCGAGAAGAACGAGGATTACTCCTGTCCTTATCGATTGACTTCAAGAGTACACGGGCTACCTTCCACTCACGTGGAAAATATCCCTCATGTATAGCCTGGAATAGCCTTCCAGACGCTTTTACACATCTCTCCAGCTATTCCATCCATACCAGATGACTTTGGCGACTTAACCAACGCCATTCTTTCTGCGATCTCTGATCTTTCCAGCTCGGGTGCAACAGTCTCAACTTCTCCGGAAGAAGAGCCACTGCATCCGCTCTCGGAAAGAACTCCCGCAGCAAAACCTTGAGGCAATCACTCCAGGAAGAAAGAATGGCATCGCCATCTTTCAACCTGGAGAGATATGTCCTCTTACCTCTGGCAAGGCAGATTCTATACACATGACCGCAAGGATCATTCCTATGGCAGGCAACAAACTGTCGCCAATCTTCCTCTTTCACGTTTACAAGTTTACAAGCATATCTTGCTAATCGCTGAGGCAACTTTTGTACGCTGATCTGAGCTGGTCAAGATCACTAGCTTCGTTCCGTTTGGCCCTCTGGAAACGTATCCTGAGACGGCGCACTTCCATCCGCTTGAGTCCACCATCGTAATTTCCTCAAAGTTTTCTTACGACACCTTTCAAAGAGATCGTCGTTAGCCCTGTGAACAACTTCGCGTAAACACGAGACCTGCTCAGCTACGGTCCTACGACGAAAGACTTCTATTGGAATCTCGCTAGCCTCAGCTGCGACGAATTCACCATACACATCCCAGTTCAATTCCCTGGTGCGCCACCGCACGATGTCTAAGCTGCTAACTTCAGGCCGTTCGTAAGTGAAATCAATTACAATGTAATTGTGATCATTTACGGACGGTCTGACCTCCAACTAAATTGAAACGTACTCAAAGCTGCGCTATTCGCAATAGTCACATCTATATCGCTAACTCCTCTACCGTTATCAAAAGTGTACTGCTCACTCGGCTCATTCAAGGCATGAAGACGGCCCGAAACAATCCATTCACTTAGCATCTCTCCCCGGTAGTGGTTTACCGACCCAGTCGAAAATCTGGGTGTTTTACTAAACTACAGCGGGTTTGATGCGTTAGCGTCTATCCCTAGGACGAGAGGGTTACTACTGGCAAGTAGTAGTACCGTGTCCATGTATGCCAAATACGGCTCTAAATGCTCAGAAAACTTGCAGTTACTGCTACACAAAAATATCTGTCCAAAACACCCTTCAACACACACGCAAACCCCCCAAGTCGGTCCTAGAAACTACGGTACACTCAACGTTACCGTCATTCACGACCACCGCAGAGTTAAGTCTAAAATCAGCGAAGACCCGCATACTCGCAGGTTAACCCGTAATGACACCATGGCCATTAGCAGCATCCTGAATGAGCGCAAAACTACACTGTCATTCTACCATTACCTCTCCTACCTCGCACATTGCCGATATTGCCCTATCACAATTTATTTGTAGAATTGCGTGTCCCATACTTAATGTCTAGCCCTCGCTCTAGCCAGCATAACGCTATACATTGGACAGTCCTCAGTCATCATTCGATGAGCTGAGGGTCTCCCCTGGAAGCCGCAATGCCTTGCACAGTGACCCTGCTGACCACACCGAATGCAGGCATTCTCTTTCCATCTGCACGCCCTAACGTAGTGTTCAAACGACAAACACCTGAAGCAGCTTGGTACCGGATCAAACGGTCGAACGCGGAACGAGAACCATTTCACGTAACAACGACGCGATGCCAGCAAGGGCTCAAGGGCCGAAGCCCGCCATTCCAAAACAACGTTCGTTGTTCCAGTCTTGGAAATGTCCCACGGCCGACTAGTGAGCCGGACACCACTCTTAAACTCATCCAGCGAGATCCTGTCCTTGAGATTCTTCTCGAAGACGTCACATATGAACTCATCATGGGTAATCTTCGAGTCGACCCCTTGGACAACAACTCGCACAACCGAGCTATCAGGCACCGTAACGGTGAGCCCAGCCGGTGAGCCCAGCAATACCTGCACGCTCCGCTTCAGGTGGTGTGCGTATTAATACGCCACCACCACGAAGCGCCCTGATCTCATGGACACGCTCTCTTAAAGTGGGCCCCACCTCACTCACCACCTTGCTGGCCACATCCTTGGCAGTTTAGCCCTGACGGCCCCGCACCACCAAGGACCAAGTCTCGACGGGCTTCACAACCGGTGCAGTGACTACCGAATAACCTCCTCCCACGGCTACAGGGGCAGGCGCCACTGGAGCCAGTGCAAGGAATGTTGACGAACGGCACTCCTACTGCTCTCCCTGGGCATGGCATCAAGACTGCCCCGAAGGCGCTCGTTTTGAGCCAGCAATCCTACAACGAGTTCCTCGTACTCCGAAGAGTAACCAAGGACCCTCGCAACCAACTCCTTACTCACATTGGCCTCCATTAAACCAACGGGTGACCGCCTGTGTCCGCTCTACGGCAGCACCGACGTCACCCAGTCCACTAGGACCTACGCGGCTACGGCCACGACCACCATCGCTACTGGCGGGGGCTGCCGTACCAATAAGTACACTTGGCAGCGGTCCTTTCAACACGCCTTTCGGCGTACCAGCAGCACGGAACACCTCACCTACCTTTCCAATTGTCGACCTCATCTCCTCAGCTAATGACTCCCCACCGACACCATTGGTGCCAGCAACCAACTTGGCGCTACTCCTATCAGCAGCAACCGCTTCACTCACTGCCTGGGCACCACTCGTACCCCTCTTCGGACTGCCCTTAGAAGGTACTCCACCAACTCCTGCACTGCTATCAAAGTCGGCATCAACCGGCTTTGCCCTACCGTTCGCTTCAGACGACCCCAGCTGAACCCGTTTGGGAACCGCTCAAGACGTCGACGACTCTCCAACAGTCATCGAGCCAGACATGGCAGCAGCGCTGCCGCCACTACCGACATGGCCCCGCCGCTTACGGCGCTTCACCACCAACACACTCATTGGCTGTACAACTAAATAACAAACTACTTACCCAACTTGAACACACACACGCACTTGTGTACTACTTACAGCAGCAGAAAACCACGCGGTCTTACTGTTGCTTACCAAAACCAACGGCAAAAACTAAGGAAAACTCCCACACCAATATCTCGGCTCCCCGATGTCGGATCGCAAAGATTTCCTTCACACGTTTCCTTGTTTTCCGCACTAACTGGTAACGCAAAAATCTAGCCGATCGGCCCAGTACTTCCTGAGATAATCGCGTGAAAAAATGTTTCGCCAAATTCTACTCTAAACCGCACTATCACTGAAACACTATCAATCACTATGAACTCCCGCTAACACGTCTGATGGCATCGAATGCTCACAAACCAATGAGTAGGTAGGGACAGATGTGCGTTTGCAGTAATGCGGGTACCTGCCTTGACGGCCTAAACCCACAGTGCTCCAAACAATGGGTGGATACAATGCGTCTACCAACGCCCCCACATGCAAACATGTGAGTACCAATTTAGGCACCATGTATTTGGACATGGTGCCCCCACTTGGTTAGGAGCGGAGCCTACCTAAAACTCCTTCCGTTCTATGGGTCACGGCACCCGGTTGCAATGCAACTCCACATCGAGCCGAAACTGTCCCCGCGATTTGGGTACAAACCACATCCACCACGTGTCTCCCCGAAGGGCCACACCACAGTCAGGATGGAACCTGACTCCCGTGGTACCAGAATTAGGTCTCTGGTCAGATCTCGTAGCCGAAACTACTACCAGTTGAACCCCAAACGGTTCGGGGACTGGTGACCCCACAACACAAACATAAAACAAATCTAACTACAAACAAACACAAACATACAACAAATCTAACTACAAACACACACACATATCTACCACACACACACTCATTCATATACACACTCACCCATTCACACATCACATCCGCTCCCTCCTTCTACCAAACGCAACACGAGCAAACACACTAATCCTGTCCATCGTACGTCTATCCGTCAACGTCCTACTAACGTCCAAGTTCGTCCCAGTATACGTAACCCCGATGGCGTCCAAGTCTCTAATGTCATTGTATAAATGACAGTCCGTCAGCATATGCCGCCAGTCCTCCGGTCCATTCCCATAGTCACAGTCAGCAGTCTCCGTCAGGCATCTCTTATGCAAGAAAGTATTAAGAGAGCCATGTCCCGTCAGTAAGTATCCCAGACTCAAGCCGAAGCCAAAGTCTGGTCTGTCTCGTACAAAAGTCACGTCCTGTATAAAAGCGTACGTCACCCTGCCTTTGTCACTGTCAGTCCATCTTCTCTGCCACACGGATGTGAGATGCTCCTCAAGGAGCAACTTAATCCGTGCCACGTCACCATCTGCTACATCAGCAGCAGACAGCCACTCGCCTTCCTCCAACGGCAACCTCTTCCGAACTTTATACAGCACAGTACGCCTCATGACCTCCGAGTCAAGGGGACGGCAGACCGGCATACACGCGAGCATCGCAATCCTCTGGCAAGAGAGAAGTTTCTTCCTGCCGACCACAGACCTGGCTGTACCGCACCATACCGGTGCTCCCTACGTCGCGCAAGCAACGAACAAACCACCGTATATGGTACGGACAGCACTCCTGCTAAGGCCCCACTAACTCCTGAGGATGCGCCTCACCATGCCGACCACCGCCGTAAGCTTCCCTTTGACGTAAGGCATATGCTACATAAAGTTCAGCCGTTCACCAACCATAATGCCGAGGTACTTCACCTCATTCACATATCGGACACTAACGTCACGACACCTAATCACGGGGGGGTGAGACAACGTCAATTTGACCTTAAGCAACATTGTCATGGTCTTGTTCAGAGCCAAATCCACACCAACGCTCCTACCCCACTCACGCACTACACACATGACCTCCTCACCCCTTCTCTCCAGATCAGCACGAGACTGTCCTTCGATGAGGATAAGGAGGTCATCCGCGTACGCACACAGCCTGCATCCACCGCAAAGAATCCCCAACAGGGAGTCCATCATGAGGTTCCATACAAATGGACAACAGATGGACCCCTGCGGACATCCCCGGGTGGCAGAACGCCAGACAGTGTCGCTACCTGCAACCACACAAACTCTTCTGCTGCTAAAGTAGCTGGCCCAAAGGCTCTGCTCTCTACAGCCAATGTCACACAGCCTGCACAACACACTGCCCCATGACAGGTAGTCGAAAGCGCCACGAAAATCCACAAATAAACCTAGCACGTATTTAGCAGATGTGTCAGCAACACAGCTACGAACGTGAAGCCACGCATCCTCCACGCTTCTTTCTTCCTTAAAACCGAACTGGAAGTCAGAAGGCTGCCAGTTGGTGTCCTCCTTAAGCCGATTCACCATTATCCTATCCAGGACCTTCCCCAACACGGGGACCAAACTGATGCCCCGATAAGAGCGGGGGTTACTCCGCACCTTATCGGGGGACTTAAGTAGGACCACAACACGCGCAGGACACACCAGCTAAATAACGTGCTAGATACTGTGGTATCGCCTTCCACATGGCTCGCACCATCTCTCCAGTCATGCCGTCAAGGCCCGTAGATCTCCGACACTTGACCCGGAGTATACCGGCCGCCAGTTCGTGTTCCTCCAGGGGCGGAGCACTAACCACCTCCCCATCTGGAGGAGGGCGATTAGTAGGATCCACCGCTGAAAATAACACATCCAGCAGCGCCTTAGTACACTCCTTCCACGACGTCAGCGTGTCATCTCCAACCTTCAGGGATGAGATCTCCGTCCTCTTCTACTTGCCTCGACAGATCTGGTACACCTTACCCCAGGGATCATTCCTGTGGCCGTGCACGAACTGCCTCCACTCCTCATCCTTGACTCTGACGATGGCAGACTTATTCGCCCTAAGCGCCGCCAGATAAACTGCTCTACGCTGAGCTAAATCCTCAGCATTGGAAGGCCTTGCCCTCTGGAAACGCTTCCTGAGGCGCCTGACGTTCCTCCGCATCGAATTCAGCTCAGGGGTCCACCACTTGACCCCGCCAGGCGTAGCCTTACGGCATGGCCCTAGCACTGCGTCGTTCACCGAGCACATCCAACGGTCTACCCTAAATCCATCAATTGGACATTCAAAAGATGCTCCTCTAAGCATCTCCGCATAAAACTGCCAGTTTGCCTTGTGGAGTCTCCACTTACACACTGGCACACTCTCCGTCGTCCGTCGTTGGTGGGTGACCATAATATCAATAATATTATGGTCACTTACACCTCAGTCATCTCGTACCGTCCAGTCAAAGTCAAAGTTCGTCATAGCCGTCTCGTTAACAATTGTCACGTCAATGTCACTAGCACCCATTGGACCATCGAAAGTATATAGATCGGTAGGTTCGTGTATCACCGCGACCCTCCTTGCAGCCAACCATTCGCTGAGCATGATTCCTCGTATATGGTTCTGATGACCAGTTTGCGTCTAAGCCTAGGATTAGCGGGAAGCTACTCGCGCGGAGTAGCACCGAATCCATATACCCTATATAAGGGTCCAATGGGCAACTAAAACGACAGTAGATACTAGCCAGCAGCATCCGTCCGAAACTGCCTTCCACAGAAACACACACACCCCACTGGCAAGCATCCACTAACGTAAAGTCCAAGTCCATGTCGTGCACTACCACCGCAGCATTGCGACCGATATCGGTGAAACACCGCATTCCTCCAGGCTGGCCCTGGACCACCCCAAGAGTATCCTTATAAAAGGGTTCTTGGAGCAGTGCCAGGGGCACTCCTCTACTCCTCATGGCCTGCCCGAACTCACACATCGCAACATAGGTGCGACCACAATTATATTGCATAATTGGTGTAACAGCTATGTTAATGTCGTGAGTTCGCCCAAACCAGCATACACTGGACACCCAGGTGACATCATAAGAAGTTCAGCCGGTCATCCCTTCAGTTTACTATTGTGGCACCGCAGATTATTTGGACACATATGTGCCAAATACCCCGCGTGACCGCACCTACGACACACGTCCTCCCTCATCCTACATTCACGTGCGCGATGGTCGAATCCCAGGAGGCACATGTGGCACGCCGGGACAGCATCCTGCATACGCACTAGAAAGCGGAACCATTTGGCGTAAACGCCTCCGGCCTCCAATCTCTCAGCGACCTTCGTGGTGCACTCTAGCACTACATTCAACTGTCCCGTATCCGTAGGACGCCAGGGAGCACTGACCATCCGTACATTCTTCCTTTAGGATTCAGGCGACATTATGTCCTTCAAGTTGAGCTCATAGAGCTCCTCCATCAGGGTGTCCGGAGAAATCTCCGCGTGCACCCTTTGTACCACAACTCTCGGACCGAGCTTGTCGTTTACCGACACCTCAAGTCCCACCTCCGCAAACTTCATGTTTTGCACAATCTTCGTTCGCTCCGCCTCGGACGGTGTACGAATAACCGCACCATCATCGCGCGTAGGGCGCACCTCGTGCACGCGCACACCCAAGGTGGGGCCAACCTCGTCCACCTTCTTCTACACTACCTCCTTTGACGTGGCAACGCCCTTGCCCTTAACAACTACGGACCACGTGTCCACTGGCTTTGGCATTGAAACCGGCGCGACCACAGGGACAGCTGGCCGACTACTCGACCGAATTTCGGGGGGAGGCATCACTGGTCCAGCCAGCGTCACTCGACCAACCCTATCGGACTCATAGACGTTCAACCGCCCACGCAACCGCTCGTTTTCCGCAACCAACGTCATTAAAAGAGCCTCGTATCTGCCGGCATGGCTAAGCACCGCTCTGTCCAATCCAACGTTGGCCCCGTCCGCCAACACTACTTCACTTAGGTCCCCAGAGGTAGCCTTCAAACGGGCGACGTACTCATTTCCGTCGTCCAACGGTCTATTTCTGGGGCTGCTCATCCTCTGCCTAGACTCCACCACTGGGACATCTATCCTCTCCTTCGCCAGGGGTTCCATCGCCTCCACAGCACCTCCAACCACCCTACTCCTACTCGCGCGAGCCACCAAAGGTGAATTCGGCTTTGGCAGCTTCACCGTTGCGTCATCCTCCATTTCCGTCGACGACCTCTCCGACTGGGTGTGCCTAACCAGCGCACCAGACGGCGGTGGCATCACACTTGCCTCACTTAACTACCCCTCCTGGACCTCGGACCCCCCGTTCACCGATTGGGAACCACTGTTCCCCTCCTCAGGCTTCCTGGTCCTCAATTTCCTCCTCGGCATCTCTTGAAAGAGCGGCACCCACCCTGTTTTTAACAGGCAGCCTGTACCGAACCCCTTACTTGGGTACCACACACGCACACGTATATTCCTTATGGGACAGCCCACCAGAAATACACAAAAAGGGACAAAAACTAATCCGCCCAGATCTCAGCGATCCGCCAACTAATCTGTAAGAAATACAGACTTGTAGCTGTGCAGTGACACAAAAATCGAATCAATCGGTCCACAAACAATCGAGATATGGGCGTGAAAGTTTCACTCAAAAAACGGCACAAAAACACAAAAATCGCCCACTCAACCACTGAGTGGCTACCAAACGCAACCGTCCGCTATAGCGGGCAGACACCACGCTTACCGACAAATATGGACGGACACTAATCCGCCGATATCTCGGCAATCCTCGAACCGATCTCCACGATATATATATCACCGCGTTCTGCAGGCTTGCAGTGACGTATATATCATAAAAATCGGTCCACAAACACCTTCAAAATTCGTGTGTAAGATTTCCGTAAAAAACTTACACAAAACACCTGAAATACACTCTAGAACACTAGAAGAAATATCGTCAACCGTAAAACACGTCCGTAGTCAACAAGACGGTGGCATCGAGTGAGTAGATAGGGACAGTAGGAATCCCGTTAATCCATTCATGCGCGTCACTAATTAGAACTTCCTCACCTCTGGAAGGACACCGAACACTGGGTAAAGGCATCCAATCCAGGAAAGCCCATCCTTAATCTTTAATGATGAAAAGGGGCTGCTTTGGCAAGATGGACCACCAGAACCTCAGTTCATCAGATTAAACAAAATTATGCCTGAAATGAGCAGGCAGCACTCAAGTACCCGTGCGTACTTATGTTGTAACCCGAGAAGCGGTACACACTAGAGTGTCCAGACGAGATCTATAACCAAAATCGCGCGATTTTTTTTAAAATAACCGCGTGATATTTTAGAAGTGACTTTTAGTCAGCGGCGCTACTTAAAACAAAATATAATATGAAATGGGTACATTAAGCGTCATTTAAACCAACAGTGACTGCAGATAGTTTAATATCGTATGTGGTTATTCATTTGCGAATTGATAAAGATACTATTTCTTGCTATCCATTAATTAAAACCGATAGGACTGTTGAAAGTTTGAAATATGTTAATTTTAAATTAGGATTTGCTCCGGAAATTTATGATAAATTGTTTAAGTCTGAACTTTGGACTGCTAATATTAAAGTTCGTCCATTTAAATTTTTTCCAAAGAGGAAGCTTCAGCCTCTAGTAACTGAATTACATCTTTAAAGTCTATTAATAACACAGTGCAACACGAAAAAAAATAACCATATACGGACACCACTACGTGATAAAAGACTAAAAAAAAGACCCGTGTCTCCCGTGAGCCCCAACAGGGAAGAGATGGACCACAACCAATAACACAAATGGAAATGGATTTCATTGCAGCGACTTGCAATATTTTTGACAGCTTTTTTAAAGCAAAGAAAACTCACACATGCTAATGTTAACTCTACGGCGTACCGCAAACGACAAGCTGAATTTCAGATGCTCTACACTCTAAATGATGACAATTCGTTCGCTTACTGCAACGATATAAAAGCTTTGGTGGTAAAAATGGGAATGAACTACATCGCTAGTGAGTGGAGATTATTTATTGATGGTTCTGTTTCAAGCTTGAAAGCAGTGTTGTTGCATGTGTCGAACCGAAAACCTTCCATTCCGCTACCAATGGGTATCAACATGAAAGAAAGCTATGAAACATTGAAAGATATAATGGAAAAAATCAAATATTACGAAAATAAATGGAAGATTTGCTGTGATTTGAAGGTCATCAACATTTTGCAAGGGATCATTCCCAAAATTCTTTTGTTTTCTTTGTAATTGGGATTCACGCTCACCTCTGAATCAATTCCAATGTAACTCGTGGAGGCCAAGAGGAAGTGTGGATGAACAAATACAACAACATAGACTGAAGAATGCACCTTTAATTGACAATACTCAAGACATCTTGCTGCCACCGCTCCACATAAAATTGGGTATTGTTAAAAAATTCATCGAAGTGGCCGTTGTAAATTGTCCAAACGCATTCGACTATTTGAAAATCGTTTTCCCAAAGCGTAGCGATGACAAAATTAAAAAAGGTATTGTAGTAAATTTAAAACGAATTTTTGTTCACCTAATTGTACTATTTACACTATGTTAATGTTTTCTTTTCTGTCTTTATTTTTTGTTTTCATTTAACATGCGTACTTAATGGCCCTGACATTAGAAAGCTATTCAAGAGCAACTTTGATTCATCGCTTGATGAAAATCATTCAATGGCATGGATTTACCTTCAGCGTGTATGCACCAGAGTCTTGGGAGGGGATCGAGACGCGGAACCGGAAGCAAGAGAATGGGTGAAACAAATGCTGCATTATTTTGAGATAATCGGCGCATCGATGACATTAAAGCTGCATTTTCTTCATTTTCATTTTGACGATTTTATCAAACAACTCCCAACCGAATCCGATGAGCAAGGAGAACGGTTTCACCAAACCACAATGCCCATGGAAAAACGGTACAAAGGCAAAAACCTCGACGCATTGCTTGCAGAGGTATGTTGGTGGAGTCACAAGATCACCCTGTATGATGTTAATGAAGTATTTGAAGAAGAAAGAGCTGATGATGGAGGGCAGTCTGGAAGCAACGTGCCTGTGGACACCATAATTGCTGGATCAGAGTCAGATTCCGACGATTCGGACGAAGATTTGGATCCACAACTTAAGAGAGCACGATTTGCAAGTCCAGGGCCATCAACATTATAAACATAATACGAATACTTTTTTTTAATATTTTTGTAATAGATAGCATAGTATCTCAATGTTGAAGTAAATAAAAAACAAATGAAATTAAAAAACAGTGTTAAGAATCACCTCTAGGAAGTTTATATGTTCTAGAAATTTGTTTATTGAGATCTTAGGTAAATTTTTGTAGTTGATTGTTTCCTTGAATTTGGAACGGTTTGATACCTATGGACCTGAACACGGGGAAAAAGGTAAAAAAAATCGAATTTTTTTAAGTTTTTTGCGATTTTGATCTGGAAGGTGAACTTTTTTGATTTTATATGTTCTCAATTTTTGTTCTTTATGACAAGAGCTACAACTTTGCCTTAGAGAGTTCTGAACGGTTTGCAAGATATGAGCCTGAGAAAATGATCGCATTTTTACGAAAATGATACCGAGGCCCCAAATCTTTGGCGGCCCATAAAAAAAAAAGTGCATGACTTTGGGAAAAATTGGGAAACACGGGTCTTTTTTTTTAGTCTTTTATCACGTAGTGGTGTCCGTATATGGTTATTTTGCCATGACTTAAAAAATTACACACAGTGTAATGTAATAGAAGAAGTAGTTCCCAAATATAAGGAAAGTAAAAATACAATAATAACGAATGTCATAATCGAAAAATTACACTCAGAGAAAAGCAGATTACTAACTATTATTAAAAGACATAACAGATTGGAGATTCTGGTCTCTCCAAATAGACTTATCCACCTGAAGGCAGTATTAAAACGAATAAGAAGGCTAATTGATGATAATCTTTCCCTAGCCATAAACAACAATATCAAAAATAGAATAGTTAACAGTAGGTCGAACCAATCTCTAGATATGTTCGACAAAGTGAGAAAAAATTTCAAAAAATTCGAAAGAATCAATCTAGAAGCGTTGAAAATTCCTCCGAACTTATCACATATTATAAATAATGCTGGCCTAGATGAAAGAATAGTTGAAAAAGACTCAAATCAGAACTTTGTCATAAATGACGAAGACCAAATAGTGAATATAATCGGCTCATATTTCGAATCCATATATTCGCAGAAAGAATATGACTTTAATAATATAACACATTCCCACATCAACCGTACATTCAATACATTTTTGGAAAACAAAATATTATTTGAGTATAACCGGACCATTCTTACTACATTTACGGACACCAAAAAAGCAAATTCATTAAATACTACCGAAGCAGGAGATTTCTTTGTAACACAGGACACAATTAATTATATTTTTCACAACTTGAGCAACAAAACTTCATCTGGTTTAGACAACATACCAAATGTAGTTTTGAAAAATTTACCAGATAAACTGATTTGTGATTACTGCACGCTGTTCAATAATATAATAAATAATTCGTATTACCCTAGAGAGTGGAAAAAAGCTAAAGTTGTGATTGTACCAAAAAAAGATAAGGACTCTTCCAAACCTGAAAACCTTCGTCCAATTAGTCTGTTACCAAACATCAGTAAAATCTTTGAAATGTGTGTTAATAATACTATATGTAAATTTTGTATGCTTAATAACCTAACAAGTGATAAGCAGTTTGGATTCAAACATAAACACTCTACTATTAATGCCATAAACAAACTAGTGTCAGATATTAACTGGAACTGGAACAAAGGTTTTTGCACAGGTGCGTGCTTAATAGATATGGAAGAAGCATTCGACAATATATGGATACAAGGTTTAATATGCAAATTAATTGACTTTAAGTTTCCCATAAATTTAGTAATATTGTTAGTCACAGTTCATCACAAAAATAGGAGCAGCAATACTTATAATATACTGAATGGCCTACAACAAGGTACAGTTAATGCGCCAATCTTATTCAATATTTATATTCTGGATTTAGTCAACCAAATAGACAATATTATTTCCTTCGCAGACGATATAATAATATATAGTTGAAGCAGACGCCACAAACTGGCATATGAAACTCAATATACAAAAATGTGAAACCATTCTATTTCGTCCATCTGTAGATAACTGCAATTATAATATTAGAACTTATTGGAAATCTTTTGGAATTAAGTCGAAACTATTAAATATTAAAATAACAAATAAAGATACGGTAAAATATCTAGGTATTTATTTAGACAAATTTCTATATTATGACAAACACGTTGTCAATACTATAAATAAAACAAGAAAAGCATTCTTCGCATACAACAATTTATTTTATTCGAAGTATTTAGATAAAAGAGTAAAAATTATTATGTATCAGTCACTAATAAGACCAATAATTACATATGGTTGTTCAATATGGTGCAACATATCTCCCTCCTATATGGAAAAAATATGAGTACTCGAACGTAAATGCTTAAGGTCATGTCAATCTATAAATATATCCCATCAGAGTCATTACCAGAAGTATGTATCACATCTGAAGCGAAACAATGCCGCAAATATAAGTAGAATCGATAATTTTATTATACATCTTATAAGAAAACATATACTATGGTGTACACAATGCACGGTTTATAATCTGATAATGGCATCCTATTATGCGGACGAAGAATACATAAAAAATTCCTTTCAGATAGGTTTCGTTCCGCCGGAAGCTTTTCTATTTCTAGATAGCAATAAGGCTATTCCAAATAAAAATGGAATACCGATTTTCTACCACTTATATAGACGTTCTAATGTCAAAGCCATAGATTTGAACAGAACAGATATGAATAACTTCCGGTTTGATAAAACAATCCCAGAAAAGGATAGAAACATTGCTCTTAATATAGACAATAATAAATATTGGTGGTTGAACTCTTAATAAAAAACCATTTATTCTTACCTCCTGACTTTAATTTTAATATAGCTAATAAGGCATGTAATGTTTTTTAAATTTTCATTACAAATAAATAAATTACAATTCTTACATAGAAATAAAATAAGTTCAATGTATTAATAATAAATTTGCAATATACTATAAGAATATAATAGAGAACCCCATGTGGGTCGTTGTATACATGTAAATATCTTTAAACTATCGATTATTGTAGTATTTAATAACATACAATTTGAAAATAAATAATCGTTATTAAAAAAAAAATACATTCCAAAAGTAGAGTGCAGCGTCAATAAAATGCAATCGTTCATACTCAACATAAAATATTTACGTAGTTAACCACAGACTTTTAAATCCTGTTACAAAATCAATATATGAAGCAAAACATATACAGCTTTTATCAACGAGTTGAATTTAAAAATATATTTAAAAACAAAGTATACGTATATTTATTGCCAGAAATCATTTTAGACCGTCATTTAACTCAGTTGTCATTATTGAGAAATGTTTTTTATTTTCCCGATTGGACGCTCCGTTTTCTAGATACGGACTTGAGGGCGTTTTAGCGATTTCTTTATTTGAAAAATTTTCGGTTTAGCGATTTTCTTTAAAAAAAGTGATGCCATATTGAAGACATCCATTGGTTAAAGCCTCCGCCGGAGGTAACAAAATTATTATTTTTGCGATTCGACACACCGTTTTCGAGTTATAGCCACTTTTTTATTTTAGAGATTTTCTTATTTTGTCTATTTAAAAAAAAAAAATTCCATACAAATTGGAGCAGTTTATAAAGAAACCTTAAAAACCAACAAAAATTGGCTATTTTTTCGATTGGACGCTCCGTTTCAGAGATATAATCATGAGGGAGTTTTAGCGATTTTTTGTTCGAAAAATTTTAGTTTCAGCGAGTAAAAAAAAAAGTGATGCCATATTGGAGACACCCATTGGGTAAAACATCCTGTGGAGGAAAATTTTTTATTATGTTTTCGATTGGATACACCTTTTTCAAGTTATATACACTTTTTTATTTTACAGATTTTCTTATTTTGGAGATTTTTCGAAAAAAAAATTCTTCCATACGAATTGATCCACTTTATGAAAAACCCGTAAAAACCGGCAAAGATTGGTTATTTTTTCGACTGTACGCTCCATATCTGACATATAGAAATTTTTCGTATTTTTTTCATTTTATCGATCAAAAATGGGGATGTTATGTCCACTCACAGTTGCGTCAGGTTAACCTAAGCATTATTGGTGACAGTCGACGAACAACTCACTTAGACGAATTGGTCCATTGTGATATCACAGGCTAACGAGATTAAGACGCCAAGACGATCAATTCTCCCAAGTCACAGATTCCTAAATAGGTAGGATAGATCGGCTACTTCTGGGCACATGCAGAAAAGATGTGCCCATCGTTACAGCTTCTCCAGAAATCATTTGCCCTACCAATCAGATAGTGTCCCGTCAAAACTGAAACAATCAATTATACCTTAGGATGTCTGGAGACAGAAGGTTCATGGATATGGGCCAGATTCGTGTTGAGCTTACACAATCTGTACCCCCGTCCAACTGTCCAGCATAATCATATTGGAAATGTTGTGCAGGATATTCTTATAAGACAAAAGGGGCAAACCAAAACGTTCTAGTTCCTGATAATCCTGTAAGGTAGTCTCAAGTCTGGCCAGCTCATCTGCTCTGCAGTTCAACGAAAAGCCCATGATAAAATATACAACCTAGTTCTTTTGTTCCGGTGCTCGGTTTTCGCCATGAGAAGGTGGTATTTCAGGTCGAATAGTAATTCCGATTCAGATTAGTTGACAAATGCAGAAATATTGGGAGTACCTTCCAGCACTATTCCATGACTGACGTCGACCATGCCACATTGAGAAAGTTGCCCTAACTGGGCAGCAGACGTAGAAGCAATTCCAAGGCAACGAATGTAACATTATATTCAGCGTATTAGTGGAAGTGGTGCGCAGAGCACCCGTGATGCACATCGTCACCGTTGTCAATATAGTCAGTGGTCCACAAGAGGTGGGCTTCTCAAGCACCTGCCATCACACAATAACTCGATAGAGTATTATTATCTCTCCACCGTTGTATAGAACCATTGACCAATCGTCGAAGAAAATCCCTAGTTACAACCTGTATTCCTCTTGCAGGTGTATGTATTATGGTCGCCTTTCCACTATGTTCGACTATCCACTATGTTCGGTTTGAAACTAATGGCGTTTAAATTTTTCCTGCCCTTTGCTCTAAAAGTGCCTTGTTGTGATCGTTTGTGAATACAGTGCAACCATACTTGAAGGGTTTGTGTTCTTTTCTCAGAATGTTGCAATCAAAACGCGTAAAAAGTTGCATTGTCTGCTCCCCCAGCGAGTCACGGGGTATATTATTTATTATTTGGTATGTGTTCTTCGTCCTCGCTAAGCTAATTTGTATACCTTTTGTGCAGGGAGCTAAATTTATATCGCTTAACGCTTGAAGGAGTTGAAGCGCATTTTAACCTAGAAGTTTTCAAAAATAAAATTTTCAATGGCACCTACTGACCTATGAGGAGTATGTTCGCATACAGAGGTATCGACGTTCAGTGAATTGCGAATTTTTTTTCTAGTCGCGACGCTTCGGAAGTATCTTCTATTGATTTACAGAAAGCATCCACGTCTGAGTGCAACCTTATATCGCCTTAGATCAACTTCATAATTACGCCAGTTCTCCTTGTCTTTCGCACGCTTGGCTTTAGTAACCTGTCATCTGCATGACTACCACATAACCTCAAGTTCACTATTCCACCTGTTTGGCTTCTCTTTTCCCCTTGGATTCGTTCTTGAGCTAGAGATTAAACATAAACACACCAGTCAATACTCGAAACGAATTTCCATCTACACAGCTTCTGCAGTGCAAAGGTGACATATTTTACATATTTTCTGGAGCTGTTGTTGAAAGTCGGTTCCTTGCCTCTATAACATATACACCCAGACAACTAGTTGATTGAAAAGAGGTTGTAGCAACCCTAAATTCGGCTGATACCACCGAACCGAAATGAGGTTGCCACGACCGAATTTAGTTGACACAACTGAAATTCGGTTGAAGCAACCTCGATTCATAATTGATTCGGTTGTGACAACTGAATCTTAAATTTTCTAAAATTTCGGTTAGAACAACCGAATTTGGAATCATTCGGATGCAGCAAATGATATTCGTACAAAATTCGGTTGGAGTAACCGAATTTGGCATCAATTCGGTTACAACTACTGAATTTAGTCGCAATTACGGAATTAACTCTTATTTCATTTTCGAATTTCATTTTGATTTTTAATTCGGTTACCACAATATAATTCAATGTATTTAAAACTTGACGTTTAAAATTCTAAAAAGAAATATTATATTAAAAGAAGTTAAAGAATTCCAAATGGTTCCCGTCACGGCGATATCAAAACTTTTTTTCAGGGTTATTAAAAAAGGTAAGTAAAAATATTGTAATTATGGTTTCAGTATTAAATTGTCTTAATTTGCACAGAATGTCTAAGCAGATAGAACATGGGACTGTCCGTGGAGGTGGAAAGTTTCTGATTGCCATTCACTTGAGAGTGGCCAGAAATGATTCCTTGATTGGGCAGTCCAAGCAGCTCACTACTTCCACGCAGTATGTCCTGGGCAATGGCTTTTCGGAAACCTCCGTTAGCTAGCTAGAGTGAGATGGCGAAACAAATGAGCCTCAAACCAGGTTTATTAGGTGACTGATGTCACTGAAGCTCATCAAACAATCGGGCATATTCTTTTGTCCTTAGAAGGCGGATGAGCTAAACATACGGGCCAACGGCGGATAGAAACTAAAAGAAGAAAGTCCAGGTTCAACATATCGCATCCTGGTCAGCGTCTGATCCATAATGGGCGGCTGCAATCAAATATCCTGGCAGTAGGTAAAATACAAAAACACGGTGGGCTGGGTTTGCCTCCCGCCACCGTTCATAATGGCAGTGAAAATACGTAAACGAACAAGAAAACATAAACAACCCCTATTTGTTGACGACCCCCGTAAACGTTAAAAGGACCACGAGATACGGATATGCACTTGGAATGTAAGAACTCTATATAGGTCCGGTGCAAGTATCCAACTGGCAGATGTCCTCGAAAGTTATAAGGCTGACATTACCGCTATCCAGGAAATGCGATGGACAGGACATGGCTGCACAAGAAAAAGAAACTGCGATATATACTACAGTTGCCATGAAAAAAAACATGAATTTGGTTGCGGATTTGTAGTTGGCAAAAGACTGCGACATCAAGTCTCTAGGTTCAATCCTGTGAGTGAACGAATAGCCACAATCCGCATAAAAGCGAAATATTTTTATATTTCCCTATTTGTGTGCATGCCCCGACAGAAGAGAAAGATGATGATGCCAAAGACATATTCTATGAGCTCCTAGAGGAAACGTATGACCGCTGCCCTGGCCATGACATTAAGATTGTACTAGGAGATTTTAATGCCAAATTAGGAAGGGAGAATGTGTTTAATCCAACTATTGGCAATTTCAGTCTTCATGCTGACAGTTCCGACAACGGTATGAGACTGATTGACTTTGCCGCGGCAAAAAACATGGTCATTAGTGGCACAAGATTCCAGCATAAAGATATCCACAAGGCTACTTGGGTATCCCCTGATCAAAGAACTAAGAATCAAATTGATCACGTGGTAATTGATGGAAGGCACTCATCCAGTGTAATGGACGTACGAGTGATCTGAGGAGCTAACATCGATTCTGACCACTACCTGGTAGCAGCAAAGGTTCGCACAAGATTAAGTAGAGCGAAAATCGTACGAAACCAGACGCAGAGGAAGCTGGACATCGGAAAGCTGCAATTACCAGAGGTAGCCACTGACTACTCAAGGAAGCTCTCGCAACTTTTGGCTCAGAACCCACCCCATCCCGTCCCGATGACGATCCTGATGCGCAGTGGAAACCCATTTCCGACTCTATAAAAACTGCCGCAACAACCGTACTTGGTTTCGAAAAACCGCTTCGCAATAAACCGTGGTACGATGAAGAGTGTCGCATTGCAAATGACGAAAAGAACGCTGCACGTATAGTAATGCAACGCGAGCTGCATCTGAGCGGTATAGGGAGAAAAGGAAGGAGGTAAACCGTCTCTTTAGGCGTATGAAACGGCAGTGGAGAAAGCGCGAGAGTGAGAAAATTGAGACATACACAAGGAAGAACGAAGCCCGAAAATTCTACCAAAAAATTCAGGGCCGTTTCAGGGCCCCCCCTTCTGTAACGACAAGGACGGAAATCTCGTCGCAGATGTGCAGAGCATGTTGGGAACATGGAGAGAGCATTTCTCCGCGTTACTAGTACCTAAGATATCCAATGACGATGGGACAATCGATCACAATATGGACGACGACGTCGATTGCCCCCCTCCTAACCAAGACGAGGTCAGAACAGCTATTGCCCGGCTTAAGAACAACAAAGCCGCAGCAGCCGATGGATTACCGGCGGAGCTGTTTAAGGCTGGCGGCGATGAACTGATAAGGTGCATGCATCAGCTCATTAGCAAAATTTGGTTAGATGAATGCATGCCCGGCGATTGGAGTCTCAGTGTACTATGTCCCATATTTAAAAAGGTGACCCGAGTATCTGTGCCAACTACCGTGGAATAAGCCTTTTATCCATGGCATATAAGGTTCTATCAAGCATACCATAATGTGCGAAAGACTAAATTATCGCTGCGACCTGATTGGACCATACCAGTGTGGCTTTAGGCCTGGAAAATCGATAACTGACCAGATTTTCACGCTACGCCAAATCCTGGAGAAGACACACGGAAAACACATCGACAGCTATCATCTATTTATCGACTATAAAGCGGCCTTCGATAGTCCGATACGGGAGAAACTCTATGAAGCAATGTCTGAGCTTGGTATTCCTGCAAAACTCATACGCCTTTGCAGGATGACCTTGACGAACACCAAATCCGCAGTGAAAGTTGGTAAGGATCTTACCGAACCTTTCGAAACTAAGCGAGCCCTCAGGCAAGGCGACACCAACAACGTCAGCCTTGACATCAAGCGGAGAATTGTGCTTGCGAATAGATGTTATTTTGGGCTAAGCAAGCACTTTAGAAATAAAGCCCTCTCTCGAGTAACAAAAGTCCAGCTGTACCAGACTCTCATTCAACCTGTCTTGCTTTATGGCGCAGAATCCTGGGTCCTATCGCAAGCAGACGAAACATCTGTAGGAGTCTTCGAGAGAAAAATACTCCGAAAAATGGGCCACTCGGGCACAACGTTGAATATTGGCGACGCATGAATCATGAGCTGTATGAGCTTTATCCTGACATTGACATAGTTAAGCGGATCAAAATAACACGATTGCGCTGGCTAGGCCATGTCAGTAGAATGGATGAAGACGAACCAGCACGAAGGGGTTTCGAAACCCTCGAAGGAAGACGAAAAATAGGAAGACCAAGACTCCGGGACCAGGTTGACGAATCCCTGCGTACACTTGGTATTGCCAACTGGAGAAATAAAGCAACAGATCGAACTGGTTGGCGAAATATGTTATCTTCGTTTTGTAAGGTCCCTGACCCCCCGGGGTTGTCCGAGACAGGATAAGTTAGTAAGTAAGATATCAAAAGTTTTGAAGCTTTTCAAGATCGATCGTTTGAGTTACGCTGCAAGTATCTTTGTACGAAACGGTTTAGGATCTAAATCAACAGATATAACACGCCAGAATTGGTGCGGTGACCCCTGGTGGCCAGGACTTCCAAGAAGGTCGGTAGTGACATGTTAAATAAATGTGTTACTCTGAAGATTACCCTATATAAATGACTATATTTTCTTGCTTTCTAATGTTTTTTTATAAGAATACCTGGAAAATAAATTATTAGTTAATAATAAAAAAATTTAGAAAATTCATTTGTGACACTATCTAAATTCGATTGTAACAACCTTTAATAAGGTTCTGATCGACGAAGGTTGTGATTACCTCTAATGAGGTTGTGACAACCTCTATACTCGGTTGCAGCTAATTCGGCTGACTCAACCGAATTTTTTTCACAATTACAGGGGTACCTACGCTGTTTGTCTCATCTATGTGAAATATTAAGGGTGCTGATGGCACCTGGTCCCTTGTTCCCGTAGCAGGTGACAGTCTTCATCTCCGTTTTGTTGTACTCTTTCGTGGCAGTCGGTGGTGCTGTGGAAGTCTGCGTGGCACTTGTACGTGAGTACGTGGGTTCGATTCCTGCTCAGACACTGTAACGTTTCATTGATCAAGGGTCACCTCGCTTAGTGACGGCGACACTATCGAATATTTAACCATGAAAGAGCTTCTCAAAAATAACGTTCGGGTCCAGTGTAAAACTATAGGTCCCAACCAGCGAGTGTAAAACTAGAACGCGCACAGCTCACTGGTCGTGAGAAGCTAAACCCAATCCCTTCATGGGTTGTAATGGAAACCATTTTTTTTCTTCGTCGACATGCCATCGTGATCCCGTTTATAAATCTTTAGGGTTATCTGCGCAAATGCAGAAGGCACCACCTAGACGAAATTTTTTTGAAATGGCATCGCGGTCTACGGGCACCATCTCCAGTTGCACGATTACCAATTGTGTTTTGGATGTTCGGGATTAGTACCCTTGAAAATATACCCAATTGTCCTCGTCTCGGGTGGATTGGTGTTGATACAGGCAATACTGTCAGGTACCTCCGACTGCAAATTATCCGTAGATACAGCACTCGTGATTGAGGGTTTAATAAGAGTAACTACTGTGATAAACAACAGCCCCTACACTGCGGCAGAAGTTTCTGAAATTAATTTGTCAGGGGAAACAGCGAGACGTAACTCTCCTGAATTCGCCCCTCTTGAGAGTATCTGCTGTGGAAAGATGTTTAATTAGTGACAGTGTTATTTCGTCATTTCGCAGTAATTATAAGATTCGGTCTTGTTTGCGGGATATAACAATGAACTGAATTAAATAAATAAAAAATATAAAATATCTAAATCATTGATGGACATTTGTACTCTGTTGTTGAACAGGGTGGACCATCTAAACCTTCCTAATGATTTTTGGGAAAAATAAAAAAACAAACACAATTTAGTTGCTGTGAAAGGATTTTTCGTTTATACTGAACCGTTATATTTTCAAGGCTGGTAAAAAAAGCCGTTTCCCATTACATCCCATGAAGGGATTGGGGAGAGCTTCTAGCAACCAGTGATTAGTGCGCTTTATAATTTTTCACTCCACTGATTGGGACCTATAGTTTTACGCCGGTTCTGAATGGTATCGTGAAAAGCTTTGTCGTGGCTAAGTACTCGATAGTGTCGCCGTCATTAAGCGTGGTGGCCATCGTCGGAGGATATGTAAGGTGGTCAGACCAGGGCTTGAATCTACGTTCTCATGCACAAGACCCAAGTACACTAGCCATTTCACCACCAGGGAGCGGCTCGCTGGAGTAGACGTAACCATCAATGGAGAGCGTTATCGGGCTATGATAACGGATTTTGTTACGCCAATTCTGACTGGCAACGCCATGGGCAGCATCTGGTTCCAACAAGCCCGAACCACGGTCGCTTTATTGTGTTTTTTTTCCTCGACCGCGGTTATGATTGGCCTCCGCGATGCCCGACTTTACCGCTCTATACTTCTTGCTGTGGGGTTATTTGTGGTCCAAAGTTTATGTCAACAAGACAATATTCGGAATGAAATTACGGCCCGCTGCTTTTATATACTCAGCCCGTTATGGAGACTTGTATTGTTCCATGGTTCGACCGCGCCGCTCATAAGCCAATCTGAAAACAAGGGAAAAATTGATTGGGTTTTCATAGTTATAGGGTAGTCCACCCGTTACGTACTGGAAATCAGCCACTATATATCCACCAACCGCCACCTGCTGACTCCAGTGGAAACCGTAGATACCTACCAAAGGTGCCTATTATAGTTGCCTATCATAGGTAGACCCCTTTCACACTCGGCAAGTTACTTGTGCAAGTCAGTTTTTCAACTTTCCGAGTACAAGCAAGTCTGTACTCAAAATTTATTTCCCTATCCCGACCTTACCTCTGTCATAAACAAACCAAGACTTGGGCAAGAGACTTGCGCAAGTAACTTGCCGAGTGTGAAAGGGGTCGTACTTATTATAGGTATCTAACGTGGGCAAATACCATAGGTACCCATTGTTGGCACATGTCGTAAGTACCTACTCCTGATGCCCACTCATACATATCTACATGACAAAATTTAAGCAAATTATATTCACAATTTCCAGAATGAAAAATTGTATCTAAATTCCATTTCAAGTGCATTGTGGGAGGGCATGGGGTTAATTGATTTTCCTGAAATTGTGTGTGTGGTTTCTTCTTGGCCCATAGAACTATTTTTTGCAAACCAAATGCCGCAGCTTCAACATTATTTCATTCGGTCCGGGCTACTCAAGTCCTAATCATGGATATACAACAGAGGAGTAACGGAAGTGGCAAAACCAAAACTAGTATTGAGAGGGTCGATACGCTAAGCTAAATGGAAGAAAGTGAGAGGGGGGTGTACTGACTGTGGCGACAAATGAATGGAATTTCGTTATTGTTCTCCTTACAACGTTAATAGTTTGATTATTGGCTTAGGATCTGTTGTTGCTGCAGAGATCTGCTATTAAATGAATAGCGGCCATAACTGCCACAGTAAACAAGAATCACAATAGCAATAGGAAGTTAAGAAGCTTTCAAAAGTGATTGAGTTGAAGTCATAATTCGTCACATTGTATACAAATCTCTTTAATCATTTGTTTCCAATATTATCTGTTGCATTTAAAGGGGTTTTCAACAGAGACGCTACAAACGTAAATCGATAGGGACAGCAAACGACGCCATATTTTTTCCCGCTCTTTTGACATTTCTCTTCAGTAAGGTTTGTCATTTCATCATGGAAAGATATACGAGCCAACAACGAATCGAAATTATTAAAATTTACTACCGAAATTTGGAGTCAGTGGCCTCAACTTTAAGAGCGCTACCATTCGGATTTTCATCGGAAAATCATCTTCAGCGATGAGGCTCATTTCTGGCTGAATGGCTTCGTCAATAAGCAAAATATGCGTTATTGGTCTGACAGCAATCCACACGTAATCCATGAGTCATTGCATCCCGAAAATATTACGGTTTGGTGCGGTTTATGGGCCGGCGGCGTCATTGGGCCGTACTTCTTCCGTGATGATCAAGAACGGCCATTACTGTTAATGCGAATCGCTACCGATCAACGATACCCGAATATTTTTGGCCCCAATTGGATAATATGGACTTGGAGGACATGTGGTTCCAACAGGACGGCGCCACAAGCCACACAGCGAATGCCACAATCAATTTATTGGAAAACAAGTTTGGTGAACGTGTTATCTCACGAAATGGCCCAGTCGATTGGCCGCCTCGGTCGTGCGATTTGACGCCGATATATTATTTCCTACGTCAAGTCTATGGTCTATGCCAACAAGCCAGCGACGATTGATGAACTTCGTATGAATATCGAACGTGAAATTGCAGCAGTATCGGCCGATTTATGCTTGAAAACTGTCGAAAATTGGGTTCAGCGTCTGGACTTTTGCAAGCGTGCCCGTGGTGGCCATGCAAAAGAAATCGAGTTCCATACATAATGGCATCGAACGTACTTCCACAGGAATAAAGAATTTCATTGGTATCTAAAACCGGTTTTGGTTTATTTAAAAAAACTTTTGTAGCGCTCTTATTGAAAAACCCGATATATTGTGACGGGGACATGACTGGTGTGTTTCCACTACGCCGTGGTTGTGTTTATGTTAAAATTTTATAAACTATTCTAAGGGCACGTGCCGCCGTACGCGGTTTGTGTCGACCCGCAGCAAAGTTCTGTTTGTTTTACGCTCCAATGGGCATGTGCAGTTGGTGGATGCATCATCCGCACGTACACTATTAATGTTGTAATGTTAGTCCTACTGGCCGTGGTCAAATGATGATGTTGCATTTACGATCATAATGAATATTTATTGCCACTACACCAAAAACAGCAGCAGCAGCAACAACTGTCCCTCGTCGCAGAACTCGTAAGCCTGATACGAGTATTGTGGATGATTATCACTACGTATGAGTGTTGTCCCTTGTGTGGAAGCTGCAGCATTTGGTGCTGATGATAATAATGGTGAATGATAAAACCATGATATGATTTGAAATGGAATAGGTCGAATTGGCGGTGGTGGTGGTTAGGTCTAAGTTGCTCTAAACACAACTGCAAGTGGCATTACACTCAATAGTAACATATTGTTACGAATAAGTAAAAGCTTTTGCTTACTGTTAATGACTCTACTAACAGTATGTAAACATCAGGCGGTTAGTTCTGCGCCTGAAAGTATGCATTGTAACAACGTACCAGCTCGCTAAACCAGTAGCATGAATTCACCTCAGTAAAGATAATTCTCCTGTGTAGGAGAATGTTCTACAAAGATAAACAACAACAACAACATCTATTTTCTAGAAGGTTCTTGAATTCGCTAGATATATGTACCTTCATTTGTGTATGGTGAGTTGGTATAAATAGCGGAGGTCTTTGGAATGGAGAGTTCAGTTTGTGATTAAACCCCGTAAAGTAAGCAACGCGAATTGATAGTAAAATACAAGACTTGTTAACGTGTTATAAATAAAGTAAACTGTTGTACTGTATAAATAAATAAAAGGAAGTGATACCGTTGTAATTATCGTAATTAAAAACGAACCTTGTTTTATTATTGGGAATAAAACAACGCAAAAAGGACGAATAAGGAAATTCGTAACATTGGTGTCAGAAGTGGGATTACGAATTAAGGACAACGATGAAGTTTGAAGAACTCAAAGTTGAACAACTAAAAAAGGAGTTGAGTAAATTGGATCAACCGACAGCTGGTAATAAGGTAGAGCTGCAGAAGCGATTAATAGAAGAATTCAAGCGCCGAAACATTGACATTGACAAATACCAGTTTGAATGCAAAGAAGAAATGGAGATATCTGCAAATGAAGCAACTGGTAATGTAGATGTTTCTACAATGTTTGCGGCCATGATGGAAAAGTTTGCAAAATTGGACGAAAACTCTAGAGTTATTAACGCAAAGCTGGACGAAAATTCTAGAATTATGGACGAGAAATTTGGCGAGAATTCTAGAATTATGAACGAGAAATTTGGCGAGAATTCTAGAATTATGGACGAACAACTTGAAAAGAAATTTAGCGAGAATTCTAGAATAATGCAAGAGACATCTAACGCCACAAATGACAAACTTCAACAAATTTCGGAAGTTATGAACAACATGGAAATACATGTTAATGAGAAATTCGAAAACTTCGAACAGAAGTTCGAAGAAGTTGAACAGAAGTTTGAGAAAGTCGAAAATGATGTAAGTGAATTGCAAAGAAAAATTAATGAACTTCAGTTACAAGAGGGGCCAGTGCGAGTAATTTCTGAAGCCTCTAGTAGATTGAAAGCTCCCAGTTTCGATGGCTCTACACCATTTGACGTTTTTAAATTCCAATTCGAAATGGTCGCAATTAAGAACTTGTGGAACAGCAACGACAAAGCAGTAGAGCTAATTTTAGCACTGAAAGGCAACGCAGCAGAAGTCCTTCAGAGCATTCCCGTCAGTGCCAGAAACGACTACGAGGATATACTGGCTGCGTTACAACGCAAGTATGGTGGCGATCACAAGAAGGATTTATATCGCATGGAATTGAGAGGCCGAGTGCAAAAGCATAATGAAACGCTTCAGGACTTCGCAACCGAGGTGGAACGTTTGGTGTTGATGGCATATCCTGGAGAACCCCAAACTTTCCTAGAGCAATTTAAGATAGAGGCATTTGTTAGGGGCATTAACGATCCTGACGTTAGATATTCGGTGTATGCCTCACAAAAAGCTACATTTGTGGAAACAGTTTCATTCGCTTTGGCGAATGAGACGGCGAGGGTTGTTGCCAGTCAACAGACATATCATGTGCGAAGGGTAGAAACGGAAGGCAAATCAAAAGATTTGAAAGGCGCCGTTAGTGAACTGAAGGAAGTGATTCGGATTCTCACGAAAGCGCTATGGCAAGCAACAAAATTGAAAGGTGACAGTCATGGCGAACGTGGCCATATAGGGCGTGACTGTAGAGACCTGAGAAAACGGTCAAGATCTCCAGCGATAGCGGCCGATACCGGACGAGTAAATGACCGTCCACATGTAATCGAGCCTAAACAGGATTTTAAGGCTGAGATCAAAGAGCAAATTATTGACGTCCGATCCCTGAGAATTGAATCCGACGACGAGTGGTTCACGGCACAGAGAAGTGATCCTGTATTGGCAAAAATTATTTTGGCAAAGGAAGAGGATAGACAATTAACGCGGAATGAAATCGCTTCAGAAAGCCCCGTTTTAAAATCATATTGGGCCCAGTGGAATAGCCTGAGATTACTAGATGGCTGTCTATACCGTGTATGGGAAAGTGAAGATGGTAAAACGGAGAAAAATCTAATTGTGGTACCTGCCTTGAAAGTGAAAGAGATAATTGCAGAATCTCATAATGGTCCGAGTGGTAGGCACCTCGGAAAAGGCAAAACTATGGAGAAACTAAGGGAACGTTTCTATTGGGTTGGTCGTCAAAAAGCTGTATCCGAGTGGATTGCAGGCTGCACCCAGTGCATGACAACTAAAGGACCAACGCGGAGGAGTTGCGAACAGAGACATCAGGAGAGCCCAAGTGCTCCCTTCGAGCGAATATCCATGAGTGTGGCTGGTCCATATCCAACGAGTAGCTCTGGGAACCAATATGCCCTAGTCGTTATGGACTACTTCAGTAAATGGCCCGAGGTGTACGCTATTCCAAATAAAGAAGCGAAAACAATAAGCAAAGCTATGGTGAACAACTGGATAAGTCGTTTTGGTGTCCCTTTAGAACTGCATTCGGAGCAGGGTAGAAATTTTGAATCTGCGATCTTGAAAGAAATATGCGAGAGGAGTGGAATTCGTGGTATAAGAACGACATCAGTGCGTCCTCGGACTGACGGTACGGTAGAGAAATTTAATCATGCTCTTGAAGAATATTTGAGCAAGATCGTCAGTAAGGATAGAAAATTCTGGGACGAACGCATACCAAAATTCCTTCTAGCATACCGGTCGGCCACCCAGGATACCACTGCCCGAACATCAGCTAGTGCCGTCTTTGGGACAGAGTTAAAGCTCCCTAGAAATTTGGAGTTTGGCAACTGCCTAACATCCGACAGTGGGGAGAATGATGATATCCCAGGAGAGCTTAGCGAACTTCACGAGTTTGTTCGCAGCAGAATGAAGTTGGTCAGTAATAAGATGAAAGCCAGGTACGACCAAGCGGCAAATTCCGAAGGATTCCATGAAGGCCAGCTAGTTTTACTGTTCAACCCACAGCGCAAGAAGGGTTTATCTCCAGAACTTCAGACTCACTGGGAAGGCCCTTACAGGGTTGTAAAACGAATAAACGACGTGGTTTATAGAATCCAGAAAAGCCAAAGTCCAAGAGCTAAAATGAAAGTCGTGCATTTGGAAAGACTAGCTCTGTATGGAAAACGGAGGGTTGAGCCTGCTCGGGACGAACAGGCTTAAGTGGGGGGCAGTGTTACGAATAAGTAAAAGCTTTTGCTTACTGTTAATGACTCTACTAACAGTATGTAAACATCAGGCGGTTAGTTCTGCGCCTGAAAGTATGCATTGTAACAACGTACCAGCTCGCTAAACCAGTAGCATGAATTCACCTCAGTAAAGATAATTCTCCTGTGTAGGAGAATGTTCTACAAAGATAAACAACAACAACAACATCTATTTTCTAGAAGGTTCTTGAATTCGCTAGATATATGTACCTTCATTTGTGTATGGTGAGTTGGTATAAATAGCGGAGGTCTTTGGAATGGAGAGTTCAGTTTGTGATTAAACCCCGTAAAGTAAGCAACGCGAATTGATAGTAAAATACAAGACTTGTTAACGTGTTATAAATAAAGTAAACTGTTGTACTGTATAAATAAATAAAAGGAAGTGATACCGTTGTAATTATCGTAATTAAAAACGAACCTTGTTTTATTATTGGGAATAAAACAACGCAAAAAGGACGAATAAGGAAATTCGTAACAATATTGTACATTACATTGTGTAAAGAGATTATGAATAAATTACGATCATACACATATGCCCGGCACGAGTAGTTATGTGGAGATATTTTCATATTGGATGATGATGTAGTTGAAATCTAACACATCCAAATAGTGTGACCGTACATCAAGGACACCACAGGTAGAATAAAATTAAATTGTACACTGAAGTCATGTGGACACAATAGGTAGGTAGTCTTTCTTGCATATTTAAAGTAGATATGGGCGGGTGAGTGAACGCGCATGGGACTGATAATTGTAACCAACCACGACTCATAAATTAAGTTTCACTCGCAGTTATTTGATTAAAATTGTTTGAAGTGGTAACATCTATAGGCACGGGTAGGGTAATCCATCAACGTGAAGACATGCAAACAACACATTGCGTTAGCATCATATACAATAATAGTCTCTGCTTGAAAATAAGTATGATGGTATTGATGTAGCGGCAGCGAACAAATAGAGAACTCATGGAACGAATTGTATGACTTAAAACCACTGTCGATATTTGGCAAATGATTCAAAACGTATTACTCTCTTTTTATCATAATTTGACCCATTCGTAATTTTGAAACATTGTTGCGTTTTGGAACATTTATGCTTTCGGTACGGCTCGTTTATGCTCTTTTACTCAGACTGTCTATATGAGAACAGAAAAAGAGTGCAATAAGTTCTCTATACTATTCAATACTTTTTGTCGTCGCTCTGTTTATGACAAAACAAAAACAATTATTTCAGTGAGCTAAATATTGCTTTATTTATTTTAACAATATTATATCTAATGTTAAAGCAGATGTAAGAAAAAAGAAAGTGAAATAGCAAAAGAACCTTCAGCACAAAGTCTACTTTTTTTATTTTCCAATGTAACATTTGCTAATGTGTTCATAGAAATCGAACAGGTACCGAGTAACAAAAAGGTGTTCGTATACTCATTGATTTTTTTGTAACTGATTTAGTAGTTATAACTTGGGAACCATATAAGTCCTTGGTTTGGGAAAATTCGCGTGCCACAAACAGTAGCTCGAAATTGTGGGGCGGATTCCACGATCAACTTTGTACAGCATTCCTTAAAAAACAAGTTAAGATGTTGAAAAGACATTATTTAAAAAATGGTCAAAAAACCTGTTATAAATAAAGAAATTTTAGTCAAATTTAAGGCTAATTTCTGAGATGAAGACATGAGGTTTCATGGTTGAAAGACAAGAATGTATCGTTAGAACAGCTGATTAGATTTTTTTCATTTGACGCACTTGCGAAATGTCAAATTTGTTTACATTTGTTGGTTATAAGTTGTTTACAGACGCGGAATCATGGTTGCAACTTTTTCGCTTGAGTTCATCGAGTTAGAGTTTCACACCGGGAAATACCAATTCAACTGCAGCATCAAACAATTTCAATTATTAGTTTCAATCTTCTTTAATTTGGCAATATTTCTTTCCAATTATATCACAACTGATTCAAAAATGCACATTTTGTTTACATTTTTATCAGCTGAGTTTGACAGAAGCCAAGTGCGATTTTGCACATGATTACACACATATTTACTGCTACTACCGTGATTAGTGTGGCCTGTGAGGTTTTCTATCGTCCGACCTGTTGCTTCTCTCTCTCATCTTTAATATCTTTTTTTTTTTTTTTTTATTCCAATATTATTTACATTCTATCCACTTAAGGATAATAAGTAAATATGATAACATTAATACTATGACACTAATTATTGAACTCTAGTGAGAACAATAATATCTAAAACATCCTTAGATAAGATACATATGTACGTAAGATTCATATTGTTACACAAATACAAGGAAAACAGTTATAATTGGCAAAAATTAATTGGATTAACGATACATTTAAAAATTAATGTAATAAGAACTTTGAATTATACGGGTATCAAGCTTTTAGTTCATTGTTTGCAACTTATTTTGTAGTTATTCTATATAATTATGTTCGAAAAGGTAGATCCAGAACGTGATGTTTCTTTAGCCGTCTAGTTTCATTTGTGTCATCCAGTAGGGTTATAGCCAATAAGTTGGGATGACTGCTTAACCTTTGCAAATATCTCGAACTGTATGTTTTAATCTCATCTTTGACTGTGTGCATTTTCAAGTCGTTGTGAATTGTGTTGTTCGATACAAACCATGGTGCATCGACAATAGACCGCAAAGTTTGTGATTGATATCTTTGAAGTATCTCTATGTTGGAATTACTAGCCGTTCCCCATAATTGTATACCATAAGTCCACACTGGTTTAAGTATGGATTTAGAAATCACTAGTTTGGAAAAAGTATTTAGTTTAGATTTTCGTCCTAATAACCAGTATAGTCGTTTGGTTTTAACATTAAGTTGTTGTCGTTTCATTTTAATATGCATTTTCCATGTTAATCTTCTATCAATATGCAAGCCAAGATATTTAACTGAATCACTGTGCGGTATAACCCTATTATTAATTAACAGATTAGGACAGTTCCCTTTGCTTATGAAAAAGTGACGTGTGTTGATTTTGTAGCATTTATCTTTATATTCCATTTTCTCATCCATGCTTCAATTTCAGAAAGTTCAATTTGTGCATTGTAGGAAGCTTCTATTGCGCATCTACTCGAAGATAAAATAGCTGTATCATCAGCATAAGTAGCAACCATCACATTTTCGCTTGTTGGCATATCTGCAGTAAAAATGGTATATAGTATGGGTCCTAGTACACTTCCTTGTGGTACACCAGCTTCAATATCATATATTTTGGAGTAATCATTGTTGACCTTAACATAAAAGTGTCTCTCCGTTAAATAGGACCGCAATACTAAGTACATTTGAGCTGGAAGTAGTTTTTTAAGTTTGAATAGTCAGCCAGGGTGCCAAACCCTATCAAATGCCTGCTGAACGTCTAAAAATGCGCCGGAGCAATATTTTTTGTTTTCCAAAGTATCTCTAATGTAAGATACGATACGGTGGCATTGTTCCGGCGTGCCATGCTTAGCCCTGAATCCAAATTGGTGTTCCGGTACAATGTTATTTAGTTCTAAAACCGGTAAGAGCCTTTTTAAAAATAATCTTTCAAATATTTTAGAAAAAGTTGCTAGGAGACTAACAGGCCTGTACGATGTTACTTCATTTTCTGGTTTATTAGGTTTAGGTATCATGATGATTTCTGCACACTTCCATTGAGATGGAAAGTGATTCAATCGTAAAATGGAGTTGTAGATTAATGCTAAGAACTTTATAGCTTTCGGCGGCAGATTTTTAACCTCTTTCCCTCCAATACTGTCGTAGCCCGACGATTTATTGGTGTTTATTTTGTGCACTTCTTCTTGGAATTCACGAGGTGATATATGCCGAATAGGCCAATCCATTTGACATGGACTGTCTAAATGCTTAAAACGTTTTCTGTGTCTGAGTTGCTGCTGAACGAATAAGGTGTAAATGTAGTTTTTAAGTACTTTGCAAAAGTCTCAGCTTTGCTTGAATCCGTTTTGCTCCACAAGCCATCTTCATTCTTTATAGGTACATTTCTTTTAAGTGGTCGCTTAATATATTTAGTAGCTCTCCACAACGAGTATTCATCGTTCCTTGTTACGTCAATTTTCTCCACATATGTTGCCACACTTCTGTTTCTAATTTCATCAAGTTTAATCTTGAGGTCTTTAGTTGCCTTGTTTAATAACGTCTTATCTAGTGGATTTCTTCTTCTATTCCATATATTTTTTAATCTCTTTTTCTGTTTGATCATCTGCCGTACTTCCGTTGTTACAAAAAATGTTTGATGAACAATTGATTTTCTTTCTTCATTAGGAGACGCTAAAGACCCTGATTCGTGTAATAGATTGCAAAAACTTTCGACAGCATACTCTAGCTCAGAAGGGGATTTTATAGATATATTAAGGTTAAGATTGTGCTCAATTAACGACCGAAATATATTTAAATCGGTGTTAGACTGAAGAATTCTATAACTTTCGGCAACATGTTGTGCAATTGTGTTTATGTTTATCAAAATTGGTGAATGATCCGAAGAGAGGTCATTACAATCTGATGCTTGAAGAAGGCTATTAGGAATACCTGTATAAACAGCGAAATCTAGCAGGTCTGGAATTTTCCTAGAATGAGTAGGCCAATAAGTTGGTCTTCCAGTTGATATGACTGAAAAGTTATTATCCGTTACGCACTTATATAGTTCTCTTCCCTTGGGATTTATAAGCCTGGAACCCCACCATTGGTGCTTTGCGTTAAAATCACCTCCAACGCCCCCTTTAATATCTAAGTAACGTTTAACAGGATACTCCTTAATACCTAATTTAACGTTATGTCCTTCGGGGTTTATCGTGTTTACTATCCAACCGCACTCCAATGTCGCACGGCAACTTATTTTCTCTACTACCAGCCAATCTGACGGATGCGCAACTTTTGTACGAGAGATACCATAATGGCAGCGGCAAAATCTCATATCTTCAATTGCAGAGCGGCATTTGACCATAGAACATAGATAAGAGTCGCCATCCCTCCCTTTACGTTTTCTGGTTGATTATAAAGAGTTGGTAGGAAATTTCATCGAGTTTGAGATGCTGTTGTATGTTACTCTTTGGTTGGTCATAAAACGAACAGAAATTTAAGGAAATGCGTATGTGCCTTCGATGCAACCAACTTTACTTTTATTTACTTTACTTTTATTGACTATATTACAACCTCATGAGGTCAGACGTCTTACACATATTAATTAAACAAACAAATTAAACAAATTTCAACATATTCTTCCAACTGGCTCTATCCTTCGCCTTTTCTCGCCAGTTGGCAACAGCAAGGATACGGAGGGATTCTTCTGCCTGGTCTTTCCAGCGGAGTCTTGGTCGTCCTCTTTTCCTGCTTCCATCGGGTACGTTATCAAAAATCTTTCGCGCCGGCTCATCTTCATCCATTCTGATAACATGGCCTAGCCAACGCAATTGGCCCACTTTGATTCGTCTAGCTATGTCCACATCAGAATAGAGATTATATAGCTCTGCGTTCCAGCGACGTCGGTACTCGCCGTTTTCCCTAACAGGACCATATATTTTACGGCGAATTTTCTCTCGATAACTCCCAGGTGTTTTTCATCCACTTGCGATATGACCCAAGTTTCGGAACCATATGTCAAGATAGGTAAAATGAGAGTCTGATATAGCTGGACTTTTGTCCGTCGAGAAAGGACTTTGTTCCTAAACTGCTTCCTGAGCCCAAAATAACATCTATTTGCAAGCACAATTCTCCTATCTATCTCCAGGCTGACGTTGTTGTCCTTGTTCACGGCGGATCCAACGTAGACAAATTCATCTACCACTTCAAAATTAAATCGGTTGTCAACGTTCACGTGCGGACCAAGTCGAGAGGTTTCTCTAGTCGTTGACACCATAAATTTTGTCTTGCCCTCATTAACAGCAAGACCCACCTTCGCTGATTCCTTTTCGATTCTTGAAAATACTGCAGTAACCACTCGCAAATTTCGCCCAATGATGTCTATGTCGTCAGCATACGCCAGCAACATATGGCTTTTCGTGTTAATGGTCTTGTTCGTATTTACTGCAGCCTTTCTCATTATTATCTCCATTAAGATGTTGAAGAGATTGCACGAAAGTGTGTCGCCTTGTCTAAGTCCTCGCTTGGTACAGAATGGTTCAGTGAGGTCTTTCCCCACTTTCACTGCTGATTTGGTGTTGGTCAGCGTCATTCTACAGAGGCGGATCAGTTTTGCCGGAATACCAAGTTCAGACATAGCTTCGTACAGTTTTCCCCGTATGGGGCTATCGAAAGCAGCCTTGTAATCGACAAAAAGGTGGTATGTATCGATTTGCTTTTCGTGGGTCTTTTCCAGGATTTGGCGTAGCGTGAATATTTGGTCAGTCGTGAACTTGCCTGGTCTAAAACCACACTGATAAGGTCCAATCAGGTTTTCAATAATTGGCTTTAGTCTTTCACATAATACGCTCGACAAGACCTTATGCGCGATGGATGAGAGACTGATACCGCGATATTTGGAACAGACACACGGATCACCCTTTTTGAATACAGGACATAATACACTGAGACTCCAGTCGTCGGGCAACCAACATAAAACATAATTTTCCTGTCATTAGTATCAATCAAACACGATTTAAACTAAGTTTGCAGCATGGTTTGCTTTCTACTGAGTTTTCCACTTCATAGTCCATCAGCTGTGGCATGGATACCCCCAGGTTTGACGAAATATTTGGAATTTTCCAATTTGATTTCATTATTTTGGCATTTGCGGAAGTTACCGCATTGGAAAGATAACCAAATAGATGTGGCAAGATCGCGTTTGACGAAATATTTATTTATACCATAATCCATTGTGTTCATTGGTGTACTACGGAAGGTATGTATCTGAACCGGTATGGTAAATTTGTAAATGTTTTCTATTTGAGTATATAAGTAACTTTGTACAATATTTACAATGTCCTGACTTGATGAACAAACAATATTTTTAAATGAATTTGTCGATTGGTATTGGAGCTGCCAGAATGAGCGCGACAATGACACACATTTTAAATCCCTACTAAGTTTTTTTTTTTTTGCAAATTTTCACTACTGACCAACTTTCAGAGGGACGTTACCTAATCTGAGCGTATGGTACCTATGATATATAGCAGGTTGCGATGGGTACATACAGCCGACAACTCTGTCTTTTTTTTTTGTTTGGATGCAGACTAACATATTTCCTGTTTAATGGGAAATTTTCTAGGTGGAGCCTGTTTATTACATATTGTAGTTTGAACCGAATAAAAAGTACATTTAGAAAAGCCTCTTTCACTTTGGCTTTTCTAAATGTTCTTTTTATTCGGTTTAAAAAAATAACATATTAAAGAAGTACTTTTGCTTAAAAAAGTAAATTTTTTTACAAAAAGTACCTTTTCTTAAAAGAAAGTAATTTTTTATATAAGTACCTTCTCTTAAAAAAGTACATTATCTTACAACAAATAGCCTTTCCTTAAAAAACTAAATTTTCTTTAAAGAATAAATTTTTTGTAAAACAAACTAACTTTTCTTGAGATAAGTAGGTACATACTCGTAAAATTGTATCTATTCTTTCGTAAAAAAAGGTTTTCTGCAAACAAATACCTTCTCTTACAAAAAATACGTTTTCTTACAAAAACTCCTTTTCTGAAAAGTACCATTTCTTAAAAATAAAGTACCACCTTTTCTTTTGTTTCTTTCCTGAAAATAAGTAAATTTTTTTAAAACATACCTTCATCCTAAAAAGAGTACCACTTCTTTAAAAAGTACCTGTTCTTAAAAAAGTATTTTTTGTAAAAAAAATTCATACTCTTAGGCTTTTTCTTAGCTTAGTGACGGCGACACTATCGAGTATTCAGCCATTAAAAAGCGTCTCAAAATACCGTTCGGAACCGGTGTAAAACTGTAGGACCCAAGCAGTGAGTATAAAACTAGAACGCGCACAGCTTTCTGGTTTGTGAGAAGCTCTCCCTAATCCTTTCACGGGATGTAACGGGAAACCATTTTTTTTATTTTAATTTAATCTCATCAAAGAAAGGGCCTTTCGGGAAAATATAATACATATTCTTACAAAAGGGCCCTAAAAATATACTTTTTTTTTAAAAAATATATTCAATAAATAAAAAATTTCTTAACAAAAGTTCATTCATTTTACAAGATCCATTTAAATTACAGTATTTTTCAACAGGCGCCTTAGGTGTGTTGGAACTAACTAGTACATAATATGTATATGTGACCTGGTCTACGAAAAGGGAGCTTACGTGCGAAAACTAGTTTTCTGAGAAAAAGCTGTTAAAAGTAAGCAACTCGTTTCGTCAGTTTCTCATTATCTCGTTAATTGTTCTCCGCGCCGGACGTCCAGTAAGTGTTGTTGTTGGTCCAGTAAGTGTTGTTGTTGGTCGGAATATTATTATAGTTCATCGTGTAAGTTGCTAGTGTGGAACATTTAAAAAAGTAACACTGAAGAAGTGACGTTTACTGTTTCTGTTGATTATCGTCTTCGCATTTCGCATGAAATGAAATATGAGTGTTGATAGGAGTTAAGTGCCGTATACGGACAATATTTCCATGAAAAGGATGATGAAAACGATGATGAAAACTATGAAGAGAGCGATGATGATGAAGACGAAGTATGTGTATCTCAGGCAGAAGATGATACCGAACAAACTTTTGTTAACATGGAGCTGTATGTTGTTGATGTAAAGGAGGAGGAGCTGGTAACAAAATTTCTGTCAAAAGATTGTTGTAATAAAGAATGCCATACACTGATACCACGGGAAATGATCGAGAGTACGCGGAACAATTGTTTAGAGATGTCGAAAAATGAACTTGATTTAGTGATACTAAGTCACATCGAAGCTGGAATTATGAGTAACGAAAAGCTAGAAAGTGTATATGCAAAGCTGACTGGCAAATAAACCGAGTACACATCCAAACTCATTTAAACCGGCTGACATCGAAAAAGCTGTTAAATTCATCGAGTCTATAGCCGATTTAATGGCTCTTCCACTGCCCGGACGACTCCCAAAATTTAAGGATTTTCGGATAATGAAACTGCCATCCAGCGAGACGAAGTCCTCAATTTATCGAAAATACATTTCTTCACTCAGTGATGACGAATTGAAGATGAGTAATTGCAGTTTTCGACGGATATGGTCCAAATACATACCCCATGTTACAGTTATGAAACCACTACCGTGGTAAGTAGCTCATTATTTTCTCATTTTATAGTTGTATCAAACGTTGAGATTAAATTCAGTATTTTTTCTTTTAATAGGAAACACAATATCGATTGCGCAAGGCAAAGGTGTTTCAATTTCTTGATCACCTCCACCGAGCCCGAAATCAACGAGAATATTATCAAAGTTGGTGTAGAAATTCTAACCCTACAGCAGTCGTTCTGTCATTTGATTTTGCCCAAACCGTTCACTACCCTGTCAGTCCACAACAACCTGGTACAGCATACTTCAAAGCAACCAAGCAGTGCGGAGTCTTCGGAATTACAGACGAAAAACAAAAAGTTCAGGTTAGAATTTCAAACTGAATCATAGGAACTCAAATTGCTCGCCTTTACAGGATCTTACTTATATTTTTTTTTACAGTACAATTACATGATACATGATTACAGCATCCTGCATTATCACCTGCAAACCTACTATAAAGACATTGAAACACTCGTTCTTTTCTGTGACAATTGTGTTCGGCAGAATAAGAATTACACTGTACTATCATATCTGCAATGGTGTTTGCCTCGGGGTCTTAACAAAACTATTTTATTCAATTTTGTACTTACCGGGCACACCAAGTTCGCGCCTGATCGTTACTTCGGTATTTTCAAAACTAAGTATGCGGTCAGTAACATCGACACGTATGCAGATTTACTGCAGTGTGTCGAGGCATCATCACCTGGGGGTTATAATAAAGCTGTATCGGCTGAAAAAGTCGTCTGGTATGAATGGGACAGCTATTTTAAACCACTGTACAAGTCAGTTGTTGGAATATCGCAATTCCGTCATTTCATAATCTCTACAGATTGTGTAAAAACAAAGAAATTCGCAGACAGTGAAGAGGTGCAGTCCTTTAAGCTTCTGTTAAAACCTATCGATCCTGAAATGCCGAAAGTTATACAACCAGCCGGTTTATCTTTGGAACGTCAGTGGTACTTCTATCACAATCTTCGCAGCTTAGTTTCGGATATATCTAAAGTAGATATTGTGGCTCCATTGCCGAAAGATTTGCCATCGAAGAAACGGAAGGCAAAAACTAGTGAAGATGTTCTCAAACCAGACGAGGAACCAGGTCCATCTTCCTCAGGATCAACACGTAAAAAGATCTCAAGGAAAACGACAACAAAGAAAAATACATAAACTACTCAGCATTATTATTTTTGGCCCATAATACGTTTTTCTACTGTATAATCATGTCTTTATAGCTTATAATTCAATGTATTTTGTTCATTACCAATAAATTATATTTTGTCGTATTTTTACTCTTCTTTCTCTACATTTTTAGTACACTTCTAAGCAAGTTAGGATTTTCTGCTTTTCACCACGTGAAAAAGCATCTCATCTTCCATCCGAATCAACCAAAAAGTGAAAATTGATTTTTTGACACCTAATCCCCCTTTCCGTAGACCAGGTCACATATAGCGAAAAGAACTTCGTTCCAACCGGGTGTCCCCTGACACCTCATGTAATTTTTTTTTAAAGTGTTATGAGTTGCTGATTGTGGTTGTAGAGATGAATTTGCACTTGACAGTGAAGCTGCAGTTGACTGTGAAGCAAAATTATATGTTGAGTTTGAATTGTTTTCTAACTCTATATTATTGTCTTCAACCAATTCTTGAAATAATTCTTCTTCTGTACATGTCGCAAAATCAAAATCGTTGAAATCAGACGTATCTGCTTCTTTCGACGTAAGAGCCGGTCGCGTGCCAAACAGTTCATTTAATATATGAAAATACTGACAGGTTTGTCTTTGTGCTCCGATTTTGTTGTTATTGCGTTTTGTCTTATAGAAGTCACATTTTAAAGCTTTAAATTTTGCCTTCACTTAATCTCCTGTTCGGAGACATCCTTTTTGGCCCATGGCTCGTGCGACCTCTTCAACCACATTTTTATTTGTTTTGGTTTTGTTATCTAGCATTTGCATAACCTGCTTCTCCTGAATTATGGATTACATATCTTCCACTTCCTTATCGTTCCATATATTCCTTTTTTAGTCCCTATTCATAAAATTTTAATATTTATATTTTGTTGCAATAGTAGTAGTGTTAATACCAAATTCAAATTTTTTTCATATTCTTTATAATAATACAAATAGGATAATAAAAACAACCAATGGAACAAATTGGCAACCCCATGAAATTTGACAGAACATTCTTTACAGCTGATTTTCATAAAGGTTTCAAAACCGTATGCGTTTATACTCAATTTTGAAAACGGTAGGTCTGGCTCAAACAGGTTTGAAAAGCAGTGTCATTGAAAGCGTTTCGAAATTTCAAAACAGTTTTTATAGCTGTTTATGCCATGGGTTTGAGCGAATGATAACGTTTTCAAAACGGGCATAAACATGGTATATATTGCAAGTGTTCTGATAATTTTTTGAATTTTTGTTTCGAAACTGGTCTCAATTTTGTAAACAGATTATACTCATTCCATGTTTAAACACTCGTCAGAAGATTATGGGTTTCGAGGGGTTGAGTGTTATTGTGGCCGTCGTATTCAGGTCCTGCAATTAAAAACAAATATGAGGAATTTATTATTAAGATTTCTAATTAAAATATGTACATGTCTATGTCTGTACTTAACATGAACATAAGCTCTACTTCCCTATGCTCTACTCCTTCAACATAGAACAATATCATTGTTTTGTTAAATCATGCAATTGTTGTTATGTTGACGGTTCTGGCATTCAATTCTAGCGCCAAATCTCCCCGTCATGAAGCCAGTGATCGCTCTGTATGCAATTTCTTCAACTGCTCTTTTTTTTTTTTTTTTATTTATTGGAATTTAAATTAAATTAAAAAAAATTAAATTTAAAAATTAAAATTAAATTAAGTTAATATTTCAATTGGGTTCATTTGATTGTACATTGAATTCTTATTGTTGTTCGTCGTACTTGAGACACTGCTTCTTTGACTTCTTCCTTTTCATTGACTTCGACTGTCCGCACAAATGTATGTACATACGTCTTCCATTGTTTTCTGAATCCAAATACCAGCACAACGCAACAGGCGTCACGCGCAAACATACAGAAACGTTCAGCTAGATAAATCGCGATAGTTTTTCTTACTATCGATGATTTTGTTTATTGATGTGTTAACATCTATACGCGCGCCTCTAGGGCAGTAAACTATAAATTTAATACATACACAAGTGTTAGGTTTGTAAGAGTAAATCATCGTTTGTTTGTACGTTGCTTGGCAGTCGGTATTGAAAGTGATTATTGGGCGATTTTCATATAATTTTCCCACGCGATTTTCTCCGGAAATTCATAGCCGATTTTATTAATTTTTGGACTAAAAAGCTAGTGCGGGTTTCGACGAAGAGTCTAGGCCAAAAATTAAGGCGATCCGATATTGGCGAGCCGAGATTGAAGTGTTTTAATTTGGAGTATTAATTTGGAGTAATATTAAAAAAGTGTTTTATGTTGATCTTCGGTTATATCGTACGAATATAACAATGTATGTATGTATGTACAAGTGTCTGTTGCTTTGCATTCTTTGACTTTTGTGGGAATAAAACAAAAAGTGTTGAGCAAGAAAATAATGACACATGTGCTTGCACTGGGTCTTTAAATAATTTTAAGTATTAATATTATTTAACTGTAACGTCATCATATGATTGAACGCTGTTTTTTATTTTCCAATGTAACATTTACGAATTTGTTCATAGAAATCGAACAGGTACCGTGTAGCAAAAAGGTGTTAACACGTCGCCCGTGAGTTCGAACACTCATTGGATTTTTTTTATCTAATTGATTTATACTTTCACAAGTTACACAAGCGATCACAGAAAACACATATATTCCACAATTCATCTTTCACGATAAAAGGTTATTACTATGTGTAACTAATTAGTAATATGTGTACCACTTTTCGGCAATGGAACTGATTTAAGATGTGTACGTGACCCAACACTCACGCTCACCATTTTCTCTTTCTAGCCTTTATTTTACGCTCGCTCATATTTTCGACTGCTTCTCTCTCTATACCTTCATAAAAATTAGTTTCGTTACAATAACGAAATTGCTTCGTCAGCTAAAACTGTTGAAAAACCTCCAAAATAAATAAATGTAAACTATTATCAGTAAGAGATTGTAGTAGTATCAGTAGTTTGAATGTCATGCCTTTACTTTTTTTAATTTTTACCCCATTTGCCTACAAAATTCAAATTAAATAAAATTGTTGCAGCAACGAAAAGTTAATTGTTGAAATGGTGAAAGAAGTCAAGTATGAAATATTTCGTTGCAGTGACTACCAAATTGTCGGATATACGACACTTTTCACTATAACAACGTAAAAACATTATCGAAAATGTTTCACCCATACGACGAAGCGTTTTTCTTTCAGTGTCAGAATCATCCCTCCGAAAATTGGCATTGGTCTGTGTTACCAATACTCGCTTTATTTCCAATGATTTCTAAACCATATTAAAATGATTTCCTTCCACTAAAGACTATTTAATTGTATTCCATGAATAACGAAAACAATTGCAACATTAACTTTCAGTTAGCACTACAATACACCACTCGTCCATGCTCAGGCGGAGATAGTCTAGATTTAGGGGGTAATAGTTTTATTGTCGAATCACTTTGGAGCAACTTCCGCCGCCACGTTTTGAAGGGCATCAAGTAGTTATCGTGTTAATATATCAGCAGGAGGGCGAACTATGAATATGTATATACCCGAATACAGACAACTGACACAAATCACCCTAGGGCACATTAGCAGTAGTACACATAATAAAGGAAAGTCATATGGATCAGGAGGAAATGAGGGTAACAGTTGCTCTAGTAGTCATCGTTGTAGTACTTATTGCCAGGATTGACCTTGTGAATTCTTGCATCATTAACGAGATGGGTGGCAAATATTATAAAGCTGATACGATAGTTAATGGCAGTTGCCGTGAAAGAATATACAATTCTAGTCAGTGGATTGGAGAATGTGAAGGGTTTTCATTTCGCGGCACAAACAGATAAAATCGATGATGGAGGCACACTGTTACAGTGGAAACGGATTCGCCAGTTTGTTTGTAAACCCTTACAATTGCGATTTGATTGACTAATCACCCGTTCCTCGAACAATGATTGCGTTTGCTGTCGAGGATGACAACATGCTTAATAGATATGACGATAATGATTGCTGAAGGTGTAATAGAAACACGAGCCATTGTTGTACTTCGTCAGCACAGATGGTTCATTATTTATACCGCTTTGGGTGGCGAGTGTTCGTTTTGGAGGGCGAAAAACAGCGGAGACAAAAGAGACGCCACGAGTCCTTGTGACTTGTGGTAGCAAATTCAAAGTGACAACGTTGCAGTTGCTGGAACAAGGATAACATGCTTTATATGATGACGAGGATTAATTGAAGTTTCCATGCAAGTGCATCGGTTTCATATGCCACATTTGCAAACTAACAACTAGTATTCCACTGCCCTCATTTAAAAGACGAACCAATGAATTATCTAAACAAATGGCACCCTGTACAACCTTTCCTCAAAAGTCCTCAAAATTGCGTTGCTGTAGTTTAAAAAAGAAAAAACAGCAAAGAAACTATGTACGTTTTCTATTTTAAATTTTTAAGTGAACTGTATTTATAGGATTTTCTAAAATCATTCTAGGCACACTCATACCTACCTGTCATAGGTATGAACTACATTTCACTATCCTCACAATTTTGAAAATGTAACCAAATTATAGGGGCGTTTTTTTCGTAACTTATACACGTTAACTCATACAAAATTAAAACCTTCACTTTTACATGTATAATTTTACACTTTAATTTATAAAAGTGTTACCAAGTTTTACTTTGTTGTATGAAAAATATAAAATGTATGTCGTACCATTTCTTATATTTCCACGAAAATTATGATGTAAATATAAGGGGAAGTTATTTTTTTATGTACAAAATATTTAAAAAGTTGTATAAAATATTTTAAATAATAGACAATTCAGTTTCGACACACACTCCCTGGCATGACTAGTTTCGAACTCCGTGACAAGTTCATCATCAGATGCCTAATCGGTTGATCATCAATCGTATATACATATACAAACTCAATTCTGCAATTCACATGTGCGAATTATTATCGATCGAAGATCCCTAAGTATCAACATCACTGAAAGGCCTATAATTCCTACAACAAGAGCAGACAGAATTATTCCACCATGTTCTTCTTTTCCTCATGCACTCTCGCAGTGTTGCAGTGCCCTGGGGTGAGTTTTTAATCAATATCACAGAGTTGTATTTTTTCGTGGTATAGCATTTTTTAAGACCGTGCTAGTGTCAGTTACATTTATTTGAATTTGAATTTTGTTGACCGACTTTGTTAGTTTTTGGTGCCAGCGAGTGTGTGTTGAAACTGAATTGTATATTATTTCCAACAAAAACCAACAATTTTTCAATTCGAAAAATGTTCATGACTTGTAAGCTTGTAGTATGAATTTCTCATACATTAACCAAAAACTAACAAAATCGGTCAATAAAATTCAAATTCAAATAAACGTAACTGACACTAGCACGGTCGTCAAATATGCTATACCACGCAAAAATACAACTCTGTGATGTTGATTAAAAACTCACAAGTCATGGAGAATGACTCGATTCAAAAGAAAGTCTTCACTTATGTCTGCTTGATGATCTTTGTATTCGTTTTTGATACACTTTATGCACTTTTTGGTACCGTTGTGAACTTTTTTGTACACTTTATGTGTTATTTGCACTGTAAGGCAACTCTGTTAGCGTTAGTATACTTTACAAGACTATTACTACGTATATTATTACTAACTACTTACACTCTACTTATACCACTATTATTATAGACTTCTCTGATTTGCATCCTCTGACATCATTTAAATAAACCCAGAACATTCTGGACTGTGCATTCAACCGAACAAGTCATGTTTATTTGCGAAGTCGCTCCGGGAGCTAATCGCTCTACATGACGACCGTGACAGGTTGTACGCAGGTGAATAACAATAAAGAGAAAAGTGAAGTGAACAATAAGAAGAATCTGAAAAAAAATCATAAAGTGACATAATTAAATAGAAGTGGAAAGAAGAAGTGGTAAATTTTGTGAACTAAAAAAAAATATATATTAATTGAACTTTAAAAATTTAAGAAATTAATTGAATTGAAAATCAATTAACCTTTAACACATATATAAATGGACATACAAAGGTGTTAAGAAAAAAAAAACAAACAAAAAAAATTATTATGAAATTAACATGAAACGTGAGATAATTTCAAAAAAAAACCAACCCCCGTTTTGCACATTTAACATAAAAAGACAGTTAAAATTTCATACGAAGAAACAAACAGCTGCCAAAAACGAACGACGTCAACATCAATACCCAGCAGACAAAATATTGTTACGAATTTCCTTATTCGTCCTTTTTGCGTTGTTTTATTCCCAATAATAAAACAAGGTTCGTTTTAAATTACGATAATTACAACGGTTTTACTTCCTTTTCTTTTACTTATATAGAACAACAGTTTATAATAACACTATAACAAGTCTTGTATTTTACTATTCGCGTTGCTTACTTTACGGGGTTTAATCAAAAACTGAACTCTCCACTCCAAAGACGTCCGCTATTTATACCAACTCACCATACTCAAATGAAGGTATATCTAGCGAATTCAAGAACCTTCTAGAATCTGGATGTTGTTATTGTTGCTTATCTTTGTAGAATCATCTCGAATGGTAGAGAATTATCTTAACTGAGGCGAATTCATGGTACTGGTTTAGCGAGCTGGTACGTTGTTACAATGCATACTTTCAGGCTCAGCACTAACCGCCTGTTATTTACATATTGTTAGTAGAGTCATACATATTGTTAGCAAAAGCTTTTACTTATTCGTAACACTGCCCCCCACTTAAGCCTGTTCGTCTCGAGCAGGCTCAACACCCCGTTTTCCATACAGGGCTAGTCTTTCCAAATGCACGAATTTCAGTTTAGCTCTTGGACTTTGACTTTTCTGGATTCTATAAACCACGTCATTTATTCGTTTGCTAACCTTGTAAGGGCCTTCCCAGTGAGTCTGAAGTTTTGGAGATAATCCTTTCTTGCGCTGTGCGTTGAACAGTAAAACTAGCTGCCCTTCATGGAATCCTTCTGAATTTGCCGCTCGGTCGTATCTGGCTTTCATTTTATTACTGACCATCTTTATTTTGTTGCGCACAAATTCATGGAGATCATTAAGATCCCCGTATCTTGGTAATTGCCATCACTGTTCGCAGGGTCAGATGCTGGTTTGGTAAGGAACTCCAAATCTCCAGGCGGCTTCAGCTCAGTTCCCAAAATTACACTAGTGGGTGTTCGAGTGGTGGAATCATTGGTGGCTGACCTATATGCCAAAAGGAACTTTGGTATGTGTTCATCCCAATCTCTTTCATCTGCGCTGACTACTTTTCTTACGTATTCTTCAAGAGATCGGTTGAATCTTTCAACCATTCCGTCAGACTGAGGATGCAATGGTGTTGTTCATGTTTTTAGAATACCGTATGACTCTCACATTTCTTTGAAGATGGTCGATTCAAAATTCCTACCCTGGTCCGAATGGAGTTCCGAGGGGACACCAAAACGGCATATCCAGTTATCCACAAAAACTTTAATTATAGTCTTCGCTTCCTGATTTGGAACAGGGTATACTTCGGGCCATTTACTGAAGTAATCCATAACCACTATGACGTACTGGTTTCCTGAGCTACTGACTGGAAATGGACCAGCCACATCCATAGCAATACGCTCAAAGGGTGCACCTGAGTTGAATTGCTGCATATGACCATGACTTCTTCGCGTTGGTCCCTTAGTTGTCATGCATTGGGTGCAATTTGCTATCCAATCGGCGACCGCTTGTTGACAGCCAACCCAGTAGAATCGTTGCTTTAGCTTTTCTATGGTCTTGGTTATTCTTAGATGTCCACCACTCGAGCCATTATGGAATTTTGTCATTATCTCTTTTCCTTAGAGGAAGGTACCACTATTAACTTTTTGACTATTTTACCATCCTCATTTTCCCATAACCGGTATAGGCATCCATCCAATAATTTTAGGCTGTTCCACTGGGCCCAGTATGCTTTCATCAGGGGGCTCTCTGAGGCGATGTCATTGCTTGTTGGTCTTTTACCTTCTTCTTTTGCAGAAATGATTTTTGCCAGTGTAGGGTCGCTTCTTTGTGCTGTTGACCAGTCTTCGTTGGATTCCAGTCGAAGCAGACGAACGTAAATGATGTTTTCTTTCACCTCTGCTTTTGAGCAATTTTTGCATTCCAGCTTGCATGGACGACGTGACACGGCATCTGCATTACAGTGTTTTCCTCCTTTTCTATGCTTAATGCTGAAGTCATAGCTCTGCAGCCTTTCAATCCAACGAGGAAGTTGGCCTTCGGGGTTCTTAAATTGCAGTAGCCATCTTAGCGCCGCATGATCGGTTCTTAACTGAAAAGGCTGGACGTACAGATACTTGTGGTAGTGTTTCACACACTCAATGACTGCCAGTAGCTCTCGTCTCGTAACACAGTAGTTTTTCTCTGGCTTTGAGATTATTCGGCTGTAGTACCCAATAACTTTTTCCTGGCCATTGATTTCCTGCGAGAGCACGCCACCTATTCCGTAACCACTCGCGTCAGTATCCAACACGAATTTTTCTCTAGCAACAGGATATGCAAGCAAAGGAGCCGCGCATAAATATTGCTTCAGTTGGTGGAATGACTTCTTGTTTTTCGCTCCAACAGTACGGCCGATTTTTCATTGTCAACTCGTGTAGACTTGCAGCCACTGTGGCGAAACCCGGCACAAACCGTCTGTAGTAATGAAAATCGCTCCAACAGTACGGCCGATTTTTCATTGTCAACTCGTGTAGACTTGCAGCCACTGTGGCGAAACCCGGCACAAACCGTCTGTAGTATAGAAAAAATATATATAGAAAAAGAACTTATAAGTTTAAAGTACGAATTTTACAAATCATACAAATGTATTTTTAATAAAACACCGCTTAAGTGAACAAGAGACAGACACATCATAATACTGATAACTTGCTACAACAAAATTGTGACAATATACAGGAAACACGAAGATATGCTGACAAACACAAATAAAAACATAGTTGAATAGCTTACAGCAAAACTTAAACAAAAACTTATTGTAATATTTGCTCAATCAAAACTCGATATAAAATTACCAACAGAAATAGAGCAAATAAATGTAGGGTGCCACTTAAAGTCGACCTGAACTTACAAAAACTAACAAGATTGACAAATGACAAACGACAAAGCGAAGATCATAGGTTATGACATGCAAAAAGAGAGTAGACGAAAACGAATAGCTTTTGACGTGCACCAGACAGAAAAACGAGAGAGTTGATTTATAGACGCCAAGGAGTACAGTCGTTGAAGTTGTACGCGCACAAGTGCCTTATATAATTTAATAACCACATTCTAAAGTTGTAATCTTTATTTTAATCAAACTAAAACTGAAATAATTTAAATAAACTATTATTTTGTTATTGTTTATAAATAACAAGTGTTTCATTTGAATAACATTGAAGGTGTAAGAGAACGGAGTGGTAAGGTCATTCCTACATAAATATAGATGAAACAAATCTAGAATTTGAATACAAAATTACTAGTTTTATTGAAGAATCAGATAATTCTGAAGAAGGAAAAGAAGAAGAAAAACAAGAAGAGTATATTGGTTTAGAAAGCGGAAGCGAAAATGAGTTAGAAGGCAACACTGACATAGAGGACAATATGGCTTTGACAAATATTGAATTTTTGAAGATTTGTTCGTCAACCCTGAACAAGAACTACGCAGGTTGCCCATTAGCATTACAAGCATTTCTAAATTCCATAGATCTTTTGAATTCTTTGGCAGAGACATCACAACTGAAAGCACTTTTGTTAACAGTAATTAAAGCCGTTCCGAATGAAATAACTTCTATTGAAGATTTAAAAAATTGCTTAAAGAATAAATTAAAACCAGATATTTCAAGAGTTGTGGAAGGCAAAATGCTAGCTCTGAGATTGACCAAATCAAATGTGCAGGAGTTTTCTCGCGAAGCTGAATTACTAACTGATTCCTTTAGAAGGGCTTTAGTATTCGAAGGAATACCGTACGAAAAATCTCAAAGAATGACTACCGAAAAAACAGTTGCAATGTGTAAACGATCTGCAAGATCAGAATCAGTAAGAACGGTTCTTGCTGCAGCGTATTTATCAGACCCAAAAGATGTTATTGCCAAATTTATCATAGAAACAAATGACGCTAACAAATTTTGCGCTATGAAAAAAAAACTAAACGTAGTTACAGAGGCAGATATAATCATTCAAATAATTACCGTAATATTGGTCGAAACAACGGAGGATGTACAAACAATTATGGTCATAGTACCAGGAGTAGACAACATAATTCAAACAGAGGAAATTTCGCACCCAGGGGACATTTTACACCCAGCAGGAACTATAACAATAACAGAGGATACCGAGGTAGAAATAACAATAATGGCACCGATTTATCTGTATGAGTGGGGGAAAACGTAACCGCCCTCCAGCAAGGCGATCTGGGGGAGGACATTCGATACCATTAGTTTCGCCTATTGTAAATATATTCAATTTGAATTTAGGCTACAGTGATTTTGTGTTAATTAACACTACAATAAACTCAAATCCTTTTTCCCTCCTTGTAGACATACAACCTTGCATATCAATTATCAAACTAGACAGTGTAGGAACTCTACAAATTGACCCAACTGAAGAAATTTGCATCAAAGGTATAACCAACAACACAATAAAATCAATTGGAACAGTTGATATAGATCTTCTAGTAGAAAGCTTTGTAATAACCAATAAATTTTATGTGGTACCTAATAACTTTAGCATCCCGTCGGATGGTATTTTAGGAAAAGACTTCATAAAAGGACTTAAATGCAAGAACAATAGTTAACAGAAATAATGAATATGTAAAAGTCTTAAACACTACAGACACACCAGTTGTAATACCAAACGATAAGATAAAACATGAAAGTCTGTTAGATTATTATGTATATTCAACCGAAGAACTCAAAGTCAATGCTATAAGACCAGAAAAACTTATGGAGTTAATTAAAGAAAAAACGTCGAAACATGCAGAAGATATTTTGGTAAACTTAATTACTTAATTTAACGATATATTTGCTCTTGGTTCTGACAAAATGTCAAAATGTCTATCAAGGATAATGTGCGAAAGACTAAAACTAATTATCGCTGACCTAATTGAACCATACCAGTGTGGCTTTAGGCCTGGAGAATCGACAACCGACCTACGCCAAATCCTGGAGAAGACCCACGAAAAACAAATCGACACTTATCATCTATTTGTCGATTATAAGGCGGCCTTCGATAGCCCGATACGGGGGAAACTCTAAGAAACAATGTCTGAGCTTGGTATTCCTGCAAAACTCATACGCCTTTGCAAGATGACCCTGACGAACACCCAATCCGCAGTGAAAGTTGGTAGGGATCTTACCGAACCTTTCGAAGCTAAGCGAGGCCTCAGACAAGGTGACACACTATCGTGCGATCTCTTTAACATCTTAATAGAGATTATTCTAAGAAAAGCTGCTGTCAACATGAATAAAACCATCAGCAGCAAAAGTCACATGCTGCTCGCGTATGCTGATGATATCGATATCATTGGACACACAGAATAGGACGAGAATTCAGAAGGAGACAGGCAAAGTGGGTCTGACGGTAAATGAGGACAAGATAAAATTAATGGTTTCAACGAGCAGGGCCTCCACGCGATTAGACCAATCGGTGAATGTTGATAACCGTTATAATTTCAAGGTGGTGGACGAATTTATATACCTCGGATTTGCAGTAAACAAAAACAACAACGTCAGCCTTGAGATCAAGCGGAGAATTGTGCTTGCAAATAGATGTTATTTTGAGCTAAGCAAGCACTATAGAGATGAAGCCCTCTTTCGAGTAACAAAAGTCCAACTATACCAGACTATCATACAACCTGTCTTGCTTTGTGGCTAGAATCCTGGGTCTTATCGCATGCAGATAAAACATCTGTTGGAGTCTTCAAGAGAAAAATACTCCGAAAAATTTGTCGCCCTATAGTGTACAACGGCGAGTATCGGCGAGACAGGAACCATGAGCTGTATGAGCTTTATTCCGACATTGACATAGTTAAGCGGATCAAAATAATGCGATTGTGCTGGCTAGACCATGTCAGTAGAATGGATCAAGGCGAACCAGCACGAACGGTTTTCGAAACCGTACTCGAAGGAAGACGAAAAATGGGAAGACCAAGACTCCGCTGGAGGGAGCAGGTGGACGAATCCCTGCGTACACTTGGTATTAAAAAAAAAACCGTTTCCCATTACATCCCATGAAGGGATTGGGGAGAGCTTCTCACAACCAGTGAGCTGTGCGCTTTCTAATTTTTCACTCACTGATTGGGACCTACAGTTTTTACACCGATTCCGAACTGTATTTTGAGAAGCTTTTTCATGGCTAAATACTCGATAGTGTCGCCGTCACTATGCGAGGTGACCGCCGCCGAAAGAAATTTTTTTTTTAAGGTGGTCAGAGCAGGGATCGAATCCAGGATCTCATGTACAAGAGGCGCGCACACTACCCATTGCACCACCGACGGCCACACACTTGGTATTGCCAACTGGAGAGATAAGGGAAAAGATGGAACTGGTTGGCGAAATATGTTATCTTCGTTTTGTAAGGTCCCCGACCCCTCGGGGTTGTTCGTGACCGGATAAGTAAGTAAATAAGATACCCCAATATGGCATTAAAGTCCTGAATTATTACAATCGAAATCTCGTGTTTTCCTAACCAAATCCTGCAGCTTAAAACCTTGTTATTCGGTCCGGCACATAGAATAAACATGAATAGAGAGAAATGTGGTAAAGTCGGTGTGATACACAGATGTTCGAATTACACCAGGTGGAGTTACAAGAACTGTTCATCTACATTTTTATGTCGTTTTGGTGGAGAACTGTGAAAATTAAATCTATTTTCAACTCTGTAGTTATATCTTATTGTTAGTATACATTTGTGTTGCATTAAAGATAACTATTTATAACCCAAACACAAACTGCTGCTGTTGTTTTCTTGTTGGATGTTTTGTTCTAATGCCTTTATCTGTTATTATTAAATCAATTCTGTTCAACATCCACCGCTCATATCACACCAGGATTAATATCATTAATTTTCTGAGAGCGATATGCCCATTGACTAATACTAATATCTCTCAACAAATTTATGACATTTGGCCTGATGTGATATTTACGTTCGATGTTGAAAAGAATTGCTTTACTAATACCAGATAGAGGCAATGGTTCAAAACAACGAACATAATAATAACAACGGCATTTAGTTTTGTGTGTTAAAATTACAACACAAATGTCTGCTAACAATAACAGTCAATAAAAAAGTTTAAAACACATTTAAATTTCACAGTTTTTCACCAAAACGACATGAAAAATTAAAACAAGAAGTTATTGTAATTTCAGATTTACACTATGGATATGCCCTCTCGGTACTCGCCGTTTTCTTTAACAGAACCATATATTTTACCGAGAATTTTTCTCTCGAATACTCCCAGGTGTTTTTCGTCCGCTTGCGATATAACCCAAGTTTCGGAGCCATATGTCAAGACAGGTAAAATGAGAGTCTGATATAGCTGGACTTTTGTCCGTCGAGAGAGGGCTTTGTTCCTAAACTGCGTGCTAAGCCCAAAATAGTATATATTTGCAAGCACAATTCTCCTATCTATCTCTAGGCTGACTTTGTTGTCCTTGTTCACGGCGGATCCAAGGTAGACAAATTCATCTGCCACTTCAAAATTAAATCGGTTTTCGACGTTGAAGTGCGGACCAAGTCGAGAGGTTTTTCCAGTCGTTAACACTGCACATTTTGTCTTGCTCTCTAACAGCAAGACCACCTTTGCTGATTCTTTTTAGATTCTTGAAAATACTGCAGTAAGCTCTCGCGATTTTCACCCAGGTAAAAATATGAAGCGTTTGCCAATGCTTTTGTAAAGTTGTCCGCCTGAACGATGCAATCGGCAGGGTACAGAAATGGCAAAATCAGGTCAAAGTGTTAGGTTTGCGAGTGATATCGACACTTTTTTAATACCGTCGATGGATATATTAAGCCTGTTATTTTATTCCCTGTTAAACAAATTTTTCGACCACTTTGTAAGCGCTTTTAAGCGGGTCCGGTTACAATTACGTCGAAAAATTAGTCAAGCGGGAAATAAAAAAACACGCTTATTATATACGGTTGGATACTGAAACTCCTATGCATGCAACTGTGTTCAAAAATATCCACATTTCAAAAATTTCTTTAACACTTTTGGAAAAAATTCGAAACAAACTCAAAATAAATAATTTGGGAAAAATCTTTTAAAAATTTGGTTTAAGGTATATAATAACATATGTGACCTGCTCCACGAAAAGGGACCTCTGCGCCGAAAAATTTTTTTTACTTTTTGAGTGATTCTTATAGGAAAAAAACGCTCTTTCAAATGCCGCAAACCGCAAGTTTCTATGTCTTTTAGTTTTTTTACAAATCACCTGTAAAGATGAGCATAATTAATGAAAAAAATTGAAAAATGTGATATAAACAGATAATATACATATATAATATTTGAAATTTAAAAAAAGTTCAATATCAAAGGTACAAAATTACAAAAATATCAAAATTTTACTCTTTTTTACTCCTAACACGTTTCTTTGGTGGTTCTTCTGTATTCTGCTGCTTTTCTTAAACGCGTTTTTCTCAATAACTTCTTTTCGGCGCAGAGGTCCCTTTTCGTGGAGCAGGTCACATATTGATTAAATCCAATCAAGCTTTTGTCCAAGTACTAAGCTAATTTATGGGTAGCATCTATTTATTTTTTTTGCGAGTATTTGGGAACATTTCAATCTAAAACAAAAATAGCAAATATAGTGTGTATTCTTTATTGAAGTGCTCCAAGTTAGTGGTATTCTCAGAAATATTATTTCCCTCAAATGGCCGAGTTATTAACAAAAAACAAAAAAGTCAAAAAAAAGTTTACCATTTTAAAATTTGATAATGAATATATTAATAACGGAAAAAGATATTCCACAACACTCAGCGTATTTTTTGTTTGTCTTGCATAGTAGATTTTCAAAAGTAAGAAATCGTTGTAATCGGTCTATGTGTGTAGAAGTACCAGGCATTGGAAGTTTCAACGGAACCAAAGTGGTCAACTTCGGAACCCTGTAGCACAACCTGTGTTGATACAGGGTGCCTCGGAGAGCAATATTCTAACAATACATTAAATGTTATGATATTATTACCGTGTGCATTACAATCGGCCCCACTGTGAGTCGGTGCTAGCCTGATATTCGAGGTTGCTCAACCAGTCGCTTTCTCACTTTAGCTTCATCAAACTTTGATCTGATGGCAATTGCGGAGGAGTTATCAAAGAAAACGGTACAAAGAGCTTTGGACACAATAAGAAAACCCCCATATCGTTATCGTATGTGTAAGATTAACTACAGATTATGGGGTATATATCTCCAAATTATCGATAGTTTGGCATTATCGTAACTAGCAATCAAGCGATAATTGCTAATTGATAACGAAATCACGCCTAATACCATTTAGAGCAACATTTCCAATTTTGACGACTATTATTTGCATCATTAACTCTTGCAGTAAAAAAACCAAGAAAACTGCCACAATTTGTACAAATATTCTTTGTTTTTGATGTTTTGTTATATTGTGCAATTGTGACGTCAAGCAATGAGAGAGCACTTGTCACCCTTGAATGTAATTTCCATTCTAGTTGTTTTTCCTCTTTCACTTGATGGTTATGGCATTTGACCGGAAATCTCATTACGGTTTCGTACTGGTTTGCATTTCAACGGTTTTGTTTTGTGCTCGAACCAATCGGACAAAAACTCATTAGAGTTCTCTTCTCTTCACTAAAAATAAAAAATAAATAAATAAAAACTTAAAAACAAAATGGTTTAAAAGTAATGGTGATTAAACACTGAACAATGCATCGCCGCAGGACAGAAACATATTGGTTTAAAGTTTGGCTGATGCCCCAACGGTAAGTTTCATAAATAAGGGTTTTTTTTTAATCCGCTAAAGTTAATTATAGCTTTATTTGCGATATTAAGTGGAATTTAAATTTCCACCTTAAATTCCGACTTGAGCAAAGACAATGTTGCCACATGTTAAATTTCAAGAAATGGCTACAAAAAGTTATCTTATACGGCATTTATACACCAAACAAGATTTACGCATTTTCGGGATTATCGACGTTTTTTCATATGGAGTTTGACATTTATAATCGCAAAAAAGCGATAATCTTGGTAGGTGTAATTGTAGTTTTCGATACATTTTGTTATCATTTCTTGCGAATGAAAATGTTATCAAGGAAAGATTCAAAAGTTGAAATTTTCAAAATAGCTTCAATTTTTAGGTTTATTAAAATTATTTTAATTAATAGATAGATAGATTTTTATTTCCGATTGAAAACAAAATTGGAATTAAATTCTACACAACAACGCGGGGTAAATATTATACATATTGATCATGGTAGAATTATCTATCAGGTATAGTCGTTTAAACAGGTGATGAAATTTCTTCCATGTCATTTTTCGATTCACTTGTCAAAATCATATAACTATCTAACCAGCCTGTATAACTAACTTACAGGCTTATATGTACGCAATCCTACGCGAAACCGGTTTTTGGAACGAAGTTCCTTATCGCACGTTGCGGAATGGGGGCTTAATGAAAAAATTTTAAACAACTTTTTGTTTACTACTTTATTACAACCCATTATTATCAACTATATGTGGTACTTTTGGTTTGGTTTAAAGGGAAGTTTTCTAGGTGGAGCCTGTGTATTACATATTGTAGTTTTGAACCCAATAAAAAGTAAATTTAGAAAAGCCAAAAAGCAAGACTGGCAAATCAATGAAATACAACCCGGAGCATGGAATTACATTTGGCACATACTCTTACACTCATACTTTTGGTTTGGTTTAAGTCTAGACTAACATATTCTTGCTACTGGGAAATTTTCTAGGTGGAGCCGGTTTACTACATTTTGTTGTTTTGAACCGAATAAAAGGTTAATTTAGAAAAGCCAAAGTGAAAGAAGTCTAAAAAGAGAAAAGTTTGTAATAAGTGCCTTTTCTTAAAAAAAGTATATTTTCTCAAAAATAATACCTATTAATATTCTTAAATGAAATACCTTTTCCTAAAAAAAAACGTTATCTTAAAGAAGTGCCTTTGCTTAAAAAAGTAAATTTTCTTACGAAAAGTACTTTTTCTTAAAAAAAGTAATTTTTTGAATAAATACCTTTTCTGAAAAAAGTACATTATCTTACAATAAATTGCCTTTTCTTTAAAAACTAAATTTTCTTTAAAGAGTACCTACTATGTAAAACAAAATAACTTTTCTTGAGATAAGTAAGTACCTACTCTTAAAATTGTACCTGTTCTTGAAAAAATTACCAATTCTAAAAAATTCCCATTTATTAAAAAAAAACTTTTCTTCAAAAAAAAAAAAAAATACCTTCTCTTAACAAAAATGCATTTTCTTACAAAAATGTATTTTCTTAAATGTACCCTTTCTTAAAAATAAAATAGTTAATACCTTTTCTTTTCTTTTCTTGAGATAAGTAGCCTTTCTGAAAATAAGTAAATTTTCTTAAAAAATTACCTTTTCCTAAAAAGAGTACCACTTCGTTAAAAAGTACCTGTTCTTAAAAAAGTACTTCTTTGTAAAAAAAAATTCCTACTCTTAGCCTTTTTCTTACAGAAAGTACTTCTTATTAAAAATGGTACCTTTTCTTAAACAAAACATTGGCTTTTAATAAAAGAAGTGCCTCTCATTAAAGAAAGGACCTTTTCGGGAATATATAATACATATTCTTACAAAAACTCCCTAAAAATATACTCTTTTTTAAAAAATACATTCAATAAATAAATAATTTCTTAAAAAAAGTTTATCATTTTACAAACAGTAGCTTTTCTTAAAGATCCATTTAAATTATAGTATTTTTCAACGGGCGCCTGAGGCGTCTTGGAACTAACTAGTACATAATATATACTGCGAAAGGAACTTCGTTCCAACCGGGTATCCCCTGATACCTCATGTAATTTTTTTTACCGGTTTTCAAGATTTTGGGGGAGTTTGGGAAATTTCACAAGCAGATTCTTGATTCACTCGACAATACCTACAATAAAAATACTATCACTTCCCAGGTATTTCTACTTTAGTCTTTTTTGTATCACTATGTTCTCTATTAATTTTTAAGGTTTGCAAATATTTATAGTTGACGAAACAATTTCGCTACTGCAATGAATCAGTTGTTAATGCAACGCAACAAATTTTTAGGAGGATCAAGAGAGACAAGCAGTTGAAAAAAAACAAGCGAGCTTATAAAAGAGGCCAGCAGAAAATGGTGAGCATGAGTGGTGGATCACATACCTTAAATCAGTTCCTCTGCTACAACCGAAAGTGGTATACATATATTATATTTCTTCGCCGGAATAATTTAAATAAATTTGTTAAAACAGACTAATTGGTTATAATTAGTAATAATCTTTTATCCTGAAAATTAAATTGTGTGAATTTCGGTGCCTTCTGTAATCGTTTGTGTAAATTGATTATCTATAAATCAAATAGATAAATAAACAGAATGCAAGGAGCAACACAACAGCAAAAATGGTGACGCATCGATAGCTGAAAAACAACCCCTAAATATGTAAACGATCATTACATCATTGAACTGTTATACCTACACCGTCAGCCACCTCATGCGCTTTCATTTTCTGTTCGTCCAATATCATTTCAGGGATTTTATCAACGATGTTTTTTGTGACGATCTCTTTTGGGCGACCTGAATGTTCTGCGTCACTTGTGTTGGTACGATCACAACGATTTCAGTTACCCCTTTTGAAACCATTGAAGTTAATGGTGTAGAGTCTCCATAGTATTTATCAAGCCTTTCCATGGTTTCGGTGATTGTTTCTTTACGCAAAAAGTTTAATGCTTGATGAGCATCCAAAATTCACTATTTTCCAATTTCGACGAAATTCTCGAGGATGTCCACTTTCAATGGTATCTAAAACTAAATGATTCACCCTGCTTAACATTTTACAGTTGTTTATTAGTAGATGGAAGTTGAAAACAGTAGTGTTGATTTTTAAGTACGAATGATGAAAATGTTGGGAATATCGATGGTTATGGAAAAGTATTGTCGATATTTTCGCACAAGCAGGAGTTGAGACAATTCTCGCTTAGTTGAGATTTTGTATCCCTTTTCTGTGTGAAGAGATACCTAAATACTTGTGAAGAAGACGGCTGATGATATACCTTGATGGACATTGAAACAGGTATGTTCTCAACAATCCACAATAATAATCAATTTCAACACGAAAAATTATTAAAGAACATAACATCTGCATTTTAATGCATTGCATACACAACTAACCCAATCATATGTAAAGGAAGAGCATGGGTTAGATATAATTCACTAAAAAGGCATTTATAGCGTGAAATACGTCCCACCTCTGACTCAACGTTACCCCTTCAATTATTGCATTACGGTGTTGAGCAATATTATATAAGTAAAGGGTTTTTCAACAGAGACGCTACAAAAGTAAATCGATAGGGACAGCAAACGACGCCATATTTTTTCCCGCTCTTTTGACATTTCTCTTCAGTAAGGTTTGCCATTTCATCATGGAAAGATATACGAGCCAACAACGAGTCGAAATTATTAAAATTTACTACCGAAATTTGGAGTCAGTGGCCTCAACTTTAAGAGCGCTACGTCCAATTTATGGTCGTAATAATCGTCCTACCAGATCAACAATTGAGCGTCTAGTGGAAAAATTTGAATCCATAGGCACAGTACAATATGTTTCCGTGCCAGTGAGACAAAGAAGTGCCCGTAGTGTCGAGAATTTTGCTGCCGCTGAGGCTTCAGTTCAAGAAAGCCCAAATGTGTCTCTCACACGTCGTTCTCAAGCGTTGGGCATCTCTGCGACGTAGTTGTGGCGAATTTTGCGAAAAGATCTTGGCCTTCATCCTTACAAGATCAAATTGACGCAAGAACTGAAGCCGCTTGACCACCATAAGCATCGTCTGTTCGTGAATTGGGCTGAGCAACAACTTGAAAATGATTCGGATTTTCATCGGAAAATCATCTTCAGCGATGAGGCTCATTTCTGGCTGAATGGCTTCGTCAATAAGCAAAATTTGCGTTATTAGTCCGACAGCAATCCACACGTAATCCATGAGTCATCATTGCATCCCGAAAAAATTACGGTGTGGTGCGGTTTATGGGCCGGCGGCGTCATTGGGCCGTACTTCTTCCGTGATGATCAAGAACGGCGCATTACTGTGAATGCGAATTGCTACCGATCAACGATACCCGAATATTTTTGGCCCCAATTGGGTAATATGGACTTGAAGGACACGTGGTTCCAACAGGACGGCGCCACAAGCCACAGAGCGAATGCCACAATCAACTTATTGGAAACCAAGAAATGGCCCAGTCGATTGGCCGCCTCGGTCGTGCGATTTGACGCCGTTAGATTATTTCCTGTGGGGCTACGTCAAGTCTATGGTTTATGCCAAGAAGCCAGCGACGAGTGATGAACTTCGTACGAATATCGATCGTGAAATTGCAGCAGTATCGGCCGATTTATGCTTGCAAACCGTCGAAAATTGGGTTCAGCGTCTGGACTTCTGCAAGCGTGCCCGTGATGGCCATGCAAAAGAAATCGAGTTCCATCGAACGTACTTTCACAGGAATAACGAATTTCATTGGTATCTAAAACCGGTTTTGTTTTATTTAAAAAAATTTTTGTAGCGCTCTTATTGAAAAACACAAAATCACAAAAAAAAAAACAAATTACACGTACGTACGCAAAAATTACCCTGTGCTCGTATATTGTACGGCGATATATTTGAGCGAATCGGTCTTGTAATTGAATCTTTTCCCCGAAGGAAAGTCAATTATGTGCAGCATTTCGATAGTAAATCTGCATGAGTAATTGGCAGCTATGGGCACCACTACAAAAAAATAAGTGTGTGTGAATGGCTCTCTTGCTTGATTTATTTGCTCTCAATTTCATATACGTATACTCTCATTTTCATATACATATACGCACTTGTGAGCGCGGCTTCGAAGCAGCTTCTGTGCCCATAGCTGGTAATTGGTAATTACACAGTGGTCCGCTAATGCCGTTTTCCGTCCCATAGGCTTATAGGTCGCCCTTAAATCTGATTTGTAGGAAGACAGTCTTGTATTTATTTATTTATCTCACAGCTACAATCCTCAATAGGATACAGCCTGTAATATGTTTTCAACGTTATAAAATTTATATTATATACATAGTAGACATAACATACAATTCTTAATAAAATTAAAATACATTTAACATAAGAAAAAAAGTAGAGTAAAATTAAATTAATATGAAGAAAATTTGTAATATTTAAAAATTAACAAAAAGGAAAATATAAAAATAAAAATATTAACATAAAATAATTAAAATCCACACCAACTTTTGGATAAAATCATTGGAGATAACATAGGCAGTAACATCTGGAGCAGGAACGTCGCAACAATATGTATGGAACGATAAACAGGAACATAAAAATTGCATAATGGGAGATAAACAGGAAGAGTAGGGACTTGAAGATCTGGAACATGAAGATGAGGGACATGAATGTCAGCATCTGGCCTCAACCGCTAATGATCCAACCATCTATTCAGCGTCAGCTACAATTCATTGTAGAATTCAGGATTTATAATAAGATTGATTAACAGAAGCAGGACTGGTTTATCGGGGAAAAATTCAATTTCGTTATCGTTTGAGAGAGTACGATGCTACAAAACATAATGAATTGTCTCTTGAGACAGAAATGCAAGATGTCCAGAAGGTATGGGCAATATGGAGGGAAGTTTATAAAAATTGCATTGCCGATACAAATAAAGTGTTGAAAACTAACAAGAAATTAGCTCACGACAGTTATATAACCTCTGTAGCCATAATAGGCGATTGGAAGGAGAAAATCAAAATCGAGGTCCATGGCTCAACGGCTCCTAAACCCACATCCACCATTTCAGTCCCGCCATGCGACACGGAAATTTTTCATTCGGATTATGTTTCTTGTCCCAGTTTTCGAGATTTATTCATTGCTATATATGTGAACAACAAAAAGCGTAGCTCAATGGAGAAAGTTCATCACCTCTTCGAGAAAACTATTGGAGAAGCGAAAGAGATCAACATAAATATTCCACTTACCGCTGAAGGCTTTACGATTGCGTAGGATAACGTGAAAAATCAATATGAGTACAAACGCATTCTAATTAATACCCAGTGGTCCCGCTTGGCAGACATCGGTCTTAAAAAGCTTTAAAGATATATAACAAATTGCATTTCTGTCCTTCAGCTTTACTATATCGATGTCAAATCCTAGGATCCAATTTACCCTATTCTATCTCTTTGGGAGCAGTCATTATCTAACGTTGGCAGAATATTCGGGTAGAACATGTTCGAAGTGTATGATGAAGCATCATACATAAGGACAAATTGACTCATCAAGACAAGGGTAATGAAGCGGCAACTTCAGGTACAACCCAGACTTCCTGAAATCTGAACTTACAGTCCACTGATATACCGCCAACTTTGGGGAATGGCTGAGCTTACCATACCTCAGTTTCAAATAAGACGATGTTAGCTACTGCCTGGGTTAATATTATTAAGGATGGTCCAATGTACAAGGTTAGAGCTTTGATTGATCCGTGTTCCGACGACACATTTATTTCCGCGAGAATACAGCAACTACTCAACTTTCCCACGAAGGAGGCGAACGTTTGGCGAATTGTTCCAAAATAGTAATTTTTACAATTGACTCGGTCTGTGGTGTGTACGTTATCCCTACGTCATAGGGATGAGGCCCCCTCGGTCGGTTGGGGCGGGTGTGAGTGGCGGCGATGGGATCGTTCGTATGAAAAAAGACCGAACTTTTCCTTCGACACAGATGCCTCGGTGGTAACTGATGTTACAGGAAATATCCCCACACACACGTAAATAGGAAAGCTTCCGAACATAGAAATTGGAGATCCCACGTTCTACCAAAGTGGTCCCGTGGATATTCTTCTTGGAGGGAATCTGTATCCACTTAATTTGCTTAATGGAGTACAGCATGGTATTCTTGGTTCGCTGGTGGCTCAGGGGACAGTCTTTGGATGGATTGTGACTAGCCTTTTTTTCTTAATGGTCGATTTTTGTATTTGGTACCAAAAATTAAAGACCAAAGTCCCATCTACAAAACAAAAAAGAACCTCGTATTAAAATTCCAATCCAATCCAAAATTATATAATTCTTGAGAATTGGTCCACTGTGCGACGGCTCAACTTGGCCCATAGGAATTGTAGCCTACGGAATACAGTTAAGAGTAAAAATGCGATGATAAGGTGCAAATACTTTACATGTTTTTATATTCATATTCGCATTATTCCTTCCAAAGTTTTAATGAAGTTGTAAAACAACAATAAAAGCTGTACTTAAACTTTTTATGAGACTATTTGCAAGATACATAAGTGCGGGTTCACTGTACGGCTGACTGAAGTGTAGAATTAAATGCTTCGAAGCGGCTGGACAGGTGAACGCGGGGGACGCTCAATTTGATGGATGATTGCATAAATGGCTAATGTTAGTGCAGGCAGCAGCACGACACTCATCCCCGCTTAAGTGCGTTAACAAAAATGGTCTAACAGAATGGAGGAATTATGTTGAACAATAAAAATATCAACAACACCATTAAATCAAAACTCACAACAACAAAAATTATATGAAGAAACTAACGTATTTTGTTGTTATTATATCTACGGCTGGAGTATGATGTAGGAATTTTGTAATTTGGATGACGTTTTATGCCGGCGTTTGTAATTAGCCATGTTTAAATGATTTCGCATGTTTTCAGTCAATTGTTGTCGTCCTAATACACCATTGCTGATCATATGAGCTGCCGTCGGCTCTTGACGTCGCTTTCAATTGCCGCCTTGGATCAAGTGTTTGTCTACGGCACCAATGGAAACATAAACAGTGGGATTGCACAGCACAATGGAGTGATTGTCCGGTTCGGATGTCTTTATTATTATCGCCAGACAAATGAAGATGGTAAGACAGCGATTATGAATCAATTGATATGGACAAATTCACAAGTCATCTTATATTGTTTGATCTCTAAATGAAACAACATGGAATTGGACTGACAGACGTATGCCCTCCTTTGCTGTGTTCAACAAAAGAGCGACTCACAAAGAAGAGTGGAAAAAACGAAAGATTGCTGCATTATCAGTATTGCGAGTAAGTGGCAGAGTTGTCTAAATAGATGCCGGACTGGCTGTATGACGTTTCGAGTTACGGGTTATTCAAATGACTCAATAAAATATGGAAAGGCAAAGCGAGATTAGTGATATAAGTTAGAAGTTGGGCTAAATCAATAAAAGACATTGAAAAGCGGTCTATGCAGGCAGTGTGGGCATAGTTTAGGTTAGGTTAGTGTGGCATATCAGGCTCACTTAGACCTTGTGGTCCGTTGTGATACCAGAGGGACAAAAGGGAAAATACGAGATTTTCCTATCCCCTCCCGGCCAACCAGTTTGATTGCTTCAAAAGCTTAAGAGTTGGCGAATGCTAACATCAGCTAGATTTGCTAACTCCCCAAAGAAATGTGAGTCAAGTTGTAGCCTGCCGCCTTCTGAACAGAGCGTGCTACAGACGTGTTCTAATGACTACAGCCCCTCTACGTCGCCGCAGATTTTGAATAAGTAATTTCTCAAGACTTTCAGCCTCTCTGCGTGTCGCACAATGAGATAGACACCCGTCCTGGCAGACACGGTACGTGAGACGTTCGGTCTCGATAACAACAGCAGGGCGTTACTGTGTTTGAAATCTAGCCGGGGCCACATCAGCTTGGAATGTACCCCACTAGTAAACATCTACCGCTAGTTGCGCTTAGGACTCAATTCCTCAATAAGAGCTTGCAGTTGCTAGATGAATGTCCATATGTTCCAGTTACCTGGGCGCATGTACGGCAGTCTGTCAAGCTCATCTGCTTGGAAGTACCCTGGTATGTCCCTGGGGCCCGCAAACCAAATAAGCTGAATATTAGACTATTCAGCAATCGCATTGAGAGATCTGCGACAGCTGAGGACAGTTATCGAATTCAGGAAGACAGTTTCCATGGCCTTGATGGCAGCTTGACTGTCAGAAAAAATATTGATTCCGACCTTAGTCGGAACATTATTTCTCAGGTATTCCGCTACTTCCCTAATAGCTAAGATATCTGCCTGGTAGACAATACAGTGATAAGGCAGTCTTTTCGCAATGATAGCTCTAGGCACTTAGTAAAATCTCCAATGCCTGCTTTATCCTCAGGGGTTCATCCATCTGTATAGAAGCTCAAGAATATCATGTCCAGGAATGCGACCATACTATTCAGATCTATCAGTTATAAGAGCGTGGTACTTCTTGTTAAAGAGTAGTACGGCCATAGTGTAACTGACAAGGCATTGTGTTGAGAATGACACAGAGTCCGAAGCCATTTTCTGACCAAAGTGACAGTTCCCTACCCTAAGTCTAAGAGAAGTAGCCGTGGCATGCTGCCCAGCTACAATGTCCAGTAGTATTAAAATTAGAATAACATTTAGTGCATCACACGGCGTCGCTCTCAACGCAGCAAAGACACACGTACCAGGAATTCGTTAAACTTTATCCAGTATCGCGTAGAAGGTAGATTTCCGTAGAGCTGTCCACCAGGCAATAATGCATACAGGATTATCGGTGTAACTACTTCCGTGTACATCCCAGCGCTTTGCTATTTTGATATTTTACCTTTTTGATATCGCAGCCTTTTTGATATTTTACAGAATGTTGGGTTTGAGGTTAAACTTCCTGTCGAGTAAAACAACTATTTATTTTGCGCTTTCAGAGAAGATAATTTTAGCAGTACAACAGTTGGTACCTTAGACTTCCTGATGAAAAGAATCAGTTCAATCTTGGTTGGGTTCACCTCAAGACCATCATCCGAAGCCCATCTGCAAATGGTATGAAGTACCTGTTACAGGATGTCCCTAAGGGTACTTGGAAATTTCCCTCTAACCGCTTCATCTGGATAGACAACAGCCTTAACTCCATTCTTCTCCAGAGAAGGTAGAATACTATTCATGGAGATATTCCATAGCAGACTCAACAAAACACCGCCATGAGGCGCCCTCTTCTGACAAACAAGCCAAAATGCGTCTCTTCCTTCATACAGGTTGTGAATAAACAACCTGATTCCGTATTGCTGTCAACCCCCCAGAGCCGTGGTTGCCGCAGAAATTGCTACTGGATTTACGTTGTTAAAGCTTCCCTCTATGTCTAAAAAGCTATAAAGCTTCCATGGTATTGTATTTAACAGTCAAAGATCAGATACCTTCTATAGAACCTTCGGTAGACTTACCCTTGATGTGGGCGTGCCGTTTAGTCAAGCCTGTGAACAATGTTTGTCCTAAAATAGCTATCCTAAAACAGAACTAAAATAGAAATCCTTAATTCCTGTATGCCATGGTTTCCTTGCTGAAGAAATAAAGACAATCTCAGTTGCACTCCATATCAAAGGTATTTAGTCCTGCTTGATACATCCGGTGTAGAGCTCTTTGAGCCAGGCACCAGTCTATCAGTCTCTGCTTGTGCATCCGCTGTCGAGACATTGTCATGTTCTGGCGGCTTGAAAGGTAAAATTATTGATTCACTTACAATATCGCTAGTACTTCAACGGAATCTCCAACTGAAGCTCTAGTTAAGCCTCGGAATTGCCAGGGAAATATGTATCTATGAGCCTCCCATTGATTGCTGACATGAGGTCGTCCAAGAACCGCGATCTTTCCTTATGCACCTAATAGTACAAGGTATTGTGGCCAAATTTGTCCTGAGCCTGGAGTCTTCCGATGAGCTTTCCACAGAGCTGCAGAAATCTATCCAGAAGTTTGTTTTCTTGGATGGCGCAACAATGCTAAGCATTCAGACCTAGAGTACAGATGGCGTCCCATTGCGTAGCTGTTTCTGTCGAAATTGTTGGCTTTTGCATTCCATTGATTCCATTTTATTTAATTGCATGTTAGGTTTGGTAACGGAATTTCATTTTAGCTTTATTTTGAAGAAATTCGTAGATATGATTTTATTTAGCTAAAATTATAACAAACAATTTATTTAAGTTCCATTGTGTTAAACTACATGGCACAGTAAACTTAATCCTACCTGAATTTAAATAACACTCTCGTATTATTCACCACAATCAAGTCTACATATTGCTCGCGTTTGATGAATCCATTAGCCCTCTCGGTCACCGTTACAATACAATATAGTGGCGTTTAAAATGCGTCTACTTTTCAAAAACCACCCCAATTAAACACAAAGAAATCAGATCGCATGCGCCTGTGTACAAAGAGATGTGCATATTCGAGTATGATACCGCATTTTTTAACTTCCACGCACTCGTCCTGGTCAAAGACGTTTGATCGACTTGTAAACTTGAAACACTTTGTACGGCAAAGAGTAATTTGTGCGGCTAATCCCAATAATTTACGCTATCAGTGGCAGTCATCTTGTCTCGTTCTTCTTTAAGGCATCCAAGACTTCCTCAAATTTTACTGGTTGCGTATGGGTCGTTGGCTTTGTCTGCAGCAGCTAGTTCTGTTCGTTGTCAATTTTCTAGCCCGGTATTACGTGGCGTCATAAGCGTCGAAAAATGTTTTTAATCAAAAGTTTTGTTCAATTCTCGGAGACAATTGCATTTTTTCCTTGATGATAGTTAAACCATATACGGCAATAAAACTGTAAAAATCTTTCCAAAGCTGTGGATGCCCAACAAATATATGTAATATACTATTTGTTTCTAATTAGAATGGTTTCGATTTCATACATATTGGGTTGGCAATAAAGTAGCTTCGGTTTTCTCATACAAATGGTGCTTTTGTTAATTTTGAAATGCTTTGGTCAGCTGATTAACTTCTTTGACATGCAGTTACACAGCTGACATTTCAAGCTTAAATTTCTGATATGTCACATAATTTTCAGTGGTCAGTTTTCATTTAAATCGTGTTTGAATATGGATCGTCAAAATTTTCGTCATATTTTGCTCTTTTATTTCGGAAAAGGCAAAAAAGTCTCGGAAACACACCGGGATATTTATTTATTTTTTTTTGTGTCTGTCTGCCGTTCGTACGGACGTGTTTCTGTTTAATTCCGCGTCCAATAGTGTTTTAAATTCTTATCCGTGGCAATCCGTGTGCAAATCCGTATTATACTAAATAAGAAAAATAAATAAATAAAAATTAATAAATAACCGTCAACAAACCAAACAAAGCTCAACAAACCAAACTAAATAACTTTGCAAAATCGAGACAATAAAATAGAAAAATACCTATACGATAATACAAACAATAAACAAAACAATAAAATGTGCAAAACGAATAGAAGGAAACAATAACAACATCAACTAATACCCTTTTCACATTTACCGCGTTTCAGCTGAAACGCCGGCGTTTCGCTCTCTTTCGATGATTTGTCACGAATCTTGGTTTATTCAATTTGGTTTCAAAAAACAAAAGTAACGGAAAGAGCTCGAGAATGTTGAAAAACATTCCTGCAATGAGACACTGTTCACCAAAGATATTGTACACACAACTGACACACTGGCAACTTTTCAATTTGGGCACGGCTATGGCTCGCGGGGCTTGGGTGTATGTTCGTTGCAGTTGTGTGAATAATGAAACCATGACAAGAAAAAAAATTTGTACCAGTGCAGATGTACCTAAAGACAAGGAAACTTCTTTTATCTTCTCATAGTAGACTAGGTGTACTGTCTACTTTACCCACCCCTATACCATGGTAACCAGTTCAGATTAGGGTTACCCCTTTTATACACCACCAACCGATACCTACCTTTGTTACTCCCTACTCAGCCATTACTCAAATAAAAATTTCCTCATTAAAAAAATTTCTGAAATTCAACATAATTTATAATTTTATTGCCCAATTCGGGACTTCATATTGTGATGTACAATTTTATAATAACATAGTCAGAGAGCGAAAAAAAATTCTTAATATATAAACCATATAAATACAAATGTATGTTGTTTTATTCTTAATTTCTAACTAGTATTAGGGTTAGTATGTGTTAATTCTATGTCCGTCTCTTAGGACTTATAATTTCAGAGATTTATTATAATTTCAGAATTTGACAACAATGGAAATCTAAGAGATGAATTCAGAAGTTTCCAAAAATGCAAACATTCTTTAACTACAAATTTCGTAAACTATTATTCTAATAAAAGACGTTACGTCTTACAAAACCATAGTCGATCAAGTGAAGCTTGATCCACAGAGCAGGATTTTTTTTTTTGATTAGGAGTACCAGATCTCCTAGGCCATGGTGGATAAAGAAAACTTTAAACCACAGGACAGGAATTTTTTGTGTCAGGAGTACCAGATCTCCTGGCTCTTTCGAGACTTTTCTACCCCCGCAGGATATCGTGAAAAAAGAATTTTATTTGTTGTTTAAGAGTTTGTTTCTCCTAGCTCGGACGAGACTTTGATAAATACCAGAAAAAGAAATTTGTTTGATAGAGGAGTTTACTTCTCCTTTGTCGGACGACTAATTAAATATTTAAAGAAAGATTTATTAAATGTTGTCAAAAACTCGACAGTCTACGACTTCTACACCACTACTTTCACCCACTTACGACCTTGGCAATGCAGATTCATCGTGATGTCTTCTTTTGGAAATAAGCCTCTGGTGTTGATACGGCTGCAGTAGATGTTCCAGGTGATGTTAAAGTTGTTGTTGTGGAAGTTGCTGCTGTTTTTGGTTGTATTGTTGTTGGTTATTGTTGTTTTTGCGATTGGTTTAGACTATTGTCGTTGTATCAATGTCATAACTTGTTGTTATCAATTTGTGATTATCAATTTGTTGTTGTCAATCGTTGTTGTATTTATGTTATTACCTTGTTAAAAATTACTTTATAATTCGTTTTAGACTATTGTGGTTATTAATTTATAATTAGTTTTAGACTATTGTTGTTATCAATTGTTGTTGTATTTATGTTATTACCTTTGGTTTTAGTCTGACATTGGCTTTCTCAATGTTTTTTTTTTTCTCTCTTTCTTAATGTTTGCCAATGTTGCAGACTTTTTTTTCCTATTTTATGTATACTTTTTCTCAAATTCGTTTTGTTTTGTGGAATGTGTTTACGGAAATTTGCAATTCTCTCGTTCTCTTTGTCTGTGTTACACCAGTTGTAATTAAGTCTTCAAATTTTTTTCGATTCACTGTTATTGTTTGTTTACTACGTTGAGAGCGAGAAAGAGGGGAATATTTTTGTGGATTTGTTTTTGCGTTTTATTTCGAAATGCCTTTTCTTTTATACAAGTTGTATTCACTGTGTGTGTTTGTGTGTAAGAATATTTTGTTGTTGTTATTATTATTAATGATGTGTTGGTTAGCCCTCGTCGTCGTGTAAGAAGAAACAGCTGTTTTGCGTTCGACCGGCTTTTTTTTTTTGACAGCTGCTAATAATAGCTGAGCTCGCTACTGCTGTTGGCACTGCTGCTACTGCTGGCATGATGTTGTATACATGCATACATTTATTTGTATGTATTAATTCTTCATAACCATATAAGTATGTGTGTATGTTAGAAATTTCCTTTTTTGCTTCTCACATTGATTATGTACCAACTTATGTACGAAAAAAAATGTTAATCGGGCATGAAGAATACATACACAAACAAACATAAACGAAACCGAACAAAATTTATATATGTATATAAAATAATAATGGCTACCACAACCCGAACACCGCCGACCGACGTCTTTCTCACGTAATAATTGTCATTCTGTATTCACTTTTACCTAATATTTGTACACGGTTTTTACAAATTGCATTCATTTTAACTTTATTGATATTAACATTCAAAACTTCATTTATCTATTGTTGTAATTGGTCCAATTATTGGTAAACTTTATTTGGATTTTTCTGCTGGAATCTTTTATTCCAATAAGAATTTTTGCCTCGGGTTTTATTATTCTTCGTGACAAAAGAATTTCAACTTTTTCACTCTCCACTCGCAAAGCTGTATTTATTTTATTTGATCTATTTAGTGTTATGTTTATTTCTTATCTGTCCCGTTTTTTTTTCTTTTTATCATTTAGTGTATTGAATCTTCGCTTCTAAATAATTCTTGTTCAGAACTTTTGAGCCTCACAAGCAACTCATAAGAAAACTTTGACTTTGCGTGTCTCGATTTCCTTCACACGACCAGTCCATGCCACGTTCACCATCCAAAGGAAGGAAACAGCCCTCGCGTCAGTTACAGCTTGCTTTTCGGCATTTTGTCAATTCTTTGACCGCAACCTACTTCACATTTAGGGTGTTGCCACATTACAAGCCACAGGGTTGTAATTGATGTATACCAGTGATCAGTTTCGGCTGGTAGTAAAATCTGGCAAATCCTTAGGGTCCGTTCACTCAGAACGGTACAGATTTCAGCGAAACACACTTTAATTGGCACTTATTTCCATACAAAAAAAACGCAAACATTATGCTTTTTTACTGTAATTTGTTTGAAACCACAGTAAAAATGAGAGAGAGCACAGTGTTGTACTCCAATAGTAGTTAAAAAAAGGAGTAAAATGAAAAAATTTCCATTGCTGGTTCAAAGCAAATGTCAGAAAAATGAGGGAAAACAAATCTGTTTGTTTACATTTCTAGTTTGCTTTGTGGTGGTAAGTACTTATTGCAATGTGATTTATGTATGTATGTATCAATGTTATTATCAATGTATGTATCATATGTATGTATCAATGTTATTTTATATTTCTTTATTCACAAATGTGCGTTTGTTTTGTTTACACTCAATACAGAAAACACAAAACAGAAATGATAAATGTCACATGAAACCACAGTAGTTTAAAAAAGCATAATGTGAACACCATGGTTTCAAAATGAAACGCCGGCGTTTCAGCTGAAACGCGGTAAATGTATAAGGCTATAAGGCTGTTTACGTCAACCACACGAAGGCCTTTTATGCCCCCCTCTGTGTGGTGCATTTGTTGTCCCCCGCTCCCTCTCCTATACAGTACAGCATAGACTGTGTTTTCTTCGTCTTCTCGTTGCTGCTCAGTGCTTAAGGCATAACACTAAGCATTGTGTGGATATCAGCGGGAAGGCGGGGGACTCACAGTTTGTGTTTACTGCTGTGAATTTGTTCTGTGTGTTTGTATGTCGCAATGGTGTGTAATTTTGTTATACATTATGGTAACATACGAGGGTTGAGAACGAATTTTTTCGGTGTGTACTTTCATATAAATACTCATCGGCCTGATGTTCTTGCTCTATGTGAAACCCAGGTGCGCGAGGATTCTGATCCACAGGATTTTCACGTTCCTGGGTACCACACTCTATCCCTTTTTATTTCCCACAGAGGCCTTGTGGTTTATGTAAAAAATGGCATAGTGTTTCAGAGTCAGCGACATTTCGACTCACAAGATCCAGAATTTAACTCTCTTTAGGTAAAATTCAAGATTGGAACACATGTCTTACATTTCGGATTTCTTTATAGAAGTCCTAATGCGAGAAGGGAGGCATCCTTTAATGGCTTTCACACCCTTTCCGTTTCTGAGATATTGGGGTATTATCCAGACAGTGAAATCGTTGTTGCTGGTGATTTCAATGTCCATAATTCCTCCTGGTTAACGCATTCGTACCATACAACTACGGAGGGCCAATACGCTGAGCTCTTCGCCGCTCATAATAACTTAATGCAATAGGTGAATGAACCGACGCACATTCCGTGTGTTCAAGTGCACAACCAAAATTTACTTGACCTCTTCTTAACTTCCCACCCTGAAAAGTACGAAGTTAACACGCTTGCACCTCTGGGTAATTCGGATCACTGTATCATTTCAGCGTCCTTTTCGTATTCAGCTCTTCGTCTCGCTTCTAACACAGTCCCGAGGCGAACAATTTTTATCTACGAAGAGGCACGTTGGGCTGAGCTCAACAACTTTTATCAGCATTTTAACTGGAAGCTTTGTTTTCTGGACAATGACATAGATGCTGCTGCTGAAATGATCGATAAGATAATTTTGATTGGTATGAATTCATTCATTCCGACGAAAATTATTTCGTTTAAACCATCGGAAAAAAGTTGGTGTAATCAGACATGCAAGAATGCTGTCAGATCCAAAGAGGACGCGTTCAGAGACTGGCGTTCTAATAAAAACGTTGATACTGAACTGCTACGCAAACAGGCAAGATCCAAGTGTGCCAAAGTACTTCGACGCGAAAAGTTTCTTCACAAACAGCGTATTCGTGCTAAAGTCCTTTCTTTCCCTAGTGGAAGTAAGAACTTTTGGTCATTTGCAAGAAGAATAACATAACATTCACTTAACATTCACTTAACCGGTTGATAAAGCTAACCTCTTGGCTGAAATGTTTGCAAGGAACTCTTCCTTGCCGGATAGCAATCAACCACTCCCCGTGATCAATTACGTATCTTGTTTCATGCCCAAGATATTTTTTTGAACGCGAGGAGTTAAAGAGGTTCTTGCGAATCTCGTCGTAGGTAAATCCCCGGGCCCGGATGGCATATCTGCACTGGTCTTGAGTAGGTGCTCTTCGACACTGGCGTGTCCACTGCGCAATCTTTTCAACCTTGCGTACCGTGCCGGAGTCTTCCCGGCGCGTTGGAAGGTGGCTTCCGTAGAATGAGATCTACTGGAGACCTGATGGCGTTCCTTTCGGAACAGTGGAGTCGATCCATCCACCGGCTTGGTGAGAGTAAGGTCGTGGCTCTTGATATTTCCAAGGCCTTTGACAGAGTATGGCACGATGAACTCTTGTCAAAGCTCGCTGCTTTTGGTGTCGGTGATAACTTCACTCGATTTATATCGAGTTTTCTCAGAGATCACACTATACGAGTTGTTGTAGATGGGGTTTCCTCCGACGAGCATAAATTGACTGCAGGTATACCACAGGGCTCTGTTCTTTCTCCTTCTCTTTTTCTTATTTTCATTGACGATTTCCTGGGTCAGACTGTGAATCCAATCTACTCTTTTGCCGATGACAGTAATCTCTGCCATTCTTATTCATTCGATCGTAGGCCGTCTTCAAGAGATTGAAGTCAAACGCCGGACGATGAATGAAACACTCGACCGCGATCTGGTGTCCATTGTTGAATGGGGTCGAAAGAATAGAGTAGATTTTAATGCGAGTAAGACCCAGTGTTGTTTGTTGTCGCATAAACGTATTGCTGACCCAGGTGTGTCGTCATTGTCAATGGACGGTGTGGATGTCAATGGACGCTCTTGATGTTCTGGGCATGAAAATACAATGTGATGTCCGTTGGGCAAAACATGTATTTGAAGTGTCGAAAGATACATTCAAGTGTCTAGGCTTTTTAAAGCGGTGCAAGAAATACTTCACTCCATCTGATCTTCTCAATATCTACACCACCTACATCAGGCCAAAGATGGAGTATAACTCCCATATATGGGCAGGTGCTCCTAGGACTTCTTTGGAGCTTCTCGACCGTGTCCAGAGGAGAGCGACGGTGTTAATAGGGGACAGTAGGGTATCCAACTCTATTGCCTCCCTTGAGCATCGTCGAAATGTGGGTTGCGTATCACTGTTCTATCGATATTTCCGCGGTATGTGTTCCTCGGCCATCCGTCAACTTATGCCGGACGTGAGGATATTTAGCCGAAGTACGCGGCTTTTCAGGAACTCACATCCGTTTTTTATCGAGTGGCCGATTGACCGCACTACACACTATAGAGAAAATTCGTTCTTCAGCCGTACAGTCCGTATGTGGAATAAACTTTCGGCTAGTATATTCCCCACCAATTGTGACATACAAACATTCAAGGCAAATGTCAACAGACACTACTCCCTCTTTCCACCCCCTACTACCACAATTTTCCTTCGCCAACACAATGCACTGCATTTATAGGGGGCATCCCCTGAGTGTTGGTTTGATAAAAAAAAAATAAATAAATATATGGTTTGGACATGCCAAAGCTGGTTCAAAAAATTGCATGATAAGAAATGGCCACGGGAACGGTAGGACGAAACCAAACAGAAGTTCGAGAAGTTGCAGACAAGCTGAAGGTGGAATTCATTTGAAACACCTTGGACTTGTCAAAAAGTTTGATATTTGGGTTCCGCACGAGGTTAAGGAAATCCAGTTAAAAAAGCGGATAAGCACTTGCGATTTATTATTCAAATTATTAAATTATCCATTTTTGAAACGCATTGCCACTGGAGATGACAACAGTTCCAACCAAAAGAAATCCTGCAAAGTTTGAGCTGCACCAAAAAAATGTTATGTTGTTCATTGGATGGGAGTGTAATTGCGTAGACAGACGACAGCGTTAATTTGCATTAAACGCTCACTAATGTGAATTAACATTTTGCCCTGACAGACGACAGTTTTTGCATTTAGTAAACAGCTGTTTGTTTGTAAACAACTGTTTGTTTGTCAAGTAATTTTTTGGACTTTTACATCGAAATCAAATGGATAGAAGGCGGAAAATACGATTAGCAGCTATTCTGTTGGTGACAAATCACTATTTATTTGAAAGAAAGCTGAAATTACTGTTGCTGAAACTGGTCCATAACTTAAAAATTGTACGTACACTAGCAACCATAAATCTGAACGTGTTGCCACAAGTTGGGATCGGACACTCTGAAATAAGAGAAAGGCAATTGTGGAAATTTGTATGTTTAATATTAAATTTTCATGGAGGATATAATTCATATATAACATTTTTTAAAGAACCGCAACAGCACTTTTTGGGAGCGTGACGTGCTTACGATGGTAGATAACAGACTTAAGGAAAACTTTCGCCTCAACAGGAAGGCTTTCCAAGAAGTGTGTGAAAAAGTTCAAAATATTGAGAGGTTGGACACCAATATGAGGCTTTGTATTCCACTAGATAAGAGAGTGGCAATAGCATTGTTCGCATTGGGATCGTCAGCGGAATATAGGACCGTTGGTAGTTTATTCGGTGTGGGAGGCAGTACCGTTGGTGAAATTGTTGTAGACTTTTGCCACGCGATATGTAACAATCTAGCTCACTATATTAATTCGTATCCTCCACATCCCCAAGAAATTAAACACATTGTTAATGGGTTCGAACACCTCGGATTTCCGCAATGCTTTGGAGCTGTAGATGGATGTCATATAGAAATTCAGCCAAAAAAAGAGGATGCAGTAGACTATTACAATTATAAAGACTGGTATTCAGTGGTTTTATTAGCAAGTTGTGATTACAGGTAAATTTTTTGAAGGTTATTGGGAACTTTAACATTTGTGCTATTATTCTTTCGCAGATCAAAATTCACATATATAAACATTGGATCAAGTGGGAAAAACAATGACTCGTACATTTTGGAAAAAAGTTCTTTAAAAAGATTTCATGAAAGCGCTGAAATTTTTACAGAAAATAGCAAAGTAATTGCCGACATCAATGTGCCTTTGTTGCTTATTGGCGATTCTGATTTTCGCTTATCGCGGTAATTGATGAAGCCATTCCCGTATTCAGTAAATCAGCCAGATATAGAAAAAACCTTCAACTACCGACTGTCCAGATGTCGTCGTGTTAAAGCTAGATTTCGAAGAATAGGTAGGGGCCTACAAGTAGCACCAAAAAATTTTAACATTGTAATAAAAACATGCTGCATTCTGCACAACTTTTTCAAAATGGAAAACGATGAAGTTTCTTCCGCATGGATGGATAATGTTACGGGAGACTCAACTGCACGAAGCGAGCCCAACCACTCAACAAGAGTTGGCGATAATGACGTAACAGCATCGACTATTACGAATGCAATAGCTTTGAGTTTCAGTAAGTACAAACACTATGATTATGCTTCATACCAAATATATTTATATTTCATATTAATATTTATATTTATTTAGGATTTCATTAGATAATGATTGGCTGTCTTCTACCACACTTTTTAGAATAACATTTTGCTCCTTTATCATCTTCACAACTTCACCCAAATGATTTCTCTTTTTTGCAGAAGACGACGAAGCTGCGGCTGCTGATGTGAACGGAGACAATGGTGAAGGAGGCGATGAGAGCAATACTGGTGAGGGCAATGGCGTTGACTCCAGCGATGACTGTGACTCCGGCGATGGCTGGCTGCTTGTTTCTGATGTATTTACCTAATAAAATAAAGTTTTTGTTAATATATTCAAATATATAAAAAGTTAATTCTTACAAATGAAAAAGTTTCCAAAATTTCAGCACTATTGGCCGCAGTGCTCCCAATTATCCGGTGCACAGCATTGAAAAATTTCCATTTCCATGGGCTCCCGCCAGAAGGTCCCATTTCCTTTTTCTCGTCTCTACAAATTTCAATATGAATGTATGTACTTTTTTGTTAAACAAGTTGTAGTAAGTTAAAAAAATTACCTGTATTTTTGCGTGAAATTCCTCATCTTGATGTGCACTTCTTCCGGCCTAAATTTGCTATTCATTAGCACTGACATCTCCTGGTATATGTGTCCATTCCTTTTTGCACGCCGCAAAACGGTGGCATGTTCCGCCCACAGCTCTAGCAGAACCTCCGCATCTCCATCACACCACACGCTTCGCTTCTTTCCCTTGGAAATCTTAAAATGGAAATTTTTTTTTGCAAAAAACAATTAAAATAACTCACCTTTGCTGACTTTGAATCCATTTTCAATTGACTATAGCAAACAATTTGACAACAGCTGATTCAAGATGTATCAAATACATGGTGATAGCAGGTGGTGTTGTTGCAATAACATACACTTCAGCGGTGTCAAGCATCAGTACATAAAATCAACAAAGCCAACAACAAACACAAGAAAGTTCCACTTCCAAAGCTAATACACATTGGGACGGGGATAATTCACAAGTTAATTTGAATTAAGACTGCTAATGCAAATTAACGCTGTCGTCTGTCTACGCTATAAGGGAGTAATTTATTTTGAGCTACTCCCAAAACATAAATTTTTTTTGACAACCCTTGAATTGATTGGGAAATCAAAATCGAGTTGTTTGAGTATATTTGTGGAACGGACTAGTCATTCTATGAATCTGGGGTCAAAATGTTGCCTGAACGATCGCAGAAGGTCACTGAACAGAATGACACCTAAGTATAGATTATAGATAGATATCGATATTTTAGAATCTCACAAAGATATAAGCTTTGTATCTTATGCTGATGATGTTATCATTATCAAGAAGCTTAGTTCTAAAATTAACGTAAATATCAATATGGATCATATCATAGATGAAATAGAGAAATGGTGAAAATTTTCTGGAGCGGAATTATCATTGCACAAATGCAAACACTTACATATTTGCAGAAAACATAACTGCGCGTCAGATGTAAAATGTCGTACAAGACCGATTCCCTCTGTAGATACCTTGAAAATTTTAGGTATAACATTTAATAATAGATATAAGTGGAATTCTCACATAGAACAGCTAAATCTGCCACTCTCCCACAAATTGAATATAATTAAATGTCTTTCGAATAAAAAATTCCAGTGTAACACTTTCACCCTAGTTTCGATAGTAAAAAGCTTAATAATTTCAAAGCTCAGCTATGGTATATTCATCTATGGATATACTGCTAAATCATTCCTAAATAAATTAAAAACCTCATACAACTCCGCCGTTCGGCTAGCTCTCGGTGCTCATCGAACTTCGAGAATAAATAATATGCTTTCTGAAGCTAATCTGACGACGAGAGAAAACTAAAGAGACCTTTTCAAAACAATTTTATTCAATGATGGGTCACCACTGATGAAACTCCTAAACGGATCGCTTAACACTAACAATTTCAAAAACACTACATCGGCACTTGTAGTGTATAGTATTGTCTGTAAAGAGCTAAACATCCCATTCAACCGACCTATCCAAAAGATACGTATGCCACAGTGGGAACTCGATCAAAATCTTATTGATACCCCACTTTGAAAGTACAACAAAGATCAAACAATTCCAGATATCTACTCTAAGGAGCTTAAAATTATACAAAACAACTAAATTGGACATGCCTTTTTATTTACAGACGGGTCTAAGTCCAAAGAACGAACCAGTTACAGTATAGTGGAAGACAATAACATTTTAAAAACATGATTACTACCCGATTTCAGTTCAATTTTCTCAGCCGAAATCATTGCCATATTCGAGGCTATTCTATATGCAAAAAGATGAATAAACGATTCACAATATTTAGTGACTCTTTATCATCTTTAGATTCCATCTGGAACGTTTTGAACAACGAATTTTACCCTACAATAATTCCGAATATACTCATGCAACAGACCCCGAAACTAAAATTAGTTGGGGTCCCAGGACATAAAAACATATCTGAAAACGAACTTGCCGATAGGGCTGCCAAAGATGCTATCGATAGACCACTTGCTTGCACTGAAACCATATCGCCCTCTGACATTAAGAAATACATCAAATCTACCTTTATTGATAAACAATCCCATTTATGGAATCACACTTCAACCTGGTACAAAAGTGTTAATATCTCAAAACAACCAATAATTCATTACTTCCAAAACGATAATATTGAAAGAAAAGATCAGATTAAAATCACTCGTCTAAGGCTAGGTCATTGTAGATTCTCACATGACTTCATTTTTGACAGCAGCTTACGAAAGGAATGCCGTTTTTGTAAGGCAAATGTCAACAATATAAAACACATTTTAATAGATTGTCCTATAAGCAGCCAACGTCAACAAATTAATAACATAAACATATTCGAACTTCTAAAATATTCCAACCAGTTTAACAACAAAATTACTATTTTAGATTTCCTACATAAATTTGACCATTATAGTTCTATCTAAACATTTTCTATTTTATTATGACCCTTCTATGCATTTTGTATCATATATGAGTAAAAGTCGCAATAGTAAGTGAGAAGACATAGCAACGTACAAGTTCAAACCAGAATTCAATGCATATGCGATCATATTTATTATGAAATAACAGTTGTTTTGTGACAGTCGCTGAAAGTGCACGTGTAATTTGGAAGCTGATATAAACCGTACGTTTTAAGGTAATTACTAATGAAATCATAGATTTAATTTATGTATTTTATTTGTTATTTGGTGTATTTCATTATTTAGTTTGAGTATTTGTGAAATTTTATATTTTTGTAGCCAATAAATAGTTTTTTTCGGTTGTACCATATATGATACATTATGCTTTCAGCAACAAAAAAATGGTTGTATCATATATGATGCAACCCCATATGTATATGCAATTTTACTGTAAAACAAGTTAGAATATAGTATTTAAAATTTTTTTTTAGCTGTAAATCATGCCATCTAAATCTAAATTTTTAAATGACAATTTTGAGAATTTTCAGAAAACTATAACCCTACAATATGCGGATTACCAACCGAGTTATCCGGGGATGATACAGAAGCTGACGATGATATAGACGATTTCGACATAAATGATTTACCAATCGTGTATTTGAACGAAAATGAAAGCATTGACCAATTCGTTGCAAACTCTAAAAGAGAAATTCAAGATTTGAAATGTAAATATAGCAAAATTTTGTGGAAAAATCAAAATCTTCAGCCATCACCCGAAACTGTACAGTTCAAGGGTAGTGAAACGCTCTCCCCAGAAATAATGTCGCTAAGTACTCATTTGCAAATTTTTAAATATTTCTTTAACCATGAGCTTATGTCGAGAATTGTTAAGCAATCGAATTACTATTCTTCTGAACTCAATATTGATAATCCAACAACGATAAACGAAAAAGATTTGCAAGCATTCATTGGAATTTGTTGTCAACCAAGACTAGTGTTCTCAAGCTAAGAGGAGTGTTCTCACCGAGTGAAGCAGTTGATGTTATTCCTGTAGATCAAATTACTTTGTAAATTAAATATCAATAAAGACTCTGGACATGGCTGAGCATGCTCTCCGCTCTTTAAATTTTACCCATCCTGTTCCTACGTATAAGCTACCATTAGATGCTTATTGTTGGGTATGCAAACTTTGGAAATTAGGGGGAAGTATCAATGTATGCTTTTTGTGTATGATTTGTTAAATGGAAATGTAGACTGTCCAGATTTGTTAGAAAAAATCGAACTCAATATCCCTTGTCGTAACTTAAGGCATTTTAACATGTGTCGCATTGAATGTTATCGGCACAATTATACTTTACATGGCCCAATTATTAGGACACTTTCTTATTATACTGAATTAAATCGTGAACACATTGTAGAATTCATTGCATCAAAATAAAATATAGATATTAAATATTAATTATATTGAAGTTATTAACTAATGTTAAATAAGTATTATTACGATTTCTATGTAATATCTATTAAAGGTCTGTAAAGAATTTTCTTTTTGTACATTTAACTAAATAAATAAACAAATAAATAAATAAAAATTACATGAGGTGTCAGGGGACACCCGGTTGGAACGAAGTTCCTTTCGCTATATATTATGTACTAGTTAGTTCCAACACACCTAAGGCGCCTGTTGAAAAATACTGTAATTAAATGGATCTTTAAGGAGAGATACTTTTTGTAAAATGATAAACTTTTTAAAAAAAATTTTTTATTTATTGAATGTATTTTTTAGTTCTTTTTTGTTAGAATATGTATTATATTTTCCCGAAAAGTCCTTTCTTTCATGAGAGGTACTTCTTTTATTAAAAGCTAATGTTTTTATGTAAGGAAAAACCTAAGAGTATGAATGGTTTCTACAAAGAAATACTTTTTTTTTACTTTTTAAAGAAGTGGTACCCTTTTTAGGATAAGGTTATTTTTTTAAGAAAATTTACTTATTTTCAGGCAGGCTACTTGTCTCAAGAAAATAAAAAAAGGTATTATTATATTTTTAAGAAAGGGTACTTTAAAGAAGAGGAATTTTTTAAAATAAGGTATTTTTTGTAAGAGAAGGTATTTTTTTTGAAGAAAACCAACACGTCCAATTTTAAAACTAGGTAGGTACTTATCTCAAGAAAAGTTATATTGTTTTACAAAAGATGTACTCTTTAAAGAAAAGGTAGTTTTTTAAGAAAAGGCAATTTTTTGTAAGATAATGTACTTTTTTAAAAAAAGGTACTTAGTTAAAAAATTACTTTTTTAAGAAAAGCTACTTTTTGTAAGAAAATTTACTTTTTTAAGCAAAGGTACTTCTTTAAGATAAGGTATTTTTTTAAGACAAGGTACTTTGTTTAAGACTATGAATAGGTATTTTTTTGAGAAAATTTAATGTTTTTAAAAAAACGCACTAATTTAAGAACATGTTATATTTTAAAACTTCTTTCACTTTGGCCTTTCTAAATTTGCTTTTAATTCGGATCAAACTACAATATGTAATAAACAGGCTCCACCCATTAAACAGGAAATATGCCCCCATATGTTAGTCTAGACACAAACCAAACCAAAACTACGAGTGTAAGAGTAAGTGCTCTGCCAATTGTAATGACATGCTCAGGGTTGTACTTCATGGATTTGACAGTCTTGCACTTTTGCTTTCTAAATTTACTTTTTATTGGGTTCAAAACTACAATATGTAATAAACAGGCTCCACCTAGAAAACTTCCCTTTAAACCAAACCAAATCAAAAATACCCAATATAGTTGATAATAATGGGTTGTAATAAAGTAGTTAAAAAAATTGTTTACAATTTTTTTATTTAGCCCCCAGCCCGCAAAGTGCGATAAGGAACTTCGTTCCAATAAATAAATAAATAAATAGTACATTTGCATACATTTCTGGACGCACACTTACATGTTACGATGTCTAATACCTCTGCTGGGATTCCTTGAAAAAAATTGGCTTGATGGGGTCACTTCGGCATATCTTCATACTCTTGTACTTGTAATACGAAATCAATCTTGAGACATGTTGATGAGTAATCGATGGAATCGATGCCTTCTTCCATATTTACTCGATACATTATTGTTCAATTCAAACAAATAGTTTTTATACACAGGTAGTATTTAATAACACCACAATACGTCGGTAACACGTGTCAAAGCAAGCGTTTTAAAACTTTGAATACTCAGCAGAAACCCTTTGACTAATTTAATTATTGAAAAGTAAGAAAAACATTTTATCGTTGATTAAACTTGTGCTTTGTTATAAGTGTTTGTTTAACAGCTAATACTTTCTCTCGTATGATGAAACTTAAAGCCTCAGTAGCAATATATCACTAGAAGAAGGGGATTCCGCAACTTCGATTTACGCACATATAAATATAACGTTTGCTAACTATTTCTACAATGGTGGAAAAAAAAGATTTTTAAATGAGACTAAACTAAACTTGTTTTTTTGATGTGTTAACATCTATAGCGGCGTATAGGGACTAAATCTATCAAAGTCAAAAACTGCTAAAACCAGATTTTATGCTGCTGCTAAAACCATCGCAGTCGACGTAATGGTGACACACTAATACGTCAGCTACTTCGTACAAAGTATGTGTGATGTTGTGTGTTTGGCTGTTTCGTTGCTGTTGATATGGCAAACATGTGGTTATGTGACACACGTATACGTCAATTACTTCGGACAAAGTGTGTGTGATGTTGTGTGTTTGGTTGTTATACCCTCCACTGTAAGTGATAGAGGGTATATATCAGTTTGTCATTTTGATTGTAACATATAGAAATAAGGCTTTGCGACCCCATAAAGTAAATATATTCTTGATCCTTATAACAACCGGAGTCGATATAGCCATGTCCGTCTGTTGAAAACATTCTCACGACTTCAATCGGCGATAACGCGGTTTAGTTTTTGGCCAGAATGTTCCACGTATTCCTGAGCAGTTTGGTATTGAAAATCAGCGAAATTGGTCCACTGGAAAAAATTTTATGATTGGAAACGTAAAAAAAACTCTTAAAATTTTCACATTAATTTTTGTAGTTTTATACTAAACTACTCCTTTTGCCGTGTGGTGAATTTCCATGTTGAAAATCTTTGTTGTTCTTTATAATAGGTAAGTACTTTAGAATGTTTAGATGTACTTTCATCTGTGCATACATTTATATGAATTGTCACGCTTTATCTAAGGTCGCTGTGGCCTGATGTGTAAAGGGTGGCGCGTTGGAGTCTGAGGGTTGTTGGTTCAACTCTCGTCCCAGCTCGTTTTTTTTTTTTTAACAGTTCTTCAAAAAATGCTTTTTTATTTTTAAAAAATGCTTTTTTATTTTACTTACTACTCCTTTTGCCGTGTGGTGAATTTCCATGTTGAAAATCTTTGTTATTCTTTACAATAGGTATGCACTTTATTTTGTTTAGGTGTACTTGCATGTGTTCATACATTTATATGAATTGTCACGCTTCATCTAAGGTCGCTGTGGCCTGATGTGTAAAGGGTTGCGCGTTGGAGTCTGAGGGTTGTTGGTTCAACTCTGGTCTCTGCTTGTTTTTTTTTTAAGAGTTCTTCAAAAAATGCTTTTTTATTTTTAAAAAATGCTTTTTTATTTTACTTGTGAAAAGTAGCTTATTTTTACTTTTTTTAAAAAAGTACATTTTCTTAAACAAAATTACATTTCTTAAGTACGTTTCAAAGTACATTTCAAAATACATTATGAACATTTCAAAGTACATTTCTTAAGTACATTTCATTAAGTACATTTCTTAAGTACATTTCTTAAGTACATTTCTTAAGTACATTTCTTTCTGAAGTACATTTCTTCTTAAGTACATTTCTTAAGTACATTTCTTCTTAAGTACATTTCTTCTTAAGTACTTAAGCATGTGAGCATTTTAGCATTGTCATTAATGCATTTGTGAACATTGTGAGCATCCTGCATTTGAGAGCATTTGTGAACAAGTAATTGCATTTGTGAACCAGTAACTTATTTTTATTTTTTTTTTTTAAAATACATTTTCTTAAAAAAGGTCCTTTTTAAAATTTAATATTTTGCTGGTTAACACTAATGTGGAGGGTATCAAAGATTCGGCACAGCCGCATTTAACACTTTTACTTGTTTTTATTTTAGGTTTGACTTTTGTGGGAATAAAACAAAAAGTATTGAGCAAGAAAATAATGACACATGTGCTTGCACTGGGTCTTTAAATAATTTTAAGTATTAATATTATTTAACTGTAACGTCATCATATGATTGAACGCTGTTTTTTATTTTCCAATGTAACATTTACGAATGCGTTCATAGAAATCCAACATGTACCGTGTAGCAAAAAGGTGTTAACACATCGCCCGTGAGTTCGAACACTCATTGGATTTTTTTCTCAAACTTCAACCTTCGTGCGCCACCTCCAAATAAAGTCATAAGACATGGATATGTTGCATGAATTAAGCTTTTTATAGGGTCAGCAATACAGGAGATTTGACTAATTAAAGCAATTTTTTTTGGTCATTTTGACTCCACCCTAGCGTACATAGGCCGCAACTCAGTGCGCTCTGAGATGCAAGGAACATCTTGATCCAATTTAGCAGTTTTCGATTACTGTTCAGCGTTTCATTATTAAGCTTGTTAAATTTCTTATCAAAAAACGTATCCTGAATCTTGCGCATTGTTAATCATATAAAAATAAATAAATAAATGGTTTCCCATTACATCCCATGAAGGGACCGGGGAGAACTTCTCACAATCACTGAGCTGTGCGCTTTTCAGTTTTCACTCACTGATTGGGACCTACAGTTTTACACCGATTCCGAACGGTATTTTGAGAAGCTTTATCATGGCTATATGCGAGGTGACCGCCGCCGAAAGAAATTTTTATTTTTTTTTTTTGAAGGTGGTCAGAGCAGGGTTCGAACCCAGGATCTCATGTACAAGAGCCGCGCACACTAACCATTGCAACACCGACGGCCATGTTAATCATATAAGTGCATATAATCCGGTGCCCTCTCGGATGTGTGCCACCAATCTTTGGCAGGAACTAATTCGATGAACCCACTTTTCGAGCACTTTTCCACTGCATCAAGTCGTATGTCATGAATAGCACGTTCAGTATTAACTTGTAAAACTTGAAGAGAGTCTGGTTTATTGCTAAAGACCAATGACTTCAAATCGCCCCACAAGAAATAGTTTAATGGTGTTAAATCACAACTTATTGGAGGCCATTCAATGTCAGCATTTCTTCAAATAATCGAATATCCAATTTTTCGGTTGTTGCACGTGCTGTGTGGCACGTAGCCCCTTCTTGTTGGAACCAGATGTTGTCAAGATCAACTTCTTCCAATTTCGGCCATAAAAAGTTGGTTATCATCGATCTATACCACTCTCCATTGACAGTAAGGGTGTTACCAGCTTCATTTCGAAAGAAGTACGGACTGATGATTCCACCAGACCAAAAACCACACCAAACTGTCAATTTAGATGAATGTAATGGTTGTTCATGAATAATTTGTAGCTTTTCTTCGCACCAGAATCGACAGTTTTGTTTATTTACCACACCACTCAGATGCAAGTGAGCCTCATCGGAGAAGATGATTTTCTTTAAAAAATCGTTATCGATTTCAAGTTGTTCCAAGACAAAATCAGCAAATTCATGACGTTGGATGCAAGCCCAAATTCTTTCTCAAAATCCGCCAGGTTGTACTTTGAGACAGTCCCCATTATCGACAACGTTTTGGAATCGATAAATTGCGTCTTCATCAACACTTGCCTGAACGGCAGCAATATTTTCATTACTTCGAGCGGTTCTTTGTCTTATTGGCACTTGAACATTAATATAAAGAAAATGTGGGCTCGTAATTTGCAATAATTCGCTGAATTGCGACGATTATTACGACCATAAAATGGTAAATGCGCACGAAAAGTTCCAATTGAAGAACAATTATTTTGATAAAAAAAAAATTAAATAATTCTTACATCATAAGAAATTATAAGCATTTCTGAATACAACTAAAAAAACATGACAGATCATGACATAGTACAAATTGCCGAAACGTCACTTAGAAAGCATAAGGCTCAAATTGGAAACCCCTTTATATTAAATCAATCAATGCTTTATCAAATCATCAGCATGTATTCCATGTTAAATCGCAGGCAAAATTATTTGTATAACCTAAAGACATCGATCTTATGACAAATATATTTTGTATTAATAGATTACAATGTTCTAATGTGGTGATGTTTCCTTTCCTTTTAAGGTGTTCAGCTGTATCTTAGCATTTAGTATAACAGCTTTAATGTCAAAAGTTCACACGTTCTATTAACTCCAACAAGTAAAAATTAACACTTTTAAATTATATTTTTCAAATTTGAATTATTAACACCAAATCATCGCAACCCGCTGTGCTAATACTCTGTTAATGGTCTAATACATGTGTAGGACATCAATAATGAATGTCGAAATAGTAAAAGAAATAGAAAACATAAGCCACAATATTGAACATGCACCACCACATATACGCCTTCTTCCACAAAAAGCAGAGCCAAAACATGTTACCGGAACGGAGTCCCAAAGTGACATAAAACATAAACGTTGCCGGAAGAAGAGCGTAAAAAACGATTTCCCAAAACGAATCCCAAACGACTTTTAAAAGTGTTGAGTTGGTGGCGACTACGACAGCACTAGTTGCCAGTGGTTTCTGTTTATGTGACAGTCTGAGTCCGGTGACTTGATTGAAAGCCCAACACTGAACGAGCCATGCAAAGAGTCAGAGTATAAATTTAACAAACATTTACGCAATGTATGGCGGTCACGTGTGTTAGTGTTTGACTCAGCCAGTGGACTACAAGGGTCAATAATATAAACATAACAAATACTCGTATTACGAAAAGACTTAACATCAATAAACCACCCCCTCACAGAAATATTTGGGTAGTCTGTTAGTTGAGGATCTGCCCACCAGCCACGTGACTCAGGCCAATGTGTGTCATTTGGACACGTGGCCTTGAAAAACAATTACGTATTACAACAAACTCATATTGAGCGAATGAGCACCCAAAAAAATATGTTTATTTCAACAGCGAAAAAGGCTGCTGAAACAGCAAACCTTGCATGCAGAAAACGGGAAAACAAGTACATATGTAGCGGAAATAGTAAACATACGACATGGTACACCAGCATGGCACTTCAGTAAAATATTTGCTATTCTTCAGGTCCGATTCACACAAGATCAAATTTAATTTGTTCAAATAGTATGGGTGGGTTTTGACAGTTCATGGTGGTTATATTGCTTTATCTTTAATTAATTTTTCTGTTTTTTTTCGAACAATAAAGACAAATTACCATTCATGGAGCAACACGCGCAAATTATACAACTTAACTATCAAATTGGGGTTTATCCAGTGGCACCGATACGTGTACACAGCTCCCTTTGCAGCGAGACACATTTAGACCCCTTTGTTAGCATACGTCAGCAGCCAAGAGTGCCGGATTTGAGACGATACCAATTTACACGTGGTCCAACAAGTGGCAATGCATCCGCAGAAAGTCACTGTTTGGTGTGGATTGTGGGCCAGCGGCATAATCAGTCCGACTCCTTCGAACACGATCAATTGAGAGCGATCGATGATAACCAATTTCTTTTTACCAAAATTGGAGTAAACGCCATGCAGTTCGAACAGGACGGTGCAACGTACCATATAGCTGATACCGCTATGGGCATTCTGCACGACCGAGTTGACAGCATGGCCACCTCACGCAGAGACGACGTGAACTGGTAACCAAGATTGTGCGATTTGACCCTGTTAGACTTTTCTTGTGGGGTTTCCTAAAGTCATAGGTCTACGCCAAAAAGCCGTAGACGACCAGTGCCCTCTCGGATGTGTGCCACCAAGGGAAGCTGCGGCAGCCAATTACACAGTATCATATTCACTAGGTCGGGCCGAAAAAAAAATTTAAGGTACAGGATTTGGTTAGGCAAAAAATCGTTCAGTGGGTCAAGTAGAATACATACAAAATTTCCGGAAAAACAATTAACCTCATCATGCTTTTATAAACTTTTAAAACACATACAACAATGGCCAGCGCTATATTTCACTATCCTTACAATTTTGAAAAAGTAACCAAATTATATTAGAATTTTCCAAAATGTGAAATTACATGTCGTTTTTCCTTCAAGTACATTGCGGGACATGAAGGGGTTAATTGTTTTTCCGGAAATTTTGTATGAATTCTACTTGACCCGAACTTGTTTTTAATAAATTTGCACATCCTCCAGGCCCAATTGGAAGACCAAATATTTTAAAAATAATTGTAAACATAAGCTGATTAGTTTTGGGGATACAGCGACAAACCTCTGAAAAGTCTGGCATAGAGACCGACATCTATATATACGTTTTTGGGAATACTGTTTTAAGTGAAATTCATCCGGCGAAAAGTGTGTGGTTTGTAATCTAAATTTTTGACCGTGTAAACTTCACTGTTTTTAAGACAGAAGCACTCGATCAAACCTAGTACAGTTTAAATGGGATGGAAATGTTCGAAACGTTATTTAAAAATCGGTACAGTAGGTTTAGTACAGTGAGCAAAAAAATTTAGGAAAATGTTGTTTCTTTAAACAAAAATTCCCCAACACTTAAAAAATTAGAAAATCTTAGTGAAGGAAACAAATCATAACTGAAGAAAATCCATGATTTAAGTATAGAATTTCCGACTATATATGGGGCATTCCACGTCAAATCGGACGGCTTGGAGAATTTTTTTTTTAGATTTGTTTTATTTTTTAATATATTGATGTTCCTTTTCATCAGCATAACTCAGTAAGTTTTCAGATTTTTTCGGCTACTGGTTACAGAGGTATCGAATTTTAAAATAATCGCATTATAAGGAAACTGTGTTTATTTAAACTCATAACTTTTTCAATGTTAGTCCAAACAGAACAATTTTTTTTGTATTTTTTGTTTTTTATCTACTATCTAATAAAAAATAGAAAAAAATTGTGTACAGTGGGCTTGGATGCGATTTTTGGGATTTAATATTTTAAATAAATTTTTCTCACTGTTAGTGTTCTTCGATTTTCTTGAAATTTTTTTATATTAAACTTCGATTTTTTTCACCCCATTTAAGCCCCATTTGGTAGTGGGTTTCGAAAAACTACTATTTGGTTAGAAAATATATATATACGTTTCGCACTTTACAATTTGTAAATATGTATTCGAAAGCAGTTTCTTAAACGGAACTTGTGAGCATTCCACGAAAATGTTGCTCAGGAAATTTTAGTACGGGATATCAAAGACGAAAAATCGATATCTTAAACTTTGGTAATTTTTCAAAGCAGTGTTTAGATAGCGACCAAGAATACCCAGTTTGACTTTAGAATAGGACGTGGAAAACATAAGTGGAATATGTATGTAGATTACGAGTTCTTCTCGTATTTTTTTTTAAATAGATTTGAATTTTAAATTGAATTGCAAAAGGGGTTTTGATTTTCTCCTCGGTTTTTTCCTGCGCAAATTCACTTTGGTTTAGAGGAAATCGACTTCCCGTGGCAATATACGGCTAAATTTGTTGGTAACGAAGACACATTTTGCAAACTGACGAATATTTTTGTATATGATATTTTTGTTCCCAATAAATTTTAGAATCATAATTTTTGTTTCAATTCAAAACGGTTAAAAACTATCATTAATTTACATAAAGTAATAATATTCTCAAATCAAATTCCGAAATTTTGGTGTCTTTAACCTGAAACAATTAAATGATTATAATGTATACAGGGTGTCCCCTAAACTTTTGTCTAAACTTAAACACGTGATAGCTGAGAACAAAAGCTACAATGTTTGTTCTTACGCCAATTGCCTAGGTGGCTTCGTTTTCGAGATATTCGTGTTTAAAATAATTGCATTTTTGAATGCATTTTCAATAAATGCATAATCACTTTTTAAATGAAAAAGAAATATCATTGAAAATTGCTTCAAAATTGATTTTAAATAATTTATTTTTTCGTTTGAAATGAAAACGAATTTTTTTTTTAAATGTTTTCAATTAACGAAAATTTTCAAAATGAGAGCCTTGTTGCGTTATGCACTTAGATAAGCGGTCTCGTATTTCAGTTGTAGTTGTATTAATAGTCATTTCCTGTCGCATTTGATTTAAAATCAATTTTGAAGCAATTTTCAATGATATTTCTTTTTCATTTAAAAAGTAGATTATGCATTTATTGAAAATGCTTTCAAAAATGCAATTATTTTAAACACGAATATCTCGAAAACGAAGCCACCTCGGCAATTGGCGTAAGAACAAACATTGTAGCTTTTGTTCTCAGCTATCACGTGTTTAAGTTTAGACAAAAGTTTAGGGGACACCCTGTATAAAAAAACCTATTTATTTTATATTTTTAGTCTTACTATAACTAGATACATGTGTTTTTATTTAAGTATTTTACCCATTGTCATTTCCCATTTTGGTCACAACCAGTTGGTCAAGTTAGTCATGACCCTACCCCGTTGAAAGCTGATGAGCTATTAGAATGCGCAATGTTATGATGCTCGTATAAAAAGCCGATGTTCGTATAAAAAGCCGATCGCGTTCGGCCCCCGGGGGATAAATTGGCGTATTTACACTGAAAGAAATTTGTGCTGGTATTGTTGTGGCATTCACTTCGCAATGTATTTATAGTTGATACGGGTTATATATGAAAAATAAATAATAATTTTTTGAAATAATTGCACTTATGACTGTATGCAGTAATTTTTTCACTACCTGATTGCATACAAGGCACTCAGCTTGAATCAAATAATTCAAAGGAAATAAAAGTTGTATTCCCAATATGTGGTCAAAATAATTATTATAAATATATATAAAAAGTTAACCGTAACTTATATTATTAACAATAGCCGTTGGTAGTGTAATGGTAGCGCGTGCGCGGCTCTAGTGTATGAGATCATGGGCTTGATCCCTGCTCTGACTACCTTAAATTTCTTTCGACGGCGGCCACCTCTCTTAGTGACGGCGACGCTATCGAGTACTCAGCCATGAAAAAGCTTCTCAAAATACCATTCGGAACCGGTGTAAAAGTTTAGGTCCCAATCAGTGAGCGTAATACTAGAACTCTCCCTAATCCATTCAATTAATTGAAGTCATATGTATCTGTTAAACAGACATCATACAGTTATGATTGATGGTTTTTATTCTGAGCATTATGTAGCTACTTCGGGTGTGTCACAAGGTAGTGTCCTAGGGCCCCTTCTTGTTCATTAATGATATATCATCTTGTAACGGGTTTTTCAATAAGAGCGCTACAAAAGTTTTTTTTAAATAAAACAAAACCAGTTTTAGATACTAATGAAATTCTTTATTTCTGTGAAAGTACGTTCGATGCCATTATGTATGGAACTCGATTTATTTTGCATGGCCACCACGGGCACGCTTGCAGAAGTCCAGACGCTGAACCAAATTTCCGACGGTTTTCAAGCATAAATCGGCCGATACTGCTGCAATTTCACGTTCGATATTCGTACGAAGTTCATCAATCGTCGCTGGCTTGTTGGCATAGACCATAGACTTGAAGTAGCCCCACAGGAAATAATCTAACGGCGTCAAATCGCACGACCGAGGCGGCCAATCGACTGGGCCATTTCGTGAGATAACACGTTCACCAAACTTGGTTTCCAATAAATTGATTGTGGCATTCGCTGTATGGCTTGTGGCGCCGTCCTGTTGGAACCACATGTCCTCCAAGTCCATATTATCCAATTGGGGCCAAAAATATTCGGTTATAATTGAACGGTAGCGATTCGCATTCACAGTAATGTGCCGGTCTTGATCATCACGGAAGAAGTACGGGCCAATGACGCCGCCGGCCCATAAACCGCACCAAACCGTAATTTTTTCGGGATGCAATGAGGACTCATGGATTACGTGTGGATTGCTGTCTGATCAATAACGCATACTTTCCTTATTGACGAAGCCATTCAGCCAGAAATGAGCCTCATCGCTGAAGATGATTTTCCGATGAAAATCTGAATCATTTTCAAGTTGTTGCTCAGCCCAATTCACGAACATACGACGCTTATGGTGGTTAAGCAGCTTCAGTTCGTGCGTCAATTTGATCTTGTAAGGATGTAGGCCAAGATCTTTTCGCAAAATTCGCCACAACGACTTCACAGAGATGCCCAACGCTTGAGAACGACGTGTGAGAGACATGTTTGGGGTTTTTTGAACTGAAGCCTCAGCGGCGGCAATATTCTCGACACTACGGGCACTTCTTTGTCTCACTGGCACGGGAACATTTTGTACTGTAACTGTGGATTCAAATTTTTCCACTAAACGCACAATTGTTGATCTTGTAGGACGATTATTACGACCATAAATTGTACGTAGCGCTCTTAAAGTTGAGGCCAATGACTCCAAATTTCGGTGGTATATTTTAAAAATTTCGATTCGTTGTTGGCTCGTATATCTTTCCATGATGAAATGGCAAACCTTACTGAAGAGAAATTTCAAAAGAGCGGGAAAAAATATGGCGTCGTTTGCTGTCCCTATCGATTTACTTTTGTAGCGTCTCTGTTGAAAAACCCTTTATTAACCATTGTAATTGTTTGTTATAGCCGGATGATGTTAAAATATACAAGCGTATCGGCTCGCTTATAGACTCTACCGTATTACAATTTGATGTTCTGTCGGTGGAACAGTGGTGAATAAAAAATAATATATTTCTGAACGCAAATGAATGTTTTTATGCTTGCTGTGGGCGAAAATTGCCCAATTTGTATGAAATACTAAAATTACATACTTGACCTCTGTGTTAGTTTTTATGATACATTGACATTTGTTTCTCACATTGATTATAAATGTATCCTAAGCCTACTCAGTTTTGGATTTTCTGAGTTCACAGATCCTTAAGTGCCTAAAATGGCATTTACATCGACGAAGATTATCGCATTTTCTGGATTATTGACGTTTTTTTATTATGGAGTTTGACACTTATAATCCTGAAAAGCGATAATATTGGTAGGTGTACCTACAGCTTAAGACTTTATTTATTTCTCGTTTGTGAGACCCAGACTTGGGTATGTTTCGACTATCTGGAACCCATGGACTTCTGTTGAAAACTACAGAATTGAAGGGGTCCAAAGAAAGTTTATAAAGTTTGGCTTGATTTCGTTCAACTATGTGGCTGCACTGTCTTCTCATGAACCTCGCTGTAAACTCATTAATGTACAGTCATTAGTGTTAACGTCGTTGCTTTCAATCTATTACGATTATTTATAAGGTCATATGTGGAATTGTGGACTGCTCTCATATATTAAATTTAATTGTTATCAAAAAACCAGTAAGGAGATTAAGAAATTTCGATCTATTTTATGCATCTTGTCGTATAACAAATTATAGTAGGAAGGAGCTCATTGCTAGGGGTCTTAAGGAATTAAATAGAATTAATTTCAATTTTGGTTCGAATTTCATTGTAAAATATGTGAAGTTAAAAGATCATTGGAAATTGTTTACTATTAAGCAGTAGTCTGTAAGGAATTGTATATTAGGCATATAACAAATTTTGACGAAAAAATTGGCATACCACCACGTGGTGGCAAATATTGTACAAGTAATGAATATCACTTTTTTAGGTGATTTCGGTTCAAAAACGTTCCGCGCAAAAAGCTATTTCTAAAAAAAGTCAGATTTTTTTTTAATATTTTTATTTTTAAATTTTTGTCAATTGTTATATGAAATAAGTTTTAAGTTTAAAGTATGTGATGATTTACACAATGGTAAAATGTCTTGCACAATTTTAATTGCACGCTCTGCGCAGATGTTACTTCGCTGAACTTCCTCGATAGCTGATGGTTTATTTACCCAATGTCTGAGAAAACATTCATTTGGTTTTGTGAAGCCGGCCAATGATTTCTGTAGTGTGGCGAAATTATTTTTGTTGAAAGTATGATCGGAAAACCAGATTTCGCTCCAAGCACCACACACAAACTTACAAATAGGATATAATTGCAAACGATATTCAGGAATAAGTATAAAGGCTAAAAGTGCCAAAATAGCTCTAGAATTCCAACGGGCAAAATTGTATGAAATATTGGGCGATGATGTTTTTCCCTCTAAAAGCTCATCCATGACATATTTTAATATCAAATCTAGCACATGATGTTGACAACCAATATACTGTGGAGCGGGCAATGAAAAGGATTTCAAAAAATTTTGTAGGCGAGTGACAACACCATGGTGTCTGCCAGTATTCACACTGGTTGTATCGCAAATTATCATTTTAATTGATTCCAACAAGTCGAAATCACATAATAATTCTTTTATTCCGTGAAATATCGTCGACGCTTTTCCATCATTCAGAACTAGTACACCTAATTTTACTTCCCTAGAAGCATTTTTCAGTACTAGTAAGTGTAAGTGGTTTCCCATTACATTCCATGAAGGGACTGGGGAGAACTTCTCACAATCACTGAGCTGTGCGCTTTCCAGTTTTCATTCACTGATTGGGACCTACAGTTTTACACCGATTCCGAACGGTAATTTGAGAAGCTTTTTCATGGCTAGATACTCGATAGTGTCGCCGTCACTATGCGAGGTGACCGCCGCCGAAAGAAAATTTATTTTTTTTTTTTTTTTTTTTTTTTTTTTTTTTTTGAAGGTGGTCAGAGCCGGGTTCGAACCCCGGATCTCATGTACAAGAGCCGCGCACACTAACCATTGCACCACCGACGGCCAATTTTTCAGTACTACGACCTGATATTCCTTCTTTCCAATTTTTTTCCCGTCAAAATGCAAGCACCAGTTTTCATTGTTAAGAGTGTTTTTCAACAGTTTTTTCTTTTGTTCGGCATTTTTGGTGTAAGCTTTGTAAATTCCAGGTTGGGATGGCGACAATATCTCTACACCAGATTCAGACAACTCTTTACATATTTTTGCGGCCTTTCTAGTGCTAACGTTTGCATTCATAACTAAGTTAACAGCTGCTTTCATAGACTTCTTTTTTTGTAATAGGCTGGCAGGTGGTTTGTAGGTAATATCATCATCTGATGACACCTGATCATGGTCCATTATGGTTGGAAGTTTGTAATCATCATCCAACGGCACATTATCGGTTTCAGATATTGAAATCGGGAAATGCTCCGATTCGTCTGATTGTTGCTCTTCGTTGTTTGAAGTTACATCAAAAATTTTATTAAAACTATATTTATTACGGCGTTTTAAAAAGTCTTGGTACGACTTTATTAATCTTTCCACATTTCTTTTAATAGACCTTAAGCAAAGTGTTTTAAAATTGAGTTTCTTCCACAAAACTGAAAGTTCACTAACGATAATTTGTGTTCTTCTTTTCTTACACTTTATTTCCTTTCCAAGGCTATTAAATCTTCCAATAACAAACTTTTCTTTGGCCTTTTTACATAGTTTGAACAATGGAATGTCCACATTTTTTATACATTGTGTATTGGTAGCTAAATTTTCTTTCCACGTATTACAATACTTTTCAACATTTTTAGCACTTGTCTTAAACATTTTTACACGAACAATATTTAATTATCCCGTTAAAAACAGATTTGAAATATTTTTTTCAATTTCTAAATTGAATGAATAAGTTGCTTTTTCTTTTTTAAATTTTTTAATATTGAATCAGAATTTTCTGAAGAAAAATTACTTTGGGGTGGGTGGGGCACTTCCCTTAGGTCCATTAAAAGGCGTTTGGAATAATAGGAAGATTATTAGTTAAATAAATATCTATTATTATGAAGAAAAACGTGTACACTGTACAAAACTTTTTTTGTTTTTTTCAGCAGTTTTGATAAAAAAGTAATTTCGTTTTGCGCGGAAACTTTTTTGCAATTTCGCAAAAAAATAAATAATGGGGGTTCATACTTTTTTATGCTCTATTCGACTATGGTATGCCGTTTTTCGTATTTGCAAAAATTGTAAAAAGTTATATGCCTATTGTATATCCAAAGACAAAATAAATAAATAAATAATTAATTAAAATCTATCATATTAAAACGATATTAAGTATAAGTATATATGTATCTCTCGCCAAGAAGGAATCTACCATCTTGCCACGATTACATATTAAACAAGAGCTATATAAAAACTTTCTCGAAGCGTTAAGTAAAGAAGTTTAATCGCTGGCTTATTTGAGAACCTCTTCAAAAATCATTCATCCGAAAAATCAAGCAATGCGTTTTATTGGTCCATAAATGAGGAACTTTTTATAAGGTAAGCTTAAGCTTTATCTTGCGCTCTGTTCGTATGCTTATTAAAGAGGGGCCGTTGTCACACAGCTGATAGCGAGCAGTGAATCAAAAATATATTACACAAGTGCGCTCACGATCTGTGCAAATCATATGAAATTGCAAAATGTTCATAATTGCAATCGCACTAGACGCTGAAAAACCCTTAACGGAAATTTTGTAAAAAAATTTACGCTGTATTTAACTTTCTGATCCGTCGTCTTTCGTGTAATATTTTTCCAACAGGCGTTAATTGGTATCAAACGGTCCATTTCTGGCATTCCCGTTAATATTGGCGAGAGATGAAAATTATGCACTGAAAGAAAAACCTTCATACCATTAATGAATTCTTACATTGCATCAAAGAAAAGTGTCATTGTTTTTGAGCCAATGTCGGGCTTCATTAATGCTATGAACAATGTTACATTGAACGATAAATGTTTCATAGACCTGAAATTAATGTAAAGTTTCTAACCGGAATGAAACATTATCATTGTATTAAGGAAATATGTTACATTGATATTATAAACCGTTTCATTGATGTAATGAAATATAGTCTTTGATGTAATGATGATGCTATGAACATGTTTCATTGATGCTATGAGCATGTTTCATTAATGAAATGAACATGTTTCGTTGATGGTATGAACATGTTTCATTGAAGGTCTGAATATGTTTCATTGATTGTATGCACATATTTCATTGATGGTATAACACGTTTAATTGATGGTATGAACAAGTTTCATTGTTGGTATGAATAGGTCTCATTGATGGTATGATTGATTGATTTCCATAACTGAATGCAATTTTAACTTTTGCCACACAATCATGTAAATTATTTGGGAAAAATGCTTCCCCCCGCGTCACTTAAAAAAACTAAAATCTAGCAAAATAAGAGGATTTCAAAAGCCAATTTTTTGTCGGCGGACCTATGGGGCCCATAGGGTCCGAAAATGGTCAGATTGGGGCGACACAAAATGTGGGGGGGGGGGGAGGGTTAGAACACCCGATTATAAGCAAAATATTTAAAATGCAAAAGTTAGAGGGAATTCCTATTTTAGGAGTTATGGGCCACCAAAGTTCGGGCTTTTGTGGCACGATTTTTTTCGGTGATTGTTAGTTTTCTGGGACAGGGCCAGGGAGAGGAATATCTCTGTTTCAAATTTTGGATTTCGGAATTTTTTGATTTTTGGGAAATTTTTGGACCTTGTGGGCCCCCATAGGTCCGGCCGACAAAAAATTCTGGCTTTTGAAATCCTCTTATTTTGCTCGATTTTCGGTTTTTCTGCATTTCAGCATTTTATTTTTTCTATTTTATTCCTTATCTCATACTGGCACTCATATATTGTGTCACAACTACTGTACATACATACATAAATACATACATTTATACAAAGCGTACCTACATATGTACACAGTACATATTATCCTTTAACCAAATTAATGAATCGTTCAAAATTAATGAAATTGTACAATTTTAGAAAAAATATTTTAAAATTCTATAAAATGTGTGTAATGTATAGGATGGCCTATTTAATAGATTCTACTTTACAATGTCGATAAAATGTCTGCAATTTTTTTCTATAGTTTCCCATATTTACATGAAAAACATACTTCATTCCATCAATGTAAAAAGTTTCTTAGCATTAATGACGGTCCACAAATTCAAAAACTGCAGCAATGAAGGAGTTCATTGAAGTAATGTAACATTTCATAGAATCAAACAAACTTTGCTATGAAGCGTTTTTCTTTCAGTGTGAAATTCAGTCCATCGAATGGCGCATGGTGAGGGATTTCAGAAAAATATTGGAAATTTTTCAGTCATTTTTAAACGACATGTCCGCTCAAGATGAAGTTTCAGATAGACGTCGCCGAAGTTTAGTGCTACCTAAATCATTAATATTAAATTCAACAGACCCCACTGGAGCGATACAGTGGAATTCTAAATATGACAATCTTTCAATTTTGTTTCTCCTGGAAATAGTAGAGCCTGCTGATACGTAGCAAACAGTGTGTGCTGTTAATAGCAAACTTTTTTGTTTCAGTGTGCACGTGCGTTAATTCTCAGCGATGTAACGATTCAATGCCCGTTCACATCCTGTGTAAATGAATGGATCAGTGGCTCTCGCTCACGATGGGTGTTCATGTCTGTTTTCCACACATAATTCAGTGGACACTAAACATCTGAAACAAGCTGAGTTGAATCAGTTTCAAATGACTCGTTCCCATTTCAAGTGCTGCCTAACATTCACAACTAATGTTTAAGCAGTTACTGCTGAGGAACGATTTGAACATACAACGTAGAACTTCAATCAAAGCAACAAAAAAAACTACAAAACACGCGGTATACAACGATAAACCAAATGCTGCGTTGAGAGAAGTGTAATCGAATCATTCGAGAGCATGCTTGTGTGGCATTGCGCTCTTTCTTTCCTTCATCGTTTCAGCGCCACACTGTCAGTTGGCAGCGAGTGCAGTAGAATATTATCAATGTTATGATAGCTTGTAGCGCTTGTTGATAACATATGTGTATCACAGTAACAAAGCACAAGTAGTAGAATATTGTGGAAAGCAATATCAACTGTTGTGTTGTTTTAAATTAAGCATTATACAACATTTCTGCTGTTATATACAAACATATGTATATTCTTTGCAAAGTTATTAAGCTATTTTGATGTAGTAAACATAATGGAAAAAAAGATTTCTTTAATGTAGAAGTAATATAAATATTAATTTATTATTTAATGTGGTTAACTACAAACATCTTTAAACTTAAAACATAAAAAAAACTTGGAAAACTTCAAAAGAAAAATAGTACCAATAAAAAACTAATCAAAACAATTCACGTAGATCTGGTATTAAATACAAAAATAAATATATAAGTACATATGTATATCACATTTTCAATTCATTTATCCATAAAATAGACTTAAAATATTATAAAAGGAAAGAAAGTTCTATGAAATAGCATATAAACATTTAAAAAGAGTATAAAAATTAATACATACACAGGCACATCAATTACTACACAGAGAGCGATGTTTTGCTATCCGCGTTCCTTCAATGTTTCATTGCCACACTGACACAGAAGGCAGCAAGTGCAATAGAACAGTGTTCATGTTATTATAGCTTGTAGCGCGAGGATAGACCATGCATAAACAACATCAGCACTATAACATAGATGTTAGTTTGATACACTTGTGAGTTGATGATTTGCTGTGAATCAACAACTTCGTAACATTCCCTCAAAAACGAGTAATCATTCGTCAATTTTGGGTTGCTTTGGCTGTTGTTATGTTTTAGGGAAGATGTGTAGTACTAAATGTTTACAAGTACTGTACGTATTTTGAAATGTTTTGTTTGTTAAGAAATCAAGCTGACTCGTTCTATGCTTTAGTGGACACTAACAGTGAACAGAATATAAGGTCGTCTTCTCAAGGGACCCAAGAGTGCTGCCGCTCAACTTTAATTTCTCCTTCCCTCCCTCTATGAGAAATCGCCCCACATAGGAGAAGTGAGTGAATAAATGCCTACGCCGGACGCCTCAAAATTTTTGTATAAATAACAATTGTACGCGCACGTGGCTTTAAACACATTCCGGAAGTTCCTTTGCCTTTCCAGCGCTGAAAGTAGCACACGATGACGCTGATTATGTCGAAGATGGGAACAATTGCTGCAGTCATACTGCAGTCGCTTGTTATGTCATAGTCTCTCTCTCCCCCTTCTTTTCTCTCTTGAGAAAAGGTGGACTTTGTGGGTGTTGTTGCAAAGCCATATTTTATCATTTGGTTGTTTCCGTTCCCTTTTGAATACACCAATGTCTATAATTTCTATAGTAATTCAATGGCGGAAGCTGGGAAAATGAACGTCACAATCGCTCCCATTCCGTCACAACTAAATGCAAAGTGGACAAATTGTTTTCCCAGTTTGTTTTCAATTATAAGAATATTTTTGGATTTTCGATGTTATGGATAAAATCATTAACTTTTGTTATTTGCTCATTGGTATACATATATGACTTGATAACAATTTTTTTAATTGTCCAAATTAATAGCATCGCTGCGAAAGCATTCTTTCATTTCACATTTGTACAATGTTATATATTCACATACTTCATATACCGGTGGCGCACCAATTGTGCTACAATAAGAAATTCAAATAACTTTTCTGAATTTATTTTTTTATTCTATAGATAATTAAATTTAAATTTATATAACTAATCGGTTTTAAAGATTATAGACTTTGCAACACCTGATCAGAAAACTATTCATTGCGGCCTGAAGGGTTGAAGTCGGGATCGCCTCAATTATAATTTTAATGAACTGATTCAAATCAGGCAAATTCCTCGGTTTCGTTTTGCATTCAGGTAAGTTGGAGTTTCTGCATAATAATTGGGCAGTCATGTCAGATGGAGTTTCTGAATATTAATTTGTTTGGGATATTAATGGCCGGTCTGGCAATGTGTGCCGTTGCTCCATCTTGATGGAACCAAATGCTGTTGAAACGCATACGTCTTCGGAGCAGTTCTGGGTAAAAAAAACTTCTTCAGAATCTTCGAATAACGTTCCCATTGACAGTTACTGTTTCACCTTGATGAAACTACGCACCACACAGTGACTCGTTCTGGATGCAGTTCCGTCTCATGGAGTTTTTATGGATTAGATTCACTCCATATATGGGCATTTCCAGAGAATGTACCACCCTATGTCACATCACGTCACCCTCGTTAATTGATTATATTTTAGGACCATGTGGTTCGATTGTCGTCTATTCTTTCCCAAAATGCAGAATGTATGTAACTACATAGTTAGTAAAAGAAAAGAAGACAATCAAACGAACTGGTTCGAAAATATAAGTAATTATCGAGAGTGACGTGATGTGACAAAAGGTTGACCTTTCTGTGGAAATGCCCATATATGGCCGTTTAGATTAAAATGGGTGACATCAGACATAAACAAGCAATATCAAGTAGTTGCCTTCTTCGGTCATTTCAATCAAAATTCCAGGCGAATAGGCAAATCCAAAGGGTTTAACCTGCTTGTAATTTGGACTTTGTACGGAAATAAGTTGAAGTCATCATATATTATCCGTTGTAATGAGCGTCTGTTAACTCCAATTTGCACCGATAAATTTCAAGTCGAAAGGCTGGGATTTGCCTGAACTGACGATGCTACAGCCGCGATTGTATCTTGAACCCGAACATGTTTACCCACCTCATAATGGTCCATCTACTCCCTTCTCTTTGGATGCAAATGAAGGACTGCAAGGCATGGTACCGCTGCACTGTTCAAATCCTCTTTTCGGTATCCCAAGCTTTAATTTTAATAAATCTAAATAGTAAGTTACTACGTATTATTTTTGTAGCACAATTCGCGCGACACCCTGTACAGATGGGACAGTTTTTTGTCCAATAATTATTTATTTTTTTTATTTATTTATTTTATTGAGTATACAATATGTGACAACCGGCCCACCGGAAGCGCTAAAGTCTGAAATATGTTTTCGTTAAACGTTTGCTTCATCCATTTACGTCCTGATTTAAAAAAAAAAAATCATCTTTGACTATTGATAACCTTTAAACGCATGGCTGATTCCAAGTGATTAGCTGTGACCTCTGAGTCATTTTAGATATTGTGTGAACTACAGTAATCCCGCAGTATTATCAGTACGTAGAGAATATAAGCCCATCGTTTTGTGTTTTAAAATTTACCACTGACATAGAAGATGATCGATGGTCTCAATTTCCTCCTCATCCTCACCACTCATCAGTCACACCCCATTTACTGGTTACAGCCCAGAGACCCGTGCCTATCCCAATGACAACAAACTGACTACAAATCCCTAAAATCATGTGGTCTGGCCTCACCCATCAGGAGGGATTGAATTTGCGTCTAGCGGACATTCTCATTATTGCTCAATCTCATTAAGCAATTTGTCCATTTAAGAAGCTAGTTTCCTTCTAATGGGACAAACCAACAGGTACTGCTCCACTTTTATAAACACATTAAAACACTAACACATTTTACTGAGGTCATGAATGAAGGCTATACAAGTTTCAACACCATAATCCTAAAAGCATCTATTTAATATATTTGACTCTCATTCGTTACCGGAATTAACTAGGCAAATCAACTGCACGACCTAATAACGACCAGCACCACCACTCATAGATTTGAGAAAGAGCTATCAATCTGTCTTACACACTTATGTTCGAACTTGGTAAGTTTTCCCGTGTTGGGTCAAACTAATCCGCAGGCTCCACTACTGGTGGTGCCCTTCTGTTAATTCCTTTAAGTTTCAGCTTTGCAACAATATTTCCCCCGGACCCCAAAATTTTTGGTTTCCCGGGAAGCGACTGAGAGAGCTATGTTAGTAGTTACTCCCAATTGCGAGCTGACATCGTTTGTGGTTAGAACCTCTAACTTTCATTCTTGATTAATGAAAACATCTTTAGCAAATGATTTCGCTTAAGCTAGACTTACGACAGTTCAAGAATTTCATCTCTCGCGTCGTAATACTAATGCCCCCAAACTCCTTCTAATCCACCGGTAATATGCATGAAGCACAGGTTCAACTACGAATATTTTAACCGCAATACACTATTAATATACACTAACAAACACTATCTGTTGACACCAGACTTGCCGCCCAATAAATCTCTATTATGGGATTTAAAGTGTACTCATTCCAATTACAGGGCCTCTATTAGCAGTCCTGTAGTGTTATTTGTCGTCACTACTTCCCCAGAGGGAGTCGATTCTCAGGCTCCCTCTCCGGATTCGAACCCTGATTCCCCGTTACCCGTTGCAACCATGGTAGTCCTAGGTACTACCATCAAAAGTTGATAGGGCAGACATTTGAAAGATCTGTCCTCGATACTCGACCACGCGATCTGCAAGTTATCTAGAGTTCATTCAAAGTAACGATCTTGGGGTTGCTTGCTTTTTGCTAATAAAAGCAAACGCCCCAATGGTCCGTGTTTATATTGCACGTATTAGGTCTGGAATTACCAAAGTTATCCAAGTAATTGTTAACAATATAAAGAACCATTACTGATATAATGAGCCTTTATCGGTTTCACTGTTTAATAGTGTGTAATTAGAGATACATTGCTTAATCTTTGAGACAAACATATAACGACCTGCAGGATCAACCAGAAACCAGAAAGAATTTTTCCATTTGAAAGACAAAATTAATGAACATTTTACTATTGTAGTGTAGTCGTAATCGTCTTTTGTAAATATATTCTTCATTACAATATATGTATATTGTTTCAATATTTTTATATTTAATTTCAACATAACTTTTTTAACATCGCAACCTATTGTATGATTAAATGAAATATTCTTTATATTGAATATGAAATTAAAAATTTCACATTTCGTTTTTAAAAAATTACTGTACATTTTATCATACAAGACTTTCCTTTACCTCATATTAGTATGAAGAAAAATTATTTTAGTTTAACTTCATTGAGGCCTGTATGAAAAAAATAATGTGAGTCCGATCACAGGGGAGTTTTAAGTTGGAAGTACTTATGCTTTTAGTATATTTTTTTAATTAATCAATTAAAAGTATCAAAACTTTCAATATTGTAAATACATAGGAATTTGGTGGTTTTTGTTTGGTTAGTGAATGGGCATACTGCAGTATATATGTACTGCATTAAAAATTACAGTAAGCAGTAAATTTACTGATTACTGAAAAAATTCAGTAAATTTTTACTGATAATGAAATTTAATTTGCATTACCAGTCAAATCATAGGGCCGTATTCATAAATTCAATGCACCTCATCGTAACCATGTAGGCACTTTATAAAAATTGCTGAAAACAATTTTAGTAATCAGTAAAAATTTACTAGTTAAAGAATTATTTTTACTGACATTTTAGTCGTACTGCAAAGTGCCCATCTATGGTAAATCCCTTAAGTACAAATAGTTAATATTGGCTTATGGTAACTAAAATAAAATACATATATAAATTTTTGACTCGATTGTATTTAAAAATCTATGGAAACTGCATCTATAGTAGTGGAATTGTTAGTTGTGGGGGTTTGTGGAGAATTGCTCTTATGCAATTGGAAAACGTCAAATAAAAAATTGTATTAAAATCTCCACCCATAATAATTGGCATGAGATGGAGATTGTTACCCAATTGTCGTGCACCAGCTTCAGTGTAAGGCAACAGTACGTAATGAAGATATGTTATAATCTTAATTTATATTGGAATCTAATAGAAATTTTATTAGAATTAACATTACCTCCATTCAGCTTTGATACACTTTGTGTTGTTTTATGTTCTGAGTTATAATTTTTTTGGTCTTTTGTAAAATATTTTATTATTTTGTATTTGTTGCGGTTGACAAGTTATTAATCAGCTGTTTACTGAAATGTAATGCATGTAGTTGTTTTACAGCAAAGGTTTTCGAAAATTAGTAGCTACTATTGCACACTAGATGGTGCTTATATGCAGCTGTTAAGTATGAATGACAATCTCAAAGATGAAGAAAACTTTTAGTTTTTAGTTTTTCTTATATTTGACAAGTTTAGTTTTTAGTTTTCCTTATTTTGCTTTGTTTTAGTAAATTTCTTATTAAAAGTGGAAAAAATCTTTTTAAAAGTTATTAAAATTAAATGTTTTTGTATTCATTTTATTTATTTGTTTTCATTTGCCTACGATAACATAATGTACGACAATTAGTGAAAATTAGTAGCTACTATTGCACACTAGATGGTGTTGATTACACTAAGACACTCATACATAGCTCACACCGATTTGATAACGCTTTACGATTGGTTAACGATTACATCGCACATCTTATACCCTTTTCACATTTACCGCGTTTCAGCTGAAAAGCCGGCGTTTCGCTCTCTTTCGATGATTTCAGCGAAACACACTTTAATTGGCACTTATTTCCATACAAAAAAAACGCAAACATTATGCTCTTTTTACTGTAGTTTGTTTGAAACCACAGTAAAAACGAGAGAGAGAGCACAGTGTTGTACTCCAATAGTAGTTAAAAAAAGGAGTAAAATGAAAAAATTTCCATTGCTGGTTCAAAGCAAATGTCAGAAAAATGAGGGAAAACAAATCTGTTTGTTTACATTTCTAGTGTGCTTTGTGGTGGTAAGTACTTATTACAATGTGATTTATGTATGTATGTATCAATGTTATTATCAATGTATGTATCATATGTATGTATCAATGTTATTTTATATTTCTTTATTCACAAATGTGCGTTTGTGTTGTTTACACTCAATACAGAAAACACAACACAGAAATGAGAAATGTCACATGAAACCACAGTAGTTTAAAAAATCATAATGTGAACACCATGGTTTCAAAATGATTTCAAGAGAGCGAAACGCCGGCGTTTCAGCTGAAACGCGGTAAATGTGAATAAGCTTTTACTCTAAATTTGTGATTGTATTGTGAAAAAGATTTTTACCCCCAGCGTATAGATGTTTACACATCAAAAATAAAAGTTTGAAGTATAGCACGAATCGATAAGATTGAAGTATAGCACGAATCGATAAGATTCATATACGATCACAAAAAAAGTTTTAAGATTTTTTCATTTTTGTCCATTTTTTTCATTTACCACATCACATCACATACTATGCTTATTAGCCTATAACAGCCAAGACTACACGCACTGCGAGTAACGTTGCTTTACTTTATCGTTTCATCTTCGATGTTTGGATTTCCCATCATCCAAAAACTCTCGATGTTTTTAACATCGGCCGACCACTCATTGCGTATATTGTCGTCGTTTTCCATACAAAAAACACACAAAAAAGGGTCAAACACTAGCGATGGATGAACATTCGAAACCACCACCATCGACAGTAACTAATGTGGCTCAACCATTTCATCGTTGATATTTGTATCATTGCTTTGCTTTAGCATTCACGGTTGCATAGTATGCCAGATACTAAAAGTAGATCAGTAAATTATTTTTGTCAGAATGATAGTGAAAAAGTGAAACTTAATTTTGTTTTCAAATAAATATATATGAACACTGACTATAATATTCTAGAGAAAAAATTAGATTTTTTTAACTCTTTTATGTTGTTTTCTGTCTTTTAAAAATTCCATGCAGAAGGTTGGAATAAAATGTTTATTTTTTCAAAAAGTAGGGTATTTTTATTTTTTTTTACAAGAGTGGAGTTTCAGATTTTTGACTAAATCGATAGAATGACTTGTGAAAGGTATAAAAAAAATTTGCATTTTTTTTTCGTATGAACAAATTAGAAAAATTGGGGTAATTTTTTTTTTTTTGGTTTGGTCGTTTGGTGATTTTATGAAAAATTGTTATACACATTGTTTTACATTTAATATCATTTCTTTGACCATTTAAACGACATTTGTAAATTCGATTCAGTGTTTTTAAAATTTGGCACCCCTTTTGTTTTATATTTGAAAGTAACTTGTAAGTTAGCTAGAGTATTTATTATACATAGACTTGTATAAATTTGAAAAAATATTCTTGCCAAAGTTGCTAATAATGGGCCGAACTTTTGATGTCAATTGAGAAATTTGCATTTTATTATATTTATCTTATATAGTATATCAGATATTTGAACAAATCAAATTATGAAGACTCAAGAAAGTGTCTGTATTGTGTATTAGTGTATTGTTAGAACCAATAAATATGAAGTTATTGTATAACACTGCTACTATAGGGTAATTCCCCAGTGAATCGGCGCAAAAACAACACTTTTGACACTTGATCCCATTTGGCACATATATTGTACTCATTGCGGTCGATAAAATGACGTTAATTTTATGTTAGAACTCTTCATTGTTCATGATTTATAGCGCTCCCAAGGGGCTCATCTGTAGCTTTCTAGTGACTTGGAAGTTGTTTTAATGTTAAATGAGTTAACGGTATTAGTGTTGTCTGAAAAATTCCAAACTTTTCTTCGCGAATAAAAAAATATAAATGCAATGCCATCTTTGAGCAACGACGTCAAAATGTTAAAAGTTTCCTTTATCATTGGATATCCTGGAGAAACGTATCTTCGATTCTCCTGGATTTATTAACGAAAAATTCCCATAACTTTGTCGCAAAGGCATGCAAATTATAAGTTAGATGGATTATTGGTTAAGAAAATACAGTAGTTTTAATAAAGCAGGTACTACAGTTTGATGAAAACAAATTTTGTTTTTTCCATTTTTATATATTTTTGTATGTATTTGGAAAGTTTTGGAAACCATTTCGCACCCGTTCAACAATACTGTATTAACTCGAAAACTTCAAAGTGTTCAGGAGAGACAAAAAACTGTTTTCTTAATGCTTAAGGAATTTTCCATTAACAAAAGTTAGGCAATATTTAGAAACCCCATAAATTATTGTATTGCACCACATAACCTTTTTATTTGTTTATTGTTTGCAGATAGAAACGCGATTTTTTTAGTTATTATCACTTTCTTGAATTATTTTTGTTAATAAGAAGTAAATATTTTGAGTTGTGTTTGTTTAAATGAAATTTATTGCTTATTTAATACAGTTTGTAATAAAAGTGTTAAACATGAAATGAGAAAAGAGTAAAGTAAACAAAGTTTTTTTAAGCTAAATAAATGGCTAACAACTGCTAAAAACTTTAAAATATATATTTTATTAAATTAATTCCCTATTATATTTTTGTAGTATGATTCGTAATACATTTTAGGGATTATGTTTTTCTTGACTAGGTCCATAATATAATTTTTTTTTTATTTTCCGACAGTGGCAGCTTTCCCAAATAAACACAAGATAACCTGAAATAATTACAAACATGTAAGTTTGGTACTAGAATTTGAAAATGGGTTTAGAACTTACTTCAGGTTTTTCCAATAATCTGTAGACTTCAAATTATCTTTATGTACAAAAATTCTTAAATAGTCTTTGTCCTTGTATGAAGTTTTGTAAAAAAATTAATCGATGTTGTCCTTTTCTACACGGAGAGTTTTAATACTATACCAATTTATTTTTTGGCGCTCCTCATTTACAACAAAGTTTTTGCCCCACAGTTCCTGTATGAACTTTATATGGGATTCCAGTCTTTTGGTGTATATATTGGTCTGCTGACTAGATGCCGTTTTACCTGTTTCTCAATTACGCTGTGTACATTATCACCTTCGTTTTGAGTATGGCCTTGGATTAGATATTTATGTGTTATACTTCTTAAGTTATACTTTTGTAGTGCATAAAAATACATGGTGAGTAAGTACTTGTTTTTTTGCTGCCCACAACAATTGTCAGAATAAAAAATTAAATCCAAGTCCTGAGCGTTATTTAATTTTGACACCAAATTTTTTATATATTGAAGTACGCAACTTCCTATTTCATTTGCTCCACGTTTTCCTTCTACTTCCGTCCAGAAAAAGCATTCGACATGTTTGGCTTTGAGGTCACTGACAGTGAAAATATAGCAATTTATTTTGCTTGTATAATAAAAGCTTGATGCCATCCCTTTTGGAAGTGGGAGAACTGCTTGCAGGTCGTAAACAGCTGCTGTGCAATTTTTTTTTAAATCTTTTTCCTGTCTGCATAAGTTATTTTCTTCCTGGTGTATGTTGTAAACCTCGTTTAAGTCTTTCTTTTCATTCTCATCTGAATTCAAGAATGATTCGCAAAGATCGCATTGATCCTTTTTTGGTTTAAAAAGTGAAAGATTACATTCGTTCTTGAAAATTCTGTAGAACATACTTTTATTACCAGGTAGCAAATTTTCAGATTCCCGAAACTCTTTGTAATCACTGTATAGGTCTGTTAGGCTTTTGCCCTTCTCAATGTATTCACGAGTTGTTTGAGCACGTAAGTAGTGACTGTCGACCCTTGGAATATTGTTAATAAATTTTCTTATGCTTTTTTTAACTTCAGGGTTCACGGTTAAATGGTTACTATGCTTTCCACGATAGTCTGTATCTACAAAACCATCTTTGTCCTTCTTTTTAATAACCGTTGCTATGACTGTATCATTTATGTCAAGTGTTGCTTTAAAAAATAACTTAAACACTCTTACTTGTTCTGAGTGCAGGAGTATCTGTACTTTGGCTTAATTAGTTTCATATTGTTGGCAATAAATTATCTTTGTCTCTGCAAGCTACTCATATCCCAATATTTATGAAATATTTCATAGCGCGATGATTGTGTTATTTTCTTACTACATTGAAGGCGACACTTTTCTCCACAAGCTTCTCGTAAACGCTCTCTTTTATTGTCTTTGACGAATTATAAATCGTTTTATACGAATACCCTGAGTTTCGTAATTTTTTTGCCGCTTTTGTCGTTTATTATGATGTTCTCTTTTTTCGCATTTCCTTTTTCTTAGCACTTTCTGATTTAAATCTAACTCCGAAGAACTGCTATCATTCACTGGACGTGGATCAAAATCATTTTCCGAATTGTTACTGAACGGATCTGTAGAGCTGCTGCCAGAAGAATGACAGCTTTCACTACCTATATTTTTTAACTCCGAAGAACTGCTATCATTCACGTGGATCAAAATCATTTTCCGAATTGTTACTGACCGGATCTGAAGAGCTGCTGCCAGAAGAATGACATCTTCACTACCGATATTTTTTGCTTTGCGTAATAATGAATAGTGCTCTTCATTTGGACAACTCATTTTGTTAAGTGAACTTATTAGACCTTTTGATTTGAAGTATTCACTATTATGTTTATTAAACCTAATAATAAAATTTCTAGCGGATTAAAAATGTAATGCTATATTGTTCAAATACAAAATAATAAAGTGATAATATTACAAAGTGTCATTAAAACTATTTCATCAAAACAATAATAACTCAACAAAAAACAGAATTATTTCACGAAAACAGTAACAACTCAAAGAAAAAGTTAAGCATTATTTCATGAAAACAATCATATTTCGAATTAAAGCTAACAATTAACTTAGCCTGAATCAATGAAACAATTGCAACTCAAAATACTACCTGACTAAAATAAACTTTTATTATTAGAATAACAACTTAACTCAAAATACTACTCTTTAAACGACAAAACAATTATTTGTTAAGGTCAATCACTTCAAATAACTCAAAATAATTTTGTTTTCTTGATTCACAGAAATAACCCATTGCAGCAGGAAAAAGGTCACAACATGTAATTTTATTAAGAAAGTGTAGTCAGATCTATGGGAATTTTTAACCATAGGTGTACATAAGTGTTATGTATTGTTTTTTGCCAACAATATAAAATAAAAAAATTTTGAGTTAATACAGTATTGTTGAACGGGTGCGATTTGTAAATACTAATCTGTATTTAAATATATGGACAAAAAGTTTGACGGATTTAATCGTTTACGCACATCATATTAGTATATGTTGAAAGTATCTGCTTGTGAAAAATATTTTGTGTGTACCATTCCTACACCAACTGGATAGACCTGATGAATTGACTGAGTTTTTTGTCGAGGTCTAAGCTTTGGGCCCAATCTAGGGAACTGGTCTTCTTCTTTTGCATACTCTTCTTGGGAAATGTATATAAAGTTCATGGTTTTTATATTCTCTTTCGCCCAGATGAACATGGATAAAGGTGTTGATATTGCTCCATTCTTATTTTGTATACTTGCACATACCACTAGTCGCATTAAAGTTCCGCCCATACCATCGCACACATTCTACCCATGGGGGTTTACAAAAAATTCCACTCAGCTTTGATATTGAAATTATTTTCATGGCACCTAAGGAAAGACATACACAGCCTTTAAACGATGCCATTTTTTAACCATGCAATTTGGGTTTTTTGATAAGGGGTGTAGAGAAGCAAGAATGGAGGAAAAAATGGAAGGAAGCGCCACCGCACTGGGTTTCATGCAATTTTATTGCAAATCTCTTTGTGCTCTTTCCGCATTTGTTATGATTTTGACATTTGATGATATTGTTTCTTTCATTCTAGTTTTTCGTGTGTTGTGTTACTTTGTTAGGGGTTACGTGAAATAATTTAACAGAAGTTAAAAAAAAGAAAGTTAAACTTAAAAATTAATTAAAAATAATAAAGAAAATATGAAAATTTTATTTAAAAAACTATTTTTTAGAATTATGTAGAACAAAATTTGACCGCTTACAAAAATGAACAACACATACAAGATCTTTCACTAAAGAGAAATATCAGAAAAACTGGCAAGCACTAATATCATAAGATGGCAACGTGTAAAGGCACAAAGATTTAAGCTGCAATTTCAAAAGAGAATTAATAAAAATGGCAGCTAAAAATGGCATCGTGTAAAGATGGTGTTATTAGATTTATTTTTGTACTGAGAGGCAGATCCATCCGAAAAGTAGAACATTTTTTGAGGGGGTTTGATTGCTGACTTTACGTAGTTTATACAGTTTTTCAGAAATAATTGTACAACTATTGTGTTGTGTTTTAAAATGCCGCTAATAATGATGCAGCTCGTAAACTTGATTTGGTCATCTTCTTTGTAGTAAACTCCAAATGGATGTATTGTAGCTTCAGTGTTCGTCCAATGATATGATTTTACCTCATCTTGTATGACGAAAGTATAATTTTCCCAAGAATCTAGGATTACGAAAAATTCGTCCGCCTTTAATATTGTTTTGTATTATTAAAATAAATATTTTGCTGTTTAGTAAGGAATGAATGTTTGGCAAGTTTGGACAATTTCTCCAACAAATTTTCAATGAATTTGTCAATTTTTTTGTCACAAATTCTGACCTATCGATGGCCGTCCACATATTGTACTGCACTGTATCTATTCCATATCGGTCAAAATAATTTTACAAAGTTTCCCTTATTGTGTCTAGCCCGGGGTATGTCAAACATTCCGCCAAATAACATTCTGTTCGTGGTATTTTCCAAATGGCCAGATTTACCCAAGTATGAAAATCATTGTACTTATTTTGGTCTAACTCCTTCTGGAAAAACACTCACACATCAATTCAAAATTTTGGTGTGTAACACATACGCACACCGAATGTGTTCCACTACTACCAGCAACTACATATTGTTTTGATCTGAAGGATGCGAACATCGAAAACCCAAACTTATTATCTGGATACAGTTTTTTAAACTCTGCGTATAATACTTCAAATTCATTAATAATAACCGTTTTTGCATTTGAATTCGCTTTCCGTCAATCTGAATATATAATTTGTATTAAATGATGTTATAAGTTTTAGGAAAGTCATATTCTGGCCCGGGTAAGACAGTGTCGTCAGTACTCTTTCTCAGAATTAGTGCAGTAGCATCTAAGGTCCCGAAGGTCAGTCTCTATTCGTCTGAGGATGAATTCGAATCACAATGTTAAACAAAAGTTACATGCTTAGGTGCCGTCAAGTAAAATCATTAAAATAGTCTGGTACCCAATGAGAGTAGGTAAAAAATTAAATGGAAATGAAACATGTGTCTTGTATAAGACAAAGTTAAGCGGGACGTTTGATAAGTTACAGAAATTTTAACACAACAATAGAAATGCTATATAAGTATATAAAAGGCTTGCCAGACTGACTCACTGACTGACTGATCACTCCCCAGCCCAAACGGCTTAAGCTAGAGCTTTTAAATTTGGCATGTAGGTTCCTGTTTATGACATAGGAGCGCGATAAGAAGGGATTTTTGGAAATTCTGACTGCAAGGGGGCAAACAGCTCGAAATTTGAAATGGTTATATCTCAAGAGCTATTAGAAGCACGAAGATTAGATTTGGTACGTATGTTGGTCGTTCAAAATGGGCGGTGCTACGCGCATTTTTTTTTAAATGTTCACTGACCACACTGCTTGAAATTTGAAATGGTCATGAGATTTGGTACATAATTACCAAAAAAAGAAAAATTACCCGCCCCTTTTCAAAAATGGTTGTGTCGGCCAAATTAATGGATCGATTGTAATGAAATTTTCACAGTGGGGAACTGTCGGTCGGGCCTCTATCATAGGCTATATAAAAACATAATTAGACAAAGGAGCGTGGCACCGCCCGCAAATATCGGTCATATCTCAAGCGCCATTAGGGTTATGGAGATCTGATAGGGTAAACAAGTGGGCGGGACCACATCCCTTTTTCAAAAATCGTTATACCGCCCATAATATCAGACCGATTGTACTGAAATTTATACAGGTGGTACTGTCAGCAGTTCCTCTATCATCTATATGTATAACATTGCCTGGTGACTGACTGGGTCATCGCTCTGACCAAACGGCTGTCTGTAGGATCATGAAATTTTGGGTGGTTGTGCCCCTTATGGAATGTACGTAATCTAAGAAAGGATTTTTGAAAATTCTAATTGGGGGCGGTAGAAATGGGCTTGGCACTAAATCAGAGATATTGGGATTCTGACCAAAGGCGTCATCCAAGAAACATGAAGTTTGGTGTGAACATTCCTTTTCGAAATTGTAATTACCGACGGTAGAAACGGGCGTTTTGTGGTCCCTGACCCCCCGAGCTTGTTCGACACCGCATAAGTAAGTAAGAAATTGACGTGGCTATAAATGAGAGAAATTACCGTCTTGACCAAACATGTCGTCTTAGAATCATGGAATTTGGTGTGGATGTTCCTGTTAGAAAATAAAGGAAAGAGGATTGAGGATTTTTCGAAATTTTAATTAAACTGGATAGAAATGGGAGTGACACTTAATCTGAGAACTTGCCATTGTGACCAAATTCGAGAGCTTATAATCATGAAATCTGAAGAATATGTTCAACTCCTGGAGTAGAATCGGCGGCGTAGCATAAAATAAAACCAATTAGCTCCCTGATCAAACGACAGAAGTAAGGATTATGAAATTTTGTGTGGGTGTTACCCCAATGAAATAGACTTCAGCTAATAAGGGATTTTTAAATATCTAAATTGTGGGCTGCAGAAATGGCGTGGCACTAAATCAGACTAATAAGCATTCTACCATACGACTGGTATGAAATTTGAGATGTATATTCTCCGATTAGAGACGTACTGAATCAAAGGAATAAGTGTTATAACCGAAAGCGTAATCTTTGATTCATCTGGGAGGAAGAAGTTTCGAAAATTTATAACTAGGACGGTAGCATTGGTGATTTGGAGTTCAATCGGATTAATGAGAGAGTTCGGTCTTATGGAATTTGGAGAAGGAGGGTGAAAGTAAATTTGATTATTAATAGTTCTAAAGAAGCTGTAGTGGTTAAACCTCAGTCCAGAAGACATTTCTCAATATTCGAATTGGGGCCTGCGGAAATGAATTAGGGTCTATAGAATCGACGCGTGTCATCGAATCAGATTTATTATTCTGCTCAAATCCAAATGTCCAAAATTAAAATCAATAATTTAGGAAAATTTCTCCGATTATAACATAGACTTTAAAAATTGGACAGATATTTGCAAATTTAAGTCGAGGCGATAAAATAGCGGCGTGGGTCAAAGTCACATAAATCAAAATTTGCCCCAAAGCTGTGAAGCCAGTATCATGAAATTTGGGGATGAGAATAAACAAATTACAATGTTAAAATATTTTTAAAATAAATAAAATCCAATGAGTGTTGGAACTATTTGTTACACGGTACCTGATCGATTTCTATGAACACATTAGTAAATGTTACATTGGTAAATAAAAACAGCGTTCAGTCACGTGATGACGTTACATTTAATACTTCATATTTCAAATTATTTAAAGACCAGTGCAAGCACATGTGTCATTATTTTCTTGATTAATACTTTTTGTTTTATTCCCACAAAAAAGAAAGAGAATGCAAAGCAACATTCACATGAATTTACATACATTGTTATGTTCGTACATACCCTACCCAAGTTCACACAATTTTCGTTGCTCTCTTGCTATCTCATTTTTATATACGTATAAATACGTCATTATTCTCTTTGCTCTGAGAGTGCTCCGCACCCACACTAGCCAACTATTCGCTGCCGCTACATCACTGTGCTTTTTCGCAGTCGGACAAATCTGTGTTCTATATAGGGGTGGGTCACCCTTATTATTTAGGGGTATTAAAAATAGATGTTGGCCGATTGTGGGACCTACCCGGTATGCACACAATATGCCATACAAATCGGTCTAGCTGTTTTGGAGGAGTTTAACGCCAAACAATCTGTGATCGCAGTCGGACAAACTAAGTTTGGATGTGTTCACTTTGTGAGTTTAGTCCCTACCCGCGCCTATAGATGTTAACACATCAAAAGCAGTAGTATGGAAAAAGGGTTTAACTCAATACTAATTGTGAACGGGAAATAAGAGCGTTTCACCAACGCAAATGCAAATAATTGTTTAATTTTTTTTAACATGAAGACAAGATGCTGTTTCGCAGAATACTATTCATTCTGATTTGGAGGTTATGTTGACTGGATGAAGAATACGTTAACTAAGAACCTATTTTGTATATGTATCAAAACGACGCGTGATTAAAAAATTCTGACCAAAAATGCCTAAGATGTATGAAATGAAATGGTGTATGAAGGTAATGTCGAATAAGGAACAATTTTTTGATTTCGCAATATGTCACTTTATCAGCGAATAATTTTTCAGGATGAAGGCATCTGATAGTAAATACCATGATTTTTATAGGCGAGAGATTAATTTCCGAAGATGGGAATTTAATATGGTAAAATTGTACTACATACTTTTATATGTATGACTGTATAGCCGTGTACGAAGTTTATAGTAGTTTATATAAGTACCATAAGATAGTTGGTGAGTACATCTGCTACAGCCCACCTCTGGTGCATTAATCGCCTCGATGATGTCACCAGGACCTCAGTTATGGCTTCACTAGTTCATCAATCGCTCAGTGTCTCAGTGTGCGTGGTATGTTGGTTGCTATTTGTTGTAGTGCCCATATCCGCTTGTGATTTTTCTGTTATTATTTTGTTGATTAGCGTACGTATTGGTGACTTTTTCGTTGTTGGAAGGAGGAATCGCCAGCGTACAGTGAGAAGCAGACGCATTATGTGTTGAAATTGGTGTGTTTAGATCATCTTCTGAAGCTACACTATAACAGCAATATCCTTTCTTTCCAATGACGATATACGGACCACCACGACATGGTGTAAACTTTGATGTTAGCCCTTGGCTAGCTTTACTTAGTGTATGGGTTGAAACTAATACTTTATCGCTAATTTGAATATCTTTTTGCAGTTTACGTTTTCGATCCACGTATTGAGAGTAGTCCACGATTGAGAGTAGTGTCCAATGTAAGTAATCGAAGATGAAATTTTCGCTTTGAATAATGCTTTTGAAGTCATAATGAAGTTCTGTAGTAGTTCTTAATTCTCTTCCAAAAGTTAAGTAGGCTGGTGGGTACGTTGTGCTATCGCATTTGGCAGTGTTCATTGCATACCTTAAAGTTGGCAACATTAAGTTACATTTAGTGTGGTCATCTCCAACACAAATTGAAATTTGAGTCTTTATTTTTCCTTTTCACAGAATTTGACTGTTGGATTCCCAAACAATACGTAAATTTTTCCATTACGGCCCATATGAATTGTGATCCATTATCGGTGTGAATTCTTCGTGGGAAACCATATCGTAGAATAACTTCGTTAAAAGCAACAATTTCTACCCATCTACTATACCCATCTAACGTTTTTTCTAACGTTTTTTTTCAACTAGTGCTTATTTCGTGTATGGTAACACTTAGCTCATGTCTGATTTGACAGATAATTAGTTTTATCCTGCCGCTAAACGAATGTGGTTGTGTATACGCTTGAACAACGCTGGGAAATATTGCGATATTACTTTGAAAATCATGGTAGTGTTGCAGAATGTGTGCGAAAATTGCGTACGGATTTTGGAAGAAGAGAAGCACCGTCAGCTCCGAATGTTCGTTATCTTGTGAAAAAAGTGAAAGAAACTGGCATCCTCATCGATAAACCAAAGCGTGAAAAGCCAAAAATGGTGCGTGCACCCGAGAATATTGCTGCTGTGGCAGAAAGTGTGCGTGAAGCGCCATCAACATCAATTCACCGTCGTTCTCAACAATTGAACATTCCGCAGGCATCATTGAGACGAATTTTGCATAAAGACCTTGGTATGACGCCATACAAAGTCCAATTGGTTCAGGTGTTGAAGTCAACCGACCATCCAATGCGTTTTCGCTTCGCTAAGTGGGCCTGCGATCGACTTACAGAAGATGCCGATTTTGCCAAAAAAATCATCTTTTCAGATGAAGCTCATTTTGATCTTGGCGGGTATGTAACCAAGCAAAATTGTCGCATTTGGGGCACAGAAAACCCATACATTGAAAAGCCGATGCACCCAAAACGAGTCACTGTTTGGTGCGGATTTTGGTCCAGAGGCATAATTGGGCCATTTTTCTTCGAAAATGAGCAAGGAGTGGCCGTTACAGTCAATGGCGATCGTTATCGGGCCATGTTGAACGAATTTTTTTTCACAAAAATTGAAGAAGAGGATATTGGCAACATTTCAACAGGACGGCGCTACGCAGAGCTGATGTCGTTTGGCCACGTCGGAGCTGCGATTTGACACCGTTGGACTATTATTTGTGGGGTGCCCTCAAAGATAAGTGTTACGCCGACAAGCCAGAGACAATTGACGCTTTAAAGGACAATATTCGTGAAGCCATTGGTGAAATACAGCTGCACACAATCGATAAGGTGCTTAAAAATTGGACCGATCGTGTAGGCTACTGCATGGCCAGCCGAGACAGCCGTTTGAATCCAATTTCAAATAAAAAAAGAAATTTGAGAAAATATTCAGTAGTTTATTTTATAGAATTTTAAAAAAAAAAAGTTATTTGGCGGACCCGTTATGTCTTCGACGATTAAAATCGATTGATAGTGTGGGGTAAGGGCCAAGCAAGTCAACCGCTATGATTTTAAAGTGTTTGCTGCAGCTGACGGTTTGCAGCAGTCCTACAGGTTTCATATTACTGGGTTTGTATTTCATACACTCGTCACAGGCTTTAACGTACACTGAACGGAAAAGTTTCGTCACAGGAATGAAAATGGTCGTCGTCCCAACAACTTTTGTCATCGAAAATGAGCTAACGTACGGTTTCATTCCCGCTACCAAAATGTGTTCGTCAATGCTGTGGTTGTTGCGGAAATGAATATGTTTCATTGCAGTAACGAATTTGATTCATTGCTGCTATGAACATGTTTCATTGCTGCAATGAATTTGGTTCATTAATGCAATGATTTTGTTCCATTACTGCAATGACTGTTTTTAACCGTGTTTGAAATTATTTATTTATTAATATTTAAATATTACATTGGTGGTATGTATTTTTAATAATAATTTTTTAATGATTTAAATAAAAATAAATAAATGGTTTCCCATTACATCCCATGAAGGGACACGGGAGAACTTCTCACAATCACTGAGCTGTGCGCTTTCCAGTTTTCGCTCACTGATTGGGACCTAGAGTTTTACACCGATTCCGAACGGTATTTTGAGAAGCTTTTTCATGGATATATACTCGATAGTGTCGCCGCCGTGATTTAGTACACATATTTTTTTTTTGCTAAATATGTACTTAATTTTCTAAACCTATAATATGCAACCCAAGTTCAAACTCTCGTCTGTTAGAAGATTCTGGTATTTCTGGGTTTGTACGTTCATGTGGGCATCGTATTCTGCTCCTACAAGTAAAATAAAATATGTATATGGAAATTTTCCTATTCATATGCATGTGTAGAAGTATATGAATATATCGTCACCTAAAATGCAAACGGACGTAACTACAGCAAAATTCGAAATCGAGTTTTTGATTGATTATTGTTCGTTTTATCAAACTACATGTTCACACAAAATTTTAGACGCCTATCATCAAAAACGGCGAGTTTATTAAAGAAATTCAAACGGACGTAACTACAACTGCATGTATTTCTTAATGCAAAAAGACAGGCTGACTTCCTAAACGTATATTTACAATGCATCAATACAGTATTAATACCAAGTTGATACATTGTGTAGTTACTTTTTTGATACGTTGCATTCTAATACTTTGCAACACTGTAAACGTTTAGGAACGTTTTTATGCATTGTATTATTCTATCATTCGTAGTAGATCCAATAATGGCTCAAGAGGAAATATTAATGCAAAATTTATTGGATTTGTGCGAGCAAGGCAGCTCCAGCTGCCAACTTGCTGTTCACATTATTAAAAGGAAAAAAAAACGTCTTGCTGTCTTGCAAAAAAAAAAATAAGGTTAACAAGAAGAATACCGAAAACAAAAGGGTTTGTGCAAACAGTGGATGAAATGCCTGACGATGTTTTTTACAGCCACTTCAGAATGGGAAGGAGGACTTTTGATGTAAGTAAATATCTGCGCGTAAAATTTTTATTAAACTCATTTGTTTTATATTTGTAGAAACTCCTGTGTTTATTAAATGGTCTTGAGTTAAAGAATATTGTTTTTATAACTCTGTGGAAACTTTCCAATCAAAATAGCTTCCGCGAAGTAAGCGATCGTTTCAATGTTGGGATGGGTGCGTGCTACAGAGGTTTTGTTGATTGTGTTCAGCTTATCGCCAAGCAAAAGCAACTAATAACATTTCCAAACTCGGAATCAAGCCGGGGAAAAATTATGGAAGGTTTTGAAACATTTAGGTCTCACCCTTTTCCATACGTTTTAGGATGTACTGATGGTACACACATCAGAATATCACAGCCATCAAATGATAGTATCAGTTATTATAATCGCAAGGGAACATATTCCATAATCGTTCAGGTAAATTTTCTTATTTTGTTTTCATTGACTCAATTTACTATCTAAAAATTTAATTTATACGTGCAGGCCGTGTCTGATAGTGAGTTTCGATTCCTTGATGTTTTAGTGGGGCATCCAGGTCGATGCCATGATGCGTCTGTGTGGGCCGATAGTCCTTTAAGGCGTGCAATTGTAACAGGCCACATTGCCTTCCCTTCTAATTGCCACTTGTTAGGCGACGCAGCCTATCCCTTAGAAAATTACTTAATGGTACCTTATCGTGATAATGGGTACTTGTCAGCTGAGAAAATCAGATTTAATACAATTTTAAGTTCAACTCGAGTGTGCGTAGAACAAGCATTTGGAATATTAAAAAAAAGTTCAGAATTTTGAATTACTTAGAAGTTCGTGATGTAAAGCTGGCAAAAACTATAATTATGTCTTGTTTTATTCTTCACAATTTCAGTATTAACACGGAAGGGTCTCCTGAAAACGTGGATATTGCTCATGAAATAGACTCTGTAAATTACAGCAATAACATTACAAATGACGAAACCCCAAGAGAACAAGCAAGAATGAAAAGAGAAATGCTAACTACTTTCCTATCAGCATAGAATAAACAAATATTTTTCTTTTATTTTCATGTTTATTTAAAATTAGTTAATAAAAATAAACTCGCATTCTAAAAAAAAAACTTAAAAACTTTTAATTCATGAGAACTATTAGTTAAAAAAAGGCACTAATACTAAAATAAAAGTAAAAAATCATTTTTTGGTCAAAGCTTCTCGTAATTTTCTGATTTCATCAATTTTTTGTTTTTCAATTTCTATTTTTTCTTTTTCAAATTTTAAAATTTCTTCCAAAACTTTTCTGTCTGTTTGGCTTTCTTCTCTTAAAAATTTCAAAATTCCGCCTCGATTGTGCCGGAGCTGCTGGAGGCATACATGGCTCGTTATTATCCTCCATCAAATCTGCTAGCACTGTGTCTAAAGACGACTCTAGATTGCTTTCAGGCACAGATATGTCACTCCGGCAGCCGTACACTTCGTCCAGTCTGTCGTAAAATTCCCACGTAGTTGCTTCTTCGCCCGACGTCTTGTTGCGTTTCTTTATGCGCTTATATGTAACCATAAAGTTTAAAAATTTTCGATATATATCGTCGCGCGAGAATGGGAAAGCGTCATCAATTGCCTTAATGTTTTGCAAAACACGTTCCCACAGCACAACCCGCTTCTTTTTTTTGCCACGAAATTCTGCCTCCATATCTAATCTTGCATTTATCAATAAATTCTTGTAGCTATTTGTCCATTTTTTACTGAAATAAACATTATAAACATATTTTTATAGAAATATAATAAATTAAAAAAAAAATGCTTACTTATCTTCCTGCGTCGCCATTGCGTTATTTGTTGCATTCGCTTTGCATCTACTTTTATTTGGATGCGTTTGTTGCTTTTCCTTGCGTATTAACTACAACAGTGTTGCAAAAGGGAACAAGATACATTGTCAAAATTTTCAGGGTTGCGTTTACGAACAGGGTGCAATGTATTACTACAAAGCAACATGCGTTTAGGAAGTCACCCACATAACTACACTCTTGTATGAAAACCATTCAAACACATGTTTGCTATTTGTAGTTTGTATTTTGTTTTTGTACAATGTTGTTTTCTCTTTTTGTTGGTAGACTTTTGTGCTACGTTTGACATAAAAAAAATAAATAAATGGTTTCCCATTACATCCCATGAAGGGACCGGGGAGAACTTCTCACAACCACTGAGCTGTGCGCTTTCCAGTTTTCACTCACTGATAGGGACCTACAGTTTTACACCGATTCCGAACGGTATTTTGAGAAGCTTTTTCATGGCTATATACTCGATAGTGTCGCCGTCACTATGCGAGGTGACCGCCGCCGAAAGAAATTTGAAGGTGGTCAGAGCAGGGGTTGAACCCAGGATCTCATGTACAAGAGCCGCGCACACTAACCATTGCACCACCGACGTTTGACATAACTACGGCAAAATCGTAGACAAAATGCCAGTTGTTGTTGCCTAGTTGTAGTATTTTTTCCACTGCTATCACCTTATACTTACATACATATAAAACTCTTGGCGTAACGGTGTTTTGAAGTTGGTGAACCACCTGTGTTTTATTTTTTCATTTACAAAACTCTAAGAAGTTTAACGCTTAATAAAGAAGTGAAAATAGACATTAACTGACACAATTTATTTTTTACACAATTTGCAATTCACATTCGAAATTTAATTAAATTTTTCCGGCGGAGAAATACGTCTACCACTGTCGGTTGTTGGAAAGGAACAGACTTAAAATGTTTACGTGACCCACCACTCATGCTGAACATTTTGCATTTCTGAGCTGTTTTAAATTCACTCATTTTCTCTTCACTTCATTTCTCTCTTGATCTTCATAACAATTAGTTCAGTAATCAGCAACGAACTTGTTTCGTTATTATAAATGTTGGAAAACAGCAAAAATAATAATGATAAACTATGGAAAAAGTAAGATATAAACCAAATATCAATAGTCAAAATTCCAAACACTTACTTTTATTTTGATTTTTTTTGGCGTTTTTTCTTCAAAATTAAAATTAAATATAATTGTTGCAGGAACGAAAAATTAATTGTTGCAGCAAAGAAACGAGAAATTGTCAAATAAATCAAATTTTTCATTATAGAAACTTAAAACAATAACGAATATATTTCGTACATGCGACGAAGCGTTTTTCGTTCAGGGTAGTTCGCTATATCTGCTCGAATTCCAGACCAGTAAAATAACGGGGTTATTCGGGATATGGTCTAATCGATTCCATAATGTCCAGCAGTGACCACTTTATGGTAGTTGCACAGGATTTCTTGGCGTAATGACTTTGGAACAACTAGCTGTTCATTTTCCAAATCCTGTACCGAACAATATCTGTATAAAATGCCATCAACCATTATGTAACCTCGGTTTGTATGTCGAAAAACATTTTCATCGTTATGTTCAAAGAGGTTATTATTTCCTTTAATGCCGGGTCCTCAAGTTGTAATTTTCGATACTCATCAGATCCTTTCATTGGAATATCAATTTCGATCGAGTTGCATTCACAGGATATGGAACATTGGTCACTAGTGCATGGTGGTCGTGAAATAGTATCAGCTATGACGTTCTGCTTGCCAGGAACATATTGTGACGTGACGTCATGACGTCCGTACATTATACCAAACACTTACCGCCATTCCCATCCGCATACGTCCCTGGTCTACCCGTCACCTAAGCATACACAACATCCATCAGTCGCACCAACCACCGCGAGTAATCACACTCACTGACAACACACAAGCTCTGTCGACGTTGTGTACATATTAGCAGCGAACTAGTTTTAATGGCCACATGAGAACGAGTGATTGGATGGAATTCTCATTTGCGTCACTACAGCAATGCTACTTAATGTTAAGGTTGACTAGACTCAAGTCGTCGCTTTAGTTCTGCAAAGGACAGGAACACATTTTGGGATCCGTTCTTTAGTAAAGACGGTGTAAATACACACAATAGTTTCGGCTCACTGTTCCTACACAGGAGTTTCGGCTCCTACACAGGAGTTTCGGCTCACAGGGGCTTAGGCTCACTGTTCCTACACAGGGGCTTCGGCTCACTGTTCCTACACAGGAGTTTCAGCTCACTGTTCCTATACAGGGGTTTCGGCCCACTGTTCCTACACAGGGGCTTCGGCTCACCGTTCCTACACAGGAGTTTCGGCTCACTGTTCCTACACAGGGGCAAGCCGACACAAGTGCCCCCAGAAGATTGTTGTCAAGCCAGAACAAGTGCCCCCAGAAGAGTGTTGTCAACCAAGACTAGTGTTCTCAAGCTAAGAGGAGTGTTCTCACCGAGTGAAGCAGTTGATGTTATTCCTGTAGATCAAATTACTTTGTAAATTAAATATCAATAAAGAATCTGAATTCGAACCCCTCAGAAAGGGTAAACTATTCTGTTCTTATTTCGAAAGGTTTGGTGGATCCTAACAAAAGACTCTGGACATGGCTAAGCTTACCTCAGCCCTAGACAAAACCACGTTATAATATTCGAAGCGTAAATTGTAGCTTTGTAAAAGCCAGTCTGCCTGTTGGAGATTTCAGGGCGAAAAGCCACTTTAGAAGTTGGTGGTTTGTTAGAATTGTAATTTCCGAACCCTTTATTTAGCCCCTGAACTTCTGCACGGCCCATACTACTGCCAAAGCCTCGGATTCTGTAGTTGAGTAGTTTCGTTCCGCTGGTATAAGCAGACGGCTTGCGTACTCTATGGGATGCTTTGTGTCTTTCTCCCCCTGCCGTAGTACAGCCCCAATCGCGTAGTTGCTTGCGTCTGTTCTGAGAGTCGGATTCTTGAACTTGATGCAAGACTGGAGGAGAACTTAAAAGTTGTTTCAACTTATTAAACGCATTATCTTCTTCCTGTTTCCCTTTCCACGTTGCCTTCTTTTTCGTTAGACTGTTAAGTGGTTTTGCTATTTTCAATAAATTAGGAATAAAACGTCTAAACGTTTCTAGAAATGACATTTCTAGAAATGACATTAGTTTCAAGTTCTTCGGAATAGGGAGTTTTAATATAGCTGCTGACTTTTCAGGATCGATTTTTATACCATTTGTTGTTAGTATATGACCTAGGTATTTAATCTCTGGTCGGCAAAAGAACTATTTATCAGTATTTAAATGAAATCCAATTTTTTTCAATCTTTCAAAAGTTTTTTTTTAATCATTCTAATATGATTCAAAATATTTAGAGTATGTCTGCTTTACACGTGCAACTTAAAAATTACAACTCTGCTAACACTCTTTACGATTCTCCTTTGAAGTTGCAATGTGCTTTTACACGGGCAATTCGTCCGCGTTGAAGTTGCTGAAATTCTTGTGCTCATTGTTGTTACTTCTGACATTCTTTCAAATCTAAGAAGCAAACATACTAAAAAACATAAAAAAGTTATTGGCACTAAACCCTTTTTTATTTCTTCAAACCGCGTTACACTTTTTTTAATTAAACATTCGACTTCACTACGCTTTTTACGTTGTTTGAACCATCAAAAAGAAACAAATTATTCTGCAGCCAACTTTACTGGCGAATGAAAATAAAAGGAATTGCAGAGAAGTTGGTAGTTTTGCCCCGTTCCTTACCTCTCTCTCCTAGGAACTCTAGAACGTCGGCAGAGTTGCAGTCCGTAAGTTTCACGTGTAAAAGCACACTATACAATAATATCGTCTAGGTATGGTAATATTAGGATTTTTGGCAGGCCTGCGCGGAATCTGTCGATTATTCTCTGAAATGTCACAGGAGCTTTTTTAAAACCAAAAGGAATTCGGTTAGGAACAAATATACCGAACGGCGTATTGAATGTTGGTTTTGGCTTATCTTCTTTAGATATCTAAATCTGCCAATAAATATCGTGATTTCAGGTCAAGTGTGGACGTAGACGGCGTTGCTTTAGCTGCATGAAGGAGGTCATTGATTCGCGGTAAAGGATAGGTATCGGTAACGGTGATTGCATTTGACGTTTGATGCATATTTGTATTTGGAATAGCCAAATAATATCCGGCTGAATTGGAGACTACCGATCCTGCATTAGTCGTACTTGCATTGGCATAAGCAGACTCAGCATTTGACATTTGAACCATATTCATATGGTGATCAGCCGAAGTTAAATTCTGGCTAACATTTTTAGTAGGATTGTTCACCTTCGGTACTGAACTAGCCCTACTTGTAGTTGTATTTGAATTTGTTGCTATCGTTGGTGAGTGACTCTTGTCCGAATTCTCAGAATTCAAAATACCAGCACATATAGAATTCATGGTGGTTCTGGGCATTATTTTATACGGTAATCCTTCTAATTATGCTCTGTTGGCGACGCTTTTAAAAAACGTTCTCAGAGAAGAATTTGCAGTGACCAACGATATCAACCCAGCAGGAAAGTGAAGAATGCATTACAATGAGAATGAATTATACAATGCATTATAATAATTACATTATATTAGACATTCCAAAGAATAGAGGGGGTAATGTCATTTGACAAAACTGCACATTAATTCCCCAGTGCATTCCCACATCTGCGAAGATGGAATGTGTTGTTTCTGATTCTCTTTTTGAAGTTTGGGAATCGAAAGGGAATTTTTTCTGATATCTTAACATTGTATTTATAAACCTTGCATTCGTCCACATATTTCTATTAGAATCGCGTAAATAAGTCAGTTTGTGTTGCAACAGGTTGTGTTACAATAGTTTATCTAAATAAATAGTTTATTTAATCCATGAATGTACATCGGGGAATGCATTATATAACAAATTATTAATTCATTAACAATAGAATGCATTAGAAATAATGCATTATAGAATTCATTCCTGATAATATGTTAAACAATGCATTAAAAAGGTAGAATTATATAATGCATTCTCTGGACACATTAAAATAATTCATTCTTTTCCTAGGACATCCCTGTGTTAAGAATAATGCATTCTGGAATCAACGTTTTATACACGCTATACATTACTTTCTCGCCTCCTTTTCATTCTCTTTTCCTGCTGGGAATGGAAGCAAAAGATGATAATTTACAACACCAATATACGAATATAAAATGTAGATGGTTTTGAAACACCAACAACACCAACGTCCTGCATTTGCATATGATGTGATGATCGTCGAAATGCAATAACAATATACACATTCGAGGTGAAACGAAACGCAGTAGAAAAGCAAAGAAAAGAAGTATTCAACAACAACAACAGTGTAAGTTGATGATATCCAGACTGGATGAACGCAACTACAATATCATAGGTCCAGTGTGATGTGTAAAATACCAAATGTAATGCGGTACAACAATATCACACGTCTTAGGGAAACCGTTGACTATTTGCGCTGACTATTTGTGACAACAACTATACTGCCACTGGCGTATGAGCACCACAACAAAACACTGCTGATGATGATCGCAACGACTGCAGTGATATTTCAGGTTATATTGAACAACAACAACAGGAGTGAATCTTTTCTATTGTCTTCTGTGATTAACGGTGATAGTGTTGTTATTCAAAGGGGCAGCTTTGTGAAAACAACAACAGCAACAGCTCTTCGTTGTGATTTGTATTTTTGCAAAATTTCGATTTCTTTTCCCAAAATTTGCTTATTTCCAAAAACAAAATTGATTTACTTATGCAAAAATACTTTTAAATAATTTATGTTGGGCGCCAAATGTAATAAATGATATTATAAGTCTTAGGAATATTATATTCCGGCACGGGTAAGACAGTGTCGTCAGTACTCGTTCTCCGAATTTAGTGCAGTAGCCTCTAAGGTCCCGAAGGTCAGTTAGAGGCTTAATGCTTTTATAATTTATTAGATTATTGAATGAAAAGGCGAGGAGCGCTTTATTTTGAACGTCTTTATTCGTCTGAGGATGAATTCGAATCACAATGTTAAACAAAAGTTACAGGCTTAAGTACCGTCAAGTAAAATCATAAAAATAGTCTAGTATCCAAAGAGAGTAGGTAAAAAATGAAATGGAAATGAAACATATCGCACATGTGTAATTCTCTTGTATAAGACAAAGTTAAGCAGGACGTTTGATAAGTTACAGCAATTTTAATATAACAATACAAATAATAGTTTATAAAAGCATAATAAAATATTACTTCCGCTACAAATTGATGAATATACAGGATTATATCACAATTATTAGCCTACCTTATTAGATCTGTCATATTTCTTTCCTGCCATTATTCGGCTATATTCATCGCTGCAGTAAAATGTTTCAATAATACCGTCTACACTATTTGCAGGTTTGGTATTTTTGCTCTTGACTAATTCTTGCAGTGTATTGGAGTTCTATATTGAACTCCTCGCCTTTTTGCTTAATCTTTCGTGTTTAATCTTTCTGTTAGGTCACTTACAGCTTAAAACAAATACGCATGCCGCTTTACTTCACTTTTCTCACTACAGTCATGCACTTGGTTTACAGCGACAGGTAGCGTATCATCTTCAGTTGTCAGGTCTGTGGTAGCACATTCCTCGTACCCAAAAATTTCTTTAAAATCAATGTTTTTACTTTTTCCAATTTCGTGCGATTTTAGTTTACAAAATTATAATCTTTCAGTATTATTTTTGATTCGCGGATTAGGTTTAAACACTGGTTCAAACCTTGTAATGCTTCTTCTTTTGATATTTCTTCATCTTCTTTGATATCGTTTTTATAAACAATGACCCTCGTATCCACTTTATTTTTGGCTCTACAAGAACATATTCTCCAATTTGATTCTAGTCCCGAATAAACATTTCGTATCCACACTGGAACTGGTCTCTGATCACATATCTTGAGTTTCTGATGTTTTAAGCCCCATGGATTACAACACACTTTAATAGCTAATGAACTCATCTTATTAAAACACTTTTATTTAGTAAAGAGGACACGTGGCAGATAAAACAATTTAGTCAAAATCATTGCAAAACTACTTATATTGTAAGTGTCAAAAAAGCTATCTCACCCATAGGATGCGCTATTACACTACAAACGGTTATTGACATAAAAAAATAACTACGAACAGTGAGCTCGGCCGGGTGAGGGATATGACAACAAAATCCCAGACGACAAACAATTTGAAAATGTATAGCCCGTCCTAAAATGTTTTCTTTAAATATTCATACCAAAATCTCTGAATTTTATAATAAAGTATTGAAAATGCTATACTTACTTTATTAAAATTGCTGTAATTGCTAAATCAATAATCCATAATCAAACTTGTAATTTTCACGCCTTTGAGACAAGGTTATGGGTATTTTTTTGAAAATAAATCCAGGAAAATCGAAGATACTTTTCCCAGGATATCCGAGATTAAGGGTCATTATTACCATTTTTGACGACCTCGCTCAAAGATGACATTGCATTTTTAGTGAAGAGGAGATTGGAACCTTTCAGACGAAACTAATACCGCTATGATCTGTTGGCGCATTAAAAGTGTGATTTAACTTTAAAGCAGCTTCCAAGCCACAAATTGTGCTGAAAGTAAGAGGATGTTTGAGCATTATTCTAGGGAATTTGATTTTCTAAATAAATTTCTGTACAGCAATTACATTGTGCAATTTGAAAATAAAAGAGTTACTAATCCACAGTCATTTTGGCACTTCATAAAAGCTAAACGTAGAAGCAAAGATTTTCCGTCATCAATGTTCTGGGAAGATAAATTTGCAAATTCTCCAGTTGAACAAGCAAACTTATTTGCCCATTTCTTCAAATCCAACTTTGAATTTGGGGTACCAAGTATTGCTTCAAGTTTTTTGGATGGTGTTAACTCAATCACAAATGTATCCTTCTTTCAGTTTGATGAATCTGATATACTCGCTGCCTTATCTGATCTCAAGGATTCACCTAAACCTGATATAGATGGGCTTCCTACGTTGTTTCTTAGGAAATGTAGTGTATCTATTTGCGGTCCGCTAAAATTGATTTTTAATAATTCCCTTAAAGCTGGTACGTTCTTAAACCAATGGAAAGTTTCCACTATAATGCCTATTCATAAATCAGGATCAAAAAATGACATTAGCAATTATAGACCGATATCTAAATTATCTAACGTATCGAAACTCTTGGAACATTTAGTTTATGATAAAATTTATCATTCTATTTTCCAATTTTTATCTGAATCGCAGCACGGTTTCATAAAACATCGTTCAACAATTACTAACCTATTAGTCTTTACTAATTTCTGTATCAAGTCTTTTGAGTCAGGATTTCAAGTTGATACACTCTATTTTGACTTTTGCAAAGCCTTTGATAAAGTATCGCACAGTTTACTTTTAATGAAATTGGCTAAAATTGAATTTCATTCGTGTCTTTTACAGTGGTTTGAATCGTATTTAAGTAATAGAGTGTGTCGTGTGTGTGTTGATAATGTTTACTCTAATAGGTATTCAGCAACCTCTGGTATACCGCAAGGTAGTATTTTAGGACCTCTTCTTTTTATATTATTTGTTAATGATATTGAATCATGTTTCAAACATTCTAAATTTCTCATGTATGCTGACGATTTAAAACTTTTTACTCAAATTTCTTGTCTTCAAGACTCTATTTTACTTCAGGAAGACATCAATCGATTAGTCATTTGGAGTGAATGTAATCATTTAAAACTAAATACTGCTAAATGCTTCCATCTTCCTTTTGCAAGGCGTATAAATTTAGTTAACTCCATCTATTTCATTAGGACTTATTTAATACCTAAAGTTAGTAAAATGTTAGATTTGGGCATTGTTTTCGATCCAAAACTGGTATTTAACTTGCATGTGGATTATATAATGCCTAAAGCGTACTCCACCCTTGCTTTTGTGAAAAGAAATAGTAAAGACTTTCGGAACCCTTACACACGAAAATTACTATACACCGCTTTTGTTAGATCTAAATTAGATTATGGTGCCATTATTTGGAATCCCTACCATAATGTACGCATTAATCATTGCAAAATATATTTATTAAATTTGCATTGTTTGAAGTAAATTTCCATAGTCCAATTCCATCTTATGAAGCTAGATGCAGATTAATTCACTTGGAAACCCTATCTAGTCACAGATCCAAGTGTTCTGTATTGTTTTTATACAAATTAATTTGTGGATTTGTAGATTTCCCTCCGCTTCTTAGCTGCATAAATATTAATACTCCCTTACGGTGTCTTAGAAATAATGAATTTTTTAATATATCTGTTCATAGAAATAATTACTCTTCTTTTGAGCCTATATTGAGGTGTCTTAAGGAATATATCTAATACTATTGATTTTTCGTTTTCACTTAATAAATTTAAAAATATTTTGGATTTATGTATATTACTTTTAGTTAAGCTAGTCTGTAAGGATTGTAATCCATAGACATAAATAAATAAATAAATAGATATACATAATGCCAAGGTCTGACAAGTGATATCCACAGATTCTGCGCTTCGGAACTTTAAGATTGCTGTTGGGTTGTAAAGCCAATACTCATTACACTTAATGGGGCATTGGGGACATGAATGGAAGTAGGGGGCTAGGATTTTAATTGGTCATGCTACCCTTACTTAGGGGTGTACGGCAACTGTTCGTAGTGGATCGAGGAAAAATGTCACACATAACCCTGGAGTACGCCTTAGAATATAAGCTGTTATCACCAGTGTAGTCCTTTTGTGATCACAGTACGACTCAGTTTACAATTGACTGTATTGCTATCAATGGAACTCCGTTTAGAATTTCGAGAAGAACGGACTGTCTAAAATTTCATAACGTGGGCACCAGAGTATGAAACTAAACACAAGTCCTTGTACCACAAAGGATGAAGTACACATGAAAGTATACAATTTTACCTATCTACTGTACAAATGCATTATGTTACAAAAGGTATGACCCAACTGTGGTATCCTTTAGCTCATACACCGAAATCCCTATCGGTTGTACTAAAATGTATCAGCCATCACGGTATCTCTTTTTTCAAATTGTTATTCATGTAAATATAAGCCGTTACCTTTTTGCTTTCTTTCATGGCATGGCAGCGTTGCCAGTTTTTTGTTGGAACAAAGGGCTAGGGACTTTTTAGCTCTTTTTTAAAATTGTTGCCCATTTTTAAAATTCTGTATATTCACTTTACACATCTGTATGCATGCATGCATACATCCCGAAAAAACTTTGGATTGATTTTTAACCCTTTTCCCGTGATCCAATCGAACTGAAACTTCACAAGACAAACTAATGACGGCGACAAAAATAAACTGTCAAAATATGGACGGGGTTGGACAAAGGATCGTGGTACCTCCCATACAAATCACAAATTAAAAATGCATTATTTCTCCTTTCTCATGTTAACTGTATTTGAACAAAATTGTTTTTCCGTTTTCCCCAACAGGACCATATATTTTACGGAGAAGTTTTCTGTCGAATACTGCCAGGTGTATTTCATCCGCTTGCGATATGACCCAAGTTTCGGAACCGTATGTCAAGGCAGGTAAAACCAAGTCTGCTACAGCCGGACTTTTGGCCGTCGAGTCCGTTCCTAAACTGCTTGCTGAACCCAAAATAGTATATATTTGCAAGCACAATGCTCCTATCTATCTCTAGGCTGACGTTGTTGTCCTTGTTCACGGCGGATCCAAGGTAGACATATTCATCTACCACTGAATTAAATCGGTTACCAACGTTCAAGTGCAGACCAAGTCAAGAGGTTTTTCCAGTCGTTTACCCCATCAATTTTGTCTTGCCCTCATTAACACCAAGACCCACCTTCGCTGATTCTTTTTGATTCTTGATAATACTCCAATCTGCACTGTCTTCCACAATCATTACCTCCTGATCTTCTGTGAAAGAATCTGAGCTAAGTAGTGTGGGAAAGTGGTCTCTCCATATTCTAAGCACACACTGCTTATCGGTCACCAGATTCCCATTCTCGTCTTTGCAGGAGGGCAGCCCATTATTCGGCCCGTTATTCGGTCGTCTTAAAATCTGGAAAAATTTTCGAGGTTTGTTGATCGTCCTGCACATTTCGGTCTGTTCACTCTCTCTCTCTGCTCCCTCTGCCATTTTTCTCCTAAATAGTTGGTTTTCCTCCCTTCTCAGCCTCTTATACCGCTCATTCGCAGCACGCGTTGTAATGGACTGATTCGTTGTCATACGTAAAGCGTCTTTTTCATCTGTTGCAATGCGACATTCTTCGTCGTACCATGGCTTATCCTTCTGCGGCTTTTGATAGCCAAGTTCAGTCCTTGCAGCCTGACAAGGTGTGGCGCGCCTAATTAGCGCAGTATGAATAAATTACAATACTTGCTCTTATTTTTTTATTTATAAATATTAATCTACAGCTTTCTTTTGTTCGGTGACTTATAGTGAGAGTTTACGTAGAATATTTTCCCAATATACACCAACCCCATATAATGCAGTTTTGTGGGACATTTTAGCGCCAAACCCGGAATTAGTACGAAATTAAGAATTAAATGTATTTTCACTTTTTACATATTTCTGGCATTTAGGTTGAGTCTTGAGCTTTGGTGTATTCAGGAACTTAACGAAATATTTTTGTTGTACATTTAAACCCGTTACGTCCCGGCTTTTTGTCGTTTTCCGCAAAAGGGGCATAAAAGACCCATATCTTGAGGAGCTAGAAGGTTAAAATGTTCCACAAAAATATTTCGCGTAAAATTCCTCACAAAATTGCCAAACACATCCTATACCTAAAATGTAAGGATCACATGGTTCTAATGTGGATTCATTATAAGAATGTACAAGAGGGGGAAAACTTTAACCCCCCTCCCCTACCTTTAATTACAACCATATGTAAACTTTCAAAACATCGATACACGTAAACTTTTTTCTTAGCCCCTCTACCAGAATCCGATGTCGGAACCTTGTCATTTTCTAAAAACTTTCATTTTGTTCTACCATGTAATTATGTCTGAGAAATATTAGAAAATATTCGAAATATTTCACTATGCGACTTCATTCAAACTCTTAAATACTTCGTATTCGTCATAAATGCAAATTTAAAATTTATTAGAAAAATACGACGGAATTCTGAGTTTGGTATTTATTTTATGTATGTAAAATGTATTTAAAAATTGAAGTATCATTTTAATTTTAATAAAAAAAATATTTTTGTTTGAGATATTAAAAATATTCATATTTCAGTTTATTACGAATAGGTTCCGGTTTATAAAGAAAAATTATGTCTTTCAAGTGACCCCCTACTGTCACGGCATGATCGAAATCTTTTACCAAAATTCTCAATCACGTTTTCCAATAAACTGTTGTGAATGGTTGATATCTGCTCGATAATGTTGTGTTAAGCTCTTGAACTATTGTGGGATTATTGCTGTACACTTTCGATTTCAAAAAAACCCACAAAAAAGTCTAAAGGTGTCTAATCACATGATCTTGGTGGCAATGCGATTTTCGAACTTTTCTCTCAAAAGATACATTGTTTCTGTTGCTGTGTGGTAAGTGGAACCATCAATATTCTCTACGTCTAAATCATCAATTTTCGGACCATCTCCCTGTAGCGATTTCCATTGACCGTAATCCCATTTTCATTTAGCTCTGCAGGGCAAAATGATCAGCATGAATGGTGGGTGTTTGTACCAAACCGAAAAAAAACATACATAGTTAAATGTGTGCATAATGAATACCCTTAATTTAACGGGGTTTTCAATAAGAGCGCTACAAAAGTTTTTTTAAATAAAACAAACCAATGAAATTCTTTATTCCTGTGAAAGTACATTCGATGCCATTATGTATGGAACTCGATTTCTTTTGCATGGCCACCACGGGCACGCTTTCAGAAGTCCAGACGCTGAACCCAATTTTCGACGGTTTTCAAGCATTAATCGGCCGATACTGCAGCAATTTCACGTTCGATATTCGTACGAAGTTCATCAATCGTCGCTGGCTTGTTGGCATAGACCATAGACTTGACGTAGGCCCGCAGGAAATAATCTAACGGCGTTAAATCGCACGACCGAGGCGGCCAATCGACTGGGCCATTTCGTGTGATAACACGTTCACCAAACTTGGTTTCCAATAAATTGATTGTGGCATTCGCTGTGTGGCTTGTGGCGCCGTCCTGTTGGAACCACATGTCCTCCAAGTCCATATTATCCAATTGGGGCCAAAAATATTCAGTTATCATTGAACGGTAGCGATTCGCATTCACAGTAATGTGCCGGTCTTGATCATCATGGAAGAAGTACAGTCCAAACCGTAATTTTGTCGGGATATTTAAAAAAACTTTTATAGCTCTCTTATTGAAAACCCCGATATTTATTTAAATAAGCTATTTATATAAGTATCTTCACGTCTAAATGTTGCAACACAAACTGACTGACTGACGATTCTAATAGAAACGTGTGGACGAATGCAAGGTTTACAAATATGATGTTAAGCCATCAGAAATAATTCCCATTAGATGACGTATTGTGTCAGACTTCAAAAAGAACTGGATTTCCAACTCTATGTCTGCCTACTAACTATTACTTAAGATAGATAAGATTTCATGTGAAAAATGTGTGTTTTGCAGCGAGTTAGGAACCCTGTAATTGAAATCACTTTGACAAAATTGTTAAGAAATAAAACAACAAAGCAAAACGTAATCGTAAAATTTGTACGCGCTATGAAGGGGGCGACAGATAACGGCATTCCGAATGAAAGAACAATCGTCACACTCAGAAACAACACATTCTATCTTTGCAGATGTGCATGGGGAATCAATGTGCAATTTTGTCAAATGATATTACCCCCTCGATTCTTTGGAATGTCTTATATAATGTAATTATTATAAAGCGTTATATAATTCATTCTCAATGTAATGCATTCTTCACTTTCCTGCTGGGTATTGAATGTGCTGTCATACCTTACATTTCTTTCAACGACGGTCACCTCTCTTAGTGATGGCGACACTAGCGAGTTCCTACGCATGAAAGAGCTTCTCAAAATAGCGTTCGTTATTTTGCAACAATCAGTGAGTATAAAACTAGAAGGCACATTGCTCTCTGGTTGTGAGAGGCGGTCCCCAAGCCCTTTTTTATGTGCTTTGGTCAGTGATGATTCGTATAGTTCTGATTCGATGAAGATTTCTATTAAGTAAAAAGTAAGTGTCAATCATAATCTGCTGATTAGAACAGACGTGATTACACCCCTGATCTTATTAGCATTAGACTTTTATCCATATAATCCGTTATCCTCTCAAGAATAAAGCCAATTGTTGGCCAAACCAATGTATAATGAACCACTTATTGACTTATGTCAGGTGTTAGTGCCGGGCAATGGTACAGCTTTAGTAACCTCTTGCAATTTTTCACCTCATACAAATTCGAAACTCTCTTTTAGAGGAACGTATACTCCAATTTTCGTGAGTTTAGATTTGGCTATTTTGTCCGGGAGATGATACCCTATTTGTCAGCTTGTCACCGTTCCAAAGGCACGAATTTTAAAAAATAAGAGTAAGAGTAATATTTGCCCCCAATTCCGTAACCATAGCTTCAGTCTCTTCTGGCTTCTGCAACATTTCTGCCCCTTTAATGTTGTCCTCAAAAAAGCCTTATGGTGCGCATTAGATTGGGTCACCAAAAAAATTTCCCGACGTCGAGGTCAAATATTAAAGATAATCTCGCGACGATTCAAAAACAAAAAAAAAATCCTTTCCAAGCCCGTTAAAAACAGCCAAAATCGATTTTTTATCGCAGTTTTTTTTGTTTGTGGCTCGATCGTAACATACATGACATCGTTGTATAGGTTTCGCCGCGTACTACATTTGTCCTTTAGACGTCATTTTCTAATGAAGGCTTCATTTAATGCAGTTTCTGTCCCAAAAATGTAAAAATATTTTTTCTATAATTGAATCCATTTAAAAACCAAGATTATTTTGCTTTGGAAGTGTTTTCAAAACCAAAAACGTTACGTGTGACAAGATTTATTTATGTTTTCATATTGTTTGTATTATTACTGTAAATTATTGTATACTTTTCAGCGCATTCGAAAAAATTTCCAAATAAAAATGATTGTATACTTTTTAGAAAAACGATTTTGGCTGCTTTTCACGGGCTTGGAAAGGAAAATTTTTGTTTTTAATTGTCTCGAAGTGATCTTTAATATTTACCCTCGACTTTGGGAAGCTTTTTTTATATGGAGGCCGACCCGGTCTACTGCGTTCTTTTGTTGTATAAGGAATATAAGAATCTATGCCGTAAATTCCATTATACTTGTTTCTTGGTGACGATTCCATTTTCCCCCTTTCATCTCTGGTATACCCCCTTTAGTAACAATATAAGTGTAATATAAAGTCCAAAACTTCCAACTTTCTTCTTTACGAACGAAAGCGGCGTCATCCCTTTTTCATATTTTTGCTAAATGGTGCGCATATGGTCGCATACACTATCAAGAGGCAGACAGAAAAAGTTTAATAAATTAAAATTAAACTCCTTTGACTTTGGCCACAGGCAGGAACATGAAGAGCAGATATGCTTTTGGTGTCTATATAAAGAACCTATAAACGAAGGATAACCACCTCGTTGTTGGTGTGCTTTGGAATGCTGGACTGAAAAGACTTACAATTACATTTAGTTATGGTAATGTATGTATGAATGTGTGGGCATATCTAAGATAACCTTTTTTTGCTTTGTCAAAGTCAATAAATTATTCAACAGTAATTGCGTCTACTAATGTTGCAACCACACAGACGATTTATGACTTTACCCTCCAAAACCACAAACCAAGTTCCTTTTAGTCCATCGCCCGGGTTTCCTGTATTTTTTCATTTACAGTGTAAGGCGCATTTTCGATGAGTATATCCTAGTTGTTAATATCCATTTGTCTATGAAATGCGTAGAAGTTGAGTTCTATTTTGTTTTGTCTTCTAACTGTAACGCCTTAATGCAATATTTACTTTGAATGCATTTGGAACGATTAGTTTATGACGTCATCACTTATGACCAACCATTCCGGATCAATATTATTAGTACCGGTAATGACTGATATCCGCAGCGGTAACAAATGTCCCTTGGGAAAAAAACGACAGCTTTGGCAGATGTGTTCATTGTACAGCAACAAGCACGTCCATTAGCTATGGAATAGTGTTATATGTAAATTCTTAGTAACGACTTTTTTACATCGCGGAACCTCTTATTTTGTGAGGTTCGGTAAAAAAAATGCTGGAGCCAAAAAATGGTGGTGGTGGGGTCAGGTTTAACCGGCCCGCATTGGGGTCAAAGTTCAGGAAAATTTGGAAAAAATGTACAACAGTCCTCCTAACTACCAAGGGGTTGTCGTTAGGGGGTTGGGATGTATGGCAGACCTTCATGAATTTCTTTTGCCAACATTTTCTTCGAACATACTTACCCCCTATTTTCTCTCCTTAGGGGGGCTCCCATACAAATTGCACCACAACCCTCCCTCAATATGAGAAAAACCGCCCTACCTATCCAGGAGTTGTCCCTAGGGGATTATGATGTATGGCGGACCTTCATGATTTTTTTTTCCCCAATATTTTCTCCAAACATACTTACCCCCTACTTCCCCTCCTTATACCGGCTCCCATACAAAATGTACCAAATATTGGGATGAATCAAATCAATTTATTTTTATCGTGCGACGGATATTTCTTGCGATTGGCATCGACGACCTGAAGCAAGAATTGTTTCTCATTTTCGTTTCGACATAAAACACTGTTGTAATCCTGCATTAATTTGACACCTCTCTCTGCAGTGTCGTTAACTACATGCAAGGTGCTTACGATCTGCTTCGCTTTGTTGTAGTCTTCCCGGTTTTCCCAGGTTTTTGGATCGGTTGAAATGAACTTATTTGGTAATCCAAAGCGATCGAATAATTTAACTGTGTCTCTCGTCACGAAATGGCTCAAATCTTTTGCAATGAATTCTTTCACTTGTTTCGAATGCAATCCAATTTTTTTCACGCCTTTGGAGCCGACAACAATAGCTGAACGTGAACAAGCAGACTTAACGCCTTGATTTTCATCCTCATCCTCGCTCTCTTCCTCCTCAGTGCCTTCTCCCTCGTTTTCCTCGACATCAGATTGAGATTCTACGTTTTCGTCGTCTTCTTGGAATGAAATAATTACATTCGCCATTTTTTGCTTGATATTATGGGAAACGTTTTTATCGAATAGTGCAAGAGCCACAGCTTCAGCACTGATGTACCAAAGGTGATTGCAAAATTTATCCACCACTTTCTGTGACACATTTCTTTCAATTGATGCATATGCGACTGCCGCTTTTAAAAAATTGAAGTCTTGATTGGGTGCCTCGACAGCCGTGGTGCTGCCAAACCAAGCTTTCACATAAAGTGTCACGTTAAATATGCAAATACCGCGAAGCTTCTCTAATTCAATTTCGGTTAAATTGAAATGTTTTCGAAATAGAAACATTTTTATGCAGTATATGGCCTTGGCCATCCTTCGGGCATGGCTGGTAGGTCCTGGAGCGCGGAAATGGTAACTGGGAATGTTTTCTCCAAGAAATAATAAAACGATCTGCAGGAATTCTCTGTAGTCTGCTCTGGGATGTTTCTCTTGTAGCTGAGCCGAACAAAATGATTTGATTTCAATCAGAACATTAACAGGTATTTTTATAGCGACTTTATCGTCTGTTATGCCACTGGTATATCGTTTGTCTTTCATCATTTCCCAATCACATTTAAATCGAGCAAACAAAGGCACACCTGGAGCTGACGTTTTACCGAATTTGGCATCGAACACCTCTTTCAATACCAGTTCGTAAATATGATGTCTGCACAGTAAGTATAAAATATCTCGTTCCAATAACTGTTCAAGAATGAGTGACGCACCTTGGAACGAGCCAGTGTTTGTTGAAGTTGTATCGAAGGAAATGGCCTGAACGCGGTTAGATATTTCCCAATCTAACAAAAGGCCATACACCGACTCCGCGGTACGTTTTCCTTTTCCTGCCGAAACTATCGGGATGCCCAATAGCTGCTCTTTTCCGTCATATGTGGCAATAACGGGAAGTCGATCAATTTTGTCTTTGCCTTGCAAGTCCGGTAATAATTTCCCATCCCAATGAACTGTTACAAATTTTGCTTCAGTCAGCTGAAAAACATTAAATAAGGAATATAAGTACATAAAAATTTGATACTCATTTCCGGTCGGGCAACAATTACCTGTGGATTTGCTTTCATGAATTCAACAATCTGTTCTCGATTTTGCGAACGGCATTCCCGAATGGACGCACGATTAATAATGTAGTTCCTTGGATCGCACCCAAACGCACGAGCCGCCGCAATCAAAATACGAACTGCTGCTACGTCACTTACTTTACATCTGTCCAGAGTAGATACCAGTTCGCTAGTAATGCATTTGCTTTTTCCATGTGTTCCTTTTTTTTCTTGGACGCAAAGACATTTTAGTATGCTCGTTATCAATTGCGTTTGGATCACTGTCTATTTCAGTCGAATCGGTAGATGAGAATCTCTCAACTAAAATTACACAAACATAAGAGGTTGCTTTACTCTCAATGTAACAAAAACTCACCCGCAGTTGCGCATCAAGTTTAGCGCGTTTTGCTCGCAATTCGTTTTGCGTTTCACGTTCCTGACGTCTTTTTTGCTGACGGAATAAGCTTGCGCTTATAAGCTTTTTTTTCTTCTTTAAACTGGTTTTATTGTAAAGATTCTAAACATTCTACTGGTACACAATAAATACTACTTAATATTACCTATACTATTTCCCTCACACCCATAGGGTGCCTTCCAGAAACTTCCATCCTCATAAAAATCATTACATACATACATCGAGTCTTAATAATAAATTACATACGCTGAAAAAATAATAATTTCCCGAAAAATCGAAGAAAAACGGGAACGCCTCGGTTGTCATCTTGACCTAAAAATAAAAGAAACTTAAAAATTAAATAACAACCTAAAAACTAAATTAAAACAAGATATCCAGCAAGCTGGATCGCATAAATCAATAGACCAGAAATTCCGAAGAATCTCCAGTCTCCACCTTGGTCCGAAGAAATACTACTGAGTAGTATTATACACAGGATCATCGATACCCAATGTTCCGAATCTCCTGTGGTAAAATAACAAATCCCCGTCCGCTCCTAGATAGCCCCCATTACTGAGGGCCAGAAGGTCCGCTGGTTCAAAGAACCAGCGTGACAGAAGATTGTCCGCATCCGTTGTGTCGTGTCGAAACATGCCCTAACCAGGTCATTATCCACACCCGCCGCTTTTCCCAGGAAAGATAGAGCAGAGTCCACTATGAACCTGTCAATCCTCCCAAAACCAGCACCATCATACACCCTCCTACAGTAGGGCATGCGGAAAGAGCCATCCGCCATCCTCAGTCCCAGACAGGTTCTGAGTATCCTCCGCTCCCATTGCCTTAGCCTCTCCATCTGACACGACGAGATGGGAAACCAGGCCGGGAAAGCATACGCCATAACAGGTCTTATAACCTGCCTGTACACCAGCAGACGCACCTCCATACTCAGGCCATTCGCCCTCGCCAACAGCCTGTAGTATGCAGAAAAGGCAAATCTAGCCTTCCGCAAAGCGTAGTCCACATGGCTCACGAAGGTGAACCGTTCATGGAACATCACTCCAAGGTACTTGATTTCCCTCGAAATCCCGATATCCGCATCTCCCACCTTGAGCCTGGGGATGTAGCCCCTGGCGTTCGGGTACAGGTTCCCGCGCTTCCCCTTGAAAATAATTCCCTTCGACTTGGCCACATTAAGCCCAATTGCCCACTTGGAGAAGAAACCACTCAGGGTCGCAAGGTAAGTGTTCAGCCTCCGATTGACGTTGATGGCCCTAGGGCCAGAAGCTGCAATAAGGATGTCATCCGCATAAATCAGCAACAGATCCCCCCCGTGGGAAGGGGCATATCGCTGAGAAGGATGTTGTACAAGACAGGTCCCAATAGCGAGCCCTGTGGTACACCCGCCGTCACCATCTTCTCCTCAGAGAGGGAGTCGCCAACCCTTACACGGAACGTCCTGTCCGCTAGAAAGCCCGCAACCATCCTGAGTATGTCAGCAGCAAATCCAGCCGCCTTCATCTTCACCAATATTGCCGCTTGCCAAGCCGTATCAAAGGCCTTGACAAAATCCAGGCTAGCAGCTATCGTGATGTACCTCCTGTTCAGACCCCTAGTCACGGGGTCCTCTAAAACCAAACTGGTTATCCAGCAAGATGCCGCGCTCAGCCAAATGGTCTCGAACATGGTCCAGAACGAACAGCTCCAGAAGCTTCCCAAAAGGGGAAAGTAGTGAAACTGGTCTATATCCACTGACCCTCTTCCGATCCGTCCCAGGCTTGGGAATAGGCACTACCGCCGCCTCCTTCCAGGCCCTAGGGAAGTAACCCAAGTTGATGCAATGGTTCAAAAGAACCGCCAGAAAGGTCCAAACGAAGGAATCAGTCCTCTTCAAAGCAACATCAGGAATGCCGTCCAGTCCAGACGACTTTTTAGGCGGACGCCTCCTAAGAGCGCCACCAACATCCGCAGCCCTGATAATCAGGTCATCCACACGCCCAGCACCAACTGCGCCGTCAGCCATGATCCCCGATCCAAAAGCAACTCGTGGTATGTGGCTCACCAAATCAGCGGCCTCAGCAGAAATCCGTTCACCAAAGTCACCAGTCCTCAAGTGACCATTCACGCCATGCACCGCAGAAAATCCCGCCGCAAGGAGATTAGCCTTGCCCACCTCCTCAATAATGGGCACATTGCCCTCGTCCAACATATCCGGGATAGGATCCCTTCGACGTAGTCCGCCAGCCGCTTTCACCTTAGCAAATGTAGTGCTGTCCACCCTTATAGCATTGAGCCGATCCGTCCAGAAACCAGCCTCAAATACAGCAATCGCACCATCGATGATCCGACTCAGCTGCCTTATTTCAGCCCTGAGAGTAGGAATGCGGGAGAAATCCACCGTCCTGCAAAGAGTCCTCCGAAGCCTCTTCTTTTGTCCAATCAGGTCCTTTATCCTGGGAGGGAGGTCAGGCAGTCCACCATTCCCAGTTGTCATCTTCGGCACAGCACCATCAACAGCCTGTCGAAAAGACTCAGCCATAGATTCCACGCAGTCATCAATTTCGCCAATGGTAACATTACGATCCACCGGAAGAGCAGCAGAGGGAGAGACCCCCGTAGCAATGAGTTGAACCGGTCCACGTTCATCCTCCCAAAGTTGTAAATTACTGGTCGCTCCCGCCGAACCAGCTCGCCACAGTCCACTCGAATCTCCACAGCCCTGTGATCCGACTCATAATCTAGAACTCTCAGCTCCGGAGACACACGTATGCCTGGAGAAGCCATAAAAATATCGATGTACGATGCTGCAGTACCAGAAACCCTGGTCGGCTCCCTCGCAGAAAAGACATCCAAATCAGGACACCCCAACAGGAAATCCCGCAAGCGTCGTCCATTTGCATTAACCACCGATCCACCCCAGTAAGGATGTTTAGCATTTAAATCCCCGCCAATCAGCACATCCCCGTCTCTCACCAGCTCACTAAGTGTGAGTAGGTCAGAGTCGGAAAGCACTGCGCTAGGACGCAAATACAAACAAACTAATGAGATGGCGGTGCCACCTGGCCTGCTGATCCTGACAGCAGTGTTCTGCATAATCCCGGTATCCACTCCAAGCCTGATGCAATGAATCCCGTCCCGAATCAGTATCGCTGTCTCCTTACCGCGACCTCCGCTCGAACTACATCTGTGGGTCACATAACCCCTGACATCCAGTCTATGCCGGTCACCAAGTCCATGTTCCGCCATCATAAGCACGTCTGGTCTGTGCTCCGCCAAAAACAGCTCCAGATAGTGCCTCCGCTGCCTTGAAACGATGGAGTCCACGTTGATGAATATACACTTCAGTCGTCTGTTCATGAAAGAAACAGAGATTCCATAAAGGCCGCCATGGCCCGCATCGTTCCAGCTTCATCCCGGATTCCCGCATAGCCTCCTGCGAAATCCCGGACCTTCATCATGCAGTCGAAAATGCTGCCTCCCATCACCCTGCGACAATCCGCATTCAATGGACCAACAGACCTAGGACCTCCAAAATCAGCCGCCGTAGGAGCCGTAGCACGGCCCGAATTCGCCCGTACACTGGGAGCACCACCTGCCGCATTCGCATATGATACCCCTGGTCTCCTCATCATCGTTGCCCGAGTATTCGTTGGTCCACTGACCCTCGGTCCATTCCGCGCTGCACGCATCTTAGCCGCAATCGCCATCTTCTTCGCGCAATCCCTTGCCCCAGCCGTATGACCCTCCGCATCGCAGTTCGCGCATTTCACCTTGCGTGGGGCCTGCATCGTCACCTCCCCAGTGATCTCATCCTCCACTGGTACCTCCTTCACGGCTTCACCCTTCATGGGTAAAGCACACGCCTCCGACTCGTGCGGTCCTGCACACTTCACGCATCTTGAAGGCATGTTGCAATTCCTGGCCACATGTCCAAACCGCTGGCACCTGTAACACTGCGTCGGCCCACCTCTCCTAACCCGCTCAAATCTGATACGGCAATGCAAAATACTCGTCAGTTCATGGAAACTGACCAAATCGGATTCGTCCGATAGCTTTATCAGCCAACGATCGCCACCCATTTTTGTCAGTCCCATGATATCGAGCTTCAGCCCAAGATCCTCCAAGCACCTCCTCACATCTTCCACGTCAAACGTGTCAGATAGCCGCCGAATGATCACCACGTATGGCTTCACACTCCGAGGAGTGTGGGTGTAAAACTTTACATTAATCGCCTCTAACAGCGCCCTTAACTTCTCGTCATCCTGAAGGGAATTCACGGAAATGTTGGTAGACTTTCTACCTAAGATGCTGAGGCTGAAATTGTCATGCCCCAGTGTATTCCTAATGCTTCGCAGAATCAGCTTGACGTCTATATCGAAGGTCGTTATGACCGGGATCGATTTTCCCGTCCTCTTCTTTGCCGCAGCTGCCCTCATGTTAGCTGCTGTACCTGGTCTCGCAGTTGACGTCGCTGTTGCCGCTCTCGCAGTTGATGTCGCCGCAGTACCTGCTCTCGCAGTTGATGTCGTCGTTGCCGCCCTCTTTGCAGCTGCCGATGTAGATGGCTTATCAGCAGCCACCGCACCCTTTGCGGCAACTGTACTTGCCGCTGTTGAACATGGCGTACCTGCCTTCGGCATATTTTTTGCCCTCTTGGCCGCTGCTGTTGACACCACTGTTGTCCAAGCAGTTGTGGTGTCTCGCCCTGCTGCATCATCATCTGCTGCCTTGACCCTCTTGGCTGCTGCTGATGTCCAGGTAGGTGTGGCGTCTTGCCCTACCGTATCCCGAGCAGGTGTGGCGTCTTGCCCTGCTGCATCCTTTACTCTGGAAGGTGTGGCGACTTGCCCTGGCGAATCCCTCTTTGCTGGTCTCGACATCGTTTCGCGCAACGATGGAAACTCCTCCTTGTTGCTGATGGCCTCCACGGATACCATCTCGCTTTCCTCTCCGACGTCATCTCCCTCATCGGATGTGGACTAGTCCTCAGAGGACTGGTCTTCTTCTTCGTCATCAGTGCCGGACCCAGACTTCCGGACAATCTTTCTTAGCTTGGCTATTTCGCACAATGCCTTTTCAAGCATTGCTTCTAGCTTTTCGCATCTTGCAGCACTTGCCTCGTACCGCACTTTATACTCCTCCGCATCGTAGGACTCCTCTCTCCTACGCTTAACACCGAGCATACATCCCGGCCGGCCTTTCAACATTTGCTGACGCAGGAATTCGGCGTCTTCCTCGTTCACAATCATTTGCAATGCGTCCTCATGTTGAATGTCAAACAAATTATCTAAACACTCAACAAAATCCTTTTCTTTCTTTTGTTGTGTTTGGGACTTTTTTCTATGTGTACTCTTTTGCAGGACTTCCCATTCGCCGTGCAAAGATAACACTTTCTTTTTGACATCGTGTTTGTACTTCGTTGGGATAAACGCTTGACGCCAAAATATCATTACCGTATCGGTCACTAAGTCTGCGCTGTCTTCGTTCTTCAATCCGCGGATACGAGTGCCATAGAAAAACATTTTTTGTACTTGTGTTTTAGACGGCAATTTCGTTCCCAATATGTTCGCACATGGTTGGCCGACCAAATTAATTTCGGGTTTGAATCTCAAATTGCTCGTACTCGACTTTTTCGATGCCATTTTGAATATGATTAAGAATTCTTAATTTTCACACACACAAAAAACCGGTTATGTTGTTTTCACCAAAGTAGGATTCACACTGAAAATAAGAAAGAAATATCCGTCGCACGATAAAAATAAATTGATTTGATTCATCCCAATATTTGGTGCATTTTGTATGGGAGCCGGTATAAGGAGGCGAGGTAGGGGGTAAGTATGTTTGGAGAAAATATTGGGGGGAAAAAATCATGAAGGTCCGCCATACATCATAATCCTCTAGGGACAACTCCTGGATAGGTAGGGCGGTTTTTCTCATATTGAGGGAGGGTTTTGGTGCAATTTGTACGGGAGCCCCCCGAAGGAGTAGAGAAAGGGGGTAAGTATGTTCGGAGAAAATGTTGGCAAAAGAAAATCATGAAGGTCTGCCATACATCCCAAACGCCTAACGACAACCCCTTGGTAGTTAGGAGGACTGTTGTACATTTTTTCCAAATTTTCCTGAACTTTGACCCCAATGCGGGACGGTTAAACCTGATCCCACCACCACCATTTTTTGGCTTCAGCATTTTTTTTACCGAACCTCACAAAATAAGAGGTTCCGCCGTATAAAAATCGAGAATTCCCGCACTATTCCATAGCTAACGTCCATGCAGTATTGCCAGTTTAGCATAATTAGGAATTTGAAAACACACCGCACGTTTGTATTTTGATTCATGTAACAATACATTTTTTCTTATGAGCCAACACAAACCAAAGGATGTGAAACGAAACATTTGTTCATTACATCATTTTCTTGCCTCATGCGTCCAAAACGTTTTGTCTGATCCTCTGTTTTCAGCCTGAGGCTAAGAAACATTTACAATTTCTATGCAACTTATGTCACACTTTTACATTACATTTCGTTCAAAATTGTTATAGTAACCTCTTGGATGTGATGATTAAGGAATCTTTTTGAAAAAAAAAAAATTAAAAACTAATAATCTAATTATTTGGAAAAGTTAAATGTATTACAATTTTACGAAGATGAAGTTTTTGTATGTTTTATAATAACCTGTAAATACAACACTATAATCCATAAATGCAAAACACTGTAAAAACCAGTGTAGAACATTTTTTTGGAAACAATGTAAAGTGTACATGCGATTTTGGCCACTTACAATTTAATATGGAAGGAAATGCAATACTGAAGTATGAAAATGGTAATGTTCGTTTACACCGTTAGGGTTTCACTCTGAATCAATGTTTACGATCCGAGGGGCCAAATCGTGCTTTATATAGATCCTACGATCGTCCTATAAATCGTATTCCGTTAAACTTGGAGTTTATGGGAAGTGAAAAAGTGCTGTAAGTTGCTATTAGCGAACCACGAAGGCAATAAAAGAGGTTGTTGTTGTTCGTTTTATATTGCTTATATTTACAAATTTCCTTTAGTGGGAAATTACAGAGTTGTTTATGTTACATGTAAATAATTATAAGCTATGGTTTGTTATTGATAATTCATGCTTTGACAATTCATTGAATTTTGAAAGAAAAGAAATATGATACATTTTTCAGAATAATCAAAGAAAACTGAAGCTTAAGGTACACTTGCATCAAAAAATGGAATTTGGCTTTTCATTAATGCCAAAAACGTGAATAAACAAAAATCCTTATCATAGATTAATTTTTTTTAAATATTGAATTTGAAACGCACAAACCCGTTGGTATGTTTTACATAGTTTCTGCAAAAGGTATGGGCCTCTCAGATTAAAATTTCAGGACTTACTACTAATAAGTGTAGTTACAAATACAAAACAAAAATGTAAATGGTCTTAAAATTACACACAAGAAACTTCTGATAAATCATCGGAGCTTTTGTTTTATAAAAAAGACCAAAAATTTTTAAACAAACTGATTCTTTATTTATTTATTTTAATTGTTTTATTTTTACTTCTACAACAAAAAATTCGTCTTAAACAGTAGAAATCTTATGTTGTTATGATATAAATTAACACAGGTAAGATAACGATTACATACAAAATTATTTTAAATATATAAATACAAAAAAAAAAATACAAAAAATTAATTAAAAATTAAATTAAATAGTTACGATAAATAAACAATTATGAACTATACAAAATGTTATTTATGAGTAGAATTCAAACAATTTTTTCTTAAATTTAAGCGCGTTGCTGGTTTCCCTAATTGTTGGAGGAATAATATTCCAAAGACGTAGTGCAGTTACAAAAAATTGCCAATCAGATATTAAAGTACAATGTCTAATTTGTATTAGGTTTCTATTTCTTCTGAGTCGACTAAATTTTAAACGATCAAAAAGATGACATGGCTCATGGGTAATTATAATTTTGTGGAGAAATATAAGAGTTCGTATTTTCAGTAAGTCGGAGAACTGCACACCAAATATTCTTTGAAAACAAGGAGTTATATTGGCATAATTACCATAAGTACCACAATTTCTGAGTCAATAAACGTACCTTGCAATGTTGGGCGTTTTCGGAAATGCATCACTGCAGAGCATATGATGCGCAACTGTGATGCGTTTGCACTGCTGATGCCAATCATCTGATGCAGATGCTTGATTGTTGCTTATTTTGATTTGCAATTCCGAACACGAAAATATTTCAATGGAAAATTTTTAATGAATAATTTTTAAATCTTAAAATGGAAAAAATGCGTTTCGATTTTAAATATTTCTCATTTTTTTGCAAACAAACAATTAAAATAACTCACCTTTGCTGACTTTGAACCCATTTTCAATTGACGATAGCAAACAATTTGACAACAGCTGATTCAAGATGTATCAAATACATGGTGATAGCAGGTGGTGTTGTTGCAACAACATCCACTTCAGCGGTGTCAAGCATCAGTACATAAAATCAACAAAGCAAACAACAAACACAAGAAAGTTCCACTTCCACTGTGTTCCGGCTATCACCTCTATGTATAGATACGTCTTGAGCTGATTGATTGTCGACGGTGTTGCCATATTGAAATACCTAAATGCAGTATAAATGCACTCTGATTTTATGCATTTACGCCAAAGCTAATACACATTGGGACGGGGATAATTCGTAAGTTAATTTGAATTAAGACTGCTAATGCAAATTAACGCTGTCGTCTGTCTACGCTATTACTCATTTATTGCATCAGCCATTTTGCTACTGCGCATTTTGCGACTTGTTTGCGCATCATTCGCTGTGTTGATTACTTTTAGAACATGCGACTCTTGCAGTGTTGCAAAGTGTTGCATTTTCGAACGTGATGCGCATCAAATGCTCTGCAGTGATGCATTTCCGAAAACGCCCATTGTTATATGTAACGTTTAATTTTGCTGTGCTAGTGCTATCACAGCTTGCGAAAATCTCACATCCGTAGATTAAATTTGGTATCAGATAAGATAGCCTCATTTTTATTGGCGTGCAATATTGTGTAGGCCATAGAGAGCATAGAGTATGTTTTCCCACAAGCGGCTATTACGTGATCTGCCCAAGTTAGAGTATTATCAAAAATTACGCCAAGATTTTTCACTTTGTTAACGATCTCTATTCGTTGATTGTTAACAAAAACATTAGGATTATCACTAATATTTTCCGTTCTCTTACGCATTACAACACATTTAGATTTTTTAGGATTTAAACTTAATCCATTCACATCTGCCCAAAGAGAAACACTCTTTAAGTCATCATTGAGTTTCGCAGTACATCGCTCAATGTGTCCTTGTTCGTCGCTTATGTACAATTGCACGTCATCTGCATACATTCTTATGTTGCAGTGGAGCAATTGTTCAGGAAGATCATTGACATAGATAGAGAAGAGGAGAGGTCCTAGTATGGAGCCTTGTGGAACACCCCTGATAACAGGAAGGAAATTTGAGGTTGTTAACGGCTTTGTTTCGACACACTGCACGCGATGCCTATGAATGATCCAACAACACCAGCATTGCCACACAGCCATCATCCATTGCATCAACAAATGTTGTGAATTGATGGTTATGGGAAAGTATTGTTGTCGATGTTTTCACACAAGTAGGAGGTTAGACAATTCTTGCTTAGTTGAGATTTGTTTATTCCTATAATGTGTGATAATATACCTAAATACTTGTGGAGAAGGGAGCTGATGACATGTCTTGGTGGGCCTTGAAATAGCTACATTAGGGCGGGTCAAATTGTATGGAACGATTTTTTTTGATGAAGCGTATAGCAAAAACGTAATCTATAGGTGATTCTGAGAAATTTTGCTCAAGAGACCATAGCTCTAAGTCGGATTTGGAGCCCCCCAAAAGGTATTTTTATCACCTTTCAGACTCTGTGTTGATACCTGTAGAATAAGTCGTCAATGGCAGCAGTTTTCGACAAAAAATTCCTAATATCTCTACTAAAAATAAAAAAAAATATTGGTATCATTATAAAAATACCTCACAAACAAGCCCACACTGAAAAATCTACTATAATTCTATCCGATTTTATGACGAATGTAATTAAATTATTCTATGTATATATGGAAAATATCTATTTTGAAATTTTTGGGGGCCCAAATCCGACTTAGAGCTATGGTCTCTTGAGCAAAATTTCTCAAAATCACCTATAGATTACGTTGTTGCTATACGCTTCATCAAAAAAAATTAACCCGCCCTAAGCTACATATATTCCCAATCACCCACCATATAAATCAATTTCACATTAGGTTTTTAATAATATATTCTATGAAAATTTTCTTTTGGTTACAAAATTACTTTTTCATTGAAATTGATCTTGAACCGGAAAAGTTTTTATGGAATTTTTTGAATAAAAAATACACTTCTCTGATTTCAAAATGTTTATTTCGTTGTTTATCTAAGTGATACGAATTTGTTAATAACAAGTAAAAGTGTTAAATTCGGCTGTGCCGAATCTTTGATACCCTCCACCTTAGTGTTAACCAGCAAAATATTAAATTTTAAAAAGGACCTTTTTTAAGAAAATTTACTTTTTTAAAAAAAATAAAAATAAGCTTAAAAATAAAAAAGCATTTTTTGAAGAACTGTTAAAAAAAAAAAAAACAAGCTGGGACGAGAGTTGAACCAATAACCCTCAGACTCCAACGCGCAACCCTTTACCCATCAGGCCACAGCGACCTTAGATGAAGTGTGACAAAATTCATATAAATGTATGAACACATGAAATTACATCTAAACATTCTAAAGTACTTACCTATTAAATAGAACAACAAAGATTTTCAACATGGAAATTCACCACACGGCAAATGGAGTAGTTTAGTATAAAACTACGAAACATACTAATTGAAAATTTTATGAGTTTTTTTACGTTTCCTATCATAAAATTTTTTCCATTGAACCAATTTCGCTGATTTTCAATACCAAACTGCTCAGGAATACGTGGAACATTCTGGCCAAAAACCAAACCCCGTTATCGCCGATTGAAGTCGTGAGAATGTTTTCAACAGACGGACATGGCTATATCGACTCCGGTTGTTATAAGGATCAAGAATATATTTACTTTATGGGGTCGCAAAGCCTTATTTCTATATGTTACAATCAGAATGACAAACTGATATATACCCCCTATCACTTACAGTGGAGGGTATAAAAATAGTGCTTAAAAGTGCTACACAAAGGGGCAAATATGTAATAAATTAACTTTTCAAATTTTAGCATAATGTGTTTGCATTTTGCACAATTTTTTTGGTGTTTTTAGCATAATTTCTTTGACGGCTCCGGGCAATACTGAGTCCAAGTCAGATAATACTCTTGTTCCTTTGTTTTTACACGGTCACATATTACAGCGGTGTTTGTTGTGGTAACAGAATTGAAAATGATTTCGGTCGCACCAATAAAATTCATGACAAATTATGTTGCAGCAACCACATTTTACATAAATTCGGTTGTTGCAACAGATTCAAAGCGAAACTCAGAGGTACACCTCAAGAAGGGGTCTTCTGCCCCCTTCTGTGGAACCTTGCACTCAAAGGACTACTATTCACCCTAGAACAAAGAGTAGCCGGCAGATGGGTTTAACCTGGCCTAATTGAAAAAAATGGTTTCTCATTAAATCACATAGACGCATTTCTGTTTTTGCACTCTCTGATTGGGACCTACAGTTCTACACCGGTTACGCACAGCATTTTGAGAAGCTTTTTCATGGCTAAATACTCGATAGAGTCGCCGTCACTAAGTTAGGTGACCACCGTCGAAAAAAATATAACCTGCTCACAGGAGGGATCAATCCCACGTTCACATGCACAAGAGCCGCGCCCACTACTGAAGTGTAAGCTGGTCCCAATTGCCAAAAAGTATAAAGTCCCCAATATGGAACCTATCACCTTGAATATGTCCAAAACTGATGGTTATTTTGAACAGAAAAGCTTAGTTTCAGACCCACCATACTGGACGACGATTGGACCCTATAACTATAAAACCGGTAATGCAGTATAGAGATATTGTGTGATGGGAGGTGCTTGAGAATTCCACATATTATGCACTACTGACTAGGGAATGTATCACTGAAGTTCGCACTGATACACTGAATATAGTGCTACATTTGCTACCGCTAGACCTTATGGGGATTCAGATTTCTTCTACATAGGCCATCAGGTTAATAGAACTAGGACAGTGGAATATGATCGGAGACGATCATAGAATAATTTCGGAAAGTTTTTCAGATATTCCTGAATATACGGCTTAGTGTGTGGGGGGTCAATGTCTTCCCTGACAGTCAGTCGGCTATTATGTCACTGTAATCAGCATTCCCGAATTCATCATCTGCTCAGGAGTGCCGCAGAATTCCTTAACAGATGGCTCAGCATATTCTACTTATATGGCTGCCAGGGAATTGAGCCACTTCGGGGAACTACATTGCTGATGAGCTGTGTGGAATTGGGAGAAGTTCCACTGGAACCAGATCGTGTGTGCATGCCAATAGCGCTAGTTAAGTATATCCTGCATGAACACTCCTATATGATAATGTAAAATATATGGATGAAGGGCCCAAGGCATATCTGCTCGACATTGTATAGTTCGAAATTTATGAACCTTGTATTTCTAACTTTGTCTAACGTCTCAATGCTTGTGCCAGTAATGACTGGAGACTGTCTGATTGGAAGGCATACGCCAAGTCAAAGGACTTTTGGAGAAGTTGTTACAATGACGAGACAAAGAGTTCTATGGATATTATCTCCACATGTCCAGCACGAGCTAGCAGGAGGATATCTGCTACAAGATATTTCTTCTTTAGGGACCTAAGAGAATTGGCTCATTTGATCAAAGATTTATGTCGACTCCCACAAACATTATAAGGACCACGATTTACCAATATGCACTTAGATTGTAAGAACTCTATATAGATCCGGTGCAAGAATCCAATTGTCAGATGTCCTCCAAAATTGTAAGGCTGACATCAAAGATTTATGTCGACATTACCGCTATCCAGGATATGACATGATTGCACAAGAAAAAGAAACTGCGACGTATACCACAGTTGCCGTGAGAAAAAAACATGAACTTGGTGGCGGCTTTGTAGTTGGCAGAAGACTGTCCGCATAAAAGCGAAACATTTGTATATTTCCCTAATTTGTGTGTATGCCCCGACAGAAGAGAAAGATTATGATGCCAAAAACATATTCTATTGGCCATGACATTAAGATTGTACTAGGAGATTCTAATGCTAAAGTAGGCAGGTAAAATGAGTAAAATGAGGAACTGTCGTAAACAAAAACATCAACGTCAGCCTTGAAATCAAGCGGAGATCTAGTTTGTTAACATAGCCGCCAGGAGGAACTGAGCTAGATATGCATTTTCATTAGAGGATACGCATTTTGGACAGTGAATGGATTCCAGACTATTGTAAGCGCTACTCCCTCCTGCTGAATCGTAAGCAGGCTGTTAGCTGGATGGTTTTCCACATACTGGGAACTTATTTATTTTTTAAATTTTTGTGTAACTTTTTACCTTTTATTTGAGAATTTCGTAACAAAATAAAAATAAATTCTAAATCGCAATAAGTTGTGATTTAACAACTTCAAATTTGATAAAAAAAAGAAACCAAAATAAATGCCATTGAAATATGGTTTGTAACGGGTTTTTCAATAAGAGCGCTACAAAATTTTTTTTTAAATAAAACAAAACCGGTTTTAGATACCAATGAAATTCTTTATTCCTGTGAAGGTACGTTCGATGCCATTATGTATGGAACTCGATTTCTTTTGCATGGGGCCACCACGGGCACGCTTGCCGAAGTCTAGACCCTGAACCCAATTTTCGACAGTTTTCAAGCATAAATCGGCCGATACTGCTGCAATTTCACGTTCGATATTCGTACGAAGTTCATCAATCGTCGCTGGCTTGTTGGCATAGACCACAGACTTAACGTAGCCCCACAGGATATAATCTAACGGCGTCAAATCGCACGACCGAGGCGGCCAATCGACTGGGCCATTTCTTGAGATAACACGTTCACCAAATTTGGTTTCCAATAAATTGATTGTGGCATTCGCTGCGTGGCTTGTTGCGCCGTCCTGTTGGAACCACATGTCCTCCAAGTCCATATTATCCAATTGGGGCCAAAAATATTCGGTTATCATTGAACGGTTGCGATTCGCATTCACAGTAATGTGCCGGTCTTGATCATCACGGAAGTAGTACGGCCCAATGACTCCGCCGGCCCATAAACCGCACCAAACCGTAATTTTTTCGGGATGCAATGATGACTCATGGATTACGTGTGGATTGCTGTCTGACCAATAACGCATATTTTGCTTATTGACGAAGCCATTCAGCCAGAAATGAGCCTCATCGCTGAAGATGATTTTCCGATGAAAATCCGAATCATTTTCAAGTTGTTGCTCAGCCCAATTCACGAACATACGACGCTTTTGGTGGTCAAGCGGCTTCAGTTCTTGCGTCAATTTGATCTTGTAAGGATATAGGCCAAGATCTTTCGCCACAACGACGTCACAGAGGTGCCCAACGCTTGAGAACGACGTGTGAGAGACACATTTGGGATTTCTTGAACTGAAGCCTCAGCGGCAGCAATATTCTCGACACTACGGGCACTTCTTTGTCTCACTGGTACGGGAACATTTTGTACTGTGCCTGTGGATTCAAATTTTTCCACTAGACGCTCAATTGTTGATCTGGTAGGACGATTATGACGACCATAAATTGGACGTAGCGCTCTTAAAGTTGAGGCCACTGACTCCAAATTTCGGTAGTAAATTTGAATAATTTCGACTCGTTGTTGGCTCGTATATCTTTCCATGATAAAATGGCAAACCTTACTGAAGAGAAATGTCAAAAGAGCGGGAAAAAATATGGCGTCGTTTGCTGTCCCTATCGATTTACTTTTGTAGCAGAACGGTACCTTGTTTACAACTTTTGGTTCGCCAATTTTGTAAACAAGTCGTTATAGTGTTGCTTGTAGTGCTTATTGTTGGTAGTAAGTAACTGCAGATTCTGGTGAGTGTTCTTATACTTACTTATTTTGTGGAATGGTGAAGCGCCGTAAGCGGCGGGGCCAGACTGGTAGTGGCGGCAGCGCTCCTGCTATGTCTGGTTCGATGACGGTTGGTGAGTCGTCGACGTCCTGAGCGGTTCCCAAACGGGTTCAGCTGGGGTCGCCTGAAGCTAAGGGTAGGTCAAGGCCGGTTGACGCCGACTTTGATAGTAGCACAGGAGTTGGTGGTGTGCCTTCTAGAGGCAGCCCGAAGAGGGGTACTAGTGGTACCCAGGCAGTGAGTGAAGGGGGTGCTGCTGGCAGGAGCAGCGCCAAGTTGGTTGCTGGCACCAGTGGTGTCGGTGTGAAGAATTTGGCTGAGGAGATGAGGAGTATTATTAGTAAGATTGGTGAGGTTCTGCGTACTGCTGGTACGTCGAAAGGCGTGTCGAAGGGACCGCTGCCAAGTGTACCTTTTGGTACGGCAGCCCCGCCAGTAGCGATGGTGGTCGTGGCCGTAGCCGCGTAGGTCCTAGTGGACTGGGTGACGTCGGTGCTGCCGTAGAGCGGACACAGGCGGTTACCCGTAGGTTGGTCTCCGATTTGATGGAGGCCAATGTTAGTAAGGAGTACGAGGCACTCGTTGTAGGTTTGCTGGCTCAAAACGAGCGCCTTCGGGGCCGTCTTGATGCCATGCCCAGGGAGAGCAGTAGGAGTGCCGTTCGACCCGCGGTTCCCACCGCGCCGCAACATTTCTTGCACCGGCTCCAGTGGCGACTGCCCCTGTAGCTGTGGCAGGAGGTTGTTCGGTAGTCACTGCACCAGTTGTGAAGCCCGTCGAGACTTGGTGGTGAGTGAGGTGGGGCTCACTTTACGAGAGCGGGTCCATGAGATCAGGGCGCTTCGTGGTGGTGGCGTATTAATAGCGGGGCGTGCAGGTATTGCCAAGAATACCAAGTTTGAGAAGGCTGGGCTCACCGTTACGGTGGCTGATAGCTAGGTTGTGTGGGTTGTTGTCCAAGGGGTCGACTCGAAGATTACCCATGACGAGTTCATGAGTGACATCTTCGAGAAAAACCTCAAAGACAGGATCTCGCTTGAGGAGTTTAAGAGTGGTGTCCGGCTCACTAGTCGGCCATGGGACAGTTCCCAGACCGGAACAACGAACGTTGTTTTGGAATGGCGGGCTTCGGCCCTTGAGCCCTTGCTGGCATCGCGTCGTTGTTACGTGAAATGGTTTTCGTTTCGCTTACGACCGTTTGATCCGGTACCAAGCTGCGTTAGGTGTTTGTCGTTTGATCACTACGTTAGGGAGTGCAAATGGAAAGAGAATGCCTGCAATTAAGTATGGGACACACAATTCTACAAATAAATTGTGGTAGGGCAATGTCGGCAATGTGCGAGGTAGGAGAGGTAATGGTAGAACGAGTTTTGCGCTCATTCAGGAACCTGCTAGTGGCCATGGTGTCATTACGGGTACTCCGCGGTGGTCGTGAATGACGGTAACGTTGAGTGTACCGTAGTTTCCAGGACCGACTTGGGGGTTTGCGTGTGTGTTGAAGGGGTTTTTGGATGGATATTTTTGTGTAGCAGTTACTGCAAGTTTTCTGAGCCTTTAGAGCCGTATTTGGCATACATGGACACGGTACTACTACTTGCGAGTAGTAACCCTCTCGTCCTAGGGATAGACGCTAACGCATCAAACCCGCTGTGGTTTAGTAAACCGGGGAGAGATGCTAAGTGAATGGATTGTTTCGGGCCGTCTTCATGCCTTGAATGAGCCGAGCGAGCAGTACACTTTTGATAATGGTAGAGGAGTTAGTGATATAGCTGTGACTATTGGGAATAGCGCAGCTTTGAGTACGTTTCAGTTTAGTTGGAGGGTCAGACCGTCCGTAAGTGATCACAATTACATTGTAATTGATTTCACTTACGAATGGGCTGAAGTTAGCAGCTTAGACATCGTGCGGTGGCGCACCAGGGATGTGAACTGGGATGTGTAGGGTGAATTCGTCGCAGCTGAGGCTAGCGAGATTCAAATTGAAGTCTTTCGTCGTAGGACCGTAGATGGGCAAGTCTCGTGTTTACGCGAAGTTGTTCATAGGGCTAACGACGATCTCCTTGAAAGGTGTCGCAAGAAAACTTTGAGGAAATTACGATGGTGAACACGTGAGTTGACACTCAAGCGGAGGGAAGTGCGCCGTCTCAGGAAACGTTTCCATAGGGGCAAACGGAACGAAGCTAGTGATCTTGACCAGCTCAGATCAGCGTATAAAAGTTGCCTCAGCGATAACAAGGATATGCTTGTAAACGTGAAAGAGGAAGATTGGCGACAGTTTGTTGCCTGCCATAGGAATGATCCTTGGGGTCATGTGTATAGAATCTGCCTTGGCAGAGGTAGGAGGACCGATCTCTCCGGGTTGAAAGATGGCGGTGCCTTTCTTACTTCCTGGAGTGATTGCGTCAAGGTTTTGCTGCAGGAGTTCTTTCCGAGAGCGGAGGCAGTGGCCTCTTCTTCTTCTTCTGGGGAAGTTGAGACTATTGCACCCTAGCTGGAAAGATCAGAGATCGCAGAAAGCATGGCGTTGGCTAAGTCGCGAAAGTCACCTGGTATGGATGGAATAGCTGGAGAGATGTGTAAAAGCGTCTGGAAGGCTATTCCGGAGTACCTAGAGGCTTTGTATGGGCGGTGTGTACATGAGGGATATTTTCCACGCGAGTTGAAGGTAGCCCGTGTCATTGTACTCTTGAAGTCAATCGATAAGGACAGGAGTAATCCTCGTTCTTATCGGGGTATCCGTCTCTTACCAGTATTTGGAAAAGTACTGGAGAGGATTGTGGTGCAGAGACTAAATGAGAGAGTCGCTGACAGCATGTGCCGTTGGCCGTTCGGCTTTGTAAGGGGCCGAAGTGTCGAAGATGCCTGGGCGCGCGTTAGGAGAACTGTTGTAGAGTCTACTCAGAAGTATCTTCTGGGTGTTTTCATCGACTTTAAAGGTGCGTTTGATTATCTGAGTTGGGCGAGCGTGGAAAAAAGACTAGCGGGGCTAGGGTGTCAGGAAGTAGCACTCTGGAGAAGTTACTTCTCTGACAGAAAAGCAGTGATAGTCGGGGCGAATAGTTCTGAGTGTGTTGATGTGGTCCGAGGATGTCCACAGGGTTCCATTTGTGGACCGTTTGTGTGGAATCTGATGAAGGATTCGCTTTTGCATGAGCTTGAGGCCGAATGCAAGATATGTGCGTACGCTGATGACTTGCTTATTATGGTCGAGGGTAGATCTCGTTCCGAGTTGGAACACCTATCCTCGGCTATGATGAGTATTGTCACTCGGTGGGGCGAGCGAGTAGGAGTTAGTTTGTCGGTGGAAAAGACAGTGACCATGTTGCTGAAGGGTAGTTTCAAGTCCCATTTTCCAATCGTGCGTTTGAATGGTGGTGGCACAATCCGTTACTCCACGGAGGTGAAGTACCTCGGAGTCACCATGGGAGAAAGGATGAACTTTTTGCCTCATATAGGGAGACTTCGCGAGAAACTGACGAGCGTTGTAGGAAAGGTTAGGCGTGTTATGAGGAGTGAGTGGGGTCTGAGTCGTCAAGCAGTCAGGACCGTGTACAGGGGCCTTTTGTTGCCATGGCAACATTTGGGTCTTCTGTTTGGTGCGAAACTGCGAGAATAGTCTTGGGGCAACGTCGATTATTCTCTGTTCAGAGAGTAATGTTATTGGCATGTATGCCAGTATGTCGTACGGTGTCTACAGAGGCCCTACAAGTTTTGATGGGTGCCATTCCTCTTGATCTAGAGGTGATGCGTCGTAGCATGGACTTCAAAATCAAGAGGGGCTACGCACTGGGTGAGTCAGATTGGCTCATTGTTGGAGCAGGGAGCATGAGTAGAAGTGAGCGGCGGGCTCGGTGAGATGCGTTAGTCACATCTGAGTGGCAGGGCCGTTGGAATTCCAGTACCAACGGTCGAGTAACAAATAGATTTATACCGGATGTAGAATTCGTCGGGAAGAACCCTGAGTTTAGCTTCAACCTAAGCCTTGGTTTCATACTGACAGGTCTCGTGTCGTTAAATGCATTCTTGCACAGAATGAGACTTGCGGATTGGGAGTCGTGTGAGTGCGAAGCGCCAATCGAAGTTTGGCTCCATGTTTTGTTCGAGTGTCCCCTTTACGGGGCTTTTAGGGATTTAGTCGGCATGTGTGTCACCAGATCCGGTGGTGAGTGGTGTGTGAGTAGTATGCTTCTGTCTCCGGATGCGTTGTGTGTGGCAACGCGGTTTGCCTCTCGTGTTTTCGCGAGTCGGCGCGCTAGGACGGTTTAGTTGTTGTTGTGGGTTTCACTGGTCTCTATCGGTGTCTCCCTTTTGTAGTGAGTAAATGTTTTTCGTGATCCTGGCTTTTTCAAGCTAGTTATTCAGCCGTTTAGGATCTCGTTGTCGGTACTGCTGAACCCTGCGAACACAGGGACTGCCAGTTCCCGGACTTCGTCGGAGTCGAATATGGAAGTGGATTAGCCGCAAGGTCTGACCAGAGGCCTATTTCTGGTACCGTGTGCTGTTTGGGATTGACGCGTGGAAGGTCTCGAACTCGTGCCCTTTCAGTTTGTGTCTTGTTTTGTGACCCACGGGGGCATCATCGGGCGAAGCCTGAAGACTGGCTGCAGGTGAGAAAGCGGCAGCAGTCTGACTGTAGTTATTAGACCGTTTAAATTGCAATCTTAGCATTTAAATGGCAATGTCACGTGATATTGTTGTTGGTGTTGATATAGTAAAATTGTTTAACGATTGATGCTTTTGGCGCCGAGGGTGACTAGTCCCCTACTTAGTACAAAGTAAAAACTGCGAAACTCGGACCAGAGAGTATGCCTATCTGGTAGCATGGGTGGTGTTGGCGCCCTTGTGGGAGATCGTGCTGGCTGTGGTTGCCACCAAAATCGCTGGTAGGGGCTATGTAGTTGCCTTGTATATCAGTTACTTGTAACGAAGTATGCTGCCTAGCATATCCTCGAAATATGGGATCCGTGGCCCTTATCACGGAAGAGGTTTGGATAGTATATCACTCTTTACCAAGGAGGAGTAGCTCATGTACAGAGAGTTTTCTCAATTGGTAGCTCGTGGACGGAAGAAAGAAGTCGCGCTGGCGGATATGCGAATACGGCGCGTTTGTTCTCCCACGAAATCGTGTATACCAACGGTGTAAGGCTTCCTATTCCTGATCTCTTGGCTGCCCCTCTATGCGGGGTAGCACGGATATCTCACGGACGGCGCTAACAGTCGTATCAAACATGTTCTTGGTGGGGCGGTGCTCACCTGTGGTTAAGGACTTCACGTCGAGAACCACATTAAATCACGCGGACTCTGTGACTCCTCTCGTCTGCTGTGACTCAGGCTGGTACCAAGGTCGAATTGAGCTCATTGGGGTTGAAAGCCAGGGATTTTTTGACAGTTAGAAGTCTGTCCTACATCTACTAAGTCCCATCCGCCAATTGGAGGGTTCGTAAACCCTGAAAATTTCGACAAGAAGTCGTGTTTGTTAGCAAACCCGAATCACTTTCGATTCTAAGAAACATTCATATGTCTTCGGTCAGATTCATCAGCGGGACATAGAACCCACCGAAGACATATGCAATTTCCACGGTGACAGTGATATGACTGACCCTGTATACCAACAAGCCATGCTTGATTCCGAACCCACCGAACTTGAGAAGATGAGATGAGAAATATATGGATGAGGCTGTTCCAGTGGACTAGGACGCCAACCTTGATATCAATCCCGCCGAACTTATTCCCGAAGTGAGTGGCCATATCGGTGTCTGAATCGAGGCATATTGTTAAGAGTTCAGATAGATAGCCTTCAGCCTATAACGTCTCCATCTAAGAACTCTGGAATGAATGCTTGGCATTTTCAAAGAATGCCTAAAACGTTAATACTTGAAACTAGTTCACTTAGAATTGTGATAGGGACATAACATTTGGAGATGGGCTATGGCCACATCAGGTAAGCATCAGCCTATGTGTCCTATGAAGACGCTGGGTGACGGATGCCCTTCCCACAACCCCTATCAAGGGTTTGATGGTTAACTGTTGCCGAACAACGTTAGTAATCCGCCTAGGACTTTCATCGCGTTGGATCAACATAACCTATGGCAGCGGGACGATTTAAAAGAATCAGCTATAATCAACGTTATAAGTGGATTACATGATACTCACATCTAGCATTGAGAGAAACTTCATCACTCAACAACCAAGGCAGACAGGACAGAAAGATACGCTTACCAGGTAAAACATGCACTTATAGCAAAATTCGGTTGAGACAGCCGAATTAGCCGAACCCGAATTAAGAGGTTGACACAACCTCTTTAGTGGTTGACACAACCTCATTAGACGTTGGCACAACCTCATTAGAGGTTGTCACAGCCGAATTAGAGGTTGTCACAGCCGAATTAGAGGTTGCTACAACCGAATTAGAGGTTGTTACAACCAAATTTAGATAGTGTCACAAATTAATTATTAAAGCCTTCTTTTATAATCAAGTGATGATTTATTTTCCGGTATTCTCATAAAAAAATTAAAAAGGCGAGAAAATAACGTCACATACATGGGGTAATCTATAGGGTAATAAATTTGTTTAAATGCCGCTTCCGGCCGTTTTTGAAGTCCCGGCCATCATGGGACACCGCCCCAATTCTGGCGTGTTCCATGAGTTGCTTTAGGCCCTAAAACACTTTGTATACTGACATGACCAGTTTGCAACATATATCACATGACCGACTTGGAGAAACTTCAAAACTGTAGATATCTGCTTGAATAATTTCTGCAAAAAATTACGTTTTAATACAAAACAAAAAAAATCTTAACATTCTTTAATACTTTTTAAAATAATATTTGATTATAGAATTTTAAACGTCAGATTTGGAATACATAGAATTATGTTGTGGTAACCGAATTGAAAGTGAATTCGGTTGTACCTACAGAATTCATGAGAAATTCGGTTACAGCAACTAAATTGAGGCCAAATTTGGTCGTTGCAAGATTCGGTTAAGGTTAGATTCGGTTAGTATGATCGAATTGATACCAAATTCCATAGTTACAACCAAGTTGATGCCAAATTCGACTACTGCGACCCAATTGATGCCACATTCGGTTACTCCAATTTGGTACCAATTTCGGTTGTTGTATCCGAATTAATTTCAAATTCGGTTATTCCAACCGAAAGTTTAGAAAATTTAGTTGACTGGACGAATATAATTGAAGATTCAGTTGTCACAACCGAATCAATTATGAAACAAGGTTAGTTCAACCGAATTTTGATTGTGGGGACTAAATTCGGTGGTAACACCCTCAATTAGGTTGTGGCAACCCCAATTCGGGTTTACCAGCCGAATTTTCGGTTGCTGCAACCTCTTTCCGAACAATTAGTTCTCTGGGTTGGTGTTTACACTTCTACGCTGTTGTCTACAAACTAGATCGAACGGTAGGTGTTGGAGTGTAGCCTAAAGAGTTGGGCCAGACCTTTCCCAAATTCTAGCAAAGCATTGTAGAGATTTTCATGCAGAGGTCATGCCAATCGGGAAGTTGTAATCTTGTTTGGACGAAACATCATCACCGCCAGGGGTATCAACAACAGCCTGACAGTCAGACTGTGTAAAACTTAATTGATCATGCAGATATCAGAATTAAGCTAAGCAAATGCCGAGGCAATTTCAAGCTGAAGAACTTTTCTTCAACAATATTTTTGTTTTCAAATTTTCTAAACTTAGAATGAAGGGTATCTAGAAAAATAAATGATAAGTTAAATAAATAAAAAAAATCACATCACAATAAAAAACTCAGGGAACACCCGGTTGGAACGAAATTCCTTTCGCTAAATATTATGTACTAGTTAGTTCCAACACGTCTAATGCGCCTGTTGAAAAATACTGCAATTTAAATGGATCTTTAAGAAAATAGACATTTTGTAAAATGACAAACTTTTTTTAAGAAATTTTGTATTTATTGAATGTATGTTTTTAAAAAAAAGCATATTTTTAGGTCCCTTTTGTAAGAATATGTATTATGTATATTTTCCCGAAAAGGTCCTTTCTTTGATGAGAGGTACTTCGTTTATTAAAAGCTAATGTTTTTATGTTAGAAAAAGCCTAAGAGTATGAATTGTTTTTAGGATAAGGTTATTTTTTTAAGGAAATTTACTTATTTTCAGGAAGGCTGCTTATCTCAAGAAAAGAAAAGAAAAGAAAAGAAAAGAAAAGAAAAGGTATTATTTTATTTTTAAGAAAGGGTACTTTTAAGAAACTGAATTTTTGTAAGAGAATGTATTTTTTGTAAGAGAAAGTATTTTTGTTTTGAAGAAAGAACAGGTACAATTTTAAGAGTAGGTACTTCTCTCAAGAAAAGTTATTTTGTTTTACCAAAAAGGTACTGTTTAAAGAAAATGTAGTTTTTAAAGAAAATGCAATTTGTTGTAAGATAATGTACTTTTTTAAGAAAGTGTACTTATTTAAAAAATTACTTTTTTAAGAAAATGTACTTTTTGTAAGAAAATTTACTTTTTTAAGTAAAGGTACTTCTTTACGATAAGGTATTTTATTAAGTATAGGTACTCTGTTTATGAATATGAATAGGTATTTTTTTTTGATGAATTTAAATTTTTTAAGAAATCGCATTTATTTAAGAAAATTTTATTTTTTTAAACTTCTTTCACTTTGGCTTTCCTAAATTTACTTTTTATTCGGTTTAAACTCCAGTATGTAACAAACAGGCTCCACCTAGAAAATTCCCCATTAAACAAGAAATATCGTCCCATATGTTAGTCTAGACACAAACCAAACCAAAAGTACGAGTGTAAGGGTAAGTGTGCTGCCAAATGTAAATCCATGCACAGGGTTGTATTGCATGGATTTGCCAGTCTTGCACTTTGGCTTTTCTAAATTTACGTTTTATTGGGTTCAAAACTACTATATGTAATAAAGAGGTTCCACCTAAAAATCTTCCCTTTAAAAGTACCCAATATAGTTGATAATAATGGGTTGTAAGAACGTAGTTAAAAAAAGTTGTTTAAAATTTTTTCATTTAGCCCCCATCCCGCAACGTGCGATAAGGAACTTCGTTCCAATAAATAGTTTGGCATTACATCCTATAAACGGACTGGGGAAAGTGTACTGTGTGGTTTCTAGTTTTACAGTCGCTGATTGGGACTTGCAGCTTTACACCGGTTCCGAAGGGTATTTTTAGAAATTTGTTCATGGCTAAGTTCTCGATAGTATCGCTGTTAAAAAAAAATTTATATTAGTTTCATTCCTCGATTTTTTTTAGTTAACATAAATAAATGGTTTCCCATTATACCCCATGAATGGGCACAATCACTGAGCTGTGCGCTCTCCAGTTTTCTGGTTGGGACCTACAGTTTTACACCGATTCCGAACGGTATTTTGAGAAGCATTTTCATGTCTAAATACTCGATAGTGTTGCCGTCACTATGCGAGGTGACCGCCGCCGAAAGAAATTTTAATGTGGTCAGAGCAGGGTTCGAACCCAGGATTTCATGTACAAGAGCCGCGCACACTAACCATTGCACCACCGACGGCCATTAACATGCTCCTAATAAAAGGCAAAAACAGTTTGTCAAAAAAAAATGTTACCAATTATCTGAAGAACCATAGAAGAAACCTAGACTAGCACATATTAGCATAAAGAGTTCGAAAAACAATTTTGCAAACTTTGAGTACGGTTCAAGTTTACCGGATGTCCGAGGTAATCGACATTTCGCTCCCACTGTGCGGCTCCAGTAAGGTATTTCTGGTTCCAATGTGGCACCTTCGACAGTACAATACTTCAATTATGCATAAGCCCTTAGAAGTGGCTGATATATAGGGTTTTTCAACAGAGACGCTACAAAAGTAAATCGATAGGGACAGCAAACGACGCCATATTTTTTCCCGCTCTTTTGACATTTCTCTTCAGTAAGGTTTGCCATTTCATCATGGAAAGATATACGAGCCAACAACGAGTCGAAATTATTAAAATCTACTACCGAAATTTCGAGTCAGTGGCCTCAACTTTAAGAGCGCTACGTCCAATTTCTGAATTTCTTTTCTGGCTGAATTGCTTCGTCAATAAGCAAAATATGCGTAATTGGTCAGACAGCAATCCACACGTAATCCATGAGTCATCATTGCATCCCGAAAAAATTACGGTTTGGCGCGGTTTATGGGCCGGCGGCGTCATTGGGCCGTACTTCTTCCGTGATGATCAAGACCGGCACATTACTGTGAATGCGAATCGCTACCGTTAAATGATAACCGAATATTTTTGGCCCCAATTGGATAATATGGACTTGGAGGACATGTGGTTCCAACAGGACGGCGGCACAAGCCACACAGCGAATGCCACAATCAATTTATTGGAAACCAAGTTTGGTGAACGTTTTATCTCACGAAATGGCCCAGTCGATTGGCCGCCTCGGTCGTGCGATTTGACGCCGTTATATTATTTCCTGTGGGGCTACGTCAAGTCTATGGTCTATGCCAACAACCCAGCGACGATTGATGAAATTCGTACGGATATCGAACGTGAAATTGCAGCAGTATCGGCCGATTTATGCTTCAAAACCGTCGAAAATTGGGTTCAGCGTCTGGACTTCTGCAAGCGTGCCCGTGGTGGCCATGCTAAAGAAATCGAGTTCCATACATAATGGCATCGAATGTACTTTCACAGGAATAAAGAATTTCATTGGTATCTAAAACCGGTTTTGTTTTATTTAAAAAAATTGTTTGTTGCGCTCTTATGGAAAAACCCGATATTTTAATTTTTGTTTGAAAAATCCCTCAGTGTGTTCTGATGGATGCTCGCACGTGTACATCACAAGTTTGTTAGACAACTTTTAATGAGGAAACTCTAGACACGAATTGGTAAAACACAAAGTGAAGACAAAGACGAAAAGTTCTGGCAAAGAGTTTTCTGTGTTGAATTCTGTTCTTAGATGTCTCCTTCCCTTTTTCTGATGTAATTAGCTGTGTAAAGTATAACCATACAAATCCTTTGGTAAATGAGAAGCAAATAGATACCGAGGCAGAGGCAGTAGATACCGTCAGTATGCCAGTGGTTAGAAAAGTTACAATGAACGTATGTGATTTTAATTAGCGTCAATGCTAAATGAGAGTTGCGACAAAAATATCTTCATTAGTCAACCGAACACGGCGGGCAGGAAGCAACTTATTAATCCATAAAAATGGCGACAAAAACCAAAAGCGGGGATTTGTTTGCGATGAAAAATGTATTCAAAAGCCGTTTGAATTGAAATCCTAGCTGCTCCTTTTCTTGAGATATTAACTTGTTTCGATTTTTGCGCAGGAAGAATTTTCATTCAGAACATGAAGTAAGATTTCAGCCGATTTTACACGTTTCCAAGGTGCACCGCGTGGAGGTATCTTACATTGCACCTCTTTTTTAAAGTTTTTTTTTAAGTTTTTATTTTTTTTTTTAACTTTTTATGTTTTTTTATTAATTTTTTTGTATTGTTTTTTTAATTAGCTTTTTAAATTAATTGTGTAATATAGAAATTGTTTAATATAGAACAGAAAAAAATTAAAGTGTTAAATTTATCTTTTATATGTGAAGGGATGAAAAAGAAACTACTGTTTTTTTTAATCGGTTCGGGTAAGATGGATCTTCTATACTATTTATTTTGAACTTATCCCAAAACTTAACAAATTCTCGATGAATCGATTCCCCAGCTTGCTCAGACCAGACTCCTAAGCCATCGTTATTTGAGCATTATTGCTTGTTTCAAGTGATCTAAAATCACATGGATTTTAACGGTTTGAGTGACATCTGTACTCTTTAAAGCATTGCGGAGGTCGCTGATATTTTTATCAAAATCACTTAAATCTACTTTTTTTTTTGTAGAAAAACAAGATTCTACAATTTTATTCATTGCTTTTAATGAAGCGATATAAGGCAGCAATCGAAATGATCCAACATTCTCATAAATAATAGGATCATTGATTTCTTTCAAAGGCATCGCCTTGATAATTCTTATGAATTATACTTAGCCTTTATTCTTATGAATTATACTAAAGCTTTATCACGACCTACTACTTTAACAATCCTGTTCCAAAAAAGATGGTTCACAAATCCTAGAAGAAGATGGAGCTCTGGAGGAACACTTTTCTCTATTACATATGTATTATCGAAATCATCATTATTCTCTTTCGCGAATAATGGAAAATTAACTGTACTGTGACTTTCTTTGCTTCTTTTTATATCACAACCTACACGTTTAAAGTGCAAATAATCTTCTTTCAAATTTTTGTACGTTTTTAAATTAAAATATTGGTCACCGTCGGTTTTTGGATCACTTTCTTTATATATTTGATTAAAGCCTACTAATTCACCCAAAGTTATAAAGCAATAAGGGCACGGGTATGTGGCACTCGCTGTGTGCTGCCCATTGAACATTAAAATAAGTTTGAAATCAGACGCAAACTTAAAAGGTATTTCAATTAATTTTGTTAAATGAACTAAAGTTTTAAGATTGTCATAAGTCTCTTTAATTTCTGGTACTATGCATAGTATAATTAATCGATTGACACTATTTAATTTGCGTTTATTTCCAATATTTCCCTAAGAAGAATAAAAGGATACGTTTTTACTTTCACAATCGTTTGAAACATTTTCTTCTTCTTCAGATAAAATAGATAATGAAATTTTGAAAAAATTTTGATCTCCATCTGCCAATAATTTTATTTTACTTTCCTGTATTTGCTCCACGTTCCATTGTTCAAAAACAAAGCCAAGAAGTTCACTAGCGTTAGCTAAAAAACCCGGTCTTTGTGTAATTCCTTCTTTGGTCTCGAAATTAGAAAAAGTTTCTTGGTAAATAGCTTCCATTAACTTTTGTTTTTCTTGCATAGGGTGGTTATAATTCGAAGAAACAGATTTCCTTCCAACTTTGCTACGAATGAAGTTGACTAATTTTTTCATATTAGCTTGAAAATTATATAACCTTTCAGGAGAAAAGATTATTTCATTTGCAGATTTTTTATTAATGGATATTCGAGTTTTTTTACCTGCTACATTACTCAAAAGTCCCTCATCATCAGTACTGGTTGCACTTTGTTTTTTCCTTAAAAGACTAGTTACCACTTGATCTTGCTATTTAGAGGGTAAATTTTCTACCAAGGTAAATATATTTCCACGTGCATTTGAGGAAGCTGCGCCTTTACAAAAATGTGAAATACCTTTTCCGATTTCTTGAAAACAATTTCTACAAATTTCTAAATAAATTCTCTCTTTACTTATCTTTGAACAAGATTTATCTACAGTACTTTCGGGAACTTTATTAACATCAATAGTCGGGAGTTTTTTTTTTTATTTTACCTCGACCTTTTTTTACTTTGGAATGGCTAGTACACCGAGTAGTGGAACAAATGTAACAGTCGCAAACCGTTACCTGTCTAGTTTGTTTTATGAATATAATGTCCTCGTAATTAGGCATACACGGAAGAGATCTTTTCATAACATTTTCACTATTATTTTGCAATTCAGTCAAAGTTAATCTGCAAGTATGACAAATAGCCAGGGGGTATTTTTCATTCAACGAGTCAAAGTGGTTATTAATATATTATAACAAATAAAGTACAAAACCAGTAAATAAGTTTCAGTCGGGTGAACCGACTTAATCATACCCTCACCCTAAGTTATCCATTGCGTGGGACTTCTGCTAAAAACGCCCATACTTAAAAGTGACCATATTCAATAGCAGATTGCCATTGCGCTAACTATTATTGAATACCCAAATTAGTTAGTTTCCCTCCGAATATTTATATGCGAGGTACAAAAATTGGCATAACAAGTTGTTGCCAAAATTTTGATCAATACCAAATTTTATTAAGATCGGTTATTATTTATTTGAGATATCGAGTTGGCAAACTGCAAATACGCCCAACTTTTGTATTGGAGGTACGAAACTGGGCGTGGCACAATAGTCAGTTATGAATTACACGGTAGCTTTTAGCAAAATATTGCTTAGTACCGAATTTTATTAAGATCGGTTGTAGTTTACGAGAGTTACCGTGTCGATCAGCCGGTCGTCCGCCCAATTTTTATATGGGAGGTACCAGAGTGGGTGTGGCAAAACAGCACATTTTCTATAGGAGAGTTTTATTTTACTAAATATTGACTACTACAAACTTTCATTAAGATTGGTTCGGTTTTGCGGGACTTCTCGTGCCGAACAGCCAAACAACTTTTGTATGGGTGGTAACACAATGGGCGTGGCACCTTGTTTTAATCGGTGATTGGCGGTTGATAACGTGAATCCTTATACCTAATTTCATTAAGGTTGGAAGTGTTTCACGCGATTTATCGCATTGACAACACTGACGAGCACCCTGTTTTGTATGCGAGGTACCAGAATGGGCATGACAATCTCGCCCATTTCCTCCAGTTAACTAGGCATTAACAGATTATTAACCGGTGTGAGTTGAAAGGCTGGGTTTGCCTCCCGCCACCGTTATATCGGCAATGAAAATACGCAGAAAATATGATGAACAAAGAAACCCCCAACTGTTGACGACCCTCGCAAACGTTATAAGGACCATGATTTAAAGATATGTACCTGGAATGTTCGAACGTTATACAGGACTGGTGCCACTTTCCAACTGGCGGATGTCCTCGGAAAATATAAAGATGACATCACAGCGATCCAGGAAATGCGATGGACAGGATATGGTTGCACCAGAAAGAAAAACTTCGATATTTACTATAGCTGCCATGAGCGTAAGCACGAATTTGGGTGCGGATTTAGAGTAGGCAAGAGACTGCGACACCTAGTTTCAAGGTTCAACCCAGTGAGTGACCGCATAGCCACAATTCGCATCAAAGCGAAATATTTCAACATCTCGTTAATTTGTGTGCACGCACCGACAAAGGATAAATATGATGAGGTCAAAGAAACATTTTATGAGCGCCTGGAGGAAGTATATGAACGCTGCCCTGACCACGACATTAAGATTATTCTAGGCGATTTTAATGCCAAATTAGGAAAGGAAAGTGTCTTTCGACCATCCATCGGCAATCACAGTCTACATGATACCACCTCCGATAATGGAATAAGACTGATAGACTTCGCCGCTGCAGAGAACATGGTAGTTAGTAGCACACGATTCCAGCATAAGGACATTCATAAGGCGACCTGGATATCTCCTGATCAGCGGACGAAGAACCAGATTGATCACTTGGTAATAGATGGCAGGCACTCTTCTAGTGTAATGGATGTACGTGTGATTCGAGGTGCCAATATCGACTCGGATCATTACCTGGTGGCTGCGAAAGTTCGCACGAGATTGAGCAGGGCGAAAAACGTACGGAGCCGAACACAGGAAAAGTTCGATATTGACAAGCTACGAATACCGGAGATATCAATGTCCTATCGACAGAAACTCTCTCTCCTGCCGGAGCAGAATACCCCCCCCCCCCCCTCCCGAAGACCCTGATGCGCAGTGGAAGCACATCTCCCATTCTTTGGAAATCGCAGAAATGACTGAACTTGGCTATCAAAAACCGCAGAAGAATAAGCCATGGTACGACGAAGAATGTCGCATTGCAACTGATGAAAAAGACGCTGCACGCATGGCAACGAAACTGTCAGTTACAACGCGTGCTGCGAATGAGCGGTACAAGAGGCTGAGAAGGAAGGAAAACCAATTATTTAGGCGAAAAAAATGGAAGTGGGAGCAGAGAGAGAGTGAAAGAACCGAAATGTGCAGGATGAATGGTGAATCGCGAAAGTTTTTCCAGAGGGTAAGAAGATCGACCAACGGGCCTAATAATGGGCTGCCCTCCTGCAAGGACGAGAATGGGAATCTGGTGACTGAGAAGCAGTGTGTGCTCAAAATGTGGAGAGACCACTTTTCAGCACTACTCCACTCAAATTCTTCCACTGAAGATCAGGAGGTAATGATAGTGGAAGATATTATAGATTGTACCCCCCCCCCCCTACAACCAAGACGTGATTAGAACGGCGATCTCCCGCCTGAAGAATAATAAAGCCGCGGGTGCGGATGGCCTACCCGCTGAACTTTTTAAGGCAGGTGGCGAAGGACTGATAGCCCACATGCATCAACTGATATGCGGTATATGGCTGGGGGAATCTATGCCCGACGACTGGAGTCTCAGTGTATTATGTCCTGTATTCAAAAAGGGTGATCCGTGTGTCTGTTCCAACTATCGCGGTATCAGTCTTTTATCCACCGCGTATAAGGCTTTGTCGTCGAGCGTATTATGTGAAAGACTAAAGCCAATTATTGAAAACCTGATTGGACCTTATCAGTGTGGTTTTAGACCAGGCAAGTCCACAACTGACCAAATATTCACGCTACGCCAAATCCTGGAAAAGACCCACGAAAAGCAAATCGATACACACCACCTTTTTGTCGATTACAAAGCTGCTTTCGATAGCCCCATACGGGCAAAACTGTACGAAGCTATGTGTGAACTTGGTATTCCGGCAAAACTGATTCGCCTCTGTAGAATGACGCTGACTAACACCAAATCAGCAGTGAAAGTGGGGAAAGACCTCACTGAACCATTCTGTAAAAAGCGAGGACTTAGACAAGGCGACACACTTTCGTGCAATCTCTTCAACATCTTAATGGAGATAATAATGAGAAAGGCTGCAGTAAATACGAACAAGACCATTAACACGAAAAGCCATATGTTGCTGGCGTATGCTGACGACATAGACATCATTGGGCGAAATTTGCGAGAGGTTACTGCAGTATTTTCAAGAATCGAAAAGGAATCGGCAAAGGTGGGTCTTGCTGTTAATGAGGGCTAGACAAAATTGATGGTGTCAACGACTAGAGAAACCTCTCGACTTGGTCCGCACTTGAACGTTTACAACCGACTTAATTTTGAAGTGGTAGATGAATTTGTCTACCTTGGATCCGCCGTGAACAAGGACAACAACGTCAGCCTGGAGATAGATAGGACAATTGTGCTTGCAAATAGATGTTATTTTGGGCTCAGCAAGCAGTTTAGGAACAAAGCCCTCTCTCGACGGACAAAAGTCCAGCTATATTAGACTCTCATTTTACCTGTCTTGACATATGGCTCCGAAACTTGGGTCATATCGCAAGCGGATGAAAAACACCTGGGAGTTTTCGAGAGAAAAATTCTCCGTAAAATATATGGGCCTGTTAGGGAAAACGGTGAGTACCGACGTCGCTGGAACGCAAAGCTATATAGTCTCTATTCTGACGTGGACATAGCTAGACGAATCAAAGTGTGCCAGCGCGAAAGATTTTTGATAACGTACCCGATGGAAGCAGGAAAAGAGGACGACCAAGACTCCGCTGGAAAGACCAGGCAGAAGAATCCCTCCGTATCTTTGGAAGAATATGTTGAAATTTGTTTGTTTAATTAATATGTGTAAGACGTCTGACCTCATGAGGTTGTAATATAGTCAATAAAAGTAAAGAGAGTTGAAGCTAATCACATCTACCAGAAGAAAGGTTTGAAAGAAATATGATTTTGTGGTAAATGTGTCGATTTGTATGGGAGGTACAAGAAGAAGCGTGGTCAAAACGCCCATTTTCAATCCCAAACTCAATATTGGCAAATAATAGTCACTGACACAATTTCATTATGATCTGTAAAGATTTACGGCAGTTATCGTGCTGACAGACAGACGGACATGGCTCAAACGTCCTTAAAAAGTCCTAAAACGAATTTCTTCCAAAGATACGAAGGGTCTAATATGGCTCCTTGAATGTGTTACATTTGTTTACGTATTAAATAATTATACCCCCATCTCTATGCATATCCTGGCGCGGTTCAAGTTGGGTGAACCGTTCGCGACTTTCTAGTTCTGCAAAAGTATGGCTCAGACACTTTTCATCTGTAGCTGTAAGCGCCGATTAACTTATAACTCGTACAAATCGTTCAGTGTTTTGCAAATCGTAATGGTATATATCATATCATTGTATATATGTGTATATATCATGGTATATATCATTCAAAATTATACCATAGGGATGGGAGTACAAATCATTTAATTCGGAAAGAAATGTTAGACCCTGAGTATCTTCAGACGAAATTCGTGTTAGGACTTTTTCAGACGATTGAGCCATGTCCGTATGTCTGTATGGCTCGACAACACGAGAACTGTCGTAAATCTTTACCAATCACAACGAAACTTCGTCAGCGACTATTACTTTTCCAATCATAGTTTGGGATTGAAAATGGGCGTTGTGACCACGCCCCTTCTGGTACCTCCCATACAAATCGACACATTTAGTACAAAATCGTATTTCTTTTGAAACTTTTTCTGGTGGCAGTGACATGAGAGGTTCCACAAAGACGAACCAATCTTTATTAAATTTTGTACTAGACAATATTTAGTCAAATGCCACTGTCCTATGGAAAATGGACGGTTTTGCCACACCCATTCGAGTACCTCCCATACAAAAGTTGGGCGGATGAAAGGTTGATCGACACGATAACTCTCGTAAACCACAACCGATCTTAATGAAATTCGATACTACGCAATATTTTGTCAAAAGCTACTGTTTAATTAATAATAGGCTAATGTGCCACGCCCACTTTCGTACATATACAAAAGTTTGGCGTATTTCCCGTTGGCCGAATCGATATCTTCCGTATAAAAATTGGGCGGAAAATTGGTCACAAAAATTCCCCAAAACCACTTAGAAGCGTAACTAAGCTGGGAATTAAATTAAATCTTTAGCGCAATGCCAATCTGCTATTGAATGTGGTCACATTTGCCACGCCCATTCGTTTAATGTGGGAGTGAATATAGGACGTTTTTTAGTCAAAGCGGACGCAATGGATGACTTAGGGTGAGGGTATATTTAAGCCGGTTCACCCGACTGCAATTTAAGCACTGGTTTTTTTTATTATTATTACGTCGGTTCTATCTCCGGTATATTATCTTATACCAGGTATCTTTACAATTTCGTTGTTTGAATATTCGTAACGTATGGAATTGTAAACACGGTGGTTCTGTTACGGTGATTTTGTCCTAGTCTATCATATTAATGTATGAATCGCAGTCGAATTTAATAATTCCATGACTAGGTTCATGAAATTCCAGCAGTCTTTGTGGAGGATTATACTTCGCTGCTCGAATTTTAACATATCCTTGACCTTGTTTTCAGGGTGGAAATTATAGGCATTATATTCGCTCTGATCCAGCAGATGTATTTTAATACGTAACGACTACCATGTATGGCTTGTGGCTGACCCTTCACAAGGAACCAAAATGGAGCGAACACTTTGGGTATAAAATGTACCAGAATTTTTAAATACCAGATTTTTCGTTGGCTCATCGCACGTGCCATTACTAACGGCTACAACGAGACGGTAAAGATAACATTGATTAAATTGATTGCATAAACACAAAACTATACCAACACTCAGACTGACCAAAGCAAATCGACAAAAACAGTGTTTGTTGTTGTTGCTGTAATATAAGAAACAAAACGAAATGTTAGGGTGACCCTCGATTTTAGTGTGAGAAAAAACAATAATTATTTGATACTTTAACATAATTGTTACTACATAATTTCATATGGCGATGACATACGACATGCATCTCTTACAATGGTAACTAGATTTAAAAATAAATTATATTTAAAATTATTAAAAAAGTAGGCAATAATTTGTGCTAAAATGTATGGAATAATTTTTATTTAAAAAATTTTTCGATAGCGCTAAAAAGTATGCAATTATTTGTGGTAATAATGAAAAAAACATGAAAAAATATTTGTATCAATGTTGTAAATACGTCTTGTTATACGCAACTTTTCTGTTTTTGAATAAAACTGTATACTTTCAATGCAAAGTGAACTTGGTTTTTAAGAGGCTTTAATCCTAGAAAAAATATTTTTAAATTTTAGGGGTTGAAACTGCATTAAATAAGGCCTTCATTTCAAAATAATGTCGTACATCTGCGACATCTATAGGACATATGGCCTCAATCGTAGGCCAGTCATTCGACCCAGCCGGTTGGATAACACCCATAGTTGTAAAGGCAAAAATTTGTATGCAACAGCTTTGGATCGAGGGTGGTACGAGGGATGAACATCTAAGCCAAGAATCCAGTGCAAGGTGGAAAATCATTCTCTCTGAATTACCACAGAATCATTGTGCCCATGTGGATTCAGTACACACCTTCGGATCTCGTCCAAATCTTTGAATTTGCAGACGGCATATTGCGCATTCGTTTACGTGGCGTGTAGGTGGGACATGTACTAATATTTGCAACTTCATATAGACCATAAAGATACTTTATCACTTTATCAACGTCTTTTAAAAATATAAAATTTTTTATCAAAATTACATTTTCATTTTCCCCTTGCCAAGAGCTATTGGCCTAAAAACTTGTACTTTTATACTATATTTTCCATCCCTGGCTCAAATGTTCTCAAGTAGTACCGTTATTTGCTGAGTCCAATGGTGTGATTTCACCCCACAACGAGATATATTAGAGATCAAACGAAAAAAAATTCTCTTTGAGAAACTTATCCTGCTCTCTACCTTATTCCACGCTAGTTAGGTATTACCATGTGTCGTTTGAGGTGCAATGGATAGAGCGGCCTTTTGTTGCGCTTTTTTGGCGCTCGGTCTTGGGTTCGAGACCCTTCACAGTTTCAAGTTATTTTGTGTATGTTTAATGTTTTTTTTTTATTTAATATTATTATTAATTAATACGAGTCTTTTTTAAGTAGTTAGTCCATTCTCTTTTATCAGGAGTGTCCAATATTGGCACTCAAAATCATTATTTCTGTCAATGACATGGGTCGCTTCATAAAGTTGACTATATCTCCGATCTGAAATGGAATCAGCATATATCTGTACTGGGGATGCTATGTGCTCCCATTAGGCTAATTTGGAATATATAGTTAGTCCATTCACTTTTATGGGGAGTGTCCAATATTGGCACTCGAAATCATTATTTCTGTCAATGACATAGGTCGCTTCATAAAGTTGACTATATCTCCGATCTGAAATGGAATCAGCATATATTTGTAATGGGGATGTTATGTGCTCCCATGGGGCTAATTTGGAATATATAGTTAGTCCATTCACTTTTATCAGGAGTGTCCAATATTGGCACTCGAAATCAATATTTCTGTCAATGACATAGGTCGCTTCACAAAGTTGACTATATCTCCGATCTGAAATGGAATCAGCATATATTTGTAATGGGGATGTTATGTGCTCCCATGGGGCTAATTTGGAATATATAGAGTGTCCATTCACTTTTATCAGGAGTGTCCAATATTGGCACTCGAAATCATTATTTCTGTCAATGACATGGGTCGCTTCATAAAGTGGATTATATCTCCGATCTGAAATGGAATCGGCTTATATCTGTACTGGGGTGTTATGTGCTCCCATGGGGCTAAATCGGAATATATAGTTAGTCCATTCCCTTTTATGAGGAGTGTTCAATATTTGCAGTCGAAATCATTATTTCTGTCAATGACATGGGTCGCTTCATAAAGTTGACTATATCTCCGATCTGAAATGGAATCAGCATATATTTGTAATGGTGATATTATGTGCTTCCATGGGGCTAATTTCGAATATATAGGCAGTCCATTCACTTTTATCAGGAGTGTTCAATATTGGCAGTCGAAATCATTATTTCTGTCAATGACATGGGTCGCTTCATAAAGTGGATTATATCTCCGATCTGAAATGGAATCGGCTTATATTTGTAATGGGGATATTATGTGCTCCAATGGGGCTAATTTCGAATATATAGGTAGTCCATTCACTTTTATCAGGAGTGTTCAATATTGGCAGTCGAAATCATTATTTCTGTCAATGACATGGGTCGCTTCATAAAGTGGATTATATCTCCGATCTGAAATGGAATCGGCTTATATTTGTAATGGGGATATTATGTGCTCCAATGGGGCTAATTTCGAATATATAGGTAGTCCATTCACTTTTATCAGGAGTATTCAATATTGGCACTCGAATTCATTATTTCTGTCAATGACATCGGTCGCTTCATAAATTAGGCTATATCTCCGATCTCAAATGGAATCAGCATATATCTGTACTGGGGATGCTATGTGCTCCCATGGGGCTAAGTGAGAGTACATAGTTAGTCCATTCACTTTTACCAGTAGTACCCAGTATTAGCACTCGAAATCATTATCATTGTCAATGACATGGGCCACTTCATAAGTTGGGATATATCTCCGATCTCAAATGGAATCAGGATATATAGGCTGCGCTGTTTATGCCCTTTTACGGTGTTAGGCGGCTAGACATTAGAAGTTCATTCACCTTTGTCGTGAGCGACCCAGGTTAGACAAAAAATAAGCAATGCCAGTTTTTTACAGGAAGAAAAAATATTTGTTTCTATATAAAGCTAATTATATGCTATATTCATCATAAATGGCTTCAAAAACGCTTATTGGCTCTTTTTCCTGTACAAAATGTCTTTATTTTTGACAAAACATGAGATTTCAGAAATTTTGTATAAGTGGTTTGTGTCTTCGATAAATAAATTTATCGGATAAATTTATCTTCACACCCTTAAAATTTTAAACAATTTTTTTAACTACTTTATTACAACCCATTATTATCAACTATATTGGTTACTTTTGTTTTGGTTTGATTTAAAGGGAAGTTTTCTAGGTGGCGTTTGTTTATTACATATTGTCGTTTTGAACCCAATAAAAAGTAAATTTAGAAAAGCCAAATCGCATGACTTGCAAATCCATGAAGTACAAACATGAATTAGATTTGGCAGCACACTTACTCTTACACTAATGCTTCTGGTTTGTGTCTAGACTAACACAAACGTTTTGTTTAATGGGAAATTTTGTAGGTGGAGCCTGTTTATTGCATATTGTAGTTTGAACCAAATAAAAAGGAAATTTGGAAAAGCCAAAGTGAAAGAAGTTTAAACAAATAAAATTTTCTTAAATCTTTCATAAGTGCGTTTTCTTAAAAAAAGTAAATGTTCTCAAAAAGAAACCTATTCATATTCTTAAACAAAGCACTTTTACTTAACAAAATACCTTATCTTAAAGAAGTACCTTTGCTTACAAAAGTAAATTTTCTTACAAAAAATAAATTTTCTTAAAAAAATTAATTTTTAATAAGTACCTTTTTTTAAAAAAGTACACTATCTTACACCGAAGTGCCTTTTCTTAAAAAACTACCCTTTCTTTAAAGATTACCTTTTTTGTAAAACAAAATAACTTTTCTTGAGATTGTACCTGATCTTTCGTAAAAAAAGCTTTTCTTCAAAAAAAAAATAGATTCTCTTAAAAAAAATAAATTTTTTTACAAAAAATCCTTTTCTTAAAAGTACCCTTTCTTAAAAATAAACCAATACCTTTTCTTTTCTTGGAATAAGTGGCATTCCTGAAAAAAAGTAAATTTTCTTAAAAAAAAATTGTTGCCTGTAAAGTCGGTTTTACGGGCGAAGATTTTACGTGACAACGTCTTTTTCTCGGTAGAATATTTATTGATATGAATATAATTAAATTGCACAATAGGAACAAGGAATTGAATGAAAATAAGAATTGCACAAATTTTAACTATAGAAATATATTTTGTTTAGATTGATTTGATTTTCATATTGATTAGATGTTAAAATTCTTGCTCAACACAGTTTAAATCAAGTTTTCTTATATCTGCCACTTTTTCTTAATATTTGTAATTTTAAAGAATCAATTCGAAAATCAAAACATTTATTCAGATCGAAGGTTCAAATTTTTGCTAAATAAATTTGAAATTAATTAAAATTTGTAAAATAAAAAAAAAACCAATGAGTGTTAGAACTCACGGGCGATGTTTTAACATTTATTGAAACTTATGGTTTAGGAAAATAGAAGTAATTTCAACACCATCTAGGTACCTGTGCGATTTCTATGAACACATTATCAAATGTGACATTATAAACAATAAACATATCCTTTATTATAAAATATAAACATTTCTTTTATTATAAAAAATAAACATTTCTTTTATTAAAAACAAAAGAAAATAATTTACTAACCAAAAAGTATTTCAATTCATCATATTCGCATATCGTTTTTAAAGCCGACCGCAGCTCTCTGTTTCGTTTTGGCTACCTAATTCATATGAAAATTTCTACACACAAACATACACTACACATATCATAAAGCCAAAAAACAAAAAACAAAAAAAAAACAAAAAATAATACCTTATCCAATGCAGACTGATCTAAATCAATATTCATACACACGCACATATATACGCACATACATACTTGCTCAGTCGTCATATATATGATGTGCCAAAAAACAAAAACACTCACACCACCGACCAACAGCCACTAGAAGCCAGCAAAGCAAATCGTTTCTGGCACACAAGTAAACACACACATCCGCACACACAGAATTATTTATTGAGTGGGAGAGAGACGCAAGGCATTCGGCGGGCCTCTCTCTCGTTCGGTGACTCATCGTAACGTTACCGGGCGTTACACTTTTTCATAAGTGACTCCCAGCCGCAACCTAATTTAAGACGTTGTCACGTCAAAATAACCTTATCCTAAAAGGAGTACCACTTCTTTAAAAAGTACCTGTTCTTAAAAAAGTCTTTCTTTGTAAAAAAAATACATACTCTTAAGCTTTTTCTTAAATAAAAACATTAGCTTTTCATACAAGAAGTTCCTCTGACCAAAGAAAGGGCCTTTTCGGGGAAATATAATACATATTCTTAAAAATGGGACCTACAAATTTAATTTTTTTAAAAAACGCATTCAATAAATACAAAATTTCTTAAAAAAAGTTTATCATTTACAAGAGTATCTTTTCTTAAATATCCATTTAAATTACAGTATTTTTCAACCGGCGCCTTAGGCGTGGTGGAACTAACTAGTATATAATATATCGAAAGGAACTTCGTTCCAACCGGGTGTCCCCTGACACCTCATGTAATTTTTTTTTTTTTTATTATTAATTTAATATATAAAAATGGATGTCTGTATGAATGTGTGTATGTTACGAATGGACTCGAAAACGGCTGGACCTATTTTGATGCAATTTTCAGACAATATTCAGAATCATCTAGCAGGTAATATAGGCTATACAGCCAGGGTGAAAGTGGGCGGTGCCACGCCCCCTTTTCAAAAATTGCCCTGAAATTTCACAATGTGGTACTGACGACCTGCTGATACTCCTTGGCTGCACTTGGTTGTGATTGGATAAAGAGGCGTGGCGCCGCCCATGCAACTTGAAAATTAAAATGAAATGAGATGTGAAGATGAGATTTGGTATATATATTGTTGGAAATGTATGAATTACAGCCACGGTGGAAGAGGGCGGTGCCACGCCCCCTTTGCAAGAAACCGATACAACAGCCATAACTATAGTTTGAAACGTAATGGCACAACAAAGCACGCATATGTTTCCACGTAAAAACAAACATGGTTTTCTGTAAACATTATAATGTTTCCATTTAAATATCCGTGAGTTTGGGACTTTCAAACATATGACTGTTTGGAATGTGTTCCATACATATACATGGTTCCTGCAAAATATGTTTGGGAGAAAAGTACAGTTGTAGACTTTAGTGAAAACTTTGAACCTTATAGGCCAACTCAATGCACTACGACTAACTTGGGCATTTCGAACATGGCTTCCCAGCAAAAAATTGTGCATACGAAAAAGCAGTAATGGAGCGGGAATATCTTCGGAAGCACTTCCCAATGAGCTTATAGAAGTACATATTTTTGAACAAAGTTCCCTGTTAGAAGTGGTCGATAGTGCCATCTAAACGCAATATATTCAGTGCTTTCAAGAAGCAATTTAGAGATTGCTGAATAAATGTGGTGCTTATTTCACGGCTCATAAATCAGTCTAAAATAAGGTTGAAAAAATTTTAATTTTGCTTACTTTCTGATATTAACTGAATTCTGTGTCTACAGCATCGTGATCGTGTTTCATATTTGTTATGCTTGAACTGTCTTGGTACAGTTTTAGATATTTTGTTTATGCATTTTGATAATCGGAATTGCTAATCGTTTTTGCTAAGCGGTTCAGAGAACCATTCTTATTACATATACATATACATATATATATAGATGTATACATATATATGTATAGATGAAGCGGGAATCAGTGTAGAGCTTCTAAAAACTCCAACTGCTTCCAAATTCTCATCAGTTTGAGCACTGTATGGTTCCGATGTTCACAATATTTTCAATCGTCAAGATTCGAAATTAACTACACAGGGTGATTCAGGAAGTTCCGGACAAATTTCTCCAGCGTATTCCTTGGCTCAGTTCATGAAGAAAAGTCCACTGGGACCATGTCCGAAAATGCTAGGGTGCGAAATGGCAACGGGTTCCAAATTTTCGGATTGGTGGCCGGAGGGTAGTAGGGTAAAGTTGCTAACTTCTGAGAAAGTGGTCAGATTTTTTTGTGTTTGGGCTTGTTGGAAAGGTCTTTAAGAGAGTCTTGAATAAAAAAAAGTAGAAAAAAGTCAAATCGCCGATATACATAACCTCAATTTGCTCAGCCAGATGGCAGGTAATTTATATTTTTTTTTTAAAACGAAGCCCAGAGGTCTTACGGTTCCAAAGTTATGACCATTTTACTGAAATGCAAAAATGTTTGTTTTTGTTTTTGGAAGCGAAATAACAGCACACATTTATTTGTTTTTGTAAATTAACACGTTTAAGATTTTATTTTATTGAAATTTTTGGCTGAAGAATCAAACACATAAGGAGAAAAAAAAAAATTTGATGTTAAAGGAAGTTTTCAATGTGGTTCCCATTTTCTACTAAACACAATTGCAGCCGTTTGCGAACCACATCAGCCACGTTCAGTTCACTCATCTTTTCACGAACTCTCACCGCAGCTTCCTCAATGCGTGCAAGTAACTGCTCATGATTGTGGATCTGCACAGAATACACACAATCTTTCATGTAGCCCCACAAAAATAAATCAAGTGGTGTGAGATCTGGAGATCGTGGCGGCCAGGCGATTGGTCCAGCTCGTCCATTCCAACGTCGAAGGAAATTGGTGTTAAGCCAATCCCGCACAATAAGGCCGTAATGCGCTGGAGCACCATGTTGTTGGTGGAACACATGATTTCGTACCGCAAGAGGTACTTCCTCTAGGATTTCTGGTATGACTTCTTGCAAAAAAGCCAAATAATTTTGCGAATTTAACCTGGGCGGAAGTACTTTTGGCCCAATCAAGGTGTTGTCGATGATGCCAGCCCAAACGTTGACGGCAAATCGTTGTTGAAATGCTGTTTCTTTCTTATTGTGGGGATTGTCATTCGCCCATTCGTGCAAATTATGGAAATTAGTTATGCCGTTTATCGTGAATTGCGCTTCGTCGGTCCACACAATCGAACGTAAAAACATAAATGCGTGTACATCACGTTGCAACATCTCACAGCAAAAGTTTACGCGTAGTGGCAAATCGGCCACCAAGAGTTCTTGAACTGGTGTGAAATGGAATGGATGTTTTTTTTCTTTGTGAAGGACGCGCCATACTTTTGATTGTGCCACACCAACTTGGACCGCGATTCGTATTGTGCTTGTCATTGGGTTCTAGTCTATCGCATCCAAAATTAACTCTTCAACTGCAACGTCGTGTTGTTCATTTCCGAGAGGCTCCATTTGTGCAAACAACGTACCTTCACGAAATCGGCGATGCGACTCACTGAATGTTGTTCGGTTTGGTGGTCGTCGATTAGGAAAACGTAATGCATATTCACGGCCAGCAGCTCTTGCATTACCATCGCAGAATCCATACATGTAATGAATGTCTGCTAATTCTTCGTTTGAATAAGTTGCCATTTTTACTAATTCAAAACACAACGTACTCGAAACTGTTGCTGCAGCAGAGATTAGAGTAAACTTTTACTTTTTTGTTGTTATTCACTTTTAAAAAACCGGAGAAATATCACTTGTACTTTTCGCGTTCGTAGACACTTGTTGAATGACAAAATTCTATCAATGAATACCTATAAATACTACTTACTTTTTTAGGCACTGATGAATGGACTGGAAAATGGAAATCCGTGAAAGATTGCTGCTGACTTTTGATCAAATATATAAAAATGTCAGGAGGTGCCATGACGTGTTTTGTATGGGAACGGATCGAAAAGTCAGCAGTGACTTTGACATATGACTTCTTTGCCACTGGTGATGTCTAAAGGAAATTTCCAACTGGGTGCATATGTGAACAGTGTATACTTATTTTCGGTATGATATTGTAATTACTTTGAAGCCATATGAAAATGTGCTTTTTCAAGTTTTGTTTGTTGTTTTCAATGAGTTTAATGTAACATGTAGTTTTTGTCAAAGTCTGGTCAACCACAAGCAAACCCTTGATGTAATGTTTCACTATTTAACTAAAGGTTCACCCTACATCATAATCGAGTATAAACTTGTCTCCACGTGTAAACTTACAATTTTCTAAATTTATTCAAGCTCAAGACCTTTTTAATATAAAGCTTATTTATTAGCTTTCTATTATTTTCAAAAAAGGCCGAGCACAAAAAATGTTCCAACGATACTAGGGCTGTCTGTATAGCTATTTAGGATCTTGCCAAGATCTTCATCAGCAGACGTTTTTGGTATGTTTTTGATGAATTCATCAAAAATTCCTTTATATGTACATACATACGTTCGAAGAATACCAAGCACTAACATTGGAACACTTTCATGCACAACTCTTTTTTATCATGTCGAAAAACCATTGACAAGCATGATTTGATTTTGTTTTGTCATTACAAAACAACAAAACAGAGGGTTGCCATCAACAATATTATTGTTTCAAGCTCGCGGTGCTCTTCGTCAACTTTCATAACTTCCCTTGCGATAGTTTTTTAGTCGGTCTGTTTTTTTAAACTTACAATTTTCTAACATATGTTTATGTAGGTGGTTGTAATTTGTCCATTATCTATTTACACAATCTGATGTCCAAGAAGTTACTATTATGTGCTGCTCCTAATACCACTTGCAGCAGTGTTTAGGCAACTTCGACCTGAACACCACTCACGTCAACTTTCTTCATTCCACTTCAAATCATATTATGGTTACATCAATCATCATTAACATTATCAGCAGGAAATGTAGCGGCTTCCACAATTCCAGGTTTAACACTTCAGAGATGAGTAAGAATTGTTGCTGTTGCTGCTCTTGTTATAGTGACAATAAATATCCATTGTCCGTGGGCCAGAAAGGGCAAACATTAGTCCAATAGCTGATAATTGGGTGGTATACCTACTTTATGCACATCGCAATTGGAGTGTAGAACTAGCAGAACTGACACTAGAGGTGATCAGCAGGAAAGACATACAATAACACATGTCCTTGGAATATTTTCTAAAACGCCCAACATGTTTGAGTGTTAACCATATCTAAGTAGGATCACCCGAATCACATCCCATCACAACAAAAATGTGGCAAATCATATTGAAAATATATAATGATAAAGATTTGTATCCATTGTGACGAATTATGACTCGAATGCAATCAAATCGTAAAGCTTCTTAACTCCCCATTGTTATCATTGTTTCCTGTTGCAATTACGCCTGCTGCTCACTTAACAGCAACAGGATGTGTGCGCGACCTCGGTCCAGAGCTCTGTAGCAGTGGGAACATAAGCCATTAATCAAACTATTAGCACTGTAAGGAATAGAAGAATCTAATTCTTACAATTTATATTTGCCTGCGCACAGTCATGACACACCCCTCACACATCCTTGTGCTTTGCTTAGCGTAACTCCCCTTACATAATAAAATGCATTTCAATTTTATATTTTTCTGTTATCGTTCCTTCTGCTACTCCACTGTAGTGTAGATTATACGGTCATCTAAACTCAGGGGGTTGTCACTGTTTCTGTTGCTTTTATATTTATTGGATTTTACGGCCCTTTGGCATATATCAACATACTGTTTGAATTTAATAGTAAGTAGTGAATGGGTCGTATTCATAGACCTCCATAATGTATTTGTTCAAAGGACCGCTAAAATTGAATTAATGACAATATTTATGGGCTGGTAAAGCGCAAAAGTACACCGAGTACAGTGGGACAATAGGGCTATAAAATGTGAATATTATGGTAATACACTGATGCTGTGAGTCACAGTTATACGACTAATTATTCGATATGTCTGCGTAAAAATTTTCCGAAAGAAATATAATCCTCATTTTCATAAACCAGAGTAGCGCAAGCAATGTCTTGCCCATCTGACGATGGGAGCACATTTAAATGAAGGACGGTTAAAACGCCAGGTTTGAAATGTTTGGTTTGAAAGGTTGTGGTTACTGAATTGAAAATGAATTCGGTTGAACCTACAGACTTCATGAGATATTCGGTTACAGCAACTGAATTGACGCCAAATTCAGCCGTTGTAACCGACTTAAGTCTAAATTCGGTTATGGATACCAAATTCGGTAGCTGCAACCGAATTGAATTGAACCTGTATTGATGCCACACTCGGTTATGCCAATCTAAAATAACAACCGAATTGATACCAAGTTAATTAGCTGCAACCGAATTGAATTGATGCCACATTCGGTTATGCCAACTGAATTTGGTAACAATTTCGGTTGTTGCATCCGAATTAATTCCCAACTCGGTTGTTCCTGCTTTTAAAAAATTTAGTTGACAGAACGATTATAATTGGAGATTCAGTTGTCACAACCGATTCAATTACGGGGTTGCTTCAACCGCATTTCTGTTGGTGGGACTACATTCGATCGTGACAACCTAAATTTCGGATACTACCACACGCAAAGAAAAAACTCGTTTCTTCCAAATGAAATCTCAGATAACTGAAGTTCGTGTGGGGACTGTAGCTGGGAGAAACGAACTTCTGTTATGCCACACATGATATTTCGTTTGGGAGAACCGAAAAATATTTGCAGCTAACGAGTTATGAAAAATATAAGCTGAAAAAATCGTTTGCGAAAAACGGTACCGCCAACTGTTGTTTCGGTTACAGCCACCGAGTTCTAGTTACTCCCAAAAAAAGACGTTTGCGAGAACTGAATCCCACCCGCTGCATTTACATTTTTTTCACTAACCGGAGTAAACATGATCTCTTACAGCCTTAAAGGAAATTACAACTTTAAACATAACGAGGATCTAAAACAACTAAATTTGAAACATATGGTAGGGCCAAACCAAAATAGAAAGAGACAACTACAATTAGAATAGTTCGTTCTATAAATAGAACTTTCAAAACTTCTGCATCAGTGCGTGTAAGTAAGAAAGCAATGTGTAAGTAGCGACAACAATCGCTCTGCACACAATCAATAAATGTCTTCGGTTAGTGACTTGTGTAAATACACACCGCAGTGGCTGAACGGGCTAGACGCTGCAGAAGATGATGCTTTACAAACATCGAAACGATCGTCCAGCGAATGTGAGTTCGAATCCCACCCGCGGCATTTTTACATTTTTTTTCACTAACCGGAGAAAACATGATCTCTTACAGCCTTAAAGGAAATTACAACTTTAAACATAACGAGGATCTAAAACAACTAAGTTTACAGTAAACCAGTTATGAAAAATTAGAGCTGTAAAAACGTTTGCGAGAAACGAATAACGGTTCCACCAACTGTTCTTTCGGTTACAGCCACCGAGTTGTAGTTGTAGTTACTCTACTCAGTAAAACATTACTTGTACATTAATAATTATATTTATGGCTTCGATAAGCGTTTTTTTTTTGTGTAAATGTCCAGCTTTTATGATTTTGGTTTACCCATAAAGTTTGTTTTAAAAAAAGTTGGAATTTTTATCTATTTTTTTCACTGTCTACTTACACGTCTGTCTCGCCTTGCATTCAAATAACAACTAAAAGCGCAGCAAACTACAATGCGTCAATTGTCCATCCAAGATATATTGACAAGCTAAAAGCATTAGAGCGTGTGATCACTTTTATGTGTATGCGGGAGTGTGTATGTCAAACGAGGGGATAAGACTGTGTATACAGTCGACAGAATGAGAGAAATTTACGTTCTTTGTAATCTGTGCTCTCATTAGAATAATGGCTAATTTCAGTATCGTAAACGTTTTTTAAATTAGCGGCAACTGTAATTCTGTACACGTTTGATGCAAACGAGAAGTCGTTTGCAACAACATGATACACATTTGCGATATACGAGTTTATTTGGGAGAACTAGATGAACGGTTGCGATTAATAAGTTAATAAAATCAATCAAAGTGTTGTTGCGGCAACCGACCAATACACGTTTTTTTCTTTGCGTGCACCGAATTGCGGTTGCTACAACCTTTTCTTAAACAATTAGTTCTCTGGATGTACTGGCCGACTTCAAATGCATAAGATAAATACAGAATACAACAATCTAAACTGAAGGATGACAGTCCTCTGGGCATAGAATTGGAGGAAACACCCCGATGACAATTTGGCAGAATCCACTAATTTAGACACAAATGAAGCGCTGTCCATTGCGGCGTTGCGAGTTCTTTGGACAAGATTAGAGGCAAATCTACAACGTTCACACCAGGTCACATAAACATGACGATGCGTCGGTCGCAGTTTTAAAGCCTCGTCTGCAACTTACCAAGGGATAATGTGACGACTGTAGTCGATTTCTCAGGAATATTACGAGAAACGGCGATTTCGACCAGAAGATCACCTAAAATTGGGGTCTTAATCTCGTAGAGGGAGCGAAACCCTTTGGGGTGACGAAGGCTGAGTTGAATAAATGGTCGGAGTCGGCACACATAGTCCAGTGTAACCAGGAAACAGTGGGCAGTATGAAAAGATCCTATGGGGAAACCCAGCTGGATCGAGGAAATAAAGTTTGCTGAAACTGGGAAAACCTGATATGAACAAGATGATGGGAGCCTTAACGGGACATTCGGGATTACGGGCCCACCTGTACCGTCTTGGACTAGTGCGGAATAGTGAGCGCAGGGCATGCATAGATGACGATGGGGCATTTCCTATGCCACTGCTCGGCCTTCACACAAGCTAGATCCAGATATCTGACAGACAGTATAATACCGAATATGATCAAACTTGTGGGAATGGACTGGAACAACTTAAGGAATTTCGTAAATAGCACCGAACTCCTATGAGAGGTACTATAGTAGATTAGTAAGGTAAACTGAGAGCGCACAACAGGCCGAATCAGCGGGCTAAATGTATCTCTACTGACATGGGCACGATTAGAGTGATCTCTTTTTGAACCGTCAACATCGCAGCTCTCTTTGCAAACTATCTAATTAATCTTACTGAGAAGCAAACACTATAGCTGCTTTCACATCTGAACACGCAGCGAAAGGCTGATAGTCTAAAGCCTACATTGAAAGAAAAAGCTTTATCAGATTTATGAACGCCTTCATCAATTTGATGACACATTTAGTCATATGCCAACCTACGACACATTTCATTGAATTGATGAAGAACATTTCGTCAATCTTGTATCCACATTTCAGCAATAGTTAATGTTGATTCAACGACAACGATATAATTTAAATTATTTTTCAATTAAGGTAACATCAATTTGATGAAAGTTTGTCATCAAGTTGAAGTAAAGGGTCCGACATCTAACTTTTTTTTTTCAACTCGTGCTTATTTCGTGAATGGTAACACTTAGCTCATGTCTGATTTGACAGATAATTAGTTTTATCCTTCCGCTGAACGAATATGGTTGTGTATACGCTGACCATCCAATGCGTTTTCGCTTCGCTAATTGGGCCTGCGATCGACTTACAGAAGATGCAGATTTTGCCAAAAAAATCATCTTTTCAGATGAAGCTAATTTTGATAATGAGCGGGTATGTAAACAAGCAAAATTGTCGCATTTGGGGCACAGAAAACCCGCACGCATACATTGAAAAGCCGATGCACCCAAAACGAGTCACTGTTTGGTGCGGATTTTGGTGCAGAGGCATAATTGGGCCATTTTTCATCGCAAATGAGCAAGGAGTGGGCGTTACAGTCAATGGCGATCGTTATCGGGCCATTTTGAATGAATTTTTGTTCACAAAAATTGAAGAGGAGGATATTGGCAACATTTGGTTTCAACAGGACGGCGCTACGTGCCACACAGCCGAAGCTTCACTCGATGTTTTGCGCCCTGTTTTTGGAGATCGCATTATCAGCCGCAGAGCTGATGTCGTTTAGCCACCTCGGAGCTGCGATTTGACACCATTGGACTATTCTTTGTGAGGTGCCCTCAAAGATAAGAGTTACGCCGACAAGCCAGAGACAATTGAGGCTTTAAAGGACAATATTCGTGAAGCCATTGGTGAAATACAGCTTAAAAATTGGATCGATCGTGTAGGCTACTGCATGGCCAGCCGAGGCAGCCATTTGAATGAAATTATTTTCCATTATTAACCGGAAGGATTGTACTTTCAAATAAAAAAAGAAATTTGAGATAATATTCAGTAGTTTTTCTTTATAGCATTTTCAAAAAAAAAGTTATTTGGCGGACCCGTTAAATTTTTCACCATTTTGATGTAAATTCTTCATCAATTTGCTGTACAGTTTCGCTAATTAGATGCAATGTTGTCATCTGATGTAAGTTTGCCGTCAATTTGATGTAAATTGGTCATCATTTTGATGTAAATTGTGTGTTAATGTGTAACCAAGCTCTTTGGTCTATTTTTCATTGTAAAGAATTCACAATAACAGGGTATAAAACCACATAGAAAATGCTCATAGCGTGGATATTATATTCTGGCTATTGGACGATTTGCTATAAAGTATTTATTTTCAATTTTCTACTAGCTTTTCTTCTTCTCTTTATTTTTCCAATACTACATCCATATTTTGAATCGATCCCACTAATTATTTCAAAAGTCAAATGATGAAGATTGATGAAAGCTGAAAAACCTTTTCATTGAATTGATGAAATTTGTCTCCAATTCCAGGAAGAACAATTCATGAACATTTATCATCCATTGGATGTAAAGATTTTCTTTCAGTGTAGGGTAATAATGGGAACGCTGGTCAAAAGTCCTTACGTGAGCCTGGCAGTTGTCGACAAAGGGGAGGTAGGCGGAACAATTTCGTGGGATAAATTGAAATATGATTTGAACTCAATGTTCTCAATATAGTAGGTTCCGAACCGAAAGAAGCCCCACACACACGAATCCCAAAGACTGCTGATATATAAGCTTGTCATCGTTCCTAGTGCAGACTTGATATTGAATTGAATGGGTGATAGGTGGATATTTTCGGGATTTACGAGTACTGCAATGGCAGCTATACGGATACTGCCCTTCGGTAGATACCAGGGTTCACTAAGAAATAATTGAGAAGGAGTACGCGATGGTTGCCCTTCTAGAGAGTGAGGAAGCGTTCAGTATTCTCAAGCCCAGTTCGATAGAAATTGGAATAACGACACTAGGGGTGGATCTAGAGGGTAAAAGACTCGCATATTAGGTCACTAGATAACGAGTTACGTCGGAATAGAGTCCCCCCATTTTTGTCACAATCTCATTAAAGGTAATCTGACCGACATTGGATAGTAGGAGATCTATGATCCTTCTCTCTGTATAGAGGCCCAAGGGTTGACTCTTGCGTCAGTCCTTGGCCAGACGCGTATAATTGGAAGGCGTGTGGCGAGGCTAAAGATAATGGTGAATATATTTTGCAGAAGTTGTTACAATGAGGAAGATTCAACTGAGCATCTTATCTGCATGTATCCAGCACTAGCCAGCAAGAGGATGTGTTATATAGCATCTTCCTTCGATGGGGACCTAGGAGAATTGGATTATTTTAGTGTCGATTAGCATTTTTAGTTTCTTATTGAAAAATAAATAGTTCTCCGGCAGGGCTAACACTTATTAAGGGCTAATGTCAATGGACTGAATCGTCTAAGTGAGTCATTTGTCGACATACAGAATTTAAGTAATATCACTCCTATTGTCCTGTACTAAACCACCTCATAATCACACAATGTCCGATCCTTCGCTTAAAGTAGCCAAGTTTGACTCAGCTGAAAAGAAAATAATGTTTCCTCTATTGAGTCGATATGTAAACGCTGACAATTCAACCCCACTGTCCAAGCCTATCAACTTGACATTGTTGCCATTTTCCCAACAACCACTTTTCATTGCTATGGGTGTGTTTGTTTGCTTAATGCGTTCAGATTTTTTATACTCGATAATCATGATAATGTGTCCTGTAATCAACTAATAATTCCCCCTCCTTTGCTTAGACACGACCGAAAACAACATCGGACACTGAAGTGAGGCCATGAAGTAAAACAACCCTTATGAGGGTGACACTCAGACTCACTTTGTCGCACATGTTTTGAAATTCATAGCCCAGAAATGTAATTTAACGCGAAAGATTCTCTGCATTTGCTCATGTTGTTAGTACTCTTGATTGCATTACTAGTGGGACGATTGCAAGAATATCCTAAATATATTAGCAGAATATTACCAAAGTGAAGCCGCTATATCAGATCGTGTCATTACATTTATTACATGTTCAATAATCCACTTTGCTGTGACAAAATTTGCTCTTTAGAGCTTCAATTAATGGGAGATGCTATCGTAACCATCGTACCACATGCCAGCAAATATCGCATTTACACCCAACTCGACATTGTTGATAAACGATGACAGATTCGAAGAAGAAGCTGTATTTATTCTGAGGTGTCATCCTAACGTGGCTGTGATTATGGTTTATTGCACTTGTTACGGAATGGAATTCCAAAAACATGGATAAATTATCAAAACACCGATTGCTGTTTACATGTCTGGCCTAATACCCAGCCAGCCAAACTAGGATCGTTCCAAAAAAGGAGCTTGTAGGGACTCCCATACCGCTCCTCAAACTAGTGTTTGCTGAGTGCACTTATAAGGGACGTCCGCAAGAGCTCCTCATGGGATTGTTTTAGGAGCGTTGAATGATATTGTCATTTTATTATCTTTGTACTTCTAAAAAGGAGCGTGTAGGGACTTCCATGTAGGGACTGCACATATAAAGGGCGTCCAAAAGAACTCCGCATGGGCCTGTTTTAGGAGCGTTGAATCAAGGGAAAACTCCTAAGAAATTTCCTGAGGAAATAAAACAAAATTCTTTAAAAACAACACAATCATTGAACTATACATATAATTCATTTTCTAAAAAATTTATTTCAAAGAAAAACATCTTGCCTTGCAGAAAATATGTATGATTGCATTGATGCCTTCTGTTTTTTATAACACTGTGCGACACCAAAAATAATAATGGGGTTCTGTCAACGGATTCTGCTAGAAAGGTCTAAAAAAAATATACGTGTATCGGCGTTTTGCCAGATCTGATCAGATTTTTTTTAGGGAGGGTCAAAGTTTCCGCCCCTCGGAACTTTACTGCAACATATCGACATGCAAAATTGTGTGTTCCTTACTTCTGACGTACGAAATATGTTCAGAAGTTTTATAGAAAAGATTCAGACAAACATTTTTGTGAAACAAATTAACCCACTAACTGTCACGTATTACCATAATTTTTACTTTTTTTTGAAAACTCGCAAACAAATGCTACAAAAAAATTTCACTATATGTGTCCGAACACTCGAAAACACAAATCTTAGCCCAGGTGGTAGATCCCGATCCCGGGATTTTTCGGGATCCCGGGATTCTATTTTTAAATTTTTTTGGGAACAGGTCTATTTTACGGCTTTCACTCTAAAAAACAACCACAAATGGGGTAGAATACGTTATTCTAAGCAAAAAAGTAAAATAACATAATCGGGGCAAATGCATAATTTCGCAGTTAAGACAATTCAAAACAAACTCATAAAATAATGTACCACTTTCTGATAAGTCGCATAGTTATCGAGTTATCGGATATTGACATTTAGGAAAGTTATCGATTTTTTTACTTTTCTCAAACAAAAACAAAAATTATTTTAAAAACATCACCCGATTTATCGAATATTTTTTTTTTCAGGTCAAAAACAAAAATTATTTTAAAAACATTTAAAATTTTTGTTTGAGAAACGTAAACATCCGATAACTCGATAACTTAGCGACTTATCGAAAAATGCTACAATATTTTTTGAGTTTGTTATGACTTGTTTTTTGAACCAAAAAGTGATATCAATGGCTTTACACGGTACGTTAGTGGAAAAGTATCCGAAATGTCGGGGTCCATATCTCCGAAACTATGCATTTGCCCTGATTTTGTTATTTTACTTATTTTTGGAGAGTAAGCCGTATAATAGACAATACATATACCAACATTAACTTACGTTAATATGTGTTATTAAACCTTTTGTAGAGCCGTCATTGGTTTTTAAACCCTTTTTGTACAATTTTAATTTTGCTTTAGGTGCATCTTTCGACTCTTCCAAAAAATAACTCCACACTGAACTTTTGTCATTGTTTTTAGTTTTATGTTTTTCAAAATTAATAATCGGAATCGGAAAAAATAAATCGGAATTCATCAATCCAGAAAAATCCCGGGATTTCGGGATTTCCCGTTTGGCATCCCTAGTAGCTACCCACGACAATGGGGAATTACTCATCACGATTTCCCATTACCCTCAGGGAAATGGGGAAAATAATGGGTAGCTACCCACGACGATGGGCAATGAGTTACCCAGGGTAACTCATCCCCATTTTTGATGGATAATATGAAAAAATTAGGAAAAAATTTCTATATCTCCGAAACGGAGCTTCCAATTGAAAAAATAACCAATTTTTGGGAGTTTCTAAGTGGTTTTCATAAAGTGGTCCAATTCGTATGGAAGAATTTTTTTTCAAAAAATCGCCAAAATAAAATAATCGCTAAAATAAAAAAGTGGATATAACTCAAAAACGGTGCGTCCAATCGAAAAAATAATAAAAATTTCAAAGGAGGCTTTAACCAGTGGGTGTCTCCAATGTGGCATCACTTTTTTCGATTTATAGCCACTTTTTTATTTTCGCGATTTTTATTTTGGCGATTTTTTGAAAAAAAATCCTTCCATACGAATTAGACCACTTTATGAAAATCCCTTAGAGACTCGCAAAAATTGGTTATTTTTTCGACTGGACACTCCGTTTCCGAGATATAACCATGAGGGCGGTTTAGCGATTTTTTGTACGAAAAATGTTATTTTTAGCGATTTTTTGAAAAAATAAAATAAAGTGATGCCATATTGGAAACACCTATTGGTTACAGTCTCCTTTGGAGGTAAATTTTTTATTATTTTTTCAATTGGACGCACCGTTTTCGAGTTATAACCACTTTTTTATTTTAGCGACTTTTTTATTTTGGCAATTTTTTGAAAAAAAAATTCTTCCATACGAATTGGACCACTTTATGAAAACTCCTTAAAACCAACAAAAATTGGGTATTTTTCAAATTGGACGCTCCGTTTCCGAGATATAGACATTTTTTTTAATTTTTTCATATTATCGATCAAAAATGGGGATGAGTTACCCTGGGTAGCCCAATACCCATCGACGTGGGTAGCTACCCATTATTTTCCCCATTGCCCTGAGGGTTGGGTAATCGTGATGGGTAATTCCCCATTTCGTGGGTGGCTACCCATTATTTTCCCCATTCCCTACGGGTAATGGGTAAACGTTCATTACACATTCCCCACGACGATGTGTATTGGTTACTCATGGGGGGGTAAATACGAACTCTGTAAAATACAGTTGAATTTTTAAGGTCACTGAAAAAAACCAGACGTTCTGAGTACAGTTAAGCTAAACACTGTAAAACTTTACAATGTTGTTGCCAGATTGTATCTGGCAACACGAAAAATGGTCAAAGATGGCTTAGTAACAGCAATGAATAGAATGAATAGATTTTTGATTCATTACGCCAAGGCCATAAAAATATATGTGGCAACCCTCTTAGTAACAGCAATGATTTTTTATTCATTAATTCAGCTATACAAGATGCGTAGTTTTAAGAATTTTTTTTTTATTTAAAAAAAGCTATAATATTCAATATGGGCACAAAACGTGCAAAAGCGCCAAGAATGACAATATTCGGATTGGAACTATTATGTACTTATATTAAATTAATTTAAAAAAAAAATGGTGTTCCATAACATCCCATAATGGGATTTGGGGAGAGCTGCTCACAATCAGTGAGATTTGTCCTTTCTAGTTTTACACCCCCTAATTAAGTCCCTATAACACTGTGGAACTCAAAAAAAATACAAGGTTCTGACAACGGATTCTGGTAGAGGGGATAAAGAAGGTTTACGTGTATCGACTTTTTTTATTGCGGTAATAAAAGGGGGGGGGGGGAGTTAAAGTTTCCCCCTCTTGTACATTCTTATGTGTGTTCATACATTACATTCTTATAGTGTGTATGGAAAAAAAACACAACATAAAATTTCACCATAAGTCACCGAAGAAAAGAAGGCCGTAGATGTAAAATCTGGAAATATAAAAAATTTGTTGACATAGGAACACCTAGTTTCTCAAAAACACTTAGTATGGCGTCGACCTATATGCGAGCAGTGGGGGAACGATGTACGCCTCGAAAGTTGTAAATAATGTATTTAATGCTTCTCCATGCGGCAAGTTCGTTTGGTGAGAGTATTTGCTCAAATTCAGAATTTTGCATAAGTTTTCGTATGTCCGGGCCAACAAAAACACCTGTTGCAATGAAAATATAATTTTTACAAATTATTTTGTTTGAAACCAATGACAAACATTTAAGTTTAAAGATTCAAGACCTTCTTTTATCTTTGCTTCGCTAAGTTTTGGGAACAATGTCTTCAGAATTTGTAATGGCTCCAAATATTTATCAAACTTTATTACCACACCAAGATTTATATGCAATGGTGAGTGGTAAAAGAAATTTTTCAGTTGGTACCAGCGGTGGATGAAGGATATTGTGCTGCCCTTCAAGTCTTGGCTCCCACTGATTTTTGGAATATTGTTTCCCTTCCATCTGCTATCCGATTTGCATAAGAAGCATCTATATTTAACGTATCCAGCATGTATACCCGAGGGGAAGCTAACAACTTTTAAGTCACAATAGACCCGCCATTCGTGCTCTTTATATTTTACCGCGTCCAATATATTTTTTATCGAATCATAACTTTCCTTCATATCAACTCCATACGCAATTGGAATAAGAATCTTGGAATTATCGTAAGAAAGCAGTACAGCTTTAAGTTGACATTCCCACGCACATCTCCTCTTATCATTGAATTCGTTGACAGCGCGGGAGGTTCAGCCGAACAGCGTGATGGAACATTTGATTTTGAGTTTTGTTATGATTTTGCATCTTCGTAGTGGTTTGCTTCCAAAGTGTAGCTGATAAGTTTCGTTGCTCGGTATGACGCGTCAAATTAGCCCAATATAAATAAATTGCAAAATATGCTTTTATGTTTTTACTTATAGGTTTTATATCTACGTCTTTCATTAGTTCAATGATTAGTAAGTTTTTGATCAGTGAAATTTTGCGTAGAATATATTTTCCATACACTCCATCACCCTAAAATTCAGTGTTTTTGATCAGTAAGAAATTAAACCGTGGCCGTCGGTGGTGCAATGGTTAGTGTGCGCGGCTCTTGTACATGAGATCCTGGGATCGAACCCTGCTCTGACCACCTTCAAATTTCTTTCGGCGGCGGTCACCTCGCATAGTGACGGCGACACTATCGAGTATATAGCCATGAAAAAGCTTCTCAAAATACCGTTCGGAATCGGTGTAAAACTGTAGGTCCCAATCAGTGAGTGAAAACTGGAAAGCGCACTGCTCAGTGATTGTGAGAAGTTCTCCCCGGTCCCTTCATGGGATGTAATGGGAAACCATTTATTAATAAGAAATTAAACCATAAAAGACATTTTAAGTTTTGACATACTTAGTTCTGGCATTTGGGTTGAGTTTGGAGCTTTGGTGTATTCAGGGACTTGTGCATGGTAGAATTTTACGAGAAATAGTTCTGTTATACATTTTAACCCGTTACGCCACTGTTTTAGGGGTGTTTTTTTTGCTCTTTTCTGCAAAAGGGTCATAAAAAACCTATATATTGAGGAGCTAGAGGGTTAAAGTGTTTGCGTAAAATTCTACACAAAATTACTGCACACATCCCATACCTAAAATGTAAGGATCACGTGGTTTCCTATGCCGATTCATCATAAGAATGTACAAGACCTGGAAAACTTTACCCCCCCCCCCCCCCCTTTTAATTACCTGAATATATTAACTTTCAAAACGCCTACACCAATATACTTTTTGAACCCCTCTACCAGAACCCGGTGTCAGATCCTTGTCAATTTCGAAGACGTTTAATTTTGTTCCATAGTGTAATTAGTTCTACGAATGGGCAAATTAAAGACATAGTTATGATGTAAAATTATATGTCCAGCGTGGGACGACAATCCGCCAAACTAATTTAGACATAAATGATAATGAAAAGGAGCTTCTTCTATTTTTAAGATACATATGTATGTCAGATGTGTACATCCACAGAACTATTTATTTTAAAAGAGGTCGTAGCAACCGCAAATTCGGTTTGAACAATCTAATTTTATAATTGATTCGGTTACGACAACCTAACTTTCAATTTATTACGTTGTATAAACAGAGTCCTGCATCATTTTGGTTCAACAAGCGAATTTGGCATTGATTTGGTTGCAAGCAATTCAGTTACGGCAACCGAATTTTAGTTAAATTCGTTGACAACAATTGATATAATTTTTTATTCGCTTTCAACGACTGATTTTCAATTGGGTTGACACACTTAAATTATCTAGGTAATTTTATTCAAGGCATTTTATGCAAAATTTATCGGGTTTGAACTGAAGTATTCTCTGCGAAGAGATGCTTCGGATAAATTAATTCGAACACTAAAGTACAAAATGTTTATACACTGCGGCTCACTTGAATAGCGCCCTGCTTGTGAATGTTTTTTCAGGTGGCTTCTCCTAAAATAATAATGCTAAGGCATTAAAGCAAAATAACATTCAAAAACCCAAGTTAATTTTTATTCTCACTTGAATATTTATTTCGGTTGATGAAGCAGCATCACAAGCCACTGTAAATCGCTGGTACCAAGGGTTCAGTCTCGGACACCGTTCTCTCCAGGACGAATTTCGTGAAGTTTTGTCCAACTTCCGTCGTTTGGGCGGAAACCATTGACGATGTGCGTGAATTGATAAAGCAAGACCGACAGGTGACATACGAGTACCATGAGATTGGCGCTTGCGTCGGCATTAGTATCACTAGCATCAATAACATATTGCATGTTGTACCAACTGAATACCGTCGAAAGGCACCATTTCTGTCACACGTTTTTGTGTTTTAGAATGTCTTGTTAAATCGAAGTGTGTTGGAGAAATTCATATATTTCGAATAAATAAAGGGTTATCCATTTCGTGGTTTCAAAAGTATAGGGCTGGAATTCGACATCTGTCAAACTAAGATGTTAAACCAATTTTTTTTCGTTTCAGTTGAAAGTCTGATATTGACGTAAATGGATCGCTTAACTATCACACAACGCATACAAATTATTAAAACCTACTACAAAAATGGTGATTCTGGCACAGCCACATATCGTGCTTTAAGAGGAGATTATGGTTTACATAATCGTCCAACTACGCAAGCAATTGACAAAATTGTGAAGAAATTTGTGGAGACTGGAGCGGTTACAGATATTGTAAGGCCTGGGCATCATCGTTTCGCTCGGTCCGGTGAAAATATCGCTGCTGTAAGTGAAAGTGTTGCCGACGACCAGAATGTGTCGATTCCTCGTCTTTCTCAGGAATTAGGACTGTCTTGCGGGACATTATGGCATATTTTGCATTTGGATCTACACCTACATCCATATAAAGTCCAGCTCACACAACAACTGAAGCCAGCTGACCATTCACAACGTCGCAGATATGTGGAATGGGTGCTTGAACAACAGGCGGTGGGCGGCGATTTTTCGAACAAAACTTTCTTCAATGATGAAGCACATTTCTCACTCGGTGGGTATGTTAATAAACAAAATTGTCGTATTTGGGGTTCTGAGAATCCTCAAGTAATTGAAGAGCGGCCATTACATCCAGAAAAAGTCACTGTTTGGTGCGCTCCCATATAATATTGAAGTTTGGTGCCTCCCATATAATATTTGTGGGCTAGCTGGCCGACAAGATAACTCCCGTAACAATTAACCAACTTTTATAAAGTTGGCATTAGGCAAAGTTTTTAGGGGCCAAAGATTGGGAGCCTTCTATTCTCAATCATGTACCTATGATTTTTTTAGCCACGATGTGGTTCCCGTACCATGGTAGAATATTATTTTCTAGTTGCTGAAGTCAAGGCTCTCCGATGTGCAGCCTGATAAGCTATGCGACCACAGATGCGTCTCAGGTTTGGTAGGTGACTGATGCATAGATTAATACTTATAGTAGTTCCAATAGTTCTCTCAACAAATTTATGACATTTGGCCTGGTGTCATATTTACGTTTGATGTTGAAAAGAATTGCTTTACTAATACCAGATAGAGGCAATGGTTCAAAACAACGAACAAAATAACAACAACGGCATTTCGTTTTGTGTGTTAAAATTGTTGTGTTAAATACAACACAAATGTCTGCTAACAATAACAGTCAATAAAAAAGTTTAAAACACATTTAAATTTCATAGTTTTTCACCAAAACGACATGAAAAATTAAAACAAGAAGTTATTGTAATTCCACCTGGTGTATATCACTTTTCGTCAAACATCTCTCTATTACACCGACCGCTTCACGAAGAGTGTGAAAGGAAACGTCATATGAGCCAAATATTTTCTCTACTAAGATTTAGGACTGATGTCACTGAACCTCATCAAGCAATCGGGCGTACGGCGGATGAGCCATACATATGGACCAACGGCGGGTAGAAACCAAAAGAAGAAAATCCAGGTTCGGCATATTGCATCTTGGTCTGATCCATAATGGTCGGCTGTTCATAATCGGTCGAGCCGGCCGTTCATAATGGTAGTGAATATACAGGAACGGAAAGGAAAACATAAACAACCCCTGCTTGTTGATGATCCCCGTACGATTTACTGATATGCACTTGTATGTAAGCACTCTATATAGATCCGGTACCAGTATGCAATTGGCAGATGTCCTCGAAAGTTATAAGGCTGGCATTATAAGGGAATGGCCAGTACATGGCTGCACACGGAGAAAAAAATTGCGACATATATGAGTAAATGAGTAAAACATGAACTTGGTTGCGGATTTGTAGTTGTAAATGTAGTCTCTAGGTTCAATCCTGTGAGTGAACGTATATCCACAATCCCCTTAAAAACGAAATATTTCTATATTTCCCTAATTTGTGTGCATGAGCCTACAGAAGAGAGATATAATGATGCCAGAGATATAATCTATGAGCGCCCAGAGGAAACGTATGACCGCTGCCCTAGCCAATCCATTCAGATTGTACAAAGACATTTAAATGCTAAAGTATACAGCCAAAATATGTTTCATCCCATTATTGGTAATTTGAGTCTAAATGCTGATAGTTCCGGCTTTGACTTTGAAAGCAAGGTCGTTAGTGGTACAAGATTCCAGCATAACGACATCAAAGAAAGAAGAACGAAATTGATCACGTGGTAATTGATGGAAGACACTCATCCAGTGTAGTGGACGTACCGGTGATCGGACGAGCTAACATCGATTCTGATCACTACCTGGTAGCAGCTAAGATTCGCACAAGGTTAAATCGAGCGAAACTCGCACGAAACCAGACGCCGAGAAACCTGAACATCGGAAGGCTTAAATTACCAGAGGTAGCCACAGTTTACTCAAGGAAGCTCTCTCAACTTTTTCCACAGAACCCGCCCCCTCCCTATGGCGATCATGAACCACAGTGGAAACCCATTTCCGACTCTATAAAAACTGCCGCAACGACCGTACTTGGTTTTGCAATACCCGCTTCGCAGCAAACCATGGTATGATGAAGAGTGTCGCATTGCAAATTATGAAAAGAACTCTGAACGCATGGCAATGCTTCAGTCAATAGCAACGCGGACTGCGGTTGAGCGGAATAGGGAGAAAGGAGGTAACACGTCTCTTTAGGTGTAAGAAACGTCAGTAGAGAAAGCGCATGAGTGACAAAATTGAGACATACAGAAGGGCGAATGAAGCCCGAAAATTCTACCAAAAGATCAAAAATGGAACTAAAGGGCATGGTTCAGGACCTTCCTTCTATAAAGACAAGAACGGAAATCTCATCGCAGATGTGCAGAATGTGTTTTGAATATGGATACATCATTTCTCCGCGCTACTGGTACCTGAGATATCCAATGCCGATGGGACAATCGATCATAATTTATACGACGGCGTCGAGTGACCCCCCCCCCTAACCAAGACAAGGTCAGAACAGCTATTGCCCGGCTTAAGAAAAACAAAGCCGCAGGAACCGATGGAGCTGTTTAAGGCTGGCGGTGATGAGCTGATAAGGTGCATGCATCAGCTAATTATCAAAATTGGATTAGATGAATGCATGCCCAGCGATTGGAATCTCAGTGTACTAAGCCCCATACGTAAAATAGGTGACTCGAGACTCTGTGCTATCTATCGTGGAATGAGCCTTTTCCATAACATAGAAAGTTCTATCATGTATAATGTGCGAAAGACTAAAACCAATTATCGCTGACCTGACTGGACCATACCATTAACAACTGACCAGGTTTTCACCCTACGCCAATTCCCACAAAAAACAAATCGACACCTATCATCTATTTGTCGATTATAAGACGGCCTTCGATAGCCCTATACGTGAGAAACTCTACGAATCAATGTCTGAGCTTGGCATTCCTGCGAAACTCATACGCCTTAGCAGGATGACTTTGACACTCAATTACATTTTTCATTGATATACTAACAAGTTACTCATATATTGAAATGAACATCGATAAATGGTACCAACAAAAAAATTCATAAGAAATACCCCAATATTTTACGATGTAAATACGAAACGAACAACCACATAATTTCAGTTAGAGATAAGTTTGTACAGGCAGTCGGTGGCCTAACGGGCTAGACGCTGCCCGAAAAGACGCTGTGGCACAGACATCGAAACGATCTTCCAGTGGATGTGTGAGTTCGAATCCTACCGCGCGTGTTTCATTTTTTTTTAAATAAACAAAATTTCTAAAACGAAAACTGAGATACAATTTAGTTTGTTAATATGTCAAATTCTTCATCGACTAAAAACGAAAATATTTTTGATAAATAACGTACAAATATTTTCGTAGATGGATGAAATTTTGCATCGATTGAAAAATAACATTTTTCCAATGAACAACCTACAAATATGGTAGCTGCTATGTGATTTTTTTTTATCACAGGATTTTCAATTAATATTTTGTTTGATTTTTCGAATTTTTTAATTGAATTGCAAAATTAGTTTTTTCTGTGTATCATCGGGTGAGACCAAAGACGAATTTATATTCCTCGGATCTGCCGTAAACAAAACCAACAACGACAGCCTTGTGATCAAGCGGAGAGTTAAGGCTCATTTACACTACTGACAGATTGTCAGTATTTGTCTTCAAAATGTGTCAGTAACGTGTAAATGTCAGAATTTACTGACACAACATTTTCTCACACGTTCTTGTCAAAATTTTTGACAAAAATACTGACGTCGTGTAAAAAGTCATCAAAATGTTCTGACAGAATTCTGACGACTGTCAGTATGTCAAAATATCATGTTGTCAGTATGTCAAAATAACATGTTGTCAAAATATGTCAGTAAATGAACATAGATAGGAGCCGAGGCCGGTACGCCGCCACCGCCGCCGAATTCAGCCGCCGATAATACCTTACACGCAAATGATTCTCATATAAAAACAGAAAAGGGTGGTTACGTCCGTTTGCATTTAAGGCGGAAATATTTTTCATACTCATTCATAAAAATTAACCAAGTTTGTACCAAATTTCACAACTATTAAATCGGCTCAGCGCTTAATCCGCCGTCAATTTTGCCACGGCTACCTTCTCTGTCAATGAATCAGCTGATTCGTGTTTTGTTATTTGCCTTTACAAAATCATAAAGTACTTGCAAAAATGAGTAGGTAAGTATTTTAAGAAAGTTTCTAGAATTAATGATGTATTATAAATGTGCAAATTGTATTTTGTACAATTGTATTGTATGTATAACTTTATTTTTATTTTTATAAACACAATAACTTGCTATCATGTGTGGATAAAGCAAATGAAAAACAGCTGAGAACAATTGTCAGAATTTGGTCAGTAAACAGAAACAGAATATGTCAGTAGTGTAAACGGCTTTCAAAATATTCTGATGAAACTTCAAAAAATGCTGTCAGAAAATACTGACAATATACTGACAAGGTTTTCTGACAAAATATTTTGACATGTGTAAACACTAGTTCAAAATGTTCAAATGACGAGTGTCAAAATCTGTCAGTAGTCTAAATGAGCCTTTATACTTTCGAATATGTTATTTTGGGCTCCGCAAGCTCTTTAGAGATAAAGCCCTCTCTCGAGTATCAAAAGTCCAACTACACCAGACTCTCATACAACCTGTCTTGCTTTATGCACCAGAATCCTGGGTCTTACCGCAAGCAGACGAAACATCTCTAGGAGTCTTCGAGAAAAAAATACTCTGAAAAATTTATGGCCCCATAGTACGGTGATGCATGAACCATGAGTTGTCTGAGCTAAATGCCGACATTGACATAGTGCAGCGGATTAAAATAACGGGATTACGCGGGCTAGGCCATGCCAGTAGAATGGATGAAGACGAACCAGCACGAAGGGTTTTCGAAACCGAACTCGAAGGACGACGAAAAATAGGAAGACCAAGACTCCGCTGGTGGGATGAAAAAATTAAGGAAAGAATACAATATCCGAAAAATTGAAATTGGGGTACTCATATTATTATATAGTGGGTCGCAGCTACTATATTTACCCTTGGATTTTCCTATTTTTTTCTAACTGCCCTTGCACTACTATAGCGATATTCAGATGGGTTGTAGCATACACAATTATCCTGAAATTGGGGCTATACGAGCCTTGATCGGATCTTTTCTATCTGAAAATATAGTCGAAATAGTGAAACTGTCACCGACAAAAACTAACATTTAAAAAAAGCATTAAAGAAAAACATCGAGCCAATTTTTTTTATGTTTTTTTATGGAAAAATGTATTCTAGAGGATGAATTAAAATATTTGGAAGTCAAAAAGCTAGCAATTCTGGGCCGAAAGGATTAAAGTGCATTTGGCCTTGGTAGCCTTAAAAACTGCTTGCAGACGTCGCTCTTCAAAATTGGCAACAGCTGTTAATACTTCAGCATGACAAGCATACATAGCAACATTTTCCGTTATGAAGGGAAGAACACTAATGATGATTATCTTTTACAAGGAAAATGCCACAATACAGTGAATACGGTATCTGCTGTGGCGATATCTTGACACACGTCTGACACTGCATGACGTCATGAATAGCTTTGGGAGCGAGTGTGTTAAAGTTGGATTTATGTGTCAGTCTTACACGTCGATGGATGTGTTTCTGGTCCACCGAAAGTAAAAGGTAACAATGACAACACAGCCAGCAACAACAACTTATATGTATGTACGTACGAACAAACGCAACACGTGACCACAGGATGGAGGCCAACAAATGCATGACACAAACAAATTTCACTCGGACAAAACATGACTTTTATAGAGTCGAAAGCATAAGAAAAAAGAAGTCTATTATCCTTTTGCACCGCCTCGTATAGACATACGAACAATTATTGTTGTCGTTAGTTGAATTGCTGCTATTGTACTTCCCGCCCATACATATAACAATGATGGTGTCGTTGTTCCGTGGTATTGTATTTTGCCACCATCTTTGCTGTTTTATTTGTATGTGTAAATTTTTTGGCAGGATTGATATCCATTAGGAAAATTAAAATTGTGGCTGAATCAATGAAAGTAAAATGAAAATGTTCGTCATTATACTGCTCAGTTGCAGAAATACAAACAGCTACAATATAACATAGACGATTTCGAACCGTCAATGAAACAATTTATTAGGCAAAGAAAGGAGACGACGACGCAACCAACATTGAATGAATACCACAAAGCGACGTTTGTTAGACCGACTCACATTGAATGGTGGGGAAAAAAGTGTTTCTTGTCCACCACTCAAAATGGTTTGTTTTTTGATGATTCCCAAAATATATCGTGCCTAACATTAAGATCCCGTGAGCTGGACCATTTTTAAAAAATGTATTTTATTTCGTCTTTCATAGAAATTTGTACTGTAGCTAAAGATAATTTATTCACTAATAGCATCATATGACAGGGTTTTTATGGCGCATCCAACGGCGTAAAAAACATGTCCTGACATATCCTTTTTCAGGGATATAAAAAAAATCCAATTTTTTGGTTTTTAGTACGGAAATTTTTCTGATTTAAATGACAGTAATTCTCTGGATAAAGATAGCAGCTCGGAAAATGTATTACAAAATACAAAATGTATATCTATACAACAATGAAATATTTGATACCCACTTTGGCATATTTAGAACGTAATGTTCCCACCGTATTGCATTTTTGATAATACGAGAACTAGTGCGAATTTCAAAAAAAAAAAACTGAAACACGTATTTACTTAAATCGTTTAAAGATTAAAATCAGGAAAAAAAACTTAAAAATGCATTGTTTTTGCAGAATATTCCTGAAAATGGGATGTGTCAGGACGTGCTTTGACATCTGTTTTATACCGTTAATATTGTATACATTGTCTTTAGTTAAAGTACTAAATTCTTTGAAAAACTTAAAAAAATACCTTTTTTAAAAATGGTCCAGCTCAGGGGATCTTAAGGCTAGACACGAAATATTTTGGGAATCATCATAAAACAAACAAACGTACATTTTGAGAGGTTGACAAAATGAACTTGTTTTGAGTCGGTCTAATGTACTTATGCATATGGGCTATTTCAATAATTTTCAACATTTGTTGAAACTGAGTTCAGATGCTTATTATTTCTCTAGTTTTTCGAATTTACCAAAACGGTAAAAAGGGAATGGTAGGGCACACTAGAAAACTCGGAAATTCAAAATTACAGACCATCAGTTCTTTACCTCTAGAAGTTATGGGCACTCAAATGTGGAAAAACTCAAAAAAAGGCTTGAAATTTACAAGAGTTTTTTCATATTTCATCACTTTTCTACTTTTTGTTTTAAACTTCCGATGCCCACTGATATAAAATAAAGTCACTAGACTTAGTAGATATTTACACTATAAAAGTTATGCCCTAACTACTATTTGGAAAAAAATTTGTACAGCGGTTCATTTTTGAAACCAAAATTTTCCGATTTTTCAATTTTCGCAGTTTTTTCTATTGCGTTTTTGCGCCGTTCAAGAAAATTGCATTTCGTCAACAGTATTTAATAGGTGGTGTAATTTGCTAAAATTTGCGCCATATCACGTCGATGTGAGGCTACTAGTTCCTGCGAACGATGAACTCAAACTTTTATAGAATTGGCGTAAATTTGTCAAAAATTACAGTTTTTCGCGCCTGACATTTGCAATATTATTTGAAACTGGTTTATGTATTGCGTGATCTAAACTTCTGAGTAAATGGCACCTCAACGTCAAGAAGGCGTTAAAATATTTTGAAACGCAAAAATTTTATAAAGAAAAAAAAAATTTTGCGAAATTTCATGATTTTGTTTCGCGTTTTTTTTAATTAATCCGTAGTTTAAAATCAATGTAAAGTATTGGAAATGAAGTGCGGCGGTGAACTAAAGATCATACATAAATATGGTTCAATTCGGTCCATATTTAGCGGGTACAGCGGCATTTTTCTTCAAACACATTTTGCTTTGTGACATCTGCAGTTATGTATAGGTTCCGCCGCGATTGACACCAAATGAAAGGTTTTTTTAAGCTTGATAATAAAACCGAATAGGCATTAAAAAATTTTCATGATTTTAAATTGTACAGATAAAAAAAAATCCTAACCTCAAAAATAATTCTTATATAATTAAAACCTCCATAACTTTCGCGCCGTTTGCAATTAATGATTAACTCGAAGTGTTTTGGTATGCTAAAATATTACCCTTCACTTGATCAAAGCGTCATTCGTGTCATCCAAAAAAACGTAGATAAACGTTTTACCATCCGAAACGCGAACAAAGTGATTGGGTTGCCCGCTTATACCATGTCCTTGTGACATGCTCGATTTTAGCAACATCAGCAACGGGCATCGGACCATTTACCTTTCCATTTTTTCACTGGACACAATTGCCTCTCTACAGGAAGGCAATGTGTTTAATTACTCGAAGACAACATGGAAGATTTACTCAAGATGTATGACGAGCATTTTGTTTAATTCTCCAAATATTGTTGTGTGCAGTACGTCTGAGCTTGAACCTGAAATTAAAGCATTGAGACCAAATATTATAACTTCAATCGAACCATACAGTCCCAGGCTTGCAAATTTAGAAACACAAATTACTTGAAAATTCCTAGAGGCTTAATAAATCTTATTAAAGAACGAAATTTCTTTCGTCGTGAATGGCGAAGATAAAGGCAAAAATAAATAATGACTTCAACTATTATAACAATCTTGACAATCTTGACAATCGATCAAAGCAATTTTGTAAAATTAGCAAAATTATGAGAAAAAGATTTAATTCATTTTAGTTTTATTATTCGATCTTTAAGATGTTATGTTCTTTAATATTTTTTCCGGTTCAAGATCAATTTATATGAAAAGGACTCGTATAACGAAAAGTAAATTTTCATAGAATATATTATTTAAAAAAAAAATAATGCCTTCTCCACCATTATTTAGATATATCATCACACATTAGCTTTGTCTGTTTACTTTTCCAGTAACTTTTTGCAGAGAGTAAAAAAAATTGTACGCTCTTTTTTTTCTCTATTCCAAAAAGTAAACAGACAACATTTTGTGAAATATTGCAAGAAAACAGCAACAAGTGTAAACAATTGAAATGACAAAGGAAATAAGAATTTACGTCTGCCAGTGAATTTGCGCGAAATATGGACGTTTCTAGCATAAAAACAAATGTTTTTAATATTCTAATTTACAATAGACGTTAAAAAACAATACAATTTTAAACACTTACCTCTGCCATTGTTAAATTGCAACTTTATTCTTCATTTTCACACAAAAATATTGCAAACAAAATGTAAAAAAAAAAACAGCTGATCGAACTTGCAAAATCTTGATAGAAGAAATTCCTCCAGTAACATTTTGCAAGTTCTCTATCATCCAACTGTCAAAAAATTCTCTCTTTGGCTCTCTCGTTGCAAAAGTTTTGCAGTAAACAGACAACATTTTGTAACATTTTGTACAATATTGTACAATATTGCAGTAAACAGACAGACCTATTATAGGGTTACACAAATCTCAACTAAGCGAGAATTGTCTAAACTTCTACTTGTGCGTAAACATCCACATCAAAACTTTGACATAACCATCAATCAATATGCACAACATTTCATCGAAAGTCATTTTATAAATATTATTGTTTCAAACAAAGAAACAACGTTTGCCATGAGATTGGCGTAAAGGGTACAGGATACTTACAAGAGTTTAGACAATCCCCGCTTACTTGAGATTAGGTTATCCCTATAATGTGTGAAGATATATGTACCTAAATACTTTTGGAGAAGGCAGCCGCAGATAGGGCATTGAAATAGCTATATTCCCAACCATCCACCATAATAATAAATTTCACATTATTTTTTTAATAATATATTCTACGTAAATGGTCTTTAATTTTTTGATTCAATTTCTTTTATTTGCGATCTATCTAATAAAGACAATAAGCAAATGTAATGAACACATAAAAATTACAAGAGTTATTTAATTCCAATGAACGAAATAACTTTAATAGTTAAACAATATTTTTTTTTACTTATTCAAAATTTAAAGAATCAATAAATATTATAAGTTCGCCAAGTCCAGTACATACTTGCCCTTCAGCCTCCTAGTTATATTTTTATTGTCGAGAAGTGATACCGCGAAGGGGTTGGGATGGTGTCTTAGTCTTTGGAGATAATTATCGCTCTAACGTTTTTTTCATCCTTTACGGTTAAGACAATTGAGATCAGTGCTTGTTGTTGTAACTATTTCTGACGTACCAAGGTGCATTTGTTATCAGCCTTAACGTTTTGGATTGATATCATTCTAAAATGCTAATAGTATTTGATTTACTTGAAGTACCAAATATTTGTAAGCCGTATGTCCGGCTTAAGAATAATTTTATGGATTCTGTTTGTTGTTTAGGTTAAGTTGTGATTTTGGTCCTGGTAACCAATATAATTTTCGTGTTTTTTTATGTGGTTTCCATTTCAGGCGTTAATCTAAAGTCATACATCTAGATATTTTACAGTCCCTTTTTGTGGAACTGCTTCACCAAAAATGTTGACAGATGGACAATCACGTTTTTTATTTCGTGCATCTCTGAATTTTCATCGTTAAACTTCACATAGAAATGCCTTTCGGATAAGTAGCTCTTGAAAAATAAAAAGAATTGAGCAGGTAATGTGTGTTTTATTTTAAAAAGTAAACTTTTATGCCACACTCTATCAAATGCCTGTTGAACATCGAGAAACATTTTGTTCTCGAAACATTCCGTTTTTTTTGACTATTCGATGGCATTGTTCAGGTGTACCCATAGAATAATACATACGTAGATAAACTTATTCTCTCATCTGACGTTTCATTTCACACTCTTCCTCGTAGGTTTGTGGAAATGAGAGCAATTAAATTTAAAATTATCTTACACCAGGCGGAGTTACAAAATATGTTCACTTAACTTTTTCCTGTCGTTTTGGTGTAGAACTGAAAAATTTAAATATATTTTGCACTTTTTTGTTGACTTTTATCTTTGGTATACATTTGTATTGTATTTAACACAACTAGTTTGTCACAAAAACACGAAATTCGGTTGTTGTTCCTTAGTTGATCGCTGTATACTATTGCCACCATCTGGTATTAGTGAACCCATATTTTCTACCATCCAATGTTTACTTTCCATCGTACTTATGACGTTTAATTTATTGAGCGAATAAAAGCTTCTATGGTATGTATTATTCTATGGGTGTACAATGTTTTTGTCGGAATCAAAACTGATAGGTATTATGTTCTTTTTTTCCAATATGGGTAATAATCTTCGTACGAAAACTCTTTCAAATATTTTAGAGAATATTCTCTAGTTTGTTGGGCTTTGGGATCATTATTACTTCTGCACATTTCCATTGCGTCGGAAAATGATCTAATCGAAGCACGGAGTTGAATATCAGTGTTAAAATAGTATATGTAGTGTAATCCATCTTCACTTTCTTCTTGCGAGTTGAATTGAAAAGGCTGAAAAGTCTTCTTTAGATGTAGGGAAAACGCTGTTGACGTGCTTTTCAGATTTGCACCATGCCCCATCTGAATCTTTTATTACAATTTTCTTCCTTGTTGATCTTTTTAGATACTTAGTTGCTTGAAACAAAAGAGGCTCATCATATTTTGATTCATTTCTTCTATCAATTAAAGCTATAAATCTATAAATTTTTATAATTATAAAGCATTTTCTTAAAGTCTTTACAAGCCTTATTCCATAAGCGATTGTTATATGGATTTCTAGTGGTATGCCGCTTTTCCCTGAGTTTTCTCTTATGAACATTCTGATGTCTTGCGATATTTGCAGTCCATTCCTTTCAAAGCTCAAGCATTCAGGCGTTGACTGAGCCCCAGCTTCATGAATCAAGTTCGTAAGATTTTCAAATTCTGTATGCATGTAGTATGCCGAAAAACCTTTGGATTGATTTTTAACCCTTTTCCAATCGAGCTGAAAATTCGCAGGCAAACTAATGGTGACGACAAAAATTAACTATCAAAATATGGGCGGGATTTGACAAAGGGGCGTGGTACCTCCCATACAAATCACAAATTAAAAATCCATTATTTCTGCTCCTGTTAACGGTATTTGAACAAAATTGGGTATGTTAGTTATGTGTACATATTCCAAGATCTGCTGCAACTATGGGCGAGATTGGACAAAGGGGCGTGGTCATATATAAAGAATTTATAGTCAAAAAGTATGTGTTTTACGGGTTGGTTTTTTATTCGTATATTTCGTCTAGTCTTTTATCCATCGCATATAAGGTCTTGTCGAGCGTATTATGTGAAAGACTAAAGCCAATTATTGAAAACCTGATTGGACCTTATCAGTGTGGTTTTAGGCCAGGCAAGTCCACAACAGACCAAATATTCACGCTACGCCAAATCCTGGAAAAGACCCACGAAAAGCAAATTGATACATACCACCTTTTCGTCGATTACAAAGCTGCTTTCGATAGCCCCATACGCGGAAAGCTGTACGAAGCTATGTCTGAACTTGGTATTCCGGCAAAACTGATCCGCCTCTGTAGAATGACGCTGACCAACACCAAATCAGCAGTGAAAGTGGGGAAGGACCTCACTGAACCATTCTGTACCAAGCGAGGACTTAGGCAAGGCGAAACACTTTCGTGCAATCTCTTCAACAGCTTAATGGAGATAATAATGAGAAAGGCTGCAGTAAATACGAGCAAGACCATTAACACGAAAAGCCATATGTTGCTGGCGTATGCTGACGACATAGACATCATTGGGCGAAATTTGCCAGAGGTTACTGCAGTATTTTCAAGAATCGAAAAGGAATCAGCGAAGGTGGGTCTTGCTGTTAATGAGGGCAAGAGAAAATTGATGGTGTCAACGAGTGGAGAAACCTCTCGACTTGGTCCGCACTTGAACGTTGACAACCGATTTAATTTTGAAGTGGTAGATGAATTTGTCTACCTTGCATCCGCCGTGAACAACAACGTCAGCCTGGAGATAGATAGGAGAATTGTGCTTGCAAATAGATGTTATTTTGGGCTCAGCAAGCAGTTTAGGAACAACGCCCTCTCTCGACGGACAAAAGTCCAGCTATATCAGACTTTCATTTTACCTGTCTTGACATATGGCTCCGAAACTTGGGTCATATCAAAAGCGGATGAAAAACACCTGGGAGTTTTCGAGAGAAAAATTCTCCGTAAAATATATGGTCCTGTTAGGGAAAGCGGCGAGTACCGACGTCGCTGGAACGCAGAGCTATATAATCTCTATTCTGACGTGGACATAGCTAGACGAATCAAAGTGTGCCAATTGCGTTGGCTAGGCCATGTTATCAGAATGGATGAAGATGAGCCAGCGCGAAAGATTTTTGATAACGTACCCGATGGAAGCAGGAAAAGAGGGCGACCAAGACTCCGCTGGAAAGACCAGGCAGAAGAGTCCCTCCGTATCCTTGGTGTTACCAACTGGCGAGAAAAGGCGAAGGATAGAGCCAGTTGGAAGAATATGTTGAAATTTGTTTAATTTGTTTGTTTAATTAATATGTGTAAGACGTCTGACCTCATGAGGTTGTAATATAGTCAATAAAAGTAAAAAAGGACATCTGCTTTAACATTAGATGGCATATTGTTAAAACAAATAATGCAATATTTAGTATTGAATAGTATAGAGAACTTATTGCACTCTTTTTCCGCTCTCATGTAGAGAGTCTGAGTAAAAGAGCATAAACGAGTCTTATTCTCTTTATAGAATATTTCAATATAAATTCACCATTTCGGCAATGGTGTTACATAAAACAATACAAAAGCATAAACGTTTCAAAAGGCATCACTGTTTCACATCAAAATAATGAATGGACCAAGTTATGACAAAAAGAGAGTAATTCGTTTTGAATCATTCGCCAGATGTCGCCAGTGCTTTTGAGTCATACAATTCATTCCATGAATTCTCTATACTATTCAATACTCTGTGGTGACAACGACCCTCTTGTTTGTTCGCCGCCGCTACATCAATACCACCATATTTATTTTCAGGCAGAGACTATTGTTGTACAACAACCACGTATGTGGTGCGAACGCTGTGGGTAGTTTACATGTGTTCACTTTGATAGATTGCCCTACCCGTGCGTATAGATGTTAACACATCAAAAATTAACTCATAGTATTTTAGCAATTTAAAAGTATCTTTTATAAAAATCAATACGCAGATGTTAACACTGAATTGCAAGAAATGATAGTTAATCTTGCCACGCCCACGATAAAGAGTTTGTGGCACTTTCGCAGAACGAAAATGATTAAGAGCGACTAATGCAAAAATATATTTTATATTAAACGGTTCACTGTGCGACGTTATGCAGCTACGCGTAAGCACTTCATAAATAAAATTGGTTATCTCCTCGTCAACAGATAGTGCTTAAGATTTATAGGTCCCGGTACGTAGTTAAAAGCATCCTCTATACAAACAAATGCGATAAGGGTGTATTTCCCCACATAAATAGATTTTTCAACGCCGCTCACAATATGTCGTTCACAACCCGAATTGTTCGTTCAGACATCGCAGATAAATGTTAGTCGCCGAGAGGACTGGCCTCATATGCGTTCTCAAATTCGTCGTAGAAATATTGATGAAACTTTGTAAAACGCTTTTGGAATAATTGACTTTCAGGTTAAGTGAGTTCTGAGGAATTTTCGATCGATACCAATTCGCAAATGTAAATGTGAAATAAAATTGGTATATGTACGATTGAACTCTATATAGATCCGGTGCAAGTATCCAACTGGCAGATGTCCTCGAAAGTTATAAGGCTCACATTACCGCTATCCGGGAAATGCAATGGACCGGACATGGCTGCACACGAAAAAGAAACCGCGACATATACTACAGTTGCCATGAGAAAAAACATGAATTTGGTTGAGGACTTGTAGTTGGCAAAAGACTGCGACATCTAGTCTCTAGGTTCAATCCTGTGAGTGAACGAATAGCCACAATCCGCATAAAAGCGAAATATTTTTATATTTCCCTAATTTGTGTGCATGCCCCGACAGAAGAGAAAGATGATGATGCCAAAGACATATTCTATGAGCTCTTAGAGGAAACGTATGACCGCTGACCTGGCCATGACTTTAAGATTGTACTAGGAGATTTTAATACCAAAGTAGGCAGGGAGAATGTGTTTCATCCAACTATTGACAATTTCAGTCTACATGCTGACAGTTCCGACAACGGTATGAGACTGATTGACTTTGCCGCGGCAAAAAACATGGTCGTTAGTGGTATAAGATTTCAGCATAAAGACAAGGCTACTTGGGTATCACCTGATCAAAGAACGAAGAACCAAATTGATCACGTGGTAATTTATGGAAGGCACTCATCCAGTGTAATGGACGTACGAGTGATCAGAGGAGCTAACATCGATTCTGATCACTACCTGGTAGCAGCAAAGGTTCGCACAAGATTAAGTAGAGCGAAAATCGTACGAAACCAGACGCAGAGGAAGCTGGACATCGGAAAGCTGCAATTACCAGAGGTAGCCTCTGCCTACTCAAGGAAGCTCTCGCAACTTTTGGCACAGAACCCACCTCCTCCCGATGACGATCCTGATTCGCAGTGGAAACCTATCTCCTACTTTATAAAAACTGCCGAAACAAGCGTACTTGATTTCGAAAAACCGCTTCGCAATAAACCGTGGTACGATGAAGAGTGTCGCATAGCAAATGACGAAAAGAACGCTGCACGTATGGTAATGCTTCAGTCAATTGCAACGCGAATTATATCAGAAAGTCAAAAACGGAACTAATGGACATGGTTCAGGGCCCCCCTTCTGTAAAGACAAGGACGGAAATCTCGTCGCAGATGTGCAGAGCATGTTGGGAATATGGAGAGAGCATTTCTCCCCGCTACTAGTACCTGAGATATCCAATGACGATGGGACAATCGATCACAATATGGACGACGACGTCGATTGCCCCCCTCCTAACCAAGACGAGGTCAGAACAGCTATTTCCCGGCTTAAGAACAACAAAGCCGCAGGAGCCAATGGATTACCGGCGGAGCTGTTTAAGACTGGCGGCGATGAGCTGATAAGGTGCATGCATCAGCTCATTAGCAAAATTTGGTTAGATGAATGCATGCCCGGCGATTGGAGTCTCAGTGTACTATGTCCCATATTTAAAAAAGGTGACCCGAATCAACTACCGTGGAATAACCGTTTTATCCGTAGCACATAAGGTTCTATCAAGTATAATGTGCGACAGACTAAAACCAATTATCGCTGACCTGATTGGACCATACTAGTGTGGCTTTAGGCCTGGAAAATCGACAACTGACCAGATTTTCACGCTACGCCAAATCCTGGAGAAGACACACGGAAAACAAATCGACACCTATCATCTATTTATCGATCATAAAGCGGCCATCGATAGTCCGATACGGGAGAAACTCTATGAAGCAATGTCTGAGCTTGGTATTCCTGCAAAACTCATACGCCTTTGCAGGATGACCTTGACGAACACCAAATCCGCAGTGAAAGTTGGTAAGGATCTTACCGAACCTTTCGAAACTAAGCGAGGCCTCAGGCAAGGCGACACCCTATCGTGCGATCTCTTTAACATTTTACTGGAGATCATTATGAGAAAAGCTGCAGTCAACCTGAATAAAACCATCAGCAGCAAAAGTCACATGCTGCTCGCGTATGCTGATGATATCGATATCATTGGGCGCACAATTAGAGAAGTTACTGCGGTTTTTTCGAGAATTTAGAAGGGGTCAGCAAAAGTGGGTCTGACGGTAAATGAGGACAAGACAAAATTAATGGTTTCAACGAACAGGGCCTCCACGCGATTAGACCAAAGCGTGAACGTTGATAACCGTTATAACTTCGAGGTAGTGGACGAATTTATGTACCTGGGATCTGCCGTGAACAAAAACAACAACGTCAGCCTTGAGATCAAGCGGAGAATTGTGGTTGGGAATAGATGTTATTTTGGGCTAAGCAAGCACTTTAGAGATAAAGCCCTCCCTCGAGTAACAAAAGTCCAGCTGTACCAGACTCTCATTCAACCTGTCTTGCTTTATGGCGCAGAATCCTGGGTCCTATCGCAAGCAGACGAAACATCTGTAGGAGTCTTCGAGAGAAAAATACTCCGAAAAATTTATGGCCCTATAGTACACAACGGCGAGTATCGGCGACGAATGAATCATGAGCTGTATGAGCTTTATCCTGACATTGACATAGTTACGCGGATCAAGATAACGCGATTGCGCTGGCTAGGCTATGTCAGTAGAATGGATGAAGATAAACCAGCGCGAAGGGTTTTCGAAACCGAACTGGAAGGAAGACGAAAAATAGGAAGACGAAGACTCCGCTGGAGGGATCAGGTTGACGAACCCCTGCGTACACTTGGTATTGCCAACTGGAGAAATAAAGCAAAAGATCGAAGTTGTTGGCGAAATATGTTATCTTCGTTTTGTAAGGTCCCTGACCCCCGTGGTAGTCCGAGACCGGATAATAAGTAAGTAACTTGTGTGCATGCCCCGACAGCAGAGAAAGATGATGATGCTAAAGACATATTCTATGAGCTCCTAGAGGAAACGTATGACCGCTGACCTGGCTATGACATTAAGATTGTACTAGGAGATTTCAATACCAAAGTAGGCAGGGAGAATGTATTTCATCCAACTATTGGCAATTTCAGTCTACATGCTGACAGTTCCGACAACGGTATGAGACTGATTGACTTTGCCGCGGCAAAACACATGGTCATAAGTGGTATAATATTCCAGCATAAAGACATCCACAAGGCTACTTGGGTATCTCCTGATCAAAGAACGAAGAACCAAATTGATCACGTGGTAATTGATGGAAGGCAGTCATCCAGTGTAATGGACGTACGAGTGATCAGAGGAGCTAACATCGATTCTGATCACTACCTGGTAGCAGCAAAGGTTCGCACAAGATTAAGTAGAGCGAAAATCGTACGAAACCAGACACCGCGGAAGCTGGACATCGGAAAGCTGGAATTAACAGAGGTAGCCACAGCCTACACAAGTTAGCTCTCGCAAACTTTGGGCACAGTACCCACCCCCTCACGATGACGATCCTGATGCGCAGTGGAAACCTATCTCCTACTCTATAAAAACTGCCGCAACAACCGTACTTGGTTTCGAAAAACCGCTTCGCAATAAACCGTGGTACGATGAAGAGTGTCGCATTGAAAATTATGAAAAGAACGCTGCACGTATGGCAATGCTTCAGTCAATTGCAACGCGAGCTGCAACTGAGCGGTATAGGGAGAAAAGAAAGGAGGTAAACCGTCGCTTTAGGCGTAAGAAACGGCAGTGGAGAAAGCGCGAGAGTGAGAAAATTGAAACATACAGAAGGAAGAACGAAGCCCGAAATTTCTATCAGCAAGTCAAAAACGGATTTAATGGACATGGTTCAGGGCCCCCTTCTGTAAAGGTAAGGACAGAAATCTCATCGCAGATATGCAGAGCATGTTGGGAATATGGAGAGATCATTCTCCGCGTTACCGGTGCCTGAGATATCCAATGACGATGTTATAATCGATCACAACATGGACGACGACGTCGATTGCCCCTCTCCTAACCAAGACGAGGCCAGAATAGTTATTGCCCGGCTTAAGAACATCAAAGCCGCAGGAGCAGATGGATTACCGGCGGAGCTGTTTAAGGCTGGCGGCGATGAGCTGATAAGGTGCATGCATCAGCTCATTAGCAGAATTTGGTTAGATGAATGCATGCGAAAATCGACAACTGACCAGACTTTCAAGCAACACAAATCCTGGAGAAGACTCACGAAAAACAAATCGACACCTATCAGCTATTTGTCGATTATAAATCGGCCTTCGATGGCCCGATACGGGAGAAACTCTACGAATCAATGTCTGAGCTTGGTATTCCGACAAAACTCATACGCATTTGCAGGATGACCTTGATGAGCACCAAATTCGCAGTGATAGTTGGTATGGATCTACCGAACCTCTCGAAACCAAACGAGGCCTCAGGCAAGGCGACACTCTATTGTGCGAACTCTTTAACATCTTATTGGAGGTCATAATGAGAAAAGCTGAAGTCAATATGAATAAAACGATCAACAGCAAAAGTCACATGCTGCTCGCGTATGCTGATGATATAGATATCATTCGGCGCACAGTTACAGAAGTTACTGCAGTGTTTTCGAGAATTGAGAAGGAATCAGCAAAAGTGGGTCTGAAAGTAAATGAGGAAAAGACAAAATTAATGGTTTCAACTTGCAGGGCCTCCACGCGATTAGACCATATCGTGAACGTTGATGACAGATATAATTTCGAGGTAGTGGACGAATTTATATACCTCGGATCTGCCGTAAACAAAAACAAAAACGTCAGCCTTGAGATCAAGCGTAGAATTGTGCTTGCGAATAGATGTTATTTTGAGCTAAGCAAGCACTTTAGAGATAAAGCCCTCTCTCGAATGACGAAAATCCAGCTATACCAGACTCTCATACAACTTGTCTTGCTTTATGGCGCAGAATCCTGGGTCTTATCGCGAGAAGATGAAAAATCTGTGGGAGTCTTCGAGAGGAAAATGCTCCGGAAGATTTATGGCCCTATGGTCCACAACGGCGACTCATAAACCATGAGCTGTATGAGCTTTATCCCGACATCGACTTAGTTAATCAGATCAAAATAACGCGATTGCGCTGGCCAGGTCATGTCAGTAGAAAATAGGAAGACCAAGACTCCGGAAGAAGACGAGCCAGCACGAAGGGTTTTCGAAATCGAACTTGGAGGAAGGCGAAAAATAGGAAGACCAAGACTCCGCTGGGGGATCAAATTGACGAATCCCTGGGTCCACTCGGTATTACCAACGGGGTTGTTCGAGGCCGGATAAGTAAGTAAGTAAGTAAGTATATATACGATTGATGCCCTTACCAATGGTACCACTTCAGGCACAGTGAGTAGGCACCTGATGATGAATTTGCACGGAATTCGAAACCAGTCATGCCAGTGAGTGTGCTTTCCTGAAATATAAGTATAAATTATTCCAACGGTAACCAACCATTTTTCGCTTAGAAAAACGTATCAGACTTTGAAAACTTATAGCATGAATTTCTCATACATTAACATTAAAACAAAGTACAGAAATGTCAGTCGGTTGAACCGTCTTAAACACACCCTTAGTCATGCATTGGGTGTAAATAAATTAGGTTTATATTTTTTTGGAGCCGACCAATCTTCAGTTACTGTCATCAACGAGGCAAATTCCTCCATCTTCACTAGCAGATTGGTGTTGCCCAAATATTATCTAATTTCCAGATTAATTAGGACCACTTGTGTTTTTGAGAATTTATCGTGACTATTAGACAATTGTCCGGCCAATATTTTTGAGATAATTTCAGCGTCACTATTGTTTAAGATCGTGTTTGTTTTACAGGAGACTTTTTGTCGATCAACCGGAAACCCGCCCAGCTACTGTATGGAAGGTAATTCAGAGATGGGCTTGGGAAGTTGTAAATTTTTTAGTTATAAGGTAATATTTCCCAAAGCCAAATTTCGTTAATATCGGCTGTGGTTTATGTGAGAGAGCGCATTGATCAATAGGACATCAGCATAATTTTTGTATGGGAGTTACGAGATTGGGAGTGGCAAACCACCCACTTTCCACAGCAAAGTGGCATTTGAATAAATATTGCCTAATACCACATTTCATAAAGGTTGCTTATAGTACATACATATGTAACAGGAGTCATCTTTTCGACCAACCAGCCGGCCACACAACTTTTGAATGGGAGATACCAAACTGTTCACCATTGTTTCAGTAGTTGACTGGCCTTTGGTTAATGAAGCGTAATTCCTGCTTTCATTGAGATCGGAATTATTTTGCGATTTAATGGGGGTACTAGACACGATCGGCTTTTTACACGTACACAACACGACTCTTAACGAAACTCAGTACAAAGAGCGTAAAATCTATCAGCCCGGTTCTGAATACTCCCCGGGAGATAATTCCCGGGTAATTATTTTTTCCCGGGAATAAAATCCTCCTATTCTAAACAGACGGGGAATAGAATAATAAGGGAGAGAGAATTGCGAATTTTCGAAGTCAGCTGTTTTGCTTTATGACGTTTGGTTTTGGTTGTTAAAAGCAAATCATTTTAAGCAAATAAAACTTAAGTAATAATCAAACTAAGTGAAAATGTACACCACAACCTTTAGAATGGCAGCAGAAGAACGACCGGGAGCAGGAGAAGCAACAACAAACGTTTGTAAGGAGATAGTTACTCGATGCGACGAATTCACTTGAGCTGCCGCAAACTTTATAAGTAAATAAGGAAACATACATACATATTGACTTGGCTTAACTCAAGGTCAGGGGCATTTCTTGGAATGGAATTAAAATTTTATCATTAATATAGATTTTTAAGCTGAGCTGAAATATATATTTTTTTTTCTACGATCGGCCCATCTTCTTGAGATATGGGCTTGCAAAGCTTGAGTGTATAGTCGGCTATATCTCTGAAACTACTTTTCCGACCTTGTTGAAATTTATGTCATTTAAAAGGCTTTTTTAAACTCCACAAACACGGTTAAAAATATTTTTCTTTTTATTAACCCATTGGGGAACAATTTTAAAAAAAAATTTTTTAACCTCACTTTTTTCTTTAAAATCATTCTTTTTCAAAAAAAAGCCCGTAGTGTTGCTACATTTTTTCTACATACCGGTAATAGAGAAGATTTCAGGCTTTCTTTCAAGGTAACGGCTCAGTAGCCCTTGAAAGACCGGGGATATAAAAAGTTCAAGTTTTGTTATCAAAGTTTCAACATAATATGAGGAACTGTTTTCATAAAAATATCAAAAATTATTTACAGAGGGAATTTGTACCCCCTGCCTGAGCCAAGGTGAAATATAAATTTAACGATCATTTCAACGTTACGGAAAAGAGATTAAAAAAAGGGCGCTGGTCCATATTTTCCGAAATATAGACCTCCAAAGCTTGAACATATAATCGGGCATAAGTCAGCCATTTATTATCCGATCAGTACCATTACAAAGGCCTTTTTAAACCCTATAAATCTGTGTATAAACATTTATATCTATATTAACCAATTGGTGCGAGTGCGAGTCCAACACCCGATTTGTGGCTTTGGCATAGTATTTTTGTGTTAAATCGCGTGATTTTTTTGTAAATAATTTTTTAATTTTGGTGAAAAAAGTGGTAAATGTATTCAAAACTTTGAACTTAAATGTCTCCGGTCTTTGAAGGGTTATTGGTGAGAATTATACATTAAAAAAGGCAAAAGTCTTGTCTAATATCGGAGTCTACCAAAAAACTACCAATTTTTTGAAATAATAAATTTTTATTAAAAAAGGGAGGTTAACAAATATTTTTTTTTAGTTAACGCCCAATGGATTAATAAAAATACACAGATACACAGATTTATAGAATTTAGAAAGACCTTTGTAATTATACTCATTTCTACTAACTTTGATAACCTCTTTTAAAACTTTTGAACTCAGTGCAGACGCTTTTCTCGGTGGTGATATTTTGGTGTAGATCTGAGAGTTGGTGCTAAACTAAATTTATTCCGTAGAATAATGCCATAATATTGATGAAAATAAAAGTAATTATTTAATTTTTTATAGAAAATATTAAATACTTGCATTTTTGCGGACGGAGCACTCCCTAGCAATTTGTTGGCGGAATTACTCCCAAAAGTTGTTTTCACGCTCTCCATTTTATTGACATTTAGAATATCCACCTTTTTCCCGGGGAAAAATTTCCCTTTTTCGAAGTTCGTTTAGAATAAGGGAAAAGGGAATAGGGAAAAAAATTACAGGGAAATGCTATTGAGAATTGGGCTGTATAATTTTCATTCAGTTGTATGATCGATATCGCTTTGTGCTTTGTCAAAACAAAACCCATTAATTTTGTATGCCAGCTCTCTAACTTTTATGAGTAACCAAAAATAGAACTCTTGTTTTTTCCAGCATTTGAAATATTTTCAGTACACTTGGAATATTTTTCGCTTATTGTTTGTGTACATTAAAATGTCGAAAGTAGAGTAGGAAAAAGTTGTTTTGTTTTTGTAATTTTTATGTTTTATATATTTAATTTAAATATATATATATATATATGTATTGTAATTTAAATATGTATATTCGAAAAATGCTTGAAGAAAATAATTATTTGTGAAGATAATTTAATTAGTTTCTTCAACTGATTTAACTTAAACTGCAATATTCATAAATTGACATATTCAAAGATACACGCATTCGTATTTTAATTAGAGTGTCCAAAACCGAAACCGGGAGAACCGGTTAACCTGTTTTTTGCTATTGAAAAACGTAATTTTCGAGCACACCGGAAACAAGTTATTTGGCGTCGGTTAATCGGATTATTATTAACCGGTTAACCGAAATGTTGAAAAATTCATTTTTCGAACAAACCGAAATCCGGTTTCTTGAAAAATTGATTTTTCGAACAAACCGAAAACCGGTTTCCAAAAAATGCAGGTTTTTTGACACTCTAATTTTAATACATTCAAAAATTTACTCATTCTTCCAAACAAATTTTATGTATACGAACTTATTATGTTTCTATAAATATATTATTCAACTTACGTAGCAAGAAATTTCTCCCAGTGCACTTAAAATACGCTTACCACTACACACACATTTTTAAGCTAGCTGTCTTTATGATGCACCCTGGACTAAACTCACAAAGTGAACACATTCAAACACAGTCTGTCCGACTGCGATCACAGATTGTTTGGCGTTAAACTCCTCCGAAACGGTTGGACCGATTTGTAACTGAAAAATAAATGAAAAAACTTTAAACAACTTTTTTTTACCCGTATTATGCTATAACCCAGTATACAACCCAGTATTATTCTGCATACTTTTAGGATTTGGTAATTATTACTAGATTTGTACAGTCAGGAACGTCACGGGTTTTTCAATAAGAGCGCTACAAAAGTTTTTTTAAATAAAACAAAACCGGTTTTAGATACCAATGAAATTCTTTATTCCTGTGAAAGTACGTTCGATGCCATTATGTATGGAACTCGATTTCTTTTGCATGGGGCCACCACGGGCACGCTTGCAGAAGTCCAGACGCTGAACCCAATTTTCGACGGTTTTCAAGCAGAAAATGGGCCGATACTGCTGCAATTTCACGTTCGATATTCGTACGAAGTTCATCAATCCTCGCTGGCTTGTTGGCATAGACCATTGACTTGACGTAGCCCCACAGGAAATAATCTAACGGCGTCAAATCGCGCGACCGAGGCGGCCAATCGACTGGGCCATTTCGTGAGATAACACGTTCACCAAACTTGGTTTCCAATAAATTGATTGTGGCATTCGCTGTGTGGCTTGTGGCGCCGTATTGTTGGAACCACATGTCCTCCTAGTCCATAGTATCCAACTAGGGCCAAAAATATTCGGTTATCATTGAACGGTAGCGATTCGCATTCACAGTAATGTGCCGGTCTTGATCATCACGGAAGAAGTACTGCCCAATGACGCCGCCGGCCCATAAACCGCACCAAACCGTAATGATGACTTATGGATTACGTGTGGATTGCTGTCTGACCAATAACGCATATTTTGCTTATTGACGAAGCCATTCAGCCAGAAATGAGCCTCATCGCTGAAGATGATTTCCGATGATTTTCCGCTCTTAAAGTTGAGGCCACTGACTCCAAATTTCGGTAGTAAATTTTAATAATTTCGACTCGTTGTTGGCTCGTACATCTTTCCATGATGACATGGCAAACCTTACTGAAGAGAAATGTCAAAAGAGCGGGGAAAAATGTGGCGTCGTTTGCTGTCCCTATCGATTTACTTTTGCAGCGTCTCTGTTGAAAAACCCTTTACTTAGGCGCCCAACAAACAGATATTACTAGAGCGGCACTTGAATGGATCCAGCAGGGGTGTCAATAGCCAGGAAGATCACCAAATACATGGCAGGGGTGCTTGGAGAAGGAATACAAAAAAACTCGTCTATCATCGAACGAAATTAAATTATTTGCCAGAGATTTTGTTGACGCTCTATGTTCTTCGTGAAAATTTGTATTCTTATATTGTTTTATATTTTTAATTTCTGTTTAAATAAATAAAGGACATATGAAATATATATATCATATATATATATATACATATCAGCGATGTGGAGTCGGAGTTGGGGTTTGTGAGTCGGGGTTCCGAAAATTGGTCCGTAGTAGCAGTAAATTTTTTCAGCCGGACTCCGTATTATTAAACTACTAAGAATTCTAGAGTTGAACTCTAACTTTGTATATAGGACACCAGTGTGTTGTTCTAGTTGTAGCGATAACCGCGGAAACCTTTACAGAGATTTTACTAATTGGTGTATTTGTGTGGAATGATTTTACTATAATTATATGCACCTTTTAGTGTGTACAATCGTTTGGCACCATCTTTGGGCAGTGGAGTATTGATATTAAAATATCCAGAAATTCGAAAATCTTATTGGTTTATTCGACTTTTTGTGAGATAAAGGACAATCTTTCACTTAATGATTGTTAGAAGAATTAATTTAATAGAATGAACACAGGCCAACCAATTCGTGCAAAGGTCAAAATCCTGAGCTTAAAGAATATTTTCTAAAGGTTTGGAGTGCGCCGAATCCCAATTTTACCACCAAATTTTCTCAGCACATTAGGTATCTTAACCTATATCTAATATTCTCCATATTCCATATTCGAAACATCGCGCATTGAGTTTTATTTACAAAATTTGTTATGTCATCTGAAATTTCCACCTGTTGCTTTCGAAATTCCGGGGTAACCTTTCCATTATCTTATTTTTCCTTTGATAAAATGGCTGTTATTGTAGGTAATGGAAATATTCGAAATTTTTTTTATTTACGGCAAATTCAATAGGTTCTTAAAGTCCTACTTTTGCCTTAAGAATGTTTTCGAATTTTTTAGGTATCCTTTCTTTAATATTTTTTTTAATTCACTCCACCTTTATTTTACGGCGGAATTTAATCGGACGTTATCATATTAAAAAAATCCAATGAGTGTTCGAACTCAAGGGTGATGTGTTAACACCTTTTTGTTACACGGTACCTGTTCGATTTCTATGAACACATTAGTAAATGTTACATTGGACAATAAAAATCACATGAGGCGTCATGGGACACCCGGTTGGCATGAAGTTTCTTTCGCTATATATTAGGCACTAGTTAGTTCCAGCACGTATGAAGCGCCCGTTGAAAAGTACGATAATTTAAATGCATCATTAAGAAAAGGTACTTTTTGTAAAATAAAAACCATTTTTGAAAAAAATTTTTATTTCTGCAATGAATTTTTTAAAAAAAATTATATTTTTAGGAGCTTTTTGTAAGAATATGTATTATGTTTTCCGGAATTTGTATTATATAGGTCCGTTTTTTAAAGAGAGGTACTTCTTTTATTAAAGATAATGTTTTTTTTAAGAAAAGATAAAATTTTTAAGAAGATGTACTTTCTATAAAAAAAAAGCCATAAGAGTTTGACTTTTTTTTACAAAGAAGTACTTTTGTAAGAACAGGCACTTTTTAAAAAAGTGGAACTCTTTTGAGGAAAAGGTAATTTTTTAACAAAATTTACTTATTTTCAGGAAGCCTACTAATCTTAAGAAAAAAAGGTAATATTTAATTTTTAAGAAAAGGAATTTTTTTGAAGAAATGGTTTTTTTAAGAAATGGTATTTTTTTAGAATTGGTCCTTTTTTCAAGAATAGGTAAATTTTTAAGAGTAGGTAGATAGTAGATATTGTCCTATTAAATGAGACAATATTAAACCATACACATTGTACAATATTTAAAAATTATAAAATCATAAGCAAATATCGAATTGATGCAACTGGGGTTGGGGGAACTGCTATATTAATCAAGAATAACATACAATACTACAGTCATGATAACCAAAGTAGATACTGGCTAGAAGCTTTAGAGACATGCGCCATAAAGATACCCGTTGACTGCGACAACTTTTTAGTTATTACATGTGCGTACTATCCGGCCGGCAATATAAATTGAATACAGCAGACTTGCAAAAACTATTTGATTCTATGAATCTTCTAAATTCAAATAATTACAATGTCCTAGCGGGAGACTTGAAGTGCAAGCACTCAGAATGGGATAATACTGTTAATATCGCAAAAGGCAATAACCTAAAAAAAGTAAACATCGAATTCCTTACACTTACAACATGTTCAGCGAAGCCCGCTTTCCTTAGCCGTAATTATGTCATAATGCCTTCGATTGAAGCCAGCACACTTCACAATGGCATGACTATCACAAAGCCAACATGAAAGAACACAACCCTCATATAAAGGGTTTTTCAACAGAGACGCTACAAAAGTAAATCGATAGGGACAGCAAACGACGCCATATTTTTTCCCGCTCTTTTGACATTTCTCTTCAGTAAGCTTTGCCATTTCACCATGGAAAGATATACGAGCCAACAACGAGTCGAAATTATTAAAATTTACTACCGAAATTTGGAGTCAGTGGCCTCAACTTTAAGAGCGCTACGTCCAATTTCTGAATTTCATTTCTGGCTGAATGGCTTCGTCAATAAGCAAAATATGCGTTATTGGTCAGACAGCAATCAACACGTAGTCCATGAGTCATCATTGCATCCCGAAAACAATACGGTTTGGTGCGGTTTATGGGCCGACGGCGTCATTGGGCCGTACTTCTTCCGTGATGATCAAGACCGGCAGATTACTGTGAATGCGAATCGCTACCGTTAAATGATAACCGAATATTTTTGGCCCCAATTGGATAATATGGACTTGGAGGACATGTGGTTCCAACAGGACGGCGGCACAAGCCACACAGCGAATGCCACAATCAATTTATTGGAAACCAAGTTTGGTGAACGTTTTATCTCACGAAATGGCGCAGTCACAGTATTTCCTGTGGGGCTACGTCAAGTCTATGTCAACAAACCAGCGACGATTGATGAACTTCGTACGAATATCGAACGTGAAATTGCTGCAGTATCGGCCGATTTATGCTTGAAAACCGTCGAAAATTGGGTTCAGCGTCTGGACTTCTGCAAGCGTGCCCGTGGTGGCCATGCAAAAGAAATCGAGTTCTATACATAAAGGCATCGAACGTACTTTCACAGGATAAAGAATTTCATTGGTATCTAAAACCGGTTTTATTTTATTTAAAAAAACTTTTGTAGCGCTCTTATTGAAAACCCTATATATGGCCGATGCAAGTCCATTTACTTCGTCGTACGTCCAATTAAATAGGACTGTTGCATTTACATTGCCAGAGTACTTCATTAGAGATTGTCTTGGGCCAGTAGATACGGAGAACTTATCTCACACAACGATTAACAAACGTTTGGACCTTCTTCATTGTTGGCTTCGTTAAGCTCCAAGCAGTACAACCGTACAGACTCCACATTGTAATTGAATATTCGCAATTTCGTGTTTTCCGATATTCTCCAGATTGTGTCAAATTTTGTGCATCCTTGGCAATCTTGCATACTAAATAGTTGACTGAATACGCGTCTTCAATTAACGAACCATCAACGGTTAGTGGAGTATTCCGTTCTGTTGGAATGCGCATCAGCTTTCTCTTCTTTATATTTATTCTCAATCCTACTTTTTCGGATTTTCCGAGAGTCGGTTTAACTTGGCTTCCATGTCATCAAATTTGTGGGGCTTAAACATAATCTGCGTAGTCGACATCACGTAGATGTTCATCCTCACACTGATTACTTCGTCCGTAAGTAGAAGAAATAATATGGGGGACAAGACACATGATTGCCTAACTCCAGCAGATGTACTGAAAGGTTGGCTTTCCTACCCATTAAAACAAACTTTATACCTGCATCTCAGTACAGTTAGCAACTGCACATGGACACTGTCTTGTCATGAATACACTCTCTGGTCAAGGTGGACCACATTGAGTGACGGTGTACACAATCAAACGCTTGTTCGAAGTCTACGAAAAGTTAATGCAGAGGCGGGTGTAGTTCAACGTATTGTTCTATGATTATGCGAAGTGTGCGCACGTGGTCGGCAAACGAAAAATCAGGTCTGAAACCCGATCGCTTCTCCCGTACAATTAGCTCCACCACCGGCGATATCTGCTGTAGAGTCAGGGTCGCCATTACTTTGCCTATTGCATTAAATAATGTCACACCTCTACATATGGTTTGATCACCTTTTCGGGATGATGATCACCATTCGCTCTGTTGGGATTTTGTTATATATCCATGCAATTCTTATGACCGGCTTAGTGACATATGCTGACGCTGATGCACCATATTTCAACAGCTCCGCTGAATATTATCAGGACCAGAAGATTTGTGATCCTTCATTTTAACCAGTGCCGGCTCGATCTCTGCTTGCGGAGGGGTTCCGTTTACGTATCCCTTCTCGAGTTGCGGCGTGAGGATGCTGCCGAGGGGTACACTGATCTTCATAATCCGGAAGTCTAAAATGTGACGTAAAGAATTCTCGACATGGCTTCACTTGTAGATCTGGTGATGATATCTCCATGGCATCATCATCTCTTAACGATGCAGTACTCCTGATGTTGTTGTCGTCCAGTTTTTTTTAATGAAGAGTATACAATACATGAATACATGAATTCGCAGCTTTTTCGATTTCCTCCGGTATATTGCTCAGATAATTGTCGTGATCTGAACGGATTATGTACGACCAGTCAACGTTGATGTCTTCCGAATTTCGTCCAGAATTCCGCACTAATCCAAGGCTTATTCGCATATCTATTCTTGCCAAGAATCTCCTTGATTTTTTCCTTCAGCGTTTGAACAATGCCTGACCACGTATTTTGCCTCTCCTTTGTAAAATTGGAGAGAAGAGTGTGATCGCACATAAGGGATATGGATGGGTCCTGCAGATGATCTGTATTATATTTTACGATTTTGGCCCGGACGGAGACGGTAGGTGACCACTAAGAGTTGGTGGTCGCTATCAATATCAGCACCACGTCTCGTATTGACGTTCAGCAAGAAACGCAGAAAAACATCTTGTTGACCAGAATATGGTTAATTTGATTGAAGGTTTGACCATCAGGCGATTCCCTTGTATACCTTTGAATATTTCTGTAAGGGAATTTCGTTCCAAAAATCTATTAGCCTGTCACCACCATTGCCATTCCTCACAGTTTCAAAACCATAGAACTTGCCCTTAACACTGTCCTCATCAGTCTCAGTAGGTGCATACTGATTAGAGTGGTCGTAATTTTAGATCTTTCGGCTCAAGGCGGAAATTTTTTAGGTTTGATATAAAAATAAAAACTGTGAAATTTGAACGCGATACATTAATGTTTAGAGGTCGCACATTTGGTCTGAAAATTGAAAAACATCGTTTTTTGTTTTAAAATTTTGATTTTCGTCCACCCCAGTGCAAAATTGATTCACCCTAACGTTTTGAGATTTTCTATTCCTTAAAGAGGCATTCATAACGAATATACAACACTTTCAATCATTCAAATCAGATAAAAAAAATTACAGCAGACAGTTGTCCGAGCCCTTCGGCCACGGACTGTCCCTGCAGGCTGTGTCAGAGACACGGCCATTAAGTTTAACGTAGAATACGCCATCCGATAAGACAGAAAACATATAATATAAATAACATAAGCAAATGAATTTAGGCTGCCGCTGCTGTTGCGATTTGTTGCATATTTGTTATTGATGCCACTATATTTGTTGTTGTTGTTGTTGCCGCTATAGGAACTGTAAATTAAATCCCTTATTAGGAATTTATACATTACATTAATATATACATATGTACATATGTATATGTATTTAGGTATAAAACTTACCTATTTGATTGATATTGGGTGCAGCCGCTGCTGTTGCGATTTGTTGCATATTTGTTGTTGATGTTGCGCCTACAAATTAATTAACATTTTTAATAAAAATATATATAAACAAGGGAACACAAAACTTACCTGAGTATTTATTTCTCTGCATAACAACCACTCGTTGCTTTCTTGTATTTCGTGTAGGTCCCATTTTGATTAGTAGTTTTTATTTTAATTTACAAAACGTCAACTGTCAGCTGCTGTCAAACAGCATCAAGCAGCATTGTTATTTTGCTTACTTGGCAGCACTGTCATTTAACATAAAAATGTATGAATTAATTTTTTCATATATTTTTTATAATTATATATCCATGTTAAATTCAAATTCACATTTAACATTTTGTTTCACTTAAATACATAAGCAAATATACGAAATGTCAATATTTCATCAATCAAAACAACAGCCGAAGGTTTGTGTCCACACTGAAACAGCAGCATAGTCTGTGTTCACGCTACAAACTCAAACACTCAACCAAACACCACACATATGTTTGAGTGTATGTGTTTAAACAATTTTCATTTGAGAAATTTAAATATTAGGAAGATATCAACCAATATGAAATGTATATCAAACGAAAGATAAATTCTTCATTTACCTACAAAAAAATTTTTAAAAAAAGTTATCTCGCCGTTTCCTCATAATCAATGAAATAAAGATTACAACAATAACAATCTGACATGACTCCCTATACCGTAAGGTAAGACGTATTCTACGCCAAAAAATTTAAAAATATTAAGTAAAACGGAAAACTTTTATTGAGAAGTTAGGGAATATTTGGTATACATCGGGTATTTTTGGCGATATTTTTCAACAGTCAATAATAAAAATTGTTTCTGCTCCTCATCGTTAGTAAGAATCGAATTAAACTCCTCCATCATTTTTATTTTTCGTTCGGATATATCATTTACTACAATTATATTATTAACGATTTCCAAACCTTCGATATATGTAGGACATTCATGCCAAATCGAAGGATCAAAATCCATGAACTCCGTGGAGATATTGAAATTTTTAGAAAATGCCGCTGTCTTATTTCATATAAAATAAGAAACGTTTTTGGATTTTAAGGTCACAACATCTTGCACTGGAATTATGTTGGGATTATGGCAGTTGGCGCCTGTGCTTTGAGCACGGGACGCTTCAACTAATTCCCGTCGGACGGATATAGACATGTTTGCATCGAAGAATGAAAGGCCGACTGCCTCTTTGGATAAGTACCACAAGTGTGAACTCATTTTTTTAATGCAACACGCGAAATGTCTTTTTCAATCAATTGATAACACAGTGCAACACGAAAAAAAATAACCATATACGGACACCACTACGTGATAAAAGACTAAAAAAAAAAGACCCGTGTCTCCCAATTTTTCCTTTTCCCAAAGTCATGCACTTGTTTTTTTATGGGCCGCCAAAGATTTGGGGCCTCGGTATCATTTTCGTAAAATGTGATCATTTTCTCAGGCTCATATCTTGCAAACCGTTCAGAATTTCGATTTACTCTCTCTCCTAAGCGCTACCTAAACGGTGTTAACCCTTGGACAAACACATTGTTCTGGCCAGGCATATTTCATTTTTTGCTACCTATGGACCTGAACAGGAGAAAAAGGTAAAAAAAATTAAATTAAAAAATTTTCGGCAAATTTTTCACTTTTGCGTGCTACCTAAACAGTGTTAAGAATCATCTCTAGGAAGTTTATATGTTCTAGAAATTTGTTTATTGAGATCTTAGGTAAATTTTTGTAGTTGATTGTTTCCTTGAATTTTGAACGGTTTGCTACCTATGGACCTGAACACGGGAAAAAAGGTAAAAAAAAATCGAATTTTTTTAAGTTTTTTGCGATTTTGATCTGGAAGGTGAAGTTTTTTTGATTTTATTTGTTCGCAATTTTTGTTCTTTTGGTTTGCAAGATATGAGCCTGAGAAAATGATCACATTTTACGAAAATGATACCGAGGCCCCAAATCTTTGGCGGCCCATAAAAAAAAAGTGCATGACTTTGGGAAAAATTGGGAGACACGGGTCTTTTTTTTTAGTCTTTTATCACGTAGTGGTGTCCGTATATGGTTATTTTGCCATGACTTAAAAAATTACACACAGTGTAATTGTACAGAGCGATCAAAAAATTTAACTCATGATTTGGAGCTGATGCTGCCAAAGGAGCTGAAATGTACAATGAATTGACAAATATCACGAATTCCTCCTATTTCGTTGGCTGTTAATGGAAATTGGTTGCGGAATAAGTAAATTTTGAGACAATATATGGCCTTAGCCATCCACCGTGCATGGTGGAAGGCACCTGGTGCACGAAAGGATATTTTTGATGTAGATACGGATGACAAATTCACACCTAACAAAATGAACTACACGCAGCAGCTCGCCATAGTCGGCTCTGTTGTGTTTCATTTCCAATTGCTGTTTGCAAAACTGCGCAATTGTTGAAGATACCTCCGCGATATTAACTTTTTCATCATCTACAGCTGTTGTATATGCTTTATGGTCCATTTCGCCTGCAATTATATGAACATGTTTATAAATATTTTAATTTTCATACCCCATTTATCTTTGAGTCTCTTAAAAATAAGAACCACTGGTGCTGAGGTTGATCCAAGTTTTTCCTCAAACGCAGCTCTTAAAACCAGTTCAAATATGTGATGTCGACACGGAAACTTGATCAGCGGTCGTCCAATCTGCTGTTCAAGTAAGGTCACTGCACCATTAAGTCGTCCCATATTTGCGGCAGTAGTGTCGCAGCAAACTGCCCTGACGTTGTCGAGTAAACCCCAATTGGCTAATGTTTCATATACAACCGATGATATTTCAGCACCCGTACTATTATTAATGCGGGGTATTCTCAGAAGTTGATTACCATTTCTATTGGAAACGATAACAGGTTGACGATCGACTTTTTTTGAACTCATAATATCAGGCAACAATTTGCCATCGAAGTGCACTACGCATGGCTCTGACGGTTGTAATTTGTAATTTGTTTTCAAATTCATAGCGACAGCTTCGCGATTTCTCCGTCGAGTATTTCGTAATGTCGAACGATTAATTATAAACTCATTGGCATTATGTCCAAGAGCATCAACAATGGCGATTATTAAATGGATTGCGTTCCGATCAGATATCTCGCATCTGTCTAAAGCGGCTATTACTCTCTCATTAATCACATTCCTTTTACCTCTGGATGGGTCTGGTTGCTCTATGAACGGGTCTGGTTGTGAACCATCAACAGAAACACTTCCGCTTAAATCTATTTCCATTTGATTGAGTGCAGGTCGGGATGTAGTAGTACTAGCAGCTATGGCTTTCCTTTCTCTTCCACTTTGTTGCTCTAAACGTTGTAATCTTCTCTTCTCTCTGTCCGCTGTTACCTTATCAATACCAGCCATTGATCCCGGCTTTATCTTTTGTCTTTGTAGAATCAGGAACTGTGTATCTTCTTCCATTATTCTTTCTAAGGCGTCATATGCACCAATATCAAACAAATCATTTAAATCGTCCATAAAGGCCGTCTCCTTTTGTTGTTGATTATCAGTTCTCCGTTTAGAAGTTTTAAGTAAAGTTTGCCATTGCCCATGAATAGCTAAGATTTTTTCGAGATAGATCGGTGTTTGCTTTGAATGGGTATGCGTGCTTTTGCCCAAAACACGGCTAGTTCATCGTGAACTAAAGCAGCGCTATCACGAAGGGTTAATTTAAGTGTCCGATGAATGAAAAAGAAAACAGATAACACTTGCTTTTTAGAAGGAAGCTTTGAACCTAATATTTGGGTATATGGCACACCAATTAAGTAAACTTCTGCACTAGTACGCGTAAAACCATTTATTTTTATTATATTATTTTTTCGTGTCGGTTACAAACGAAAACAACACTCAAAGTTATAAATTTAATAAATTTTTTCACTTCTGTTATTTTTTTCACAAACAATGCTTATGTTTTGCTGCTGACGTTTCGAACAGCCGATTGTTTATGACTTTACCCAAATTTACACGAAAATTTTTTTCGTGTTAAATTGTGTAAAAGAGAAAAGCATTTTGACGTTAAGAGAAAAAAAATCGCTCTCATTTACACAATTTTGGAGTAAAGAAACACGTTTGTGTAAAGAAACAGACTTATTTATGGGTGATACATTTTAGATGTAAAGCTGTAACAATTAAAAGTTCATCAAAAGTTAGGAGATCTCAAGAAGTTTCCAAGCTCTAGGTTGTTAGCTTCTGTAAAAAATCTAAGTTGAAAACGCAAAACGTACCCAGATACCTTATTGTGCATATAAGGGTTAACTCTCAATAAACATTTTACTTTTTTCTCAATATCTTTGGTGTTTATTATCTGATTTGAGTGATTGAAAATGTTATAGATTCGTTATGAATGTCTCATTATGAAATGGAAAATCTCTAAACGTTAGGGTGAATCAATTTTGAACTGGGGTGGACGAAAGTCAAAATTTTCAAAAAAAAAGATATTTTTCAATTTTCAGACCAAATGTGCGACCTCTAAACATTAATGTATCGCGCTCAAATTTCACTGTTTCTATTTTGATATCAAACCCGCCTTGAGCCGTAAGATATCGTAAAGTTTAAAAAGCCCCCATACAACGAAGGACCAGTCTAAGACTGATGTATACTAGATGTTATTAAATTTTAGAGGATGCAAGTCGATACTGAACGAATATAATTCGTCAAAAGAAATGTAAGGTGATCAGAGTAGTGAGCGGACCCACGTATCCATGTTGAAGAGTCGGTTGACTACTGCCCAAACAAATATTAAATTTTTGTGGAACTGCTCTTTAATTTATATTATAATTTTTAAGTTTGAGTTTCAAAATCTGTTTAGTTCGGATGGCGTGTGAAAACAGCTGATTTTTTATGTTATGCTACGGAAACCTTGAGCTTTAGACATTTGATTCAAAATCTCTTCAAAATGTTATCGTATCATTTAGATTGACAAATTTCCGAATATCTAAACGAAGTTCCAAAATATATAATATATTATAATTTAGCAATCAAAAGTTTGGCCCAATCAGTAAAATCTGATAATGCTATCTTGTAGTTGTTCTGCGCTGCTGATTCAACTAATTTCTGTGGACTCCATAAATTATCTAATTTTTTGTGTTCCAGGTGATCATGTGATATAAGCTCAGTATTAGTTTTAGTTGCTTTTTACTGTATCATTGTTCCTATCACGCTTTACATAATAATCCGTGTTTTCTGCTCCTCGAAATCTTTGTACGATTAGATAACGATAATCATTTCAAGATCATTCTAGCGTTTGAATTAGAACATGTTCAATGTTAATTTACATCTAATTGGGATTAGAGTTTATGTTCGTCTCCATCCAAAGCTCAAAGAGACTATTTTAACTCAAATATCAACGAACATCTCATAGAGTTTCCATGTTTTGTGATAATATTATCATGGCTCCTTTGTACACCTTCAGTTCGTTATGGGTGGAGGAAACAATTTTCGTGCTATGTGCTGCAAGATGCATGTCTGGGGAATGTTTTTTTGATACAAGTACGGATGAATGTGGATGCCAGTCTCTTGGTTGGTTATCAAGTCGGAAATCTATCAAAGGTAAAATGTGTAAAGAAATGTATAAAAATCGAACATTGAAAAATTGAATAAATTTTCAATACCAATGGAATAAGTATCGACCAAAGGCAAAGAACTAAAACATCTAATATTGGATGGGAATGCATTGGTTATATCACATCAGGTGGACGGACACATGGACAAAACAGACAACAAATTTTCGATAGAATACAGAAGGCAACCGGCGACCCCGTCCAAGCAACAGACATCATCACTTCTCGTCGTTCATCTGTGCAACATGACGATGATAAAGCTAGCAGTTTGCCTTACAAAGCAACACAAATGCAAAAACAGATCGATAAGATTGTAAGAGGAAAATGTGGATGCCATCATATTTTGTAGTGAACCAATGATGAGCGACCGACCGATTCCATTCAAATGCAGGTTATCTTCACAAAAATGTTTGCAAACAGTTCAAAATTTATGGAAGCTTAAAAATTGTGCACGTTTTTCTAATCCCAGAAACACTACCGGTTGTTAATTCATAGTCAGTCTTCAGTCGCCAGCCAGGTTGGAGTTCCGAACAGAGAACAAAAGATGCAATCGAAATTGTAATCTTTACATGGATCCTGCTTGTCTTTAGTCATTGTCGCTGTTATTGTAGAGGAGCAGTCGAATTTATCATAGTTCCAGCACATGATGATAATAATTCAGTCAAAATTATCTTACCTAAGACGAGATTTACTTGATGTTCTTCTACCGTAGTGGCTAATGGAATTTTATGTTATTATAAAACCTAGTTAATTGTCAGAAGTTGGAAGGTTTATAGGAAAAGACATGGTAGATAAATATTGTCTTCAACAAACACAGTCTTTAATACGGCGGGGGTCCTAAAAGCATGGCAGATTTGAATATTATTTCTAATATCAATTGCGTTATTTTAAGCCAGGATTCTGTAAAGATCAAATATCCACGGTGAAATTAATTGTCAGTTGGAGTGAATAAATTGAAATATTTATTAAATAATAGACAGTGGAACTAAAATTTAATTTTGATTGCTTTTAGTTTTTAAAGTATGTATTTGTAAGGGATACAATCTAACGCTTCGTCCTCTTGGATTATGAGCGCTAGACGATTTTCATTACTCCCGACGTCAACTTATACATTGGAATACGGCAGTGAACTTGAATAATTCTAATAAACTAATAGGACTGTTCCTTCGCCAGCACCTCCACAAAAAAGACAAGTCAAATACAATTTATACCGAAGTTAATGTTCAGTTCCCGCTTAATATTAAATATTTCTAAGTGTTATCAAAGAGTGCGAATTGTTCCGAACGTATGGAGGAAGGAACTTTTATTATTCATACCCAAATTGGGAAAGACTAGTCAAGTTCCGCCTAAGGGTAGGGCCGGAGTTACAGAAAGACACCATAAGCAGTTGTCTACACACCGACTATATTTACAGTCATCATTCCTATCACATTATTCCGTTGTGATTATCAATATTTGTGTTCCGCATCACCAAATGTTATGCATATCAATTGACTTGTAATTCAATTTTGGTTGCAAGAACTGAAATATTTAGTTGAAATCACAGCAACCAGAAATAAATGTGATCTGTCAATCGAGTTTTAGTTCTAAGGGTTTTTCAAAAGAGCGCTACAAAAGTTTTTTTTTAATTAAACCAAACCGGTTTTAGATACCAGTGAAATTCTTTATTCCTGTGAAAGTACGTTCGATGCCATTATGTATGGAACTCGATTTCTTTTGCATGGCCACCACGGGCACTCTTGCAGAAGTCCAGACGCTGAACCCAAATTTCGACGGTTTTCAAGCATAAATGGGCCGATACCGCTGCAATTTCACGTTCGATATTCGTACGAAGTTCATGAATCGTCGCTGGCTTGTTGGCATAGACCATAGACTTGACGTAGCCCCACAGTAAATAATCTAACGGCGTCAAATCGCACGACTGAGGCTGCCAATCGACTGACGTCCAGACGCTGAACCCAATTTTCGACGGTTTTCAAGCATAAATGGGCCGATACCGCTGCAATTTCACGTTCGATATTCGTACGAAGTTCATGAATCGTCGCTGGCTTGTTGGCATAGACAATAGACTTGACGTAGCCCCACAGGAAATAATCTAACGGCGTCAAATCGCACGACTGAGGCTGCCAATCGACTGACGTCCAGACGCTGAACCCAATTTTCGACGGTTTTCAAGCATAAATGGGCCGATACCGCTGCAATTTCACTTTCGATATTCGTACGAAGTTCATGAATCGTCGCTGGCTTGTTGGCATAGACCATAGACTTGACGTAGCCCCACAGGAAATAATCTAACGGCGTCAAATCGCACGACTGAGGCTGCAAATCGACTGACGTCCAGACGCTGAACCCAAATTTCGACGGTTTTCAAGCATAAATGGGCCGATACCGCTGCAATTTCACGTTCGATATTCGTACGAAGTTCATGAATCGTCGCTGGCTTGTTGGCATAGACCATAGACTTGACGTAGCCCCACAGGAAATAATCTAACGGCGTCAAATCGCACGACTGACGCTGCCAATCGACTGGGCCATTTCGTGAGATAACACGTGTACCAAACTTGGTTTCCAATAAATTGATTGTGGCATTCGCTGTGTGGCTTGTGGCGCCGTCCTGTTGGAACCACATGTCCTCCAAGTCCATATTATCCCATTGGGGCCAAAAATATTCGGTTATCATTGAACGGTAGCGATTCGCATTCACAGTAATCTGCCGGTCTTGATCATCACGGAAGAAGTACGGCCCAATGACGCCGCCGTTCCATAAACCGCATCAAACCGTAATTTTTTCGAGATGCAATGATGACTCATGGATTACGTGTGGATTGCTGGCTGACCAATAACGCATATTTTGCTTATTGACGAAGCCATTCAGCCAGAAATGAGCCTCATCGCTGAAGATGCTTTTCCGATGAAAATCCGAAACATTTTCAAGTTGTTGCTCAGCCCAATTCTCGAACATACGACGCTTATGGTGGTCAAGCGGTTTCAGTTCTTGCGTCAATTTGATCTTGTAAGGATGTAGGCCAATATCTTTTCGCAAAATTCGCCACAACGACGTCACAGAGATGCCCAACGCTTGAGAACGACGTGTGAGAGACATATTTGGGCTTTCTTGAACTGAAGCCTCAGCAGCAGCAATATTCTCGACACTACGGGCACTTCTTTGTCTCACTGGCACGGGAACATTTTGTACTGTGCCTGTGGATTCAAATTTTTCCACTAGACGCTCAATTGTTGATCTGGTAGGATGATTATGACGACCATAAATTGGACGTACGGCTCTTAAAGTTGAGGCCACTGACTCCAAATTTCGGTAGAAAATTTTAATAATTTCGATTCGTTGTTGGCTCGTATAGCTTTCCATGATGAAATGGCAAACCTTACTGAAGAGAAATTTCAAAAGAGCGGGAAAGAATATGGCGTCGTTTGCTGTCCCTATCGATTTACTTTTGTAACGTCTCTGTTGGAAAACCCGTTACAATAGCAATCAACTTATGCTGTAGTGGTGATTATTATATTTGTTGGATCAATGAAAAATCTCAAAAATTAATTTGGTCGTACCAAATAACATATTGCTATACTCAGTTAATTACTTGAATTTGATGGCTTTCCCAACTAGTTGTTTGTTGCCATTCTTTATTAAAATTTGTCAAAATATTAAAGAATTAGAAAAACTGTCTATAACTTGGAAACGGAGCGTCGAATAGAAAAAATTACTAATTTTTTAGGGATTCTTAGGGTTTGCCATAAAGTGGCCCGATTCGTATGGACATCATCTTTTTCTAAAAATCGCAAAAATAGGAAAATTTAGGTTGGAACCAATGGATGTCTCTGAAATGGCAACACTTCTTTTCTTTTTTAAAAAAATCGCGAAAGCTAAAATTTCTCGAATAAAAAATGGCGTGTCTATATTTCGGAAACGGAGCGTCCAATCGTAAAAGTAACAAATTGTTCCGGATTTCCAAGGGATTTTCATAAAGTGGTCCAATTCGAATGGAAGAAATTTTTTTTAAAAAAATCGCCAAAATAAGAAAATCGCTAAAATAGAAAATTGCTATAACTTTATAGGGCGTCCAAACGCAAAAATATTATGGCGAGGATTTAGCCAATGGATGTCTTTAATGCGGCATTACTTTTTTTATACATTCTTTAAACTATAATTTTTCAAATAAAAAATCGCTAAAACGCATAGACACCCCGCGAAATAAATACAAATGCAACAGCATTTTTTGATTTTTTACAAATGTTGTGAGGAATTTTCAAGTTTTTAGTTTGTATTGTATTAGTCCTTTCAAAATTAAATACTTTTCAGCAAAAATACTTTGACTATGACGTCTTCAAGGTGAATCAACAAGACCAAAGGTTTATTTAAATTATCTAAAAAGTTTCGTAAGACATTTGATATCCATTATCGCTGATAACTTCTACTAAGCATCTTGGCATTGAGGTTATCAACGAATAAATATGCGCAGGATCAGTTGTCTTCCATTTCCTAGTATTCCTACTCTTCGACCCTTGACTTTCTTCAACTAGCGTCCTAGGTGGTAAACTTGGGTAGGTAAAATAGACCAGAGGTTCTCGATGGGATAGAGATCAGAACTACGTGCATGCCAGTCGAGAGTTTGTATTATTTCTGGACTTCAGAAACTTTGGAGTTTTTTAGACAGATGTCCTGATGCGTTGTCCTGCTGGATGATACATTCTGGGACACAAATGTCCTCTCATTATTGTTGAACACGTCGCAACCCTGCTGCCAAGCTCAATTCAGCAATAATTTCCTTATCGCCGAAGTTTTCTTTAACAGCAACCCCTTTGATCTCTCTTTTGGTGTTCACTTACCATATTGGCCACCTTAGTTTATAAAATTGTGAATGACACCTAGATCTTTTCAATCGCCTCAAAATTTCCCGATTGGATAGCCGTTCATCAGGATAATCTTAAATTTTTCCCTTTTCGTCTTTACTTAGGTACTTCCCTCCAAGTATTCATTATACATAATATTTGATTTAATTTGATCTACGTTAATTTTGAAACAATAAAATAACAACCAAAGAAAACTCACTTCCTTTTAAATTCCTATTTACTACTCTTCGAATTCGGGTTCTTTTCCATGTTGCCTTTATACAGGGTGATTCAGGAAGTTCCGGACAAATTTCTCCAGCGTATTCCTTGGCTCATTTCATGAAGAAAAGTCCACTAGGACCATGTCGGAAAATGCAAGGGTGCGAAATGGCAGCGGGTTCAAAATTTTCGGATTTATGGTCGGAGGGTAAAGTTGCTAACTGCTGAGCCAGTGGTCGGATTTATGCGCTTGTTGGAAAGGTTTTTAAGAGGCCTTTCAGAATCTATTGAAATCATTGACGCCTTTACAATCATTGAAGACATTGTGGACACTTATCTGTAGGAACTATTATTGTGGATGACAAAAGTTAACTTAAACATACCTGTGATATTTTTAAATTGTAACTGTCTGTTTGTATCTGGTTACAGATTTCATATTTGCGTCCAATCGCAAAAATAATAATTTTCAGCATCAATTAATATAACAGAAAAAACAACGTCACTTTTCATTTAACTTGTAAAAGAGATCGAATGGTTATATTCTCTGACATAATATACCTAACGACACATACATATATGCATTAAAATTCTACATCTAAAACCCAGTGCATTGAGGGTACCGAGAAGAATATATTGCCTTAATAATTAATTCGCTGGGTGTATGTAAGTGTTAGCGATTTTTTTTTAATAATTGATGCCGAAAATTATTATGTTTGCGATTGGACGCAAATACGAAATCTGAAACCAGATACAAAGAGACAGTTATAATTTAAAAATATTACAGGTATTTTTAAGTTAATTTGTGTCATCCACAATAATAGTTCCTCCAGATAAGTGTCAACAATTTCTTGCATGATTGTGAAGGCGTCAATAGTGGCGCCAGATGCAACGATTATGTTGAAATGTTTCATTTCCCTCCATAAGCCCGGTATTCAGGTTTTTTGGAATTCTCGTTGCCATAAGAAGTACGTGTATAACAAATAACGAAAATTTCATGAACCCAAAATTTCGTTCACTTTTCATTTGCTTGATCATTTGGTACTTGATACAGGGTTGTTACGCTAAACTTATTTCGAACGAAAACAATTGTTTGGCACCGGAATTTTGACATTTCAATTATTTTAGTAAGTAAAAGTAATACCACATACATATGTTAAAAATAAAATGGAGTACAAATATGAATTATTAATGAAATATTTGCAAGGTAAATCAGAGAAATGTGGTAACTCTCTGCAGCAAAATTTTGTCGTTTAGCGATAAATAATAAAATTCCTTACAAAAATTCCACAAGAACTGAATACGGGCCTATATATGGTAAATCTAGTAAAATAAAAAAATACATTCGATTCAGAAACTAGTGTGGTAAGATATGTATATAACTGGGCATATTCGTCTTGTTTAAAGTATTGAAGTATGAAAGATGGGTGCGAGGTGGCAACTATGGCGTTTGACGGTCTTTCTTTCTTTCATAATACTTTAACCACAATGATAGAGGCACCAAATCCAAGAGACACTCATGAGGCAACAAAACTAAGCACTAACGGGACATTTTGTTTAAACAATGTTATCAGTGTTATTGTTCCAACTATTGGCTGAAAGCATTTACTATTGTCTTGTCAGACAATCTACTTGTATTGGCTACTAGTAATGCCAATTAGAATTTTGGACGTGTTTGAGCAGGATGCATTCATTGCCAAAGTATGTGTATTTGCAACAGACTATGAGAGATTGAGTGTGTGAGAGATTGAGTGGGTTGTTTTTTTTTATAGGGTGAAAAAAAGTATTATTTTTCCCACTTTGTTCCTACTAAATAAACACAAACGGGCAATAGTAGATACTAGAACAACGGAAGAAATTTTCCAATTTTGCTGAAACGAAACTAGATAAGGGTTGAATTTTATGTTTCGGGATTTGGCAACCCTAGTGTTGCAATTTGGCAGCTGACAGCTCTATCGTGAATTTGGACATTTTTGAGGTTATGCGTACTAAGAACGTTTTGACATACGACCGCTATTCGTGTTGTTTACAGTAACTTAAATGATTCATCTCGGCCCAAAAATGGAATTAAATCGTGAACATTTTCGTGCGATTATTTTTTACAATTTTCGACGCGGATTAACTCAGCAACAGTGCAGGGATGAACTTAATTCAATTTTTGGCGTTGAAGCTCCATCAAGGCCCAGTGTTTATCGATGGTATGGTGAATTCAATCGTCGTCGTAGTTCTCTCCAAGACGAATTTCGTGAAGGTCGTCCAAAATAAGCTGTTGTTCCGAAAACCATTGATGCTGGACGCAAACTGATTTTGCAAGATCGTCATGTGACCTACTGTGAGATTGAGACAACCTTAGACATTAGTGGGACCAGCATACTTTCAATATTGCCTAAAAATTTGACTGTCAAAAAAATTTGTTCGCGTTGGATCCCACACAATTTGTCAATCGCTCAAAAACATGCTCGTGTCCATTGGTAGAAAGAAATGCTCCAAAAATATGATCGCGGTGCTTCGAAACACGTCTATGACATCGTGACAGGTGATGAATCCTGGATTTACACGTATGAGCCCGAAAGTAAACAGCAGTCAACTGTATGTGTGTTTCAAGATGAGCCAAATCCAACAAAAGTTGTTCGCGCCCGAAGCACTTCCAAGCAAATGGTCGCCTGTTTTTTCGGAAAAACCGAACATGTCGCAACCGTACCACTAGAACAACGCAGAACAGTGAATTCTGATTGGTACACAACCATTTGTTTGCCAGTTGTCTTCCAAGAAATCGGGAAAACCAACCGTCGAAGACGGATCACTCTTCACCACGACAATGCGAGCTCTCACACATCGGCTGAAACAACTGCAGTTTTGAGCACCCAAAACATCGATTTGATGGGTCATCTGCCGTATAGTCCTGACTTGGCACGGAATAACTTATATTTATTGCAATATACGATACTGGCAGGTAGAACTTAACATAATGTGACATTATATGCCGTGATGGATTGGAGAGAACTTTTCGCAATGTGGAATGTGCTATGAGCGCTTTATACTCTAAGATCCACTGACATTTGTTATACCGATTCCGAATGGAAATGCTTGATAGACTCATTTCCAGCTAATTAGTCAATAATATGGCGTTAACGGATGCCGGATAAAATTTCGTTCTAATACGCCTCGAAATTGGCATTTACACCATTTAGTGTAGCATTTGCACTCGTAAAATGCTCTTTTCAAATGAGATAAATTGCATATATAAGAGATTTCTCCGTTTCAACAAAGGCGGTGTGTTCTGCTAATATTATTACAATACTAATCATTAGTTAGTGTTCGATTTTGGATTGAATGGTGTAGTATTGGAGTGTAGTATTGCAATAAGAAAGATATGTAGTATTCATATACAAAACCCGAATCCTGGTCACCGAATCCTAAGCAAGCATTTATGATAAATTCATGTTGTTTTGGAAACTGTGTTACTATTACAGGCTGAAAAATCTGTCTTTGTTTGGATGCAAATATAACGTGTTTGTGGCTTGTCGCAAATATATTTTATATGTGCCCAAACACATCGTGTTTGCCATTCAATATAACATGTTTGAGGCACAATGAGTAATAGTCTATAGTGTATGTTTTTGAGACCCAAATGTAGTTTTGTTTGTTGGAAACCTGTAAAAACAAAAACGAGATAGACAACAAAAAACCAAAAAGGCAGCAGATCTTCAATTCATGAAAACATTGTTGGCAAACATGTACATGATTCCTGCAATATGTTGCTGGGGTCATTAGTTTTCAGCGTGTAGCCAGGAAGAAACTCTAAATTGTAATTAGGACAAGAAACTGGCATGGAATCAAAGACCACCAAAAACTTTAACTTAGAATTATACCATTTTGGAAATATTAATGTTTGGGAATTGGAATTTTTAGACGATGCAAAAGGAGTGTGGCTCATGAAGCTCGATTTATGAAATATGCGAAGTTTGTTTAGTCTACGGTTTCGATATCTTCTTACATTTCTGTGTTGCGATTTAATTTGTATCCTTTACTCCATTTAAAATAGATAGAATGACATTAGCGAAGAAAAGAAATTATGTTTCCTTGAAAAATTCTCGTAATAGAAGCCATTAATATTGCTTAAAGTATTTAATTTTTTCTTGGTCTGAACCATCGACATTGCTGAGGGCCCCGTGAAGTCAATATTGCCTACCCCTATAGTCTTAATCCGACTCAGGGCTATAGACAAATCAGCCCCTAAAATTTCCTGTTGAAGGTCCTGGAGTGCATGATTGACCCACATATATATTAATTAACGACACTAAATGGTAGTCAACGCGATTCCTGAATTTAAAGATTGTTGCTTGACAAAATATTCCCCCAGAACAGAATGTTATTAAAATCGGTTGCATTATTCGAGAGTTATTGTGCCGACCAACCAGCCATCCACACAACTTTTGTATACGAGGTACCTAATTAAGCGTGGAAAAATTATCCTTTATTACACAGAAAAAATAAAATTCAATTTCAATTATTTGACTAATTTTTTAATTGATTTTAGTGTAATAACGAAAATGATAATATTAATTAAACGTATTTGTAAATTTGTCAAACAAAAACTTTAATTAAAAAATTTGTAAATTTGATTGAAACATTTATTGATTTTTTCACAAATATAATCAAGTTAGTTAAAAAAATTAAATAAAAATTTTTTTTTCGCGATTTTTGATTAAATTTTGAATTAAATCAATTAAAACCGTTGTTGCTTTTTTCAGCATGAAACCCCACCCTCTGCGATGACGCTAAAAAAAACTAAAATGTTCTATTTTAAGGCGATTTTATTCATGGTTTCGCAGATACACTTGTACTTATATCTATAAAAAATTTAAGTTTTTAAAATTTGGATTCATAATTGGATTGGATTCGGATTCGTCCGTGATCGTGCATAAAATTTTTTTTGACCCTGTGAGCGTGTGTGTTCTAGCTCAAACGACTTAAAAATAAAGGATTTTATAATAAGGATAAGGATAAGATATTTCCAAATCTTTATGATCGACTTGAAATACAATCAACATATTTATGAATGGAACTTGACTTCGTTCATAATGCGGACACGTCGGCAGCGGTCGATTCATTGGACCCAATTTTCGATGACTCGGTCACACATTTCGGTCGTAACGGCCGCGTTCAGTGTTCGCTCTGAGTTCTTCCAAAGTCATCGGCTTGTTGGCATAGACCAATGATTTGACGTAGCCCCAAAGAAAACAGTCTAAAGGCGTTAAATCGCGCGAACGATGCAGCCAATTGACTGGTTCATTTCTTCAGATAACACGCTCAATAAATCGACTTTAACGTGTGCTGTATGGATTGTGGCACCGTCCTGTGGAAACCACATGTCGTCCGAGTCAATGTTTTCCAATTCGCACCAAAAATAATCGGTAATCATGGCGCGATAACGATCGTCATTCCCAGTAACGTGACGATCGTTATACAAAATAAATAAATGGTTTCCCATTACATCCCATGAACGGATCGGGGAGAACTTCTCACAATTACTGAGCTGTACGCTTTCCAGTTTTCACTCACTGATTGGGACCTACAGTTTTACACCGATTCCAAACGGTATTTTGAGAAGTTTTTTCATGGCTATATACCCGATAGTGTCGCCGTCACTAAGCGAGGTGATCACCGCCGTAATAAATTTTTTTGAAAGTGGTCATAGAAGGGTTTGAACCCAGGATCTCATGTGCGCGCACACTAACCCTTGCACCACCGACGATCGTCGGCATGCAAACCGCACCAAACAGTTATTTTTTGTTGATTAAGTGGTGATTCATGAAGCACAAGTGGAGTTTCACCAAACCAATAACGCGTATTTTTCTTATTGACGAACCAACCCATTGAGCCAAAAATGAGCTTCGTCAGTGAAGATGATTTTACGATGAAATTCATCATCTTGGCGCATCTTCTCCAGAGCCCAATTGAAGAACGTACGTCGCGTCAAAACCAAGGCCTTTACGCAAAATTCGTCATAAAGTGGTCTTGGCGATGCCCAGTTCTTGAGAACGCCGCGGAATCGACTGAGACGGACGCCTGAACGGCAGCGATATTTTCGTCACTTCGACCAACCCGTTGTTTTACTGGCACGGCAGCATTACACAATGAATATGTACACTCAAATTTTTGCACTAAACTTGTTATTGCTTGTCTACTAGTGCGAGAATAACGACCGAAAATTGGAGTTAACGCTCTTAAAGTTGCGGTCACCGACTCCGAATTTCGGTAGTGCATTTTAATAATTTGCATACGTTGTACGTTCGTGTACTTTACCATGATGAAAATGTTGAGTTTACTGCAAAAAAAGGGAAGTACCAGTTAGATGATCAGTGAATTAGTCCGTTTACAAATTAAATTCAAAGTTATCAAGTACCTATTCGAAAACCCTTTAGCTAAACAAAATTCAAGTCAACAAGATGCTAATGTCCAATCCTTTTTGGTGTCTCATACCGACTTTAATCTAAAACAAAAAATTTCTTATATACAAAATAAAACATTTTATTTTATATATTTACAGCCCGATTGTATGCACTTGATAAGTTCAACTGAGTATTTATCAACTTTTGAATATTTATCAAGATCTGGTATTCTACTACAAAAAATAAAAGCTTTTAAGTTGATAATTTGTCAAAGTCTCATGTGGTATTGATAACTCTAATTTATTGTGTGTGTGTATTCAAATTCGGTAAATAGTGCACGCTTCATGTAAATATCAACATAATGGATTCTTTTTTAAAATACATGTATAAATTTGCGTATCCTTTTAGAAAAATGGAAGAAGAAATAATTGTGTTAATGCTGATTTGTGAAGACGAAGAAAATGCGGAAAAAAGAAGGCGTAGGTGTGACGTACGAAGATTACGCGACTCAAGCGATCCTTTTCAGTTGTCGGAGGCAGAATTTATGTATCCATATTTTTGCTTTGTGCGAATTATTTGATAACAATAAACATAATCAGCTGTCGATAGAAATTCACCACACTGGTGAATTTCAAAAGGTTTTTATTTATCAATGTTGCCACAGAATACCAACCGAACTTTTGGTTGATAAAAATCTTGACAAAAGATCTTGATAAAAAATTTATCAAGAATTCACAGAATCTTATTTTAATTAAATACATCAATTTTTATTTAATTTTTTGTTTAAATGCAAAAAATTCTGCCTTTTACACATTGTGCGCCACTTTTTAGTCACAGGTAGTTGGTCAGGCTAGGCGTAATGCGAATTCCTTTCAAGGGTTTTAGTTTTTCCGTATCAAACTGTATACATCCATCCCCGTGGAGGAGTGCATTAAACTATGAGAGCTGGTTTGGTGCAAAACTGTCTATTTTACCCCCAAAAAAATTTCGTTTACTACATAGTCCCATAATTGCCCTGAAAAGTTTACACTTTTCCCAAAAATAAAAAACGTTTATCGTAAAAGTCGTTACTCTTCTTACTGGCAGTGATGGTGTCGTGTCGTGAGTTGAACTACATTTCAAGAAAAGCGCACGTACTAAAATAATTCGATTTAAGTGAAATTAAACACGTTTACAGTAAACGACGTCTATTGCTAAAAATTATTTGTTTACCGTAGAAGTTTATTCATTTTCAAGCTACTATATCCCGTCTGCGGTAAAAGCAAGAACGCTTAATAGAAACATGCTTCGTTTCTCATAAACGTTGTTAATTTAAGCTGTCATTTATAAATGATTTAATTTTTTTTATCACAAAGTAAATGATAAGTTTGATTCAAGAAATATTTGGTGCCACATTCCCCAATCGAAATGCATTTATCGGAAATTTCGTTTGGGCGTACCGACGTTCCTCTTTGATGTGGTACGAGTGACCACTGACTCAACATATTTGCATTGGAACAAATTCAGAACTCCGATTGTCTTCTTTTATGCTTTATTATATAATTTATACACCATCCATACTTAAGTCCAAGCCTGACCCAACTTCTTGTACCAGACAATGCATCTGTATTGACAACAAATCACTGGTATTGCCTTAATAGCCCAATTCCATGCCATGAACTTGTGAAACTTCCAAGAAAATCATAAATTTTTCCTAGAATATGTAGGGAACAGAGGAGACAAGACAAAACAATAATGATGATGACGATGACGACAGCATGTAGCGCCTTTGGTGCCTCAACTTTATTGGTTCCTCTACCTAGTTTCCAACTACATACATACATAACTCGCTTGTCCACAAACAGAACCTCTGGTTATATGAAGAGAAACTCCGAATAAAAAACCTTTGAATAAAAGCACGTGGCTATATATACTTACATATACCCGCCCACTCACACTCCTGCCGACCCAGTGGATTATATGGTCGCAACGGTCGGCGGAGACTCATCAATTTTGTAGATAAAACTGGTGACACTTCTGCCTGTCATTCATTCTCAGTTTTATGTGCGGCTGAGGAATATAATGCGCTGAGGTGAGTTGAGATTTTTGGAGTGTTTACTCGTATCTGCAAACGCACATTTAGGTGACTGCAGAGGATTATTATTGATTTCGTTAATTGCGGGGGTGTTGGAACAGGATCATAGAGGAATGGAAAACATTATATCAAATAGAAACTTAGGTCGCTGCTGTCGTATTAGAATTTCACTCACACGGAAATTCCTGAAATTCCCTTTGATATCATTACATCAACAATCCTTGGTTCAGTGAAATATTTAACAGAGTTCGTTAATTAATTAACCTTTTGGAAGTCAGAATCGAAAACAAAGACGGCGACAAAATCAATAACTACATTTGGTAACAATCAGAACGCGACAGTCGCTGTCGCGTTACAAACCGAAAAATGGATAAAAACGCCGCTCTCAAGTGCTTCTTGAGCCTATTTGAACAAACGCGAACAGAGGCCCAAGGACCCATCATCATCATCAAAAGATAAAACCCAAACCAAATAACTGCCAAGACAACAAAGGCGATGACGTTATACAAATCCTAACTCTTCATCATGATGGCTACGAGTACCAACACTACACCCATCACCAATTTTGATCGTGTTTTTCCCTTTCTGAAGCTACTGCACAGTGCAGCAATTTATGTTGTATGCAACCTCAAACACTGTTGATGATTCAATGGCGGCGGACGAAACTGCGGACTCCTTTTTAATGAATGAATGGCGAAGAAGATAAAACCCCGAAGAACACAAAAAATTCATAAGTAAAGCAAGTGGTATTCCTTTGGTTAATCAGCAAATCAAATCCATATATTTACCAAAGACTTTGTTATTTGGACACCAGTGGAAATCATCTTCATCGTCAGCTCAACCCGGCGGCAGTGAGTTGTTAACTCCTTCAATTGTATCTGAGCAAAATCAGAAACTGAACAATGTTCTGGTTCTGTTTGTCTTTAACACAAAGACAAATCGCCTGTTGTTTTGTTGTAGTTTCTTGTCCCTTTTTCTTTCCATTTTGGTATTAGGAACAACCTAAGAAGTTGTCATCGCAAGTCAGATGACAACACCGATAATGTTGCTTCCTTCTTGTGCTCATTCTCCTGGCACTATTTAGGAAAGTACCCTCAACAAATGTGTGAGTTTTGTATTTGTGATTAGCGGAGTCATCATCATTTCGCTTTTAATGATCGTTAAAAAATACTCAATGAATATAAAAATGGAAATGGATTATAAAGTTCAAATCGTAAGGTGCGGCCTTGCTTGCTTTAAGAATTTATTTATGATTCAGATAATATTTTATACTTTTCCTCAACCTAACCAAAAACCTCTTCAGCTTAGACATAAAGGTCCAATTAGTCTCGACGGTTGACGTTCTACTTAATATTGGGCGGTTAGTCATGACGGTTAGACGGTAGAAAGACAAAACAAAACCAAAAAAACTGATCGAAGAGCATTTGTACAAAATATAATTTGCATGCATGAGTTTTGTGTTAAAAAGTGATTGTGTGAAATAAAAAAATGAAAAATAAAAAGAAAATTGTGGTTGCCGTGTAATTGTGCGCACAAAATGTCGAAGTAAAAGCAATAACAATAACAGCTGATCCTTCTTGACGGCTGACTGTTGATTCTGCAACCTTCAGAAGTCTACCGTCGTAAACCGTCAATTTTAGCTGTCCCTCTCTAACACACGCAAAATGCAACCCCAACTCAAACAGCTGATCGCTTACCGTCAACCGTCAAGACTAATTGGACCTTTAGTTTTAACATAACTGCAACGCCTTCGTGACAATAAGAGTCATATAGGTATCGGCGGAGCCAGCCGTTGTATGGTGAATGTTTTACAAAAGTACTCGTACTCCTAGAGTTTTGAATTCGAGGGATTTGTTGTGGCACTAAACGTATGACGACTAAATGATGAAGAAGTACTCTGATCATCGACAACACACTCACGTCGCAACCAAAGAAGGGGCATTCCATCAGAACCCACGACGAGAATAGATATTGAGGCGGGACGAAACATAACGAAGCTTAACAAATCTTCCAGATGACCTGCTGAAATATGGCGAATCAAAGTTGTCATTTCGCCGGTCATTAGAACTGCATGGATAAACATCTAAATCCCTACAGATGACCCAAATACGGCGACCTACGGCGGTTTGAAAGCTTCGTGACTTTTTGAACTTCTCTCGTAGGTAATCCTGACAATCACCATCTGTTAATAGACTACTGTAAGATTTTAATTAAATTGAGAATTCTCCTTTATGCAAGTGTCCCGAAAATATCACAGTGCAACACGAAAAAATATAACCATATACGGAGACCACTACGTGATAAAAGACCAAAAAAAAAACAGACCCGTGTCTCCCAGTTTTGCCCAGTCATGGACTTTTTTCATGGGCCCCAAAGATTTGGGACCACGGTGTAATTTTTGCAAAAAAGTGATCATTTTGTCAGGCTCATATCTTGCAACTCGTTCGGAATTTTGATTTACCCTCTGAGGGAAAGTTGTAATTCTTATCGTAAAGAATAAAAACATATAAAATCAAAATAACTTCAAGGTCAAAATCGCAAAAAACTTTAAAAAATTCAATTTGTTTTTACCTTTTTTTCCCTGTTCAGGTCCATAGGTAGCAAACCGTTCAAGATTCAAGAAAACAATCAACTACAAAAATGTACCTAAGATCTCAATAAACAACTTTCTAGAACATATGAACTTTCGTAGGAATGATTCTCAAATTGTGTGCTGCGTCCCTTGTTGCGTGTGCTTACTGCTTTGCCTGTGCTGCTGCGGTCGGTGAGATAGCATAGTATCTCAATGTTGAAGTAAACGGTGTTAAGAATCATTCCTAGGAAGCTATCGAAAGTTGTTTATTGAGATCTAGGTACATTCTTGTTGTTGATTGTTGCCTTGCATTTTAAACAGTTTGCTACATATGGACCTGAGCAGGAGAGAAAAGGTAAAAAAATCGATTTTTTTTAAAGTTTTTTGTGATTTTGACCTTGAATATGAAGTTCTTTTGATTTTATATGCTCACAATTTTTGTTTTTTATGACAAGAGCTACAACTTTCCTTCAGAACATAAAACAAAATTCCGAACGATTTGCAAGATATGACCCTGACAAAATGATCACTATTTTTCAAAAATTACACCGAGGCCCCTTAAAAAAAAGTGCATGACTTTGGGCAAAACTGGGAGACACGGGTCTTTTTTTGGCTTTATGGCCGTTAATGGTTATACTTCCATGATTTAAAAAATTACACACAGTGTAATAAAAGTAACAATAAATAAATGAAAGTACCAAATATCATCCTTGATGAATTTGAACAAGAGCAGAACAAAATTACATGCTGAATTTATAGCGCATTCTCGATTTAAATATGACCCCAGAGAACAGATAAAAACAGATGTATACGGTAGCGAAATTACATTGGTTAGAGTATCATACCCACAAGCAAAACCGACTAAGAGACGAGTAGGCGATATATATTCCGATTAAGGTGCCCTTTTTGTAATATAGATGGTTTTATTTCATTTGAAAAGTTGATTTAAAAACATGTTTTTTTTTCATAAAATTAAACATTATTTATAATCATTTGTTTATATTCTACTGTAAACATTTGGGTATCTGATGGAATTCCTATTAACTAAGATCAATAAGTATAGGGTGAGAGAAGTATAAAGTATAGGGAATTTCGAGCATATCTACCATATAATGAAAGTGTCCTTATTGATTTGAATTTTAAATTTCTTCGAGAAAATAAAAACTTTTACTTATAGAATCCTCAAGAGTGTAAAAAACTGATTATGTGGAAAATAGTGATATAACAGAAACATCAACTACATCTCCATTACCGTGCAAGTATCCAATTGGAAGATGTCCTCGAAAGTTACAAGGCTGATATTACCGCTACCCAGGAAAAAAATATGACTTTGGTTGCGAATTTGTAGTTGGCAAAAAAATACGACATCTAGTCTCTAAGTTCAATCCGCATAAAAACGAAATATTTTTATATTTCTCAAATTTGTGTACATACCCCGACAGAAGAGACAGATAATTATGTCAAAAACATATTCTATGAGCGCCTAGAGGAGACGTATGACCGTAGCCATGGCCGTGACATTCTAATGCAAAAGTAGGCAGGGAGAATGTGATTCATCCAACTGTTGGAAATTTCCGTCTACATTCTGACAGTTCCGACAACGGTATGAGACTTAATTGACTTTGCATTATTGGTATAAGATTCCAGCATAAAGCCATCCACAATTCAACTTGGGTATACACTGATCAAAGAACGAATCGCCAAACTGATCACGTTTTAACTGATGGAAAGAACTCATCCAGTGTAATGGAAAGAGCGAAAATCGTACGAAACCAGACGCAGAGGAAGCTGGACATCGGAAAGCTGCAATTACCAGAGGTAGCCACAGGCTACTCAAGGAAGCTCTGGCAACTTTTGGCACAGAACCCACCCCCTCCCGATGACGATCCTGATGCGCAGTGGAAACCCATTTCCGACTCTATAAAAACTGCCGCAACAACCGTACTTGGTTTTGAAAAACCGCTTTGCAATAAACCATGGTTCGGTGAAGAGTGTCGCATTGCAAAGGATTAAGAGAACGCTCTACATATGGCAATGCTTCAGTCAATTACAACGCGACCTGCGACTGTTCGGTGTAGGGAAACAAAGAAAGGAGGTAAACCATCTCTACTTACAGGCGTAAGAAATGGCAGTGGAAACATCGCGAGAGTGAGAAAATTGAGACATACAGAAAGAAGAACGAAGCCCGAAAATTCTACCAAAAAGTCAAAAACGGAACTAATGGACATGGTTCCAGGCCCTCTTTCTGTAGAGACGAAGACGGAAACTTCATTGCAGATGTGAAGAGCATGTTGGGAAAATGGAGAGATCATTTCTGCACGCTACTAGTACCTGAGATATCCTATGAGACAGTCGATAACAATTTGGGCGTCGACACCGTCGCCCGGCTAAATAACAACAAAGCCGCAGGAGCCGATAGATTACCGGTGGAGCTGTTTAACGCTGGCAGCGAAGAGCTGTTTAGGAGGCAAGCTCTTTAGCAAAACTTGGTTAGATGAATGCATGCCCGACGATTGGAGTCTCAGTGTACTATTCCCCATATTTGAAAAAGGTGACCCGAGTCTCTGTGCCAGCTACCGTGGAATAAGCCTTTTATCCATAGTATACAAGGTTATACCAAGTACAATATGCGAAAGACTAAATCCAATTATCGTTGACTTGATTGAACTATATTAGTGTGGCTTTAGGCAACAAGACAAGATTTTCACGATACACGAAATCCTGGAGAAGACCTACGAAAAATAAATCGACACATATCATCTACTTGTGCATTTTAAGGCGGCCTCCGATAGCCCGATACGGAAGAAACTCTACGAAGCAATGTCTTGAAGCAATGTTGATAGCCGTTACAATTTCGAACTGGTAGATGAATTTGTATACCTCGGAACAACGTCAGCATTGAGATCAAGTGGAGAATTGTGCTTACGAATAGATGTTATTTTGGACAAAACAAGCTCTTTATAGATAAAGCCCTCTCTCGAGTAACAAAAGTCCAACTATACCAGCCTCTCAAACAACCATCTTTCTTTATGGCGTAGTAGGAGTCTGTAGGAGTCTTGGAGAGAAAAATACTCCGACGCATGAACCATAAGCTGTATGAACTGTATCACGACAATGGTGACGCGTCATATCGTCCATGGGCGTTATGTCACACCTAAAATGGACATAAAGCCCATGGGCGTTATGTCGCACCTAAAATGGACATAAAGCCCATGACCGGTGTGACATAAAGCCCGTGGCCGTTATGCCCATTCTAGGTGTGACATAACGTCCACAACTTTGCAAATATGGTGTCCGTAAAAGGCCATAAAGTCCGTGGACGTTATGTCACACCTAAGATGGGCGGTATGTCCATGGGCGTTATGACGCGTCACCCCCGACATTCACATAGTTAAGCGGATAAAAATAACGCGATTGCGCTGGCTAGGCCATTTCAATAGAATGGATGAAGACGAACCAGCACGAAGGATGAATAAGAGGACGACCAGGACTCCGCTGGAGGGATCAGGTTGACGAATCCCTGCGTACACTGGTTGGCGAATTATGTTATCTTCGTTGTGTAAGGTCCCTGACCCGCCGGGGTTGTTCGAGACCTGATAAGTAAACTTATCCACTTAAGGCCATGTAAACTGGTGGCCGTCGGTGGTGCAATGGTTAGTGTGCGCGGCTCTTGTACATGAGATCCTGGGTTCCAACCCGGCTCTGACCACCTTCAAGTTTTCTTTCGTCGGCGGTCACCTCGCATAGTGACGGCGACACTATCGAGTATCTAGCCATGAAAAAGCTTCTCAAATTACCGTTCGGAATCGGTGTAAAACTGTAGGTCCCAATCAGTGAGTGAAAACTGGAAAGCGCACAGCTCAGTGATTGTGAGAAGTTCTCCCCAGTCCCTTCATGGGATGTAATGGGAAACCATTTATTTATTTATAAACTGGTGTGAGCCATAGAATCCACCTGGACAGCCCCGTAAGTGACAGAAAATGTTAAAAATTCCGTTTGCAGTTATATTCAGCTGCGTACTATCAACTGGGCAGTCGCCCCAAAATTCACGAGCCTGAAATTCAGTTTGTTTTTATACCCTCGCCGAGGGATAACGGTATACACTAGACATCACAATGAATGCCACTCAAACTGCTGCTCGAATCGCATTCGCTTCAATTTCGAGCACTTCATAACATTTGCTCTGTATTCGTTAGGACTGGTATTCACTTGTTCGTTTCAAACAAAAAGTAGGGAATACAATTCAAAGCAAAACCGAACACAATAGTGCCAATTACAAACAAAAATCGAACACATTGTGTAGCATACGAAATGAAATGAAACATTCATTGACGAAACTTTGTATGCTCGTTGTTTCGTTCGCTCTCAATTTTTGTTATCTCTTTCTGTTTGCATTCTCTATTTTCGTGTTGTTTTCGTTCGGACCCTAGCATTTGATAAACTGACTTCGTATTGCCATTGGATGTGTGAAGTCTGTATATACATGTGTGAGATATCGACATTTAAATACCAAAACCTCATAAGTGAAAATTTCATATTTTGCAGGAGAGCAAAAAAAAAAAACTAAAATATATAAAAGTAATTGGATATTTTTAAATTATTGATGTTATTTCCATTATTGAAAGCCATTCTTAAAAAACCATTTAATGCTGTTTTACAATATATGTTTTTTTTATATATTTGTTTAAATAACAGTAACCCACGCACTTCAATGAATCACAAATAGACACTGACTGCACAAATAACACTCATAACAATCGCACACACAAACATAACTATTCGCAAACGCACTTTACATTTCATTGTTTCATTCCAAATCATCTTAACTCAACCGAACGAAATGTAACACATAAAGGGTTATATTGTGCTCGTTTGGTATTCATATATTCGTAATGTTCGATTGGATTTTCAAAACAGTACAGCATTGCGTGTGCGATCAAACGAACCGACCAAAACTATGAGAAGAGGTATCGAACTATTCGGTGGTTCGGTTCGCTTTCGTGCAAATTGTATTCTACAATTATCGTTTAACAGAAACAACATGAGGTTACTAGAAACCATTTCTTTCATTCGTTTTTCATACTAAAACGAATGGTGAGGTTCTGATGTCTAGTATACACCTAGCGAAATAATTATAAAGGCAATATATTTTTTCTCGTTACTCTCAATGTACTGCACTGTTATTATGTCAGAGAATGAAATCACTCGATCTGTTTCACAAGTTAAATGGAAAGTGACGTTGGTTTTTCTATTTCCGGTGCGAAATATATATAAAGAAACATTATTCGAACAGTAGTGAATAGGAAGTCAAACAGAAGTGAGTTTTGTTTGGCTTTTTAATGTTCTAAAGTTAAAGTATGTAGGTCAAATTAAAACAAATTTAACTATATAAAATGCCTAGTGGAAAGTAGCTAAGTAAAGAAGAAAATGGGCAAATTGAAGATTATCATGAGGAAGAGCTCTCCAACGGGGAAACTTCGACGCGATTGAAAAGTTCTAGGTGTCATTGACAATTTTATAAAATAGTGTGGTCAATACGGAAACACAAAACGACCAGGAAGGACACCGCTGACCTGTGAACGTTCCAAAAGAGAGTTGCTGTTAAAGAAAACTTCAGCGATAAGGAAATAATTGCAGAATTGAGTTTGGGATTACGGTCATATGGGAAAAGGTGTGCAAAACTTGGTCTCATGCTAAGACATGCATTAAATAAATAAATAAATGGTTTCCCGTTACATCCCATGAAGAGATTAGGGAGAGATTCTCAAAAACTAGTGATCTGTGCGAGTTCTAGTTTTACACTCACTGATTGGGACTTACAGTTTTACACCGATTCCGAACGGTATTTTGAGAAGCTTTATCATGGCTAAGTACTCGATAGTGTCGCCGTCACTAAGCGAGGTGATTGCCGTCGAAAGAAATTTAAGGTGGTCATAGCTGGGACCGAACCCACGTTCTCATGCACAAGAGCCACTCACACTACCATTGCACCACCGACGACCACGATTTGGTCGGATATAAATTCGCTGAAAATGCATACTTTTTGATGAGGAGTGATATTTTCCGATGAAATAAATTCAATTTGGCGGACCTGATGGCTCAGGCAAATGTTTGGCGTTCCAAAGACTTTTCTAAAATTATGCGTCAGCGGCGCAATTTAGGCGGTGGCTCCCTTATGGTTTGGGCAGGTAAGAATTGTAGAGGAACCACGCCAATATGTTCCGTTTCCACAAAAATGGAATCCGAGTATTATATTCGACTGTTGGATGTGGTTTTAGTTATTTCTGGAGAGGAAATTTGTGTCCCAGAATTTATATTCCAGCAGGACAACGCAGCAATACATCGGTCTAAGAAAACTCTAAAGTTTCTGGAGTCTTGAAATAATACCAACTATCGACTGGTCTGCACTTAGTCCTGATCTTAATCCAATCGGGAACCTCTGGTCTATTTGTTCTACCCAAGATTACCACCATGGGCGCCAGTTTAAGTATGTCAAGAATCAAAAAGTACCAACTCAAGAAAAATTGAACATAACTGATCCTGCACATATTCGTTCGTTGATGAACGCAATGCCAAGACGCTTCGTAAAATTTATCAGCGATAAAGGATTATCATACGTCTTACTAAACTTTTTAAAATATTTAAAAAAAAACTTTTTCCTTTCTAAATGCTTCACACTAGTAGTTAGTTTATTTTTGTTGATTCATCTTGCAGAAGTCATAGTCAAAGTATTCTTTTCTGCGAATTATTCGATTTTGAATGGACTAATACAATATAAAATAAAATCTTGAAAATTCCTCTCCACATTTGGAATAAAACAAAAAATGATGTCGCCTTTATATTTATTTCGTGGGGTGTATGTATGTATACTCAATATGCCATATAAAACGAATTCGAATACGAAGTTCGTTACGAATTCCGTTACGTCCGTTACGCACTCATAATGAATTCGTTTTGGTATGAAATTCCTCTCGAAACCGCGAATGGTTTTTTGTTCTTTTTCGGATCCGTCTCGAACTCGTAACGAACTTCGTATTCGAATTCGTTTTTTGGAAATAAAATGACAACAAATCCGACAAATCGCACTTTCACTGATTCGCTTTTTATATTTTTACGGACTCGTAACGAGTTCGAGACGGATCCGCCAAATCACAATTGCACTGATTCGCTTTTTTTTATCTCTTTGCGGACTCGTAACGAGTTCGAGACGGATCCGCCAAATCACAATTGCACTGATTCGCTTTTTTTATCTCTTTGCGGACTCGTAACGAGTTCGAGACGGATCCTCCAAATCACAATTTCACTGATTCGCTTTTTATTGTTATTACGGACTCGTAACGGGTTCGAGGTGGATCCGCCAAATCACAATTTCACTGATTCGCTTTTTATTGTTATTACGGACTCGTAACGGGTTCGAGGTGGATCCGCCAAATCACAATTTCACTGATTCGCTTGTTTATGTTTTTACGGACTCGTAACGGGTTCGAAACGAATTGGAGAACTCACATTTCGTTTTTTTAGGATTTTGTGTACTTACAAATGAACAACTCCGCCTAGCCCACTTTTTTACTTCCCAATCAAATATTCTTCGCACAATTGGTTGGTAGTGACGATAAACCCCCAAAACAACTTCGGATCCTAATTAAGTTGGGTATTAGATAATACTTTGGTCAATGTCACGCTGTCATAAAATATGGGCGCATTTGCCACGTCCATTCGTGTAACGGAATGGCGAATATACTTATAAACCTTTTTTAACGAATCTCCGACCTAATAGATGACGTAGGGTCAGAGTAAGTTTAAGCCGGTTCACCCGACTGAATTTCTTGTACACGCTGAAAAATAACGGCCTCTGTAACATATTCTCCCGAATGTATTCTGCAGGAACCATGTATATGTTTGGACCACACTCCAAACATTCATATGTTTCAAAGTGCCAAACTCACATGTATTTAAATGGGAACATTAGAATGTTTACTGGCAAACATGTATGCTTTTACGTGGAAACATATGCGTACTTTATTCCAAATATCCATATACTTTCGTGGAAGCAGTCGCGTGTTTCCTTCCAAACCTCCATATACTTACGTGAAAACATGTCCGCATTTCCTCCCAAACATAATAGCAATAAATTATTGTTTGATTTCAATATACATATGTATATATATTATTTATTATGAATGATGTTAACAATATAAATCAACATTTATAACCAATTAATAAAACAAATAAATGATTCAAAACGTCCCTTATTACATTTACTTGAATTGTTGGTTTTTTTTTGTGAAATGAGGGCCTGCTGCTTTTTTGCTTCTCATTTCTTTCTTGTCTCTTAGGTTTTTTTTCAGAACGTTACAACTTCGCCAAACGCTAAAACATTTTAAATCACGATTATCACTATTTGTTGCTACACAAAGAATATACTTACGAGTATAAAAAGCTCGTTCATGAAAGTCAAGCTAATATACTGTGTTATACTAAATATACTAAATACTGTGTTTTTTTTAAATTTCAAATTAGCACGCCGCTCCGATTTTCGCAGCAAACGCTCGGGCAGAGAAAAGAAGCTTCACATTGTTGCTCTTTTTGGTTTCTTTCCTCAAATCGTTTATCACTTTGGTAGCACACATACATATATACTAAAGTCATATACAAAACCCAAAGCAACATCACAGACCATTTAACGGTCCGAACCCTTATTTATTCTTTTCTACTACTCACAAATACTTTCTTTAAGCGCCGACCGAGTGCATTTGATATCCCCTGACACCATTTAACCATAGACAGCTTAATGCAATAAACTTAAACGCAATGCATCAGCCAAAATAAGTCACACTTGCTTAATCTGCAATTTACACACACATTCGGGAATATTTATGAATCATTGACTGAAGGAATAATAGAAAAATACGGTTAAACACTCACAAGTAAAACTATGAATACTCTGTCTTTGTCTCTCTTTTATTCTGTTGCTCTCAAGAGAGCAAACAGTGCAACAAACACAGCTGTGTTTGTATCATAAACACAGATATATTTGGATCAAAAACACATAACATATCATAACATTTTAATCATTGTGTCTCCAACATGCTATATTGATTAGCAAACACCAAAACCAAACATCAAATACATTTTTTCCACAGCACGCTTTCTTAATCAACCAACCGCATTTTCTATCCTCTGTCCGATTGACCACTGAATACATGAAAGCAAAACGCAACAGATGTAACAAATACTCACTTCATTTGCAATTTACACACGCAGTTAGGAATTTTTATGAATCACTGATTGAAAAATAATGTAAAAATACAGCTACACACATACAACGTTGACTGTGAATAATCTCTCCTTGTACCTCCTTGTACCTCCTTTATTCTCTTGCTCTCAATAGAGAGTAAATAGTGCAACAAAGACAGCTGTATTTGTATCCCAAATGCATCTTTACTTGTTTCCCAAACACATATATTATAAAATAGTAATCATTGTGTCTCCAACATATAATATTGAATACCAAACACGTTGTGTCTGGACACAAGTTTACTATACTTGCTACAACCTTTAAACACATATTATATTTGCAACCAGACAACAGAAAAAGACAGATATTTTAGCGTATACGAATTATACATGGAGTTTATGTGACAACCTGAAACTCAGTATTATCTCCGTACTACGCTTTACCGTCGTCGAAATAGTTGTAAATTAGTAATGGAAGGGTTCGAACCACCGTTAATTCGTTTCCGACGATTATATACTGAAAGTATTTTAATTAGGGACTTACTTACGGCCATAGCTGCCAACTCCAAGAGTTGGTGAAATCGTGATTTTAAAATGCTAAATCGTCACGGTCTAACTATCAAAATATGTCTAACAAAACGACTGAATTCTGTTCGAAATGTTAAAAATTATTTATACTAAATGTATTTTCAATGAATACTTGTGATTACATTTTGCATAATTTTAATCAAAATTTTAATTAGTCAAAAATTTTCGATATTTCCAATTCACTTTATTTAGGAACATTTGTGTGATTATACAAAATATATTTGCTGTGAAATTGTTATTATTATATATAACTATTATATAACACTGTGATATAGATTAAAACTCACCTCAAAGCACTGCAACAATAGTCGTGTTTTGGTTACAAGCAAGCGATTATCGCTTGCTAAGTTGCAACGAAAACGGTTATTTTGTGAAAAGTCATTAATTAATTAATTAATGGTTTCCCATTACATCCCATGAAGGGACTGGGGAGAACTTCTCACAATCACTGAGCTGTGCGCTTTCCAGTTTTCACTCACTGATTGAGAAGCTTTTTCATGGCTAGATACTCGATAGTGTCGCCGTCACTATGCGAGGTGACCGCCGCCGAAAGAAAATTTGAAGGTGGTCAGAGCCGGGTTCGAACCCAGGATCTCATGTACAAGAGCCGCGCACACTAACCATTGCACCACCGACGGCCACAAGTCATATTATTCAAAAATAAGGTAAAGGGTTGAAAATGGTAAAAAATGGCAAAAAAATAAAAATTATAAACTTAGCGAAAATTATTCGTGTCGCTAAGTCTCCGCCGAGTGCTTCATACAAAACAAGCGATTATATAAGCAAGCGGTGTAACCAAAACACGCATAATGCGAGAATGCATGCGGAAAAAGAAGAACATGGTGGAAAAATTCTGTCTGTTCTTGTTGTTGGAATTATAGGCATTTCAGTGATGTTGACACTTAGGGATCATCGATCGAAGTAATTCGCACACGTGAAATGCAGAATTGAGTTTGTATATATACGATTGATGATCAATCGATGGTATCAATTCAGGCACAGTAGTTAGGCATCTGATGATGAACTTGTCCCGGAGTTCGAAACTACTGATGCCAGTGAGTGTGTGTTGAACTGAATGTTTATTATTTCCAACAAAAACCAAGCATATTTCAATTAGAAAAATGTTCATGTCTTGACGCGCATCTTTGAGCCAGGGTCTCTGAATGGTAGTGTAGAAGCGCGTTTCCAAGCACTCCTGTCGAAAGGCACTGGCAAATCGATGCAACCCAACAAAAGGTTCACCCCCTATGATGAGTCAAAAGATTAAAATTAACTCTCCAGGCGGGTACTGGCTGGCAATCCACCCAAATCATCATCTGTCATCGAACCCAACAAAAAACATAAGTTCCACATACGGAAGTGTGAGTCTCTGATGAATACTACCGTCATGGAAGCATGGCCTCCACCTGCTAAGAAGGACGCTACTGATACACTTACAAAAACAAATACGCAAACAAACACATCAACTGCCAATCACACGATTCGCACAAAAAGGCTTACAAATCCACCGATGCTGGCAGCCACGGATGGTGGCAGACATACTGCACACGGCCCATCCAAGGTCAAAGGCTCTAATAGACCAAGAGTGTATCATCCTGGCACCTCTCATCAAAATACCACAACTAAGAGACAGCGCCAGGATAAACCTATGCTGGTCTTCGCATCCATGCATCTCCCATATGAATATAACGACCCTCCCTCGGACAAGATACGATCTCTCATAGGACGGTATAGTGTAAAGGATGTAGGGGCACGACCTCGTTATCGGAGGAGATGCGAATGCCCACCACACTATTTGGGGCCGCACAGACATTAACAAACGATGTGAGTCTCTACTTGGATACTTTTTTCCCACTGACCAAGATATTTGCCCACTTTTTTTTTATACATAATTCATTTATTTTCGATTTGTTCGTTTTACAAATTTTGTATAGTGCCCCAGCGCCACTAGGACATTTTTGGGGCGAGTTGGCATAATTTAGTCAAAAAAAATATATATATAACACAAGCAATACATTAAATTTAATGTTAAAAAAGTAACAATATTAATTATGTATAAGTATGTATATATACATAAATAATTAGTAAAATATGCAATCATATGATTTCAAGAGAGTAATACATAATGAGTTTAAGACTCCAAATTACAAAAGTAATTCTGGAGGTATTTTTCAAAGTATTCTGGAGGTATTTTTCAAAGTATTGGGAAGATGATTAAATTCCGAACAACCAATGTGCTCCATGCGTTGTTGTGTCATTTCTAATCTACACTTTTTTAAGTGCAAATTTGAGCTATTCCTAGTAGTGAAAGCAGTTTGATTTCTGACGAACTCTATTGAATGTTGACCATTATTTTGCTGGTATTTAAACATGAAGATAAGAACTTGGATTTTATAAAGCCCATCTATTGGTAAAATAGTTTTGGATATATCTTTGTACAAAGAGAGAGTTGAATACATCAAAGGCAGATTATAAACAATGTTATGTGCTTTGTTCTGTGATCTTTGGAAGGATTTAAGTGTAGTGCTCTTTTTAGAAGCATACACCATTGCCAAATAATAGAAGTGACTATGTACAAGGCCATTGTATATTAATATCTTCGTTCTCTCATCAAATTTGTGTTGGAACTTATAAAGCATTCCAATTGCAGGAGCTATTTTTTCCCTTGAATACTGCATATGCATATTCCACGATAAGTTATTCTGCATGTTTATCCCTAAATATTTGACTGAACTTGACTCGTAGACATCCTTTTCACCAATCGCAACACAAAAGGTTTCATGGTTCCTTGAACAAAAAGGCCGAAATTTCAATAGATTAATTTTTTCCGCAATCAAAAACAGTTTTTTACCCCAGCATATTCCATAATAGTATTCGCATCTTGCTCTATCTGATGTTGTACTATAATTTCGTGATGATAAGGATAAAACAAACTTATATCATCTGCGTACATTATTTGTTTACCGAATAATTTAAGATTGGATAAATCATTAATTTAAATTGTGAACAACAAGGGGCCTAATACACTTCCCTGGGGAATACCATGCTTTACATACACCATGTGCAAACTGACACAAACGCATTTCAAATCAGTTTTACGAATTTTGCGACTGTGTTAAGTTGAACGGAGCAAGCAGAACAAAAGCAGAGAAAACAAAAGTAGTACACTCAGTAAAAAATTAAAATTAAAAAAATTAAAACTAAATCTTAAAAAAAAAATCAAATATCAACATCTCCAATGATTATTTCCATTCATGATTTTTGCCATTTACAAACATAAAAATTTCTTTATATTCGTCCATGGCAATTAAAATTTATTTTTTAAGTGTAGTGTTTTTTATTACAAATAATTTTGCTTGCAGAGCGATACGGCAGAACAGCAACTGACTTTGAATCGGTAAACAAGCAGCAAGCTTTCGGACATGTTGGTGTGAAAAAACGATCAAGCTACTATCGGTGTGAAAACACGATGACTCAAAAGAGTACTAGCTGCACATCTATGCTAGTCAAAAAGAGAGCATGGTTGTGTTAGTGAGAAATTATGTGTATGTATGTATATGTGTAATAATTTTCCGCAAAAACAAACATAGATGTGCTTTCATTGAATGCTTGAGAGCAACTGAGTTGAAATGACTGCTCTCACTAGCTTTTATTTACATTTTTTGCTGACACTCGTGTCAATACGTGTGAAAAAGCCGAAGATGTTCGTTCCCCGGGGAAAGTGGCTGACTAGCACTGCTTTACATACACCATGTCGCTTTCGCAATTTTAAATTTCAACATACTGTTTCCTGTTTTATAAATAGCTTTCAATCAGCTTTCTATAATAAAATCAGGGAACTTTCTTTAATAAAATCAGGAAACAGTTTATAGATTTAACTCTATTATCAAATAGCAATTCGACGAGAATCTCTAGATGGAGAATATCAATTGAATGCCCCTTGTCGGACCATTTCGTGATACATTTCAACGTCGAGCACGACACTACCAAGACCAATCCCAAACGACCTCGTGGAAGACCAACTGGGATAAGTTCAGGTGACTTATGCAGTCGTATCCGCCGCCGGTTGTGGAGGAAGACGCAGTGGATCACATGATCCTTTCCATAAATCCTGTCCGGAGCGCTCACCACCCCGGAACATCAACCAAACTGATGGACGCCGGAGTTGAAACAGCTCCGCTTTTCAACAAAGCCAAAAAGGAAGGAACCCCGCAAAGCTGGGAAAGATATAGTGCGGCTGCGAAGACTTTCAAAAGAAACTCAAGAAAGGCTGAAAGGAAGAATTTCTGTGAGGAACTGGAAGACATCAGCGAAGCCTCTAGACTCAGCTAAGATCCCATAACACCAGACTTCCTCACGGGCCGGATGGATTGGTCACGAAGAACATCCAAGAGACTCTAGAACTCCTGGTGAATACCCACTTTCCTGGCTGCAGCGAAGTCACAGACGCAGATGATATTTATGCGGACACTCCTACAGCCAACATAAAGGAGCTCATCAAATCTATTGTCGATTACGAGAAAATTTGTTGGGCGGTGAAATCATTTAAGCCTATCCAATCGGCAGGCCCTGATGTCATCATCTCAGCTCTTTTAAAAGAATCCTTGCAACTCATTCTAACATGGCTACGCGCGATGTTTTCTGCGAGCCTTCGGTGGGCACACACACCCAAGGCATGGCGAGAAGTCAATGTGGTCTTTATCACCAAAACGGGGAAAATAAACCACAGTATAGACCAATCAGTCTGTCATCGTTTCTACTGAAAAGAATGGAAGGATTAGTTGACCTACATGTAAGGGGGAATTGGACAACAACAAAAATTTAGCGCAGGTACAACACGCCTACCTGCAAGAAAAATCAGTGGAAACGGCCTTGCATGAAGAGTTAGGTTTCATCGAGGTCTCCATTCATTATAAGGATTACACCATGGCAGCTTTCTTAGACGTGGAAGGAGCCACCAACAAACTAAGGGTGGTATTCTATAACTCGTGAATCAGTCACTTCGCGTTACTTTTGCCGTTTTGGTAGTTTATAAAACGTTACAGCTGTTTGGTGACTACCTGCGTTGAGTTACGTTATTTAATGGGTAGTTTCTAAAACGCACCGCATCGTTTTTGATCACTTCAGCAGTCAAATTGAACACACCACAATTCATCGCGTTAGCTGAAGAAATTACAAATTTAAAGAAAAATGCCGAACGATGATAGGCAGATGGAAGTATTTTGCGTTTCATTGCTTATAAGTAGTTGCCAATTTTGGCTGAAATGCATTCGACGGATAGAGCTCAAACTTTTTTTTTAAATAATTCAAAATTATATTGTTTACGCACTGAAATTCTTATTTACAATGTGGAATGTTTAAATAAATAATGCATTGCAAAACTATTATAATTATAGACATCAGTTGATGTTCACAATAATAAACAAAAGAACCAATACATTACAATCAATACATACCGCCAAATGGCACGTGTATTTGAAAATACAACTAATTTAATATAGATGGGGAAATTTATTGGACATTGAACCCCAGAATAATATAGGTTTTTACACATTTTATGTGAATATTGTTGGTACTTGCAGTATTATAAATAATAACAATCTTAAAATGTATAGATCTACTGAAACATTTTATAATCTTTTTCATTCTGATAACTTTTTCTAATCTATAATTGTTTATTTTAGTTGGGCAACTCTATAAACCGCATATGTCAGTGACAGCTTTCGCAAACAAACCCAAGCGCGAAGTGATATATAACCTACAATTTTTTGACTTTGGCGTTCGCGTTGGCTTATGCGTTTACGTTCACTTTCGGGACTTTTAGAATACTACCCTAAAAGTCATTGGAATTGAAAATTATCTACTATGCAAATATCATCCCTGATAAATACTATTTCAAGATTGACAACGGTTTAAACTTTTGAAATAGCCGAGGTAGCCAATTTTGGACACTCATTGTGCACCTTCAATAAACGAACTTAAATAGTACAGCAATTCAGCTATGTCCATCTGGAATTGCATCTTGATCGAACAAAGTATTAAATACTTAATTATTCCGAATATTTTTGACAAATCCTTCACTTTGGATCATCTGGTCGATTGCCGTAATAGCTTCCATAAAACGCGAAAGATCTTAATACAATTTGGTATTGTCCGATATTTTCTACCTATAGTTTGAAAACAAAAACTTTGGCCACGACCATTTTGGTACCATCCGTCGAGAAAAAAACTACAACAGCTTCTTATTAAATTTGGCATTATATTTTTATTTGCCATTATATTTTTCTCAATGTTACTCAGCTGATTACCCAGTAATTTAGCAGCGCTTATTTTAAGAAATGTCTGCCTCAGTTAAATATTGTTAAAATTTGGAACAACCAATTTAATTGGAGATCTGTCCGCTCTGTTGGGTCACTCGACTGCAATTTCTGCACTGGCTTTGGAACTTCTTTTATTTCCACCCTTAGCGGAAGTCAAATAAAATGTACTTTGATGTCAAACCTTTTAAATTTGTATTTGCCATTCTGTATGTTTAACACAAATATTTTTGTTTTTGAGAACAATGTAATTTAAGAGCTAGGGTTTTGTGAAGAAGCCCAAAAATGTATCTTGTCCAGGACAAAAAAAAATCGAACTGGAATAGATTATTGAAAAAAGTTCAAGTTCCATTTGGTTTTGTTTTTATACCCTCACCTTTAGGGAGAGGGGTATTTAAAATATAATATGGACTTCTAACAGATGAAGGTTGTACAATTGTAAAAAATGTCTTCATCTGTTACATTATCATAACATTTGGATCGACCATATAAAATGGAAAGCAAATACAGTTGATGTCTCATGGTGAGGGTATAAATACATACGTAAGTGGTTTCGCCCGACTGAAATATCTGTACTGGGAGTTTGGTACCTTTTCTCTTTAGATCTCCTATTCAAATGCAAAGAGTTTTGTTTATTTTTACATTGCCATGGAAAGGACTCAATGACTGACTGCCTAAATTGAGGGCAAGTTGGTGGGTTCAACACATGGGCTGACGTATAGACGGCTAGTTCAGTGTATTGTTCTTGTTAGGGATTTGCTTTGGACCTACGTTTTGCGGATGTACCAAAAGTATGACATTTCTAAAGTTGATTGGATGTATTGTTGTTACGTGCATATTTTAAAGACCTTTCAGGTAGATGTTGATTTTTCCCTCTCCCTCCTTCGATTTTGTTTTCGCAATTTGGAATTTATTTGCACTTCTATCTAACTGCGTTAGAATAATTTTTTCAACTTTATTTTAAATTTGTGTCCTAAAAATTTGTCAAGCAATGAAAACAAAGCTGAAGTTTTGCATCCAATTGTTTCGGTGTAGAATGAAGGGGAGCGGACAGAAAAATAAAAATACCATAGAGGAGTTAAGAAATGTAATATAACCAACAGAAAACCTGACTGTAAAATTCTGCTACATCTAAATCCCAATCATGTCACCCACTCCATTGTAGAAAGAATTCCTTATTTACGTTATAAATATATCAAACTTTAATTGGTGCTAGTGGAATTTACTCGAGTTATTGATAAGTTTTTCTTTTTATGATTAGTGTTTTCTGCACAAATGTTGGAACACAGAACACTCCAGGGCAGTCGCATGGAATTTGTGTGAATTTTCTTGTGACTGTCTTTTTGTTTGTGCTGTAATTTCTATCGTTGAGTTTGAATCCAATTCTGCACTGAGTGTGCAATTTTAGAACTCTTTATTTAACAATCTACTATGTATATCATTTCCAGAACAATATGTGTTAGGCTACACAATACTGATGAGATATTGAATACACAATACTGACGTTTTGCATGGAAAGATGTGAACTTTTTAGGGACCACGATTTATAGGACGTGATAATAGAACACCATTAGAGACTTTAATCACTTCGTGAGTTATTATTATTTATTGTTACAGAACCTATTGTTACAAGTTACGTATATAGTAGTCATCAAGATAAAGAATTTAACCTGCTGACACAAATTCTCGATACTCAATGTATTTGGACCTTGAACTGCGTCTCTTTGGACTAGTTACTACGGAATTTAAATACGATTAACAGGTTAACGGGATTTACCCCATAACCTAAATACCGCTTTCCTGAATATGCCGGTTTCTAATAATCCGCTTCGCCGGATTACTTGCCTCGGTTAACCGGTTATTCTCCCAACTTTTGAGTAACCTGTTATTTTCCCCACTTTCGAATAAAAAATTATTTAAAATAAAACTAAATAAAAAAATGTATTTTTTTTTTTGGAAAAAAATACATTTTGTTTTCAAAGTTTCTCCAATCATCTCGATACATTTAGTCCATCGGCTTTCCAATTTTAGCATTCCATCCAAATAATAGGTCTCTCAAAGTCCTCAAAATAGGCGATTGTTTCAGTGATGACCTCTTCATTCGACCCAAATCTATTGCCGCTGAGCCAATTTTTCATGTTTGGTAATTTAAAGTATTCACTGGTGACAAAATCCGGAGAATATGTCGGAGGTAGCAATTCGATGCCAAATTAACGGAGTTTTGCTATAGCGTCTACTGTGCGCCCGTGCGTTTTCATGGTGGAAGATCATTGTTTCTTTGCTAAATGTGTTCGCATTTGCTTCAAATCAATTCCGAATCTGTCTAATATGTAGTTGCGAATAATATTCGCTGGTGATCGTTTTACCCTGTTCGTGGTAATCGATTTGAATAACACCGCATGAATCGCAAAAAAAAGACTATAGCCATGACCTTATTGGACGACAGACCCCTCTTGTCCTTATTTGCTACATTTTCACCCGAAGAAATCCTCTGCTTTGACTGTTCCTTGGTCTCTGGTGTGTTACATAGAACCATGTTTCCTTCGCGGTTACCAAAGGGCACAAAAACTCGTTGTGATTGCGGTTGAACATAGCTAAAAAGTCCTTTGAAGCGGCTACACGGTTGAGCTTATGGACGAGGGTGAGTAATCCCGGCACCCATCGCGCGGATAGCTATTGCATGTCCATAAATCCACGCCAAAAGTGAGGTAACCGCTCAGTTGAGCTGTCTGCTATTTCAGCCGCCTCTCCGACTTTCAGTCTTCGATCGTGCAATATCATGCCATGGATTTTATAGACGGTTTCGTTGTTGACGAGTCATTTTGTGCGAATCGAAAGTTTGGCGTCACTTGTGCTGGTTCGATCACAACGGAATTAAGTAAAGCAATTTTTGACCACTGAAACTGATGGTGCAGAGTCCCCATAGTATTTATCCACCCTTTCCTTGATTACATAAAAAGTCACGGAGCTTTCAAATTTATAAGACCATTAAGTTTTTGCTACGAGAGAAATCAAAAACATAAATGAACCAAAGTCAAAAACTTTTAAAACTCTGGAAGTCGACCTGATAACTGAAGGTGTTTGAAATAATGCGATAAATGAATTTCATCCTATATACTTACAGAAGTTAGAATGTACAGGGTTTTCCAACAAAGACGCTACAAAAGTAAATCGATAGGGACAGCAAACGACGCCATATTTTTTCCCGCTCTTTTGACATTTCTCTTCAGTAAGGTTTGCCATTTCATCATGGAAAGGTATACGAGCCAACAACGAGTCGAAATTATTAAAATTTACTATCGAAATTTGGAGTCAGTGGCCTCAACTTTAAGAGCGCTACGTTCGGATTTTCATCGGAAAATCATCTTCAGCGATGAGGCTCATTTCTGGCTGAATGGCTTCGTCAATAAGCAATAATAAAGTCAATATTAGATGGATGTTGGAATAAAATTTGACTATCATTAGTTGAAAAGGAATAAGACGCCGAACACAGGACTAGAAGATGCGACCTTAATTGAAATCGTAACAGAAATTTTAATCACAATTCCGGTACTGATGACGAGAGTAAAACTAGTGACTTAACAATAAAATAAGTTAGAATCCATTTTCTTAAATTCCGATGCTCCAATAGAAAGGCGATTCAAATTAAGGAGATCTTAAATTTAAGATCATCTTGATTTAAGAGATGAATGTTATTATATAAAGACATTTACAGCCCTATTCTGGCAGGGTTACAAAAGCCACCACGGTTACTATTTGACGGCAATGTGACAATTGTCACAAATCGGTATTCTGACACATTTTTTTGGTGACAAAAGTAACAAAAATTGTTAACTGCCAAAGAGGAGGTAACAGCGCATGACAGCTGTTTTATTTTGCTGGAAAGTTGATACAAAATCATTTTATAAATTCTGCAAAACGACAAGACGGCATAATTAAATGGAGGAATTAAATATGGAAATGGAGCAGAAAGAACTTATTTTTGTGTTAGAATGATTAAAAAAGCGCGAAAAGTATTACAAAACTTTTAACGTAAATATATCCGGTCTTTCAAGGGTTATTGAGTAATATACCTTTTAAAAATGCTAAGGTCTTGTGTATTATCAGAATCTGCCACAAAAAAATACAATACGGCATTTTTTTGAAAAAATAAATTAATTTTTAACAAAAAAGTGAGGTTAAAAAATGTTTTATTTTAATTAGCTCCCTATGGGCTAATAAAAATAAATGTGTTTATGCCCTGATTTATAGAGCTTAGAACGACCTTTGTAATGATTCCCATTTCAACCAGATCGGATCATAAATCCCGGAGATACGAACGATTATATACTCAAGTTTTAAAGGCCTATATCTCAAGAAGTTGGACCGACCGCTGGGGGAAAACAACTTTTTGAACTCAGCCCAGAAGATTTTGTCGGTGGTGAAATTTTGATGTAGATCAGAGAGTTGGCGCTAAAGTAAATTTCATCTTCTATATGGCGCGGATGTGCAGGAGTATTCTTTCCGCTTAGCATCTCTGGATGCTCCTGGAGGAAGGCAATATAGCATTCGAGTTGTGCCTTTGCGGTGCGCTCAAATTCTCTAAATAATAATGTATTAATTTTAATTCAATAAAACATATATATATTAAATATGCACCTACTTTTCCTTTTTCTACCGCGTTCATTTTGTGCAGAAAACCATATGTTTTTGTTTTTTTGTCCCTGCTTTTGACAACCTGTTATTGTGAGGTGAATTGTTTGTTACGAGGTGAATTTTTCGTTGTCACTGTGTTGCCAGAATACCAGATACAAAAAAGGTGATAACTTTGTAACAATTTTGTGGTTACAATTTTTAATTGTTACCACAAATTAATTTGATTGTTACCACATTCACAGAATAGGGGTGTTAGAGAAAACTTTCCAACGACCAAGCAAAAGTACCAGACTTTAAAAAAACTGCATTTGTGTAGAGGGTGGCTGATGAAAGCCGCTACCAACAAGAAATTTAATAATTTTTCTCCTATTTAATGAATCTGGTTTTTTTTTTATGTTACAGATTGATTTTTAGATTGAGAAAAATGTATGACTGGGACACTAAAACAAGAATTTTGAGTGTACGCCGCTATCACGCACTAGAGTCCGTAGTTACGGTCCAAAGAGAGTATAGGCGCACGTTTGGCGGCAATCCTCCGAGCAGATGGACAATAATGAGACTTGTTAACAATTTTGGCGAGCATGGGACAGTCAACAGAAGACCTTACCATCGAAACACTTCAGTTCGGATGGAGGAAACAATCGCTGCTGTAGCTGCTGCCGTATAATCCAAGAGTTTCGACAAGAAGCTTATCTGCTCAAATGTGTATAAGCAGACAGTCATTGCAGTCAATTATGCACAAGGATTTCGACTTATTCCCATATAAAATTCAAATGGCCCACAAACTGAACGCAGCAGACTTCCCGATTCGCTTGGAATTTTACCAGAAGATGCTTCTAATGTTGGAAGAGGACGGAAACATTTTGAACCGTCTTTTCATGCCTGACGAGGCCCATTTCGATTTAAACGGCAACATAAACAAAAAAAAAATTGTCGAATATGGAGTGCTTCCAACCCATAGATACTCCATGAGACGGAATTGCATCCACTTCGTGACACAGTGTGGTGTGCAGTTTCTTCACACTGCATTGTCGGGCATTGTCGAAGAAAACGGTCACACCGTTACGGTTACTGGAGATCGTTACTTGAGCATGTTGAGAGAGTCTTTCTTTCCAGAATTACGCCGAATGAGAATTTCTTTCAACTCTGTGTGGTTTCAGCAAGATGGTGCAACTTCTCACATAGCCCGGCCTGTTATGAAAGAATTGCGATGAAAATTTCCCAATAAGCTGATATCAAGAGACTACACATTCCGTTGGCCTCCCTGGTCGCCAGACTTTACTGTTTCTTATGGGTTTTTGCAAACAGGAAGTCTACAAAGCGAAACCAACAAATTTGAGTGAACTAAAGCAATCGATTCGAGAAACAGTTGCGGATATTCCTATCTCAACTCTCCAAGCTGTAATGAACAACTTTTTGCTAAGGTGCCGCACATGCATCAACGAGCAGGGGGCATTTAAATTCCATTATTTTTAAAACTAATTAAGCTATTTTTAATAAAAGCTTTAACATGAATAAAAGAAAAATTAATTCCATACGCTGGACCAAGCGAGCGATTCAGGCAAGCGATTTCAGGCAATACAAGATTGGATTCGAGAGGATTACACTGTGTGTAATTTTCTAAGTCATGGCAAAATAACCATATACGGACACCACTACGTGATAAAAGACTAAAAAAAAAAGACCCGTGTTTCCCAATTTTTCCCAAAGTCATGCACTTTTTTTTTTATGGGCCGCCAAAGATTTGGGGCCTCGGTATCATTTTCGTAAAAATGTGATCATTTTCTCAGGCTCATATCTTGCAAACCGTTCAGAATTTCGATTTACTCTCTGAGGCAAGCAAAGAAAACTCACACATGCTAATGTTAACTCTACGGCGCACAGTGTGTCCTTCCCATACATTCGATGGCCAAAAATAGAAGGAGTTGTACGAGAGTAATGAAATTTGGTACGAGTCCCTAATATAATAGAATTAAGAAAATTTCAAAGTATCGACAAAATTGACCACGCCCATCGCCCACCGCCCATACAAACTAAAATCATTTTTGGCTGTTAAAAATTATCTATTGCTACAAATTTCCTGAAAATTGCTGGAAGAACATATCTATACAACACCTTTTAAAAAAAAATTATTTCATCAACATTGACCACGCCCATCGCCCACCTCCCATACAAATGATATTTCAAAAATGGTATATCTTCTGTAAATTTATAACTAGAATGTTTATTTTTCGCAAAAATGCATACAGCATCTATTAAATGCTGTTTTGAAAATATGAAGAAAATCCGCCCACTGTAACACCCGCCCCCCATACAACCCCCATACAAAAATTTTACAGTTCACTCTATTTAATTTATTAGCAACTTTTTCACATCTTCGTGATAATCTAATTTTTTAAGCTTCAATTTCGTTCTTAATGAATTGATGTATGGGTCGGAGGATATCAACAAATGATGCATTACGTCTTCGTTAGTAGAACAGCGGCCAGTCTTGCGCGAGTTATATAGCCTATAACGTTTATAGTCTTTGTTCCTCGCTTCCTGCGCTTCTTCTGATAACATTCCTTTCAAAAATAAACCATATGTTAATTCAAAATGTATGAAACAAATCGTATCTTTAACCTACCTATAGGTAGAAACTTTATGCACTGTGATAGGCATGGAGTACCATCCATACAAATCAATGTACAATTTTGCCGTGTCTAAACAATATATATGGAACTTCTCAGAGTCTATTGCCTGACTGCAACTTATTGTGGATGATATAATTTTTAACCTATGAATCAGTTGTTCATTTACTCCGGTTATGTCAGCTGTAATTTCAGGGTTTTCAAAAAATCGTCGAGCTGTATTCCCATCGTTGCATCTGGAGTTCGAGCCCAACTCATGCTGAAGTTTTCATTATGGTATGTAAAAATTTATTTTAAAAAAAATAATAACTGATATGATTTGAATTTCAGTGTACGAGCACTTTATACACAATTATCTTACAAATATACTATTTATAGTAATAGAAATGCACACAGGCAAAACAACAACAAGCAGTAACGAAAGAAAGAGTGCGCTGTTGTTTATCGCGTAAAATAACGCTTAACGCATATTTTTTACTGTAATTTTTTGGTTTTCCATTGTTTTTTTTGGCCGCGGGCAAATTTCGGCAGAATTTTTTTTTGGAATCTGTTAGCTGAGACCCTCAGCTTTAATTTGGTATAGGACTCCATGTTTCGCACTGCTTCGCACACAACTAAAAGTCTAACGGAAAATCATAAATGTTTATTTTTTTTGACCCAAAATAAAAAAAAAAAAAATATTTTTTTTTTCAATTTTTATTATTTTTTTTTTAATTTACATAATGCTTGATGCCTATTTTAAGTGAAAAAAATTTCTATAAGGTACACTCGGTGTATAGTTTATAAGTAACAAGGTTTTAAATATGACATAGAAAACTAACCCATTTGAGACTTGTTCACATATGTCAACTTTGCGCTGCTCGGGACAGAAAACCAATGGAGATATTTGCATAAAATTTTACACACATGACCTTTAGATAGTTTTTAACCATCTGTGCAAAAATCATCAAAATCGGAGAGCAGGTCCAAAATGATTTATTGCCGCAGCGGACACAGTGTGCGGCGTACCGCAAACGACAAGCTGCATTTCAGATCATCTACACTCTAAATGATGACAATTCGTTCGCTTACTGCAACGATATAAAAGCTTTGGTGGTAAAAATTTGCAAATCAACATTATAAACATAATACGAATACTTTTTTTTAATATTTTTGTAATAGATAGCATAGTATCTCAATGTTGAAGTAAATAAAAAACAAATGATATTAAAAAACGGTGTTAAGAATAATTCCCAGGAAGTTTATATGTTCTAGAAATTTGTTTATTGAGATCTTAGGTAAATTTTTGTAGTTGATTGTTTCCTTGAATTTTGAACGGTTTGATACCTATGGACCTGAACACGGGAAAAAAGGTAAAAAAATCGAATTTTTTTTAAGTTTTTTGCGATTTTGATCTGGAAGGTGAGTTTTTTTGATTTTATGTGTTCGCAATTTTTGTTCTTTATGACAACTTTGCCTCAGAGAGTAAATCGAAATTCTGAACGGTTTGCAAGATATGAGCCTGAGAAAATGATCACGTTTTTACGAAAATGATACCGAGGCCCCAAATCTTTGGCGGCCCATAAAAAAAAAAGTGCATGACTTTGGGAAAAATTGGGAGACACGGGTCTTTTTTTTTAGTCTTTTATCACGTAGTGGTGTCCGTATATGGTTATTTTTTTTCGTGTTGCACTGTGTTACAAATCAAGTCACCAGCACATAATTGAGAAGCTGATGTGGTTGTCATCAACGCATTAGGGAACCGAGCTCATTGCGGAGAATATGGTAACAGCAACATCCTACATGGTAATCTCACAGAGAGGTTCATAGTTGATGGGATCGGGTAATCTACTGCAATACTGACATATCTACGTCGGACAGAAGAACGAGAATAACAGCCTTATTCATAAAAACTTGTGCGAGGTTTGAGAGACGATTTATCTTACTAAAAACGCCTCTCAAATCTCTCACAACTTTTTATAAATAAGGCGCTAGGGCTTTTCAGCATTATTGAACGGTGCATTCGCTTTGCTGATCACAAGACTCGTTTTCAGGCAGAACATGGCCCAACAATGATAGTCGAGCGGTGCTCAATGTGATATTGTCGCAAAGTGTTAGAACGATTGCGGTATTTAAGTGCAAGGAGAAAATAAGCACATTATCCTGGGAAGTATCTCGTGAAATAAACAGCTTGGATGGACCTCAGCTGGCGTGCTTTACAGACCACATCAACAATGGGTGAGAGTAACCCACTTAAGATTATGGAACGGATTAGGGGAGGGAGTGGAACGGCGAGATCTCGTGTTACGACATGGATGGGTAAAAGACCAGAGCGCCGTTGAAGGTGGGCAATCTTAAACTACGCTGATTCGCAGGTGTTCTAATTGGACTGTCATTTCTGCGGGCACATCTGTATAAAATTCAGCAAGATCGTTCAAATTAATGTAAGATGTTTGAGGATGAAATCGAACTGATGGAACGCTTCTTCTGCTATTGTCCTGTGTTCGCAGGATTTGGACTCCAACACCTCTCTGACAATACAGTACCTAGTTTGAACACGGGGAAAGAATTAGGGTGACGAATTTGAGATCTCTTTCGATAACACGAATAGCACACAACAGTCCTACCTACTGGCTTAAATGTTTGCCCAGAAATGGGTCGCGGACCGAAGCAGTAATTTTTCGAATCCTCTTTCTCAAACTACCTTTACATAACCCAGTGATAATTTCATTATGCCATATTAAGGGCAGAAATACATAGTGAAGTATGTAGTTCAAAACTGCAAAAGCGTCGGCGATTGTGCTTAATCGTGTTAGTCTGTTAGTTGCTAAATTTTTCATCTTGAGCAATAATATATAGCTACTGTGCAACAATAGTTGCAGTAACAATGAACAAATATTATAACTCCAGAATTCACGGGTACTGGCTTTTGTAGATCTAAAGTCACGAATAGTCCGTCAACTTTCTCGTACCATAAGTGTTGGGCTACCAAATGCTTAAATTTTTTCATCCAAGAAATCGCTATTAAAGACACCGTGCAACAAATAATGCGGTTGCAATTATTTATTTTGTAAAGACCACATTTCTCTATACAAATGCAGACTAAAATATCATACTCAGTCAAATATAGAAATTGCAGATCCACAACACAAAACTTGTATATACAGCGTGCGGCTAAAGTTACTATATGATGTAAAACAATTGTAACTTCTTTGCTTGCGAGTATTTAACTTTTTCTTTTTTCCAATTTCAGAAATTAAACTTGGGAGAATATTTAAAAATGGAACGCTATACAATTGCGCAAAGAACTAAGATTGTTTTTCTATTCATTGAAAATCATCGTTCGATAATTAATACTCAACGTGCATACAGAAGATTTTATGGTGTAAGAACTGCTCCAACGGGTCCAACCATTCGTTCGTTGGTGAATAATTTTGCTGAATATGGGACATGTCGGAGATTCAAGACGTACGTGCAGACCTCGAACTGGCAGATCGGCCGAAAATATTTTTGCACTGAACAAAGTTATGGAAAATGCCATAAAAAGAGCACATTTTTGCGTTAGAGACAACGTTTCTCATTTAACTGATATTATTTTTCATAATTAATGTAAAAAAATAACATAAAATAAACTTTCTTTTTATCATAAATTTTTTTGTTTTTTTCATTCCATTCAATAGTTATTTAAAAAACAAATCATATACTTACTTTAGCCGCACCCTGTATCTGTAAGAGAAATAATGTAGAAATTCAGCAAAAAAGAAAACACACTCAAACTAAAATCAAACAAATGTCATGAGGGTAACCGGTCCTACTTCGGAATGTGATAAAGATATTGGGCTGTGATGGGAGGAGGAGAATACTAATAAACAAAAGAGAAAACAAAAAACTAATTAACAACTCGAGCGGGAACCAACAGTACCAATTAAAGTTTGAGATGCTACTTACTATATCCTACATTCTTTCTACTAATGACAAGGGAACTACTTGACTAGATTGTGCTTAAATGTTTTTTCAGCCAAAGAATGTAGGATTTTACAGTCGACTTTTACTGCTGCTTCATTTTCTGTACTCTCCTCTAGAATGATTATATTGCTGTGCTGTCCTCTCCCCACTCTTTCCATTTGTGTTTTTTTTTGTGCACAAAAACTTTTAAGGACACAAATTTAAATAAAGTTGATGAAAACCCCTCTATACAGAGAAGTACAAATAAATTTCATATGCAGACAAATGGATGGAAATAGAAGACAAATCAACATCTACCACAAAAGTCCTTAGAAATTTCAATAAACAACAATAAAACCATTCAACTTTAGAAACGTCATACTGTTGGCGCACAGAGAAAGAGCCAGTCCCAAGCAAATCTCAAACCAACACAACCCACTAATCTGTCGGTCCATATTGCCGCCATTGCATTGGGACTCGCCCCCAATTTAGACAGTCAGTCAGTCAATCATTCAGTCTTTTTCATGCTAAAGTATTAAAAAGAACCAAACATTTTGCAACTACAACAACCTACATAAAAAAGTCAACAAAAAGAGAATAGCTCAATGAATTTTTTAAAAGTATAAAAGACCCGCAGCTGAAAGCAAAACTAAACTGTAACGATTTTTCATTGATTTTTTCTTGTATTCGGTTCCATTAAATCATGTTTTATATTGTTGAACAAAATACATATTTAGTTCGTAGACAAAAGCCAAACCATAAAATTACATTTTATTCCTTACAGAAAATCAAAGATATTTCTGTTAATCATTTTAAATGGCAAACAACAACTTCAAAGGTTTTATATTATAACATTTTTATAATTTTGGTTGACTTAGAAGTTGTCTAACATGCACACCTTAATAAACACCCTATAAATTGAAACAGAACATTTAAAATCTGAAAAAACGATCCAAATCAGTCGATTCCGCTGCGTTCTCAAGAACTGGGCATCGCCAAGACCACTTTATGGCGAATTTTGCATAAAAATTTTGATTTACACCCATACAAGATCAAGCTGACTCAAGAATTGAAGCCGATGGACCATGTGAGCCGACGTACGTTGAATGATGAATTTCATCGCAAAATCATCTTCAGTGACGAAACTCATTTTTAGCTCAATGGGTTCGTCAATAAGCAAAATATGCGTTATTGGTTTGGTGAAAATCCACATGTGCTCCATCCACAAAAAAATAACTGTTTGGTGCGGTTTCCATCCCGGCGGCGTCATTGGGCTATATTTTTTCATCGACAATAACGATCGTCACGTTACTGGGAATGACGATCGTTATCGCGCCATGATTACCGATTATTTTTGGCCCGAATTGAAAAACATGGACTTGGACAACATGTGGTTTCAACAGGACGGTGCCACAAGCCATACAGCACACGTTACAGTCGATTTATTGAAGAGTAAGATTGGTGAGCGTGTTATCTCAAGAAATGAACCAGTCAATTGGCTGCATCGTTCGCGCGATTTAACGCCTTTAGAGTGTTTTCTTTGGGGCTACGTCAAATCATTGGTCTATGCCAACAATCCAACGACGTTGGAAGAACTCAGAGCCGAAATGGAACGCGAAATAGCGGCCGAGTTCCATTCATAAATGTTTTTATTGTATTTCCAGTCGATCATAAAGTTTTGGAAATATCTCACATGTTTTGCGTTTTATTTAAAAGAAAGTTGTCAAGTCCTTATTGGAAAACCCATTATTTAATAGTTGGACATCAGTTTGTTCATCTTCCCTTCGACCCAGTTGTCTGGTTTGCTGGTGGTATCAATAGCTATTCCCGTTATCTGCTGTTTTGGGTTTAAGGTATCCGCACAAAGTAACCGACAACTGGTTCGAAGGGAAGGAAAATGAATGAAACTTCAGGAACAACTGATGTGTAACTATTAAGAATCTTTTGACTCAAAATGAATACTTACAGACTGGATCCTGACAAGTATATACCAAAGATAATATTATTCTGGTCCATGGGACTGATAGTGGAGGTTTGAAATTTTCTGATAGCCCCTCATTTGGGAGTGGCCAGAAATTATCTTTCACACGGCAGTCCAAGCAGCTCACTACTTCTTAGAAGTATGTCCCGCCCAATGGATTTATCGGAAATCGCTGTTAGCTAGCTAGAGTGAGACGGCGTAACAAATGAGCAGCCTGATTGGTGATGCGACCACTGATGCATCTCAGTTTAAATATGTGACCCTTTAACTGAAGCTCTTCGAATTAAAGAACACATTCTTTAGATCTTTGAAGGCGAATGAGCCAATGGCGAATCAAAGGTAAGAAAAAATTCAGTTTCGACACACTGCATTTTGGTCAGTGTCTGATCCATAATGGGTGGATGAAATATAAGCATCCTGGCAGTAGGTAAAATGCAAATCCACGGTGGGCTGGGCTTGTCTTCCGCCACCGTTATATTGGCATTGAAAATACTAAATAAGTAACATAAAACCCCCCTAGTTAATGACAACGACCGGAAACATTATCAGGACCACGATTCACGGATATGCACTTGAAATGTTAGAACACTATACAGATTCCGCCCAGATCATAGTTGTACTAGCGCAGTGCTTAAGGTCACGGAAAGTCTACGACAAAACTTAGAGAACCGCCATATATCTTTTCTGGTTCTTCTGGACCACTCTAAAGCCTTCGACATGGTACACCACACAACTTTGTGTTCAAAGTTAAATGTATTTTTTCGTTTTTCATCTACTGCCGTCAATTTAATTCAATCCTATCTTACTGGTCGTTCCCAATCTGTTTTCACGAAAAACAACATTTCAAATATTTTGCCTATCTCACGAGGAGTACCCCAAGGCTCGATTTTGAGACTTCTGCTTCTTTCAACTTATATAAATGACTTACCACAACAACTGTCATACAGCGAAGCGCACTTATATGCTGATGATGTGCAAATCTACTTAAGTAGTTCGAAAATGTTGAAAAATTGAACTATGACCTTTCTCATATCCATGACTGGGCAACAGCCAATGGACTTGCTATTAATCCCAGGAAATCAAAATGTCTTGTGGTTCACTCCAGATCATTTAACAGTGTCAATTATAATTTTGATATAGCAATAAGTGCCGATAAAATTGATATCGTCTCGCAGACTAAAAATCTAGGAATCATTTTAAACAGGTCACTCACCTGGTCGAAACATATTAACGCAGTTGTTGGACAAGCTTATTCGAAGTTGAGAGACCATAAGGTTCTCAAGCATATACACCTTTTCATTTAAGAGTACTCTTGGCTAAGTCGTACATAATGCCAGGACTTCTATATGGCTGTGAACTTTTTGCAAACTGTGACTCGTCAAGTAAACGGAAGCTTAACGTCATATTTAACATTGTTATTAGGTATATCTACGGTCTGAAAAAATATGATTCTGTACACCAGTTCGTCAAATCACTTTATGGCATTTCCTTTGACAACCTGTTGAAGACTAAAATCCTCGTCTACCTTCATAAAATAATTTCTTAGAATATACCACTTTATCTTTATCGACAATCAAATTTTACTAGGTCAAATAGAGGTAGAAATATAATACCCTCAACATATCGCTATCTTTTTTCTGAATGGCATTTTTTATTTATTCAATTCGTCTTTAGAACTCACTTCCACATAACATTCAAATTATCAGCAACGCTAAAGAATTTAGGTCCCAAATTCATAAATAGTATAATACTGAATGAAGTCTAGTCTATTCCCCTGTCACTGTCATTTTTGCTTGTTTCTTCCTAAAAACGTTAATCTTACTCTTACTATTTGTTCTTATATGTCATATAATTGTTTAAATGTCCTCTTCTTTATTCCATTTTTATTAGTCCACATATCTAGTTTATTAATTATTAATTAACTAAATTTATTTTATTTATGTATTTATTTATTTAACCTATTTATAACATTGTTTTATTCAAATATACTAAAATTTATAATTCGTGTACTTTAATTACAAGACTTGTTCTTGTAGTGCATGATATCCAATAACACGGTGTTACAAAAAATAGATTTTTTCTGTTCTATGAACCAAATGCACATATTCGGAAAGAGGGGAAAAAATAAAAATACACGTGTATCGGCGATTTTCATGTACACGTCAGAATTTTTTTTTTTTTATTTTGAAGTATAAAGCTCGTAGTGGCCTGTGTGAAAGCCTTTGGACCGATTTTTAACCCTTTTTCAGTGATCCAATCGAGCTGATTTTTTGCAGGCAGACTCGTGGAAATGACTGTATCACGTCAAATTTTTAAAAACAATTTTTATCAATTCTCAGATTTTCCCCAATTTTTATTATTTTTGAAAAAAATATATTTTTTTCACTTTTCTTAGCATAACTTGAAGGGACTCCAAATTTTTAAACTACTTAAGCGTTACGAAAAAAAAAATGTTTTTTGACCCATCCTACTCGATATAGTTGTAGTTAATCAATAGTAACCTTCTAACACTAAACAGTTTTTGACTTTTACAACACTTACAACTGGTCTGACAGATGAAATAAGGAATTGCAAAATTGTTTTAAGTTCTGTTGTGCGAAAACGTATTTGTATATATTTCATCTGAAAAAAATGCAGTGACCGACGCGAAATAACTTTTGTTACGTTTGTGGCTTATTCGCACCAAGTACAAATTTGAAAAATATTACTAAAACAGTGGTGAATTCGTTTCAGAAAATATTTAAGACTGCTTATGTTCCTTACTTGTGGTATACTCCGGAAGTCGTGTGCGACTATTGCTATAGAAATTTGTGCAAGTTTACTGATGGAAGGTCAACAATAAATTACGCTGTACCAACAATTTGGTTACCACGCACGGAGCACTGCAATGAATTGTGCTACTTTTGTGTAACTTTTGCTCAAACAAAAGGGTACCAATACATTCACCGCAACAGAAGTCCTATACTCACCAGAAGAGCGTGCAGCGGCTTCAGTGGAGATTTTTGATAATGTTCCCGAAATAAGCCATGCAGAATCAACAGTTGTACCAACACTGCTATCAACTTTTCTTGCATCGAATGCGAGATGCGAGAGTCCACAAGTATCGGAATTTGTGGCAACACCCAGTGAAATTGGGACTACAATGCCGTATTTAATAACGCAAGCTGACTTCAATGACCTCGTACGAGACGGAAATTTGTCGAGGAGATCAGCAGAACTCTTTGCATCACGCTTTAAGCACTGATTTTAAAATAACGCCGCTCGTGGTCGAGGTACCACTATTCCATATGACGAATTTTTTAAATTGCACGAAGATCGGGAAAAAAAACCTAGCTTATTGTTATGATATTCATTTGATGTTTGCAAAAATTGGTTACCCTTATATTTCAGAGCAGTGGCGACTTTTCATCGATGCATCGGTCAACAGCCTTAAAGTCGTGCTGCTTCATATCGGTAACATACATCCATCTGTCCCGATCGCATTTGCCACAAACCTCAAGGAAACATAGGAAGGCATGGAATTAATATTACAGCTGATAAAGTACAAAGAGCATAATTGGAAAATATGCTGCGATCTGAAAGTGGTCGGTTTACTCATGGGTGTTAAGCGTGCATTTCCAACCCACCAGTGCTTTTTGTGTACATGGGAAGGTCGAAAAAGAGATGAGCATTGCACTGAATTTAAGTGGAAGCCGCGAACATGCTACACAGTAGGCGTAGAAAGTATAGAGAATCTACCATTGGTGCGTGCAGCCGTCTCAAATCATTTTGCCTCCACTACACATTAAGCTCGGTCTCGTATCAAATTTTGTTAAAAAACTGGATCGTGATGGCGAGGCCATTGCAACTTTGCGCAAAATTTTTCCGAAATTGAGCGGTGCAAAGATTCATGCAGGTATTTTTTTTAAGAAGTCATTCAGTAACTTTATGTTTTTTAATGATTTTTTTGATTTAAGGTGTTTTCAATGGTCCGCAGATAAAAAAGTAATTGCAAGTTCTGAATTTTCATCAAAATTAAATGCTATCGAACAACGTGCATGGAAAGGTACAGTTGCCGTTATTGAGCAGTTTCTTGGCAACAAACGAGCTGCCAATTATAGAAATATTGTAGCAGAAATGGTTTCGGCATATGGCGAAATGGGCATATTAATGTCGCTAAAGATCCAATTTCTTCACAATCATTTAGATTTTTTCCCTCATGATTTAGGAGCTTGTAGCGATGAGCATCAGGACATTGCGGCTATTGAAAAGCGCTTTAAAGGAAAAGACATTACGCATATGCTTGGCGAATACTGTTGGTCTATTTGTCGCGATACTGAAGCAAATGCTTAAAAAAAAAATACATGGTTTCCCATTACATCCCATGAAGGGACTGGGGAGAACTTCTCACAATCACAGAGCTGTGCGCTTTCCAGTTTTCACTTTGGACCTACAGTGTCGCCGTCACTATGCAAGGTGACCGCCGCCGAAAGAAAATTTGAAGGTGGTCAGAGCCGGGTTCGAACCCAGGATCTCATGTACAAGAGCCGCGCACACTAACCATTGCACCACCGACGGCTACAAATGCTTACAACCGCAAAAATAAAAGGCCTAAATTTCTTTAAAAACATTAAAATTTTTAATGTAACAATTCTTTATTTTTATAAAACAAAAGTAATAAAAAAAAATAGTTTTTTTAACGAACTGAAACCTTAAAAAAAACGATAACCATTTAAAAAAAAAAAAAAATTAGGAAAATCTGAGAATTGATAAAAATCTATTTTTTAAAAAATTTGACGTGATACAGACATTTCCACGAGTCTGCCTGCAAAAAATCAGCTCGACTGGATCACTGAAAAAGGGTTAAACATCGGTCCAAAGGCTTTCACACAGGCCACTACGAGCTTTATATGTCAAAATTAAAAAAAAAAAATTCTGACGTGTACCGCGCCGATACATGTGTATTTTTATTTTTATCCCCTTTCCGAAAAAGTAAATTTGGTTCATTGGACAGAATGTGTGTAACACGGTGTAAATAAACAATACAATACAATACGGTGCCGCTATCCAACCGACCGATGTCCTCGAGAATTATAAGGGTGTCACTACCTCTCCAGGAGATGTGATGGACAAGGTCACGGCTGTACAAGGAAGAAGAACTGCGACATATACTACAATTGCCATGAGAAAAATAATGAATTTGGTTGCAGATTTGTAGTTGGCAAAAGACTGCAATACATAGTCTCAAGATTTAACTCCGTGAGTGATCGTAGAGGAAACATGCAACCGCTGTCCTGGCCAGGACAAAAAGTTAGAAGGGAAAGTCTATTTGAACCAACCGTCCGGTAATTTCAGTCTACTTATACTCGCCATCACTTCCGATAACGGAATGAGACTGTTAGATTTTGGCTCGGCGAAAAACCTGGTTATCAGTAGTAAGAGATTCCTACATGAAGACATCTTTAAGGCTAGTTGGATATCCCGTTAACAACAGACGAAGAACCAGATTGATCACCTGGTAATTGATGGAAGGCGCTCTACTAGTATAATGGGCGTACGTGTGATTCGAGAAGCTAATATCGATTCGGATCACTACATGGTTGCTGCAAAGGTTCGCACAACGAAAAGCAGAGCGAAAGTCGTACGAAACCAAACATATAGAATGCTGGAGATCGCAAAAGCTGCAATTACCACGTCCACGGCCTATGTAGAGAATCTTACTCAGATACTACCGCACCCCTGCCTCATGATCCTGAACCACAGTGGAAGAACATTTCCTACTCCATGAAAACCACTGCAGAGACCGTACTTGGTAATGAAAAACCGGATAAAGACAAACCATAGTACGATAAACAGTGTCGCATGGTAAGTGGTGGAAAGAACGCTGCACGTATGACAATGCATTAGTCAGTTGCCACGCGAGCCGTGACGGAGCGGTATAAAGAGAAGAGGAGAGGGGAAACTCGTTTGTTAACGATAAACGGCTGTGGAGAAAGCGCAAGTGTGAGAAATTTTAATCTTATAGTGGGTCAATGAGGCCTATAAATTCTACCGAAAAGTAGAGATATGTACGGATGTGCAGAGAATGTTGGGATATTGAGAGATCACTACTGTGTTTTACTTGTCACAGGAGACTTCAATATAGCTAAGGGTTTTGAGCAAATACAGGACGATGGCGTCGACTGGTCCTCCTACCCAAAAGCGAATTTAGAACTGAAAATTCCCGGCTCAGCCGCTGGTACTGATGGACTACAGGCTGAGCTGTTTAAGGCTGGCAGCTATGGGTTGGAAAGGTGCATGCATCAGCTTATATGCAAAATCTGGCTAGAGGAATGCATGCCCGACGATTGGAGTCCCGTTTTTCAAAAATGGCGACACGAGTATATGTACAAACTATCGTGGAATAATCCCTTTATCCATCACACGCAAGGTTCTCTCGAGTGCAATGTACGAATGACTAAAGCCGATTGTTGCAGACCTGATCGTACCGTATCGGTCTGACTTTAGGCCTGGAAAGACAGACAACAGATCCTGGAGAAACCCTACGAAAATAAATTGGCACCTACCACCTCCATGTAGATTATACGGCTGCCTTCGGTAGCCCGATACGGTGAAAAGTGTACCAGGCTAAGTCGGAGCTTGATATCCCTGCTAAGCTGACACATCTTTCTAGAATGATACTGATCGACACGAAATCCTCACTAAAGATCTCATTGAACTATTTAGTATGAGGTGAGGCCTCAGACAGGGCAACGCCCTATAATATTATCTCAACATATTAATTGAGATAATCGTGAAAAAAAACTCCACTCAACACGAATACAACTATCACCAGCAAAGTCACATGCTGCTGGCGTATGCTGATGATTTAGGAATCATTGGGTGAAATATGCAATAAGTTGCTGCAGTATTTTCGTGAATCGAGAGAATCAGTAAACAATCAGTAGTCCAATGAGGAGCTTTATGATACGTTCCCCATCGGTGAACCAGTAAATTGATATGGTATGACTAAGGGCGTTCAAGCTATATGATACATCTTCCGTATATTCCAGGAAGTAGATAAAGAACTGACGTACATGCGAATTAATAGCTTGCAAAATGTTCCTAAGATCATTCCGCTTAAGACCCTAAATGTCTGTTAGATCCAACAGGAAACTATGATCCTAGATATTATCTTCTACTCCTACAAATGGCTGGGTAGTAGCAAATGAGATGTTCGACGCTCTCGTCCTCCTATTCATCACCACATTATCTGCAGCAATCATGACTTGAGATAGCAAGTCTAGACGCATGTCTGTTCATTAAACAGAATCGAGTGGTCGCACCTACAGGGTGCGGCTAAAGTTACTATATGATGTAAAACAATTGTAACTTCTTTGCTTGCGAGTATTTAACTTTTTCTTTTTTCCTATTTCAGAAATTAAACTTGGGAGAATATTTAAAAATGGAACGCTATACAATTGCGCAAAGAACTAAGATTGTTTTTCTATTCATTGAAAATCATCGTTCGATAATTAATACTCAACGTGCATACAGAAGATTTTATGGTGTAAGAACTGCTCCAACGGGTCCAACCATTCGTTCGTTGGTGAATAATTTTGCTGAATATGGGACATGTCGGAGATTCAAGACGTACGTGCAGACCTCGAACTGGCAGATCGGCCGAAAATATTGTTGCACTGAACAAAGTTATGGAAAATGCCATAAAAAGAGCACATTTTTGCGTTAGAGACAACGGTTCTCATTTAACTGATATTATTTTTCATAATTAATGTAAAAAAATAACATAAAATAAACTTTCTTTTTATCATAATTTTTTTTGTTTTTTTCATTCCATTCAATAGTTATTTAAAAAACAAATCATATATGTACGTACTTTAGCCGCACCCTGTACTAGCGTATAGATATCTTGCCTGGGAATGGATATAACGTTTTGCGTACAATTCAAGACATAATTTGCATATACTCGCGCGGTGATTTTCTGATTTTTGCCTCGATTGTAAGCATGAGGTACCGAGTGGCATACCCAAATCTAGTGGGTCAAATAAGGTGGTTCCTAGTCTCGGGAGGTCATCCGCTTTGTGGTCCATGAAATATTCATGTGACCGGCAGCCATATAAGGAGGATATAGAAATGCTTGGTCATCACATGTGCGGCAGTCGTCAGCTGTTCTGGAAGTCAGAAATTTAGATTGCAGGGATTTTATAGCACCTTGACTATCAGATCAGATGTTGATAACCGAGGCGGTGATGACGTTTCGACCCCGCCAAACGTCTTTATGTGATCTTTAGACCCACCTCTTTATAATAGTATCAAAACCCTACTTTGCAATCTAATTTGGAGCTGACAGTATAGAAGCATAAATAACTGAAATAACATGGTGTGCGTGCCTTCGAACCCTGTCTGTCCGGTATATGAGTGGAGACGTTCTCTCAAAGATGAAAGTGGGAGTCATGTCGTTGACTTCTACTGTGGATTGCCGCAGATCTCTTGAAATCGTCCCATGACCATATGGGCTAGTGATGCATTGCGGGGAATGTCTTAGACTGATTGATTGCTGATGTCTTAGACTGATTGGTGTAACCCATTTTCCTTCCCAGCAAATCTCGTGGTAACAGATGAAAGATAGCACCCAGACCCTCGGTAGGAAGTCTCCTGATTAAGTACTGCAGCAGATCTTTGCTCGTGAAAGACAAGTTTCGGTGCACTGCTATTACCAGGCAACCTTGTCCTTCCAGTGCAAGCAAACCACTATCCAGTGGTATATTCCAGAGATGGGGATATACCCCTCTTGTGATCCAGGCACAAGGTTATGCGCCTTCGCATAAGTAATTCACAGATGCAATTAATGATCCCTGGTCAACAAAGTGTCGATAGAGTTAAGTTTATCGATCGCGGTAAGACGTTGGTAAAGTCACTCTCTATATACCGACAAATGTGACATGAATGTATTCTTTAGTTAGAAAGATTTCTGTACAAAGCTCACTAGAATGGGCAAACCGGTTTTCGTAGAATTGGCCTTGTCGTAACCGTAGTGGCATGTGGGCAGATGAGAAGTACATGTGCCTTTATATAAAGACATGAGAGACTGATTCCTCTAAAATTGTTTGGACTAATATTCGACGATTTCCAGGCTTTCGGAATGAAATCCACCTTGGATTATCCCCATCCAATGGAAATATAGGATAGCTTGATTCAGCTCGTATAAAGTTCTGGGAACCAATATGTGTAGTCCACTTTGCAACTCCACTGGTATCCCTTTAGGACTAGCTTATTTGTAGGGTTTATAAGAGACTGAGACTGATCATATGTTTTCGGACCAGATTCCTGGAATCTGTGCTCAAGCCGTAGCCTGATGGCCGACGTGGAAGTTAATGTCACACAGAAACAAGTTATTATGTTTCGTTTTTGTAGCACGATTCACGCGACACCCTGTGTATATATATTTTTTTTATTTTTGTTCTTTAATATCTCTTGACTTTGAATGGTAAATGTATCGTCTTATATCTTGATTAGAAGACTAGCATTGTAATTGTTAACAAGACTTTTTAGATTAACCGTATTGTAAATAAAACCAGTAATTTCTCTCTCAGTAAAGCTCTCATTTATTAGCACATCTTGGCGAGTACTTAAACAAGGGCGTAAAACGTAATTTCATGCACAATAAATGAGAAATGCGCTGCACAGAGGGTTGAAATGTACCAAAAGTGAGGATTAATTCAAAAGCTGAAGTTTATCTTGCACAGACATGTTTGGTATTGGATGAAAGTGAATAAACTTCTACATCACTAATTGCTAAAATTACTTTATGGGCTGTGAGCGGTCAAAGTTAAACAATTTTTACAAATTTTGCGTGACGTGGCTAAAATAGAAAAGTGAGATATTTTGATTGCTTAGAATTTTTATTACGTCTTCTAAAAGTAAAAATATTACAATGGGAGCATCAACTTCAGGTATTTGGGTATATAATTAAATATATTTTGTTTAGATAAATATATTGCAAGTATGTTTAGTGTTTTTTTAAAAGTGCTCCATAAATGTGGTATTATCGATATGTACATTGAGTTTTAACAAGTTTCTGGGCGAGATCAAGCAAATTTTATTAAATGCTCTTATAATATGAGATATCAACTTATATATCCAAAAAAAAAGTCTTGCGGATTTACTGCGTTTATTTTTTACTAATTTAAGTTATTGTGAAAGAACTCCAGTTGTTAAAAACATATGCTGAAAAAAACAAACAAAAACTCAACTTGATTGTTTCTTACTCTCTTTTGTCTTTATTTTCGGTATTAAAGTTATTGTTAATGAATTTGGTTTTTATTAGAGATGGGTGCGTGAGTTAGTTTTGACTCACGCTCACTTACGAAAAAAAAGTTCTGTTTTATTTACAACGAATAAAAATTTTCACATATGTCCATGCTATGTATAATAGCGTCAGCAGTTTAAAGTGCACGGAATTATCACCGAAACACTTACAGCCCGATTCTGTGCATTTGATAAGTTCACCACATTGAGTATTTATCAACTTTTGAATATTTATCAAGATTTGGTATTCTACTACAAAAAATAAAAGCTTTTTAGTTGATAATTTGTCAAAGTCTCATTTGGTATTGATATCTCTAATTTATTGTGGGTGTGTATTCAAATTCGGTAAATAGTGCACGCTTCATGTAAATATCAACATAATGGATTCTTTTTCAAAATACATGTATAAATTTGCGTATCCTTTTAGAAAAATGGAAGAAGAAATAATTGTGTTAATGCTGATTTGTGAAGACGAAGAAAATGCGGAAAAAAGAAGGCGTACGTGTGACGTACGAAGATTACGCGACTCAAGCGATCCTTTTCAGTTGTCGGAGGCAGAATTTATGTATCCATATTTTTGCTTTGTGCCAATAATTTGATAACAATATACTAAATCAGCTGTCAATAGAAATTCACCACACTGGTGAATTTCAAAAGCTTTTTTTATCAATGTTGCCACAGAATACCAACCGAACTTTTGGTTGATAAAAATCTTGACAAAATATCGTGATAAAAAATTTGTCAAGAATTCACAGAATCGGGCTGTTAATGTTCATACAAAATTAAAGCTTAAATACAAATACAGTGAAAGCTCTCTTTGAGGACAGCTCTTATAGCCGGACAGCTCTCTTAAGCGGACAAATTCTTTGGTCCCAAAATGTTCGCCTTGTTTCAGGCAGAAATCATGGTCCCTTGGACGGACGCGGACACTTTTCTGGTATCAAACATCTCCCATGTGCGGACAACAAAATTGTGAAAACATGATTTCTAACAATTTTTATTGCCGAAATAAAAGAAAGTAAGAACGGGAAAACAACTAACAACGCGTTCATGCATCAAACAAGTATGTAACTATCTGCGTTGAGCTTTGATTCCCCTTTTTTGTTCATAGACAAAAAAAATAGGAGGAAAAATAGGATAAATATGTTTTTAAATTAAAAGAGTAAGGATAAATGACAAATAACAGACGCATATCAATTTGATTTATATTGATGTGTTAACATCTATACGCGCGCCTCTAGGGCAGTAAACTATAAATTTAATACATACACAAGTGTTAGGTTTGTAAGAGTAAATCATCGTTTGTTTGTTCGTTGCTTGGCAGTCGGTATTGAAAGTGATTATTGGGCGATTTTCATATAATTTTCCCACGCGATTTTCTCCGGAAATTCATAGCCGATTTTATTAATTTTTGGATTAAAAAGCTGGTGCGGGTTTCGACGAAGAGTTTAGGCCAAAAATTAAGGCGATCCGATATCGGCGAGCCGAGATTGAAGTGTTTTAATTTGGAGTATTAATTTGGAGTAATATTAAAAAAGTATTTTATGTTGATCTTCGGTTATATCGTACGAATATAACAATGTATGTATGTATGTATGTACAAGTGTCTGTTTCTTTACATTCTTTGACTTTTGTAGGAATAAAACAAAAAGTATTGAGCAAGAAAATAATGACACATGTGCTTGCACTGGGTCTTTAAATAATTTTAAGTATTAATATTACAGTCATCATATGATTGAACGCTGTTTTTTATTTTCCAATGTAACATTTACGAATGTGTTCATAGAAATCGAACAGGTACCGTGTAGCAAAAAGGTGTTAACACATCGCCCGTGAGTTCGAACACTCATTGGATTTTTTTTTTATAATTATATATCCATGTTAAATTCAAATTCACATTTAACATTTTGTTTCACTTAAATACATAAGTAAATATACGAAATTTCAATATTTCATCAATCAAAACAACAGCCGAAGGTTTGTGTCCACACTGAAACAGCAGCATAGTTTGTGTTCACGCTACAAACTCAACACTCAACCAAACACCACACATATGTTTGAGTGTATGTGTTTAAACAATTTTCATTTGAGAAATTTAAATATTAGGAAGATATCAACCAATATGAAATGTATATCACACGAAAGACAACATCTTCATTTACCTACCAAAAAATTTTTAAAAAAAGTTATCTCGCCGTTTCCTCATACTCAATGAAATAAAGATTACAACAATAACAATCTGGCATGACTCCCTATACCGTAAGGTAAGACGTATTCTACGCCAAAAATTGCGCAGCTACTGTGATTAACCTCTACCTTTAGAAATGTGTTTTTTGCTGTTATATTTCGATAAGCATAAGTTGAAAAGGATCCCTTGAAAAGTGTAAATGTTGCATCATCCGTCAATTTTTCAGCAACAAAAATAATTTTTAAGTTTTTTTTTCAATATGTTTGATTTTAGTTTACAATTTACTAATCTGCATTTTTTCTACGTGAATATTTTACTTGAATGTTAAGGGCTTGACAATGCCATGTATTGAAATGATATTTATAGAACATGTAGGCGGACAAAATTGGTGCGACCGTCAGTGTCCACTTAAGAAAGCTTTTACTGTAAATTAAATACTAAAAAAATATACAAATTCTATAAATAATACTAACGCACAAATTTATCATGAACATACGTTCATAGATACGAATTTCGCAATAAAATATTATGTTACTCACGAACACAGTATAAATCGCGTCACGCTTCCATCTCTTTATATTGTTATTGATTATTGTACCGTATTAATTTATATTTTGTACAGTCGACTCCGCTTAACTGAAAATGGGAAACGGAGACAATTTTTTTTCAGTTATCCGTGTTTTTCATAAAAGCGTAGTTCGGATAACTGAAACATGTTTCACTTATCCGAATTTCGCTTAAGTGAAAACTTATCCGAATTAAATTAAAAAAACAAACATACATATTACTTTTTCATTTATTTTACATAAACATATGTATGTACCACACAGTACTAGAACCTTATAGAAACAAAAATACATTCGAAAACACAAAGAAACTTAAATTTAATTCAGTCATATTAATAAGGCACATGCGTTTTGGTACATTTATTTTTGGACGTACGTATATAAATTTAGGTACTATTTTTAAAAAACTCTCTGATATTTGTTTGAGTCATATTATTTAAAGTCGATTGGGACAATATATATTCAAGGTCATGTAATTTATTACGGGCCTCAACATTATCGAAAAAAAGTCTGTAAGAATTCCAATAGATTTTACGGCTTCTTTTACCGTAGGTTTAAATAAAGTGGCTATGGATTCATCAGTTTCAATATGATCATCGTTGTCTTCAACATTCGTAGAGTCGATAACCTGTTCGATAATATCACTATAAGTTACATCTTCCCAGCAGGCCACATTTTCATCAACATCAATAAGATATTCAATTTCATCACCTAGAGCATCCGAAATAACATCAGTCTCTTCAACTGAAACTGTTTCCTGTCCAGTAATAAAACCAGCCTTCCTGAAACAGTTCCGAATAGTTTCTGAAGTAACGTTTTTCCATGCTGTCTTTACCATATTCAACGCCGAGATGAAGAATTTGCTTAGATATAATCATCTTTCGGTAAAAAGATTTGAACGATCGGATTATACCTTGGTCCAATGGTTGAATTATGGACGTCGTATTTGGTGGTAGAAATACGGTTTTTATATTTGTTAACACAATATCATCGACTAATTTGTGGCATGACGCATTGTCAACGAAGAGAATTATCTTTTTTCCATCTTTTTCAAACTTCAAGTCGAGTTCCTTCATAATATCCGTCCATATAAAGCTTGTCATCCATGTTTTCGAATTAGCAACATAATTTACTGGAATAGAACTACTTTTGAAGCACCTTGGATTTTTGAATTTTCCAACACAATAAATATGTTTATCGCTACCATTTAAATTTGTTATGAACAGAAGTGTGACTCTTTCCCTGGGCATTTTTTTCCTGACGGCTTTTCTACCCTGTTGGCCATTGTTCCACTCGGCAAAACTTTATATAATAGAGCAGACTCATCAGCGTTGTAAACCGCATCTTCAGAAAACTCCTTAATATATGTGGGTAATACATTAGCCACCCAATCGTTTGCTTCTACCGTATCGGCTGAACTTTTTTCACCATGAACTTTTTTAAAATGCATATTTTCCCTTTTCTTCAATCTTTCGAGCCAGCCGGTAGTTGGCACAAACTCAACATTTAGCATTTTAGCGTAGTCTTTGGCTTTCTCCATCAATATGGGTCCAGTTATGGTAGCTTGCTTCGATCGCATATCTTTGAACCAAAGAAGTAAATCGTCTTCAACTCGTTTATTTGGGCCTGGTCTTAATCGTTTCATCGAAACATTTCGGTTTTGCTTGGCCACATTCGAGATGGACTCCTCATTTTTGATAATTCGGGTTACTGTTGCTGCGCTGCAATGGAACTTTAGACAGAGTTCTTTCCTTGGTACACCGGATTTAAATTTTTCAATTATTTCCAGTTTGTTTTTAAGCGACAGACATTTGTATTTGTTTGGAGGTTCCTAAAAAAATATTTCGTAAGATTGTTGAAAAATATATATGTATGTACCTACATGTGTATTTTTTTACCGTGTTCTTTGTAGTTTTCGGCTAATCAAAATTACAGCATACCCAAATCTTTTCAAGTTTTAATGTTCGTTTGCCTTTCCTAATTTGATTAGTTTAATTAGATTTGTTGTATGTATACCATTGAACAAAACAAAAGTCAGCTGACTACACAAATGAATGATTCCATAGATTATCAAAGAGTACAAAAGTAAACTGAAAACTCATCTTGACAAAAAAACTCTCAATGGTAATCTAGATGGCGAATATATTTAAAAACCTTAAACCCTTGCATTAACATGGCGTCGTCTTTACGCACGGTGTTTTTTTTCAGATAAGCGTAGTCAATTTCATATAAAATTGAAATTTTGTGGGTGAATTATTTTTCAGTTATCCGATATTTTCAGTTATGCGGAGTTTCACTTAAACGTAGTGATTTGAATGAAATGAACACAAAAGTTAACTGTTCTTGGCCTTCTGTTTCAGTTATGCAACATTTTTCAGTTAAGCGTGTTGCAGTTATCCGGAGTCGACTGTATTGATTGTGTCTGTTTTGTTTACTGTGTTGTGTAATTGTAAAGTATTCTTTATTTAGTACAAGGGAAAACGAAGAAAATTTTGCAAATTCTAAACAATAAATCTTACTTTTAGTTGTCTTAGATCCTCGTTATTTTTAAAGTTGTAATTTCCTTTAGGCTAAGATATCATGTTTTCTCCGGTTACTGAAAAAATTGTAAATGTCGCGGATGGGATTCGAACTCACATTCGCTGGACGATCGTTTCGATGTTTGTGAAGCATCAACTTCAGCAGCGTCCAGCCCGTTAAGCCACTGAGGTGTGTATTCACAGTAGTCACTAACCGTATACATTTTACAATTTTAGGAACAACTCTGAAAACAATTTATTTTTCTCGTCGTGAACTACATAATTTTATGAAAAATGCAGAAGCTCAATTCCTTAAAGATAAATTTAAGCTTCTGATATGGGAAGTAATCAGTGGTCGATTTTATCAAAAGATTTAATTATTTCTGCTCAGAATATAAGCTTCAGTGTGAATAATGTCACAGGAAGGAAGAAGTTTTTTTAAACAATAAAAAGAATTGGCTATCGCGTTTGCTCCACCACCAACACCATTAATAAAACGAGGACGCAAAGATCTCTCATTTGAGGAGTGTAAAGAAAACAAAAAAGGTAAGAAATGTAAGTAGTTAAGAGGGAATATGCCTTTGCCCGTTTTTGGCTTATGCCACACAAATTAGCTTGAGAGTTTCTGGAAAAACTGATGCGTCAAAAATAGTTAAGGAATTAACATCATCTCCAACATGAGCCACAAAATACAGAAAAAGTTTCGAACAGGTTCCAACACAGCAATTAAGTGCTGAGTAATCACTTTCGGTTTTAGTTGAAGCGAAGCTAACTCGACACCAATATAATATCATTAGAAAGGCCGCGCCTGATAAATTTCCGTCTTATACAAAAGTCCAAGAAGCTAAGAAAAAATTGTATCCAGAACAAGAACATATGAACTTTTCTGAAACAACAGCGCAAGTCAGTCTACAAGGACTTGTATATCATACCACTGAGCGTCTAGGTTTGGTACAGAATTCTGTGCTGGATTCATTAAACGCCGAGGAACTATCACAAATGACTTTGTACTCTAAGTGGGGCTTTGATGGAAGTTCCGGTCATAGCTCTTATAAACAAGCATTTCACGGTTCTAATGCTAGTAATTCCTCTGCATTTATTACATCCATTGTGCCATTAAAAATTGTCTGTGTGAATAAAACCCTTTGGCAAATCCTCGACCTTCTTCTACTAGATTTTGCAGACCCATACAAATTGAATTTTTGAAAGAAACAGTAAGTACTTCCAAACTTGAAAAAGAAAGAGTAGAGGATGAAATAAAAACTCTCAAGGATTCCGTTGTATTAGTTGGTGATAAATCAACGAAAATGAATTACAAACTAATGTTAGTGATGATTGATGGCAAAGTGTGTAATCCCAATAAACATTTTTGTTGGATATCAACTTGAGGTACATTTGAGATCAAATACCTTTCTCAAATCTCCAACGTTAATTCTCAAATGCACCTCAACAGTCCGATTATAGCCTTCTCAACTTAAAAGGCACATTTTTTATAGGGTGATTTTCTTAGTTATCAAATTGAGAAATTTGTGATTCTCAACTTGATATCAAAGTAATTTCTCCAATCGGTATCAAATGGAAGATACGGAATTGCCATATTAAAAAAATTTATTTATGTATATTTAAGAAATAAAAACAATGTACTACTTTTTTAAATTTTTTTATTTAAAAGTGTTATTTATTATATATAGTGGACTGACTAAATATTCTTTTAAATTAAGAATAAAAAAAAGAGATAAATTAACTATTTTGATGACTTGTTTTCCTCCTTTTCCCTTAAATAATTTTCGTATTCAAGTTGAAAGAATGTTTGGTCTCAAGTGGAGAAAAGTGTTGGATATCCAATTGAGAATTAAAATATTTTTCAAAGATTGGAAAAAATTTTAATTCTCAACTTGAAAGCAAACAAGGACAAAAATGTTTCATGTCAAGTTGAGAATTACATTGGAAATCAATTTGACAACTAAGCTTTTCTCCAACATTGGAGAAATAATTTTTCAATGCATATTGGGATGCTATTACCGAAACAACATCCACACAAAAATGTTACGTTTGTGGTGCTACGAGCAAAGATTTCCACTGTATTGATCAAATGATTACCAGAAGTGTAAACAAGGATATGTATCAGTTCGGTTTATATATTCTTCATGGCTGGATTTTTGAGTGTCTTCTCCATGTGGCATATAAATTACCACTTAAAAAGTGTCAAACTAGATCAGATCATGACAATCAAGTTGTTAAAGACACAAAAACGAGAATTCAAAAAGATTTCAGAGAAAGAACTGTATAGGTCATTGACCAACCAAAACCAGGCTTTGGCAACACAAATGGTGGCAATACCGCCAGAAGGTTTTTTAAGAATGCAGAAGTTTCCTCAGAAATAACAAAACTTGATCTAGAGTTAATTAACAGAATGCACATAATACTTATTGTTGTGTCATGTGGCCACGAGGTAAATGGTGAAAAGTTTAGAGACTTTGCTTCGTAAATTTTTTATTCCTGGACCGGAAATAATATCAAATGCTCCTTTGCAGATTGCTGAGCTTTCAGAGGAAGCACAAGAGGCTAGAAACACAGATTTTAAAAAGTATTGGGAATACTTTGCTCGTAAATCCAGCCGGGAATAAACTAATGAAGACAAATTTAATAGATTACTGCTTACTTCAGATCCATTCATTAGCAGCATGAGTAAAACTAATAAAAAAAAAAAAATACCACAGTTGGCATTGGAGTTATTAATTCTACCCGCAGAAGACGACAATGATGATGATGATGATGAAGAAGAAGATGATGATGATTACGATTATGATGATAATGATGATGATGTTGACCTTTATCACAATAATACCTAAAATAAGTTCAAATGCATATTGAAGATGTACATATAATTTTAAATAAAAAAATATTTTATATAAATTTTTTTTCAAAAATCATTTTTTTTACTAAATAATGTGTAGTTATTCCAAAAAAATATAAATATCAATAATAATGGTCTTCCCTGAATTAATCCCCAGTTTACCTATGTTTCAACCCACTCTGCGCTGGCTATCCCGAAATATGCAATAACGGAAAATGAACTATTTACACAATTAAATAACATAAAATATTTTAAAGCATTTGTTTACAATGATTACACTTTTTCATTTTGTTTTAGTGTTTTTATTTTCGATAAATCTGATTCTTATTATCGTTCTGTTGAATTTCTTCATTTTTGCTTTACTTGTTCTCTTTGCCTTCTGTCAAAGTAGAAATATTCAAAGGTTGCATTAGCGCTATTTCGAGAGCTCTCATACGAATTAACGCAAACAAATCCTTGTTTTTACGCTTTCCGTCCTTGTTTAGGTGCTCGCCTAAAAGTCGGATATTTTCCGATTGACTTCATAAAAGTTGCTTAAAAGTCGCGACAATTCAAAATACAACCTGCTGAATTCTAAGTGAATTGGGTCAGGTCTAGAAATATTTTGTTTATTATCTGCGTTACAACCTGCTACGTGGTAAGGGATATTACTTTGAAATGTTTTTGATTTTCGAACTCAGTACAAAATTCTTCCAACTTAGCTTGTAGCTTGTAGTAGGCATTTCTCATACATTAACTGAAAACTGACTACAAATTCAAATTCAAATAAACGTAAATATCACTAGCCCGGTCATCAAAAAAGCTATGCCATAGAAAAAATACAACTCTGTGATGTACATACATTAAAACTCACCTCAAAAATCTGCAACAATGCGAGTACGCATGAAGAAAAATAGAACATGGTGGGAAAAAGCTGTGTCTTCTTGTGTTGGAGTAATGCGCCATTCAGTGTGTGTTGATACTTAGAGATCTTCGATCGATACTAATTCGCATATGTAAATTGCATAATTGAATAATAAACGATGAATGATCTACTGGTGATATCAATTCAGGCGCAGTGGTTAGGCATCTGATGATGAACTTGTCACGGAGTTCGAAACTACACCGCGAGAAAAAAGATGCGAAATCGTTGTGAAACAATGTTAAATTGCAACTAGACGTTCTTGATTTTGACGTAACGTCGAAAAATGCAAAATCATCACTATTCAATGTTGATTTTTTGACATTAAACAATGGAAATTTTGACATTAGACAATGTTCCACATTTAATTTAACATTTGCCTTTGTGAAATCGTCGCTATTTTAAATTTTAAACAACATTTGCCAATGTAGACTCGTCGTTGGTTCGATGTCAATTTCAACATTACAACAATGACGATTCGTAACTTAAGTAATATTGATTTACAGTGAAAAGCAGTACAGCTTTCGTGTTTATCCCTCTTCCCAACCTCCTTGAAATAAAAGTTGTTTTTAATTACTATCATAAAGTTTTTTTATTCAATTCAAATATGAAAAGATCACTGTATTAAATTATATTTTTAAATAAATTAAATTTTCATACAAGTTTTTCCGCTATTTACCCTTTTTACACTTCGATTCCCTCTTCTTTCTCACATTCCTCTAGAATGAAGTCTGCAAATGCATTTGAGTCCATTTTCATATACATATATATCTATCCTTTAATGGAAAACAGAAGCAATTTTATTTCACTTTGTTCTAGTTTATGAATTCATTTACTTACCTGATAACATTTTATTAAATTCTTATTTAATTTGAACAAGGTGGTTGGCACTAGACAGCTTTACACATGCGCACGAGAGAGAATAAAATAAGAAAAGATTTAGATTTCCCGTTTTTATTTCGTTTTTACATTCACTCAGAGAACTAATTGTTTGAAAAGAGGTCGTAGCAACCGTAAATTCGGCTGTTACCACCGAATTGAGGTTGCAACAACCAAATTGAGGTTGCCACAACCGGATTGAGGTTGTTACAACCGAATTTAGTCTCCACAACCGAAATTCGGTTGAAGCAACCTCGTTTCATAATTGATTCGGTTGTGCCAACTGAATCTTCAAATTATATTCGCTCAGTCAACTAAATTTTTTAAAATTTCGGTTGAAGCAACCGAATTTCAAATTAATTCGGATGCAACAACCGAAATTGGTACCTAATTCGGTTGGGGTAACCGAATCTGGTCGTAACCAACCTCAATTCGGTTGTAGTAACAGAATTTGAATTTGGTTCAATTCGGTCGCAATAACCGAATCTAGCCTTAATACGGTTGCAACGACCGAATTTGGCATCAATTCGGTTGCTGTAAACGGGTTTCTCATGAATTCTTTTTCAATTCGGTTACCACAACATAATTCTATGTATTTAAAATCTGACGTTTAAAATTTTATAATTAAATGTAATTTTAAAAAGGTAAGTAAAATAAATTTTGTATTAAACTGTCTTATTTTGCAGATGTTATTTAAGCAGATACCAACAGCAGATATATATACGGTAGTCTGGATACAAAACGGACCTAGAGCAACCGATACAACACGTCAGAATTAGTGCGGTGTCTCATGATGGCTGGGACTTCAATAAAGGTTGGAAGAGGCATGTAAATTAAATGTATTATTCTACTTATGTAGATTACCCCATATATATGACTTTATTTTCTCGCGTTTTAATTAATTTATTAAAATACAAGAAAATAAATCATCACTTAATAATAAAAAACTTTAATAATTCATTTATGACAGTATCTAAATTTGGTTGTAACAACCTCTAATTCGGCTGTGACAACCTCTAACTTGGCTGTGGCAACCTCTAATGAGGTTGTGTCAACCTCTAATTCGGCTGTGACAACCTCTACTGAGGTTGAGTCAACCCCTAATGAGGTTGTGCCAACCTCTAATGCGGCTGTGACAACCTCTAATGAGGTTGCGTCAACCTCCAATTAGGTTGTGTCAACCTCTAATGATGTTCTGTCAACCTCTAATGAAGTTGTGTCCATCTCTGATGAGGTTGTGTCAACTTCTGATGATGTTGTTCCAACCTGTAATTCGGTTGTGACAACCTCTTAATTCGGTTGCGGCTAATTCGGCTGTCTCAACCGAATTTTTCTGTGAGTGTAGGTTTTTGTATTTGTTGGCGAGGGAGGGGAGACTTTGTTCGAGAAAGTCAAGAACATTGGACAATGCTGTTTCTACAATGTTCCAGCTTCAAAATAACATTAAAATTTTTAACATTCCCCATGTTGTTTTGTGAACACTCCACTACGATTTTGCATTGTATTTTTTCGCTCGGTGTAGTCATGCCAGTGAGTGTGTGTTGAACTGAATCCTCTATTATTTCCAACAAAAGCCGACCATGTTTCAATTAGAAAAATGTTCTGAACTTGTGATATGAATTTATCATATATTACCTAGAAACTAACAAACTCGGTCATAGAATTCGAATTCAAACGTCTAACTTATTGTTATGTTAGCAAGTTAGCAATTGCCTCTTTCATTTTAGATCTCTCCGTAAGCACTTCTTTGAGCCGCTAATGAACTAGGTGCTTACTATTTTATCTTGCTTCTAAAACTACCATTTCATTTTCTGCTGAGTAGAAGCATCATTAAGTTGTGGCCACAGTCCTTCTGAGGTATTCCACGGCAATCGGCAAATGCGGATGCTGCAATCATAAATCCCGTCAAAGAAGTAAATGCGATTCCGTCAGTGTCATTTTCACAAGATTTTGAAATTCTGTCCCTATGGCCCGGTTTCTTCTTCTTTACGACTTGCACTTGTAGTATTATTATTGTTGTTTCCTTTTAGAATTATGTGTTTATTTTTTGCGTTTATGACGCCGCCAGTGTTATTTCAACAAAAATGTTTGTGTTTTCTTTGGGACACGTCTAGGTATGTATGTATGTATGTAGATGGGTTGGTATTCATTTACGTCTTTCAAACACTTACCACCCAATGAGTTTTCTTGATGCAGATCAAGGGTGTGCAACCTTTTTGATTCGCTGGGCCACATTAAAAGAAGATATGGTGTGTAGGGACACAAATAGTTATGTATTACCACATCTGACGAGCCGAAACACAGCAACGTAAAATACAGTAGAAACTCGATTCTTGCACGTAATGAAAAACCGGCTCGGTGCAAGTTTCGAGGTTGTCACAAGCACCGAGTATTAATATCCCATATAAAATAAAAGGCACATACATCTGTTTATGACACCGCACCTCTCAATAGTCAGCTTAAAACTGATTCAAATTACAACATTTCATCAGCAGCATAAAACGACGGGGATTTCCCGAAATGTATTCAGTCTAAGAAAACGTAAACAAAGCAGCACGTAACGGTGCGTTTACACGTGACAGTTTGTGACAAGACAGTTGAGAATATGTATTAACTGGCAAAAACAGAAAAATTGTTTGTGTGACGTACGTGTCCATCCAGTTATAAAGACAGTACAGTTTTAAGCAAACGCCGACAGTGTCGTTTCGATAAATTTCGTGCTCTGATTTTTTGTTTCTTCGCTCTTTTTCCATTGTGTTTTGTCTTACTTCTCCAAATTACAATGGAACTGATATACTCTGCAAAATTAGACATGTATTCATGTTTATATGTTTGTATTGTCAAACAATATTTCAATAAAAATTAGCAAAATTTTCAAATACAAATATATTTCCCAATTTGTAAAGTCGTTTGCGATGTTTTGCTTTTTTCTCAAATTACTACGAAACGTCACCGATATGGCCGATGGCTGAACTAGTAGAGGTTGACGCAGTAGGATTTGGTGTAATTGTGTGAACCAACAGCAGGCATTTAGTTTTTGTTTCATGACTCTAACCGTCAAATTCAACACAGATCCATATGAACAAACACAGTAAACAAAAAAGTACAGCAACCAAATACACTGAATTTAACAGAAGGAGTCATAAGAAAGCAAAATCAGTTGTTCTATTGCGCCAACCTTTACTAGTTTAGCCATTATCTGGCCGCTTATGTCAAATCTCTTGCCGAAGTTACTGTCGTTGAAAAATCAGAGACAGTGGCGTGGCAAGTGAGAGAAGTGTAAGTGGGGTAGTAAAAATGTGTGAATGTGTTTCTACTGTCGGAGCAAAACTGTCCCGTGTAAACGCCAGGTAAGAGTAATACAAAAATGTAATGAAAAATATTTCTATTTTGCAAGAATCGAGGTGTGCAAGTATCAAGTATGTGCAAGAATCGAGTTACTACTGTACATGTATTCCATTAATGCAATTTAAAATTTATTAGTTTATAAATTATGACAAAAAATTATGATAAGTCATATTATAAATCTTGCATTTCAATCATAATTAGTGTCTTTCAAGTGTATTAGGTTTTTTAATCAATACGGTTTGCGATTTCTTCGAATATTCCAATTTTGGCCAAACCGGGTTTCGGTTAAACCGAGTATTAGAAACCGGTAATAACTGGTTTCGGTTTTTATGACGAAATGGAAAACCATACGTTTTGTAAAAATTAGGGACCATAAATAGTGATTATTTTCGTATTTGTAACCAAAAAAATCATGCATATAGAGAAGTCGTTTTTGATAATACAAAAAGCATTCTATGTCGATGGACTATCCAAATCCGCTTTAATTTTTTGTTTCATAATTATTCGTAAAATACACAAACAATAATGATTATATCTTGATTTATACCAATTATTCCAAAAATTATGATTATCATTCGAAATTTATCATTCAGACGATAGCGATTATTTTTTAATTTTTTTATTAATTTCGAAGTATATAATGATTAGGTTTTGAGTTTTATATATTGCATTGAAAATGCTGATTATTTTTCGAGTTTTACCTTGAGTTTTCTAATTTTGTCACTTAAAAACCTCAGTTGAACATTTAGCATGGCAACAAAATTCAAATATTTGCATTTCAATGACGAACAAATGAGAACGAAGTATTCAGTATTATTTTCAATCCTAATAAGTTTTATATGTGACCTAAATTATGAAACTTAAGGAATAAATATTTATTTTGTGATCAAAATATGAAACTTAAAACTTATTCATTATTTTTTGAGATTCAAATAAAAATCAAAACATATGTCATTAACATCTTATCTCGTTATCAAAATATAAGAATCAAACTATAATGATTAAAAAAAATCAATGAGTGTTCGAACTCAGGGCCTTTTTGCTACACGGTACCTGTTCGATTTCTATGAACACATTAGTAAATGTTACATTGGAAAATAAAGAATAATAGTTTTTTTTTTGTATACACCGGCCAATGCTGAACATCAAATGACTCGCTTTGTTTGGCCATAGCAACAACAACGAAACAACCAAACACACAACATCACACATACTTTGTCCGAAGTAGCTGACGTATACGTGTGTCACTTAACCACATGTTTGAAATATCAACAGCAACGAAACAGCCAAACACACAACATCACACATACTTTGTACGAAGTAGCTGACGTATTAGTGTGTCACGATTACGTCGACTGCGCAAGCCCATGGGCTTGCAAATGAAATTTTGCGCGGCTATGCTTTATATCTCCGTTCAACAACAGCAACAGACACATGTACATACATGAATTATTATGTTAATACCACTGTCATCACTGCCACACCACTCTTTCATTGCTCTCTTGCTCGCTCATTTTTGTTTAACACGTCATTATTCTCTTTCGCAGTCGCAGAAAATCTAGTTTTAGCAGCACCAAAAAATCTGGTTTTAGCAGCAGCATAAAATCTGACTTTGATAGATTTAGTCCCTATACGCCGCTATAGATGTTAACACATCAAAAAATCAATGAGTGTTCGAACTGACGGATGATGTGTTAACACCTTTTTGCTACACGGTACCTGTTCGATTTCTATGAACACATTAGTAAATGTTACATTGGAAAATAAAAAATAATGGTTTTTTTGTATACACCGGCCAATGCTGAACATCAAATGACCCGCTTTGTTTGGCCATAGCAACAACAACGAAACAACCAAACACACAACATCACACATACTTTGTCCGAAGTAGCTGACGTATACGTGTGTCACATAACCACATGTTTGAAATATCAACAGCAACGAAACAGCCAAACACACAACATCCCACATACTTTGTACGAAGTAGCTGACGTATTAGTGTGTCACAATACCGTCGACAGCGCAAGCGACGGGATTGCAAATGAAATTTTGCGTGGCTATGCTTTGACCCCTTTCACACTCGGCAAGTTACTTGCGCAAGTCAGTTTTTCAACTTTCCGACTACAAGCAAGTCTGTACTCAAAATTTATTCCCCTATCCCGACCTTACCTCTGTCATCAACAAACCAAGGCTTTGGCAAAAGACTTGCGCAAGTAACTTGCCGAGTGTGAAAGGGGTCTTTATATCTCCGTTCAACAACAGCAACAGACACATGTACATACATACATTATTATGTTAATACATACGCTATAGACACAATTTCGTTTGCCTCACCCCTGCCACAACACTCTTTCATTGCTCTCTTGCTCGCTCATTTTTGTCTAACACGTCATTATTCTCTTTCGCAGTCGCAGAAAATCTGGTTTTAGCATCAGCATTAAATCTGGTTTTAGCAGCAGCATAAAATCTGGTTTTAGCAGCAGCATAAAATCTGACTTTGAAAGATTTAGTCCCTATACGCCGCTATAGATGTTAACACATCAATACATTTATAATCGTGACGGTCCCTGTTAAAAATCGTTTATTTTTAATTCAGTTTTTGTTTGAAGTTAGAAATCGATGTTATTGTCAAAAACTATAAAAATATTTTATTTTTATTTATTTGAATTACAAATCAATTGATATGCACAACATTTGGCCATACGGAACACAATTATTGGTAATCACAACTGAATAATATGATAGTCCAAGAAATCGCTGCAAATATAATTGTGACAAAGAGTCTCTTCGCTGTGTGTAAATGGAGGTACAGAAATTAAAAATATTTTGATAATTTGCGCGAAACATATTTAATATATTTGCACAATATTTTTCGCACTGTTTAGGAATTTGTTGAAACAACGTGTTTAAATGACAATAGTTGTTCGAATTTAACTGGGCCTGCCATAATTTTAGTATTACCTGGATAGCGTTAAGTTGGTTTTTGCTTTACAGACGCGTGAATCGTCAAGGTTCTGGCACAGATTTAGATTTGTTAAGTTCGTCATAAAACCTTTTTGCATTTGTCGTCAACTGGACGACCTTAATTCTGTAAACAACTATATTTGCATTATTCAGTTGTGATAACCAATAACTGTGTTCCGTTTTTGATAATAACATTGATTTCTAAATCCAAAAAAAAAAAACTTTTTGAAATCCGGAAGGTCTGTCTTTCCTTTCCGGGAATAGAGTACATGTGTGGCGTTGCGTAATGCAAAAGTAAAAAGCATAAGTACAAAGAATTTACAGAAAATTAATAAGGTGTGTACAAAAGATGAGTACAAAACGCGCACAGAAAATTTCAAATGTGTACACAAATGTACAAAAAGTATATGCAAATGGTCAAAATGTATACACAGAGCTGTAGAAATTTTACACAAAATTATAAATAGAACACACATAAAGTTTTCACAAAAGTAGAAAAAGTGTACATAAAAGTACTAAACTTGTAAACACAAGTACAAGATATGAACACAGATGTACAAATAGTATACACAAAACTATAAATAAAAGTATAACAATTTTATAGGCCGACAAGTGAACTCATAGCAAGTGTAAAATAACCCCCTAAAAAGCATTGAGACAGACATTACATACAGCAATATGTATACTAATAACTTCCAAACCTACATACACACGTGTGCACTCACTCACTGTACAACACGTACGGCAATAAAATTTGCTTGTAAAAGTTCGGGGCAGACAGTCATATTTCTCGACCATTCATTTTAATAATTCATTTTATCAAATGAGAACTGAAAATATTTCAAAACTATTAAGGGTAGCATTCTAAAAGTCGCGAAAGTGAACGTAAACGAAAAACGAAGGGAACAAACACAACACAGGAACAGGCGGGTACCAAGTTCTGGCTTGAACCAGCGGAACAAAAGACAACAGGGGAACAGACAGTTACCAGGCAGGGAATCTCTGGCTTGAACTAGCGAGAGGACGACTAGCTAGGGATTACTACACTATATACGTTTGAGCTAGGGTGTCTACTATACCACCACATCTATGTTGGCTCTTCAACGTCTGCAGATCGAATCGCCTCGAGTACTAAGTACTTTTATGCACTCCGAGCTGTTAGTTGATGTTAGTCGTCACAGCTGTGATTCTCAGGTTTGTTCAGCTGTCAACAACTTTGTGTGGTGGCTATTGCCATCCAGATGGCGTTGTTGCACTAACGTTGCGGTTTAATTCAATTTTTAAGTGCGGGCGACTTCCGCCTTCACAAATATCAAAATATGTATATCTGAACACTAGAATCCTTTGAACTGAAATGAGGTGTACATGAACATGATTTACGTGTTTGGCGTCTCGTATCTGTTTCTAGCTGTCCCTACATTGACCAATTTTTTGAACCACGCGGGTCTTATATTTTCCTCTAATATTGGCTTTTCTTTTTGTTTGTCAAGTTTTGAGCCTCGCCCAAACTCCGGCAATTGAGAAAAGATTTGTTCCCATCTCTGTCATTAACAAGTCAAAAATTCACTTATGTTCCAAACTTTCTGCGTGGCCGGCCTTCCGTTAAGCTTAAAGGATTTGCTCTTCTTTGAAGGGTTCAACACCGGCTTCGGTAATTTTATAATACTAAGCTTTTAGCACCGACTTCGGAAGCTGGCCAGATGGTAACACAAAAACAATATGAGCTCCACCGATTACATTTCTCCAAAATTACTTATAAGCAATAGAAATGTGGCCATCAGTGATGCAATGGTAGCGTGCGCGCCTCTTGTACATGAGATCCTGGATTCGATAGGTAGTTAGAGCACCTTAAAATTTCTTTTGGCGGCGCGTAGTGCCGGCGACACTATCGTGTATTTAGCCATGAAAATGCTTCTCAAAATACCGTTCGGAATCGGTGTAAAAATTGTAGGTCCCAATCAGTGAGTACACTCACAGAAAAATTCGGTTGAGACAGCCGAATTAGCCGTAACCGAATTAAGAAGTTGTCACAACCGAATGAGAGGTTGGCACAACGTCATCAGAGGTTGACACAACCTCATCAGAGGTTAACACAACTTCATTAGAGGTTGACACAACATCATTAGAGGTTGTCACAGCCAAATTGGAGGTTGACACAACCTCATTAGAGGTTGACTCAACCTCATTAGAGGTTGCCACAGCCGAATTAGAGGTTGTCACAGCCGAATTAGAGGTCACAGCCGAATTAGAGATACTATCATAAATGAATTATTAAAGTTTTTTTTATTATTAAGTGATGATTTATTTTCTTGTATTTTTAGAAATGAATTAAAACGCGAGAAAATAAAGTCATATGTATGGGGTAATCTATATAAGCAGAATAATACATTTAATTTACATGCCTCTTCCAAACTTTATTGAAGTCGCGGCCATCATGAGACACCGCATTAATTCTGACGTGTTGTATCGGTTGCTCTAGGTCCAAAGCCGTTTTGTATCCAGACTACCGCATATACATCTGCTGTTGATATCTGCTTAAATAACAACTGCAAAATAAGATGGTTTAATTCAAAATATATTTTAGTTACCTTTTTAAAATAATATTTGATTATAAAATTTTAAACGTCAGATTTTAAATACATAGAATTATGTTGTGGTAACCGAATTGAAAAAGAATTCATGAGAAACCCGTTTACAGCAACCGAATTGACGCCAAATTCGGTCGTTGCAACCGTATTAAGGCTAGATTCGGTTATTGCGACCGAATTGAACCAAATTCGATAGTTACAACCGAATTGAAGTCAAATTCTGTTACTACAACCGAATTGAGGTTGGTTAAGACCAGATTCGGTTACCCCAACCGAATTAGGTACCAATTTCGGTTGTTGAATCCGAATTAATTTGAAATTCGGTTGCTTCAACCGAAATTTTAAAAAATTTAGTTGACTGAGCGAATATAATTTGAAGATTCAGTTGGCACAACCAAATCAATTATGAAACGAGGTTGCTTCAACCGAATTTCGGTTGTGGAGACTAAATTCGGTTGTAACAACCTCAATCCGGTTGTGGCAACCTCAATTTGGTTGTGGCAACCTCAATTCGGTGGTAACAGCCGAATTTACGGTTGCTACGACCTCTTTTCAAACAATTAGTTCTCTGAGTGTATTAAATACTAGAAAGCCCTGGTACTGAGAAGCTGCCCCCAATGTAATGGGAAACCATTTATTTATTTATTAATTTAATAAAATTCACAATACGTACTACCATCTGCCCATCCACGTTCGACATTTTTGTTTCATTTGTAATTTATTCAACTAACGCGAATGTTGCGCTGCGTTCTATAAAACACTCATTAAATAACGTATCTCAAACGCAGGTAATCACGGAACATCTGTTTCGTTTTATGAATTAAATTTAAAAAATATAAATTTATTAAATGCACAATTTATATTACTATACCCTAAGTCTCTTCCAAAAAAATCGGTGTTAATTACTTTAATCTTAAACTTGAATTTCAGACTCAGGGCTCTATCATAACACTCTCTCGTCAACGATATGGGATGTTTTACATATATCAATACCACACACAGTTTCTTAATAAATTTATCTCTACCGGTGTGAAAAATTGCGTGAGACGAATATACTTAGGTGTTCTCCATGGTACAGATACGCCAAAATACTATATTTCCAAAAGAAAATTAGCTTGCGGGGCAGTTTGAAACAGTCGGGGTGCCAGATAGTTTGCGAACACCTGCTATTTATAGGTACTCGTGTGAGTAATCTTGTATCCTTGTGCACAATCATAGATAAAGGAAATAATTAGGTATAGCGCGACCGTTGCCACGTACTACCGCTAGGTGCTGTCCTGTCGTTATGTAACTCTTTTTGAAGTTTGTTATAACACTGTGGAAAATTTGTTACATCCACCAAAAGTTTAATTTTCCAGTTTGTATTATTAGAACAACTCTTTTAATTTTTTCATGTTTTTGCGTTCCCCACTTTCACATTCAAATGTATTTGTTTTATGTGTTTTTTGTTGACCGTTATTGTTGGTATTCATTTGTGTTGAATTGGGCAGATTCGGCCCTCCATTCAAAAACAAAATACTTGTTGGTGTTGCCTACAACACCTATAGATAACACATATTGGTGACGCGTCATAATGCCCATGGACATAACGCCCATGGCCTGGCAGTAGTGAAACCAGCGGGCTTTATGTCACACCGGTCATGTGCGTTATGTCCATGGGCGTTATGACGTGTCACCACACATATTGCAAGGTAAATGTTTTTATGGGATCAAACATTATAAATATTGCTTTCAGATTCATCTAGAAAATATCCCATAGCACGAGAAATTTCCGAAGATGTGCGTAATCTAGTTATTTCCTTTATACATATAATGAATATGAATATAATGAATATAATTGAATGTTGCGCCAGTGGTGGGAAATTTTCAGTGTGATAATTCATTTTCTAGGTGGCACTGATAGCAATAAATGGGAATTTGAAGCAATTGTCCAAAGTATATTCGTCTACGACAGTTATGAGAACCTTAATGAGTGTTGCAGCAGCACAGGACAGAACCTTGCTATTATCAGTTTTATAGACAAGTGTTTTCGGACGGTGGTCATTTGAATTTCAATTAAAACGAATTCTAGGCCACTACAATAAACTACAACATCAAACTCTCATTTCGTGTGGAGAGATTGGTGTAGGTTTTTTTTTCAGAACTGAACATTGTACTTTTAGACTCGTGGCTCAGGGAACTGTTCTGCTTTATGAATTTTGTAATGCTTAAAAACGACCCACACACTTACTATTCTTGAGCATGAAGTTCGATTAGTTTGAGCAGATTTTCGATTATATATTCATGGAGTGCCTTAACTATACCATCGCATCGTCACTCAAAAACTCGTATTTTCTTGTAGATTTTGTTGTTAGTATATTTAAAATTTAAATGGTTGTGCGTATGTATTTATTTTAAAATTAAAAACTAATCATGAACGAGATGTAAAAGGTTTACGTACGTACTATTTGAACAAAAAACTAGTTATTTTCATTTATTATGGTTTTTATTTTGCCAAAATCTTTTCAAAATTCAGTCACTATTTTCGGTAGCATTTACAAACATTGTCGTTGCTGTTTCCATCACTATCTTGCTGAAAAAGTAGTTGGTAAACTACCGTCGTCAACAAAGAACACATTATCAATTACGAGCATGTCTTATATTGTCCGACTGATGTGTGATCCGTGTTAGACTTGTTTTCGTTGATTAATACTCGATAGCGCCACCGACAATATGCAAAATGACTAGAGACGTTAGAAACAACGAGCCAACTACCTTATTCTCTCATGCTAACCATTGTGCACCGAGGGACTCACTTCATCAATGCAGACGAACATTGTTTGATAATAGTGCACTTTTCCATGAAATATTTTCTAATGCCACAGAAAATTCCATCCCAAACTGCCTAAAAAATCGATGTAATGGTGATTTCTTCTCCAATGTATCTGTTTAGTTATAAAGTATTTATTTCTGTTGCTGTCGCTCAGTTAAATGCTGGCATTCAGCACAATTGTATCCTATTCTTTTTTAAATTTGAGTGTCAGTCTGACAACAGAATGATTGACATCTGCATCAGAAAAATGGGAAAAATAAACTTTGCCAAGTTCTTCAACTACAATATTTAGTTTTCCCCTTTTTTTATTCGTTTCCTGTGAAGTTTTGTTGAATTGTGAGACATTTTGATGACGTCGTTCATACTGTTAGCATTTGAAGGGATTTAAATTCAAAATATAGCAACGAACATGTGAATTATGTCACCCTATCATGCCACCAGCATCTACCTACCGCAGAGTTTTCTTTTGACGTTTTCGCTTGTGTTATTTATGATTTTTATTAAATATTTGTGTTTTCCGGTTGTCCCAACAAATCTTGAATGACAAAACTAAACAAGCCAATAAAATCAATGGGTACATTTTTGGGAATTCCACAATAGTTCAAGTTAGTCAAATTTGAAATGTTCCACATATTCGTTCACCATACATCCGTGAGAAAGCCGTCGTCGTACCTAGGTGACAAGTGAGCTCAATTTTATAAAATTTTAAGACAACATCGACAGCATTTTACTCCCAGGGAATGTACGTGAAACGACATGTACCCAACCCAAAAATGTTTTATATTAGTATGAAAACCGTTGCTTGCTCAGATCCAGTTAATACCATTAAGATTGACGAACTAATTCAAAATGTCGCTTGATTCCACATGTAACAATTGCTCCCACGTAGCTGTGTTGTTAACAGCTGTTTAAAAGAATAACAATTTAGAGGTATAATGCGTCCAGCGGTATCAAATAATTAATCAAAAATTACATAAGGGGTCAGGGGACACCCGGTGTGATCGAAGTTCCGTTCGATATGTATTATGTACTAGTTAGTTCCAACACGTCTAAAGCGTCCATTGAAAAATACGATAATTTAAATGGGATCTTTAAGAAAAGATACGTTTTGTAAAATGATAAACTTTTTTTAAGAAAATTGTTTTTTTATTTTGCAAAAAAAAGTATATTAGTATGTCCTTTTTATAAGAATATGTATCACATTTTCCCAAAAAGGAAATTGTTTAAAGAGGGTACTATTTTAAAGCTAATGCTAATGTACTATTTTTAGAAGAAATACTTCTGGTAAGAAAAATCCATAAGAGTATGATTTTATTTTTTTACAAAGAAGTACTTTTTTTAAGAACCGGTACTTTTTAAAGAAGTATAACATTTTTTTAAGAAAATGTACTTATTTTCAGAAAAGTACTTATTTCAAGAAAAGAAAAGAAAATGTAGCGTTTTATTTTTAAAAAAAGCATTTTTTTTAAGAAAATGTTTTTTTTTTAGGAGAAGGTATTTTTTTTTTTGAAGAAAGGTTTTTTTAAGAAATTGGACTTTTATTTAGAAATAGTCCTTTTTCCAAGAATGGGTAAATTTTTAAGAGTAGGTATTTATCTCATGAAAAGTGATTTTGTTTCAAAATAAAGGTACTCCTTAAAGAAAAGTTAGTTTATTAAGGAAAGACAATTTGTTGTAAGAAAATTTAATTTTTTTAAGCTAAGGTACTTCTTTAGGATAAGGTATTTTTTAAAGAAAAGGTACTTTGTATTTTTTTGAGAAAATTTCCTTTTTTTAAGAAAAGGCACTTATTTAAGAAAATTTTGTCTTTTAACTTCTTTCACTTTGGCTTTTCTAAATTTGCTTTTTATTGGGTTCAAAACTACAATATTACAATTACAGTCACAGGCTTTACCTAGAAAATTTCACATTAAAAAAGAAATTTCCCCAACATTTGTTAGTCTAGACACAAATCAAAGCAAAAGTACCCAATATAGTTGATAATACTGGGTTGTAGCATAATAGTGTTAAAATAAAGTTGTTAATTTTGTTTTCATTTAGCCCCCATTCTGCAACGTGTGATAAGGAACTTCGTTCCAAATATATAAAATTACATCACAGATTCTCAAACAACCGACAAAAAACAAACAATTCTTTCCCCAAAACAATGGGAAGTTTCCAAATATGGCGAAAACCATAAAATAAAATATGTTCATATGGTAAGTTTGTAGAGAGAAATTTATATAAAAAATTATTTACAGCATAAGCAAAATTCAAAGTTTAACAACGGTTTGTATTTTTGTGATGACCGTGGTTGTCAACTTTTGGCTCCACTGTGCGGCTCCGGTAGGCTATGTGGAGCTCCAATTACGAAATTTCAATAGAACTCCGTGTGTATGAAATTTCACCTTGATCAGTCAAACCGTTTTAAACGGCTGAATTATTTAGTTTTTGACGTGTTAATATCTATATGCACGGGTAGCGCAATCTATCAAAGTGAACACATGCAAACAACACACAGCGTTAGCATCACATACGTGGTTGTTGTACGACAATAGTCTGTGCCTGAAAATAAGTATGATAGTATTAATGTAGCGGCAGCGAACGGCTATGCGAATAATCGCCCAAGTGAAAATCGCCCAAAACGAAAAATGAACAATGACCCAACATTTTTGGGTGTTTTTTCATTAAGAAAGAAGACCCATAGAAAGAGGTAAAATCGCCCAAAAATTTAAGAACATTCGCCCAAAAATATAAATCCAATTTATGAACAAACGTCTACTATTTTGTGGTGATTGTTCATAATGATAAATCGCCCAAGACTGTAGCGAACAACCGCCCAATTAAGTAAAAGGGCGAATTTACATTTTTAAAAATTTGGGCGATCATTCATCATGAACAAACACCCAAAAAATCAAAAATACCAAAACGCCCAAACATGATGAACAATCGCCCAATTTTTTTCCCATATTTTTTGGGCTATTGTTCATTTTTGGGTTTTGGGCGATTTTCACTTGGGCGATTGTTCGCATAGCCGCAGCGAACAAATAAGCAGGTCGTCGTCGTCATAAAAGTATTGAATAGTATAGAGAACTCATGAAACGAATTGTATGACTCCAAAGCACTGGAGACATCTAGCTAATGATTAAAAACGTATTACTCTCTTTTTGTCATAATTTGGTCCATTCATTTGATGTGAAACATTTATGCTTTTTGTATTGTTTTATGTATTATCATTGTCGAAATGGTGCATTTATATTGAAATATTCTATAAACAGAATAAGGTCCGTTTATGCTCTTTTACTCAGACTCTCTACATGAGACCGGAAACAGGGTGCAATAAGTTCTCTATACCATTCAATACATTTTGTCGTCGCTCTGTTTATGACAAAAACAACAATTATTTCAGTGAGCTAAAAATTGCTTTATTTCTTTTAACAAAATTACATCTAATGTTAAAGCAGATGTAAGAAAAAAGAAAGTGCAATAGAAAAGAGCATTCAGCACAAAAACTATTCTTTTTTTTAATTTTCCAATGTAACATTTAGTAATGTGTTCATAGAAATCGATAGGTGTTACAATCGAAAGGTGTTAACACATCGCCCGTGAGTTCGAACACTTATTGATTTTTTTTGGAGAAACCCCCACTATGTAACTTCCTACAAAAAACAAAGAATTTTATTTGTCCATATGTAGCACCAACTACATTTCACGAACGAGCGAGTACAATTAAAATATCCACTCTTGTGTAAAATGTCTAAACGTCTTAGACCCCTTCAAAAATAAGGTAGTTTTCGCTATAAGTCGGAGTGACTCCGAAATTTGTGTAACTATAGAGTTGTTCTTCACACATCTTGAACAAAATCGACAAATTGAACTGAAATGAGTTTTTTCATACTTCACAACTCATATATACTGTTAGAGTGAAATGATCATTGAACCAGTGAACTAAATGATCGAACTAGTTAATTCCACTATACTGACCTAAAATGAGAACTCACTGGAATGAGCTAAAATACACAAGTCTAATACCTTCTGCTATGTCTTCATCTCGAAGGTCTGCAAGTCCGTCTGCAAATAAAATGGTAATTTATTGTATGTTGTACCTGTTAGCAAGCATAATGCAAGGTGGAGCTTGTACAAAATCTGTTAGTAGACCTGAAGGCATGCCTGTTTATATAATGCCAGTAGAAATTTCAAACTGGGTACGTTTACTAATACATACCATAGAAGCTTTTATTCGCTCAATAAATTAAACATCATAAGTACGATGGAAAGTAAACATTGGATGCTGGAAAATATGGGTTCAATAATACCAGATGGTGGCAATAGTATACAGCGATCCACAAAGGAACAACAATCGAATTTCGTGTTTTTGTGACAAACTAGTTATGTTAAATACAATACAAATGTGTACCATCGATAAAAGTCAACAAAAAAGTGCAAAATATATTTAAATTTTTCAGTTCTACACCAAAACGACAGGAAAAAGTTAAGTGAACATATTTTGTAACTCCACCTGGTGTAAGATAATTTTAAATTTAATTGCTCTCATTTCCACAAACCTACGATGAAGAGTGTGAAATGAAACGTCAGATGAGAGAATACGTTTATCTACGTATATATTATTCTATGAGACACTCCAATGCTGCTTTCACCCCCTTGACATTTATTCCGCTTGCTCTCGGAGGTCCGCGCTGACGGGTTAAAATTGGATGTTTCATGGGATTGGTTTGGATGTTTTTTTTTTGTTATTTTTTGTGTACACTCGATTGCATGCTTTCTAACAAAATGAAATCAAAAGACAATAAGAATTTTATTTATTTAATTTGTCATAGGAACATCTGAATATGATACACGATAGACCTCCGACTAGCTGCCGAAAGTGGATACAAAACTGGAAGATTGGCGGATACATAAACGGACAATTTTGCTGCCACAAACAAGGCGACGTTGTGTCGTTCTTGGTATGCCTTTAGGATCCTAAAACGGACATTTCATTGGCCAAAAGTCCTTTCTTTATTCCCTTTGGACACGTTTCCGGACTTCCATGTCAAGTGGGCAAATACGCTTGGTCAGCGACTGTATTGCCCTAACAGCACCTTAGGTGCTTTTATGACATATTTTTATTGGACCAGCACTTTTTTGAGAAAAGGTGCTTTTTAGCACGCTTTTGGAAATATTTCACTTTTTTGACACTTTTTTGTTAAAACCATAGAATAATACATACGTAGATAAACGTATTCTCTCATCTGACATTTCATTTCACACTCTTCATCGTAGGTTTGTGGAAATGAGAGCAATTAAATTTAAAATTATCTTACACCAGGTGGAGTTACAAAATATGTTCACTTAACTTTTTCCTGTCGTTTTGGTGTAGAACTGAAAAATATAAATATATTTTGCACTTTTTTGTTGACATTTATCTTTGGTATACATTTGTATTGTAGTTAACATAACTAGTTTGTCACAAAAACACGAAATTCGGTTGTTGTTCCTTAGTTGATCGCTGTATACTATTACCACCATCTGGTAGTATTGAACCCATATTTTCCACCATCCAATGTTTACTTTCCATCGTACCTATGACGTTTAATTTATTGAGCGAATAAAAGCTTCTATGGTATGTATTATTCTATGGTTAAAACAAATTTCGTCGTTTTTGGCATTAACGACATCGATATCTTGGTTTGGTTCAGTTGAATAATTTTGTCAAAAACCAATGCCAGTTCAGGCAATAATAAAAAAATTCACAAAAAAGTAGAAAATAGTTTTGAACTTCACAAGGAATAGAGCTTTCTGTTACATATAGACTGTCGACTCGCTCAATATTAGATAATTTTGATATACATTTTTGCCAGTCCTGGAGTACAGGAAAAAAGAGGTGCATTGCCACAAATTTCACTGGCACAAATTTTACCAGCGATATTTTTGACCTTTTAATTTTAATATCAAATGAGACCGTGGGATATAGTTTGTCGGGTGATTGAGAATATTACAATATTATTTAGTTTCTATTAAAAATAATTAGTTTATTTCTAAACAGATTTTTCAGACTTCCTACTCAATCATTATATGAGGGATTTCACGTGAAGCGGACAAACAAAAAAATTGTGTTCTAAAATTCGTTCACATTTAGCTTAACTGTACTTCTACTAGTAGGTTTGAAAGTTGTTATGGAATATTTTTTTGTATGATGGTTATTTGACTAGTTTTGAGATTCTAAATTGCTGCTGCGACATGAGATTGTCCGTGGAGGTGGAAAGTTCCAGTGAATAGTCCAAGCAGCTCACTACTTCCACGCTATATGCGCTGGATAATGACTTTATTAGAAGCCTAGTGGACATATTCTTCTGTCCTTTGAATGCGGATGAGCTAACACCCCTGGCCAACGGCGAATCAAAACAAAAGAAACCAAAATCCAGTTTCGACTCACTGCATTCTTGTCAGCGATTGATCCATAATGGGCGGCTAAAACATGATCACTCTGGCAGTAGGTAAAATGCAAACCACGGCGGTCCGGGTTTGTCTCCCTCCACCGTTATATACGTAATGAAAATACAGAATTAAAATAAACGAACAAATCCCCAACTGTTGACGACCCTCGCAAACGTTATAAGTACCACGATTTAAGGATAATTTCCCATATACTATATGCATTTAGCGAAAGAAATATCTTAATTTGTTTGAATTTAAAATTCTTTGCAGTCTAGGGTGTCCTTAGTAATTACTTGTGAATGGATTTTATTTCAAAGTATTTAAATGCATTGTTTTAAAAGAAAAAAATTTCTAATTCTGCAGATAAAACAAATAGTGTCCCATAACATCCCACGAAGGAATTTAGCAGAGCTTCTCACAATCAGTGAGATGAGCGCTTGCTAGTTTTTACAATCACTGATAGATTAAGACCTACAGTTTCACATCGGTTCTGAACGGTATTTTGAGAACCTCTTTCATGGCTGAGTACTCGATAGTGTCGCCATCTCTAAGCGAGGTGACCGTCGCCGAAAGAAATGTAAGGTGATATGAACAGGGATCTAACCCACGTTCTCATGTACAGGAGCCGCGCACACTATCAATTGCACCACCGAGGGCCTATCGTCTTCGAAATTGTACATTTTTAGAAAACCGGCGGTCGATGGATACCCAATAACCGGTTTTCGGTTTTTGAATACTCTAGCACCGACATACCCCTGTATTTTTAGAAATAAAATCAAAGAAAAACAAATTTGTTTATGTCCAAACCCGGAAGTGTCCATTCCAAACCAACATTTTTGTAACTTCCACCGGCTTGTAATACACTTGAAGTTTCAAAGTAGGATTCGCAGTAGCTCAAAAGTTGTGTGAATTAATATAGAGTAACTTCAGTTATTAGGGAATATGCGGTAATGTGGAAAGCCCAATTATTTCGGAAACTAAATAATGGGCAACCCTGTCTTACTATAAAATGCTAACATAAGGCGCTCAGCTTTCAATATGATCGAACCGTTAAATTTCTGTTGGTCTGAAAGTGAAAACACACATACTCGACTTTTTGTGTGCATATTCGGAGAGTTATATTATTCTACGTATTTAGAATTTTTCTAGAATTTAAAATAAGATTTTGTGAAGGGTGATTTTATTTCTAAGAAGACCAAACAAGTTATTGTACCAATCGCTCACCTAAATATTTTAACCTTTTTTAAGTTCTAAAAAATACTTTTAAAAAACCCAAATTTCAGAAACCGAAACATTTGAGAAACCCTTACGTAGACAAATAAACGTCACACTAAAAAATTTTGAGTTTTCGCTTTCAGACCTACTATTTACATGTACAGCCAAGTCAAATATGAACGAGCTCTTGGCACCGTTGGTCCGTGCGGACCAAATTGAGACAGTTGATAACGAAATGTCAGCTAGAACATTCCATTCCCTAATCATTCCACATAGAGACCGGCCATTGCAAATGCAACATCTCGTATCTCTTGCCTGGAGCAGGTAACGAAAGTCGTCTCGTTACCTAAACCAAATGTAACAAGGCCGTCGGTCGTGCAATAGTAGTTTGCGCGGCTCTTGTACATGATAACATGGGCTCGATCTCTGCTCTGACCACCTTTAATTTCTTTCAACGACGGTCACCTCGCTTAGTGACGACGACCCTATAGAGTACTTAGTCATGAAAAAGCTTTGTAAAATACCGTTCGGAACAGGTGTATAATTGTAGGTGAATGTAAATCTAGATCGCAGACAGCTGACCGTTTATGAGGAGCTCTCCCCCATCCCATCGTGGGATGTAATGCGAAACAACATATGGCTAGTACCAATTATTGATCCACCCCTACTATGATGTCAGTGGTACCAGGTAATAGTTGGTGTGAATTTCAATCTGACACTACCTTTACTGACATTCGATAGTTTCCATGGGTCTTTAAAGACTTGTTGTAATATTTTTCGTTTCTTCATGATGATATCGACGGTATAGTAATCAACGGCGTTTTTGACCACACGATTTTTCCATTAACCAACAATTTTCTATAATTAATTTATTCCTTTGAAAACAATAGTGTAATTCACAAATCGTTCGTGTGATCAAACATTCTTGTTTAATATTTCTTTCCCGTGTGGCTACTAGAGTTGGGTAGTTCATGAACTACTTAGTTCATTTAGGGTGACCAGACACTACCCCCACGTATATAATGCACATGTTCGATATCGTGACTGTGTTCGTGATTGTTTATCCGGGCACCTTAAATGAACGAGTTCGAGAACTAGTGAACGAATTCGACACAAGTCTAGTGGCTACATACGGGTTGGCCATTCATTATGTCGCCTAACTCAGACGATTCCTATCATACGTCTGCATGTTTGAATTGCAACTCTGATTCGTATTTTGTACAAGGTGAATACATAACACATGCCGAAAAATCTGTCGTTTTTTATTGATTGGATGCAAATATAACGTGTGTTTGGAGCTTGTCGCAAATATAGTATACTTGTGTTTGCTTTTAAATATTAAATGTTGGCGAAACAATGATTAGTAAGTTATAATATACGTGTTTATGATCTAAATATATCTGTATTTGTGATATAAATACAGTTGTGTTTGTTGCACTGTTTATGATATCTACGCTCCCTACGTGCACGCTTAAAAATATGGATTAATTTCTTGTTTGGAATCAAATATAAGGTCTATTTAGAGCTTGTCGCAAATGTGGTATACTTGTGCCTAAACACATTGTGATAGCAATTCAATATTAAATGTTTGAGACACAATGATAAATATGTTATAATATATATGTATGTTTGTAATCCAAATACAACTTTGTTCGTGATACAAATATAGATGTGTTTGGTACACAGTTTACTTCTTTTTTCGCTATGCTTTGTTGAAAGTAAAATACAAATCCGCGCACAAAGAAAGATTGTTCTCCGCCTAAGTTAATTTTGTTACAATGTACTATATTTTCGCATTATGCTTCCAGTCAGTGATTCATAAAAATTGCTGAATGCGTATTCAAATGAATTGAGTATTTATGTTGACTGATGTGTTGCGTTTTAGTATCATGCATTTGGGAGGAAACACACTAACGGCTCCACGTAGAAGTATGCATCTTTGCGAGTTAACATGTTAACGTTTGAATTTAAATATAAGTGAATTTAAGACTTGCAAACATATTAATGTTTGGAATGTTTTGCAAACAAATACATGGTTCCTGCAAGATATGTTTGGGAAATATGTTACTGAGGCCGTTTTTTCAGCGTATATACAAAGTGATTGAAAAATTAGTTAAGCAGGGTATCGTATTAGAAAACACGCTTGTCGTTTAACCCCTTGACGACCACGTGAAGATTGTTTCTGAGAGGGCATTTGGCGCGTACAATTGTGCAGCCAGAACACGCTGAAAAATAACGGCCTCTCTAACATATTCTCCTAAACATATTCGGCAGGAATCATGTATATCTTTGGAACACACTTCAAACGTTCATATCTTTGCAAGTCCCAAACTCACTTGTATTTAATTGTAAAGATCATCATGTTTACTGGCAAACATATATGGTTTTACGTGGAAATATATTGGTTATACATCCCAAACATCCACATACTTACATTCGCGTGTTTCCCCCAAACCAGCATATACTTACATGGAAACATATGCGTATTTCCTCCCAACATAATAATATTTAGAAACGAATTGTTGGTTAATTTCAATATATATGTGTTGTATATTATACTTATAATTATTTTTATCAATATAAAACCACATTTATAAATAATTAATTCAAAAAATTAAACGATTTAAAACGACCATTTTTACATTTACTTGAATTGAATTCATTATTTGTTTTTTTATTAAATGATAATCTGCTGCTCTTTTGCTTCTCCTGTCTATGTTTTCTCTCACCGTTTTGTTTACAGAAGGTTTCAACTATGCGTTGGTACACAAACAATGTGCTTATATACAAATCTAGTTCATGCGAGTCAAGCGTGAATTAATTACTTGTATGTTTTTTTATTATATTTCACAAATGGTTGTTGCGCCTTCCAGTTTCTTTCCTCAAAATCGTTCTCACTTTGGTAGCATACACTCATATATACGACACACACACACAAAATCCAAATCAACAGAAACAGTTTAACCGTCCGAGGCTTTGTTTATTCTTTTTTCACTGATCAAGCGCTTTTGATATCCTCTGTCCGATGAACCATTGACGACTGAATACTTGAAACTAAAACGCAATACATCAATACATATACAATACATATAATACATGTACATACAATTTACACGCCAATATACGAATATTACAAGGCAGATTCTCTCGTTGCCCCTCTTTCACACTCTTGCTCTCGAGAGAGTATAAACAGTGCATCAAACACAGCTGTATTTGTATCACAATTACAGTTATATTTGGGTCGAAAACACTTATAGTATAACATATTAATCATTGAGTCTCAAACAGGAAATATTGAATAGCAAACACAACGTGTTTGGAGACATTTTACTGTTATTGACTATATAACATTTCCTCCTCATTTTCCTCATTAGGTCAGACGTCTTGCACATATTAATTAACCAAATTTTAACATATTCTTCCAACTGGCTCTATCCTTCGCATTTTCTCGCCATTTGGTAACACCAAGGATATGGGTATTTGAAACAGCTGTAACGTTTGCAAGGAATTATAAATCTCTGTCAAGTTTCATAAAATCTGTGATATGTTACAGAAATTTTATGAATGAATTTCTTTCCATACACTCTGAAAAATCGGTCTCTTTTGTTGTTTGGATGCAAGTATTACGTGTTTGTAGCTTGTCGCAAATATAGTATACTTGTGTCCAAACACATTGTGTTTGCTATTCAATATAACAGGTTTGCGACAGAATGATTAATACGTTATAATACATGTATTTGTGACCCAATTGAGGCTTTGTTTATTGAAAACGGTTGAAAACAAAAACGTGACAGGCAATAAAGGAATAAAAACCAGCAGATCTTTTTACGAAAGGAATGCTTAAAAAAATTTACAAGTTTACTGCAATATGTTTACGGGGCCGATATTTTTCAGCGTGTAGACTCCTTCTTAAATGTTATGAGCAAATTTTAAAAATTTAATTTCGTATGTTTCATATATACGTGTGTTATAACCACTTTCATGTATTTCATTTCATAGAATCTATGAAAATGTTTCACAGATCCTTTCAAATATTTCATAGGTTCAAAATCAACAAACGAATTCACTGGATATACTAGTAAGGGCGTTATATTAGTTAAGAATAACCTTATTTCAGTCCGCAATTCAACAACCTGCCTACAATAACGGACTTCTTATATGAAATTCTTCTAAATTTACGGCTTCTTAAAGTCTTATGATTTTTATAAACCATGATTTCCCAAACTTCTTACCCATGAGAGCTGGCCTGCCACTTTAACCAACACATCCACAATTGTGATTATTGAATATTTAAAATATTAATTATCAAAATATTTACATCCCTCCTGTTTCAAATGTTAGGAAAATTAACTTGTCATTCGCGTAACCTTCAGTTTAAATCCATTACTAATGTTTGCTGTATTTCCAATGATTTATGGGCCATATTACTATAATTTACTTTCTAAAAGAGCTAATAAATTGTATTCTATGAATAACTGAAATAATGGTAACACTAAATTTTAGTTAACAAAACAAACTACCACCCTTCCATGAGCAGTCGCAACAATTCACCGAGAGAATTGATAGATAATGGGGTAACAGTTTTATTGTCGATAGAGTGCAGAATTGCCTCCACCGCCACAGTTAAAGCCATCAAGTACTTATCGTGTTAATTTACCAGCAGGAAAACTCAAATCTCCTTCGAACCCATTAAGTAGCAGCACATAAAATGACGAAAAGTCCATCGGATCATGAGGAAATGAGGGTTGCAGTTGCTCTAACCGACGCCGTTGTAGTCCTTAGTGCTATGATTGACTTTGCTGCAAATGCGAGAACAGTTAACGAGAGGGGTGAACGAACCACTATAACCATAACTTGATAGTTAATGACAGTTGGCCGGGAAAGAAGACACAGTCCTAGTAAGTGAATTAAAGAATGTGAAGGGTTTACATTTCACGGCACGGAACAGATAACGCCCTCGCCAGAGGCTGTCTGTTAAACTGGAAATAAATTCGCGTTAGTGTTTGTTTTGGGTTGTAAGTCCTCAAAATTGAGATTTGAATGACTGGTCCCTGCCTCGAACAATTATTGTGTTGTCGTCCAGGATGACAACATCGCTAATAGAGATGGTGATGATGACGATAATGACTGCTGAAGTAGTAGTATACACATAAACCATTGTTGTACTTCACCGGCGCAGATGCTTCGATTTTTGTATGGCGTAGGGTGGCGAGCGTTTGTTTTTGTCTGTGAAAAACTGAGTAGACAGCAATGACACTTTGTGACTTTTGGTAGCAAATTGAAAGTGACAACGCCGGTGGTATTACAGTTGCTGGAACAGAGATAACATCTTTCACATGATGATGAGCATTAAATGAAGTTGTCATTCGAGTGTGTTTCTTTTCAAAACAGATTTTCCATATGTCACATTTAGCAAACAGGCCGATAAACTCTATTTCACTGTCGCCGAACAGTGGTTCAGAATCGATTTCCGTCGGCCCAAAACTCAATATTGTTTGATCTACTAAACATTTTTAAGTTCTGTAAAAAAACTGAGTGTAGACAAGGAGTCAAGGATTATTGTAATATATCAACATTAAAAATTGTCTTTTAGGAAAAAATCTACTTTTTCGATTTTGATTTTTTCGATTTATTTTCTTTTTATGTTTTTTTTTGTATCATACTTGCACATAAGTGCTCATAATCCGCTCAAAAAATTAAAATTGTTGTTTACAGCTGGTAATTTATTTTTCTAAATTCGGAAATCGAAAAATGTTGATCTATTTTTTCGAATTGCTTGAATATTTCTATATTAAAAAGAGTGATTAGGTTGCTTTATTATGACAGCTAAGTTTTGTTTGTAACAAGTACATTTCCGTAGTGGTAAAATTTTTTAATTTTTTGAACTCATTACACAGTACAAAATTTTTTGGGTCATCGTCTCGGGCATAAGTTTTGTCAATGGCAGCTAAAAGTACATCCCTAAACTTAATTTTTGGCATGATAGGTTTTGTCAATTTGTCTCAAGGTGTTTAGTTATCGCATCGCACATTTTTTTGGTTCAAAGTTGATTTTTAGCACATTTTGATTTTGGTTTTGGATTTTTTGGTTGATCTTCCACACAAATTACTGGCTTCGAATAAGTCAACTGTTAATTTGTATTCTGTATCCAAGCCGAAATAGTATTGTAGCATATTTTGCACACTGTATTCGGCGTAAAGTCTTCACTACTTGTATCAGGTTCATCGAAATAAAGAGTACATGATTTTCTGAATTCCTCAGTAAATTTGTTTATTCGGTCCTGATTCGCTATTTTTGGCACTGTATGACCACAAGCGTAACAAAAATCATTTATTATTGGGCACTTGGTAATTTCCGTATTGAAATTTTGAATGATTTTGTGCTTTTTAAAATGTTTTTTACTCAAATTATTATTGGCTCTTCACACAAAACTCTCTTTATTTCTATAAAATAAATCGAAAAATATTTATTTGATTAGATATAAAGTTGAAAATAAAAAGACAACATATTTGCGGACGTTTAGCCAAGTTATTGACCAAAAAAGTGGAAAAATGGTTCCAAATTGGCCTTTTTGTAATTTTGGAGTAGTAGACGCATTTTCCGAGTAAGATTGTTTTGTAATTTTTTTCCTCCATTCAATCGCTATAACTTTGCTTATTACACAATAACAATATTCCGTTCGGTTTACCGAGATATAACCGCCTCAAAATATCGCAAAAGTGTTCAAAATACACTTTGAACCAAAAAATTTTGCCAAATTTGCAAACCGTATTATGCCAAAAATCAAGAACATACTTTTAATCTCCATTGACAAAACTTATGCCCGAAAAAGTGTGTTACAATAAGTTATGGACAATTGTGTCACAATGTGTTAAAAAAACATAAAAAGAAAAAAACTAGATGTTATTTTCTTGGAAATCGAAAAAATATTATTTTCTGCATACACTTTTTTCTGGATACACTCCACTGTGCGATTTTCAATGTTGATAAAAAATAAATAAATGGTTTCCCATTACATCCCATGAAGGGGCTGGGGAGAACTTCTCACAACCACTGAGCTGTGCGCTTTCCAGTGTTCACTCACTGATTGGGACCTACAGTTTTACACCGATTGCGAACGGTAATTTGAGAAGCTTTTTCATGGCTAAGTACTCGATAGTGTCGGCGTCACTATGCGAGGTGACCGCCGCCGAAAGAAAATTTGAAGGTGGTCAGAGCAGGGTACGAACCCAGGATCTCATGTACAAGAGCCGCACACACTAACCATTGCACCAACGACGGCCACGTCGTTGTTGATATATCGCAATAATTCTTGCATCCTTGTCTACTGTAGGTTTTTATAAATGCTTACTAGATCAATAGATATTGAAGTTTGGCCGATGGAAATCGATTCTGAACCACCGTGCGCCGTATCAAAGAGGAAACTATGATTTAATTTTCCCTTTTTGATTTCACTTTGCTTTCTATGCCAGATTCGGAAGTTCGGAAAGCAATGTGTATGTATGTAGTAAAAAACAATCACTGTACACTAGGGCGGGTTGATTTGTATGGATGAAAAAAAATTAAAAATCGTATAGCAGAAACGTAGTCTACATAAAATTCTAAGAAAATTCTCCGAAGAAACCATGGGTCTAATTATATCTTTAAAACTAACTCGGATCAAAGACAACTAAAATTAATTGGAATTAAATGGAATTTCACGCTACGCCAAATCCTGGAGAATATCCACGAAAAAAACAAATCGGCACCTATCACCTATTTGTCGATTATAAAGCGGCCTTCGATAGCCCGATGCGGAATAAACTCTACGAAGCAATGTCTGAGCTTGGTATTCGTGCAAAACTCATACGCCTTTGCAATATGACCTCGACGAACACCAAATCCGCGTTGAAAGTTGGTAAGGATCTTACCGAACCTTTCGAAACCAAGCGAAGCCTCAGGCAAGGCGACACCCTATCATGCGATCTCTTTAACATCTTAATGGAGATCATTATGTGAAAAGCTGCAGTCAACATGAATAAAACCATCAGCAGCAAAAGTCACATGCTCGCGTATGCTGATGATATCGATACCATTGGGCACACAATGACAGAAGTTACTGAGGTGTTTACGAGAATTGAGAAGCAGTCAGTAAAAGCGGGTCTGAACGGAAATGAAAACAAGACGAAATTAATGGTTTCCACGCGATTAGACCAAAGCGTGAACGTTGATAACCGTTATAATTTCGAAGTAGTGGACGAATTTATATATGTACCTCGGATCTGCAGTAAACAAAAACAACAACGTCACCATTGAGATCAAGCGGAGAATTCTGCTTGCGAATAGATGTTAATTTGGGGTAAGCAAGCTCTTTTGAGATAGAGCCCTCTCTCGAATGACGAAAATCCAGCAATACCAGACTCTAATACAACCTAACCTGTCTTGCTTTATTGCACAGAATCCTGGGTCTTATCGCAAGCAGATAAAACATGTGTGGGAGTCTGAGAGAAAAATACTCCGGAAGATTTATGGCCCTATAACGGCCAGTATCGGCGACGCACGAGCCATGAGCTGTATGAGCTTTATACCGATATTGACATAGTTAAGCAGATCAAAATAACGGGAATTTAAATTTAAATTTTAAAATTCCATTTAAAGTTTGAAATACGTCAAATAAAATCTAAAAACCATCAATTGAAATTTAAAAGACTTCAATTAAAATTTAAAATTCGTCAGTTGAATTTTCAAATTTCAATTGATATTTTTCAAAATTCAAGTTGTATTTATTAAATTTCAATTGAAAATGGTGTAGAGTATTCAGAAAAGCGGATTTTAAAAACTTTACTTTTCGGTTTCTTCGAATATTTCGATTTTGGCGAAACCAGGCTTCGGTTAAGCCGAGGAGTAGAAACCGGGTAATAATTGTTTTATAAAAATCCTTCCCTTTTAATTCAGTCTTTTTTTATTTTTGCGATTGATGTTGTTATAAAAACATAATATTTCATTGTGAAAGTCAACCCTCAAGTTATAAAACAAATAGACCCAGAAAGGAACTGTAGAGAGCTTCTCATAATTAGAGACCTGTACGCTTTCTGGTTTTACCCTCCCTGATAGGACCTACTGTTTTACACCGATTACGAATGGTTTTCTGCAATTGGACAAAATTTCAACAGTCGATACCAGAATTTGAACTCTCGTTGGCGAAAGGGTCGAATTTGTGCTTTCTCATTAGCGACTTAGCGCTCTAGGATTGATTTGGAAATTGTTTTAAATTATTTCTGATTTTGTTCAAAATACACCTTTTAAATTTTTTGTAAAATTTTGTTATATATTTAAAAGTATTGCCCAGATCAATGTGAAGATACATCGCCGAAGCGGAAACAATTTCATTAACCTGAAAATGTCTTCACTGCGACAAATATATTTCATTACAGTGCTGAATATGTATGTCCCATTGTTGCGATTACTATGTTTCATTGATGTAATAAGCTGGTTTGGACATTTAATCATCCATATATGAATGATGTACAAACATTAACATCAAGAATAATATTTAGAATATTTTCCACTTTGCTAATTTATAACTTTTATTTTGATAAATGACGCAGAATATAGTTTCTAACAATTTGACAGTTACGTATTTGAGCATTGTTACCAAAAATATAGTAAAAATTGGTGTAGAAACAGAGTTGCTCTCATTTGATACAAATCAATTTCGTTGCTTTAATGCCAAAATGCATAATTGATGCATTCGTTGTACAAACAACAATAGATAAAACAATAAAAAATTACATGAGGTGTCAGGGGACACTCGTTTGGAACGAAGTTCCTTTCGCTATAAATTATTCCAATACGCCTGTTGAAAAATACTGTAATGTACGGTGCGTTTACACGAGGCAGTTAAAGACCGGACAAATGAGAATATGTAATAGTTGTCAAAAAGAGAAAAATTTGTTGTGTGACGAATGTGTCCAGCCAGTTATATAGACAGAACAGTTTTAAGCAACCGTCGATAGTGTCGTTTCTTTTAAATTTCGTGCTCTGATTTTGATTTGCTTTTGTTCACATTTGCTTGAAATCTTAATTTACTAAAAGAAGATTGCTACATATATTATTTATACATGTTTATATGTAGTATTTGTTGCCAAATAATATTTCAACAAAACACAAAATTACCAAATAAAAATAAATTTTCCCAATTTCTCGAACGTTTGCTATTGTGTTTTGCCATATTTCTCCAGATTACAATTAAGCTGATGTACTCGATGTACTCTGCAAATTTCAAATGTATACATGTTTATATGTATGTATGCGATGTTTTGCTTTGTTTTTCACAAATTACCACGAAATGTCACCGATCTGTCCAATTACGTCAAATCCCTTGCCGCAGTTACTGTCGTCGAAAACTCAGAGACAGTGGCGAGGCAAGTTACAGAAGTGTAAGTGTAGTAGTAAAATAGTCTGAATGTATTGCTACTGTCCCGTGTAAACGCCAGGTTAAATCAATCTTTAAGAAAATATACTTTTTGTAAAATGATAAACTTTTTTAAGAAATTTTTTATATATTGAATGTATTTTTAAAAAAAAAAAATATAGTTTTATGTCCGTTTTGTAAGAATACGTATTATATTTTCCCGAAAAGGTATTTTTTAAAGAAGTGGTACTCTTTTTAGGAAAAGGTTATTTTGTAAAAAAATTTACTTATTTTCAGAAAGGCTACTTATATCAAGAAAAGAAAAGAAATTGTATTATTTTTTTTTAAGAAAATGTACTTTTAAGAAAAGGAATTATTTTAAGAAAATGTATTTTTTTTAAGAGAAAGTATATTTTATTTTGAAGAAAAGCTCTTTTTTGCGAAAGAACATGTACAATATCTCAAGAAAAGTTATTTTGTTTTACAAAAAAGGTTCTCTTTAAAGAAAATTTAGTTTTTTAAGAAAATGCAATTTGTTGTAAGATAATGTACTTTTGTAAGAAAAGGTACTTATTTAAAAAAAATCCAATGAGTGTTCGAACTCACGGGCGATGTGTTAACACCTTTTTGCTACACGGTACCTGTTCGATTTCTATGAACACATTCGTAAATGTTACATTGGAAAATAAAAACAGCGTTCAATCATATGATGACGTTACAGTTAAATAATATTAATACTTAAAATTATTTAAAGACCCAGTGCAAGCACATGTGTCATTATTTTCTTGCTCAATACTTTTTGTTTTATTCCCACAAAAGTCAAAGAATGCAAAGCAACAGACACTTGTACATACATACATACATTGTTATATTCGTACGATATAACCGAAGATCAACATAAAATACTTTTTTAATATTACTCCAAATTAAAACACTTCAATCTCGGCTCGCCGATATCGGATCGCCTTAATTTTTGGAATAAACTCTTCGTCGAAACCCGCACTAGCTTTTTAATCCAAAAATTAATAAAATCGGCTATGAATTTCCGGAGAAAATCGCGTGGGAAAATTATATGAAAATCGCCCAATAATCACTTTCAATACCGACTGCCAAGCAACGAACAAACAAACGATGATAAGACAAAACCGAAGATCAACATAAAACACTTTTTTAATATTACTCCAAATTAATACTCCAAATTAAAACACCTAAATCTCGGCTCGCCGATATCGGATCGCCTTAATTTTTGGCCTAAAGTCTTCGTCGAAACCCGCACTAGCTTTTTAATCCAAAAATTAATTACCGTGTAGCAAAAAGGTGAGTTCGAACACTCATTGGATTTTTTTTTGAGAGAAAAACTTCTTTCACTTTAGCTTTTCTAAATTTACTTTTTATTCGGTACAAAACTAGAATATGTAATAAACAGGCTCCACCTAGGAAATTTCCCATTAAACAAAAAATATCCCCCGATATGTTAGTCTAGACACAAATCAAACCAAAAGTACGAGTGTAAGAGTAAGTGTGCTGCCAAATGTAATTCCATGCTCAGGGTTGTATTTCATGGATTTGCTAGTCTTGCACTTTGTCATTTCTAAATTTACATTTTATTGGGTTTAAAACTACAATATGTAATACACAGGCTCCACCTAGAAAACTTCCCTTTAAACTAAACCAAACCAAAAGTACCCGATATAGTTGATAATGATGGGTTTTAATAAAGTAGTTAAAAATAAGTTGTTTAAATTTTTTCATTTAGCCCCCAGCCCGCAACGTACGATTAGAAACTTCGTTCCAAAACCTTGTATAACACGCTTTATTGCTGCAATGATGCAGTCGAAGGGTGTATGGAACTTTTCATTCTAGCAATGCAAACCAACTAACGAAAATGTCGCATCCCTACGAATAATCGTGTGTATTTCACTATACTGCTACTAAAATTTTACGAAATTATAAAAATTTAAATCACATCGAATGCCCTAGTGCAAGTGCTAAAGTATTCCATTGTAATCTTTTAGACATTTTCCGGGATTCACTTGGTTAAGGAATTTACCAATTCATGTCCAAATATCACAACCCTAACAAATCCTTACAAAATCATTCACGATCTCATTAGTACGCGCTAACAAATTTTCAGAATTTGTGAGCAATTTGACACACGTCTCGAGACCTACACCTAGAGAAATCTTCGGCTGAGAAGCCTTCGCCGGTTATTTCAAGTTAGTTTTTCGGTTATTACGCAACTGATATAACAACGCAGAATTACAAATCTAAATCCATATTCATAACTCACTATGCCAACTTTGCCAACGAATTATTTCGCCGATAGTTTTCTGAACTAAGTTGTCCAAGGATATAGAAGTCATCTGCCAACTCCGATTTAGATGAAAGTTGCGGAACAATGATAACACAGGTAGTATGGTAGCCGGAATGCATAAAAAATAAACAGTTTTCACAATCCAGAAAGAAGTACAAAATGTCCAAAGGAATATTTACTCAACGAGGATTTTGCCTAACTGGGGAAGTCAAATATTAGAAGAGACAGGTTGAATAAAATAAATTAATAAAAGGTAAATCTAAAATTTGGAATTAAACCCCCTGTTATATCGAAGCAGATGACCAATTTGATATTTAGGAAGTGACAGATTATTAGGTAAAGGGTTGCTTTACACTTGGATGATAACTTTCATCCAAATGTCTGAGCCTCCAACTCAAAATGTAAGATATGAATTCAAAAGAAATAGAGTTCCATCAACTCTGCTCGTGTATCAATTTGAGAAGCGAGTTTGTCAATCCGGGTGCTTATTGAACAAAATAACTCGTCTACTTGCTGTAGAAGAAAGTGTGCTGGAACTGCCATTAGCAACAACTCGCCACTTTTCGCAGCAATTGACCAATTCTCGCTTTTTTTGATAAAGACCTCGGTATGAAGACTTAAGTCCCAATAGTCCAAGAAACAATGGGCTGAAGATCGCTTGGCTGAAGATGAGCATTTCTACCGAAAAATAATGTTTTCGGATGAAGCCTATTTTCGCCTCGGGGCTACGTTACCAAACAGAATTATCGCATTTTGGGTCGGAAAATCCACAACGAGTGACTGTTTGATGCGGTTTTTGGCATGGCGGTATAATAGGCCCACTTTTCTTCGAAAATGTGCAAGGAGCCGCTGTTATCGTCAATGGCGAGCGTTTCCGTTCCATGCTCAGCGAATTTCTGTTCCAAAAAGTTGAAGAGGATGACATGGGCATGGCATAATCAGTCGAAACTCGGAAGTCCATTGGCTGCCTCGCAGGTGCGATTTGAACCCGTTAGACTATTATCTCTGGAGCACCGAGAAACGTAAATGTTACGCAAACACTGAGGCCGTAAAATTCGAAATGAGGCCCAAAAATTCGATTTAAAAAATCGAATAAGGTACTGTGTTAAGCCACTATTAGACGACCTTTATTTTCTGCCATTTAAATGATAGTCTGACGTCAGCACAAATGACACATAAATGAGGTCCCATGATTTGATGGTCTGCCATTGAGCACTTCCAAACAATGACAATCAGACAGACGGCAATGGCATTATGCTATTTTTGTCACAAAATTAAATGGCAGACTCAGTGTGTCATTTTAATTTTTTTTACCGTGGTGTCATTAAAATGGCATGTGAAAAAATGGTAATCACACGGCAATGTCATATCTTAATACAATGGCAATCACATCCTTTCAATATTCATACTTTCGTACCATTTTTCTGGTTTGCGATCACATGGCAATGGCAGCTATTGTTATTTTATGTGCTTTTATTAACAAGAACTTTAGACGTGTTGTGAACTTTTTTCAATTTTATTAATTTAAATGAATAAAAATTAAATTTACACAAAAATGTCGAGAAAATATGATGTGGAGATGGTGATTTTGGCATTGTGTGTATTGGAGAGGAGCGCAGGCGATGATTTAAAATGAACGAAGAAGGCGCAGTGCTTGGCAAAACAAAAAAATGGTTGCGCCGCCGCGATAAATATAGGTTTTGCTCTCATTTGCTGCTGGAGTTGCGTGAAGAAGAACCAGAATTATATCGGAATGTCGTTCATATGACAACCGCGCAAGTCGATCATCTGCTGGCTTTGGTCAAGCCGCATATCGAAAAAAGTTACAAATATGCGGACGTGCATTCACTCAGAGAACTAATTGTTTGAAAAGAGGTCGTAGCAACCGTAAATTCGGCAGTTACCACCGAACTGACGTTGCCACAACCGGATTGAGGTTGTTACGATCGAATTTAGTCCCCACAACCGAAATTCAGTTGAAGCAACCTCGTTTCATAATTGATTCGGTTGTGACAACTGAATCTTCAATTATATTCGCTCAGTCAACTAAATTTTTTAAAATTTCGGTTGAAACAACCGAATTTCAAATTAATTCGGATGCAATAACCGAAATTGGTACCTAATTCGGTTGGGGTAACCGAATCTGGCCTTAACCAACCTCAATTCGGTTGTAGTAACAGAATTTGACATCAATTCGGTTGTAAATATCGAATTTGGTTCAATTCGGTCGCAATAACCGAATCTAGCCTTAATTCAGTTGGTTGCTGTAAGCGGATTTCTCATAAATTCTGTAGATACAACCGAATTCAATTTCAATTCGGTTACCACAACATAATTCTATGTATTTAAAATCTGACGTTTACAATTTTATAATCAAATATTATTTTGAAAAGGTAAGTAAAATATATTTTGTATTAAACCGTCTTATTTTGCAGAAGTTATTTAAGCAGATATCAACAGCAGATACATATGCGGTAGTCTGGATACAAAACGGCTTTGGACCTAGAGCAACCGATACAACACGTCAGAATTAGTGCGGTGTCCCATGATGGCCGGGATTTCAATAAAGGTTGGAAGAGGCATGTAAATCAAATTTATTATTCAACTTATATAGATTACCCCATATATATGACATTATTTTCTCGCTTTTTATTCATTTATAAAAATACAGGAAAAAAAATCATAATTTAATAATAAAAAAAACTTTAATAATTCATTTATGACAGTATCTAAATTCGGTTGTAACAACCTCTAATTAGGCTGTGACAACCTCTAATTTGGGGGTGACAACCTCTAATGTGGTTGTGCCAACCTCTAATTCGGTTGTGACAACCTTTTAATTCGGTTACGGCTAATTCGGCTGTCTCAACCGAATTTTTCTGTGAGTGTTCCAGCAGAAACCAGACTGGTACTAACGCTGCGCTATCTGGCCACTGGCGAAAACTTTAATTCGTGGCGACACCTTTTCCGCATTTCGCAGCCTTCAAATTCTTTAATAATTCCCCAAGTTCTCGACGCTATTTACAAGGTTCTTGTCGCTGACTTCATTAAGGTGATTACTGAGAGTGAAGTGGATATTGAATATAACCAATGGGTTCATATTTTTTTATATCCCTCCAAAGATTCCGAAGAACGAAAGCGAATGGGAGAAAGTTACGAAGTAGTTCAACGAATTGTGGCAATTTCCTAATTGCATCGGTGCAGTAGATGCTTGCGTTATTGTCGCACCCCCTAATGCCGGAAGTGTTTTCTGCAACTATAAAATATAAAGACTATAAAATATATTTTATATATAAGATCTTCTCAGTATCTACACCACCTACATCAGGCCAAAGATGGAGTATACCTCCCACATATGGGCAGGTGCTCCTAGGACTTCTTTGGAGCTTCTCGACCGTGTCCAGAGGAGAGCGACGGTATTAATACGGGACAGTAGGGTATCCAACTCTTTTGCCTCCCTTGAGCATCGTCGAAATGTGGGTTCTATCGATATTTCCACGGTATGTGTTCCTCGGACATCCGTCAACTTATGCCAGACGTGAGGATATTTAGCCGAAGTACGCGGATTTCCAGGAACTCTCATCCGTTTTTTATCGAGTGGCCGATTGACCACACTACACACTGTAGAGAAAATTCGTTCTTCAGCCGTACAGTCCGTATGTGGAATAAACTTCCGTCTAGTGTATTTCCCACCCATTGTGACATACAAGCATTCAAGGCAAATATCAACAGACACTACTCTCTCTTTCCACCCTCCACCCTCCACTACCACAATTTCCCTTCGCCAACACAATGCAGTGTATTTATAGGGGGCATCCCCTGAGTGTTGGTTTGATAAAAAAAAAAAAATCGAAAATTACTTGCCGCTTACAAATAAAGAACATGTAACGAATTCATTCAATAACATTTTTGGGGCGATACCATTTAAATGGCACGGCAATCGAAAATTCTGTCATTTTTCATAGCTGCCATTAACGGAGTTATTAGACGGTCATTATACTCTGCCAGTTAAATGGTACGAAATCATTTACCATTTGCTGTGCCATGTCAAATGACACTACAAATGGTGTCACAAAAGTGGCAATCAGATGGGACACCATTTCAATGGCAGCCTTGTGACATCATTATGACCTCACACTGGCATTATAATGGTAGGAAATAATGACCGTGTAATAGTAGCTTTAGTATTTTTCTAAAGCGGAATTAAATTCAAAATTTTGCATGGCCCACACTTTAGTTTTCCATCACATACCATGAAGGCATAGGCTTAAACACTTTTATTGGGACCTGCAGTTTTACTCTGGTTCGGAGCGGTATTTTGACAAGCTTTTTCATGGCTATGTACTCGATAGTCGACTGAATTAAAAACAAACGATGTTTATAAAAAGCATAGTTTACCATTTTGGCGTAAAAACCGAAACCGGTTATTAACCGGTTTCTACACCTCGGTTTATCCGAAAACCGGTTTTGCCATAATCGGAATATTCGAAGAAACCGAAATTCGATATTTTTGTAAACCAGTTTTTTGAATCCACTAGCCTTAACCGAATTTAGAGGCTTTCCCAACTGCACTAGAGGTCATCACAACTGAATTAGAGAGTGTCACAACAGAATAAGAGGTTGCCATAACCTCATTAGGTGTTGTGAGAATTTTTAAATTATTATTGATAATTTAAATTCCTAAAATATTTACAAAACGAGGAATTAATGGACTAAGTGTATATGGGCTACCTTTAGGAATGCAAATTAATTGTACATTCTGCTTCGGAACGTTTTCAAAGTCCCACCCTTCATGGGTTACTGCCCCAATTAGGCTGCGCTGTCTGTCGATTTAAATCCAACCACTCGAACGTTCTAAAAGTTGTTCCAAAATTCACCCAAGAAGAAACTTTTTTAATCAGAAAATTTAAATGTTTTATTGATGCATAAAGCATGAAGTATAGGGTTATGTATGGAACAGCTTATCGGTGAAATTACAGTCACGGATTTGCTCTTATAAATATATGCCCCTTATTTAATTGAACAATGTATAGCAGCATGACTAACTACAAAGCTTGAATAAAATCTTCACGAAGAACATAGGGTGAAGCAAACACAGCTTTGAATTATTCGGAGGCATTTGATTAAAGTCAAAAGTTTTGTCATAAAATCCAATCAATTCCATATTTTGTCAGCGTAGCAAAATCATTGGACGTTATCGAATTTACAGTATTGAAAATTTTTTTACAGCCAATACCAACTGTATAAATGTGGGAGGTGCTGATTTTGTTTGAAACCCAATGTGAATGTCTGATAAATTTAAAAATACTATCAAGAGGACGGAAAGATGATGAAGACGAATATGGTGGTGGTTACGACGGTAAAGTGTCTGTGGCATAAAGCAAAGTGAACAATTTAATTACAAGGCTAAAGACGTAGAAATGAATGAGAGTAAGGCAGGGACAACTCAGAAAAACGACATCCTCTTTGATTTTTATATTATTGTCCAATCTGCCAAAGGGAAGTTCTTTGAAACACCGACATGATGGAAATATAGACAACAAAAAAAAGGAAAAATTGTCTTTTGTGTTGTGAAATTTAATTTACAAATTTATTCATTGGCTATTTTCAGTAGAAAGTTAATCAAATTTTGGGCGCATTTTTTTTGGAAATAGTTCCGTGTTTTCTCTATTGTATTTGTATATATTTTGATGTTCATGACGAACGTTGGAGGTTGGCAAGAGCAGCCCTCCGGCGTTTTGTATTATACCTACTGCCAGCGTTTGACCGAAGTGAAGTTGGCCCATCATGGCTGTCCAGTTCTGTACAACGTTAAAATGTACCAAATCGATTGCAATAGCTCGAACGTCACCATTTTGATTACGTTATACAAATTCAGGACATTGAAATGTGTAGAGCTCCATAAAAAGGATGCAGTCTAATATTTTTGATGTACGTTTCACAAAAAATTTACAATAGGTTAAAATATATAATATTTTTGAATTTCTTAATATGCTTTTACTATAATTAAATAAAAACAAAAATTCAAGGACTATGAAAAAAGACAAGGTTCTTAAAATCGGTGAAAATTAAAATTATTAATATTTTCAAACACTTATGTTTCTGTATATTATGTACCAGGGTTCGCATTTGACCTCGAGCGAGCGTCTCGCAAACAAAAACAAGGAGCTGCGAGCTGGCTCGATCCGGATTTTTAAATTTTAAGAGCCCAGCACGGAGCTCGCTAGTTTTACGTACCCTGCTATATATTCTACACACTGTTGAAATACAAGACAAATTTCAGGGATATTAAAACAGGTTTAGGTCCTTAACATCGAAAAAAAAAAACAATATCCGCTATATATGAAAATTTCTTAGAAAATTAAAAAAAGTTTGGAAAATTTTCACACCTTAATATTCTTATATGTTGTTGCAGTTAATAAGGGGAAATTTTATAAAAATTTCATAAACATTGAAACAGATCTAGGTCCTTAAAAGTAATGAAAATCAATATCCCCTCTGTGGCTGTCGGTGGTGCAATGGCTAGTGTGCGCGACTCTTGCACATGAGAATCTGGGTTCGATCCCTGCTCTGACGACCTTAAATTCCTTCCGCGGCGGTCACCACGCACAGTGGCGGCGACACTATCGAGTATTTAGCATTGAAAAAGCTTCTCAAAATACCGTTCGCAACCGGTGTTAAACTGTAGGTCCCAATCAGTGAGTGAAAAACTAGAAAGCGCACTGGTTGTGAGAAGCTCTCCCCTATTCCTTCATGGGATGTCATGGGAAACCATTTGTTTATTAAAAAAAAGTGACGACAGTTGTCACACTTTAATATTCACACATATTGTTGCACATAGTAAGGAGAAATTGTAGAAACAAATTCAAGGGCATTGAAACAGGACTAGGTCCTTAAAATCTATGAAAACAAATATCCGCTACAATATAAGTATATGAAAAATTCTCAGAAAATTAAAAGAAGTTTGGAATACTTTGACACCCAAATTATTGCGAATACTACAGAGAAATTTCAGAAAAATCGATGATCCTTAAAATCGATGATAGAAAATATCCGATTTATATATGAAAATTTCACAAAAAAAATAAATAAATTTACGACAATTTTTACACCTTGATATTCACATATGGTGTTGCAACTACTATGAAGAAATTTTAGACAAATTATCAAGGGCATTTAAACAGGACTAGGTCCATAAAGTCGATGATAACAAATATAATAATAAACTGTTTTAATTTTCTGAGAAGTTTTCAGATATGTAGCGGATATTTTTTTTGCACATTTTAAGGACCTAGTCCTGTTTCAATGTCGTTGAATTTCGCTTCTAAAATGTCTCCTTAATATTTACAATAACATGTGCGAATATCGAAGTGTGAAAATGTTTCAAACTTGTTTTGATTTTTTGTGAAATTTTAATTATCATCGATTTTAAAGACCTAGGCCTGTTTCAATGTCCTCGAAATTATGTCTGGAGTTTCTCCTTGGCCATACTAAAGACATAAAAACAATGGGAAAACTTTAAAAATGTTCCCAACTTTTTTTGAATTTTTCATTAATATACAGGGTATTAGTTTTCAATGATTTGAAGACCCAGTCCCGTTTTAATGTCCTTGACATTTTTGTCCAATTTTTTTTCTTTAATACTTAGAAACATGTGTGGCAATACAAGTGGGAACTTTAGTTAATGTATGAGAAATTCATACTACAAGGTCAGGAACATTTTTCTAATTGAAAAATGGTTGGTTTTTGCTAGAAATAATAGACAATTCAGTAAAGCAAACTCACTGGCATGACTAGTTTCGAAATCCGTGACAAGTTCATCATCAGATGCCTAACTACTGTGCCTGAATTGATACCATCGGTAGATCATCAATCGTATATATACAAACTCAATTCTGCAATTTACATGTGTGAATTAGTATCGATCCAAGATCCCTAAGTAAATATCATCGGATAGTGAAAGTCTTATAATTCCAACACAAGAACCATAATAGACAATTCAGTTAAGCACACTCACTGGCGTAACTAGTTTCGAACTCCGTGACTAGTTTATCATCAGATGCCTAACTACTGTACTGATGATGGTTCATAGGACCTGCACTACCAATATACCGTTGGAAAGATCTATTCTTCTTCTTTCAGAAACCGTTCGAAAATTATAAACCTGATAAAATTTAACTGATTTACGCATACATTAGTACTTAAGACCCTCCGATAACGGCTTTGTAAGAATTACTCTGAATTTTGAAGCTGTTTCTGAAATTATTATAGGTTATTTGTGATCCACTCAACAAGTTATATTGTCAGTTGAGTACTATAGAGCTCCATACGCCATTTTCCCTTTTTTTGAGCTGTTGCTCTTTCGAACGCTGTCTTCAGAATTTCGCTATCTCTCTCCGTTTCTAAGATACTCAGTGTTTTATTAATTTTATTTGTTATATATTTATATTTATATATAATTATATATATATATATATATATATATTAGGGCGGGTCAAATTGTATTGAAGGATTTTTTTCTATGAAGCGTGTAGCAAACAGGTAATCTATAGGTGATTCTGAGAAATTTTGCTCAAGAGACCATAGCTCTAAGTCGCATTTGGAGCCCCCCAAATATTCAAAATATATTTTAGTAAGCCTGTTTTTGTATTCCCTGCTAAACAAATTTTTCGACGACTTTGTATGGCGAACTAAGCGATTTTAAGCGGCAGTCCATACAAAGTCGTCGAAAAATTAGTTTAGCAGGGAATAAAAAAACAAGCTTACTGTTAATAGTGTTTTTTTGTTGAAACCTTGAAAATGTTGATTTTGGCAGATCGATTTTCCTACAAAAAGGAGTTCGAAAACAAAAAAATTGATCGTAATAAAAGTTGTTGGAAATTATCTGAACTTTCATAATCTGCAAAAAAAGAAATCTTGAAAAAAATCGAAGAAAATTCAGAATTTATTAGTTAAAAGTTCATTTTAGGCTATAATATTGGTATCAATACAGGTTCTGAAAGGTGATAAAAATACCTATCAAACAAGCCCACATTGAGAAATCTACTATAATTGTATCCGATGTTATGACCAATTTAATTAAATTATTCTATGTATATATGGAGACATATCTATTTTGAAATTTTGGGGGGCTCCAAATCCGACTTAGAGCTATGGTCTCTTGAGCAAAATTTCTCAAAATCATCAAAAAAAAAGTTAACCCGCCCTAATATATATATATTACATATAATTATATTTATTATGTATGTAATTTATTATATGTATTATATATATAAACACTTTAGGCAAATAGTTATTCCGATTCAAAATTTTAGAACATTATATCCGGTAGTTTTTTTTTTCCTCTAAACTTAAATTCTGTTATTCTCGAAACTAAGTTGATGGCGTATGGAGCTTAATAGTACACAGCTAACGATTCATCACAACCCAAATCGTGGATAGTTAATACCGCTAAAAGACTTGGACACAGGATACTATTTATACGCGACGAGAAATTCCAGATAAAAAACAGCAAGAATCAAAAAAAATCTAATAAAAATATTGTAATAAATACTTATAATTCTTATAAAAGCTTTCCCAGAAACCTCGCACAACAATTAAGAGAGGAAGTATTATAATGAAGGAAAACAATGAAAAATATCTCACACAAACAAATCACGATAGAATATTTATATTTTACTGAGTAAAATCATAGATTAATTATATAGAGATAAAATTTGTCAGATCTGACGTTTCCTCTGTTCGTGATGCGGTCTGTGTGACCGTTACAAGACCTTTAGACTTAAATTTTGCATGTCGTTTTGGTTGAGAACCGTGAAATTTAAACGTATTTTAGACTTTATGTTATATTTTATTCTTCGTATACATTTGTGTTGTATTTAATACAATAATTTCAAACCCCAAAACGAAAAGCCGTGGTTTTTTCTAGCTGGTTAACCATTACCTCCATCTGGCATTATTAAAGCAATATTGGAATCCATCGTTCATATCACACCAGGCCAATTGCCAGAAATTTGGTGAGCGAGATACATGCATTTCTCTATGGTAAAATACATCCCTGATATGACTGACAAAAAGACAATGAGAGGCAATAACACGAAAAGCATATCGTCACCTAAAATTCAAAATGACGTAACATTAAAATTCCTAAATTTTCTTTCTGATTGATTACGATATGTTTGACTAAAATCCACGATTTCACAAAGTTTTAAACACCTGAGTTCAAAATCAACGATTTTATTGGAAGGATTAAATAGATGAGGTTTTTGATAAATCCACGTTTTTTCTTTGAACTGTCATTTTATACAAATTTTCGATGTCCCTATACTTACAATTGACTAAACTACATATTCCCACAAATGTTTAGACATCTCTGACCCAAAATGGTAATTTTATTCACAAAATTCCGATTTTATATCTAAGTATCTTTTGCCTCTCCTGTAAAGTGATAAAAATGTCGTTACGTCTTTTTGGATTTATAGATCCAGAGAGAAATAGACAAGAGTTGCCCTCCCTCTTTTCAAGTTCTCTTGGTGACGACGAGGCAGTAGCACAGAGCAATACTAAAGAGCCTCCATTACTCCATTAGTTAGTTTAGTAATTTACTCTTTGGTTAGCAAAATACGGACAAAAATAAAAGGATATACTTATTTTCGTTCGATGCAAATGTAATTTAGCTGCCATTAGTATCAATCAAATACTTTTAAACTTAGTTTGCTGCATGGTCTGTAATCTGTATGTCTTCTTTGGTCGCTCATTCTACATCATTTCCCTAGTGGCTTTTCGATCAGCTGTGCCATAGAAACCCCTGGCAGTAGGCCATTTCATCGAGTTGCTTTTGTAATTTACTCTTTGGTTGGACATAATATGGACAGAAATAAAAGGGATTGCGTATTTCCGTTCAATGCAAACAGGCTGTATATTTAAACTTAGTAGAGAGAATGTAAAGAACGTCACATCATCCAATAATACTCTGCTAGATTTATTTTTTGTCTCCAATAAACGAAAAATCTTAGTATATGACCAGTTGTCTGCATCATGTTTTTCTAGACACGACCTTATATTTATGATTTTCGACATTGCTTTACAAAAATCTAATAACACAGTTCTATTTCGTAATTTTAAACGTATTAATTGCCACAGTTTAGAAGAAGTGTATGATAAAATTGACTGGGGTTGCATTTATTATATGTTATCTGTAAATGATCAGCTGGCCTTCTTGGAACCAAATATAACAACGTTATACCCTTATAATACAATAGTACCACTTCAAACGAAGGAGGTGAGTAACCGTCAAAAGCCCTGGTTTACAGCTGAAATTAAGCGACTTATTGAAGACCGTGACCATGCTTATTCTCGGTGGAAGCGGTTTAAGACTGATGATCTACATAATGTTTATCGTAACGCCAGGAAAATTGTAACCAAGGCCATACGAAACGCCAAGTCAAAATATTATGTCGAAAAATTTGAAAATTAAATTGGATCAAAAAATACCTGGAAAACTATTAGGGAAATTGGAATAGTGAATACTGGAAACAATCAGGATAAAATCATATCAGACCCGGAGGAGATAAACGAAAGGTTTCATAATATACCCATGACAGAAGCAGACCATACCCATTACAGTTCATATCATCCTGCTAATCTCTCGCAGAACCTATTCAATTTCGATAGTGTTAGTCAGTGTGATGCACTTAGAATCTGTCTATCCATAAAAATTCCTAGATGGCATTCACCCGGCCTTCATTAAAATTATTCTTCCGCCACTTCTACCAATAATCACGCATATATTTAATAAGATAATCATGACATGTACTTATCCACTTAGATGGAAACAAGCGAAAATTCTGCCAATACCAAAATCACCCACTGAGTTTCAGCCTATAGCTATATTTATATATCTGTCAAAAGTTTTCGAAAAACTATTACATATACAGATAGCTAATTACATTAAACAGCATAATTTGTTAACTGATAAACAGTCTAGTTTTCGGGCCAAACATAGTGGCATCACTGCTCTTGTGGATGTAGCCGAAGATCTAAGAAAGGCAATGATGATGGCTGTGTGGCAATGCTGCTGTTGTTGGATTATTCAAAGGCTTTTGATACCGTTGACCACATTATATTAATTCAAAAACTGGAAAAAATTATGAATTTTTCATCTACATCCCTCAAACTAATTCAGTCATAATTAAATGGTCGCGTGCAGTGTTTCGAAACAATGCCGTTAACAACCTCAAATTTCCTTCGTGTTATCAGGGGTGTTCCAAAAGGCTCCATAATAGGACCTCTCCTCTTCTCTATCTATGTCAAGGATCTTCCTGAACAATTGCTCCACTGCAACATAAGAATGTATGCAGACGACGTGCAAATGTACATAAGCGATGAACAAGGATACATTTAGCGATGTACTGCGAAACTTAATGATGACTTAAAGCGTGTTTCTCTTTGGGCAGATGTGAATGGATTAAGTTTAAATCTTAAAAAATCTAAATGTGTTGTAATGCGTAAGAGAAAGGAAAAGATTAGTGACAATCCTAATGTTTTTGTTAACAATCAACGAATAGAGATCGCTAACAATGCGAATAATCTTGGTGTAATTTTTAATAATACTCTAACTTGGGCAGATCACGTAATAGCCGCTTGTGGGATAATATACTCTATGCTCAGAACTCTATGGCCTACACAATATTGCACGCCAATAAAAATGAGGCTATCTTATCTGATACCAAATTTAATCTACGGATGTGAGATTTTCGCAAGCTGTGATAGCACTAGCACAACAAAATTAAACGTTACATATAACAATGGGCGTTTTCGGAAATGCATCACTGCAGAGCATTTGATGCGCATCACGTTCGAAAATGCAACACTTTGCAACACTGCAAGAGTCGCATGTTCTAAATGTAATCAACACAGCGTATGATGCGCAAACAAGTCGCAAAATGCGCAGTAGCAAAATGGCTGATGCAATAAATGAGTAATAGCGTAGACAGACGACAGCGTTAATTTGCATTAGCAGTCTTAATTCAAATTAACTTACGAATTATCCCCGTCCCAATGTGTATTAGCTTTGGCGTAAATGCATGAAATCAGAGTGCATTTATACTGCATTTAGGTATTTCAATATGTCAACACCGTCGACAATCAATCAGCTCAAGATGTATCTATACATAGAGGTGATAGCCGGAACACAGTGGAAGTGGAACTTTCTTGTGTTTGTTGTTTGCTTTGTTGATTTTATGTACTGATGCTTGACACCGCTGAAGTGGATGTTATTGCAACAACACCCCCTGCTATCACCATATATTTGATACATCTTGAATCAGCTGTTGTCAAATTGTTTGCTATCGTCAATTGAAAATGGGTTCAAAGTCAGCAAAGGTGAGTTATTTTAATTGTTTGTTTGCAAACAAATGAGAAATATTTAAAATCGAAACGCATTTTTTCCATTTTAAGATTTAAAAATTATTCATTAAAAAATTTTCCATTGAAATATTTTCGTGTTCGGAATTGCAAATCAAAATAAGCAACAATCAAGCATCTGCATCAGATGATTGGCATCAGCAGTGCAAACGCATCACAGTTGCGCATCATATGCTCTGCAGTGATGCATTTCCGAAAACGCCCAACATTGCAAGGTACTTTTATTGACTCAGAAATTGTGGTACTTACGGTAATTATGCCAATATAACTCCTTGTTTTAAAAGAATATTTGGTGTGCAGTTCTCCGACTTACTGAAAATACGAACTCTTACATTTCTCCACAAAATTATAATTACCCATGAGCCATGTCATCTTTTTGATCGTTTAAAATTTAGTCGACTCAGAAGAAATTGAAACCTAATACAAATTAGACATTGTACTTTAATATCTGATTGGCAATTTTTTGTAACTGCACTACGTCTTTGGAATATTATTCCTCCAACAATTAGGGAAACCAGCAACGCGCTACAATTTCAGAAAAAATTGTTTGAATTCTACTCATAAATAACATTTTGAATAGTTCATAACTCTTTATTAATTGAAAACTATTTTATTTAATTTTTTATATTTTATTTTTTTTTCGTATTTATATTAGTATTTATATTTAAAATAATTATGTATGTAATCGTTATCTTACCTGTGTTAATTTATATCATAACAACATAATATTTCTACTGTTTAAGACGAATGTTTTGTTGTAGAAGTAAAAAAACAAATAAATAAGTAAAACAAAACTTTCCCCGCGGGTCTTCTCTTGTGTTAAACACCCAGTGGAAAACAAGAACAGCACATCGTTGTTTGCGACGCATCGCACAGTGTGGTCGATTGGATGAACACAATAATATCACAACTTTTAAAGCATTGTTCAGATCATAAAGAAATATGCTAAGAGTCTGAAACAGCTGCTGTTAAATCTATGACCGGAAGTCACGTCGCAAGTTTGAATTTCATCAAGTTGGAGTTGCAGATGAAAATACTAGCGTCAAGCATAATTTAAAAGTCATTATCATCAATCCAACAAAACTTAAAAACCATTAGCATCAATCGAACATAATTTAAAATACATTAATATTTGTCATTAGTAGTTTGCCTATCGCTCACTCCTACATCCACTTTCTTTTGCATAATTTTCCAACTTCATAGTCGATGATCTGTGGCTTCGAAACGCCCTGGTTCTGATCATTTCGGAATGTACTAGACATTTCGTCATGTGAGTACTTAAGTGTCCAATATGCCAATGTGTGAAGTGATACTAATGGATATTCAAGACATCAGCACAAAGTTGTTGTGAAAATTACATTGGGAGTTGCACAAACTTAAAATTTGCCTCGAAAGGTAAAGCCAATATTGAAAATCCAAAGACAACATTCGAAAGAGTGTACTCGAAAACGTCGGACTACATGTCTAACTCACAAAGTGCAAAATATGGCGTATTGGGCAATTAAGCACTCCAATAACGATTTGCAGATGTCGAGTCTGGTTTTCAAAATATTGCAAATTGCAATTTTTTTCCACCTGTCAAAAACACAATATTTCCCGAAATGGTACCATGATTCAAACAGTATTTTCTTTAAGGTTTTCCAAATTCGCAGAGATTGCTGAAAGACAATGCTTTGGCAAATATATGCAATGTAAAATTATGATCATTTGGATATACACTCTACACTCAGCATTCATTTGTAAACAAATTTATCACTTTCGATGATTCGAAAATTCCGCTCGAGGTTTTTTATACGAGTATATATTTTTATTTTTATTGTAGATTGAAATGTTCTCAAACAGACGCCAAAAATTAAAGAATTCCATTCGCAAAAATGAGCTCCAGAGAGCTTAATATCTAAAACAGATCGAATTTTTATAAGATTCCTTTGGGCTTAAAAATCTTTAACTTTTTTTCTATCTGGCAAAAAAACGTTGTTGGTTTTAATTAACTGGGCATTGGTCTATAACATATACAAAAATTATTAACACACATTTAAACCAAATAAAAATTACAAAATTTCATGTTTTTGTAACGTAAAATTGGTTTAAATGTAAGGAGGGGTAAAATATGATGGTTAGTTTTACGTAATATTACAATGAAAATATGGTAATTGGTTTTTATTTAAATATACAAAAGCCTGAAAGTGTCAACGGAAATGTGGCAGTAGTTGCAGTTGATTGTTATTGATCTTTTCAGATAAATATTATAAACAAAAATTTAAAGCTAAGGTTTTAAACTAGTACTTATTTTCAAAATTTTATACGTCTATATATTATTGGGCATGCGGATTAGCCCGCCATGCCGTGGTTTTCCTCCACCATATCATCAAAAGAGACTTACACTAATACAGAACAAAATTCATTAAAAAAAGAGAAGCAAAAACTATGACTACTAAACGAAAATTATAAAAAAGTGAACCATAAAGTAACTTAAATACTAACTTAAAAATAACTTAAAACTAACTATTTACATTTATACAAGGTGAAGGTGACAAGATTATTGGGCCATATTAAACACTGCGTCATTAGATTACATACATACATTACATGGTTTCCCGTTACATCCCACGAGGGGATTAGGGAGAGCTTCTCACAACCAGCGAGCTGTGCGCTTTCTAGTTTTACACTCACTGGTTGGGACCTACAGTTTAACACCGGTTCCGAACGGTATTTTGAGAAGCTTTTTAATGGCTAAATACTCGATAGTGTCGCCGTCACTAAGCGAGGTGACCGCCGTCGAAAGAAATTTAAGGTGGTCAGAGTAGGGATTGAACCCCCGTCCTCATGCACAAGAGCCGCGCACACTACCGTTGCATCACCGACGGCCACGTTATCATGTTGAAACAGGAGCCCTTCACTCTCCAACGCCAACAAACTCGTCGGCGGCATAAAATTATTTGCGGCGGGTCTACGGACACATATCTGTCGTTCAAAACAAGCCGCCACCAGCAGATTGGCATGTTCTTTTGCCTGGTCTAAAAATGCCAACGCACCCCTGACCAAAAACGCTTCTATCTGGTCGAAATCGACTTGCTCGTATATACACGCAACCGACGGACTCCGCCACTCTCCTCCATGCCTAACGCGCCGAAGCCCCAAGCAAGTGGAGACAATTTTCCTCTCCCATAGCCTAAGCCTCCCGGTCCCTTCATGGGACGTAATGGGAAACCATTCATTCATTCATAGCCTAAGCTTTTCCATCTGTCTTGAGGAGATCCCAAACCAGATCGGAAAAGCGTAGACTATGCACGGCCTAATCAGCTGCTTGTAAATCAGCAGACGCACTTCGTCTGTCAGCCCTTCTCTGCACCGCAGGATTCCGAGGTACATGTGATACGTCCTTGCCACCTGGTGTAACATACGCTCAATGTGACCTCGGAACTGCAGATCCTCACCAAACTCAATTCCGAGATACTTCATGGAAGATGAAGTCCGGATTGAGCTTCCTCATATCTCAAGACTAGGAACAAATCTCCTCGCGTTGGGTTATAAGGCACTCTTTCTGCCCCGCAAGATCGTGCAACCGCACTTTGGCACGTTTGGGCGAAGTCGCCACGCCAAAAAGTTATCTGTCAGCCTTGACAAATAGGCGTTCAACCTCGAATTGACTCTCGTCATTCTTGGGCCCGATGCTGCCACCAATATATCATCCGAATAGCATAGAAGAAGCTCACCACCATCGGGCTGCGGAATATCCGACATATAAATGTTGAACAGCACCGGCCCCAATAATGACCCTCCGAAGGGCTCTCGCCAACTCTCACTCTAAAAGAGCGACCTGCCAGGAAATCTGCCACCATTCTGCAAAGGTTCACATCGAACCCCAACGTGACCATTTTACACACAAGGCCATCGTGCCACACCGTGTCGAATGCTTTCGACAGGTCCAAACTTGCACAAATGGTAGCATATTTCCTGGCAAATCCTCTCGAAACATAATCGCCCAACAGCATCACGGCATGAGAGGTAGAATGATCCCTCCTAAAGCCAAACTCGCCATCCTCCATTGCTCGCAGGAGATCAGCAAGTATGAACTTCTCCAGCAGTTTCCCAAAGGATGGCAAAAGGGAAATATGTGTGTAACCGCCTGTCCTCTTACTATCCCGGCTTTGGGATAGGAACCATTACTGCTTCCTTCCACGCCGCTGGGAAATAGCTCAAGTTCAGACAATGGTTAAATAAAACCGCCAGAAAAGTCCATACTGTTCTGCTGCACCTACGTACAACCACATCAGGCACTCCATCCGCGTCACTCGACCTCTTATTAGGCCTCGACCTCAACGCTTCACCCACGTCATCCGGCGTAACAAATCTTTCGCAACCTTCGCTCACGTCACGCGACGTACCGTCCGCCAAAACACAACGGCCGAACTCTACTACCGGCGTTCCGCCATCCAGCACCGAAACCGCTGCCTCGACCCGCACCGAAACCACATCATCCGTTTCGATGTCTTGCCCTACACAGCGAAAGCATTCTGCAAGAAGGTTCGCCTTCTCACGGTCGACCACCACTAAGCTTCCACTGTCCTCAATTAAGTCTGGCACAGACACCGCAACCCTCGCGCCAACCCCAGCTTTAACTTTTCGAAACGTATCAGGCCCTGGCTTGATTCCCCGAAGGAAATCCGCCCTGCGACCTTGCTCGTGCCAGAATATCGCAACTTGGATAATTCTGTCGAGGTTCTTTATTGTCGCCTTTAAAGTCGGTTTTCGTCCTGGATGGCCAGTCCTATTCGCGACTCTGTACAATCTTCTCCTTTCATCCATGAAGTGGACAATATTAGGAGGGAGACGACAGAGCCCCTTGCCCCCACAGAAATTTGGGGAAACGTTGGTGACATTGTAATAATTTTTTTTTTATCGATTTCCACAGCATAAACAGAGATATATATTTGAAATATTTTGATAGAGTATTGTTTTTTTACGGTAGCACACTTGTCATCACAATTTTATCAATTAAGATTTCTATGAACTTTTTTTAAAATGTTCTATCAAACTACTGTTATATATTGGGGAGAGCTTCTCACAGCCAGTGAGCAGTGCGCTTTCAATTTTTACACTCACTGATTGTGACCAACAGTTTTACACTGGTTCCGAACGGTTTTTTGAGAGCTTTTCCATGGCTAAATACTCGCCGCCACTAAGCGAAGTGAACGCTGGCGAAAGAATTTTAAGGTGGTCAATGCAGGTATCGAACCAACGTTCTAATGTACAAGTGCCGCGCATACTACCATTACACCACCTACTGCCAATAAATATAATAAAAAGCTAATTCACGAACTACAATGAGAAATAAATAAATAAATGGTTTCCCGTTACATCCCATGAAGGGATTAGGGAGAGCTTCTCACAACCTGCGATCTGTGCGCGTTCTAGTTTTACACTCACTGATTGGGACCTACAGTTTTACACCGGTTCCGAACGGTATTTTGAGAAGCTTTTTCATGGCTAAATACTCGACAGTGTCGCCGTCATTAAGCGAGGTGACCGCGGTCGAAAGGAATTTAAGGTGGTCGGAGTAGGAATCGAACCCACGTCCTCATGCACAAGAGCCGCGCACACTACCATTGCATAAAAAAATGGTCTGGCAAATTTTGGATAATATATGTTTCTGATTATGCTTAAATAACACGTCATTTGAGCTCTAGACTTAAACTTCAACGGCCAGTAGGCGGTAAACCCCCCCCCCCCCCCACCAAAATTGAAATTCCAAAAAATTCGGGTTCCAGTACACCCTATTATACATTCTTTATCTTGGTTAATGTAATATTTGACTATAGAATTTTAAACGTCAAGTTTGAAATATATAGAATTATGTTGTGGTAACCGAATTGAAAATGAATTCGGTTCAACCAACAGAATTCATTCATTGACAGGTCACAAAATTCGGTCGTTGCAACCAAGATTCACCGAAATTAGGCGGTCAAATTTGAAACAGAAGTCCGTCCATCCTCATTAGTATTAAATGTATCAAATATTAGATTTCGTTACACATTGCAATACCCATAACTACGTTATGTAAGATGTTTGTACTGTTTCCCCTTTCCCGGGAAATTGTATCCCGGGAAATTTATTTATTTTTCCCGGTTTCCATGGAAATGGGAAAGTTCGTGAATTTACATTCCCTAAAATACGTGGAGCCTTTTACCTAAAAATTTTGTTTTTAATTCAAATATTTTTTTCGTTTGAAAAGTATATTTTACCTTCCAGTCAACTTATAGGTATCAAACCGGTTCGCTTAAGATGTGCTTTTTTGATTGCTTTTCCAAAATTTTTGTTTACAGTTAAGGTATGTAGTTGCCAAAAAACCTTTTTTCCGGAAAAAAAATTATTACCCAATTTTTTTTTTCAGTTTGATAGAGACAAACTGATTACAGATTTGAATTCAGCGCACCCAAATTAACTAGAATCAGTTGATAAATTCAAAGACGCAAAAATCTTTTTTAATTTTGTCGGGCTGTGTTATTTTTTGTGTAATTGCTAGCTGATTAACGGGAATTTTATTTGTACAATATTATTCAGAACGTTATTTGCGACCGTGGACTCAAGGAAAACGAAATAGGCTTAAGTTTGGTGTGCCGATGGTTTGGAGAGAGCCCAGAAATCATTTGGACGACTGTTACTTCTGTTTAGTCAGTATTGCTGGTATTAATAGGAAAAATCGAAATAAATGGCAGTATCCCGATTTACCGTCAGCGCGCCGTCCAATTCCCCATTCCGAAGATGTTCCCATTCCAAAACTGAATGATTCTTCAGAGCTGAGTTCGGAGTTTGAACATAATACCGCTAATGATCTAAGTGATGGCGACAGTGTTTTCGATGATACAGAAACTATTCGTCAACGTTTTAATCAATGCGAGTTGAATAACTTAATTCGAGATTTGGCCTTATCAAAAGAAGCGTCTGAAGTGTTAGCTTCGAGGTTAAATGATAAGAAATTGTTAGAACGTGCAACAAAAATAACTTATTACCGCACTAGGGATAAAGCTTTTTTTAACATTTTTTACTAAGGAAGACAATCTGGTGTTTTGTTATAATGTAAATGTCTTATGCAGGAAATGGGGCTATCCAAGTATTTACCTAGCGATTGGCGCCTCTTCGTGGACAGTTCCAAGAGAAGTTTGAAGTGCGTCTTATTGCACAATGGCAATGTGTATTCATCAATTCCAATTGCGCACTCCACAACAATGAAAGAAGAATATAACAACATTGCATTAGTGATGAAAAAGATAAAATACCAAGCCCACCAATCGATCATTTGTGTTGATCTTAAAATCGTCAATTTTCTTCTTGGACAACAGAGTGGCTATACTAAGTACCCTTGCTTTTTGTGTCTCTGGGATAGCAGATCCAAGCAACAACATTGGCGGCAAAAATATTGGCCTACTAGAGAAAAAATGATTGTTGGCGATAAAAATATTGTAAATGAAGCTTTAGTTCCACGTGAAAAGATCGTCCTACCACCGTTGCACATCAAATTGGGACTCATGAAGCAGTCTGTTAAGGCTCTGAATCGTGATGGGGAATGTTTTGCATATATTTGCAGCAAAATGCCTAATCTAAGTCGAGATAAGATTAGAGCAGGAGTTTTTGACGGTCCTCAAACAAGGCAGTTTATGAATGACAACGATTTTGATAAGTCAATGACCGAAACTGGACGAAATGCGTGGGCATCATTCGTGCAAGTTATAAAAAATTTCTTGGGAAATAAAAAAGCTCCAAAGTATGTTCAATTAGTGGAGAATATGTTGGATAAGTTCAGAGACCTTGGCTGCAACATGAGTATTAAAATCCATTATTTGCAGTCACTTGGACCGATTTCCCGAAAATTTGGGTAATTTAAGCGAAGAACAAGGAGAAAGGTTTCACCAAGATATCAAAATTATGGAGAATCGGTACCAGGGAAGGTGGGATACACATATGATGGCAGACTACTGTTGGAATTTACAAAGAGACTCTAATCCGGCTGTTCATTCCAGAATGTCTCTTAAAAGAAGCTTTACATCCTGTAACTAGAATTATATTTATATTATATTTTTAATGATTTGTGAGAATTTTTTTATTTTAATAAATCTGTATGAAACAGTTTTACTTTTTTTAAATTCCTATGGAAAAATTTAACTTTTTAAATACTTAAAAAAATTTGGGAATTTTCTTTTTTTCGCAATAACTATAAGAGTAAATATAAAATTTTGATGTAAAAACAAATTTTGGAAAAACTGACAGACGGACAGACGGTCATAATTGTAGGTCATAAGTGGAGGGTATAAAAAAGCTATATCATGAAAACTAGAGTTGATAGAGACAAACTTTGAATTCAGCGCACCCAAATTAACTAGAATCAGTTGATAAATTCAAAGAAGCAAATTGAGTGTTGGCCTGTGTTATAGTTAAAAAGTTCAGATTTAGAATAATTCAGACATTTTTAATAATATTATTTCAAAAATATATATAGAAAAACAATTAATTGAAAGTCAATATACATCGCCTATCTGCTGAAAAATTACCAAACAATCTTTTTGAAATTGAGTTTGATAATTCAGTCCGAAATAAAATTTCATCAGAGAAAAAAAGACATTGAAAGTGTTTATCTTCCGGAAGAAGATGTCAAATACTTTTCTAACTTAATACCAAGAGAAAAAATTGCTTTTGCATAATGAAAACTTGATATAAAATTGTTTTTTTTTTTATATTTCGATTTTTATAAATATTTTAGTTTATAACAATTACTGTTCTATGGAGGAGTAGTGCAATTGAAAAGTTAATTAAGTTTATGATTAGAATTCAGTTTTTTTTTTTAATTTATAATAAATTTGTTAAAATAATACTTACCCACGCTTTTCTTCCATGAGTAATATACGTATTATTTGCACATACGTGGAGATAACGTAACAATTTTTGAATTCGCAAATTTCATTTTCACGCTACGCCAAATCCTGGAGAAGACACACGAAAAACAAATCGACACCTATCTTATATTTATCGATTATAAAGCAGCCTTCGATAGTCCGATACGGGAGAAACTCTATGAAGCAATGTCTGAGCTTGGTATTCCTGCAAAACTCATACGCCTTTGCATAATGACTTTGACGAACACCAAATCCGCAGTGAAAGTTGGTAAGGATCTTACCGAACCTTTCGAAACTAAGCGAGGCCTCAGGCAAGGCGACACCCTATCGTGCGATCTCTTTAACATCTTAATGGAGATCATTATGAGAAAAGCTGCAGTGAACATGAATAAAACCATCAGCAGCAAAAGTCACATGCTGCTCGCGTATGCTGATAATATAGATATCATTGGGCGCACAATTAGAGAAGTTACTTCGGGTTTTTCGAGAATTGAGAAGGAGTCAGCAAAAGTGGGTCTGACGGTGAATGAGGACAAGACAAAATTAATGGTTTCAACGAACAAGGCCTCCACGCGATTAGACCAAAGCGTGAACGTTGATAACCGTTATAACTTCGAGGTAGTGGACGAATTTATATACCTCGGATCTGCCGTGAACAAAAACAACAACGTCAGCCTTGAGATCAAGCGGAGAATTGTGCTTGCAAATAGATGTTATTTTGGGCTAAGCAAGCACTTTAGAGATAAAGCCCTCTCTCGAGTAACAAAAGTCCAGCTGTACCAGACTCTCATTCAACCTGTCTTGCTTTATGCCGCAGAATCCTGGGTCCTATCGCAAGCAAACGAAACATCTGTAGGAGTCTTCGAGAGAAAAATACTCCGAAAAATTTATGGCCCTATAGTGCACAACGGCGAGTATCGGCGACGCATGAATCATGAGCTGTATGAGCTTTATCCTGACAGTGACATAGTTAAGCGGATCAAGATAACGCGATTGCGCTGGCTAGGCTATGTCAGTAGAATGGATGAAGATGAACCAGCGCGAAGGGTTTTCGAAACCGAACTGGAAGGAAGACGAAAAATAGGAAGACGAAGACTCCGCTGGAGGGATCAGGTTGACGAATCCCTGCGTACACTTGGTATTGCCAACTGGAGAGATAAAGCAAAAGATCGAACTGGTTAGCGAAATATGTTATCTTCGTTTTGTAAGGTCCCTGACACCCCGGGGTTGTCCGAGACCGGATAAGTAAGTAAGTAAATTTCATATATTTTTTATTGTATATCCACCAAATTGTTATATACGATGTTATAACGCGTTTTGTTTTTTGTTTTTATGGATATACAATTATAAAACGCCTAAATATTTCATAATCTATAAGAGGTAGCGACCTGGGGACTAGACAGATTGATAGAGCTTGAAAAATTACCTTAGAAAGTGTTCTTATCTCAATTTTTTGGATTTTGTGATATACGTGCAGATAACTCCGGTACGACGATATGTAGCCGCTTATACAGTAGCGGACATTTGCTAGTGTAATTGTATAAATTGGTGGGTCAATAATATGAAAACTTGTTGACTGGATAACTAAGTAATTGACAGCGAGCTACCTCGCCACTTCCCGTATTTGTTCTATACGTTTGTTGGCAACAGTCAAATACTTGACTTTTAAATTTTAATGCTGTCATTCAAACACTTAATAATGAGGTTAAGGTCGTTCCAATGAAGCTGCTTCTTCAACAAATTACGCAACTCCACGATAGTGCTATCAGCAACCTTAGATTTGAAGTGCGGAATATTTGTGGTTATTTGGGAATGTACCTTGAATGGCTGCGCAGCATTTGGATAAACGAAATTTGTGCACAGTGAAATATATTTAAAAATAAATGTATCGCTGTCTGAAAAAGCCTTGGTGCCGATTCTTATTCGAAAATGATATCATATCATGTCATAAAGCAAGGAGCAGTCAAGACAGTGGAACAGTGACCATCATATGGTGACCATATGATAGGAGGTGGTAGAATTAAAACTCGTTGGAACTCGTTGGTATGAACCACAGAGGTCTTCGAATACCTTTCTGATATCGCGCCAGCGACATCTGTTTATGCTACATCGACGACAGCATCACACAAACAAAACTCTTGAAGAATATTTTGTTTCGTTTGAGTAAGTTTGGGAGATTTTTCCCATTGTTCGAGTACTGTCGCCGCCTGTTTGTGTTGAGTTAGGAGGAACAACGTTGGAAAATAATACTTTTGTTCTCCCTATATAAACACAAACACACACATACTCACTTGCACTCATAGACATCAACTATGTTACACCTACATATCCTTTGGCACCGAATCAACTTGTACAAATACGTATAAATTTCTCTTTGAAACACGATAGTTCTCGTTGGCAACGCCAGCGTATTGTTTAAAAGGAAAATAGTGACTGCCACTCATTGCATAATAGTGAATGCCATTTATTCCATGTAGTCCTGGCATAGTTTTTCGAAGCATCAGCCAGTATTTGCGGCAGCAACACTCGATACCATTGTTTAAACAAAATGTCCTTTTTGTGCTTAGTTTTGTTGTTCAATGAGTATCTCTCGGGTTTGTTGCCTCTGCCATTGTGTTTATTGTATCGTGAAAGAAAGGAAGACCGGCAGTCGTCATGTTTGCCAAATCGCACCCATCTTTCATGCTCCCTAAACCTCTGTATTCAAAGAGAAAGGATCTACTCCGGTTTATGGTCGTCAAACGGACTGCGTCTATTGTTGGTTTTACTTGCCAAGTATTGACTTTCTTGTAGTCGCAACCAAAAATATCGAATTGCAGTCAGTGACCACTAAAATGTTGAAGGATTTGATGGACACATCCATGTCAAAACGTGGCCAAACATTTTATTTCACAATATTTGTTATTATCAGGTGTATTTATAGTATTGAAAAATACATATTGTCCTGTTTTTGCTATCCCACATCCTTATTGCATATTCATATCCGTTTGCTTTGTTTTTCTCTTTTGTTTGTGTTTATTACATCCTGATCATAATGCCACTGGAATTAATGTCAGTCATTGTTGTATTATTGGATGAAGTGATTGATATCTGGTATGGGTTCTGTATATATGTATACCTTCCCTATGTTGTGGGGAAAAATATATGTAGATATCAATGGCGAACGGATTTCCTTTATTTTTGAAAGAAAAAAATGAGAAATATACAGATGAGCCAATTGAGTTATAGCCGAATCTAAATGTAGGGTCCAATGATGTTGGTGGCCCATAAGCCACACCAAACAGTGCATTTGTAGGGTGAACAGTCTCTGGCTGCTCTTCGAACCAAATTGGGCATTTCTGTTTATTGGCGTAGGTGTGGGTCGATTATGACGACCATAAAATGGACGTAATTTTCGGAACACATTTTTCACGGAGCACGAATTTTGATAATAGAACTCAATGATTTACAAGCATTGTTCGTTTGTAAGTCTACTTATGATGAAATGTCAAGGCAAACAGAAAATTGTTGACTTTGATACATGTCACGAGTCAGTGGGTGAATTTATCACTGAAACCCCAATTGGCAAAAACGTCATACTTTAGTATACAAATTCTAAAGAGATTTGCGTGTATGAAAATCTGATAAAGTATATTTTACTAGCAGCACAGCCAGACTTCGTCCTGCCTTAATAATTACAGTTTTAGTATTTTTTTTTAAAATTTGATAATACCTAATATAGTCTATGTAAATTTTAATTTGTATTTTCATACTGCTATCGAATAGGTCGACTACCAGTCGATTACATTGGTCTCTATTATGTATTTTAAACGGCGGGACACCGACCACTTCATATTTCGTCCAATAGTTCATGAGATATGCAGTTCAAAAGAATATCATGCTCTGATGTCTTGGCCGCTCTTGAAGTTGAAGTTCATAGTCATTCGGCACGTTGCTCTGGTGATTAGGCATATATATCGTTGGGTCTTGTAGATGTCCTTGCGTATGAGGTGGGCTGTCTGTGAATGTAGCTGGCAGTATGATGGTTTGCCCTAATTCATTGCGATTGATGGTATTTTGAATTTTTATTGCAGTCGTCTAACCCTAATTTGACTTGAGAACGTTTGGACTAAAAAGTTCTGCCTCAATTTTGATATATAATTAATCGAACATTGAAGAGCGTCTGTTTAAGATATTCTGTGTACTGTCACGTCGCGACGGCGAATAATATTGTTATGGGGTGCAACTGGATCACCAAGTATCAAGATTACTTTGTCATCTATTGTAGGCGCAATATAACGCTGTTGGTGTTGTCCAGCTGGCATTTTGGCTGCACAAATTTCACTGAAATAATCAGCAGAAATTAAAAATTAAAAAATATTAGATGGATCCAATTCGTTTTGGGACTTTTTAAAACTTTTGAGCCATGCCCGTCTGTCTGTCTGACTAGTTTGGTCAATACGGTAACTGCCGTAAACCTCTTCAACGATCACAATGAAACTTTGTCATTGGCAATTTTATAACCAAACTTAGTCACGGGTGGAAAATACGTGTTATGACCACACTCCTTCTGGTACATCCCATACAAATCGATATATTTAGGGTGGTATTCTGTAAGTCATGAATCAGTCACTTCGCGTTACTTTTGTCGTTTTGGTAGTTTATAAAACGTTACAGCTGTTCGGTGACTACCTGCGTTGGGTTACGTTATTTACACGCCACAGTTTCTCGCGTTAGTTGAAGAAATTACATACATTAGTATTTTGCATTACATTGATTACAAATAGTTGCCAATTTTGGCTGGAATGCAATCGACGGACAGAGCTCAATTTTTTTTTAAAATAATTCAAAATTATATTTTTTACTCATTGAAACTCTTATTTACAATAATAAAATTAGAAATGGAAAGTTCAAGTAAATAATGCGTTCCAAAACTATTATAATTATTTTTAAAAAATAATAGACATCAGTTGATGTTGGCATTAATAAAGAAAAGAACCAACACATTTAAAATACAGCCAAATTAAAAAGACAACTAATTAATATAGATTGGTAAATTTGTTCGACTTTGCAACCTAAAATAGCATAGGTTTTTTACACAATTTATGTGAATATTGTTGGTATTTGCAGTATTATAAATCTCAAAATCTATTGAAATAGAGCTACATTTTTTTAATCTTTTTCATTCTGCGCATTTCACTCAAGATAACTTTTCCTAATCTATAATTGTTGATTTTAGTTGGGCAACTCTATACACCACAAATTTGAGCAGCGTTGCCAGATTTTTTTTTTAAAAAGCCAGATTTTATTGGAAAACCCGCTAAAAAAAACAAAAAGTAAAAATAATTCTTTTGTATTTTATATTATAAGTAACAAAATCTGGTAAATGAGATCTTTTGTCGTTAACAGTTAATATTTGACGAGTGCATTTCTTTAACTAAGCGCATTTATGCGAAAATTTCCAAAATTCCAATCACCATCATATTCATCGTCTTTGTTGCATTCGTCATAACATTCGTTTGATCCAATCATTTTAAGAAATCCTACTGGAACTTCATACTGAAAACAGTATTTTTCGCTTCTTTTCAAACCAAATTAAATGGTAATGTAAGTACCTATGTAAAATTATAGTTAGGGCCAGGTTTATTTTGTGCCCACAAGCAATAACAGCTAAAGTCGAGCTAGTACAAAGTTGTATTCGATTACGTACATTTGTCTTCACATGATTAATGTTACTAAAAACTCGTTCTACGTCTGCATTGGACTAAGGGAGGCATAACAGCTTCAGAACAAAGTCGGATATTTCTTCAAAATTTTGTTTCCAGCGGCATTTGTTTTTAATTTGTTGTTCACTACTGGAACTTAATTTGCCTGACTCTTTCAATTTGTTGTCGAAAGTTTCGAATTCAAAGCCAAGATAACAATTAAATGAAATTTAGGCTTCAAAGTCTTCAGAAAAAACATTAATGTTAGCATCGACCAGTACCATTTTCTTAAGAACTTGAATTTCTTCGTCGTTATTAATGTAATATTCGTTGTAATAAGTGCCAAAGTATTAAGAGCTAAAAAATATGAAAATCTTTGAAAAAAGCTAGAAAAAAAGCTTAAAGCTAAATACTATTTTCTCCTGCTAAGCACGTTAAAATAAAGCTAAATCTAGCGGAGAAAAGGCTAAATTGGCAACACTTAATGTGAGTGACAGCTGTCGTTAGCGAACGCAAGCGCGAAGTGATGTATAAACTACCATTTTTACTTTGGCGTTAGTTTTGGCTTTTGCGTTTACGTTCACTTTCGGGATTTTTAGAATACGACCCTTAGTATTTATTGTATTTGATTAGCTTCATATCAGATATTGCATAATGTAAATTTGTACTCAACTGGAGAAAATTGGCGATGTCTCCACGGCCTCTCATACAAAAGCTGGGCGGCCGTCCTGGTTATCGACATGATAACTCGTGTAAAATACTTCCCTTAGTGAAATTTGCATTAGGCTTCATTACGTAACCCGCCATTCACTCACTAAAACAATGATGATTTTGCTACACTCAATTATCTGCTTCCCATACAAAATATGGCGGCTTTCAGGATGACACACGATATATTCCGTACACCAAAATGGATCTTAGTGAAATTTGGTAACCATTTTCGAACCTCCCATACAAATATTGAGCGGACTCCAAATACACCACACATCCTAATTAAGTTGCTAATAAGATAATATTTTGCAGATATCACTCTGCTATTGAATATGGGCAAATTTGCCACGGGTAACTAAAGGTTGAAAACAAAAATATGAACCTTTTTTAATGAAACTCAGACCAAAAGTATAACTACGGGTTAGGGTATGTTTAAGTCGGTTCACCCGACTGAAATTTCTGTACTTGTTTCGAGTTAGGTTCAATCTTTTCAATACATTAATTTTTTTTCTTAAATTTCGTTTCTGGAATTGGCTTGTAAAAACGGTATCGGATAATACTTTGTGTATTAAAATTATTAAAACACGTACTGAACTTTAGCTTTATTTTCAAATTATATTTATTTATTTGAATTTGAATTTTGTTGACCGATTTTGTTAGTTTTTGGTTAATGTATGAGAAATTCATAATACAAGCTTACAAGTCATGAACATTTTTCGAATTGAAAAATTTTTGGTTTTTGTTGAAACTGAATTGTCTATTATTTCCAACAAAAACCAACAATTTTTCAATTCGAAAATTGTTCATGACTTGTAAGCTTGTAGTATGAATTTCTCATACAGTACAAGCTTAATTTTCGCGACTAATTAAAAACCAAAATTTTATTGAAATATTTTATGTAATTTTTAAAATTAGAATTGTTTTTATTGATACACATATTTATATTTTAAACATTTTTAAAGAAATTAGATATTTGGAGTTGCTTTTTTGGCAAATTAGTTTTTAAAATAACAGCTGAATCACGTAGTTCATATAGTGCAGTTGTCGGCTTATCATTTTCCAAAGCCCATTGTATACATATGTTTATCGATGTTATAGCATCGTCCACTTTAATTTTGTTTACTTCATGACCACTATCGTATAAATCCTCCGATTCCGTATCTGATAATTCCATTTGCTCCTCATTACTTTCGAGATGAAATTCTTCTTGAATCCAGTTGTTTATGTCAGCATTCGTGAAAAGATGTTCCGTTCCAATTTGAGTTACAAGTGTACCAATAGTTGAAAGATCTTCGTTTTCTTCCTGAATTATATTTTGTAAAATATTTAAGGGCATGTTAACCTCTTCACTCCATTCACTTCCGAATTCGAGCAAGGCATTCCAGGATTTTTGGATGTTGGACACTGATATTTTATCCCAGGACGTAGCTAGAATCTGAACTGCATTTTTGAGATTGAAGTTTTTTATTTTGAGCTCCAAAACTGTTCCCTTCTCGCCAAGCAAGTGGGGAGCAGTTGTTTTTAAAACTTTAATTTGACCAAGTTGATAACATTTTGATCCAACGGTTGAATAAGCGCAGTGCAAGTGGGTGGTAGATTCATTGCTATAACTAAATCGTCATCACTTTTTAGTTCCTCAACTGGGTGCCACGTCGCGTTATCTAAAAGCAAAATTGCTTTTTGCAGCAGACCTTTTGAAGCCAAAAATTCTCGGACCTAAACAATTTTTACTTATAAACAACTTACTTTTGCTAATTAGTGAAAATTAACTTACGTGGGGAACAAATTCGTGATGGAACCAGTCCTTGAATAGAAATGATATCATCCAGGCGTTATTACTGGACTTGTATATTACAGGTTTATTGATAAAGCATTTAAAGATGCGTGGGGTTTCCGATTTTCCTACAACCAACAATTTCAGTTTGTATGTGCCATTCGCATTTGAACAGGGCAAAAAAGGTATTCGCTCTTTACATATTTTTCTTCCGGGAGCCGTTTTCTCATTACATGTGACAAGAGTGTGATTTGGAAGCATCCTATAATATAAACCGGATTCGTCGGCATTGTAGATTTGGTTAAGAGTCAACCCATGCTCATCAACGTAATCCTTAAACTCTTTCACAAATGGACCAATAAGATGAGGTTTCGAAGACAATTTCTCGCCCGTAATTTTTAAAAGTCTAATTCCATATCGACGCTTAAATTTCTTCAACCATCCTTCACTGGCATTGAAACCTGAATTGGTTTGATAAATTTTGGAATACAAATGGCTGGCTTTTGACCGTAAAATCTCTGCTGATATTGGAACATTTTTTCCCCTTTGTTTTTCAAACCACTTATAAAGCATTTTTTCCATTCTTGGGTACTCAGCTTTCTTTAAGGTGCAACGTTTGCTAGGGCCACATTCTGTTGTACGTACGAACTTTTTGAATGAATTTTCTTGCCTTATAATGCGGTAAACCGAAGACTTATGCAACTTGTAATTCCAGCAAATTGAATTTATGGTATCTCCACTTTTAATTTTTTTTTAAATCTCTAATTTTTGAGAAATCGTTGGTTTTAAAATATGTTGAACTTTCCCATTTCCAGAGATGTATTTACACAACAAATTATACGAATAAACTGACAAAATTCAAGATCGAAATCATCCAAAATACAGTGACGTGCTTGTGTATGTGTATATAAAATCGCACAATGAGACACATTTCTTGCTTGTTTGGTGTTTCAATCCAACTAACACAATTCGCAACTTGCTTGCTCTCTTGCTTGTTTTATTTGCTCTCATTTTCATATACGTATACACAGTCATTCGCTCTTGAAGCTCCTAGAGAGCTCCTTATAGACAAGGTAATCAAATTTAAAAAAACAGATAAAAGTCGCGAAAATAGAACCCCGTTTTTCGTAAACTGTAGCTATTATCGAACCTGCAATGTTAAAACTTAAGCCGTCGCGATAACCGGGCCGTCGCGATGATGGGTAGTAGCGAATACCAAGCCTGCACTGTACATTAACCAAAAATTATATTTATTTAAAATAAATTGTTTAATCAAATTTTGAAAAATACAACTTTTAAATACATATGAAAAATTAATAATTTAGATTAAGTGACACATTTTTGTACAAAATTTCATATAGGAAATGATATATAAAAATGTATATCATTTTAAGACTAAAATTAAAAAACCGTGTTCAAATATGAAATATTCAACCATATAAACTCAAAAGCGGTTAACCAAGTAACCGCTTTAATAAAAACTGTTTTCGTTTTTCAAACTCATTAAAGTAACTGGCGGTTGAATCGTCTATTCCATTTTGACCAGTACAAAACTTGAGGCAAAGTTCACAAACTGACAAATTTATTTTTGGTCGTTAGACTCCTTTTATCCCTACATCAAAATTAATGAAATTAATAAGAAGTCTAGAATAAATAGAAGAATACTTTTGCAGTAACGGATTTTTTAAATGCCGACTAACGTACGTATTTAACATCGACACCCGTGATAATTCTATATATGTTACAATTCCAGGTTGGAAATAAGCATTATTTCAGAGTTCACTTCCGAAAAACAGATATACATTATAAAAAGAATGCAATTTATCGACAAAAAATACTAAAAATGAAGCCAAAAGTGTCAAAAGTTTGCAAAACTTGGTCAAAAAAGTGCCAAAAAGCATTTAGCACGTTTTTAAAAAAAAAAAGTGCAGTAGCCAAAAAAATAGAGCTAGAATTTCACTTAAAGTGCTAAACTGGCAACACTGCGTATAATACGTCATTATTCTCTTTGATCTGAGAGTGCTCCGCACCCACATTTTATTTATAATCTATAATATAAAAACCAACCCGTAAAAAACATAGTTTTTGATAATAAATTCGTTATATATGACCACGCCCATTTGTCCAATCCCGCCCATATTTGCAGCAGATCTTAAAATATGTACAACTAACCAACATATCCAATTTGATTGAAGTACCGTTAACAGGAGCAGAAATAAAGAATTTTTAATTTGTGATTTGTATGGGAGGTAGGCATACAGACAGGTGAAGTTATTAAAAAGAATTTAAATAGGCGTTCAGTGAATCATATGATGACGTTTCCTTTAAATAATATTATTACTTAATACTTTTTAATACTTTATTACTACTTGCTTAATACTTTTTATTTTATACCCACAAAAAGTAAAGAGAATGGAAAGCAATACACATGTTATGTGCGTACATACGCTACACATGTGCGTACATACGCTACACAAGTTCACACAATTTTCGTTGCTCTCTTGATATTTAATTTTTATATGCGTATAACCACGTCATTATTCTCTTTGCTCTGACAGTGCTCCGCACCTACACAAGACAACTATTCGCTGCCGTTACATCAGTGTGTTTTTTGACGTAGAATACGTCTTACCTTGCGGTATAGGGAGTCATGTCAGATTGTTATTGTTGTAATCTTTATTTCATTGATTATGAGGAAACGGCGAGATAACTTTTTTTAAAAATTTTTTTTAGGTAAATGAAGTTGTTATCTTTCGTTTGATATACATTTCATATTGGTTGTTATCTTCCTAATCATGGTTGAAATATGAGGTTGTGTTTATAAGAACAGCTGATCGAAGTTTTTTCATGTCGTTGTACAGAGTTCTGTCAAATTTTAACTAATTTGTTTGTTTAATTTGTAAATACTTAACAGATTTCAAGAAATTCGATATAAATCCAGTTTGACCACATACTAATTTTGTCAATTAAATGAAAAGTTGTTTGTACAATTAAAGAAAGATAGAAAAAAATTGAGAAATCAACTGAGTTTGACAGATCTCTGTACTACTAATACATACACGTTCCTCCTGCTACCACCTAATAATTCCATCATGTTCCTAATATTTGAATTTCTCAAATGAAACTTGTTTAAACACATGCACTCAAACATATGTGTGGTGTTTGGTTGAGTGTTTGAGTTTGTAGCGTGAACACAAACTATGCTGCTGTTTCGGCTTCGGCTGTTGTTTTGATTGATGAAATATTGAAATTTCGTATATTTACTTATGTATTTAAGTGAAACGACATGTTAAATGTGAATTTGAATTTAACATGGATATATAATTATAAAAAATATATGAAAAAATTAATTCATACATTTTTATGTTAAATGAAAGTGCTGCCAAGTAAGCAAAATAGCAATGCTGCTTGATGCTGTTTGACAGCAGCTGACAGTTGACGTTTAGCAAATTAAAATAAAAAAACATATTTATCCTACCATAAGCTTATGTATATTATCAAAAGTAACTATCAAATAAATAAATTCATTTGCTTATGTTTTTTATCATTTATTGTTATATATGTTTTCTGTCTTATCGGATGGCGTATTCTACGTTAAACTTAATGGCCGTGTCTCTGACACAGCCTGCATGGACAGTCCGTGGCCGAAGGCCTCGGACAACTGTCTGCTGTTTTTTCGAAGTTTGACAATCTGTGTTTCGCGGTCTGACAATCTGTGTTCTATATAGGGGTGGGTCACCTTTATCATTTAGGGGTATGAAAAATAGATGTTGGCCGATTCTGAGACCTACCCGATATGCACTCAAAATTTCATACAAATCGGTCCAGCCGTTTCGGAGGAGTTTAACACCAAACAATCTGTGATCGCAGTGGGACAAAATGTATTCACTTTGTGAATTTATTCCCTACCCGCGCCTATAGATGTTAACACATCACAAATAAATTAAATTATTAATATTTTACAGCAAGTTAAATGAACCATGATCAAATACAAAATTATATAAGTAATAAATTCAATTTATAAGGTAGAAAAAAATCAAAAATAATACATTAATCAGTTAATACATGTTTAGGAACTATTCATCGCCAAAAGAGTCTGCAATTTCCAAATCTTCTTCAGTTGCAGTGTACATATTGCTTGCAGGGAATAATTTTATCATGTCACTTGTAGGTGTAAAAGTATGACACCCATTATTTAATGAATATTTAACCCTTAAAATACTTTCAGCTGTTGAAGTCAACATCCGATTTCTTAATTTGCTTTTTGTTATATTGAACATTGAAAATGCTCTTTCAACAGAAGCATTTGAACAGGGGAGCGAAAGTAATGCGGATGACAACTTGCTTATACAGGGTGATTCAGAAAGTTCCGGACAAATTTCTCCAGCGTATTCCTTGGCTCTTTTCATGAAGAGAAGTCCACTAGTACCATGTCCGAAAATGCAAGGGTGCGAAATGGCAGCGGGTTCAAAATTTTCGGATTGGCGGTTGAAGGGTAGTAGGGTAAAGTTGCTAACTTCTGAGCCAGTGGTCGGATTTTTTTGGGCTTGTTGGAAATGTCTTTAAGAGGCCTTTCAGAATCAATAAAAAAAGTAGAAAAAGTCAAATCGCCGAGATACAGAGCTTTCGGAAGAAAAATGGAAAAAAAATTCACATAACCTCTATTTGTTCAGCCAGATGGCAGGTAACTTATGTTAGATGACCAAACGAAGCCCAGATGTCTTACCGTTCCAAAGTTATGACCATATTACTGAAATGCAAAAATGTTTGATTTTGTTTTTGGAACCGAAATAACAGCACACATTTATTTGTTTTTGTAAATTAACACGTTTAAGATTTTATTTTCCAGTCCATTTTCCAGTCCATTCATCAGTGCCTAAAAAAGTAAGTAGTATTTATAGGTATTCATTGATCGAATTTTGTCATTCAACAAGTGTCTACGAACGCGAAAAGTACAAGTGATTATTGTTCGGTTTTTTAAAAGTGAATAACGACAAAAAAGTAAAAGTTTACGCTAATCTCTGCTGCAGCAATAGTTTCGAGTACGTTGTGTTTTGAATTAGTAAAAATGGCAACTTATTCAAACGAAGAATTAGCAGACATTCATTACATGTATGGATTCTGCGATGGTATTGCAAGAGCTGCTGCGCTTGAATATGCATTATGTTTTCCTAATCGACGACCACCAAACCGAACAACATTCAGTGAGACGCACCGCCGATTTCGTGAAGGTACGTTGTTTACACAAATGGAACGTCACGGAAATGAACAACATGACGTTGCAGTTGAAGAGTTAATTTTGGATGCGATAGACGAAAACCCAGGGCACACTAATCACGGTAGTAGCAGTAAATATGTGTGAAATCATGTGCAAAATCGCACTTGGCTTCTGTCAAACTCAGCTGATAAAAATGTAAACAAAATGTGCATTTTTGAATCAGTTGTGATATAATTGGAAAGAAATATTTGCCAAATTAATGAAGATTGATATTAATAATTGAAACTGTTTGATGCTGCAGTTGAATTGGGTTTTCCCGGTGTGAAACTCTAACTCGATGAACTCAAGCGAAAAGCTAAGGTAAACAAAAACCAGAATTAGTGTGAGAAGTTGCGTACTCATTGAGTTTATGCATGTGCAAATTCATTGCAGCTTTTCAATTGGCGAGAAACTCTCATGGGTGGCGATCCAGAATTGGCCACATGGGAACATGCGGATAGTGGGCGAACAGAAAAGACTTCGCTGAAGCTAAAAATTGTCCATTTCAGTTTGAGTGGTCGTTGAAGAAGCAAACAATGCTGGAGATATGTGATCTTGTTGTTCTCGTGTGTTTTGTATAGTAATGCATGGTATCATTTTGTTTTGATTTAGTTCCAGAATATGTTTGTGCTGCCGGAGTGCAAGGCTGTCATGTCCAATACAGAAACTTTGGCCACTAAACTTTTCGAGGAACAACCCTAGAATAGGTCGGCACGTCGGATCAAAAAAATTTTTGTGGGAGAGGGTAAAACACATATTTCTAAGCACAAATTGTTATACACACATGTTTCAGGAAATCCTTATTTTAGGAGTTATGGGGCTCCAAAAGCGAAATATAAGCCCAGGGAGTACAGGTCAAAGGTAATCTAGCTCAATAAACATATCTATTTACTTATAAAAATATTAAGCTGTTCCATTTTTTAATGCAATGAACATTTCTAGAAAACCTAAAATGCAAGACCAAAAACAGAAGCACTTAGAGTGCAACATGATGACTCGCCAACAAAATACAGTGAAAGTAGCCAAAATCAAGACACCAACATTAGCATCAGCAGTCGACGGACTTCGAACATAACAAACAAGATTCAAAATCTAACATAACTTTACCGCAAAATGTCGAACAAAAGCTGAAGATTTAAGAAAGAAAATCTCCAAGATTCAAAATAACCAGAGGCACAACAGAAACGTCAGAACAAAAAGATGAATATGTATCCCAAATCACCGAGTGCGAAAACTTAAGGAGTGCGGCAACAATGAAAAAGATTCCCAAGCAACAGGTACCACCAACCAAACAACTGTACATACTTCTACCCATGTTTTTTTTTTAAATCTACCTGATAAATTTTTGTTATATTTTTACCATTTATTGCGGTATGTGTTTTCAACAAAAGTATATATTAAAAGTATATATTTTCCATAAAAGTATATATTTAAAAATTTGAAGTACACGGCAAACAGTGGTGTACACAGCAAAACAAAATTAAATGTTAAAATTTTATAAAATAAATAAAAAAAAAGCGCTTTCAAAGCCAAAGGTCTGTCGAACAAATTCCAATACTTAGGTCCTTGTACATATCGGTTCAGTATTCAGTACTGAATAGTTCCTTTAACATCTGAAGGAATAATTCATATTAGAAAAATTGCATAAATACTCAAGTGATTACTAACTTACATCGGTTAAAGTTTAATTTTTAACATCTTTTTACACCCAATTATGCGCTGCTTTGCCTTCTGTATTTTGAGGCGATTATTAAGGTGTCGAACGCAAAAATTAATGCGACATTTGAAAAAAAAAATTTTTTATATCTTCCGGCAAGTTAATGGCTGCACATATATCAACAAGGCGTTGCTAAAGTTGTCTACTGTGCAAGATTGTTCTGTTGTTCATTTGATTGAACAACAACTCCAGGTCCTTAACTGCTCCGAGGAAGTGAGTTGATGGATTCTTTAAGAGGCCTTTTGACACTTGGTCCACCCAAGTGAACGTACTTTCAGGACTTTGATATTCTTCGAGATTACGTCTTCGAATCGTATATCCCGCTATATATTCTAATGCTTCATCTCGAAGAATATCACCGTCATCCGCACCGAGGCCTTGTAATACCTCATTTTCAGTATCAGCCTCACACTCGTTCTCATCACTTGGTTCAACATCTTTTATGGATTCCAGTGTATCCATGGAACCGATCCATTGGGTGGTGTTACGTTTTACATTACCAGCGCCTTGCAAATGCCCCGTATTACGTGCTGAAAATCATACTAGAATTTATTTCATGTAGGTGTTTAGCTTTCACAAATAATACATACCCAAGATGTATTTCCGTAACCTATATTTAAATGATTGTGGTGATGGATGATCGTTTAAGCCACCTTTGCTTCTCATGGCACCAAAAAAATGTTCAATGATATCTTGGTTTAATCGATTTGTACGTATGTAGGTCATGTTGAATTTTTGCTCAACATAATCTAAGAGCATTTGCAAGGCATTATTGCTCATTAGGATAACTTTCTGGAAGTATTCTAAGGTTTTTTATTTGGGATCAGGGGCAATGACATTATTTTATTCATACGCATCAACGTCTGATGCAGATCCGCCAACTCCTTGCCAAACGGTTCCTTATGGCCAGTTTCTAAGTGGGTAGTTAACTATCGGATTACTTAATCTTAATTCTAAGTTAATTCGAGGTTAACTTTGCATTTTGTTTTTCAGTGGTGAGTTAATGTAAGTCGCCATATTGTCAACTAATATGGCAACTCTTGTTTTCATATTGGAAAAAACGTGTGTTTTGGGATAAATACCGAAACAACAAAGGGGAACAAATAAAATGGAATTTTGTAAAATAAGAAATAGATGCATAAAATCGAAGTAATTTTAACAAAAATGTGTAAAAAACTATATAGGCGCTGTTTACGCCTGTCACTGATGATGTACCTGTCGCCCAACCATCACTACCCGTCTGATTGTATCAGCGGTTGATGTCACTCAGCGCCGTTTAGGAACTTGTTGCTTGTGATTGTCAAACATTTACTCAACGGCGTCACGAATTTGATGTGTGGCCCGTGATGTTTACCTTTTGTATACATCAAAAAATCGTAGAAGCGGCAACAGGCACATCAGCCCTGAAAATTTAAAGTGTTTTCTAAAAATTAAAATTAAATTAAAAATAAAGTATAGTACCTGGGACGGGCCCACTACTACTAAATAAACGAAAAAAAGAAAGCGTGTTTTTTTTGGTCCATTTGTGGCCCCTGCGGAACGTCGGACGAGGCAATTCCCGACCAACGACATCCACTGCACGTCGGACGTACAAGTTCCCGGCCAACGTAGACGCCACATAGAGGTGAGCGAAAAGGGCACCAGGCGCAACAATTTAACGATCTAGACTCGACGTATGTGTATAAATACGCAAATCTGAAACATGTATTTTATACAATCTTCATTTCTCACTTTGACAGTCAGTAATTTAATTGTTAAAATAATATGGTTCTGACTATAAGTTAACCAACCAACATTGGTTGGTTAAATCATAGTTAAACAGTGACTAAAAAACACAAATCGATGTTTAACCACAATTTAACTAAGAAACGAAGATCACCACTAACTGAAAAACTGGCCATTAATGGACACAAATTAGCATATAGTGTTATTAATATAAAAAATAAGTACCTTGCCAGGGTAACCAAACGTTTTCATATTTGAGTTTAATACTATATCAAACCAATCGTTCACCAACTGAATGAATTCAGCTGTTTCAATTGGCTTGTATACATCCATCCCCAGGGAATAACACCGCGTAATAGCGTTGGCTGTGGTGTTGGACATAAGCTGCGCTGCCAACTTAAACTTTTGTCTTCCTAAAGTTTATTGGGTCTTACCTGGCGTTTACACGGGCCAGTTTTGCTCCGACAGTAGAAATACATTCACACATTTTTACTACCACACTTACACTTCTCTCACTTGCCTCGCCACTGTCTCTGATTTTTCAATGACAGTAACTTCGGCAAGAAATTTGACATAAGCGGCCAGATCATGGCTGAACTAGTAAAGGTTGGCGCAATAGAACAACTGATTTTGCTTTCTTATGACTCCATCTGTTAAATTCAGTGTATTTTGTTGTTGTTCTTTTTTGTTTACTGTGTTTGTTCATATGGATCTGTGTTGAATTTGACGGTTACAGTCATGAAGCAAAAACTAAATGCCTGTTGTTGGTTCACACAATTACAACAAATCCTACTGCGTCAACCTCTACTAGTTCAGCCATCGGCCCTATCGGTGACGTTTCGTAGTAATTTGAGAAAAAAGCAAAACATCGTAAACGACTTTACAGATTGGGAAATATATTTGTATTTGAAAATTTTGCTAATTTTTATTGAAATATTGTTTGACAATACAAACATATACACATGAATACATGTCCAATTTTGCAGAGTACATCAGTTCCATTGTAATTTGGAGAAGTAAGACAAAACTCAATGGCAAAAGAGCGAAGAAACAAAAAATCAGAGCACGAAATTTAACGAAACGACACTGTCGGCGGTTGCTTAAAACTGTACTGTCTTTATAACTGGCTGGACGCGTACGTCACACAAACATTTTTTCTGTTTTTGACAGTTAATACATATTCTCAACTGTCTTGTCGCAAACTGTCACGTGTAAACGCACCGTTAGGACTTATTCGTTAAACACTTTGTTCTAAACTATACATACCTGGGCCTTTCACTGACAGGTGTTCTTCGAATAACTTATATGTTACTGATGCATCACTCTTTGAAGTATGCTTCAGCAGATCAACAATGGTGCGTGAAGTCAGCAGCTCGTTATTTACCACCAAGCCTGAGTCCAGAAAATGGTTTCTAATTAATTTTAGTAGGTGGGGTGCATCAGCGAATGTGAAAATTTTTTCATCAGTATTTGCAGGATTTGGAAACCAGGGTTTGTCTGAAGAAACATTTATAAACAAAACAAACAAAATACAATTAGAAATAACTTACCTACTGTCACACCTAAATCTTTCCATAGTTTACGATTAGTAGATCCCATGGCCACTACTTGAAAACCTGCACTGTTAAGCTTTTGAATTATATTATATATTATGTTTTTTTGCGTTTGGCAGTCGTAATCGAAAAAAATTGGTTGTTTCCAAGACTTCTTCAGCCCTCGTACAATAACCATACATATCGAGAGCTTATATTCAGTACCAGCTATACGATGATTTTGAGAAATTGACGTTTTGATGGGGAACTGTTCGCCCATGTGAGCTACATGTGTGATAAAAATTATGCTATATGCTATATTACTTAATTTTTTTGAATGCAATACCAGCTATACGAAAATTCTTTCAAATTATCTTATTGAAAGGGTAATATTAATACATTCCTGTTAAATCCACTTAAAAACTATTTAATTAACCAGTTTTGAACAAAGTGCTCAGTTTTCAATGCAGCTAATTTCAAAAATAATACATCCTCATTTGAATACTAAAATTTATAGATAAAAAATCGAATAATTTACATATTATCGCATTTGAATAGTTTCATAATGTTTCGTAATTCTTTACAAAGAATCGCAGTCGATTATCCATCCTCCAGTGAATAAGATTTTGTTGAGTGTGCAATAACTGGTAAGTTTAATGAATTTTTAAAAAGCTGAAGAAAATTTAAAAAACTGTTTTGTTCAGATTCCGACGATGAGTTCATACCACGAAGAACGAAAAGGGCAATTAATTCAAAATCAAAAAAGAGAGAGGAAAGTTCAACAAAAAGAATGAAGGGACAAGACTATATCGGATTTCGTACTGCTGATGGTATTTTCCTACATAATTCTCCGAAACCCGGAAAGGTAATTGGACCTAAATGTTCATCAACATTATGCATTAAGTCCAGAAACTGCCAAAAATTTGATGAAAGCACCAGGAATAATATTTTTAACACATTCTGGAAGCTCAATTGGGAAGCCAAAAAAGTGTTTGTTAAAAGTCACGTCTCGCAAACTCCATCGAAATTAAACAGAGTTAAAAACTCTAGAAAGCAGTACAGCTTTATGTATAAACTACCGCAGAAAGACGGATCATTACAAGTGTGTCGATCAATGTTTTTATCAACTCTATCAATAAAAAAAGACATGGTTAAGGGTTGGATAAAATCCAACATTGAAGCAGGAGGCAATAAGGTTGCAGAAAATCAACAATCCGCCGTCGGCAAAAAGTCGAATGCTGAAAATCAAAAAACCACATCTGGTAATAAGTCCCCTTCACAAGATCAAAGACCATCACTTGGTTCTAAAAATAATTCTTACAAGGTATATTTAAATTAATATTTCGAGCAATTACAGAAAATGGAAAGCCATTACTGTCGCAAAGGTACTAGCAAAATATATATTTCTGCTGCATTTAATTCAAAAGCCGATGTTTACAGAGACTATCTTAATTACTGTACAAAAAAGCAAGTTTCATCTGCATCTATTTTCACCTTTTCAACATTTTTTGAACAGCAGAATTATAGTATTTTCGCACCCCGTAAAGATCAGTGCGATACGTGTACATCTTTTAAAGCCAAACAGATAAGTGACGAGAAATACAATACTCATATTTTAAGCAAGCAACGCGCGCAAAATGAGAAGAACCTTGACAAGATAGCTGCTATAGGGGGAAGATGTCATATTTTACTATGGATGTTCAAGCAGTGAAGCTTTGTCCAAATCTAAATGCATCAGCTATTTACTACAAACAGCGCTTACAAGTACATAACTTCACCATTTACAATCTTTCCACACATCAGTGCAGTAATTATTGGTGGAATGAAACAAATGGTGACTTGTCTGCTTCGACATTTGTTTCCATCATAATACACCACTGGAAAACACACTGCTCAACAGATAAATTACCAATAATAGTTTATTCAGATGGATGTGGATATCAGAATCGTAACCATATCTTATCAAATGCCTTGTCAATCTTTGCTATTGAAAATGATAAAGTAATTGAACAGAAATATTTGGAGAAAGGTCACACTCAAATGGAGTGTGATAGTGCTCATGCCAAAGTTGAAAAGAAACTTAAAAATAAATCAATATATCTGCCAATAGATTACATCAATGTTACAAAGGAATCACGAAAGACTGTAAAAATTGACGATTCTGTGATCAACAAACCATTCGATGCAATGTATCTAAACTACGCTTTTTTAACAATTACAACGAACCCAGACTTATTCGCTTCTCGAGCATTAGGCCTGGTCGAAACAAAAATGATCCAACAGTGGCACAGTTAAGATCTTTAAAATATCTACCAAGTGGTGGCGTTAAATTTAAAGTAAACTTCAATGATGAATAGAATGATTTACCTATTCGAATTAAAGAATATACAGGAAATACTGAACCAACACCCTTACATAATGATCAACTTCCAATTGTAAGTGGAAACATCTACAAGATTTGAAACCCGTTATCCCATCAGAATATCATTACTTTTATGATAATTTACCTCAATCAAATTCATAGAAATACCCAGAAATGCTTAACTTCAGGTATTCTTTTTCGTACATTTCCTTTTTTTTAATTTTTTGTTAACATGTTCTTATTTATTAAAATCAACGTTAAATAAAGCGTTAAACATTAATTACAAATATACTTGTTTTTATTAAACAAATAAACTTGTTTTTATTAAATATTCGACAATCTCAGCTCTAATACCCTCTATTTTATTCGATTTGTTCAACATTTTTAATTATAACCTTTGAATTTGTAAATAAAATATAAGGGACACCCTAACAATTTTTTCCATAAATGGTGTTTACTTCCTTGGGGCCTCTATATGTGAAAAAATAAAAAAAAGCATTAAAAGTCTGTTTTATTAATCTGCAATACCCGCTATATGCATTGAAATATTCGAAAATTTTCCCTGCAAAACCAGCTATACGACCAAAAACTCTGTAGCGTCGCGAATAACGGAAATCTTTAAATAATTTTTGTATGCAGTACCCACTAATAATATTTAACAAAAATACTAGAAGAAAATTTAGTTCAATCTTCGAGAGTTCGGAAAATAAACTGTTTTTTCCTTCTCCTGAAAAATTGAATATAAGCTCTCGATATGTAGTTTGCAGGTGTTCTCACGAAATCTCGCACTGCATCGTATTCAAACGTTTATTCTACCTTAATTTCATCAAACGCAAGTACACAAATTTTTTCTTCTTTTGTGAGTTCTGTATCATGCTGCATGAACTGTAGTGAAGTATACAGAAACCCCTCGTCTAAATTGATTTTTCGACTCCAACGTTGCAGCGTGGATACGTGAGGTATAGGAAATCCTTTCCTGTACAAATGGTTGTATGCTCTCGGCCCAGACGCGTGCAAGCATATCGCACTTGAAATGTCGTTCCATTTCCACTGCACGTTACCAGGGCTCAGCATTTTTTTAATTTGTAAATCCGTGAATATTGATTTCATACAAGCAACAGCAGCGGCATTCCCAGCGACCGTATACTTTAAGCTGTTATTCTCAGCTTGCAAATTCTTTATTATTTGCTTATAATTTCCAATTTGCATTTCCATAGTACATTCCAAAATTATAGGACTGTAAGTATACAAAGGTCAAAAATAGCAATATAAAAATTAATATAAATTGAGTTTCTGCGAACTTACTCTGTTTGGGTTTGACCTTCGGCATAATTCACAGTTGTCACTGGCATTCTATATAAATTATACCAAGTAAAATAAAGCGTTGAGTAATACAATCGTATCTTAGCACTAACTCCATTGGACTTACTCGGTTTGGGTTTGACCTTCGGTTCAAATCACAGTTTTCACTGGCACATCGACAGGCAATCTATATAAATTACAGAAAGTAAAATAAAGCGTTGAATACCATAATCGTACACTTAATACTAACTCCATTGGAAAATCCAAACGTTGGTGCTGATCAGAATTATTATTTTCATCGATTAATGAAAATCTCAACCTAAATTGAAAAGTATTAATTACTCCAATTCAAATTTAAATAAATAACTTCCTCATGCAAAGGAGAATCAGCAACACAACTAACCGGTACCTGGTTATCATGCAATAACTGAACACAAGGTACAGCATTCGGCATTAGGCTATTGAATTGTGCTCTTCTAATAATATCTGACGGCAAAAAATGATCTTCACATATGAGTGTATGTTTTGTGAAGTGGATGTTGCATATATCCCGCCACTTGCGTCGTATCCGTTCATTTGTTGGAATGGTAAAGAAAGAACCATTTCCAAATACCTACCACCAAAATTAAGTTTAAGGCTAAATACTTAACTAGGAAATGTGAAACTAATGTGTACATATTTGTTAATGCAATATTATACTAATAATCAATAATAATATTAATATATAATAATAATTGTGTGTACACTGGTTTGACTTTTGTGTACAACGTAGCTCCAAAAAATCCGAAATTTCAGAAAACTAAGAACCCAAAAAAACATTTGGTACAGCTGTTAATCCATTTGTCGATACTCAACATCAGCTTTGAAAACTTTAAACTACAAAAGTAAAGGCACGACTGGAATCGGGAGAATAATCCTTTTTGTTCAAGTGTCCACACTAGGGGCACCTATTCCTTAATTCCACTCCGTGGTTGAACTGGTACTTGGTACCACTGTCCACACTTTTCGGCATTCGCATCCCAAGCCACTTGCTCAGACGTTGAAATTTTCAGGAACAGGTAAATTTTACCTACCTTTCGTTTTTTGCAGGGGCAGCAATGGTTGCGCATTTTTCTTTTTATTTCTTTCTGCTTCAAATTAAAATAATTAAAATTTGTATTCGCGTCTGTTGTTTAATTCCGCGTCTGTAAACAACTTAACTTCTAACGATACAACCTTGTCTTTCAACCATGCGAGAACTCAACGACAAGCACAAAACGAAACGCGGTCCAAGTAGGTGTGGCACAATCAAAAGTATGGCGCTCCTTCACAAAGAAAACAAACATACATTCCATTTCACACCAGTTCAAGAACTCTTGGTGGCCGATTTGCCACTACGCGTTAACTTTTGCTTTTGCGCAATTCACGAGAGACGTCATAACTAATTTCCATAATTTGCACGAATGGGCATATGACAATCCCCACAACAAGAAAGAAACAGCATTTCAACACCGATTCGCCGTCAACGTTTGGGCTGGCATCATCGACAACACCTTGATTGGGCCAAAAGTACTTCCGCCCAGGTTAAATTCGCAAAATTATTTGGCTTTTTTGCAAGAAGTCATACCAGAAATCCTAGAGGAAGTACCTCTTGTGGTACGAAATCATGCTTTCTACCAACAAGATGGTGCTCCAGCGCATTACGGGCTTATTGTGCGGGGTTGGCTTAACATCAATTTCCCTCGACGTTGGATTGGACGAGCTGGACCAATCGCCTGGCCGCCACGATCTCCAGATCTAGCACCACTTGATTTCTTTTTGTGGGGCTACATGAAAGATTGTGTGTATTCTGTGCAGATCCACAATCGTGAGCAGTTACTTGCACCCATTGAGGAATCTGCGGTGAAAGTTCGTGAAAAGCGGAGTGAACTAAACGTGGCGGATGTGGTTCGTAAACGGCTGAAATTGTGTTTTCCTTATGTGTTTCATTCTTCAGCCGAAAAGTTCAATAAAATAAAATCATAAATTTTCAAAAACAAATAAATGTGTGCTGTTACATATTTCGCTTCCAAAAACAAAAACAAACATTTTTGCATTTCAGTAAAATGGTCATAACTTTGGAACGGTAAGACCTCTGGGCTTCGGTTGGTTCATTGTGGAAAGATAAGAGGTATGTCTATCTTTTACCTGCCATCTGGCTGAGCAAATTGAGGTTATGTGAATTTTTTTTCCATTTTTTCCGTAAGCTCTGTATATCGGCGATTTGACTTTTTTCTACTTTTTTTTATTGATTCTGAAAGGCCTCTTAAAGACCTTTCCAACAAGCCCAAACCACTGGCTCAGAAGTTAGCAACTTTACCCTACTACCCTCCAACCACCAATCCGAAAATTTTGAACCCGCTGCCATTTCGCACCCTTGCATTTTCGGACATGGGCCTAGTGGACTTTTCTTCATGAAATGAGCCAAGAAATACGCTGGAGAAATTTGTCCGGAACTTCCTGAATCACCCTGTATAATCCCGAAAAAGCGATAATCTTGGCAGGCGTAAATGCCGTTTAAGACAACTAACATAATTTTGAATATCATCTTAATATTAAACGGAGACTCCGCATGTTAGTATTTGTATTAAAAAGTTTCCTGCTTTAACATGGTTGTTAAATCAGATGTTAAGAAAACTCTTTTATAACATGAAAATCCATCTGTGTGAAGCTATCTATCAAAACAAGGAGAATAGAAAAAATCACATGAGGTGTCAGGGACACACGGTTGGAACGAAGCTCCTTTCGCTATAAATTATGTACTAATTTAAATGGATCTTTAACAAAAGATACTTTTTGTAAAATGATAAACTCTTTTTAAGAATTTTTTTTTTTAAAAAGAAAGTAAATTTTTAGTTCGTTTTTGTAAGAATGTGTATTATATTTTCCCGCAAAGATCCCTTTTTAAAGAGAGGTAGTGCTCTTATTAAAAGTTAAAAGCTAAAGAAGAAGTACTTTCTGTAAGAAAAGGCCATAAGGGTATGATTTTTTTTTTTACAAAGAAGTACTTTTTTAAGAACAGGTACTTTTTAAAGAACTGGTACTCTTTTTAGGAAAAGGTTATTTTTTAAGAAAATTTAGTTATTTCTAAAGGCTACTTATCCCAAGAAAAGAAAAGGTATTATTTTATTTTTAAGAAAAGGTACTTGTAAGAAAATAAATTTTTGTAAGAGAAGTTATTTTTTTAAGAGAAGTTATTTTTTTGTAGAAAGGGTTTTTAAGAAATGGACTTTTTTTAGAAGTGTTCCTTTATTACCAAAAAGATATTAACAATCTAAATTTCAAAATAGTGTACCCACAATTTGGGATTCTTTGTTTTTAATTATTGTCGACTAATTGTTCCAGCTTAAGGTCTCTTCAGATTTCATAAAACTTTTCTGTTTTTTTCAAATCGAAATATCGAAGAAAACAAAAAAGTTTTATGAAATCTGAAGAGACCAATTTAATTGTATTGATGTTTGTTTGTTATAATTAATATAAAAACTTTCCTGAAGAAGATTTCCAAAGGAAATCGAAATGTCGAAGAAAACAAAAAAGTTTTATGAAATCTGAAGAGACCTTAAGTTGGAACAATTAGTCGAGAATAATTAATCAAATAATGGTCAAAAAATTAGAAACAAATTATTCTTTGTTTTTTGAATTAGAAATGTTTAATCGAGCATTCGGACAATTTGTGTGTCGTTTATTGCATTATTAATGCCATTTCTTAGTAAAAAAAAAAGTAAATGGCCGGTAGAAATAAATTACACCGGTTCCGAACGGTAGTTGCAGATGCCTTTTCATGGGTAAGTACTCGATAGTGCCGCCATCACTAAACGAGGTGGCCGTCGTCGAAAGAAATGTAAGGTGGTGTACTAGAGGCGCGCACACTACCATTGCACCACCGACGGCTACAATTTTCCATCCTATATTTAGAGTAAAACCCTATATGGGTTAGGCAGTGAAATGTGGTTCGTAGATGATGAGATGAAACAAATAACAGTAGGCTGCTAAAATAGTTATTCATTCGCGTAATCATCCAGATTATCACAGAGCCGGTGCTAAGAAAGCAAAGTCAATATGCTTGAAGACCAATGTAGGCTGAAATTCAGAGAGAAAAGTTTATATTCTAGTGAAAGCAAAAATGATATCAGTGAGAAATATTGAAGAATCTACGGGCAAGCAATTTTCACAGGAAGTCTGGAAACTTAATGAGCTCATGATGTTGTCAGTCACTTTTGTCCTCAAGCGAATTATGAATTGGTTTTTGCCAGCCTTCAGAAGATGACATATACAATTGGTTTTCTATACGGTCACTTACAACATAACTAAATTATCCCATAAATTCAAAAAGTTCTTAAAATTACGCAATATGGTGGGTTCTGGAGCACTAGAGACAAGTTCTAATGAAGAAAGTATACCTATGGCTGTTACGATGGCCGTCGATTACAATGGCTATGACCATGACAGTGACTACAGTAACAATACTAGGGTAGCAGTTCCTGTTGCTGAACCACAGCAATACGCGCGTCAGTAAAACTCACGCTCCTTAAAAACCCAGCACAATCAAGAAGGGGTCAAAAAGCTCGCAGCACCAGTGGCTGAATTTGGAAGAGCAAAAAGCGCATCATGCCTTCTCACTCTACAAAAAAGCAAAAACTCATAAATTTTAATTTAATTTCCCGTATTCTATAGTAGTTTCTGTTTGGTTTGGTTTAGGATACAAATGTGGTTACTGTTGTCTTTTTACCATACAGCAGTTTCCGTATCCGTGTTGGTAACGTAGAGACTTATGTTCGGTAATCACTTTTGGTTACTGGATGCGTCATTTGTTTGCGCCTTTCTGCATTCAACTTATCGCGCGTCAAATCACCATTATCGCGATCAACAAACAACGTTATCGTCGTTCGTATCATCGTAATTTATTTGAAATTATTGATCGACGAAAGATACCAATGACGATTTAATTGCTATTAGCTCATTAAAGCCTGTCCATAGATCGGTTCATGCGATTTCTAAATGGCTGTCAGTTGCCAAATGGATTAACTCCATCAAAAAACTCCTGTAGAATTGAACTTTTTGCTGGGATTTCAAATTCCACGTTCATTACAAATACTAACTGGCGTTTATGTATTATTTGACTACAACTGTATCTATTATGTAGATAAATTCAAAATGAACTGGGGCCATTAGTTTAACCCACCCACACAAGTGGAGTTATTCAATTTAGCAACTGACACATCCAAATGTGTTCCCAAGGAACCATATTGTTTCCTGCGCAGACAGACATGGATATATACAAAACAACTACAGGGTGTTTGTTCCCGGCCGATGTTTTTTTAATGTGTTAACATCTATACGAACAGGTAGGCCAGTCTATCAAAGTGAATACATGCAAACAACACACAGCGTTAGCAACATATAAGTGGTTGTTGTACAACAATAGTCTCTGCCTGAAAATAAGAATTGATGGTATTGATGTAGCGGCAGCGAACAAACAACCCAGCAGCAAAACTGTCAATGCCTTACTCTGAGAAGGCCTTTTTAGAAATTTTCCAAATTGTCCAATTGCTTCAATAATGTTTTTCTTATCATCTGAATTGTTTTGTCCCTTACGGACGCTACGAGTTCGGTCAGACTTCGCTTTATCTCTCAGTGTATACAAAGTTTCGCTGAATGGTTGACTTGCTCGGCACATTATTTAAATCAAAATAATCCTGCAAAATTCTTCGCGTTTTTTCAATTGAACGATTATTTAGATAAAATGTTTTAATAACTTCAACACATTGTTGGTGCGTTAGATTCTCCATAATGAAATAACGGTCAATAAACATCGGCCTGTAACATAAAAAAACATATTGTATAATCGTACACTTATATAAGTTTCCTGGTAATCATTATCCAGAAGGAAAACCTGCATCATATAAAAACAAAAAAAAAACATCTAAAAACAGCTAAGGCACTAATTAATTAAAATTAATTTCCCTTGCGTTCTTGGAAGATTTGAATCCCGAATAATTCCTCGAGAGCATGTTTTTACTGCGTCCGAGCTGCGAACAATTCTAGATAATTGGTCTGATGAAGATAGTTATGCAGAGGCAACTTTGGCCAACACGCAGATGGCGTTGATATTGTCATAATGCCACCCGATGCTGTTAGTGCTAATGAGGAATACGACGACTATGTTCAATTGTTGCGCGATGACCACGAGCTGGTAGTGTAGTAGAGCCCCCTTATTTTACACCAAAAATATTACTGGATAAAAATTGGATCACTGCCACGCGCATTTTCCTAACATTCACCTAACTGTCCAGAACTCTGTCCGGTCGAAAGATATTGGGCCTTAGTTAAGCGACATTGTAAGTCTACGAAAGGAGCTGCTAAGGATGCAAACGTTTTTAGAAGAAAGTGGGCTACAAGAACTAGCATGGTACCAGAGAATACAATTAAAGCTCTAATGGAAGGCATCCCTGAAATATTAAAAAAAATTATAAACAAAATCCAAATATTTGTAAGCCAGTTTAAAAAGGGAATTTGAACTTAATTTCTGTTAATAAATAAATACTTGTAAACAAATTGATCCATGCATCTTGATTTTTTTTATCAAAAATATGTGCACCATTTACTTCGTACCACTTCAAGTCAGCCGCCATCGCCGGATATCCCAGGTCCCTACGCCGCCGCCGAAGCAATCGGCGTAAACCTCTAGTGTGAACAGATACCTGCTATGAAATATATGCGGCTTTGGAAAATGTTCAACAATGAGTAGGAGTTGAACCTGTTGATCGCTTCCAACAACAAATATGCTGCTACCAACAATTACCCCTCAGTCTTTACATCAGTCGGTTAGCGAATTGAAATATCACCAGATACCAGACCTTGCCGCAAACTCACGGTTATTGGTCAAATCGAGAATCGTTGGGTTTCCAGCTGATAAAATAATGTATTTCGAGGGACAGATTCAAATGAATTAGTCACTTCTTCCACATATGCAATAACTCAGAATAGGTTCAGAAAAAATTCGAATGATTGATTTATTGAACAAAATGAATACAACACACAGAGTGCATGCAAAATCTTTACAAGGGAATACCAATTCTCTTCAGGTTGAAGTATTTGTGTTTGGCGTCGGGAGAAGGCTACTCGTATCAACTAATTCCTTACGCTTGTGGAGCGGAATAGGAGGATCCAAGTTTAGGGCGAGGAGAAAAGCTTGTGCAATCGCTTCTGTCGCATCTGTACGCCCGCGACTAGCACATTCACAACATTTACAAGTTACAAATTAATGATTCGTTTGTCGAACGATGGTTTCTTTACTTTGGGAACGTCATTCATCAAGTTTGCACTCATACGTAGTGATATACGATTTGGTCAATATTTAAAGTTTTTCGCCACAGTTTTTTGTACGGTGACCCATAAACCAATACTTCGGCTTCAATATGGATTCAGGAAGTTCCGGACAAATTTCTCCAGCGTATTCCTCGGCTCATTTCATGAAGAAAAGTCCACTAGGACCAAGTCCGAAAATGCAAGGGTGCGAAATGGCAGCGGGTTCAAAATTTTCGGATTGGTGGTCGGAGGGTAGTAGGGTAAAGTTGCTAACTTCTGAGCCAGTGGTTTGGGCTTGTTGGAAAGGTCTTTAAGAGGCCTTTCAGAATCAATAAAAAAAAGTAGAAAAAAGTCAAATCGCCGATATACAGAGCTTACGGAAAAAACAATGGAAAAAAAATTCACGTAACCTCAATTTGCTCAGCCAGATGGCAGGTAACTTATATATTTTTTTTTATGTTGAAAGATAGCCATACCCTACGTTTAAGAATATTATTTTATTGAAATGTTTGGCTGAAGAATCAAACACATAAGAAAAAAAAAACATTTGATGTTAAAGGAAGTTTTCAATGTGGTTCCCATTTTCAACTAAACACAATTTCAGCCGTTTGCGAACCACATCCGCCACGTTTAGTTCACTCATATTTTCACGAACTTTCACCGCAGATTCCTCAATGCGTGCAAGTAACTGCTCACGATTGTGGATCTGCACAGAATACACACAATCTTTCATGTAGCCCCACAAAAATAAATCAAGTGGTGTGAGATCTGGAGATCGTGGCGGCCAGGCGATTGGTCCACCTTGTCCAATCCAACGTCGAGGGAAATTGGTGTTAAGCTAATCTCGCGCAATAAGCCCGTAATGCGCTGGAGCACCATATTGTTGGTAGAAAACATGATTTCGTACCGCAAGAGGTACTTCCTCTAGGATTTCTGGCACGACTTCTTGCCAAATAAAGCCAAATAATTTTGCGAATTTAACCTGGGCGGAATTACTTTTGGCCCAATCAAGGTGTTGTCGATGATGCCAGCCCAAACGTTGACGGCAAATCGGTGCTGAAGTGCTGTTTCTTTCTTGTTGTGGGGATTGTCGTGCAAATTATGGAAATTAGTTATGCCGTCTCTCGTGAATTGCCATTCGTCGGTCCACACAATCGAACGTAAAAATATAAATGCGTGTACATCACGTTGCAACATCTCACGGCAAAAGTTCAGGCGTAGTGGCAAATCGGCCACCAAGAGTTCTTGAACTGGTGTGAAATGGAATGGATGTTTTTTTTTTCTTTGTGAAGAACGCACCATTCTTTTGATTGTGCCACACCAACTTGGACCGCGATTCGTTTTGTGCTTGTCGTTGGGTTCTCGTCTATCGCATCCAAAATTAACTCTTCAACTGCATCGTCGTGTTGTTCATTTCCGGGACGCTCCATTTGTGTAAACAACGTACCTTCACGAAATCGGCGGTGGGTCTCACTGAATGTTGTTCGGTTTGGTGGTCGTCGATTAGGAAAACATAATGCATATTCAAGCGCAGCAGCTCTTGCAATACCATCGCAGAATCCATACATGTAATGAATGTCTGCTAATTCTGCGTTTGAATAAGTTGCCATTTTTACTAATTCAAAACATAACGTACACGAAACTGTTTCTGCAGCAGAGATTAGCGTAAACTTTTACTTTTTTGTCGTTATTCACTTTTAAAAAACCGGACAAATATCACTTGTACTTTTCGCGTTCGTAGACACTTGTTGAATGACAAAATTCTATCAATGAATACCTATAAATACTACTTACTTTTTTAGGCACTGATGAATGGACTGGAAAATGGACTAGAAAATAAAATCTTAAATGTGTTACTTTACAAAAACAGATAAATGTGTGCTGTTATTTCGCTTCCAAAAACAAAAACAAACATTTTTGCATTTCAGTAAAATGGTCATAACTTTGGAAGGGTAAGACCTTTGGGCTTCGTTTAGGTCATTTTGGAAAGGTGAGAGTCATAGCTATCTTTCAACATAAGTTACTTGCCATCTGGCTGAGCAAATTGAGATTATGTGAATTTTTTCCCATTTTTTTGCGAAACCTCTGTATCTCGGCGATTTGACTTTTTCCTACTTTTTTTATTGATTCTGAAAGGCTTCTTAAAGACCTTTCCAACAAGACCAAAAAATCCGACCACTGGCTCAGAAGTTAGCAACTTTACCCTACTACCCTCCGACCACCAATCCGAAAATTTTGAACCCGCTGCCATTTCACACGGACATGGTCCCTGTGGAGTTTTCTTCATGAAATGAGCCAAGGAATACGCTGGAGAAATTTGTCCGGAACTTCCTGAATCACCCTGTACATACCCTACCTGGTGCATTGACCAGTATGATAATTCCCGTACGACTTCGCCAATCACCTTAGCTTTTTCCCCGGAATCATTGTTTCATAAAACCATGTTTTAGAATCATAACGGGCTAAACTGCACCTATATTTGGGTTACCCCTCCATTCAAAATGTATCAAATATTCAATTTTTGTATCCACCGGGTGTGCTGGTTAATATGATCATTTGTCAAATCAAAGGCATATTTATGACTTTATGCTGTATAAGACTATTTAGATAAGTGGAACAAAACATAAGACGTTGGTAATTTCCATTTGGTAATCTCCCTTTAAAAATTTGGAGCAATTATCTTAATAATATTGCTTGCTCCGCGAAAAGGGACCTCTGCGCCGAACAGAAGTTATTGAGAAAAACGCGTTTAAAAAAAGCGCTTCGTTAATTTTTTCATTTATTTCATTAATTATGGTCATCTTTACAGGTGATTTGTAAAAAAACTAAAAGACATAGAAACTTGCAGTTTTCGGCATTTGAAAGAGCGTTTTTTTCCTATAAGAATCACTCAAAAAGTAAAAAAAAATTTTTTCGGCGCAGAGGTCCCTTTTCGTGGAGCAGGTCACATATAAACTTTTTAAATATAACAATTATATAAATATATAAATGTATATATTTTCAACAAAACAGTCTGAGATATCAAAACTTAAAATATTTTCTATCGCTTGTGAGTCGTCCTTTTCTATGTCATGACATATTTTTAGTGGCCATTCCGATCTAACATAGTGACCGGATTTGATGATAGCAATAAGTGTTATATAAGGTCTGAATTCTGATGCAACTTTGAACATGTTCGTGTATTAAATAACACTGTTTTTTCGGGGTGGAAGATTCCTGGGCCAAATGATCACACTAGGAGAGTACAGTCAAACCCCAAAAATTTAGACGGCTATGTAAAGTAGGTATACTTTTTTTGTATGTGCGTGTTAATTTTGAATTTTCTTATCCGATACTGTCCGAAATAAATTTAGAAATCGAGTATAAATATTGAATTGAGTGAGTTCTTGTGATAACATGCCGATACTCGGAATCAAAGTGCCCCAAAAACCTAGTTTTAGAGGAAGCTGTGTTCTCTAAAGTTGAAGTCCAAAACGTTTGGAACAACTTTGTTGAAGAAAGTTTACCGGTACACCCAACTAAATACAAGTTAGTGGCTGTTAAAATCAAAAAAAAACAGTACAGAAATTTCAGTCGGGTGAACCGACATAAACATACCCTCACCCGAAGTCATCCATTGCAACCGAGTTCAATTGAATATTGGAAAAGTCGCAGAGCAGAGTCGCATTGCACTAAATGTTATTCAATACCCAACTTAATTACGATTCTAAGTGATTATGGGTAGTTATCGTGACTACCAGCCAATTGTCTGCCCAATATTTGTATGGGAGGTACAACAATGGTAGAGTATTACACAAAATATTGATCAGTACTAAATTGTGGTATACGGGAGATATCGAGCCGCAAAGCCGCCCAAATTTTGTGTGGGTGGTATGAAAATGGGAGTGGACCGTAGTTAATCTTTAAACATTTTTAGGAATACATTGCGGATTACCGAATTTCATTAAGATCGCTTGTAGTCTACGGGAGTTATCGTGTCGATCAACAGGTCATCAGATCGACTTTTGTCTAGTACCAAATTTCACAAAAAGTGGTTAGGTTTTGCGGGAGTTATCTTGACGAACAACCAGTCGGCCGCACAACTTATCTTGGTAGGGCGTGTCTAAATCACCCTTGTCTTAATCGGTGACTGGCGTTTGATGACGTGAACTCTATAACATAATTTCATTAAGATCGGATGTATTTCACGCGATTTATCGCATTGACAACACGGACGACCACCAAGCTTCTGCATGGGAGGTACCAGAATGGGCGTGGCGACTTCGCCCATTTTATCCAATTTAGTAGATATTTACAGATTATTAACTAAGGTTTCAGTTGAAGCTAATCACATCATGAAAGGCTACTAACCCAGTTTATTGTAAAAAATTAAAAAATTCCAGTTTTTTTTTTTTTTAATTTATTTTTTTAATTTTTAAGCCCACGAAAATGGTTAAACTGTGTTATATTTTGAAATACAACTAATTTTTTAAAAAAAACTCGTGGAATAAATATTGTTTCTGAGTCCCAAAAGATTCATATTCAACAATAAAAAAGTTCTTTTTCGCAAAACGTCGTTTTTGACATATTGCTAAATATAATACTGATAAATAACTATGGTTTCGGGTTGAATGAAATGAATTTCAAGTTCAAAGTTCGACTAGTTTTAGATAATACAAAAATATCTTGCGCAATTTTGATAGCGCGTTCCGCGCATATATTACTGCGCTGCTGATTTGGAATTGCAAGTAAAAATGAAATCAGTAAGAAAAACAACTAAATTACACTTTTTTTGCTTCAAAGAAAAGCTACAATTCAAAATTTCATCGCGATCGGTGGGTGAACTTTTTTAACGAACGCGAAAAAGTAATGCATCATTTCTTAATATTTTTTCATGGTCTATACTATGCGAGGCTATGCGATGAAGAATTTTATATTTGCAAAACTTGCAAATAGTCATAACCCTAGTGTAGAGGCTCTAAAATTCAGCTTGCCGTTTGCGGTACGCCGTAGAGTTCACATTACCATGTGTGAGTTTTCTTTGCTTTAATAAATCTGTCAAAAATATGGCCAGTCGCTGTCAAAATATGGCAAGTTACCAATATGACCACAATGAAATCCATTTGCATTTGTGATATTAGTTGTGGTCCATCACTTCCCTGTTGGGGCTCATAATTGGTATCAAATGGATCTTCATAAGTAAAACCACTTGCTCTAGTCATTCCTGTAAATTATGTCCTACGATCTGGAGTTGGCGGCCTTGGTGATACAAAATTTTCAGGTGCAAGCAATGGTAGTGTTGCTGTTACAGTTGCTTTATAAAATTTGTTCTTCTCAGCATCTCGATTAAGACGACGTGTGTAATTTGCGCATGCATAGCAACTGGTTTCATAATGATCACCTGGGCGATTAATCCAGTTTACCGGCTTACAATACTTCATACTGAGATTGTTATAACATTGGCGACACACTGTATTAGGTGTGTAATTTTCACCGGTCAAGTCTGCTTCGTCGAAAAAAAACTTATATGCTCTCTTGAATTCTCTACTTAAAAGATTCTTTTCCTTTTGAAATCTTGTAGAACATTTTTGTTTATGATTTGATGACCGCAAACGTAGCAAAATAAATCAATATTTTGACATTGCATATTGAAATTGTCAGTTGCCAATGTGGTGTGCGAATTATTCTGTAGCAATTTCTCTATAACTTTCACCGATGAGCTCTCCTTAACGTCGCGCTGTGTAATGCCACGATGTGAGCGTCGTGTCACTTTTATATAATCATTCCTAGGAAGTTCATATGTTGTAGAACGTTGTTTATTGAGATCTTAGGTAAGTATATTTTTTTAGTTGGTTGTTTCCTTGAATTTTGTTACCTATGGACCTGAACAAGGGAAAAAGGGTACAAAAATCGAATTTTTAATTTTTTTTTTGCGATTTTGACCTTAAGATGACGTTTTTTTGATTTTTTATGTTCACAATTCTTGTTCTTTATGACAACAGCTACAACATTCCGAACGGTTTTCAAGATATGAGCCTGACAAAATGATCACTTTTTTTGCAAAAGTGACACAGAGGCCCCAAATCTTTGGGGGCCCATAAAACAAAGCATGATTTTGGGCAAAATTGGGAGGCACGGTTCTTTTTTTTTGGTCTTTTAACACGTAGTGGTTTCCGTATATGCTTATATTTGCCTGACCTTAAAAATTACACACAGTGTAACTTAAGCTCTTTATTGTTGTAATTCTAACTGGGGTTAAGTATAACATTGAGTTGCAACTTGCAGCCTAAGGCTGTATCAATCGTGTTCATTATAGTTAGTTTAGAATGCCAACTATTTAGCTACAAAACATATAAAATTCACTTTCTTTTCCATTGCAGAATATCATCATATTGACTACGATAATCCCAGCAAAATCAATGTTAATACCATTTTTAATTTAGGGGAATGTAAGTTTTGTACCAGTGCCATATGTGGGCTCTGAAGCAAAAATGTTTGGCGAACCAATTTCGGTTTGTGTTTATAACATTGTACCTTTATTATGCTCTAAGGTTCTCTAAAGACGAAAACGTAAAAAAAAAATTATTACAGTAAAAATAGACACAGACTTCTCAAGTCCATTTTAAAAAAGTATACACCGTTCGAAAGTCCAGAGTTTCTTTTTTCCAAATACGCGGAGTACCTTAAAATTGATTTATATTCAACCACGTACTGGCTTATCAGTGCGTGTAGGTACGAAAACCGGTTTTTTACCCGTGACTCAGGATAAAAATAAGCGCTTTATTCCTGAGAGGTTTGAGTACCGGTTTTTTTGTGATAAATCGTCTCTCAAACCTCTCATAACTTTCTATGAATAAGGCCGTAAAAATTTATTGCATTTATTGCAGGAAAACACGCCAATACATTCACATTCGTGTCCTGTTGTTTCTTAGCTTCCCAATAACCACATCGAATCCGAATCAGAGCCTGATAAGATCCGACACATGGTAAAATAAGTAAGGTCGCAGAAAGAATTGTAATTGTAAGCAAGGAAAATAGGCATTTTGATTTTGGTTAGTGTTCCTAATCTGTCAAATTTTTTGTAGGCGTGTACGATATCTACAGTAAAAATAAACAAAAAAGTACAAACGAAATACATGTGAATTTGACATAAGAGAAACACCTAAGCAAGAAAAAAGTTCAAATCAGCTATTCTATCGAGTTTACCTTACTTATTGGAACGAAGTTCCTTATCGCACGTTGCGGGATGGGGGCTAAATGAAGTTAAACTAATTTATTACAACCCATTATTATCAACTATTATATAGGCAACTTTTGGTTTCGTTTAAAGGGAAGTTTTCTATATTAAGCCTGCTTATTACATATTGTAGTTTGTGGCTACACCCACACACCCGGATGTGTTTTCCATTTTCAAACATATATATTTTGAGTTCTATGTTCCGTATCGACTTGAAATTTTTGGTAGCCTCCTAAAATACTGTTGTCTATCAAATTCGGAAATAAAAAATATAACAAAAATTGTTTTTACCAAATTTAGAAGAAGTATTTGCGATTTACCCCTTTTATCTACAGCCAACAAAGCCAGGTGTGTACAGAAAATGTATGAAAATTTTATTTTTGCCAAGGCCAAATTTCCACTGAACTGTTGTATGAACAACTGTCTACGGCTACTTGATTTCTTCAAGTGTTGATTGTTTTCCATGTAGCTCACGAAAGCCGTAAATACAGCCACATCTATGGTGTTATAAAAAAAGGCAAAGGCTATCTTCTCCTTATTCTCTTCGTTGAAAATTCACCAAGGCATTTGTCGATATTGTCAACACCTTCTTTCCATCTGTTGTAATCCAGTATCATTATTGGCTTTCTTTTGGAGCCTTCAGTTTCGATGTTATAATTGGAAGTTGAAAGAAGCACAACCTAAATCCAAAATTCAATAGCTCTTCTTCCTCTTGGATTAGAAACTGCACCTGGTATAAAAGTATGTACGTATTTTGTTTGACAATGCCCAATATTGACAAAATGTAGTCTAATATCAAAGTATAAGCTAAATTATAGCTTGTAAAAAAGTTGTCACATTCAATATCTCACCCACTTCCACGGAAAAGATTGGCACACAAATCTTTGACAACACGTTCAGCTTGATAACTTTCTCTCTCTCCGGAAGGCGCCATACCAGTATAAATTTGTCTTTTGACTGGATAAAAAGTAGTAGTGTCATATACCTCCGAAACCTTGATTCCATACTTCGCCGGTTTTCCAGGAATATATTGTTCGTACCACTATGTTGATTTTCTAATGGTTTCAGGTACTATATCACACATTTCTACCGACATCAGCACTTTGAATATATGCACATATAATACTAAGACCTTATATTGTACGTGCTGTTTCAGTGTTAGATCATCTCAAAATGTTATGCGACAAAAATCTGCGACGTTGTGGGGCTTGATCTGACCAACTTCTACCATCTCTGGAAGTACAATTATTTGCAGAAGATTCTATTGGATCCACTTCCAAATCTTCATCCGAATCAGTTGTATCCCCAGGATCATATTCGGGTAACTGTAATTCGCCATCATCCTAGTCATCTGCCAATAAACGGTTATTACTATATTGCTCATCTTCACTATCAGCTTCTAAAAGTTCTTTCAATCTTCGATATATGTACGGTTCTCTGTCTTCAAAGCTAAGAGCTTGAATTTGCCGGGGAGTTAACCATTCGCCATCAGCCATTATATAATGTATTACTTTTACTGCTTACATCTTGAAATAATTTTTTCTCAGTTGCGTGGCGTGGTTGCAATATACAAACTAGAAAAAGTAGAAAGTGGGGAGTCGATGCCACCCCTGATCGATTATGAAGCTGTAGCAGAAAATATTTTAGTTTTGCGTGAGCGCGCTTTTTCACAAATATGCAACCGTAAGTCCAACAAAATCTGATAACAATGTAAAAATTTACATTGTTACAATTTCTATATGAAAATTACAGTTAGACAAGTGATGTCCTAAGATTTCCGATGAGGGAAAACCAACATCTGTAAACTCTCACTATATTAACCTATTGGGGAAACCATCATTAATATAATTAAGAAGAGCAAACATACCCGGGTATGACGGGTGTATGTAAAGGTATAATTTTTTGGCTGTAGACACAAAGGTTAAAAAGTAAATTTAGAAAAGCCAAGGTGCATAACTGGCAAATCCATGGAATACAAGCCTGAGCATGGAATTACATTTGGCAGCACCCTTACTGTTACACTAGTACCTTTTGTGTGGTTTTTGTCTAGACTAACATATGGATATAAATTTATTGTTTAATGGGAAGTTCTTTATGTGGAGCCTGTTTATTACATATTGTATTGCCCCGAATAAAAAGTAAATTTAGAAAATCCAAAGTGAAAGAAGTTTAAAAATATAAAATTTTCTTAAATAATTGCGTTTTCTTAAAAAAAGTAAATTTAAAAAAGAAAATATCTATTCATATTCTTCAACAGAGTACCCTTTCTAGATAAAAATACCTTATCTTAAAGAAGTACGTTTGCTTAAAAAAGGAATTGTTCCTACAAAACGTACCTTTTCTTAAAAAAGTACATTATCTTACAACAAATTACCTTTCTTTAAAGAGTACCTTTTATGTAAAACAAAATAACTATTCTTGAGATAAGTACCTGCTCTTAAAAATTTACCTCTTCTTGAAAAAAGGAACAATTCTAAAAAAATTCTCATCTCTTAAAAAACACATTTTCTTCAAAAAAAAAAAATACCGACTCTTAAAAAAAATACATTTTTTATTTAGAGAAAAATTTATAAAAACCCTCAAATTTTGACAAGAGAGAGCTTAAGGAAGAGTGTGGCGTGATTGTGTCCCACGAAACAGTTCGGCAGGCCATATTAAAACACAGACACTCAGCAAGAGCAGCGCGTAGAAGCGTTTGAAGCGTTTTTCTTTCGCCATTACGCATATTTCGCAGCCAACCGATTATTGGGATGACGTCATTTTCTGCGACGAGACAAAAATGGTGTGTATTGCAGCGATGGACCCAATAAAGTGTGGCGCAAAGCGTTAACTGCGGTAGAAAAGCGGAACATCATTACAACCATAAAATTTGGAAAAATGTCTGTTATAATTTGGTGGTGTATCTCAGGAGTGGGAGACTTAGCCGTTATTGTGACTACTATGGACGCGCAACAATATTTGAATATTTGAAAAACCCAAACAGTGCCAGAAACTTTGGATTTATCAGGGAAAAATAAGTCGGAATACAAATTTTATCAGGACAATGACCCCAAGCATAAGGAACATAATGTACGAATGTGGCTCCTCTACAACTGCGGAAAAGTTATTGACACGCCTGCCCAAAGTCCTGACCTTAATCCCATTGAAAGTTTGTTGGCCCTATTAAAGAAAAATGTCGCTAAGAAGCAACCAAAAAACCGAACCGCCCTAAAAAATACTAAATTGGAAGGATGGCAGAGAATATCTACCAATTATGATATGCCAAAGTTTAATTCATTCCATGAAAAAGCGGCTACAATGCGTGGTAGATATTAGAAGTCCAAAATATTGTTATTCGTTAGTTTACTTAAAACAAAATACACATCTTCTCATTTGTGAAAAGACATTCTTGACACTACTAAAAAAAAATTACAGCAGACAGTTGTCCGAGGCCTTCGGCCACGGACTGTCCCTGCCGGCTGTGTCGGAGACACGGCCATTAAGTTTAACGTAGAATACGCCATCCGATAAGACAGAAAACATATATAACAATAAATTCATTTGCTTATATTATTTATCATTTATTGTTATATATGTTTTCTGTCTTATCGGATGGCGTATTCTACGTTAAAATTAATGGCCGTGTCTCTGACACAGCCTGCAGGGACAGTCCGTGGCCGAAGGCCTCGGACCACTGTCTGCTGTAATTTTTATATTTACCAACGGCATTTGATTCAACTCCGTTTAAAAAAAAAAAATATTATGTTCAATTTTTTTAAACTTAATTTAATTTATGTATTTTAATTAATATTTTTATTGAAATAAGTTCTGCGAATGTTGAGAGGGCCGCCCTATATTAAAAAAGGTTTACCTTATCGAGTCTTCGCATTATCATTCGAGCGTTGTGTGAAAGCTTTACGCTTTACAATTCAAAATTAATGTTACAACAGCTTTATTGAAGCTTTCGCAAAAAAGCTTTATTACGTTAGCTTACTGTTTGTTTCACTTGTTACTAGATACATGTTGCCAAGCAACATTAGCTTGCTGTTCGTTTCCCTGTTTACTAGATACATGTTCCTAAGCAATGTTGAGCAACCAAAAATACTCAACCAAACACCACACATATGTTTGAGTGTATGTGTTTAAACAATTTTCATTTGAGAAATTAAAATACTAGAAATATATCAACCAATATGAAATGTATATCAAACGAAAGATAACATCTTCATTTACCTACAAAAAAAATTTTAAAAAAATTCATCTAGCCGTTTCCTCAAATTCAATGAAATAAAGATTACAACAATAAAAACCTGACATGACTCCTCATACCGTAAGGTAAGACGTATTCTACGTCAAAATGAAATAATATTTTTTTTGTTCAACCATCTTTGTTTTTGCACTAAGCTTACTCTTGTTTCTCATCAAACCTTTATAAATGCTATATATAATTATAATAAATAAAAACAATATAAGTTTTAAAACAAAAAAGTGTATACGTTCTGCTAATAAATATGCAAGTTTTAATTTTTTTCAATGTGTTAATTCATTATTGACATACTGTATATTGATTTTTTACAGAGCCTAAAATCGACTTCGTGTTCTTCATCAATCGTCTCGAAAATCGACTACTGTGTCGGGAAAATTTAGGAAACTTTATACACAATACAACAAAATTATTCGGGTTCGTTTTCATTGAAATTGATCGTAATAGAAATTATAGTATGTACTAAAATCGGTCCCAATTTTTAAATTTCTTGAAATACTTAGGACAAAGTTAGTGTACTCAAGATGGACATACCTGTGGGTAGCAATGGTAGTGTGGGTATAGGATAAGAAGATGCAATCAGCTCTCTCCTCTTCATCGTTTTATATTTCTTAAATTTAGCAGGAATTAGTTTTCACCCCTCTTACCTTATCTTTAATTTTTCCCTGAGCACGGCCGGTTCTAAAATGTAGCAAATAGGTTTGTAAGTGGGAATTGCCTTTGAGCCATTACAATAATTCATCATCTTTACAATTTTAAACCAGTAACCGAATTAATTAAAAATTTTCAAAACATAAAATTGCATCTCGTTGTTATTTCAAGTGCATTGCGGGAGAGTATAGAATTGATTTTTCTGAAATATTGCGTGTGTTTTCTACTTAATCCTTACAACAATTTGATTTTGCGAACCAAATCCTGTAGCTTTAACTTTTTTTATTCGGCCCGGCCTAACAAGTAGTATGTATGTTGCACAACATTGTTGAAACAAATCAATGCCATTGCACAACAATGAACATTTTTATTTGCAACAAAACAATTAACATAAAATGCTTGGATATTGATTTGACAAGACCAACAATAAAATCAGTGCAATCAATAAAATTGCTAGTAATATTTGCTCATTGCAAACAAGGGATGAACGAGAATTCTAATGGGTCAATATTTCAAAATCAAAATTCGCTTTGGTCACACGCACATCCAACGTCCTCATCTTCTTAATGCTGATATGAGTCTAAATTTTACGCGAAATCATTTCCCCCCCTTAAAAATCACAGCAGGACATCAACGAACAGGACCAACTTACCTCATAGCCTAGGATTCTAAGGAGAATATAAGGATAGTCGAGTGCGGATTTGCCAAGTGGGTGTGCTATTGTGCAATGGATGATTAATTTTCGTAATGGTCATTATAACTTTGATTGTTCCATAGCAATTATTCAATAATTTTCAAAACAGAACGAGTGACTACAACATATCGCAATTGTTGGAAGTCAGCCAAGAACCCGACCGCCTCTTGTAACTGAAAATCCATGGGTGGTAATAAAAACATTCCCCATTCATCATTGTAAGCATCTGCGTTATCATAATGGGCAGGACTCATGTGGAAAATTTGCTGATGGTTTATGTAGCAACGTTGTGGGTTTGCAATTCGATTTGTTGTGGTTCCTAATCATAATCGAGAATTTACAATAAAACTGTAGAGACATTAAAACAAAATAATTAATTTTTAAAATCGTATAAAACTTTAAACGTTTACGCCGGCTCCGCAGTCCTCGACCATTGATATGGGTCATTTCCACATTCATAGTTGTATATTTCAATCAGTTTATGGTCCGTGGCCAAATAGGCGAATGTGTGAAACGCCACCATAATTATCATTTGATATGGAATCGTTTAATGCTGCATCGCATGGAGTCGCTTATGAAAGTGATAATCCAAAAATAATAAAAAGTCCTTCACGTCTCTAGGAGTTTTTCAAACGTCTTGTATTTTTGTCCGATAGTTATTGATTTTGCTTGATGAATTTTTTGACGCATTGATATCATATTCTGCTCTTCATTGGGTTGAAAGGGTAGTTTCCTAGCTGTTAAGGGAAACTACCCGAGAGCGGGAACAAATTTTATCAGATTTGTTTTTAAATTTGTCTTCGCTTTTTGAAATGCAGCGACGGAACTCCTATGAGTTTTAAACTTATCATACCCTCACAGAAAAATTCGGTTGTGATAGCCGAATTAGCCGTAACTCAATTTATAGCCATAACCGGAGTAGAGGTTGCCACAACCGAATTAGAGGTTGTCATAGCCGAATAATAAGTTGTCACAGCCGAATTAGAGGTTACCACAATCGAATTTCTATAATGTCACAACTAAATTTTTAACCTTTTGCTTATTGGGTAACTGGTGATTTATTTTCTAGTATTTTCATAAATAATTGCAAAGCGGGGACATAGGAATGTCCGTGGAGGTAGCCATTCACTTGGGAGTGGCCAAAAATGATTTCTTCATTGGGTAGTCCAAACAGCGCACTACTTCCACGCAGCATGTCCTGGGCAATGGCTTTTTTGGAAACCTCCTTTAGCTAGCTAGATACTGAAGGTGAAACAAATAAGCAGCCTGATTGTTTATGCGATCACTGATATATCTCCAGTTTGGTATGTGACTGATTTCATCAAACTATCGGGCATATTCTTTTGATCTTAGAAGGCGGATGAGTCATACCTATGGGCCAACGTCAGATAGAAACCAAAAGAAGACAATCGAGGTTCGACATATTGCATCCTGGTCAGTGTCTGATCCATATTTGGCGGCTGCATTCAAATATCCTGGCAGTAGGTATAATGCAAAAACTTGGTGGACTGGGTTTGCTTCCCGCCACCGTTCATAATGGCAGTGAATGTACAAAAACGAAAACATAAACAGCCCCTTTTTGCTAACGACCCCGCTAACATTATAAGTACCACGATTTTACAACTCTATATAGATCCGGTGCAAGTATCCAATTGACAGATTTCCTCGAAAGTTATAAGGCGGACATTACAGCTATCCAGAAAATGAGATGGAATGGACATGGCTACACAAGAAAAAGAAACTGCAATAAAAACTACAGTTACAATGACAAAAAAAACACGAATTTGGTTTCGGATTTGTAGTTGGCAAAAAACTGCGATATCCAGTCTCTAGGTTCATCCCTGTTAGTGAACGTATATCCACAATCCGCATAAAAGCGAAATATTTTTATATTTCCCTAATTTGTGTGCATTCCCTGACAGAAGAGAAAGATGATGATGCCAAACACATATTCTATGAGGCCCTAGAGGAAACATATGACCGCTGCCCTGGCCATGCCATTAAGATTGTACTAGAAGATTTTCAGCCCAATTCTCAATAGCAATTCCCGGGAGTTTTTTCCCCTATTCCCAGCTCCCCTATTCCCAATAGCAATTCCCGGGAGTTTTTTCCCTTCTCCGTTTTCCCCAATTCTAAACGATCTTCGAAAAAGGGAAATGCAACCCTGGGAAAAAAGTAGGTATTACGAATGTCAATAGAAGGGAGAATGTAAACAAAACTTTTGGGAATTATTCCGCCGAACAATTGCAAGGGAGTTGTGTTAAAAATGTAAGTATTTAAATTTTTGTTATGAGAAATGTAATTAATATCATTTATTTTTACTTTCAGGTCGAAAACCACTAACAAGAGACAGTCTGAAATACTCCTTAAAGCCATGGAATTGCGCCCGGATATTGCATGCGGTAGGTTCAAAGGGAACAAAGACGAGCTCAACCGTGTATGGTGCAATTTGGAGGTGGAGTTAAATGCGGCAGGTCCTCCATCAAAAACTGTTGGCGAGTGGAAGAAGGTATGTATAACTAGTCCTTCACAATGTTACAAATGTTAAACATATTTCAGGTTTGGTGCGATCAGAAAAAGTACGTGCGGCACAAATCGGCACAGAACCTTAAATCGGCTAGAGGAACCGGTGGAGGCCCAAATATGGAGCAAAAGCTGTCGGCAGGTGAAGAGGCCATCTACAACCTAATTTCCATGAAGGAGTCGGTGGAAGGTGTGGCCAGGACTTATGGATTAGGCTCTTCATCTGCAACTGAGCCGGAGTGCCGTCCCCCTCCATTGCTGGAGTTTGACGATGGCGACTGGGTGCAAAATGTTGTGGAAGTTGACGATGACACACCCCAAAAGCCACCAGCTAAAAAAAGGAAGTTAATTCCGCAGAATGGCACACAGGGCGTCCTTGAGGAGGAGCTCTGTTTACAAAAAAAAATGCTGGAAGCGATGGTGGAACAGCAGGCTGTAAATAAAAAAGTGTATCGCTCTATTGACCGCCTTTACGAACTAAAAAAAGAAGAGATTAAAGAGCAAAAGCGGCACAATGTTGTGATGGAAGAAATAAGACTGAGGGAAGTACAAGATAAAATAGAGACGAACCGGCGAATTTAGGAGTTGGAAGAACTTAAAGCAAAGTGAAGTGAATGTAGTGGTAATTACGGGTAAGGTAAATTAAGTTTTTTTTTGTTGTAGTTTTAAAATATATGAAATTCAACCCCTATCTTGAATAACAAAAACTACAGGGGAATTCTGTTCACGTGAACAGTTCAGGCGAACAAATTGAATTCCTGACTTGTTCACGTGAAAAAATTTCCCTGTAGTTTTTGTTATTCAAGATAGGGGTTGAATTTCATATATTTTAAAACTACAACAAAACAAAACTTCATTTACCTTACCCTATTTGTATTTGTATACAATTAGTATACAATTGAAATTTGTATTTTAAGTTTTATTTTGTTTTTTACCTGTTTTTTAATACTGTGATGAATTAAATAACAAATTGTACCTGCATACAATTAAAAATTGTATTTTAAGTGTTATTTTGTTTTAAATTGTTTTTAATAAAATGTGAACTGAATTGAAATATACCTGTTTTTTTAATAATTAATATAAGATTTAATTAGATATAATACGAAGACGGTACACTCTAACGCCAATCTCATGGCAATCGTTGTTACTTTTTTGAAACAACGACATGGAAGGCTACATAGAAAAGCAATTTTGTAAACATTCATGGTTATGGCAAAGTATTGTTGCGGATGTTATATATTCCATTAAAATGTACTTTTTAATCAAAAAATACTATTTAATAAGAATCGATCTTGAACCGAGCAATTATTAAAGAACATAAAATATTGAAGATCGAATAATACAATGTAAATCAGAAAGAAATAAATTTATTAAAGATTATTTCCAATATTAGTTCTAATATTTTGAGCAACTGATAAATACTGGGCCGAGGGTATGGGCATAACATCACTTTCCTGGGTGGTGAAACTGTCCAAAACTTCGGAATCAACAACAATTGTGTTACATTTAAAATAAATGCATATATTGTGTAATGCACAGCAGACGTTGACAATTTGAGCTGCCTTTTTTGGAGCGCAATGCATCTCTCTTGCACCAAGAAGGCATCTCCATCGGTTCTTCAATACGCCATTGGTACGTTCTACTACATTTCGGCACTTGGAATGAGCTTCGTTATATTTCATTGCAACAGACTCTTGCTCCGGAGTTCTATGAGGGGTCATAAGCCACGGCTCCAAGGCATATCCTGCGTCTCCTAGTGATGAACATATACATATGTATATGGTTAATAAATAAATACTCTTCAATGTTATTCAAAATTTTACCAAGCAGCCAATAATTTGTAACTCCTCGCAAATAATCCTGCTCAAGGTGAGTGCGTAACTCGCTGTGCTTCCAAATAAAAGAGTCATGACATGCACCAGGATGGGAGGCATCGACGTAGAGAATTTTTAATTCATGATCACACACCTGTAAATAATTTTTATTTTTTTAATTACAAAGATAAAGCTTCAATGAAATTACTTACTAGCATAACATTTAAGCTGTAGTTTCCTTTCCTATTGTAATAAAGGTGCTTATTGCTAGAGGGACCAATAATGCGAACATGTGTTCCATCAACGCATCCTATAACACTTGGAATACCATGCTTCACATATAGTGCTAACGCAATTTTCCTTTTTTCCTCTTCCGTCCTGCAGAAGATTATCCACTTTGGGCACAGATGCTCTTCAAATATATTGACCACTTCGGCCACCACTTTGCTGAGACTACACTGAGCCAGTGACACGTCGCAATCTTTACCTATCCCCGTCTGGTAGCCACCTTCGGCAAAGAAACGAAGGGCGGCACTCAATTTTACTAGTGGGGAAATTGCGAACGACTTTTTTGCTGGCTCAATGTGCGACGTCAACACCCTTAGTAGATATTTGAAGGCAGGCTTGTTGATCCTATAGTATTTTTCAAACCTATGAAAAGTAAAATACTAATTAAGAAACTAAACACCAAATATACTAGGTACTTATTGTACTTACAAACTTTGCGGCAGCTCAAGCGGATTCATCGCATCGCGTAACTGCCTTCTTGCATCTGTTGTTCCCGCTCATGTTGTTCGGCTAAAATTCTAAATGCCATGCTAAACATTTTCACTCTTCACAATAAATACACTTTTACTTCCGTAAAATTTTTGTGTTTATGAACCAAAACAAAACTTCAAAAGGCAAAACAGCTGACTTTTAATGCAAGTAGAACACACCTAAAAACAAAACAGCTGACTTTAAATGCAAATACAACACACCTACAAAAAAAAAGCTAACTTCGAAAACTCGAAAAATTCTGCCTAGTTATTCCCTTCCCTGACCGTTTAGAATTGGAGGATTTTATTCCCGGGAAAAATGAACTCCCAGGGAATTCATCTCCCGGGGAATATTTAGAATTGGGCTGTTTAATGCTAAAGTAGGCAGGGGAATGTGTTTCATCCAACTATTGGCAATTTCTGTCTACATGCTAATAGTTCCGACAACGGTATGAGACTGATTGACTTTGCCGCGGCAAAAAACATGGTCCTTAGTGGTACAAGATTCCAACATAAAGACATCCACAAGGCTACTTGGGTATCCCCTGATCAAGAACTAAGAACCAAATTGATCACGTGGTAAGTGATGGAACGCACTCATCCGGTGTAATGGACGTACGAGTGATCAGAGGAGATAATATCGATTCTGATCACTACCTGGTAGCAGCGAAGGTTCGCAGACTATTAAGTAGAGTGAAAACAGTACGAAACCAGACACAGAGAACGCTGGAGAGCACAAAGCTGCAATTACCAGAGGTAGCCGCAGCCTACTCAGTAAAGCTCTATCAACTTTTGGCACAGTACCATCCCCTCCCGATGACGATCCTGAAGCGCAGTGTAAACCCATTTCTGACTCTATGAAAACTGCCCCAACAAACCGTTCTAAAGTTTGAAACACCGCTTCGCAGCAAACCATGTTACGATGAAGAGTGTCGCATTGCAAATGACGAAAAGAATGCTGCACGTAAGGCAATGCTTCTGGCAAGAGCAACGCGAGCTGCGACTGAGTGGTATAGGGAGAAAAGAAAGGAGGTAAATCGTTTCTTCAGGCGTAAGAAACGGCAGTGGAGAAAGCGCGAGAGTGAGAATATTGAGACATACTGAAGGACGAAATAAGCCCGAAAGTTCTACCCAAAAGTCAAAAACGGGACTATTGGGCATAGTTCAGTGCCCCTTTTCTGTAAAGAAAAGGACAGAAATCTCATCGCAGATGTTCAGATCGTGTTAGCAATATGCAGAGATCATTTCTCCGCGCTACTGGTACCTGAGATATCCAATGATGATGGGACAATCGATCACAATATGGACGACGACATCGATTGCCCCCCTCCTAACCAAGACGAGGTCGGAACAGCTATTGCCCGGCTTAAGAACAACAAAGCCGCAGGAGCCGATGTATTACTGGCGGAGCTGTTTAAGGCTGGCGGCGATGAGCTGATAAGGTGCATGCATCAGCTCATTAGCAAAATTTAGTTAGATGAATGCATGCCCGGCGATTGGAGTCTCAGTGTACTATGTCCCATATTTAAAAAAGGTGACCCGAGTGCCAACTACCGTGGAATAAGCTTTTTATCCATATAATATGATTCTGTCAAGTATAATTTGGGAAGAACTAAAACCAATTATCGCTGACCTGATTGGACCATACCAGTGTGGCTTCAGGCCTGGAAAATCGACAACCGACCAGATTTTCACGCTGCGCCAAATCCTGGAAATCCCACGAAAAACAAATCGACACCTATCACATATTTGTTTATTATAAGGCGACCTTCGATAGTCCGATACGAGGGAAACTCTACGAAGCAATGTCTGAGTATTCCTGCAAAACTCATATGCCTCTGCAGGATGATCTTGACGAACTCCAAATCCGCAGTGAAAGTTGGTACGGATCTTACCGAACCTTTCGATAATAAGCGAGGCCTCAGGCAAGGCGACACCCTATCGTGCGATCACTCTAACATCTTAATGGACATCATTATGATAACAGCTACAGTCAACATGAATAAAACCATCAGCAGCAAAAGTCACATGCTGCTCGCGTATGCTGATGATATAGATATCATTCGGCGCACAATTAGAGAAGTTACTGCGGTGTTTTCTAGAATTGAGAATGAATCATTAAAAGTGAGTCTGAAAGTAAATGAGGACAAGACAAAATTAATGGTTTCAACGAGAAGGGCCTCTACGCGATTAGACCAAAGCGTGAAAGTTATAACTGGTATAATTTCGAGGTGGTGGACGAATTTATATACCTCGGATCTGCTGTAATCAAAGCAAGCACTTTAGAGATAAAGCCCTCTCTCGAGAAACAAAAGTCTAACTACACCAGACTATCATACAACCTGTCTTGCTTTATGGCGCAGATTCCAGATATCACAAGCAGATGAAACATCTCTGGGAGTCTTCGAGAGAAAAATACTCCGAAAAATTAATGGCCTTATAGTGCACAACGGCGAGGATTGGCGACGCATGAACCATGAGCTGTCTGAGCTATATCCCGACATTAGCATAGTTAAGCGGATCAAAGTAACGGGATTGCGCTGACTAGGCCATGCCAGTAGAATGGATGAAGACGAACCAGTAAGAAGGGTTTTCGAAACCGAGTTCGAAGGAAGTCGAATAATAGGAAGACCAAGACTCCGCTGGAGGGATCAGGTTGACGAATCCCTGCATACGCTTTGTATTGCCAACTGGAGAAATAAAGGAAAAGATCGAGGTGGTTGGCGAAATATATTATCATGGGTTTGTAAGGTCCATGACCTGACCGGGGTTGTTCAAGACCGGATAAGTAAGTAAGTAAAGGATTGGACGCAGTAGCGTGTCTAGTATTAAACACGAATGTAGACTTTGATTTTAATGTGAAAAACATTGATTCTTCAATCGGCTTAAAGCGGTTTATGGAAACATGTTTTTGAATTCGACTAAGAAGTGAGGGAAGTGGCGAATATGTAACCAATGTGGCATTCGAACAACATTTTTCATTCACCATTTTTTTTAAATCCGTCCGCTTGTACTACTCCCACAATTTTTCGCACAATTAATAAAATTAATAAATGTTGCCACATCTTTTGTTGGCTCCAAATTCAACTTTGTTTTTGTACAACAAATATTCAAGAGAGGGTTTGTTCATTTGCAGTCATCCATTGCGCTTATAATTTTGGTTTGTTACAGTTTTCTCCAGTACCAGGGGAACAGTGCACTAAAATTATTATACAGGCATATATACTGATTGAGTGGTAACTTTTTTTTCTGACTGCATTGTTTTCAAAACTAATACATAGTAAGCATAGTATTCCTTTTCCAAGACCATATTGGTTGGAGTTCAATTGGATTTGTATGCTCAGCAAGGAGCGTGGGAAATAACAAGCTTGGTTTTCATAACGAGGACCTTAGATACTACCTTCTACGTTATAACTCATACACACACACACAGTGTCGCAACAGGATATTTGACGATACACACTGATTGTATTGTTACATGAAGTACAACTATTTGTAAAATGTGGAGAAGGATCTCGTTGCGTTATCCTGTGAAATATATACAGTTAGTGTTTGAATAATAATAGTATACTACCACACATATTGTACATAATTGACCCATTTTTATGTTATTTGGACGTAATACTATTAGTATTCACACATCGTCCATCATTCTTTGTGTTTCATCTCAATATAATCCACTTGGTTCCGACACAACTTTACTCATTGAGATAAGTTTCGACATGGTAGCTTTCAATTATTTCCATTAACAGAACTTGTGTCCTTTTCGGTATATTTGTGTTGGTTATCTGCTTGGGCCAATTAAATTGTAAAGTTGTGACACGAGCGCTTTGTGCCATTATTCGTGTTGTTTGGCTTAAGTAGACTCAGGTGAAGTTAATATCCTTCAGGATAAATTATGAGGATATTTGTACTCAGCTTTCATTCAAACGTATTCGATGTGTTATGAGAATATTAATCAATGCAGAAATTAATTTTGTTGGTAGATTCCAATACTATAGTATTCTGGAGATCTTTGGACTTTGTTGTACTGAAATGCTTAGATTGTATGAGAACTAGACAGTTTTGAGTACTGATTTTGAAAATTCTCTCTGATAAGACTGTCATAACTGCATCATTATATTACTTTGTTTTTATAAAATAATCAAGCACCAAAATTGACGAAATTTTAAAAGTAGTTTTTGGGTTCTATTCAGGCGCTCAAATCACATTTTTACATTTTTGTTGATCCGACATGCTTCCATTGTGATAATGAGGACCAGAAATTTTACTCAAATATGATCAAAAGGAAGTTGATCGAGTGACAGAACCATGTACATGATGTAGACATATTCTCGAAAAATTATGATTTCGGAACAGTTGCAATGACATTCATTGTTCTTAAATTCAATTCAAATTACATAGAGCAGCAAGGAATGTCAGTCCAAAAGGTTCCGATGATAGTCTTGAAATACTTTTACTGGATATACTGATGTGTATCAAAACATTTGGATGTGATTTCATCGTTAACTTCAAATATCGAGTTGTATAAAGTTGCTGGAATACAAAAATAATCAGTAAAACGTTGGTGGTGTAATGTTTAGTGTGCACGGTTCTTGTACAGGGTGGTCCGCATTCAAGTATCTTTTTGAAATTAAATAAAATGATCTTAACTCAATATCATTTGGTATATTATTGTATAAACTTACAGTTTATTTTTATTATTTTGCTTATTATTTTGAATTGTTTTGATATTCTTGTAATTCCTAGTTTTAAGTACGTATTGAAATTATTGTGAATGAAAATTTTTTAGAACTAATTATAACCGTTTCATTATTGGAAATTCGGTTCTAAATTAGTCATCTTGCGAAGTGCACGAACCACAAAACCTTACTTACTTCTGAAACGTTGTTCGACACGCAAGAGTCAAAACGCCCACCGCTAAATGGTTCAATTAAACCTAAAAGTAACTTAAACTCTAATTGAACTCTAGAATCTAAATAAAGAAACCGAAGTATTATAACGTTGTTGGAAATTGCAACTCTTTTATTTCAACTTCGGACAAATAAAGGTGAGAAACCCAGAGAAAATCTCTAACTCAATAGGATATCTCTAACACAACATTCTCTTCTGTTTTATCTACTCCCCACGCATATCTTACAATTTATACGAATTCTCATCTCCTGAGAAATCGCACAAATTGTGAACTATCAAAGCTCTAAACAACCCACTATCAATACGGTCCACTACACTCAGCTAATCCCAGCGACAACAGCTCAAGAGAAAAATCTCTCATATTGATCTCTCCCGGTAATTATTCAATTATACATGGTGGGGTGGCGGTCACAGAATGTTAAGAAAAATTTTGGAATTGATTGAAACCTAAAACCATTAACGACTATAAGAACTATTGAACTAAAATTGAACAGATCCATTAAGGTCTAGATTAACGTCTAGAACTATTGAACTGAAACCCAACAGGTCCTATCTTGTTAATTATCATCTCGGAGGGCAACGCCATACAAAACGTATCAGTTACCGCATATATTAGTTCTAAAACTAGGAACAGTTTTTACCCCGCAAGCAACCAGTCACTGATTTGGAACCAGTGCAATATCCCGTAGGGTAGTCCAAACACTTGAATTTGTACTAAGTATTATTTTCATGGTTTTTTCTTCAAGGACTTGAACTTGAAGGCTCTAAAGAATAAATAATGATATCTTTGGTTCTAATGATCAAATAATGATTATTTATTTCCGGGTAAAGTGTCACCTTTTATACTGACTAATATCAATCGTTAGGACAATTTACAATACAGTTAATATGTTTAGCTAAACACTCTAGGATTTTTTATACATGTCATGACCGTGTGGCCAATATAGTGAAAACTCGACAATCCGGATATTTAATTGCAGACCCCAAACCGTATTATCGAGATTTCCGGATTATGGAGATGTTTTTTTTTTAATTGTAAGAGCGTTAAAATGTGTTATTTTTTCTAATTATGTACGTAGTGTGCGATGAAATAGAGTCAACACTAATCAACATTTTCAATACAAAAACAAATGTAGAAAAATTAAATTTTATTTATAACTTTTATTTTTAATTGTTCAATTAAGAACTAGATATAACATTTTAGAACATTAATGTCGTAATTTAAAATTAAATCATTAGGTATAAATCAAAATATTTCAAAATGCCCCGTTTTGCCTGTGAATTAAAATAGAGTCATCGCGATTCATCATCTGAAATAGAATAAATAGCTGTGTCAAATAAAATGTATGTTTCATTTATCCTTTATATTATCTCAGTACTGTTATTTTTTATCACAGCTAAGCAACGCCCTGACATTGAATCATCAAGTCTGCACAAGTCATGTTTCCCACGCCGATTGTACCAGTGTCATAAGCTCATCTTTATTAAATTGGTTTATTCCTTTGATAGACACTTTAATGTCCCCCCACAAATTCTGTATAGGATTTAAGCCCGGCGACTGCATACACCATCTTAAAAATATGACACTATTATTAACAAACGAAGTTTTTGCTCGCTTCGATGTGTGTTTGGGGTCGATATTATGTTGAAACACCCATCGAAGCGGCATTTCCCATTTAGCACAAGGCATCATGATGTTTTTTTTAATACAGTGGTATAATATGCAGCGTCCATTTTCTGTTCAATTTGGAATTAAGGTTCTGTCCCAATGTAAGAGTAACAACTCCATACCATTATGTTTCCGCTACCACGTTTAACTGTTTGGATTGTGTTCTGGGGCCTGAATTCGGTGTTGGAAGGTCTTCGTACAGGAAGATTACTCTTATCATAATTACCCAATATCACTTTAGTGTCAGCTGTCCTCAAAATATTTCGCCATTTGCATACGGACTATTTCACATGCTCCTTGGCAAAATGCAACATTTTTTGAACGTTCCGTTTGGATAGAAATGGAACTTTTCGGACACTTTTTGCCTTTAAATTGTTTTTAGTTAGCATTTTTCTTAATGTAGAGGTGTCAACATCCCGATCGTATTGCCTTTTAAGGGCGGAAGAGGTAACAAAAGTCGAACTATACGTGGCGCAATATTTTTGGTTCCAAATGTTCTGTAATTTTCAGGCTTTTACCGTCTGTTTCCTGGATTGGGGTTATATTTCATTCCGGTCTCCAACATTTTCTTTGAGCATCCAATTATGCCAGTAATTTGTATGTAGCTTCTGAATTCTTTTATCGTCTCTTTTATTCTTTCTTGGCGCTCATGATTGCAATATTTACATCGGCCCATTTTGGAACGTCAATAATGACAATTTATTAATGCTACTAATAAACATTAATCATATTTAGAAGATAAACTTTGTTTTCAAATTCAAATCCATTTAACCTTTTCAAAAAAAAAATATTTTTTTGTAATTGACTCTATTTTATAGCACACGTCATTACATAGCCTTTAAAATACTGACACTGACCTGGAGAACAATAGTGTACAAAATTTATTAAAAATTACGGCATTATATTCAGCAGAGGACCGGTCAATCAGGTTCAGAATTTCTTGACATGAAACATGTTGGACCACTGATTTGCAGAGAATTAAAGTTTTGACGAGTGTGTGACTCTATTTCATCGCACACCACTGTACGTATTTATTACAAAATAAATTAATTCATTGCAGAAATAAAAATAAAAAATTCAATTAAATTAGTACTGTTGAATCAATTAAAAACATAAATTTAAAATTTAACATTATTTTCTTTTGAAGTAATCTAATGAAGTAATCAAATAATAATATAATAATAATATAATAATATATAAATAATAATAATATAAGCTTTTTTCCAAAGAAAGATCTCGCAATTCGTGTAGAGCTGAACATTTTCAAGGTAATTTTATTGCAAATTCAGGAGTGTTAATTTTTTTTTATCAAAGTTGTTTAAACAAAGTCAACCAATTTTTCGATCTATCTTAAAATTTGAAGAATTACATTTTAATGTGGAACTATAGTTTTGCCTCCACTCCTGTTTCACGTGTCCGTCCTAAAAAATTTAGCTGCAAAGTATTCACAAAATACTTTAAGAACTAAAGGGTCCGCCATCTAACGTTTTTTTCAACTAGTGCTTATTTCGTGAATGGTAACACTTAGCTCATGTCTGATTTGGCAGATAACACAGTGCAACACGAAAAAAATAACCATATACGGACACCACTACGTGATAAAAGACTAAAAAAAAAAGACCCGTGTCTCCCAATTTTTCCCAAAGTCATGCACTTTTTTTTTATGGGCCGCCAAAGATTTGGGGCCTCGGTATCATTTTCGTACAAATGTGATCATTTTCTCAGGCTCATATCTTGCAAACCGTTCAGAATTTCGATTTACTCTCTGAAAGAACAAAAATAAACAGTGTTAAGAATCATCTCCAGAAAGTTTATATGTTCTAGAAATTTTTTTATTGAGATCTTAGGTAAATTTTTGTAGTTGATTGTTTCCTTGAATTTTGAACGGTTTGCTACCTATGGACCTGAACACGGGAAAAAAGGTAAAAAAAATCGAATTTTTTTAAGTTTTTTGCGATTTTGATCTGGAAGGTGAAGTTTTTTTGATTTTATATGTTCGCGGTTTTTGCCTCATAGAGTAAATCGAAATTCTGAACGGTTTGCAAGATATGAGCCTGAGAAAATTATCACATTTTTACGAAAATGATACCGAGGCCCCAAATCTTTGGCGGCCCATAAAAAAAAAAGTGCATGACTTTGGGAAACACGGGTCTTTTTTTTAGTCTTTTATCACGTAGTGGTGTCCGTCTATGGTTATTTTGCCATGACTTAAAAAATTACACACAGTGTAATTAGTTGTATCCTTCCGCTGAACGAACATGGTTGTGTATACGCTTGAACAACGCTGGGAAATATTGCGACATTACTTTGAAAATCATGGTAATATTGCAGAATGTGTGCGAAAATTGCGTACGGATTTTGGAAGAAGAGAAGCACCGTCAGCTCCGTATGTTCGTTATCTCGTGAAAAAAGTGAAAGAAACTGGCATCCTCATCGATAGACTCCGTTGGACTATTATTTGTAGGGTGCCCTCAAAGATAAGTGTTACGCCGACAAGCCAGAGACAATTGACGCTTTAAAGGACAATATTCGTGAAGCCATTGGTGAAATACAGCTGCCAACAATCGATAATGTGCTTAAAAATTGGACCGATCGTGTAGGCTATTGCATGGCCAGCCGAGGCAGCCATTTGAATGAAATTATTTTCCATTATTAACCGGAAGGATTGTACTTTCAAATAAAAAAGAAATTTGAGAAAATATTCAGTAGTTTTTTTTATAGCATTTTCAAAAAAATAAAGTTATTTGCCGGACCCGTTATATTTCAGAATATGATTCGTTTTAAGTTTTTCCAATAAAATTAAATAAATTTCTTAATAAAATAATCTATAGTCATTATAGTTGTGTTTTTGTTGTTCGTGATCAATTGTTCTTTAAGTTGCAGGTGAGAATGTTATTTTGATCAGCTTTTTTTGTTAGTCAAAATGGGAGTATACCAGCGAATATTACACCACCAATGTGGTTGTTGCTGTTGCGTGATGCCAATTCCTCATTATTCTATTTTGCGGACGTGAACATGTACGTAGACAAGACATGTACTAGTACGCGCTCTGAAGTCAATTACTTCAATGTTTATTTTTAGAATAATCTTATCTTTGTTGCAAAAAATAATAAATAAATAATCACATGTTAACTGTATGAAACGTGTTTTGCAAGTCGTATAATTTGACATATCGGTGGAACAAGTGTTGTTAATAATGAAGAATTTAAGTGGTTTTCCAATTTGAGTGATATGATTTCTTTTTGACGTAGAATACGTCTTACCTTACGGTATGAGGAGTCATGTCAGGTTTTTATTGTTGTAATCTTTATTTCATTGAATTTGAGGAAACGGCTAGATGAATTTTTTTAAAATTTTTTTTTAGGTAAATGAATATGTTATCTTTCGTTTGATATACATTTCATATTGGTTGATATATTTCTAGTATTTTAATTTCTCAAATGAAAATTGTTTAAACACATACACTCAAACATGTGTGTGGTGTTTGGTTGAGTGTTTCTGGTTGCTCAACATTGCTTAGGAACATGTATCTAGTAAAAAGTGAAACGAACAGCAAGCTAATGTTGCTTGGCAACATGAATCTAGTAAAAAGTGAAACAAACGGTAAGCTAACGTAATAAAGCTTTTTTGCGAAAGCTTCAATAAAGCTGTTGTAACATTAATTTTGAATTGTAAAGCGTAAAGCTTTCACACAACGCTCGAATGCCAATGTGAAGACACGATAAGGTAAACCTTTTTTAATATTAGGGCGGCCCTCTCAACATTCGCAGAACTTATTTCAATAAAAATATTAATTAAAATACAAAAATTAAATTAAGTTTAAAAAAATTGAACATAATATTATTTTTTTTAAACGGACTTGAATCAAATGCCGTTGGTAAATATAAAAATTACAGCAGACAGTTGTCCGAGGCCTTCGGCCACGGACTGTCCCTGCAGGCTGTGTCAGAGACACGGCCATTAAGTTTAACGTAGAATACGCCATCCGATAAGACAGAAAACATATATAACAATAAATGATAAATAATATAAGCAAATGAATTTATTGTTATATATGTTTTCTGTCTTATCGGATGGCGTATTCTACGTTAAACTTAATGGCCGTGTCTCTGACACAGCCTGCAGGGACAGTCCGTGGCCGAAGGCCTCGGACAACTGTCTGCTGTAATTTTTTATATGGTTGTTATTCAGTGTGAAGTGCAATCGATACAATTAAGTTCTGAAGAAAATGTCATTCAAGTGGAATCCGCGTCTTCTTTTGCAGGAACGAATTCGATGAACCCAATTTTTAAATACTTTTACCTCTAAATCATATCGTATGTCATGAATAGCACGTTCAATATTGACTTGTAAAGCTTGAAGAGAGTCTGCTTTATTGTCAAAGACCAATGACTTCAAATAACCCCACATGAAATAGTATAATGGTGTTAAATCACCACTTCCTGGAGGCCATTCAATGTCACAATTTCTTGAAATAATCGAATCTCCAAACTTTTCTCCCAATAATTTGGTTGTTGCACGTGCTGTGTGTGGCATGTTCGTAAGTGATAAAAATTTTATATGGATGCAAGCCCAAATCCTTTCTCAATATCCGACAGGTTGTGGTTTGAGATAGTCCCAATTGGTGACAACGTCTGGGAATCGATAAAATGCGGTCTTCAGCAAAACTTGTCTGAACGCCAATAATACACTCCGGTTCATTTATTTAACAGCACTAAACAGTCCATATTCAGCAGCCTGTATCTTTTGCAATTTGTAACCGATTGCAGAATTTTAAAATGCAAATGGAAGCTAGACATCTTCAGATATAAAAAAATCATGACAATAGTGGCTTCTTAACTAAAGAACTTTTTTGAGCAATTTATGAAAAAAAAGTCCAAAAATGTGCTATTTTTTTTGGTTCACTTGAATTGAAAGAAGCGATGATTTTTTGTAGGGAGCGTTTGTTTACTCCAATTTATTACAGCTTAATCATTTTACGAGTCATAATGGCAAAACAAAAAATTTTAAATCTATCGGAAAAAACTAAACTCGATGTTTACCGTTCTGAAGAATATTCTAACCGCGCAATATTTAAAAAAATTGGACGGAGCCCAACAGTTGTCGACAATTACATCAAGAACCCCGAGTGGTATTGAAAAAATTTTAAAGGAAGGGTTTCACTGTCTTTATCTACGTATGAGAAAACAAAATGCATCACAATTGCTTCTAATTCTGCCTCAACCTTGTCAAAAATAAGAGCTCAGAGTACTTAAGAGCTGTGAGTATCTCAAATACCTGAAATTACTAAAACGCCGCCACTTAAGGCTCCTCGTAAAGAAAAGCGGCTTCAATTCGCAAGAGACTACATGGTATGGGATGTGCAGCCAAGAGGTCATGTAAATGACTGGAGAACCGTTAAATTTACGGATGAGAAGAAGTTGAATTTGGATGGGCCTAATGGCTACAACTAATAGTTCCATGATCTGTGCAAAGAAAGGACATTTTTGAACCGACGTTATGGCGTGGGGTGCTATTACGTACTATGGCACCATCGATCTTGAATTCCAAAGTGCACAAATGTCTGGTGCAAGCTATAAAACGTTATTGGAATCGGCTTTTCCGAAGTTCAGTGAACTATTTGGTTGCATATCTTGGATACTGCAACAGGATAATGCCCCTATACACAACGTCAGAGTAGTAAAGGAGTTCATTGCAAGCCAAAATGTTAATATTCTTGACTGGCCACCCTATTCGCCAGATCTAAATATTATCGAAAATGTCTGGGGTTGGTTATCTCGTAACGTATATGATGGAGGTAGACAATTCGATGACAAGCAGTCACTAATTCAGGCCATTAAGGATGCTTGGAATCAAATTTCGTTGGATTACATAAATTCTCTTTAACTCTCAATGAAAACCCGTATATTTGAAGTTATTAAAAACAAAGGAGGTTGTACCCAGTACTAATAGTTCTTAAATAAAGTAAAAAACAAAGAAAAACTGTTTTTCATTAAAATTATTTAAAGTGTCTTTATTCAAGTGAACCAAAAAAATAGCACATTTTTTGACTTTTTTTATAAATTGCTCAAAAAAGTTCTTTAGTTAAGACACCACCACTATTGTCATGATTTTTGGCGTAGAATACGTCTTACCTTACGGTATAGGGAGTCATGTCAGATTGTTATTGTTGTAATCTTTATTTCATTGATTATGGGGAAACGGAGAGATACATTTTTTTTAAAATTTTTTTGTAGATAAATGAAGATGTTATCTTTCGTTTGATATACATTTCATATTGGTTGATATCTTCCTAATATTTAAATTTCTCAAATGAAAATTGTTTAAACACATACACTCAAACATATGTGTGGTGTTTGGTTGAGTGTTTGAGTTTGTAGCGTGAACACAAACTATGCTACTGTTTCAGTGTGGACACAAACCTTCGGCTGTTTTTTTGATTGATGAAATATTGAAATTTCGTATATTTACTTATGTATTTAAGTGAAACAAAATGTTAAATGTGAATTTGAATTTAACATGGATATATAATTATAAAAAATATTTAAATCAAATTGATTTGCGTCTGTTATTTATCATTTATCCTTACTCTTTTAATTTAAAAACATATTTATCCTATTTTTCCTACCATAAGCTTATGTATATTATCAAAACTAACTATCAAATAAATAAATTAATTTGCTTATGTTATTTATCATTTATTGTTATATATGTTTTCTGTCTTATCGGATGGCGTATTCTACGTTAAACTTAATGGCCGTGTCTCTGACACAGCCTGCAGGGACTACAGGCTGCTGAATATTGAATTTTTAGTGCCTTTAAATAAGGGATCCGGAGTGTATACTGAAAAGCCACAATACTTGTTCGAAAATATTTGTTTCTGTAAATCTGTTAGAGGTATGAGAATTGTTTTACCAAAATTTCGTTGCGTAGTTTCTGAATGACAGTTTTTCATTAACGCAGTGCGTCTTTGGAATGTTCTTCCACATAATCTACAAATTGACAGCAACGCAATGAATTTTAGGAAATTTCTATTCAAATATTTTGCTTCTTTATAAATTTTTAATATAAAGTAATGTTAAAATATATCTTGGGTTCTTTTGATTTAATTTTAAGTTTTGATTATATTAATTTTTAATTTTTTATTAATTGTAAAATTTTTAATTTCTATATTATTTTGTATTTCTATGTTTAAAATATTAATTATGTACTTAGCTTTGGCAAACTAAATGAACAAAAATAGTCCTGTACTAAAATTATGAGACTTAGTCCTGTTGTACAGGAGACTAATAATACATAATAATCATCACACTATCATCACATTATCAAAGCTTAAATCATTTTCCAAACTTTCAAGATACGCCAGTTTTGAATAGGGAAAATAATTATAAACGTCTTTTTATGTTAGAAATGTTACAACAGATAATAAGGACTCCAATAGCGAAGAGAATAAACTTTAAAGCAGATACGGATTATGTAGCACAGAATTATAGACATTTAATTAGTAAAATGTAGAATATTTCAACGAAAATTGTTTGATGTATCATTGGATTTGTCACTAGGTAACATTTTTAATATATCTGGGTGTAACTTGTTGAATTTGCTATTATGTACATATGTTTATCAACCAAATTATTTTTCTGGCTGTAAATTAGAGAAACTATTTCTTCACAAAAATTTTTCTGGCTGTAACTTAGAACATTTTTCATATAACAAGAAAATTTCTTCAATTGTTTAATTTTTTTAATTTTTTGTTATTGTTGGTTTTTCAAATGACATGAAAAAATTTTGTTTATCAATTGTTTTCACATTTCTAATTAATAATATATCTTCCTGACGATGCTATTCAAAGGATAGCGAAATATCGAAAAAATATAATTAATTTATAAACACGACCAAACGCTCGGACAATTTAATTATTGAATACAATACGAAAGGTCGAAAAAATAATCACTTATTCAATAATATTAATAGTAATAATAATAAAATGGACCCCAGCTCGCGCGGTATCTGGGGGGGGACAGAGGCGTGGGATAATAATAAAAAAGGGCTAACTGCTAAAAATAAATAAAGAGCTAAATAACAAAATACATAAATAAATAGAAACATAAAAATTTGAAGTGTGAATTTGAATGTATGAGGAATACGAGGCGAGGTGTTCGAAGCTTTCAGAGTTCGATTGAAAACGCATAGGGTCATAATTCGACTATTTTCCAGTATTTCTCAGGGAGTGGTATCTTTCATGCATTTAACAAATGTAAAACAAATAAATAGCAAAAGTTTTCAATGATTTCAAATGAAAATGTTGATAAAGTGCAAAAAATAAGAAATGGGATTACAATCGATATATCTGTCCGACAAAACCGAACCAAAAAATAATGAAAGTACGTGGACGTGGTATCAGACATCGGTTTAGATACATCACAACTTTACTTCAATAAATCCTACGCATTCCGAAATGTTGCTCCTTCCTCATTTCGTAATTCTTTCAAATGTTGCCTGTTTCGTGCAATTCCGCCACAACTCAAAAAAGATAGTTTCGAGTAAATCGAATTTCAAGTCGTAGAGTAGTTTATGCAAAATTCTATTTTCAAAATTCTCTCACACCAAACGAATAAATATTTTACATATGATTTTGATGAAACTTATACAGTTTGTTAGCGTTACTATGTTGAGTTCAAAACCAAACTTTTAGACAGCTTGAAAGTTTATGAAGGGAATTGCCAACTTTTAAATTTTTTGAATGAGGACAAATATGCTGATACATATGGGCATTTCCAGAGAAATTGCCACCCTATGTCACATCACGCAACCCTCGTTATTTGGTTATATTTTATGACCATGTGGTTCGATTGTTTTCTATTCTTTTCCTAAATACAGAATGTAAGTAACTACATATTTATTAAAATAAAATAACACAATCAAACAAACTGGTCCTAAAATATAAGTAATTATCAAGAGTGACGTGATGTGACAAAAGGTTGACCTTTCTGTGGAAATGCCCATATTTAGCTATAAGTTATCAGAAACTTAACCGATTTTAAAATTTTAAAAACGAGTAGTTTGCAAACTTTAATGTGCTGTTGATAACTTGGGTTTAAAATAATCCAATGAAATATTAATGCAGGGAGCAATATGTTTATACCCTCACCCATAATTTAATACGTAAAAAAATTTAAGACATAGAAGGAGCCATATTAGAACCTTAGTATCTTTGGATGAAATTCGTTTTTAGTACTTTTTAAGACGTTTGAGCCATGTCCGTCTGTCTATCTGTCTGGCTGCCGTAAATCTTTATCGATCACCTCGAAATTTAGTCAGTGACTATTTTTCGTCATTACTGAGTTTGGGATTGAGTTTGGGATTGAAAATGACTATTTTTTGTCAATACTGAGTTTGGGATTGAAAATGGGCCTACTTAACAGTAGGAAATAGGCGAGATTGTCACGCCCATTCTGGTACCTCCCATACAAAACAGGGTGTTCGTCCGTCCAGGTTGTCAATCCGATAAATCGCGTGAAACACTTACGACCTTAATGAAATTAGGCATAAGGCTTCACATTATCCAACGGCAATCACTGATTAAAACAAGGGTGATTTTGCCACGCCCATTGTGGTACCTCCCATACAAAAGTTGTTTGGCCGTCTGGTTGTTCGGCACGAGAAGTCCCGCAAAACCAAACCAATCTTTATGAAAGTTTGTACTAGTCAATATTTAGTCAAATAAAATTCTTCTATAGAAAGTGAGCTGTTTTGCCATGCCCATTCTGGTAGATCATATAAAAGTTGGGCGGATGACCGGTTGATCGACACGAGAACTCTCGTAAACTACAACCGATCTTAATAAAATTCGGTACGAGGCAATATATTATGTTTCGTACCTCCCATACAAAAGTTGGGCGTATTTGTAATTTGCCGACTCGATATCTCCAATAACTCATAACCGATCTTAATAAAATTTGGTACGGATCAAAATTTTGGCAACAACTTGCCATGACCATTTTTGTAACTAGCTAATTTGGGTATTCAATAATATTTAGCGCAATGTCAATCTGCTATTGAATATGGTCAGTTTTGAGTTTGTGCGTTTTTTAACAGAACTCCCACGCAATGGATGGCTTAGGGTGAGGTTATGATTAAGTCGGTTCACCCGACTGAAACTTATGTACTGCTTTTGTTTGGAAATACCCATATCTTTAAATCGACATGTTTTAAATTGCAGAAAATATTTTTATTACGTGCCAATAACTGTTCTTGCGAACATATTTAAAATTTGAAATGGTGAAACAATATGTTGCTGGGATATAATAAATTAAGTAAGGTCAGTACACAAAATTTGTAGTAAATTTATATTCAAATATTTTGTAATACTGTAATAAAATATCTTTAAACTCACAATCTGTGCAAATTAAGTTTGGAGGTTGACTGAAAATTACACAGGTTACTAAATAACTCCCTTGTTACCTTTCTACGGACTTAAAGCTGAATAGTAACTTATCATTAAGCATTTCGGAATAGAGATACGGTTTTACTTCCGAAACGTTTATTTGAAAAGAGAAATTGTATTTATTTTATCGTGATGACTCCGAATGTATTTCCATACAAAAACATATTTTTAAAATGTTTAAATCGGTTAAGTTCTATTTTAAAATTGTATTATATGTATCAGCATATTTATTTGTCCTTATGCAAAAAATTTCAAAGTTGGCAACTCCCTTCATAGCCTTTCAAGCCGTCGAAAATTTCGGTTTTGAAGTCAATATGCTAGCGCTAACAAACTGTTTAAGTTTCATCAAAATAAGACTAACAATTTTTTTCCGCGCCTCCGTTGTTTTTTTTCCCATATTGGAATTAATTTAATTAATAACTTGTAGTACTATGTTGAAAACCCCTACATTTTGAATTGTGACGGTTTTGCACTAAACAATCGATATGGCTTTCAGAAACAATGTTCCAATACTCCATAAAATGGCAAAACGTCAAGCCAATTTGAAATAATTTATATTTTACAACAAAAAGATTAAAATCGGTGAAATGTTGCGATTGTTTTGGAAGCCTCAACGTAATTGTGTTTGGTTACTACCCAGTAAACCTTAGCCTCAATAGTGCTTGATATCAGCTTGTAGCAAATATGATTTTCATGAATTGCGCAAATATGTTTGAAGCAAGCGTGCTTCTCACGTTTTTGACAATTGATTTATAAACTGCAATTTTAAACTTGAGACAAGCTTGCACTGATAACACTTGTACAAACACAATTGTAACTAATTTGTGAGCACGCGTTCTAATATTTGTTTTTAATTCGTTGAAAGCGAAAATAACAACAAAGCAAAATAAAAAAAAGTTTTTTGTAATGTGTTTATCATTTGTGTGAATAATAAAATTTATCAACAGAAAAAATAGAAAAAAATCGAAATTGGAATTGAAAAAAAATTGAAAAGAAGTTAATACAAAAAATATTTAGCATTATGCCATACAAATATTCGAAAAAAAGTACGGCAGACGAGCAAGGAAGTACTAAACCTTCTGCTGCCTTATAAACAATATGAGGCTCCAAGAGTACATGTAGGTGATGTGGTTGCTGGAGTGGATGCAGGTGTAGCTGTTGGGCTGGAGGTTGGCGGTGTGGCTGTTGGTGGTATGGCTATTGGTGTAGATTGTAAAAGCAATCTTGTCACAAGCTTGTAGAAACAATATTGTAGCAAGCTTGTAAAAACAATCTTGTATCAAGCTTGTAAAAACAATAAAAAAGCAATCTTGTCACAAGCTTTTAATGGCAATCTTGTCACAAGCTCACACATACAAGCTTATTGCGAGGGATACGTTTTGATGATATACAAATTGTAAATCAGAATTTGACAATCATTTCACAAGCTGATTGTAAGAGTTGGGCTTGCGTCTACAAACTTGATATAAGCTCCATACAAGCTTACATTGTTTGTATACATATTTGACATTCTCATGAGTGTTAAATACTACAATTTTTCACGTTTTAGTCATAATTAATTTGCTTCAATTTGTACAAATGAAACTGGAAATGTTAGAATGTTTTTTTTTCTACATCCACGATCTAAATATAATTTTTTTGATTAGTGTATTTTACTAAAATCTCAGTGAGCCTGAAAACGGCAAAAAAGTTGAAATAGATCAAATATGCTTCGACGTTTTATCATTATGTTTTGTTCTGAAAGGCGTTAAAACGAGTTATGAAATGGTGAAAAAGCTACAATATTGTCGAAGATTGCAAATCAAAACTTCAAATTGCTTAGGATTTATTAAAGTTAAATCGAAAAAAGAGCCCTGCCCATGAGATGAAGTCATAAGGCCCTAAACAAAAACCGTCAATTAGCTAAAAATGCCATAAATAGGCTCAACTGCCAACACTAACTGCGGGACATTAAAGGGTTAATTGTTTTTCTGAAATTGTGTGTATGTATTCTACTTGACCCATAGATCGATGTTGTTTTCTAATCAAATCCTGTAGCTTCACTGCAGTTTAAATATTTCTAGAACTAATATGTATTTTGTTTATCGTGGCAATTTTGGATACTTAAAGAGTCCTTTTTTAGTATCAGCGTTAAATTTTATGTTTCGGGATTTGGCAACCCTAGTGTTGCAATCTGGCAACTGACAGCTCTATCGTAAAGTAGGACATTTTTGAGGTTATGCGTACTAAGAACGTTTTGACATACGAGCGCTATTCGTGTTGTTTACAGTAACTTAAAAGATTCATCTCGGCCCAAAAATGGAATTAAATTGTGAACATTTTCGTGCGATTATTTTTTACAACTTTCGACGTGGATTAGCTCAGCAACAGTGAATGGATGAACTTAAATCAATTTTTGGCGATGAAGCTCCATCAAGGACCAGTGTTTACCGATGGCACGGTGAATTCAATCGAACTACTCCAAGATGAATTTCGTGAAGGTCGTCCAAAATCAGCTGTTGTTCCGAAAACCATTGATGCTGTGCGCGAACTGATTTTGCAAGATCGTCATGTGACCCATCGTGAGATTGAGACAACCTTGGGCATTAGTGGGACCAGCATACATTCAATATTGCATAATCATTTAACTGTCAAAAAAAATTGTTCGCGTTGGATCCCACACAATTTGTCAATCGCTCAAAAAAGGCTCGTGTCGATTGGTCGAAAGAAATGCCCCAAAAATACGATCGCGGTGCTTCGAAACACGTCTATGACATCGTGACAGGTGATGAATCCTAGATTTACGCGTATGAGCCCGAAAGTAAACAGTAGTCAACTGTACGGGTGTTTCAAGATGAGCCAAATCCAACAAAAGTTGAAAAACCAGACATGTCGCAACCTTACCACTAGAACAACGCAGAACAGTGAATTCTGAATAGTACACAACCATTTGTTTGCCAGTTGTCTTCCAAGAATTCAGGAAAACCAACCGCCGAAGATGGATCACTCTTCACTACGACAATGCGAGCTCTCACACATCGGCTGAAGCAACTGCATTTTTGAGCACCCAAAGAAGCGGTTGCTGCATTCAGAATGCATGTTTTGGAGATACCTCAATCAGAGTGGCAAAAGTGTTTCGACAATTGGTTCAAACGCATGCAAAAGTGTATAAATCTTTATGGGGAATATTTTAAAAAACAATAAAGTGATTTTCGATGATTAAATCACCGCTGTCGGCGGTGCAATGGTTAGTGTGCGCGGCTCTTGTACATGAGATCCTGTGTTCGAACCCTGCTCTGACCACCTTAAAACTTCTTTCGGCGGCGGTCACCTCGCATAGTGACGGCGACACTATCGAGTAGACATGAAAGGCGTAGCGAAATAACTCCCCATGAAATAACTCCCAACGAAATAATTCCCACCAAAAATGAAGTAACTTCCAATAACGAAAAAATGAAATAAGTCCCACAAAAAATGAAAAAACTCCCAATAGCAATGTGAAATAAGTCCCAAGACTTCTCCTACAGCACTTGTTATACGGGCCTTGTACAAACGGTCATTTTTTTTTGGGAGTTATTTCATTGTCATAACAATAACAGGAAAAATTAAATAAATCCCAAAAAAAAGCAATAAGTCCTACTAAAGTGGGAGTTATTTCATATATGAAATAACTCCCACTTTTGTATGGAAATTTTTTGGGGAATTATTTAATTTTTCTGGTGGGAGTTATTTCGCTACGCCGACATGAAAATGTTCTCAAAATACCGTTCAGAATCGGTGTAAAACTGTAGGTCCCAATCAGTGAGTGAAAACTGGAAAGCGCACAGCTCAGTGATTGTGAGAAGTTCTCCCCTGTCTCTTCATGGGATGTAATGGGAAACCATTTTTTTTTTTTAATATTTGTTTTTGTTCTCTAATCCCGAAACATAAAATTCAACCCGTATGTATTTCAACTAGGAAATACTCCTACACATTAATATTTGGTATCGAAACCCGAGTGCAAATTCGACTAATTTCAACAAAAATCCATTTTGACCTTTCCGAGGTGTGCCCAGTTTTTTTTTGGACGCAATACAGTTCTTTATTTAAAATCCAATAAATACAACATTTTACGTGATCGTAGACAAATTTTAAACGTTATAAATTATTTTACCGAGACCTTTAAATACCACGGAAACAATTTGTCATCGGGAAAGATAGGTTTCCGGACAATACAACACTACTTATTTTACTGTAATACCTCTAACCCAGACTAAAGCATAACCCCTGAAAACGTGGGGATTTTCTAAAAATTAAATTTTTTTCAGTTTTGGCAACGATTTTGCCCAATAAGGTACCACGTATTAAATTTTTTAGTAAGTTTTGGATAAATTTTGTTAGTAACGCTTTATAACTTTTAAAATTCCTATGAAAATTTAAAAAACGAATTATGCACTTTGAAAGACGTATAAATTTTAGATACATCACAACTTTACTTCAATAAATCCTACGCATTCCGAAATGTTGCTCCTTCCTCATTTCGTAATTCTTTCAAATGTTGCCTGTTTCGTGCAATTCCGCCACAACTCAAAAAAGATAGTTTCGAGTAAATCGAATTTCAAGTCGTAGAGTAGTTTATGCAAAATTCTATTTTCAAAATTCTCTCACACCAAACGAATAAATATTTTACATATGATTTTGATGAAACTTATACAGTTTGTTAGCGTTACTATGTTGAGTTCAAAACCAAACTTTTAGACAGCTTGAAAGTTTATGAAGGGAATTGCCAACTTTTAAATTTTTTGAATGAGGACAAATATGCTGATACATATGGGCATTTCCAGAGAAATTGCCACCCTATGTCACATCACGCAACCCTCGTTATTTGGTTATATTTTATGACCATGTGGTTCGATTGTTTTCTATTCTTTTCCTAAATACAGAATGTAAGTAACTACATATTTATTAAAATAAAATAACACAATCAAACAAACTGGTCCTAAAATATAAGTAATTATCAAGAGTGACGTGATGTGACAAAAGGTTGACCTTTCTGTGGAAATGCCCATATTTAGCTATAAGTTATCAGAAACTTAACCGATTTTAAAATTTTAAAAACGAGTAGTTTGCAAACTTTAATGTGCTGTTGATAACTTGGGTTTAAAATAATCCAATGAAATATTAATGCAGGGAGCAATATGTTTATACCCTCACCCATAATTTAATACGTAAAAAAATTTAAGACATAGAAGGAGCCATATTAGAACCTTAGTATCTTTGGATGAAATTCGTTTTTAGTACTTTTTAAGACGTTTGAGCCATGTCCGTCTGTCTATCTGTCTGGCTGCCGTAAATCTTTATCGATCACCTCGAAATTTAGTCAGTGACTATTTTTCGTCATTACTGAGTTTGGGATTGAGTTTGGGATTGAAAATGACTATTTTTTGTCAATACTGAGTTTGGGATTGAAAATGGGCCTACTTAACAGTAGGAAATAGGCGAGATTGTCACGCCCATTCTGGTACCTCCCATACAAAACAGGGTGTTCGTCCGTCCAGGTTGTCAATCCGATAAATCGCGTGAAACACTTACGACCTTAATGAAATTAGGCATAAGGCTTCACATTATCCAACGGCAATCACTGATTAAAACAAGGGTGATTTTGCCACGCCCATTGTGGTACCTCCCATACAAAAGTTGTTTGGCCGTCTGGTTGTTCGGCACGAGAAGTCCCGCAAAACCAAACCAATCTTTATGAAAGTTTGTACTAGTCAATATTTAGTCAAATAAAATTCTTCTATAGAAAGTGAGCTGTTTTGCCATGCCCATTCTGGTAGATCATATAAAAGTTGGGCGGATGACCGGTTGATCGACACGAGAACTCTCGTAAACTACAACCGATCTTAATAAAATTCGGTACGAGGCAATATATTATGTTTCGTACCTCCCATACAAAAGTTGGGCGTATTTGTAATTTGCCGACTCGATATCTCCAATAACTCATAACCGATCTTAATAAAATTTGGTACGGATCAAAATTTTGGCAACAACTTGCCATGACCATTTTTGTAACTAGCTAATTTGGGTATTCAATAATATTTAGCGCAATGTCAATCTGCTATTGAATATGGTCAGTTTTGAGTTTGTGCGTTTTTTAACAGAACTCCCACGCAATGGATGGCTTAGGGTGAGGTTATGATTAAGTCGGTTCACCCGACTGAAACTTATGTACTGCTTTTGTTTGGAAATACCCATATCTTTAAATCGACATGTTTTAAATTGCAGAAAATATTTTTATTACGTGCCAATAACTGTTCTTGCGAACATATTTAAAATTTGAAATGGTGAAACAATATGTTGCTGGGATATAATAAATTAAGTAAGGTCAGTACACAAAATTTGTAGTAAATTTATATTCAAATATTTTGTAATACTGTAATAAAATATCTTTAAACTCACAATCTGTGCAAATTAAGTTTGGAGGTTGACTGAAAATTACACAGGTTACTAAATAACTCCCTTGTTACCTTTCTACGGACTTAAAGCTGAATAGTAACTTATCATTAAGCATTTCGGAATAGAGATACGGTTTTACTTCCGAAACGTTTATTTGAAAAGAGAAATTGTATTTATTTTATCGTGATGACTCCGAATGTATTTCCATACAAAAACATATTTTTAAAATGTTTAAATCGGTTAAGTTCTATTTTAAAATTGTATTATATGTATCAGCATATTTATTTGTCCTTATGCAAAAAATTTCAAAGTTGGCAACTCCCTTCATAGCCTTTCAAGCCGTCGAAAATTTCGGTTTTGAAGTCAATATGCTAGCGCTAACAAACTGTTTAAGTTTCATCAAAATAAGACTAACAATTTTTTTCCGCGCCTCCGTTGTTTTTTTTCCCATATTGGAATTAATTTAATTAATAACTTGTAGTACTATGTTGAAAACCCCTACATTTTGAATTGTGACGGTTTTGCACTAAACAATCGATATGGCTTTCAGAAACAATGTTCCAATACTCCATAAAATGGCAAAACGTCAAGCCAATTTGAAATAATTTATATTTTACAACAAAAAGATTAAAATCGGTGAAATGTTGCGATTGTTTTGGAAGCCTCAACGTAATTGTGTTTGGTTACTACCCAGTAAACCTTAGCCTCAATAGTGCTTGATATCAGCTTGTAGCAAATATGATTTTCATGAATTGCGCAAATATGTTTGAAGCAAGCGTGCTTCTCACGTTTTTGACAATTGATTTATAAACTGCAATTTTAAACTTGAGACAAGCTTGCACTGATAACACTTGTACAAACACAATTGTAACTAATTTGTGAGCACGCGTTCTAATATTTGTTTTTAATTCGTTGAAAGCGAAAATAACAACAAAGCAAAATAAAAAAAAGTTTTTTGTAATGTGTTTATCATTTGTGTGAATAATAAAATTTATCAACAGAAAAAATAGAAAAAAATCGAAATTGGAATTGAAAAAAAATTGAAAAGAAGTTAATACAAAAAATATTTAGCATTATGCCATACAAATATTCGAAAAAAAGTACGGCAGACGAGCAAGGAAGTACTAAACCTTCTGCTGCCTTATAAACAATATGAGGCTCCAAGAGTACATGTAGGTGATGTGGTTGCTGGAGTGGATGCAGGTGTAGCTGTTGGGCTGGAGGTTGGCGGTGTGGCTGTTGGTGGTATGGCTATTGGTGTAGATTGTAAAAGCAATCTTGTCACAAGCTTGTAGAAACAATATTGTAGCAAGCTTGTAAAAACAATCTTGTATCAAGCTTGTAAAAACAATAAAAAAGCAATCTTGTCACAAGCTTTTAATGGCAATCTTGTCACAAGCTCACACATACAAGCTTATTGCGAGGGATACGTTTTGATGATATACAAATTGTAAATCAGAATTTGACAATCATTTCACAAGCTGATTGTAAGAGTTGGGCTTGCGTCTACAAACTTGATATAAGCTCCATACAAGCTTACATTGTTTGTATACATATTTGACATTCTCATGAGTGTTAAATACTACAATTTTTCACGTTTTAGTCATAATTAATTTGCTTCAATTTGTACAAATGAAACTGGAAATGTTGGAATGTTTTTTTTTCTACATCCACGATCTAAATATAATTTTTTTGATTAGTGTATTTTACTAAAATCTCAGTGAGCCTGAAAACGGCAAAAAAGTTGAAATAGATCAAATATGCTTCGACGTTTTATCATTATGTTTTGTTCTGAAAGGCGTTAAAACGAGTTATGAAATGGTGAAAAAGCTACAATATTGTCGAAGATTGCAAATCAAAACTTCAAATTGCTTAGGATTTATTAAAGTTAAATCGAAAAAAGAGCCCTGCCCATGAGATGAAGTCATAAGGCCCTAAACAAAAACCGTCAATTAGCTAAAAATGCCATAAATAGGCTCAACTGCCAACACTAACTGCGGGACATTAAAGGGTTAATTGTTTTTCTGAAATTGTGTGTATGTATTCTACTTGACCCATAGATCGATGTTGTTTTCTAATCAAATCCTGTAGCTTCACTGCAGTTTAAATATTTCTAGAACTAATATGTATTTTGTTTATCGTGGCAATTTTGGATACTTAAAGAGTCCTTTTTTAGTATCAGCGTTAAATTTTATGTTTCGGGATTTGGCAACCCTAGTGTTGCAATCTGGCAACTGACAGCTCTATCGTAAAGTAGGACATTTTTGAGGTTATGCGTACTAAGAACGTTTTGACATACGAGCGCTATTCGTGTTGTTTACAGTAACTTAAAAGATTCATCTCGGCCCAAAAATGGAATTAAATTGTGAACATTTTCGTGCGATTATTTTTTACAACTTTCGACGTGGATTAGCTCAGCAACAGTGAATGGATGAACTTAAATCAATTTTTGGCGATGAAGCTCCATCAAGGACCAGTGTTTACCGATGGCACGGTGAATTCAATCGAACTACTCCAAGATGAATTTCGTGAAGGTCGTCCAAAATCAGCTGTTGTTCCGAAAACCATTGATGCTGTGCGCGAACTGATTTTGCAAGATCGTCATGTGACCCATCGTGAGATTGAGACAACCTTGGGCATTAGTGGGACCAGCATACATTCAATATTGCATAATCATTTAACTGTCAAAAAAAATTGTTCGCGTTGGATCCCACACAATTTGTCAATCGCTCAAAAAAGGCTCGTGTCGATTGGTCGAAAGAAATGCCCCAAAAATACGATCGCGGTGCTTCGAAACACGTCTATGACATCGTGACAGGTGATGAATCCTAGATTTACGCGTATGAGCCCGAAAGTAAACAGTAGTCAACTGTACGGGTGTTTCAAGATGAGCCAAATCCAACAAAAGTTGAAAAACCAGACATGTCGCAACCTTACCACTAGAACAACGCAGAACAGTGAATTCTGAATAGTACACAACCATTTGTTTGCCAGTTGTCTTCCAAGAATTCAGGAAAACCAACCGCCGAAGATGGATCACTCTTCACTACGACAATGCGAGCTCTCACACATCGGCTGAAGCAACTGCATTTTTGAGCACCCAAAGAAGCGGTTGGTGCATTCAGAATGCATGTTTTGGAGATACCTCAATCAGAGTGGCAAAAGTGTTTCGACAATTGGTTCAAACGCATGCAAAAGTGTATAAATCTTTATGGGGAATATTTTAAAAAACAATAAAGTGATTTTCGATGATTAAATCACCGCTGTCGGCGGTGCAATGGTTAGTGTGCGCGGCTCTTGTACATGAGATCCTGTGTTCGAACCCTGCTCTGACCACCTTAAAACTTCTTTCGGCGGCGGTCACCTCGCATAGTGACGGCGACACTATCGAGTAGACATGAAAGGCGTAGCGAAATAACTCCCCATGAAATAACTCCCAACGAAATAATTCCCACCAAAAATGAAGTAACTTCCAATAACGAAAAAATGAAATAAGTCCCACAAAAAATGAAAAAACTCCCAATAGCAATGTGAAATAAGTCCCAAGACTTCTCCTACAGCACTTGTTATACGGGCCTTGTACAAACGGTCATTTTTTTTTGGGAGTTATTTCATTGTCATAACAATAACAGGAAAAATTAAATAAATCCCAAAAAAAAGCAATAAGTCCTACTAAAGTGGGAGTTATTTCATATATGAAATAACTCCCACTTTTGTATGGAAATTTTTTGGGGAATTATTTAATTTTTCTGGTGGGAGTTATTTCGCTACGCCGACATGAAAATGTTCTCAAAATACCGTTCAGAATCGGTGTAAAACTGTAGGTCCCAATCAGTGAGTGAAAACTGGAAAGCGCACAGCTCAGTGATTGTGAGAAGTTCTCCCCTGTCTCTTCATGGGATGTAATGGGAAACCATTTTTTTTTTTTAATATTTGTTTTTGTTCTCTAATCCCGAAACATAAAATTCAACCCGTATGTATTTCAACTAGGAAATACTCCTACACATTAATATTTGGTATCGAAACCCGAGTGCAAATTCGACTAATTTCAACAAAAATCCATTTTGACCTTTCCGAGGTGTGCCCAGTTTTTTTTTGGACGCAATACAGTTCTTTATTTAAAATCCAATAAATACAACATTTTACGTGATCGTAGACAAATTTTAAACGTTATAAATTATTTTACCGAGACCTTTAAATACCACGGAAACAATTTGTCATCGGGAAAGATAGGTTTCCGGACAATACAACACTACTTATTTTACTGTAATACCTCTAACCCAGACTAAAGCATAACCCCTGAAAACGTGGGGATTTTCTAAAAATTAAATTTTTTTCAGTTTTGGCAACGATTTTGCCCAATAAGGTACCACGTATTAAATTTTTTAGTAAGTTTTGGATAAATTTTGTTAGTAACGCTTTATAACTTTTAAAATTCCTATGAAAATTTAAAAAACGAATTATGCACTTTGAAAGACGTATAAATTCCAAGCAATTTTTTTAGAAAAAATTTCCTGTTACTGTTCCAGAGTTCTACGATTTTAAAACATTTTACCCATTGTATGAACCTAAAAAATTAAAAACTGTTTACTATTTTTGCATCGGATTTGCTTTAAATTTCTATGAAAATTTAAAATACTAAGGATGCACTAGAAAAGATGGGTAAATGCCAAGCAATTTTGTAGAAACAATTTTGGATTTGCAGTTGCTGTTCCAGAGTTATGCCCTTTTAAACTCTTTACCCATTGTATGAAACTAATAATACTATAAACTCTTTGCCAATTTTTCATTGGATTTCCTCTAAACACTATATTCATGAAAAAATCTACAAGCGCTAAGTAACGACAAAGAGTTACACGCAGAAAAAAACGGCCCCAGCAACATATTGCAGGAAACATATATATGTTTGCAAGCAATCATATATATGGTTCCTACAATATGTTGCCATTTTTCGCTACGTGTAATTCTTTGTCGTTACTTAGAGCATGTAGATTTTTGCAATAATGCAATGTTCAAACCACATCCGATGGAAAGAGACAAATAGTTTATTATATTATTATGTTCATACAGTGGGTAAAGAGTTTTAAAGTGGCAAAACTCTAGAACAGCAACTGCAAATTCAAATATTTTTTTGAAAATTGCTTGGAATTTACCCATCGTTTAAAGAGCGTCATCAGTATTTTAAATTTTAATAGAAATTTAAAGCAAATCCGATGCAAAAATCGCAAACAGATTATAATATTATTAGTTTCATACAATGGGTAAAAGGTTTTAAAATGGTATAACTCTGGAACAGTAACCGCAATTACAAAATTACTTGGAATTTATACGTCTTTTAATGCGCTTCAGTAGTGGTTTACATTTTCATAAGAATTTTAAAAGATATAAAGCGTTATTTACAAAATTTACGAAAAAAATCCATTGAGTGTTCGAACTCACGGGCGATGTGTTAACACCTTTTTGCTACACGGTACCTGTTCGATTTCTATGAACACATTAGTAAATGTTACATTGGAAATAAAAAACAGCGTTCAATCATATGATGACGTTACAGTTAAATAACCCAGCGGGCAAAAAACCGAGCCTTAGCGAGTGTTACGCTAAATGCTCGCAAACGGGCTCAGAAGCGAGTATTTACCGCACCAAAACCGGGGGAGAAATTAAACTCGCCCAAATATTCGCAAACTGGTTTAAAAACGGGTGCTAAACGGACGAAAAGAGAGAAACATTGTTGTCGTGGCGTCGTGCGCCAAACAGAGGCACACACGTGCAGGCACACGACACAACAACAAAGTTTTGGCTATTGCATTTTGTTTTATTTTTCGTGCTGTTCTCGCAAAAGATATTGCAAAAGTCTCGCAAACGAATCTCTTGCAAGACATCGTAAACGAAACTTTTACTGCCACAAACTGAGCGACTGACGATTCATTTTCCGATCGTTTTCGGATCTGTTTTCGAGAGTTTTACCCGCAAAAGTTTCGCGTAACTCTCGTATGCGATATCGTATATGAAGTTTTGGTCCGCTTGGATATTAATACTTAAAATTATTTATAGACCCAGTGCAAGCACAATAAAAAAAAAAAAAAAAAAACACAACATCACACATACTTTGTCCGAAGTAGCTGACGTATAAGTGTGCCACATAACCACATGTTTGCCATATCAGCAGCACCGAAACAGCCACCCAGCGGACCAAAACTTCGTATACGATATCGCATACGAAAGCTACGCGAAACTTTTGCGGGTAAAACTATCGAAAACAGATCCGAAAACGATCGGAAAATGAATCATCAGTCGTTCAGTTTGTGGCAGTAAAAGTTTCGTTTACGATGTCTTGCAAGAGATTCGTTTGCGAGACTTTTGCAATATCTTTTGCGAGAACAACACGACAAATAAAACAAAATGCAATAGCCAAAACTTTGTTGTTGTGTCGTGTGCCTGCACGTGTGTGCCTCTGTTTGGCGCACGACACAACGACAACAATGTTTCTCTCGTTTCGTCCGTTTAGCACCCGTTTTTAAACCAGTTTGCGAATATTTGGGCGAGTTTAATTTCTCCCCCGGTTTTGGTCCGGTAAATACTCGCTTCTGAGCCCGTTTGCGAGCATTTAGCGTAACACTCGCTAAGGCTCGGTTTTTTGCCCGCTGGGCAAACACACAACATCACACATACTTTGTACGAAGTGGCTGACGTATTAGTATGTCACCATAACGTCGACTGCGATGGTTTTAGCAGCAGCATAAAATCTGGTTTTAGCAGATTTTGACTTTGATAGATTTAGTCCCTATACGCCGCTATAGATGTTAACACATCAAAAAGATGCAGACTACTTAGGTGGAAAAAAAGTTATCAAGTTTTTCTTTTGGTAGCGGCTTTCATCAGCCACCCCCATATTTTAACTCCAATTAACCACTCACTGAGTCGAACACAGACCTCAAATGTTGCACGCCGAAGATCCCGGGTCTTTACTTTTATACAGCGTCTATTGTTACAAAATTGGTTATAGCCGAACTTTGCATTTTTGACCGCCTTCTGTGAAAATATCCCTCTACACATTTGTCTTTTAGTTTTGAATGTCGAATTTTCAAAGGCGTGTTGTGGTTACGAGCTAACAATTATCGCTGGCTAGTAATGAAAACTCAAAACTGTTAATAATTTGGTATTACATAAAGGGTCCGCCATCTAACGTTTTTTTTTTCAACTAAGGCTCATTTCGTGAATGGTAACACTTATTCGTTCCGCTGAACGAATATGGTTGTGTATACGCTTGAACAACGCTGGGAAATATTGCGACATTACTTTGAAAATCATGCTAATGTTGCAGAATGTGTGCGGAAATTGCGTACGGATTTTGGAAGAAGAGAAGCACCGTCAGCTCCGTATGTTCGTTATCTTGTGAAAAAAGTGAAAGAAACTGGCATCCTCATCGATAAACCAAAGCGTGAAAAGCCAAAAATAGTGCGTACAACCGAGAATATTGCTGCTGTGGCAGAAAGTGTGCGTGAAGCGCCATCAACATCAATTCACCGTCGTTCTCAACAATTTAACTTTTCGGAAACATCATTGAGACGAATTTAGCATAAAAACCTGGGTATGACACCATGGTTCAGGAGTTGAAGCCAACTGACCATCCAATGCGTTTTCGCTTCGCTAAGTGGGCCTACGATCGACTTACAGAAGATGCCGATTTTGCCCAAAAAAAATCATCTTTTCAGATGAAGCTCATTTTGATCTTGGCGGGTATGTAAACAAGCAAAATTGTCGCATTTGGGGCACAGAAAACCCGCACGCAACCATTGAAAAGCTGATGCACCCAAAACGAGTCACTGTTTGGTGCGGATTTTGGTCCAGAGGCATAATTGGGTAATTTTCCTTCGGAAATGAGCAAGGAGTGGCCGTTACGGTCAATGGCGATCGTTATCGGGCCATGTTGAACGAATTTTTGTTCACAAAAATTGAAGAGGAGGATATTGGCAACATTTGGTTTCAACAGGACGGCGCTACGTGCCACACAGCCGAAGCTACACTCGATGTTTTGCGCCCTGTTTTTGAAGATCGCATTATCAGCCGCAGAGCTGATGTCGTTTGGCCACCTCGGAGCTGCGATTTCACACCGTTGGACTATTATTTGTGGGGTGCCCTCAAAGATAAGTGTTACGCCGACAAGCCAGAGACAATTAACGCTTTAAAGTACAATATTCGTGAAGCCATTGGTGAATTACAGCTGCACACAATCGATAATGTGCTTAAAAATTGGACCGATCGTGTAGGCTACTGCATGGCCAGCCGAGGCAGCCATTTGAATGAAATTATTTTCCATTATTAACCGGAAGGATTGTACTTTCAAATAAAAAAAGAAATTTGAGAAAATATTCAGTATTTTTTTTTTTAGGATTTTCAAAAAAAAAAGTTATTATATTATAATCTTCATGTTCTACCGTTTAATGATTCTTCTTATCATTTTATTTACAATAACAATATCCAATGCAATTTTAGTGAATTTTTCATACTGGCGGCTTTATGCCTGTTTGGGACATAAATATATGTCAGTCTTGCTCTATCGCATGGCTTATAGTCATTCCAGCCAATGGTTATTTTCTTCTTTTTTTCGTTGAGTTTACGATAACGATATCTAAATCCGTTTCGCTGAATTTTTCAGACTGGCAACTGTGTGCCTGCCGTAATTGTAGGTGCCGCTTAATATTGCTTGGCTCCCCAGACAAAGTAAGTGATAGTCGAAGCAAGGGGTGTAACCAAAATACGCCTACGGTTGCCTCCAAAAGTATTTCTATGTATTTACTCTCAACACCCAGAGAGGAAATTATGGAGTCAGACATGAATACAGGAACTAAATATTTTCCGACACGATTGAAATTCCACAGTAGTCATTTAAGTTACCTTTCTGGTTCATTAATCGTATGGCTTAAAATGGTGTAATTAGGCAACATAATATGATTGTGCTTGCAGCGTCATCTGAGGAATGGTTAGCAGGCGCAAATCTTGCACATTCAAATGCAAGCACAGATCACCATTCACTTCTTTCGGCAAAGGTTACTTCGCGTAGTGGTTACCACGCATTATCGAATAATTATCCATGAAAAAACTTCCCAAAAATTCTAAAAATAGAGCAGCTCTGTGTGTGTATGTGATTGGGAAATAATGTGACTCTATCCACTTGCTCTCTGACAAAATATATAATAAAAGGACAGTCAACTACCTTGTGCTCCTTAGGACTAATAAATTTCAACTATTTTAATAGTCACTACAACAAACCCTACGTTTCCACTAGTGTCATTAAGGGCTTTTATCTTGTCGGACAAATAATTTGTTTGTTGTTACAAAAATGTTCATGTGGATTTTAAAAAAATACCCACGCAATCTCTCCGTACAAATTGAATTTGTATGTTTTGTTATTATTGAAACAAAAGAATCCCCATCACGTTACGATAACTCCAAAAGTGTTGCCATATCTGTTGTTTGTTCCAAATTTAATTTTCTTTTGATACAAAAATACTCCAAAGAGGGTTTGTTCATTTGTTGTCATCCATAGCGTTTGTCATTTGTTTTTACATTCGTGCAGGTTGTTCATGTACCCGGGGAACCGTGCGCTAAAGTAATTACACAGGGAGAAATGCAGATTAAGTACTATTAACTTTTTTTCTACGGACTCTGATGTTTGCAACAGTCGTAATATGTTAACAAAAAGCATGGTATTGCTGTCTTTCAGACCACATTACTGAAATGCATGGATTTCATAAAAGAGACACTACAAGGTAATACCAAAGGATATTAGAACTTACTTATACACTGTCACAACAGGATGTTTGGATGTTTGTACCCACTACATGTGTAGCCACATACATGCCGTTGAAAAAAAGGGGGAGAAGGATACGGTTAATTTACCCTTTGTAGTATTTACAGTTAGTTCACGAAATATAATAGTACACTTACAAACATATGTCCATAATTGCCCCGTACTCTCAATTATTGCCTTGTATTTACCCTCGCGTTATTCTTGTGAGAATTACACTTTGTATCCATACATGGTGCACCATTCACCGTAATGTCCTCTTCTATTGCAGGCGATGCCATCATTCGTCGTCCTCCTGCTGGGAACAAGAGTGTTTTCTCTCAACATAATCCGTTTTGTTCCAGTACAACTTTATCACTCACATATATTTCAACATGCTCGCTTTTTTAATCACTTCCATTCACAGGACTTGAGTCCTTCTCTGGTTGGTCAATTAAATTGTAAAGTTGTGACACGAGTGCTGTATGTCACTGATGGTGTTGTTTGAATCAAGTAGACCACAGGTTACGGATGTCAAACTTGATAAATTATGAGGATGTGTGTACATTAGGGGAGGTCAATTATTTTACGGCAAATGCTCTCGCAGTATGATGTAGGGCTTGAAAAAATATGAAGAATTGTTTCTTTACATTTTTGATGTTGCAAACAAACGTCCGCACCAAATGCAAATACTTTTACTCAAACCAGATATTTCCAGTTTTGTCTTCTGAACGCCTTATGTTTTTATCAGATGTTTATAATTATAATTATTTATAAAATTCAGTTAAACTTTCTGGCTAGTCCTTGATCAAATCAAAGGCTTTATTAAAATTTTTATTGAAATCGGTTTGATATAGATTTCATAAAACTGTCACCCCCACCTGAGAACTAAGGTTATTGGGGTACATTTTACAGAAAAATTAACTAAAGTTAGGAGCAGGCAATATAGTTGGATATGCCATACATAGACCTAAAATATCAAATGATATTGTTTAGGCCAAAGCTAAACTCTTTTGAAAATACGTTTTGGTTTAAGATTATTGCTTCAACTTTTACGTAAAAACGTGAATTTTGGTGAACTTAAGTTGGGATTGATTGGATTTTTGGAACGAAGTTCCTTATCGCACGTTGTGAGATGGGGGTAAATGAAAAAAAAAATAAACAACTTTTGGTTTAACACTATTATGCTACAAACCACTATTATCAACTATATTGTTAGTTATGCTCTGGTTTTTGTCTAGAATAACTAGATGTTTCACATATTGTGGGAAAGTTTTTGTTAATGGGAAGTTTTCTAGGTGGACCCTGTAACCAATATTTAGCATATATTGTAATTTTGAAGACAATTAAAAAATAAATTTAGACAAGCCAAAGTGAAAGAAGTTTAAAAATGAAAATTTTCTTAATAAGTGCCTATTCGTAAAAATAGTCATTTTTCATTAAAAAAAATACCTACTCATAGTCTTAAACAAAACACCTTTTCTTAAAAAAAAAACTTATCTTAAAGAAGTACCTTGGCTTAAAAAAAGTAAATTTTCTAACAAAAAGTAAATTTTCTAACAAAAAGTACCTTTTCTTAAAAAAAGTAATTTTTTTAATGAAGTACATTTTTTAACAAAGTGAATTTTCTTACAACAAATTACATTTTCTGAAAAAACTAACTTTTCTTTAAAGAATACCTTTTTGTGAAACAAAATAACTTTTCTTGACATAAGTACTTACTCTTAAAAATTTACCTAATCTTCAAAATTCTAAATAAAAATTCAGTTTCTTAAAAAAACGTTTTATACATAAAAACACCTTCTCTTGAAAAAATCCAATGAGTGTCCGAACTCACGGGCGATGTGTTAACACCTTTTTCTTACACGGTACCTGTTCAATTTCTATGAACACATTAGTAAAGGTTACATTGGAAAATATAAAACAGCGTTCAATCATATGATGACGTTTCATTTAAATAGTATTAATACAATGCTTAAAATTATTTAAAGACCAGTGCAAGCACTTGCTTAATACTTTTGTTTTATTCCCACAAAAAACAAAGTGATTGCACAGCATCAGACACATGAATATATATTCATACATTGTTATGTTTGTACATACGCTACACGAGTTCACACAATTTTCGTTGCTCTCTTGCTATCTCATTTTTATATACGTATAACTACGTCATTATTCTCTTTGCTCTGAGAGTGCTCCGCACCCACATTTTGTTTGACTTACTTTTGACAATAATAAAAAAAAGACGTTCAGTCATATGATGACGTTTCATTTAGATGCTATAATACTTAATAACACTTAAAAATAATTAAAGACAAGTGTCATTATTTTCTTGCTTACTACTTTTTATTTTATACCCACAAAAAACAAAGAGAATGCAAAGCAACAACATACATACATACTTTGTTATATTCGTGCATACCCCAGCGGACCAAAACTTCGTATACGATATCGCATACGAGAGTTACGCGAAACTTTTGCGGGTAAAACTCTCGAAAACAGATCCGAAAACGATCGGAAAATGAATCATCAGTCGCTCAGTTTGTGGCAGTAAAAGTTTCGTTTACGATGTCTTGCAAGAGATTCGTTTGCGAGACTTTTGCAATATCTTTTGCGAGAACAACACGAAAAATAAAACAAAATGCAATAGCCAAAACTTTGTTGTTGTGTCGTGTGCCTGCACGTGTGTGCCTCTGTTTGGCGCACGACACAACGGCAACAATGTTTCTCTCTCTTTTTTCGTCCGTTTAGCACCAGTTTTTGAACCAGTTTGCGAATATTTGGGCGAGTTTAATTTCTCCCCCGGTTTTGGTCCGGTAAATACTCGCTTCTGAGCCCGTTTGCGAGCATTTAGCGTAACACTCGCTAAGGCTCGGTTTTTTGCCCGCTGGGACGCTACAAATTTTTATATACGTATAACCACGTCATTATTCTCTATGCTCTGAGAGTGCTCCGTACCCACACAAGACAACTATTCGCTGCCGCTACATCAGTGTGTGTTTTTGTCGCAGTTTGACAATCTGTATTTTGCAGTCGGACAAATCTGTGTTCTATATAGGGGTGGGTCACCCTTACCATTTAGGGGTATGAAAAATAGATGTTGGCCGATACTGAGACCTACCTGATATGCACACAAAATTTCATACAAATCAGTCAAGCCGTTTCGGAGGAGTTTACCGCCAAACAATCTGTGATCGCAGTCGGACAAACTGTATTTGTATGTGTTCACTTTGTGAGTTTAGTCTCTAACGGCGCCTATAGATGTTAACACATCAAAAAAAAAACAATAGTGTTTAATAAAAGAAGTACCTCTCTTTAAAAAATTACGTTTTTGGGAATATATAATACATATTCTTGCAAAAAGGACCTAAAATATACTTATATATATACAGAAATACAATCCATAAACAAAAATCTTAAAAAGAGTTTATCATTTTACAAAAATAATCTTTTCTTAAAGATCCATTTAAATTATTGTATTTTTCAACGGGCGCCTTAGGCGTGTTTGAACTAACTAGTACATAATATGTAGCGAAAGGAACTTCGTTCCAACTGGATGTCCCGTGACACCTCATGTGCTTTTTGAGGCCTAGTAATTTTATGAATCACCTCAAAATATGAAAAACAAAATAGTAAATTCGAAAACTATTTTTTATCCAGACGTAAGTTTAAATCCTAAGTTCTATAATGGTATCGTCATATAATTCTCTTCGCGCAACCGGTGTTTGACCGTTCTAAACAATCAGAAGTTTTGCGGTTTTGGCATCAGGTTCATGAAATTATAGTAAAGGCTTTTGCATTACTCGTTTACAGAATAAATTGTACATATTGATTTTCGACAACGCCACAAGTTGCCGAATATTTTTTGTGTTTACTTTGTTTGTGTCGCGTATTTTATGCTTTTCATGAGAAATCTATATTTTATGATAAAAATTTTAAAGTTTTATAACAACATCTGATATCCCAAAAAATAAGTGAGATATCGAAACAAAATGTTATCGTCATTCACGATGTGAAGCTAAACTGCAGGATTCTGATTAACCTGGCGTTTACACGGGACAGTTTTGCTCCGACAGTAGCAATACATTCACACATTTTTACTACCACACTTACACTTCTCTCACTTGCCTCGCCACTGTCTATGATTTTTCAACGGTCAGTTCATGGCTGAACTAGTAGAGGTTGGCGCATTAGAACAACTGATTTTGCTTTCTTATGATCCCATCTGTCCAATTCAGTGTATTTTGTTGTTGTACTTGTTTGTTTACTGTGTTTGTGCATATGTTTTTGTGTTGAATTTGACGGTAAGAGTCATGAAACAAAAACTAAATGCATGTTGTTGTTGCACACAATTACAACAAATCCTACTGCGTCAACCTCTACTAGTTCAGCCACGGGTCAGATCGGTAACGTTTCGTAGTAATTTGAGAAAAAAGCAAAACATCGCAAACGACTTTACAAATTGGGAAATATATTTGTATTTGAAAATTTTGGTAACTTTTATTGAAATATTATTTGACAATACAAACGTACATATAAACATGGAATACATGTCTAATTTTGCAGAGTACATCAGTATCATTGTAATTTGGAGAAGTAAGGCAAAACACAATGGCAATAGAGCGAAGAAAAAATCAGAGCACGAAATTTAACGAAACGTCACTGTCGGCGATTCCTTAAAATTGTACTGTCTTCATAACTGGCTGGACGCGTACATCCCACAAACAATTTTTCTCTTTGTGACAACTAATACATATTCTCAACTATCTTGTCTCAAACTGTCCCGTGTAAACGCACCGTAAAAGAAATGGGCCAGCTCACACAGAATGTGCAAAAGGTTTGAGCACTCCTGCCAGGAATTGTATTCTCTAATTTCTTAAAAATACCAAATGGTTGAATATTGACACCACTGAATTGAGTATATGGAAATAATTTCTTTCGAACCGCTTCAAATTTTTCAAAACTTTCTATTTTGGGTTTCTCCCTTCATTTGACAGTGCAAGAGGGAAAGTCGTAGAAAAGCCCTTGTAAAATCTTGTGCATTAAAGCTGATGATTCGATTTCCGGTAGTATTTGTACGTTTGTTGTTGCAACTAACAAATTTAATTAGTTTAATTTCGAATCTGTTTTTCGATATAATCTGAATATGGTGTCTAGGACATAACAATATGCCTCACATACTCGCAGCACTCAACTATTGTGCTGTCCAGAATATTCAAGTCAAAATCCTCCTTCCTCGTCAATTGTAATTCAATTTCAAACTCTCATCGTCATTATTGAGGTCAATCGAATCGTCAATGGAAAACAGCCCACCGTTCGTGTGGGCAATATCTGCTGCTTTGCCCTGGAAATATGTGTGCAAAAAATTGTTGGGGTTGATCAGTATTTAATGCCTTTGGATGTGTTACATTGCATTAGGTTGTAAATTTAATGTAGACAATTTCATTGTTTTGAAATAAAAGACATTTGTGCTCAACGGGCTTGTGCACATGCGCCCCACCACCGTTGTTGTTAGCTTGTTATAATTGGTATACGTCCTTTGCTTACGAGAACTTATGGTTTCGTTTCGAGCTGTTAGTTTTACGAGTAGAATTTAAAAGCCAGAATTTAATTTAATTAACTTCTGCGATCCACAATTGCCCATGGAAATTGTATTTTAATGAAGTGTTGTAGTCAGTCCTCTTCATCGCTATTTGACTGCGACAGTTCGCTTACCTTTTGGTTTGATTTAGGGGATGGTTTTCCGGATATTTGATTGGAATTAATACTACTTTTTGTGTGTGGAATTTTTGTACCATTTCTTAACCATCGCTAGTACTATTTTAATGAGTCGTCTACCTGAAGAGAGAAATTTTTAAATCTCTACCAAATCTGATAGGGACTGGAGATACATATTTACACACAAAGGACACATTTACATATATAAAACAAAGTAAATATAAAAGTATAAAACATTATAAGAGTCAAGAGGAATTTCTAACGGGTTTCCCAATAAGGACTTGACAACTTTTTTTAAATAAAACGCAAACCAGTTGAGATATTTCCTAAACTTTATGATCGACTTGAAACACAATCAAAATATTTATGAATGGAACTCGACTTCGTTCATATGGCCACCGCGGGCACGTCGGCAGCGATCGATTCGTTGGACCCAATTTTCGATGACTCGGTCACACATTTCGGCCGTAACGGCCGCTATTTCACGTTCAATGTTAGCTCTGAGTTCTTCCAGCGTCGTCGGCTTGTTGGCATAGACCCATGATTTGACGTAGCCCCAAACAAAAAAGTCTAGAGGCGTTAAATCGCACGAACGAGGCGGCCAAGTGACTGGTCCATTTCTTGAGATAACACTCTCCCCAAACTTACTCTTCAATAAATCGATTTAACGTGTGCTGTGTGGCACCGTCATGCTGAAACCGCATGTCATCCAAGTCCATGTTTTCCAATTCGGTCAAAAAATAATCGGTAATCATGGCGCGGTAACGATCGTCATTCACAGTAACGTGATGATTAAGGTGGACCTTGAAATGACATTTTTGCGATATTTTGGTAGATGAGGGCTCTATTCCGTGCCTTTTTGAAAAAAAATGACAATGCCGAAAAAAAAAATTAAAAAAAAAAAACATTAGGGGTTGCGCACGAGCCGAGAAAAAGGTCCACTTTGCCAAAATTAGGGGGGAAATTGCCATAGGTCATCAGGGGTCGCCCGTAGGGGGGAAGAATGTATGGCCGACCCCCATTAACTTTTTACCGCCAACATTTTCAATGAATATATTCAAATGAAATTCGTTCAATTGCAGTGGTTAAATTTTCAAGCAGTGATTCAAGCGATGATAATGGGAGACAGGACGAAAACTTCCCGGCAGAAGCTGGCCCGTCAAATGTTGGTGACAGAAGAGGTTACAAACAATGTTTTACTGAACGAGTCCTATCAGCTTTGGACAAGTGCAAAGTGACTGACCGAGACGCGGTCGGCATTATGATAGCGGCGGCAGAAGCATTTGGACGCGATCCTCAACAATACACAATAAACCGTACGTCGCTTCGGAGATGTCGGCGTTCAAATCGAGAGAACATGCTGAGTTATGTGAAAGACAATCCAGAAGTAAGATCACATAGATTTATTTGCTCTCATTCAGAATTCTTATTCTTCAACGCGTTTCATTCATCTCCAGCTTGTCGCAGCTAAATCCTTCGTAGTCCATTGGGATGGCAAAATGCTTTTGGATTTTGTGGGTACAAAGAAGGTGGACCGTCTACCGGTAATTGTCTCGTACGGAGAAAAAGAACAACTTCTTGGAGTTCCCAAAGTAGAAGATGGGAAAGGAAAAGGCCGGAGAATAGCACATGCCGTTTATCAACTGTTGGCATCTTGGCATATGACACATCGAATACAAGGACTTTCTTTCGACACGACATCAACGAACAGTGGCCCATTCTCCGGAGCCTCAGTTGCTCTTGAGCGGCTGTTGGAGAGAGAAATCTTATATTTACCTTGCAGACACCACGTATACGAACTGGTGCTAAGGGAAGTTTTTGAGACAAAAATGGGAAAGACCAGTGCACCAGGCGTTCCTTGCTTTGACCGTTTCAAACAGGAATGGGACGCTGTAAAGGTTAAACCATTCCATTCTGGCTTGATAGACGATCAAGTCGTCAGAAATATTCCTGTGGCAATGCAAGTCGGCATAAAGAAGTTTTGCTTAGATCAATTGAAGGAGAAACACCCTCGCGATGACTACAAAGAAATGCTACAATTAATTCTTTTGTTTCTGGGTGAAAAACTTGAGAATTACCATTTCCGACCTCCAGGACCCGTTTCCCATGCTCGATGGATGGCAAAAGCCATTTACAGCCTCAAGATGTTTTTGTTTCGGAGAACTTTTCACTTATCTGTATGTGAATTGAATGGTATTTGACACGTTTGTATTTTTGTGGTGCGACTTTACGTCAAGGCATGGTTTGGTTCTTCTCGAGCAGCTGAGGCGCCGAATCAAGATTGGAAGTTTTTGAAGGACATCGTCGAGTACAAGTCCGTTGACCAGGATTTATCTCGGGTAATGATAAAGAAATTTATCGGTCACCTATGGTATCTCGCCGATGAGCACATAGCCCTTGCCTTTTTCGATGACAAGGTTTCAAATGAGTTGAAGGCCAAAATGGCCCAAGCATTGCTAGAAAATGAGAATGACGAAGGTGAAGAAGACGAAAAAGGTGAAGAAGATGAAGAAGACGAAGAAGGTGAAGAAGACGACCCGGTTCCCCCAGCTCGTCGCGTCGTAATCAAAAGCACCAGCGTTAAAAAAATCGAGGTGAAATTCAAAGATGTGAATGAGGAATTCTTGGCTAAAGACTTGAGCAACTTCGTCTCTCATAATACCAAAAATTTATTTGTACGATTTGGAATATCGCAAGATTTCATTCTTGCAAATCCAGCAACCTGGAAATCTCGCGCAGACTATCAAGAAGGTCGTAGAATTGTAAATAACTTGCGCGTTGTGAACGACACTGCCGAAAGGGGAGTAAAAATGATACAAGATTATAATAGAATACTGTGTCAAGGCGAAGAAGAGAAACAGTATTTACTACATGTTATCGATTCTTACCGCAAGAAATACCCATCAGCGAACAAAAATATGTTAATTTGACTATATTATATTAAGAGTGCTTAGTAGTACTACTCAATTACAGCTTCTTTTATTTTTGTATGGGGAGTCCCTCAAGGAGTGGAGATAGAGGGTAAGTTTGTTCGGAAAACATATTGGGAATGAAAAGTTAATGGGGGTCGGTCATATATTTTGCCCCCCTAGGGGTGACCCCTGATGACCTATGGTGTTTTTCGAAAATACTAAGCAACCTCCATTTTTGTATGGTGACCCCCCTAAGGGGAGGAGATAGGTAGTGGGTGTCTTGGGGGAAAATGTTGGCGGTAAAAAGTTAATGGGGGTCGGCCATACATTCTTCCCCCCTACGGGTGACCCCTGATGACCTATGGCAATTTCCCCCCTAATTTTGGCAAAGTGGACCTTTTTCTCGGCTCGTGCGCAACCCCTAATGTTTTTTTTTTTTAATTTTTTTTTTCGGCATTGTCATTTTTTTTCAAAAAGGCACGGAATAGAGCCCTCATCTACCAAAATATCGACACAAGGTCCACCCTAGTGATGATCGTTATTGTCGACAAAGAAAAATATGGCCCAATGACGCCGCCGGCGTCACCGACTCCGAATTTCGGTAGTACATTTTTACAAGTTGCATACGTTGTTCGTTCGTGTACTTTACCATGATGAAAATGTTGAGTTTACTGAAAAAAAGGAAAGTAACAGTTAGATGATCAGTGAAATAGTGCGTTCACAAATTAAATTCAAAGTTATCAAGTACCTATTCGAAAACCCATTACATTTTACTAAATTCTAGATTTCTCTATACAACAGGCCTGTCAAAATCAATCACTTGCACGAATTTCCAGATATAACAGGCCTGTCAAAATCAATCACTTGCACGAATTTCCAGATATAATATTTCGTGGACCGCAATTTCGTATACTAGTTTATGTATTATTATTATTTTTCAAAGTTATTACCTTAGTGTAAAATTCATACCTAGTTTAGCCATTTCTGTCAGTAAGCTAACGAAGTTTGGGGTGGTTGCATATGGACGTTACATGTTGAAAAATATTGCTTTAATAATACCAGATAGCGGCAGTAGTTCAAACCAACCAACAATAAATCAGCAACATTATATCGTTTTGTATGTATATACACCACAATTATATAGTAACACTAAAAGATAAAAGATAACAAAAAAGTCCAAAACACGTTTACATTTCACAGTTCTTAACCAAAAACCCACGCCAAATTTACGTCAACAATCTTGACAACTCCACCTTGTTTAAAAGTCAATTTACTTGAAATATCTCGGTATCGTACCGACCCCACCACGAAAAGTGTGAAATGATAAGGCAGACGAGGAGGATGGCGCCTCTAGGTGACATTGCTCTATGGTTATTACTACAAGAAATAGAGTACGAGTAAAATATTGTCAGTAAATAAATTTCATTTTGGTTTATTTCTCTAACTTGTATTATTTTAGAAGTGGGCGTATTAAAACAAATCAAACTAAATCGATATATATTATTTTTTTTTTTTAATATAGTTACTAGAGCTGCTCCTATAAAGGATTAAGTTCCTGTTTAAAATCACAGTTCCTGTTAGTTGCATTCCTGGTTTTGGAAACACAAACGAAGAATCCAGTTTTGTGGAATTAGATTCGGCGTTGGAGTCGAAAAAATTTGGACTCCAAGTTTAGCATTTCCATCAAAAGTCAGAAAATTAGAAAACAATAATTTGATGAATGATTTTTCGGCTAATACACATTTTTACACCGTATTAGATAAAATTAGTTTTCGTTCGGTCTAAATTGATTTGTCGTGGGTTTCTGGGTGGTGATTACCTTATGACATTTGGGCAGCTGAGAATTATTTTGGCGCACTTACCAAAAAGTATATTTCGAGAAAACGGCAAAGAAGCTTTGTACAAATTTTTCTCAAATTCTAGTCGAAAAATATTTTATTTTATGCTTAATCCATATTGGGGCATATGTTTTGAACACAAATATAAATTCTCTTTAAATTACATAGAATATCTCAAAAGTTATTCAGCTTTTACTGAAGTAAAATTTTCTGGTCTTGTGGCCCATAGGCACCTTATTTTTAGAAGTTGATATTTTTCTTAGACGTGGGCCCAAATACATGCTTATTATGTAGACTGCCATATGGTGTACCGTCGGCTACTTTTAAAACACCGTCAACTAATTGGTGTATGTGTATGTTTCGTGAACCAAAACAAATCTAAAGTATTTTTTTGTAAGTTTTGAATGCAAAATTTGACGCATTCGCCAAACAGCGTCCTATGCACCAGAGTAATGATTATGAAACATTAAAAATGTGGATGTTGATCAAAGTCGATACAGAATATTTCAGAATTGGTGAGCTATATCGAAAAACGGATTTCGAAATCAGAAAGAGCATACTTATATTATATATCATCAATACCTAACTCCATTTTCCTAAAAATGGCTTATTTAGACCTAAATAAATCTCAGCTGACGATATGTACAAGGCGTTCTTAAGTCTGTATTCATCAGTGGGTCAGTTTGTCAAGGCGTCCCCAAATGTCGTGATAATGTGGTCGCCATTATTGACGAACTGCGGAAGATTCCTGCTGACATTTACCAAATGTATGGATATGTCAGGGCGTGTCAGAAGTTTTCTGTATAGGAGCGAATCGGAAAGTCTGAGTCAACGATGACATCGAAAATCGAACTTTAAACTTATGTTTCAATTCGAGAATACAGCCAATTTATACTGACCCCACAGGCCTGGAAATACTCAAAATTAAAACAGCGCCATAGTGTAAAATATGTGAATAAACTTTGTGATGGATAGATCTACTTCATGGACTGGATAAGTAAAAGGGGGTGAACAAATTAAATTAAATCAGACAAAGGAAAAGATCTAAATGAATTGAAATTAAAGAAAATTAAACCAGGACCCTAATGAACAGATAGAAGAAAATACGTATATGTACTAAAGGTCTAAATGAGAGATTTGTACAAATCCCATAAATGAGTTCCAAAGCAGAATAAATAATGAACATTAGAAATTGAGATAATACAGCGAAATGACAGGAGAAATTGGTTTTGTAGACACTGGTTCCCTTAATTCATTTTAGGTATTAAGATCCGTCCAGATCTACAGAACTCTGATGCATTCTACATTATATTTATTTAAAAATAAATTAAATTATAATCCTCTTTAAAAACAGTATCGACTTTCGCTTAACACAAAGATCAATATTATATATAATTAATATAAATAAATAAATAAATGGTTTCCCGTTACATCCCACGAGGGGATTAGGGAGAGCTTCTCACAAACGGTGAGCTGTGCACGTTCTAGTTTTGCACTCACTGATTGGGACCTACAGTTTTACACCGGTTCCGAACGGTATGTTGAGAAGCTTTTTCATGGCTAAATATTCGATAGTGTCGCCATCACTAAGCGAGGTGACCGTCGTCGAAAGAAATGTAAGGTGGTCAGAGTAGGAATCGAATCCACGTCCTCATGCACAAGAGCCGCGCACACTACCGTTGCATCACCGACGGCCATATAATTGATAGAGTAAAGCATAAAAGTGTGGTATCTGTTCTTATTCAATGACCTCGTAAAGAATTTGGAAGAGGATACAGCAAATCAAAAAAACAAAACATATTTGTACATATCAATTTCCAATATACTCGTACCTCCGAGAACAATACCTTCAGCTAAACGCATGAAAAGTCTGAACTAAATTGTTTTCGAGTTACACAATTACGAAACGTCTTACGATTTTCTTGGGAATTCTTCAGTTCTGTGTTTAGAAATATTTAAAAAAATTCTTTGAAGATTCGTTACATTTTCCTGTGAAATATATTAGTTTGGGCTTTTAAAAATTAATTTATAAATTGAAAAATATTAAGATAAAGCATGAATGAGCACTTTCATCATGAAGGACATGTTTTATATGATCAACATTTATTGGTTGTCCCTATACAAGTCCAGAGAGTACATTCTTCACTATCAATTTCTTAGAAACTCTTGTATTGTTTACTCCTCTTGCTGCACCTTTCACACAAACGAAAAAGTAGCTTATATATTCACTTGTTTTGTATGAAGCACTTAGCGAAACTTCGCTAATAGCGTAGACAGACGACAGCGTTAATTTGCATTAGCAGTCTTAATTCAAATTAACTTACGAATTATCCCCGTCCCAATGTGTATTAGCTTTGGCGTAAATGCATGAAATCAGAGTGCATTTATACTGCATTTAGGTATTTCAATATGGCAACACCGTCGACAATCAATCAGCTCAAGATGTATCTATACGTAGAGGTGATAGCCGGAACACAGTGGAAGTGGAACTTTCTTGTGTTTGTTGTTTGCTTTGTTGATTTTATGTACTGATGCTTGACACCGCTGAAGTGGATGTTATTGCAACAACACCACCTGCTATCACCATGTATTTGATACATCTTGAATCAGCTGTTGTCAAATTGTTTGGTATCGTCAATTGAAAATGGATTCAAAGTCAGCAAAGGTGAGTTATTTTAATTGTTTTTTGCAAAAAAATGAGAAATATTTAAAATCGAAACGCATTTTTTCCATTTTAAGATTTCCAAGGGAAAGAAGAATAGCACCAACTGAATAGCTGCTAATCGTATTTTCCGCCTTCTATCCATTTGATTTCGATGTAGAAGTCCAAAAATTGCTTGACATACAAACAGTTGTTTACAAACAAATAACTGTTTACTAAATGCACAAACTGTCGTCTGTCAGGGCAAAATGTTAATTCACATTAGTGAGCTTTTAATGCAAATTAACGCTGTCGTCAGTCTACGCTATAAGTTTAAAAATTTATTTTTTACATCTTTTACCGTTTTCAGCTCATACTTATATGTTTGAATAATGTAACTTATCGCTAAAGTGCCGTTTTTTTGCCACTTAGCTTGTAACCAAAACAGGATTATTGTCAGCTAAAATGCAAAAGAACGTAAGTACAATTTTGGTTTGTTCAAAAAACACTTATAAGAAAATACACATTGACAGCACATTTTCGAATCTTACTGAAGATACGACCTGACTACCAAAAATTAACTCCTCAACCTTTTATGAGAATTGTTTTTGCTCTTGGAAATAAAAATTAAAATTGTAGTAACGGCTATTTGCATTTCAGCTAACGATATGCCCCGTTCCATTATCTCAAACGAAAGGCAGTCGCATGAGTTCAACTAAAATGGGGTTCCTCTAAGTCGAAAGGTTCCATTCGACTGACTTTACTTTTGATAGGGCATTCGAAACAGAGAAATTGTACCATTCGTTCGACTTGAAATGACAAGAATATTGAACCCAGTCGAAATTAGACATTTATTATTAGACATTTATCTTCTAGTCCAGGAAACAGCTCCGTCTGAGCCTATAGATGTAGTCTTGTAGAACTTTATAAACGCTTTCAAATATGCCTCGTCATGTAGTTAGGCCACGCATCGGCACTAGGTCCAAAAATTTGTCCGAAATTTAAAAATTCGGAACGCATCCACATAAAGCAGCGGATGGTGATGTGACCCTAATGTCTGTACTTTCATTCAAAATAGCAGTATGAAGGAATGTATTAATGATCGAGCGGCAAGTAATGTGTTGCGGGCCGTGTCTTCTTATCGCTTCTGAATGAAATCAATAATTTATAACTAGTATGAAAGCCAGTGCTATTAAATGAATAACTCTACAGTGACTGTGCAAGATAACCATCTCGGAAAGGAGTCAAATTCACATTGTAACCCCGACGTCGCAAAGTGGAAAATAGCTGCACTTTTCTGATCTAAGCTCTACAGGATGGTTCAGTCACGATTGGACAAATTTCACCAGCGTTTTCCTTGGCTCTTACTTACTTAATTATCCGGTCTCGGACAACCCCGGGGGGTCAGGGACCTTACAAAACGAAGATATCATATTTCGCCAACCTGTTCGATCTTTTGCTTTATTTCTCCAGTTGTACGCAGAGATTCGTCAACCTGATCCCTCCAGCGGAGTCTTGGTCTTCCTATTTTTCTTCTAGTCTTCCTTCGAGTTCGGTTTCGAAAACCCTTCGTGCTGGTTCGTCTTCATCCATTCTACTGACATGACCTAGCCAGCGCAATCGCGTTATCCTGATCCGCTTAACTATGTCAATGTCAGGAAAAAGCTCATACAGCTCATGACTCATGCGTCGCCGATACTCGCCGTTGTGCACTATAGGGCCATAAATTTTTCGGAGTATATTTCTCTCAAAGACTCCTACAGATGTTTCGTCTGCTTGCGATAAGACCCAGGATTCTGCGCCATAAAGCAAGACAGGTTGAATGAGAGTCTGGTACAGCTAGACTTTTGCTACTCGAGAGAGGGCGTTATCTCTAAAGTGCTTGCTTAGCCCAAAATAACATCTATTCGCAAGCACAATTCTCCGCTTGATCTCAAGGCTGATGTTGTTGTTTTTGTTTACGGCAGATCCGAGGTATATAAATTCTTCCACTACCTCGAAGTTATAATGGTTGAAACCATTAATTTTGTCTTTTCCTCATTTACTTTCAGACCCACTTTTCCTGACTCCTTCTCAATTCTCGAAAACACCGCAGTAACTTCTCTAATTGTGCGCCCAATGATATCTATATCATCAGCATACGCGAGCAGCATGTGACTTTTGCTGCTGACGGTTTTATTCATGTTGACTGCAGCTTTTCTCATAATGATCCCGATTAAGATGTTAAAGAGATCGCACGATAGGGTGTCGCCTTGCCTGAGGCCTCGCTTAGTTTCGAAAGGTTCTGTAAGATCCTTACCAACTTTCACTGCGGATTTGGTGTTCGTCAAGGTCATCCTGCAAATGCGTATGAGTTTTGCAGGAATACGAAGCTTAGACATTGCTTCATAGAGTTTCTCCCGTATCGGACTATCGAAGGCCGCATTATAATCGATAAATAGATGGCTCATTTAATGAAAATATGTCCATCTACGACCATCCCCGAAAATGCAAGGGGGAGAAATGGCAGCGGTTTGAAAATTTTCGGATTGGTGGTCGGAGGGTACTAGGGTCAAATTGCTAAGTTCTGAACCGGTGGTCGGATTTTGTGTTTTTGCGCTGGTTGGAAAAGCCTTTAACCTTTCAGAATCACGGAACCACCCTGTATAACTGCAGGGTTTATGCAGTTATGGACGTGAATGTCTGTTTTTAAATATCTTGTAGATAATTTACCAAAAGCAGGTACAAGGCCTCCTTAAGTTGTGATTTGTTGTCCATTTTGTGTACTCGGTATATGCTTACTATAGATATAAATCTCATCTCCAGCAAGCAGCTACTCTGTAAGCTATGTCGATAAAAGCTGAAAATTACATGCCCCTTTGAATAATGTTCCTCGAATTAATACGCACCTATTTAAACAGGGCTTTCATTCCAAGTGTTTGGGTTCAAATAACAGTTGAGTAATGTTTAGTTTTTTAAATTTTTTTATTTATTTCGATGAATTTCGAAATTTTATTTAATATGGCCAACATTTTTAAAATGCACAAACAAAAAGTAACTGCTTTCGTAACAATTAAAAGTCCAACGCTGAAAATTATCCGTCTTAAATAAAAAGATGAAACAAAATATTGTTTTTCAGGCGACAGGTCTGTTATGGACCACTAAGAAATTAAATCTCGAAACAATGTGAAAAAATCATAATGGACCTTGTACCTCTCGTGAAATTAGATATGTATATTGCAACGTTACCTATCTATGACGGCGTTTATATATATTTTGTTTCAAATTATTGAGATTTGCGAAGAAATTTCGATATGATCAAGTTCGGTTCTTTTATCTATGCTGAGTCTTTCCATCATAAATCTCCCAAATATGTCAAAGTGACTTCTAAAAAAACGAAAAAATATGTACACAAAAAATATTATAATTAAATCATAACGTTACTTATGCGCCACCCTGTAGAAGGCTGAAAATTTGTACTGGGTGTTGTTTTGATTTTGACTTGTAGAACTTTAAATTAAAATAAAATAAAAATTACATAATTTAAAACGAAAATTGACATTATCACGGTGGCCAATTGACTGACCCATATAGGTGAGGACAGCGCGTTTTCTCCGAGACTGTTAAGTGGGGCGCGTGGAATTTTAGTCGAATATTTGCCACTACAGTAGTAAACTTTGGGTGCATTCGTCTCTCTAAAAGGGTTTGTAGTGATAAGTTACGATCCTCACGCAAATAACAATTATCATCAGCAAAACGTAAAAAAATTTGACGGAATGTATTATATTTATGTAGTCTTTTATTCTCTTTATTTCGGCTAAAATGCCACGGATTCATACTATTTACTTTCGATTGAATAAAACACTCATTAATCTGACTTAGAGTGTCAAATTTAGTTCATATTAGGAAATTACACGAATTCATCAATTCACTAAGCTTCTACTCTATAAATAAACAAATGGCCGTATGCCTTTCGGCAATCCTGATCTTGTTGCTCTAACTCTTTTAACATGGAACGAACATCCGGTTTTTTGATGTGTTAACATCTATAGCGGCGTATAGGGACTAAATCTATCAAAGTCAAAATCTGCTAAAACCAGATTTTATGCTGCTGCTAAAACCATCGCAGTCGACGTTATGGTGACATAATAATCCACGTATACGTCAGCTACTTCGGACAAAGTATGTGTGATGTTGTGTGTTTGGTTGTTTTTATTTTAGGTACCCCATTTACGAATGTGTTCATAGAAATCGAACAGGTACCGTGTAACAAAAAGGTGTTAACACATCGCCCGTGAGTTCGAACACTCATTGGATTTTTTTGTCCGCTTATCTAAACCGGTCAGAATCTTAAACGTCGAATATGTAGCACTTCTCGGAGGAGTATCGTTGATCAGTTTTTGTACTCTGTCTACGTGTTTAACCAATTCTGCGGTGTTTCAGCACACATTTAGGCAAATATTGGTACAATAATTAGGTAAGTTCACTCTACGTGACCATTTCCTCGTGGTACTTCTGTAGCTATGAGTAAATGTTGCACTCCCTCAAGTTGGCAATAGTCCTTGAATAGATTGGACGTAAATGCTGTGTCCCTAACGGTTATTACTCTTTCCGGATTTCCAAAAATTGCGTACTATTCTCTTAATCGATCGACGACTTCGTTGGATCCAGTACTCTTCCAGTACTCTAGATCATAGGAAATCGTTCAATGGACAAACATTGAGATTAATTACCAGAAGCTACAGATGGAGCCCAAAGAAACCCAACTTCTATGAAAAAAATTGCAGCCCTTATTTGAATTTTGGTATTGACATCAGCCAAAAAATACCAGCATCTGTATGCACAAGAATTATTCGACAGATCCTACAGTGCAATGGCATATATTTCAATAATGACAAAAGCAAGATATTACGATACTTTCTTGTCCTGTATTCGATTACGGAAATTTGGGAGATGTTTATTAAAAATGCTGCGATCGCCTGGGAAATACCTTACGATTGACGATTCAGGTCAAAATCAGTTTCCGAATCTGCATTCTAAACAAGCCGGCAAAATATGGGATCAAAGCGGTTATGATGTGCGATAGTGGCACAAAATACATGGTTGACACCTTGCCGTGTTTGGGTGAAGGCTCCAACAAATCAAACCTTCCACTAGGTGAGTACTATGTCAAAGAATTGACTAAAACTTGTGAGTGAGTGAGTGTATAGACATCATCCACATAAAACGAAATACTTTAATATATCGCTAATTTGTGTACATGCTCCGATGACACCAAGTACATGCTCTATGTATGAGTGCCTAGAGGAAACATGCGAACGCTGCCCTGGCCCTGACATTAAGATTGTTGTAGGTGATTTTAATGCTAAAGTGGGCTGGGAAAGTGTCTTTGAACCAACCATCGTTGAATTCAGTCTAAACCCCATCACTTCCAATAACGGAAGGAGACTGTTAGATTTTGCCGCGGCGAAAAACCTGTTTGTCAGTAGAACGAGACTCCAACATAGAGACACTCATAAGGCTACTTGGAAATACCCTGATCAACAGACGAGGAACCGGATTGATCACCTGGTAATTAATCAAAGGCACTCTACAAGTATAATGGACGTACCTGATTCGAGGAGCTTATATCGATTCGGATCAGTAATCTCGTTGCAGAAGAGGTTCGCGCAAGGATAAGCAGAGCGAAGATCGTACGAAACTGGACAAATAGAAAGCTGAACATCGAAAAGCTACAAATACCAGAGACAGTCACGGCCTATGCAGAGAAGCTCAGTCAGACACTAGCACTGAACGCAAACCCGACTCCTGATTCTAAAGCGCAGTGAAAGTACATTTCCCACTCTATGACTACTACGGCAGAGACCATACTTGGTTAAGAAAAACCTCTTAAAGGCAAACCACGGCACGATGAAGAGTATGTCGTGGCCAGTGATGAAAAGAACGCTGCACATATGGCAACGCTTCAGTCAGTTGCAACGCGACCCACCGTGAAGGTATAAGGAGAAGAGGAGAGAGAAACCACGTTTCTTTAGGAAGAAAAACGATCGTGGAGAAATCGCTACAGTGAGAAAATTGAATCTTACAGAAGGAGTAATGAAGCCCGTAAATTCTACCGAAAACTATAAAGTCAAACCAACGGAAATGGATCATGATTCCCTTTTTGCAGAGATAAGGACGGGAACCTTGTCCAGATGTGCAGATTATATTGGGAACTTGGAAAGATCACTTTTCTGCTTTACTTGTTCCAGGAGACTTCAGTATAAATGAGAATGTGGATCACATATAGGTCATCTGCGTCGACTGTTCCCGTCCTAGTCAAAGCGAAGTTAGATCTGAAATTTCCCGGCTGAAGAACAACAAAGCAGCTGGTGCTGATTGACTACCGGCTGAGCTGCTTAAGGCTGGCGGTTATGAAAAGGAATGGTGCATGCGTCAGCTCATGAGCAAAGGTTCTCTCGAGCGTAATGTGAGAAAGACTAATGCTGGTTGTTGCAGACCTAATCGGACTTTTTCAATGTGGCTTTAGGCCTGGAAAGTCAACTTTTGAACAGATATTCACATTGTAAGAAACCCTGGAGAAAACCCACAAAAAAAATCGACGCCTACCACCTTTTTGTAGATTATAATTCTGCCTTCGATAGCCTGATACGGGGAAACCTGTCCGACTGGAAATCAAACTGAGAATTGTGCTTGCAAACTGGTGTTATTTCGGGATAAGCAACCACTTCAAAGATAAGACACTCTCTCGAGAAACAAAGATCCAACTATATCAGACATTCATACAACCGTCTGGCTTTATGGCGTTGAAGCCTGGGTCATATCGCGTGCTGATGAAACATCATAGGGAGTTTTCGAGAGGAAAACGCTCCGACAAATATATGGTCCTATAATAGAAAACGGCGAGTATCGACGACGGATGAACCACGAGCTGTATAATCTGTATCCGACATCGACGTAGTTTTGCGTGTCGAAATAGCGCGTTAACACTGGCTAGGTGATAGCAGTAGAATGGATCCGAATGAACCCAAGCGAAAAGTATACGACGACGTGCTCGAAGAGCGTACTCGAAAGTCCGTCGGTGGTGCATGAGAACGTGGGTTCGATCCCTGCTCTGACCACATTACATTTTCCTCGACGACGGCCACCTCATTTAGTGACTCTATCGAGTACTTAGCCATGAAAAAGCTTCTCAAAATAGCTATCGGAACCGGTGTAAAACTATAGGTCCCAATCAGTGAGTGAAAAATTAGAAAACGTGCAGCTCACTGGTTGTGAGATGCTCTTTCCAATCTCTTCATTTGATGTAATAGGATGGCCTACGAGAGCTTGGTGCTACCAACTGGCGAAGAAAGACTGAAAATCGAGCCGGTTGAAGAAATAAATTATCCTCATTTTGTAAGGCTCTAGGCCCCTCTGGGTTCTTTAAAGTCACCTAAGTACGTAAGTAAGCATTGCGGGAGGCTAAGGATTAATTTTTTTTCTGTTAAATTTTGAGAGTGTAACATCTATAGCGGCGTATAGGGACTAAATCTATCACAGTCAAAATCCGCTAAAACCAGATTTTATGCTGCTACTAAAACCAGATTTTCTGCGACTGCGAAAGAGAATAATGACGTGTTAAACAAAAATGAGCGAGCAAGAGAGCAATGAAAGAGTGGAGTGGCAGGGGTGAGGCAAACGAAATTGTGTCTATAGCGTATGTATTAACATAATAATGTATGTATGTACATGTGTCTGTGGCTGTTGTTGAACGGAGATATAAAGCATAGCCACAGAAAATTTCATTTGCTAGCGCATAGGCTTGCGCAGTCGACGTTATGGTGACATACTAATACGTCAGCTACTTCGTACAAAGTATGTGTGATGTTGTGTATTTGGCTGTTTCGTGGCTCTTGATATGGCAAACATGTGGTTATGTGACACACGTATACGTCAGCTACTTCGGACAAAGTATGTGTGATGTTGTGTGTTTGGTTGTTGCGTTGTTGTTGCTATGGCCAAACAAAGCGAGTCATTTGATGTTCAGCATTGCCCGGTGTATACAAAAACAAGTAGAAACGGTGTTAAGGTCGGCCGGGCCGAAGCTTATATACCGTCCAACATGACAATTTACACTCACACTCTCCACTCTTTGCATTATTCCCTTAACAGTTTTTATTTTAGGTACCCCCCCTACACCCACCACCCACACAAACACTACACGACACAGCAAGCACAAATAAATCACCAACATCCCAGTTAACCAAACTTACAGACTTTGTCTGATATAAGACAATTCTGTATAAATTCGTAAGTCTTTCGACATATCATACGGAGTTCATTAAGAATTGTTAACGAAAGATCTGGGGATTTTATATTTTGCTTGTGCAGAAATGTCTGCAAGATTTCGTTAAGACTTCAGATCGAAAGTTCGGAGGAAATTTTCATATTCTTTTGTTAAGAAATAACTGCACGAAAGCTTGGAGACTGCTGATAGAATCTCCAAGGAATTTTATGTTGTTTTTTTCCTGTTCTGCTTTGTTCGATCATTGTTTACAACAATAGTTTAGTGTGACTAACGGGATTATCCAATTTGAAGAAAAGAAATGGGTTGTTGATCGTCGTTCACAGCAGTGTATCAAGTGAATTTGAAAAGAGAAGACGTGCTTCAAAAATTAAAGCGTTAACTGTTTTGATAAAAAGAGTAATAATAATTTTAAAAATGTCAAGAGAGGCAATTCGAAAAAAAGTTAACAAGGAAGCCGAAAAATTAATAAAAACAATTTTAAAAAATCAAAATGATGAAAAAACTACAAACTACGACAAGCATTTTTCAATATTTTGGGGAACAAATAACAAATAATATAATAAAAAAAAATTTAATTTACATTTTGTTAAAAGAAATATCTGTCAAGCTTTTCTATTCAGGCGTTTCAATTCATATAAAAACAGTTTTCATTTTTACAAACAACTGTTTTATTCAATCTGAAAATGTTGCAGATTTAATGTCAGATTTCTATAAGAATTTTTTACAATAAATCGTCAAATGTTTCAGAGTTTTCAACGATTTTGTCGGCAATCGTTTCAGAAATAAAAGGGATTTATTGCTAGATTTCTCGCATAAATCTGTACGAACTGTCCGAAAAACTATGTGAATTTTAAACGACTTCAAGTACGATTTCTGTCAGACATCCATTGGAAGTATCGGAAGGTATTCCAGAATTTCCCTAGGAGTTAACATAAGACATCGTTCAGGCTTCAGACAGATCTATCTGTGAAGTTAAAGGAATTCCCGCAACAATTCTTTCAGAACTCGTGTCAACCACTTCATATATTTTCAGTGTCGACTTCGGGACGAAATCAGTTCCGAAATCGGCAACTTGTGCAGAAAGTCTGTACGAACTCTGTACGATTTCGTTGCATTTGGTTTGCTGGGATATCAGTAGTAGTAGTAGTAGTTGTTGTTGTTGGTGTTGTTGTTTTTTTATTATAGTGAAAGGTAAGTCCAATAAAATGTTGGTGCGGAGCACTCTCAGAGCAAAGAGAGTAATGACGTATTATACGTATATAAAAATGAGATAGCAAGAGAGCAAGACAATTTTGTGAACTTGTGTAGCGTATGTACGAATATAACAATCTATGTATGTATATACAAGTGTCTGTTGCTTTGCATTCTTTGACTTTTGTGGGAATAAAACACAAAGTATTGAGCAAGAAAATAATGACACTTGTGCTTGCACTGGGTCTTTAAATAATTTTAAGTATTAATATTATTTAACTGTAACGTCATCATATGATTGAACTCTGTTTTTTATTTTCCAATGTAACATTTACGAATGTGTTCATAAAAATCGAACAGGTACCGTGTAGCAAAAGGTGTTAACACATCGCCCGTGAGTTCGAACACTCATTGGATTTTTTTTGCTAACTAGGTTCAGATTCAACTTTTTTTCGGCCCGGCCTAATGTTTAATATGTTTAAGAGTTTTACCAGTGACAAGGAATTTCACCTAGCAAACCCAAACAGGATCCGAGACATATTGACTCATAATAGCTTCCCGAGAAAGATAAACAATTGTAAGATCGGGAATGGACTATCCTTGGACTACCAAGATATATGGGTCCAACATTTATTAAATCAGTCACATACATACGTACCCGAAGTAATGCGAAAGACTGCCAAGCTAAATGCGTAGACTACACGGCTCACAAAAATGCGCACAAAACTATGCACACCCTTCAACGTCTATTTAAAAAATCGAATTCGAAAATATATCTTTGACGTTTGGGAATAAGGTTTAAGTCAAAAAAAATGCATTTTGAGTTTAACTCAATTTTTTTATCTCTTTCGTTTGGTATTAATAACTTAAATCTAGCACAACTGCATCCAATCGTAATCTTTTGCTCTTTAGGCAATAGGTCAGATAAATTCATATATAAATAATTTTCAATTTAACATTACGAAAAACTACAGTTTCTGACTTAAGACCTTATTCCCAAGCGTCAAACATATAACATGACAAATTCCCAACTCCTATATCACATAAAATGCAGTGGAAATGATAATAACAAGTTTTGAAAATATTACACGGGAACGGCAAAGATTAAGAATGTCTGGACATAAAGTTCAAACATGAAAGTGTAATACAAAAAGCAGCACTTGCGGAAATTTAACATAATGCTGATTTGGATGGTGTAGGTATATAAATATAATATAAATAATATAAATAAATATAAATATAATTTTTGTTGATTAGTGTATTTTGCAGAGTTGTCAAGACATTTGTAGGTTACAATTCCTACGAAGATAGGTTCCCCAATTTCTCTACCGTGAACCAGAAAATGACAAAAATATCAAATATTTAAAATTTACTTAGATGTTTCATCATTTTATATATATATTGGAATGTCTTTTCTGAAAGGCATATTAGAAAGAACAGTACAATGAAGAAAGATATCATCGAAGTTTATGGTACCAAAGTTTCCAACTTCATAGGATTCATTGAAATAAAATCGGAAGTAGTAAAAAGTAAAAAAATTGTGATGATCAGCGGGAAGGCCGATCGGGGTATCTCGTCCAACTTTCATAATTTGTTGGTTTAATTGAAGCTCTAAATCCACCATCACACAGTGAAATTCAATCAATTTTTGAACAAAAACAAAAATACAGTGCAAATAATTGAACTTGCGGTAACTACTGTAAACGGGATTGCCAGATATCTCTTTTGCAGTCATGTCCAGTCTAGTTTTCATTAATACATTTTGTCTGTTTCAATTTCTAAACTGCAACGATTTGCCAGCGGACGTTTTTTGTTTTAAGTGCTCTCTATCCTTCAGTCTGTCTGTACGTACATCTAGGATTTGTATCTGTAATTTGTTTATAACTTCAACTCATTTATTTCTGGTTTGCCTATTGCGACTGATTCATTGAAGGAGTTTTCATTGACGTTCAACCCTCACCCGTCCATATGCCACGACTCATGTCTTTCATGGCGTCTATTTTTCACTAAAATCATTTAGGATTCACATTTCGAATATGTACTAGTAGCTGGATGTTGCAAAGTATTCAGATATGCTGTGAATTGACTTTAGAATTTTCATTTTGCGTTTTTGTTAATTTTCCCATTTGTTTTGTTTTAATTTTCGAATGTTGTTCTTTCCCTGCTATTGTCATCTTTCAAATCCTTTTTCGTCCCGTGTTTGCAATTGTGTTGACTTTGTTTGATCGGATTATGTACTTCTTGTTCTCCGTTTATTGGCAACAAAAATTGAATGCAAATATTTGATTATAGTATCTGATAGCAATAATGGCCACTGTATTGAAGGAGGAGTTAACGATTTAAACCCATCGAAGTTTCCAAGGATGTTTGGTTGGTTATATTCATAGAGTAATGACGTATAGAGCTGCCATTGTTCTCATCTGTTATGTCCTTTCACACTATTCGTGGTGCGGTCGGTGCGATAGAGAGTTATTTGACATAAATTGCCTTACAATTGGAATAAAAAAAATTGTTGAGTTACATTTTTCATGTCGTTTTGATGAAAAACTGTGAAATTTAAACGTATTTTGGACTTTTTTTTTTTATAAATTTTAACGAAATGCCGTTGTTGATCTATTGTTGGATGGTTTGAACCATTGCCTTTATGTGGTATTATTAAAGCAATATTTTCCAACATCCAACCGCCCAACTGCAACACACCAAATGTCATCAATTTACTGAGAGAGTTGGCGTCTCTATACGACATTACTCTATGGTTATATCCTTCTTGTGTCATTATTTGCATTGGGTTAAATAGAAATTTGTTTTACATTTGAGGTAGTGAAAAGGAAACAGGAATCAACTTCAGTACTTTTGGGATAATTTATAAGTCTTTACATTTACTCTAATGTGATGTACTCCTTTTTAAATTTAAATCAATACAAGTTACAGTATACACTCTCATGTGTTGATGCTGGAAAGGTGATCGAGGGGCACAGATTGTGACGTACAATACATATCTGGCCGGTATTAACCATCTGTCTCTAGTCAGGAACTTCTATTTGTAGCCAGCTCTAAGGGTCACTATCTTACAGATAATGCCAAGAATGCACGTTCCCAGTACTTGCCAGCATGGGAATGGGATATGACGTAATTGGGGACCTGAGATTTTTTTATTTTCTTTCCTTTGGGCGTCGACTGAATTTTAAATAGTTCACCGGACTGAAGCTAATTGAGTCGATTATCGATTGACACCAACACCTAACCTAACTCTTCTTTTTGCCTATTTAAAACAGCAATATAAACTTAAAACTGCGTTCAGGTATAACGCGATTTGGAAATTGCATCCTACTAAGTCATACAAAAATTAACTGTTTATGGAAAGGAAATCCCAAACTCTTCGAAATCGCGGTATACCCGAGCATAGCATAACAAAATACGAGTAGAATTATAATTTGTTCGTATTTACTTCAAAGTCCGTAATTGTGAACATACGCCGGTCCAAAAATTAGCCGATATAACAAAGAAGACACAAAAAGTTGGGAACAATTTTCTTTGTTTTTCAACATAATCTCTCTTTAGCGCGATACACTTTTCCTGCGATATTCAATAGCTTCGATACCCTGTTTATAGTAAGCTCTGTCAAACTTCTTAAAATAGCCATCGACCGCAGACTCCACCTCTTTATTTTTAGCAAATATTGTAACCGAACTATTTTTTTATAGTTTGGAAATATAAGTAGAAAATAGTCCAACGCAGCTAAAAAATTACATGGGGTGTCAGGGGATACCCGGTTGGAACGAAGTTCCTTTCGCTATATATTATGTACTAGTTAGTTCCAGCACGCCCATGGCGCCCTTTGAAAAATACGATAATTTAAATGGATCTTTAAGGAAAGATACTTTTTGTAAAATAATAATTTTTTTTTTATTGAATGCATTTTAACAAAAATATATATTTGTAGGTCCCTTTTGTAAGAATATGTATTATATTTTCCCGAAAAGGTAATTTCTTTAATGAGAGATACTGCTTTATTAAAAGCTAATGTTTTTTTTATGAAAAGGTACCATATTTAATAAGAAGTACTTTCTGTAAGAAAAGGCCTAAGAGTATGAATTTTTTTTACAAAGAAGTAAATTTTTTAAGAACAGGTACTTTTTAAAGAAGTGGTATTCTTTTTAGGAAAAGGTAACTTTTTTAAGAAAATTTACTTATATTCAGAAAGGTAACTTGTTTCAAGAAAAGAAAAGAAAAGGTATTATTTTATTTTTAGAAAAGGTACTTTGAAGAAAAGGAATGTTTGTAACAAAAGGTATTTTTTTTAAGAGAAGGTATTTTTTTTTTAAAGAACAGTTATGTTTTAAGAAAGGGGAATTTTTTAGAATTAGTCCTTTTTCAAGAACAGGTACAATTTTAAGAGTAGGAACTTATCTCAGGAAAAGTTATTTTGTTTTACATAAACGTTGCTCTTTAAAGAAAAGGTAGTTCTTTAAACTAGTTAAAGATAATGTATTTTTTTAAGAAAAGGTACTTATTTAAAAAAAATACTTTTTTAAGAAAAGGTACTTTTTTAAAAAAAATACTTTTTTCAAGAAAAGGTACTTTTTGTAAGAAAATTTACTTTTTTAAGCAAAGTTACTTCTTTAAGATAAGGTATTTAAGAATATAGGTATATAGGTGTAGGTATTTGTTTTGAGAAAATTTACTTTTTTTAAGAAAACGCACTTACTTAAGAAAATTTTATTTTTTTAAACTTCTTTCACTTTTTTTACTTTTTTAGTCGGTTAATAACCAGTACCTCGTTTCTGTAGTTCTCGAATCGAAAAAGTTTTCATATTAAGCATGAAACAAAAAATTCCATCGTTTTTCGATTTGTGAGTAAAAAGTGTTTCTGTATATCAATGCGAAAAGAGGCAACACTGATGAAGTTTTAATTGGAATATTCCAAGAGAGCTGTCAAGTAAGAAAAAAATATAAACAAACAAAATAAACTAGTGCGAAAAAGAACAACAAAAAGAAGTATAGACATGTATTCAACTGCATTTTATTTTTGCTTTCTTGATTTTTCTGTAGTATTTTGGAAAAATGAATTGAAATACATAACAGAAAAGATATAGTTCTTATCTTCTCCACTTAAAAAATAAGTTTTAATTTCTTAAAAAACCTTTTTGTAGAAACAATATCAAAATCTCGCACCGTTTTAATTTGTGAGTATTTTTGACGTTTCACATATTAATTTTTTCGACTCACTACTTTTTAGAAACAGATTTTCTCGCATTTTTCCAATAAGAATGAAAAAGCAGTACGTCATAGAAAGTTTTCGCAAAACAGTCGTTGTAGAAACAGTCACATGTGAGAAGCAAGTTTTTGTACCGATTCCTAGCGTTTTTGTTTCAATTCATATGTTTCATGTGAAAACTTTTTCGATTCGAGAACTACAGAAACGAGGTACAGGCTTCACCTAGAGAATTTCCCATTACACAACAAATTTCTCCCCATATGTTAGTCTGGACACAAACCAAACCAAAAGTAAGAGTGTTATATATAGTAAGTGTGCTGCCAAATGTAAATCCATGCTCAGGGTTGTATTTCATGGATTTGCCAGTCTTGCACTTTGGCTTTTCTAAATTTACTTTACATTGGGTTGAAAACTACAATATGTACTAAACTCGCTCCACCTAGAAAACTTCCCTTTAAACCAAACCAAACCAAAAGTACCCAATATAGTTGATAAAAATGGGTTGTAATAAAGTAGTTAAAAAAAAGTTGTGTAAAATTTTTTCATTTAGCCCTCATTCCGCAACGTGCGATAAGGAACTTCGTTCCAAAAAAAGATGCGTGATGAAGTAATTCGAACTTTAGTTCATTTTTGGCCATCGCAATAGTGGATGTGTGAACTCGGGCATTGTCTTGATGAAACAACATTTTCTGTTTCGGCAAATACGGACTTCTTTCCACAATTTCATCACTTAAACGTTACAATAAATTAGCATAATATTCGCCGTTGATGGTTTGTCGTTTCTGAAGATAATCAATAAAAAGTATCCCATGGGCATTCCAAAAAACAGACGCCATTACCTTGCCTGCAGATGGCACAGTCTTCGCCTTCTTTGCACACGATTCTCCCATTCCAGACCACTATTTTGACTTTTCCTTTGTCTCAGGTCTGAAGTGGTGTTTGCCTCCATGGTTATAAATCGATGCAAAAACTCGGCTTTATTGCTGTGAAACATCGTCAAACACTTTACTGAAACATTTTCACGACGCTATTTTTGCGCTATTGAAAAGAAGCGCGGCATCCATCTTGCGCACAACTTTCTCATCTAATAACGTATACCACTTTTTGAATTGTCTATCATTTCATCTAGCTCACACAACTTCAGCTAACGATACCATTTTAACGATTTTCTTAACCGTGGCTGGTGTGGACACCTCATTTGGTCACCTACGGTGTTCGTCTTGGCAGCTCGTACGTCCTCGTTTAAGCTCTGCTACCCAATACTTTACAGTCGTAAACGAAGAAGCAGACTCTCCCAGAGTAGAATCTAGCTCGGCTTTAATATTGCTTGGACTGAGAACTTTTAAATGGAAATTTTGAATTGCATAACCGTGACCAATTTTCTCCATGTTTTCAAATTCACTGAGATCGTGTACTTTTGATGGCTCAAACAAAAATACTAAACAACGTGGCGCCTGGACACTTAAAACATATGTTTTACCAGGTTGCCAGCTTTCACCAAAATATTTTTTTTCAAACTACTTGTCAGGTGGGCTAGTTTTGGGACCGTCCTCTATGTACATGTTAATGGAGACTTCCATGACCCATGAAGAGCAAATCTCATTTGAGTTGTTTACTTTATAATTTTATTATTCAAATGCTTTGTTTAAAACCACTTTTTGGTATAAATATTTAATATTATTGACATTTTCAATAGCAATAGCCAAAGCTGAAGTAACAGTAAATATTTACTTTTGAACACTGGGGCTTCTTGGCGAAGTGACTACAATATATAATTGAATAATATTGATTCATTTACGCGAAAACATTTTAAATTAAATACTCTTGATCAATAAGAGTTTTGTTTCTGAATTTAGTGTGCACTTATGGCATCTGATATGAGACGAATGTGCGATATGAAGGCCGAAATATTATTATTTTAAAGCCAACATACTTAGATAGAATACAACATTTTAGTAGCTATTGAAATATTTGTATACACAACGGTAGCTATTCATATAACCGATACAAGCAAAAGCCAATTTTCAAATTGGCTCTGCTGATTTTCAAAATATTCTACATGAAGATGAATACACGTACGCATACGTTTGAAATAATTGAACGAAAATATGAAATAACTGAAATATAGGTTTTTGTAAGTCTTCAAAAACTCGCCGTCAATATTTGCATAATCCAGTAAAACAAATTTATGTAAATTTATAAATTATGTTATTTCTTTCAAAATACGTGTTGGGACATTTTCAATTTTTTTTTATAAATTTCAATAAAACAGCAATGTGGAGGATATAAAATTGATTGTGGCTTTACTTTGAAGCTACATTTAGGCCATTGTGTATGGAAAAGCACATCCTTCAACTGAACGCCTCGGATCTCAGCAAAACGAAAGAGCTGGCAGTGCTTCAAGAGACCGGCCCAATTTAGGATGATATGGCCTAATATGTGGGCCGTTAGTCCGGAAATAGCCTCGACCTCGTTTAAAGTGGTTGGCTTATTAGCGCATATTTTGGACTTGTCGTAGCCCCAGAGCAAATATTCGAGAGGTGTGAAGTCACATGATCGCGGCGGCCAATTGATAAACCCTCGTCGTGAGTCGGCCCAGTCGTCAAAATGTTCACTCACAACTTTGATATATCGGTGTTGTCGAGCTTTGCTTACAGAAAGTCCATTTAAATCGCTCTATACCGAGAACCATTGCCTAAGGTCCGGTGGTACCTCTATGCCATGAAACGCACCAAACAGTCAATTTATGTTGATGAAGTGATGCTTGGTCGAACAAATGTGGATTGTGTTCGCTCCCATAACGGCAATTTGGCTTGATGACATATCCTAGTTTTGTTCAAATTCCGGATATTCGGCCAATATTTCCAGCTCCCAATTAGTGAACTTACGGCGTTGTCTGTGGTCGACCTGTTTCAATTGTTGCTTCGGCACTGTCTTATACGGACGCCAAAACGAGTTGAGTTGAATCTGTCGATGCCCAATTCTGCTGATCGGCGCTGAAGCGACATTTTCGGGTCTTCTCTTCCATACTGGCGCAATGGCGGTTATGTTTTCTTCACGTCGCACCAATATCTATCTGGTTAGAGGCTTAAGGTTCAAAAGTATGTACTCACGCCCAACTTTTTTACGGTGCGATGAATTGCCGGCGCACCGAAGCCATGATGATGATCGACCTCAATCCCTATCGACAGCCGTCTGGTATCTGATGTTCTTGGAACTTCAGATTTCAAAAAACGCACCTAATACGATACTTATTGAAAAATACAATCACAATTATAGCTTGTTTCCACACTTTGAAAAATTTGTCTTGTTTGTTGTTTGGATGCAAATATAACGTATTTGTAGCTTGTCGCAAATATAGTATACTTGTGTCCAAACACAATGTGTTTGCGATTCCATATTACATGTTGAAGACACAATGATTAATATGTTATAATATAAGTTTTTGTGACCCAAATATGGTTTGTTTGCTGCTGAGAACAAAAACTTCTGAGAAGGAAAACGTCAAAGACAACAAAGAAATCAAAAAGTATCACATCTTCAATTCATGAAAATACTGCTCGCATGTATGTATGTAAGTATATGGATGTTCCAAACATATATGTACATGGTTCCTACATATTGTAACAGGGCCCATATTTTCAGCGCGCATATCTCGAATAACTCAATACGTTCGTCAAAACTACTTTCGATTCGGTTGGAGTGACTGAATGTGGCATCAATTCGGTGGGAGTAACAGAAGTTTGCATCAATTCGGTTGTAGCTATCGAATTTGGTATCAATTCGGTTGCAATAACCGAATTTAGATTTATGTCGGTTGCAACGACCGAATTTGGCGTCAATTCGGTTGCTGTAACCGAATTTCTCATTAGTTCTGTAGGTACAAACGAATTCTATGTATTTCAAACCTGACGTTCAAAATTCTAAAAACAAATATTATGTTAAAGAAAGATAAATAATGTATAATTATTGCTACCCCGGCGATATTGTAATTACGGGATTTGTATAAAAATGCCTTTGTTATTTTACAGAAAATATCCAAGCAGATAAGAAGAGTTTTCAAGTTTTTCAAGGTCGGTCGGTTGAGACATGCTGTAATCGTCTGTACATCTGTACAACGGTTTGGGACCTACATCAAAATGATGGCCGGGACTTCTAGGTCAGAATGATTTAAATGACTTTATTTCCTCGCTTTCTAATATATGAGTACCTCTAATGAGGTTGCGTCAACATCTAACGAGGTTGGGTTAACCTCTAATGATGTTGCGTCAACCTCTAATGAGGTTATGTCAACCTCTAATGAGGTTGGGTCAACTTCTAGTGAGGTTGGGTTAACCTCTAATGAGGTTGTGTCAACGTCTAATGAGGTTGTGTCAAACTCTAATGAGGTTGTGTCAACCTCTAATGAGGTTGTGTCAACCTCTAATTCGGTTGAGACAACCTCTAATTCGGTTGAGACAACCTCTAAATTCGGTCACGGCTAATTCGGCTGTCTCAACCGAATTTTTCTGTGAGTGTAAGTTTGTATATAACAGCGATACAAATTTTACCAATCTAACTTGGTAATATTGGGTTTAGAGTTAATATCTATTACCGGCTTTAAAAAATTTTGGTGCATAGGTTTTTGTAAGTCGAGGCTGAGTATTTAAAATATAGACGATATCGGCCCACGGTTTGTTATAGTCTCAATAATGATTGATACTATCGGCTTCGTTACCGATTTCTACGAAATTGGGTATATAAGATGAGACCAAGAATGATCGCTTTTGAAAATGTGATATATCCTTCTCTATCTTTGCCATCTAAAGTTGGTATCATTCATTTGAAATACATAGCCCCCAGAAAGACTTAAGGAAGCGAAAATCTTCAGTGTTAAGTCGGTTCTTCAGGCTGAAATTTCTGTGCGGGTGATTCATTACTCAGTTTGTGGGAATAAGGATATATGGAAAATCAATAATGCTATGTGGTGTAAAACTATCGTGGTGCAAATTTGAGCCCAATCGGATAAATCTAAGCCGGACCGACTTGTGGTCAACATTTTCTGGTTCTGGCATTTTGGGTGTAAATTTGTATACCCTAGCAAATTTTAATTTCTCAGTTCATTTGAATATAAAAATGCACATTGATTTAATTTGACGTGAATATAAATTGATAAAAATTTGAGTAAAATCCCAAAACTCTAGGGGTTCAAACTCTTAATTTGTAATTTAGAAAACAAATTACAAAAAAAAAATTAAAGTAAATAAATTTATTTTGTTTAGAAAAAATTAAAATTTGGGTTTTTCAGTTGTTTCCCCAAAAGTTGTATCTAAACTAAATGCAAAAACTATTCAACACGGATACCAGTGACTTCTGGTAGAAGTCTGTCTATACGCTTACAATAAGGTATAGCACGATTAAGTCACTCAAGAGTTTCAGGATGATATGGTGCAATAAAGTAGGCCATTTCGAGGGAAAATCGTCAAGATTGCCATATAAGGGTGCCAATTCATAAAAATTGTAAAAGATGAGCTAAAAACACACGTTATATGGTCAAACCGATTCTATAAAACCGGATTTGACTATTGGTTACAATAACCGGTTTTAGAAACCGGTATAAAACCCCGGAATTACACTGGCAATTAAAAATAAGTTCAGAGAAAACTGTGAATAAATCCGGGTTTGATTATTGGAACCGGTCTTTTATTCCAGTATTTGGAACCGGGATTGATAACCGCGGAATCAAGCAATTGCAACAGATGAATTGTAAATGTAAGTTATGTGGCCAAACCGGCTTAAAAACCCAGGCAAGAGGAAAGCAGCCCGTTTGAACACATAATTTTGACTACAAGCCGAACCGGCTTAGAGATATCCGATTGACCTCATATTTTCCCACCTTAGTTTTAGACCAAATGGCATAAGAATCCGCTTGGTTTTTGATAAAATTCGAGAAAAACCGTTGCTCCATACATTTCATTACCACCCTAATATACATACATGAGTTGAGTTTTATCTAAAATATAATACAACAAATAAATCAACTTTAAATTCAAAATTTACAATTCTGGGTAGAATTAAATTAAATTAATTTTCCTCTGCAATACCCCATCAATTTAGGTAATTTTGACTTAATTCCGATCTTGAGACCGAGTTTCGTAAAATGTATCTGTCGTATTTGATACTTCCGTTGTGAATTTCATGGTGAGTGGAAACGAGTTATTCCTTGCTAAACTCAATACTGATTGTCTATTCGACTCAGTGGATATAAAGATTTATCGCATAAACAGCAGTTGAAATTCGCTAAATGACACACCCTCACATTGCTTGACCCCTTTGACATTACAAATCCCTGTTATACGAAATTATTACAATTCAATTGCAGTGTCAATCATATGCAATACTTGCTGGTGGTTGCGGACAAGATGCATTGGTTCCCAAAGTACTTAAACTAATCATTATCTCTACTGTCTCATACAAATGCAGGCATTGGCAAGTTCTTCGTTACGAATGTCCTCCCCTTTTACACTCAGCTCAATCTTTGTTTCAGGTTCTTAGAGATCAGAGTGAAGTTTTTCATATTGTTTTAGTTTAGATGTTTGTTAGTGGAATTGAAAAATCTCGTTTTAATTTTAAATCGCATTATTTATCGGCTGCACCTTTCCACTTCATTTTCGCCAAGTATTTACGAAACCCTGAGAGAGTGAAAAGGCGAGGTAGTGAGCGGGTATGTGTTTGTATGTATTTGGTTTAGGACTGACTAATCTTTGTCTTCTTGATCGTTTGTCGGCATATAAACAAACGATTATATCCTTAGTTCCTCGTTGATGTCGCACTCTAATACTTTTGTGCTCCGTGTATCTACATCCTGTAGCTTCCTGTCTGTCTGAATTATTCGCTACTGCAACTGTAGTTGTTTGGTTAGGTGGTTGGTTTCGGTCTCGTTGGTTCAATTCAATTTAAATGGTTAAGTACAAACAACAACAACTCATAATCTGGGATTGTCTATTGAATTGTAATGCTGTTGTGTTCGTGTCACTGCACATCAATGTCGCTGATGACAATGAGAATGACAACACCAACACCACTAATTCCAAACTATAGTGATATTTAAATGCTTGGAATCTGTTGGTGATTATTTCCTTATAAGTGCACGAATCAATGCACACAACTGAGCGTTTGATTCGGGATGATAAATGTGGAAGTTTGAATGAAATACTGACAGATTTAATATAAATAATGGATGTATAATAATTACAGCTAGAAGGGTTGTTCGTATTGCTGTGCAGTTTTTCAGAAAAAGTTAGATTTTGTTTGAAAACTATATACAGGGTGATTCAGGAAGTTCCGGACAAATTTCTCCAGCATATTCCTTGGCTTATTTCATGAAGAAAAGTCCACTAGTACCATGTCCGAAAATGCAAGGGTGCGAAATGGTAGTGGGTTCAAAATTTTCGGATCGGCTGTCGGAGGGTAGTAGGGTAAAGTTGCTAACTTCTGAACCAGTGGTCGGCTTGTTGGAAAGGTCTTTAAGAGGCCTTTCAGAATCAATAAAAAAAGTAGAAAAAAGTCAAATCGCCGTCTAATCGACAGAGCTTTCGGAAAAAAATGGAAAAAAAATTCACATAACCTCAATTTGCTCAGCTAGATGGCAAGTAACTTACGTTTTTATGTTGAAAGATAGCCATACGTCTTACCTTTCCAAAATGACCTAAACGAACTCCAGAGGTCTTACCGCTCCAAAGTTATGACCATTTTACCGAAATGCAAAAATGTTTGTTTTTGTTTTTGGAAGCGAAATAACAGCACACATTTATTTGTTTTTGTAAATTAACACGTTTAAAACTTTATTTTATTGAAATTGTTGGCTGAAGAATCAAACACATAAGGAAAACAAAACATTTGATGTTAAAGTAAGTTTTCAATGTGGTTCCCATTTTCTACCAACCACAATTGCAGCCGTTTGCGAACCAGATCCGGCTCGTTTAGTTCACTTATCTTTTCACGAACTTTCACCGCAGCTTCCTCAATGCGTGCAAGTAACTGCTCACGATTGTGGATCTGCACAGAATTCACACAATCTTTAATGTAGCCCCACAAAAAGAAATCAAGTGGTGTGAGATCTGGAGATCGTGGCGGCCAGACGATTGGTCCAGCTCGCACAATTCAATGTCAAGGGAAATTGGTGTTAAGCCAATTCCGCACAATAAGCCCGTAATGCGCTGGAGCACCATCTTGTTGGAAATGTTGTAATGAGCCAAGGAATACGCTGGAGAAATTTGTCCGGAACTTCCTGAATCACCCTGTATAAGTACTTTATATTAATATAAGCACTAAAAATCACTGTCTTTGCGTTTTAGTTCCCATTTTTGTAGCATCCAAGTTAGCATTTCAGAAAATCACTACGTGGATTCATTGGCTAGGCTGTGCAAAAAAGAGATCGGGAGAAATAAACAAAACAACGGATGCTTTTTTAAGTAGATATGTTTTCAGCAGTTTGAAGAAATGCAACTATGCATATAAAAGTACTTGGCGGCGGTGATAAAATATCGGACTCAGTTTAACTCTACCTCATCAGAATGTCTTAATAACCCCAACTCCATTCCACTCCTGAATCTGAGTTACCGGTTTAATTGCACGTTCATATTTCAAGAACCGCTATTAGAGACGTGCGAAATATTAGGGCTGTTTTTTTTGCTGTGTTAACATCTATAGGCAGGGGTAGGGCAATCTATCAAAGTGAACACATGCAAACAACACAGTGTTAGCATCACATAGGTGGTTATTGTACAACGATAGTCTCTCCCTGAAAATAAGTGATGCTATTGATGTAGCGGCAGGGAACAAACAAGCAGGTCGTCGTCGTTAATTATGGCTTAATGTATACACAGGAGCTAAGCGATTTTAAGCGTCATATCAATTTCCCACTTAAATTCCGACTTTAGCAATGACAATATTGCCACATGTTCAATTTCAAGAAATGACAACAAAAAGTTATCTTAGATACATTTTGTTATCACTTCTTGTGTATGAAAATGTTCTCAAGAGCCACAAAAAAGGAAATTTGCAAACTGTCTTAAACATGGTAAGTTAATTCAAACTATTTTATTTAACGGAAGACTGCGTATATTTTTGTATCTCTAAATTTGAAGGATAGATTTTTATTTCCGATTGAAAACAAAATTGGAATTAAATTGTTCACAACAACGCGTTATATTACAGATGTTGATCATGGTAGAATTATCTATCAGGTATAGTCGCTTAAACAGAGGATTACATTTTTTCAATGTAATGTTTCGTTTCACTAGTCGAAATCATATGAATTTTGGTTTTATACTTTTTTGAACTCTTGTATTGTTGATACATAACTGTTTAGACTTTGTCAACTGAAACGAATGAACAAAAATAAAATGTCTGCCTAGAACTACAACAAAATCTGGTGCTACCATGTATTTGTTATCATTGGCGACAAACGTCAAAAAGGATGTACAGGTAGAGAAGAAAAAACCCTGCAATTTGGCAACCCTAGTAGAAGAGAACCAAAAAAAACAGCAGACAGTTGTCCGAGGCCTTCGGCCACGGACTGTCCCTGCAGGCTGTGTCAGAGACACGGCCATTAAGTTTAACGTAGAATACGCCATCCGATAAGACGGAAAACATATATAACAATAAATGATAAATAACATAAGCAAATGAATTTATTTATTTGATAGTTACTTTTGATAATATACAAAAGCTTAAAATTAAATAAAATAAATTTAAATAAAGCTTATTTATTTTAAATTTAACATGAAAATGTATGAATTAATTTTTTCATATATTTTTTATAATTATATATCCATGTTAAATTCAAATTCACATTTAACATTTTGTTTGACTTAAATACATAAGTAAATATACGAAATTTCAATATTTCATCAATCAAAACAACAGCCGAAGGTTTGTGTCCACACTAACAGCAGCATAGTTTGTGTTCACGCTACAAACTCAAACACTCAACTGTTTGAGTGTATGAGTTTAAACAATTTTCATTTGAGAAATTTAAATATTGGGAAGATATCAACCAATATGAAATGTATATCAAACGAAAGATAACATCTTCATTTACCTACAAAAAATTTTTTAAAAAAAGTTATCTCGCCGTTTCCTCATAATCAATGAAATAAAGATTACAACAATAACAATCAGACATGACTCCCTATACCGTAAGGTAAGACGTATTCTACGCTAAAAAGTCGACGCGATTCACTCAAACGCATTTCTTTCCCGCGTCATGGCTTGATTATTTCACACTTTTTACTCTATGTAATTTTATTTAAATATGGTTGGAATTTCTATAGTTAGATAGAATAACATCATCAGAAAACTGCTCGTGTATTGAAACATTGAACGAAGAGAGTAAGAGAGCGAGCAGAGTAAATGGCATTACACTCCATGAATAAATTTTCTTCTCTATACAATAGTTGCTTTATGCAAACGTGTTGCCGTATCGCATTTGTTTTACCCATTACAGCTAAAGTTGCCACATTTCGGATTATTAAGTGTGGATCGTTTTTTTTTGGAAAGTCATAAGTGGCAATAGCTCAATGGAAAAAAACAGATCTAATGCGTAAATGGTAAACAATATGAAACCCTAAAGATATCAAAAGGAATCCTTTACATCGACGAATTGCGTAGCACATCTGATGAAAAATATTGTTACGATACATGGCCGTCGGTGGTGCAATGGTTAGTGTGCGCGGCTCTTGTACATGAGATCCTGATACATGAGATCGCATAGTGACGGCGACACTATCGAGTATATAGCCATGAAAAAGCTTCTCAAATTACCGTTCGGAATCGGTGTAAAACTGTAGGTCCCAATCAGTGAGTGAAAACTGGAAAGCGCATAGCTCAGTGATTGTGAGAAGTTATCCCCGGTCCCTTCATGGTATGTAATGGGAAACCATTTATTTATTTATTTTTTAAATGATTTAGATATTTGGCTTAACGAACATTTATGTCATAGAAACGTTAGACTATAAACAAAGAGGGTGGGGTACAGATAGGAGTCTCCTCTTTTACGGTGCGTTTACACGGGACAGTTTGACACAAGATAGTTGAGAATGTGTATTAGTTGTCACAAAGAGAAAAATTGTTTGTGTGACGTACGCGTTCAGCCAGTTATAAAGACAGTACAATTTTAAGCAACCGCCGACAGTGTGGTTTCGTTAAATTTCGTGCTCTGATTTTTTGTTTCTTCGGTCTTTTGCCATTGTATTTTTTTTTACTTCTCCAAATTACAATGGAACTGATGTACTCTGCAAAATTAGATACGTATTCATGTTTATATGTTTGTATTGCCAAACAATATATCAATAAAAATTACCAAAATTTTCGAATACAAATATATTTCCCAATTTGTAAAGTCGTTTGCGATGTTTTGCTTTTTTCTCAAATTACTACGAAACGTCACCGATATGGCCGATGGCTGAACTAGTAGAGGTTGACGCATTGGATTTGTTGTAATTGTGTGAACCAACAACAGGCATTTAGTTTTTGTTTCATGACTCTAATAGTCAAATTCAACACAGATCCATATGAACAAACACAGTAAACAAAAAAGTACAACAACAAAATACACTGAATTTAACAAATGGAGTCATAAGAAAGCAAACTCAGTTGTTCTATTGCGCCAACCTTTACTAGTTCAGCCATGATCTGGCCGCTTATGTCAAATCTCTTGCCGAAGTTACTGTCATTGAAAAATCAGAGACAGTGTCGGGGCAAGTGAGAGAAGTGTAAGTGGGGTAGTAAAAATGTGTGAATGTATTGCTACTGTCGGAGCAAAACTGTCCCGTGTAAACGCCAGGTTAGCGTGCGCTTATGTTCGCCGAAGTAGTTGGAAATTTCATCAAGTTTGAGTTGCTGTTGTACGTTAGTCAATTGATAGACATTAGATCGACTCACATTGTATGGTGGGGAAAAAAGTGTATTTTTTCCACTCCTCAAAATGTACCTTGGGTTGTTTTCTAATGATCCCCAAAGTAATTAGCGTCATTAGTGTTGGAAAGGCCTTTAAGAGACCTTTCAGAATCATTAAAAAATTTAAAAAAGTCTTTAAGAGATCTTTCAGAATCATCAACAAAAAATTAATAACAAGTGAAACCGCCGAGATGCGGAGCTTTCAAAAAAAAATCAATGAGTGTTCGCACTCACGGATGATGTGTTAACACCTTTTTGCTAGACAGTACCTGTTCGATTTCTATGAACACATTAGTAAATGTTACATTGAAAAATAAAAAATAATGGTTTTTTTGTATACACCGGGCAATGGTGAACATCAAATGACTCGCTTTGTTTGGCCATAGCAACAGCAACGAAATAACCAAACACACAACATCACACATACTTTGTCCGAAGTAGCTGACGTATACGTGTGTCACATTACCACATGTTTGCCATATCAACAGCAACGAAACAGCGAAACACACAACATCACACATACTTTGTACGAAGTAGCTGACGTATTAGTGTGTCACGATTACGTCGACTGCGCAAGCCCTTGGGCTTGCAAATGAAATTTTGCGTGGCTATGCTTTATATCTCCGTTCAACAACAGCAATAGACACATGTCCATACATACATTATTATGTTAATATATACGCTATAGACACAATTTCGTTTGCCTCACCCCTGCCACACCACTCTTTCATTGCTCTCTTGCTCGCTCATTTTTGTTTAACACGTCATTATTCTCTTTCGCAGTCGCAGAAAATCTGGTTTTAGCAGCAGCATAAAATCTGGTTTAAGCAGCAGCATAAAATCTGACTTTGATAGATTTAGTCCGTAAACGCCGCTATAGATGTTAACACATCAAAAAAAATTTGGAAAAAGAACACATAAGAACGTGCATATAACCTCAATTTCCTCATCCAGATGGCAGATAACTTATGTTTGTTATTTCTTAAAAAATATTCCTACCTTTTACCTTTCAAGAATTACCTAAACGAAGCCCATAGGTCTTACAGTTCCAAAGTTATGACTATTTGACTGAAATGCAAATTTTTTTTTTTTGGAAGCGAAATTAAAGCAGAAATTTATTTGTTTTTGTAAATTAACACGTTTAAGATTTTATTTTATTGAAATTTTTGGATCAAGAATCAAACACAAAGGAAAAAAAACATTTGATATTAAACGAAGTTTTCAATGTTTTTCCCGTTTTCTACTAACCACCCCCCTTGATTTGTTTTTGTGGGGCTACATGAAAGATTGTGTGTATTCTGTGCAGATCCACACTCGTGAGCAGTTACTTGCACGCATTGATGAAGCTCCGGTAAAACAGATGCCGGAATTAAGCATGCCCGATGTGGTTCGCAAACGGCTGCAATTGTGTTTAGTAGACCACATTGAAAACTTCCTTTAACATCAAATGTTTTTTCCCTTTGTGTTTGTCTCTTCGGACAAAAATTTCAATAAAATAAAATCTTAAACGTGTTAATTTAAAAAAACGAATAAATCTGCGCTGTTCTTTCGCTCACTTCCAAAAAAAAACCTTTTGCATTTCAGTCAAATAGTCCTAACTTTGGAACGGTAAGACCTCTGGGCTTCGTTTAGCTAATTTGGGAAAGGTAAGAGGTAGGGCTATTTTTTAAGGGAAAAATAAGTTATCTGGCATCTGGATGAGAAAATTGTGGTTATGTGCACGTTCTTATGCATGTGTTTTTTTCCAATTTTCGTATCTCGGCGATTTTAATTGTTTTAATGATTCTGAAAGCTCTTTTAAAGGTCTTTCCAACAAGCCCAAAAACAAAAAAATCCGACCACCGGTTCAGAACTTAGCAATTTTACCCTAGTACCCTCCGACCACCAATCCGAAAATGTTCAAACCGCTGCCATTTCGCCCCCTTGTAATTTCGGGGATGGTCGTAGATGGACATATTTTCATGACATGAGTCACGGAATACGCTGGTGAAATTTGTCCAGTCGTGACTGAACCACCCTGTATGTGTTTGAGACCCAAATGTGGCTTTGTTTGTTGGAAGCCGCTAAAAATAAAAACGAGACAGACAATAAAGAAATAAAATAGCAGCAGATCTTCAATTCATGAAAACTATGCTTGCAAACATGTATGTAAATTTTCCGCAATATTTGGTGGGGCCGTTATTTACCAGCGTGTAGCTCTTCGAATGTCGAAAACTATGGGTTTAGCCAATTTTCAATATCTAGAAAATAAGAGCAAGGCAAGGAAAACAAATACCAATTTCTATCCTGTTTCAATATACATGTCTAGAATCCCTTCACAGACAGAAATTATCAAATGCTCAGAATCTAACAATTTGTCTTCTAAACATAATTATTGAAATTTATGAATTATGAATTATTTATTTATGATATTATGAAAAATTTAAAATTTCTTTCCAAAAGAAACGGAAAAATATTTTGCTAAGTACAATTTTGAATATCATACCACAAATCGGATTATTAAAGCACAAAGGTAAAATAGTGTACAAAGGTAAAATAGTATACCTTATTTTAAACTTCAAAATGTTTCCAATACAGCTGAACCATTTTCAAAGATTTGTGAATTCACATATAGATATTATTTTATACAACAAAACACATGGGTGCGCAACTGCGACTAATTTTATTACCTTATTTCAAAAAAATGTCTTAGGGTGATGCTTGCGAGATCTTTAGAGTCTTTCCGGCACACCTTAGAGTTTTTGGAGCAAATGAGCAAAACTGGTGAGTGGGAGCTTAACTTTTCCAAAGTTGAAATATAAAGGCCACATACATGCATAAACTCTAAAGTGATCTCTCTCTTGAACCGCATTTCTTCTTTCAGCAAAAGCCAAAACAAGCAACTCCTAATGTTAAGGTATTGTTCGCCTTCGGGCAATGGCCGGGTTTGACTCCATTCCAGAAATGTATGTATAAAATTCACATTATAAGTATAATATAAACAAGAATCGTCTCCCATCAGGGTAAACTTTGAAAAATTTTAACTATTTACCTATCAAAATTCTTTATTTTATGAAAAATTTTACTTTATTTAATTGGTCTATTTATGGTTTCATTATTCACCTCCAACAAACTGAGCTATACAGTTAGGCTCACAGGAATATTTTGTTAAAATCACCTCAGCTGCAACATGCACTTTCAAAATCCTACATACTGTCCTCGCTCCGTTCCTTCTTTTGTTTTCAGAGCATTCAGCTCCATGGGTCCCGCTGCACATGGTATGCTCTCTTAGTAAGTGAAGGATGTTTGGATTGGTGTTGTTTTGAAAAGAAGAAAACGAAATAAATTAATATTGTGTAAACAATAAAGGATTCGACTACAAAATGATAAATCACTATCTATCAAAAATGTACTATGTAAAATCTACTAGTCATTTATCATCTTACACATATAAAGAGAATATATCGCAAAGATTATGTGGCGACAAACAATAGTGAAATGGCGTTCAAGGTTAAAACGAATCTCATTGTATGACAAATCAGCACCATTAATTATCACTTGAAATTCATTGTGGTAAAACTAACATATGATCAAACAAAAACTGCAAAACTCACGTCATACGAGTCACAAGACACAATTGCTACACATTACACACACTGATGTACATACTCGTAGGATATCCTTTTAATTTTATCGATTCATTGATGGACCGTAATTAATTGTAAATATTTGACAAGGGAATGCGCAACACATTTAAGTTAAGTTCATTATATTAGCAAATATACATATACAATAGGGCGGGTTGATTTATTTTTCGACAATTTCCCTATGATTTCCGTATTCTATGGGTTATTCCATGAAAATTTGCCAAAGGAACCATACCTCTATCGTTAAAATCGAGTCCCCTACTTTTTATTGGTAGATTTTTTCCCAAATTGACGTTCGTATGAAATATTACCTACACGTTCACATCCATAACTCAAAAACTATTTATAGGGTTTAGTCGCCAGTAGGCGCGTTGGAAAGGTGAGCTCAATTGATCAATTTACAAAAGAAATCTCCAACATTGGTCCAACGGTTCAAAAGTTACGGGCATTTTTGTCCAAATTTTGGAGCATTTTTCCATTTTTTTTATGATTTTGTCCAAGAATATTACTTTCATGGCCATTTTTTGGCTCAATTTTTTTGACTTACGAAGCTTACGAACCTTACGTTACATGTCCAATTGCTGGCTGCCACTGCTAAACGAGTTGCAGGAAAGAATGTAGAAGGCGCTATGGCGACGGCATTAGAGAGCCGTACGAAAACACCCAGACTTGAAAGCAAACAAGACTTTCAGGAAAAATAATGTTTTTTTTCACATTTTGTCTTTTACTACACTCAAATTGAATATTTTTTTTTGATAATAGGTTGATAGATACTTTATTATCTCTTAATTTGAATTTTTGTAGAAAAAAAAATAAAAAGGGAAAAAAAATCAAAAAGTTGGTTTTATGTGTTATTTTGTTTTAGCAATATCGCATGAATTAATCAACCGAATTCGATAAATTTGGGTTTAAACTCTTCGTTTTGAATTGTAAATTGAATTAAATAATGGATTGAGCCAAAAAAATGGCCATGAAAGTAATATTCTTGGACAAAATCATGAAAAAAATGGAAAAATGGTCCAAAATTTGGACAAAAATGCCCGTAACTTTTGAACTTTTTACCAACAAAAAGTAGGGGACTCGATTTTAACGATACAGGTATGGTTCCTTCGTCAAATTTTCATGGAATAACCCATAGAATACGGAAATCATAGGGAAATTGGAGAATTTTTTCACTCCCTACAAATCGACCCACCCTAATATACAATGATTCAAATTTGGATGGTGAATGAGTATGCAAAGAAGTAGGAATTAACTTGTGCATAGAGTCAAATCGTTGTTCCGAAATTATCTTCACGTACCTCCACAATTTTTGATTTTTTTTTATTGGGAAATTGACCATAAGGTTTCAACAATTTGTATAAAAAAGTGTTGTGAAAAAAGTGGTCCAATATTTGTGTCAGCAATAGTGCCTGAAATTCAACATCGATTAGAGTACAATTATCCAAAGTCATGGATACACACAGGGAAAAGATTTGTTGGAAATCAATTCAGGCATTGGAAATTCTATGATAAAATTGATTTGAATTCATAATTGTCAAACATCAGAATAATTTGTCGATATTATTGATAGATTAAAAATAGGTTTTACTAAATGCAAGCTGCTACTACCGAACTTTATTTGTATTAACCAATTTGAGTATTTCAAAAACCTCATTCATCTGAAATGGAACTATTAAATAATAAATAACTAATAAAAAGTACAACATTAGAATTCGCGTTCAAATATTAGTCACTATAATCATGATTTAGTTTCTGTCACAAAAACACTTGTTACAAAGTTATGTATGTATTCGGTTTTTCACAAGAGGCTTTGTTGTTAAAGAGAAACTACGTATATTGGAATGTTTACAGAAAATCTAATATTTTAAACAGAAAGTGATAAACAAAGTTGTGAAAAACAATAAAGTGTATAGATATCAGCCAGCGAAGAATACATATTATCATAAATTGAGTTGAAGTGAGACTTTTAAACCCAATCGTTGAATCTGACGCTAATATTGCCGCCTTCACAAACACATGCAAACAATTCTGGACACTTGGTTGGAGGAACAAACATATGATACCCAGGGTAACCCATCCCCATTTTTGATCGAAAATATGAAAATTTTAGAAAGACTGTCTTATATTTGTTTTTCGATTGGACCCTCCGATTCCGAGATATAGAAATTTTTCATATTTTCCATCAAGAATGGGCACGAAATACGAACCCTGGTTATAAAAAATAATAATTTTGTTTATATTTAAACATAAAATACACAATTTTAATAAAAAATTATTGTTTTTACTTTTTTTTTTCTATAAAATTGATAATGGGTTAAAGCATCACCAAATGGTTGTGACAGCCATAAAATTCAAGTAATTACTTTAGTTTAGCATACCAATATATTATTTGGTACAACTGAATTAGGTTTTACATTTTTCGTTCATCCAACTAATAGAATATTCACCACTACAGGATAATTTGATTGCTAGAACTAAAACTCGATTGACAGATCACATTTATTTCTTGTTGCTGTGGCTTCAACTAAATATTTCAGTTCTTGCAACCAAAACTGAATTACAAATCAATTGATTGGCACAACATTCGGTGATACTGAGCACAATTATTGGTAATCACAACAGAAAAATGTGATAGTCCTAGGAACCGCAAAATTGTAGTTGGCTGTAAATATAGTTGTGACAACGAATCTCTTCTCTGTGTGTACAATTGTCCGAGTTGTAGACATTTGTATCTACAAAAAATTTCACATTCTATTGTATACGCCACTTTTTGGGAAATTTTATTCATAAGCTGAAAATTTATTTATTGTTTTCCAATACAACAAGACTTATAGTCTTATAATTATAGTAGAGGATTTTTACATTGAACATATCTAAAATTCCGCACTCATTTTTGTGCTCCAATGTTATCTTCACGTATATGCATTATAATTAGGGTGTAGCCATAATGTAGCGGATTTTTTTTTATTTTTTTGTAATAGCATAGCAATAAAATGCTGGCTACATATGAGTCAATCATATGAGTCATATGAGCCAAACCTCAATTTGCTTACCGCTTACCTTTCCAAAATGCCCTAAACGAAGCCCAGAAGTCTTACCGTTCCAAATGAAATGCAAACATTTTTGTTTTGTTTTTGGAAGCGAAATAACAGCACACATTCATTTGTTTTAGTAAATTAACACGTTCAAAATTTTATTTTGTTGAAATTTTTGGCTGAAGAATTGGCTGAACTTTGAAACGGTAAGACCTCTGGGCGTCGTTTAGGCCATTTTGGAAAGGTAAGCGGTAGGGTTATCTTCTAAGAGAAAAAAAAAACATAAGTTACCTGCCATCTGGCTGAGCAAATTGAGGTAATGTGCGCATTCTTATGTCCTTTTCCAATTTTTTTTAAACCTCTGTATCTCGGCGATTTCAGTTTTTTCTTAATTTTTTATTGACCCTGAAAGGCCTCCCAAAGACTTTCCAACAAGCCCAGAAACACAAAAAACTGACCACTGGTTTAGAAGTTAGCAATTTTACCCTAGTACCCTCCGATCACCAATCCGAAAACGTTCAAACCGCTTACATTTCGCTCCCTTGCATTTTCGGGGATAGTCGTAGATGGACATATTTTCATGAAATGCGCCAAGGAATACGCTTGTGAAATTTGTCCAGTCGTGACTGAACCACCCTGTATAATGGTTTTGAAAATAAAAAAATCCAATGAGTGTTCGAACTCACGGGCGATGTGTTAACACCTTTTTGCTACACGGTACCTGTTCGATTTCTATGAACACATTCGTAAATGTTACATTGGAAAATAAAAAACAGCGTTCCATCATATGGTGACGTTACAGTTAAATAATATTAATACTTAAAATTGTTTAAAGACCCAGTGCAAGCACATGTGTCATTATTTTCTTGCTCAATACTTTTTGTTTTATTCCCACAAAAGTCAAAGAATGCAAAGCAACAGACACTTGTACATACATACATACATACATTGTTATATTCGTACGATATAACCGAAGATCAACATAAAATACTTTTTTAATATTACTCCAAATTAATACTCCAAATTAAAACACTTCAATCTCGGCTCGCCGATATCGGATCGCCTTAATTTTTGGCCTAAACTCTTCGTCGAACCCCGCACTAGCTTTTTATTCCAAAAATTAATAAAATCGGCTATGAATTTCCGGAGAAAATCGCGTGGGAAAATTATATGAAAATCGCCCAATAATCACCTTCAATACCGACTGCCAAGCAACGAACAAACAAACGATTATAAGACAAAACCGAAGATCAACATAAAACACTTTTTTAATATTACTCCAAATTAATACACTTCAATCTCGGCTCGCCGATATCGGATCGCCTTAATTTTTGGCCTAAACTCTTCGTCGAAACCCGCACTAGCTTTTTATTCCAAAAATTAATAAAATCGGCTATGAATTTCCGGAGAAAATCGCGTGGAAAAATTATATGAAAATCGCCCAATAATTACTTTCAATACCGACTGCCAAGCAACGAACAAACAAACGATGATTTACTCTTACAAACCTAACACTTGCGTATGTATTAAATTTATAGTTTACTGCCCTAGAGGCGCGCGTATAGATGTTAACACATCAAAAAAGTACCACTAACACTAAATATGTAAAATACAACGTCTACTTCGCATATAATCCTGTTGTTATTTTAGATTGATGTCGGGATGAGACACCAAATAGTGCGGCGATCCCGAAAAAAGCGGGACAATCCCGCCAAAATCGGGATCGTTGGTCAAGTTAAGTAAGTTACAGTTAGTCAGTAGCTTAACCTTTCAATGCGACGTGGTTTGTTTGTTTATTTATTTACTCCACTCCAAATAACTCCAGCTGGAGGTTGAATAATTTTTTAAAATTCGTCTACATACAAAAAAGAAAAAATAAAAAATTGAAATAAAAGTTTGAATATTGAACACGGAAAATGTATTGTTTAGCATAAAAACTTAAAACCCAAACAAAATTGATAAAATATCAGGCAGTATAGCAATAGTTAAAACAGAACAAAATTAATATAATAAAAACGTAAAATAAGGAAACAACAAATATCAGGCATCAGGAACCGGGAACAAGATGAAGGAAAAGAATTCGAAATCAGGAACAAAAACACAAAGCCAAGCGGGTAGAAAACAGGAACCAACATTCGAGATACATTGATTAACAGCAAATACGTCATATGGGATATGATGTTGAGTTGCCAGTATAAATAAGTAACTCTTTTCACCTGCTGTATTTGGATGAAGGACAAACTCCATTCCGTTATTATAATAAGTGACGAATTAAAACACAGTAAATACGCTGTGCATCTCTTTCTGCAAAAAATTCTGCAGTACATAAAGTCTATCAATGAAAATATTACATCGATATACATCTTCAGCGACAATTGTGCAGCTCAATTCAAGAATCGTTATGTAATAGGAAGCATGAATGCACTCAAACTTGAATACGGGGTAAAACATCTTGAATGGAACTTTTTTGCTGCTTCACATGGCAAAGGGGCGGTTGATGGACTAGGTGGAAGTATAAAAAGAACAGTGTGGACCGCTGTAAAGTCCCGACAAGCCCTTGTTAACAGTGCTCAAGATTTTTTTGATGTTGCCGCAACGGAGCCGAAATTCGCGATTACACTGATTCGTTTTTTAAATTTTTTACGGATCCGCAACGGATCTGTAAATTTGCGATTACACTGATTCCTTTTTTAAATTTTTTACGGACCCACAACGGATCTGTAAATTCGCGATTACACTGATTTATTTTTTAAATTTTTTTCGGATCCGTAAATTCGTGATTGCACTGATTCATTTTTTTAAGTCTATTACGGACCCGGAACAGGTCCGTAATGGAACCGCATCCGTTTTTGTGCACATTGGATAGGGTGGTTACAAAAAAATAATTTTGAATTTTCGATCGTCTCAACCCCCTTAAATGTGGCAATGGACTAAAAAATTAGATTGGGAAAGTTTAAGCTCAATCCGATAACACGTGACTCTATGAGGGTAAAGTTGGCGAAAAAGGTGATATTTTAGAGAAAATTTTAGTCTTTTGACCATAACTTAAAATGCAAGTATGATTCAAGTTTTATTCGATAGCTAGAGTAATTCTTATCAATATTTATTTTATTAACTTTTCTTGTATGTCTTATAGTTAAAGTAGTATTTAGCATTTATTTGGTTAGGGTCTAATGTATAGCCCCCAATGTAATGGCCGAAATCATTCAAATAATCAAAATAGTGCTGGCGTCCGAACCTCGCATATTCGAGGGTAGGGTGTTTAATTACTTGCCTTTGTCAAGAAACCGGTTTTCGAGTTATTCGAAATTCTATATTTTTTCAAAACCGGATTTCGAATAACCGACCTGAAAGAAACCCGATTTTTATTTGTATACTCTTCTTTGAAGGAATATATATTTATGTGTAGTCAATTTTGTAATTAAATTAACGCTTAAAACTTCAAAAATTTATATTTTTAATGCATTTTATAATTAACTTTTTTAACTTTAAAAAAGAATTATGTATTTTTTGCGTCTCATTTTTATAAGAGTTGTATAGTTTACGAACGAACTTTTGAAACCAAATACAGTTTAGAATCATTTGATGACTTTTAAATTCCTATTTAATCCATAAAACAGGGTTTTCATAGATCGAATGAAACGGACAAACCGGTTATTTGAAATTGGCCATACTTTAAAAAACGGCATTCGGTTTTACACATAAAACCGCATCCTCGGTTTTCAGTTTCGGTTTTGATCACACTATTTGTGGCTCGATACAGCGGTTGATTTCAAACTTCATTGATATTACAACATATGGGGCCGTTGCATGGATGATAAGCACCATTATATCAGCTGATATTTACAACGATTCGAGGCGCTTACTGATTATTGACAATTATAGTGAAAAAAAAGTGAAAATAAGTAAAACAAATCAAATCACGGTTTACAAATTTAATAAAAAGAACTATAAAAAACACCTAAATAAAAAACCTTAAAACCCTAAACAAAAAATACACAAATAAATCCATGTAATCTGTATTGCAGTGTTAATTTGGCTATATAAACAAAATGGAGTTCTATATTTTATTTAGAATTTAAAAAAATATGGATCGATCAACATCTTCTAAATAATCAAAGGGCATGAGTTCAAGGGAAACCGATAAAATTTATTTAATTGGCCACATGTTTCATCAAATCACTGGCAGTAAGTTGCCATCTAATTGCCAAGTGTTACGTGTCCTATTTTATAAAGTAAAGTTAAATAAAGTTAAATAAACGAGAAGCAGCAAGCCTTACAATTAAGGAGTTTGGGGAAAAATTTTATGAAATGTGGAGAAAACTACAAAAAAAATGCTTCAAGATCAACAAACGCATCTCAAATTAAAAAAGAGGGAGATTTCAAATCAAGTTTTGACGACTTGTTTGACGTTGCTCATCAGGATGTTCTCACCAGGGCATCTGAAAAAGACAAACAATTTTTGTTGCATCAGAGAAAAAAGGTCGTCCTGGCTGTATGGGAGGTGTCGAAATGAAATATGTAATTGCTGAAAAACGAAAAGACTCCAAAAATCGATTACAAATATAGGTAAGACCATGCCTTCAAAAAAATTTATTAAATATTAATATTATAAACTGACTTTACCCTTTCAGAAGGTGAAAACCATATATAGAACTGGAATCTTCATCAAGCAGTGTATCATATGATGAGCCGATGCAAGATGCTGACTACAATTTATCCAATCAAGATGAACCAGAGCCAGAACTAATAAAGAGAAAATACTGTCGAGGTACCAAAGAAATCATAACTGAAAAATTATATGGATTATTAGTCCGGTGCACCATTACTGATAGAGATGCTGTTCGGATTATAGATGCTACAGCAGAAGCGTTAGGACATAACCCCCAACATTTTGTCCTAAGTAGAAGTGCCATACGACTACGCAGACAACAATTTCGGCAACAAAGAACGAATCTCATTAGGAGTAGATTCAAAAATTCCGATTTACGGGGTGCTGTTGTGCATTGGGATGGAGGCTAGCGATTTTAATTTCTAGTGGCGATGAAGAACAGCTAATAGCAGTTCCAGTTCTCGAAAATGGTATGGGGATAAATCAGGCTAAAGCTGTAATGTCAGCAGTTGAGCAGCGGAGAGCAAGAGACAAAATTCAAGCAATGTGTTTTGAGACAACTTCTGTAAATAATGAATGACGAAGAGGAACTTGCATTCTCCTAGAGCAATTATTTCCTTTATTTAGCATGCCGCCACCATATTCTAGAAATTGTTTTAAAGGAAGTCTTCAATTGCAAAATGTGTAGAACTTCTGCTCCTCAACCGGATATATTTCGAAAATTCCGAGATGAGTGGTCAAACATAGACAAAACAAAATACAAAACGGTTTTAGAAGATGAACGCATTAGAAATAAATTAAGAGATTCAGACCATATTTAATTTTTCTTTTGAAAATCCTGATGATGACTACAAAGAATTTATTCAACTTTGCCTGATTTAGTTAGGACACTTTCAATCGGAAAAAAATACTTTTAGACTACCAGGAGCTACACATCACGCCAGGTTGATGGTGAAGTCAATTTATTGTCTTAAAATTTATCTTTGCATAGATCAATTTCCGCTTACAGAAGAAGAGAAAAATGGTATTGAAGAGATATTTATTTATTTATTTATTTATTATAGTCTATGGAAAACATCCTTACAGACTAGCAATTTCATAATAAAAATAATACAATTTTAAGTTATACTATTATATAATAATTTCTTAAAAATAGTTGTTGAAAAACTGAGATCAATATTATTACAAATAGAATTAAAATGCTTCATAGCTCTAACAATGGGCTCATTCGAGGCGTAATTAGTGGTATGAAATTCTATATTAAAAGTTTCAAAATGACGCAATATGCGAGAAGGGACATTAAATCGAATAAATGACAGTCATTCAGGACAGTCAACTGAACCAGAAGTAATACCATGCAGAAACACAATGGAGGCGATAACTCTCCTAGATTCTAAAGTTTTTAAAGAAATCAACATATAACGACTTTCATATGAGGGAATTGGATCCGTAAAATTTAAAGATACCAAAGCAACTTTCAAAAATGATTTTTGTACCTTCTCAATACGACCAATATGTTTTGAAGCAGTTGGGTTCCAAATAAGAGACGCACATTCTAATTTAGAACGGACAAAAGAAGTAGAAAGTATTTTTATAGTGTACGGGTCTGAGAAGTCAGCAATATTTCTACGAATAAAATATAACAAAGAATACGCTTTTGGAACTAGATAATTAATATGGCCAATGAACGTCAACTTAACATCAAATACAACACCTTAGTCAAAGTATTCATAAATCTTAGCTAAGTCACAATTCTTTATATTGTAAGATGAATTAAGCACATCCCGACTACGATGAAAAGTCATATGGAAACATTTATTAATGTTGAACAACAATGCATTGGCTTTAGACAAAGCAGTAACCCTAATAATATCATCCTGCAATAATATAACATCATTCACTGTCTTAATAGCCTTGAAAATTTTAAGATCATCCGCATACAAAAGGTGTCTAGAGTTTAAAAAACATAGACCAATGTCATTTACAAATATATTAAACAACAAGGGTTCAAGTACACTTTTTATTTATAGCCAATATTTATCCTAGCCCCCAATCAAGATCTTCAGTTATTAAAAAAGTTAGTTGAATACAGACTTATTGATAAAGAAATTGCAGACAAGGCATTGAGTAAAATACTTAATCATCTGTGGTATCTCAAATACGAGCAAGTTGCATTTTCATTTTTCGACGATAATTTTGGAAAAACCATCAAAACTAGGATGGTTAAAAAACTAACATCAGCAGTAGATAACAATGCGTATGATATTGGTGATAGGGATGTAAAAGCAAAAATTAATTTTCAAGAAGTACAAAATTTTTTGGACAATGAAGTTGATTATTTTGTTTCTCTTTCTTAAAACGTTTGGAATAAATACATCGTTTTTAAACACTGATCCCGATGTATGGGTTGAAAATCGATGTTATCTAAACGCCAAAAAAAGTAGTAAATGGCTTAAGAGTTGTAAATGAAACAGCTGAGAGAGAAGTAAAGTTAATACAAGACAGAAGATGAGGAACAACGACAATTCCTTTTACAAGTTGTAGCCGAATGCAGGAGAATTTTCCCGGACTCTTCAAAAGCTACTTTATCTATGCCTTTACCTAATTAATTTCTAATTTTGTATAATTATAATATTAAAGTATATGTTTTTACATAATGTAGTAAATGAAATATATTTAAAATAGATGCAGCTGATTTTTTGTAATGTTTTCCACCATTGCATAGAAATTCACATTTGGGGCTATACACTTGACTCTAACCTAATAAAAGCTAAATACTACCTTAACTACAAAACATAGAAGAAAAATCAATAAAATAAATATTGATAAAAATTACACTAGATATCGAATAAAGCTTGATTCAGACTTCTAGAGCCAATAAATTTGAAGTTATGGTCAAAAAACTAAAATTTTCTCTAAAAAATCACCTTTTTCTCGAACTATTGTTATCGGATTGAGCTCAAATTTTCCCAATCTCATTTTTTAGTCAGTTGTCACATTTTAGGGGGTTGAGATTTATGGTAGGAAGTCAATCAATTTCCCTATTGCGTCACACATAGCTTCTTCCAAAAACGATGCTCTGAATTTTCTCTTCCATCCTCTAAAATCAAACAAAACACACAATTATTAGAACACACTGCTTTAGCTGCCCAAAGATTCGGAGTAGATGGCAGAGCAGCGGCCTTGATTGTTTCATCTGCCTTTCTGGATGTCAAAAAGCAGGTTTGATAATAGAGGATCAGGCTAGCTTTGTCACTGACAAATGCAAGATTAGTCGAACAAAAAAGTGTTGGAATTAAGCTCGGAAACACCGAAAGTATTGACTCTGTATACGAGCTATATTTTGACGGCCGCAAAGACAATACACTCACACAAGTCCGCGAAGGTGAAAAGTACTACCCCGACACTGTCAAAGAGGAACATATTTCTCTCGTAGCGGAACCTGGTTGTCATTACTTTGGCCACATTACTTTGGTCAGCTGAGGGTGAGATGCAAGCTATATGGCAACATTTACAAGACAATTCAGTAGATGTGGAACATCTGGAAGTTGTCGGTTCTGATGGCACCAACACGAACACAGGTTGGAAAGGTGGAGTCATTCGGAAACTAGAAGAAACATAGGTAGGCCATTACAGTGGGTTGTTTGTCTTCTACATTTAAACGAACTTTAATTCCGTGCTGTTTTCGAACACAGATGGTGTCTCAAAGAGTCCAAATACATTCTCTGGCGACATAGGTAATATGCTCTCTGATTGTGAGAACTTGCCTGTCGTAAACTTTGAAAGTATTCCATTCTGCCAATTACCTTCTGAGGTTATTTATTAATCCGACCCAACTTAGCACAGAACAAGCTTACCTCTACAAAGTATCAGAAGCTGTTATTTCCGGTCAATGCTCTTCAGACTTAGCGTCGATGCATCCAGGTAACATGTGCAAATCTCGCTGGCTCACCTGTCCAAACAGAATTCTGAGATTATACATTTCTTCAAACAAACCAACAAGAAAATAAAGATTTTTGTCAAGTACATACTTACAGTTTACTCACCTTTGTGGATCTCAATAAGATTCCACAGTTCGATCAAAGAAGGCTCGCGCCATCCCTTTGCTGCAATCCAAAGGTCGAGTTACTTACCAGCTAAACTGCGCAAGGTTGTCGATTCATCCATTCAACAGAATGCTTTCTTTGCTCTTCCAGAAAATATTCTCCTTAGTATGATGACTGATGAACGGGTAGAAGTCAGAATGTTGGCCCTTGCCCGGTTAGATGTAATAAAGTGCCAAAGCTGAATTTCAAAGCTAATAATTATTGCGATATGATTAACTGGAGACTTTTGACTGTTCCACCAGTTCTTCGTTAAGTTTCTAACGAAGAGCTCATAAAGGGTTGTCGGGAGACACTGCATAGATATGGAAACTTAGTGAATTCCCCTCTCACACCGTGGCAGTCGAGAGAACCGTTTATCTGGTGACAGAGGCATCTTCTAAAGTTATCTCGTGATCGTTTTAAACGCTCTACACTGAAATCTAGGCAACAACTGCCAAAGTTTTGTACAAAATATGATTTTATTAATAAATTTGATACAGATTCAGACTAAAACAAGCTTGACATATGGTTGGTTGGGTTGGACTTGGGAGGAACCAGAAGTGCAACCACCTCCACGTGTTGGGTTCTGGGTAACCAACACAGGTTAGCTGAGTGTTGCAACAATTTTCACCTTGCGCTGCGGCGCGCCGCGTTTTCGCTCGTATCTCGGGAACGGTTCGTCGTACGGCCATGATCATAAATACCATTTCGGTAGCTAATGACGCGGCAAACAACTTCCAAAACTTTCCGAATTTCAATCCGATCTCAAAACGAAAAATTGCATTGGAATCAAGAAGTACTAAGGCAACTTTTCCGCACTATTAGAATTCTCGAAACGAAAAAAGTCGGGACTCAACCCATCCCAGTGACGGTATCAAAAGTGATGGAGATTATGTTGAAAAATAAAGAATATTTTTCCCAACGTTTTTGTTTCTTCTTTGTTAGGTCGGCTAGTTTTGGGACCGCCATCTTATGTATATAATTAATTCAATAACATTATACCGTTCGCGATGTCTTCCTCCATTTTCTTGTTTTCCGCACCCAGTTTCCTTCGTGAGTAATGTTTCTTCCAGATGTTTATATAGAATAGTTATAAAGGTTTGATTAGCAAATAAAGGGGTTTTCAACAGAGACGCTACAAAAGTAAATCGATAGGGACAGCAAACGACGCCATATTTTTCCCGCTCTTTTGACATTTCTCTTCAGTAAGGTTTGCCATTTCATCATGGAAAGATATACGAGCCAACAACCAGTCGAATTTATTAAAATTTACTACCGTAATTTGGAGTCAGTGGCCTCAACGTTAAGAGCGCTACGTCCAATTTATGGTCGTCATAATCGTCCTACCAGATCAACAATTGAGCGTCTAGTGGAAAAATTTGAATCCACAGGCACAGTACAAAATGTTCCCGTGCCAGTGAGACAAAGAAGTGCCCGTAGTGTCGAGAATATTGATACGATCGCAAAACGAAAAATTGCATTGGAATCAGGAAGTACTAAGGCAAATTTTCCGCACTATTAGAAATCTCGAAACGAAAAAAGTCGGGACTCAACCCATCGTAGTGACGGTATCAAAAGTGTATCGACCTAAATGGAGATTATGTTGAAAAATAAAGAAAATTTTTCCCAACGTTTTTGTGTCTTCTTTGTTTTGGGACCGACATGGTATGTATATAAGTAAACCAATATCATTATACCGTTCGGGATGTCTTCCTCCATTTTCTTGTTTTCCGCACCCAGTTTCCTTCGTGAGTAACGTTTCTTCCAGATGTTTATATAGAATATTTCTAAAGGTTTGATTAGCAAATAAAGGGTTTATCAACAGAGACGCTACAAATGTAAATCGATAGGGACAGCAAACGACGCCATATTTTTTCCCGCTCTTTTGGCGTTTCTCTTCAGTAAGGTTTGCCATTTCATCATGGAAAGATATACGAGCCAACAACCAGTCGAATTTATTAAAATTTACTACCGTAATTTGGAGTCAGTGGCCTCAACGTTAAGAGCGCTACGTCCAATTTATTGTCGTCATAATCGTCCTACCAGATCAACAATTGAGCGTCTAGTGGAAAAATTTGAATCCACAGGCACAGTACAAAATGTTCCCGTGCCAGTGAGACAAAGAAGTGCCCGTAGTGTCGAGAATATTACCGCCGCTGAGGCTTCAGTTCAAGAAGCCCAAATGTGTCGCTCACACGTCGTTTTCTAGCGTTGGGCATCTCTGTGACGTCGTTGTGTCGATTTTTGCGAAAAGATCTTGGCCTACATCCTGACAAGATCAAATTGACCCAAGAACTGAAGCCGCTTGACCACCATAAGCGTCGTATGTTCGTGAATTGGGCTGAGCAACAACTTGAAAATGATTCGGATTTTCATCGGAAAATCATCTTCAGCGATGAGGCTCATTTCTGACTGAATGACTTCGTCAATAAGGAAAGTATGCGTTATTGATCAGACAGCAATCCACACGTAATCCATGAGTCATCATTGCATCCCGAAAAAATTACGGTTTGGTGCGGTTTATGGGCCGGCGGCGTCATTGGGCCGTACTTCTTCCGTGATGATCTGACCGGCACATTACTGTGAATGCGAATTGCTACCGTTCAATGATAACCAAATATTTTTGTCTCCAATTGGATAATATGGACTTGGAGGACATGTTGTTCCAACAGGACGGCGCCACAAGCCACATAGCGAATGCCACAATCAATTTATTGGAAACCAAGTTTGGTGAACGTGTTATCTCACGAAATGGCCCAGTCAATTGGCCGCCTCGGTCGTGCGATTTGACGCCGTTAGATTATTTCCTGTGGGGCTACGTCAAGTCTATGGCCTATGCCAACAAGCCAGCGACGATTGATGAACTTCGTACGAATATCGAACGTGAAATTGCAGCAGTATCGGCCCATTTATGCTTGAAAACCGTCGAAAATTGGGTTCAGTGTCTGGACTTCTGCAAGCGTGCCCGTGGTGGTGGCCATGCAAAAGAAATCGAGTTCCATACATAATGGCATCGAACGTAGTTTCACAGGAATAAAGAATTGCATTGGTATCTAAAACCGGTTTTGTTTTATTTAAAAAAACTTTTGTAGCGCTCTTATTGAAAAACCCGTTACATCAGTTTGCACTTATGTTGTCCAGTACTGTGGACTCCAAGTTTTGCATTTCTATCAAAAGTCATTTTTCGGTTGAGAGAATTATTTGTGTATGTCTGTCATTTATAGCAAAAAAAGCTTGTTATATTCTTTGTATCGGTTTCCAATTCACATCTAAATTATGCTTGTAAATAGACAACGGAAGTGATGATCATGATTTACACAAATAAAAATCGAACTTCAAACTCTTTTTTTCAATTCCAGATTATATGCACTTTATATTGAAAAGTGAAGTAGTTTTAAATTATTTTGAATAAGGTATCACTGTTTCTAAAGTTATATAAGTTAAGTTAAAGTTATATAAAGTTATATATATTTGCGTATTGTGCTGCCAACAATGGTATATTATATACAGTTCAAATTATTACGTTGTTACTGAAAATTATACCTTAGAAATTGATTTTATTTAATATTGGAGTCGGAGTGCGGTCGTGGATTTTGAAATTGATGGAGCCGGAATTGTTGAATCTTGGACAGACTCCACATCCCTGCTTTTGCCACAGGGTTCAACAAAATCAAGTAAAAGTATTTAAACCAAACATAAACTTTTCGCCTTACAAAATGAAGATAATATATTTCTCCGACTGCGTCGATCTTACACCTTCCAACAGATTCTTGGCTGTCCTATTACATTTCGGTCTGGTTCATTCTTATCCATTCTACTGGCAGGTTTTAGCCCGTGTATTTCCGTTATTATGATTTGCTTAACTTTGTCGATAGTGGGATACAATTCATACTGCTCGTGGTTAATACGTCATCAGTACTCGTTGTTGTCTATTAAAGGCCCATACGTTTTCCGGATATTTTTCTCTGAAAGGCTCACAGTGCTGCGCCATAAAGAAAAACAGGTTATAAGAGTGTTCCTTCCTCAGTTACATAATGAAATGGCGGTATGGGGTATCATATGAAGTGAGCGCCCTCCCAACTATACCAGGTAATTTGTTTACAGATTCAACGAAGGAACCGGAATATGATGTCAAGTGGTATCACAACGGACCTCATTGGAGTAAGTCTGTCAATAGAGGCATTCAATTCTATCGAATGTCTGATAATGCTGGATCTGTGTTCCTTGCCGCAGAAGTGCTTTCTTTTCCCGAAACAACACCTATTAGCAATCGCAAATAACCGTTTGAACTCATAGCTGACGTTATTGTGTTTGATTGCAGCAGCTCCGAGGTAAATATAAATATGTCTATTACCTCAAGATTATAACGGCCATCAGCGTTCACTGCCTGTTGCAAAAGAATTAATGCTCTGCTCTTGAACCAATTAAATTTGAATTGTCTCATTCACTGCTAAACTCTTTACTTCACTACATTGTTTTCTATTTTAATTGTTATAATTTTCATTGAATTGATCTACGAGTGTCTTTACTTCGAAGAAACGTTTACATACACGCGATTAATACAATGCTTCCTCCATCCAATGCAATTTATGCATCACCTGAATGTGATATTAAATCAAATCGGCGAATATTTGTCATTATATTTACGGCCGGCGTGTATCAAATGGGTGCATAATTTTACATTAAACTAATGAAATGTGTTGTAAGCTTGGAATGATGAAATATTTCTTCAACTCAATGCATCAGTTCAGCAATATTATGCGCACATGCTTCAGTTGAATGCGGATATTTTTTAGGTTTTCATGTATAGTTTGGTTTGACATGTTTTTTATTCACTTCTGCTCGTACTCACTGACCTCACTGATTTAATTGTAATTTTACAGTTTTGAATTTTTGTGAGCGAAATTTTTATATTTAATGAAAAAAATTTCAATTTCAACAAATTTACATTAACTAAAAACCGATGTACATCATTGGAATCAGTATGGCCAAATAATACAAAATTGACTGTCAAAGTTCTCAAAACTTTTACATTTGTAAATGCTTTGAATCTGTAAATTTAACGAAAATGGTCATGAAAAAAAATTTAAAAATGACAGAAAAATATATATGGTTTTTCCAGGAGAGGTCTGCCAAATCTTCTGATGCTGATTGAAAGACCTTACACTGACCCTTGTGTGAACTCTTGTTACCCAAATTTTGGCAACGGAATACAAATGTTATCAAACATTAAATTTTTGATTTTTTGGGTTCGATCCCTGCTCTGACCACCTTAAATTTCTTTCAGCGGCTGTCACCTCGCATAGTGACGGCGACACTACCGAATATTTAGCCATGAAAAAACTACTCAAAATACCGTTCGGAATCGGTATAAAAACTGTACGTCCCAATAAGTGAGTATAAAACTAGAAAGCGCACAGGTCCCTGGTTGTGAGAAGTTCTCCCCAATTCCTTCGTGGAATGCAATGGCAAACATTTATATTTTTAGAAACGTTTAGCTCAACATAGGGGTTGTTTAAGCCGTAATATTATCCGAACCGCCAAAAAAAATTCAAGATTCATTGTTGGATGGGTAACCATTTTGTGACTCCATATAAAATTAACCACTACAGCTGCATGAATGAATGTTTATGTTACCCAGTTTTATATGATGAACCTGATAACACTTCCATTTGCCGCATTTATTTGCCTTTACTGCAGCACCAGTATCATCCAATTCAAGCACGAGTTCGTATCTACAATCACACATTTGTCTGGAGTTGTGGATGTGACGTTAAGGATGCCCAGGTTTATGTCTTAAATATAGACTCATATACGCTGGACAGAATTTAACTGTTTTTTGTAAAGTTCCATTGTCACACAGACTGTATGTACTCCCCCAACCACACGAATGACCATGAGCTCGAGTAGTCCACATGCTCGTAAGAGACATCAATCCTGAATAGCAGACATTACTTTGGGCCAAATTGCTTTGCAGTGAATGTGGTGATATCACGGATGTTCAAGAGGTTTCCGCTTTAAATCTCGGTAAATATCCTGTTGTGGCAATGATGTGTTTTTATTTGCTAAACTGAATGCGAATAATACAAATAAAAAGAAAGAAAAGACAACAATTTCTCTGAAGGCAAAGAAAAATTTGGAAGTAGAAATGGTCACTAGGTTAACTTTGAAAACCACATTAAAAATAAATTGTACCCTTACTTATTTGCTGATGGCAATGCCGTGCTCATAGGTGTGATAAATTTGTATGTATGTTAGAGCGGCTGTATTAATATGTTTTAAAAAAATCTATTATGATAATGTAGTTCGTTTTCTTTTTGGGGTTTACTTCATATGGGAAGGGAAATTCTATTTGGGTACGTCTGAAATAGGCGTAGCGATAAATCAGACAAGCCAGGATTTGATGAATCGGGTGACTTTATAATCATGGAATGTGGTGAGTATGCCTCCGCATTCTGGCTCACCAGTCGCGAGACGATAGGGTTATGAAGCTTAAGGCGTCTGTTGCCCTTATAGAGTTGACCAATGCAGGAGGGCTTTGGAAATTCGACATAGATGATATAAGGGTTTTTCACCAAAAGTAAATCGATAGGGACAGCAAACGACGCCATATTTTTTCCCGCTTTTTTGACTTTTCTCTACAGGAAGGTTTGCCATTTCATCATGAAAAGATATACGAGCCAACAACGAGTTGAAATTATTAAAATTTACTACCGAAATTTGGAGTCAGTGGCCTCAACTTTAAGAGCGCTACGATTCGGATTTTCATCGGAAAATCATCTTCAGCGATGAGGCTCATTTCTGGCTGAACGGCTTCGTCAATAAGCAAAATATGCGTTATTGGTCAGACAGCAATCCACACGTAATCCATGAGTCATCATTGCATCCCGAAAAAATTACGGTTTGGTGCGGTTTATGGGCCGGCGGCGTCATTGGGCCGTACTTCTTCCGTGATGATCAAGACCGGCACATTACTGTGAATGCGAATCGCTACCGTTCAATGATAACCGAATATTTTTTGTTCCAACAGGACGGCGCCACAAGCCACACAGCGAATGCCACAATCAATTTATTGGAAACCAAGTTTTTGTGATCGTGTTATCTCACGAAATGGCCCAGTCGATTGGCCGCCTCGGTCGTGCGATTTGACGCCGTTAGATTATTTCCTGTCGGGCTACGTCACAGGTCTATGCCAACAAGCCAGCGACGATTGAAGAACTTCGTACGAATATCGAACGTGAAATTGCAGCAGTATCGGCCGATTTATGCTTGAAAACCGTCGAAAATTGGGTTCGGCGTCTGGACTTCTGCAAGCGTGCCCGTGGTGGCCATGCAAAAGAAATCGAGTTCCATACATAATGGCATCGAACGTACTTTCACAGGAATAAAGAATTTCATTGGTTTTATTTAAAAAAAATTTTGTAGCGCTCTTATTGAAAAACCCGTTATAAATGGGAGTGGTACTAAATCAAAGACGTTAAACCTGAAATTATAATCATGAAATTCTACAGTATATAGATCTCAGCTAAAAATTAATTATTACGATAGATTTTTCTGCGGTTTTAAATGGGGTTATTCAGAATTCTGAATAGCCTAATTTTTCATGGCAATGGCTACTCATGTGTGTCAAGCTAATATTTAATAAATCGCCAAGCCCATTTTTACCGCACAAGAGACAGAGTTTCGCCAAATCTGGCGTCATGCTGAGCAAATATTATTGTTGTAGCTTCACGCAGCGTTGCCAGTTTAGGGGATTTTTACCCTTTTTGGGATTTTTATTTGAAAAAAGGGATGCAATTTTTGGCTTGGGGATATGGGAATTTTATGGGGATGTCGTCGTTTGTTTTGGGAATTAAAGGGATTTTTCAACATAGTTTACATTTTCTCAAACATGTGTGTTTTTTAGCGGATTGTCAAATATATTCTCTCGTTTGTTTTTATATCTACTAAAAAGAGTCAAAATGTATCACTTAGCTATTTTATTGAAGTGTTTGGCAATCATGTATAATTATCATTATTAACAAACCAAGGTGTGGCAACACCACTTACAACCATCAGTTTATCGTGAGTGTCATATACATATGTTAATCAGAAGAAGAATGGTAATGACCAAAGACAAAAAGAAATTGTTTGTTTAAAAGTAACAATGTCAATAAAAAGTAAAAAAGATGAAATTAGTAAAAACACAGAATTGCGTGGGAAAACGAGAATTGGGCAAAAGGTATTTCGTCGTTTCGGCGTTATAGCAAACTAATCAATTTCCTTGCAGGTTGGCTTAAATCGTTTGCACATGCTCCGAGAGAATTTCAGGGCAAAAGTTGCAACAATTGTTCTTGGTGTGCTGTTTGTATGGTTGTGCTTCAGTCCAAAAAAAAAAGGATCTTAAAATACATGCAGAGTCTGCTAAGCATAGCAGTAAAATGAAATTACTTAATCCATCAAACACATTAGAAACGTGCGGTAAGTTTTTTCAAGTTGTTACAAATAATTACTTAAACAAAAGTTTGCAGGTGTGGTCTCTGCGACAAATGAAACAAAAATTTTGGACATAAGGCTTGTGGTTTTTGTCGCTAAACACTCCTCGATAACATCAGTGGAACACTTAACAAATTTGATGAAATCGTTTTCAATTAAAGACAACCCGTGTGAAAATCTACGGTTGCACCGTACCACATGCAGTGCTATAATTAAGCATGTAGTGGCTCCAGTCATTCTATCGGAATTGTTTAAGAACGTTGGGGATAATAAATACTCACTTATAATTGACGCGTCAACCGACACATCGAAGAACAAGTGGATGAGCATTTGTATCCGGTATTTCAACGAAATTAAGACACAAATAACGACAGATTTGTTGGGGATATTCTTAGTGGAGCAAGCATCTGCTAATAAACTACACGAAGGCTTAATGAACTACCTAAAAAAATACAGGGATAAGCCAAAAGTATATGATGGCAATTGGTACAGATGGTGCTAATAATTTATCTGGCCGAAAAAACAGTTTGTATACCTATTTGAAGATGGACAATACAAATTTGATGCTAATAATATGTACCTGTCATTCTATACACCTGTGCTATTCAGAAGCGTCAAAACAATTTCCACCTGATATTGAATTTTTGGTAAGAGAAACGTTCAACTACTTCTGCAATAGCCCTTTGCGTACACTAAAATACAAGCGTGCTTTCAATTTAATCAATACCGGTACTGATTCCAACACATTTAAGCAATTGGTTCAAATTTCTGCTTCCAGATGGTTGTCATATGATTTTGCTGTAAAGCGGATCCTCGAATAATGGGTGGAACTCAAATATCATTTCTCAATTATATCAGCAGCAGACAAAACAGCTGAATTAATATACAATATAATGTGCAAAGAGGAAAACAAACTTTATTTATTGTTCATATCACCTATTCTTAATGATATGAATAGATTGAAGCTTCATTTCTAAAGTGAAAAAATGGACCGTGGAACCATGTACGAGAAACTATATGTTACGCTTCTTCCATTGGCTGCAAGAATGCTTAGACTGGCAGTTGTTGCTCATTTGCAGAATGACGATGACATAGAGAAGGTAAAAAAATCAATGGATATGAATTCAGCATTTTTGCCACTAGAAGTAATTGATTTCGGATTTGAATTTGAAGAAGAAATTAAATCTCTGCCAGAATTCGAAACACACCATTTAAAAAGAACACGTTTCTCTTATCTCAAATCTCTTCTATTGCAAATGCTACAAAGGTTTCCACCAAAACTTACGGTTTTTTAAAACATGCAAACAATTTTCCATAAATATATGCTGTACTCCTGTAGCTCAACCAAGTTTTGGATCTATTTTACCAATTTTAAAGCCTGTACTTAGAGCAGGAGTTCCCTCCGATTTATACGAATCTCAGTGGAGGAAATGCCATTCGTGAATTGGAAATACATTTTCGGCTATGACATCATTACTAATCTTAACTCAGCTTGGCCTAAAATTTATTCCTATTAGGATGCAGCAGACAACCAACCATTTAAGGAGTTGGCTGAAATGGTTTTGAATAATGTTCTGCGTGCCAAATAGTAATGTTTGCGTGGAGAGTGTATTCGCAGTTATGAGCAAAACCAAAACTAAAATCTATATATGTAAAATACAATGTTTATATGTTTGTCCTCTATAGACTCTAAAACTATCCAACCGATTTGGCCCAAACCGGTTTCATTTGAAAGGTTATAGTCCAAATTAGGTTTTCGGCTATATATCTCTTTGATATTTGAAGGAGGCGTGGCCCCTCCCACATAAATTGAATTTGGCCCAAACCGGTTTCATTTGAAAGGTTATAGTCCAAATTAGGTTTTCGGCTATATATCTTTTTGATATTTGAAGGAGGCGTGGCCCCTCCCACATAAATTGAATTTGGCCCAAACCGGTTTCATTTGAAAGGTTATAGTCCAAATTAGGTTTTCGGCTATATATCTTTTTGATATTTCAAGTGGCTATTGTGATAGCATGAGTTTTGAAACATTGCAGTATCCCATATGTTACTGATTTGAATAAACAGGAACAAATGGGCGGGATCGGACCAGTGGGAGTGCCAGCTCCCATACAAAGGAAATATTTAATATCATATATCTACAGTTCTATAATAGCCAGAGTCTTAGAAATTTTGTACACGTTGATTATTTGTTAATGTTCCCATAATGGGCGTGATCGGACCATCAATTACAAATATTAATAGCCGAACTGAAAATGGGCGGAATGGGCCCCCAAATTTAATCATCAGCGGCAAATGTAAAGGAGAAGAAGTGCTGATACCACGAAATCCAATGATTTCAACCGATTTACCCTTCGATTTCAAGCGATTACAGTTTCCAGAGCGTCTTGCTTTCGCCATAACCATCAATATGGCTCAAGGCCAATCGCTAAGTGTTGCTGGTTTGAACTTAGCAAATTCCTGTATTTCTTTATGTTTACACACCTACCGAAAAAACTCAAAATATTGTTTATCCGCTAGCATTAAGATAAAGAAGTTAATAAATAAACAAAATTTTCTTTTTTTGCAAACACACTTATTTCATTTTATTAGCGTAGTAGCACACGCAGGGTATCCGCTATCGCCAATATTTAAGCAAAAAAATCAGATTTTGGGTGGAATCGTGAATGTGTGAAACTAGTTTAATCAAAAAAATATTTTGGGCAAAACGAAGTTTGCGCCGGGTCAGCTAGTACACAATAAAATTCAATAAGGGCTTCTAGAGGCATTATTAAGAATAAATACCCATTTAAAAGCACTTCAATATGTTGTGATAAGTACAATCCGTCACCCGAAATGCCGGATCAAAATATGTACAAAAATGTAGCAAAAGGCGACGACACGGAGTGTTTAGAATGTTTTTAATATTATAAACATTGACTAAATAATGGAGTACAAATAATACTATGTAAGAGGACTAAATTTAAATTGACTGATTAATATATAATAATATATATAATATGCATTTTTTTAAAGATGTTTTTGAAAACAAATATAATTTGTATTCAACTAAATGGATTTTTTGTCATGTTTTTTGTTTTTTAAATAAATAAAAAAAATGGTCCTAATTATTATTAAAATAATGTAATATATTATTTAAGTTTGATTTTTTTTATACTGAAGATATCGTTTTGTTTGTTTTGTTAAACTGAATTAAATTATAAATATTAAATTTAAAACCTAAAACTTGCTCGAATTTCCTTTAAAAGTAAGGGGATTTTTTGGGGAATTTTCGGGGATTAAAAATTTCAATTTGGGGATTTGGCCTTAAAAAAACTGGCAGCACTGGCTTCACGCATTTGAACGAAACCCGCTCATTTGAAATTTATAACTTCGCCCCGTTTTTACAACGCATAACATTCCGTTTGTATCTTATCATCGTGTCTAGGGAATAAACTTTTCAAGATTATGGCTGCGCCGCGTTTGCCGGAACGCATTCAGTCTTGATTTACTGTCCTGCAACTTTTCACCACCCATAACTCGAATCCCATTCATGTTGTATAAAATTTCATATATGTTCGACGATGTTCGACGCTCTCGTTTTCATACGATATCCACTGTATGGGGGTGTGTTTTCCACTGATCGAGACCTACTGTTTTACACCGATCCTCTTTCATGAATAATTGCTTGAAAGTGTCGCCATCACTAAGCGCGGTCACCGTCACCGAATGAAAGGAAATGTGCTCAGGGCTAGTCTATTATACATGGTTGTTAAATACAAGTGCCACTGATGGTCCCACTGATGGTCCCTGCTACAACGTTCCTTCGAAAGTTTATATTGTGGTGCAATGGAAGTGTGCGCGTCTCTTGTATATGAGGTCGTGGGTTCGATCCGAACCTTACATTTCTTTCAACGATGACACTATCAAGTATTTAGCCATGAATACGCTTCTCAAAATACCACTCGGAACTGGCGTAAAATTGTTGGTCCCAATCACTGAGTATAATGAACTCGAAATCGCACAGATCTCTGATTGTGAGATGCTCTCCCCAATCCCTTCATGGGATGTAATGGGAATCTGTTTTTTACCTATTCCCATACAATCGTGGTTGTTCGGGATATGAGTGGAGAAGTTTCTCTCACAATATGAAGTGGGTGTCACGTAGTCTGCTTTTATTGTGGATTGTCGCAGATCAAAAACTAATTGCGAGGTTAAAGTTTAATGCGTTAAAATGCATGTCTGAGTTGCCAAATTCGGTGTGGAAAGAGCTTCGCAAATTCGAACGCATGTATACCAGAATGTGTTAATATTTTAAAACACAATACCGCCATTTTCGGTGTAAATATATTATATATATTATATTATAAATATATTAATTATATTATATTATTTATATATGTATATAATATTTTAAAATATAAAAGCATATTCTATTATGCACGAACTCCTCTATATATATATATAATATATATTACCTATGACCACCGCCAGAGGGCGTTTCATGCATATTTTAATTTCAACCAAAATTGTTTCTGCTGCTTTTTATCTCTGACATTTATTGTTGTTAATTTTAAGTAAGTCAATTAAAAACAGTTTTATTTCGTTTCAAATCAAAATTTGATATTTGAATATAAATAAAATTCTCACCATTTTTACCACTGTGTATTTACCAATTTGTAGGTGGAAAAAATATATTCAAACCAAATGTTTTAAAATACGATGATCCACCATTGCCTGATCCAAGAATTCCGGTACACATACAGGCAACGGAAAGACATTTTCAATTGCTGGCTAGCGTTTCTAAACGTGTTTTAGAAAAAAGTCGACACAGTGTTATGGCAGTTACATCAGAAAGCCGTGCAAAATACCCCAGACTTGAAAGCAAGAAAGACTTTCAAAAATAACTTATTTCGCTTTTCTTCCACTAAATTCATTTTTTTTTACACATGTTCTTATTTTTTAGGTTGCATTTCTGTTGAAAAAAAAAATCAATTTTACCGAAAAACTTGTAATTTTTCTCGGAAAATAGACGAAAATTAGTTAAAATATGCATGAAACGCCCTCTGGCGGTGGTCATAGGTAAAAATAAAAATCAGAAATGAATTTCTCGACCCCAAAAACCCCCCATATACACATAAAAAAGATAATATAACGATGAATAAGAAATCGAATTTTGAATCAAAATGATGTTATAGGGAAAAAATAATTTTTTGAAAAGTGGGAGACTCGAAAATCGAGATAGACCTATGGTTCCTTCACCAAAGTTGCTTAGAATTGTCCATAGAATCATCCTAGGGGGCGGCTCTAATCAACATAAAATATGGCCCGCCCTAATATATATGTATGTGTATATATATGTGGCCGTCGGTGGTGCAATGGTTAGTGTGCGCGGCTCTTGTACATGAGATCCTGGGTTCGAACCCTGCTCTGACCACCTTCAAAAAAATTTCTTTCGGCGGCGGTCACCTCGCATAGTGACGGCGACACTATCGAGTATATAGCCATGAAAAAGCTTCTCAAAATACCGTTCGGAATCGGTGTAAAACTGTAGGTCCCAATCAGTGAGTGAAAACTGGAAAGCGCACAGCTCAGTGATTGTGAGAAGTTCTCCCCGGTCCCTTCATGGGATGTAATGGGAAACCATTTATTTTTTTATTTAATATATATGTATGTGCACAATAACCGTATCCAAAAACCAGTACCCCGCATACGGCTGTTAAATAATTACAATTTCATAGCGGTCTCTTTTCCTGGGCGAGGTCATATTCGAAGCTGTAAATCGATCGAACTGAGACTTTTATTACACGTCAGATTAATTTCCCTGATTGCTTGCAGAATTTTGATCACACCAAATACGTGCGCTCTTCACTTTTGCATTATGGTAAATGGCCTTCCGTTGCTTACTAAATCTGTCTGTTTTTAGTTTTGTTGCTTGCAACAGGATTCTGTCCTTTTATTTAGTTGTTTATCTATTTATCTATTGTATTTCGTCGTTTCCACCCTAGTACAGTGGCAAACATTCCAAACGAACACTTAAAACAAAAAGTAAACACCATCGTTGTCCTCCCAAATCAACATCTCCAGCAATAAGAATCACGGACGCGGACGAAAAAAAAACTAAAAGGACAATAAGGATGACTTAAGTGCAAATATACACACACCCTATCCTTAGCGGTAAGCATGTCCTTTCTTATGGGCAACATCAGGGAAAGAAATATGGCAACACGTTCCATACAAGTATTAGCGCCAGTGTTAATGTTACGGTTCAACTTAAAACTGTCGTGCCCAGGACCATTAAGCTAAGTGGGTGAAGAGAAGAGGGTGTTTGTACATGTGGGAAGAGTTCCAATTGTTACTTACTTTTTAACCATATTACGAATATGTTTATCCCTTGATCTTCCTTTGCTTTATTCGCCAGTTGCTGCTACCATATTCCGCCGTAGCAAAGTTTTCCATGATATTAAGTGTTAATGTTCTCACAGTTCTTGCTGAGATTTGCTATAGTTTTCATTGTTGTCTCAGTTGCGATTTCTACAACTGTTTTACAAACTATACAGACGCTCTACACCATTTCCAATTGAAATCGAAAAACAACCAATGAGTGTTCGAACTCACGGGCGATCTAGTAACACCTTAGTAAATATTACATTGCAAAATAAAAAAACAGCGTTCAATAACATGATGACGTTTCATTTAAATAATATTAATACTTAAAATTATTTAAAGATCAGTGCAAGCACATGTATCATTATTTTCTTGCTTAATACTTTTTGTTTTATTCCCACAAAAAACAAAGAGAATTCAAGGCAACAGATCCATGTACATTAGGGTGGGTAACAAAAAAACAAAATTCCCGCTGTCACCACCTAAAAATGAAGTTCAGAGTGTTTAATGACTATTTGCAACATATTGCGATTCTGTGTTCAGCAAATTGTGAGCTATTTTGCTTTAAAAACACCTCTAATTATCAGGTTTTTTGGGTGTAACTTTTAAGATGTTGCAGACATTTGGAAAATTTATTATGGGTACGTAGACCTTTACCCACCCTAATGTACATACATTGTGTTATGTTCGTAAACTTACGAGTAGGAGACTTCGTCTTTTAAGGCAACATCAAAATATCGACTCAATACCATCATACTTATTTTCAGGCAGAGACTATTGTTGTACAACAACTACCTACTAATTTCAATGCTAACGCTGCATAGCTTCGACATAGATAACGATGTGTGCTAACGCTGTGTGTTGTTTGCATGTGTTGACTATGTTAGATTATTCCCTACCCGTGCCTATAGATATTAACACATCAAAAATCAATTTTTCGAATTGAAAATTTAATGTACGTCAAATTGGATTTAAAATATCTATTTCAAATTTAAAATACATTAATTGAAATTTAAAAAAGCATCAATTCAAATCTGAAACAAATCAAATGAAATTTAAAAGACTACCACTGAAATTTAAAAGCCAAAATTTAAAATTCACCGATTGGAATTCAGAAATGATTAACCCATTTTAGGTAGTCGAATTTTAAATTTTCAATTATGTCTATTCAATTTCAATTTTTGTCTTTAAATTTCAATTGATGTGTTTTAAATTTCATTTCATGCCTTTTCAAAGTCGACTGATGTATTTTAAGTTTTAATTACTGTGTTTTCAATTTCAATTGACACATTTTAAAAATGTCAATTAATGACTATTAATTTTCAATTGATGTTTACTAAAGTTCAATTGATACAAGGGAAATTTCAAATGTACAGTGACGAGCAAAATTGTAACAGGTTTCCCATAATGGAAGTTTACAACTTTAGTTTTTAGTTGCGTTTAGCCTTATAACTAAACCGTTTTCGTCGAATTTTACTTCGATGTGGTCTCTTTCGTAATGGACACTTAAATTTAACATTACAACATCTATTAAAAGTGGCCCAAAGTTAAGCATGGAATTTTATTTTAACATAACATTTTTACTAAATAAAAAAAACTCACGGGCGATGTGTTAACACCTTTAAGTTACACTGTACCTGTTCGATTTCTATAAACACATTAGTAAATGTTACATTGGAAAATAAAAAAATAGCTTTGCTTTTGCTATTAATAATATAAAAATAAATAAAGCAATATTTAGCCCACTGAAATAATTGTTTTTGTTTTGTCATAAACAGAGCGCTGACAGAAAGTATTGAATAGCATAGAGAATTTATTACACTTATTTTCCGCTCTCATGTAGAAAGTCTGAGTAAAAGAGCATAAACGAGAGTCTGAATAAAAGATCATATTCTCTTTCTAGAATATTTCAATATAAAGCAGAAATGTTTCAAAAGGAATCAATGTTTCCCATCACACTAGTGAATGGACCAAGTTATGACAAAAAGAGAGTAATTCGGTGTGAAACATTCGCCAGATGTCGCCAGTGCTCTTGAGTCATACAAGACGTTCCATGAGTTCTCTCTATTCAATACTCTTTGGCGACGACGACCTGCTTGTCTGTTCGCCAACACGGGAGATTACGCTACCAGGAAACGCTTCCTTCCTTCCTGTGGCTCGTGCTGTGTATGCAGTTGCACCGTCTTGTTGAAACCACATGCACCCAACCCGGTCATTCAATTTCGGAAGTAAGAAGTCGTGTATCATGACCCTGTAGAATTTGCTAGTAACAGTGACCGTATTGCCGAGGGCGTCCTCAAAAAACACGGCCCAATCACTCCTCCCGCGTGAATTTCGCACCACACAGTGGTTTTGAGTGGATGTAGTGGCTCTTCGTGCATCACACATGGATTTTTAGTGCCCCAGAAAGGAAGATTTTGCTTATTATTATAACCGCTTAAGTAGAAATGCGCCTCGTAGCTCATGATGAAATTCGACACAAAATCGTCCTCTTCGTGGTTGAGATTGAGGATTGCGTGACAGTAATTCGCACTGACTGACGATCAGCAGGCATTAACTGATGCACTTTTTGCACTTTGTACCAAAACATGTGTAAGTCTTTTACTAAAATCCGCCGTAGGGTCCGTCTGGTGATGCTCAACTGCGTGGCCCGCCGTGTGATTGATGTTATATCGATCTGAGCGACATTTCCAGCCATAGCCGTGATATTCTCGGCCGAACGACCAACACAGTGGCGGGGACGTCTTGCAAAGTCTCACGTAGTTCTTGTCTGTTCAAGACGAGCAGCTAAGCGTTGAATTGTTTGGCCAGTTGGCGCGACACGATTAGGAAATCGACGTCGAAATTTACGCTGTGCCAACACCACCTAATTCCAAAATATTGACATAATTATTCCACGATCTTGAGGAGTATAGCGCTCCATCGTTTTTCTGTTTGTATACTGCAGCTGTCTAGTTCACAAATGTGTTGAACTTTCCTCCACGTTGTACATACGAGTATATGTTAAAAATAGCCGTAATATGTAAAGAAATCCCAATGTTACAATTATGCATTCTCTTAAATGTTACAAAATTGCACTCTCGCATAGATAAAGAGAAAAGACCCGCTATGCCTCTCTTAACGTTCTCTTGATGACGACGAGGTAGTAAGCCATTTCATCGAGTTCGAGTTGCATTTGTAATTTAATCTATGGTTGGACATAATACGGAGAGAAATGAAAGGGAATGCGTATTTTCGTTCGATGCAAACTACATAAAACATAATTTAGCTGTCATAAGTATCAATCAAACTCTTTTAAACTTAGTTTGCTGTATGCTCTATAATTTGTATGCCTTCTTTGTTCTCTCATTCTACATCATTTCCCTAGTGCGTTTTCGATCTTCTATGCCATAAAAACCCCCTGACCCTCTTTAACTTTTTATAGATCCAGAAACTCAAATGTATCCATCCCGTAGCCCAGAAATTTACTGTTAATTTTTTCATTATTGCCAACCTGCTGATAAAATACGGGAGCATCTAAAGTCGTTTAAATCATGGAATTATTAAAAAATAATAATTCTGTTCGGAACTTTGCAAAGAAGTTGAATGTAAGTTATATGACGATTCAGAGAAATAATCCGGATTGATACCATCGGTTCATCATCAGTGTGTTTTTATACTTAGGGATCTTCGATCGATACTAATTCGCATGTGTAAATTGCATATTTCAGTTTGTATATATGTATACGATTGATGGTAGTTAGGCATATGATGATGAACTTGTCACGGAGTTCGACTTCATCTTCAAGGCCAAAATCGCAAAAAAAAACTTTAAAAAATTTTATTTTTTTTTACCTTTTTTTTCTCCTATTCAGGTCCATAGGTAGCAAACCGTTCAAGATTCAAGGAAACAATCAACTACAGAAATGTACCTAAGGTCTCAATAAACAACTTTTTAGAGCATATGAACTTCCTAGGAATGATTCTTATATTGTGTGCTGCGTCCCTTGTTGCGTGTGCTGAGCTTCCTGCTTTGCCTGTGCTGCTGCGGTCGGTGAGATAGCATAGTATCCCAATATTGAAGTAAACGGTGTTAAGAAACAATCCTAGGAAGTTTGCTTCGATGGGTTGGTGAAATAGAAGTTTTTGAATATCTATTCAGTTGATGTTGAGAATGCAATCGGCCCAGCTAGTAATTTGACTAAAATACACTTCTTTGTAAAATACACTTCACTTGAAAGCTTGTAGTATGGATTTCTCATACATTAACCAAAAACTAACAAAATCTGTCAACAAAATTCAAATAAATGTAACTGACACTAGCACGGTCTTCAAAAATGCTATACCACGGAAAAATACAACTCTGTGATATTGATTAAAACTCACCTCAAGGCACTGCAGCACTGCGAAAATACATGAGGAAAAGAAGAACATGGTGGAAAAAGTCTGTCTGTTCTTGTTGTTGGAATTATAGGCCTTTCAGTGATGTTGATACTTAGGGATCTTTGATCGATACTAATTCGCACATGTGAATTGCAGAATTAAGTTTGTATATATACGATTGATGATCAACCGATGGTATCAATTCAGGCACAGTAGTTAGGCATCTGATGAGGAACTTGTCACGGAGTTCGAAACTAGTCATGCCAGTGAGTGTGCTTAACTGAATTGTCTAGTATTTCCAACAAAAACCAATAATTTTTCAATTCGAAAAATGTTCATGACTTGTAAGATTGTAGTATGAATTTCTCATACATGATATGGAAACCACTGCGAATGTTTAAAATTTATGATTAATTTAGCTCCAAGTTCCCGCGTTTAATAAGGCCAAACTCGAATGGTCATTAAAATGTAAAAACTGGTGATGGCTTAGGACGGTTCTTGACAAAAACAAATTAGAAATTGACATTTAAAATATTATTGGTTTATACGGTTTTCGTAAATTAAAAATTAAGGTATTTTTGAATTGCCAGACCGAAAAATAAATCATAGTGACTTTGGGAGTGGAGTTAGCATTCCCCCGCAGTATGACAAGAAGCTGTTTTGCCATCAGATTTCTCTTGCGCAGCTACTTCCAAAGTTGCCACCTTGGTTGCATGCCTCCCATTATTCCCCATTGGGCTAGTATCTTTGCACTTCGGACCTATCCCTCAGCTGCCCATCTCATTTCTAGTATCGCAGCCAGTCATTTGAACTATAACTAAATCCCCTTGATTTAAAGGCTTCGATTTTTCGTGCACTTCGATCTTCGATTCGACATCTGTAAGTATTCGGCCAGCCACTTCTTCCAAAATATGTTTCCATATTGTTAGAAATTAACCAGTTTTGTCTCAACTGTCGTTGCATATAGTTAATGGCTTTAGCCCTATGGAATTTCCTACAAGAAAATGATTCGGAGTTATAGTTTCAGTAGAATCTTCTTCAATAGCATCATACGAAAGCGGCTTCGAGTTAGTAATATTTTCTGGTTTAATTCACGTGCTTAAAATAAGTTAATCAGTACTGATTTTATATAAGATAATTTTAATCGAACGAACTAAGCGCTCCAACAATGCGCCTTCCATGTGAAGTGAAACAGGAAGATTGAAAATCCATTTTTTTTCAAATGTTTTTCATCAATTTTTTTCAATCAACTTTAACTAAGGCCTCCCTTAACCCTGCTGTTAGATTAGAAAAAACTTACGAATCTTAGATTGAGGGACCATTTGGTCCATACTGCAATTTTCATCCAAAATAATAATTTTATCTTATTCTTTGTAACTATTTTGGTTCAAAAATTTCTAAAGCAAGTATTTGACATATCAAAAACATCCGCTAACATATCAAAAACATCTTCTAAATATTTGACATGAATTTACATTCGCTTGGTAATGAAAAAATTTACGAATCTTAGGTTGAGGGACCATTTGGTCCATACTGGAATTTTCATCCAAAATAATAATTTTATCTTATCCTTTGTAACTATTTTGGTTCAATAATTTCTAAAGCAAGTATTTGACATATCAAAAACATCTTCTAAATATTTGACATGAATTTACATTCGCTTGGTAATGAAAAAATGTACTATTGACCAAATGGTCCTCTAACCTAAGATTCGTCATTTTGTATTTTTCTCAGTCCTGAATAAAGTTAGAAAATTTAATTTTCGCACATAACATTGTTTTATTAAAAGACCCCATTAGCAGAAAAATTTAGTCAGTATATATCACCGTTCCAAAGTTACAAGGGAAAACAGAAAAAATTTGGACCAAATGGTCCTAATCTAACAGCAGGGTTAAGTATCTTTCAGTTCCCACGAAATTCGTCACAGTATAGCTGTATAATTCTAAAGGATGGCCCCCACATTCCATACAGTTTCGGATGACCAAAATACAGGTACTTGTTATAAGAGAATCTTTCTTGATTTTGCACATGTGACAGAAACGTATTTTTGATTTATAAGTTGTACGTAGTCTTGAAATAGAGCATGTTTGCATAAATAACCGTTTCATGATTAATGTGACAAAATTTCTGGTGATACTATTGCAAAATTGGTTTGGTAGTATAATTTTCTCTCGGCAATATAGCAGGCCGTTTTTGATCTAGACAAACATCAGCCATGTCGATTCTATCAATCCCGGCGTAAAATGTCATTGCCCTAATAGGGATATTATAGGATGAATATTTGATTTGCATGATACAACTTCTGCACCATGCCTTCGCATCATTAGCCACATCGTGTTTACTTAGTAACCAATTCCACTCTTTTGTTGAAGATAATTGCAAAATCTCGCCGATTAGAAAAGCCACAAATTGATTAATCCACCTCAGCACAGTCTTTAAATCACACTAAAAATATGTTTTCAAAAGTTGTATTTCGTGGTTGGCAATAAAATATTCTCCAATACGGGCCTCTATCTGCTCAGACGTTAGTTCAAGTCTATGGACGGATGTAATTTGTATAGGCGCGACCAATTAGCACCAATTATTGAGCAAATAATGCTGTCATATTTCATCAACCTAAGGTAAGACTCTACCGGATAGCCATCTTTACCAGCATCCACAAATGTATGCAATTGTACGCTAACTCCATCATAATTATTCAACTTTTTTGAATAACATTTTTGTATTTTAATTTTCTGGATATCTGGTCCAAGTTTTACCGAGCGGGTCCACTTTGTTATCAATTCAGGGGAAGTTTGTTCCTCTCAATCGATTTTGGATCGCCACGCATCTCCATCACAACTTTGACATACATTATTGGACCCTGCCGCTCACTTGAATAGCGCCCCATCTTGAGTATGTTTTTTCAGCTAGCTTTCGTTTCTTTTTTTTAGAAAATAGCTAGTTTAATTACAAAAACTATAACGTAAGATTGCCTTCCGACCATTAGCGTGACTCGTAAAAAAAATGTAATCAAAATAGCATTCAAAAACTCAAGTTAATTTTTGGGCTTACATGAATAGCGCCCCTCACGCCATATTCAGTTTTAGTGTAGAAGTCTGTTACAGATCAGAATCAAATTTGAAATATATCGATTTAAAACTATTAGTTTTGAAGGAGACGAGCCGAGCTAAGTCAAGGTGTGAGGAGGGAAGAGCGAAAGTTAAAACTTAATTATTTCCAAAGCTCCACATCTAAAACGCATGAAAGTAAACAAGACACACCCCAAGCTGATCTCCGAAAGAAACGTCCCCGTAGTTTTTTCAGTTTCAACATGACGTGGAGTAGAGTGTGGTATCGAGTGATTTTTTCGGATGAAATAAAATTTTATTTTGTGGGTCCCGATAGTTATAATTATTACATTCATGACCTACGAAACGAAGAACACATACTGAGCCGTTGACATATCCGGGCAGGTGGTGTTATGGTATGAGGAAACATTTCGTATTATGACACCATATAGCTGCAGTTTGTGCCATCAAGAATGAATGCGATGTCGTACACAGCCGTACTGGAAATGACTTTTCCAGAGGTGGGTGCAATTTTTAGAGACTGGGTTGAACGTCAAGACGTTGATGCACTGAACTAGCCTCCGTACTCGGCTGACCTTAACTTTATCAAAAATATCTTGGGATGGATTGTTCACAAGGTGTATGAGCCTGGGAAGCAATATTTAAATAAAACTTAATTAAGCATTTATATGATTTCGTACCAAACAGGATATGTGAATGCATTCCTATTAAAGCCAGGTATTCAGCATTTCTGAAATTTTCGTTGCTTAAGAATTACGTCGCTAAGAAATAACGAAAATTTCAGGAACCGAATATTACGATCACTTTCCATTTTCTGGGTACTCAGCTCTGCCAAAATTTCGTAGGCTAAATTAATTATGGGGTTGTTACGCCATCGTCATTTCTTGCGAAACAATTGTTTGATAATTGTTTGGAGCGGTATTTTGACATTTCGATAATTGTAACAATAAAACGTAACACCACATGCGTTAAATATATAATGGACTTCGTGGAGGAATTATAAATGAAATCTTTGCAAGGCACATACATCAAAGATAGGTTGTAACTCTCCACAACAAAATTTTGCATTTAAAAATAAATAACAACTGAATATGGGACTGTCCTTGGAGGTGGAAAGTTTCTGATAGCCATTAACTTGGGAGTAGCCAGAAATGATTCCTTCATTGGGCAGTCCAAGCAGCTCACTACTTCCACGCAGTATGTCCTGGGCAATGGCTTATCGGAAACCTCCGATAGCTAGCTAAAGTGAGAATGCGAAACGAATGAGCAACCTGAGTGGTAATGCGATCACTGATACGTCTCGGGATTATTAGGTGGCCCTGCCACTGAAGCTCTTCGATCAAAATTGAAGAAATCAAAATCCAGTTTCGACACACTGCATTCTGGTCAGCGTCTGATCCATTATGAGCGGCTGAAACATAATCATCTTGGCAGTAGGTAAAATGCAAACCACGGTGGGCTGGGTTTGGCTCCCGCCACCGTTATATTGGCAATGAAAATACACAGAAAAGATAATGAACAAAGAAAACCCCAACTGTTGACGACCCTCGCAAACGTTATAAGGACCATGATTTAAGGGTATGTCTCTGGAATATTAGAACGTTATACAGGACTTCTGCCACTTTCCAACTGGCGGATGTCCTCGGAAAATATAAAGCTGACATCACGGCGATCCAGGAAATGCGATGGACAGGATATGGTTGCACCAGAAAGAAAAACTTCGATAGTTACTACAGCTGCCATGAGCGTAAGCACGAATTTGGGTGCGGATTTATAGTAGGCAAGACACTGCGACACCTAGTTTGAAGGTTCAACCTAGTGAGTGACCGCATAGCCACAATTCTCATCAAAGCGAAATATTTCAGCATCTTGTTAATTTGTGTGCACGCGCCGACAGAGGATAAAGATGATGAGGTCAAAGAAACAGTTTAAGAGCATCTGGAGGAAGTATATGAACGCTGTCCTGACCACGACATTAAGATTATTCTAGGCGATTTTAATGCCAAATTAGGAAAGGAAAGTGTCTTTCGACCAACCATCGGCTATCACAGTCTACATGACACCACCTCCGATAATGGAATAAGACTGATAGACTTCGCCACTGCAAAGAACATGGTAGCTAGTAGCACACGATTCCAGTGTAAGGACATTCATAAGGCGACCTGGATATCTCCTGATCAGCGGACGAAGAACCAGATTGATCACTTGGTAATAGATGGCAGGCACTCTTCTAGTGTAATGGATGTACGTGTGATTCAAGGTGCCAATATCGACTCGGATCATTACCTGGTGGCTGCGAAAGCTCGCACGAGATTGAGCAGGGCGAAAAACGTACGAAGCCGAACACAGGAAAAGCTGAATATTGACAGGCTACAAATACCGAAGATATCAATGTCCTATCGACAGAAACTCTCTCTCCTGCTAGAGCAGAATTCCCCCCCTCCCGAAGACCCAGATGCGAAGTGGAGGCACATCTCCTATTCTTTGGAAACCGCTGCAAGAGCATAAGCCATGGTACGACGAAGAATGTCGCAGTGCAGCTGATGAAAAAGACGCTGCACGTATGGCAACGAAACAGTCAGTTACAACGCGTGCTGCGAGTGAGCGGTACAAGAAGCTGAGAAGGGAGGAAAACCAACTATTTAGGCAAAAAAAAATGGCAGTGGGAGCAGAGAGAGAGTGAAAGAGCCGAAATGTGCAGGATGAATGGTGAATCCCGAAAGTTTTTCCAGAGGGTAAGAAGTTCGTATAACGGGTCTAATAATGGGCTTCCCTCCTGCAAGGACGAGAATGGGAATCTGGTGACTGAGATGCAGTGTATGCTCAAAATTTGGAGAGACCACTTTTCAGCACTACTCCACTCAGATTCTTCCACTGAAGATCAGGAGGTAATGCTAGTGGAAGATAGTATAGATTGTACCTTTTGTGGTTTTGGACCGGGCAAGTCCACAACTGACCAAATATTCACGCTTCGCCAAATCCTGGAAAAGACCCACGAAAAGCAAATCGATACATACCACGTTTTTTGTCGATTACAAAGCTGTTTTCGATAGCCCTACGGGCAAAACTGTACGAAGCTATGTGTGAACTTGGTATTCCGGCAAAACTGATTCGCCTCTGTAGAATGACGCTGACTAACACCAAATCAGCAGTGAAAGTGGGGGAAGACCTCACTGAACCATTCTGTACCACGCGAGGACTTAGACAAGGCGACACACTTTCGTACAATCTCTTCAACATCTTAATGGACATAATAATGAGAAAGGCTGCAGTAAATACGAACAAGACCATTAACTCGAAAAGCCATATGTTGCTGGCGTATGCTGACGACATAGACATCATTGGGCGAAATTTGCGAGAGGTTACTGCAGTATTTCAAAAATCGAAAAGGAATCAGCGAATCAGGGTCTTGCTGTTAGTGGTGTCAACGACTAGAGAAACCTCTCGACTTGGTCCGCACGTGAACGTTGTCAACCGATTTAATTTTGAAGTGGTAGATGAATTTGTCTACCTTGGATCTGACGTGAACAAGGACAACAACGTCAGCCTGGAGATAGATAGAAGAATTGTGCTTGCAAATAGATGTTATTTTGGGCTCAGCAAGCCGTTTAGGAACAAAGCCCTCTCTCGACGGACAAAAGTCCAGCTGTATCAGACTCTCATTTTACCTGTCTTGGCATATGGCTCATATCGCAAGCGGATGAAAAACACCTGGGAGTTTTCGAGAGAAAAATTCTCCGTTAAATATAGGGTCCTGTTAGGGAAAACGGCGAGTACCGACATCGCTGGAACGCAGAGCTATACAATCTCTATTCTGACGTGGACATAGCTAGACGACTCAAAGTGGGCCAATTGCGTTGGCTAGACCATGTTATCAGAATGGATGAAGATAAGCCGGCGCGAAAGATTTTTGATAACGTACCTGATGGAAGCAGGAAAAGAGGACGACAAATACTCCGCTGGAAAGACCAAGCAGAAGAATAGAGCCAGTTGGAAGAATATGTTGAAGTTTGTTTAATTTGTTTGTTTAATTAATATGTGTAAGACGTCTGACCTCATGAGGTTGTAATATAGTCAATAAAAGTAAAGTAAGAAATAAAATGGAATAAAAATACACTTGTGTGTACATTCTATGTATACATATTTAAAAAAAAACCTTGAATGTAATATAAAAACTTAAATCTTAACAAATTAATTCTATAAGTCTTGTTCACAATTCATAATTAATAGCAGGTTACACATCTCGAGTTCAATTTGTAAATTTTTTTAATTCAGTTTTCTCATATGCAAGTTTTTGCATAATTGCATTATGACTCCTCGTTTCTTCAATGAAGTTACTGATTAAGCCATTCGTCTTTTTGGCTTCGTCGTGCTGTTTCTCCAAATTCCGACATATTTTTCTTAGATTGTTGTTTGTTTCTTCGGTTGCTTTCATGTAGTTGTGAAGATATTCCTCATTAATTTGACTTCCTTTTCTAGAAGCCTTAACTGCTTCGGCTTGCCGCATCTTCTTTGAAAAGAAGACCGTGGATCGTCGCCTGGGCTTTCCTCGTCTTCTCTGACCTGTTCCTCCTCATCATCAACATCCATTCCATAGTGAGCTCTTGAGCTTTAAGGAACATCATCTACAGTTTTCGAGGAATATGGAACTTCATCTTGCACTCGTCCTCTTCCTGGCACACCATAGCTCGTCACCTTGCTTAGCCCTTTGACAATGGTGTGCATGAGGGTGGACCTTGTGTCAATATTTTGGTAGATGAGGGCTCTATTCCGTGCCTTTTTGAAAAAAAATGACAATGCCGAAAAAAAAAATTAAAAAAAAAAAACATTAGGGGTTGCGCACGAGCCGAGAAAAAGGTCCACTTTGCCAAAATTAGGGGGGAAATTGCCATAGGTCATCAGGGGTCACCCGTAGGGGGGAAGAATGTATGGCCGACCCCCATTAACTTTTTACCGCCAACATTTTCCCCCAAGACACCCACCCCCTATCTCCTCCCCTTAGGGGGGTCACCATACAAAAATGGAGGTTGCTCAGTATTTTCGAAAAACACCATAGGTCATCAGGGGTCACCCCTAGGGGGGCAAAATATATGACCGACCCCCATTAACTTTTCATCCCTAACATCTTTTCCGAACAAACTTACCCTCTATCTCCACTCCTTGAGGGACTCCCCATACAAAAATAAAAGAAGCTGTAATTGAGTAGTACTACTAAGCACTCTTAATATAATATAGTCAAATTAACATATTTTTGTTCGCTGATGGGTATTTCTTGCGGTAAGAATCGATAACATGTAGTAAATACTGTTTCTCTTCTTCGCCTTGACACAGTATTCTATTATAATCTTGTATCATTTTTACTCCTCTTTCGGCAGTGTCGTTCAGAACGCGCAAGTTATTTACAATTCTACGACCTTCTTGATAGTCTGCGCGAGATTTCCAGGTTGCTGGATTTGCAAGAATGAAATCTTGCGATATTCCAAATCGTACAAATAAATTTTTGGTATTATGAGAGACGAAGTTGCTCAAGTCTTTAGCCAAGAATTCCTCATTCACATCTTTGAATTTCACCTCGATTTTTTTAACGCTGGTGCTTTTGATTACGACGCGAGGAGCTGGGGGAACCGGGTCGTCTTCTTCACCTTCTTCGTCTTCTTCATCTTCTTCACCTTCTTCGTCTTCTTCATCTTCTTCACCTTTTTCGTCTTCTTCATCTTCTTCACCTTCGTCATTCTCATTTTCTAGCAATGCTTGGGCCATTTTGGCCTTCAACTCATTTGAAACCTTGTCATCGAAAAAGGCAAGGGCTATGTGCTCATCGGCGAGATACCATAGGTGACCGATAAATTTCTTTATCATTACCCGAGATAAATCCTGGTCAACGGACTTGTACTCGACGATGTCCTTCAAAAACTTCCAATCTTGATTCGGCGCCTCAGCTGCTCGAGAAGAACCAAACCATGCCTTGACGTAAAGTCGGACCACAAAAATACAAACGTGTCGAATACCATTCAATTCACATACAGATAAGTGAAAAGTTCTCCGAAACAAAAACATCTTGAGGCTGTAAATGGCTTTTGCCATCCATCGAGCATGGGAAACGGGTCCTGGAGGTCGGAAATGGTAATTCTCAAGTTTTTCACCCAGAAACAAACGAATTAATTGTAGCATTTCTTTGTAGTCAACGCGAGGGTGTTTCTCCTTCAATTGATCTAAGCAAAACTTCTTTATGCCAACTTGCATTGCCACAGGAATTTTTCTGACGACTTGATCGTCTATCAAGCCAGAATGGAATGGTTTAACCTTTACAGCGTCCCATTCCTGTTTGAAACGGTCAAAGCAAGGAACGCCTGGTGCACTGGTCTTTCCCATTTTTGTCTCAAAAACTTCCCTAAGCACCAGTTCGTATACGTGGTGTCTGCAAGGTAAATATAAGATTTCTCTCTCCAACAGCCGCTCAAGAGCAACTGCGGCTCCGGAGAATGGGCCACTGTTCGTTGATGTCGTGTCGAAAGAAAGTCCTTGTATTCGATGTGTCATATGCCAAGATGCCAACAGTTGATAAACGGCATGTGCTATTCTCCGGCCTTTTCCTTTCCCATCTTCTACTTTGGGAACTCCAAGAAGTTGTTCTTTTTCTCCGTACGAGACAATTACCGGTAGACGGTCCACCTTCTTTGTACCCACAAAATCCAAAAGCATTTTGCCATCCCAATGGACTACGAAGGATTTAGCTGCAACAAGCTGGAGATGAATGAAACGCGTTGAAGAATAAGAATTCTGAATGAGAGCAAATAAATCTATGCGATCTTACTTCTGGATTGTCTTTCACATAACTCAGCATGTTCTCTCGATTTGAACGCCGACATCTCCGAAGCGACGTACGGTTTATTGTGTATTGTTGAGGATCGCGTCCAAATGCTTCTGCCGCCGCTATCATAATGCCGACCGCGTCTCGGTCAGTCACTTTGCACTTGTCCAAAGCTGATAGGACTCGTTCAGTAAAACATTGTTTGTAACCTCTTCTGTCACCAACATTTGACGGGCCAGCTTCTGCCGGGAAGTTTTCGTCCTGTCTCCCATTATCATCGCTTGAATCACTGCTTGAAAATTTAACCACTGCAATTGAACGATTTTCATTTGAATATAAACATTGGACGAACACACAAAGCGCGAAATAGCTTACCGCCTTTAGCGAACCGATCTCTACTAGATTCCGTTTCACGTTTGCGTCGCAACTCTTCCTGTTCTTCGCGCTCAGCTTTTCTTTTCCTCGTTCGAGTATCAGTAGCGTCCACACCTCCCATAGTTCCTGGCCGGCCATCTTCTCTTTGCTTTAGCAGAAACTCAATGTCTTCGGTATTTGTCATTTTCTCAAGGGCTTTGGCGTGTGCGATGTCGAAAAGATTATCCAAGCTATCAGAAAACGTATTCTCTTTTTCTCTAGTGGACTCAGTCTTTCTGTGAGATGACTTTCTTAAAGCATCCCACTCATCGTGCAGCGCAGCTATTTTTCTTGTAACATCTCCTCTGGCTTTCGTCGGAATAGCTGCTTGGCGCCAAAAAATCATCACTGCGTCCGCGACTATAACCGCACTATGTTTCTTCGACATGTTTCGTTTGCGAATGTTGAAGAAATGCATTCTAAGCACTTGCTTCTTCGACGGTAATTTGTTCCCCGTAATATTCATGCTTGGATAACCAATCAAAAAAATATCGTCGCGCGATCTAAGTCGTGTTGTCATCTTAACTTTTAAAAAACGGGAGAAAAATCAATTTACTTTTCGCGGTCGTCGGCACTTGTTGAATGACCACAATCGATGAATGAACTGCTATTTATAACTACTACGTATTTTGCAATATTTTACTGCCAGGTACTGATGAATGGGGGCATCTGCTAAGGGTGCCTATGTACCTGATTCAGCACGTGTGCGTTTCAAATTTTTCAAGACTTTCCAAACAATGACCACTCTTGAATATTGGTGGAATTTCTGTAAAAAAATCAAAAAAAATCAAAAAAATCTCGATATTGTGCAACTGTAAATACATAGATTTTCAGTATTTTTGTATGGGGAGTCCCTCAAGGAGTGGAGATAGAGGGTAAGTTTGTTCAGAAAAGATGTTGGGGATGAATAGTTAATGGGGGTCGGTCATATATTTTGCCCCCCTAGGGGTGACCCCTGATGACCTATGGTGTTTTTCGAAAATACTGAGCAACCTCCATTTTTGTATGGTGACCCCCTAAGGGGAGGAGATAGGGGGTGGGTGTCTTGGGGGTAAATGTTGGCGGTAAAAAGTTAATGGGGGTCGGCCATACATTCTTCCCCCCTACGGGTGACCCCTGATGACCTATGGCAATTTCCCCCCTAATTTTGGCAAAGTGGACCTTTTTCTCGGCTCGTGCGCAACCCCTAATGTTTTTTTTTTTTAATTTTTTTTTTCGGCATTGTCATTTTTTTTCAAAAAGGCACGGAATAGAGCCCTCATCTACCAAAATATCGCAAAAATGTAATTTCAAGGTCCACCTTAGTGTGCATAGAGGTAATATTAACCACTTCTTCCTCTAAACTGGACAGAAACATTTGGTTGTTCAGACCACCTCCAGTGCCGTTCTGCGCTCTCTTATTGTGGGCGAGCTTATTTTTACTGCCGGACTTGTAGTCCGACCAGACCTAAATGTAAAGAGTTATATTTACCGAATGTTAAACCAAAAGAAACTTTGATATACGTACCTTCTTCCACTCATCGACACTCTTACATGGCGGTCCAAAATGTTGAGCTCTGACGCCAAGGAGTCCCAAAACTGCTAAACAGCATCTGGAGGTTTCTTCATCATATTGGTGGCAATGCCAGGGTGCTTCTTCATTGAGAGCGGTTTGTCGTACGCTGCCTATAAAATACAAGAAGTCATTTAACGCGTTTACATACATACATATTGCATTTTTTCTCAACTTACCTTATAGCTTCCATTAAAAAAAAATACACACAAAATTTAATTACAAATAAATCTTTATTTTGGGAAGCACAACAAAACACGCAAAAACACTTCTTCACTCGCAAACAAATTTAACAAAGTACCTGATCCGCACCAAATCCGCGGTGATTTTCTGTCGGATATGCTGCGGATAAGTGAGTCGCATGCGAAATACAAAATACGCATTTTCCGCATACGGCCATATCGACGACTTATATAATACCAACACACTCAACTGCGGAAAAATCCGATCAACAGCCATCCGTCGGCGTGCATAATAGACATGATTATCTTCTTTACCGCAATTCGTGATTCTCACCTATAAACAGTGTTTAAAATGCTAAAACTAATAAAATAGCTATATCTCAACTTATGCCACAGCTACTAAAAATCACACAAGCAGCAGGAAAAGCAGCCAGCTGGCTCTTTGTTTCATACAGAAGCAAGTTGATCGATTATGCATTGCTATTTTTTTTGTCCACCAGCTACTCCTGTTGCTAAAGAAAACAACAAGACACAACGCAAAAGCAATTGCATGGCATCAATGCTGACTATTTATTTGACCAATAATCGGTCGGTGACTTTGGCACAACGTGAATTTCGTCGCAGATTTCCTGGCCATCCAACGCCTACTGGTGAAACACAACACGAGATACCCCGGAGTAGCCGTTCTGCAGAGAATATTGCTGCTGTAGCCGAGGATGTCATGGAAGCGCCGTCGACATCGACCAGACGACGTGCCACGCTACAGAGCAATGATCAACGAGTTCTTTTTGCCGCAACTTGATGAATTGGGATTGGAAAACATGTGGTTCCAACAGGACGGTGCAACGGCACACACTGCACGTGCCACAACCGATATGCTGAAGGATTCATTTCCCGGGCGCCTAATCTCCCGTTTTGGCGATTTGCACGGGCCAGCAAGATCGCCTGATTTGACCACTCCAGACTTCTTTTTGTGGGGCTTTTTGAAGTCGCGGGTTTATGTCAACAAGCCTCAGACTCTTGCAGCTATTAAAGACAATATCCGTCAAGAATGTGAGGACCTATCGCCGGAAGTTTTGGCCAAAGTGATGGAAAATGCCATAAAAAGGGCTCAAATGACAATCAACTGTGGCGGCGGCCATTTACATGACATCATATTCTCGACTTGATGTAAAAAAAACTAAAAGACCAAATAAAAATAATCCACAAGAAGAATCAAAGTTTTTCATTTTTTTTTTAAATTACAGCCAAAAAACATCGGAAGTTTACTTTTGCGCCACCTTGTATTAACTTCACCTGTCTGTATGCATGCCGAAAAAGTTTTGGATTGATTTTTAACCGTTTTTCCGTAATCCAATCGAGCTGAAACTTCGCAGTCAAACTAATGGTGATGACAAAAATGAACTGTCATAATATGGGCGGGATTGGACAAAGGGGCGTGGTAGGTACCTCCCATAAAAATCACATATTAAAAATCCATTATTTCTGCTCCTGTTAACGGTATTTGAACAAAATTGGGTATGTTGGTTAGGTGTACATATTCTAAGATCTGCTGCAAATATGGGCGGGATTGCATAAAGAGGCGTGTTCATACATAAAGAATTTATAGTCAAAAACTATGTTTTACGGGTTGGTTTTTATATGGTATTTGTTCAGTTTTCACTACTCTTGTTACCAATTTAAGGCAAAATTTGCTTTGGTGGGGGACGGCACAAAAAAATTAAAATAGAGTAAAATGAAAGCAAAAGGAAAAAAATTCGCCGGATTACCCTATGCCGCCCACAAGGTCCAAAAAGGGTCACAAATAGGTTACATTTTTCCAAAAAAAACATAGAGTTTTCAGGTTTTTTTTATTGAAAGAGTGAAAGTAAGGCGAAAACATTAAATAATATTTTTCGATGACTGTCGTTGTTATGAAGTTATCGACAGATAAAATAAAAAAATTTCCAAAAATGTCATTGTGTAAGACCCTTTTCACACTCGGCAATTTACTTGCGCAAGTCAGTTTTTCAACTTTCCGAGTACAAGCAAGTCTGTACTCAAAATTTATTCCCCTATCCCGACCTTACCTCTGTCATCAACAAACCAAGGCTTTGGCAAGAGACTTGCGCAAGTAACTTGCCGAGTGTGAAAGGGGTCTAACTGTTTTTTGTAAAAAGGATGTAAATAAAATGCTATTAAATAATATTTTTCGATATTTCTGTTAGATATCGAAAAAAAACATTAAAAAAAACAATTTTGAAAATAGAAAAGATTTTTTAAACCTATCGTAATTTGTGGTTGACACCATTGGAGTAGGATGGTTGCGGCACAACATAGTGCCATGTTTCGGTAGGAGCCCAAACTACATATTTTCTCAATAACAGTTACACCTTCTTCCTCCCACTTAAAAATTTGATGCAGTTGAATGTTGTGCGACATCTTCACTCATACACTATAAGATCACTAATAGTCTGTAATCACGATGCAAGTATGATATTTAAAACGTTCTTACATTTCGGGGAAGTCCCGAAATGGAATGCAGAGGTGATATTATTGGAGTGCTTGTTATTTCCGTTATGGCATACAAAAATGTCAATAATATGTATATGTATATGTATAATGTATATATGAATAATATAATATTGACCATTTAAATACATATGTAGAGACGAAAATGGCGCTGCAAGCAAAATTTTGTATTATTTTCTTGAAAGTAGAGTGTATATACATAATTTACCTGTGAAATACTTTGACAAGAAAATACCGCCACATGCAAACATTTAAAAAAAAGTATTTGCTTGAAAGTTCAGTACAAGTAATTGGTTATATTCATCATTGAAATACTCTAAGACGAAAATAGCGCCACTTATACTCGATTTTGAAGAACATTTTTTTTATATCGCGCTATTTTCAATTTAAATATTTTCAAATTGTGGAATTTGTACGAAATTGCTTTCAATGTAATGGGTATATTATTCCCTTTCATATGAATACCCACACTCTGTTTTTTATAGTTGGCCCGGATGTCGGGTCTCAAGGCCCCCATATTACATAGTAATCGAAGTCCACGACAGACATCGCATGGAGAAAACATTGGTACCGCTGACTACACCCAACTTAACTATACTATAGTACTATACTTACCCAAGTAACTTGACTATACCCAAGTATCCCTGGGAAATTTTGCGATTTCTCGCATTCTTGATTTTTTCTTTAATTTAAATTTTTTTTTTAAAATTATTCAGTGGCAAAAACATGAATATTAAAATTTTCCAAATATAAAGGAAAATACTAAAATTAAATGTACATAATTATACTTTTAAATTATACATTGCTATATATACGACAAATAATTATGGATAAAAATAAAAAATCTTTATAAAACAACAACACAACGCTTTTCTCTACCCATCGCTGAAAATAACGATTCATCAAAATACATTCGATTGCTATTTCATGTGCTTTTTTCTGTCCATTCTATTGCTTTTCATATCAACTTGTGTGTGCTTTTAGTTTCGGCAGCTACAAAAAAGCACAATCATTGATACCATGCAATTGCTTTTGCGTTGGTACTTGTTGTTTTCTCTAGCAACAGAAGTAGCTGGTGGACAAAATTAAAAGCAATGCATAACATGCTTTTGTATGAAACCAAAAAGCCAGCTAGCTGATTTTCCTGCTGCTTGTCTGACTTTTGGTAGCTGTAGGCTTTGCATTTGTTGGTGCAATTAATGTATGGAGCTAAATTAGGAAAAGCGAAAGATGGATAATATATACATATGTACATTTGTAATGCTAATGAAATTGTATAAAATTTGAGTTTTGGCTGAAATCTCGATAGCATTTTAAACACTGCCTATAAACCTTATCAGCACATATCAGAGGGATTTTCCTAAAAAGATCTAAATAATTCAACTAAGTCAAGGCGGCTTGACCCCAGACTTACTATGTATGTAGCTGATGTGCAGTACTTTTGAAATTCTAAAATGAGAAGGCTACAAAACTCACTGAAGCCAAAAGTGACAATCGAGGACATCTGCAAAATGTTAACCGTTTTCAAACTTACACATCGTCACCTAAAATGCAAAAGGCCGTAACTACACTTTTTAGTTTTTTATAGGAGAAGGAATAAACGTTGTAAATATTTCTTAAAAACTACTTTTTTTCCATTCATTTATTTTTTCAGAAACAAATCCGTCTTTTTTTTCTAAGCTTGAATCTAAAATTTGGATATTAAGTTTTAAGTAGTATTTAATTTACAACGATTATTTTTTCTCCTGTAAAAAACTAAAAAGTGTAGTTACGGGCTTTTTAATTTTAGGTGACGATATAGTTGTATAAGTATTTTGCTATATATTTGCAGCGCTTGTAAAAACCTAAACAATATAGAGAGTTGCTTGGAAAATCGTTAAAGAAATTGACACAAATAACGTTAGGCATATTGAGAGAGAGAAAGTCCATCCACCAAGATATACTTGGTAGAATATCGAAAGTATTGAGCTAGCTGGTTGGGGAATTCTTCAAAAAAATCGGTCCTTCTCAATCCGAAGTAAAGGGTTTTTCAACAGAGACGCTACAAAAGTAAATCGATAGGGACAGCAAACGACGCCATATTTTTTCCCGCTCTTTTGACATTTCTGTTCAGTAAGGTTTGCCATTTCATCATGGAAAGATATACGAGCCAACAACGAGTCGAAATTGTTAAAATTTACTACCGAAATTTGGAGTCAGTGGCCTCAATTTTAAGAGCGCTACGTCCAATTTATGGTCGTTATAATCGTCCTACCAGATCAACAATTGAGCGTTTAGTGGAAAAATTTGAATCCACAGGCACAGTACAAAATGTTCCCGTGCCAGTGAGACAAGGAAGTGCCCGTAGTGTCGAGAATATTGCTGCCGCTGAGGCTTCAGTTCAAGAAAGCCCAAATGTGTCTCTCACACGTCGTTCTCAAGCGTTGGGCGTCTCTCTGACGCCGTTGTGGCGAATTTTGCGACATCCTTACAAGATCAAATTGCCGCAAGAACTGAAGCCGCTTGACCACCATAAGCGTCGTATGTTCGTGAATTAGGCTGAGCAACAACTTGAAAATGATTCGGATTTTCATCGGAAAATCATCTTCAGCGATGAGGCTCATTTCTGGCTGAATGGCTTCGTCAATAAGCAAAATATGCGTTATTGGTCAGACTGCAATCGACACGTAATCCATGAGTCATCATTGCATCCCGAAAAAATTACGGTTTGGTGCGGTTTATGGGCCGGCGGCGTCACTGTGCCTTACTTCTTCCGTGATGATCAAGACCGGCACATTACTGTGAATGCGAATCGCTACCGTTCAATGATAACCGAACATTTTTGGCCCCAATTGGATAATATGGACTTGGAGGACATGTGGTTCCAACAGGACGGCGCCACAAGCCACACAGCGAATGCCACAATCAATTTATTGGAAACCAAGTTTAGTGAACGTGTTATCTCACGAAATGGCCCAGTCAATTGGCCGCCTCGGTCGTGCGATTTGACGCCGTTAGATTATTTCCTGTGGGGCTACGTCAAGTCTATGGTTTATGCCAACAAGCCAGCGACGATTGATGAACTTCGTACGAATATCGAACATGAAATTGCAGCAGTATCGGCCCATTTTCTGCTTGAAAACCGTCGAAAATTGGGTTCAGCGTCTGGACTTCTGCAAGCGTGCCCGTGGTGGCCATGCAAAATAAATCGAGTACCATACATAATGGCATCGAACGTACTTTTCACAGGAATAAAGCATTTCATTGGTATCTAAAGCCGGTTTTGTTTTATTTAAAAAAAAACTTTTGTAGCGGACTTATTGAAAACGGCAGATCCCATTGTTTATTTTAATTTTCTAATTTTAATTCCATCAAAAACCCAAACCAAAATTAAAATTGGATGGAATCTTCCTGATCCATGTCCTTTATTTACTTTGTAATATTTAACAGAAGACACTGAAATTTTATTGCAGTGAGGCATGAATATACGTAGACCCATCAAGAACCACCTATGACTGCCAACTACGATGAAAGTGACAAACTAACGGTGTAGCTCCCATCGTGTGTGTGTGTGTGAGGAAGTCATGGCCATATTTCATTCGCTTTAACAAATCCATATTCATGTAATGCGCTTCTCTGTTCTGACTTCTGACAGCCGTGTTACACAACAAAGAAGATGCGAACGCATGGCCGTAAACGACCACTCTCACACCTTGTGGCAAGTTTTATGTTACTTTTATTTTGTTTTAAATTTACCCTTGTAAACTTAGTCAATTTTGTGAGGATATTAATGTTGTTGTTTCACCTTTCAGCGGGTTTTTGTTTTGTTTTTTTGTTCATCCCATGAACATGACCATGATGGAATTATTAGGTGGTAGCAGGAGGAATGTGTATGGATTAGTAATATAGAGATCTGTCGAACTCAGTTGATTTTTCAATTTTTTTCTATCTTTCTTTAATTGTACAAACAACTTTTCATTTAATTAACAAAATTAGTATGTGGTCAAACTGGATTTATATCGAATTTCTTGAAATCTGTTCAGTATTTACTAATTAAACAAAAAAATTAGTTAAAATTTGACAGAACTCTGTACAACGACATGAAAAAACTTCGATCAGCTGTTCTTATACCTACATATTCGACACGTTTCCGAAGTGCGGCAAAGTCGACAGAACTCTCTGGTTGCATACCACCGGTGTATGCTAGTTAAGAGTGTCCAAAACCGAAAACCGTTTGAAACCGATTATCCGTTTTTTTTTTAATTTTAGCCGTGCATTAGTGTATTTAAGGCCTTAATTTTTGAACAAACCGAAACCCGGTCAACTGACGTCGGTTAACCGGTGTTTGCTTAACCCTGCTGTTAGATTAGAAAAAACTTACGAATCTTAGATTGAGGGACCATTTGGTCCATACTGCAATTTTCATCCAAAATAATAATTTTATCTTATTCTTTGTAACTATTTTGGTTCAAAAATTTCTAAAGCAAGTATTTGACATATCAAAAACATCCGCTAACATATCAAAAACATCTTCTAAATATTTGACATGAATTTACATTCGCTTGGTAATGAAAAAACTTACGAATCTTAGATTGAGGGACCATTTGGTCCATACTGGAATTTTCATCCAAAATAATAATTTTATCTTATCCTTTGTAACTATTTTGGTTCAATAATTTCTAAAGCAAGTATTTGACATATCAAAAACATCTTCTAAATATTTGACATGAATTTACATTCGCTTGGAAATGAAATGAAAAAATGTACTATTGACCAAATGGTCCTCTAACCTAAGATTCGTCATTTTGTATTTTTCTCAGTCCTGAATAAAGTTAGAAAATTTAATTTTCGCACATAACATTGTTTTATTAAAAGACCCCATTAGCAGAAAAATTTAGTCAGTATATATCACCGTTCCAATGTTACAAGGGAAAACAGAAAAAATTTGGACCAAATGGTCCTAATCTAACAGCAGGGTTAACCTGTGTTAAATATTATTATTTCAATAATACAAGTTTGGAATTATAAATATGATTTCTGTTTGCAAAGATGATATCAGTGCTAAGTGAGATTTCAATACACTTTCTTTGTTGTAAATTTCAAGATATTTTTTTTTCATTTAAAAATCCAGTTTGTGTCAAAACTAAAAACCTAAACTTGTCTTTTCGAAAAAACCGGCAAACCCGGTTTAAACAAATGCCGGGGATTTGGACCCTCTAATGCCAGTGTGTTACCTATAGATAGTAAAGTAAAACTGTTTGAATACCCGATGCCTGCTGCTTCACTAATAGATCAACTGACAGAGTCGACCATTAGATTGCCGGTTATATGTTTTTGATGTAATTCTATGTGTACGTAAAAAATAAATGGTGTCCCATTCCACCCCATGAAGGAATCGGGGAGAGCTTCTCATAACCAGCGCAAAGTTTTCTATAAAAAACGCACATCTTTCTAGTTTGATACTCATTGATTGGGACCTACAGTTCTCCACCGGTTCCGAACGGTATTTTGAGAAGCTTTGTCATGGCTAAATACTCGATAGTGTCGCCGTCACCATGCAAGGTGGCCGGCGTCTAAAGATATTTAAGGTGGTCAGAGCAGGGATCGAACAAGAGAACAACTACAAGAGGCGGGCACACTAACCATTGCCCCACCGACATATCCAAGTAAAAGAAAAGTTTTTGAAAGATTTTTGAAAGATTTATTTCAAAGATAAAACGAAGTATTCAATGGTGTTGATGATGTGTATTTTATTTGAAATACGAAATTATCGAGTTTTCCTCTACAGTTTTATGATTCTATATCCGGTATAGTTTGATTTGATTGTTGTCAATATTGTCCTATTAATTTCAGTTCTTCTATATAATTTATTTACAGGAGAATACATCGCATCGATAAAGTTTTCCTTAGCGACGGCAACATTTAATTTTGTTGTTTCCATGAATGTGTTATAAAAGGCAACGTTTCAGGTAAATTTTTATTGGTACAGTAAGCGAAGACTTTAAAAAATTGTTCCATTTGTGAAAAGCTAGCCATTTATTATTTTATTGGAATATAATTCTAAGCCTGAAACTAAACTTAATTGCTAGTTTCTGTTAAATATTGGCAATATTTCTCATAGTAATACCGTGAGGAATCAAAGCGGTACAGTAGATTCCGATCAATAAATTTGAAATTATAAAGTACTGTCTTTGTTACTAGAAGTTAATAAACTAGAAGCGATTTTGGGTTCCAAAAACTATTCATCTTTTTCATTTTATTTCCTTAAGGTCAAGACTATTCTATACCTCTCTTAATAGAGATATAGTCTTTAAAAAGAAGTTTTGCAAAATGCATCCTCATGATTCCTGGCAAAACGTATAGCTATTTACCACTAGCAGTTTTGTTATGTTTGTTATCGGATCGCCTCCACCAGTATATGGCACATAGTGGTTTTATGGCATTAATGTCAGGAGTCTGTGCCATGATTTGGACGATATGTGGTCGGTTCCGTCTAATCCAGGTTTGGATAAGATTCGACTTAGGTTTTGAGTTATTGACTTGATATAGCCAGAAGTGATTTTGAATACCCAGCTTTTCAACACTGGAATAAATTATCCTGCAGGATCTGTAGAAACTGTTTATTGTCCATGTTGGAATCAATAACACACTACTTTCTTCACATCTGCACTCTATGTTCAGCCCCATACAATTACGGGGTCCCTATCATGTGTCACAGTGCCTCGTAAATATTGGGGATCAAGCCGTCAGACCTAAAGAAGTTATTCTTACTCTCAGTAGCAAAAAATATGGTATTCCAAAATTAGTTATCGTTGGTAATATTTAAGTTCCTGGTCGAACTTAATTCTAGAAATACGATATTTCGGTTACTAAATGGTTGGTCACCAGGGCTACATAAATTAAAGGCTTCGGAGAATCCTTCGTCAAATCTCCGTACTGCTTTGGATTGGGCACTTGAAGGTGGACTGGATTTTGTTTAATTTGCCTCACTACCCACCTTTCATCGGTCTCCGTAGATAACTTGTTTGGATTTTTTCTGTATTTATAAATTATACACTGCGCAGTAAGGAACTCAAATTTATAATTTGTGTAATTTTTTACTAAGATTTCCCCTGCTGAAAATGGCTTATTATTGCTTCACACACTTTAAGTTACATTCAACGTCCCATATTGACAGGTAGAAATTTGAACCAATTTTAATGGCAGTCATTTAAGAATGTCTACATGCTCCTTTGCATGATGTTCACTTTCGAATAGAAAATAAAATTCCTTAGCACTAACCTCTTTTTCATAAATACGGTTGATTCAACCGAATTACCAATCAACCAACCCAATTGTAGAGAACGTTGTTGATAGTTGATAGAGCGAATATAAAGTAATTGGAAATTCAGTTGTCACAATTGAATCAATTATGAACAGAATTCCGGTTGTGGGGGACTAAATGCAGTCGTGACAAACTTTACTCGGTTTTGCCAACTATAATTAGGTGGCAACAGCCGAATTTACTGTTGCCACAACCTCTTTTAACACAATTAATTCTGTGAGTGAAGTGCGGAACACAATTGCGACGCATCGACGTGCAACGTACGGCGTGCGGGCGTAAAACGTCGTGAAAATACGTCCATACGTCCAACATGCACACAATAGCGGCGTACAACGTATAATACGTCAACATACATATGTTTACATTTTATAAATTTTTCTTTTCATTTAAATTATTTCCGCTCATTTTTTATCAGCTATTGTTTTATTTTATAAATAATTTCACCAAATTTGCATACACAAACCGTCTGAAACATCTGATACGAACTTATACGGCGTACGCGGCGCGGCGTAAGAAATATAAATAGATCTAATTGAAAGTACGACGCAAAAACGCCAATACGTTGTCGTCGTCAATTGTGGGCGAGATCATAGCAACATGTGTGTTTTATTTTTGACAGCGTATCATTTTTGACGCCGTACGTCGAAACGTCGCAATTGTGTTCCGCACTTAAAGATACTTTTTACAAAAATAGCTAACTGCTGCTAACATGATCCCTCCAGAAATAGCGCATGGCGCGAGTAATGTTAACTTACATTTCTTCAATCGCACCCGGCTTATCTACACTCCGGCTCACTTATTTAAAGGCACTAAAAATTCCATATTCAGCAGCCTGTATCTGTTGCAATTTGTAACCGATTGCAGAATTTTAAAATGGAATTGGAAGCTAGACATCTTGAGATATAAAAAATATCATGACAATAGTGGTTTCTTAACTAAAGAACTTTTTCAGCCCTTTATAAAAAAAAGTCAGAAAATGTGATATTTTTTGGTTCACTCGAATAACTAATTTTAATGAAAAACAGTTTTTCTTGGTTTTTAAATTTATTTTACTTTATTACCCCCTTACCCCCTTTGTTTTTAATAACTTCAAATATACGGGTTTTCATTGAGAGATAAAGAGAATTTATGTAATCCAGCGAAATTTGATTCCAAGCAACCCTAATGGCCTGAATTTGTGACTGCTTGTCATCAAATTGTCGACCTCCTTTATAGACCTTACGAGATAACCAACCCCAGACATTTTCGATAATGTTTAGATCTGGCGAATAGGCTGGCCAGTCAAAAATATTAACATTTTGGCTTGCAATGAACTCCTTTAATACTCTGGCGTTGTGTATAGGGGCATTAAATTGTTGCAATATCCACGATATGGGACCAACTATTTCACTGAACTTCGGAAAAGCCGATTCCAATAACGTTTTATAGCTTGCACCAGTAATTTTTGGACTTTGGAATTCAAGATCGATGGTGCCATAGTACGTAATAGCACCCCACACCATAACGCCGTCCTTTAGTTGTAGCCATCAGGGCCATCCAAATTAACCTTCTTCTCATCCGTAAATACAACGGTTCTCCAGTCATTTACATGACCTATTGGCTGCACATCCCATACCATGTACTCTCGCGCGAATTGAAGCCGCTTTTACCTTCGAGGAGCATTAAGTGGCGGCTTTTTTCGTAATTTCAGGTACTTAAGATACTCACAGCTCTTAATTACTCTGGGTACTGATGACTTGGTCGCCTCCACACCAGCTTGAGCTCTTATTTTTGACAAGGATAAGGCAGAATTAGAAGCAGTTCTGATGATTTTTCTTTTCCCATACGTAGATAAAGACAATGAAACCCTTCCTTAAAATTTTTTCCATACCCCAATTTTTTTAGCTATTGCGAGGTCAGAATATCCTTCAGAACGGTAAACATCGATTTTAGTTTTTTCAGATAGATTCAAAATGTTTTGTTTTGACATTTTGACTCGTAAAATGATTAAAATGTAATAAATTGTAATAATCAAACGCTCCGTACAAAAAATCATCGCTTACTTTAAAAATAATAAAAAAATAATAAATTGCCTTCATTCAAGTGAACCAAAAAAATAGCACATTTTTGAACTTTGTTTTTTATAAATTGCTCAAAAAAGTTCTTTGGTTAAGAAACCACTATTGTCAGTATTGGTTTTATATCTCAAGATGTCTAGTATCCATTTCCATTTTAAAATTCTGCAATAGGTTACAAAATGCAAAAGATACAAAAGATAAGTGAACCGGAGTATATGTAGACTTTGGACTTCAGAAAAGTCTAGATGTGTCATGTCACATGGTTTAGCGGCAAATTCGGGGTTCCATTGTGTCTAAACTCCAATCGTTTAGACTTAATAATTTGTTATTTTATAAGTAGAATAGTTCGAAATGAATTGTAACTTAGTGTAAGCTTAACCATTGTAGATTATTATAACACTTTAGAATAAGTCACCATTGTGAATTGGTTTATAAGCAAGCAGTTGGCTCTCCTTAAGTGCGCGAAGCAGAAGTCAGTCGTTCAACTGCACTCAACCGCTTCGGTTTAACTTTTACAACAGTTAAATTACATTTACATACATCAAAATCAACACTTAAATTCAGACCCCTCTTTCCCACTGGGCACGTGCCCAGGGCCCCGCGATAGATAGGGCCCCCTAGTTCCTGCCAGATTACTAAACGATAACCAATTTTATTATTAATCTCAGAGATAAATTTGATTACTTCGAATCGTTAGCCAAACAAAGAAACCCGGAATCTGACTACAAGGACCTAGCTCAAAGAACAAAACGCAGAAGCTGTCGCCAGAGTTTTTTTGATGGCTCTGCGCCGTCAGTTCAACTGAATAGAAGAGAGAAATTCAAAGTAGAAACCTTTCTTCCCATAATTAATTCCCTGAGCGTTCATCTGAAACAGCGATTAAGTTCGTATAAGAACATCTGTAAACGTTTTGATTTATTTTTTCGCTTTGAATTCTGAAGAGTTGAGACTAAGTTGCAAAGAATTTGCTGAATTTTATTATGAAGATGTTAATGAGAAAGAGTTAGAAATGGAATGTTTGCATTTAACAGAATACTTGAAAATTGTGGACAGTGAAAATGAGGGAACTAATTCTATATTAAAAATATATCAACTTTTGAAAGAAAACAACATTGAAGACACATTTCCAAATGTAGAAATCGCAATGAGAATCTTTTTAAGCGTGATGGTTACTAACTGCAGTGGGGAACGTTCCTTCTCCAAACTAAAAAGAATTAAAAATGAATTGAGAAGTACAATGCTTCAAGAGAGATTAACCAGTTTGTCGCTGATGTCCATAGAATGTGATGTGCTAAAAAGCATAGAATTTGAAGAAGTGATTAACGATTTTGCCTGTCTCAAATGTAGAAGGGTTCCTCTTCAAACGACATAAATTAGGCGGCAACCCTGATGCCAGTCTCTCTAACGCCAACCTCTGATGTCCATGAGAAAAGATGATTCAGTCGTAAAAAGTTGTAAAAGAAGTAAGTCGTTTAAAGCTGCTATGCTCTGTCGCGTATTCTAATCGAATTTGTTTTATTGTTACAGTTGCCGGTTTAAAGTACCATCAACCATCGATCGATTATTTTTTAAAATTTTAAATTCTACCTAAATGATTTGCTCCTAATTTTTCTTATTTTTTACAAAAGAATTAATAAACTGAAATTTCGTGAATTCTAATATAATTGAATTCTTACATAGATTTTTAGTCACTAACCTGTGAATGCTAAGGGAGTTACCTTTGTGGAAAATATTACATTTATCTATTCGCTTAATGTGAGTATCAATAAAAACCTTGTTTATCTACTTTTCTTTTGTTTATTCTAACAAAATAGTGTTCTGTCAAAGTCATAGGGGCCCCATTATACTAATATCCCCAGGGCCTCTAAAAGGTTAAACAGGGTTAAGTATTTTTTAGATTTTTTTCAGATTTATGGGAAGAGGTTTATAGGTCGCACAAGTCGAATTTCCCCCAAAATCGGGTTTTCTGGATGTTTTTGAATTTTACATAAAACTCGGTCAATAACCACGGTTTTCTTAGTTTGTAAGTCAACATATTTAAAGAAAAACGTCCAAATTTTTATTTTGTATGCATAAGCCACTAGTTTTGGCAATGGTTTTGCTCAATAAGGTATCATGTATTTTATTTTTTTGGTAAATTTTGTATAAATTTTGCGAATATCGCTTAAAAACTTTTAAAATTGCTATGCAAATTTATAAAACTAATGATGTACTTTAAAATACGAACAAATTCCAAGCAATGTTGTAAAAAAAATTTAAATTGCAGTTGTTGTTCCAGAGTTACATCATTTTAAAGCTTTTTACCCATTGAATGAAACTAATAATATTATAAACCGTTTGTCATTTTTGCATCGTATTTGTTTTAAAACTTGCATTAATGAAAAAATCAACATGCGCTAAGTAGCGACAAAGAATTATACGCAGAAAAACGGTCCTAGCAACATATTGCAGGAACCATATACATGTTTGCAATGACTTTTTTCATGAATTGAAGATTTGATGCGTTGTTGTTCCCTTGTGGTCTGTCAGGTTTTTTATACCCTCACCCATAGGGATGGGGGTATATATCATTTAATACGTAAAAAAATGTAACACATAGAAGGAGCCACATTAGACCCTTAGTATCTTTGGACGAAATTCGTTTTAGGACTTTTTAAGACGTTTGAGCCATGTCCGTCTGTCTGGCTGGTCAACACGATAACTGCCGTAAATGTTTACAGATTACAATGAAATTTTGTCAGTGACTATTATTTACCAATATTGAGTTTGGGATTGAAAATGGGCTTTTTGACCACGCCCCTTCTGGTACCTCCCATACAAATCGACACATTTAGCACAAAATCATATTTCTTTCAAACCTTTCTTCTGGTAGATGTGATTAGCTTCAACTCTCACACCCGGTTAATAATCTGTAAATGCCTACTTAACTGGAGGAAATGGGCGAGATTGACACGCCCATTCTGGTATCTCCCATCGCGTGAAACACTTCCGACCTTAATGCAATTAGGTATAAGGCTTCACGTTATCAAACGGCAATCACCGATTATAACAAGGGTGATTTTGCCCACTGTGGTACCTCCCATACAAAAGTTGTTTGGACAACTGGTTGTTCGGCACGAGAAGTTCCGCAATCTTTATGAAAGTTTGTACAAGTCAATATTTCGTCAAATAAAGCTCTCCTATAAAAAATGAGCTGTTTTGCCACACCCATTCTGGTACCTCCCATATAAAAGTTTGGCGGATGACCGGTTGATCGGCACGATAATACTCATAAACTACAACCGATAGAATTCGGTACTAGGCAATATTTTGCTAAAAGCTACTGTGTAATTAATAACTGACTATTGTGCCACGCTAAGTTTCGTACCTCCCATACAAAAGTCGGGTCTTTTTTGGGTTTGCCGACTCCATATCTCCAATATATCATAACTGATCGTAATAAAATTTGGTACTGATCAAAATTTTGGCAACAACTTGCCATACCTATTTTTGTAGCTCGCAGATAAATATTAGGAGTGAAACTAACTAATTTGGGTATTCAATAATATTTAGCGCAATGTCGTCAATCTGCTATTGAATATGGTCACTTTTGAGTATGGTAGTTTTTGTGACAGAACTCCCACGCACTGGACGACTTAGGGTGAGGGTTTGATTAAGTCGGTTCACCCGACTGAAACTTATGTACTGGTTTCATCACTTTTCACCAAACAAAGCCACATTTGGGCCAGAAAACATGTATTATAGCCTATTAATCATTGCGTCTCCAACATGTAATATTGAATAGCAAACACAATGTGTTTGTACACAAGTATAGTATATTTGCGACAAGCTACAAACACGTTGTATAGGCATCCAAACAACCAAAAAAAAAATTTTTTCAGTGTATAGTAAAATCCTTTATTATGGATCTAGCGACGCAGCTCAACGCCCTGCAAAATATTTTGTAAATCTGTTTCAGACGTTGTGACGTTAATTTTACTGTTAGCCAAGGCCACACCACGTTCAGCGACATCATTTACCACATTCAATCGTTGAACTTTGAAAAGAAAAGAATTGTGAAAGAATTTGTTGGTTTCCCATTTTCTGGATCTGTTTGTAAAAAATCAATAAAAACGTTGCATGCTTCAAAAAAAGTAGGGCTGGATTTTGTAATGAAACTTTGGGCTTGTTTATTTTGAAGCATGAAATCTATTAAATCTGCTTTTACCACACGCTGAGAGCTCCGTCTTTTTGTTGTTGATTGAATCCCAATATAACGTGTTTGTAGCTTGTCGCAAATATATTATACTCTAACTCTATAACATTGTACTAGGCAAATATATTAAAAGAAAACAAAATGTAGCAAAATCAGCTTCATTATATAAAATATATGTAGGTACAATTCATAGAATGGTGGCGCAAACCCCAGACCTGTCTTTAACATAGTAATATCAATTTCTAATATGTGAGTTGACAGAGAGGTAGTAGTGTATGGAAAGAATTTTCCTTAAATTTAACACCAAAGCATCATGCCAAACTTTATTAAATGCCTGAGAGATGTCGACAAATGTTGCCATGTAGTCCTGTCGCTTTTTAAAATACAGAAAGACTTATCGTTTCCACGAGCGTGTGAAGTTGCTCTGTGTTACAATGATTTTTCCGAAGCCCGATGATTTTCCTTATGTATAATGTGCATAGGTCTGTTAAAACGGCAATGCTAATTGAACATGTTTAACTTTGACAATCACACAGGACCTGCCAAAAATACAAAACTGTGAAACTATACAGCAATATAATCACACGTTGTCCAAAGCATTTGTATTGCAGTCTGGATTAGTTTTGCAGACTTGGGGAAAATTGAATATCAATTTGTGGATTTGGCCACATAATCATTGCCTTAAATTTGAAAAAATTACATGAGGTGTCAGGAGACGCCCGGTTGGAACGAAGTCCCTTTCGCTACATATTATGAACTAGTTAGTTCCAACACGCCTAAGGAGCCTGTTGAAAAATACTGTAATTTAAATGGATCTTTAAGAAAAGATATTGTTTGTAAAATGATAAACTTTATTAATAGTTAGTTAGTTTGAAAAGAGGGGTGCCGTGTTGAGTGTTCAGAAAGAGCACTCTAAACCTTCCCATGTCAGTAAGACATACACATAAGCCGATAAATTCGACCTGTTGTGCGCTCTAAGTTTATCCTACTACTTCACTATATCCCTTATAAGAATTCGGTGCTATTCACGAAAGTCCTTAGTTTGTCCATACCCACAAGTTTGGTCATGTCCGGTATCGTACTATCCGAAAGATATATGGATCTAGCTTGTGTGAAGGCCGGGCAGTGGCATAAGAAGTGCTACAACGTCTCATCGTCCTCCATGCATGCGGTACAGGTGGGCCCGTAATCCCGAATGCCCCGTTAAGACTCCCATCATTTTGCTCATTTCGGATTTTCCCACTTTCAGCAAATCTTTTGTCCTCAATAAATCTGGGTCTCCCCATAGGATCTTTGTCATCCCGCCTACTGATTCCCGGTTCCACTGGGGTATATGTTCCGACTCCGCCAATTTATTTAACTCAGCCTTCGTCACCCCAAAGGGTTTCACTCCATCTAGGCTCACCGTTTGGAGTTCCCTGGCTTTCGTTGCCAGGAGGTTCGCTCTCTCGTTGCAGAATACTCCCCTGTACCCCGGCACCCAGATGATGTTGAGTCTGCCGTGCATAGAGTAGTCGTTTATCACCTTCTTACAGTCAAGGACCGTTCTAGATTTGACAGTTTCCGATGATATTGCCTTTATTGCCATTTGGCTATCTGTGAATATAAGGCTCCAGTTATCCGTTGGTGTTTTGACGTAAGATCCCTGTTGATCCATTCACCTGTAGCTTGTAGGCGTTTTGCCGCAAGGGCAGCCTCGTATTTGAATCTTATCTCGATTGGCTGGATACATAAAATAGTCTCCATGGCTCTTGTCGAGGTTGTCCTTATTGCACCGCTGATACCAATGCCGCACATTCTCTGAACCCTCTGCAGTATTGCGATTTTATATTTCCTCTCAACTGTCGCCCACCATACTACAGAAGCATATGTTAGTACGGGCCTGATTACGCTTCACTATAGCCAGTGTGTTATAGTCGGTTTGAGGCCCCATTTGGATCCTATAGCCCTTCTGCATAGCGACCACCATCTGTAGGCCTTATTAGCCCTTTCCTCTATGTTTCCGATCTAAGATTAATCCCAAGTATTTAACCTTATCGGATATTTTAATCGTTTTTCCCAAGAATCGTGGCTCTTCATATTCTGAAATTTTCGTCTTCCTTGTTTAAGCCCCTTGGCTGTGCCCATTCATACGCTATACTCAGTGCCCTCTCGGCCTCTCTGCATAATTGGTTAGGGTTCTGTCCCTTAAGAAGTATTATAACGTCATCTGCGTAGCAGATTGGTTTAAGTCCTTCAGCGGTAAGTTTCCTTAGGAGACTGTGTATTGTGAGGACCCATAAGAGTGGTGATATAATCCCTCCCTGTGGAGTTCCACGTTGTACTCTGTCTCTAATATTTACATCGTGGGAATCACAGTTTATCCATCTATTCCTTAGCATATGGTTGATCTAGTCTTTTAATGCCCGGTCCACCATAAACTGGTCTAAGGATTGGATGAGTGTTTCGGTCCGGACATTATTGAACGCTCCCTCAATATCTATGCATACATCGAGTGTATATAGTTTGTTATTGATAGATTGCTCTAAGTAGTAGGTTACCTCATGAAGTGCAGTATCCACTGATCTGCCTTTGACATAGGCGTGTTGTCTAAACTTCAGCATATCGCTCGGTATTCCACTTTTTACCATTTCGTCCAGTATTCTCTCCAGGGTTTTGAGTAGAAACTCGGTGAGGCTAATTGGTCTATAAGCCTTTGCCGTTGCATAGCTTGCTTTTCCAGGTTTGAGTATGAATACTACCATGTCCTCCCGCCAGTTTCTCGGCGTGTAGGCGTATTTTAAGCATGCGGTAAAAATTCCTGCCAGATGGGTTGTTATTTGGTCAACCCCATGTTGTAGGATAGCCGGGAAAATACCATCCGGTCCCGCCGCTTTATATAGGGAGAAGCTCTTTTTAGCTCTTTCGACCATTCGGTCCGTAATGATTGGCGATTCTCACCTTGTGACCATTCCCCTGTGGGTTCCGCGGTCCCATTTGGAAAGTGTGTATCCATCAGGTGCCTAAGCGTTTCTTCCATTGTATCCCTTCTCTTTCCCGTATCATCTACTAGCGTTTCCGCCTGTACGTGGGTCTTAGAGAGGGCTTTTTTCATCTTCGACATATCGTTGACGCTATCCACCTGTTCACTGAATAGTCTCCAGGAGTTGCGTCCCGCTTTTCTCAATATTGCGTTGTATTCACTGAGACTCCTCTTGTTGTCCTCCCAGTATACTGGTGACCCAGGGTTTTTCTTGGGCCGATTTCCTTTCCCGAAGTGGGCAGCTGTCCTCGAAAGACTTTACTAGTGCTTGCGTTGTCTGTGTCACTATGTTGTCTAGTTCGTCCCTGCTAGAGTATTCGAGCTGAGGGTGATCTAGTCGATTCCTAAGTAGGCTTCCGAACTTTGTCCAGTCTGTCTTGGTCCTATTTCGGAAACATATCGGTTTCGGTGGTGGCCGTGTCACCCTGAATCTAATGTATCTGTGATCCGAGAATGAGTGCTCATTTGAAACCCTCCATTCTTGAAACTCATCTATAAAGTGTTCAGAACAGCTTGTGATATCTAACACCTCCTCCCTAATCTTGTTGACAAAAGTGGTTTTGTTCCCAATTTTCAGTGTGAAAAGGGCGTTAGTATTCAAATATTCTACTAGGGTATGACCCCTACTATTAATACTTCGTTACCTGTCTGTTTGGCCCTCTCTACCAGTCGCTGTAATTTCGACGAAGGTGGTGGAGTCGGCGAATCATATGGCAAATATACTGATGACAGGTATGTATTCCCATCTCCCTGTTTCAGTACTGTTGCATCCGATGTTCACAACTCTGGGGAGAAGAAAAAACAAAGGTTTTTATGGCACAAGATACATGTTCTCGGACGGGAACCCGTCTTCGTTGGTAATTAATATGATTTAATCCAATAACCTTGTCTTTAGTGGTCTAAGGTTCTTGTATTAAAGCAATGTGTATTTTACCTTTATTAATTTTATCCAACAGAGCGTGGGTTGCCGTCTCGCTCCGGTGGAGGTTAATCTGGATGACCTCTAACATTGGTCCTCCAGTAACCGATCTTCTTGGGAGTTCGTGATGCATTCGGTCATTTCCTCCTTCTTGTTTTGCGGTGTCTGCTCCGCCTAGCCACCACTCGCTTCATCATCGTGCTTCGCATTCTCCTGCTGTGTTCCTCCGGTCGTAATGCCGATTGGCACTTTGCCAACTTTGATGTAGACAGCTTTGGTCACAAAGAACACCATACTTTTAGTCTTGGCAAGACCAGCCATGGATGCCGGGTCTATTCCGATCACAAGGAGTGTGGCCTCCTGCCCCTCCTCCCTGTGGAAAACGACCCATTTGTCCACGGATAGTCCTGCGTTTTGCTTGCCAATGACTTTAAGTATGGCGTCCGATGCAAACTTGCTGCCCCATCCTTTAATATATACAGTAGCCTTCGTCAGCCTTGGGATGTCCTTCTTCCTTACGAGGGCTAGCTTACCGCCTTTCCAGGGGGCAGAGATTTCATCCACCAGCTTCTTTAAAGTCTCCGCACAGCGTTGTGAGGCCAGCTGTAAAGTGAGTACCTCCCCTTTGAAGCCGCTACTGACAACTTCTATGGGAGGTCCACTTTCGGCCTTCATTATGTGGTCCATTACCTTCGTGTTGACGAGGTCCTCCACGATTTGGTGTTGGTTATCCGGTATTGAGCCAGTTGGGTTACCGCTGTCAATTACTGCATAGCAGAGATCGTCCAGTTGTTGCCTTCTCGCTACCTTTGCGTAGGATGGCGGTTCCTTGCCCGTGTTCGCATTCAGCTTCCTCTTCCGAGTTGGATAGGGTTCGTGTTTACGCGCCCTTTCCTTGTCGGTTGATTTGGCTGATGTGCTCGTCTTTCCGGTAATCGCATCGGCTTTGCTCCTATTGTCCCTGGAGCTCTGTTGCATCCCCTGGGTAATATGGGGTTTGGGCGTCTCCGAATTACCAGATGACGGGGAACACTTTTTGCTCTTTGCCATTAATTTGACAGTGTTCTGTTCTTCCGGTGATCGGTTTCTCTTCTCAGCCTCTGTTGAGGTCGAGGGAGGCACCGACAGGTCCTTAGGAACATCCTGTTTTTCGGCTTGTTTGGCTGAACGGTTCCTCTTTGCAATCTTCCTGCGTTGAGCCCCCGAGAGTCGTTTCTTTTGTGTTGATAGCTTCGCTATGCTCTCGCTTACTTCATCGACCATTCTATTTACCTCGTCATTTTTTGGAGTTGCTAAAATGGTAATGTTGTTATCATTATTATCACTTTGGGAATCAGAGTTGGAGTCACCACCTGTTATTGAAGGCTGAGGGCTTATGCAGCCCCGCTTGGTTTCGTCCGCGTCATCATCCTTGTTTTGGTTGCCATTGGCTTTTTGTGTGCTTGCCACAGACTCTACTACAGGGGTCAAGACACCACCCCCTGTCGAACCATGAGTATGATGAACCCGACTCTGCGTTTTCATCATCATCGAAGCGATCTCATGGTGTTGTTTCACAATGCTATCGTGGATTAGCCTGTGTTCCGTTTCAAATGTCGTATTAGTATCGTTTCGTGTATCAGTTTCGTTTGCAGTGTTGTTATCATTGTTTTGTTTTCCTGTTTTTAGTTTTTTCATTAGTTCTTTTTTGTTCATGTTAGTCCCACGAGTATGCCAGTAAATATAATACAGTCCACCCCAGTGACGGCGTGAGTTGGACCGGGCGACATATTTCATTACTACCGACCCGTGCCCTGGCGTCGGAGGGAGCTGTTAGGAACCAGTTTGTTTAAACACTAACTGGCCATTCTAGGTCCTCGGCACTGCTTCCAACCACCTTGACCTTAAAAGTGTTTTTGCATTCAACGTTGGATATTCTAATGGCGCCAAAATCGCAAGAATCGCCATGTCGGGGGAAGCTTCATTGACATTCGTTATTTAAGTAGGCCTGATCAACAGATAGACCTACAACGAGACTCAACTTCCCCCCGGAGTAACCTTTAGTTCGCGCAGCCAAGGCCACACTTAGGCAGCCTCGGCCACACTTAAGCCCCCACATCGCGACAAGGTTGTTACCCCAGGTGAAATTAACTTTGTTTTTTAAATATGTAAGTAATTTAACTTATCGTTTTTAATAACAAAAAACTAATTTTTCTTTTGGCAGAAAAAGTCTCCAAAATAATTTAGGTTAGTACTGAAATAACAATATATGTACTACTTTTCAATCCCTCTACCTAGTTTCTCTAGTTCTCGAATCGGAAAAGGTTTCCCATTAAGCATGAAACAAAAAATGCCATCGTTTCTCGATTTGTGAGTATGAAGTGTTTCTGTATATCAATGCGAGATGAGGCAACACTGATGACGTTTTTATTGAATATTCCAAGGCATCTGCCAAGTAATAAAAAAAATATAAACAAACAAAATAAGCTTGTGCGAGAAATAAAAAAACAGAAACTGTTTTTAGGGATTTCCACTGCTCCTTACAATTTGGGTTGGAATTTAATCCTCTTGCATATTTAAATTTAATTGGAATATTTTTTGATATAATCCTTTTGGAATAATCCTTTTTGTATCTACATATATGAAAAGATAGTTTTTGTAAAATGATTAATTTTTTTAAGAAATTTTTTATTTGTTGAATGTATTTTTTTTTTAAAAAAATATATTTTTAGGTCCCTTTTGTAAGAATATGTATTATATTTTCCCGAAAAGGTGCTTTCTTTAATGAGAGGTACTTCTTTTATTAAAAGTTAATGTTTTTTTAAGAAAAGCTACCATTTTTAATAAGAAGTGCTTTCTGTAAGAAAAAGCCTACGAGTATTAATTTTTTTTTTTTTTTTACAAAGAAGTACGTTTTTTAAGAACAGGTACTTTTTAAAGAAGTGGTACTCTTATTAGGCAAAGGTTATTTTTTTAAGAAAATTTACTTATTTTCAGAAATGCTACTTATCTCAAGAAAATAAAAGGTATTATTTTATTTTTAAGAAAATGTACTTTTAAGAAAAGGAATTTTGTAAGAAAAGGTATTTTTTTTAAGAGAAGGTATATTTTTTTTGAAGAAAAGCTTTTTTTTTACGAAAGAACATGTACAATTTTAAGAGCAGGTACTTATCTCAAGAAAAGTTAGTTTTTTAAGAAAAGGCAATATGTTGTAAGATAATATACTTTTTTACGAAAAGGTACTTATTTAAAAAAATTACTTTTTTAAAGTAAAGACACTTTTTGTAAGAAAATTTCTTCTACTTCTTTAAGATAGGGTATTTTTTTAAGAAAATGTAGATTGTTTAAGAATATCAATAAATATGTATTTTTTTCTGAGAAAATGTATTTTTTTTTTAAAACGCACATACTTAAGAAAATGATATTTTTTTAACCTTCTTTCACTTTGGCTTTTCTAAATTAACCTTTTATTCGGTTCAAAACTACAATATGTAATAAACAGGCTCCATAGGAGGACCCATAGGAGTGGTGATATAATCCCTCCCTGTGGGGTTCCACGTTGTACTCTGTCTCTAATATTTACATCATGGGAACCACAGCTTATCCATCTATTCCTTAGCATATGGTTGATCCAGTCTTTTAATGCCCGGTCCACCATAAACTGGTCTAAGGATTGGATAAGTGTTTCGGTCCGGACATTATTGAACGCTCCCTCAATGTCTATGCATACAGCGAGTGTGTATAGTTTGTGATTGAGAGATTGCTCTATGTAGTAGGTTACCTCATGAAGTGCGGTGTCCACTGATCTGCCTTTGACATAGGCGTGTTGTCTAAACTTCAGCATATCGCTCGGTATTCCACTTTTTACCATGTCGTCCACTATTCTCTCCAAGGTTTTGAGTAGAAACGAGGTGAGGCTAATTGGTCTATAAGCCTTTGCCGTTGCATAGCTTGCTTTTCCAGGTTTGGGTATAAATACTACCCTGGCCTCTTGCCAGTTTCTCGGTGTGTAGGCGTATTTTAAGCATGCGGAAAAAATTCCTGCCAGATGGGTTGTTATTTGGTCAACCCCATGCTGTAGGATAGCCGGGAAAATACCATCCGGTCCCGCCGCTTTATATGGGGAGAAACTCTTTATAGCTTTTTGGACCATTTGGTCCGTAATGATTGGCGACTGATGTACCACATTCTCATCTTGTGACCACTCCCCTGTGGGTTCCGCGTTCCCATTTGGAAAGTGTGTATCCATCAGGTGCCTAAGTGTTTGTTCCATTGTATCCATTCTCTTTCCCGTGTCATCTACTAGCGTTTCCGCCTGTACGTGGGTCTTAGAGAGGAATTTTTTCATCTTCGACATATCGTTGACGCTATCCACCTGTTCACTGAATAGTCTCCAGGAGTTGCGTCTCGCTTTTCTCAATATTGCGTTGTATTCACTGAGACTTCTCTTGTAGTCCTCCCAGTATACTGGTGATTTCTTACGCGTGGCCCTGTTGTAAAGTCTACGGACGTTCTTCCCTAGATTTCGTATTTCCCCTGTTACCCAGGGTTTTTCTTGGGCCGATTTTCTTTCCCGAAGTGGGCAGCTGTCCTCGAAAGACTTTACTAGTGCTTGCGTTGTCTTTGTCACTATGTCGTCTAGTTCGTCCCTGCTAGAGTATTCGAGTTGAGGGTGGACTAGTCGATTCTTAAGTAGGCTTCCGAACTTTGTCCAGTCTGTCTTGGTCCTATTTCGGAAGCATATCGGTTTCGGTGGTGGCCGTGTTATCCTGAATCTAATATATCTGTGATCCGAGAATGAGTGCTCATTTAAAACCCTCCATTCTTGAATTTCATCTATAAGGTGTTCAGAACATATTGTTATATCTAACACCTCCTCCCTAATCTTGTTGACAAAAGTTGCTTTGTTCCCAATATTCAGTGTGAAAAGGTCGTTAGTATTCAAATATTCTACTAGGGCATGCCCCCTACGGTTACAGTTAGTACTACCCCACGACGCACAGTGTCACGGCAGTGGCCAAAAATGATATAAGTGAACATTAAAATTTTATAATTGTTTTTTCTTTATTTACAAGTAAACACTTATATTAGATGAAATATAAAATTTTTTCTGGATATGTGGACTAGATTTTGTTTTATTGAAGCTCAATTGTGATAGTTGTTAAGCCTGTGGTACATCATTGCCAAATGTAGAATTTTATATATTTTTGAAATGCTGTTATTTCAAATACATAATGTAACTGTCGGTATAGATTACATATAAATGTCAAATTTGAGTTGCATTTAATATGGCAACACTGGTTTTGTTGACAAATATGTATCACATGGAAAGAACCGTTAGCTGAAACATATGTCTACAGATGTGTCAAAGTGAATGTGAACCGCATGTTGTGAAGACTTAAAAAAAAAAATACATCAAAATACTACTCTAATTTTTGGATATTTAGTTCACAATAGTGTGTATTTAAACATATCTAAATTTCAACTGCGCCAGAGTGCGCTTTTATTTTTTATGAATATTTTTCAGTGTCTACTCCATTGAAGATACGCGAATTATTCAATATATGGTTAGAGGTGAAGCACAACAAAAACACCATAATCGAGTGTAAAATAAAAGAATTTGTGGAAAATCATTTGGATCGAGAATTAGACGACTCTGAGAAAAAAAAAATTCACTTTACGCTTTGGAGATTTAGCAGTAATTGGAAAAAATATGGACGGAAAAAGGCTTCGTTTGAAAAAGCCTTTAGTAGCTGGTTGGATAGTGAAATATTGCATGGGGATCCAACTTCTGCTGTAAGTTATTATCAGTTCTTGGCATCAATCAGAGATAAAACAACTCTATTGTTTTTTTAGGAACCAAGTTCAAGTTCTGTTAAAGGTAGGCCACGTTTGTCTTTCGACCAAGCATCACATCGAACTAAGCGAAGACGTGTAGATGAACTTGTTGCATCAACATCTGCAGAAGCTATTACAAAAGCAGCAGAAAAATTGTCCGCTGGAAGTAACAGTGCAACTATTTCAGTGGAAAAGGCGCTCGCATTGTACGTGGATATGGATCTCTCTTGTAGGCAATACAATATGATGAGAAACGTTGGGAATGCTGTGCATAAAAATTGTTTTCCGTCCTTTTATTCCATCGTAGAAGCAAAAAAAAAATTTATTCCAGATGGAATTAAAGTTTCAGAAACGGAAGCACATGTTCCATTACAGGCAATTTTGGATAAAACCGCAAATAGCATTTTAAATAAGTTGGAATTTGGTGCGGAAAATAATGTTATTTTAGAGTGCAAGTGGGGATTTGATGGCAGTGGCGGCCATAGCATATACAAACAAAAATTTGAAAGCCAAGACGCTACTGACGAGTTTTTGTTTGTTGCATCTTTCGTACCATTGCGTATCATGGAAGACAAAAATGAAAAAATTTTGTGGCAAAACAACAGACACTCTTCTCTTCGGCTATGTAGACCTCTGAAAATTTTATTTACTAAAGAAAATTCAGAGCTTATAATGAAAGTAAAAGACGACATTCATCGTGAAATTGAACAATTAACAACATATGTCTATAATAATGATAAAAAGAAAATTAAAGTTCAGTATCGCCTAAAATTAACGATGATCGACGGGGCTGTGTTAAATGCTATACATGGGCATAAGAGTTCTGCGACTTGTGTTTTGTGTGGAGCTAAACCTACACAAATGAATACAGAATTAGTTCTTGTAAGAAATGTCAACGAAAATTGCTATGAATATGGGTTATCTACCTTACATGCGTGGATCAAATTTTTTGAATGCATTGTTCACATTGCATATAAACTACCCATAAAGTCATGGCGTATAGTGGATGAACAAAATAAGCGAGTAGTGGCGGAAAATAAAGAGAAGATTCAAAAAAAATTCAAGGATGAAATAGGGCTTATTGTAGACATGATTAAAACAGGATATGGCACTTCGAACGATGGTAACACGGCCAGACGTTTCTTTTCAAATATTGAACAGGCGGCTCAGATAACAGGTGTTGATAAAACTTTAATAAACAACTTTTCTGTTATATTAAGAACATTGTCTAGTGGACTGCACATAAATGTGACAAACTTTGAAAAGCTACTAAAGGAAACATTTACTTTATATATTAAGCTATACCCCTGGTACTACATGCCTGTTACTGTGCACAAAGTTTTAGTTCACGGTATTACTTACATCAAGTACTCCAATGTACCAATTGGAATGTTATCAGAGGAAGCCATCGAGTCCTGTCACAAAGTAATTCGAAGTAATAGATTGAGGCATACAAGAAAGACGAGTAGAGTTGACTCCAATAGGGATCTAAAACATTACTTAATTCTGCAGTCAGAGCCTGATATTTCGATGAACAGTCAAAAAATAAAAATAAAAAGATACGATCTTAATGAAATAAAGGATTTTGTTTTTGTGGAAGATGAAAGCATAGTATCCGAGGATGATTTATGCAATAGTATTGATGTTGTAACATTTGAAGATGTAAGCGATGATAATAGTTAATAAGATATACGCATGTCTGGAACTAAAAATAAAGATATTGTTTTTATTAATAAAATCTTTTTGTTATTAATATAAAATTTGTACTGTTTTTTTAATATTTTGCATAAAGACCAATATAATTTTAAATTAAATATAAACACTAAAATATGGGAGGATATATGGGAGGTATGCGTGTCCTTTGAGATAATTGCATATAACTTAACACAGTTATCAATAATATATTAGAGACAAATCGAGTCAAATATAGTTCAATTCCAACAACAATTTTGGAAAATATAAGCATTTTTCGTTTCAGGATATATGGGAGGTATGCGTGTCCTTTGAGATAATTGCATATAACTTAACACAGTTATCAATAATATATGAGAGACAAATCGAGTCAAATATAGTTCAATTCCAACAACAATTTTGTAAAATATAAGCATTTTTCGTTTCAGGATATATGGGAGGTATGCGTGTCCTTTGAGATAATTGCATATAACTTAACACAGTTATCAATAATATATGAGAGACAAATCGAGTCAAATATAGTTCAATTCCAACAACAATTTTGGAAAATATAAGCATTTTTCGTTTCAGGATATATGGGAGGTATGCGTGTCCTTTGAGATAATTGCATATAACTTAACACAGTTATCAATAATATATGAGAGACAAATCGAGTCAAATATAGTTCAATTCCAACAACAATTTTGGAAAATATAAGCATTTTTCGTTTCAGGATATATGGGAGGTATGCGTGTCCTTTGAGATAATTGCATATAACTTAACACAGTTATCAATAATATATGAGAGACAAATCGAGTCAAATATAGTTCAATTCCAACAACAATTTTGGAAAATATAAGCATTTTTCGTTTCAGGATATATGGGCGGTAGGCGAGTCCTTTCACCGATTTTCACAAAACTTCGTTTTTTTTTTCCTATGTATAAAAGCAATGTGTACCAATTTTCATCTATCTATGTTAACTCCTTCTATTTTTGGCCACCGTTTGTATGAAATCACGACACTGTGCGTGGCCCGCATGAAGATAATAACTGGCGATCTGTGTGAAGTTGTGTTAGGTGACGGTGCCAACGTTAGCCTGGCCAAGGCTATAATAGCTCGTGCCGGGAAATATGAGGCGTTGTTGATGGAATTAGTGGCCGAAAACGAGCGTTTACGTGGTAAGCTCGAGGTCTAATAGGCTTTTGGGGTTGGCAGAGTCGCATTGGCTGCACCTAGTGCTCCAATGATGCCTTCCCCTGTGGTACCGGGAGTTCGTGCAGCGGTACCTTTGTCACCAGCTGCGAAGGTGCCCAAGCCTCAAGAGACGTGGTCCGTCATAGTGAGAGGTAATGAGACTTCCACTTCAAAGGAAGTAGTAGAGAAGGTGGTGGAGCAAGTGGCCCCCTCCTTAGGCGTACGTGTACATGAGCTACGGCCTGTGAGTGGCGGTGGTGCCGTTATACGCACCTCGTCCGTTGCGGAGCGGCAAAAGATTGCTGACAACAGCATTTTTTCGGAGCCTGGGCTTGTAGTTTCGGTGAGTGATAAACTCGGGCCCAGGATTTCTGTACAGCGGGTACATGCCGAAATCACGCCGGACGAGTTCATGGAGGATGTTTATTCGATGAATCTTAGTGAATCCATGACTCGTGCGGAGTTTGTAAAATCCGTGAGGTTGGTGAGTTCTCCTTGGCGTGCAGATGGGGGCCCAACGACCGTCGTGCTAGAGTGTACCCCCTGCTGCACAGCTGGAGAACGCCGGAGTGTACGTAAAATGGTTTAGGTTCACGGTGCGTACACAGGATCTCGTCCAGACCTGTTATAAGTGTTGTGGCTTCGACCATAGGGCGAGTGAGTGTGGAGTGAGAGACGCGGTTTGCCGCAGATGCGGTTTTTTGGGGCACATTGCCCATCAGTGCGTGAATGCGCTACGATGCAGGAATTGCGAATTGAAGGGGTTAGCTGCTGACCATTCTATGGTGTCCCTGCAGTGCCCCGTGTATGCTGGCAGGTTAGCGAGGGTGAACTCGCGACATTGAATATGGAGAACACAACCGTATTACAATACAACTGTGGCCGCAGTTATTCCGCGATATGCGAATTCGGCCAGACGATGAGGAGGCAGGGTGTGGCCTTTGCGCTACACCAGGAACCCTTTTACAAGGAATCTCTTGGTGTAGTGCAGAGGTTACCAGGAGGAATGAGGGTGTTTACCGACGGTGGTGGAAACTCGGCAGTTATAGTGGACGATATTGCCACTAACAGCATTCCGGTAATCCTAGGCATGGATGCGAACGCATGTTCTCGTATGTGGTTCAGCAAGATGGGCAGGCAAGCTCCTTCACATCAGAACTACATACGAGGAATTATGGCAACGATTTGTGCAGGAGAATAGGGATGACCCTTGGGGGAAGGTGTATCGGATATGTAGGGGTAAGTCGAGAAGAGTCGACTTTTGTTCCCTACGGGTTGGAGATGTGACACTGTCCTCGTGGAATGAGTGTGCAGGAGTACTGCTGAGTGAGTTCTTCCCGAGGGCATACCAGACCGATACGCCTCCCCCTGATGGCGAAGTGACTGACCCTCCTGTGCTCGAAAGGTTCGAGCTGTCGGACAGTATGTCGAGAGTGAAGAGTAGGAGATCCCCGGGTATTGATGGCATGACCGGCGAAATGTGTAGGGGATACTGGAATGGCATACCAGAGTATTTATGGGTGTTATTCCAGAAGTGTTTCTCCGAAGCATATTTCCCGGCAGCCTGGAAGTGTGCAAGGGTGGTAGTCTTGCTGAAGCCTCCTGATAAGGTAAAGAGCGACCCGCGCTCATACCGTGGTATCAGCCTTCTCCCGGTGCTCGGTAAGGTTATGGAGAGGTTGACGGTAGTGCGCCTGAAGGAGAGCAGCAACTTGGGCACTTCCGAATACCAATTCAGTTTTAGAAAGGAGAAGAGTGTAGAGGATGCATGGCTCCATGTGAGAAGCTCCGTTGATCTCTCGACATCAAAGTATGTCCTAGGAGTCTTCGTAGACTTCAAAGGTGCGTTTGACCACTTGTCGTGGGGATGCATATTGAGGAGGCTAAGAGAGGTAGGCTGTAGAGAGGCTGCATTGTGGGCCAGCTACTTCAGTGGTAGAAGAGCGTGCATTGTAGGTGCGGGCGACACAGTCTGGAGAGATGCCGCTCGGGGGTGTCCACTAGCGTTGTTCACAAATATATGAAAACCGAATTGTCACGCCTCTCCTTTATGTTGTTGTAGATTATAAGTAAATTTTGAATTTCGAATTAAAGATAAATCGGTTAAAAGGAAAAGGGTACTCATGAAGGTTGAATTTTCGAAAATTCTGAAAAATTGCTATATTCGTCTCCAAAATAATATTAAAACAACCCAATATTAGGCTTGAACTTTTATTTTTTTTAATGTTTAAAAGATATAAAAATAAATAATATTTTCATCTTATTCAATGCTCTTAATTATTTTTCATTGTTTTGAACCGCTTCTATTAAAGATGTTTTGCTTATATCAGTTGGTACCATATTTCGATTTAATTCGACAACTTGAAGGAGGAATTGCTTTTCATCTTAATTTTTTGTTAGCGCCTTATTAAATTCCTCAAATAATTTTACTCGTCTCTCTGCTGTGTGTAATCGGCCTTCTAAGGACAAAATAATATGCCCGATTGTTTCTTCTTCTAGCCATATAGACATATGAGCCATATAGACATATTCGAAAAATTTTAGTTTTAGTGATTTGTTTAAAAAATTTGATGCCGTTTTAAAGACATCCATTGGTTACAACATAGAGTAATTCTTTAAAGAGAGAATATTTGACTCATCTGACGTTTCCTTTCGCTCTCTTCGTGGTGCGGTGGGTGTGATGGAGTGATGTTTGACGAAAAGTGACTTACACCAGGTGGAATTACAAGAACTTTAATTTTTCATGTCGTTTTGGTGAAAAACTTTGAAATTAAAATTTAAAAAAATTATTGCTTCTTCGGTTTGTTAAACAAAGATGCACATAATGGCTTAAAATTTTGCAGAGATCATAAACAGACACATCGTTATATTCTCCCAAATAAGTATGCCATTTGATGAAACGCTGTTCACTCGCCAGTCCGGGAAGGAAGAAATTTCTATTATTTTCATACATTTGTATGGAATTTGTCAGTTTCCCCGTCTATTCCGGACCGGCGTTTCTCAAATACTTACTCAAAATGCTGGCGAGTTAGCAGTATTGAAGAACAACATTTGTAGAACATTTCCACGAATTTTTGTGATAGTTGCTTAAAAACTGCGGAAACGACGGTCCGGGATAGACGAAAAAGAGTAACAATAAACAGTATTCGCTGCCGCTACATCAATACCATCATACTTATTTTCAGACAGGGACTATTGTTGTACTACAACCAGATATTATTTTCAATGCTAACGCTGCATAGAGTCGACGTAGATAACGCTGTGTGCTAACGTTGTGTGTTGTTTGCATACGTTGACTTTGTTAGATTATTGCGCAATGGTGTAGGTATTTGGTTTAACATCAAATTGAAATTTATATGAACCCATATGAATGGTGGAAAGTAAAAGAGGCAAAATTTAAAACTATTTCCTAAATTGCAACCTCCAATGAGGTTGTGACAACCTCCAATGAGGTTGTGGCTGCCTCCAATGAGGTTGTGACAACCTCTAAATTCGGTTACGGATAATTCGGCTGTCTCAACCGAATTTTTATGTGAGTGCGGTAGAATAATATGCGACCAATCCCAAGCGGGAGGAGGATTCTCTTTATCTGAAACAATTATGAATTCCTGTTACACTTTAACGCAATAGTCGTTAGCTTTCACAAACAATGTGGTGATAATAGAGTACGGGTCAATTCTACTATTGAAATGGGTATGTTCAATGTTGTAACACTTTATGTTCCTACAATTATAAAAAAATATGTCTTCGTTCTACGCTAAAATGAAAGTGCAAAATACATATTTTGATATTCCCGAAATCAACTCCTCAATGGATACCAATGCAATAGTGCTTCAGTACACCCTAATGTTCATAAACACAACCCAACAGAAGGTGAAGGAAGTCAGACCAAATATTGCATAAGAAATCGCATATTGACATTACTGTCGTCGAAGTTGTATGCCAGATGACAGAATCGGTAAACATTTTGACACTTAACGTTTCAAATTTAGTGCATATGTACATCTGCGCCGAAGACTTTGAAATGTGGTGGATTTCCTAGGATTATTTGTTGTTATTTGTGCATTTTCAATGAGTTCAATGTATACATGTCATCTCAGTTCACATTGACAAATATGGGGTTTTTTATTTGCAGGATATTTGGTAGTTGATGGGGGTGGTGAGGGTGGTAATGTATGTATATTTAAAGTTAACCGTATTGTTTTCCGAATTAAATGTTGTCGATTGTATGATGATTGTTACACGCGTGCAAGTACTTGAACAGCGAGTATTGAATACATTTAAGCAACACAGCATCAACAGTTGAAACATTCGCATTGATAAACAGCAAACAATAGCACGCTTCTTCCCAAACCAAGCATAAATCCAAGGCGATGGCAAATAAGATGGAGAAACAAGTGATACTGCCACTAGATTCAGAAAGTAGGACGTATGTTAACATGTTCCTGTAAGTGCTATAACTCCAATAAAATTTTAGGGGAACATTTTGCCAATATTTGACATCCATCTTTCAGTGAAGCCAAACTAAACAAAGTTGGGTTCAGCTGACAAATTAAAGCTAAAATCAATATTATATGAGGGTGGTCCCAAAACTAACCGACATGACGTATAGATGATGCCAGCGGTTTGGAAAAAAAATATTTTAGTGAAAAGTGGCAACCTCATAAAACAAATGTATTTTTCTTTAGTTCTTTAGTATTTTTATTTGTGCCATCGTTTACGACTGTAAAATATTGGGTAGCCAGAGCTTAAACGAAAGCTGAATGGGGTGGTGTTACAATTGCTAGGACCGCTAACAGGGGGACACCGCAGGGGGGAGTTCTATCTCCAATGTTATGGTTAACTTCTATCAATGAACTGCTTCTTGAATTGGACAGGGCCGAATGTCAGGTCTTTGCCTATACCGATAATATTGCGTCTGTTGCTCTTTACTGCTGTAAAGGGGCGATAGGAAAGCGCTGGGGATTGTCTCCTAAGATCACCCTGTGGATTCATACGGCAATAGTCAGACCAATAATTCTCTATGGCATCGTTGTTTGGTCGAGGTCCCTCCAAAAGAAATATATTCTGAACGCCTTGATGAAAATTCAAAGATCAGCGCTAATTAGCGTTAGTGGGACAATGGGCACGACGTCAGGCACTGCACATGGTGCTATCCTGAACATCTGTACTCCTGATATCACAGCCGAATAGGCAGCCGCTACATCCCAGGTGAGAATCAAAGATTGTGGCGTTTTGATATCGGGGCATTCCGAACACGCTGAATTACTACACCAGATCAACTATATTCCCTTAAAAACGGACTGCTGTATACCAGCGACAAATCTAAGGACTTCTATTCCGAGTCGTATCAGAATTTTCACGGATGGATCAAAGTTGGACGAGCAAGTAGGCTATGGGGTCCATTCACCGGACCTAAATGTAAATATCTCCTTCAAGCTGCCTGATCACTGTAGTGTATTTCAGGCGGAAATTACCGACATACTGGAGGTTGCTGAACTACTGAAAAGTAGTGTCACAACCATCCGGAGCCATGGAAGCCATGTTTGCTACGTCCCTGACGGTGAAAGAATGCCACTCATCACTTAGGGTGATGTTTATAGTATTTTGACACCAGGCTCATTTGGATACCGGCACACAGCGACATTCCAGGCAATTGTGTAGCGGATGCGTTAGCTAGACGAGGCACTACGGCAAAGGTTCTTCCGGAAAAATAAGGTGTTAGTATGCCAATCTCTACCTGACGTTTGCAGATCAGGCAGTGGGCCGATAATATGTTCAAGGACAAGTGGAGACTTACTTCAACTTGCAAACAAGCCAGGACCCTCTGGCCACAGGTCGACAGGAAGAGGACTAGGTAACTACTTAACTTGCCAAGAGGCAGGTTATCCACAATAATAGGAACACTTACGGGACATTGTCTTGTAGGAAAATACGCCCTAAGATTGAGACATAGAACCTCTACTCTCTGTAGATGCTGCATGGATGAGGACAAGGAAACGACGAAACACCTTCCCTTGGATTGCCCTGCTCTGGCAGGACTGAGAAGTAGGATATTCGGAACACATTTAGTTAGCAACGTAACCCTAGACGATATTCCTGTAAGTCCCTTAGACAAATTTATTGAAAGGGCAAATTGGCTAGACGACTAGTCAATAGTTGCTATGGAGGAAACTGCAGGTATCACAACGGGCTTCTTTAGCCTAAGTGTGCTAGACACCGTGCTGTCTTGCAGCCTTTTCCACCAACCAACCAACACTAAAAATTAAATATTTTCAATTTAGGATGCAAGCCTTGATTTGCATTCATGGGATTGCCACCCAGCACTAATTATACATTGTTGTCACCAATTTGATGATAGTCCACGTTTGCTTCTGTGCTCGAAGAAAATGACTATGTGCGAGTAAGTAATGATCAAAAGCTGCGATAATATTGACCTCAATACAGATTTTGAAAGATAATATCTTTGCATCAGGCAACTTCTCCTCCACACAGAACTCCAACAGAAAGTTTTCCGAGCTGCTTCCACAATTCTCCCCAAAGGTTAACAACCAAAATAATGCCACGGGCGCAACCAGTAAAAGAAGTCTGCTAAAAGTTACAAGCAAATGCATTAAACCGTGCTTAAAATTTGTTTAGCGTATATAATAACAATTACCTTTCCTTTCAGACTCAACCGTCGGTATTAATATACCCCTGTCAAATATTTATATGTGCAATGTATCATTTTGAGTTGGAGCTTTTACAACTAACATTTTTTTTATTTTTATTTTATATTGTTACGAATTTCCTTATTCGTCCTTTTTGCGTTGTTTTATTCCCAATAATAAAACAAGGTTCGTTTTCAATTACGATAATTACAACGGTATCACTTCCTTTTATTTTACTTACATAGTACAACAGTTTACTTTATTTACACCACTTTAATAAGTCTTATATTTTACTATCAAATCGCGTTGCTTACTTTACGGCGGTTAATCAGAAACTGAACTCTCCATTCCAAAGACCTCCGCTATTTATACCAACTCACCATACTCAAATGAAGTTATATCTAGCGAATTCGAGAACCTTCTAGACATTGTTGTTTATCTTTGTAGAATCATCTCGAATGGCGGAGAATTATCTTAACTGAGGCGAATTCATTCTACTGGTTTAGCGAGCTGGTACGTTGTTACAATGCATACTTTCAGCCGCAGCACTAACCGCCTGTTATTTACATAATGTTAGTAGAGTCATTAAGAGCAAGCAAAAGCGTTTACTTATTCGTAACACTGCCACCCACTTAAGCCTGTTCGTCCCGAGCAGGCTCAACCCTCCGTTTTCCATACAGGGCTAGTCTTTCCAAATGCACGATTTTCATTTTAGCTCTTGGACTTCGGCTTTCCTGGATTCTATAAACCACGTCATTTATTCGTTTGACAACCTTGTAAGGGCCTTCCGAGTGAGTCTGATGTTTTGGAGGTAAACCTTTCTGGCGCTGTGGGTTGAACAGTAAAACTAGCTGGCCTTCATGGAATCCTTCGGAATTTGCTGCTTGGTCGTACCTGGCTTTAAGCCAGGTCCTTCGCTAGGCTCTCCTGGGATACCATCATTCTCCCCATTGTCGGATGTTAGGCAGTTGCCAAACTCCAAATTTCTAGGGAGCTTTAACTCTGTCCCGAAAACGGCACTAGCTGGTGTTCGGGCAGTAGTATCCTGGGTGGCCGACCAGTATGCTAGAAGGAATTTTGGTATGCGTTCGTCCCAGAATTTTCTATCCTTACTGACGACCTTGCTCAAAGATTCTTCAAGAGCCTGATTAAATCTCTCTACCGTGCCGTCAGTCCGAAGGCGCAATGATGTCGTTCTCATAACACGAATTCCATTCCTCTCGTATATTTCTTTCAAGATGGCAGATTAAAACAACCCAACCCTGTTCCGAATGCAGTTCTAACGGGACACCAAAACCAATTATCCAGTTGTCCGCTATAGCTTTGCTTATTGTTTTCGCTACTTTATTCGGAATTGCGTACACTTCGGGCCATTTACTGAAGTAGTCCATAACGACTAGGGCATATTGGTTCCCACAGCTATGGATATTCGCTCGAAGGGAGAACTTGGGCTCTCCTGATGTCTCTGTTCGCAACTCCTCCGCGTTGGTCCTTTAGTTGTCAAGCACTGGGTGCAGCCTGCAATCCACTTGGATACAGCTTTTTTACGACCTACCCAATAGAAACGTTCACTTAGTTTCTCCATAGTTTTGCCTTTTCCGAGGTGCGTACCACTCGGACCATTATGAGATTCTGCAATTATGTCTTTCACTTTCAAGGCAGGTACCACAATTAGATTTTTCTCCGTTTTTCCATCTTCACTTCCCCATACAGCCATCTAGCAATGTCAGGCTATTCCACTGGGCCCAATATGATTTTAAAACGGGGCTTTCTGAAGCGATTTCATTCCGCGTTAATTGTCTATCCTCTTCCTTTGCCAAAATAATTTTTGACAATAAAGGTCACTTCTCTGTGCCGTGAACCACTCGTCGTCCGATTCAATTCTCAGCGATCGGACGTCAATAATTTGCTCTTTTATCTCAGCCTTAGAATCCTGCTTAGGCTCGATTGCATGTGGACGGTCATTTACTCGTCTGGTATCGGCTGCTATCGCTGGAAATCTTGACCGTTTTCGTGGCTCTCTGCAGTCCCGCCCTATATGGCCACGTTCGCCATGATTGTCACCTTTCAATTTTGTTGCTTGCCATAGCGCTTTCGTGAGAATCCGAATCACTTCTTTCAGTTCGCTAACGGCGCCTTTCAAATCTTTTGATTTGCCTTCCGTTTCTACCCTTCGCACTTGATGTGTCTGTTGACTGGAAACAACCCTCGCCGTCTCATTCGCCAAAGCAAAAGAAACTGTTTCCACAAATGTAGCTCTTTGTGAGGCAAATACCGAATATCTAACGTCAGGATCGTTAATGCCCCTAACAAATGGCTCTATCTTACATTGCTCTTAGAAAGTTCGGGGTTCTCCAGGATATGTCATCAACACCAAGCATTCCACCTCGGTTGCGAAGTCCTGAAGTGGTTCATTATGCTTTTGCACTCGGCCTCTTAATTCCATGCGATATAAATCCATCTTGTGATCGTCACCATACTTGTGTTGTAACGCTGCCAGTATATCCTCGTAGTTGTTTCTGGCACTGACGGGAATGCACTGAAGGACTTCTGCTGCGTTGCCTTTCAGTGCTAAAATTAGCTCTACTGCTTCGTCATTGCTGTTCCACAAGTTCTTAATTGCGTCCATTTCGAATTGGAATTTAAAAACGTCGAATGGTGTAGAGCCATCGAAACTGGGAGCTTTCAATTTACTAGAGGCTTCAGAAATTACTCGCACTGGCCCCTCCTGTAACTAAAGTTCATTCATTTTCCGTTGCAATTCACTTACATCATTTTCGACTTTCTCTATCTTCTGTTCAACTTCTTCGAACTTCTGTTCGACGTTTTCGAATTTCGCATTAACATGTATTTCTATGTTGTTCATAACTTCCGAAATTCGTTGAAGTTTGTCATTTGTGGGGTTAGATGTCTCCTGCATTATTCTTGAATTTTCACCAAAATTCTTTTCCAGTTTGTCGTTAATTATTCGAGAATTTTCGCTCAATTTCTCGTTCATTATTCTAGAATTCTCATCAAATTTCTCATTCATAATTCTAGAATTTTCATTCATAATTCTAGAATTATCGTCCAATTTGGCAATCATGGCAGCAAACATTGTAGAAACATCTACATTACCAGTTGCTTCTTTTGCACAAACCTCCATTTCGTCTTTGCACTCAAACTGGTATTTGTCAATGTCAATGTTTCGGCGCTTGAATTCTTCTATTAATCGCCCCTGCAGCTCTACCTTATTACCAGCTGTCGGTTGATCCAATTTACTCAACTCCTTTTTTAGTTGTTCAACTTTGAGTTCTTCAAACTTCATCGTTGTCCTTAATTCGTAATTTCACTTCTGACACCAATGTTACGAATTTCCTTATTCGTCCTTTTTGCGTTGTTTTATTCCCAATAATAAAACAAGGTTCGTTTTCAATTACGATAATTACAACGGTATCACTTCCTTTTATTTTACTTATATAGAACAACAGTTTACTTTATTTACACCACTTTAATAAGCCTTATATTTTACTATCGAATCGCGTTGATTAGTTTACGGCGGTTGATCACAAACTGAACTCTCCATTTAAAAGACCTCCGCTATTTATACCAACTCACCATACTCAAATGAAGTTATATCTAGCGAATTCAAGAACCTTCTAGTCCTTGTTGTGGTTGCTTATCTTTGTAGAATCATATCGAATGGTGGAGAATTATCTTAACTGAGGTGAATTCATGCTACTGGTTTAGCGAGCTGGTACGTTGTTACAATGCATACTTTCAGGCGCAGCACTAACCGCCTGTTATTTGCATAATGTTAGTAGAGTCATTAACAGCAAACAAAAGCTTTTACTTATTCGTAACAATATATTAGTTTATATTTTATTATTCTTTAAAATTATAAGAAACCATATTTTTTCATTTCTGATTTCGAACAAAAAAAAGGGTTTGATATATTCTTCATAGAAAATATTTATATATGCAAAAATGAAACTCAAATGTAATTCTTATTCTTATCGAATTGAAATATGTAATTAATATGATATTGAGTTGCCCTTGTGCATAAGAACTTGTAGCCTGCGTGGCTACATTCCGCCAATATTGTTAGTTTTAGTTCTTTAAGCGCCGTATACTGCTTCTTCTTTGAAAACACCTTGGCGGAAAGTATCCCCCAGAGATATTCAATTGGGTTGAGGTCGGGACTTATGGCTGCCACTCCAGTAATGGAATATTTCGGGACTTAAAAACATCCCTTGTGAGCCGAGCAATGTGGATCGGGGCGTTGTCTTGTTGAACAGTCCTGTTATCTCCATATAATTCGACAGCAAAGTCAATTAAATTGCTGTCTAACAGATCAACGTACGCTTCCGAATTCATTGTAGTTGGGACAAAGCTTATTACTGACTTCCCTCGTGCTGCAAATGTAGCCCTTTTCATAAGAGATCCACTACCGTGGTGTCGCTTGTAGCACCTTTGCCGAGGATGTCGTAAATCTCTCCAATATTTATGGTGACCATCAGGCCCGTCCAAAATAAACTTTTTCTCATCACTAAATACAACGGTTTCAAATTCGTCCTCCCAAAGCTTGTACTTTCCTGCAAAAACAATACGCGCATTTTTATGGCGCTGGTTTAAGCGTGGTTTTGCCATTTTGCTTTGGTACCGAAGACCTATATCGTCCGTTAGCAGTTGCTGGACACGCTGTCTCGATACATTTAGACCCAATTCCACCTTTATTTCCCTACAACACACATTCTCATTAGCTGCTAAATGCCAAATGCGCCGCTTAGTCCTCTGGTCTATAGTTGGGATGCGTCCACTGCGCTTAATACAAACATAGTTTCCATGGTCTTTGAGGAAATTGGAAACTGTATTACGATTCCGATTTACCGCAGCTGCAATCTCACCGATTCCTTTACCTGCAAGTCTCATTCCAACAATTTTTCCGCGCTCCTCATCCGTAAGTTCACTTCCACGTGGCATGTTCAACTAGAAACAAAACTGTGAATAAAACGTTTCTTAGAATATATTCATAACGATCACTTTACTCACGTACAGAAAGATATTTTATACTAAACACCCGAGAAAAACAGAGTTGTTCATTTTAAAGTGTCAGGAACGCGACTGTACATATAATTATTTTCTATTGCAAACTTATAGAGATAATCATAGATAAAGGGACTACAAATAAAATCCAAAAGAGAAAAAAGTATTTCATAAAGAGAGAGGGATATTATCAAAAAAATTTTATATGGTCGACATTAAATTACAGCTAGTTTTCAGAAGGAAAGAAAATAAATTATTTTGCACATATAAATATTTGACAGAGGTACAAGATATTTAAAAAAACACAAACTGGAACCCAAAATTCAATGAGCGTACGTAATTCTCAAATTCAGATCAAATAATGAAAATTTCTGAAATATTCCTGACAATAAATTTCAAAATTACTTGAAATCACAAAACTTTAAAAATGTCTATAGGTATAAAGTAGAAAATAGCCCTCCGAATAATTTTAGGAGCACACTCTCACAAAAGCCATCAATGATGGTGAAAAAGAAAGTGTTGTTGCATCAAGACAATGCTCCAGTTCACACAACCACCATTGCGATGGCCAAGATTAGTGAATTAAAGGTCGAATTGCTTCATCACGTACCTTAGTCGCCAGATTTAGCACGCTCGGACTATTTTCTGTTTCCAAACTTGGCTCGGGGGCAAAAGATTTGCCAACAATTAAGAGGAGGAGTCTGCGGTTGGTGGCTATTTTAAGCAGTTTGACAGTTCTTACTATAAACAGGGTAGCGAAGCTATTGAATATCGCTGAAAAGGAGTATCGGGCTGAAAAGAGATTATGTTGAAAAATAAAGAAGATTTTTCCCAACGTTTTCCTGTCTTCTTTGTTAGATTGGCTAGTTTTGGGAGCACACTCGTAGTTTGGACATTTTTCCTCTTTTGTGTGCTGGGGGCAAACATAAATCCTTTTATTTAAATTAAATCAAATCGCTTTCTATTTTGTCGAGGTCTAATCGTTCAGCTCTTCTAATGTTCCAATGTAACCCGAAGCGTAGACCAGTGTCTTTAAGTCACAAAATTGCATTTCCGAATTTGAATCTATATTCGATTGATAGGCACGGTATTTTTTGGAATTTCAAATTGACACCTTAAACTACGTTTAAATCTAGAGATTTCGGATTTTTATCCAAATCAAGTCGAAACCTATTAGTTTAGTTCGGTGACTTTAAAAGTACGAGGGTAATACACAATTTTTAAAGTCAAAATGGTGTCTACATGAGGATGACATGCTGGCCATTTTTCCATGCAGTTGTTATTGACATCAGTGATGAGAAATATGGTACCCGTTTTAGTACAGTAACAACTTTTCTTCTGCGATGCTACAATCAATGGTACAATTTACTTTTAATCTGCTTACATATCAATGTAGAAATATGCTAGATATTAATAACGAAATGTTGTCTAAACTAAAATTAATGCGTAGACTTCAGATAAATACTTTGGCAATAGTTGTTCAAACACCATAATATTATTCGTTAAAACCCGATAAAAAAATTTCATTCATTCATCTTGGTAGCATCGGGTTACATTTGGTACAATTTCTTGGAAATTTTAGAATAAACATTTTTTTTTAATGTAATTGTTCGCAGAATATAATTTAAAAGGGATTTTGTAAAATATTCTATAAATGTACTAGACTATACCTCGATAACTAAGCGAGTTATGGACAATAATCTTTAAATTTGTTCCTTTATTTTGCCTTGTTCTGCAAAAACGACCCATTAGCGGTCAGATACGCCGCTTAGAACGGTCCATTAAACGTAATAACCTCCCGTATATCCGAACGTTGGGGGTCCGTAACTCCGATAATAACTCCAAAAATAAAATACATAGGGTTTCGGAGCCTTCTGTTCTTAATAGTGAGCCTATGAATTTAGAATTGTATATTTTTTTCGAATCACAAGTACATCCTTTAGTTATCAGGAGATAACTAAGCCTTATTTATGTCCTTATGTTGGAATCGTGTGCTACTAACAACCATGTTCTTTGCAGCGGCGAAGTCTGTTAGTCTTATTCGATTATCGGAAGTGGTACCATGGGGACTGCCACTACCGATGGTTGGTCGAAAGACACTTTTCTTTCCCAATTTGGCATTAAAATCGCCGAGAATAGTCTTAATGCCGTGGTCTGAGTAGAGTGGCAATCGCTAAGGCTTACGGCTCACTTCAAGAATACGTCAACGAAATGGTTATTATTGCTCTAAAAGTCAAGAATGATTAAAGAATGCTCTTTAATGTTAGTCAGATTGACTGATGACTTCAAACCTCTAGTCATGGCGGTCGAGATTTGAAAGGATAAGTTAACGGTTGACATAGTAAAGAATTTGTTACTTCAGGGTGCTAAGTTCGATTGCGCTGCTGAAAAAGATGGCGCATTGAAAGCAAATTCCTATAAGACGAATGGAAAACAAATTCGATGCTACATTTGCAATCGATTAGGTCACATTTCTAAAAACTGTCCTAATAAAGAAAAGGGTAAAAGGAACAGCGGAAAAAGTCGGAATTGTTATTCGCAACATGTAGCACTGTAGGATCTTGAACTTAGAGCGCTTTCAAGGATGCCAAGGAAAGTTCATGTACCTGGAATGTCGACAACGAGCAATCCCAGTTGTACAACATCCGTAGCGTTACTGGTAAGAAATTCACGGTTGGACATTAGAATGAATTGGTGGTCGAATGTGTTGGAGATTTGAATGTAAATTTAGGCCATGGAAGAAATGACAAAATCGTAACCATTACAAATGTCGAATACGTTATCAATTTGTGTGCAAATTTGCTTTCTATCAGACAACTGACGGAGCTGGGAAGAGAAGCTTCATACAATGGAAATCAATGTTAGAAATGGGGGGAATTGCATACGTTAGATTGCAAACCCGAAATAAAGACGGAGGACGCTTTTGTAGCATTAAATGAGTTTAGGTTGTGGAATTTAGGACGATGGTCGAAAATCAATGTTCACGGAAGATTAAAATAATTCAATCAGATAATGGAGGAGAGTATGTGAATGCAAAATTTTCACTACTTTTTAGAAGCCATCTGGATAACACACTCCTGATTAACATGGAGTAGCCGAGAGAATGAACCGCATTATTACCGAGCGAGTCCGCTGTGTGCTTCTACACGCTGAAAAAAACGGTCTCTGTAACATATTCTCGCAAACATATTCTGCAGGATCCATGTATTTGGTTGGAACACACTTCAAACACTTATTTGTTTTGCAAGTCCCAAACTCAGGTGTATTTAAATGCAAACATTAGCATGTTTACTGACAAATATGTGTGCTTTTATTTAGAAACATATACGTGCTTCATCCCAAACATCCATGTACTTCCGTGGAAACATATGCATATTTTCGCCGAAACATAATAATATTTAGAAACGAATTATTCTTTCTTTCTTTATTTATTATAATTAATTTTATCAATATATAAACACATTTACTTATATAAATAATTAATACAAAAAATTAAAAGGCTTAAATGATTTTTACATGTACTTGGTTTGTTTTGAATCTGATGCTCTGTTGTTTCTCCTTTCTTTGTTTTCTCTCACGCCTTTGTCTTCAGAAGGTTTCGACTATGCCTTGGTTATCACTATGTCTGGTTTGTGCAAGACAAGCGTGTAATACTCGTAATTACTTGTGTTTTTTATACCCTCCACTGTAAGTGATAGAGGGTATATATCAGTTTGCCATTCTGATTGTAACATATAGAAATAAGGCTTTGCGACCCCATAAAGTAAATATATTCTTGATCCGTATAACAACCGGAGTCGATATAGCCATGTCCGTCTGTCCGTCTGTTGAAAACATTCTCACGACTTCAATCGGCGATAACGCGGTTTGGTTTTTGGCCAGAATGTCCACGTATTCCTGAGCAGTTTGGTATTGAAAATCAGCGAAATTGGTCCATTGGAAAAAATTTTATGATTGGAACCGTAAAAAAACTCATAAAATTTTCACATTAATTTTTGTAGTTTTATACTAAATTATTCATTTTGCCGTGTGGTGAATTTCCATGTTGAAAATCTTTGTTGTTCTTTGTAATAGGTAAGTACTTCATGTGTTCATACATTTATATGAATTTTGTCACACTTCGTCCAAGGTCGTTGTGGCCTGATGGGTAAAGGGTTGCGCGTTGGAGTTTGAGGGTTGTTGGTTCAAGTCTCGTCCCAGTTTGTTTTTTTTGTTTTTTTTATCAGTTCTTCAAAAAATGCTTTTTTATTTTTAAGCTTATTTTTTTTTTTTAAAGTACTTTTTTTTGAAAAGGTTGAAAATCTTTGTTGTTCTTTATAATAGGTAAGTACTTCATGTGTTCATACAGTTATATGAATTTTGTCACACTTCATCCAAGGTCGCTGTGGCCTGATGGGTAAAGGGTTGCGCGTTGGAGTCTGAGGGTTGTTGGTTCAACTCTCGTCCCAGGTTGTTTTTTTTTTAACAGTTCTTCAAAAAATGCTTTTTTATTTTTAAGCTTATTTTTATATTTTTGAAAAAAAGTACATTTTCTTAAAAAAGGTCCTTTTTAAAATTTAATATTTTGCTGGTTGACACTAAGGTGGAGGGTATCAAAGATTCGGCACAGCCGAATTTAACACTTTTACTTGTTTTTATTATATTTCAGAAATTCCATTCCGATTTTTGATGTGTAAACATCTATACGCTGGGGGTAAAAATCTTTTTCACAATACAATCACAAATTTAGAGTAAGATGTGCGATGTAATCGTTGACCAATCGTAAAGCGTTATCAAATCGGTGTGAGCTATGTATGAGTGTATTAGTGTACTCACACGCTGCATACAATATACTCAACACCATCTAGTGTGCAATAGTAGCGACTAATTTTCACTAATTGTCGTACATTATGTTATCGTAGGCAAATGAAAACAAATAAATAAAATGAATACAAAAACATTTAATTTTAAGAACTTTTAAAAAGATTTTTACTAAAACAAAGCAAAATAAGGAAAACTAAAAACTAAACTTGTCAAATATAAGGAAAACTAAAAACTAAAAGTTTTCTTCATCTTTGAGATTGTCATTCATATTTAACAGCTGCATATAAGCACCATCTAGTGTGCAATATTAGCTACTAATTTTCGAAAACCATTGCTGTAGAATAACATTACATTTCAGTAAACAGCTGACTAATAACCGCAACAAATACAAAATAATAAAATATTTTACAAAACACCAAAAAAATTATAACTCAGAACATAAAACAACACAAAGTGTATCAAAGCTGAATGGAGGTAATGTTAATTCTAATAAAATTTCTATTAGATTCCAATATAAATTAAGATTATAACATATCTTCATTACGTACTGTTGCCTTACACTGAAACTGGTGCACGACAATTGGGTAACAATCTCCATCTCATGCCAATTATTATGGGTGGAGATTTTAATACAAATTGTGCAAACCCACTGTCGCAAGCTTTATCAAAATTTTTACTTGCATACTTTTTCCACTTGCATATGAGCAATTCTCCACAAACCCCCACAGCTAACAATTCCACAACAATAGATGCAGTTTTCCATAGATTTTTAAGACAAGCTCCAAACATATGTTATATTTGCATCCAAACAACAAAAAACGAAAAACGTATAGACCGTGAACTGGCCCAACGTTTTTGGGCTGAGGCAGCAGTCACTGCTGCAGTTTTAGTAAATCAGGTACCCCGTCGTGGTGAAAGGAAATGCACTGAGGAGATATGGTCTGACCGTCGCCCCTTTCTAAAATTCCTTAAAGTATTTGGATTGCCAGTGCCTAAAGATAAGCGAATCAATTTAGATGCAAAATCGAAAGAGTGTATCATAGTGTATCATACAGTGCTACAAGCGAGACATCTCGGCTATACAAGCCTCTCGAAAACACCGTAGTGGTGAGCCACCAACACGCCAAGCAATTATTTTTATCCTGACTTGCTGAAAGGTGATGTCAGTTCAAGGGAGAGCATGGGTTATATTGAACCAACGTCTGACCTTATTGACGATACTCATAGCGAATCGACGAACGAAATTGTTGCTGATAATGGGATTATAACTCCAGGTGAGGTGGCACTACCAGAGTCAGATAGCAATATTGAATACATGGATACTGACTGGCGTTCAGATAATGCAGAAAGTGAACACATGAACGATCCGTCCTGGACAACTGATGTGTATGAAGAAAGTCCAGGTGGTGAAAACATTCTTAGGTCAGATCGAAACGTGAAACGAAAGCTGTAGACGAAGCCAGCTCATCCGACGAAAAAGACAAATTTACTATTGCCATGAAGGTGGAATACAATTCTCTAATGGAAAATCAAACGTGGGTTTTAGCAGACCTAGCACAAGGTGAAAAGGCGATACAATCAAAATGGGTGTTTAAGAAGACAAAAGATGCGAAAGGAAATACCAGACTATGGAAGGTACGACTCATTCAGGTATTCGATTGCAAAGCATAATTTAATTGTACATCAAATGGATGCTGTAAGCGCCTACTTGAATGGATACCTCAAGGAAACCATATACTTTATATGCAACAACCCGAAGGTTTCAATGAAGGGACAGGACAAGTTTGTAAACTCATTAAATCCTTGTGGAGAAGTCGACCAATGTATAAGTATATACTACAAATTAACAAACAAGGAGAATTTTTATAGGACATATACGTTGATGATGTCCTTATACTTCCTAAACGCAATCAATTAAATTCTTGTTGCTTACAATTTCTAACTATGTATAATAAACATTCATTCAGGGAGAGTGTTGTGATTTGGATGAACATTTGTTGGATACAATGTTCTGTATTATAATTAGTTGAAGTATGCTTTGTATAATATGTTGGTAGTAGAAAAAATATTTTTCCAACAGTTCAATCATTGCAAAATAATTAAGGAAGAAGCGGTAGGAATTGAGCAGTAGGAATTGATTTTGTTTTTATTTCAGGAGCCGACCTTGTCAAATTCATCTGATCGATGTATTTATTTCAGGTTATATCAGGAGGAATTGTTGTAATTTTCGGCAACAACCACAAGGACAAGAAAAAATTTCGTCTGCTATTTTAACGCTACCACCTGTACTAGATAAATCTTGGAATTAGTATAAACAACATTTGACAAGGTCGTACCACAACGACAAGAAAAAATTGAAATCAGCTGTTCTAACGCTTCCACCTGTAATATATACATCTTGAGTTCAATAAACGATTTCAAACTAATATAAATTGGCACCCGTCCTGTATAGTGTTCTTACGTTCCAGGTACATATCCTTAAGTCGTGGTCCTTATAACGATTTCGAGCGTTGGCAACAGTTAGGGTCTTTGTTTGTTTATTATAATTCTTAAGTATTTTCATTGCTAAATAGCGGTGGCGGGAGGCAAACCCTGTCCACCGTGGATTGCAGTTTACCTACTGCCAGGATGATTATGTCTCAGCCAACCCATTATGGAAGAAATGCTGACCAGAATGCAGTAAGTCGAAACTGAATGTTGGTTTCTTCAGTTTTGATCCGTCGTTGGACAGCGGTGTTGGCTCATCCGCCTTCAAAGGACAGAAGAATATGTCCACTAGTTCGAAGAGCTTCAGTGACAGAGTCACCTAATTAGCCGAAGACGTATCAGTGATCGCATCAATCAGGCTGCTCATTCGGCTAGAGTAAGAACTAGCTAGCTAACGGAGGTTTCCGATAAAGCCATTGCCCAGGACATACTGCGTGGAAGTAGCGAGCTGCTTGGACTGTCCAATGAAGGAGTCATTTCATTTTTCCCAAGTAATGGACTATCAGAAACTTTCCACCTCCACGGACAGCTGTTGTCCTAAGCTGTTGGTCTAGTAAACGTTATTGAGTTCTGCAACAAACCGATGGTAGGTCAGGGACAAATAATTATTTTGAGGTCATAACATTCAGACCAACTTGGTATATTTGCAGTAACTAACCCAAAATTACTACTTTTACAATTTGCGATTACAAAGACAACAAAAATTTCAAAATTTGTTTACATTATTTATCGAAATTGTTTATAATACGCACTAAAAAAATCACATGAGGTGTCATGGGACACCCGGTTGGAACGAAGTTTCTTTCGCTACATAAAGGGTCCGCTAAATAACTTTTTTTTTTTGAAAATGCTATAAAAAAAAACTACTGAATATTTTCTCAAATTTCTTTTTTTAATTGAAAGTACAATCCTTCCGGTTAATAATGGAAAATAATTTCATTCAAATGGCTGCCTCACCTGGCCATGCAGTAGCCTACACGATCGGTCCAATTTGTAAGCACATTATCTTTTGTGTGCAGCTGTATTTCACCAATGGCTTCACGAACATTGTCCTTTAATGCGTCAATTGTCTCTGGCTTGTCGGCGTAACACTTATCCTTGAGGGCACCCCACAAATAATAGTCCAACGGTGTCAAATCGCAGCTCCGAGGTGGCCAAACGACATCAGATCTACGGCTGATAATGCGATCTTCAAAAACAGGGCGTAAGACATCGAGTGTAGCTTCGGCTGTGTAGCACGTAGCGCCGTCCTGTTGAAACCAAATGTTGCCAATATCCTCCTCTTCAATTTTTGTGAACAAAAATTCGTTCAACATTCACGGCCACTCCTTGCTCATTTTCGAAGAAAAAAGACCCAATTATGCCTCTGGACCAAAATCCGCAGCAACCAGTGACTCGTTTTGGGTGCATCGGCTTTTCAATGTATGCGTGCGGGTTTTCTGTGCCCCAAATGCGACAATGTTGCTTGTTTACATACCCGCCAAGATCAAAATGAGCTTCATCTGAAAAGATGATCGATCGCAGGCCCATTTTTCCCATATTTCCCAGTATTGTTCAAGCGTATACACAACCATATTCGTTCAGCGGAAGGATAAAACTAATTATCTGTCAAATCAGACATGGGCTAAGTGTTACCATTCACGAAATAAGCACTAGTTGAAAAAAAAACGTTGGATGGCGGACCCGTTATTATGTACTAGTTAGTTCCAGCACGTATAAAGCGCCCGTTGAAAAGTACGATAATTACCCGGGTTTTATGGTCCTTTTCCCGCGAAAGCTGAACCGAGAAGAGTATTAATATATACGCAAGAGTGTAAGTGGGCTGACCTTACAGGCACTTAAATTAACCATAAGGCATATATTCCCAGTACAGTCTTAGGACGTTGGGAGAGAAGACGAACTCTAGAATAAGATATAGAAAATGTTAAATGAATATATGGGCAAATAAAATTTAAATTCTAAAAAAAAAAGGTACGATAATTTAAATGGATCTTTAAGAAAAGGTACTTTTTGTAAAATAAAAAACTTTTTTTAAGAATTTTTTCTTTCTGTACTGTATTTTTTAAAAAGAAATTATATTTTTAGGTCCGTTTTGTAAGAATATGTATTATATTTTCTGGAATATGTAATATATAGGTCCTTTTTTATAGAGAGGTACTTCTTTTATTAAAAGATAATTTTTTTTTAAGAAAAGGTACTATTTTTAAGAAGAAGTACTTTCTGTAAGAAAAAGCCATAAGAGTATGACTTTTTTTTATAAACAAGTACTTTTGTAACAACAGGTACTTTTTAAAGAAGTGGTACTCTTTTTAGGAAAAGGTTATTTTTCAACAATATTTACTTATTTTCAGAAAGCCCACTTATCTAAAGATAAAAAATTTAATATTTTGTTTTTAAGAAAAGGAATTTTTGTAAGATAAGGTATTTTTTACAACAAGATATTTTTCTTAAGAAAAGGGTTTTTTGTTAGAAATGGTATTTTTTAGAATTGGTTCCTTTTTCAAGAATATAATTTTTAAGAGTAAGTAGATAGTAGATGTTTTCCTATTATATGAGACAAAATTAAACCATACACATAATGTAATATTTAAAAATTATAAAATCATAAGCAAATATCGAATAGATGCAACTGCTACAAATCTAGTAATATTACCAAATCCTAAAAGTATGCAGAATAATATTGGGTTGTATACTGGGTTATAGCATAATACGGTTAAAAAAAAGTTGTTTAAAATTTTTTTATTTAGCCCCCATCCCGCAACGTGCGTTCCAAAATTACCTATTTCGATGTATGTATGTACATACTTCTTTCAAAATTTTGAAAATTAAAAAAACTGGATTTCTTTTTTCGAATTCCCTGATCTCTATCTCATACGTACACTGTTGTATATTGCAGTCGAATGACTTTTGCTAGTAATTAGTCGTATTTCTTGACTTTAGTACGATGTCTAAGTTTTGTTTGTGCTAAACACAGTTTAATTGTACTAAATATTTAGGGAAAGATAATTATTGAAAAAAAATATAAAAAAAACTAAAATAAATTAGCGCCAAAAAACTAAGGAAACCCCATAAGGACGACTAGTTTTGAATTCGAGCTATTTTAGTATAGAGGTAAAGTCAATGCACACCTGTTTACTAGCTTGTTTCCAAACGATTCCGCGTACTTTTTACCACAGGAATAACTCATTAACCCAAAATCGAAAATAGAAGTTTTACACAGACGATATGTGCTCCTTCGTATATGCTTCCGGAAATTCTTAACTCTTATGCACAAATTGCGTCAAAATGACCCCGATTTAAAGAACAAACGACAAATATCATGTCCTAGGCTGGCTAAACATTTATACAACTATTTCATATCCTTAATCAGGGCCTTATGATGGATTTTACGTAAAGTTTTCTTTTTCGAGACTAGCAAATTCTTTTCATTACGTTGTAAATATTTTACATACGCGTATACAATTTGTGGGTAATTTTAACCCTGCGGTCCTTCTGCAGAAAGAGTTTTTGGCAAAGATCCAGAAAGCAGTAGTAGCCGACACTCCCAGTTCATCGAAGGTCATTCAGTCGCAAGAGATGCTCCCTCATGCTTCTTGGGTAATTGGGAAAAAGACAAATATATTTGTTTTGTCCACATACCAAAAACTTAAACAAGCATTCAATTCGTTGCGATAATGAAAAAAATTGTGTTTTCAAACAAAATACTGTGGTGGCAATTATGTGTATAAACTGCCAGAATTAATCTTATTTTCTTAAAAAAAATTTTGAATTTCTTATTTTATGTTTAAATAATAAAAAAAAAATTACCGTTAAACTGATGTGTATTTGCTATTGGGTCAAATTGACCCACAAAATTTTTATAAAAGTACATCTACACTGATGAAACGGTGCATCCAATGGGATTACTAGTCTAGATTTTGGCCTCCAATGCAGGCTTTAGCTAACCAGGCTTTTTTTTGAATTTCCATTTTCCACGCCTTTCTGAATTTTAAATAACGATATGTAATTAAAAAATACAGCAGACAGTTGTCCGAAGCCTTCGGCCACGGACTGTCCCTGCAGACTGTGTCAGAGACACGGCCATTAAGTTTAATGACAGAAAACATATATAACAATAAATGATAAATAACATAAGCAAATGAATTTAATTATTTGATAGTTACTTTTGATAATATACATAAGCTTATGGTAGGAAAAAAAGGATAAATATGTTTTTAAATTAAAAGAGTAAGGATAAATGATAAATAACAGACGCAAATCAATTTGATTTATATTTTTTATAATTATATATTCATGTTAAATTCAAATTCAAATTCACATTTAACATTTTGTTTCACTTAAATACACAAGTAAATATACGAAATTTCAATATTTCATCAATCAAAACAACAGCCGAAGGTTTGTGTCCACACTGAAACAGCAGCATAGTTTGTGTTCACGCTACAAACACTCAACCAAACACCACACATATGTTTGAGTGTATGTGTTTAAACAATTTTCATTTGAGAAATTTAAATATTAGGAAGATATCAACCAATATGAAATGTATATCAAACGAAACATAACATCTTCATTTATCTACAAAAAAATTTTTAAAAAAAGTTATCTCGCCGTTTCCTCATAATCAATGAAATAAAGATTACAACAATAACAATCTGACATGACTCCCCATACCGTATAGTAAGACGTATTCTACGCCAAAATGCATTTTATTTATATGTATAAAGCAGAATATAAAATTAGATCCGACCCTGTCTACTCTATTTAAAGTGCTGTGGCTGTTGCTCTTAATTGTTTTGGGCATAGTTCTACCTGATTTTTATTGCGAGTGGTATTTTCCTTTGATTGCCTGTTTTGCATCGAGTGCTAATATTGCACCGAGTTGTTAAACTTTTTTGGATCAGTGGCATTGGTATAAGACAGACGTAGACATTACGTGGGCCCGTAGGTATCACCAGCTCGTCTTCGCCAAACAGTTTTATTAATAGCATGTTCCACATAGGATGTATTTTATAATTAAGAGCAAATGAGCATTTGTTTAATCGAACAGATCATTTCCTTTGAGATGAATAAATGAAATCTTCTGTGAGACTCCAAAAACGTTTAGGTCTTACATAAAAAATATTTACGGGAAATGAAGAACGTTTCCATTAACTGGGTGTTTGTTTCCCACAAGCGAGTTACAGTGACTTCAAAATCAAAAACAAACCAACATTCAATTAATGGGTTTTCGTTTACAGCAAACGAGTTATAGTAACTCCAAACTCAAAAAATCGCTTCCGTGAGACTTAGAAACATTTTTGCCAAACTTTTCTATCGTCTAACGCAAAGGAGTTGGAGGATTTTCTAGTTTGAAAACTATCAATGCACGAGACTGTAACGTATGGGTAAAGTAAATTAATGGTTTCCCATTACATCCCATGAAGGAATCGGGGAGAGCTTCTCACGATCAGTGAGCTGTGCGCTTTGTAGTTTTATACTCACTGCTTGGGACCTACAGTTTTACACGGGCTCCGAAGCTTTTTCATTGCTAAATACTCGATAGTGTCGCCGTCACTTTGCGAGGAGACCGCCGCCGAAAGAAATGTAAGGTGGTCAGAGCAGGGACCAAACCCTGGATCTCAAGTGCAAGAGGCGTGCACACAAACCATTGCATCACCGACGGCCACGTACATATATGTGCATTTGGATAAAATGAGTTTGTCTCAAAGAAGAGAGAAGCCATTCATGAGAGTCATCAATTTTGAATATGCGCGTTTATAATAATCGGGGTTCTTGATTTGTCTCGAATGAAAATTATTGAAATTCGTTGACTGCAAACGAAACTTCTTGTACAATTGAAGATTTTATTGGCGGGAAAGTATCAAGGTTTCCTATCAACCATGAAACTAAGTAGCAGTCGAAATGTTTTACATTAATATAATTTTTTTTCTCAGTGTTAAATCGTATACAAGGATCACATATTTTTTGCCTTTGTCACTTTCTCTGTAGCGACACCAATACCTGTAAAAAAATAAATGGTTTCCCATTACATCCCATGAAGGGACCGGGGAGAACTTCTCACAACCACTGAGCTGTGCGCTTTCCAGTTTTCACTCACTGATTGGGACCTACAGTTTTACACCGATTCCGAAAGGTATTTTGAGAAGCTTTTTCATGGCTATATACTCGATATTGTCGCCGTCACTATGCGAGGTGACCGCCGCCGAAAGAAATTTGAAGGTGGTCAGAGCAGGGTTTGAACCCAGGATCTCATGTACAAGAGCCGCGCACACTAACCATTGCACGACCGACGGCCACACACCAATACCTGTAGAGCGAATTTATTGTTACGGTACCTAGTTCCCGGTATAAGGGAGATTTAACCTAGAATTAGTGTTTTTCGCTTATATAAAAAATGGGTTCCCATTTCATCCCATGAAGGTATTGGGGAGAGTTTCACACAACCAGTGAACTGTGCGCTTTTTAGTCTTATACTCACTGAGTTGGGCCAACAGTTTTACACTGGTTCCGGACGGTAATTTAAGCAGCTGTTTCTTGGCAAAGTAGTCGATTGTGTCGTCGTCACTAAGTTAGCTCACTGTCGTCGAAAGTAATATATGGTGGCCAGAGCTGGCACGGAACTCACGTTCTCATATACAAGACGCATACACACCACCATTGCACCACCGAGATACAACTACAAATCGTTGAAGTCGTAACAGAAATCAACCAAAACAGGTACGACATCTTGATATTCTAATTTGTCACTTCTCCTCTCGTACTTTGCATCTATGGCGTGGATATAGGAATCAGTATCATGGAATTATTACGACGGCGGAGGGGTGGAGGGGGGGGGGGTGGATGCTTTCAAATCACGATGATTTTGAATTCAAACCCACATCACGTGGTTATTTGTATCAAATTGCTACACATTTCGGTAGCTGACAGCAACAGTAACATAACATTGAAAATATCAGCGACAATATTATAAAAGCAGAATAAAAACCACAATAAGAACAACTACGATATTAATACCAACCATATACGTCGAAACAATGACATAGTCAATAATTCATATTGTGGCACAACATTAATGACAACAAATTCTAGACTTAGATACCACAGAAAAAATAAGAGAAGTCGAAGCGAAACAAGTCATACACTTAAGTATGTATGTATATATGCCCGCTCCAATGAACTCCTCCTACTCTAGCATCATTTCTGTTTAGATCTCTGATGACTATCGAAGAAGTTTTGCGCCCAGTAAGAACAATTCACATGCTTACCCAGCAAAATATGTATCGATTATTCAATGGATTCCAGAATACATTCTTTCATTGCATTAACATCAATATCACTTGTTGGAAATCGACTCCCAAGGATCGTTTGCGGAGTACTTCTTCGTTCTTCAGAACTAGTTCTAGAACAGGTTCTTTAATTGACATTATTTTTTTTTTGGAAATTAGTTTTAATCAAGAATTAGAGCAAAATTTCGAGTTTTTAGGTGACATTTTGGAATAGATGTAGGTAAAACCAAACATACTTCCGATATAGGGTTGTAGAATCGGTTTGTAATCATTTTGTAAAAGTTGCTACCAAATCTTTTAGCATTTTAAAAACTTCTAAACAAATTTTGAATATAAAGTACTAGTTGTTATTTATTCGAAATATAATTGAATTAAATTTAATTGCACTCCAAACCAATGCGGTGGTCGTCTGGTAGCTGTATCGCATACAAATCACAATGAACTGTTTGCGATGCGGCAACAAATTTGCTGCTACAAGTAAAAATTCTACAGACAACGATTTTGTCGCAAAATTTAATGGGTTTGGTTAAGAGTTATTCTGTTTTATTTCACTTATAAAGTTAAGATTATATTTAAAAATATACAAAAGAACCCAGCAAAAAACACTGCTTACCCAGAAGCAGAGTTGTAAGGCGAAAACATGATGGCAATCGCTTACAAACCTGTTGAAATAAGGCATGATTTATGTATGGGATGTCCCACTTGGAAGCACTACTGAAACGCGACCAAAGGCACTTCATTCATTGCAGTCTAGAAGATATGAAAGATATGAAGATTATTGCCTTACTTTATTGCAGTGCAGTAGGCGAGCGACAAGAAAAGAATGAGCATTGCCTTACAATATCGCTATATCGGTAGCACAATTGTATGCTATAGAATGGTCATTTCGTTTGTGATTCCATACTTCATTGCAGTTTGGTATGCCGGAATTGTAATGACTTCTAAGTAAGCGCTTCAGTATGGGGAAAAAATTGCTAGTGCTTCCAAAACCCTACAAATTTTTTGCTGGGAAGGTTAACATCATGGGATATAATTGTGCGCGAGGTACAGAAAAGTGGTAGGATAAAAATGAAATATGTCGCATAATACGACCACAATTACATTGATTTAAGGATATATGCATCATCCGTATGTCACCTGCAATTCTAGATGCGAAAACAACACGACCACTGCGTTGGATTTGGGTGTGCTTTAATGCTAATTTCGTTGCCGAGCCACAACTAACATGCGTAGGTAATAAACATTACGGCAGTCAACGAAGTGCAACGAAGTTTGTCCTAGAATATGATCTTTAACAACCAGTTCCAAAAATACTGTTGGGTAATGTGGCATGACTACGAAGTTTGAACGTGTTGGAGGTATCAGTGGCATTACCACAGTGTCTGGTAATCTTTGGCAGTCGGTGGTACTAACCACCCAGCCAGCGAAAGTCACTACACCCCCTTCCTTTCACCACATTCAGTGAAACAAAATGACGCGAAAAAATATAAATGGCTGACAGTTCTTGGCACATAATAAATTATGCATCACTTCCACACCGGAGGATACAAATATATAAATCGTTAATGTTGACTTGAATGTGGTTCTAGTAGATTTTTACTGTTAATATTTTTTTCCGTTTCGGAAATTTGTATAGTTTAGGATAACATTCCTTTTTTGTTCTTTGAACTACTTTAGTGTGAGTGTAGGAAATTTGGAGCAGACATCATTATTATGTTATATTGATGACGTGTAAGCTTTGGTGTGACTAAAACCACAAGAGCTTCTTCATCCATTTGTTTCGGTTTAACACGAGTGATAAGGCCGTTGCTATATTAAAGAATATAAAGTAATCTCTTGAACTAATTCCGTTTGACCAGAAGCTCGTAGACTCATTCGAGTAGCATAACTTAAAACAGGAAGGGAAGTTTTGTCTCCTAAATTCTTAAATTTGTTCAGCTTATTTTTTGCGGAACAGTCTTCGAAGTCAATATCTTTGCGGCCCCTTTTATTAGTATTGAACTATCGAAACAACTTCGGTTATATCTCAAAATTCAATAACTTAAAATCGTACATATCTACAGGTTTCGTTTGTGCTATTATTTCCTGTTTCAAAACATTAAACTATTCTTAGAAACGAAATTGTTGAGCTTATTCCTAAAATGTTGAGATATGAATATTATAAAGGGTGTCTCAGTAAGAGTGCATGATTTAAATTTAGTGTAATTATCTTTGTGCAAGTGGCAACTCTGAAATTTGGCAGCTGTCAGATATGTTTATTCTGATTATTAAAAATGGAGGGCTTTACGAAAGAACAACGCGCTATAATTGTGAAAATTTATTTCAAAAATTTGGAATGTTATTCCAAATTCGCTTCAATACTTCGAAGAATTTTCATTCTAGAAAGAGCTTCTAATGTGTCAAACATTCCAAGAGTGGGTTAAAATTTGAAGAAATTGGGTCGCTTATAGACAGTGAGGCTCCTGTGCGTGAACGTACCGGTCGGTCTCTTAAAAACATTGCTGCTGTAAATGAGAGTGTCGCCGAAAACCCGAAAACATTAATCGTTCTCAACAACTTTAAATTTCACGAAGACCTATGCATCGAATTTTGACAAAAGACCTTCACCTTCATTACTCAGGAGCTCAACCCAGCAAATAATGGAAAGCGCCGGCAATACGTTCCATGGGTAATATGAAGCAAAGTGAAGTCAATGCCAACTTTTAAAAAAAGGCATCTTCTACGATGAGGCGCATTACCATCTGACTGGCTTCGTGAATACACAAAATTACACCCAAACGAGTCTGGTGCGGATTTTGATCAGTCGGTGTGATTTGGCCTTACTTTTTGAAGATGAGGGCTAAATTGCAGTGACTGTAAACGCCATTCGTTACAGGAACATGATAACGGAGATCTTGTGGCCTGAACTGGACGGCATGGATCTGGATGACATGAGGTTTCAGCAAGACGGCACCACTTGCCCCACCGCGCATGAAACAATCGAGTAATTGCAGCAACGATTACCAGAACAAGTTATCTCAAGGAATTCAAATGTCAACTGGCCACCAAAATCATGCGATGTTACGCCGTATGATTTCTTTCTTTGGGGTTGTGTGAAATTTCGGATTTATGAGAATAATAGAGAATAACCAGCGCAACATTGGTGAGATACAGCCACATCTATGTGGAAAAGTCATGGAAAATTTCATGAAAAGATTAATGGTCATGAAGAACTAAATCAGAGCCATGGGGACCATTTGACTGATATTGTTTTCCATACTTAGTCGGAACATGTCTTCTTTGCAATTGAATCAAAAAATCGTAACTATCTCAAAAAATACCTGTTTTTATTTTAAAATTAAAAAGTGCACACTTACTGAGATACCGTTAGTATTCTGAAGCTTCGTGTACCATTCACCAAATTACGACGATGAACAACACTTTTAACAAATTGACTTAACGGAATTACCTCGTCTTTATTGTAGTTTTTGTTGTAAATCAAATGTGCGTGATATATCCTTTCTTAGATGGCTCAAATAATGGTGATACTATAGGGTAAGTAGCTCACCCAGACCCGACTTTAACACTTATGGGACGTATTTCTATGTCCAGTTCGAATGCCCATGATTTTACAGGTTGCTTTATTTGTCTGATCCCGTGTGGTTGCACATTCAATTGCACACCATCTTCCCCCATTTTAAAATCAATATTAATTGCTTGGAAAGGTTAGGTTTGGTGCTGATGGCAGTTGACGAATGATATAGTTAAACGATTTATTTAAGGATGATACTACCGATTAGGAATATTAAGCATTTACCCCCTCAGATAAATATTTAGCGTTGTTCACGAAGCTCATAATCTTGCCAACACCTGGGTAAGATCCCATACTAGACATACTCCTGGTGGCTATTGCTGAATACGTGCTAAGGTGATGTGCAGTTGGTTTGCCCATTTCACTGCTTGTATAAAATTAGTTTGTCATTACCTTCAATCTCGTCACATGTTTATGAATCAGACAGTGGCAATTAGGAATTTCATCGGTCCGGCAAACTCTTTCCCTTTTGAGGGCGTGTGATATTTCTGATCAAGGGTACGTTTTCTCAACAATACTCAGTAGTGCACATTAGGTGGGTTTCTCTAGCACTTGCCAAAACACGATCACCCCATTTGGCATTATCGATCTCACTTCCTCGGAGTGAGACGACAAAGCGAGTTATGGGCTAGCACGGTTCATAGGTAGGAAAAAAGTAGTCGGGAGAAAGATTACACCTACAAATCGGAAAACCCCCATAGGAAATGACGGGCAGGATATCAAACCGATTCGTGGACATTGTAGCAATGCGTTTGTTTCATTACTACAATCATTTTATTTTATTGCTGCAATGAATGTTTTGTAGTGTGTTTGAAATTATTTATTGTACATAAATCCACTGTTAGTATAACACTCCTGGTGTTTTGATAACAATTTCGAATTTTTGTTTCAATCTCACCATGAACACAAGCTCTACTCCCCTATGGGTTTCATCATAGCTGTTGGATCTATGTTCAAAACTTCCTTTAACATAGAACCATATCATTGTGTTCTTAAATCATGCAATTGCTGTTTGCTGTTGTGTTGAGGGTTCTGTCATTCATCTGTAGCCCCAAATCTCCCGTCATTGATCCTCGCCAGTGATCGGTCATGTAAGCATTTTCTTCAACTGCTCACTTATATTTGTTTTAACCAACTTTGTTAAAATTTCGATTGGATTCATTTCACTGTACGTTAAATTTTTATTTTTTCTGTTCATCGTGCTTGAAACACTTTGTTTCTTTGACTTTTTCGTTTTCATTGACTTCGACTGCCCGCGCAAATGTATGTATGGCTTTCGTATATATCTGAATCCAATTACCAATCCAACGAAACAAGCAGGACCGAATTATGGTTAAAGCCTGGTATTAAGTTTTATGAAATTTTCGTTCAAAAGTTATTTCATAAGAAAACAATTTATTGGGACGGGAATTGTGACATTTGAATAATTTTAGTATTCAAAAGTAACACCACAGGCGTTATAAAATTGAAGGGCGTAGAGGAATTATAAATGAATTATAATTATTTGCAAGGTAAATAAAAGATAGGTGGTAACTCTGCGCAAAAAAATCAATGAGTGTTCGAACTCACGGATGATGTGTTAACACCTTTTTGCTACACGGTACCTGTTCGATTTCTATGAACACATTAGTAAATGTTACATTGGAAAATAAAAAATAATGGTATTTTTGTATACACCGGGCAATGCTGAACATCAAATGACTCGCTTTGTTTGGCCATAGCAACAACAACGAAACAACCAAACACACAACATCACACATATTTGTCCGAAGTAGCTGACGTATTTGTGTGTCACCATAACGTCGACTTGCAAATGAAATTTTGCGTGGCTATGCTTTACATCTCCGTTCAACAACAGCAACAGACACATGAACATACATACATTATTATGTTAATACATACGCTATAGACACAATTTCGTTTGTCTCACCCCTGCCACACCACTCTTTGATTGCTCTCTTGCTCGCTCATTTCTGTTTAACACGTCATTATTCTCTTTCGCAGTCGCAGAAAATCTGGTTTTAGCAGCAGCATAAAATCTGGTTTTAGCAGCAGCATAAAATCTGACTCTGATAGATATAGGCCCTATACGCCGCTATAGATGTTAACACATCAAAAAAATTTCCGTTTAGAGATAATTGACAAAATTTCTTACGAAAATTTCGCAATTTGTGAATAAACATAAACATTTTGTTGCGGTTTGTACCGACACGTGCACACACATATACACGTGTTCAGTTAAATATTTCGGGGTAGTTATTTTGATATCGATGCGTAACTTTCTTTGCTGTCGTGTTGCTGATTTCATTCTGTTTATGTATCTATTTGATTTATAGATATTCAAGTTACTCGAACGACCATAGCAAACACAGCAATTCACACAATTTATTTTTCACAATAAAAGATTATTTCTAAGTTGAACTAATTAGTCTGTTTTAAAAAATTTGTTTAAATTATTCCGGAGGAGAAATATGTCAACCAATTTCTTTTGTTGCAAGGGAACTGAATTAGTATGTGTACGTGACGCACCACTCATGCTCACTATATTCTCTTGCTGGCCTCTTTTTACGCTCGCTCATTTTTTGGAGCGCTTTTCTTTCATTATCTGCATAAAAATTAGTTTCGTTGCATTAACAACTGATTCATTTCAGTAACGAAATTGATTCGTCAACTTTAAATGTTGGTAAACCTCCAAAATATATAAATAATATAAATCTCTACATATATAAAAATTACGTGTATGTTCGTGATCGCTAAACTCAAAAACTACTGGACCGATTTTGACCAAATTTAATATGCATGCTCTATGGGCCGTGAGTAGTGTTTCTGTGTAGTTTCTGGACTTCGTCCGACAGATGGCGCAATATTTAGTATTTTTGTGTTTTTGCACCGTGATATAATAGATGGCGCCCACGTCGAGATATTAATCATTGCTTACCATCTGATGTTATAAATACTTTTGAAGGCAGGACGAAGTCTGCCGGGTCAGCTAGTAAACTATAAAAATTAAGAGATAAACCAAATGTCAGTGGTTTATTTTTCATGCACTTCGTTTTTGTTTAGTTTTTTCATAGACTAATACATACATAGATACATTTATTCTCTCAATAAATTAAACGTCATAGGTACGGTGGAAAGTAAACATTGGATGGTGGAAAACACGAGTTCAATAATACCAGATAGAGGCAATAGTAAACAACGTCCAACAAAGGAACAACAACCGAATTTCGTGTTTTTGTGGCAAACTAGTTGTGTTAATTAAATACAATACAAATGTATAATACCAAAGATAAAAGTCAACAAAAAAGTGCAAAATACATTTACAGTTTTCAGTTCCACACCAAACCGACATGAAAAAGTTAAGTGAACTTATTTTGTAACTCCACCTAGTGTAAGTTAATTTTAAATTTAATTTCTCTCATTTCCACAAACATACGACAAAGAGTGTGAAATGAAACGTCAGATGAGAGAATAAATGTATATATGTATGTATGTATTAGTCTATGAGTTTTTTACCCATTTTTCTACAAAATTCAAATTAAATAAAATTCTCGAAAAATTGTCAAAGCAATCATGAATGCAATTTTTCGATGCAGCGACTATCAAATTGTCGGATATACGAGACTTTTCATTGTTTCAACATAAAAATATTAACGAAAATGTTTCATCCATGCGACGAAGCGTTTGTCTTTCCGTGTATGTATGTGATAACAAAGATGTTCATCCACGTTCCAAAGAGAGTTTCCCCGGAGGAAGTTTCCTCAGTGAAAATACACCCTCCGTCAAATAGCAAATCAGTATTTAAAAAGAGGTAGAAGTCGCCCTCTTATGCTAAAGCTGCGTTTATGCTGCCCTCGAAATCTAGAGTTTCTTGATTTCGACCCAAATCTGGTCAAAATCTATTAGATTTCCCATATACAGGGTGATTCAGGAAGTTCCGGACAAATTTCTCCAGCGTATTCCTTGGCTCATTTCATGAAGAAACGTCCACTAGGACCATGTCCGAAAATGGAAGGGTGAGAAATGGCAGCGGGTTAAAAATCTTCAAATTGGTGGTGGGAGGGTAGTAGGGTAAAGTTGCTAACTTCTGAGCCTGTGGTCTTCTTGAGCTTGTTGGAAAGGGCTTCAAGAGGCCTTTCAAAATTAATTAAAAAAGAAGTAGAAAAAAGTCAAATCACCGAGATAATTCACATAACCTCAATTTGCTCAGCCAGATGGCAGGTAACTTATGTTTTTTTAGATAGCTATTGAAAGATAGCCATACCTCTTATCTTTCCAAAATGACCTAAACGAAACCCAGTGATCTTACCGTTCCAAAGTTATGACCATTTTACTGAAATGATAAAGTTTTTGTTTTTGGAAGCGAAATAACAGCACACATTTATTTGTTTTTTTGTAAATTAACACTGAAGAATCAAACACATAAGGAAAAAAAACGTTTGATGTAAAGGAATTTTTCAATGTGGTTCCCATTTTCTACTAAACACAATTGCAGCCGTTTGCGAACCACATCGGCCACGTTTATTTCACTCATCTTTTCACGAACTTTCACCGCAGATTCCTCAATGCGTGCCAGTAACTGCTCACGATTGGGGATCTGCACAGAATACACACAATCTTTCATGTAGCTCCACAAAAAGAAATCAAGTGGTGTGAGATCTGGAGATCGTGGCGGCCAGGCGATTGGTCCAGCTCGTCCAATCCAACGTCGAGGGAAATTGGTGTTAAGCTAATCCCGCACAATAAGCCCGTTATGCGCTGGAGCACCATCATGTTTGTAGAAAACATGATTTCGTACCGCAAGAGGTACTTCCTCTAGAATTTCTGGCATGACTTCTTGCAAAAAAAGCCGAATAATTTTGCGAATTTAACCTGGGCGGAAGTACTTTTGGCCCAATCAAGGTGTTGTCGATGATGCCAGCCCAAACGTTGACGGCAAATCGGTGTTGAAATGCTGTTTCTTTCTTGTTGTGGGGATTGTCGTGCAAATTATGGAAATTAGTTATGCCGTCTCTCGTGAATTGCGCTTCGTCGGTCCACACAATCGAACGTAGAAACATAAATGCGTGTACATCACGTTGCAACATCTCACGGCAAAAGTTGACGCGTAGTGGCAAATCGGCCGCCAAGAGTTCTTGAACTGGTGTGAAATGGAATGGATGTTTTTTTTTCTTTGTGAAGGACGCGCCATACTTTTGATTGTGCCACACCAACTTGGACCGCGATTCATCTTGTGCTTGTCGTTGGGTTCTCGTCTATCGCAACCAAAATTAACTCTTCAACTGCAGCGTCGTGTTGTTCATTTCCGGGACGCTCCATTTGTGTAAACAACGCACCTTCTCTTGCATTACCATCGCAGAATCCATACATGTAATGAATGTCTGCTAATTCTTCGTTTGAATAAGTTGCCATTTTTACTAATTTAAAACACAACGTACTCGAAACTGTTGCTGCAGCAGAGATTAGCGTAAACTTTTACTTTTTTGTCGTTAATCACTTTTAAAAAACCGGACAAAAATCACTTGTACTTTTTGCGTTCGTAGACACTTGTTGAATGACAAAATTCTATCAACGAATACCTATAAATACTATTTACGTTTTTAGGCACTGATGGAAAATGGACTGGAAAACAAAATCTTAAACGTGTTAATTTACAAAAACAAATAAATGTGTGCTGTTATTTCGCTTCCAAAAACAAAAACAAAAATTTTTGCATTTCAGTAAAATGGTCATAACTTTGGAACGGTAAGACCTCTGGGATTCGTTTAGGCCACTTTGGTAAGGTAAGAGGTATGGCTATTTTTCAACAGAAAAAACCCATAAGTTACCTGCCATCTGGCTGAGCAAATTGAGGTTATGTTTTCCATTTTTTTCCCAAAGCTGTGTATCTCGGTGATTTGACTTTTTCCTACTTCTTTTTTAATTAATTCTGAAAGGCCTCTTAAAGACCTTTCCAACAAGCCCAAAAAATCTAACCACTGGCTCAGAAGTTAGCAACTTTACCCTACTATCCTCCGACCACCAATCCGAAACTTTTGAACCAGCTGCTAGTTCGCACCCTTGCATTTTCAGACATGGTCATAGTGGCCTTTTCTTCACGAAATGAGCCAAGGAATACGCTGGAGAAATTTGTCCGGAACTTCCTGAATCACCCTGTATTTTGACAATTGCAAAATCTAGTCACTTTCCCCGATTTTTTGAAAATCAGATGAGAATCAGCATATACAACGCTGTTTTTTAAATTCACCACCGAAAAAAAAATACTTCCCTCCAACACTACGATGATGTGCCAGAACTGAATAAAATCAAATATCAAATCAATTCTTTAATGGAATTTTGTAAGGTTATAGTTTGTTTCAGCTTTATTTTGTAAAAAATAAATTTTGATATTATAAAAATTGAGAGTGAAACCAGATCCATTTTTCGATGGAAGGGCCGCTGTCACTAAAGTTCTAGTACGTATTGTTTCTTGGTTTCAATACCAGCAGATTGTCTAGGGTTGAACACAATTGCTGATCCGACTGCTATTCGCAGTATCATCCAATATTAATATCGCGTACTGTCAATTTCCATCTATAGACAATTATGAGATTATATGGCCTTTATATGAATTTGCGGCCGTCGGTGGTGCAATGGTTAGTGTGCGCGGCTCTTGTACATGAGATCCTGGGTTCGAACCCGGCTCTGACCACCTTCAAAAAAAATTTCTTTCGGCGGCGGTCACCTCGCATAGTGACGGCGACACTATCGAGTATCTAGCCATGAAAAAGCTTCTCAAATTACCGTTCGGAATCGGTGTAAAACTGTAGGTCCCAATCAGTGAGTGAGAACTGGAAAGCGCACAGCTCAGTGATTGTGAGAAGTTCTCCCCAGTCCCTTTATGGGATGTAATGGGAAACCATTTACTTATTTATTTATATGAATTTGCAAGGTGCCTTTTGAAATGGCCTGAAGCATTTATGTAGTACACTTTTTCGCTCCTGTTGCTCTTGGTGTTGCTGTTTTCCGTATAAACCTAAGTAGTGATCCTCTCCTGGCTGGGATGTATGTACGTAGGCCTTTCTTTCTGTAATTTTTGGGTTATTTGCATCATTGATACATTTATAACCAAAATAAAAAGTTTCTCAATATAACAAAATGTTGTTCTTTATTTACGATTAAATTTATTGAAATCTAGTCAAACGTCAAACTGTGTCAGTATAAACGACTTAGATTTCGATTCATGTTTTTATTCGAAATCTAATGATTTCGCTGCAGCATAAACATGTTTTAACGTGATTTGGAGGCAGCACTTGGACGAACTGTATTAAACTGTGATCAATACCAACATCCCCACTGGAAAAATCCCTGCAGGTCATAAAACCTATGAGGAAAATGCAGTTAACCAGAAGATCGTGTGTCGAACATCGATGAGCCATTAATCGAGATGAACAGTTGCGGGTGTACCGGAGATATCTTTGCGTTAATGAGTAGAAAGGAACTTCCATACCTATCGAGGACAACGTTCTACATTAACCATTGGAGCAGCACGTTTTAACCAAATGTGGTCACTGACCTTTCTGTGGACATTGGTCTCTATCAGTTGGATTAATCCCCATCGCAGCGACATGGCAACGACAGCATCTCATCTCTATAAATAAATGATGATTAATCCCCTTAATACATTTAATCCCCGAACATTGGACTATGTAAAGCAAAGACACTGTTTTGACAACATCAACTTTTCCGTGGAAATATAGGGTGTCGGTCGAGAATTTGTATTTAATGTCACCGACACTTTTGTTCCCCCTTTCCACATAACTGTAAACAGCAAGTCCTATAGTGTTGAATTAAGGCTATGGTCCCATGTACCTAGCGTCAATGTATCTATCACATGCCGCACCGGAACTGAAGGAAACCCTATTAAAAGTAAGGAGATACTGGTATCGTAGGTTGGTCTATAAAAACTCACCAGATTGTTTGCGGCAGTACAAGCTCGAAGTCCTAAAATTATATGACATAATGACAATTAATATTATAAATATATAAATAGCCCGATCTGTGTATACAAATTTAGGGAAGTGGTAATAGATATCACTGTTTGCTCTCAAATGCGAATAGATAAGATCCCGGAACGGTGGCCATCAGATGTACATTCTTCTACCATCGCTCGTTTCCAAGAGCGGCCTACTACCTTTCGAGGTAGTAGGCCGCTAAGTTACAATGAGAGCCCGTCTCGAGGATTCCATTGAACAATTTCAAGAACCGTGTGAGATTGACAAAGAAGTAAACAACCTGACAGAAACTCTGGTGAACTCTAAGAAATCTGAGTAATCGTTTCCAAAGCAGAGGCAATCCGAAAGGACGAAATCAAAACTGGGATTACTAGCATAGGAAATTTGGTGAATTGGTAAATGTTGTCACTGCTAGTTATGTATCCAAGACAAATATCTTTCTAAAACCAATATGCATATGCATTTGCACATGCAATATGCAAAAGAACGGAAACGGTGAGAACATTCATTGCATTCTAGGGCACAGCCTAGGAGAGCTTGATTGTACTGAAATATGTTCATTAATAGGAAGATAGAGACGGAAACGTATACTACAATGTTGGACAATTGAATCAAATACTTGGGAGAAAACCTGTGTCGGAAGGTGTTTGGAAATACAACATATAGCTGAGTGGAAAAGACTGGCACAAAAGAAAAGGCTCGAAATGTGGTCGTACTCCTAAGATGAGCGACAGAGTTTACAAAAGCGCGTTAACGCAGTATTTGATTTAGGCATCTGTAGACTGGTCGACGGCAATGGAGAAGTGCTACATTGAAAAACTGCTAAGAGTTCAGCGCATGTGCTTTCTTTGGATCAGCTTAACGCTAAGAACAACGTTGATAAATGCAATGGGGGTAATTCTTTCAATAAACCCCACTAAGCAACAAATTAAATACGTGGAAGTCTTGTATATGCAACGATTGAAGGCATTAGAAGAATGAATCAGGGCATAATGGTAAACAGTTACACAACTATGGCACAGGGAGAGCCATGGGCGGAAGGCTTCCGAGTTGGTGACGTCCAAGGTATAGGACTTTTCATTGATGATCTAAAAATGTAAAGGCCCCTTCGCCTTACTGATTACGACACTGCGTATCGGATAGGGTTAAGACGGTCACAGTATGTGAAAAACGGCTGAACAATGATGGTGGGCACAAAACGGAGAAGACTCAGTGATAGTCAAGCAGTGGTTTACACGATACTGTCAAAAAGTGTTAATATTAAACACCACTGACAGGCTGTCGATTATAGGAACCCCGTGGCACAGCGGCATCTTGTGCAATGAAAGGCTGGGATGGGCTCCAATACTCGTATATAATAGTGGTCTTCATGAAAGCTCGAAAGAACCTCGTAAACTCGAAAACATCGTAAACTTGCACAGCAAACGTCAAAACAAAAAATTTCCCATACAAAGCGACTTGCTCAAAAGTGGAAAGTTTTCGAGGCAAATTTGCTGCGCAAACGTGGGATGGAGAAACGTGTAAACTTTTGACATTTCGTTGTCATCTGACTGGGATGGATAAATAAGGTGATAGCACTAGAACAGTAGAAAAAGTACACATACATAATACATACAATTGCTTCTGCTACCACCTTATGTATCCATCTTGGTCAGCTGATATGGTTTTGAGCACAACTACGCTGAGCAACTTTACCTGGTGCCTCAAGCAACGGTGCGAGGGAAACTTGCGCTGAGCAAAAGTTCTCAGCTTTCACGTTTGCATGAATGCCGCTACCATGGTTCAACTGCAGGAAAGAATAACTCACGGAAGATTATGGAACGCATTAAACGGGAACAAAATGGGAAAGATCATGTGTGCCGTAATTGATGGGAACAATGTCAGTTGGCAGAGAAAGCTCAGCAGTTAACTGAACCAATTCATGTGTGGTCTTACTGGGCATTCCACTCTGCGCGCATATCTTCAATTATGTTAGTCTTACCCATACGAGTAAGACCACGCTTTTCCTGTCATTGCATCAATTTCGGTGGATTCTGATTCCAACGACCCTTTGGTGATACAATACCTAGTTTGGAGCACCTCAAAGTAACGGATTGAAGAACACTGAAACCATTTTTGTGCAGCTCGAACCTCCTATAGACATTTGTGGGATTCTCTTCGGACTACGATAAACTGCAAAACTACTTCTCAACCTGACAGGTTTAAACCATCTTCTGAGATTAATATAAGTGCCCCCAACTTATAACTATGCCCTTCCAAAAAGCACCGCATGGTCTACCTCTTACTTTGTCACTCTAGTGTAATTATGATTGAAACACAACCCACCCTTCAGGTCGAGATTGCTTGAGTAACCATCATTGCCAAGGAAAACTAAACAATGCAATGCGTGTAGAGGGAGTAATCATGATGACGACAATTACCACTGACATTTAACAATAAATGTCGTCTAACCCCGTCCTAAATGACACGAAAATTAATTTCTTAAATAATGTGAATGCTCTCTAGCAAATCTGGTGCAACTACTCTTTATTGCAGAACTCCTCTTTATTCGCCATATCCCCTGGAAGCTGTTGATTATTTTGTTTTGTTTCTTTCGTAATATACTCTGACAGGGTACTAGTTGCCGTCGTCCGTGTGCCATCCGTCCAAGGTACTCGACTCATTTGGAGAATCAAGTCAATATATCCATAATGATTATGACTTGGATTTTGAATAGCTGGGTGAAAGGGGATGGCGAATGACGACAATCATTGTTGGCGATGTGTGTACTTGACGTATGAATCGCTCAAAAGAATTTGCTTTGCAATTATCACCAAACAGTTACCCGTTTTCGTTATTATAAGGACGGAATTCGTTCACAACACACAAAATGAAATCAGTTTTGTGTGTGACTTGATTTCTCGGGCACATGGACTTGGCTTTCTATATTTTGCTACAAAATGTAAGAAAATAGTGAAAGAATATCGACATTGAAAGACAAAATATCGCGTCACAACAAATTGTATCGGAATACTGCAGGGGAATCTCGATGGATCAGTCAAATTACTGCGTGCATTTGTTGTTTAATATGCCAAAAAACATTGGACAGAATATCATAATTTAATTAAATATGTCAACATAGTATATAGGGGTTTCACAAGCTCTTGTAATGTCGTAATGTTGTACTGCACTGTCGTGCCCAAGTACGGTAGTTGTGAACAACCATTATTGCATGTCGTATGTATCCAGCTGATTGCTTAAACAACTGATTGAAGAAAAGCCTTAAATGAAAAATGCCTCAATTGAACGAAAAGGATAAAATAATAACAGCTTTGTGCGAAAAGCATAGACTTGATCTTGTCATGTTTGAATAATAGTAATGACTTGAATAATAAAATTATTAGTTTTTAATTCCATGGTTTGTTTGCAGGCGCTGAAGAAGAGGAGGAGGATGACATAATTGAAAGTTCCACTTCAAAATCATCCAGAAATTCTTCGTCGGTAAAGATATTTTCCACAACAAATTGTTTCAAAATTAAACAAACTGAATCACAAAACATTAAAGTAATAATAAATAACAACAACAACAGCTGTTATGTAGTGATGTTACTCATCAAATGTATTCGGCAATAACAAACTCGGTACAAGAAGAACAGCACTAGTAAAGTACGACAATCAGTAAACATACCTTCGATGTTGTACTTGTCGTAAGTAAGTTTTATATAGAAGCCAACAACAAAATTCGTACACCTGTTGTGAGAAGGTACGACAGTACGACAAGTACGAGACCTTGTGAAATGCCTAATGGTTTTTCTAATATTTCTATAATAGTATTTCAATTCTGTAAGTTTTAAGCGAAAAAATCGGTAGGAAAATCGCCAAAACTAGTAAGTTGTTAATATGATTTTTGTCAATTTACCTATTGATTCTTATCGTTATTTGTGGGAGACTCTGCTAAAGATATTATATTTTTCATCACCACATAGGTATTTCATAATTCTTTAATTTGACCCATAGCTCATTTAGTCTTGGCCATTTAATATGGATCGTCTCATATGCACTTGAAAATTAATATTCATTATCACCGTCACATTTTATTCGGGTTGAGTGATTTCAATCTGTCACATGATGACGAACAATACAATTCAAGCAGCAACTACTACAACAACGACTAAATCACCAACAAAAGCACCACCAGAAGCAAAACAACAAATTAATATTAGTGTGTTGCTGTTATTGTTGTTGTGCTCACTTCGACTGGGGAAGTGCTTCAGTGTAACCGAAGCGCGTCCGTAGTATTTGCATGATTTCACCCTCGGGAGATGTTTTTGTTTCTAGCCTTAGTTGTTTTTGAGTTATTTTTCATGATTTAAAATCAATATGATGAAATTAAGTACTAAAATCCTCATAAAAATTTATGGCCTTTTAGAACGCGGAACACTATGGAGTGTCCCAATCCGCAATTCCTCAGAACTTTTTACACGGTTGCTTTCCAGTTAACACTGTGGGATGTTTTTTTAAATACAATTATCGAACAAACTGAAAATACAGTTTCAAACATACTTTTCCAGATTCCTAACTGCTTTTTGTGAATTTCGTAAATATGGAACGTAGAAAATACATCTTGGTAAGTAGTAATTATTACAACTTGAATACTGAAGTGCTACAATACGAAATGTTCTGTAACGGGCAACGGTGCCCCAATATGACTGAAAGGTCAAAGTTGCAAATTTTTCGATTATTGTGTTTTATGGTTTTAATATCATGTATTGACAGATTTTCCCGGTTTTCCAAATCCTGGAGAATACCCACGAAAAACAAATCGACACCTATCATCTATTTGTCGATAATAAGGCGGCCTTCGATAGCCCGATACGGGAGAAACTCTACGAAGCAATGACTGAGCTTGGTACTCCTGCAAAACTCATACGCCTTTGCAGGATGACCTTGACTAATAGCAATTCCGCAGTGAAGGTTGGTAAGGGTCTTACCGAACCTTTCGAAACTAAGCGATGCATCAGGCATGGTGACACCCTATCGTGCGATCTCTTTAACGTATTGTCACGAGTAAGTAAAACTTTTGCTTGTTCTGAATGACTCTACTAACATTATGTAAATAACAGGCGGTTAGTGCTGCGCCTGAAAGTATGCATTGTAACAACGTACCAGCTCGCTAAACCAGTACCATGAATTCGCCTCAGTTAAGATAATTCTGCACCATTCGAGATGATTCTACAAAGATAAGCAACAACAACAACGTCTAGAAGGTTCTTGAATTGGCTAGATATTACTTCATTTGAGTATGGTGGGTTGGTATAAATAGCGGAGGTCTTTGGAATGGAGAGTTCAGTTTGTGATTAAACCCCGTAAAGTAAGCAACGCGAATTGATAATAAAATACAAGACTTGTTAAAGTGTTATAAATAAAGTAAACTATTGTACTATACAAGTAACAATAAAAGGAAGTTAAACCGTTGTAATTATCGAAATTTATTATTGGGAATAAAACAACGCAAAAAGGACGAATAACGAAATTCGTAACAATATTAATGGATATCATTATAAGAAAAGCTGCAGTCAACATGAATAACACCATCAGCAACAAAAGTCCATGCTGCTCGCGTATGCTGATGATTTAGATATCATTCGGTGCATAATTAGAGAAGTTACTGCGGTATTTTCGAGAATCCTGGGTCTTATCGCAAGCAGACGAAACATATGTCTTCGAGAGAAAAATACTCCGAAAAATTTACGCATGAACCATGAACTATATGAGCTATATCCCGACATTGACATAGTTAAGCGGATCAAAATACAGCGATTGCGCTGGCTAGGCCATGTCAGTAGAATGGATGAAAATAAACCACCACGAAGGATTTTCGAAACCGAAATCGAAAGAAGACGAAAAATTGGAAAACCAAGATTCCGCTGGAGGGATCAGGTTGACAGGTTGGTATTGCAATCTGGAGAAATAAAGCCAAAGATCGAACTGGTTGGCGAAATAAGCTACATTCGTTTTGTAACCTCCCTGACCCTCCGGGGTGTTCAAGACCGGATAAGTAAGTAAGTATTGAATAACTCATAATATTTTAGGCCCGAAAACGCAGTCTATTATTCTATCCGCTTGACTGATAGCGAAGTGGAGGAATTGCTCATGGCTGTTAATAGTGACAATGGAGGCCTTTTACTTACGTCACTATAATTCAGAAAAGTTACTGCTAGAACCATGATTGACAGTTTTTCAATAAAAAATCAAAACCATCTACTTCTATACAAAGAAGCGACTCTAAAATATATCACACAAACAATTGTTATCGTCGCACGTAAGGACAACAGAATCTTTTCGTAAAATAGCGTGCAATGTGCAAATTGTTTTGCAGACATTCATGTTTAAAAGTGTTAATAAATGCAGAAACAGGAATGTCTGCAAAACAAGAAATTGTTTAGGTTCAGGTTTATATTATTCGATCTTTGGGATTTTATGATTTTTAAATATTTTCGGTTCAAGATCAGTTACGATTAAAAAGTACTTTTTATAAGAAAAATCACAATTCAATAGTATATAAGTATATTATTAAAAAAAATAATGTGAAATTCGTGGTAATCGCTGTTTCCTTGCAATGGTTTTCGATGAAAGCCTGCATGGGAAAGAAGTTTTGTGAATCTTGATTTTTATGGTAAATTGTTGTTGTGGATCTTTACGCACAAGTAGGTGTTGGGGCAATTCTCGCTAAGCTGAGATTTGTTTATCCCTTTAATGTGTTATGATATACATTAATGAAAGGAATGAAGGAATTTAGCATGATAATAGTACATATCTGACGAACAGGTTATGTGATTATTTGTTTATTTCTCATATGGTTAAACTACAGGGTGTTTTATGGTTAAACTACAGGGTGTTTTATGATGTGTTAACATCTATAGGCACGGGTAGGGCAATCTATCAAGGTGAACACATGCAAACAACACATTGCATCACATACGTGGTTGTTGTACAACACCAACTATAGAATAGAATAGAGAACACATGGAACGAATTCTGTGACTCAAAAGCACTGACGACGTCTGGCGAATGATGCAAAACGTATTACTCTCTTTTTGTCATAACTTGGTCCATTCATAATTTTGATTTAATACATTGATGCCTTTTGAGACATTAATGCTTTTTGTATTGTTTTATGTAATAACATTGTCGAAATGGTGCATTTATATTGAAATATTCTATAAAGATAATAAGACTCGTTTATGCTCTACATGAGAGCGGAAAAGATTGCAATAAGTTCTCTATACTCTTCACGGTAGAAATATAATGGTAGTAGATGCAGTACGACAATAAATACAACAAGCCAAAAACAGCAGGCATTCTGGTTGTGGTGCCTGTATTTGTATTGTGTCAACTCAGCTGATTGAAAAATAATGAAATTGTATACAAAGTTGGAAAAAGTGCCATTTATAAAATGCGTGTGTTTTATTTGAATTTTGAAAGTGTTTAAGTACGAAAGTTAAAACGTTTCTAAGTGATTTTTACGGAGAAAACATTTCAAAAACAGCAATTGTTGGCGAACGGTGGTTGTACACAAACAAAAGTGAACAAACTTTGACATAAGAGAAAAACTCACACCAGAAAAATGGTACTTTTGTTTGTACCATGATACTATTCAATACTTTTTGTTGTCGCTCTGTCTATGACAAAACAAAATCAATTACTTCAGTGAGCTAAATATTGCTCATGGCAAAATAAGTAACGTAGAACCAGTACGAATTGCAGGTATATTGTTTTTATTTCAAGAGCCGAACGTGTCAAATTCAGGTGATCGAAATTGCCAAGATGTATTCTTTTCAGGTTATAGCAGGAGGAATTGTTGTAATTTTCGGCTACAACCACAAGGACCAGAACAAATTTAATCTGCTGTTTTAAAGCTTCTACCTGTACTAGAAACATCGTGGAAATTGGTATAAATAACATTTGACAAGGTCGCACCACAACGACAAAAATGTATTTAAATCAGCTGTTCTAACGCTTCCACCTGTAATAGATACATCTTGACATTGCTGTTTATTCGGTTGTATGCCACCATTCAAACAAGCATGTCGTCGTCGCTCAGTTTACGACAAAACAAAAACCATTATTTCAGTGAACTAAATATTGCTTTATTCATTTTAACAATATTACATCTAATGTTAAAGCAGATGTAAGAGAAAAGAAAGTGCAATAGCAAAAGAGCCTTCAGCACAAAAACCATTCTTTTTTTAGTTTCCAATGTAACATTTACTAATGTGTTCATAGAAATCGAACAGGTACCGTGTAACAAAAAGGAGTTAACACATCGCCGTGACTTCGAACACTCATTGATTTTTGTGTTCCAGGCCGTTGTGGCACCACCATTTCTCCTTGGTTGACATTTGTCAGTTTGTATTTGACAGTTGTGCAGAGCAGTCGATTACAATTTATTATGAAGCAGAGGTCGTGTGTGGTATTTTACTGAGGTATGCAAATATTTGGTGGGTAAGGACCTATTATGGTATTTTATTTGTTTTGTTTGGGCACATAGTACAATTTGTCAAACGTATTTCAAAAATTTTCATTCCGAAAATTTTCATTCAATTAAATATATATCGACGATACCAGTTTTGAAACGGGAAAAGAAAATAATATATAAATTGTATTAAAATTTTTACCTTTGGTTTTGTTGGACTATATATAACGGAATCTTCCGGTCTTTCATTTAGCGGAATCCACGGAGGAAGTTTGATAGTTTTTTTAGTTTGCTAAAAATATTGCAAAATGATGTGTTATGCTGGCCTTAACATTTTCTTTCATTTTAATAGAAATTGGGGTAATGAATCCTCATTTCTCCCAAATTCTAATGGTATTTCTGCAGAAGAAAATGTACAAAATTGCGAATTGTAATTCAGGAAAATTTGCTTGAAATAATCGCATTGATCAAATTGATTATATGGCACCTATCGGAGCGTCCTTTAGCAGCCAGGCTTGAATACGTTAAAAGGGCTTCTGCATCAGTCCCAGTTGCAATATATTCATGTGCCGTACGAGTGTGTGAAATTGGAATTAATATTTTAGCCGTTGAAAGACATTTAACAGACATATGCAGGCAAGGAGGCCATTAACATAAGTCGTGCTTGGATTTATCAAACATTGCTGCAGTGTTTTGTTTTCCAGTTTATGATTTTGATATTGGAAAGGATATTTTTAGAAATATGTGTCCCTAAATATTCGATACCTTAAGTCAACGTTCAGGACAGTAAATACACTATCAACTGCATCCGAAATTAAACAAGATACACATATGAATCCAACTCCGACAGCTGGCCTGTTGTCTTCGAAGTAATCAAAACAAATGGTGAGTTTTGAAAATTTAGTTTAATTTCGAAAAAGCGCAGTTACATAACACTACTAAGAAATATAACACAGTGCAACAGTGGTTCTGCAAACAAGCACCACTATGACGGTTCGTTAGTGTATCCAAAATGATGACGGTTGCCTAAAGGATTTTTTCCCTGAGGTACCCGTTTTCGGGGGACACCCGGCCGCGCTCCCCCCACCACCTTTTGTTATGTTATGGTCTTTTGTGTGTCATAACTCGAGAACGTCTATGCCGACTTATCTGAAATAAATTTTGAAAAATGAAGAATTACCATTCCTTTAATTTATTCCTATACTGTTCCTCTATATTGATAACAATTTCGAAGATATAAATGAATTTATAAAGAAAAACAATAATTTTTTGCCTAAAAAGTTTAAATTTTTTGTTTTAAAAATCATTAAAAATCCAAAACGAAAAAAATGTGTCAAGGCTTATTACTTTTGCGTAAACCTACATAATTTAGGACCAACATGAGACATAGGACATGAAAATCGATGAACGCGTTCCGCTTTTATGCACAATTAAGTGAAGGTATCTCATTTTGCCAAGATTATTGATTTTTTGTTTCAATGATGTCTTTTAGAAGTTTTATTACTTTTTTACTTTAATATATTTATTCATATTAGAAAAGAACTTTTGTGTGTAAAAAAAAGAGTCTTGCTGTAAAACTGACGTCGAGTTCTTTTAGGTGGCTGTTGAACTTCATCTTGAACATCCGAATTTGATTCACCACTACTACCCAAAGTGTTTAAAGGCTCTTCGTTATCAACACTTTGTTCTTCTTCTTCCCCTTCGTTAGTTGCAGATTTGAATCAGTTTATCTTACATGACCTTCAGCAAACTTCACCGAGCGTGGCATCCAGCATCTTTCCTTTGAATCGAGTTTCCACCGGCATTATACTTGTGTCGAACTCGTTCACTAGTTATGGAACTCGTTCATTTAAGGTGCAGTCACAATCACGAACATACTTGCCATTTCGAACATGTGCATTATGGTCGCAAGAGTGCTGTCTGGTCACCCTAAATGAACTATATAGTTCATGAACGACACAACTCTAATCGGCATAAGAACTTGGCGAAATCTCTCACCCTGTTCGTCAGATTCAGTGGGTAATTGTTTAGCGAATAAATCAAGGTGACGATGTAGAAAATGAATTTTGAGGGACATCGTTATGTCTATTTTATGGAAGGCATCAAGCATATTTTCAACCAAAACTTCATAGCCATTCACACGGTGCTTCCCTAGCAGCCCATGTAATATTGCTTTTATTGAATCCCAAGCAATTAATTCGTTGTCGGCCAATATTTCGTTAAATGCATCGCTTTTAATGATTTTTCTAATTTCCGGTCCCCATTGAGCATGCCTAGAAAAATAAAACAAATTTTTAATGAAAACAAACTTAAAAACCATGAAATTACAACAAAAGACATGTATTTTGTAACTGATTTAAGTTTTGCTTCGCTAAGCTTCGGAAAGATTTCTTCCAAACAATGAAATGCTGACTCCCTTCTGTTTACTTTTCGACAAATATTTTGCATATGGGCATTTCCACAGAAAGTGCCACCCTATGTCACATCACGTAACCCTCGTTATTTATTTATATTTTAGGACCATGAAGTTCGATTGTTTTCTATTCTTTTACTAAATACAGAATGAAAGAAGGTCTATATTTAATAATAGATAAGAAAACAATCAATGAAGCTGGCCCTAAAATATAAGCAATTAACCTTTCTGGACATTTCTGTGGAAATGCCCATATACCAAGTTTAATGTGCAGGTTTGTTAGGTAAATATCATCGATCATCGATACCAACGCATCATGAAGCATGCTCAATGGCGGAGTTATGGCAAGGATATCAACTCGACTTTTCCAGCTCGTGCAGGCGTACTGGTCGCCGCGATAGCGAGTATCCCAATCGCAAATGAAACAAATATGCTTCGGGTATCCGCCTTTGAGGCCCCGCAGTGTGTCGATGTATTATTTTCATTGTCTCGTAACATTCTTTCTTGTCGATGTTGTAGGCTATGGGTACTGACCTATTTGTGAATAAAAGCGGAACGCGCTCATCGATTTTCATGATCTATGTCTTATTTTGTTCATAAGTTATGTAGGTTTACGCTAAAGTGATAAGCCTTGACACGTTTTTCCGTTGTAGATTTTTAATGATTTTTAAAAACAAAAATTTTTAATATTTTAGGGAAAAAATTATTTTATTCTTCATAAATTCATTTATATCTGTGAAACTGTTATTAATATAGAGAACAGGGTAGGAATAGATTAAAGGAATGGTAATTCCTAATTTATCGACATTTATTTCAGCTAAGTCGGCACAGCCGTTGTCGGGTTATGACAAACAAAAGACCAGAAGATAACAAAAGGGGGAGGGGGTGCGCGCCCGGGCGTCCTCCGAAAACGGGTACCACAGGAAAAAAGTCCTTTAGGCAATCGTCCTCAATTTGGATACACTAACGAACCGTCATAGTGGTGCTTGATTTGCAGAGATTAAACTGCAATGTGTGTCACAGTGTAATTCTTGGACACTTTCTTTTTCCGGTTAGGTTATTTAAGACTGTTTGAGAAATGGTTCGTTGAAATACCATACTATGTTAATTTCGATTAAATACCATACTATGTTAATTTTTTTTCTTACATAGGTATAACAATTCACTATATATTTGAATGGTAAAAACGAATTCTAACCTTTTGAATATTTAATTTTAGAATTCGATTTTTTTTGGTCAAATACCCTATTGTAAAATTTTTAGATATTGGAAATAAGTTCGAATCTGAAAATGTAATTACAGATAAGTATCTTGCGAGCTCCTAAATAAATGCAGATAATAATCCCAGAACATTTGTTGTTTTATAAGTTGATCAGCACGCATGATTCATAAAACTTGTGTTATTAATTGTACCAGGGATTATTAGATTTCCGAAAATTAATTCCACGAAACATTTAGATACTGGTTAGTATAGTGGTTTGGGTTATCCAATAAATTTAAATTTCCAAAGGATAACAATGGTGAGGTGGGTAGTGATCATGATGGGGTATCTTCCATCTTTGCCCTCTTCGACTTTGTCCGTAGTTGTTTATCGGCATTGTAGGTTTTAGCTACTTAATTTTAGTTTCGTGTTACAAGCTCTAAATTACCTTCTTATAGACAAGGACACCACCCTATAACCCTGCGCACGGCCGGTACTAAAAGTAGCTAGACGTCTTGAAGGAGGTAAAAGCGTGAATCGGCGTTACAAAGCGTCTAACGCACCAACAACGTATTGGAGTTATTGGTATATTGTGTCTAAATAATCGTTCAATTATAAAAAGGAGGAGAATTTAGCTATTGTATATACTGGAAGATACAGTGAAGTCTGGCCGAATTCGTAGCGTACGTACGGCAAAAAATGCTAAAGAACAACATTATTGAAGAAACTGAAGCCTAAGACCCGTAATATGGTTAAAAGAGCACACATTTGCGCAGCGGCCAGAAGTGGCCATTTGGCCGATTTTATATTTCATACACAACTGTTATAAACCAAATTTTCGTGCAATAAAATATTATTAAAAAATATTGTACCGTTTAAGATTTATTTAAAAAACCATCGGCATATACCATAAAAAGCACCCTATATTTTGCATACTATCTTGTCCGGTACCTTCTTGTTGGTCAATGTGTGCCACGTTAAGTTTAATTTAACTGATTGATCTTGATTATCTCCACCACTGGATATATACATTGTAATAAAAGGATCGCCATTCTTTTTCCTATTGCATTCAGTAGGGTAATACCCCTCCAGTTTTTGCACAGAATAATTCAACAGAATGTTATCAGCGCCAGAAAAACAACATTATTTGAATGAATTGCCATACCTTTATGTAGGTTACAAATTGGGGTAGGCATCCTAACCAAGTTTTGTGAAGTACTTTGGAGGTATTATTCTTACTGTAGTCATTGCTGTTGGTTATGGTTTTAGTGTAGGCCTTTGGATTTTAATATTTTAATAGTTAATAGTGTTGGCATGCTAGATCTAACAAATTTAAGTCAAAGTGGAATGTGGTATGAATGGGGGAACTATTGTAGATTTCGCTATCATGAGATTCAAGTGTTATCTCATTGTGCAGTAACATTTGAACATTCACCGGACGCCGGTAACGTATCGGATATACGTCGATTTCACGACGATATTATGAAGAAGCTTACAAATTTAGCGCACGTGATAATATTTTTTGAAAACTTATCAGATGGGGCAATCGTAAGGTCGTTTTTGCACGCAATCATCAAAAAAAAAAGGACGCAACGCCACCAACGTTAAAAAGTCAAATTATAACATGTGAATGCAACATTATGTTGTTGTTGCTATACTGTTGCTTCTCCCTCACTAAATTCATACCACATTCACCCACAATTCCACCCCTTCGCTCAGATAGTAATTAATACGGACATAACACGCGAGTAAATAATAAAATGACCACCAAAAAAAGACAACCGAATACAATGAAACACATGTAACGAAAACGTGAAAAGTTAAATTGACTTCAATTTTACTGAAGACCAAATAATAACTCTTACGAGTTATTGGTATCCTGTTGTGGCGTGTGAACGCAGAATGTTGTTGCATCTAGTTAGGCGAACGGAAGCGGGCATTGGCGTTCGTGGATGTAACATATGACCCAGGACCCGCTCGTCAGCTGTGTTTCTCTGTGTTCGCTCATCTGCAAGCAGTCTCGGCAGTCGCGTAAATGTTGCCATTGTAAATTTGTATTTCCCTCGGGAGAGCATAGATAGGTGCGGCGTAGACTTCAGCGATTGTTGGCACATTAATGTCCATCCGTCACGTAACGAAGTTTATCTATGTGTGTGATATGCTCTACACAACATTCAATATGCTAGTCCGCCTCGCAATACTCGTATACTACAAGTTAATACAATTCCTGTTTTCAATATCTATTCAGATTGTCAAATACTAAACGGCACTCATGAGCAATTTTGGCTTGAATTTAGACCTTGACTTCATTCGTATATTTCGATGGGGTGTATTTGCATTTCAAAACCAGTACATAAGTTTCAGTCGGGTGAACCGACTTAATCATACCCTCACCCTAAGTCATCCATTGCGTGGGACTTCTGCTAAAAACGCCCATACTTAAAAGTGACCATATTCAATAACAGATTGACATTGCACTAAATATTATTGAATCCCCAAATTAGTTAGGTTCACTCCCAATATTTATATTCGAGGTACAAAAATGGGCATGGCAAGTTGTTGCCAATATTTTGATCAGTATCAAATTTTATTAAGATCGCTTACGATTTATTGGAGTCGGCAAACCGCAACTTTTGTATGGGAGGTACGAAACTGGGCGTGGCACAATAGTTATTTATTAATTACATAGTAGCTTTTAGGAAAATATTGCCTAGTACCGAATTTTATTAAGATCAATTGAGGTTTACGAGAGTTATCGTGTCGATCAACCGGTCCTCCGCCCAATTTTTATATGGGAGGTAACAGAGTCGGTGTGGGAAAACAGCTCATTTTCTAGAGGAGAGTTTTGTTTGACTAAATATTGACTAGTATAAACTTTCATAAAGATTGGAGCGGTTTTGCGGGACTTCTCGTACCGAACAATCAGACGGCCAAACTACTTTTATATGGGAGGTGCCAAAATGGGCGTGGCAAAATCACCCTTGTTTTAATCGGTGATTGGCGTTTGATGGCATGAAGTCTTGTACCTAATTTCATTAAGGTAGGAAGTGTTTCACACGATTTATCGGATTGGCAACCCGGACGAACATTCTGTTTTGTATGGGAGGTACCAAAATGGGCGTGACAATCTCACCCATTTCCTCCAGTTAAGTAGGCATTTACAGATTATTAACCGGTGAGAGAGTTGAAGCTAATCACATCTAACAGAAGAAAGTTTTGAAAGAAATATGATTTTGTGTTAAATGTGTCGATTTGTATGGGAGGTACCAGAAGGGGCGTGGTCGAAACGCCCATTTTCAATCCCAAACTCAATATTGGTAAATAATAGTCACTGACTAAATTTCATTGTGATCTGTAAATATTTACGACGGTTATCGTGTTGACCAGCCAGCCATACACACAGACAAACAGACAGACAGACGGACATGGCTCAAACGTCTTAAAAAGTCTTAAAACGAATTTCCTTCAAAGATACTAAGGATCTAATATGGCTCCTTCTATGTGTTACATTTTATTTAAATGATATATACCTGTATCCCTATGGGTGAGGGTATAAAGATAGACCCAAGTGCATTTTGGGGTTGTAGTCATTTTATGTTGGAGCTTTGTTTAAAACTTCGGGGCGTTGTTTCATTTCTAAAAGTGTTTCAGAGGAGAATCAAAATCCCTCAAAGGGATATTATTTTTGTTATAAAATAAAAACCATGAAATTACAAGAAAATGTACTCGCTGAAAAATTAATATTTTTGATGCTGTAACATCTATAGGCACGGGTAGGGCAATCTATCAAAGTGAACACATGCAAACAACACACAGCGTTAGCATCACATACATGGTTGTAGAACAACAATATTCTCTGCCTGAAAATAAGTATGATTGTATTGATGTAGCGGCAGCGAACAACAACCCAGCGGAGGAAGTCGCAAGGCCTTCCTCAAATAAGGCATGCGGAATGGTTCTCTTGTAATGGCTTCCTAAAATAAAGCCTGCATCAGATGTAACCAAGGAGAAGATTTTTACAATTTTGAGATATTTGTTTTCCGATTCTTTTCAATCGTAATTTAATTGGAAAATTTCATACAAAGTTAAAAATTATATTGTTTATTTAATATTTTTCAGGGTATTTTTAAAATTTTCAATTTGAAGTTGGACGTGGTACAACTTTCTGAGATAGATACTTTCTGAACTTCCTGAGATGGATAATGATTTTGTGATAAAACAAATTATTTTAATTTTATTTTTGTTTAATAAAAATAAATTAAAGTAAATGCCTTCTAAGGCCTTCCTCTTTGCATTCCTTCAAAGGCCTTCTTTAGGCAATGGGAAAGGAGGTCCTAATCTCACGCAATGTTAAAAAGAAAGGAGGAGGTAATGTGTAGGGAAGGCCCGCCGTATTTTAAAGAAAGCCTGTTTGGTCATGATTTTGCGAAGGAGAACTTACATGTAATTCTACTCTTCTTAAACCAATTTATTACAATGCGTGTAATTTTTTAAGTCATGGAAATAGAACTATATACGTGATAAAAGACAAAAAAAAAGACCCGTGTCTCCCAGTTTTGCCCAAAGTCATGTATTTGTTAATAGACCCCAAAGATTTTTGCAAAATAGTGATAATTTTTTCAGGCTCATATCTTGCAAACTGTTCTGAATTTTGATTAATTGTCTGAGGTAAAGTTAAAGCGCTTGCCACAAAAAACAAAAATTGTGAAAATATAAAATCAAAAAAACTTCATCTTCAAGGTCAAAACCGCAAAAACCATAGACAGCAAACCGTTAAAACTGCAAGGAAAGAATTAACTACAAAAATGAGCCGAAGATCTCAGTAAACAACTTAATAGAACATATGAACTTCCTAGGAATGATTCTTAACACGGTTTACTTCCACATTGGGATCCTATTCTATCTCACCGACCGCAGCAGCACTGGCAAAAGAGTAAACTCAGTACACGCAACAAGGGACGCAGCACACAATATAACAGCGACACGACGGCATTACATAGCGCCATGCCAACGAGAGCTCAGCGGTGACAGTTACAGAGAAAGTTCAACAGCATAATTCGCACACAACATTGGCAACTGACAATTTCAATATGCAGTGTGAAAATATTGATTTATTTTGCTACGTTAATCATAATAATTATTAACACAAATATTTTTCATTACAGTTGAAGGAAGCAGCATTTGTTGTAGTGCATTGGGATGGCAAAATACTAGAAGACGTTACAGTAAAGAATAAGATTGATCGCCTTTCGGCTATTTCACTAATGGAGACATCGAACAAATATTAGGTGTTCCAAATCTAGATTGTGAAATGGCAAAAACACTGTTCGTATTCTAATAATTTCTTTTATTAAATCTGTCAAATATTTACTTTCAATAATAACACGTTTTTTTAAATTCAAACATGTCATATAGTTTTTATTGTACAGAGCGTTTTTATGTTTTGTGTGTTTGGCACAACATTTTGGCATATTACGGGTGTTATTACTCCAAATTCTCCAATAAGATTGTTCTTTAGCATTTTGTGCCGTATGCACGCTCCGAGATCGGCCAGACGTCACTTAATCTCCCAAAGTTTCAAAAATCTTAATAATACGCAAAATTTACTTTTTCTATGAAAAGTAAATTTTAATAGAAATATTATAAAAGAAATAATGTGAAATTGATTATTATGGTGGATGATTGGGAATATAGCTATTTCAATGTCCACCAAGGCATATCATCAGCTCCCTTCTCCACAAGTATTTAGGTATATCATCACACATTATAGGGATAAACAAAACTAAACTTAGCGAGAATTGTCTCAACACTCCTACTTGTGCGGGAACATTAACAACAAATACTTTGCCATAACCATTAATGCCCTTAATGACATTGAGGGCCGTTGAACATTATTACGCCTAGTGGTGTAGTATTGGAGCTACCTAAACATGAAATGCGGCAGACTTGGGCATTATGACCTCTACCAGATATTTTAACAGAGGCATACATCAAGTGGGGGCCTGGTCACCACCCCACTTCTGTGGAACCTTGCGCTGAACGGAACAAAGGTCAAATAAAGCCTATGCGGACGACATGATAATTGCTATATTGGGCAAGTATCCCAGTACCTTAAGGGCATTCATCAGAGTAGCTTACGGATTTTTGTGCCGATACGTCGGTGAAATTAGACTAGGTGTACACCCGGCCAAGACTTAGCTGATTCTTTTTATCCGAAGTTCCCAACTAACGTCAAACCTATCACGTTGTGTGGTTCTGAAATTTCGCTTGCAGGTTATGCCAAATACCTGGTTGTTGTGTTGAACAGAAAGCTTAGTGTCAGACACTGGATAGATAGGGTGAAAAAGGAACGAATTCCTACGCATCTGCTAGAGGGCTATTGATTGTAAATACGAACTTTCTGCAAGGATTGTTCATGCGCTATTGGGTTATAGTGTGGTGGCAAATGCACGAAACCCACCTATTGTGTACAACTGACTAGGGTACAGAGAATGGCGACGATGTGAATTACGGGTGCTCTGCGCACCAAACCCAGGTGGTTGCACCAATTGTAATGTTATATTTTTGCCGGTAGGTATTATAGGCAGGCAGATGGCTTCCACGTCTGCCATCAGGCTAACGCAACTCTCGCAATGGCGGAGTATCGAAGTCGGTAATGGTAATGTGCTAGACGATGCTCGCAACATTCCTATATCGGAAAGGGATTCCTGGATTCCTGGAGCAATGGAGTCCTGGTATAGAGGACTATGTGCATTTCTACACGGATAGGTGAAAATGGCATGTTCAGGCAAGGTATGGGAACCAGAATTTTCTCTTTATTGTAGACTACCCTATCAGGTGGAATTTTAGCTATTAAGGAAGTGGGTCAGAGGCTGCGGGATAATAGTCCAGCCATTCACCGGGGTCCATGTCGTTTCTGACAGTTAGGCGGACATTATCTGCCCTGACACGCCTCAGATCTCTTATAGAGATTACCAAGTACTGTGATATTCATCTCATATGTGTACGTAGGAACACGGACATGCCGGGGAGCTTCAGCGCAGGTTACTTTATAAATGAACCGTGTTGGAATGTCCTTGCGACTTGGAAGAGTATCCTCCAAGAACGGTGTGACAAATCTGACTTATACTGGATAAACAAGATCCATGAACCTTCTATCTGTAGCCAGGCCTAAATTATCAGTGATTCAGTGGCTGCGGCAAATAGTCCAGGATTCATTGGGATGCATGCCTTATCGGGCAGTCAGGAGGACATCAAATCCCTTGAATTAGAATTATTGAACGCATCATATGCCCAAGATGGCCGCAGATCTCTTATCGCAATGATCCAGCAATATGATATTCATCTCATGTGAATTCCTGGGCTCAGGGACATTCTGGAGAGCTGCAGAACACTGCATAGTAATTGGAACGTGTTAGCTTGCCCCTGATGATTTGTAAAAATAACCCGCAATAACAGGATAGGTGAACCAATGGCACAGATTGTGTACACGCAAGACAAATCTGGCCGACATTGGATAGGAGAAGATTCATAAACCTTCTATCTCTAGCCAAGCCTGAAGTAGCAGTGCTTCAAACAAACATCAAACATAAATTTATAACAGCGAAATTCTTACATACATTTTGGTGTAAAGGACAAAAATAAATTAAATACTGTTCTAATGTTTCAAGTGCTCGAATTTTTCAGTAAACCGGGTTTCGAGTTTTAAAGTTTTTTCAAACACCGGGTTTCGTATAAACATCCGAGTTTAATAGTTTTTGGAAATTTAAAATATCTTCGCAGGTAGATTATAGCCAGATAAAGTCAAATATCTGGATAACTGTAGGACGCCCCCATATAGTATGTAGGTTTTTGCAAGACAAAATAACAAATCCAAATTCATGTTCCATTCCATGCCAACGCTTCAAATTGTGTGTGTGTCCGAGATTGTCAACTATAGCCACCCACTGTGTAGCCCTACTTGAGTCTGCTGGGCCCAACTTCGGAATTTTAGCTCTACTAAAGCTTCACAATAACCGTGTGCAATTCCATCTCAATTGGACGAACCGTTTATAAATGTATGGAATATTTCCATTTATTTGAAGAAACCTCCCACTGTCTTATAAATGCGTAGTATATTGCGAAGGTGGTTCAAATTCAAGTAGCTTTTTCAAAATTAAATAAAATGATCCAATCTTAAATTCTTGTATTATATTTGGCATAGTTAGAAATAACAAGCATTCCCTTTATTTATGGAACACAATTTCATTCGTGTGGCTGCCGCGGTAGCTCATCCTGTCAGTCCGATTTTACAAGATTTTGTTGACTGTTTCAGGTTCTATCTCACGAATACCTCGAACGATATAAGCCTTAAGGGTGTGTATCTTTTCTGGATTAAACGCACACAATCAGTCCATGGCGGCATCCTAAAGGGGTCACATGGCAGCTCCGAGGCGGCCATTCGGCATCGCCAAAATGGCTGTTAACGTGATTACCGAACGTATTGCACAAAAGATCAATTGTTTGATGTGCAGTGCTTGACGAGACACGCCATCCTGTTGAAATCAAAGATTATCCAAGGCCATATATTACATTTCAGCTCAAAAAAGTCCGCAATCATGACTCTGTAGTACTCACCTTTGACTGTATCTGGCAGAATTTTTGAAAAAAAGGTCCAATGATGCCACCACTACAAAATTCACACCAAACTGCCACTAACTGTGATTGCATTGGCGTGACGACAATGGTGTTCGGGTTTTTTGATCCCCAGATGTGGCAATTTTGTTTGATGAGATGAAAATACGCCTCGTCAAATTAGATGATTTTTCGGAAAAATTCGATGTCCAATTTGTGTTTGCAATATTTTCAATATTTGCCATCGTCGTTCAAGCGTAAAGCGACTCATGTTGCTACGCGAAAAATCTATCTGTGTCAATAAAACGAATGATGTATAAATACATATAGCCGTTGTTGGTCGTTATTGTGTTTTGATCTTTCACTTTGTCCTGACCAAAATCTATGTACAAGTAGACAGTCAAAATTTGACTTAACTCGAATGACAACAGACAAAACGAGTGAACCCGTAATCATTCTCTGCTCTCTCTTTTACCCTCTTCATTGAAATATGTTGCAGTAAAATTACATAAACTATGAAAAAAGTATGAAGTAATCAAAATATGACGCGAGATAGAAATGCGTTCGAGTGAATTGCTACCACTTTTTGCTTCTCTTTTACCAGGGTTGCCAAATTGCGTACATCTACTGGTCGTCTAATTCTGGATCTTCTTTGTCCTAACATACACCCCGGTAAGAGGTAGACAACCAATCTCAGTACGCAATGTGGAAACCCTCGTTAAAGAGTAGCAAACAGTGGACACAATTCACTCAAGCGCATGTCTAGCTAGCGTCTTGATTATTTCATACTTTATGCAATTTTACTTAAACAGGGTTGGAACTTGTATAGTTATATATAGTTACATTCTCAAAAAACTGATCCTGTATTGAAATATTCGATGAAGAGAGTAAGGGAGAGAGAGCAGGGTAACATAACGCTTCAGTCGCATTCTTTGTTGGCATTCCAATCGAGAGTAACTTTGACTGTCTACTTTATTATGTATTTTTTGAGGGCAACACCGACAGATACACAGCCGCTATTCATTAAATCTGATTTAGGTCAATGTTATAAAACGGAACAAACTGAACTTTAGTTGCCATCATCTAAATCGTGAAAGTCAAAGGAAAGTAGCGTACACAATAAACAAGAGAAGTCGATTTCAGTTTTCCTTTTCTAATACATCTTCCCAACTTAATAGAACACATATCCTCTTGTGGCCTGGGCAGAGCGGAAGGCCTGGGAAGAACATTACGTGTTTGCAAAGGTAAACAAATAAAAGCCAACTGCTGAAACCGGAAACCGGAAAAAGGTGCGCAGTACCAATGAACGAAAGAAAATTATATAAAAATCACAAGCCTCACGTTTAAAGGTAATGTGTCAATATACATCTAAACATGATACCACCAATATCCATTTAGTGAGTCCTTGGGACTGGCAACATAAGGGTTCTTTTTAGTTGAGTGTTAAGTTAAACAGATTTTTTTTGATTCCTCCTGATGGAGAAAAACAAAACTCCTTTTTGTATTCTCACTGGCCCTAATTATTTTGACTAACTTTGTTTGATGAGTGCAATTAACTTTTGTATAAACACGGCGGTGTTCCAATGCTGGCCGTTGTTGTAGGAAATTTGTTTAAACCCACACTTTGCTCCTGTTTTAGGGTTGTTGTTAGCAATGGTCACCAACCTATTGTAATATATGAGGGGTATGGTATTTGCCATTTGTTTATTTTTTTATTAGTATTCATTGTTTTGGTTTTTGTTATGTTTACCATCATTCTTCAGTTTTTTCCATTGTTGGTAGTTAATTTGTCAACCTGTTCATTGTACGCAATTCTACATTATATTTTGCTTTGTTATGTTTCACTCTAACTTAATTTGTTTCTTCTCTGTCTTTTGTTACGTACTTTCCATTTATTTCGTCACATAATTACACCCTATATATACATCACCCAATTTCATTGATGAAGAGTGACACTGTTTTGGCTTTTCGTTTTGATCGAATACGTCAGATTATAGTAGAATGTAAGCACCTTACGATATCGTGTTTAATTTTATTAAATTGTTAATGTCCCTTTCGAAGATATAATATAATAATTTGGGCACGAACACTGAAAACTTCAGAAATACAAATGTCAGAATGTTGTTTGAAACTTGAAAGCAGTTCATCTTTATGAAAAATATATTTTGGATGAAATTATACTTCTCGCTTTCGTAGACAGTTGTTGACTGAGAAAAAGTGAATGAACGAAAAATTATAAATACTTCGTTTTTATCCACTGAAGTACGTACCTGCGGAAAATTGTATGCAAAATTATCCTCAAAGGACTTTCTGAATAGGTGTCATTGTCAACTGTGGTATATCTACCTGCTTCAGATCCCTGCTACAATACGATGATTTGGTTTTCACCCTTTGTGTTGGAATTCCATGGGAATTCAATCATAAATATTCCACTCCTTATAAAGGGTGTCCCAACAAGAGCGCAATTTTTAAATCTGGCAACATTCGAAGTGTCATTGTTTGACATTTGAACAATTGTTATTGTTTGCTAGTAGAAGGTACGAGGTTAGTAAAAATGGAGCGCTACACGAATGAAGGGAGTTCGTTAATTGGGTATTGGAGAGACAACATGAAAATGCTGATTTTGCCGCTAAAATCATCTTCAGTGACGAGGCCCATTTCCATCTTGATGGCTTCGTCAATAGGCAGAATTGTCGCATTTGGGGTGAGAAAAATCCTCGAGTGATTCACGAGAAGCAAATGAAGCCTAGATCGTGCGATTTAACACCATTAGATTTTTTTCTTTGGGGTTTTTTGAAGTCGATGGTTTACGCGAAGAAGCCTAGATCGTGCGATTTAACACCATTATATTTTTTTCTTTGGGGTTTTTTGAAGTCGATGGTTTACGCGAATAAGCCGACGACGACTCAAGCCTTAAAAGAGGAAATTGGACGCTGCATTAATGAAATACCGCAGCATTTATGCAAAACGGTCATTGAAAATTTCATTAAAAGATCGCGTGTATGCCAGCAAAGCCGCGGCGGCCATCTGCACGATATATTGTTTCATACATAACCTCATTCTGTCTACTTTACGATATAATAAAGTTTCACGATTTTCTTTAAAATATCTGTGTTTTATTTAAAATCTAAAAATTGCGCTCTTGTTGGGACACCCTTTACTTAATTTTATTTATTTTAAGAATCAATTAAAACATTCATAAATTTAAAATTGGATCGGTGTTGGAAATTGGGTTTCTTTCAAAAATACGTGTCATAAAAATCAATGCACTTTTTTTCGCACATAACTTCGATAGGAAAAGTATTTTACAATTCATTCAATTCAAATAAAAACATTATTACAGGATTACTGGATAAGAATAATAAATTAGTTGATAAACTATACGAGGGACAGTTTGTTGACACCTATACTGGGAGGAAATTGAACACGATAACTGCCACTGCACCCAGAATATGCAGATTACATAAAATCCACAAGGAAGGTAAACCATTGGGACCGATTTGTTCTTCAATTGACGCACCTCGTTATGGACTATTCAATTTTGTTTTGGAGATACTTAAGAACGTGATGAAGAATTCAAAATAAAGCATAAAGGTCGCAGTGGATTTAAAGGCGAGGATTCGGAACATGAGCATTGATGGGGGTGAAATAATAGCTCCATTTGACGTAATCAAGTTATGCCCCTGCATATCAATTAATCTGTGGCCGTCGGTGGTGACATGGCTAGTGTGCGCGGCTCTTGTGCATGAGAACGTGGGTTCGATTCCTGCTATGACCACCTTACATTTCCTTAGCCGACCTCGCTTAGTGATGGCGACACTATCGAGTACTTAGCCATGAAAAGGCTTCTAAAAATACTGTTCGGATCCGGTGTAAAACTGTAGGTCCTATCAGTGACTGACAAATTAGAAAGCGCCCAGCTCACTGCTTGTGAGATGCTCTCCTCAATCCCTTCATGGGATGCAATGGGAAACGGTTTTATTTTATACCAATTAATGTAGCTCTAAGGACTAAAGAGGAAAACTGGGACGAAATTGGACCCTACATAAATATGTCACTTAAAGATTACATGGAAATTTTGGTTTTCTGCATTAAGGACACACGCTATTTCCAGTATGAAGATAGATTCTACAAACAGAGGCAGGGTATGCCCATGGGTTCCCCAGCATCGCCAATAATATCTGACATCGTTATGAAGTTATTATTAGATACTGTACTCGACACATTGGGTAAGAAGCCGAAGAGCTTGACGAAATATGTGGACGATTTATTTGTCGTGGACGATTATGCTGTTGTGCAAGAGAACATGGGTTTGATCGCTTCTCTGGTTCATCCACCTTCTAAGGCAAAATGAGAATATGTGCCGATCCGCATTGCTATACGCGAGATAATCTTTAGCTCAGGGAGCACATCTTTATCTGAGAATCCCCACGCTTAATGCCCCACACAACGATAAGATCGTTACCTTTGGTGGGGAAGATAGACCTCGCAAGATGGGCTACAAAATTGTGCACCTGTAAAGTGCAAATCAAGAATTTTTGAATTAATTTTTATTTAACCGAATTGGTAGCCAAATTAGGGGCACGAAAAATCGCCAAAAAATTTTTTGAAAAATTGCCCAAAAATCCCATACACACAAAGAAGAGATTCGTTGTCACAACTATATATACAGCCAGCTAAAATTTGGCGGTTCCTTGGACTATACCAACTGTAACATACTGTGAAATTTTCAGGACGATCAAACTATTATCATGACTGCTATAACGGTTTATTTTAAAAGGGGCCTGGTACATCCCACTACCACTCTGGCTGTAATTCATAATGTATCAACAACATACATATATACTAAATCTCATCTTCATACCTCTGATAGTTCATTAGATATAGCCATTTCAAATTATCCAATCACTACCAAGTATAACCAAGGACTATCAGTAGATCATCAGTACCACATTGTGAAATTTTCATAACAATCGGTACATTACAAAAGCCGTCAGGGCGATTTTTGAAAAGGGGGCGTGGCACCGCCTACTTACAACCTGGCTGTAATTCATACTGTACCAACAACATATATACAAAATCTCATCTTCTTACCTCTGATAGTTCATGAGATACAACCATTTTAAATATCAAGTTGTGTGGGCGGTGAAACGCCCCTTTATCCAAACATTTCCAAATATAGCCAATGATTGTCAGAATGTCATCAGTACCGCATTGTGAAATTTTCATAACAATGGGTATATTAGAAAAGTCGTCAGAGCGATTTTTGAAAGGGGGCGTTACCCTACCTGACCTACCCGATATGCACACAAAATTTCATACATATCGGTCCAGCCGTTTCGGAGGAGTAAGGTAACTAACATTGTGACACGAGAATTTTATATATATACAGATATTTTGTTACACTCTATTATTATTATGGACAAAAACAGAATTTTGCTATGACGACGTGTTCCACTTTTTCCTGGAATGCACCATATGTACGTGTGTGGAATGGTAGCAATATTGTATATACGATTTTTGAACTATTTTAATATTTATTTATCCATACATATATTCTGTGTGTGGTTCCTGTGGCTGTGATTTTTTTATATACATATAGATATGGGGTTTCCTTGTTGTTTCATATGAATATATATATATGGACAAATGTTTATGCTCATGCTTCATTCTCTTGAATTAATAATAAAGTGATATTTGGTTTCACATGAAAAGTGCAGACACGAGTACAGCCATAAGCTAAAGTAAAGTTACAGGAGAGTCTTGAGATAAGAAAACAAGCATTCAATAGCACCAATTGTACGTTCTATTGCACTGTCACAAATGTGTTAACTCCGTCTCCCCGTATTGGCTAATTCGTGGGGAAATGCTTGCCGATTTATAGACTCAACAAATAATAGCAACGGATGAACTGATCATAGATTAAGATATGCAAGATGCCCAACTCTCTCTTTTGACGTTTCACTTTATTCTTCTACATCGATTCTAACATCGAACAAAATCCTCCGTGTTTGTTTTGTCAATTCATGATGTTCATATATTTACATAAATTGCACATTCACAGTAACAATTTCAACTTACAACGTATAACTTCCAGACTTTTTCTTCAGTTAAAACCGAGTGCGAGTTAGTGGATCTCTAGTATGTATTTTAATCATTTGAACTGATAGCACAAACAAAAGAATTAATTATTAATATAATTAATAATATTAATTAGTTAATTAAAATAATTTTTTTATGTGTTTTATTCTGGAAACTCAACAAAAAATATGTTTGATGAATAATTCCACAAATTTAATTTGTTGTATTCACGCTGAATATTGAGAGTTAAGTATATCGAGTAATTACTGTAACCAAAAGTGCTTATACATCACCTTGCTTCTCATGCCAACAGAATGCAAAAACATGAAAGAAACAAATTTAAATAAAATATCATCAAATAAACTTATGCAAAACATCTGCAGGAACTGTAAACGAAAAAGATGAATTGTTTTCATCAAATAGGACATGAATGAAATGTTATTATCTTTTATATATGAACACTACAAGGATGTCTTTAATGAAGTTAAATCAAAAGGATTTGCAAATATTTGAACGCATTCCAATTTGTTTTATTTCAATATCCTAGAATCGACAGAAAGTACACCCAAAAAATAAACTATGTCAACACAGACAATTAGACCTTGCGATTGACACAAATCAAGTTCACACTAATGAATATAAATGCATACAACAAACGGTTCCTTCATGTTGGAATTTGTAATTTGCAGCGTCTGCATTTAATGATTTAATGTTTTATATTTTGGATGTTGGTTTATATCATTATATATCTCATACCGGTAAGTTTGTAATGATGTATTTTTCAATTTTACGCGCACCCTTGTCAGGTAAATAAATTCCAAAAGATGACAAATTTTGCCACCAACAAATTTTTTGGACCAACATTAAGATATTTATAAAAAATATATAAATACTTTACTATTACATCACCTGAAGGTATAGGCGAGAGCTTCTCACAATCACTGAGCTGTGCGGTTGGCAGTGTGCGGGACCTACAGTTTTACACCTGTTCCGATCGGGTTTTTGAGAAGCTATTTCATGGCTTATTACTCGATAGTGTCGCAGTCACTAAGCGAAGTGGCCGTCGTCGAAAAAAGTGTCGCAAAACAGCCGCGTACACTAACCGTTCCACAACAGCCGCGTACACTAACCGTTTGTGGCCGACGGCCACAAAATTGGAGAATTGCCCATGTATATTAAGAATATTGAATTTTGGTGGCGACTTGAAACATCGCTCAAAACGAAATCGCCCCAAAAAAAATTAAAATGGCCCAAAATTCGAATCGCCCAAAAATAATGAAAAATAGTCCAAAAATTAATTATACATGTGCTAAGAGCGTTTAGATAAGCAACGGTTTCGAGCAGTCTCGCTTCAAATCAATTTTAGTTAAAATAAGAAGACGAAAAATAGCCCACCAATTTCGTAATAAGTCCAGATTGATTTTGGGCGGTATTTTAAAATGGGTTGTGGTACCTCCTATACAAATCACAAATAAAAAATCCAATACTTCTGCTCCAATTAACGGTATTTGAACAAAATTGGTTATGTTGGTTAGGTGTACATATTCTAAGATCTGCTGCAAATGTGGGCGGGATTGGGAAAAGGGGCTTGGTTATATATAAAGAATTTATAGTCAAAAACTATATTTTTTATGGGTTGGTTTTTTCATATTTCTGTATATATATAAAATTCTCGTGTCACAATGTTAGTTACCTTACTCCTCCGAAACGGCTGGACCGATATGTATGAAATTTTGTGTGCATATCGGGTAGGTCTGAGAATCGGCACACATCTGACCTACTGATAGTCCTTGGTTATACTTGGTAGTGATTGGATAAAGCAGCGTGGCACCGCCCATACCATTTGAAATTTAAAATGGCTATATCTTATGAACTATCAGAGGTATGAAGATGAGATTTAGTATATATGTATGTTGTTGATACAGTTTGAATTACAGCCAGAGTGGTAGTGGGCTGTACCTGGCCCCTTTTAAAATAAACCGTTATAGCAGTCATAATAATAGTTTGATCGTCCTGAAAATTTCACAGTATGTTACAGTTGGTCTACATATACCAACAGGCTATTTGGAAGCAAGTTGGCAAAAAGGGCCGAGGTGCTGCCCACACGCGTCAATATTTGACTATTACATATACTATATCAAACAATTGTCCGTAAACCAGGCACTTGATAACATATTTCAATGTATCAAATATATGACCCATTCGATTTAAACCATTTTTTTAAAAGATCAATGCTTCTAACTTTAAAAAAAATATTTGAATCATATCGGCCATATATCTTTTGAGATACATTGAAATATGTTCACAACTGCCAGGAGTACGGACAATCGTTTGATACAGGGTAGGAATGTGAGGTTCGGTACATATACTACTGATATGATGCAAATTACTTTTTGGGGAAAACCAATAAAAATAAAGCTATTAAAAAAAACAGACTATGGCGCTAAGAATGTGACCACAGTTACGAATGAATATGAATATCATTGAGGTCAGTTTCCTAAATATCGTAATCCCAATAATGCACTTTTTAAAAAAACAAATTCAGAGTAATGGCTACTATAATCACTGGAAATTATAAAATTATAAAAAATTATAAACGAACTGATGTACTGATTCCACGCATTCCCATGATACCTACAGACATGCCCATCGATTTCAAAATATTTCAGTTTCCGATTCTGTTGCAATTTGCGATGACTATTAATAAAGCTCAAGGCCTTAAATTAAATTTGACAAATGCGTGTTTCCCACGGACAATATATGTTGCATGTTCACGTATAGATAAACCTTCCGACTAATATACATTTGCACCAAATGGCAAAACTAGACCTATTGTATATCCTAGAGCACTTGAATAAATGGAAAAAATAACAAAATTGTGATTCATTAAAATTGCTATTCAGGGGTAGCGAAGCGCAACGGGTACAGCTATTATAGTATAATGAGAAGCTTTTTAGACAAATCAGCACACGATCGAAATGTAAACAAATACTTCTAACAAATAGTTATTTTACATTCTACAGGTTTATTTGCCCATTGTGAACTAAACGTGGCATTATCCCGTGTCGGTACGCCAGCAGATATATTCATTTACTGCAAACATAATGGACCAAAATAATTGTGTTTACCCTTGGTCACTACAAAAACTTTGAAGGTAAAACGAAGTTTGCCGGGTCCAGCTATACTTATACATATATGTATAGATATATAGATAGATATTGATTACAGGCGCTCCTCCTAGAAACTTCCCATTAAACACGAATTTTCCCTACATATGTTAGTCTAGACACAAACCAAAGCAAAAGTACCCAATATAGTTGATAATACTGGGATGTAATAAAGTTGATAAAAAAAAGTTGTTTAATTTTTTCATTTAGCCCATAACTTCGTCCCAAAAAAACATCGACAAATATGTACGCATTTCCGTTTTACGCACACTTTTGTGATGATGTGTTTTCCTATATAAAATATGTGAATGCTTTTTGTTGGCAGGGCGAAGTCTGCCGGGTCTGCTAGTTTACTTATATTATATGTCTTTACTCAATTTTTCAACAAAATTAGGTTAGAATCACCTTGGATAGTACCATAGCGATACCTGACATTTCAAACCTCCATTTCATGGTCCAGAAATAAAAAAACAATCTTTTGTTATTGGAAATGGTTTTACTGTTATTGTTTTTCAAAAGATTCTCCGTGTAGATCAATACACTTTTGCATGTCCTCAATTTTCGAAGCAATTTTTCCATTCCGATGCTTCTCTGCTTCGGGCGTCGAAACACGTTGACCACGCAGTATTTTCTTGATGTGATGGAATAAAAAGAAGTAATTGGGTGCCAAATCAGGGCTGTACTGCGGATGACCCATCAATTCGACATGTTGAGTGCTCAAACAGCATTGTCCTGATGCAAAACGATCCGTCGTCTCGTGTTATTTTTCCTTATTTCTTCGAAAACTGTTGGCAAACAAATCGTGGTATACCACTCAGAATTGGCCGTCCTACTTTCCTCTAAGGCACTGTGGCCACATGACCGATTATACCGAAAAAATAGCGATCATATGCTTCGGTGTGCTTCTTCCACGAAAAACTTTAGTTAGATTTAGCTCGTCTTGAAAGACCCAGATGGTCTATTGCTGTTTTGTTTCGGTCTCATATGCCATAGATCTATGATCCGATGTTATGCACTGCACTTGAGCTACCCCGGTTTTATTTATTCAACATATCTTTGCTCCAATCGACACAAGCCTTTTTTGAGCATTAGTCAAATTTTGTCAAATGAACATATTTTTGATGCTTCCCATACTAATGCCTAAGGATGCCTCAATCTCACGGTATATCACATGTCGATCTTGCTGTATCAGTCCACGCACAGCAGCTTCCGGCAAAACGACCCAAATTGGACGACATTAACGAAATTCATCCTGGAGCCATTATTGATAACTTTGTGCATAATAGTTGAATTTCGTAGTATTTGACGTGACTAAACGATATAGTGAAAATGGGTACCACTTTTCTTCCATTACCAATATGTATGAATTAAATGAAAATGATAACATTTGTTGATAAACACACACGTCGGACAATCTAGATATCGAAAAATATACACATATTGATTGACATATTCGTGAGTACGAGTGTAGGCAAGGGTGATGGTTTCTCCAATTGCGACTATATTTTCGAATAAACTATCCATTTGTAACCAAGGATAGAAAAAAATTTGTCCTATAATCATTTCTCCGTCTATAAATAATTCAATGATTGATGATGGTGAATTGGGGAAAATACCTAAACGTAGTGTAGTTGTTGGTCACTTTCTCTGCACTACAAACACAAATATAGTCATGCCAGTGAGTTTGCTTAACTGAATTGTCTATTACTTTTATTGACTATTTTAATACCTCATGAGGTCAGACGTCTTACACATATTAATTAAACAAACAAATTAAACAAATTTCAACATATTCTTCCAACTGGCTCTATCCTTCGCCTTTTCTCGCCAGTTGGTAACACCAAGGATACGGAGGGATTCTTCTGCCTCGTCTTTCCAGCGGAGTCTTGGTCGTCCTCTTTTCCTGCTTCCATAGGTGATTGGTGCGGTTTGCATGCCTGAGGCTTCATTGGGCCATATTTTTTCGTCGAAAATAACGCTAGTCACGTTACTGTGAATGGCGATCGTTATCGCACCATGATTACCGATTATTTTTGGCCCGAATTGGAAAACATGGACTTGGACGACATGTAGTTTCAACAGGACAGTGCCACAAACCACACAGCACACGCTACAATCGATTTATTGAAGAATAAGTTTGGTGAGGGTGTTATCTCAAAAAATGAACCAGTTAATTGGCCGCCTCGTTGGTGCGATTTAACGCCTTTGGGGCTACGTCAAATCATTGCTCCATGCCAACAAGCCGACGACATTAGAAGAACTCAGAGCCAACATTGAACGCGAAATAGCGGCCATTATGGCCGAAATGTGTGACCGAGTCAATGAAAATTGGGTCCAACGAATCGACCGCTATCGACGTGACCGCGGTGGCCATAGGAATGAAGTTGAGTTCCATTCATAAATGTTTTGATTGTATTTCAAGTCGATCATAAAGTTTTGGAAGTATCTCAAATGGTTTGCGTTTTATTTAAAAAAAAGTTATCAAGGCCTTATTGGAAAACCCTTTACTTTTATGTATATAGGGGAGTTCTCGCATAATAAAATATGCTTTTATATTTTCAAATATTATATTCGTTATACAGGGTGTTTCTTTTAAACTGAGACGATCAAATATCTCGAAAAATAGCCACTCTACGGAAAAAATGTCCATAATCAAAATTTAATCATACCGCGGGGGAAACACATTAGTGCAAAAAAATAGTCCCCCAGCCACGGCTTTGTAGGTAGGGCGGGGGTAACTTTTAAACTAAGATAGAAAGCCATATTTTTTATTGCAGATACGGATTCATCGACTAAAAGTACATATGATTGTACACAACTGAGGAGTGTGAACAATACGTGAGAACATGATTGAGCGAATCAGAAATGCGTGTGCTGAAAAGCAACCTGACACACTTCTCAGTTGTGTACAATCATTTGAAATGCGGATTAATAAGTGCATTGAAGTCGCAGGCCATCATTTTGAACACTTATTTTAAGCTAAAATTATTGTATTTACCTACCATTTACATTAATAAATTGTTTTGATGACGAATTTCGAGTATTTCCAATGATTACGTGATGTTTTTTATTTCAAACGCATTCCACAATCGAATGCGTGTGTTCTAAGAAGGAGAAATTGGAAAAATTGAATTTCGTCGATTACAACGCCATCTATCATGAACCGAACAAAATATTTCATTCAAATCATACGTACTTTTATTCGTAGAATCCGTAAAAAATATGGCTTCCTATCTTAGTTTAAAAGTTACCCCCGCCCCACCTACAAAGCCGTGGGTGGGGGACTATTTTTCTTGCACTAATGTATTTCCCCCGCGGTATGATTACATTTTGATTATGGACATTTTTTCCGTAGAGTGGCTATTTGTCGAGATATTTGATCGTCTCAGTTTAAAAGAAACACCCTGTATATATAATATAATATAATTAATATATATAATATATTTACACCGAAAATGGCGTTATTGTATTTAAAAAAATTAATAGCATTTAAAATGATTCAGGAAGTTCCGGACAAATTTCTCCTGCGTATTCCTTGGCTCATTTCATGAAGAAACGTCCACTAGGACCATGTCCGAAAATGTCAGGGTGCGAAATGGCAGCGGGCTCAAAATTTTCGGATTGGTGGTCTGAGGGTAGTAGGGTAAAGTTGCTAACTTCTGAGCCAGTGGTCGGTTTTTTATTTGTTTTTGGGCTTGTTGGAAAGGTCTTTAAGAGGCCTTTCAGAATCAAAAAAAGTCAAACCGCCGAGATACAGAGCTTTCGGAATTCGGAAAATTCACATAACCTCAATTTGCTCAGCCAGATGGTAGGTAACTTATGTTGTTTTTTGTAGAAAGATAGCCATACCTCTTACCGCTCCAAAGTTACTGAAATGCAAAAATGTTTGCTTTTGTTTTTGGAAGCGAAATAACAGCACACATTTATTTGTTTTTGTAAATTAACACGTTTAAGATTTTATTTTCCATTCCAACTTTACCCTACTACCCTCCGACCGGCAATCCGAAAATTTTGAACCGGCTGCCATTTCGCACTCTTGCATTTTCGGACATGGTCCTAGTGGACTTTTCTGCATGAAATGAGCCAAGGAATAGGCTGGAGAAATTTGACCGGAACTTCCTGAATCACCCTGTATAAACTTTCGTAGGGACGGTGTTGCATGGACCATCAATGGCACAGTGCTTACCGCATGAATGTATACTACTTGTATTTAACAACATGAGTTGTTGCGGGTGAAGACTTTATCCACCCTGACTTCATCCCTTTCCGTCTCTTTCTTTTCATCTAGCATCATGAGTGGCGATAATGCCCGGGCGTGAACGTTCAGAATAGTGGGTAAGAGAATGTGATCGGGGGTCCTTTCACGTATGCGCTGCAACGAAAAGCGGGGAAGGTTGTAGCTGATCTTGATATATCAAGGAAACCCTGTATTTTTAACGGATGCGGGTGCATGGCGAAAATGTCTGCCAGGCCCAATGTAAAAACTGCTTAGCGACAACGCAGTCACGTACCTCATTTTCCGTTGCACTGGCGATGACACCGACAATTGGTCGTGCGTGCCTATGATGTCTTGCATGGGCCATAATTAGTATGTATGTATGTACAAATAATATGTATGTGAAAATATAAAAGTCAGGGTTGTTCGTACGTTAAGCATACAAGCATAAGTACAGTAGAAACTTCATTCATGGTTAAAAATATTGGAAAAAGCTATACATATTTGTGATGTATTTACACAAAACTGTTAGCGCACAAAATGTAAGGCCGTTGCTGATTTTTTGTTGGTTGGTTTGCCTCTATCTGGTATTATAAAATCAATACTTTTCAACATCCAACCGCCCATTTGCAACACACCAAATGTCATCAATTTTCCCTGAGAGTTGGCTACTCTATACGTTATTACTCTATGATAATAATTATAAGAATTGAGACTAAAAATTCATAAATTGCATCCTATAAAACTCTTTTGTGCGGAATAAACGCACATATTTATATAAATAAAATAAATAAATATTTTTAATCTTCTTATCGTTAATGTCTTAGGAAGTTCGTCGCTGTCATATTCTGTAAACACTTTTACCACTTCCACTATTGATGATTGTGCAGGTTATCGAATTTTCCTGTACACGTTGGAACACCCCCGTACATACTTGTACACGGATTTGAGTATATTTTAATCTAAGTGGATATATGTGTACTTATACTCGAACTACTTCGGAAGTTGTGAAGGATTTCCATTGTTTGGTTATTAATCCGATTGAAAACTGTTCATTTGAACGCCTCAGTGAATTGGAAGCATTTAATAATATGAGTTGGTGTGCCATGTGTGGCTGCACTGTCCGGCCGTAAATGTAGTTCATTTTATTTGTGTGTGAATATTTGGGTTGCACTTTTGGACTTAAGTCGCATTTACCAGTCAGGGGTCCGCCCAATTATCAATATAACAATACTCGAATGCTTACACCTGTTCATGCTTAATAACGACGTACAGTGAGACATCAATATAATACCTTGTATGGTATTGATACTATATTTGATTAATATGAAAAGTAAATGATATCAATTTTGTATTTAAACCCAGAATTACGTGAAATGAAAACTACTATTAAGAAATTATATGGTACATACTTTTGTTTGTAAATGTTAGTCAAAACGAAATTTGAAGGTTCTTACAACATATCGACACAATCATAAAGTTCGAGTTAGTACAGTTATGACCAACTCCCATTGCATCAAAAGTGATGATCATATCAGAATTTCTAAAATATTGGTCGGCTTGTCTTAGAATGCACTGAACATTTGAAGAGGAGAAGTAAGGTGCACACCGCAAAATGTGCTTCAGGGTGTCAAAGTAGAGGACTTTGGCGACACTCAAGGTTTCAAAGTCTATAACGTCGAAGCTTTTTGAAAAGATTTTAAAACATGAGCGATTTAGCCACTCCCATTCTAGTAATGAACTTGGTGCAGACCAATATGCCTGGATTGAGCGTTGATCTCTGATCTCGCATTCAATGTGATTCAAATAAAATAATGTAAGTCATTTTTTTCACCTGAAGCCTTCCGATCCATTTATTTTCTGAAATAATTGTTTAGAAATGTGTTAGACTATGAACTATGAAGTGGAAAAAATTAAACTCTCTTCCACTTGAAAAAGGTCGTTTCGATTAACACTATTATTTTTGGAGACTTCTAGGTCATCTGTATCCAAGGAAACAAACAAAATACAACACTAATAAAAACTACAAAATATAACAAAAGCAAACTGTGAACAAATATTAAACAATTGAATAAAGTGACAACATAAATGATTTGATTACTTTTCTCTTTGTTATTGTTCCCTGATCGCATTATGTTTGAGGAAAATCAAAAAATGAGAGAAACCGAACACATCTGTCAGCATTTTTCTGAAGATAGTTCTCCTCAAGTGTGGCTGTGGCCCTCGGTTTTTCAAAGGTTAGTGTGCGCGGCTATTGTACATCAGAATGGGGGTTCGACCTCTGCTCAGACCACCTTACATTTATTTCGACGACGGTCACCTCACTTAGTGATCGCGACACTATCGAGTACTTAGCCATGAAAAAGTTTCTACAAATACCGTTCGAAGCCATATCGGGTAGGTCTCAAAATCAGCCAACATCTATCTTTTCATAGAAATCGAACAGGTGCCGAGTAACAAAAAGTTAAGACATCGCCCGTTAGTTGGAACACTCATTGGATTTTTTTTGTTCCCCTCAAGTTAACACTTCCATCGGTTCTCATTAATTGAAATTGTTGATATACCCTACGATTTCTCTATTAGTCTAACACGGCCTTTACAATTTTATTTAGTTCCACTTATAAAATAAAAACAAAACGATTTCTGTCACAACCGAAACAGTTCCTTTGATATACAAGGGAGTTTATGCCAACAATGGAATGAGGTTATGACAAATTGTAGGTTTACTTTTCCTTACATGTTGCTATAAAATTAATTAATTCCAAATGTGTTATAAAACTAAATAATTCCAAATTCTCTCACTTTAAAATTATTGAGTTTTGCGACCTTGAGGCAAATAAATCCAAAAGTGCAATTCCCGTCAGACTGCCATTCAGCATTGGAAAGAGGTGCCGATGTGGGGAATTTGAACGTTGGTCCCTAAAAACCTCAGCCTTGTAGTAAAAATTAAGTGCGGGTTAAATAAATGGTGTCACGATTCAAACAATACACTTACTGTAAGACGATTATCACAACATCCCTGTTTTGTACCATGTGTAGAACCACGGAGGTCCTTAGAAATAATCGGTGATCGGAACTCATATGGTCATGCAAGTCTTGCTACTTAATGGAAAGAACTATTCAATAAAAAAAAAAATCCAATGAGTGTTCGAACTCACGGGCGATGTGTTAACACCTTTTTGCTACACGGTACCTGTTCGATTTCTATGAACACATTCGTAAATGTTACATTGGAAAATAAAAAACAGCGTTCAATCATATGATGACGTTACAGTTAAATAATATTAATACTTAAAATTATTTAAAGACCCAGTGCAAGCACATGTGTCATTATTTTCTTGCTCAATACTTTTTGTTTTATTCCCACAAAAGTCAAAGAATGCAAAGCAACAGACACTTGTACATACATACATACATTGTTATATTCGTACGATATAACCGAAGATCAACATAAAATACTTTTTTAATATTACTCCAAATTAAAACACTTAAATCTCGGCTCGCCGATATCGGATCGCCTTAATTTTTGGGCTAAACTCTTCGTCGAAACCCGCACTAGCATTTTAATCCAAAAATTAATAAAATCGGCTATGAATTTCCGGAGAAAATCGCGTGGGAAAATTATATGAAAATCGCCCAATAATCACTTTCGATACCGACTGCCAAGCAACGAACAAACAAACGATGATTTACTCTTTCAAACCTAACACTTGCGTATGTATTAGTTTGATAGTTTACTGCCCTAGAGGCGCGCGTATAGATGTTAACACATCAAAAGGTCAATTAATATTTGCTATATTCATAAATTTAAAATTGAATTGGATTGCAGTTTTGGGTAGTCAAATATAAAACCGGATAATAGGTTGTAGATTCAATGTTTTGATTTTATATACATCACTATGTAAACAAATGTTAATTTTGGTTAAAAATTATAAAAATTGGACCGAAACTATGTGGTTGCTTAGCAGGATAATGTGACACTACAAAAGCTGCAAACATACACAAAATAATTCCAATTGTTTATATCGCATAAATATTTAAGTACGGCACGCGTGAAATGTAAAAAATTAATGAGTGCTCGAACTCACGGTCGATGTGTTAACACCTTTTTGTTACGCGGTACCTGTTCGATTTCAATGAACACATTAACAAATGTTACATTGGAGAATAAAAAGGAATAGTATTTGTTAGATTTTATATTATTAAAATAAATAAAGCTATATTTAGCTCACTGATATAATTGTTTTTGGTTTGTTATAAACACATCGACGACAAAACGTATTGAATTGTATAGGGAACTTATTGCACTCTCTTTCCGCTCCAATGTAGAGAGTCTGAGTAAAAGAGCATAAACGAGTCTTTTTCCCTTTATGGAATATTTCAATATAAATGCACCATTTCCCCAATGGTATTTTACATAAATCAATACAAATAACACCGTTGCTACTAGTTTTTGTATACACCGGGCAATGCTGAACATCAAATGACTCGCTTTGTTTGGCCATAGCAACAACAACGAAACAACCAAACACACAACATCACACATACTTTGTACGAAGTAGCTGACGTATTAGTGTGTCACCAGAACGTCGACTGCGCAAGCCCATGGGCTTGCAAATGAAATTTTGCGAGGCTATGATTTACATCTCCGTTCAACTACAGCAGCAGACACATGTACAAAGTTGAGAATCACAAACTTCTCAATTTGATAACGAAGAAAATCACCATCTAAAAAAAAATGTGCCTTTTAAGTTGAGAAGACTATAATCGGACTGTTGAGGTGCATTTGAGAATTAACGTTGGAGATTTGAGAAAGGTATTTGATCTCAAATGTACCTCAAGTTGATATCCAACAAAAATATTTATTGGGTGAAAAAACACTCGACTTGTATTAAACATATTTAGGATTTTCCTACAAGTTTCAAAGGCTGACCTATTTTAATTTTTATAATTTCTATACGTTTCGTTGTGGATTATTTGCTAATCGGATTATATTGAATGCCTCAAGTTGGTGATTGTGACACTCTATTTCACATTATCCGCTCACTGATTTTGTGTTTTTCATTTTTATTTATTTGTATGTGCATAGTACGCTAGATCGACAAAAATGAGAATTTAGAGTATTCCAAGACGCCACTACTGAAAACTACTGTCAGTTAAACTAAGTACAAAGAGATAATGTGGCATATAATTCCACATTACCCGCCTACAGAAATTTGATTAAAACGATGGTGTGTTAAGATTAACTGTCAATTATCAAAATTTTATTATTTTATTACAATATATTTTGGTGTTTTATTCCGTATTTTAAAATTGGTGGTTACACTTTGATATCCAAATTAGAACTGGCTTCAAAATGGAAGAAAACTTAACTAGTCATTTCATAAGTTTTGATAAAAGATTAACAGTAATTAGTCACTAAAAATAAATAAAATAAAAAATACAGCAGACAGTTGTCCGAGGACTTCGGCCACGGATTGTCCCTGCAGGCTGTGTCAGAGACACGGCCATTAAGTTTAGCGTAGAATACGCCATCCGATAAGACAGAAAACATATATAACAATAAATTCATTTGCTTATATTATTTATCATTTATTGTTATATATGTTTTCTGTCTTATCGGATGGCGTATTCTACGCTAAACTTAATGGCCGTGTCTCTGACACAGCCTGCAGGGACAGTCCGTGGCCGAAGGCCTCGGACAACCGTCTGCTGTAATTTTTGTATTTACCAACGGCATTTGATTCAAGTCCGTTTAAAAAAAAATATGTTAAATTTTTTTAAACTTAATTTAATTAATATTTTTATTGAAATAAGTTCTGCGAATGTTGAGAGGGCCGCCCTAATATTAAAAAAGGTTTACCTTATCGAGTCTTCGCATTAGCATTCGAGCGTTGTGTGAAAGCTTTACGCTTTACAATTCAAAATTAATGTTACAACAGCTTTATTGAAGCTTTCGCAAAAAAGCTTTATTGTTTCACTTTATTGTTTCACTTTTTACTAGATACATGTTTCCAAGCAACATTAGCTTGCTGTTCGTTTCACTTTTTACTAGATACATGTTCCTGAGCAATGTTGAGCAACCAAAAACACTCAACCAAACACCACACATATGTTTGAGTGTATGTGTTTAAACAATTTTCATTTGAGAAATTAAAATACTAGAAATATATCAACCAATATGAAATGTATATCAAACGAAAGATAACATCTTCATTTACCTACAAAAAAAATTTTAAAAAAATTCATCTAGCCGTTTCCTCAAATTCAATGAAATAAAGATTACAACAATAAAAACCTGACATGACTCCTCATACCGTAAGGTAAGACGTATTCTACGTCAAAATAATGATATTTAATGATATTTAAATAAATAAATTTAAATGCAGGGAATACAAAGTATGATGGGTAAGTATGATGGGTATATTGGAAATATACTATAACTCTAGGGCATTCCACATTATCCTCCAATTTTCTAAACGATGGTTTTTGTGGTACCTCCAATTTTTCGAATATAACTTTTTTTTAATATTAACAAATATATTTGTTGTGGTAAATGCACTTGGTCAATCGGCCAACAAACCAAAAGAATTCAATCGGGAACAGTTTTCGGTAATATTATCTGTAGAGCGACAAAATAGAAAATGGGGTTCTACAATACCCGAAGTTACTCTTATCGTAAAAATCTCAAAAATTCCCCTGTTAAACATTCTCTAAGGTTGTAGTTTTTTCCGCCTTTATACCCTAATTGGGCAACGACTTTACTTTACATTTATTGACTATTTTACAACCTCATGTCTTACACATATTAATTAAACAATCAAATATGTAAACAAACTAACGAAATATTGACATGTTTCTCCAACTTGTTCCATCCTTCGCCTTTGCTCGCCAGTTGGTAGCACCAATGATACGGAGGGATACTTCAGCCTGGTCTTTCTATCGGAGTCTTGGTCGTTCTCTTTTCCTGCTTCCATAGGGTAAGTTATCGAAAATCTTTCGCGCTGGCTCATCTTTATCCATTCTGATAACATGGCGTAACCAACGCAATTTGCCTAATTAGACCCGCGTTGCTATGCTCACGCCAGAAAACAAATCATATAGCTCTTAGTTCCAACGACAGCGGTACTCACCGATTTCTTTAACAGACCCATATATTTTGTGCAGAATGTTTCTCTCGAATACTCGCAGGTGTTTTTCATCCGCTTGCGATATGACCCAAGTTCGGACCCATATGTCAGGACAAGTAAACTGAGAGACTGGTATAGCTGGACATTCGTCTGTCGAGAGAAGGCTTTGTTCCTAAACTGCTTGCTGAGCCCAAAATAGCATACATTTGCAAACACAATTCTAATATTTATCTCCAGGCAGACGTTGTTGTCCTTCTTCACGGGGTATCCAAGGTAGATAAATTCATTCATCTACCACTTCAAAATTAAATCGGTTGTCGACGTTCAAGTGCGGACCAAACTGAGATTTTTGTCCAGTGGTTGGCACCAATTCAATTTTGTCTTGTCCTCATTAACCACAAGACCCATATTCGCTGATTCTTTTTCGATTCTTGAAAATATTGCAGTAAACTCTCGCAAATTTCGACCAATGATGTCGATGTCGTCAGCATAAGTCAGTAACATATGGCTTTTCGTGTTATAGGTCTTGTTCATATTTACTGCAGCTCTTCTCACGATTAAGTTGTTGAAGAGGTTGCACGAAAGTGTATCGTCTTGTCTCAGTCCCCGCTTGATACATAATGGATCGGTGAGGTCTTTCTCTACACTCTCTTACACAATCATTACCTCCTGAGCTTCAGTGGAAGAATCTGAGTGCAGTAGTGCTGAAAAGTGGTCTCCACATTTTATCAGACACCAGATTCCCATTCTCACCCAGCAGTAGGGCAGCCTATTATTTGATCTTCTTACTCTCTGGAAAATTTTTCCGGATTCATTGTTTATCCTGCACATTTCGGTCTTTTCACTCTCTCTCTCTCTCTCTTTGCTCCCACTGCAATTTCTTCCGCCTAACTAGTTGGTTTTCCTACCTACTCAGCCTGTTGTACCGCTCATTGGCAGCAAACGTTGTAAGTGACTATTTCGTATTTCTTCGCTGTACCATGGCTTATCCTTCTGCGGTTTTTGTTAGCCAAGTTCAGTCCTTACAGACGTTTCCAAAGACTGGAAGATGTGCCTCCACTGCAATTCTCTTTTGTCGGGTGAGGGAGTATTTTGCTCTAGCAGGATAGTTAGCATTTGTTGATAGGACTTTGATGTCTCCGGAATTTTTCCCGTGTTTGGCGTCGTACGTTGTTCGCCCTGCTAAATCTTACGTGAACTTTCGCAGCCACCACCTACATCCATTACACTAGAAGAGTACCCGCCATCTATTACCAAGTGATCAATCTAGTTCTTCGTTCTCTGATCAGGAGATAACCAGGTCGCCTTATGTATGTTATTTTGCTGGAATCGTGTGCTACTAACTACCATGTTCTTTGCAACGGCGAAGTCTATCAGTCTTATTCCATTGTCGGAGGTGGTATCATGTAGACTGTGATTACCGATGGCTGGTTGAAAGACACTTTCCTTTCTCAATTTGGCATTAAAATCGCCTAGAATAATCTTAATATCGTGGTCAGGGCAGCGTTCATATGCTTCCTCCAGACGCTCAGAAAATTATTAATTGACCTCATCGTCTTTATCCTCTGTATTTCGCTTTGATGCGAATTGTGGCTATGCGTTCACCCACTGGGTTGAGCCTTGAAACTAGGCGAGTGTCGTCACCCTTTAGGGGGTTTGGCTAGTTAATTTTTCTTGTGTACTTTCATTGCCTATATTACTGTGGCGGGAAGCAAACCCAGCCTATTATTGTTTTTCATTTTACCTACTGCCAAGATGATCACGTTTCACCCGCCCATTATGGATCTGACGTTGACCAGAATGCAGTGAGTCGAAACTGGATTTTGATTTCTTCAATTTTGATCCGTCCTTGTCCAGGGGTGTTGGCTTATCCGGCCTCAAAGGACAGGAGAATATGTCCACTAGTTCGAAGAGCTTCAGTGACGGTCACCTAATAGGCGTGAGATGTATCATTGATCGCGTAAGTAATCAGACTGCTCATTCGTTTCGCCTTCTAAATTTAGCTGGCTAACGACGCTAAATCCATTGCCCAGGACAAACTGCGTGGAAGAAGTGAGCTGTTGGGACTGCCAAATGTAGGAATAATTTCTGGCCACTTCCAAGTGAATGGCTATCAGAAACTTTCCACCTCCACGGAAAGTCCAATGTCACATTTGGTCACGACACGATCTTTAAAAAAAATCCTCCACATGAATTCTTCGACGTTTGGGAATAAGGTCTTAAGTCAGAAACTGTAGTTTTTCGTAATTTTAAATTGAAAATTATTTATATATGAAATTTTCTGACTTATTGCCTAAAGAGCAAATGATTACGATTGGATGGAGTTGTGCTAGATTTAAGTTATTAATACCAAACGAAAGAGAAAAAAAAATTGAGTTAAACCCAATCAAAAACCCAAAATGCATTTTTTTGACTTAAGACCTTATTCCCAAACGTCAAAGAATTATTCAACGGCGTTGATTGGAAGCTCCGTTGGCAACTATGGGAATATCGTGAGATTTACGAGTATAAAGTGATTTTGTTGAACAAATTTCACATTTTTATAACGAGACATTTTGAACTTGTAGTAACCTTAAAAAAAAAATAAATGGTTTCCCATTACATCCCATGAAGGGACCGGGGAGAGCTTCTCACAATCACTGAGCTGTACGCTTTCCAGTTTTCCGAACGGTATTTTGAGAAGCTTTTTCATGGCTATATACTCGATAGTGTCGCCGTCACTATGCGAGGTGAGCGCCGCCGAAAGAAATTTGAAGGTGGTCAGAGCAGGGTTCGAACCCAGGATGTCATGTACAAGAGCCGCGCACACTAACCATTGCACCACCGACGGCCAGTAACCTAGTAACCTTGCTTGATGCATTTATCTGCAGGTGCACGCCTTAGAGCATGGCCCAAATTCGAACTTGGTGTCCTCAAAAGATGTTTGCAATTTCAAATTTGCTTCCCAAACTCGTATTTCACTTTTGTATTCTGTTTTGAACTCGATACGAGTTCGAAACGGATCACAAAACTCGCACTTCGCTGTTTTTGCGATTACTGCCTCCTAGCTGGTTCGAAATAGACCAGTCAATTCGCGATTTCATTGCTACGCTTTTCATGCTTTTAAGGAAACACTATGAGGTCTAAGCGGTTTCGACGACTAGCACTAACTTTTTGATGCTTTTAGGGACTCGTAACGGTATCCAAACGGCACCGCATTTATTTTGATGCACATTGGGTTAGAGCAAACATGTATGTCGAATGGGTATAGTGTCTGTCTTGCACCATACTCTTAAAGTTCGTGTCACCTCCGTGTTAATACAACGGATAGATGCCACTTCGCGCTATACATTTGTCCGTGGTCAACTCGAAAGGCAAAGTGTCAAAAATCAAACGGCAAGTGCTGGTGTCAATTTGTTTTCAGACACTTTTGACAACTGCATTTGGCGGACGACGCTCATTACTTTATGTATCAAAGTGTGAATGTACAAACACAATTCTAATGGGTATTAGCGATAATGCAGTCATACATATGTAATGCATATGGATTAACGAAAATTTATCACTTTGAAAAAGTTCTCAGTGTCCACTAAGACCGAGATGAGCGGGAGTATCTATACCAATTCCACCCTCCTATTTGGCGTCAAGAGTGTGCAAGGTGTTATAATTTGTAATCCTTTTGACAAGGACATAGATTTACATTTTCATAACTTTGTGAATATTCATGAGTTTGATTAGTGAAATCAAGTGCGAGTTTGCAATGTTGACCATTGTACGCATTTGATAATGAATGAAAAATTACTAAAACGTAGAATAATTGTAATGCAAAAGCTTCGGAACACCGGGATAAAAAAATTATACTTAGATTGTTTTATTGTCGTAATCATGTCCAAAGTAATAATCACCACCCACCGTGTTCCTCTCCATCTTTAGACTAGTGTTGCATGTAATGAAAACAACATCTTTGCGAGACATTTGCACAATTTTCACGTGGCAGAGGCCACTTGACTCACTCCAATCATAGTGACACATGCGCTCCATAATGAAGACTTCACAAATTGACTTGCCTGACAATCAAAAGAATCTGACAACATTTTGACGCCGCTACACTTTTAAATATCAAGGGATGCGGTGATGCTGTGATGCTGCAATTGTTCATGTGAAGTGTAGATATTGCACAAATAAATTATCAGGATAGTGATTTGGAGAACTCGATGTTGGAAGTGGGTACGGGAACATTTGAGGCAACACATTTATCACTAGGTCCGAATGCAAATGATGCCACCTGGTAATGGTTTTTAACGGCAAGCGGGAGGAAGTAGGAAATTGAAAATACGGTTATTTGTTGTCAATGTACGTCTAGATGAGAAAGAAGGTGCCGGGTCCTCCTCCACGATGTCGCGATGCATGTTGGCTCCAAGGACGATTTACATTAATAGTGTTTGGCGATCAGGTGTTGGTAGTCCGGCATAGGCCAAATGATTCGATCTCTACGCCGAAACCATTGAGTATATTCTGAAGGATAGATAATACTCCAGAATTTCGAAAACACAATTGGGCAACCAATGACATTGGATACCAATGAGAATGGTGAATTACTTATTGAGCGCCTACTGGACACAAGATTTGATGATGAGCCGACATTTGTTACCACCACGAATCAAGAGATTATATATGTTACCTTTGCAACGGAGGACGTGAATGGAAAGATCAGGGAATAGAACCAAATGTATCACAAATTCGTTGGACTCCAGTTTGATTGGATCTAGCACCTACTCTAAACTAGTTCGTCGGAATGTGAGGAGACGTCCATGGTTGACCTGGAAACTGATTTGGGTGTCAACGCATACAGCGAATATATGCAGCGCAGATGACATATACTTATACACTGTAAAGGGTAAGGTCGCGAGGACTCTCTGCAAATAAAATCACTGTATCCAAGAATAAAGCCAAGGAGAAAAATGAGCCTTCCTGCTGGAATAGAAAGGTTGTGGAGATAACGAAGTCATGCCGGACTTAATAGAGCCAAATCTTCGAGGCTCAAGGAGGACTAGGATGATACTTAGTGGATCTAAGGCGATATAAGAATGCGCTAATGTGTGCATAAAGATTACCGTGGATGATATTTAGTAATTCAATAGAAGATTCCTCCCAAACCTCAAGACTAAGGAAACCACTGACGTCAGGCAGCACGACTATAGGGTACCTGAATGATTTTTCTGGTCACTGGATTACTTGTAACGAAACGCGCTGAACGAAAAGACCGATATAGGTGGGCACACTTCCCATATATTAGAATTTGACAGGGACACTTTTTATTAATTGAAGAAATGCACTACGACTTTAGGCTATGGCCAATACACATACATTGGGTGTATGGACTGGATACATATGGACGGATGGACACAAGATTCGTGTTTTTTCCCCGAAGCGGGGGAATCCTCATAACCCTATTCCAAAGCCTGATCTATTAGCTTGTCATCTTTCGTGATAAAGACTTTGGAACGGTTGATAGACGAATATTTACGGGCGAGTATTGATCTAAGTTTGTTATCTGGTGCACAGCATGCATTCTGCATGGCAGATCTACGGAGACAGTCATGCAAGCACAATTTGTGCCAAATGGAATACTCGTCACTTCCGAAAATGCAGGGTGAAAAGAGAATGAGAGGTGAATGAGAGACACAGATTGTGCACGTTCAAGGCAGTTCTGACAGACATTGGTTTGGAGAAGACCACGGATCATTCTGCCCTGTCTGCATCTTGGTCCAAGGTACCACCGCTTGGTTCAATCTTGATTGGAAAAAGTTTTCGCAGAAGTTGTCATGATGAGGAAGAGTGTACTTAGATTCTCTGCACATGCCCAGCACTATCCAGCAAAACGATGTTGGCCATGAGATCCTCTCATTTATCGATCAAGGACAACTTGAACCTTTTGGCTATTAGCGAAGTGACCAACTGGCTGAGGGATAATAGTTCAGCAGTCGTTGGGGTCAATGTGTTCTCTGACAGTCAGGTGTTCATCAAACCCCTGGAATCAGTATTCATGTATTCAATATCTGCCCATGACTGCCCAAGATCTCTTAACGAGATGGTACATCCGCAGCACAAGTCCAGCCACGGCATACGACTAAGGGGAACTGCAGAGCTTGCGAACTTGCCAGACTAGGGACAACCTCACAGGTTCCACAGGAACTGGCGCGTGTTGATATGGTCCTAGCGGCTTGCAAGCATACCTTACAAATATATCGTGGCATTTTGATGTTTAAGACAATTGTGATTATCCGTAGTTTAGTTCTTTTAAGGCATCTTTATCTTTTAATTCCGCTCCGTGAAGGGAACTTGATTCCTTTCAGATCCCAGCTGCTTTAGATCGATTATTGGATTTGTATTTTTTTAGTAGTTTGCCAGACTGGCAAACCGTTGCACTGAATCATATAGCTTGTACGGCCCTAAACCGTACCAGGTAATTATACAGTAGTGTGGCCCTTACTTGAGATGAAAATGTGTTGCTACCACCACCCAGTTTTGTTAATTTGCTCTAAAAACTGCTGTGTGCAACATTTTTCCCCGATCGGCGTGCCGCAATCGCCCTAAATATCTCGCAAGCATCACCCTTAAGCATATTTTTTGAACTAAAGTAATACAATTATTCACAGGTGCGTACCCTCGTGTTTTTTATATAGAATAATATCTAACTATAGAGAGATTATGTGTACAAAATTTGGAGGAGGTTGGAGATCACTATGTATTATAGACATTCCCTTTTTATGAGTTTTGAATTCCAAACATGTTGATTATTTTTTTTTTTGGAATTTCTTGAACCGTATCTCATGCAGTTCTAGAGATATTTCACTCAATTTTTCTTTATGGAAAACAGTGATATGCTAGCTAAGTTTTGCTTATACCAAATTCAGTTCGTTGTACTAAATTTTTCAAAAAATTTCGTTCTGAAAAAAATTTTGACTCTCGACCAACGTAACTTCTTTGCTTCAAAAGAATTCAATGAATGTGATACACAATTGCAAAGGCTGATATGTTGCCCAATTTTCCGGTGTAACTTTTTTAGTGCTTAAGTGCTTAACTCTTTTTTCTCAACAACCTTAAAAAAGTATGTATACTCGTACTAGGGTGGGACAATTTTTTACCGACCAAGAGTATAACAGAAACGTAATCTAAGGGCAAATTTTATGAAAATGTTCCCAAGAAACTATGGTTCAAAAATCAAAATCGCGCCCGCGACTTTTAACTTGAAAATTTCTATACATACACTCCGGATCACTTATTTAAAGGCACTAAAAATTTCATATCGAGCAGCCTGTACCTTTTCCAATTTCTAACTGACTGCAGAATTTTAAAATGGAAATGGAAGCTGAACATCTTGAGATATAAAAAAAAATCATGACAACAGTGGTTTCTTAACGAAATAACTTTTTTTGAGCAATTTATACAAAAAACTCCAAAAATTTTCTATTTTTTTGGTTCACTTGAATAAAGGCACTTGATTAATTTTTTTATAATTTTTAAATTAAGTGATAATTTTCTGTAGGGAGCGTTTGTTTATTATAATTTATTACATCTTAATTATTTTACGAGTCCAAATGGCAAAACAAAAATTTTTAAATCTACCGGAAAAAAATAAAATCGATGTTTATCGTTCTGAAGGATATTCTAACCGCGCAATAGCTAAAAAAACTGGACGGATTCCAACCCAAGGATCCCGAGGGGTATGGAACAAATTTTAAAGGAAGGGTTTCATTGTCTTTATCTACGGATGAGAAAAGAAAAATCATCAGAACTGCTTCTAATTCTGCCTTATCCTTGTCAAAAACAAGAGCTCAAGCTGGAGTGGAAGCGAGGAAGTCGTCAGTACGCAGAGTAATTAAGAGCTGTGAGTATCTTAAATACCCGAAATTACATAAAAAGCCGCCACTTAATGCTCCTCGTAAGGAAAAGCGGCTTCAATTCGCAAGAGACTACATGGTATGGGATGTGCAGCCAAGAGGTCATGTAAATGACTGGAGAACCGTTGTATTTACGGATGAGAAGAAATTGAGTTTGGATGGGCCTAATGGCTACAACTAATATTTCCATGATCTGCGCAAAGAAAAGCGTTTTTTGAACCGACATCATGACGAGAGGGCGGCGTTGTGGTATGGGGTGCAACTACGTACTTTGGCTCCATCGATCTTGAAATCCAAAATGCAAAAAAAAAACTGGTGCAAGCTATAAAACGTTATGGAAATAGGCTTTTCCGGAGTTCAGTTAACTATTTGGCCCCATACCTTGGATATTGCAACAAGATAATGTCCCTATACACCACGCCAGAGTAGTAAACGACTTCATTGCAAGCCAAAATGTTAATATTCTTCACTGGTCACCCTATTCGCCAGATCTAAATATTATCGAAAATGTCTGGGGTTGGTTATCTCGTAAGGTCTATGAAGGAGGTAGACAATTTGATGACAAGCAGTCGGGCCGTTAAGAATGCTTGGAATCAAATTTCGTTGGATTACATAAATTCTCTTTATCTCTCAATGAAAACCCGTATATTTAAAGTTACTAAAAACAAAGGGGGATGTAAAAAAAAAATAAATGGTTTCCCATTACATCCCATGTAGGGACCGGGGAGAGCTTCTCACAATCACTGAGCTGTGCGCTTTCCACTTTTCCCTCACTGATTGGGACCTACAGTTTTACACCGATTCCGAACGGTATTTTGAGAAGCTTTTTCATGGCAATATACTCGATAGTGTTGCCGTCACTATGCGAGGTGACCGCCGCCGAAAGAACATTTTTTTTTTTAAGGTGGTCAGAGCAGCGTTCGAACCCAGGATCTCATGTACAAGAGCCGCGCACACTAACCATTGCACCACCGACGGCCCATTACTAATAGTTCTTCAATAAAATAAAATTAAATAAAAAACAAAAAGAACTGTTTTTCATTCAAATTTAATTAAAGTGCCTTTATTCAAGTGAACCAAAAAAATAGCACATTCTTTGAAAGTTTTTATAAATTGCTCAAAAAAATTCTTTAGTTAAGAAACCACTATTGTCATGATTTTTTTTAAGGCATAAATTCACTCTAGGGCCCGTGCTCTGATCTACACCAAAATTTCCCAAGCGACAAAACCTTCTGCGCTGAGTTCAAAAAGTTAGTTTTTTTTCGGTGCTGGTTGCAACTTCTTGAGATATGGGCCTTTGAAGCTTGAGTATATAGTCGCTCATATCTCAGGTATTTATTATCCGATCTGCTTAAAATGGGTATCATTACAAAGTCCTTTTGAAACTCTATGACTCTATCTATAAATATATTTCCTTTTATTAACCCATTGGGGGCTATTAAAAAAAAGGTTTTTTAACCTCACTTTTTCCTTTAAAATATACTATTTTCAAACAAATCCTTAGTGAACTTAGTTTGTTGCTAGACTCCGATAATAGGTCAGAGTTTAACCTTTTTAAAATAGAATACTTCCCTTCAAAGACCAGACATATTTAAGGAAAATTAAAAAATTATTTCAAGAAAATCTTACAAAACAAACAAAAACTTAAATATTTAAAAAACAAACTAAAAAATTCAATATTTAAAAACAAAAACAAACTATGTATATACATTTATTTCAACGTAATGGGTTGACGTCGTCCAAAAACTCGCCCTCATCATCAGTGAACAGCAAATCTGTAGGTTCTTCCCCTACTCGGTCCTCAACTTCCCTGACATTTATAGGGTCATACAGGCACCCTGCGTATCGGCAAAATTCTTTGAATACATTTTTTTATTTGCCTTACACCACCGCAAAAATATAAATTTCTGGATATATCCTTTGAAATATATTTTGCGGCGGCTATATGTCGGCAGCGAGGCTTTTAAGTGCCGCCAAAGACCCTCTATTGTGTTGGCGTGCTGCTGCGTTACGGGATCCTTAAAATTTACCGAATGGTTAACACTATGGTGGGTGTACCCTTCCGCGGACAGACTTTCGTACGACTAAAAAAGAAGGAATTTTTCATCATTACTTTAAATATTCATATATAAAATTCCAACAATCGGAAACTATAATAGTACCAGGGAGAACATTTTGTTTAATAATATGCACCAACGTCTCCCTTGTGCGGTCTTCCACCGGGACCATAAAACATAGGCCACTTTCCCGCTCCACGGCTCCAAACACCCATTGGCCTTCTACAATATGCCCTCTGTTATACTTTCTTTTTCCAATTTTGGATTCGTCGATTTCCACCACGACGCCGGGACCACCAATGTTAACACAGCTCTGGAGTGAACTATGGACAACAACTTATCGGCAGAAGCTGTTCCAGTCCACTCCAGCCTTTAACACTCTAATCTTCGGCTCATCCATTATCATTCCAGGATTAGCGTTCTTGCACCACAGCAGCACAAACACGAGGACCTGGTACACCGACAAATGAGACCTCTCAAAAAAAGTACCCTTCCGGATACTAATTTTACAGTCGCAAATTCTTGGCTTCTGTTTTCTCTCCAATATTTTTTCACGGGATCTACCAAAAATATATTTAATATTTAATTTCGCTAATAATTTCGCACTACACTTTCCCGGGACCATAAAACATAGGCCGTCTATACAGTCGGCCGTTTTAGCTAGCTTCAATATGTGTTCCCTTGGACACTTATATTGTCCTTCGTTTGGCATCAACCCCCACTCCACTAACTGCCTAATTGCTCCCTCGGGAATAGGTCCATTAATGTTATGATTAAATAAATCGGACATATCCGCCACACAAAACACGTTCATTTTCAACTAATGCTTTCAAATAAGTAAACCATGTAATTCCCCGAAATCCCAAACGAAAGAATAACGGTTCTTAAAAATAGTAGTGTTGTCAGATTACGATTATATTCCAACATTACAGGTACTTGTAAACCAATTTTGTCAAAAACAAAAAACATTTCTAAAAAAAATTTTTTAATAAAAATCTTAAAAAAAGTTAAAAAACTTAAATAACTTTTTTCGACTTTAATACCTCCGGTCTGTGAAGGGTTATTGCTGAGTATTATATCTTAAAAAAAAATACTGAAGACTTGCATATTGTCGGACTCCAATAAAAATATATGTATACTACGGCATTTTTTAACCAATGTAACAAATGGGTTACTAAAAAGAAATATATTTATACACAGAGTTATAGAGTTTTATATAGGCTTTGTAATGATATCCACTTTACCCAGATCGGCTAATAAATACCTGAGATATGAACAACTGTATACTCAAGCTTTAGTGGGCTATATTTCGAAAAATATGGGCTTGCACCAAAATTGTTTTTGTTATCAGCGTTTAATGCCCTATCAGGTCAAAAAAAATTAAAAAAAATAGGGCCGTGGGCCGTAAAGTGAATTTGTTCCATCAAAGTGAACACATGCAAACAACACACAGCGTTAGCATCACATACGTGGTTGTTGTACAACAATAGTCGCTGATGGAAAATAAATATGATGATGTAGCCGCAGCGAACAAACAAGCAGGTCGTCGTCGCCAAAAAGTATTGAATAGTATAGAAAACTCATGGAAGGAATTGTATGACTCAAAAGCACTGGAGACATCTGGCGAGTTATTCAAAACGTATTACTCTCTTTTTGTCATATCTTGGTCCGTTCATAATTTTGATGCCTTATGAAACATTTATGCTTTTTGTATTGTTTTATGTAGTAACATTGTCGTAATGGTGCATTTATATTGAAAAATTCTAAGAAGAGAATAAGACTCGTTTACGCTCTTTTACTCAGACTCTACATGAGAGCGGAAAAAGAGTGCAATAAGTTATGACAAAACAATTATTTCAGTGAGATAAATATTGCTTTATTTATTTTAACAATATTACATTTAATGTTAAAGCAGATGTAAGAAAAAAGAAAGTGCAATAACAAAAGAGCCTTCATCACAAAAACTATTCTATTTTTATTTTCCAATTTAACATTTACTAATGTGTTCATAGAAATCGAACAGGTACCCTGTAACAAAAAGGTATTAACACATCGCCCGTGAGTTCGAACACTCATTGTTTTTTTTTTTTCTAAAATACATGTTGAACAGAAACTTCAACCGCCGGTTCGGGGACTATAAATACCCTCGAATGAAGAAAACTTTGACGTTGCCGCAATCAGCTCTTCTATATACAACTTTTCAGTTCCCTCCAAATTTTTTTTTGGTACACCCTAATGTGTAATTGTGTAATACAAAAAAATTAACTTCATACTCTTTTAGCAGTCTAAGCTTCGTTAAAAATCTATGTATTCTAAAAATTGAAATTGGGTTCCAACCGTCAAGCGACTTATATCTGATACTCAGATGCTAACACTGAATTACCAGAAATTATAGTTTATCGTGTCCCGCCCTCGAAAAAGGGTGTGTGACGCTTTCCTACAACGAAACTGATTAAGTGCGACAAAAGCAACAATTTAAGCAACAAAACAATTGTTTTGTCGTCTAGCCTATATGAATCGGTCCAATGTGCAGAGGGTACATGTATCTTTAAAAATCATGTATCTTTTTAAATTTCTGTGACTGCTCTGTTAAAAATATTGACTAGCAGTCAGTATCATACCTGCGCCGACCAAAATTAGTCGCTTTACACTTGAATAAAGTTGGGCAATATTGCAAACTTATACCCAAAGTGAGTGCTGTGTTGCCCAAACTGCACCGTTGTTGAAACTATCTCTTGGCGTAAAGTAAAGAACCCACCTCGGGTGATGTACGCCAGTTTGTGGAAAAAGTTGACGCGATTGACAGTTCGGTGTGGATTTTGGAGTGACGGTATCATTTGCCCAAAAATCTGCAGGAAACACCATGATTACGGACTTCTTATGAGCCGTCGGTGGTGCAATGGTTAGTGTGCGCGCCTCTTGTACAGGAGATCCTGGGTTCGATCCCTGCTCCGACCACCTTAAAAAAATCGTTCGACGACGGTCACCTCGCTTAGCGACGGCGACACTATCGAGTACTTCTCATATTACCGTTCGGAACCGGTGTAAAACTGTAGGTCCCAATCAGTGAGTCTAAAACTATAAACCGCACAGCTCCACTGGTTGCGAGAAGGTCTCCCCAAACCATTTTTTTTATGAGCTGAAATTGAGAATATGACCCTGGGTGGTCTTTGATTTCAGCAGGATGGTGTACCTATCACACACCACATCAACCAATCGATCTTTGGCGCACTAAATTCGGTAATCGTCCGATCTTTGGCCGCCTTGGAGCTGCGATTTGACCCCTTTAGACTTCTTCTCGTGGGGTGCCGTTAAAGGCCGATGTTATGAGAATAGGGCAGAAACGATCCACACCCTTGAGGACACTATCGTCCGAGCTATTCGTAAGATAAGAGCAGAAACCGCCAAAAAATTCTTAGCGAATTGGACGGACAGGATGAAGCCAGTCGCATGAAAGAAATCGTATTCCATAAAAAATGGGAATATTTGCTGTTTCTAATAAAGCCATAAAATATCAAAAGGAGAGGAAATGACACTAGCCCGGTCATCAAAAAATCTACATCACAGGAAAATGTAACTCTGTGATATAGTAAAAACTCATCTCAAAGTAGAAAAAAATCGTCTGTTCTTGTGTTGGAATTATAGACCTTTCAGTGTGTGCTGATACTTAGGGATCTTCGATCGATACTAATTCGAATATGTAAATTGCATAATTGAGTTTGTATATATACGATCGATGATCAACTGATGGTATCAATTCAGGCACAGTAGTTAGGCATCTGATGATGAACTTGTAACGGAGTTCGAAACAAGTCATGCCACTAAGTTGTGCTTAACTGAATTGTCTATTATTCCAACAAAAACCAACCTGACCTTGTGAGCTTGTAAAATGAATTACTTATACACTAACCGAAATTAAGTTTAGAAGATATTTGTATTTGACCAATATTCTTACCGCCAGTTTCAGAGTTGTCGTTTAAATGCTCACGTAGTAATGTGAGAGTCAAAAGTGATGGCTATTGTGTCCCAAATGCACTAAAGATTTATATAAATTGCCAGCAGATGCACTTTAAGGACACTTTAGTAAGGAACTTACAAGTCAGCTGTGAAATTCGGTTTAATATTTAAACGTAATTATGAATTTAATTTTAGTATCGGATCTAGGTCATGGAAATAACGTTTGTTTATTTCTAGCCATCATTTTCAAGGATTTGTGAGGTATCAAACAGTATACGCCAAGTCTGAACTGCAAGCTTTTGTCAACTGACTGACTGCACCAAAAAACATACAACATTGTTTCCTTTCATTGCCATGATCACGAGCCGATACTAAAATTAAACTCCCGATAGTTTGGAACGGCACCTATGCATACAACTAATATTTAATCGTAATTTAAATGGGGAAACCCATATAAGTGATGATTGTGAAACTGACCCTAAATTATAGAATTGAAAAAAAAATATGAATGAGCTATTAAGCTAAAAACGGGGATAATCTTAAGAAATAAATAAAAACAGGAACTTAAGAGCAATTAAATGGAAGTTTCTAGACCTCGTTCCTCTAATCCCTATAAGGTATTAAGTTCCCACCAACCTCGAACAACTCAAGATTTATCCCTCTGTTTCACTACTTCTGTAATCTTAATCGTCCAGAGTGACTCAATATTATCTGGCTAATATTTTGAGCATTTTTTGCCTCTCTCGGAGTATTACGTACAGTTAAGAACAATTTAGAAAATGTTAATGGTATCCCATAAAATTACTCGATGAACTCCAACTCATCATTTCCCCAATATCGGAATAATATTTCCTGTGAAATTGACTTAAATACAATGGAGTACATTTTGTGGGAAACAACACTGCTTCGGCAGCCAATAAAATCTGTCAGCTTTAACCATTTGTTTTCCATTAGTAACATGTGTAAGTTGTAGCATTCGGAGGCACGTTTCTCGTCACCTATGCTGTCTTCTCTAGACTAACCCCTTCTCCAATCATCGCCAACACTTTGTGTGAGGCGCGTGCTAACAAGATCCATTAGTGAAATTTTGATTTGTGTCGACATAAATGTCAATACGAAGCAACTGGTGACAGTTCTCTTAATGGAAATATGTCGATGAATGGATGGCTGACGATTTAACGATCAAATTCTTTTCAAGTTCAATATCAATGCTAGTGTAACACAAGTAAACACTCAACTAATCTATATATGGGGTAGTCCAAGGTAAAAAAAATATTTTCCAAGTGACATGTCACCGAATTTGCTGAAATTTGGTGAAAAGTAAGCCTATACCAAGAAAATCTCAACCTCAAAATTGGAGCTTTTTTTGAGCTTTTTTGTGGGTTTTATAAGCTTTCAAAGGAATCAGTATCGTTTTTTTATTTTCAAATAACTCGAAAACGGTAAGGGCTAGACTTTTCAAATTTTCCACGCATGTTCACAAGTAAATTGGCTTTAAAAAAAATTTGGAAAAAATTTTTGTCAAATTTTTTTTTTGCAAAAAAAAAGGTTTTTTTCCAAAAAATTAGTGTAGCAAAAAAGACCCATCCTTCGATTTTTTTTAAAAAATATACGTTAAAGCGGCATTTTTCCAAACATTTTGCGGGGTTCAGCATGTCTGTAGGGTGCAAAATGAGGTAGTTATAACCATTTTTGAGAGGCAACCTCCCAAATTTCAATACAAGAAAAATGCTGTAAATGGTAGTTGGTACTTACTATTTATTATTGTAATCTATTACTATTTATATTATTGTAATCTAACTACTTTTGACTCTAAACTATTTGATGTGGTTTTAACTTTCAGTTCAGAATCATTAATTGCAGCTACATGATGGAGACCAAGCGTACCTTTTATTGTTTTACAGGTTTCAAACCGAGACTTTAAATACTCTGCAGACTCCTCATAATCTTTTTTCGAGCAAAATAAGACGGTATAATTTTTTGCGTGCTCCTTTGCCCACTCGAAAAGCTTTTCCGCCGTCAAAATGTCGTCTTTGATACCTTTCTGTAGGCAGTATCGCCTAGCTGTCCGTTTTAATGTGCCACCCACACCATCACAAGCACCTTTGCCGTGCGAAGTAGCAAAAAAATTCCATTCTGCTGCTTGTATTGAAAAGTCTTTACGATGATTTATCAAATTTTTAAAGTTTTTCTTATTTTTATATTGCTGTGCTGCTCCGTCAGAAAAGTATTTTATTGATTTAGTTGGTTTTTCTTCAAGTATTCTATTAGTTTTCGTTGAAACATATAAACTGCGATAGTGTCATGCTCAAGGCAATCAGATATGCCAACGTACGAAATATGGTCAACTTTGGATGTTTCCTGATTCCGGTAATAAAATACAATCGGATGAATTGTCGCTTGATTGTTGTTCCAATGAAAACCTTGAACTGCTTCTTGAACAACGAAAGCAAAGTTTTCCGAAAAATCGAGTGTCACCAAAAATTCACCATCTTGTAGGTTTTCTTTACAAGCGACAAAATCATGAACAAGTAATTTTGGCAATTTGTCCATTAAAAATGAAACAAATTCTCTGACACTAAGTCAACATTTTTAAAGTGCATCTAAATATTAAAAATTACGTTAAAAATTCCGGTATAAGTAAATGGAAATAAAAGCCAAATAATAGTTACCTGTCTGTTGCTATCCCTTGTTTATAAGTAACATGATCAAATGATTCTTCATCAAAAGCTTCTAATAATTTATTGTTAACATCAGTTTTGTTTGGGCAGGATGAGCAAATATCTTTATAGCATTTTTCACTTGGAACAGAGCATATCAATTGTTTGAGTAATGATTTATACCCACTTTTTCCATCAATAGGAAACTCCCAAGCTTTCGTTATTTGGTTTAAATTACCAACTACAAAAGGGCGTTTACAAATTATCAAATTAAAAATTACATTAGCATTCAGTCCTAATTACTTAATGCTCAATAAATTTGACATGCTTCTCAAAATGTGTTTAAACATTTACCTTCAATCATGAGTTTGACGTTTTGATGCGTAATGCACACACAAACGGTATGGGTTCCAGAAGCCCCTGCCAAAACGCATTCTTGTGGTCGGTACTCGGCGAACTTGGAGAACCCGACTTTATGGTTCGGCAACTGTATAATTCGCGCAAATTGCAATATGCGAGTCTTTTTTGAATCCTCTCCTTTTTGCCAACACTGTTTTTTATTGAGACGTAATCTTTCATTCCTGGCAGCTCTCTTGAATTTTCGTCGCTCAAATAAAACTGCTTAATCAAATCAACTGTCTCACTTGCTAATCCTTGTCTTGGTGTGTCGTCGGGAACACTCAAAATACCTTTTTGGCTTTTGATTGAATTACATTTGTAAAGCAATGTTGTAGAACAGCCAAAATTTTTTACTACATCGGTAGTTTTTAAAGAATATGGTAAAGTCGTCAAAATGCGCCATTTATCGCCTCTGAAATTGCGAAAGTCAAAATCAGAAATTATAATAATGCCCACGTTGGCTTTTAAGTCTACAACTTTACCGCGTAGTGTTTTCATCCTTAAACTTTTCTTCTAGTGAAGTCATGATTTCATCGAAAGCATTTACTTTGACACAGCTTCAAACTTTTCCTCGATAGTTTTTTGTGCGGCTTCGACTTTTCCAATAACATATTTTTTTGCATAAAGTCTATTAAGAATATTTGCATTAAGATAAAAGAATATTAGAAGACAGTTTTTTATATTTACAGACCTTTTACCATCGATTTTGCTTTCATCAAGAGCAACAAGTACGGTGTTAAGTTTTTTTTAGCCTTTCTTGTCGATCTCATAGATCGAAAGGCTCAGAATCATTGTCTGATGAGCTCGAATTTGAATTCGTGTTAGTTCCCGGTTCATGTTTGTTAATGGCAATTCGGCAATTTTCGCATACTACTGCGTTTTTAGGGACAAAGTCAAATTTTGATTTATTTTTTGCTGAAAGGCTTCTAAATGCAGTAGTACCTTCAAAATTATAAAAAAAATTATGTTAGATTTGTAGAATATACGCAAAAGCTGCAGACATACGAGAACTGCATTTTCCGAAAGGATTCCAGCAGAGTTTCTTCTTCGGGTTACTCATTTCTGATTAAATTAACGCACGCACTTTTTTCGCATTTAATAACAGTTGAAGTAAATAACAAAGCACAGTCGAAATGAGGTGATAAATGCAGTGGCTTACCTGCCTGTGCTTTCAAATATCTTTCAAAAACTGTCAACAAACAGTAAAACAAATAGAAACACTTCATTCAGTAGGTAGCTTTCAACAAAGTAGGCTGACGTCGCTTTGTTTAAGAAATGTTGGAAAAATAGTACACTAGTTTCAAAACACCAATACATTCACACTCTCTCTTTCTGCCGACTACTGATTTAGAGCATTTTTCTTGTATTGAAATTTGGGAGGTTGCCTCACAAAAATGGTTATAACTACCTCATTTGGCACCCTACAGACATGCTGAACCCCGCAAAATGTTTGGAAAAAATGCCGCTTTAACGTATATTTTTTAAAAAAAAATCGAAGGATGGGTCTTTTTTGCTACACTAATTTTTTGGAAAAAACCTTTTTTTTTGCAAAAAAAAATTTGACTAAAATTTTTTCCAAATTTTTTTTTTTAAAGCCTGTGAACATGCGTGGAAAATTTGAAAAGTCTAGCCCTTACCGTTTTCGAGTTATTTGAAAATAAAAAAACGATACTGATTCCTTTGAAAGCTTATAAAACCCACAAAAAGCTCAAAAAAAGCTAAAATTTTGAGGTTGAGATTTTCTTGGTACTTGGTATAGGCTTACTTTTCACCAAATTTCAGCAAATTCGGTGACATGTCACTTGGAAAATATTTTTTTTACCTTGGACTAACCCATATATAAAATTGCTTGGAGACTGACTAGGTCCCCTGACCAAACTGTTTGAGGGTGTATATTCGTGCTACAGTGTACTTATAGGTGCGCAATAGGAAAATACGCAAAACTCGTCATAATAGGGAAGAAGGGGTTTTTCAATAAGAGCGCTACAAAAGTTTTTTTTAAACAAAACAAAACCCGTTTTAGATACCAATGAAATTCTTTATTCCTGTGAAAGTACGTTCGATGCCATTATGTATGGTACTCGATTTATTTTGCATGGCCACCACGGGCACGCTTGCAGAAGTCCAGACGCTGAACCCAATTTTCGACGGTTTTCGAGCATAAATCGGCCGATACTGCTGGAATTTCACGTTCTATATTCGTACGAAGTTCATCAATCGTCGCTGGCTTGTTGGCATAGACCATAGACTTGACGTAGCCCAACAGGAAATGATCTAACGGCGTCAAATCGCACGACCGATTCGGCCAATCGACTGGGCCATTTCGTGAGATAACACGTTCATCAAACTTGGTTTCCAATAAATTGATTATGGCATTCGCTGTGTGGCTTGTGACGCCGTCCTGTTGGAACCACATGTCCTCCAAGTCCATATTATACAATTGGGGTCAAAAGTATTCGGTTATCATTGAACGGTAGCGATTCGCATTCACAGTAATGTGCCGGTCTTGATCATCACGGAAGAAGTACGGCCCAATGACACCGCCGGCCCATAAACCGCCCCAAGCCGTAATTTTTTCGGGATTCAATGATGACTCATGGATTACGTGTGGATTGCTGTCTGACCAATAACGCATATTTTGCTTATTGACGAAGCCATTCAGCCAGAAATGAGCCTTATCGCTGAAGATGATTTTCCGATGAAAATCCGAATCATTTTCAAGTTGTTGCTCAGCCCAATTCACGAACATACGACGCTTATGGTGGTCAAGCGGCTTCAGTTCTTGCGTCAATTTGATCTTGTAAGGATGTAAGCCAAGATCTTTTCGCAAAATTCGCCACAACGACGAGAACGCTTGAGAACGACGTGTGAGAGACACATTTGGGCTTTCTTGAACTGAAGCCTCAGCGGCAGCAATATTCTCGACACAACGGGCACTTCTTTGTGTCACTGGCACGGCAACATTTTGTACTGTGCCTGTGGACCATAAATTGGACGTAGTGCTCTTAAAGTTGAGGCCACTGACTCCAAATTTCGGTAGTAAATTTTAATAATTTCGACTCGTTGTTGGCTCGTATATCTTTCCACGATGAAGTGGCAAACCTTACTGAAGAGAAATGTCAAAAGAGCGGGAAAAAATATGGCGTCGTTTGCTGTCCCTATCGATTTACTTTTGTAGCGTCTCTGTTGAATAACCCTTTTTTTTTTTTTTTTTTTTTTTTTTTTTAATCGAGCGAACCCATCGCCGCCACTCTTACCCGCCCCTACCGACCGAGAGGGCCACGTCCCCATAACGTGAGGACAGCGTACACATTATAGACCGGTCTATAACGGGAGAGTAAGGATTATAAGTTCACACGTTACAACCAACTACAGAAATTCTTCACCAGTTGGTATTACACTAACATAAATAAGTATAAAAGCACATCACGAGATATTAACATAAGATACTTCAATATATAATAATTACGAGCAAAACGAAAACCAAATCATAAATCAGACCAGATAGTAAGGATAAAGTAAATTAAATTTACATATGTACGTTAACGAATATACAGCACTAATGCAATCGGTTCAAATGACAAATTATGCTAGACTTTGTCGTTTCCCAACTACCTGTGAAATCAATAAACTGATATAGCTCATTAAAGTCACGACACATTCTCCTAACTGGATCAAAGGACGCATAATTCGAACGCTGAAACTCGATGTTTACGAGTTTATAGTACCTCGTGGGTCTCAATGGGACATTTATGAAAATCTTAGATAACAGAAATTCAGAACATATACATCCATCAATTATCTTCAAAACTGTAATAGAGTTTATCATGGTACGTCTACTACTAAGAGTCGGCAATCTGATCAATGCTAGTCTACTGCTATACGAAGGAAGATTATGGTTCGGGTTCCATTGAAGATTTCTCAGACAAAAAATGAGAAACTGTTTCTGGACCGATTCAATCATATTAACATACAAATTGTACTGGGGGTCCCAAACAACTGATCCATATTCGAGAATAGGGCGGACTAGTGAAGTAAAAAGATTTTTCGTAACGTAGGGATCTGAAAATTCCTTTGCCCAACGTTTAATAAAGTTCAGAACGCCATAAGCCTTGTTCACCATCGTAATTATGTGGGAGTTGAAATTCAATTTTCTGTCCAAGAGAACACCAAGATCAACAAATGAATCCACCGATTCAAGAACATTGCCACCTAAAATGTATTTTGCCGAAAATAATGATGACCTAGAGAACAGCATATGCTTACATTTCGTAAAATTAAGCTCCATCAAATTGGTCTCGCACCACGTCTGGAAAGTAGACAAATCCCTCTGAAGTAAAGCATATTGACAAGGATCCTTGTAAGAAAAATAGATCTTCACGTCATCAGCGTACATTAACAATTTAGAGTGCATTATGGAGGCGGGTAAGTCGTTAATGAATAACAAAAATAGAACCGGCCCAAGATGACTGCCCTGAGGCACCCCAGATGACACAAAAATAGATCTTGAGAATGATCGACCAAATGATACCATCTGTTCTCTGTTCATTAAATAAGAACTAATCCAATTCAGCATGTTACAATTAAAACCCATTGCCCCTAATTTATATAATAACAAATTGTGGTTAACTTTATCAAAAGCCTTACTAAAATCGGTAAAAATCACATCAGTTTGATCTCCATTAATAAAGCCGTCAATAATAGAAGAGGAAAACTGAAGCAAATTAGTCACGGTGGAACGACCCTTCCGAAAGCCATGTTGACATGGATCTAAAATAGAGGAAACCTGATGAGAAATTACCTCTGTGACTAACTTCTCAAAAAGTTTAGGAATGGCACTCAATTTTGCAATTCCCCTATAATTTGCAACATTTACTAAACTACCAGATTTGTGGAGAGGGATTATATAAGAGCTCTTCCACTTTGCAGGAAAATGGCCGAACTTCAACGAAGCGTTAAATAAGAGAGTCAACGGTAAGCTGAGAGAATTCGAGCAGTATTTCAACATAGAGTCCGGGATACCATCAGGACCAGCTTTATTCGAGGCTTTCAAGCTGATTAAGTTATCTAGCAACCACGAAGAATTTACGACAGGTGCATCAAACGGAATGGTAGAGCGGACAGTGTACGGGTATGATTTGGAAACATCATAGGCTCGGGTGGAATAAATAGATGCGAAAAAATCGGCGAAACAATTAGCAATAGACTCTTCATCTGAATATTCAATACCGTTCATTTTGATCCTACAAGGTGTGGAAGACGAATTACGCTTCAAGTTAACAAATCTAAAGAATGATTTGGGGTTCCGTTTAAAATTAGCCTTCAACCTATCCAAATATAATCTGTAACTCTCACGAGATTTAGAGTTGTATCTACTCCTAGCATATTCGTTGTCACAACTGTATTTACAGCCAACTAAAATTTGGCGGTTCCTTGGACTATCACATTATTCTGTTGTGATTACTAATAATTGTGTTCCGTATCACCAAATGTCAATTAATTAATTTGTAATTCAGTTTTGGTTACACGAACTGAAACATTTAGTTGAAGCCACAGAAACCAGAAATTATTGTGATCTGTCAATCGAGTTTTAGCTCTAACAATCAAATTATCCTGTAGTAATAATAATTCTATTTTTGGATCAACGAAAAATTTGAAAACTAATTCGGTTTGGATTTATAGCCAATTTTTGTTTTAGCGATTTTCTTATTTTGGCGATTTTTAAAAAAACAAATGATTTCATGCGAATTGGAACAATTTGTGAATAACCCTTAGAAACCCGTAAAAATGTGTTATTTTTTCGATTGGACGCTCCGTTTTCGAGATGTAGAAATTTTTTCTAAATTTGTCATATTTTCGATTACCCAGATTCTATCGCCGTGGGTAATGCGTTCCACCAGAGAAGTCTCCACAATTGTTTGAATGGTGGCGTCAGATTCAACGATAGTTTTTTAAAAGTCCCACATCACCTTAATTTATGGTAATACTAGAAACTGGTTATATTCGTCTTGTCGAGTACAGTTCGATAAAATACACATGGACTTTAATGACCTTCTTTTGATTTCGTATAGAAAAATATATTTCAAGCGTTGTTTTTGTCCAAAGCATAACAAATTCTGGGTCGATACGGCGTAAAATATGAAAATGTATACTTACCATATTCTTCAGTGGATGATATCTATGTATTTTATTATTTTTTCACAACTTTGTTTATCATTTTCTGTATAAAAGAATAGTTTTTCGGAAAAGTCCTCGTTTAGCATTTAAATGTAGCTTCTCTTTAAAACCAAAGCCTATTGTGAAAACTCAAATATAGAAGTTTGTAACAAGTGTTTTTGTAACAAAAGCTAAATTATGATTGCAGTGACTAATATTTGAACATGAATTTTAATATTGCACTTTTTATGAGTTGTATCTGCCATTTCAAACGAATGAGGTTTTAGAAGAACTCAAATTGGTTAATGCAACTTAATATCTGTAGTAACAACTTCTATATATATAGAGCTATTTTGAATTTATCAATAACATCGACAAATCATACTGATGTATGACAATTATGAATTCTAGTCAAAATATGGCCTTTAGCATGGAATTTCCAATGCCTGAATTGACTTCCAACTAATCTTTTCCCTGTGTGTATAACGGGCGTCTTAAGCTAGAATGATTTTTTTCGTACTAAAATTATTATTACAAAAATTAACAATATCACTTGGTCCAGCAAACGCAGTGCGGTGCTTTGTTAACTCAAGACGACCATAGGTAACCTGTAGGTTTCCAGAATTTTTCTATAATTTCCTTTTAGACCTTCGAAAATATGAAATACGAAATTTGCACTTCAAATTTGCACAATTGTACAAAAATGGTATCTGCAGAGACTGTAACTAATAAAGTAGCATGATCTGGTGATAACAGCGAAATACCATTCTTGAAATTTATGATTTCCTCTATTATACATTAATTAAAATGGGACCGGGATCTATAAATACAAATACTTTATATAAAGCGTCCGCCATCTAACGTTTTTTTTTTCAACTTGTGCTTATTTCGTGAATGGTAACACTTAGCTCATGTCTGATTTGACAGATAATTAGTTTTATCCTTCCGCTGAACGAATATGGTTGTGTATACGCTTGAACAACGCTGGGAAATATTGCGACATTACTTTGAAAATCATGGTAATGTTGCAGAATGTGTGCGAAAATTGCGTACGGATTTTGGAAGAAGAGAAGCACCGTCAGCTCCGTATGTTCGTTATCTTGTGAAAAAAGTGAAAGAAACTGGCATCCTCATCGATAAACCATAGCGTGAAAAGCCAAAAATAGTGCGTGATAAGCAGAGCGGATATTTATATGCACGAAAAACCAGCAAATATGCGCATACAATATGCCTAATAAATCACAAAATATGCTTTATAAAAAAACAAATATGGAACAAAAATTAAAAATAAACACAAAAATATTGCTTTAACCCTACGTAGATAACGTTGTTTTTTTGTACTGAAAATATAACGATACGTCTGAACGGCGTATGCTGGTTTAAGGACTTTAAAGGATATTAAAAGGAAGAATATTGATATTTATTTTAGTGAGTTCATTTATTTATTTAATTTTCTTTTATATTATTAAATCATCTTTTTAAAGTACAATTAAAATTAAAAATAAAATTCAAATTCAAATTCCATTTGGCTTAAAAAACTATTACAATACAAAATGTAAAACGCATTCGTCTCGCAGACGTACCTTATCTAACTAGGGCTATACGTAATTATATTTTATTGTGCGTATTCAGTCTTAGGTTAGTCTTCAATTTCATTATTTGCTCATATTATTAGATGGTGCTTTAGATTTTCAAAAGTGAATGATCTTCGTTTCTGGGTATAAATATTTCCGTATAAAGAAAAACTGCACTCGACATCAGTTGAGGTTGTTGGGCAAAAGGCAAATCTTTGCATCATATCTGGCCAAAGTTTTTGAACATATGGCTCCGTAGCTTCTTCGGCCTTATAACAAATATTGTATATGTCCAATATACTTTTAAAACCTTTGTTTCGTTTTAAAATTCTTTCAAACTTTTCATAAAAAATTTTGTCTTCCAAACTATTTAAATTTTGACGTATTTTTTCGATTACTTCAACGGCACCTTTAAGCCCCAAGTTTGGTGATTGGAGTTTTTTTATTCCAATTGTCTTTGTCGAGAAATTTGTTTTTATAAAAACAAGTTCACTTTTAATTACTGTTTTCGCAAATTGCTGTTTTGAAGTACAGATTGCCTGCGCATCGTCATTTTCAAAGGTTTCGATAATATTTTTAACCGCGTCGAAATTACAACAATAGTATTGGGCTGCATTCAGCCATGAACCCCATCGCGTAATGCAAGGCTCAGGTGGTAAACCTACTCCCGGCAAAGCACGTTGGAATTCCCGGCGGCGCACAGAGCGTTGTATAGTACTAAAAGTGAGGATTAATTCAAAAACTAAAGTTACTCTGACAAAAAAAAAATGGTATCCGATTAAAATAGACAAAATTTAACATCAATAACTGTCAACAGGAAGTGTCAGCTTTATTGACTTCTCCTGCTATATTCCATAGAATAACACATACGTAGAAGGTTTTATTCGCTCATCTGACGTTTCATTTCACACTCACTCGGTAGGTCTGTGGAAATGAGAGCAAATTAAATTTAAAATTTACATACACCAGGTGGAGTTACAAAATATGTTCACTTAACTATTTCCTGTCATTTTGGTGTAGAACTGAAAAATTTAAAAGTAGTTTGCACTTTTTTGTTGCTTTTTATCGTTGGTATACATTTGTATTGTATTTAACACAACTAGTTTGCCACAAAAACACGAAATTCGGGTGTAGTTCCTTTGTGGATCGCTGTATACTATTGCCACCATCTGGTATTATTGAACCCATATTTTCCACCCTCCACTGTGTAATTTCCATCGTACCTATGACGTTTAATTTATTGAGCGAATAAAACCTTCTACGTATGTGTTATTCTATGCTATATTCTCTCAAAGTTCAATAATTTTTGTGAATTTGAAACGAAGTTAAAAATATTCGAGATAAAGACAATTCGGCAATAGTTTTTTCTATTTATTATTGTACAAATAGTGTATTTGAAAATGGAACCGTGAACTTCAGGTATTTAGCTACATTCTAATTATAATTTTGTTTAGATAGGAGTTACGCGTGCATTTAAAAAAAAATTGTAAATGGTTCCAAAATACAGCATTTTTGGTAGGATTGTTTGATTTCAAAGTATTACAAAAGGATACGAAGTTAAAACGTTTACACAGTCTTAAAGTATGCGGTTTCAGGTTTCAATCCAAAAGAAAAAATGTTGCCAATATGTGCCGGAACTTCAAAATAATTAAGTTTTTGTTTAAAATATATAACAAATATTATAACCTATACGGAGTACATTGTATTATGACTTTATGCTTTGATAGTTTTTATTTTGTTTTTGTCTCTATTTTCACATTGTGATTGTTAGAGATGTTAGTTAATTACAGTGTTGTAAATAGTATTAATTTATTTGGTAGAAGTTTAATCGTTTAAGTGAGGTATATTGTGCAAGTTTAATCGTTTAAGTGAGTGTTATTTCAACTCTGTTACAAATTTAAACCAGTTTATATTTAATGTATTATGATGTATTATGACTAATAGGAACTCAGTTTAGCGTTATCTTAGTTTAAAGTAACACAAATGTTTTGGAATTTCTAATTTAATTGCATTACTGAATAAGACTGTGAATAGTTTTTTTATTTTTAAGACTTATTCCCAACACAGACTTTATTTTTCGCCGTGAACTTTATAATATTATGAAAAACTCAGAATGTAAGAATCTTCAAGATAAACTCAAATTTCTTAGAACGAAAATAATAAAACGTGTTAAACCTTCAGACATGTCCGATTTTATGAAGAGATTTGGAAGCTTCGGCAGCCAGTTTAAATCTCGGTGGGGAAAATGTAGGAGAACAGATAAACTTTTTTTGGAACATAATGTTAATTGGTTGAGTACTTCAATTTCGTTTGTCCCTCCGAAACAATCAGCTAAAAAACGTGGTCGTAAGAATCTTTCATTTGAAGAGTGCAAAGGCAATAAAAAAGCCAAAAAATGCAAGGAAATAAGAAACAGTATTCCATTGCCTGTTTTGTGTCATGCTACACAAATGAGTCTAAGAGCTTCTGGGCAAATTCATGCATCTCAAATAGTAAAAGAAATTGTATCATCTCCAACAATAGCGACTCAGTATAAAAGAGGCTTTAACAACGTATCACCACAGCAATTGAGTGCAGAAGAAGCCCTTACTGTCCTAGTAGACGCAAAATTAACACGAAGCCAATACAATATAATTAGAAAGGCTACTCCCGAGAAATTCTCTTCATATACCATAGTTCAACAAGCTAAACAAAAATGTTATCCAAAGCGAGATCAAATTAAAATTTCTGAAACAACAGCACAGGTTACTCTGCAAGGACTTTTGGATCATACTATTGAACGTCTAGCTGAGTTAACAAACGCCGATTTTGATTCATTAAATAATGAAGAGCTGTTGCAATTAACTTTATACACTAAATGGGGCTATGACGGCAGCTCTGGACATTCTTCCTATAAACAAGCATTTCATGGCAATGATGCTAGTGATTCTGCTGTGTTTACCACATCCATTGTACCACCAAAATTAACATGTAATGGAAAAACAATTTGGCAAAATCCTCGACCTTCTTCGACACGATTTTTCAGGCCCCTTAAAATAGAATTTTTAAAAGAAACACAAAATACTGGAAAACTTGAAAAAGAAAGGATTGAAAACGAAATTAAAACTCTCATGGACACTACCGTTTCATCAAAAGAGAGAATAATAAAAGTTAATCACATACTAATGTTAGTAATGATTGATGGGAAAGTTTGTAATGCAATTACAGATACGTCATCTACACAAAGGTATTATCTTTGTGGTGCAACGAGTAAAGAATTTAACTCAATTGATAACATGATTTCGAGAAATGTAAATACGGAGACTTTGCACTTTGGCCTATCTGTCCTGCATGGATGGATACGATTTTTCGAATGCCTTATTCATTTATCATATAAAGTTCCAATTATAAAATGGCAAGCTAGATCTGAAGATGACAAACAAATTGTTGCAGGTACCAAAAGACGCATTCAAACTGAGTTCAGAGAGCTTACTGGACTGATTATTGACCAACCAAAGCCGGGGTTTGGAAATTCTAATGATGGTAACACTGCTAGGCGTTTCTTTCAGAATCCAAAAGTTTCTGCAACAATTACAAACGTTGATGGGGAATTGATAGAAAGAATGCATATTATCCTTATTGCAGTATCATGTGGTCACGAAATCCACGTCGAAAAATTTAGAAACTTTTGCTTTAATACTGCAAGGCAGTTTGTAAACCTATACCCTTGGTTTTACATGCCTCCCACGCTGCATAAGTTTTTTATTCATGGCCCAGAAATAGTAGCGCATGCTCTTTTACCAATAGGCCAACTATCTGCAGAAGCCCAAGAAGAGAGGAATAAAGATTTTAAAAACTATAGGGAACACTATGCTCGAAAATGCAGCCGGGAGAAGATGAATGAAGACATATTAAATAGGTTCCTTCTAAGTTCTGACCCATTAATTACCATCAAAAGTACAAATTATAAAAAAAAAGTACAGCATATACCACAGATGGCACTGGATTTATTAAATCTCAACAATCCTCCAAACAAAGAAGGCATAAGTAATGTGGATTATGAAGATGTTGAGGATGAAGATGATTATGATGAGGATGATGATAAAGTTTAAGACGACGATAATTATGATATAATAGATAAAGACAATCAGTAATATATTAATATTTAAAACAATATGAATTCCGTGTGCAAATACCCTTTCTAATTTAAAAAAAAAAATTTTTTTGCATAAATTATTTTGAAATGTTGTTTATTTTACCTTCATTATTTATCGTTAACCCAAAAAAAATATGTTATTATAAATATAGGGCTTCCCTGAATTAATCCCCTTTTTACCTATATTTCAACCCACTGTGCGGCGTGCGGGAGCCTACAAAATTATTCAAAAGTTATAAGGAGCAGATTAATATGTAAAATATAACGAGAGCTTATATTCAAAACCCTCCATCTTCCATTTTTGCAAAAATGCGTTTTTGATGTTAAAATATTCAGTAAAATATGGCGCATCCATGGTACTAATTTGGAAATAAAAAATAAAAAAATTCAGATTTTATGGTAATTTTTGTAATTTCTCTATCTTACACACTTATTTTTTCTGAATGCAATACCCTCTATCTCTTCACTTTTTTTTTTTTTTTGATGTGTTAACATCTATACGCGCGCCTCTAGGGCAGTAAACTATCAAACTAATACATACGCAAGTGTTAGGTTTGTAAGAGTAAATCTTCGTTTGTTTGTTCGTTGCTTGGCAGTCGGTATAGAAAGTGATTATTGGGCGATTTTCATAGCCGATTTTATTAATTTTTGGATTAAAAAGCTAGTGCGGGTTTCGACGAAGAGTTTAGGCCAAAAATTAAGGCGAGCCGATATCGACGAGTCGAGATTGAAGTGTTTTAATTTGGAGTATTAATTTGGAGTAATATTAAAAAAGTATTTTATGTTGATCTTCGGTTATATAGTACGAATATAACAATGTATGTATGTATGTACAAGTGTCTGTTACTTTGCATTCTTTGACTTTTGTGGGAATAAAACAAAAAGTATTGAGCAAGAAAATAATGACACATGTGCTTGCACTGGGTCTTTAAATAATTTTAAGTATTAATATTATTTAACTGTAACGTCATCATATGATTGAACGCTGTTTTCTATTTTCCAATGTAACATTTACGAATGTGTTCATAGAAATCGAACAGGTACCGTGTAGCAAAAAGGTGTTAACACATCGCCCGTGAGTTCGAACACTCATTGGATTTTTTTATAAAATGTGGTTCTTTGCTATACAGACTATGCTAAACCCGAATTTGGTTAAATTTTTTTAATCGAAGCTTTAGTTTTTAAGTTATGACAATTTTTATATCTAACTATGTGGTAATGTTTTGTTTTTTTAACTGTTTTGAAAATCTTCAAATATCGACATAAAAAACCGACTAAAGATACTTTTTTACGGCTATAAATACTACAGTCCGCGCCACCAGAATAGTTTCAAGCATTTTCATAGAAATAACTGTAAAGTGCAGCAACAACAACGGTAGGAGGGGGCTGTGACATTAGTTTTATTTTGAAATCAATCATTGCAAAGAATAGAGCATCAAAAATTAATGCAAAATATTTCCCGTTTTGCGGCGCCTACTACTTTTGTTTTTTATCAGCAAAAAAAGTATACATGAAAATACGCCACCAGAATAGGTTCAAGAACGTAATCGATAGATAATTGAGTTAGTTTTTATAAGCTTGTCGGAAAGGCAAGTATTATTAGTTTGTACGCCTAATTAATTTTAACTATTAATTTTTAAAGTAGCGAAAAATATCTGGTTTCGATTATAAGTGTGTTTCAAATCAGGAAAATTACAATTCCTTGCAGCGTATATCAAATGATTATGCATCTTTAAATGAAGATACGAGAAGTGTGCGTATAACAGGTAAGTATCTCGAACATAGAAAGGAAAAAATAACCAAATAACCCCTTTACATAGACTCCGAAGGCGAAATAAATTATAATATGGTAAATCGCCAAAGAAATAAGCGGAAACATAATTCTGTTTCAAATACTCGAAAAGAAAACTCGATAAAAAGAAAGAAGGGCCAACCACATTTAGGATTGTCTAAAAGACCACAAAGAAAAATGGGATTAGCGTGCTCATCAAACTTTTGTATAAAAAGTAAGTTAAGACACTGTCAAAAATTTGATCAAGAAACCAGAAGCAATATATTCAGAATGTTTTGGAATATGTCGTGGGAGGCCAAACAAGTGTTTGTAAAAAGCTACGTCACGGAGAAAGATAAAACATATTCCACGGTTGCCTGTTCAAGAAAGCAGAAAAGTTTTATATTTACCCTTCCTAAAAACCAGAAACCCTTACAAGTATGTCGTTTTACGTTTCTCTCCACTTTGTCTGTAAACGCGGATATGGTCAAAGGTTGGTTAAAGCCGAAACAACCATCAGTTACTCCATATAAAACAACAATTTCCGAGAATAAAGTTCACTTAAAAGAATATTTTGACCAATTAGAGAAAATGGAGAGTCACTATTGTCGCAAGAACACTAATAAATTATATATCGGAGCAGCTTTTAGAACTAAGGCTGATGTATATAAAGATTATTGCAATTACAGTTCTCAAAATGAGGTGCAAGCAGTTTCGATATTCACATTTTATAAAATGTTTGAAAAAGAGAATTTGGCTTTATATATTCCTCGAAAAGATCAATGCGACATTTGTGTTGGATTTAAGTGCAATCAAATTACGGTTGGTGATTTCGACTTGCATATTTTGAATAAAAACCGAGCACAACACGAAAAAAATTTGGACAAACTTGAAGCTGAGGAAGGCAAGCGCCATGTTTTCACAATGGATGCACAGGCTGTAAAATTGTGTCCTAACATAAATGCTTCAGCGATTTACTTTAAACAACGCCTGCAAGTACACAATTTTACGGTTTATAATTTAGGTACACACCAATCTACAAATTATTGGTGGAGTGAAGTCCATGGAGATTTGTCCGCCTCAGTGTTTATTTCCTGCATAATCAATCACTTGGAAACGTTTTGCTTGTCAGATTCATTGCCAATAACAATTTTCTCAGACGGTTGTGGATATCAAAACCGAAACCATTATTTGTCTAATGCCTTATCCAATTTTGCGATAAAACATCAAAAAGTCATAGAACAAAAATTTTTAGAAAAAGGTCATACACAAATGGAGTGTGATAGTGCACATGCAAAAATTGAGATCAAATTATAAAATCAATCAATTTACTTGCCACATGATTACATTCGGGTTACTAAAGAGGCCAGACAAACTATTAAAGTCAACCTCGAAATTATAAAAATACCATTCGATGCCTTGTATTTAAACTACGATTTTATTAAAAATTACAAGGATGATGAAATTTTACGTTTTTCAACCATGGCAGATGGCAGCGTTAAATATAAAGTAAAGTTTGATGAAAACCACATTGATCTACCTACTCGCATTAAATCATACTCTTGGCATATATAACCAAAACCTTTATTTTCTGAACCACTTGCAATACCCCCAAATAAATGGAAAAATTTACAAGATTTGAAACCTGTCATTCCACAAGAATACCATTTTTTCTATGACAATTTGAAAATGGATTCAGAAATGAACCCCAAGAAATAGATAATACTTAAATACAAAATTACTCCACATTTTTTAATGATTTTTACGATTTTTGATAAATTGTTCATTGTTATTGAATATATCATTCATTGTTATTATTATTTATTATTTTTATTATAATATGTATAATTAAATATTAAACAAATTTCTTGAATTCATAAATAAATTTTTTTTACGTTGCAAAACCCTCTATCTTTTTGTATACATGAAGAATTTTTGAATAGCAATACCCTCTATCTTCCATACAATGGCCCGTGGTGCAAATATTAAAAAAACTATTATTTAGTAGTTCACGTAGTTTGGTGTAATAAACATTGTAGAACAAACAATTTTAATTTTCTTTCAAATTAGGGAAATAAACGGTTTTTTGGATCTGCTGAACAATTGTGTTTTTTAAGATAGAGGATATTGAATATAAACTGTCGATAATCAAACCTTTACAAAAACGTCTTTTGTGCATGATATCAAACAATTATCTTCCGGAAATTTTGACCTTACGAATTCGGCTAGTCGGTGGAGGCCATGAGCAAAACATATTAAGTGTAGCATGTTTGGGTACAACACTTTTAAAGCAGCAGCTATCATGTACGCAGCGGCATCCGTCGTTAAAAGGAGAACTTTGGCAAACTGAATTCCTTTAAGCAGAAAGATTAAGTAATTAACAGAAATTAAGATAAAATATTAATTTTTACCTTACCTTTAGGCCAGAGTAGCGATAGTGAATCGTTCACAAAAGTAGCCATTGTGTTGGAATTTGCTGCATCTACTTCTGCAACATTGAACATGTAGGTTTTGCCTTGCTCTTCGGAACCCTCAGCACCATTTAAAATGCCAAAAATGAAGTTTACAATCAATCTTTGATCGGGATCGGTTGTTTCGTCAATTGACATCCATATATACCTGTTTTTCACCTTCGCTCTCAAAGCATTTATGCACTTGTTGTACAAAACAGGCAAGGCAATGTTGCCGAATGACCGATTCGCATGACATTGTACGGTTTGTGTGTTTTTCAAGAAATTTTCTCAAATGAATCTGGCTTATATTTTTATCGGAATATTGGCTTTTATTAACACTTCGCACAGCTCCATTGCAAACGAATTTTTTGGTTCACCACTATATTCAGAAATCAGCGACTGGTTGTTGGTAATTCCATGGTTTCTTTTTTCTTCGGCCGCTTTGTGTGTAGTTGTATGTAAATGTTGTTTCACTGTGAACATTTTCGACGAATTAACAGAACAATTGCAGAATTTGCAAAATAATACGGACTGATCCGCTCGAAAAACAGAAGGAAACTGAGCAGTCATTCTAACTATGAATGCTTTTAAATTCTCCTTTTCTTTTGGCATTGCAGATTCGTTTATCTTAAATCACCACCAAACAAGTTTTTGTTACAAAGAGGATAGAGAGTAGAATGCAAACATCTGTCTGAATGTCGCCTTAGTATTGCCAGCGTAAAAGTTTTCACAAAAAAGTAACCATTCAAAGAGCATGAACACAACCTTAGCGAACTTCAAACACCCATACATTATTTATGGCACACACTGGTTCTTGGCGAACATTTGTTTGTGCGTGTATGTCGGCAAAAAGACATATTTGCAGAGCCACTTTCAATTAAAATTGCAGTAATATGCACGAACATGCAAAAAACATAAAAATATGCTCCGAATGATCAAATATGCAAATTCATATGCAATATGCTTTTATATGCATATATCCGCTCTGGTGATAAGATAAGTGTTACGCCGACAAGCCAGAGACAATTGACGCTTTAAAGGACAATATTCGTGAAGCCATTGGTGAAATACAGCTACACACAATCCATAATGTGCTTAAAAATTGGACCGATCGTGTAGGCTACTGCATGGCCAGCCGAGGCAGCCATTTGAATGAAATTATTTTCCATTATCAACCGGAAGGATTGTACTTTCAAATAAAAAAGAAATTTGAGAAAATATTCAGTAGTTTTTTTATAGCATTTTCAAAAAAAAAGTTATTTTGCGGACCCGTTATAATATTGTAATATATTCAGCCTTCCCTTTAAGCAATATCCCTTATCTCTACCACGACAACTTTGCCATCGTCATTTAACCTATTGTACTCCGAAAGGGGTTTTTACTGTCTTGATCCATTTTCCTCAAAACATTTAACAGAGGTTCAATTTTCCAGTCCATATTTGTGTTTAGTTATTTCAAATCGAGTCCAAATACAATTCTGGTACTCATATCAATACAAAAGGATTATTGTCGACTATATCGATCGAACATCTTCTGTTTTGCTGATTAGTGGATTTTGAGCATACAGACTAACTGCCACATGCTAGTGCAGTATAAATGTTGCAATTCTTGTATTTCTTGTCTTCTCCCCTTCACACTGGTTGCTGTGTAATAATGTTGCTTGATTAGTTGCTGCAACATTATGATTTGATGACGGCAACTTTGCTTTAATGGATAATCGGAATTTGTGTACAAAAAATTTAATAACATGAAAAGAGGGCTGGCTGTGTACGTTCTTATAAATGATGACATTTGTTTTTGTTTTATTCTATTTGATTTTTGGGAATGTCGAGTGCTAGAAGCGCCACTCTGTGTACAGCAGCGGCGGCTGTAGTTTGAAGTGTTACATTGGCTGTATCAATAAATTACACACTTGAGCCCCGTCTTTTTTTTTTGTTTGCAAGTCTGTTCCCGGCATTTTGTCGAGTATTTAATTTTGAAGCACTTTAAGTAAGTGGCTCCATTTATGATGAGACGAGCATAAATTCCAGTCAAATCTTAAAAGACGCCACATGCATAATGTTGATATACACACATTTTCCCCAGGCATCGGCGAGTAGTTTGGGATTATTTGGTTGGAAGTTTGGAATTTATCTCACAATATTTAACAGATTTTCATTATTTACAAATGCGTTATAAAAATTAACAAGAAATCACGGCGTTAAATGCGGTCAGGCCGATAACAAATTTATTAAAATTGTATGCCAATCAACAGAACATTTGTGTTAGAAATTTATTGAAGAAATTTCGTCCATTTAAGCTACGTTATCGCCCAATTGACATTAATCATACTATGGAGAAAACATCGTGAATCATTCAAATACTACCCATTTCCAGTGGTCCCACGTTTACCAAGATCGCATATATTAATTAGTTATCTACTATATGTGATTCTGCCAATCAAACGGAAATATAATTGATTCAGTCGCACAAAGAAAACAAAGCAAAATGAGTATGAATTTATAACTCCCCACAGAATTTCAAAAAATTTTCGCCAGGCGGGCGCATAAAGCCACCACTCGTCTGGTGTCGTTAATAAAATATGCGAAACATAAAAATATCTCCTAAAATACGAGAGTAGCGTAAATTATGGTCAAAACATCGCCACCATCAAACCAACAGATCTAACCGACGCACAGTGGTTCAAAATCGATTTCCATTCGTCAAAATTGAATATATTTTGATCTAGTAAACATTTTTAAGTTCTGAAAACCCCCGTTTATAGCCAAGAAGCCAGGGATTCTGGCGATATACCAACATTAACAATCTTACAGTGGGGTATATTTCAGAAAAATTTCCAAAGTTGCCTACATTTTGCTTTTTTCGATTTCCAAGAAAAGCAAAATTTTTTTTTTTCGTTTATGTTTTTATTGACATATTTTGATTTAGTTGTTCATAATTCATTAAATTTGGTCGCATTACAGATGGTTGCTAATTTCAAATTTTGAAAATCCGAAAATGTTGATATCTCTTTTCGAATTTTTTTAACGGTATCTCATTCAGTTTTAGAGATTTGCACTCTATAAAGAGTGGTTAGTCTGCTCTAATATTTTTATTGAAACCAATTACTGTTCGTAGTACCAGATACTTAGAAAAATATAGTATTTGTAAAAAATTTTGAAATTTTTAATTTGGACCAACAGAACTTGTTTGGTTCAAAAGTGTCCACTGAATATGATACACACTTGGAAAGGCAGATCTGTTCTCAAAAATTTGATAATTTAATGAAAAAATTCAGAATTTTTCGGGTCAAAACGTGAATAACTATTTTTTTTCTCAACAGCTTTGAAAAAGTATGTACACAGTTTAAAAGGTGATAGAATCCTCTTTCGAATTTTAGTACTTTATACATTTGCCGGAGTTATATCCCAAACATCCCTTACAACACAACATTTTGCATATAAATCGAATTCTTGCCGTTGAATTGCATACAGGTGGTACTGAAATTCATCAAGAGGCAAACATTGGCAATAGTATAGTGTTTTTATACCTGAACACTAATAAAATTCGCCTCAATAACAGCCGTGGACCAATTTCAACCCTAGTTAAATTTTTGAACTTAGAACATTCTTGAAATATTACAGCAGCATTTTCTGAAAAATTATATATAAAATGTAAAATGAACTAACTAATACAATAGCCTTTTTAACTTGCAATCACCTACCATTTTTTGTAGGCCACTTATAACGGGTGTTTCAACGGAGACGCTACAAAAGTAAATCGATAGGGACAGCAAACGACGCCATATTTTTTCCCGCTCTTTTGACATTTCTCTTCAGTAAGTTTTGCCATTTCATCATGGAAAGATATACGAGCCAACAACGAGTCGAAATTATTAATATTTACTACCGAAATTTGGAGTCAGTGGCCTCAACTTTAAGAGCGCTACGTCCAATTTATGGTCTTCAGAAATGAGGCTCATTTCTGGCTGAATGGCTTCGTCAATAAGCAAAATAAGCGTAATTGGTCAGACAGCAATCCACACGTAATCCATGAGTCATCATTGCATCCCGAAAAAATTACGGTTTGGCGCGGTTTATGGGCCGGCGGCGTCATTGGGCCGTACTTCTTCCGTGATGATCAAGACCGGCACATTACTGTGAATGCGAATCGCTACCGTTCAATGATAACCGAATACTTTTGACCCCAATTGTATAATATGGACTTGGAGGACATGTGGTTCCAACAGGACGGCGTCACAAGCCACACAGCGAATGCCACAATCAATTTATTGGAAACCAAGTTTGGTGTACGTGTTATCTCACGAAATGGCCCAGTCGATTTCCCGCCTCGGTCGTGCGATTTGACGCCGGTAGATTATATCCTGTGGGGCTACGTCAAGTCTATGGTCTATGCCAACAAGCCAGCGATGATTGATGAACTTCGTACGAATATCGAACGTGAAATTGCAGCAGTATCGGCCGATTTATGCTTGAAAACCGTCGAAAATTGGGTTCAGCGTCTGGACTTCTGCAAGCGTGCCCGTGGTGGCCATGCAAAAGAAATCGAGTTCCATACATAATGGCATCGAACGTACTTTCACAGGAATAAAGAATTTCATTGGTATCTAAAACCGGTTTTGTTTTATTTAACAAAAATCCAATGAGTGTTCGAACTCACGGGCGATGTGTTAACACCTTTTTGCTACACGGAACCTGTTACATTGGAAAATACCTAAAATAAAAACAACCAAACACACAACATCACACATGTTTTGTCCGAAGTAGCTGACGTACATATACGTGTGTCACATAACCACATGTTTGCCATATCAACAGCAACGAAAAGTAGCTGACATATTAGAATGTCACCTTAACGTCGACTGCGATGGTTTTAGCAGCAGCATAAAATCTGGTTTTAGCTGATTTTGACTTTGATAGATTTAGTCCCTATACGCCGCTATAGATGTTAATACATCAAAAAAGCTTATGTAGCGCTCTTATTGAAAACCCGTTATTTATGTGGCTCATCAAAAGACTACAAATTGTAAATGATTTTTTCCAGCAGACATAATAAATAAAGTAGGCAGAATTCAATGAACGATAACAAAAATAAATTAAGTTTCAGTAAGTTAACGGAATCTGTCAGTGAATGTAACTGTCTAATTTGGTGTTACCAGGCCACTGAAATACTAATTTAATTGACAAGTTTTACATGCTGTAATATAGTTTGGCTATTAAATATTGGATTCAAAAGATATTTATCAAAATTCTTTGATGTAGAAATTTGAATTAATTCGCCTTAAACGTGAACTTTGAACCACTGTGCGATATCGAGTATTAAGACGCATTCGCATTAAGGTGTTGGTTTGTCTTTGGCTCTTGGCTTCCTTTTGATGTTGTTATTATGTACATTCATATGCAGCAGCAGCTTATCTGGATCAAAATAAATTTGTCATTAATAACTCAGATACTTTACGAGCTGCATTCAATTTTCTCCGGCGATTACGAGTAAATTAAGCGATTACACCAAAACGAAATTCGCTTTTAATGAATCTCAATGAGCAAATAAACCGCGTAACTAAACAGTGGTGGCAAAAAGTGTGAGACATGGAAAAAGGCATTAATGTTTAAGAATAATTAAAATTAGTAGCATTATATTGTAGATGGGTGCAATATTTTATAGAATTGTAATACCATCCAATCGAGATGACCAGGTGAATCTTCAGACGTACATATCGCACTATAACTGCAACTGAATTATAAACCGGAATCATAATTCAAGCAATACTTTCAACAATCGTTCACATTGCAAGTAATAATTTACTTCGAATGTCACATACAGTGTTGTACATAAAAATTTTAAAATAACCACATTCTACAGATAAAATTATGTCGTAAAATACAGTTTTCAAAAGAAATGGTTTACATTTCTATTGCTACTTTTTAGTTTTATTAGAAAATTTAAGGTAGAGCGCCATCTGGTTGGTTGGAAAGGCTGCAAGAAGCACGCTGTCTAGCCCACTTAGGCTAAAGAAGCCCATTGTGATACCTTCAGTTTCGTCTATAGCAACTATGGACTAGTCGTCTAGCCAATTTGCCCTTTCAATGAATTAGTCTATAAGACCTACAGGAATATGTACTTCTCAGTCCTGCCAGAGCAGGGTAATCCAAGAGAAAGTGTTTCGTCGTTTCCCCGTCCTCTTCCATTTAGCATCTACAGAGAGTGGAGTTTCTATGTCCCAATCTTAGGGCGTGTTTTCCTACAAGTCAATGTCCCGTAAGTGTTCCTATCATTGTGGATAACCTGCCTCTCGGCAAGTTAAGTAGTTGCCTAGTCCTCTTCCTGTCCACCTGTGGCCAGAGGACCCTGGCTTGTTTGCAAGTTGAACATATTATCGGCCTCTGCCTGATCTGCAAACGACAGGTAGAGATTGGCATACTAACACCTTCTTTTGCCGGAAGAACCTGTGCCGTAGTGCCCTGTCTAGCTAACGCATCCGCTACGCAATTGCCTGGAATGTCGCTGTGTCCCGGTACCCAGATGAGCCTGATGTCAAAATACTCTGCCATCACCCTAAGGGATGAGTGGCATTCTTTCACCGTCAGGGACGTAGCAAACATGGCTTCCAGGAATTTTATGGCAGCTTGGCTGTCCGTGTAGATACATATTCTCCGGACGGTTGTGACACTACTTTACAGTAGTTCAGCCACCTCCGCCTGAAATACACTACAGTGATCAGGCAGCTTGAAGGAGATATTTACATATAGGTCCGGTAAATGGACCCCGTATCCAACTTCCTCGTCCAACTTTGATCCATCCGTGAAAAATCTGATACTACTGGAATCCCCTTCCAGTGATTTTTCCCAGGTGAAGTCCTTAGATTTGTAGCTGATAGAAGGTAGGGGATACAGTAGTCCGTTTTTACGAGAATAGAGTTGATCCGGTGTAGTAATTCAGCGTGTCCGGAATGCCCCGATATCAAAACGCCACAATCTCTGATTCTCACCAGGGATATAGCAGCTGCCGATTCGGGCATGATATCAGGAGTACAGATGTTCAGGATAGCACTGAGTGCAGTACCTGACGTCGTGCCCATTGCCCCACTAACGCTAATCAGTGCTGATCTTTGAATTTTCATCAAGGAATTCAGAATATATTTATTTTGGTGCTATAGAGAAGTATTGGTCTGACTGTTGCCGTATAAATCCACATGGTGATCTTAGGAGACAGTCCCCATCGCTGTCCTATCGCCCCTTTACAGCAGTAAAGGTTTCCAAGACAGTTTTCTGTCCAGAATTATCCCCAGATACTTGACCTTTTCCGTCAACTGTAATTGCACCCCTTTAACTGACGGCAGTTCAAATGCGGGTATTTAATATTTCCGAGAGAACAAGATAAGCTCAGTTTTAAGTGGGTTAAGTGATAGTCCGCTGTTAGCGGTCCAGTTCGAAATCAGACTAAGTAGGCTGGTTGTGCGAATGCTAAGTAAATTGAGGTTTCCACCCATACAGATGATAGCTATATCATCGGTATAGGCAAAGACCTGGTATTCGGCCCTGTCCAATTCAAGAAGCAGTTCATTGACAGAAGTTAACCATAATAGTGGAGACAGAACTTCCCCCTGCAGTGTCCCCCTGTTAACGTTCCTAGCAATTGTAACACCGCCCCATTCAGCTTTGACGGATAGATCCACCAGAAGCTTCCCAATTAGGCGTGCCACTAAGCTGTCGACTCCTAGATTCTGTAACGACCTAAGAATCCCCGAAGGTTGAATGTTATTGAAGGCTCCCTCGATGTCCAGGAAGGTCCCTAGAGCGATGACCTTATTCTCAAGAGAGTTCTCTATTATGTTGACTATAGAGTGGATAGCCGTCTCAGTTGACCTGCCCTTGATATAGGCATGCTGAGAACTCGCTCGATAGTAGATTCTGTGGCAGATTACTTCGAAAGTGAATGTCCAGTAACCTTTCAAATGTCTTAAGAACAAATGATGATAGACTGACTGGTCTAAAGTCCCTTCGTTAGACATGAGAGCATTTGCCCGCTTTCGGGACGAAAACAACTTTGGTTTGCTTCCAACTGCTAGGAATGACTCCCACTATAAGGCAGCCCTTGAAGATTGCGTCCAACCAACTACAAGAGAGGTATAGTGCCTCCTGTAGTTGCGCGGGAATTATCCCGCCAGGTGCGGCTGATTTATAGGGCTTAAAGCATCTAATGACCCATATCAGATTTTTCCTGCTCACTATTGAGCGAACTTTTTCTAAGCTAGGTGAGTTTCCGCCTATCTCTTCTGGCTGATGACCAACACTCCTGTCATCGTTGGGAAAGTGAGTATCCAGGAGAATCCCAAGGTACTCTTCAGACGAATACGCCCACGTTCCATCGTCTTTCATTAAGAACCCCGCATACTGTGGGTTTTTAGCGAGCACGCATCTTAAGCGGGCAGTCTGGTTGGTTCCCTCAATGGATTCACAGAAGTTTCGCCAGGATTTCCGTTTGGTCTTCTTGATTTCACCGTTATATAGATTAAGACTAATCTTGTAAACGTCCCAATCCCTGTGGTCGCCGCTCTTTTTAGCCTTGTTGAAAAGCCGACCAATGGACGATGTAAGGTCCTGAAGCTCAGCGTTCCACCGATGAAGTTTTTTGTTACCCTTGGCAGCATTATAACCCCTGGTCTTACAAGATTCAGTGAGCGTGTTCCGCCACGCATCAGTAAATTTGCCAACTAGTTCTTCCAGGTCTGGCACATTAGTCGGAATATTCGGATGGTTACCTAAGAGTTTCCTTAGGCGCCCACGATAGGCGTTCCAGTCCGTGTTCCTATAATTTTTAAAAACTTCGTTTTTCAGAGGTTCGATATTTATGTGGAGCTGTAGATATCTATGATCGGAAAATGAGTGATCAGAAAGTACGCTCCAATCGGATACAGTTGTATAGTCGGTATAGGCAAAGACCTGGTATTCGGCCCTGTCCAATTCAAGAAGCAGTTCATTGACAGAAGTTAACCATAATAGTGGAGAAAGAACTTCCTCCTGCAGTGTCCCCCTATTAACGTTCCTAGCAATTGTAACACCGCCCCATTCAGCTTTGACGGATAGATCCACCAGAAGCTTCCCAATTAGGCGTGCCACTAAGCTGTCGACTCCTAGATTCTGTAACGACCTAAGAATCCCCGAAGGTTGAATGTTATTGAAGGCTCCCTCGATGTCCAGGAAGGTCCCTAGAGCGATGACCTTATTCTCAAGAGAGTTCTCTATTATGTTGACTATAGAGTGGATAGCCGTCTCAGTTGACCTGTCCTTGATATAGGCATGCTGAGAACTCGCTCGATAGTAGATTCAGTGGCAGATTCCTTCGAACGTGAATGTCCAGTAACCTTTCAAATATCTTAAGAACAAATTATGATAGACTGACTGGTCTAAAGTCCTTTGGTTTGACATGAGAGCATTTGCCCGCTTTCGGGACGAAAACAACTTTGGTTTGCTTCCAACTGCTAGGAATGACTCCCACTATAAGGCAGCCCTTGAAGATTGCGTGCAACCAACTACAAGAGAGGTATAGTGCCTCCTGTAGTTGCGCGGGAATTATCCCGCCAGGTCCGGCTGATTTATAGGGCTTAAAGCATCTAATGACCCATATCAGATTTTTCCTGCTCACTATTGAGCGAACTTTTTCTAAGCTAGGTGAGTTTCCGCCTATCTCTACTGGCTGATGACCAACACTCCTGTCATCGTTGGGAAAGTGAGTATCCAGGAGAATCCCAAGGTACTGTTCAGACGAATACGCCCACGTTCCATCGTCTTTCATTAAGAACCCCGCATACTGTGGGTTTTTAGCGAGCACGCATCTTAAGCGGTCAGTCTGGTTGGTTCCCTCAATGGATTCACAGAAGTTTCGCCAGGATTTCCGTTTGGTCTTCTGGATTTCACCGTTATATAGATTAAGACTAATCTTGTAAACGTCCCAATCCCTGTGGTCGCCGCTCTTTTTAGCCTTGTTGAAAAGCCGACCAATGGACGATGTAAGGTCCTGAAGCTCAGCGATCCACCGATGAAGTTTTTTGTTACCCTTGGCAGCATTATAACCCCTGGTCTTACAGGATTCAGTGAGCGTGTTCCGCCACGCATCAGTAAATTTGCCAACTAGTTCTTCCAGGTCTGGCACATTAGTCGGAATATTCGGATGGTTACCTAAGAGTTTCCTTAGGCGCCCACGATAGGCGTTCCAGTCCGTGTTCCTATAATTTTTTAAACTTCGTTTTTCAGAGGTTCGATATTTATGTGGAGCTGTAGATATCTATGATCGGAAAATGAGTGATCAGAAAGTACGCTCCAATCGGATACAGTTGTATAGTCGTAGCCAAGTAGTAAAGTTAAGTCTAGTACTTCCCTCCTAACCGAAGTTATGAAGGTCGGTTCCTCGCCTCTATTACATTTAGTCAAGGTTTCGCTTATAATGAAATTAAAAAGAGACTCACCTCGATCATTGTTGCCGGTAGTCGCCCATATTGTGTGGTGCGCGTTGGCATCGGCACCTACAAAGACGCTACAATTCCGTCTTTTTGCCTCCGATACAATATCCCTGACGCACTTCGGAGGGGGTGATTCAGTATGGTCAACCGGTTAAGAGGAACATTTGTTAGTATGACTTTCTAAAAATAAAAAAATTATGTATTAACTAAAGATGAATAAATCGAATCAAAAATACATTTTATTTTTAAATCTTTTTTACTGTTTTTATTTTATTTAAATATTAACTCCTTTGTTAACAGTAACAAAGTCCCGCATTTCGATCTAAAACATACAATCAGTCACTCACATTCGACTCAAATTGGGTTTATATATTGGGAAATATATTACTTAATCCACTTCTATTGTAAACTTGGCAGCCTAATTCTGAGAAACTTACATAAGTTGTACACCAACCACTTCCAAATCTATCAGTGATGTGGATAAAACTAATGCATTTTTTTATAAAGTAGAATAAAACTTCACTTTCCAATGGCATACAGCACGCTATGTTTATATACAACCGACAAATCGTCGACAATATTCACAACTATACCACTATTATCATCTTGCAAATTTTAGAGATATGCAGTAATAGTAAGATTTATCATAAATCTAACAACGGGTTCGGAAAGAGAACGCACAAAAACCTGTAGACACAATATCAACTAAGCGAGTGCCGCTTTGTGGCACAATCTGAGGTCAAATTATTGCTGTCGAGTTCGTACTTAAAGTTTTAGACTAAATTCTACAAAGTTTGAATTTGTAATCAGCCGTATCTCTGGCAATTAATATCCTATCCGAATGATATATAAGTATATAAGATGTATGTTATTGAAAACTCCTTGAAAAATTTAAAAAATTTATTAACCCATTGAAGGTCACTTCCAAATTTCAATTTCAAAAAATAAAATTTTTTGGAAAGTATCTGCAAAGGCCAGATGTTAAATAAGTCCTATTTCAAGATATAAAATGATACCTTTCAACGCCAAAAGATATTCAAGTTTAAAATTAAAAAATATATTTAAAAAGAAATATAAGTATAATATTGACTAGTGAACTTTTGACAAAAAAAAAATCTGAATTTTTCCTGCGCAGAATATTGTGTTGAAAGGATGTTAATTGTTTCGAATTATTTCTGCGTTGTAAATCTAAAACATAAGATGTCCAACTAACAACAGTTTAACCCTCAAATACTTAAGAATTGCAATATTAAATAATCGCTACGTCTCCAAAATGCACAATTGATGTCATCGTTGCAGCAACAAAAATGGATTTGGTGGAGCAACGCAGCATTGAACATTCCAAAATGGCGTAGAACATGCTTTATAGCAGCAACGATACAATCGTCGGGAGTATGAAATTTTTCATTGTAGCAATGTTAACCAAATATCGAAAATGTCACATCCCTACGAATAGTCGCTTTATTTCAGTGAACTGGTACTAATATTTCACGAAAATTCAAAAATTTAAAACATATAAAATACCTTAGTGAAAGAAGAACTTGCAAGATTATACTTTTTTTTGCTAAAATATTCCATTGAATTCGCTTGGAAATTTCCAGGATTCCCGGATCAAATCCCCGGGAATGTGGGAACTGAAATTCTCGGCAAATCCCGGGCGGGAATACTCGAGATGGGTTCTCTAATTATTACACATATTATATATTATATTTTTTTGTAATCAGAATGAATTTTAAGACGAAGAACTTTCTGTAGGAAAAAATCATAAGAGTATAATATTTTTACAAAGAAGTACAGGTACTTTTTTAAAAAGTGGTACTCGTTTTAGGAAACGGCTATTTTTTAAGAAAATGTACTTATTTTCAGAAATGCTACGTATCTCAAGAAAAGAAGAAAAGGCATTATTTTCTTTTTAAGAAAAGGTTTAAAAAAAGGTAGACAAAAGGAATTTTTGTAAGAAAATTAATTTTTTTAAGAGAAGGTATTTTTTGAAGAAAATGTTTTTTTTTTAAGAAATGGGATTTTTAGAATTTTTCCTTTTTCACGACTATTTTGTTTAACAAAAAATTAACTCTTTAAAGAAAATGTAGTTTTTTAAATTATTTGTTAAGAAAAGCTAATTTTTTTAGGCAACGGCGTTTCTTTAAGATAAAGTTTTTTGTTAAGAAAATGCCCTTTGTTTCTAAATATGAATAGGTATTTTTTTTTGAGAACATTTACTTTTTGATGTGTTAACATCTATAGCGGCGTATAGGGACTAAATCTATCAAAGTCAGATTTTATGCTGCTACTAAAACCAGATTTTATGCTGCTGCTAAAACCAGATTTTCTGCGACTGCGAAAGAGAATAATGACGTGTTAAACAAAAATGCGCGAGCAAGAGAGCAATGAAAGAGTGGTGTGGCAGGGGTGAGGCAAACGAAATTGTGTCTATAGCGTATGTATTAACATAAGAATGTATGTATGTACATGTGGCTGTTACTGTTGTTGAACGGAGATATAAAGCATAGCCACGCAAAATTCATTGGCTTGCGCAGGTGACACACGTATACGTCAGCTACTTCGGACAAAGTATGTGTGATGTTGTGTGTTTGGTTGTTTCGTTGCTGCTGATATGGCCAAACAAACCGAATCATTTGATGTTCAGCATTGCCCGGTGTATACAAAAAAACTATTATTTTTTATTTTCCAATGTAACATTTACTAATGTGTTCATAGAAATCTAACAGGTACCGTGTAGCAAAAAGGTGTTAACACATCATCCGTGAGTTCGAGCACTCATTGATTTTTTTAAGAAAAGGCACTTACAGGCTCCACCTAGAAACTTCCCATTAAACAAGAAATTTCCCAAGTTATGTGAGACATCTAGTTAGTCTAGATAGTCTAGATGATAGCAGTGGGATAATAGTATTAAAACAAAAATTGTTTGATTTGTTTTGCATTTAGCCCCCATCCTGCAACGTGCAATAAGGAACTTCGTTCCAAAAATATAATATTTTTTTTGCTTATTATTATTACGTATTTATTGGATCGTCCTATGCAAATGAATTAATTTTCTTATATAAAGCATAGGTGTGAAAATATTGAACAACGTTAACGTGATTGAGATATTACAGTTTAAACTTACTTATACATATATGCTATTACAAAGGAATACAATAAATAAATAAAGTTAAAACAAAAATTTTAAATACAAATATAGCGATAAAGATAATTCAATTTATCCCCCCACAAGGGGACAGCTCCCTACACTGGACAAAAGTCGGCCGACCGCGGGTGTCCACTGTTGAGAGGTATATACATATAAAGATAAGTTATGCCCTCCACTGTAGGCGCTAAATGAAAGTTTATGACAATAAACCATTCGCACTCGCCACTCATAAGCAATACAACTACGTGATGCCTCGCATTTGTATGCATTTTTCAAACGTAAATTTCCAATTTTATGGCGCTTTACAATGTAACTCATGATCTGATTTGAAATCAAAAACTGCAGCAACTCTATGAAAGACAGGGTACTAAATTCAAAAACAGGAAGACAAATTTGAAGACATGAAGCCAAAATCCACCAATACTGGCCAAGGCAAAATATAAAGATGCAACCACTAAAATGTGTATGATTTGGCTCGTCCCATTCAGCCATCATTATGGGCGTTAAAGTGGACTGAACGCATTCGTAACGGAGACACACAATAACTCCAGAGGTATCTTATCAATAGTTCGCTTCAGAGTCGTGCAAATTGAGTGCAATGTGAAACGTCTTAATGGTCTATATGAGTATTAAGAGCGAATCCAACAAATATAAACTTCAAAAATGTTAACAAATGAAACAATTTTCACTCGCTACAAAATGCCTGAGAAAAAAACTGGATGCTGGCGTAGATAGGAAACAAATCCTTTTGTACAAATTAAGCCAACCAACAAAGACCAAGAACAACGACAGCAAAAAATCAAACAATGACGGCCTTTTTGGTAAAAAGAACCCAGCTACAACAATGGCTATGAATAGAGGGCTCGTTTGTAGTTGAATGTATTCTGAGCTTGCCGGCTTCTATTTAAATGCTCCAGCGCTTTGTGTTCCATTGCAGAACATATATTCCTCCAACCCGTCTTGTTTAAGCAATGGCCCCCAAATACAACACGAACGTGTACGCATAACAATATCATTTAGAGTCGACTACTTTCCATACCCTTTTTGTTGCCCCCAAAACTAAACTCGGGAAGAAATAACACCTCTGTAGCATGAATTCATAAAAACAGCAAGGGGACCTTTGGGAATTCAGCACAAAACATACTTTTGATTCAGGATGCGGGTAGAAGAGGACAGTTAAACTTTTTTGTTCTTTGGATTGCGCAAACAATATGGTAGCGACCAACCCACAAACCATCAAGAGGGGGGCAACAAATGTGTGAAATAATATTTTGGATACTTTTTGGGGTACCAAATTTTTCTGCTAGGTATTTAATTTAGGGTTTGTGTTGGGACTTTTCGGGAAAAGTGAGTTGTTCTCTACTCTTTAACAGCGGCAAAGACTACACTTACGTGTTTGCCATTTAGGATACACATTTACCTCTAAATTACTCCACTTCTACACTTGAATTTCATATACATTCGTGTTGCAAATACATTTGTTGTCAACTTATTGTTGAAAATGTTTAATCCTGTGGATAACACAAGAAACTACGTGGTGTTTTTGTTTGCCTTTCAAAAATTACAGTGGGAGTGGTTGTATACATTGCAGTTACTATAAGTATATTGGAATGTATTAGTACATATATATGGCTGATGTTATCTAAGAGTGTTTGCCTCAAATGTAATATATTTTGTAGTGTATTTTAGCACTTGAATGCACATTGGTGTACCCTTTTTTTACATCAGTGAATACTTTTTTGGATACTAATATAGTACATTTTTGTTATTTGAATGCACACTTTTTGTATTTTTGTACTGTTTGTATTATTGTGTATCGCGTCAGTCCGTCACTGAAAAGTTTCAAAAGGCATCAATGTTTCACACCAAAATTATGATCGGACCACGATATTACAAAAAGAGAGTAATATGTTACACCAGTGCTTTAGAGCCATACAATTCGTTCCATTTGTTCCCTATACTATTCAATACTTTTTGGCGACGATGACCTGCTTGTTTGTTCGCTGCCGCTACAACAATACCATCATACTTATTTTCAGGCACAGATTATTTTTGTACAACAACCACGTAGGTGCTGCTAACGCCATGTGTTGTTTGCATGTGTTCACTTTGATAGATTGCCCTACCCTTGCCTAGAGGTGTTGACACATCAAAAAGTTACACTCCGGTTCACTCATTTAAAGGCTCTAAAAATTCCAAATTCAGCAGCCTGTGTCTTTTGCAATTTGTAACGGATTGCTGAATTTTAAAATGGAAATGGAAGCTAGATATCATGAGATATAAAAAAAAATCATGGCAATAGCGGACTTTTTTGAGCAATTTATGAAAAAAAGCACAAAACTGTGCTATTTTTTTTTGGTTCACTTGAAATAAAACAAAAAATTTTAAATCTATCGGAAAAAGCTAAAATCGATGTTTACCGTTCTGAAGGATAAACCAACCGCGCAATAGCAAAAAAAAATTGGACGGAGCCCAACAGTTGCCGACAATTACATCAAGGACCCCGAGGGGTACGGAAAAAATTTTAAAGGAAGGGTTTCAGTGCCCTATCTACGTATGAGAAAAGCAAAATAATCAGAATTGCCTCTAATTCTGCCTTATGCTTGTCAAATATAAGAGCTCAAGCTGGAGTGGAAGCGAGCAATTCATCAGTACGCAGAGTAATTGAGAGCTATGAGTATCTTAAATACCTAAAGTTACAGAAAAAGCCGCCTCTTAATGCTCCTCGTACGGAAAAGCGGCTTCAATTCGCAAGAGACTACATGGTATGGATCAAGTAAATGACTGGAGAACCGTTGTATTTACGGATGAGAAGAAGTTTAATTTGGATGGGCCTGATGGCTACAACTATTATTTCCATGATCTGCGCAAAGAAAATCGTTCTTTTGAACCGGCATCACAGCAGAGAGAGCGGCGTTATGGTGTGGGGTGCTATTACGTATTGTGGCACCATCGATCTTGAATTTCAAAGTGCAAAAATGACTGGTGCAAGCTATAAAACGTTATTGGAATCGGCTTTTCCGAAGTTCAGTGAACTATTTGGTCGCATATCTTGGACATTCCAACAGGATAATGCCCCTATATACAACGATAGAGTAGTAAAGGAGTTCATTGCAAGCCAAAATGTTAATATTCTTGACTGGTCACCCTATTCGCCAGATCTAAACATTATAGAAAATGTCTGGGGTTGGTTATCTCGTAAGGTCTATGAAGGAGGTAGACAATTTGTTGACCAGCAGCCACTAATTCAGGCCATTAGGGATGCTTGGAATCAAATGTCGTTGGATTACATAAATTATCTTTATCTCTCAATGAAAACCCGTATATTTGAAGTTATTAAAAACAAAGGGGGTTGTACCCATTCCTGGTAGTTCTTAAATAAAGTAAAAATAATTAAAAAACAAGAAAAACTGTTTTTCATTAAAATCAGTTAGTGATTTTATTCAGGTGAACCAAAAAAATAGCACATTTTACTTAAGAAAACCATTAAGAAAGCACTATTGTCATGATTGTTTTTATACCTCAAGATTCTAGCTTCCACTTCCATTTTAAAAGTCTGCAATCGGTTACAAATTGCAAAAGATACAGGCTGCTGAATATAGAATTTTTAATGCATTTAAATAAGTGAACCGGAGTGTATGATACTCATTCTGTCGAAAGTAACTACAGACTGAACATTTGTTAAAAAAATCAGAGATTTTCCGGCGTAGAATATTGCGTTGAAAGCAGGCTAATTGTTTTAAATTATTTCTGTTTTTGGAAAAATATACTCGTATTATTTTTGTAAAATTTTGATATAAATCTAAGAGCATTGCAAACTTATATGCCAAGATGCGTCACCGTATCGAACATTATTCATTTGGCTGGAAAACTTTCATCGCTACGACGAATATGTTTCTGTACTGTGATAAATGTTGTCAATGGTTACGATGAATATGTTTCATTGATGTGATGTTTCAACTGGGTTGGAAATTTTATCATACATATATAAATGGTATACAAACATTAACATGAAGCACCCTTCTTTTACCCATTTTATAATATTTACCACTTTGCAAGTTCGCGGCAGAATTTAAATTTATAATTTTTATTTTGGTAAATGACGCGACATATATTTTCTGCCAATTTGACGTTTATGTGTTTATACAGTGTTGCTAAAAAGGTATTAAAAGTTGGCATAAAAACAGGGTTGAACTGATTCGATACAATTGCGTTGCAGTAACGCTTTCGATTCGGTAACTTTGAATGTTTGGCTAAATACAGCAATAAAAAGTAAAATATTGAATAAAGCATAAGATAGATGCCTGAATAAAAAGAGGTTAAACCTAAAAACTTATTATTTACATTATTAAAAAATTGAATTTTCTCCAAAACGCACAATTGACGTATTCGTTGCAGCAACAAAAATTAAGTTGCTGACGCTACGCAATGATGATCATTCACAAAATTTTGTGGAACATACTTTATTGGACGAACGATACACTTCTCGAGAGCTTGAGACTTTTCATTGTAGCAATGCTAACCAACTAACGAAAATGTCGCATTCCTACGATTTTAGTTCTCCGAACTGGTATTAATATTGTACGAAAATACAAAACTGTAATATAGAATACCATAGTGCAAGAAGAGCTTGCTAGGTTACACTTTATTGCTATAATGGTCCATTGTATTCTTTTGGAAATTTCGTGGGAAAGCGGGAATTGAAACTGAACGAAATTCCCTCCAGGAATTTCCCGGGACGCATTCTCTAATCGTAAGTACGATTGTAAGATCGAATTCGTTTTTATTGTATTTTGTGGTTTACTTCTTGTTCTTGTTTTCATTATCGCCTCCGTGCTTGAATGGATCTACTTCAAAGATTTTCCAAAGTTGTCCTATGAAAATTATATTCTTTCACCCTTTTCAGATGTTGCCTTTATAAGACGATGTTGAGGTATATGTGACTGGGTGTGTGTGAGTATTCCAGCAACAGAGTTGGCAAGGCCTTTTTCAAAAACGTCCCTCTAATGTTTGATACGTTATTTTGTACACCGGCCAATATACCTCCAACATGATGGCATTTCAAAGGGTAGATTTCTGTATCTAAGCTGTACGATTTCATTCATTCTTCCTATGCACACTGGTCCAAATGAAGTTTGTACTTTTGCATGTTTGTAAGGCATGATGAAAACTTGAAATTCACAAATTTTTCGGATGATCGAGCCACGCCCACAGGAGTTGCAAGTCAAAGTATGCATAAATTAAAACTAATTGTATGACCTTTATCATTTGTAAAATTTTAAAAAATATTGATATATGTGTTCAGTATAATAGATGGCGTTGTTTAAGATTAAAGTGCATGAACTTTGAAATATTTGTTCCGTAATCATACTTCAAAGGTCAATTCTTTTTAATGGCGATTTTCCACACAAATAGATCAACATATAAAACGAATTTGGGGCTAATTGGATTTGTAGCTTCAAGCTTTGGAATTCAGAGGACGGAATTTTTTTCCATACAAAATAAAGACATTTTTTTGGGTTTGTTTAAAACTTTTACAAGAACTATTTATATCAGACTTCTTCTAGTCCTCTCATCTAAATATAAACCAATATTTGTTGGTTTCACTAAACCAATATTTGGTGCTCCACTATCCTCGTCATCTAAATATAAACCAATATTTGTTGACCATGGTTCAAATTGGATGGCTGATGGTTTTAAAAGATTTATTACTTCTGGTGGAAGTGAAATTTGTTTGTTCTGACATTTTCTTTTAGAGATATATAAATTAGACAAAAGTGGAGCCGAAGAATCCATATATGTATTAAAGACATCAGTTATATTGCCTGACACGACATTTTTGGGAAAATGCACAATAACTACCAAAAAGATAATATATTATATTAAGGGCACTTTAAGAAGCAATGATAACTTCGCCTACTAGCTAATATTTAAATTGATTGAACATCCACCGAACACAAGTACTTTAAGGTTAGGTTTTTACAAAATATCACACCACATTAAACACATAATAAAAACAATGGAAAAGTCCCAATAAATATCTGTTTCTGACAACGAATTCTTTTCAAATACCTATTTCCACTGTTAAAATCTGAATTCAAAATCACAAATATTTTATAGGAATGAACGTAATAAGACACTTAAAAACATGTGATCGAAATCCTTACCTATTGAAAAGTGAAATTCAACTCCAGCAACAATTTTATCCGAAACACTATTATACCAATCACACCTAGATGGGATTTTGCATCGAATTTCGTTTTAAAACTTAAAAATATCAAGTCAAATTTGTTTTTTGTTTTGGGGTTTTCCGACAAAAAATAGACGAATTACACAACTGCTAAAAATGAATTCGATCAATGTCTTTCTGATTACTAAAAGAATGTGCTTTAATCATGAGGACTAACTCGAATAAGCTAACAAATTTAATTTTTTAAGCAATTGGTAAGGGTCCTTGTTTGCGAAAACCCGCAAAAAGTTGCAAACGCCGCATATATAACATGTTAGGGGATCCCTTAACAAGCAATCTTGCATCCACAGCTTCATGCTCTTTTCCTTCATGAAATATAAGAATTTTTAAATTCTTTATATTAACTTCACCTGTCTGAATGCGTGTATGTTTCCCGTAATCGCACACAGAAAAAAAATTTCATAGTGATTCTATGTGAATTTCACAAAAACTCGTTTTGTGAATTTCGTAATTACACATTTGTTAATGTGAAAGAAAAAAATTGTGATTATACCACAAATTTTGTGATCATCATAAAAATTCTTTGGATTTCATAATATTTTTGTTAATGTCACAGGGACTTAAGAATAGAAAATAAGAAACTGTGAAATTCACAAACAATCACTATGAATTACACAAATAATAAGCAATTATCCTCAATTAAACTCACAAAATTAAGAAATTTTGCAATTTTTGAATTTCACAACATTTTTGTGTAGTTCACAAACGAATTGCAGGTAGTTGTTGTAGAATGCACAAAACAAACCATGGTTTATATAAATTTTTTGTGAGCAACAACAACATTATTTTTGTGTGGTCCACAATCCTCATTGTGCGTTTTTAAAAAATGCGAGCGAAATAAAAACGATGCACAACGAGTGCAGTCAATCGGTTTTTATAATTGTGCGAAAGTTTTTTTCCAAGCAATTGATAAAATAATTAGTGAAAAATATCAGTTAAAAGATTTGTTTTCCTTTTTTTAAATAGAAAAACACACATACATATATATTAAAATTATATTTAGATTCTGGAATTGATGAAACTACATTAAAATTAATGACAGCGTCTCATTTACGGCAGCTATTTAAAAATACAGCAATACCACTTGGGGTGCAAATATGAATCGAATACGAAGTAGAACTTTGGAAAAAAAGTAAGTAAAAAATTAGATATGTGATGTTTATTTCATGATTTTTTGATTTATACAATACGTGTTATAGGAATATGTGCTGCAAATGAAACACACGCGCATCTTTGTTCGATTAAGTTTTTTTTTCTACTTTGTGAATTAAAGGAACAGAAACAGTGCAATGAATTAATACTTTTGTATATCAGTCAATAGTTTTCATATAAACTTATAAACCCATTATTAAAATTTAATTAACCGGTAGCAAAAGCAGTGCCATACAAAATGAAATGTTTTATGTGTAATAGTAATTTTCAAACTATTGTAGCACTTGCAGCTCATTTTAAAGTTTTTCACTCACTCTTCGCTGATAGTGTATTTGACTGCATAGAGGATAATTGTCATCAATCCTTCAGCAATATAAACACTTTTAAAAAGCATTTGAAAAGAAAGCATATATCCAATCCTGAAACTGATTTAAGCGTTAAACATAGTAAGCCATCTTGCCCCCCATCTAACAATTTTGATTAAGAAATCTCTAATGACTTAATTAAAGCTAGAGACACAAATACATTGTTTACGTTTGATTCAGCCAAAAATTTAGCCCAAATAAGGGATTCTATTATGGTTTTAAATAATACTTTATCCAGTTCCAATCATTTTTCAAACAAAGATGTTCAAGTCATACAAGCAAACATAAAACATATTGTTGTATCGCCAATAGAGGAATATTTATCTAATTTAATTAAATAAGAAAATGATAATGGCTGTGATTTTGTGTCGGATAATATTCGTCAATTGCATACAACTTTAAAATGTTTAATGAAATCGAAGTCTGCTGACTCCACTTTCAAATCGTTATCCAACTCAATCTGAAAGTAAGTAATTATGTCGTTCATCAAAAGTTGTAAATCTTATAAGACCTCGTAAATTTTTATTTTAACAGATATCAAATATGCTGCCCTAATATACATTTTGCATGGTGTGCTGGTTCCAAAATCTTACAGCTTATCAAAAGAAGACAACAAACTACAGTGTTGTAGGCCTTCAATTAAGGATTCAAGAAATTAATTTTTTTTTTGTGCGGTGAAACCCCTGCTGATATAGAAACAAAATTGTTGAAGATTAAGGAAAAGAAGCAACCAATACAGCCATTAGTTTTAATTGAAGGAAGTATACTGAATATAAAAAATGTATTTCTTTACTTTGATGAGGTTAGATATAAGTCTTTTTCACTATTAGAAGCCATAAGCACTTGTTTCAAAATTCTTCATGTATTCCATTTAGAATATCCGTTGCCTTCACTCCTCATGTGGGCTTTTATTCAAAAATATTTATTTAAAATCAGTACTAAAAATGAAAAGAAGTTTCCGATAATAAACAGTTTATGCAATGAACTTAACCAAAGCTTAAATCAATCCTCTCCAATTAAAATTTAATAATAAAATTTAAAATATAAGTTAATGAAATAGTATAAGATTTTTATTATGAATTTTGTTTAATTTAATTTAAATTTTTTGGTTTTATACTCTAATTATTTGTTAATTATTTTATTACAAAAAATTACAAAATCTTTTTGAATTCAATGCTCTTTTTAAATGAACTATTTTTAATTTAATTCACAATTTATTGGCTTTCTGTTTTAATTGAAGTGTATATTCATTACAAAAACTAAAACAAAAACATGTTTTATTTATTTGTTTTCAGGAGTTTATGCTAACATTATTGTACCAAAAAAAAACTGCATTTTGGTACAATAATTATTTTAAGTGTATAGGTACGTTTCAGGCAGACACACAATTCTGTGAAATTCACAAAACTACTCTCCATAAAATTCACAAATCACAATTGTGAATCTGACGGTCTCTTTGTGATTTTCATTACCAAATATTGTGTTTTTTAAAATATTTTTTTATGAAATTCACAACAAATTTTCTGTGGGTTTCACAAAATTATTTTATGTCTTTCACAAAAAAAAACGAAAATTTACAGATTTTGTGAATTTCACAAAAGCTGACTGTGAACTCTATATTTACGGTGTTTTTGTGAATTCAACCACGATTTTTGTGAAAAAAGTTTTCTGTGCAGGCAAATTAATGGCTATGACAAAAATAAACTACCACATATGGGTTGGATTGGATAAAGGGGTGTGGTACCTCCCATACAAATCTGCTCCTGTTAACGGTATTTGAACAAAATTGGGTATGTTGGTTATGTGTATATATTATAAGATCTGCTGCAAATATGGGTGGGATTGGACAAAGGGGCGTGGTCACATATAAAGAATTTATAGTAAAAACTATATTTTTTACGGATTGGTTTTTTTGATTTTATTATTTAAAAATGCTATATATATAACAAACTACAACATAACAAATACAAAGGATAAAGGAATTTAGTTCTTTCTAAAATGGTTTTATTCTAAGACCCGTGAACGTTATTTATCATATAACATTTAGCCCAATTACTTTTAAATTCGCATTAATCTAGAGCCGCAAATATAAACATGCTGTGATAACGAATAAATTATGGAGAAATTCGTGAAAAAACGCTTGATTTCTATGACGCCTCATTGAAATACTGTTTCAAGAAAAGCTTTTTGTTTATGATTTCTATATCGTTCAGAGTGTCAGCTTCTTAAAAATGTATCCTTTTTTTTTTAATATTATTTTTTTTTAATTTGTGCAAAAAAAACTGATTTTAGACCAGTGTGCAGTGGAAGGGAGAGAGCATGTGTCACACATTAGTTTACGAGTTAGGTTTGAATGTGTTACTTTTGTCCTGTAACGGCTCCACTCTCGAAACCCCGCTGGATAAATACGTCTTCATCTTCCCTTCTTTAGGAAGGCATCGAGTATCGGGTATTGGAAACCAAGCAGAATATGTTTTTAAATTTATATTGTCGAAAGATTTTTTAATTTTTCACGTATTGTCTGTAAAGTAGTAGCATTTTAGACTTCAATTCCAATGGGCGAGAGTCAAAACTGCCTTATGACAACGCACAATATGGCTCTATATTGAGTGGATCTTTAAATGTGCAATCAGTTTATTTTAATATATATTTTTTCCGAGTTTAAATACGAAGAAAAGTGGTTTTCAGTGATTTCCCAAATATTCTTGGTGCTTAGGTGGCAACAGTGGCAATGGACACGAAAAATATCTGGTATTCATATATTTTTCAGCTGATCATTACGATCAGCTGATGCATTGTACAACCTAATTACCTTAGGCATTAGTGGGACCAGCATACATTAAATATTGCATAAAATTTTGACTGTCAAAAAAATTTGTTCGCGTTGGATCCCACAAAATTTGTCAAACGCTCAAAAAAAGGCTCGTGTCGATTGGTCGAAAGAAATGCTCCAAAAATACGATCGTGGTACTTCGAAATATGTCTATGACATCGTGACAGGTGATGAATCCTGGATTCACGCGTATGAGCCCGAAAGTAAACAGCAGTCAACTGTATGGGTGTTTCAATATGGGTCACAACCAACAGAAGTTGTTCGCGCCCGAAGAACTGCCGACCAAATGGTCGCCTGTTTGTTTCGGAAAAACCGGACATGTCGCAACCGTACCACTAGAACAACACAAAACAGTGAATTCTGAGTGGTACACAACAAGTTGTTTGCAAGTTGTCTTCCAAGAAATCAGGAAAACCAATCGCCGAAGACGGATCACTCTTCACCACGACAATGCGAGCTCTAACACATCGGCTGAAACAACTGCATTTTTGAGCACTCAAAACATCGATTTGATGAGTCATCCGCCGTATAGTCCTGACTTGGCAACGAATCACTTCTTTTTATTCCCGTACGTAAAAAAAAACCTGGAGGTCAACGTTTTTCGACACCTGAAGAAGCGGTTGCTGCATTCAGAATGCATGTTTTGGAGATACCTCAATCAGAGTGGCAAAAGTGTTTCGAAAATTGTTCCAAACGCATGCAAAAGTGTATAAATCTTCATGGGGAATACTTTAAAAAACAATAAAGTGATTTTCGATGATTAATATTTGTTTTTGTTCTCTAATCCCGAAATATAAAATTCACCCCAATGAATTAAGCACCCGCCATTTTCATGATAAAAGTGAAGTATTAAAATACACTGTGTGTAATTTTTTAAGTCATGGCAAAATAACCATATACGGACACCACTACGTGATAAAAGACTAAAAAAACAAAGACCCGTGTTTCCCAATTTTTCCCAAAGTCATGCACTTTTTTTTTTATGGGCCGCCAAAGATTTGGAGCCTCGGTATCATTTTCGTAAAAATGTGATCATTTTCTCAGGCTCATATCTTGCAAACCGTTCAGAATTTACTCTCTGAGGCAAAGTTGTAGCTCTTGTCATAAAGAACAAAAATTGCGAACATATAAAATCAAAAAAACTTCACCTTCCAGATCAAAATCGCAAAAAACTTAAAAAAATTCGATTTTTTTACCTTTTTTCCCGTGTTGAGGTCCATAGGTAGCAAACCGTTCAAAATTCAAGGAAACAATCAACTACAAAAATTTACCTAAGATCTCAATAAACAAATTTCTAGAACATATAAACTTCCTAGAGATGATTCTTAACACTGTTTAGGTAGCACGCAAAAGTGAAAAATTTGCCGAAAATTTTTTAATTTCATTTTTTTTACTTTTTTCTCCTGTTCAGGTCCATAGGTAGCAAAAAATGAAATATGCTTGGCCAGAACCATGTGCATTCTTCAGTCTATGTTGTTGTATTTGTTCATCCACACTTCCTCTTGGCCTCCACGAGTTACATTGGAATTGATTCAGAGGTGAGCGTGAATCCCAATTACAAAGAAAACAAAAGAATTTTGGGAAGCCGCCCTTATCGATGATCCCTTGCAAAATGTTGATGACCTTCAAATCACAGAAAATCTTCCATTTATTTTCGTAATATTTGATTTTTTCCATTATATCTTTCAATGTTTCATAGCTTTCTTTCATGTTGATACCCATTGGTAGCGGAATGGAAGTTTTTCGGTTCGACACATGCAACAACACTGCTTTCAAGCTTGAAACAGAACCATCAATAAATAATCTCCACTCACTAGCGATGTAGTTCATTCCCATTTTTACCACCAAAGCTTTTATATCGTTGCAGTAAGCGAACGAATTGTCATCATTTAGAGTGTAGAGCATCTGAAATTCAGCTTGTCGTTTGCGGTACGCCGTAGAGTTAACATTAGCATGTGTGAGTTTTGTTTGCTTTAAAAAAGCTGTCAAAAATACTGCAAGTCGCTGCGATAATCCCAATATGGCCACAATGAAATCCATTTCCATTTGTGTTATTAGTTGTGGTCCATCTCTTCCCTGTTGGGGCTCATAATCGGTATCAAATGGATCTTCATATGTAACACCACTTGCTGTACTCATTGCTGTAAATTCTGTAGTACGATCTGGAGTTGGCGGAATTGGTGATACAAAATTTTCAGGTGCAAGCACTGGTAGTGTGGCTGTTGCAGTTGCTTTATAAATTTTGTTCTTCTCAGAATGTCGATTTAGACGACATGTGTAATTTACGCATGCATAGCAACTGGTTGCATCATGATCACCTGGGCGATTAATCCAGTTTACCGGCTTACAATACTTCATAGTACCTCTGCCTCCACTCAACCATGCCATGAGATTGTTATAACATTGGCGACACACTGTATTAGGTGTTTAATTTTCACCGGTCAAGTCCACTTCGTCGAAAAACAATGTATATGCTCTTTTGAATTCACTAGTTAAAAGATTGTAGATGTTTTTTTTCTGTTTGATGACCGCAAACGTAGCAAAATAAATCAATATTTTCACACTGCATATTGAAATTGTCAGTTGCCAATGTTGTGTGCGAATTATACTGTAGCACTTTCACTTTTTTTACTTTCACTTTCACTTTATAACTTTCACCGCTGAGCTCTCGTTGACGTCGCGCTGTGTAATGCCTCGATGTGAGCGTCGTGTCGCTTTTATATTGTGTGCTGCGTCCCTTGTTGCGTGTGCTGAGCTTACTGCATTGCCTGTGCTGCTGCTGTCGGTGCATGATCGCGTGATACCTAAGCGCTACCTAAACGGTGTTAACCCTTGGACAAACACATGGTTCTGGCCAGGCATATTTAATTTTTTGCTACCTATGGACCTGAACAGGAGAAAAAGGTAAAAAAAATGAAATTAAAAAATTTTCGGCAAATTTTTCACTTTTGCGTGCTACCTAAACAGTGTTAAGAATCATCTCTAGGAAGTTTATATGTTCTAGAAATTTGTTTATTGAGATCTTAAGTAAATTTTTGTAGTTGATTGTTTCCTTGAATTTTGAACGGTTTGCTACCTATGGACCTGAACACGGGAAAAAAGGTAAAAAAGAATCGAATTTTTTTAAGTTTTTTGCGATTTTGATCTGGAAGGTGAAGTTTTTTTGATTTTATATGTTCGCAATTTTTGTTCTTTATGAGAAGAGCTACAACTTTGCCTCAGAGAGTAAATAAAAAAAATTCTGAACGGTTTGCAAGATATGAGCCTGAGAAAATGATCACATTTTACGAAAATGATATCGAGGCCCCAAATCTTTGGCGGTCCATAAAAAAAAAGTGCATGACTTTGGGAAAAATTGGGAGACACGGGTCTTTTTTTTTTTAGTCTTTTATCACGTAGTGTTGTCCGTATATGGTTATTTTTTTTCGTGTTGCACTGTGATATTAAATACTTGATGATATTTGTGAAATGTTTTGCCAGAAATGAAGTTCTAACAGTACTACAATCTAAATGAAAATGTTTTTATTGCTATTTCCCCTAAGATAATGATTCTTGTTTTTCGCACTAACAACTAAAGAAGCTTTGTTGTTGTTGCTCTTTTAATTTTCTGTCAAAATCAAATGGTCACTTGAACATAGTTTGTATGGGCAAATTTGGTTGTTTAAACAAGTTAAAAATTATAAAAAAATAAAAAAAAATGGTTTCCCATTACATCCCATGAAGGGACCGGGGAGAACTTCTCACAATTACTGAGCTGTGCGCTTTCCAGTTTTCACTCACTGATTGGGACCTACAGTTTTACACCGATTCCGAACGGTATTTTGAGAAGCTTTTTCATGGCTATATACTCGATAGTGTCGCCGTCACTATGCGAGGTGACCGCCGCCGAAAGAAATTTTTTTAGGTGGTCAGAGCAGGGTTCGAACCCAGGATCTCATGTACAAGAGCCGCGCACACTCACCATTGCACCCCCGACGGGGTTTAAATTACACAGGTCAACAGGAAAAAATACCATTTAAAACCACTATTTTTTTCTGGTGTATTACGACATCCATGTTACAAAAGTGGACAAAATTTTAAATTCTATGGATAAGTTTTTTTAAGTAATTTTGTAAGTAAAATTGTCCATTTTTGAAAAGCTTGTTCCACAGATTTTAACATAACTCAAGAACCGTTCATCCCACTTTACTAGTGAACACACCAAATAATTTGCCACTAAAATACCTACAAGTTTTGTTAACATTATTTTTTAGCCTGCACAAGAGTTGCGGAGTTATCTAAAAAGTTGTGGTGAAAAATAATATTTTTCAGCCAAAATGTATACAAATTTTTTTTAAAAAAAAATTAGAACAAAGTGCTCAGTTTAGCACTTTGATAGTAAAGCCTGACCTGCTATGAATAAAATTAGACATTTCATAAGAAAATCGATGGATAAATTTTGATTTTATTCACAATTAGGTAAATTTATTTAATTTTAATATTTAATTTTACAATTTCAACAAAAATGAGCAAAAAATTAAAAAATTTTTTTTTTGATTCTGATATGAAAAAAAGTGAAATTCGATTGAAAATAGTTACATTGAGCAGCAACAAATTTGTATTTAATGCTTGTGCTCTTGTAAACCACACACAAGAAGGGTGTCGTAAAAACCCAGTTCTACACGCAAAGAAAAAACTCTTTCCTCCCAAGCGAAATCTCAGATAACTGAAGTTCGTTTGGGGACTGTAGTTGGGAGAAACGAACTTCTGTTAAGCCATACATGTCATTTCTTTTGGGAGAACCGAAAACTGTTTGCAGCAAACGAGTTATGAAAAATATAAGCTAAAAAAACGTTTGCGAGAAACGAAAAACGGTTCCTCCAACTGTTCCCTCGGTTACAGCAACCGAGTTATAGTTGATCCTAACTAAATAAACTTTTGCGATAACTGAAAAACATTTGCAGTAAACGAGTCATGACAAATTAAAGCTGAAAAAACGTTTGTGATAAACGAAAAACTGTTCCACCAACTGTTCTTTCGGTTACAGCAACCGAGTTGTAGTTGTAGTTACTCTTCTCAGTACAACATTACTTGTACATTAAAATTTATAGTTTCCATAAGCTCTTTTTTGTGAAAATTTCCAACTTTTACGATTTTGGTTTTAACCATAAAGTTTGTATTAAAACAAGTTGGAATTTTTGTCTATCTTTTCAGTGTCTACTAACACGTCCGTCTCGCCTTGTATTCAAATAACAACTAAAAGCGCAGCAAACTACAACGCGTCAGTTGTCCATCCAAGATATATTGACAAGGCAAAAACCTTTTATATGTATGCGTGAGTGTGTATGTCAAACGAGTGGACTGTATATACGGTCGACAGAATGAGAGAATGAGGGAAAATTTACGTTCTTCGTAATCTGTGCTCTCATTAGAAAAATGACTAATTTCAGTTATCGCAAACGGTCTCGTTTGCAACAACATGATACACATTTGCGATATATGAGTTTATTTGGGAGAACTACATAAACGGTTGCGATTAATAAATTAATACAAATCAATCAAAGTATTGTTGTGGCAACCGAGCAATAAACGTTTTTCTTCTTTACGTGTACCTGAATACAACACGAAGATAAAACACACTTGACAATCATAGTTGCTAATAATCTTCTTTCGGTTGATTGAACCTTAAAACCATTTTAAATTTTATTAAAATTCATATTTTATTAGTTGAATTTATGATAAGAAATAAAATAAGAAAATAAATAAATAATTAATTTAAACTATAAACTCTGGAATTTTCGTTTATACGATTTTCTACTATTCTTGAATGACGAAGTGTTACTCTGAATACTACAGCAAAAATCAGCCATCATGTGTACATCCCACCGACCCTGGTATCGTTCCTCCATTGTCCGGATAACTTGGTGGAATCGTTCGCCCTGTTCATCACTCAAGTCTCCTAGATTTTCAGGAAAACGATCTAAGTGCCTGTCCAGGTAGTATAATTTGATGGTAATGTTGCATCCAAGTCGGTGGAAGTGAGATAACTTCTCTTCAATGTGCGAAACTTAATCATCAGACTTATTATTTCCTAAGAAATTTTTAATAACCCATACAAACGAATCCCATGTATTCTTCTCAATTTCGGACAGTGAACTGCCAAAATCAGTATCCTTCACCAATTTGCGAATTTGTGGGCCGTCAAATATGCCTGCTTTCAGCTTTTCCATGCTCAGATTGGGAAACTTCCTTGAAATATACTGGAAACATTCACGATCTTTGTTAAGTGCTTTAACATATTGTTTCATCAGACCAAGTTTAATGTGAAAAGGGGGTAATATGATACGATCTCGGGGCACTAGAGCTTCGTTTATAACATTTGGAATACCTGGAACCAGTCTCTACCTAGTAGTGATTTAGCTCTGCTCTCCCATAAACATATGAAACAAGGATATTTGGTAAAGCCGCTTTGTTGACCTAAGAGGAAATTGGCCATCTTTAGATCAACACAAATTACCCACTTGTGTTCATCGTACTTTATCTTGTTCATGACCAATGCAATTACAGAGTATTCTTCTTTTACTTTGGTAGAATATGCGATCGGCAAGGGGCCAAATTTATTTCCATTATGCAAAAGGACACACTTCAAGCTGCGTTTTGATGAGTCGATAAATAAACGCCATTAGTTTGAATCATATCTCTGTAAGCCCATGGCAGTCATCAAACCAGATATATCTGTGCAGTACACAAATCATCCTCTTCAGCAAAATAATGAAGTCAGCCTTTTTCCCGAATACGGTAATACGATACTTTAGTTTCTTCAGTTATCAGATCTGTTTTTTCATCCGGGACGCAAGTACTTCAGAAGATTTTTTCGACAATCCAAGGTCTCTAATTACATCATTAGGCTGGTCTTGATTCCATGGTCTCGGCGAGAAATGTTTGTGTGGGATGAACTCGTCATTTGCAGATGTAGATGGTAGTGCTGGATCTGAACTATCTGATTGGTAACACATACTTGTGGTTGAGAGTCCTGGTGAACATGAAAGCATTTTACTGCAGCTTGCACCCCGATCTTTTGCATTTGCAATTTCTTCCGAATGTAGAACTGCAAGTGTAAACCCATCAGCAGACCTCGTGGGGTAAGACCATCGCATATGTTTTCTTGTACTTAAACAAAAATAACAATCAGATTCGTGGCTCGCTATTTCTCTCCATAGCATAGACTTCGAAATTTCCAAGTGTCGTCTGTAAAATGAAAAAAAATTTAAATAAGGAATATGAAGAATTCAAAATTTAGATAAGAAATACTGTTAGTATAAAATATTCCAAATTTATTAACCTATACTTACTTTACGTTAGAAGATAAGTTCAATCGACATGACATGCATATAGTACTCGGTGTCCAAGACTGGTTTAAATTGTGCGGATTTATATTATAGCAATCTTTATATTTTTTTTGTACTACATCTAAGAAAATTTGTTTATTTTTCAAGGTGGTGTATTTACCGCACACGAATAAAAATAAATTCGGGTCGTTTTTGCACGAAAACTTTCTAAATTTGTTGCTCATTTTTGGGTAAATTAGACTTTTCACTATTGCGTACACTTGTTGAATGATTAAGAAAGGATACTTGAACTATTATATATACTGCTTGCGGGTGTGATTGTCAAGTGTGTTTTAGATTCTTGTTGCAGTAAACAGGTAGAACAAGTGCATTTTGTGTGGGGTTTTTTGCAAAACTATTTTTTATGAGGGGTTGTAACAAGATCACAGGTGTTGAATACAAATCTGTTACGATTCACAAAATTTACAATCGCATTTTGTGATTTCTTTTTCATTCTCAGAACCATTAAACCAAATTTCTATATTTTGGGCAAAATGAGGTACCTTTACCTAATTGTGAATAAAATCAAAATTTATCCATCGATTTTCTTATGAAATGTCTCATTTTATTCCTAGCAGGTCAGGCTTTACTATCAAAGTGCTAAACCGATCAGTTTTCGCCGTCTACGATTTTTTATAATTTTAAAAAAAAAATTACATCTTGGCTGAAAAATATTATTTTTCACCACAACTTTTTAGATAACTCCGCAACACTTGTGCAGGCTAAAAAATAATGTTAACAAAAGGCATTTTAGTAGCAAATTATTTGGTGTATTCACTAGTAAAGTGGGATGAATCATTCTTGAGTTAAGTTAAAATCCGTGGAACAAGCTTTTCAAAAATGGACAATTTTACTTAAAAAATTATTTTAAAAAAACATATCCATAGAATTTAAAATTTTGTCCACTTTTGTAACATGGATTTCGTAATACATCAGAAGAAAATAGTGGTTTTAAATGGTATCAAAAATTTTTTCGATTTTGTTCCCTTGTGTTATGTTTGAGTGTTGATCAGAGCTAATAAAAAATTGGGCCTAAATCTCCCGGGTCCGACATTGTATCACCAGCAAATGACCGATACTGGACCAACTGGCTGATAAAATTATACCTCGCGTGTATAAACTTCAGATAGATGCCTAGAGGGTGTAGGAATATACGAGTTTTGTTTATTCCAAAGCATTAAAAGTAGCTTGGACAACTATTAAAGACTTCAAACCTATAAGCATGGCATCGCTCCAACTGAAGACGTTGCAACGGCTGATAGATAGACACCTACAGGCCAGTATTGATGTATGATTTTTATCTGCAAGGGCAGATCTGCATAGACAGTACAGTGTCAACTAGTACGGTATATAGAGATATATGTGCCCTTTCTTGGCATTAACGGTGTCTTCAAAAATATCACTCCTAAAGCGATAGAATTGACACCTAGACCCTTGTCTTATGGCTTTTATCTACGAAATGCTCACGGAGACACGTGAATGGGGCATACCTCAAGGTAGGATTTTGTCTCCACTTCTATGGACCCTTGGGCTGAAGGGAATACTGGTCTCTCTCGAAAATGAGGTTGGGAAAATTGTTGCTTATGCGTATGAGGTGGGCATTTCCACAAAGTGCCAGTATCGTGAGGTGGTAATTGCTTAATACCCTCACCTATTGCGAACTATTGAATAGGTTTCTGAGAACAGCGACGATGTACATTACCGGTGCTCTGAGCACCACTCCCGCTGATGCACTGAATTTAATGCTATATTTGTGACCGGTGAACCTTATTGGAGGTCAGATTGCTTCTACGTCTGCCATCAGCTTAAAACAACTCTCACAATGGGCTATTAAACGGGGACCGTCATGGAACAGTACTGAAAGATGCGCCTACTATTCCTGAATTTATCAACTACTCGAAAGCGGAACCACTACTTGATGGGAAATATCACACTCTAATACGGGAAAGGGATTTCTGGAAAAAAGGAGTTACTTCCTGCTATAGAGGGATATTTGAATTTCTCTACCGATGTGTCGAAAATATCTGATTACATAGGGTATGGGGTTGTCTCTTTCTCGTAGATTACCTGAGTTTATCAGCAAACATTATGGGTATTAACACGCTGAAAAAAACGACATCAAAAACATATTCTGCAGGAACCATATACATGTGTGGAACACACTTCAAACATTCATGCGTTTGCAAGTCCCAAACAAACTAACTTGTATTTAAACGCAAACAGTAGCATGTTTACTGGCTTTTACGTCTAAACAGATTCGTACTTCCTCCCAAACATAATAATATTTAGAAACGAAGTATTCTTTGAATTATATGAATTATATATATATTCAAAAATTAAATTGTCCGAGCGTTTGGTCGTGTTTATGAATTAATTATATTTTTTCGATATTTCGCTATCCTTTGGATAGCATCGTCAGGAAGATATATTATTAATTAATTCAATTGTCTTTCATTTGTAATTAATAATATATCTTCCTGATGATGCTATCCACAGGTTAGAGAAATATCGAAAAAAATATAAGTAATTAATAAACACGACCAAACACTCGGATAATTTAATTTTTGAATATAATGCGAAAGGTCGGATAAATCATCACGTATACAATTAATTTTATTAATATAAATCCACATTTATTAATCATGAATACAAAAAATTAAAAGATTTAAAACGGTAATTTTTATATTTATTTGCATTGAATGCATTGTTATTAATGAAATGAGAATCTGCTGCTCTTTTACTTCTTCTGTTTTTTGTTTTGTCTCACGCCTTGGTTTTCACAAGGTTATCACTATGCGTAGTTTCTCAGTTTCTTTCCTCAAAATCGTTTCTCACTTTGGTAGCTCACATGCATACATATATACAGAACATATATGTATACGCAAACCAAAGCAACATCACAAACCATTTAACCGTCCGAGCCTTTGTTTATTCTTTTTTCACTGATCTGGCGCTTTTTATATCCTCTGTCCGATGAACAATTGACGACTAAATACATGAAATTTAAACGCAATACATCAGCCAAAATAAGAAACACTGACTTCATCTGCAATTTACACCAACATTCAGGAAAATTTATGAATCTCTGACTGAGAAATACATATACAGATACACACTTAGAAGATAGACGCCCTCGATGTCCCATTTTATTCTCTTGCTCTCGAGAGAGTATAAACAGTGCATCAAACACAACTGTATTTGTATCACAAACACATATATTTTTGGGTCACAAACACATATATTATGGTATAACATCATAAATCATTGTGTCTCACACAACACAAGTATATTGTATTTGCGACAAGCTCCAAACCAGTGTTGCCACCAAGGAAACTACATATTACACACGGAGGATAAAAATATTACACTTTTGGGGAAAAGTTACACATGTATCAACATTTTTTTATTATTTAAAGTTCTGGTTCCAAATTTTCATAAAGTTCAATCTTGTCGTACTCTAGAAGTGCATGTTGTCGCCACTTACACCCCTAGTCTGTGTATGTGGTAACAATCAAATTGTAACCACAAATTTGTTACAAAGCTGTCACCATTTTTTGTATCTGGTGTTCTGGTAACACGGTGACAACGAAAAATTCACCTCGTAGCAAATAATTCACCTCACAATAACAGGTTGTCAAAAGCAGGGACAACAAAACAACAACATATGGTTTTCTGCACAAAATGAACGAGGTAAAAAAAGGAAAATTAAGTATTTAATGTATTTATGATTTATTGAATTAAAATGAATACATTATTATTTAAGGAATTTGAGCGCACCGCAAAGGCACAGCTGGAATGCGATATTGCCTTTCTCAAGGAACATCCAGAGATGCTAAGCGGAAAGAATACACCTGCACATCCGCGCCAAATAGAAGAAGAAATTTACTTTAGCACCGCCAACTCTCTGATCTACATCAAAATTTCACCACCGACAAAAGCTTCTGCGCTGAGTTCAAAAAGTTGTTTCCCCCCCCCCCCGCGGTCGGTCCAACTTCTTGAGATATAGGTCTTTAAAGCTTGAGTATATAATCGTTCGTATCTCCGGTATTTATATTCCGATCTGGTTGAAATGGGTATCATTACAAAGGTCTTTCTAAGCTCTATAAACCAGTGCATAAACAAATTTATTTTTATTAACCCATTAGGGAGCCATTTAAAAAAACTTTTTTCAACCTCACTTTTCTACTAAAAATAATTTTTTTCTTTCCACAAAATGCGCCATTATACTTATTTTTGGCGGGTTCCGATAAAAGACAAGACTTCAGCCCCTTTTAAGGGTATATTACTCACCAATATCGCTTTAAAGACCGGAGATATTTCCGTTAAAAATTTTGTAATACATTTCGCACTTTTTCAATCTTTTTAACACAAAATCAAATTCTTTCTTTTTTCTGCTCCATTTCCATAGCACAAAGTAACAAAAGTCCTTCCTTCATTAATTATGCCCTCTTGTCGTGTTGGTACAAAATATATTATTAATTTTTCCCGTATACAGTTTTATTTTTTACTTGCAGAATTAATAAAATGTTTCTGTATCAACTTTCCGGCAAACAAAACAGTTGTTACGCGCTGTTACCTCCTCTTTGGCAGGTAACAGTTTTTGTAACTTTTGTCACCAAAAAAATGTGCTGTCACATTGCTGTCAAATAGTAACCGTGGTGACTTTTGTAACCCTGCCAAAATAGGGCTGTTATTGCCGAGTTGCTGCAAATTAATCTTTTGGGTTAGAAGAGGACGGATGTATACATTTACCATAAGCTAGTGTTGGCAATAGCAAATATATGGCAAACAAAAAAAGTGTTATAAAATGTGAAACAATAAATTACACATGAATAACACATGATACTAATTACACATGGGCCACACATGCAACGAAAAATTACACACGATATGTGTAATTACACATGAAGTGGCAACACTGCTCCAAACACTCATTATATTTGCATCCAAACAACAAAAATCGACAAAATTACGGGCTGGTTGAGGGATACTATACCAGCAGTCATTGGGGCCAGTATTCCTGAACATAAAATCTGCATATGATTGCCGCAGATGTCTTAACGAGATGACCCAGTTCTTCGTTGTTCACGCCATATGGGGGCCAGAGCTCATAGACATTCCGGTCAAGTGCGTACTGGTTTCACAGGAATTGCAACATGTTGGTAAGCATATCCTCCATGAAAGCTCCTATAGGATGATGAAAGAGAGGTGGACGAGGGGCACAGACTGTTTACTTGCGAGATAACTGTGACGGCTAGCGCTAGACTCAAAGTATCAGCGCTCATTTCAGTTTTAACGAGACACTGTCGCATTGGTAGAGGTCTGAGTAAACGACTTATGTAGAAGCTGCAACGATAAGAAAGAGGAAGTGCTGAGGGAACATCCTATCAGCACGTGTCAAGCAGGAAGATGTATACACTGAGATCATCGTAAATTAATGAGCTGGGAGTATTACCTCAGATTCGAATAGAGAAAGTCTTAACATTCTTAGAGCAAATTAAATGTTGGTATCACACTGGATTAAAAAGTCTAAGTGGGTCGATTATCGAGTGCCACCAACAACTAACCTTTCTTTATGTGCTAACAATCGCCGATAGTTATTGTTCGATGAGTCTGCTCCAGCTTATTATTGATGTGTTAACATCTATAGCGGCGTATAGGGACTATATCTATCAAAGTCAACACATGCAAACAACAGACAGACAGGTTTTCTGCTGCTGCTAAAACCAGATATTCTGCGACTGCGAAAGAGAATAATGACGTGTTAAACAAAAATGAGCGAGCAAGAGAGCAATGAAAGAGTGGTGTGGCAGAGGTGAGGCAAACGAAATTGTGTCTATAGCGTATGTATTAACATAATAATGTATGAATGTACATGTGTCTGTTGCTGTTGTTGAACGGAGATATAAAGCATAGCCACGCAAAATTTCATTTGCAATCGACGTTGCGCAGTCGACGTTATGGTGACATACTAATACGTCAGCTACTTCGTACAAAGTATGTGTGATGTTGTGTGTTTGGCTGTTTCGTTGCTGTTGATATGTCAAACATGTGGTTATGTGACACACGTATACGTCAGCTACTTCGGACAAAGTATGTGTGATGTTGTGTGTTTGGTTGTTTCGTTGTTGTTGCTATGGCCAAACAAAGCGAGTCATTTGATGTTCAGCATTGCCCGGTGTATACAAAACAAGTAATTTAATTCAATAAACTATTATTTTTTATTTTCCAATGTAACATTTAGATACTAATGTGTTCATAGAAATCGAACAGGTACCGTGTAGCAAAAAGGTGTTAACACATCATCCGTGAGTTCGAACACTCGTAGATTTTTTTTTCCATTGTGAACATCAAGTGTACACCCAAGTTGGTTGTGGCACAGTAGCCAATTTTATTAGCGTATTCTTATATCTTAAAATTCCTGTAATGAATTATATTAAATACGGGCTACAAAGGCGATGAGATGCTAATACAAAACTTTTTAGTATGAAAATATAGGTCTTTATGGGAACATAAAGAGATTACAACTGTTTAGCAATATGGCAAGAAAATGTATCCAAACATAAAATGCTCAGCAAAAACCCTTATTTGACCGCGTGGAAGGCAAATGACATATCTGTAATAATTTTGTTGATACAACGATTTGACAACTGTAAAAGAATTAGATTTCGCAGTGCAATTCACAATAGTAAATGATACGTGGCAGTTACAGTTATCAATTGTTTAAATTATACGGCACTAAATACGGTATCGAATAAACTCGTACCAGTGTAGCGCACCTAAAAATGGGTCCCTAGGGCACATACTTTTAAATCGTGGTACTAAATCAAAGCTGCTTACGTATTAAGCTGCTTTTGTTAACGAATTGATTGTTACAGAAAGGATAATTTAAAACAATGTAAATTTAAAGTCATTCTGTCATTTAACCAGATTGCACTTGTTAACAAATACTTGACTGGTTAACAAATATTTGGGTTGACTTTATGACTCTTATGCGAAGTTGATCAAAACTGTGGTTACGTAGGTTTTGCAACCCTTAAGGCCGTGTTAGACTGTTAGAAAATTAGTTGGATATGTCAAAATTTCATTTGGTGACAGCGGATGGAGTAGAGTAAACTTAAGGAGAACGATTTGCAGAAAAATTTCGAAAGATCTGTTAGATTTCTCTTATTTTTTGACAAAATCAAATGCGATTCAGAATAAAACGAAGAAAAACAAAGAAAATGGCGATAAAAGCTTTTATTTCGTCATTTTTTTTCTAATCAATTTTTAATTTATAACTGTTGTATTTTGTGTGTCACTTTGCTGACGGATTGATAATAGTGTAAATCGAAAACGCAATGATCGTACGGTTTCTGACAAAATGGAAGAGAGATTCATTCCATTTTACTCGCCTTCATAGTAGGTCTTCCAGTATAGGTGAGATTGAAGGCTTAGCTCGCCAATCTCAACCCGTGTTAGTCGAAAAATAATACAATAGTATTCTTACAGGTTTAATGTATACATATGAAGGCCTGGTAGAAGGCCTCCAAAGTCCTGCCTTCCTTTGCTGAGCATCTAAAACTGTTTTTGTTCTTTTTACACACATTGTTTAATAATCTCGCTTGTATGTGTTTACAGATTTATTCGAAAATGACGGAAGTCAAACAATGGAAGCACTGTAATGGATGTGGAGTTGGAGGCAACATCCACTTGGTCGTTCATTCATTCATTTCTTGTACATGAATATTTTCTTTAAGATTTGTTCTGTTTCAATGCTTTTGGTTCATTTTACTTTTTGCGTGACTGGTGAACGGAAACGTTTTCATTTATTGTGTTTTTCCATCCATCAAACAACTAAAATGCTTACACAGATTTTGGAAGAAGAGACATTTTTGTGTTTATATACCTTTTCCACAAAGTGTTTATACATATTGGCTTTTTAAAGAAGCCAACGGGAATAGTATTTAAACTCTCAACAAACTGCCTAACTTTAATAAGGATTTATAAAAAATTGATCCATCATTAATAACACTTTAAGACCCCTTTCACACTCGGCAAGTTACTTGCGCAAGTCAGTTTTTCATCTTTCCGAGTACAAGCAAGTCTGTACCTCAAATTTGTTCCCCTAACCCGACCTTACCTCTGTCATCAACAAACCAAACCTTGGGCAAGAGACTTGCGCAAGTAACTTGCCGAGTGTGAAAGGGGTCTAACTCTACAATAGATTGACAACACGTGTCCCTTAAATAATTATTTCATATTAAAATTATTTCATATTTATAAAAAAAATGGGATGTAATGGGACATCCCATGAAGGGATTGGGGAGAGCGAGCTGTGCGTTATCTAATTTTTCACTCACCGATTGGAACCTACAGTATTACACCGGTTCCGAACGGATTTCATATTTATACCTTTGGCTAAACTCAAGCCATCATACAACAACTGCTGACTGGAAACGAGTGATTTGGTCGGATGAAACCAAAGTAATCATTTCCAGTCTGATGGAATATAAGATTGTTGGAAAAGGCCCGGTGCAACCATTCAGCGAAAGCACGTCAAGCAAACAGTAAAACATGGTGGTGGGAGTGTAATGGTAGGGGATGTTTCACTTCGTGGGGCATTGATCCTCTAGTGACAATAGAATATGGAGTTCTATCTAAATATTTATTTTGCAGAATAATTTGACCGTCTTTATTGAAAAGTGCGCCTACTTGCATCAGATATAACCTTTCGGCTAGATGGCAAAATATCAAAAAAAAATATTTCAGCCAAAATTGTGCAAAAATGACTTGCTGTACTAGAATTCCTAACAATGAAGAAGCCAAATCAAAACCCCGATTTGAATCCCATCGAGAATTTGGGGACAATTATCGAAAGAAGACTCTCCCAATACGAACAAGCACCGAATAACTTAGATGATGTTTGGCCAAGAGTTTCAGGGAATGGGCTAATATTCTACCTTAGTCTGCTATAAATCGCGTGGAAAGCATGTCTACTCGCAAAAAATGTGATTTAAAGAAGAAGGGACTTTGGATAAAATAAACTGGATAAAAGCGGTCACAATTTGCAAAATTTATACCCTCCCCCATAGGTATGGGGGTATATATCATTTAATACGTAAAAAAATGTAACACATAGAAGGAGCCATGTCAGACCCTTAGTATCTTTGGACAAAATTCGTTTTAGGACTTTTTAAGACGTTTGACCCATGTCCGTCTGTCTGTCTGTCTGACTAGCTGGTCAACACGATAACTGTTGTAAATCTTTACAGATCACAGTGAAATTTTGTCAGTGACTATTATTTGCCAATATTGAGTTTGGGATTGAAAATAGGCGTTTTGACCCCGCTCCTTCTGGTACCTCCCATACAAATCGACACATTTTGCACAAAATCGTATTTCTTTCAAACCTTTCTTCTGGTTTCTTAGCTTCAACTCCCACACCGGGTAATAATCTGTAAATCCGTACTTAACTGGAGGACATGGGCGAGATTGTCACGCCCATTCTGGTACCTCCCATACAAAACAGGGTGTTCGTCAGGGTTGTCAATGCGATAAATCGCGTGAAACACTTCCGACCTTAATGAAATTATGTATAAGACTTCACGGTATCAAACGCCAATAACCCATTAAAACAAGGGTGATTTTGCCACGCCCATTGTGGTACCTCCAATACAAAAGTTGTTTGGCCGCCTAGGTGTTCGGCACGAGAAGTCCCGCAAAACCGAACCAATCTTTATAAAAGTTTGTACTAGGCAATATTTAGTCAAATAGAACTCTCCTATAGCAAATGAGCTGTTAAGCCACACCCATTCTGGTACCTCCCATATAAAAGTTGGGCGGATGACCGGTTGATCGACACGATAACTCTCGTAAACTACAACCGATATTAATAAAATTCGATACTAGGCAAAATTTTGCTAAAAGCTACTGTGTAATTAATAACTGACAATTGTGTCACTCCCAGTTTCGTACCTCCCATACAAAAGTTGGACGTATTTGTGGTTTGCCGACTCGATATCTCCAATAAATAATAACCGATCTTAATAAAATATGGTATTGATCAAAATTTTGGCAACAACTTGCCATGCCCATTTTTGTACCTCTGATATAAATATTGGGAGGAAACTATCTAATTTGGGTATTCAATAATATTAAGTGCAATGTCAATCTGTTATTGAATATGGTCACCTTTGACTTAGGGTGAGGGTATGATTAAGTCGGTTCACCCGACTGAAATATATGTATGTACTGGTTTTTATTAACCTCTTATGGATATAGTGTTACTATATTTAGGTTTTTATTGAAGAAAAATTTAAATTTTATGCTTCAAAAAATCAGTTAAATTTCTATAAAAACTACAATATGTAATAAACAGGTTCCACCTAGAAAATTTCCCATTAAACAAGAAATATCCCCCCATATGTTAGTGTAGACACAAACCAAACCAAAAGTACAGGTGTAAGCGTACGTGTCCTGCCAAATGTAATTCCATGCTCAGGGTTGTACTTTATGGATTAGCCAGTCTTGCACTTTGGCTTTTCCAAAATTTACTTTTTCTTGGGTTCAAAACCACAATATGTAATAAACAGGCTCCATCTAGAAAACGTAAACCAAAAGTACCAAATAAAAAGTAAATAGTTTCCCGTTACATCCCATGAAGGGATTAGGGAGAGCTTCTCACAACCAGTGAGCTGTGCGTATTCTAGTTTTACACTCACTGATGGGATCTACAGTTTTACATCGGTTCCGAACGGTATTTTCAGAAGCTTTTTCAAGGCTAAATACTCGATAGTGTCGCCGACACTATGCGAGGTGACCGCCTTCGAAAGAAATTTAAGGTGGTCAGAGCAGGGATCGAACCCACTTTCTCATGCACAAGAGCCGCACAGTGGCGCCATTAGAGAGTTTTAGTTGCAAAAATCATATCTTTTGAACCGAATAAGATAATTGAACAATTTGAACGAGATAACTGTTCAGCGTATGAAATAAGTGTTTGGAAAGAGTGCTAGGCTTTATAGGTGCTTACTTCTGGGTTGTCAAAATTAAAATTTGTAGAAAAATCAATTTTATGGTAAGTAAAAAAAATAATTCTTTATATTTTTCGATTGTTTTTATTTTTTTCGGGTTTTATGTTTTAAAATTATTACCCAACAAATTAAAAAAAGTTAAATTTTTTTTTGACGTGACAACGTCTTAAATTATGTTGCGGCTGGGAGTCACTTATGAAAAAGTGTAACGCCCGGTAACGTTACGATGAGTCACCGAACGAGAGAGAGGCCCGCCGAATGCCTTGCGTCTCTCTCCCACTCAATAAATAATTCTGTGTGTGCGGATGTGTGTGTTTACTTGTGTGCCAGAAACGATTTGCTTTGCTGGCTTCTAGTGGCTGTTGGTCGGTGGTGTGAGTGTTTTTGTTTTTTGGCACATCATATATATGACGACTGAGCAAGTATGTATGTGCGTATATATGTGCGTGTGTATGAATATTGATTTAGATCAGTCTGCATTGGATAAGGTATTATTTTTTGTTTTTTGTTTTTTGGCTTTATGATATGTGTAGTGTATGTTTGTGTGTAGAAATTTTCATATGAATTAGGTAGCCAAAACGAAACAGAGAGCTGCGGTCGGCTTTAAAAACGATATGCGAATATGATGAATTGAAATACTTTTTGGTTAGTAAATTATTTTCTTTTGTTTTTAATAAAAGAAATGTTTATTTTTTATAATAAAAGAAATGTTTATATTTTATAATAAAGGATATGTTTATTGTTTATAATGTCACATTTGATAATGTGTTCATAGAAATCGCACAGGTACCTAGATGGTGTTGAAATTACTTCTATTTTCCTAAACCATAAGTTTCAATAAATGTTAAAACATCGCCCGTGAGTTCTAACACTCATTGGTTTTTTTTTTTATTTTACAAATTTTAATTAATTTCAAATTTATTTAGCAAAAATTTGAACCTTCGATCTGAATAAATGTTTTGATTTTCGAATTGATTCTTTAAAATTACAAATATTAAGAAAAAGTGGCAGATATAAGAAAACTTGATTTAAACTGTGTTGAGCAAGAATTTTAACATCTAATCAATATGAAAATCAAATCAATCTAAACAAAATAGGTATATTTCTATAGTTAAAATTTGTGCAATTCTTATTTTCATTCAATTCCTTGTTCCTATTGTGCAATTTAATTATATTCATATCAATAAATATTCTACCGAGAAAAAGACGTTGTCACGTAAAATCTTCGCCCGTAAAACCGACTTTACAGGCAACAATTTTTTAATTAATTTTTTCGATTTTCTGTAAAATATTCATCATAATTCGTAACAGCAGGTATATCTAAAAGACTAATCATTTCTAAAGTATAATTATTTTCTAACTCTATTCATGATTTCACATGCCGCAGGGAAGAAAAATGTGGATCGGAAGATGCTGCCAACATGTTGAAGAGGTCCTCATTTTGCCTTACCCTTGATGCTTTGAATGTGTTGTGCAATCTATATTTGTTTTATAAAATTTGTAAGAGACTCCTGTGTTTCTTCGGAAAACTCTCCAATTGGCAAAGACTGGTACTCAATTATATCTTTGCCAAGCGCCAATATTTTATCGGCGGTCGGGGTCAACTTCTTCTGTGGATACATTTCTGCTAAAAGAGATTTAGTTTTCGATGCATATTCTCCATATTTTGTAGAATTAACACTTTCTTTGCAGATTAAGACATTCAAGATCGTTTCCGATCTTTTGACGATTTGAGGTTCAATTCCAGTGATTCTAGATACTGCCTCATCGTTTTCAAAAAATCTCCTAGAAGTGTTTCCATCGTTTGAGTTACCGTATCCGCAATTGGAACAGTCAACTTGTAGTCCAACTTGTTTAAAAAAAACATCCTGTATTTGCTTCTTTCTGAACTGATGTATTTTCAGCGATGTTTTCATCTTATTGTGGTAGGGTACACGCCAGTTTTAGCAAGAACTCCATACACCTTATCCTTGCGTGCAATGGTGACTTTCCATATTCGTAATTCTCCTCGTTTGTAGAATCGTTTAAATTACCGAAGTTCTTCTGACTCTTTTTGCAAATTGGGCATTTCAATGAGGCTGTTCCTATCAGTTCATTTACGACTTTTCCGTCAACCATGGTCAGGTGGAACTCTTAACTACATTCAATATATTTTCCTTCTCCAATTTGCAGCTTTGTAGGCTTAATCTTGCTTATTTGTTATTCAATGTCTTTCACCGTGGTCCTTATGAGTTTTGCTGATTCCTTTGCAACCTGAAACATTATTGGTCGGCAATAATGCACTGATGACGGTCGTGGATTTTCCCAGTGTAGCGAAACATCAGATTTTAGCCGCAAAGGAACAACAGATGCCATAAACATATTTCCGTCAGATATTGTAGCGTCATCGGAAGATATTCTCTGCTTATAAACGCTTTTTCCGGATGATCGTTCGCAGCTCTATTTGCTGATCAGTGTCAGTTTCTTAGGAAGAATTTCCACCTCATTTTCAGGAAGACTCTCCAACAACCGTTTTGCTGTATGGCCCATAAGATCCTGCAGATTAGCTTTCACAGAGACTTCCGTAAACTCCGTATGCAGTGTAAACACGTGCACAGTTACATCTAAACACACCAGTTTCTGTGTGACATCATCAGTGAGTACATACAGATGAGTGTTTTAGGGGTTCTGTTATAAGTGGGTATTGTTATTCTCTCTATTCTATTGGATGTGAGTACAGAGAGAACGAGAGCACAACATTTGTTTCTCTTTAATTTGCGCAAAGAAATACAACAGATATTCAAGTGGGTACAACAAGTAACTTATTGTGTGATGACAATAAATCTGAGTCAAATTTTGTTTTGCCACATTTGTATATTTTGGTGTGTTTTCGCAACATAATTAGTTACGCAAAACGCTATGGTCTTGTAAATTAGTATTTCTAGTAATACAAAGTCAAACTACCTATTATTAAAAGTTGTTGTACAACAATACTATTTATTTGTTAAGGACAACTTAAAGTACATCAGGTAAACAATTCAGTTCAGTCTGTTTAGTAACATAAAATAATTCAATAAAATAATTCAAACAAAAATATTTCAAGAGTATTAATAAAGGTATAAAATAAAACTACATTTAAAAAAAATCAAAAAATGCTGTTTCAAAACAAATAAGCCTACTAGAGTATATCAGGTAACAAATACAGTTCAGTCTGTTTAGTAACATAAAAATGTTCAATCGTTTAAAGCAAACAAAAACATTTCAAGAGTATTAATATAAATTATAATACAAAATACATTAAAAAAAATCTGTTTAAATCAAAAAATATTCTTTAAAAATAGAAAAGTTATTCTTTAGAATTTATATTTACAAATAAAATGTCATTAAATGATTTTCCGTTAGCACCGATTTTGGATCGCTTATCTGTAATTAAGGCGCGAGCAATGGAAAATACTCTTTCTGAAGCGGCACTGGATGCTGGTACAGCGAATATTCGGCAGCTCAGTTTGTATAATAAAGGAAATTCATTTTTTCTGTCATTCCACCATTTCAAAATATTAAAATCCTTTTGTAAAATGACAGTAGTGTTTTTGTATTTAACTATTTCGTTTTCAATTATGGACTGGTTGGAGTAAGTTTCTTCTATTGGCTGCACATATTTTTCAAACAATGCATACATTCTACATGGATTTGTTTCTATGGGTGGACTATCAATATTTATATCATTTGTATAAGCAAGCAACAAAGATTTACATTTACTTATAACTTCTGTTTGTTCGTCTACAGTAAACTGAGTTAGTTGGTTAGCTGGCGGAAATAAAAATATTGCTAGTTTGTGGTAAAATGTAATCTTGCTATCTACTAAAGAAATTAAGGTGTCATATAATTTTTTTTGAAGTCCGTAATAAAGGTAGGTTCATCATTATTACTGGTGTTACATATAGATTTTAAATTATTTACATGTGGGTGAACTAAATGTATAGTTACATAAGAGCTGCCTTCAAGTTCTTTGGAAGCGTCCATAAAAGGTTTTAAAATTGCAACTAACTGGTCTAAATAATATTCTTTTATAATGCTATATGTTTCTGTTAAATTTTTCTCATATACAATTTTTTGAACATCACCAAAATTAGATTTTATGGATAATATAGTAAAATAAACTGTGTTCCATCTTGTCGGTGTAAAGCTTTTTAAAGTTGAGGTTAATTCACAGTTAAGTCCAGATTTCTTAAAATACTTCACCAGTTTTGAAGAAGTTGTAATGATATCATCAACTTGTGGTGAAGTTTTAATGCATTTTTCTAATGTATTATGAAGCAGGTGATTTATGCAGTTTATATTTTCAAATTCTCTTAAATCTGCTTTAATATTCGATCCTCTATCTGTAACCACAACTATTGGGTCATTGAAAGAGCAATTGAACTCACTGAGTAGGGTCTCCAATTTTTGTTTTATGTTGATGCCTATTTATGGAATAAATAATGTAAAAAGATTTTATAGACTGAAATAATTAAAGTGTTTGCTAGAGTTCCGAAATGTTCACTCATAAATGAATTGCTTCACGAGTGGGAATATTTATATGATTTTACATCGCTCTCCTTCACGAACGAGAGCCACCAAAAAAATTCTACCACACTCTCCAGAAGATTACCGATTTAAAATCATTTAAATATTCACTTCTGATACTAACTGATACTAACACGTCTTCAAGTGTATATTATTTCACATATATCTTACTTGTATTCGAAATTCCTTTCATAGACTTGACTCCTAGAAGCTTGTTTTTACACTCTCCATCCACAATAAAATGAGACGTCAAGGCGAGGTAAGAAATTTTTGAAAAATTTTCTGTCCATAAGTCACACGTCAGAGCATAACCTATTTTTCGAACGGCTGACATCTCTGATTTGAGTTTTTCAAACTGTATGGAATAGCTATTTTCAACGTTCCTAAAGATTGCTGTTGGATGTGGAATTAATGATTCCACGTTGATATTCATTCCGAATTTACTGCGAAGAGACAGCAAAAACTTTGAATAAGCTTTTAGTCCCTTATCTCTTACTATAGAATATGGGCGAAGATCTCCAAGAACCCATTCGGTGAAAACGTCAATGCAAGCCTTTTTCGTTTCTTGGCTTGGCTCAAGCAATTCCATTTGGTTTTCATTTTTTAATAGGGAATAGCATTTGTGCTTATTTAGATTCGACAATGCATTTTTATTGTACTTGTACACATTTTTGCACATTCTGCAGGCAACAAAATTCATTACTTCGACATCATTTTCGTCTTTAATGATGCCAAAGCAATCCCAAATCTTGCTTCGCCCACTTTTTTCACATATTTTGTATGCAGCAGACACAATTTTTTCTTTTATTTCAAGATTATTCATTTTTTTTAATTATTGTATTCGCTTCAAACACAAAAAATATATATAGCATTAAAATTCACATCTTCACAATTCACTTGTTGCACCAGCAATATTTGAAAAATATTTGTGGTACAACAGTTACTTGAGATCAACAAACAAATACATTTTTCACTCAATACAAAACAAGAAGTAACTGTTCCTCTCTTCACTAGTACAGTGAGTCTTCTACACACTCACCATACAATATCTGTTACACTCATTCTCTCATTTATACCCATAGTAACAGAGATGGATATGGTATATTTGTTTTGACAATACTTACAGTTCTACTATTGCACGTCTTTGAATTTATTGCAGTGGTCGTGAATTTATTTTGGCTTGCGTAATATGCTTGTATCCGGGTAAAACGTCAGCCCCGTGTCTCATTAACGATGCCCGTAGTTTCTCATATTTCTCTTTGGAAATTCTAAGTCCAAAACAGGGCCAAGGCTTCTTCGGAACCATACTTTTTAATGTGTGCGTTTTTGGGCGTGGGAATGCATTCCTTAATCCTTTTTAGTCGCAGTGGGCTTGCATCAGCAATAGATTTTGTAATCTGCGACCTAACTCTCTCACTATCCTTTGTGTATTTAATAGACAGCGCGTCTGATAAATGCTTCGTGGTCAATTTATTGGTGGCATCGGCAAGTTTCCTCTTTCTTGTGATAATTGATAATTTGCTCCTCTGGTTGATGTGGTGGGTTTATCTACTGGCAATAGGATGGTGTCTTCATTAAGCCAGTCCTCGTATTTGGAGTTGAATTTCTGAATGGTTCGATTAGTTTTCACCCATTTTGCCTTAATATTTGCATATATCAGATAAAAATTATTTTTTATAATTTCGCTTCTCTCAATATTTTCGTATAAGCCATCAAGTTCTTCTAAAGCAGCTTCCGCGAAAAACGTTGGCGTGGTTGACTTTCTAAACAGTTCAAATAATTTTAAATTGTTCAACGCCATGTGTGCAGTATTTGTTGCGCCAACTTTCAGTCGTGGACTAATGCAGGCATTATGCTTATTTTGCAAAATATAAGTTTATGCTACCATGCGTAAAAATGTACCTATTATCTGCATTCATATGGATTTAGGCTGAATTATGCAAGTCTGGTATTATGCACGTGTCCAAATATGATTTGACCACTGCGGCATATTGCCCAAAGATCACTCCATTTTTTATTAATGACATTGATAAAATTACTTCATCTACAACTGGTTTTGTTATTTTTGCCGATTTGAATGCACGGCACACGGCAACAACACAGCAACAACACAGCTGGCAGCAAATTATATAGACATCAACTCAGATCTCAATATTATATAAATTTTCCGTCATCTTTCACAAGATTCGGACAGCAAGGATCTAGTATACAGCCTTCGGTGGTGGATTTGCTGCTCACTAACTCCAGTCTTCAAATCTCCCCAGTTTTGACCCTCGAGGATTTGCTTTGCTCTGTTCTTTACAATCGCTCCAAATCCCACTATATAATAAGGCGAATTGGAATTCTATCCGGCATTGGGGGGGATAATGAAGTTAAAAACAATTACCTGGTAGATGCTGTGTCGTTGTCCCGTGTTGAAGAAGTTTTCCTGAAAACCACAAACATTATCCAAGAAGCAACAAAACAAATCCCAACGGGAAAGCCGGAGTCATGGCAGAAAAAGCTTTCACGATTAAGTCTATATCTGATCGGACAGAGAAATAGATATAGTCGCAAATTACAAAGAAGTAGTGATGTATTGAAGCGAAACGTTTTAATCTGTTGCATTAATCAGCTGACACTGTTGATAAATCATCACGTGTCAAGCGATAGAAATAACAGCTGGAATACATTTTTTCAGGGGTTGTCACCTGGTAAGAAAAAAGTCTGGTTGCTGTCATAGGCTATGAAAGGGGGAAAATCGTCGGTTGGAACATTGTCAAAAGATGGCGCTGATATACACTGTACTGAAGAAAAGGCCAACGTTGTAGCGGAAATATTTAAAGAGGCTCATGAAATTACTCACAATATGATCTCACCAACTGAACGGAAAGTCTTAAATACATTGACAGAATTAGTTCTAACATCTTTTGATGCAGAAAAATTATATACAAGCACACTATGTAATAAGAAAGCTCCAGGTATTGATGGTATCAAACCTATAGTCTTGAAGAATATGCCTGATTCGATATTCAACGTTCTCGCCAATGTATTCAACTGCTGTTTAAAACACGGATATTTCCCAAAACGTTTTAAGCATGCGAAAGTTATACCGATCCTAAAGCAAGGAAAAGATCCAAAAAGTCCAAATAGCTACAGACCCCATAAGTATTCTAAATTGCATTGATAAAGTCTTTGAAAAAATAATTCTGAATAGGATAAATGAATTCACCGAAGATAATTCAATATTAAGAGATGAACAATTTGGATTTCGCAAAGAGCACTCTACGGTTCATCAAATTAAAAGAATTGAGAAACTAGTCCTTTGTAATAAACAGTGACGAAGGAGTACAGGCAATTTATTTATTGATATAGAGAAGGCTTTTGACTCTATTTGGCACAATGGCCTAGTTTTCAAACTCAACAACTTTGGATCTTCAAAAAATAATTAAAAGTTTCCTATCGGCCAGAACTTTTGTCAATGGTGTTGACAGCAAAAAGTCCTCAAGCAAGACAATTATTATATTAATAATATCTGTTCTATCTATATTATATTCAGTGTTCACATCGGATTTTAAACTCCATAAGGATACAACAGCCGCCCTATATGCGGATGACACTGCAATCAATTCAAGTGGACAAAAATTCTAATGCGATTGTATAAAGAATGACAAAATATTAATACACATTCAAAAATATTTTCTAAAGTGGAAAATAAAGATAAATGAAGGGAAACCCCAAGCCATTATTTTCACTTTTAGTAAGTCTCCTAAAAGAATACCGAGCATACCATTTCGTATTCAAAACTCCGAAATCCCCTTCAAATCTTAAATTAAATATCTTGGACAAACACATTAAATAGAGAGAGCATGTTCTGAATGCTCGTGAGAAAGCTATTCGCTGCGGTAGAGCTCTATTTCCTCTTCTAAATAGAAAGTCTAAAATAAACTGTAAAAATTAGTTATTAATTTGCAAATCCTGCATTAGGCCGATATTGACTTACGGATGTCAGGTCTGCTCTGGCAGATGTGCTAAAACAAATGTCAAAAAACTGCAGATCTTACAGAACAAAAACCTTAAAATCATTTTCGTTCTAAACAGGCGTTTTTCGACCACTCTTCTTCACAGTCACAACAAAATGGATATGCTCAGCACAGTAATTTGTAAACTTACACAAAGATTCGAAGACCGTAACAGATCTTCAAACTATGTAATTATAAGAAATTTGCATAATTAATTTTTCTACATCTTCAGGGCTGAAAATGATAGAAGACATAATTCCAAAATTTCTTTAAAAATTTAATTGGGTTTTTATCCTATCTTTTTGCCCTAAATTGTATCAATATCTTAAAAATAATTCTTATATAAAAATAGACAAAAATATGTACTATTTGCTGCAACACTTCTAGTAAATTCTCAAATTTTGTAAATATTAAGGAAAATGCATGTACTTTTTAATCGTATTAATGATAGACGAAATAAAAGTCAATATTTTTCTTGACCATTTGTATGCCAAAGTAATTTTTCAGTGAGGTGCGTATCTGCCAATTTCAATGAGTAGTTTTTTGTGCATCCTGTGTCTGTAACAGAATATTGGGAGCAGACTTTGCCAGAGGCTCTCAGGTAGACAACCGATTTAAAATTCAATATATTAGATCAATCTAACTGTCAGTCAAAACATGTAAGGGATGCATGCCATACAATTGCTGCAAACATGTCTTTTTAAACTTTATTACCTGTAGAAGCCAAACGGGCACGTACGGGCAGATAAAACCTTTTGAATTATGTAAAGGAATAATCAAAGAACTTACATATTTTGAAAATATGACAGAGGTAAAAAAATATAAATTTTTTTATTCCCGTCAAAGTTGAAAAATAGTGAAAAAAGGGATAATTTTTAAATAGTGATTTATCTAGAGAAACACAAAGCAAACAGTACATTTTTTTTATTATTATACATTGAATAAATACATCAATCAATTGGAAAAAAAGGAAAATGACGCGTTACCTAGTTTTCGTGATATTACGCCTGAAATCGCACCAAATTAACTAAAAATGGTGTAATTTTTGAAAACCGAAAATCGGTCAACTTTGAACGGTTATGTCTTCTAAACTACAGATCTGATATTACTAAGAGTAGCATATTTGTGATCGTTGACAAGTTTCCTATAAGATGGGTTTATTTAAAATTTCGTAGGCGCACATGAAAATTTTTATTTTTGCAACATCGTTTGCTCTACTGGCGCAACTGTGCGACGGCCACGAATAGTTGTATGGAAAAGGTATATAAAGGGTGTTTTTTTGTTTGCTTTGACAGAACTTACGAAAGCGTTAACTATCCAACGAAGTGTCATACTGCACTTACTTTTTTACATTTATGATCAGTATACTCTGGCAAATTATCATAAATAGATTCAGGCTTTATCCAATTTTAATTATCCAAATTTACTTTGAAAATAGTCGATTCCTATGACGACCATAATTGTCGATATGAGGAAGCCATACGTCGAACTGTGGATAAATTTCACATCACATTCTCTCTAAATGATGCCATAACACCAACACGTCGAAGGAATGTGCGTACTGAAGAGAATATCGCCGCTGTAAACGAAAGTATTGAAGACGAGCCAAATTTATCGAGTCGTCGTCGGCCGCATGAGGTGAGGATCTGCGCAAAGAACTTGGCCTACACCCGTATAAGATCCAGCTGGTGAAGGAATGAAAGCCAAGAGACTGCCAAATGCGTCGTTCTTTCGCCGATTGGGCTCTAGGGCAGTTAGAAACTGGATTAACCAATCCAGAACATACCCTACCGACACCATTAAATCTAGAAAAATTAACAGCTTGATGCGGTTTACACGCTGGTGGCATCATCGGATGCTTTTTCGTCAAAAATTAAGCCGGAGCTCGCGTTACGGTCAATGGAGTACGTTACCGCACCGATGACTTTTTGTTTGAAAATATGGAATGACATACAACCATCGATTTATGGAAATCAAAATTTGGCGATAAATTGATTTCGAGAAATTGACCTGTCAATTCGCCTCCAAGTTCGTACGATTTGAAACATTGATTGTATCCTGTGGGGCTACGTGAAGTCACTGGTTTATGCTGATAAACCAGCAACAATTGACGCCTTGGAGTCCACAATTGTTCGTGTTATTCACCAGCAATGCTCAAAACATTACACAAAATTAAACGTCTAGAATGCGCTCCACCATGAACAGCTGCAGTGGCCATATTCCTGATATCATTTTCAAATGTTAATGCCATGTATTAGGTTTGTTCGAGAACGTGATAATTAGCACTAATTATCACTATTTTTTGCTGGAAAGTGTTCGATAACTCCCAGCAGCCAGCAACGAGAGAGCCAGAGAGTGAATATTTTGACAGTTCAATGATGGAGAAGTTGATGGTTTGTGCTGGGAAAATTTTTGCCAGCACGAATTAGCAAGCCAAACATAAAATTAGGACGTAGAAAGAATATAAAACAATAAATTTATCATTGGAATTTTAGTTTTTAAGAGAAAATGTGATTTTTGAATGTTTTGTTATAAATCTTTAAGTATATCTGTTGACAAAGAAAACAGTTTTGGTGATTTGTAATGTTTTGTTCGAATTGCGTTTGTTGGTTCTTCCAATGTTTACATTGCATATCAGCTGTTTACATACGACGTTCTTATTTCTTGCTAGTTTTTGCTGGATGTCGTTCGCGTACTTTTTGTGCTATTTTTTATTGAGAGAGTAAAATCATTCTTACTCTCCAGATAGTTTTTGCTTGCTATTTTTTGCTGGAAAAGTTCTCGAACAAACCTATTGATCTTTCGAATAAAATTTTTTTCTGACTAAAATTTAATTGGTTGTGTTATGTTTCACAATTTCAATTTCTATTGCATTTAAAAAACACCCTTTCCTAGTAGTCATAACAAAATGGGTTAAATTCAGTGAAAAATAGTGGGGATTTAAAAAATTCAGAATAAATTGATTAATTAATTTAATTAAATAGAAGTTTATTAAAAATGGAATAACTACATTCAACAACAACTGTTAACGGACTTCAGTGAAATTTGCGACTAACGTTTTATTATCTGTTTGATATAGCCCCAGATTTTGCCGATATAGCCAAGATACGAGTATATCGGACCCAGAGGTTAAAAATATCAACTGATTTCAACGCAAGTTAGTACCAGGCCAAGAATGATCGTGTCTGAAAAATTGCATCATCTACCCATGATTTGATATTTATAACTGGCACACAAACCTTGATCAGACACTGCTTCTACCAACTGCGTGATACCAAAAAATCATGCGTCAAAACTCAACGCATCTTAATTTGGTACCTTGGGCTGCCTGTGGATATGACAACGTTCTGCAATGTTTGGTGAGATTTCATGTACAGAAATTGATTCCCATGGAATGCGGTTGGAGCAAAGTTATGTGTTATTTTTTTATTAAGGTGCGCATTGTCCCCTCTCGATTTTATAGTGATGGTGTAAAATAACAATAAAAGCTGCAGTTTAGTTTTTAATGAGGCCTTTTATGATGTCTGCAAGTGCGGGTCGACTATACGACTGACTGAAGTGTCGGACTAAATGATTCGAAGCGACTGGACGGGTGGGCAAATGGTTGGATGATCGTATAAAAGGCTAATGATTTCATAATAATGCCGTTTGCATGGGAATGCGTTTAAGCCCGGCAACAATAATGGTCTAACTGAATGGAGAAATTGCGTTAAACAATGAAAATGTCAACAACACTATTAAAACAAACATCAGCATCAAAGGAATAATACACAGTAACAAAAATACAACGATAATACAAGTAAACAAAAGTATTTTATTGTTATTATTGTTGCCAGCGTGCACAAGGCCGGAGGCATCGGATTTTGCACTGGAATGAGGGTGTCATTTTCCAATTTGGAGGAAGATTTATGCCGGCGTTTGTAATTAGTCAAGCCTAAATGATTTCGCAAGATTTCGACTTAACTTTTGTTGGCTTTATGCACTGATACAGAATAAATGCATTGCGTCTGAGCCTTCGCTTACCCTGGACATCACTTTCAACTGCCGCATTGGATCAGGTGTGTGACTACGGAACCATAGGAAATATAATTCAATAGGGATTACATACCACCATGGAATGATTGTCTGGTTCGACTGTGTCTACAAACATAAGGATGGCCAAAAAGCGATTAAGGCTTATATGGTATGGTAAACTTCGCAAGTCATTGTAAATTGTTTGATCTTTGACTAAGATAACATGAAAATGAACTGACACACGTACTCCCTCCTTTGATGTGCCCTGTAAAAGGCGACTCGCAAAAAGAAGAGGTAACTAAATCGGATGATTGCTGCATTAGCCGTATTATGAGTGAATGACGGACGCCTGGCGCTGACTGACGGAATGGATGTTGTAATAACAGGTTATTCATGTGACTCAACAGAAATTGAAACGAGGTAGTTTTTATTAGTTGGAAGTTGGTTGAAATCAATAACAGCCATTGAAGAAACTTAATGTGGAGTGTGGTATTGATTCAGAGAGAAGGTGAGTAGCTTTTCCCGATTCGTGAAATAATTCATTAGAACCATACCCTGTTTTGGATAGACAGACGCAAAATGTGACTACATTACGAACGAACCAGATACGACAGGTTTTTGTACGGCCATTTAAATCTGCTAGTTGAATAAAAAAGGGCCATTTGAGATAATGTCTGGCTGACCTTTAACGGGCATTTTAAACAATGGAATAAGTGATTTTTATAGTTCTTAAAAAGTAAGTGTTTTATAGGTCAATTTGATATCGATAATATCTTGGGGGGCGTGATTCATATCAAGCTGTCAGTGCTGCAATAGCCAGTATGTGTCGCTACTGGCTGGCTGTCTACGAATTCGACCGAAAACGTAGGCGTTTTTTGCATTCTATTGATCTATATTTGCTTATTTGCAAGTAGTTTTTGCTAGCGTCATTTCGTTTTAGGTACTTTTTAATTAATGTTTAGGATTCGTATTTATCTAGAAAACAGTGTAATGAACTAAGTACTTATCTTCTTATGTAGAAAACAATATTAAATATTATATTACAATTTTTACTTTAATTTTCAAAACACCCTCGTATTATTGCTGTATTGACCGCAATCATAGCACATGTATAGTTAGCCTACATATGGCGCCTTTAACCAGCTCTACCGCCATTAAATTACAATAAATTGCCATTCATATGCGCATTCTTTTTCAAAATGACCTCACCCAATTCAACTCAACGAAATCAGCTCGCGTGCGCATGCGTCTGTTATCAAGGTGATGTGTGCACCAGAGAATAGCAATAAGTACTCGTTGCAAAAGAATACCCAAGTACGTACACAGAATTTTCATACTTGTGTGTACCCAAATTTTTAACACGCAGAATACATACCACCACATATTTGCTTTGTACAATTTATGTGTGTACTCTATACTTATAAGGAACATTTTCTCTACACATCCACTCCTATTCGCTCTCTTCGCCAGAATACATCTAAAGAAGATTGTACACACATGTACTGAAGTATTTTTTCATAATTTGTATACAGAGTCGTGTTATAAGTATGGGTACACACAAGTACTTATAAGTATACAGCAAGTGCTGTGGAAACGGAAAAATGTAGTTTATTTAGTGAGAAACTGAGAAATGTTGAATGGCTTGAATGGTCCTTAATACCAAACCCATCGAAAATAATAATTTTTTAATTCAATTTTATTTTGTTTGAGGACCAGAATGAGATTAATTTTTGTTGTCGATTTTTTAATAAGGCCACTAAACTACGTCAAAACAATGCATTGCTAGGTCTTGTTGCATAAGCCCCAATATTCAAATTTTAATTAAAAACCAGTGCGCTAATTTTCAATATTTTCTAGTTCTATTATTCACTTTTCCACACTTTGTAGATGTATATACATACATACATACATACATACATATTTCCACATAATTTCACCGTACAACAGCGTTCCTTTACACAGCAACCAATTTTTTACTCATACCCAGTGGGTATTAAGTACCTAACAGACACAAATGTTTTTGTATACTTCTGTATAACCTAACACACACAAGTGTTTTCGTTTACTTTCGTTTAACAAGCGCCCAACAACAACCCTAACTCGCAATTGTACTTATGTACTACCCATCGAATGTTAGCACTTGTAGCTACTTAAGTTATCGTTGGCATAAATATGTAGAGTATTGTATGCGTTTCGTCTATTACTTGTATGAATTTGTATTTGTTTTGCGAATAATACTTGTAAGTGTATTCTAAATGGTACTTATCGACATTCTCTGGTGTGCACTTAATAATGACATTTTGCCTCGTCCACTCACTCTTCGCAGTCAGAGATGTTTGATGGACATTTGCCTTGGAATAAAACAAAATGTCAGTTTTAACTGACATTAACATAAACATTAAATATTTCGTACGGCTGAGACAAATTTTTGCAGCTAATTCCAATAATTTACACTATCAGTGCCAGTCATCTTGTCTCGTTCTTCTTTAAAGCTTCGATGACTTACACATACTTCACTGTTCGCTCATGCATCGCTGTCTTTCACTTTGTTTTCCTGGTCTGACCGAAAGTGGCGTCATGAGCGTCTGATAATGAATTCACTGCCAATAAGTTTTTCTTACGCCTGATATTTTCTGAGTGAAACATGCTATGTGTCGCACTGCCAGTAACTTAAACTCTTTAAAATATAATCATCTGGATGTGGTGAGAACTTGTGGAACATGGTCACAAAATTAGATATACCGAAAAGATTTCAAATCCTATTCAATTGCACAATTTCTTTAGCCAATTATTACAAATCGTGCAATGGGTCTCGAATATTAATCATACCCTAACACCCTCTTAGACTGCCGAATTTCTCCCAAATTCAGTATACCATACTTCTATCATCGTCAAAAACTCTGTACCAAACTTTTCTGGTTCCTCCCATACAAACCCTGAAATTGGTGTCGAAGATTAGTCATGTCCTAACACCCTATTTGATGTCCAATTTCTGTCAAACTTGTTTAACCTTATTTTTTCATCGTCAAGAACTCCTTACCAAATTTGAAGCAACCCCGTTCAGGGATTCTGGTGCCTGTCATACAAAAGTTGCAATGGGTATCGAAAATATATCATGACGAAACAACCTACCGGATTTTTGCCAAACTTTCCAGAATAAACTAACAATTGCACCACCGACGGCCACAACATTATTATTAGCCGGGTCATTAAATCCTTATTGGTATTTTCACGTGTATTTTTCTTGTACGGGACAAGCAATAATTTCGAAAAATGTTATGATTGGCTTCAAGTGATTCCTCAGATAAATTATTCCAATCGCCCGGCATGCACTCTTCTTCTTTTCTTTAAAAACATTACATATAAAGGGTTACAAATCTATTACAAAAAATCACATGAGGTGTCAGGGGGCATCCGGTTGGAACGAAGTTCCTCTCGTGCTAGTTACTTCCAAAACGCCTAAGGCGCCCGTTGAAAAATACAATAATTTAAATGGATCTTTGAGAAAAGATACTTTTTGTAAAATGATAAACTTTTTTTTAAGAATCTTTGTTTTTTATTGAATGTATTTTTTTTTTTAAAGTATATTTTTTGGTCCTTTTTGTAAGAATATGTATCACATTTTCCCGAAAAGGCCCTTTTTTAAAGACAGGTACTTCTTTTATTAAAACTTAATGTTTTTTTAAGAAAAGGTGCTATTTTTAGGAAGAAGTTTTTTCTGTAAGAAAAAGCCATGAGTATGCATTTTTTTCCAAATAAGTACTTTTTTAAGAACAAATACTTTATAAAGAAGTGGTAGTCTTTTTAGGAAAAGGTTATTTTTTTAAGAAAATTTACTATTTTCAGAAAGTTTACTTATTTCAAGAAAAGAAAAGGTATTATTTTATTTTTAAGAAAACGTACTCTAAGAAAAGGAATTTTTGTAAGGAAATGCATTTTTTTAAGAGAATATATTTTTTAGAAGAAAGGTTTTTTTTTTAAAAATTGGAATTTTTTTTAGAATTGGTAATTTGTTCAAGAATAGGTACATTTTTAAGAGTAGGTATTTATCATTAAGATAAGTTATTTCGTTTCACAAAAAGGCACTCTTTAAAGAAAAGGTAGTTTTTAAAGAAAAGGCAATTTGTTATAAGACAATTTACTTTTTTAAGAAATGGTACTTTTATTGAAATGGTACTTATTGTAAAAAAAATCTTAAGAACAGGTACATTTTGTAAGAAAATTTACTTTTTTTAAGAAAAGGCGCTTATTTGAGAAAATTTTGTTTTTTGAAAATAATTCACAAAATTGTCGAATTTGGTGCTCAGAAAATCCATGAGAACAACGAGCAACTGTTTTTGAAGCTGAGGCCGAAATTGCAGTGACTGTGGACGACATTCGTTACAGGGACATGCTAACGGAATTGTTCTGGCCTCAGCTGGACGGTACGAATCGGAACGACAAGGGGTTTCAGCAGAATGGCGTCATCTGGCACACAGCTCATGGAACAATCCATTTATTGCAGACACGATTTCCACAACAAATTATCGCAAGAAATTCTGATGTTAACTGGCCACCAAGATCATGCAATTTATCGCCGTGTGATTTCTTTCTTTGGGGTTTTGTGAAATCTCGGGTTTATGCGAATTAACCAGAAACAATTCTTGAGCTTAGATCCGAAATCCAACGCATCATCGGTGAGATACAGCCACATCTCTGTGAAAACGTCAGTTAAAATTTTATGAAAATAGTAATGGCCAATTATCAGAGCCGTGGGGGCCATTTGACTGATATTTTATTCCATACTCTCTTTACAATCCAATCAAGAAATCACAACTATCTCAAAAAATATGTGTTTTTATTTTCAAATGAAAACGTGTGTGTACTTACTGAGGCACCCTTTACAATGGGGTAACATCTTTAAAATGCAGAACAAAGTACGCTGATATTCCAATCGCCTGATATATTCTTCTTCTCTTTAAAAACATAACATATATATTACAGACATTTGCATTTTGTAGACTGTGCTATTGATATTAAAATCTTATTTTATTCAAGAAATATTCAGTTCCCGGGTTTTTCCAGCGGTTAGTAGATTTATCTCATCTCTGTATCGGGTCTGCTCTTGAATTTTTCCTTTAATAATTGTTTATTTTTCCACAATATATGCCCATGATAAGAGACCTTTTGATTTGCAATGGTTTTAATTATCTGCCTTTTAAATTTATGCATTTTAGAACGTCTTCAATTGGAACTCTATCAGTCCACGGAATTTTTAGAACTCGTCGATATATCCACATCTTTAAAAGCTTCCAATCTGTTTTGGTCAGCATTTTTGAGTGACCAAACGTAGCATTTAATAAATCGGGATTTTGTTTTTATTTTGATGTCGTGGGTACACAACACATTTTTTTATTTAAAAAGTGCATCTCCCGCCATCTCTATACAGCATTTCATTTCCCTGGACATATTCCATTGGTCATTTACTAAACTCCACTGTGTGCATAACTTTTCACTTTTTCTACCTTCTCGTTATTAATTTTCAGTGTGGCGATTTGGTAAAATTGATTTTGAGACCATAATCTTCGCTCATGAGTGAGAGTTTTGGCAGCATTGTAAATTGTATCATCTGCATATTTTGTGTTATTAATTCACACTCCGTTTATCCTTCTTCCCATGTGTTCCCCTTCAACAGTCTCTTGGAAAATCTTCTCCGAATAAATTTTAAATAGTAATGGTGGTAATATACCTCCTTGCCGTACTCCTTGTGAAATTGGGATTTCGTCTGTTTGTTTTGTCTGAGCAGTTTGAATCCTACTATAATTTTTTACCCAGTGAATATTAAGATATCCATTAATTTATCATGATTTACAGTATCAAACGCCTTTTTATAATCAATAAGGCAGAAATAAACATCCCTTTGTACATCGCGACAGTTTTGAATACGGACGTGAACATTCAATAATTCCTTTTCGTGCCCCTAAACCTTCCTTGAATCCAAATTGGGGTTCTCTCACAGCTTCCTCGCATATTGCATCCATTCCCCTATATATTATCCTTAGAAATACTTTAAGTACATGGTTCTTTCGGCTGATTAGCCTACATTCGCTGCATTTCCTAGCATTATTATTTTTTGGAAAGGCGATAAAAGTTTATACCAGCCAAGCTTTGGGATTATGGCCTGTATCGTATATCGTCACCTAAAATGCAAAACGAAGTAACAACAAAATTGCAAAATTTTCTTTCTGATTGATTACGATATGTTTGACTAAAATACACGATTTGACAAAGTTGTAAACACCTAAGTTCAAAAATAACGATTTTATTAAAAATATAAAATAGATGAAGTTTTTGATAAATCCACGTTTTTTCTTTGAATTGTAATTTTATATAAAATTTCGATGCTCCTATACTTACAATTGACTAGACTATATATTCCCACAAACTTTTAGACATCTACCGCCCAAAATGGTAATTTTATTCACAAAATTCCGATTCTATATCTAACTATTTTTTGCCTCTCCTGTAAAGTGATGAAAATGTTGTTACGTCTTTTTGCATTTTAGGTGACGATATGTAATTACACAGTTTTATTGAGAATTCAACATTGTCGTCGTCTATTAATTTTAGAACTTCTGAAGGAATTTCATCTGGACTTGCTGCCTTTTTGTACTTTACCGAGCTAACGACATATTCCACTTCAGATCTATTTGTCAATGTTCGTGGGATATCAATATTTATTATGGTTTGTTCCGGTATCAGTGAAAAGTTTGTTACATATTCCTTCCATACACGTTCTTTTATGCATCAGGTCTGATACAGCTTCATCGAAATGAATTGGAGGACATTTTCTTTTATGTATTACTGCAGCTTCTTTCAACTGCTTGTGGAGATTGAATATTCAATTTCCTGACACTTCCTATTGAATAAGGCGGTTTTAGCAGCTCTGGTTTTTGTGTTTTCCCCGCTCATTTAGAAGCTCTCCAAACTCCTCATTTATCCATTCTTCTTGCCTTGTTGTTGAGTTATTTCCTAGTGTGTTCTTTGTTGTTGCATATACAATGATCTTAACATTGTTCCACAGGCTATCCAAATCGTCTCCGTTTACATCTTTGCACACACCTAAACAAATTGTACACTTTATCAGCCAGGTGTGACGATAGACAATCGCTACCTTCAGCTTTGTTGTATTTAAGCCGAGCAATAGAAGTTCTGCCTCATCTTCATAATGTGGGGTTCTATCGTGTTCTATCTCATCAGCTTTCTCATTAGGATTGGATTCCTCTGAGATAATTAATACATAGAAATGTTCTCTCCATATCCTGAATATGTCCGTTGGTTAGGCTTTTATCTTTTTGGCAACATTGCCGAGCTTCATTGTTCTTTCTGTGCATTTCAGAGTTCGTATTTACCCCCCTCCCCATGTGTAACCCATACACATCGTCGTGGGGAATGTGTAACGAACATTTACCCATTGCCCACAGAGTACGGGGAAAATAATGGGCAGCTACCCACGAAAATGAGGAATTACCCATCACGATTACCCATTACCCTCAGGGAAATTGGGAAAATAATGGGTAGCTACCCACGACGATGGGTACTGGGTACAGTTTCCGAAAATTTAAATTTTTTCTAATTTTTTCATATTTTCGTTCAAAAATGGGGATCGGGTACCCTTGGGTAACCCATTACCCATTGTCGTGGGTAGCTACCCATTCTTTTCCACATTACCCTGAGGGCAATGGGTAATCGTGATTGGTAATTCCCCATTGTCGTGGGTAGCTACCCATTATTTTCCCATACTCTGTGGGTAATGGGTAAACGTTCGCTACCCATTCCACGCGGCAATAATAATGAGTTATCCTGGGTAAACATAAATTTTTTGAGTAAATTAACACTATTTTCTTTGTGTTCAATCGGGGGGTAGCAAAGCGGCTCCACGAATTACCTCCCAACGAAATAACCCTGACAATTTGGACAACAGATAAGTCTTTCAAACTCTGCATCGTATTCATGGAAGGCTTCTGAAGGAAAGATTTTATGTTGGTCCAAACTGAAAATTTGTTCAAAAATTATATTTTTTTAAATAATTAGTACAACGGAGATGCATTTGGTATAAACAAAATTAAAGCCACCGTATCACTCTTCCTTATAAAATAAATTTTAGTGCAATACGTCTAAAATTTAATGAGATACAGTGCAAGAAATTCGAAAAAAGTGATCAAACTTTTCGATTTTCAGAATTCGAAAAAACGAATATTTGTAATGCGAACAGAATTTCAATTTTCTGAGAGCATTATGAACAATTATGTCAAAATATGTAAAAAAAAACTTAAATTGAAAAAAACCAAAATTTTTCTTTTCTTGGAAATCGAAAAAAAAACAAAAAGTAGTCAACTTTGGAAATTTTTCTCAGATATACCCCACTGCCCGATTTTCAGTGCTGATATATTGCAATAAGCCTTGCCTTCTTGCATCAATTGCAACAATCGATTTTAAATAAAAAATAAATATTTTCCCATTACATCCCATGAAGGGTTAGCGGAGAGAGCTCTTCACAATCACTGAGCTGTGCGCTTTCCAGTTTTCACTCACTGATTGGGACCAACAGCTTTACACCGGTTCCGAAAGGATTTTGGCGAAGCTATTTCATGGCTTATTACTCGATAGTATCGCCGTCATTCATTGGAAGAGAGTTATTTCTGCGCTAGTAATTGAGTGGCAGCTTTCTCTGCTTTGGTTTCCGACAGTTTTCGCTCTGATTCGCGAACCTAAGCTGCAACCACACAATGATTCGAAGCGATACTTGCGCCCGAAATTATATACGTACCTTAAAATCAGCTAGAAGTATCTTGATGTCATGATCAGGGAAGTGGTCATACCCCAGCAAAAAATTATTAGAAATTAGAAGCAGTTGGAGTGTTTGAAAGCTCTTTACTGCTTCTTGTTTCTTGTATGCAGTGCATTAAGGTAGAGTACAGACATAATAAGATTGTTACACTGAAGTGCTTCTCCGAATTTATTTTTAAGCGCTTCTTGTAATTGTTAAAAAGTTGTAATCTTGAATACTTGTCACTTAATTAAATTAATAGGGAATTTTATTGAGCCTTAAACCATTTTAAAATTAAAAAATGTGACTATAGTACGGAGACATTTAATATTATATACGTATATAAAATATATATATGTGACTTGCTCCACGAAAAGGGACCTCTGCGCCGAAAAGAAGTTATTGAGAAAAACGCGTTTAAAAAAAGCGCTTCGTTCATTTTTCCATATATTTCATTAATTATGTTCATCTATACAGGTGATTTGTAAAAAAACTAAAAGACGTAGTAACTTGCGGTTTGCGGCATTTGAATCACGGCATAAGAATCACTCAAAAAGTAAAAAAAAAATTTTTCGGTGCAGAGGTCCCATTTCGTGGAGCAAGTCACATATATATACATATATATAGTTTGATGATTTACAGTTACCACACTACAGTTCAGATACAAATTTTTCTATCTAATTAACTATCGTTTGACTTAATATATTCTGAAAAATTTGGAGCTTAAATGTTGGTATATAAGAACGTGTGTTTTGTTTTAAGTAAAAACTGTACCTAGAAAAACGTTCGTCCACTTCAAACAAAGTAAATATGAAACACATAGGCATTAAAAACTCACAGATTCTTAATATTATAACGAAGTAATAAAGATGACAAAAATCTGATGACGCCCGTTGTCGATTGACATTTACAAAAAATTCGGTTAATTATTTTAACACAAGTTTTGGTCGAATCATGGCTCTACCTTATTCTAGTGCTTCTTGTAAGCAATAAATGAAATATTTTTATATTTTTGTTTTGTTGACATTAGAAAAAAATCAAATTCTAGTGCTTCCATGAAGCTCAAAAGTAAGTGAGCAAACTTCTCGTGTTTTCTTTTCGTACGAAGAGACAACAAATCAAAAATTTTGCTTATTAGAAGGGCTGAATGCGAAACATTATTTTAGTCATTCTTTCAAACTGCTTACTGAGCCGTAAAATAAGCCCATTGAAAAAAACCGTTTTTTCTGCAAACAAAGAAGAACTTCTTGAAACCAATGAGTATGTTGGTTTAATTTGGCACTATGGAGAGCTTCTAAGTGGGAACTTTGTGCTAGTGCTTCTAAAGCAATTTCTGCTTCCATTACTGCTTTCGAGAACCTCAACGAACATGTCTGTGATCATTTCGACTTCATCTTCCTTCTCCGAATGTATAAAAATGAACTCGATGTTGAAGTATTTCGCTTTTATGCGAACAGTGGCTATACGCGCACTTACTAGGTTGGGTCTAGAGGCTTTTTTGAGGCCTTTTGCCAACTAAAAAACCAGATCATGGCAGCTGTTGTAGATGTCGCAGATTTTCGTCCCTGTCCTGTCCAACGCATTTTCTGGATAGTAGTAATTTCAGGCTTGTAACTTTCGAGGACCCCTGCCAGTTGGTAAAAATCTCTGGATCTGCTCAAGCAGCTGACACTCCAGGAGGTTATTCTGTTTTCGACTAAATCGAAATCAGGGTTTTTGAATAAGTATTGCATTTTCACACTCTATTCATGCCCCTCACCATTGTCTAGAGTTGTATGTTCGTTGAAATTGGATTCAGGTTCATTCACTAAATCTATGTGCTCATCTAATATTCGGTCTGAAGTTCCATACAGCTAGGGACACAATTATAATTTGGAAAAATATTGTTTTGGAAGACGTCATATGTAATTATTTTTAGTTAATTGTAGAGCCCAAAGCAATATTTGTTCGACTCTTCCATGTGAATTATACTCGTAATATACACTGATCTTTCTTTGCACGGTTGTGTTTCAATTATGTGTACGTACAGATGCCGCCGCACAAGTACATACAGTATAAATTAAACTGACATACTCTTTGAAGTTATTATCCGGGTTTAAAGAAACCTTGAATGGAAGATACAAAAAATTTTACCGACAAATTTCAAGCATCTTAAGACACTTGAGCTGATGAGAGATTTGATTACCATGATAAATATGCCCGAAGACAGAAATAACGTCCCAAAGTATGAAACACGAGCAACAAAAACACCATGTCGAGGGACATTAAGGTGTTGTCAACAAAGAAGTTTAATCATTTGGGCTGATAAAGGTGCAACAGTCGATAGTCACTCTCTTAACGCTCCGAAATTGGAGGATATTCCCTGTTTAAGGCAACGTTCGCTCGCTACCAAAGAGATGTTGTTGTTATAGGCATCATAATGTAATTTGGGGTGCTGTTGCTCTTGCAGGGGTGTGAAAAATACAACCGTTGGTAGTGGGCTACACCCCAATTCTACCCGGGATTATCTGTATGCAGCACTAAATGGTATTTAATCCCCTTTTTCGATTAAGCTCGGTTCACCATTCAAAATTCTAATCTCTAGAAAACCCACGAAAGTAAAATAATCGCATAATCAGACAAAGAAAAATTAAAAAAAAATTTTAAATAAGCTGGTAAATCATAAAATGTAATAGTATCGTATCTGATATCCTGTCAATGTTCATTTTGGCAAATTGTTATTTTCGGTCATATTTACCACAATAGCAGTGATTGCGTTGAATGGTGCGACGTTGCTGTTCTACTCACAACAATACAGCATTATTATTGGCCTATTGAATAAGTCGAAATCGAAGGAGATTCACGCGGATTACGCTGACAACGTCAGCTTAGGCAAAAGTGGCTATCACTATTGACAGACTTCGTCCCATGAAAGGCACAATTCAAAACTATTTTAAAAAAGGACGAAAAGGGCTCTTAATCTATATCGTATAAATATCACACTTATATTTCCCACCGCCTATTCTAAAATCAACAGCTAACCAATTTTAAGCATATCTAACCCCTTACACTGGTTTTTCTAGGTCGCTATCTAAACACTGCTTTCAAAAAAAAAAGACCGACAGGAGGAGACACCGATTTTTTGACTTTCACAGCCCCTAGTGAAATTTTCATAGCAACATTATCGTGGAACATTGGAATTCCCAAGAGTCCCGTTTTAAGGTACTTTTTTGACACTTCTCCCAATTAGGATAAAAAGGACACGTAAGGAATCGAGATTGAGGACTGAAATATTCTCCGCAAAAAGTTTCATTCTGTTTCACTGCGCTACGCTATTGGCAATCATAGTTTTTCAAATATTTTTGTTCAATAAGTAATTTGTCTGATATCTAAAGAAAATTAACTGCCATAAATAAAAGCAATCTGTTTACAGTGGTATAAAGAGACAAAATGATAGTTAAAACAAGAAACATATGTTTTCTGAAACATCTAACGTATCTGTTTTCCCCTTTTCAGCAGTGCTACTTTACTTACTGACTTAGGTGGCCTCAAATATGTTTCTCCAAGCAGCTCGATCTTCAGCTTTTCTCTTCTATTTGGTATCACGAAGCCTTCGTTGGCAATATTCCACCTGGTCTTTTCAGCGAAGTCTTGATCGTCCTATATTTCGTTATCCTCGCGTAACTACGTCGTTGTTGGGATGTAGATTCTACAACTTGTGGTTCGTCCTTCGTGGATACTCGCAGCTTTCTATTATAGGACCATCTATTTTTCGGAGCTTTTTTCTCTCGACCCGGGATTGTGTGACATAAAGCCAGACAGGTTGTATGAGAGTCTAACATAGTTGGATCATCGTTTCTCGAGAGAGGGTATTATATCTGAAGTGCTGGCTTAGCCTGAAATATCACCTGGTTGCAAACATAATTCCCCGTTTAACTTCAAGGCTGACGTTATTTGCTTCTGTGCACGGCAGATACGAGGTAAATGAATACGTCCATTACCTCGAAATTATAATGATTATCAACGTTCACTCTTTCAGTCAATCGGGTGAGTGTTCTGCTTGTCTAAAACATTATTTTTGTCTTGTCCTCGTTTACTGCCAAACCCACTTTTGCTAATTCCTTCTCAATTATCGAAAATAATGCAGTTACTTCTCGCAGATTTCGCCCAATGATGTCTTAATCATCACCTCAAGGGAGCAGCATGTTGTTTTTACTGCTGATAGTTTTATTGGGGTTCACCGCAGCTTTCCTCACGATGATCTCAGTTAATATGTTGAAGGGATCGCATGATAGTGTGTCGCCCTGTCTGAGTTCTCGCCTCATACAAGTGGTTCGGTGAGATCTTTGCTAATTATTATTGAGGATTTCATATCGGTCAGTGTCATTCTACAAAGGCGTGTCAGCTTAGCAGGAATACAAACCTCCGACATTGCTTGTTACAGTTTTCCCCGTATCGGGCAATCGAAGGCAGCCTTATAATCTACAAAGATGTGGTAGGTGTCGATTTGTTTTTCGTGGGGTTTCTTCAGTGTTTGTCGTAATGTGAAAATCTGGTCGATATATGACCTTCCAGGACATGAGCCACACTGATAAGATCCAATCAGGTCGGCAACAAATGGCTTTAGTCTCTCGCACTTGGATAAAATGCTTATTCCATGATAGTTTGTACTTATACTCGGGTCGTCTTTTTGAAAACAGAATACAGTATACTAAGACCCCAATCGTGGGGCAAGTATTCGACCAGCAGATTTTGCATATGAGCTGATGCCTGCACCTCTCCACCTCATAGCCTCCAGCCTTAAACAGCTCAGCCGGTAATCCATAAGCACTAGCGGCTGTTGTTGTTAAGCCGGGAAATTGCAGTCCGAACTTAAATTTGGCTAGGAGTGCTCCACACTCTAATCTATATTAAAGTTTCCTCGGACAAGTAAAGCATTCCCAACACACTCTTCACATCTGTAGCAAGATTCACGTCCTTATCTCTACAAAAGGGGCCCTGATCCATTTCCGTTCTTTTGGGTTTCTACATTTGGTAGAATTCTTTTTACCACTTGCCATGGGACACCCTTAATCTTTCAATGGTTTGTCTGTAAGCGGTTTTTCATAACCAAGTAGGGTCTCTGCAGCAGTTTCTATAGAGTTGGAAAGGTATTTCCATTGCGCGTCAGGATCATGAGGCGGGGGTACTTTCTGCGCCAGTATCTGAGTGAGCTTCTGTGCATAAGCCGTAGCTACCTTTGGTATTTGCAGCTTTCCGATGTCGGTGTATGTATGGGCTCTTACGGCTTTCGCTTATCCTTGTGCGGACTTTTGCTGCAACCAAGTAGTGATCCGTATCGATATTAGTTCCTCGAATCACATAGAGTAGAGTGTTTATCCATGAATTACCAGGTGCTCAATCTGGCTCTTCATCTGTTGCTCAGGGGATATCCAAGTTGCCTTATGGATGTCTTTTTGTTAGAATCTCGAACTAGTGACAAGCATGTTTTCACCGCCGCAAATCTAACGGTCTCATTCCGTTATCGGAAGCGATGGTTGGTTCAACGACACTTTCCTTTCCGTCTTTAGCATTAAAATCACCAAGAAAACTCTTAATGTCATAGCCACGGCAACTCGCATGATTCCTTTAGATGCTCATAGAACATGTTCCATCTACACAAATTAGCGATATGTTAAAATATTTTGATTTATGTGGATGGTGGACATACGTTCACTCACGGGGTGGACGCAGTCTTTTGCCAACTACAAATCAGCAACAAAATTCATGCCTTTCTCCATGTCAGCTGTAGTATATGTCACAGTTATTCTTCCGTGTAAAGCCATGACCTGCCCAACGCAACTTCTGGATAGCAGTAATGTCACCCTTTTAATTCTCGAGGACATCTGTCAGCTGGATAGTGGCAACGGATCATCTATACAGTGTTCTAACATTCCAAGTGCATATCCGAAGATCGTGGTTTGCGGGGATCGTCAATAAATTGGGGGGTTGTTCCAGTATGTTCCCCACTCTCACTTCGTATTTTTATTGCCAACATAACGGTGGCGGGAGGCAAGATCAGCCCACCGTGGTTTTGCATTATGCCTAGTGCCAGGATGATTATGTTTCAGCCGCCCATTATGGATCACAGGCTGACCAGAATGCAGTGTGTCGCAACTGGATTTTTGTTTCTTTATTTTTGATCCGCCCTTGGCCAGTAGTGATGGCCTTCAAAAGACAAAATAACATGTCCGCTAGGTCGAAGAGCTTCAGTGACAGGGTCACCTATTTGACCTGAGATCCATCAGTGATCGCATAAACAATCAGGCTGTTCATATGGAATCATTTTTTCCGGTTCAAGATCAATTTCTATGAAAAATGCATCTTAATGATTGAATAATAAAACTAAAGTGGAAGAATTTTTAATTTATATTATTATAAAGGGTTTTCCAATTAGGCCTTTTTTTTTAAATAAAACGCAAACCAAAACTTTATGATCGACTTGAAATACAATCTAAACATTTATGAATGGAACTCGACTTCGTTCATATGGCCACCGCGGGCACGTCGGCAGAGTTCGATTCGTTGGACCCAATTTTCGATGACTCGGTCACACGTTTCGGCCGTAACGGTCGCTATTTCGTGTTCAATGTTGGCTCTGAGTTTTTCCAACGTCGTCGGCTTGTCGGGATAGACCAGTGGTAGGTAAAACCGAACGTACGCAACCAAACATAATATGTGCTTGTGTGCGGTGGCAAACTTAGACTGATGCTTCGAATCAAGCATAGTTATTGTGTATATGTGAGTTGCCGATCGTGTGTGTGTGGACAATACGATTATTGTCTGCCTCGCGAGGCTATGGGTTGGTTACCGCTGGCGTAGGCCAATGATTTGACGTAGCATTAAAGAAAAAAGTCTATAGGTGTTAAATCGCATGAACGAGGCGGCCAATTGACTGGTCCATTTCATGAGATAACACCCTCACCAAAATTACTCTTCAATAAATCGATTCTAAAGGGTGGTGTGTGGCTTGTGGCACCGTCCTGTTGAAACCACATGTGTTCAAGTCCTTGTTTTCCAATTCGGGCCAAAAATAAGCGGTAATAATGGCGCGATAACGATCGCCATTCACAGTAACGTGACGATCGTTATTGTCGACGAAAAACTTGCTTGTCTACTAGGGCGAGAATAACGACCGAAAATTGGAGTTAACGCTCTTAAAGTTGCGGTCACCGACTCCGAATTTCGGTAATACATTTTTATAATTTGCATACGTTGTGCGTTCGTCTACTTTACCATGATGAAAATGTTGAGTTTACTGAAAAAAGTGGAAAGTAACAGTTAGATGATCAGTGAATTAGTGCGTTTACAACTTAAATTCAAAGTTGTCAAGTACCTATTGGAAAACCCATTATAACTTTAAATTACATTATTAAGATATTTTTTGGAGTACTCCAATCCGCTCTCTACCTTGTCTGAGATCTCACCTAATACCAAATGGTTATGTAAGATAAAGCTTCACTGAGGACCTGGTGTTAGGTAGTGCCATCATTCAAAGGTGTTTTTTGCTTAGCAGGAATATTAAGCTCTCGTATATCTTCGTAAATTTGTGTCTATATTGGGCTATACAACTGATAAGTGTCGTGTCTATTCATAGGTTTATCCTTGAATTTAACTTCAGAGGAATAGTTGGTCGGTCATAGATTTTCGACATCTAAAGTCACACTGATCAAGTTTGCTACAATTGATTTAATCTGTCGCATATTCCGCTTCAGAGGATCTTGAATGCAATGGATATGCTACTACACCATAGTCCGGACATACGATACACATAGGCCGTCTGTTTTAAGAACAGGGCATAGTACACTGTGACTCCAATCGTTAATCATGGATTCGTCTAACTAAATCTTGTTTAGACGTTGATGCATTCACCCTATCAGCTCTTCATCACCAGATTTTAACAGCCCCGCCAATAGTCCATAGGCACTCGCAGTATTGTCGTTTTCACTGAAATGCCCTTGTCATGGTCAGGTGGTGGTGGACAGTTAATACGGCCGTAGTGAATTCCCTTAATTTCGACATCTTCATTAAATTCTTCCGGGTGAATCAAATTAAGGAAAAGTTTCTCTCCAAAATGCGTAGCTGTAACAAGATGTTCATTCTCATCCTCACTGGGGGTGTGAACCGTACTATGACCATTTGTTCGGTATTTTACAATCGGGCATCGCTTTATCTTCTGCATAGTACGATTTGTTCACTCTCGTACTCCTATTACTACAGCCCCTTTTCGTCTTAAGGGACGAGTTTCCTCTCTTCTGACCTGCTTATTCCACACCCAGAGAACTAATTGTTTGAAAAGAGGTCGTAGCAACCATAAATTCGGTTGTTACCACCGAATTGAGGTTGCCACAACCGGATTGAGGTTGTTACGACCGAATTTAGTCCCCACAACCGAAATTCCGTTGAAGCAACATCGTTTCATAATTGACTCGGTTGTGACAACTGAATCTTCAATTACAACTGAATTCGTTCAGTCAACAAAATTTTTTAAAATTTGGGTTGGAGCACCCGAATTTCAAAATAATTCGGACGCAACAACCGAAATTGGTACCTAATTCGGTTGGAGTAACCGAATCTGGCTTCAATTCGATTGTAGTAACAGAATTTGACATCAATTCGGTTGTTACTATCGAATTTGGTATCAATTCGGTCGCAATAACCGAATCTACCCTTAATTCGGTTGCGACGACCGAATTTGCCGTCAATTCGGTTGCTGTAACCGGATTTCTCATGAATTCTGTAGGTACAACCGAATTCATTTTCAATTCGGTTACCTCAACATAATTCTATGTATTTAAAATCTGACGTTTACAATTCTATAATCAAATATTATTTTAAAAAGAATTAAAGAATGTGAAGAGTTTCTGTGGTTATTGAGAAAGGTAAGAAAAATATGTTTTGTCTTAAACCGTCTTATTTTGCAGAAGTTATTTAAGCAGATATTAACAGCAGATATATATACAGTAGTCTGTAAAGAAAACGGCTTAGGACCTAGATCAACCGATAAAATACGTCAGAATTATTGCGGCGTCCCATAATGGACGGGACTTCAATAAAGGTCGGAAGAGGCACGTAAATCAAATTTATTACTGTACTTATATAGATAACCCCATATATATGACTTTATTTCCTCGCTTTTTAATTCATTTATAAAAATACACGAAAATAAATCATCGCTTAATAATAAAACAAACTTTAATAATCCATTTGTGACAGTATCTAAATTCGGTTATAGCAACCTCTAATTCGGCTGTGACAACCTCTAATGAGGTTGTGTCAACCCCTAATGAGGTTGTGTCAACCTCTAATTCGGTTGAAACAACCTCTTAATTCGGTTACGGCTAATTCGGCTGCTTCAACCGAATTTTTCTGTGAGTTCACTCAGTCGCTTCAGCATCGCATGCATGCAGTGTGTATTTCGCTAGTTACCGTGCGGTAGCCTCTGAAATACATTGGTTTATCTGTCTTTATTTAACATTTTCTAAAACGTGTCAACACAAGAATGTTTTTGTCTCTATTTTTGCTATGTGAATTTTATAGCACCTTCTATGAAAGTTTTACAATGGATTGAGCTTCTTGATCCTTCTTAACTTAATTCTAGTTGTTTTTTGAGATCGTCTTATTATCAGCATGTGTAAAAAACTAGAAAGCGCACAGCTCACTGGTTGTGAGAAGATCTCCCCAATCCCTTAATGGGATGTTCTCTTTTATCAGGCTGGTTACCTCTTTTCCCTACAAACTTTTCTATGTCGTATAATATAATAACCCATGCTCCATCTCTGTATTTTCTGTCTCCCCTTTCTCATCAAAAGTTCTCACGTTCTATCAATTCCGACAAATAAAAATAATCAACTTCTAAATTAACTTTTTTCAAAATTGAATTATTGCCATCGTTACCCGCTGTGATAATTTACTGTTAACGGTCGTTGCAAGTGCACCACATGCTGACATCCAAATCATTGGGCTTAAGGCATGAACATCCACCACTGTCACCCTTTACCGGCAAACAAACCAATAGCAACTACAGCGCGAACAACAAAAACTTGTGTAGGACAATAATGATAAATGTCGGAATTGTAAAAAATGAAAAGGAAACATTAGCCACAATATGGAACATGCGGCCAAACACGCCTTCACGCCACAAATATCGTACAAGCCCAAAACAAAGAAGTCACCGGAACAGAGGAAGAATGACATAAAACATAAAGTTTGCCAGAATAAAAGCGTAAAAAACGATTTCCCAGAACGAGTCCTAAACGACTTTTAAAAGTGTTGAGTTGGATGCGACTCCGTCAGTTGCCAGTGGTTTGCCTCATTATGGAACAGTATGAGACTGCGAAATTTATTGAAAGCCGAGGAGTATGACGGTTGGTGGAGTCAAAGGATAAATTTAACAAACACTTAAGAGTTGTGTGACGGTCACGTGTGGCTGTCGTTGGCTCAGCCAGTGGCTTCCAAGTGGCAATAATCAAAACATAACAAATTCTCGTATTACGAAAAGAGTAACATCAACAAACCACCCAACTAATAGACACTTGGGTAGTTCATTTTTTGAGGAACTGCTCGGCAGTCACGTGACTCAGGCCAATGTGTGCCATTTAGACACGTGACTTTGGAAAAACAATTGTGCCATAATTTCTTAGCAATGTAAGGATTCCATACCCATCCGTAGATGTCACTTGGCGGTCACATCCTGTTTCAATGGATGGATGGATGGCTCTCGCTGAAGGTGAGTGTGCGTCTGCGTGTCTGCCACACATGATGCAATGCACATTAACTTTTTCACTAACAATAAACGGAATATAAGGCCACCCTCCCTCTGGACTGAAACGTGCCGCCACACAACTTTGCGTTTTTCTTTTCCTCCGCGTCGCAGCCATAAGAGAAGTGAGTGAATAAATGTTGTTGTTTCCTTAGTTAATAAATAGCTTATGCGCATGCCAGGCGGCACAAATTATTTGGATAAACAATAATAGTACGAGCACGTGGCCTCAAACATATTCAGACACAATATAACGATTTCCAATGCCGACTGTTGCAAACGATGGCATTGATTATGTTAGAGATGTGAACAAGTGCATCTCGGCACAAATCTGTAGTCTTGAATGCTGCAGTCACTTATGAAGCCTTAATCTCTCCCCCCCCCCCTTTCCATTTCTCTCTCACTATAAAGGTGGACTTTGTGGGTGTTGTCGCCTAAGCCATCTTTTATCATTTGGTTGTTTGAATTTCCGATTCATCTTGTTACTCCAAAGTCGATAATTTCCGTAGTAATTCCATGACGGATGTTGGGAAAATGAATGTCAATTGTTATTGTATTCGATTCGCCCCATTGGGTGGGTCACGTGCGCTGTTGGCTCAGTTAATTGTTCAAATCCCTCCCATTTCTCCGCAAGGATTGTGAAGTGCATTTATTGTGTTTGTTATACTAATTTTTATCGTATTTGTGTGTATATGAGAATATCTTGAGTATTTTCGATGATATCGACATAAACATTAATTTGTATTCTAATTTGTAACTTGGTACGAGATTTCTTTATTGATTAGTATTTACTAAGGTTACCAAAGATTATGCAGTTGCGACTGCACTCGATGATTTGTTGACCCAATGTGCTTGTTATGAGAAGAAAGATATGTATGTAGGTACAGATAAATAAAGAAAGTTTGAAAGCTAATAGTGGAAATTATGCAATGATGATAATCACCATACAATTCGATACCAATAAATACTACAACAAAAAAATCCAATGAGTGTTCGAACTCACGGGCGATGTGTTAACACCTTTTTGCTACACGGTACCTGCTCGATTTATATGAACACATGTGCGAATGTTACATTGGAAAGTAAAAAACAGCGTTCAATCATACGATGACGTTACATTTAAATAATATTAATACTTAAAATTATATAAAGACCAATGCAAGCACATGTGTTATTAATTTCTTGCTTAATACTTTTTTTGTTCCCACAAAAAATAAAGAGAATGCAAAGTAACAGACACATGTACATTAGACTGACTCACAAAAAAAAGTGTTTTTGTTCCACCCCCCGAAATGTACCTTGACTTGTTTTTTGATGATTCCCAAAATATTTCGCGTCTAGGATTAAAACCCCGTGAGCTGCTTTTTTGAGTTTTTCAAAGATTTTTGATAGTTAACTAAAGATAATATGTGCAATATTAGTATCATAGGAAAGCATTTTTAAAGACGCATCCAACGGTATGAAAAACATGCCAACAAATGTTCTGCCAAGGCCTTTTTTCAAAGATATTCTGCAAAAAAAAGCCTTTTTTTAAAAACGGTCCAGCTCACGGGGTTTTAATCCTAGACGCGAAATGTTTTGCGAATCATAAAAAAACAAGTCAAGGAACATTTCAGGGGTTGGAACAAAAACACTTTTTTTGGCCACATACAAAATGAGTCGGTTTAATGTACATACATACATTGTTACGTTCGTACATACCCCTGCAGTAAAGGGAATCGGCTCTACGTCGATGAATTCATCGACTACCACAAAAAGCCATCGATTACCTGCCAAACTACCCGCAATGCTTTTGAGCGGCGAATTTAACAAGTGGATGGCCGCTTTGGTGATGGCTCGCCCTTTGAACTACCATTCGTCGATGAATTATTTTTATTTTTGAATATTTTTTTAAATAACCGATGTCGTTTTTTTATTATTTTTCATGTTTGTTTCAAAACAAATTTGCCCATTTTTAGTGGTAAAATGAAAAACTTTTTCCGGCAATTTGTAATACACTTTATTGTTTCACAAAGGGAATCCAATAAGAAATTAACAATCACTCGACGCACGTCTTTTCTTTTTTAATGTAAAACACTTAATGACTCTCTCTTTCTTGCGTCCCTCAACCAAGCTCATATTCTCAAGTGTGGGAAATGAATGATGCGTTTTTTTTCAATTTGCAATGTTTATTTTTATTTCGGTTCCTGTTACAGTTTTTTGTTTGTGTCCTATGGCACGTGTTTTTTTTTTATTGTTATCTCTTTGATTCTGTGTAACTCTTGTTTGTCTCATGTGGCGTTTGTTGTTGGTTAGTTGTTATTTCTTTAATTCTCATGTGGCATGTGTTTTTGGTAACAGAATTCCCATTACAGTTTATCCAAATAATAACTAATCTGTAAAGTTGGTATTTCTTTGCAGTGTCAGTACTTTTGAAAAGAATGCGTTTAAACAATAGTCAAATTTGAATAACAATACTGTACAATAAATTATCTCAAGTAGGAACTTGGTTTTTTTAAACTCAGATTTTGTATTTCAATTCAACTACAAAGTTAACAACTTAAAGCATTAGGTAAAAATAGCACTATTAAACTCTTACGGTTACTTCATTAACGAATAACAATAGAAAATCTCTCGAGACACCACTTTACTCAGTACTAATGTAATCGGCGATGTAACGGAAGAGAATGCAAAGTAACAGATGAAAAGTCATCGGCGATGTAGTCGTTGAAAAGTTGCCAGCCACTAGTTGTGAAACTGCAGGGACGCTACATAAGTTCACACAATATTCGTTGCTCTCTTGCTATCTCATTTTTATAGACGTATAACCACGACATTATTCTCTTTGCTCTGAGAGTGCTCCGCACCCACAAAAGACAGCTTTTCGCTGCCGCTACATAAGTGTGTGGTTTTTCGTCGTCTGCCAATCTGTGTTTCGCAGTCGGACAAATCTGTCTTCTATATAGGGGTGGGTCACCCTTATCATTATATGAAAAATATATGTTGGCCGATTCTGAGACCTACCCGATATGCATACAAAATTGCATACAAATCCGTCTAGCCGTTTCGAAGGAGTGTAACGCCAAACAATCTGTGGTCGCAGTCGGACAAACTGTATCTGGATGTGTTCACTTTGTGAGTTTAGTTGGTCCCTACCCGCGCCTATAGATGTTAACACATCAATTAGAAAACAACTGTCCGAAACAGGGCAGGACATGGGACTGTCCGTGGAGGTGGAAAGTTTCTGATTGCCATTCACTTGGGAGTGGCCAGAAATGATTCATTCATTGGGCAGTCCAAGCAGCTCACTACTTCCACTCAGTATGTCCTGGGCAATGGCTTTTCGGAAACCTCCGTTAGCTAGCTAGAGTAAAGAAGGCGAAACAAATGAGCATCAAATCAGGTTTAGTAGGTGACTGATGTCACTGAAGCTCATCAAACAATCGGGCATATTCTTTTGTCCTTAGAAGGCGGATGAGCCAAATATACGGGCCAACGGCGGATAGAAACTAAAAGAAGAAAATCCAGGTTCAACATATCGCATCCTGGTCAGCGTCTGATCCATAATGGGCGGCTGCAATCAAATATCCTGGCAGTAGGTAAAATGCAAAAACACGGTGGGCTGGGTTTGCCTCCCGCCACCGTTCATAGTGGCAGTGAAAATACGTAAACGAACAAGAAAACATAAACAACCCCTATTTGTTGACGACCTCCGCAAACGTTATAAGGACCACGAGTTACGGATATGCACTTGGAATGTAAGAACTCTATTTAGATCCGGTGCAAATATCCAACTGGAAGATGTCCTCGAAAGTTATAAGGCTGACATTACCGCTATCCAGGAAATGCGATGGACAGGACATGGCTGCACAAGAAAAAGAAACTGCGATATATACTACAGTTGCCGTGAAAAAAAACATGAATTTGGTTGCGGATTTGTAGTTGGCAAAAGACTGCGACATCTAGTCTCTAGGTTCAATCCATCCGCATAAAAGCGAAATATTTTTATATTTCCCTAATTTGTGTTCATGCCCCGACAGAAGAGAAAGATGATGATGCCAATGACATATTCTATGAGCTCCTAGAGGAAACCTATGACCGCTGCCCTGGCTATGCCATTAAGATTGTGCTACGAGATTTTAATGCCAAAGTAGGAAGGGAGAATGTGTTTCATCCAACTATTGGTAATTTCAGTCTACGTGCTGACAGCTCCGACAACGGTATGAGACTGATTGACTTTTCCGCGGCAAAAACATGGTCATTAGTGGTACAAGATTCCAGCATAAAAACCTCCGCAAGGCTTATTGGGCATCCCCTGGTCAAAGAACGAAGAACCAAATTGATCACGTGATAATTGATAGAAGGCACTAATCAAGTGTAATGGACGTACGCGTGATCAGAGCAGCTAACATCGATTCTGATCAGTTCCTGGTAGCAGCAAAGGTTCGCATAAGATTAACTTGAGCAAAAATCGTACGAAACCAGACGGAGAGGAAGCTGGACATCGGAAAGCTGCAATTACCAGAGGTAGCCACTGCCTACTCAAGGAAGCTCTCTCAACTTTTGACTCAGAACCCACCCCGTCCCGATGACGATCCTGATGCGCAGTGGAAACCCATTTCCGACTCTATAAAAACTGCCGCAACAACCGTACTTTGTTTCGAAAAACCGCTTCGCAATAGACCGTGGTACGATGAAGAGTGTCGCATTGCAAATGGCGAAAAGAACGCTGCACGCATAGTAATGCTTCAGTCAATTGCAACGCGAGCTACAAATGAGCGATATAGGGAGAAAAGAAATGAGGTGAACCGTCTCTTGAGGCGTAAGAAACGGCAGTAGAGACAGCGCGAGAGTGAGAAAATTGAGACATACAGAAGGAAGAACGAAGCCCGAAAATTCTACCAAAAAGTCAAAAACGGAACTAATGGACATGGTTCAGGGCCCACCCTCTGTAAAGACAAGGGCGGAAATCTCGTCGCAGATGTGCAGAGCATGTTGGGAATATGGAGAGATCATTTCTCTGCGCTACTAGTACCTGAGGTATCCAATGACGATGGGACAATCGATCACAATATTGACGACGAAGTCGATTGCCCCCTCCTAACCAAGACGAGGTCAGGACAGCTATTGCCCGGCTTAAGAATAACAAATCCGCAGGAGCCGATGGATTACCGGCGGAGCTATTTAAGGCTGGCGGCGATGAGCTGATAAGGTGCATGCATCAGCTCATTAGCAAAATTTGGTTAGATGAATGCATGCCCGGCGATTGGAGTCTCAGTGTACTAAGTCTCATATTTAAAAAAGGTGACCCGAGTATCTGTAACAACTACCGTGGAATAAGGCTTTATCCATAGCATATAATGTTCTATCAACTATAATGTGCGAAAGACTAAAACCAATTATCGCTGACCTGATTGGTCCATACCAGTGTGGCTTTAGGCCTGGAAAGTCGACAACTGACCAGATTTTCACGCTACGTCAAATCCTGGAGAAGACACACGAAAAACAAATCGACACCTATCATCTATTTATCGATTATAAAGCGGCCTTCGATAGTCCGATACGGGAGAAACTCTATGAAGCAATGTCTGACCTTGGTATTCCTGCAAAACTCATACGCCTTTGCAGGATGACCTTGACGAACACCAAATTCGCAGTGAAAGGTGGTAAGGATCTTACCGAACCTTTAGAAACTAAGCGAGGCCTCAGGAAAGGCGACACCCTATCGTGCGATCTCTCTAACATCTTAATGGAGATCATTATGAGAAAAGCTGCAGTCAACATGAGTAAAACCATCAGCAGCAAAAGTCACATGCTGCTCGCCTATGCTGATGATATAGATATCATTGGGCGCACAATTAGAGAAGTTACTGCGTTTTTTTCGAGAATTGAGAAAGAGTCAGCAATAGTAGGTCTGACGGTGAATGAGGACAAGACAAAATTAATGGTTTCAACGAACAGGGCCACCACGCGATTAGACCAAAGCGTGAACGTTGATAACCGTTATAACTTCGAGGTATTGGACGAATTTATATACCTCGGATCTGCCGTGAACAAAAACAACAACGTCAGCGTTGAAATCAAGCGGAGAATTGTGCTTGCGAATAGATGTTATTTTGGGCTAAGCAAGCACTTTAGAGATAAAGCCCTCTCTCGAGTAACAAAAGTCCAGCTGTACCAGACTCTCATTCAACCTGTCTTGCTTTATGGCGCAGAATCCTGGGTCCTATCGCAAGCTGACGAAACATCTGTAGGAGTCTTCGAGAGAAAAATACTCCGAAAAATTTATGGCCCTATAGTGCACAACGGCGAGTATCGGCGACGCATGAATCATGAGCTGTATGAGCTTTATCCTGACATTGACATAGTTAAGCGGATCAAGATAACGCGATTGCGCTGGCTAGGCCATATCAGTAGAATGGATGAAGACGAACCAGCACGAAGGGTTTTCGAAACCGAACTCGAAGGAAGACGAAAAATAGGAAGACCAAGACTCCGCTGGAGGGATCAGGTTGACGAATCCCTGCGTACACTTGGTATTGCCAACTGGAGAAATAAAGCAAAAGATCGAACTGGTTGGCGAAATATGTTATCTTCGTTTTGTGAGGTCCCTGACCTCACGGGGTTGTCCGAGACCGGATAAGTAAGTGGAAACAAGACAATTCGAAATAGTAATTCAAAAAGCGTATTAAGTAATTGGCACTGTAGTGGGAACATGGCACAAACGCAGTGGCGGAAGTCGTAAGGCCTTCCATAAATAAGGCATGGGGAATGGTTCTTTTGTAATGCCTTCCTAAAATAAGGCATGGGGAATGCATGAATTTTTTCATCAGATATAACCAAGAAGAAGATTTTTACAATTTTGAGAAATTACTTTTCCGATTCTTTTTAGCCGTAATTTAATAAGAATATTTCGTACAAATTTTAAACTTATATTCTTCATTTAATATTTTTCAGGGTATTTTTAAAATTTTCAGTTTGAAGTTGGGCGGGGTAAATCTTTCTAAGGTAGATACATACATACTTATAAATAAATATGTATGTAGAAGTGGATAATGATTTGGTTCTAAATTTAATTATTTTATTTTTATATCGGTTTAACAAAAATAAATTAAAGTTAATGCCTTCTAAAGCCTTCCTCTTTGCATGCGTTCTAAGGCATTTCTTAGGCAATGGGCAAGGAAGTCCTTGCCTCCCAATCTCACGCAATGTTAAAGTGAAAGGACGAGGTAATGTGTAGAGAAGGCCTTCCGTACTTTCAAGAAGGCCTGTTTGGTCATGATTTCAGGTCTTCCAGGTCAAGACTTCCGCCGCTGGGAAGCTATTCCAGTCCATTTTTATGTCGGACAAATTTGTGTTCTATATGGGGGTGGGTCACCCTTATCATTTAGGGCTATGAAAAATAGATGATGGCCTATTCTGAGACCTACCCGATATGCACACAAAAATTTTCATACAAATTGGTCTAGCCGTTTCGGAGGAGTTTAATGGCAAACAATGTGTCATCGCTGTCGGACAATCTGTGTGAGCGCAGTCGGACAAATTGTGTTTGGATGTATTCACTTTGTGAATTTAGGCCGTACCAGCGCCTATAGATGTTAACACATCAAAAAAAAAAAAACAAAATAAAAGCCGTTAAACTCCTCCGAAACGGCTGTACCGATTTGTATGAAATTTTGTGTGTATATCGGGTAGGTCTCAGAATCGGCCAACATCTACTTTTCATACCCCTAAATTATAAGGGTGACCCACCCCCATATAGAACACCGATTTGTACGACTGCGAAACACAGTTTGTCAGACTGCAAAAAAAAAAACACACATACTGATGTAGCGGCAGCGAAGTGTTGTATCCATAGAGTAAATATGGGTAGAGAAAATCTTTCACTCACCAAATTTCTGACATTTGTCCTCGTGTGATGTATACGTTTGATGTTGAAAAGAATTGCTTTACTAATACCAGATAGAGGCAATGGTTCAAAATAACGAACAAAATAACAACAACGGCATTTCGTTTTGTGTGTTAAAGTTAATGTGTTAAATACAACACAAATGTATGCTAACAATAACAGTCAATAAAAAAGTTTAAAACACATTTAAATTTCACAGTTTTTCACCAAAATGGCATGAAAAATTAAAGCAAGAAGTTATTGTAATTCCACCTGGTGTATATCACTTTTCGTCAAACATCTCTCTATCACACCGACCGCATCACGAAGAGTGTGAAATGAAACGTCAGATGAGAGAATAAGTTTATCTAGGTATGTATTAGTCTATGGTTGTATTCTGTGGGTGCGAAGCACTCTCAGTGCAAAGAGAATAATGACGTGTTTATACGCAGTGTTGCCAGAAGCTGCAAAAAAACATGCCAAAAAAAGGGCAATTTGCAAAAAATAAGTGCCAAAACTGAAAAAATCATTAATTGTAGTACTGCGGCACTTTACGGCCTATATTAGATAAAAAAAACACACATTTTCGTAAACCATACATATTCGAACACCCTTACCTATAGAGATGGGTGTACATTAGAGTCCCCACAAAATATATGAAAAAGAAAAGTGTATTGCTTTCTTTGCTCCCCGCGACTTTTCTAAAACCTTGGGCTTAAAAAATAATATCTGCATCCCAATTTTTCAAATCTTGTTTAAACCGACCAGTCCCAATTGACCTAAACGCTAAAACCCGGCCTTAAAAACACTTCATTTCCTTTTTGGCCTTTAACTCCTAAACAAACGATTTTACGAGGTTTAATCACGCAAGTTATTTTGACCAAAATAAAAAAGCGGACATTTCTTCAATACAAGCTTTTAACATATATCTAACCGTTAATGGCGTTTTCAACTATGAAAAGCAAAATTTTCCAAATTTTTGGGTCTCTTTTTTTCTTTAAAAATTTTTCTTTTGCTGTTGAAGGGCGGTAAACGTATAGGATGTAGCTTGCTAAATAGGAAATTAAATAGTGTTTATAATAAAATCAAAAAAAAGAGCCCCAAAAATTTGGAAAATGTTGCTTTTCATAGTTGAAAACGCTTGTATTGAAGAAATGTCCGCTTTTTTATTTTGGTCAAAATAACTTATGTGAGCAAACCTCATAAAATCGTTTGTTTAGGAGTTAAAGGCCAAAAAGGCACTAAAGTGTTTTCAGGCCGGTTTTTAGCCTTTAGGTCAATTGGGACTGGTCGGTTTAAACAAGATTTGAAAAATTGGGATGCAGATATTATTTTTGATGTGTTAACATCTATACGCGCGCCTCTAGGGCAGTAAACCATAAATTTAATACATACGCAAGTGTTAGGTTTGTAAGAGTAAATCATCGTTTGTTTGTTCGTTGCTTGGCAGTCGGTATTGAAAGTGATTATTGGGCGATTTTCATATAATTTTCCCACGCGATTTTCTCCGGAAATTCATAGCCGATTTTATTAATTTTTGGATTAAAAAGCTAGTGCGGGTTTCGGCGAAGAGTTTAGGCTAAAAATTAAGGCGATCGGATATCGGCGAGCCGAGATTGAAGTGTTTTAATTAGGAGTATTAATTTGGAGTAATATTAAAAAAGTATTTTATGTTGATCTTCGGTTATATCGTACGAATATAACAATGTATGTATGTATGTACAAGTGTCTGTTGCTTTGCATTCTTTGACTCTTGTGGGAATAAAACAAAAAGTATTGAGCAAGAAAATAATGACACATGTGCTTGCACTGGGTCTTTAAATAATTTTAAGTGTTAATATTATTTAACTGTAATGTCATCATATGATTGAACGCTGTTTTTTATTTTCCAATGTAACATTTATGAATGTGTTCATAGAAATCGAACAGGTACCGTGTAGCAAAAAGGTGTTAACACATCGCCCGTGAGTTCGAACACTCATTGGATTTTTTAAGCCCAAGGTTTTAGAAAAGTCGCGGGGAGCGAAAAAAAAATCAACTTTTGCATTTATGGGGCCTCTAGTGTACATATTATTTGATAAGGACAAATTGTAACGCATAGAAGAAGTCAGAAGCTGGGCCATGCCCCTCCACCTGTATAGCTGGCTGGCTGGTCAACATAGTAACTGCCGTAAACCTTTAAGAACCACAATGAAATTTCGTCACTGCCTATTATTTAACCAAACTTAGTTTGGGATTGAAAATGGGTATTCTGATCAGGGTTTAAAATTGCTGGCTGATTTTATTCCTTAACTGATATACTGACTGTGACTGCGAAAATGATTTGAACAAACTGACATAAAACCGCACACACAAAAAACTTTTTTGTCTGCGCTTGGTTAGCAGGGGGCAATCCAAACTGTGACCGATTGTACCATCGTCATTGGATGCTGTGCAGATCTGCAATGAGATTTCCGTCCTTGTCTTTACAGAAAGGGCTTTTGACTTTTTGATAGAATTTTCGGGCTTCGTTCTTCCTTATGGAAGTCTCAATTTTCTCACTCTCGCGGTTTGTCCACTGCCGTTTCTTGCGCCTAAAGAGACGGGTTACCTCCTTTCTTTTTGCCTTATACCGCTCAGTCGCAGCTCGCGTTACAATTGACTGAATCATTGCCATACGTACAGAGTTCTTTTCATCATTTGCTAGGCGACAGTCTTCATCGTAAAAAGGTTTGTTACAAAGAAGTTTTTCAGAACCAAGTACGGTTGTTGCGGCAGTACAGTCGGAAATGGGTTTCCACTGCGCTTCAGGACGTTATCGGGAGGGGTAGGCTCTGTGCCAAAAGTTGAGAGAGCTCTGGCTACATCTGCAGCTTTCCGATGTTCAGCTTATCTGCGCCCGGTTTCGCACGATTTTCGCGCTACATAATCTTGTGCGAACGTTTGCTGCTACCAGGTGGTTATCAGAATCTATGTTAGCTGCTCTGATCCCTCGTACGTCCATTACACTGGATGAGTGCCTTCCATCAATTACCACGTGATCAATTTGGTTCTTCGTTCTTTGATCAGGGGATACCCAAGTAACCTTGGGAATATCTTTATGCTGGAATCTTGTGCCAATAGCGACCGTGTTTTTTGCCTCGGCAAAGTTAATCATTCTCATACCGTTGTCGGAACTGTCAGCATGTAGACTGAAATTGATTAATCAGTAAATTTGTACTAAACTAAAGAAAATTGGCGAGGTCACTTCGCCCTCCCATATAAAAGCTGAGCGATTAACCAAGTTAACTGCTTTAATGAAAGCTGTTTCAGATTTTTACACTTATTAAAGTAATTAGATGGTTGTACGGTTCTCCGTACATCAAATTTAAAGAAATTGGTAATAAAAGTCTGGACCAACACACTTTTGCAGTAAAGGATGTTTTAAACGCAAACTTACGTCCATTTTCAACATCCACACCCATGATAATTCTATATATGGGGCATTCCACGTAAAAGAGGAAAACGGTGTAGATTTTAAAATTCGATTATTTAAACCAATTTTAGTGGTATCCTATAGCTTAAAGACTGCATTTCAATAAACTGGTAAAAAATATTATATAATCATAAAAAACACTGCAATTTTTGTATATGAAAACATTTACTTTGTGTATAATTACTTTTGCGACAAATTATGATTAGGTTAACATAGTTGTTGTAGGTTTTCTGTCAGTTGTCGAAAGCCGCTACGCGTATTTTACATAAAACCGGAAAAAAGTAAAATTGTGCATTAAAAAAAATTTAAAAGGTTTGTAAGTTTTTGAGTATTTGTTCTCTGAATATATGCACTTCATATGTCTTACCAGTCACGAAAAAAGATGTAAAAATTGTTTTGCCTAGCTCTCATATAACAAAATGGACTCAGTTGTCTTTAGAAGTAACAATAGTTTGGTGATGTACCATTTCAACATCATCCGAATTTCAATGGCTTTATATTGCGATTTTGAGAAGATTTTGAAATGTGTCCTACCAGTCACTTCTGACTGAACTTAAATGTGGGCTTGAACTTAGTTGGAGTTTTTTACCTCTGGCCATGGCAAGGGGGCAGTTGATGGCATCGGAGCAATAGTTAATAGAGCCCTTTGGTCTGCTATAATGACAAGGAAAGCTGCAATAAAAAATAGCTGGGACTGTTATGAGTACTTAGTATCAAAAGATATCAAACGAATCCATGTCATCTTTGCAGCAATTGATGATACAAAAGTTAATCAAAAAAATCTTGATGAGAGATGGCAACACATTAAACCGATTCCATATATACAGAGGCACCACCATTTTGAACCTCAAGGAAACAAAGTCATCATATATGCCCTGACTGCAACCCTTTCTCAATATAAAAAGGTTTTAATAATACCTGGCCGACGGTTAAGTTACTCCAATGTATTTTCCAGCGACAGTGAACAGGAGCAAACCATTATTAAATAGTCTCAATGATATTTTTCATAACACAATATTATTTTATTTTACATAACTAACTTTCCATATTCTGCTTTTTATAAATTGAGTTAACTGCAGTTCAGTTATAAACTTCTTTATTTTCTTTATATGCATTACCCTTGCTAAGAGTTGCTGGTATAATTAATAAATAAAAATGATAAATAAACAATCTTTTTTGTACTCTTTTTTTACTTGTCCTACCAGTCACAAAAGTTCTGTCTTACCAGTCACAAGTATAATACATTTTTAATACTTCTTCCAAGATTGTAATAGACTAAATTCATATCAAAACGAAAGCGCCTACTATATTAGTCATGACATACAAAAAACAGACTGAAATATTTACTACTTCGGCTAAAATTCATCATTTAGTTCACAAAGGTAGAGCAAAGGGATTTTCCGTGTCTACCCAGTCACATATTTTCAAATAATTATTATTAAAAATGGAAAAATATTTTATTTGTAATATTTAAAAAATATACATCAACATTTTAAAATTTCCGACTACATACTTATAACTCAGAATTAATAAAATCCTGGAGTGAAATGTCTCATCAGAATGCCCCATATGATGGAATGCCCCATATGTTATAATTCCTGGTTGAAAAGAAGCATTATTTCATAGTTCAATTCCGAGAAACAGCCATACATTATACAAAAAATGCAATTTATCGACAAAAAATGCAAAAATTTCCCAAAAAAGTGCTAAAAAGCATTTACCATGATTTTCCAGAAAAAAAATGCAGAAGCCAAAAAAAAAGAAGTTAGAATTGCACTTAAAGTGATAAACTGGCAACACTAGTTATACGTATATAAAAACGAGATAGAAAGAGAGCAACGAAAATTGCGAACTTGTGTAGCGTATGTACGAACATAACAATGTATGTATGTACGTGAGTCTGTTGCTTTTCCTTCTTTTTGTTTTTTGTTCGCAGCCTAACTACAAAAGAGTCATAACTCAAAATTTTCAGATTTTAATTTTTTGCTTAAAAACAATAACCAAATACCATTTCTATCCGCTGTAAAAATCTGACGTCGTTTACTCTTTCTTTTCGTCAAAAAATTGCCGTATGAATATGTCTATTATTGAGTATTTTCATACATACTTCTAGTTAACAAAATCAGTTTTTTCGCTCTTCTGAAATTTTGATAATTTTGAGTTATGACTCTTTTGTAGATAGGGTGCGATATGTACATATGTATGTGTGCCGAAAAAACTTTGGATAGATTTTTTACCCTTTTCTCGTGATCCAATCGAACTGAAACTTCGCTGGCAAACTAATGGCAAACAAAAATGAACTATCAAGATTTGGCCGGGATTGGATCAAGGGGAGTGGTACATCCCATACAAATCACAAATTAAAAATTGTTGCCTGTAAAGTCGGTTTTACGGGCGAAGATTTTACGTGACAACGTCTTTTTCTCGGTAGAATATTTATTGATATGAATATAATTAAATTGCACAATAGGAGTGCAATGAACTCACTTGCCCAATGAGTGTTAGAACTCACGGGCGATGTTTTAACATTTATTGAAACTTATGGTTTAGGAAAATAGAAGTAATTTCAACACCATCTAGGTACCTGTGCGATTTCTATGAACACATTATCAAATGTGACATTATAAACAATAAACATATCCTTTATTATAAAATATAAACATTTCTTTTATTATAAAAAATAAACATTTCTTTTATTAAAAACAAAAGAAAATAATTTACTAACCAAAAAGTATTTCAATTCATCATATTCGCATATCGTTTTTAAAGCCGACCGCAGCTCTCTGTTTCGTTTTGGCTACCTAATTCATATGAAAATTTCTACACACAAACATACACTACACATATCATAAAGCCAAAAAACAAAAAACAAAAAAAAACAAAAAATAATACCTTATCCAATGCAGACTGATCTAAATCAATATTCATACACACGCACATATATACGCACATACATACTTGCTCAGTCGTCATATATATGATCCCTGCAAACATTTTGGACGATTTTGGAAGATTAATAAGCTGGGCGAAGAATACGCGATTCTTCCAGGCGATCATTAGAAAATGATTCAGTTGGGCGGTGATTTTGCGAAGAATATGCGATTCATCTTGGCGATTAATGCAAGCAGAACGCTTTGGAGATGGTTTGGCGAAGAATACGCGATTCTTTGTGGCGAACATAATAAGCGATGCATACGCGGTTCATCGTGACGATCGGCACAGAAATAACGGGATTAGATAATTGCAAACAGAACGCTTTGGAGATGGTTTGGCGAAGAATACGCGATTCTTTGTGGCGAACATAATAAGCGATGAATAAGCGATGCATACGCGGTTCATCATGACGATCGGCTCAGAAATAACGGCAATCAGTTTTAATAACAAAAAGAAGTTTTAAAGTTATCATTTGCGTTTGAAATCGATTAGTGACGGATGAAATATAATTCTATTGTGACAAGTGAAAATAAGTTTTAAAATTAGAAATTGTGTTTGAAAGGGACTAGTGAATTGGCAATGCAATATTCCTGGACTGGTACCAAAGATAAACCGAGGATTCGAGAGTATTTCTTTATTTCCCTCATCAGAGGTATGCATTTTATACTTCTATTTCAAGTACAATCTTTTATATTTTTTTATTTATACTTTTTAAATAGGTATTTGTCACCAAAAATTTGGCAATAGTGATGATGATAAAATAAACTCAATACTGCAGCAGCACATTGTCCATGCCAAAGACCGAGTCGAGAAAAGGTTGAAGAGAGCTCATCAACTGAAATAGTAAAATGTTGGCTCCTATTACATACATTAGAGTTCATTGAATGCATTTAATTTCTTTATTTAATACTGAATTTTATTTCTTTTTTATTGTTTTGCAATTTATATTAAATTAAATGTAAAACTATTTATGCATATATACATACAATAAAACAAAATAAATTTAAAACACAAATAATAAATGAGTGAAGTAAAGATATTTATAAGAGAAATACCAACAATTTAAATCATAATTCAGTACTTTTAGAATTTTTCAGAATTTTTCTCGTGGGATTCTTTCCCTCTTTTTCAAGAGTATTTCAATCGCCAGGTGGCCTTAAGGCGAATCGCATGCAATACGCTGCAGCGATTTTTTCACGAATCAACATTGGGAATTGCACGCGATTCTACAAAATGAATCTCGTACTACTCATCTACGCGATGCTTTGGCGGCTTGATACGACGATTCGCCGACTACTCATCCGCGCGATTCGCTTTCAAATCATCATGGTGCATCGCCTTAACTTACACAACTTCTCCCGACAGAGGATTCGCCGATACATCGCCAATGATGATCGCCGCGATTCAGTTTATCTTCCCAATGATTCGCCGACGAATCGTCAGCGATCGAAAATGTTTGCAGGGATGTGCCAAAAAACAAAAACACTCACACCACCGACCAACAGCCACTAGAAGCCAGCAAAGCAAATCGTTTCTGGCACACAAGTAAACACATTGCGTTTACTTGTGTTCGGTGACTCATCGTAACGTTACCGGGCGTTACACTTTTTCATAAGTGACTCCCAGCCGCAACCTAATTTAAGACGTTGTCACGTCAAAAAAATCCAATGAGTGTTCGAACTCACGGCCGACGTGTTAACACCTTTTTGCTACACGGTACCTGTTCGATTTCTATGAACACATTCGTAAATGTTACATTGGAAAATAAAAAACAGCGTTCAATCATATGATGACGTTACAGTTAAATAATATTAATACTTAAAATTATTTAAAGACCCAGTGCAAGCACATGTGTCATTATTTTCTTGCTCAATACTTTTTGTTTTATTCCCACAAAAGTCAAAGAATGCAAAGCAACAGACACTTGTATATACATACATACATTGTTATATTCGTACATACGCTACACAAGTTCACAAAATTGTCGTTCCTCTCTTGCTATCTCATTTTAATATACGTATAATACGTCATTATTCCCTTTGCTCTGAGAGTGCTCCGCAACCACATTTTATTGGACTTACCGTTCACTATAATAAAAATACAACAACACCAACAACAACAACTACTACTACTGATATGTTGGAGATTTATTTGTGCTTGCTGTGTCGTGGCTGTTTGTGTTGTGGGTGTGTGTAGGGGGGGGGGGAGGGGGTACCTAAAATAAAAACAACCAAACACACAACATCACTCATACTTTGTCCGAAGTAGCTGACGTATACGTGTGTCACATAACCACATGTTTGCTATATCAACAGCAACGAAACAGCCAAACACACAACATCACACATACTTTGTACGAAGTAGCTGACGTATTAGTATGTCACCATAACGTCGACTGCGATGGTTTTAGCAGCAGCATAAAATCTGGTTTTAGCAGATTTTGACTTTGATAGATTTAGTCCCTATACGCCGCTATAGATGTTAACACATCAAAAATCCATTATTTCTGCTCCTGTTAACGGTATTTGAACAAAATTGGGTATGTTAGTTCTAAGATCTGCTGCAAATATGGGCGGGATTGGACAAAGGGGCGTGGACATATATAAAGAACTTATAGCCAAAAACTATGTTTTTACGGGTTGGTTTTTTATTATTGTGAAAGGTAAGTCAAATAAAATGTCCGCACCCACATTTTATTTGACTTACCTTTAGAGTATAGATTAATAACCATAGAGTAATCTCAGACTAGAGAGAATATTTGGCTCATCTGACGTTTCCTTTCACACTCTTTGTGATGCGGTTGGTGTGATAGAGAGATGTTTGACGAAAAGTGATATACAGTGTATCACAAAAGGAAGTATACAGCTGTAAACCCTATACATTTTGTTAAAAAAATCTCTATAAATTATTTAAAACACAACAAAATATTTTTATTCCATAAAACAAACGAATGTAGTATTCAATATTAATTTAAAACAAACGTGGGATTCGTGTATGTATTTAATTGTGAGGGATAAAGCTCAAAAGGAACGAAATTAATATCACAAAAGTGAGTAAGCAGTACGTATGATATTTTGATTTGTATTAAAGATGCATGTGATTCATATACCATATTTTAAGAAATCAATATTTAGTAGGGTATCCTCTACATTTTATAATTTCATGACGTCGTGATTGCAATAAATCTACCAACTGTGGGGTCACAGAACTTGGAATTTTCAACAATTATTCCACATTAACATTTTTGAGATCATATCTCGCTTTTATAACCCGTTTTCGTATTTGGCGATCAAGGAGATCCTGAAGTTAGTCTATGAGATTGACATCTGCCGATTGAGGAGGAGTTTTAAGTTGTTTTGTGTGATACAACAGTGATGTCATATTGAAATATGAAAGTGTCCTAATTCTATGGCGCTTTCTTGCAAATTGGTTTCCAGAATATTGAGGTATAAATACTTGTTCACAATTCCGTCAATAAATACAAGTTTTCCACCCCAGATGCCGCCATGCATCCCCAAATTAATATCGGAACGACACCGTGCTTTACAGTACAGTCATGGTTTTTGACTCTATTTCGGAATTGGGCTTTCTCTAAACTTTATCACGGCCATCAGATCCACGAAGATTTATTTTTTTCTTACCAGAAATAATAATATTGTTCCAGAACGTTTTTGGGGTGGTTTATATACCCTTTTGTGAAATTTACTCTCTTTTGACGGTGTATGTGACTAATGAATCGCTTTTTTCTAATACTTCAGCCACGATATCCAGGTCTGTGCAACACACGGCGAATTGTTTCTGAATGGCACGACTTCCCAGCTTCTTTTTCAATTTCTGCTTGTATTTTTGGTGCACCTTTCTTTAGGTTTGCCGTATCTTTTCTTACTATAATCTTTTCTTTTTGGATGTTAAACACTTTCGGGTGCTCCGAACACGGCTTATTTTTCGTGGAGCCCTCAGACTTAAAGTTTTCTAGTACTTTCTATAGAGTAGCACTACTTTTGTCTACAATGCCTCCAATTTTTCTTAGATAATTATTGTCTTTGCACATTTTTATTATCAGATCCTTCAAATCCTGAGCCAGTTCTTTGCCTCGCTGTGCCTAAGCAGCAAAAATTGATTTTAATTACTCAGACTTATTTTGTGGAGTTTATAGATTGTACAGATTCGTCTGAATCCATAAAAAGAGAAACTTCCTTGATTAAAGTCAATTACCGAATGGATAACCACTTGTCGCATACTTACTTTTGTGACCACAATATTGGAAATTTCTAAGAAATCTCGCAACAAATATTAACGGGATCATATTGAACGGTTGAAATTATTGCTTTTGTAACGAATATCGTAGAGAGTGTTGACAAATAGTAAAGAAACTGGAGTGTGAAAGAGCAAAGTAGGACAAAATATCATATTCGACGAGTGTACTTATTTTTGTGATACTCTGTATACCAGGTGCAATTACAATAACTTCTTGCTTTAATTGTTCACGTCGTTTTGATGCAAAACTATGAAATTTAAATGTGTTTTACACTTTTTTTATTGACATTTATTGTCAGCATCCCTTTGTGTTGTATTTTACACAATAATTTTAACACACAAAACGAAATGCCCTTGTTGTTATTTTGTTCGTTGTTTTGAACCATTGCCTCTATCTGGTATTAGTAAAGCAATTCTTTTCAACATCAAACGTAAATATCACACCAGGCCAAATGTCATAAATTTGGTGGGAGAACTAGTAGCTCTACTATAAGTATTAATCTATGTGCGGAGCACTCTCAGAGCAAAGAGAATAATGACGTATTATACGTATATAAAAATGAGATAGCAAGAGAGCAACGAAAATGTTGATAACTTGTGTAGCGTATGTACGAACATAACAATGTATGTGAGGGATGGAAAAGTTGGTACAATTGTACTTTTTTTTAGCAATATTTGAAAGTTAAAAGTACAATAGCACCCCAATGACAAGTTTAACACTTTTTTAAATTGTTACATTGCTCATTGCAATTGTTGACGTGGCTAATTGGCCGAAAGAAATTAGTGGTAGGCGAGTATCACTCTTACTGCAATAGTGTCACCACGCGACCACTATTGACGTCAAGGGCCATTTTTTTTTGAAGGCGTTCAGTTTTTCTGGTTGCCCGAGGTGTCAAAAAACCCGGCAAATAAATGTAATCACAGCCAGACTCATTTTGTGAAAACTTAAAAGAAGGTAGTTGAGAAAAAACGGAAATTATAAGTAAATTAAACCAAAGGGCAAAAGCGAAAATGTGAAACCTCGAAGAAGCCTAACATTAAAGGAAATAAAACTTATTTAGAACTCAAGAAAACGATTTTCTGCGTTTGACCAAAAAGTTATTTAGTTTCATTTCAATTTGCTTTAAGTATTCAATGGCCAAAAATGGATACTGATGGTCCTGTGTAACTTTTTTTTTTTTTTGGAACAGACTGAGTTCAGCTCCCACTGGCCTAGGCCACAAATTTATATTGCGGTTTGTAGAACACACTGTTTTAAGCAGAAAATGTTAAATACAAAACTTGGTGACGGGCCCTATTTTGGGAGAAATGGGACCCCAAATTTCGGATATACGGGAAGGTATTGTTGAATGAGCCGTCTGAAGCGGTTTATGTGACCGCTAATATATTGTTGTCATAAACCAAGGCAAAATAAAGAAAAAAAATTAAATTAAATTTTTCGATAACTCACTTCGTTTTCGAGATATCCTATGTTGAAAAAACAATGAGATCTACCTGTAACCAGTGACTTTTTTTTTGGCTTGGTCAGTAGGAGCTAAACTTGGTTTTAGCCCTTTTTTAAAGATTATTTGAAATCCAACAAATTTATTCAAAAATTTTTTATAGAACAAGTAAACAAAACAAAAAGCCATACAGTGTACCCTTCAGAGATGAATGGACAAAGCAGTTTTCGTGGTTAATCAAAGACGGCCAAAATAAAAGATGTAGTATTAGTAATTTACCTGTTACCGGCGGTATTTTCCACATTAAACGACACGATTCCTCTGAAAGCCACATGAGAACAACAAATGCCGCAAAAACAACACGAAAAATAAACAATTCTGAAAAATCATCCACATGCCCCTTTGCAAAAGCTACAAAAAAATTTGAAGTTATATTAAGCTTGTTTGTTTCGGAACACAATTTGCCTGATTCTATTTTGGATCATTTAAATAACGTCATAAAAGCAAGAGTGACTGACTCCTCAATTTCAAAAATTCATCTGCAAATGTGGAAAGGATATTTTCGTATCAAAGTATAATAAAAACCAAAGAAAGGAACAGACTATTTGTTTCCACTGTCTCCAATCTAATCCAAACAAAGGATTTGCTGAATGCAACTAATTCATGCTGCTACAATTTTGAAATGTGTACGAATTTGTTAGCAAGAATTATATCCTAATTAATCCTTTTATACACAGATTTCAATAACATATAGTTGTTTGTGTACCTTTTGATTTTATTTATTAAATATCAATACAAAGAAAGCTTAACAGGTCAATAATACGTATATTGTGATTGTTTTTTTTTTGTTAATTGTTGTTTTTTACACAAATGAATTTTTATGTACGTTTATAGTTAATTTTTAACCAAAACTATTTTTGAAAAATTAAAAAAAAATTTTTTACAATCGGACTGAAAAAAGTACAATTTTTCTTGAAAGTTTGTACAATTCGTGAAATCTCATTTCGCATCCCTGATGTATGTATGTTCATGTGGCTGTTTCTTTCCATTCTCTTTGTTTTTTGTGGGACTAAAACAAAAAGTATTAAGCAAGAAAACAATGACACATGTGCTTGCACTGGGCTTTAGGCCGGGGCCACACTGGCGTTTTCTTGTCGCGCGTTTTCAAAAGCTTTCGTAGAAGTATAGACAATCAACGTATACAACTCAACGTTGAGCTTTTTTTTGCGTTAGAGCTTTTGAAAACGCGCGACAAGAAAACGCCAGTGTGGCCCCGGCCTTAAAAATGTATTAATATTATTTAAATGTAACGTGTTATCATATGATTGAACGCTGTTTTTTTATTTTCCAATGTAACATTAAGCGTGTTTTGGTTACACCGCTTGCTTATATATTCGCTTGTCTTGTATGAAGCACTTAGCGAAGACTTAGCGACGAGATTCATTTTCGCTAAGTTTAAAACAACAAAATTTTGACATCTTTTACCGTTTTTAACCATTTTTCACATTTTTGAACAAAATGACTTCTCACTAAAAAGCCGATTTCTTTACAACTTAGCAAGCGATAATCGCTTGCTTGTAACCAAAACACGACTATTTACAAATGTAACAAAAAGGTGTTAACACATCGCCCGTGAGTTCGAACATTGGATTTTTTTTATTCAGGATTCATAAATACTTGATAATCAGTCTTTACCGCATGGCACAGAGTACCATCCCAAATTTATAACATTTCCAATTTTAGAAACTTCTTCTGCGATGCACTGTACATTTGGAAGTAATATTATCTCCCTCAGTATGCATAAATATTTAAAAATAATACAAGGAAAATACATAAAAGAAATTTCTAAAATAAACATTTCTTACAACAAATATGTTTGAGATGAATTCAATCAATTGTTGTTTGAAATAATTCAAGTCAAAACGACAAACAAAATCGAATGGGCGGCCACCAAATCAACTTGAAAAGTATAACTACCTCAGTTTGCTCAACAACTAATGAACGAATCGTCACCACTGGATATAAACAGGGCAAAGGCAACTGCTGCCTGATTCAGGCGATATGACTAGATGGAACAAGTGATTACACTCAAATCACAACAGTCGTGACGACACACCTACTTTTTCTCCACACATGAACTCGATGACAAACAGTAATAACAAATGGACAGGCCAAAGGGTAGCCGGATGGATGCCAGGATTGGATGGCTGAATGGTGGAATTAATAAAAAAATCAATAGCTACAGTTGAATGCAACCGTGCATTTTTTGTATGAGTGTCAAAATTATCCCACCGAACTAACAAACATTAATTGTGTGTGAAAACTCTAAATGAACGATGATAGAGGGGAACACTGCCACCCGGTACGTGAAGGCAAAATGACCCATGACAAAACAATAAAACAACTAGAACAATAACATAAGATTGAAAAATGAGTAGTAGCAATAGTATTAAAAATAGTAGCATATTTCATTATTTTGTTGCTATTGATGACATTTGTTGTCTTTTTTGTGACTTTTGCTGTCCTCATATCATACGAATTTTTCAAACAGAACGCCCAAAGTCTTCATTTACATGACGGAATTTTTTGTGGCAACTTTTTGGCGTAGAATACGTCTTACCTTACGGTATAGGGAGTCATGTCAGATTGTTATTGTTGTAATCTTTATTTCATTGATTATGGGGAAACGGCGAGATAACTTTTCGTTTGATATACATTTCATATTGGTTGATATCTTCCTAATATTTAAATTTCTCAAATGAAAATTGTTTAAACACATACACTCAAACATATGTGTGGTGTTAGGTTGAGTGTTTGAGTTTGTAGCGTGAACACAAACGATGCTGCTGTTTCAGTGTGGACACAAACCTTCGGCTGTTGTTTTTATTGATGAAATATTGAAATTTCGTATATTTACTTATGTATTTAAGTGAAACAAAATGTTAAATGTGAATTTGAATTTAACATGGATATATAATTATAAAAAATATATGAAAAAATTAATTCATACATTTTTATGTTAAATGAAAGTGCTGCCAAGTAAGCAAAATAACAATGCTTCTTGATGCTGTTTAACAGCAGCTGACAGTTGACGTTTATCATTTATTGTTATATATGTTTTCAGTCTTATCGGATGGCGTATTCTATGTTAAACTTAATGGCCGTGTCTCTGACACAGCCTGTAGGGACAGTCCGTGGCCGAAGGCCTCGGACAACTGTCTGCTGTTTTTTTTTTGGGTTCTCTTTTGAAGTTATTGCTTAAGTCAGCTAAGACGTTGATAGTAAAAAGTAACCCTTTTTGCATCTCTTTTGATATTTGTTATTCAGTTTTGAATTTTTTAATGTCAATGCCATACGAGTACTCAATTGAGGCCTAGCCAGCTTCATCGCACTATTTTTGTTCGCCCAACTACTTTATATCGATATCGATATCGGAATACTGGTCATTGAGCTCGTTTGTCATAAGACGTCAGTACTGGCAGTTCTGTTTAGAAGTTCATGCAGTTTTCCGGAGCATTTTTCACTTGAAGGCACTTAGTTATGTTTCGTCTACTTACTGAGGCATAATGAGAGACAAGTACTATAAGAAGTTTCTCGTGAGAACGATTTATATCCGAAATGCTCGCGCAGCCTCAAATAAGCCCTATTCGCAAGTATAATTCTCTGCTTGATCTCAAAGCCGATGTTATGATTTTTGTTTAAGGCACATCGCAGGAAAATTGTTTAACTACTACCTTGGAGTTGAAACAGGTTTCAAATCCCATGTGTCACTGCAAGTGAATGGAACCTAAGTTCGTTGAAACCACAAACTTTGTCCTTTGACTCGTTCTCGATTCTTGAAAATATAGCAGTAAGATCAGTTCCGTGATGATATAAAATTTATAACTAACCCGACAATAACGACAATGGTGGTACATCCTACAGTACACCGCCATCAAGAACGAATGTATCTACAACATGCCCGCGAAACTCTCAACACCGAGAAGACCGTTAATATGTTTCGAAATCGAAAAATTATATTTAGTGGTTATTCGAATAACACCACCGTCAACGAATTGGTTTACCGTGTGAACAGTTTAACTACTAAAACTTTAGGTAGGGTCTTCGAACTTATATGTATTATTGGAGTGGTACTCGTATTAGAGATACCACCGAAAGCACGTTAATGTGACACTTGTATCGCAACGGTATAATCCGTCAGTACATATTTAAAAGTACATTCCCATACCCGCTGACTATTCCTACATTTACCATAAACATACATACAACCACATATACGGGTACACGTCCCAACCCTACCCTGCAGTCGACGTAGCTAACGAATTTTTAGTTATTTCCCTAACTACCAATAATTACCATTAACTACCCGCCAGACTACCAGCAATGCTTTACACTGACGAATTTAACATGGAGATGTCATTGACCACAGTCAGTGGCTACCCTCTGCACTACCATGTACCATGCAGATCGCTAGTTACATGGAATTGACGAAATATGTAACAACATTGTACTAACTACTTGCCTAGTACAATCCGCTTGATGAATTCGCCGGACCATAATGAATTAATGTTATGAATAAATCTTTTTCATTATCTTCACCACATTCTTTTTCTACATTTTCAAACTTTTGCACAATTTGTTCCTTTTTTCTTTATTAAGCGTTTAATTTGTCTTTTGTTTGTATTATACTCACTTTTTTATACTTCTAACCCACGTACGCTCTCACGATGATACTTCTACGAACGTTTAATAGCAACTGACGCCAACACAAAAAATAACCAAGCAACCAACAAATCATAACGGGATAACGGCTCAGTGCATTTTTTCCTTGTTTTCATACTTATAATAATCAAAAGGCAAACTCTAGCATTACCTGTAGCCACTCAAGTAGCTAGTTATGCTTTTCGCTAACGAAATAACTGACTACATAGAGCCACTAGCTACTTTTGAAACTGCAGGGTAACTCTCTTTGAAGCCTGCGTCCCCCTCGCGGCAACTACACTCACTCACAAACACACAAGCTCTGCTAACGTTGTATATATGGCCACGGTTGCCACAGGGATAATTTTTTAATTACCAGAATTTTCCAAAAAAGTTACCAAATTTTAAAACTTTGTTTTACTTAGAGCATTAAATGTTTATTTAAAATAATTCAATACAGAAAATCATATTATATACATACGGATCACTTATTTAAAGGCACTAAAAATTCCATATTCAGCAGCCTGTATCTTTTGCAAGTTGTAACCGATTGCAGAATTTTAAAATGGAAATGGAAGCTAGACATCTTGAGATATAAAAAAAAATCATAACAATAGCGGCTTTTTAACTAAAGAACTTTTTTGAGCAATTTATAAAAGAAAGTCCAAAAATGGGCTATTTTTTTGGTTCACTTTAATAAAGGCACTTTATTATATTTGTATTATTTTTAAAGTAAGCGATGATTTTTTGAAGGGAGCGTTTGTTTATTGCAATTTATTACATCTTAATCATTTTACGAGTCAAACTGGCACAACAAAAAATCGATGTTTACCGTTCTGAAGGATGTTCTAACAGCGCAATAGCTACAAAAATTGGATGGAGCCCAACAGTTGTCGACAATTACATAAAGGACCCCGAGTGGTATGGAAAAAATTTTACAGGAAGGGGTTTCATTGTCTTTAGCTACGTATGAGAAAAGAAAAATCATCAGAAGTGCTTTTAATTCTGCCTTATCCTTGTCAAAAATAAGAGCTCAAGCTGGAGTGAAAGCGAGCAAGTCATCAGTACGCAGAGTAATTAAGAGCTGTGAGTATCTTAAATACCCGAAATTACATAAAAAGCCGCCACTTAATGCTCCTCGTAAGGAAAAGCGGCTTCAATTCGCAAGAGACTACATGGTATGGGATGTGCAGCCAAGAGGTCATGTAAATGACTGGAGAACCGTTGTATTTACGGATGAGAAGAAGTTTAATTTGGATGGGCCTGATGGCTACAACTATTATTTCCATGATCTACGCAAAGAAATCGTTTTTTTGAACCGTCATCACAGCCGAGAGGGCAGCGTTATGGTGTGGGGTGCTATTACGTACTTTGGCTCCATCGATCTTGAATGTCAAAGTTCAAAAATGACTAGTGCAAACTATAAAATGTTATTGGAATCGGCTTTTCCGAAGTTCAGTGAACTATTTGGTCCCATATCTTGGACATTCCAACAGGATAATGCCCCTATACACAACGCCAGAGTAGTAAAGGAGTTCATTGCAAGCCAACATTTTAATATTCTTGACTGGCCACCCTATTCGCCAGATCTAAACATTATCGGAAATGTCTGGGGTTGGTTATGTCGTAAGGTCTATGAAGAAGGTAGACAATTTGATGACAAGCAGTCACTCATTCAGGCCATTACGGATGCTTGGAATCAAATTTCGTTGGATTACAGAAATTATCTGTATCTCTAAATGAAAACCTGTATATTTGAATTTATTAAAAATAAATTAAAAAAACAAGAAAAACTGTTTTTCATTAAAGTTAGTTAAAGTGCCTTTATTCAAGTGAACAAAAAAAATAGCACATTTTTTGACTTTTTTTATAAATTGCTCAAAAAAAGTTCTTTAGGTAAGAAACCACTATTATCATGATTTTTTTTATATTTCAAGATGACTGGCTTCCATTTTGATTAAGAAAGTAGTTCCAGTGACACTCAATTTAAATTAAAATGTTACATTGGCTAAATTATTGGATTGATCTACTAAAAATTTTTGCTGGCGTTATAACATTTCAGGGTATGGTTACTAGTTGTATAAGGTTTTGTTAGGACACAGGGCATGGCACCGTACATGCATCACGTAAGATTTTACATGCATATGTAGGGTATGAATGTTTTTTTTGCGTTCTACGGAAGCGGTTAAGTGGCATAATATGCGTCTCTATAATTCTTGAAAAAGCGCTTCCTCTAGGCAGCATTAGCATTTCGCAACCCAATTTATTAATTTTTGCCATGGAAGCTATACACCTGTGCTCCTTTGCGTTGTCATGGTCGAAGAACCGTTTTTTCGTTGTCAAATGCGGTTGTTGTTGCTCCAAATCATTGTCGACACTGTGCAACAGCTGTCAATAATAAAACTGTATTCATGACCTTGTTGGGCGGCAGACCGACCTTGGCCTTCCTTTGCACGCATTCATCCGAAGAATTTCACAGCTTTTTCTGATCTTTTGTGTCTGGTGTGTTGTATCTGCTACGAAACTCCTTCGAATTGCGGTTGAATGTCGCTAAATACTCCATTGAAGTGGTCACACGGTTGCGCTTATGGTCGGTGCTGATATCTTTTTCATGTCCAAATTTTCATATAAAATGTGATGTACCCACCCAGTGTAAACGCTTGCATACTCAGACATCTCACGCACATTCTTGCGACGAACGTCAGCTATCATTTCATGGATTTTATCAGCGATTTTCTAACTGCCCAAAGAAAAGTGATCCTTGTCTAGCCTGACACCTTCTGGAAAGACTGGGGCACGGAGTCAGAATGTGTTCTATTGACTCCACTTCCAATTCGTCAATGCAGGTTCTGCAAAAGTAATTTCTTAAGACTTTCCGTCTCTCTGCGTGTCGTCTAATGAGACAGTAACCCGTCATGACAGACGATAATTGAAATGTCCGGCCTCCATAACAAGAGCATCATTAGTGCGTTTCAAGTCTATAAGGGGCCATATCAGCTTGGAACGAACACAATTCGCTTCTATTGACCACCTACCGTTAGTTGCCGTATGGGCATAATTCCTTTAGAAGAGCTCGGCAGTACCTAAAGGCATGCCCACATGTTCCAGTTCCCCTGGAGCATGTAAGGTAGTCCCCAGTCAGACAAGTTCATCTGCTTTGCGGTTCCCTGGTAATTTTTCTGTGGTCCTGCACCCAAATAAGGTGAATGTTAATCTTTTTAGTCATCTCATTAAGAGATCTGCGATAGTCGAGGACAATTTTCGAATTCAGTAAGACAGAGTCCAGGGACTTGTTGGCAGCTTGATTATCAGAAAAAATATTGATTCTGACCTAAGTCGGAACATTACTTCTCCAGAGATTCCGCTACTTTCCTAATAGCTAAGATTTCTGCAAGGTAGACACTACTGTCATCAGGCAATCTCTTCGCGATTCAAAGCCCTAGATCCGTAGAAGAGGCATCAAAGCCTACTTTATCGTCAAGTTTTGAACCATCTGTGTAGAATTTCATGAATCTCTTATGTCTACGGATGCGACCTTTCTATTCTGGCCTAGCAGGTATAAGAGTGTTGTACTTCTTATCAAACACTGGTTCGGCCAAAGTTTAATCGATAATATCTGGGAGGTCAGACATTGTATCAGGAATGACAATATTTTCTAAGCCATTTTCTGACCACAATGACAGTTCCCTAAGTCTAAGAGTAGTGGTAAATGTCGCATGGCATTTAGTGCATCCGTCGGTGTCGTTCTCAACGCACCAATGAGACAATACATTCACTGAATTCACTGAACTGGTGGATTTCCATAGAGCCGTTCTCCAGACGATAACGCCGTACAGCATTAGGTCTAACTACTGCCGTCTACATTCAATGAAGTATGCGCGGATTCAAACCCCAGCGCCTTTCTATTGTCCTTTTACATGTATATAGCGCCATCACCACCTATTTGGCTCTTTACAGAATGTTGGGTTTGAAGTTTAGCTTCCTGTCGTGTAAAATACCTAAGTATTTTGTGCTTTCAGAGAAGCGAATTTCAATAACTCCTAAGAAGACAAGTACAGCAGTTGGTAAGTAATACCTCCATCGGAAAAGAAAGAGTTCCATCTTGATTGGGGTCACCCCAAGACCACTATCCGAAGGACATATTGCCGTGGAATGGTGGTAGGAAGGGCCTGGTGCTGGATATTCCTAAGAGTAATTGGAAAATTCCCTCTAGCTGTTATTGCCACGTCATCTGGGTAGGCAACCAACCCATCTTCTCCAGAGAAGCAGAATACTGCCAATAGAAAGATTCCGTAGCAGAGGCGACAAAACGCCAACTTGCGGGGATCCTCTGCTGCAAAAGCTATAGAGGTTCGTTGATCCTAAACGAGCTAAAATTCGTCACTTTTTTAGAAGGTTCTGAACAAACAACCTGATATTGCTGTCACCTCCAGAACCGTGATTGCCGCAGTCATTGCGCATGGCTTTACATCACCAAAGGCTCCATATATGTCTAAGAAACCTGTTCTTTATTTGACCAGATAATGCAGAGCGGTTTCGGTAGATCTACCGTAGCTGTATGCATGCTATTGAGTAGATAGTAGAGGGTGATCAATTTTGGTCCTCAGATAGCTATCGAGTAATCTCTCCAAGTTTCTCAAGATAAATAACGACAGCATAAACGGTGGGAAATCCTCAGGTCCCGTATGGGATAGTAGCCCCGCTTTAGGAGTGAAGACAACCATATTTTCCCTCCATTTCAAAGGTATGTATGCCTGCTTTATATGGCAGTTGTAGAGCTCTTAGGACCTATAGGTCACTGCCTGTAGTTCCCTCGGCGGCACATTGTCCGGTCCTAAAGCCATGAAGGGTTTGAAGCTTTTTATAGCCCAAAGTAGGTTACAATTCACTGGCAACATCCGATGACTGAACTTCAACAGAATCTTCAACTGAATTATCTCCTCCACCCTCAGAATTGCAGGGAAATGAATATCTAGTAGCACCCAAGTGATTCCTCACTGGAGGTCGTTCAAGAAAAAATATCTTTCCTAATGTACCCAATAGTAGAAGGTCTTGCGGCCAAAATTTTCCTAAGCCTGATAGCTTCGGATGAGCTTTTCACATTCCTGCAGAAATCTATCCAGGATTCATTTATAGCCTTCCTTGACTTACGCTTGTACTGCTTCAGATCTTGTTTACATATATCCCAGTTTTGTTGTGCCTTTGTTGGTTTTGCCCCATTAAAGAGCTTTCTACAGCACTTGCTCAGTTTAGGCATATGTACCCACTGGTTGGACTTTGGGACATGCAACCTTCTAACGAGCAATTTAGGGTTAATGTGACTCGTAGGACCGTTGCTTTTATGTCCATAATAGTTCGCGCCTTCAGCTCAGGATTTCTTGGAATAAAGTGTGTCTGTCCTGTATTGAGAGTGTGTGTTTGTCTTTCCCCAGTCTGCACTTCTAATATTGCGTGGAACGACAGGACTGTAAGGCTCCCGAATTACACAAAATCTAATATATAGATAGTCAGAAAAACGTTAAGTGTCAAAATTTACCATTGAGATATTCTATCCTACATGCTATGAGAGACAGGGGCAAAATAAAACACATCTTGCCTATTTCTAGTACTGCAGGTAAGGTCGTACCCGGTGTCACAAATCACAATGTTGCTATTCACAATGTATTCCATAAGTAACTCACCTCGTTCGTTGATATCCGTGCTTCCCACATGTGCTGCTGTGCATTCACATAGCAGCACATTAGCAGGTCCTTGTTTTTTCGCCGCTTTCTCAAGTGATTTTAAGGCACCGGGTGGCGCTTCTGCGTCGTGTGCCATATATTAGAAGTCCGACCAATAATGGAAGTTCGTTAACTCCAGGGTGGCTGCTGCTACCTATTCGCTACTGAAAGAGGGTAGAAGGTTATTATTAAGATTGCTCCTGGCCAGTAAACAGGCCCTATGGTTTTGCTATCTGCACTTTGAAGTAGCTTAAGCCCATGCCAGGGTTCCTTGTTTAGGACTAGCTCTATTTCTCCTGACGACTGGATGACTTTTAGGACGCCATATGTAGCCTTAGGGTGGAGGAGGTGAGTTTGCAGAAGCCAGGTTTCGCCACCACCATAACATACGTCTCGCCGTCAAGAATCTTATCTTCAGGTGACTCATTCGGCCCTGTGACGAAGAGCGTCTCCACGTATCCAAGCGCATCAAAAGAGCAAGAAACGCGTGTTTCACGCCCATCTTGTGACTTGCGTCCAATTCTACTTCTTATTTCCCTTGATTTAATATATGCCATATCTTTTCTTCATTGCTTCTTAGCCATGTAATTTCGAGAACATCTTCAAGTTATGTACTGGGAGCGGATTTTTATTACTTTCTTACGTTCGAAGTGCATATCCATACATGATGATCCTTATGGCATTTGCGCAATGCCAACTCTTGTTACCTACTGTCAGGGTTCATATTACATGACATCTCATACATACTTTTTCATTATCCTTTCGCATTTCTTTTGGCGTATTTTCTAATATTTACAGTTAACGAACTGAATTTTTGCAACTAAGGCTAGTAAGAAATTGTAATGTATCATCGAATTGAAAATTGACAAGAATATATATGAAATGGAGAAAAAAATTAGCTCCTTTTGGTTTTAATGGTACATATTTAAGAAAAGACAATTTGTTGTTCGAAACTGTACTTTTTGAAGAAAAGGTACTTATTTTTAAAAAAAATTACGAAAAAGTACTTTTTGTAAGAAAACTGAGGTACTTGTTTAAGATAAGGTTTTTTTTTAAGAAAACGTAGTTTGTTTAAGAATATGAATAGGTAGATATTTTTTGAGAAAAAAATCTTTCCTTAAGAAAATTTAATTTTTTTAAACTTCTTTCACTTTGGCTTTTCTAAATTTACTTTTTATTGAGTTGAAAACTACAATATATACTGAATACTTGTTACAGGCTCCACCTAGAAAACTTCCCATTAAACATATTTGAGACACCTAGTTAGTCTAGACACAAACCAAAGCAAAAGTAAACAATATTGTTGATAAAACAAAAGTTGTCTAATTTTTTTTTCATTTAGCACCCAGCCCGCAACGTGCGATAAGGAAATTCGTTCCAAAAGAAAGAAATTCAAATAAATTTCGGAATCGGTGTAACTATGTTTGGAAGAGAAATCCTTAATGTGTCAATAGAATAATTTATACAAGGGCCAGAAATAAAGCGACCACAACGGCTGGGCTGATGAAAACCCACTATTTCTCTCGTAATTGTGGAAAAATATTAGAAATCACGGAATTCATGCACGTAGATCGCACGAATGCAATCTAGATACTTATATACTTAATACTTTTCCTGTACTGATGTACTTGACAATGTTGATAATATTATTCTTCGTCTATTGCTTTTCTGTTCATCTGTGTTTGAGTTTAGTTGTATTTCTGAAATTGAAGTCTTTGATTTTGTGGATTTTGTACCGATAAAGTTTCTTAAAATTACTTCACCTTATGTCACACATTTTTAACTATTGCCTGACTATTTCAGATTTTCCAAGATTTTTAAAATTGTAAAAATAAGCGAAAATCAATAGTGGATCAAATAGGACCAGTGCTAATGATTACACTCCTATCAGAATAATATAATTATTGTCCAAAGTTTTTGAGTCAATTCAGGTAAATGATTATCGGAATACGAATATTTCCATTCCAATACGCTTCCGGTGCTGGTCACAGTTGTACAACAGCCGCCACGAAATTACTACATGACGTAAGAAAAGAGGGGAAAGAGAGGGAAACGAGGGGAATATTCAAACAAAGTGTTTTTTGGATTTTTGTAAAGCTTTTGACTGGGTAAACCATTATATACTAAGCCACATGCTCAAATATCTACAATAGTACTTGTAATAAATTAATTAACCCGCTCCCAAAAAGGTTGCAGTAGGGGACAGTGAATTATGTCTTCAAAGTGTTGCGTCTGGTGTTCCCAAGGTTCAGTTTAGGACACACTACTGTTCAGTGTATTTGATAATGATGCTCATCAGATATGTAACAATTGTAATATTTATGCATACGCCGATGATATACAATCGAATATATCGAATGGGACTGATTGAAAATTTGTGCTGTTGAATGACTGACGATTTAAATGAAATATAGAACTGTGCAGACAGTAACAGACTATTACTAAACCCTGTAAAAACGTATGCTCTAACAATAAGTTATGTAGGATTTTGTGTTAACTCGTCTCTGAATTGTAGAGCTCACATTAGTAATTGTCTGAAGAATGAATATTTTGTTCTTAGAAATTTGGGAATGACATCGAATTATGTCCCCACTGAAACAAAGAAATTACTAGGAATTTTATTGATATTACCGCTGATAAAGTATTTTGCGGTTGTATATCCCTTTCCGTCCCCGGCTACACAAACGTGTAGGTAAATTTAACGTATTTTGAAGAGGGAAGTTTATATATAAATGTCTTATTTTTCTTACTAGGGTATCCAATCGGTTAACCGTTGTTCGATTAATCGAGCAATTTGTGCCAAACATTTGCTCGAGTATTTTAGATCTATTGATTTCGAGTAATAAATTAATCGAGTAATTTATACCGATTAATCGAATAAATCGAGAACAATAAAATAATATAACATTAAATTTATAATGCACCATAATTTATTTAAGATATGTCAGAACGCGTATATGTGAAAGGGTACTCAAGTTTTATTTTGACAGTCCTTTTAATTGCAATCTTTTTGTTATAATATTTTCGAAACAGGATACTCCATTATGTAAGGGGTTGTGATTTCCTCGGAAGATCTGTTAACATACAGCTGCTATATTTCTGTATTTCCCCCTAGAAAAGAAATCGTTAAGAAATGGATTGTATGATGGTGTGACAAAATTTTTTTTGTGTTGTGTGTTCCAAGTGAGATGTGTTTGAGTTTAATTTCTTAAAATTTAAATTATTTCGCCCAGTGTTGTTTGGAGCATCGGTACACTAATTTTGTCATATTAAAATGTAAAGACTTAAGCGTGTCCTCATAGTAATCAGCTATTTAGAACCGCTCTGATAAATATGATTTAAGAAATATTCAACGAATAATAAAAGACAATGGACGATTTTTAATGGCCGTTTTCGGATATATATTCAATTGCACCAGGTAAAGAAGCATTTAATTTGTTTGCCATACTATTGAGAAAGTTATGCTCATAATTATAATGACCACCTGTTAATAGCATTATTCACTTTCCAGATTCGTTATGTATAACGTGCTACATGTCCAATTTAAGGTCAGACATTTAATGAGAACATTTTTCCATTCCATATAGTTTAATGAATTTATATTAATTGTCATCGTGGATTAAGTTTTTTATTAAAAAAAATTTATTATGCCTGTTTTAAATTTATATTTTTCTATTAGATCCATCAATTTAAGAATAGTAAAATTACACGAATAACTCGAGTTATACAAAAACTTTACTCGTTTGTTCGAGTAAGTCTGGTAACGTATTTTCGAGTTCATCGATTACTCGAATAATGCAAAAACCCGAATAATTGGATACCCTAGTGCCTACCCATATGTGTAGTATGGGTTTCTACTAGCTCAATTTATCTTCAGCAAAAAAGTACAATTTGGAGAACGAGGCAGATGTGGAAGAAGTCCTCAAATTAATTTATGATTTATCCGATGCTGAAGATGACAGCTCATCTGATGAATTTGAGGCTGAACTGCGTGTTGAGTCTCCGCACTCCGACCATGATGATCAAGGTAGCACAGAAACGGAATTAGTCGACACGCATACCATCCAAACCAATACTGCCGTTGAGCCAATAAATAGACCATTATTATGGAAAAGGGAAACGTTCAACTTTCTTAATAGTCCACTGCTTAATAGTTTTCTGCCAATAAATTGTTTTGAGCGATATTTTATTCCTGAGCTTTTTGAGGAAGCAGCACAGTACACCAGTATGTACCTCATAAAACATTTGGCACTGAGTTGAAGACAGATGCATCCGAAATTAGAAAATTGTACGGCGCTTATCTTTATTTCGGTTGCATCAAACTCCCTCGTCTGAAAATGTACTGGGAGCAGAAGTTCGGCAAAAATATTGTCTCTTCAAAGATGGCACGAAATCGCTTGTTCCTCTTGCGAAAATGTCTTCATTTTGTTGACACTGCTGAAGCGTCAGACGAAGCAAGTTCGAACTACCTATGGAAGGTTCAACCCATAATTGATGCGGTCAAATCATGGTGCCTTGCCATTCGCAGAAATTTCGGTAACTATTCCATAGATGAGCAAATGATACCATTCCTTGGAACATTGCCAGGTGGACTTCGCCAATATGTGCGCAATAAACAGCGACCAGTTGGTCTAAAAAATTTTGTTTTGACTTCGTCTTGTGGTACTATTTATAATGAATTATGGGTACATTTAATATATTGTTTAATTTTGCACGTATTGTTTTAGATTTTGAAGTCTACCAGGGCTCCAAAACACCAGTAGGCGAGAGAAAACTGGGATTAGGTGCAAGCGTTAGTCTGCGTTTGGTGAGGACTTTGCCAAATAACTCCTCTCTGTTCTTTGACCGGTATTTTACCGCCTTACCGCTTTTGGGGCGATTGGCGAAAATAAATGTGCATGGAACTGGCACAATACAAACAAATCGTTTGGGCAAACTAAATATAAGGGATGACAAGTGTTTAAAAAGGGGAGAGTCGGATCAGATTATTAGATCAGATGAAAAAATGGTTGTTGTCAAATGGATGGACAACAAATCTGTTACACTTGCTTGCACAGCATACGGCCAGGATCCAGTAGGTACCGTGAGTAGGTGGAGTAAGGAGCAGAAATCCCGAATTGAAATTACTTGCTCTGCCATCGTCATGGAGTATAATAAAAATATGGGAGTAGTGGACATTTGCGAGCAAATGTTAGAGTGCTACAGAACATGGGTGAAGTCAAAAAAATTGTCTTTGAAAGTGGCACTTCATTTCCTCGAGTTGGCTGTGGTAAATTCTTGGATGGAGTCCAGGCTCGACTGTCTACCAAAAAATCTGCCACCCAAATTCATCAAGGATCTTCTGTCTTTCCGACTGGAAGTTGCATAAGCTTTGCTTTTTACGCCAAAAAGGCAATTTAGTGACTTAGGTGAAGAAGATGAAGAAGAACCACTCAGAACAAGTAATAAATGCTCTCCTTTGCCAGGAAGTAGCAAACGGTTTGATGCCGTTTCAAAAAATGCAATAGTCGCACACGAACTCGGTGTGGAAAATGTGACATTTATTTGTGCCTTAAGTCAGAAAAAATTGCTTTATAATGTTTCATACTGTGATTTAATTTTGAAGAATTTTTTAAAGAAAACCAATGAATTGTTTTTGTTTTTTCTTTTTTTAATTATAAGAATTTTTTTAAGAATTCCAATGATTTTTTCTACTTTTACGCTTTTTGTTTTTATAAGATATTTTTAGAGAAAACCAATGAATTGTTTTTTTTAATTTTTATTTTGGTATTATATATATTATTAATTTTTTATTTGTTTTGACGTAGAATACGTCTTACCTTACGGTATGAGGAGTCATGTCAGGTTTTTATTGTTGTAATCTTTATTTCATTGAATTTGAGGAAACGGCTAGATGAATTTTTTTAAAATTTTTTTTGTAGGTAAATGAAGATGTTATCTTTCGTTTGATATACATTTCATATTGGTTGATATATTTCTAGTATTTTAATTTCTCAAATGAAAATTGTTTAAACACATACACTCAAACATATGTGTGGTGTTTGGTTGAGTGTTTTTGGTTGCTCAACATTGCTTAGGAACATGTATCTAGTAAAAAGTGAAACGAACAGCAAGCTAATGTTGCTTGGCAACATGTATCTAGTAAAAAGTGAAACAAACAGTAAGCTAACGTAATAAAGCTTTTTTGCGAAAGCTTCAATAAAGCTGTTGTAACATTAATTTTGAATTGTAAAGCGTAAAGCTTTCACACAACGCTCGAATGCTAATGCGAAGACTCGGTAAGGTAAACCTTTTTTAATATTAGGGCGGCCCTCTCTACATTCGCAGAACTTATTTCAATAAAAATATTAATTAAAATACATAAATTAAATTAAGTTTAAAAAAATTTAACATAATATTTTTTTTTTAAACGGACTTGAATCAAATGCCGTTGGTAAATATAAAAATTACAGCAGACAGTTGTCCGTGTCAGAGACAGAAAACATATATAACAATAAATGATAAATAATATAAGCAAATGAATTTATTGTTACATATGTTTTCTGTCTTATCGGATGGCGTATTCTACGTTAAACTTAATGGCCGTGTCTCTGACACAGCCTGCAGGGACTGTCTGCTGTAATTTTTTTTTTGAATATGAAATAAAAAAATTAATGTGAGTCCGATCACAGGGAAGATGTGTAAACATCTAGTAATGAAAAATTTTTTTTAAGTTGGAAGTACTTATGCTTTTAGTATATTTTTTTAATTAATCAATTAAAAGTATCAAAACTTTCAATATTGTAAATACATAGGAATTTGCTGGTTTTTGTTTGTTTTATTTAACTTATTTGGTTAGTAAATGGGCACACTGCAGTATATATGTACTGCATTAAAAATTACAGTAAGCAGTAAATTTACTGATTACTGAAAGAATTCAGTCAATTTTTACTGTTAATGAAATTTAATTTGCATTACCAGTCAAATCATAGGGCCGTATTCATAATAATCAGTAATCGGGCATTACTGATTACTGAAAATTCAATGGACCTCATCATAATCATGTAGGCACTTTATAAAAATGGCTGAAAAAAATTTTAGTAATCATTAAAAATGTACTAGTTAAAGAATTATTTTTACTGAAATTTTAGTAGTACTGCAAAGCATAGACAGTCAAAATTTCTCTTCACTCAAATGCCAACAAACAAAACGAGTGAAACCCTAGTACTTCTCTACTCTCTCTCTTACTCTCTTCATTGAATATTTCAATACACGAGCAGCTTTTTGATAGTGTTATTGTATATAACTATACAAATTCCAACCATGTTGAAGTAAAATTACATAAACTATGCATAAAGTATGAAATAAGCTAGATATGACGCGAGAGAGAAATGCGTTTGAGTGAACTCCTAGTACTTTTTGGTTCTCTTTTACCAAAGTTGCGCACATCTTCTGGTCGTCTAATTGTAAATCTGCAAAGTGCCCATCTATGGTAAATGCCTTAAGTACAAATAGTTAATATTGGCTTATGGTAACTAAAATAAGATACATATATAAATTTTTGACTCGATTGTATTTAAAAATCTATGGAAAACTGCATCTATAGTAGTGGAATTGTTAGTTGTGGGGGTTTGTGGAGAATTGCTCATATGCAAGTGGAAAACGTCAAATAAAAATTTTGATAAAGCTTTCGCGTGTGGGTTTGCAAAATTTGCATTAAAATATCCACCCATAATAATTGGCATGAGATGGAGATTGTTACCCAATTGTCGTGCACCAGCTTCAGTGTAAGGCAACAGTACGTAATGAAGATATGTTATAATCATAATTTATATTGGAATCTAATAGAAATTTTATTAGAATTAACATTACCTGCATTCAGCTTTGATACACTTTGTGTTGTTTTATGTTCTGAGTTATAATTTTTTTGGTGTTTTGTAAAATATTTTATTATTTTGTATTTGTTGCGGTTGACAAGTTATTAATCAGCTGTTTACTGAAATGTAATGCATGTAGTTATTTTACAGCAATGGTTTTCGAAAATTAGTTGCTACTATTGCACACTAGATGGTGCTTATATGCAGCTGTTAAGTATGAATGACAATCTCAAAGACGAAGAAGACTTATAGTTTGACAAGTTTAGTTTTTAGTTTTCCTTATTTTGCTTTGTTTTAGTAAATTTCTTATTAAAAGTGCAAAAAATCGTTTTAAAAGTTATTAAAATTAAATGTTTTTGTATTCATTTTATTTATTTGTTCTCATTTGCCTACGATAACATAATGTACGACAATTAGTGAAAATTAGTAGCTACTATTGCACACTAGATGGTGTTGAGTATATTGTATGCAGCGTATGATTACACTAATACACTCATACATAGCTCATAGCTTGGTTAAGCAGGCCACACACTGTCAACAAATCGTTTCGATCGGTCGAAAGTAGTTTTGCCACACACTTGTCGATCGGTTGACAATTTTAATTGCACGTTGTTCGCCGCCAAGTGAAGATGGAACGCGGACAGAGAATAATAGCCATGTAAAATAATTTGCCACGATTTTAATGTCAAATTTTTGTCTTTGTAGTCATCACTTTTACTTTTCCATAATGATGGCTGGCTTTTAAACAGTTCTATCAATTCCTCTATGAATTCTTTACTAGCTATTGCCATTTTTCCGCCGATGTGCACACTTCAAAAAAAACAAAAGAATTTAAAAAAATCGTCATCTTTGCCATACACACTAGGGTGGACCTTGTGTCGATATTTTGGTAGATGAGGGCTCTATTCCGTGCCTTTTTGAAAAAAAATGACAATGCCGAAAAAAAAAATTAAAAAAAAAAAACATTAGGGGTTGCGCACGAGCCGAGAAAAAGGTCCACTTTGCCAAAATCAGGGGGGAAATTGCCATAGGTCATCAGGGGTCACCCGTAGGGGGGAAGAATGTATGGCCGACCCCCATTAACTTTTTACCACCAACATTTTCCCCCAAGACACCCACCCCGTATCTCCTCCCCTTAGGGGGGTCACCATACAAAAATGGAGGTTGCTCAGTATTTTCGAAAAACACCATAGGTCATCAGGGGTCACCCCTAGGGGGGCAAAATATATGACCGACCCCCATTAACTTGTCATCCCCAACATCTTTTCCGAACAAACTTACCCTCTATCTCCACTCCTTGAGTGACTCCCCATACAAAAATAAAAGAAGCTGTAATTGAGTAGTACTACTAAGCACTCTTAATAGTCAAATTAACATATTTTTGTTGGCTGATGGGTATTTCTTGCGGTAAGAATCGATAACATGTAGTAAATACTGTTTCTCTTCTTCGCCTTGACACAGTATTCTATTATAATCTTGTATCATTTTTACTCCTCTTTCGGCAGTGTCGTTCACAACGCGCAAGTTATTTACAATTCTACGACCTTCTTGATAGTCTGCGCGAGATTTCCAGGTTGCTGGATTTGCAAGAATGAAATCTTGCGATATTCCAAATCGTACAAATAAATTTTTGGTATTATGAGAGACGAAGTTGCTCAAGTCTTTAGCCAAGAATTCCTCATTCACATCTTTGAATTTCACCTCGATTTTTTTAACGCTGGTGCTTTTGATTACGACGCGAGGAGCTGGGGGAACCGGGTCGTCTTCTTCATCTTCTTCACCTTCTTCGTCTTCTTCATCTTCTTCACCTTCTTCGTCTTCTTCACCTTTTTCGTCTTCTTCATCTTCTTCACCTTCGTCATTCTCATTTTCTAGCAATGCTTGGGCCATTTTGGCCTTCAACTCATTTGAAACCTTGTCATCGAAAAAGGCAAGGGCTATGTGCTCATCGGCGAGATACCATAGGTGACCGATAAATTTCTTTATCATTACCCGAGATAAATCCTGGTCAACGGACTTGTACGCGACGATGTCCTTCAAAAACTTCCAATCTTGATTCGGCGCCTCAGCTGCTCGAGAAGAACCAAACCATGCCTTGACGTAAAGTCGCACCACAAAAATACAAACGTGTCGAATACCATTCAATTCACATACAGATAAGTGAAAAGTTCTCCGAAACAAAAACATCTTGAGGCTGTAAATGGCTTTTGCCATCCATCGAGCATGGGAAACGGGTCCTGGAGGTCGGAAATGGTAATTCTCAAGTTTTTCACCCAGAAACAAAAGAATTAATTGTAGCATTTCTTTGTAGTCATCGCGAGGGTGTTTCTCCTTCAATTGATCTAAGCAAAACTTCTTTATGCCGACTTGCATTGCCACAGGAATTTTTCTGACGACTTGATCGTCTATCAAGCCAGAATGGAATGGTTTAACCTTTACAGCGTCCCATTCCTGTTTGAAACGGTCAAAGCAAGGAACGCCTGGTGCACTGGTCTTTCCCATTTTTGTCTCAAAAACTTCCCTTAGCACCAGTTCGTATACGTGGTGTCTTCAAGGTAAATATAAGATTTCTCTCTCCAACAGCCGCTCAAGAGCAACTGCGGCTCCGGAGAATGGGCCACTGTTCGTTGATGTCGTGTCGAAAGAAAGTCCTTGTATTCGATGTGTCATATGCCAAGATGCCAGCAGTTGATAAACGGCATGTGCTATTCTCCGGCCTTTTCCTTTCCCATCTTCTACTTTGGGAACTCCAAGAAGTTGTTCTTTTTCTCCGTACGAGACAATTACCGGTAGACGGTCCACCTTCTTTGTACCCACAAAATCCAAAAGCATTTTGCCATCCCAATGGACTACGAAGGATTTAGCTGCGACAAGCTGGAGATGAATGAAACGCGTTGAAGAATAAGAATTCTGAATGAGAGCAAATAAATCTATGCGATCTTACTTCTGGATTGTCTTTCACATAACTCAGCATGTTCTCTCGATTTGAACGCCGACATCTCCGAAGCGACGTACGGTTTATTGTGTATTGTTGAGGATCGCGTCCAAATGCTTCTGCCGCCGCTATCATAATGCCGACCGCGTCTCGGTCAGTCACTTTGCACTTGTCCAAAGCTGATAGGACTCGTTCAGTAAAACATTGTTTGTAACCTCTTCTGTCACCAACATTTGACGGGCCAGCTTCTGCCGGGAAGTTTTCGTCCTGTCTCCCATTACCATCGCTTGAATCACTGCTTGAAAATTTAACCACTGCAATTGAACGAATTTCATTTGAATATAAACATTGGACGAACACACAAAGCGCGAAATAGCTTACCGCCTCTAGCGAACCGATCTCTACTAGATTCCGTTGCACGTTTGCGTCGCAACTCTTCTTGTTCTTCGCGCTCAGCTTTTCTTTTCCTCGTTCGAGTATCAGTAGCGTCCACACCTCCCATAGTTCCTGGCCGGCCATCTTCTCTTTGCTTTAGAAGAAACTCAATGTCTTCGGTATTTGTCATTTTCTCAAGGGCGTTGGCGTGTGCGATGTCGAAAAGATTATCCAAGCTATCAGAAAACGTATTCTCTTTTTCTCTAGTGGACTCAGTCTTTCTGTGAGATGACTTTCTTAAAGCATCCCACTCATCGTGCAGCGCAGCTATTTTTCTTGTAACATCTCCTCTGGCTTTCGTCGGAATAGCTGCTTGGCGCCAAAAAATCATCACTGCGTCCGCGACTATAACCGCACTATTTTTCTTCGACATGTTTCGTTTGCGAATGTTGAAGAAATGCATTCTTGCATTCAAAATCAATTTACTTTTCGCGGTCGTCGGCACTTGTTGAATGACAACAATCGATGAATGAACTGCTATTTATAACTACTACGTATTTTGCAATATTTTACTGCCAGGTACTGATGAATGGGGGCATCTGCTAAGGGTGCCTATGTACCTGATTCAGCACGTGTGCGTTTCAAATTTTTCAAGACTTTCCAAACAATGACCACTCTTGAATATTGGTGGAATTTCTGTAAAAAAATCAAAAAAAATCAAAAAAATCTCGATATTGTGCAACTGTAAATACATAGATTTTCAGTATTTTTGTATGGGGAGTCCCTCAAGGAGTGGAGATAGAGGGTAAGTTTGTTCGGAAAAGATGTTGGGGATGAAAAGTTAATGGGGGTCGGTCATATATTTTGCCCCCCTAGGGGTGACCCCTGATGACCTATGGTGTTTTTCGAAAATACTGAGCAACCTCCATTTTTGTATGGTGACCCCCCTAAGGGGAGGAGATACGGGGTGGGTGTCTTGGGGGAAAATGTTGGTGGTAAAAAGTTAATGGGGGTCGGCCATACATTCTTCCCCCCTACGGGTGACCCCTGATGACCTATGGCAATTTCCCCCCTAATTTTGGCAAAGTGGACCTATTTCTCGGCTCGTGCGCAACCCCTAATGTTTTTTTTTTTTAATTTTTTTTTTCGGCATTGTCATTTTTTTTCAAAAAGGCACGGAATAGAGCCCTCATCTACCAAAATATCGCAAAAATGTCATTTCAAGGTCCACCTTAATACACACACAACCGATTGCAAACTGCGAAGAGAAAATCGTCAACTACGCCACACACACGCAACCGATCGCAAGAAAGACAAACATTTTTGTCAATTTTCGATCTGTATGCAAACCACGCTACACACATGACAATCTGTCGAAATTTCGACCGATCGAAACGATTTGTTGACAGTGTGTGGCCTGCTTTAACGATTACATCGCACATCTTACTCTAAATTTGTGATTGTATTGTGAAAAAGATTTTTACCCCCAGCGTATAGATGTTTACACATCAAAACTTTATCTTTTTTCCTATTTAAAAAAGTTTATATTTTGTCCAAGTGAAATCCCAAGGTACACATATGTGTATGTCCTGTTTCCAAAGACAGGAGCTTTGCATGGACATTAAAAATACATTTTTACCTTATTTTAGGACGAATTATCATATACCGAAAATTTCATTGAAATCCGCCAACTTTGAAATTGCTTGGGACAGAAAAAAATGGGAAAGAAATGTATATGTCATATAAGGTATATATCTCTCCGTCGGTGGTACACAATGGTGATTTCTCCATTCAAATGACATTTCGTTTGCATTTAGTTTGATGAATTGTGCAATAGCATCATTCCAAAAAACCCCTGATGAAGATTTGTGGCTAGATCTGAAATAGCTATACGGTTTGCCAGGAATCATAGTAATATATTTTAAAACTCCGTTTTGAAAACTATATTTCGATTCTTTCTTTTAAATATATGATGCCCCTCTTACGCCAACACATACTGTTTTCTGTACGGCTAACAGTGTTCTATCTTTATCTACCATGCCGACACTCCATTGGCCAGAACGGGTCTAATCACCGCACCGATACTCCATTGGCCACCATACCGATACTCCATTGGCCAGAATGGGTATAAACACCACTGTACTTATATAACTACATCCATAATGCCATCATTGCGCTTAGACCCCATCTTCTGCAAAATGTTTTCTGGCAAGCGTTCAATGTTAAGAGACCAACTGGGAGGTCAACTAATTGAAAGTGATTTCGATTGCACCATCAAAGTTCACGAGAAATTATTTTGCAGCAACAACATTTTTCAGGAATACGCTTGTTGCAACTGAATTAGCGACTGAAGTTATACCTTATTCGATGATTACAACCAAACGGACGGAACATGTGTAGCAACCTAACTGGTGTCGATTTCTGTTGCTTCAACCGATTTGGTCGCAAACTACGGAAAATGTTGTCGACAGAACAAATGTAATTTAAAATGCCATTCTCATAATGCAATCGGTTATGATTCTCGGTTGTTTTAACTGAGTTTCAGTTGCGTGGTCTAAATTCTGTCGTGATAATCTCAACTTCGTTCCAAGTAATTGATTTTGTAAGGGTAATGCTACTCTATGATGTAGAGTTGTGTCGTTCATGAACTATATAGTTCATTTAGGGTGACCAGACAGCACCCTTATGAACATAATGCACATGCTCGAAATGGCAAGTATGTTCGTGATTGTTTTGTCTGGGCACCTTAAATGAACGAGTTCGAGAACTAGTGAACGAGTTCGACACAAGCCTACTATGATGTAGTGGTAAGTTGAAAAACGCTGTTTCATTATCTGTATACAAATTCCGCTGCGAAACAGTCAGTCTGTCAGTCCCTCTATTTTATAATCTCAATAAATCTTTCGGTGGACTTTTTTGTCTTTATCACAAAATAGTTTAAGACTCTACTTACAAATTCTCTAATAGTGATGCTGAATTTAAATTCGTCAACAAACACAGATTTCAATGTTCGTTAAACATTTACATACAGTCGCAACATAGCCCATTTGTGACAAAACAAACACTAAATGGAGGCTGTAAACAAACGCTCACCGCAATACACTCTCGACCGTAATCTGAAACTGATAACTCCTGAAGAGCCATGTGGTCGCTGTTCGAGGCAGCTACACTTTACTTGTCACTGTAAGATCATGCAAGCAGGAAACATTTGGATTGCCCAACTGGTCACAACATGCAAACGAACCACCAACTGCAACTGAAAATCTCAAATGGATATCAATCAACAACATGTGAGAGCTAGAGTTGAATAAAATGTTGAATATATCCTTATATTCCTACTGTATCCTTCGGAATGAGTTAGTTCGGATGCGATTGAATCTATACGATTCCAAATTTATTACAATTTCCACACTTTTGTTTTATTACATTACACAACGAACCATCGATGGATTATTGCCACTTTCAGTTGGGTGTTTGATTAAAGGCTGCTGGCTGCTAAAAAAGAGGGAGGACGCGTGTTGTCCTTTTAATGCTGCCGATGTTCATTCGTGTTTTTGGAGTGCAGCTTGATGTTATTGTGGTTGTTGCATTGTTGTACAGTTAAGTGCGTGCTGGTATTGATGACGACTCATAAGTGTCCACATTGAGAGTTTTGTACGATACATTTAGCAACAATGAACGAACATTTGTATCTCATATCAAACGAAATTACTTACGAAGATCGTACTTGTGGTATGATTCGAATGTTGGCAGCAGCAGCGACAGCCGTTTTCTCCGATGGGATTATTCACTGATGTGGAAGGAGATTCCATTTTATTTATCGCATTTGGGAAATGAAACAAAAGTATTTTCAGTAAAATTTTTGTTGGACCATTTTAACAAAAATATTTAATGGATTTCAAGAGGTTTAAGTTGATGTCGGTGATGATTCTTTTATTTATGATATATTTACACACACAGGTACATGAATGTATACATATGTTTGTAGATTAATGAATTTGCTGTTGTTACCCGCTTGTACGGGTAACTAGTTATGAACTAGAATAGCGCTAGTTGCAAATCAACCACCACTAGTTCCACTTCAATCCACTTCCAATGCTTTTAAGAGGCGAATGTAACATGGGCATGTCCTAGGCAGTAATCAATTGACTACCCCTCAGATAACTATTGAATAGTATTTAACTAGTTCCAAAGTAATATATTGATGTACTAGTACCGTCGAACTAGTTCTATAGTAATATATGTATATACTATTACTATCGAACTAGTAATTAACTAGTTCCATAGTAATAGATGTATATAATAGTACCATCGAACTAGTTCCGTCGCTATATCTATCGTACTAGTACATATCTGTTTGTAAGTAACCAGTATTCCAATAAAAGAAGATGTGTACTATTTTATTAACGTACATATGTATTTAAATTTTTTAAGGGGTTTTTTATATATAAAAAGATGCTTGGATTAACAAAAAAATTAATACTCCATTTAACTAAACCTTTTGTTTTCACAAAAAAAAAAACATTTCAATATTTAAGAATTATAAAATTATGAGTTACATAATTATTTACATTGTACATAGTTTCAATTTACTCCTGATTTTTTGAATATTTCTCCACACAAACTTTTTTGAAATACCGTTTTTTTTTTGCGGTTGAATGGCCTTCCGAAGTTGGACCTCAGCCGTGTCAGAGTTAGTCGTAACAGGAATGGAATCTGAAAATAAAAATATAATAATAATAAAATTTAGGTATAACATAAAGTCATATTTTAAGTTCTCACCTAAAAGAACTCTATAAAAATTGGACAATGATTTAAATCCCTTTTTGCCATGATTTCCGTCAATATTAAACTTTAGGGTGACATCCGTACTAAGGATATTTTTAAGGGATTTAGCAAGACCTTCACGATGAATCAAATTTCTCATCACTTTAATCTGAATAAAAAACCATATATTATAAAATATTTAAAGGAGAAATATTGTGTATAATTACTCACATATAAGTTCTTATTTCCATTTGATATTTCATTATTTAATGCAATTAGCTCATCTTCAGAAGCTAATGGAGGTAATTCTGCCGATTGTTGTCTTACTAACTTTTGGAGAACAACTTTTTGTTCTGCAAGGGTTTCCGCTAAAATTTTAATTTGTCCTGTAAATTAAAATAATGATATATAATCATGAACTTTAAGTTGTATAGACAAAGTAGTGTTATGAATTTCAATTTATTATTACCTTGGATCAAGTTTAGGTGTGCTTCCATAGAAACTAAAAGCAGAATGAAAATGTAACATTTGTATACTTTATATTATACAATTCAATACCTTTATTTTCTTTCCAATGTCAACCCAATTACAAGAAAAATCGCCACTACCTACAATTTCAAATATTTATTATATCAACATTTAAGGTAACATTAGTGTTAAAATTTTACTTACATTTATTATCATTTACATTTATCCGCTTCATTTTCTTTGGTGTACTGCACGACTGAGACATATTTAATTGTAAATATAACGTTTTTTAGGTTAAGAGTATGAACTTGAAACTTCTTTTGTAAAAGGTACCAATCAATGACTGTAATACATATGTATAAAAACTAAAAGGTAAAAAAAAAATATTTTTAATTGCAAAGCATATTGCATTAAAGGCAGCTATGTAAAATTGGGATAAAAATCATCTTATCTCTGTACGGAAATGCTATGGCTTTACATTCTACATCGTCGAAGTCAAAAATCTCTTCTAGATCGGAAGCTTTAGGGTCAACTACATAAATACCTAAGTTGGATGAGTCACAAGGCTCCTTGTAGAAACTTTGGAGATTTTGAAACCTACGGCCTAGAACGCAACCACCGTTATCGTTACTAAAAGATATAATTTGAATGGGAACATAGTTTTTTATGTAGAGATAATTATTTGGACTCTTTGTAGTTAAAATGCAATCACGAAATAAACAAGTATTTTTGTTATTATCTATAATGAAAGGGCCATTCTTGTTTGGAAAAACCGATATCTTTTCTTCTTCAGTATATCTATAAATTTGTTCCAAAATTTTTATTGGCGCCTTTACAATTTTCTTTAATTTTTGTAAAAAATTTTCGAAAGGGTACGATGATCCCGATGTTGGATCGCCTACTTGTTCTATTGACTCCTTCACGTGTAACAAATTATGTACGTTATAGGATATACTGTTTTCTCCAAATATTATAGGGAAATTCTCTACAAAGAGGTTGAGCAATGTTTGAGATGATTCCAAATTTGTACGGCATTGTTTTGGGCAGCAGAGAAGTCTATACGAACAGTGTAATAACAAGAATTCGTAATAAACATCCTCGTGTACATTGTCTTTTAGAATGATAATACCGTTATATAATAAAAATTGCCTGAACTCCGTAGCTTTCCAATACGATAGTTCGTCCAAAGACCTAGGTTTTCGCGCAAATTCCTTTGGAACATATTGACGAATTGCTAATAAATTTTTGGAAATATTCGTAATATTTTGCTTGGAAACTTTGAAGCACAGTTTATTATTTATTATTCTCATTAAAAACTTTCTAGCTACTCCTAAATCAATTAGATGCATAACATCCAAAACTATTTGTGTTACCATGCTAATTCCAATATTTTCCAGTGGCGTCTTTCGGCTTATATAGGCGATAGAATGGTGATCATGGTATTTTCTGGAAGAAAAATCATTATCACTAATAATTTCGCCAGATTTTGCGCTATATGTCAAAGTTCCATTGATTTTTTCCCTATTTGGGTACAGTTAGTGCAACCGTGACGCGACGTATGGGACGGAGTCGCACTGATAAAAGCTCTGGCTGGAGCATCACAAATTATGGCTCTAATTTGTATTTTATACATACGCTCACCTATTTGAAGACCATTTTCCATACAGTGTGATATCTCGTAGGTAATTTTTTTTAGAAATTCTTCTAAGTCTGTCGGTTTTTTTTTACCTACAAAGACGCCAACTGGAAATACAGAGGTGTTTGGTATGTTACTCACTTTAATTAAAATAGGCCAAAGTTGCGTTTTAGAGCTTTTATACAATGGAAGACCATCAATATTTATGTCGATGACAATATGTTGAGGAAGCTGTATGACTTCTGACAGTTTCGTAAATTGCGCTGCAGCTCCTATATGAAGGTATGACCCTCCAGTTATATTTTCAATCGAGGCTTTTGAAGAACAATTGAATTTTGAAACCATATTTACCTTAAGCCCCTCTTCCCTGAGAATGGTAACCAAATCCTTAACACAATTTCTTGGAGGTCGATGTTTTAAATACCATTCTTTAAGGTTTTCGTCAAAAGATAAATATTCAACACGTTCCAAGGCTTCATTGGCTTCTTCTACCTCCATAACATCGTCACGTGTTTCTTCTTTTTGAACCTCGTTTTTATTTTGAAGCGAATTACTATCATCAATTTCTGAGCCTACTTGCATCAACCTTTGCACTAAGTTTTCCTTTTCTTTTTTATTAATCTTCTAAGGTGTCTCTTGCTACTCATTGTTACCTTTATTGATATAGTACTATATTTAATTTAACCACTTTTAGTATTTTAATGACACTACCGCGACTGCGCACCACAATTTTCAAAAGAAGACTAATCTCTTTTTCTTTTGTTTGTAACAAAACAACCGTCCGTTTGCTTTTTTTCGGTAGAATAACGGTGCTCCTTTTTTTGTTATTGCAAAAAAAATCTTTAATGACCTTTTTTTTATTAGTGTTGGACGACAAACCACTCCCTTCAGATTACTATGGGTTAAACGAGTATCGATTGGTTTCTTTATAGATTACATTTAGTCAAGAATAGAACTAGTGAACTTTATAACTAGTAATGTAACTAGTGGCATGTAGTTAATCGCCACTATCAGAACAAGCGGGTATGTATTTAAATGTCAGAGGAAATTTTCGTTCAGAGAAAATTTCTGATACCACAATATATAAGTAAAGGAATTTTATCTGACTTTATCCAAACAGCTGACCTAAATCTTCCGTTTTGGTATTTCGTTGCTGAACGAAAAATTTTTTCTCCAAATTCCGTTTTTTTCTAATTTTCAGTTTAAAATTATAATTTATTTTTTAATCTGAATTGCTTTTAGGTGCGTGCTATCTCTTTTTTTTTAGTTAGGGTCGCTCCCTTTAGTTCGGCTCACACTAAAGAACTTGTTTACTTACACTCATGCTCATAACTCCGGTATTTCACGTTAATTTTCTAACGCATATATATGTTTTGAATATTTGCGTTTTGTGAATTTTTTACAGTGTTTTATTTAACTTGCTTTGTTGTCTGTCTGTCTGTATTGTTCAAATCTAGTAACTCATTTTTAACACAGTTGCAGTTGACCAATCGAACTAAAATTTTGCACACTTGTCAGATTTGGATCACAATACATGAATATGAAAAAAAATTAAAACATTAAACATTTGTAATTTCCTTTTAAGGCTAAGAGATCATATTTTCTCCGGTTAGTGAAAAAAATGTAAATGCCGCGGGTGGGATTCGAATTCACATTCGCTGGACGATCGTTTCGATGTTTGTGAAGCATCATCTTCAGCAGCGTTTAGCCCGTTAAGCCACTGCGGTGTGTATTTACACGAGTCACTAAGCGAAGGCATATATTGATTATGTGCAAAGTGATTGTTGTCGCTACTTACACACATTGCTTTCCTACTTACATGCACTGATGCAGAAGTTTTGAAAGTTCTATTTATAGAACGAACTATTCTAATTGTAGTTGTCTCGTTCTGTTTTGGTTTGGCCCTACCATATGTTTCAAATTTAGTTGTTTTTATATCCTCGTCATATTTAAAGTTGTAATTTCCTTTTAAGGCTAAGAGATCACATTTTACTAAAACATAAAAAAATAATTTAAAAAAATTAAGTTACAGTGTTTTATTTATAAATGCACTAAAAACTAGAAAATAATTTTTCTCTTAGCCTGAATAAGTAAATTCTTCTTCATGATGGGTTGTACAATGGTCCGCCTACTTAGCACTTCAACAACAATGGTCTAGATACTTTCAATAAAGATCGTAATTAAAATGAATTCGTTAATTAATTTTCTAGAGATCTCTCAAATAACACGCTTGCATTTAAATTAAAAATGCTGACAAAAGTAAATGTCAAATTAAGTGTCAAAATTAAATGTCACCATTTTTAATGTAAATGCAAGCGGAAACCAAGTTTTGTGATCGTGTTATCACATGAAATGGCCCAGTCGATTGGCCGCCTCGGTTAGATTATTTCCTGTGGGGCTACGTCAAGTCTATGGTCTATGCCAACAAGCCAGCGACGATTGATGAACTTCGTACGAATATCGAACGTGAAATTGCAGCAGTATCGGCCAATTTATGCTTGAAAACCGTCGAAAATTAGGTTCAGTGTCTGGACTTCTGCAAGCGTGCCTGTGGTCTCCATGCAAAAGAAATCGAGTTCCATACATAATGGCATCGAACGTACTTTCACAGGAATAAAGAATTTCATTGGTATCTAAAACCGGTTTTGTTTTATTTAAAAAAAACTTTTGTAGCGCTCTTATTGAAAAACCCGTTATATCCCCATTCATTTCATTAACATGTGCTACAACTCCTTTTAGATGTCTAGTCATAGCTGGAGCACCATCAGTACAAATGTCAATACATGACTTCCACGAAACATTAATTTTTTCTAAATATGAACTAATTACATCAAAAATATGATTAATTATATCATTTTCGTAAATAAATCTACTGAATGCAGCTTTTCCTGTAATATCGGTTGTGTCGTTGATTTGTAAAGCAGCATTTGAATTTGCAAGGGTTTTGCAGTCCACTGTGCTTCCAAGTGATTCCACGGCATTTAAAGAGGTACATTTATAACCTGACCAACCATCCCGCATTTGTCGGGATTTTACTGCTTAATAATGTTTTATCCCGCCTTGGATCTCGATCTATCATTTTGGAGATAAATGACGCTTTATACCGCTTTTGTCTTCCAAAATAGTAAAATATAGTTCCGCTTAGAAATTATACGAGTGTATTTTTATTGAAACAGTATTGATTTATCAGACGTTTCGTATTATTTTCAAAATCAAAATGTTCGTTGCATTTGGTCGTTTTTTAAATAATTGTATTCTCCAATATTTCCCTGCCCTTTGGGTAGCATCGCCAGGATGATAAACACAATTATACAATGAAATGGATTAATAAACAAAAACTGTTTCTGATGTTAATTGAAAAACAACAATAAAAATGTGAAAAAATTAAACAATTAAAGAAATTTTCTTTGTCATATGAAAAATGTTTTAAGTTACAGCCAGAAAATTAATTTGGTAGAAAAAATTATATACATGATGGTAAATTCACAAAGTTACATCCTGATAAATTTAAAATGTTACCAATGACAAATTCAATGATACGACAAACAATTTTCGGTGAAATGTTCTATATTTTACTAATTAAATGTCTATAATTCTGTGCTACATTATCCCATAGAATAATACATACCATAGAAGCTTTTATTCGCTCAATAAATTAAACGTCATAGGTACGATGGAAAGTAAACATTCGATGGTGGAAAATATGGGTTCAATAATACCAGATGGTGGCAATAGTATACAGCGATCAACAAAGGAACAACAACCGAATTTAGTGTTTTTGTGGCAAACTAGTTGTGTTAAATACAATACAAATGTATACCAACGATAAAAGTCAACAAAAAAGTGCAAAATATATTTAAATTTTTCAGTTCTACACCAAAACGACAGGAAAAAGTTAAGTGAACATATTTTGTAACTCCACCTGGTGTAAGATAATTTTAAATTTAGTTGCTCTCATTTCTACAATTCTACGATGAAGAGTGTGAAATGAAACGTCAGAGGAGAGAATAAGTTTATCTACGTATGTATTATTCTATGCATTATCCGTATCTGCTTCAAAGTGTATTCTATTCACTATTGAAGTCCTTATTATCTGTAACATTATTAACATAAAACGACGTTTATAATTATTTTCCCTATTCAAAACTGACGTATCTTGAAAGTTTGGAAAATGATTCAACCTTGCACAGTGTGATGATAATGCTGTTTTTTGTATTGAGATGTGTCTATATTTTTGGTCTGATTTTGTCCTTCAATTCTAGGCTTATGTTTCCTTTTAGTTGTACCTACATATACCATACTGCAACTTTCACTATCATTTCCTCCACAAGGTATTTTGTATACTATATAAGATCTATCAAATTTATTTGTCGTTTTACTAAACAATCTACCTAGTGTGTGTGTTGTTTTATGAGCCATTTTGTAATTATTAGTATCAAATATTTTTGATATTTCTAATCTCTCAGAAAATCCTGGCACATAAGATAATGATTTGAACTTTTTCGGTTCCACCGTTGGGTTTTGGTTATCTTGCCCCTTATTTTCATATTGCCTTATCCATCTATTGACTAACCCTACTGGGAAATTGTTGTCCATTAATATTGTTGTAATCTTCACCTTATTCTTTTTGTGAAAATTCCCGTCGCTTACCTTCAAAACTCTCTCTCTATGAGGTTTCTTGCCGTATTGACAACCATTAATTTCGGGTGTTTGGAGTGGTAATTGATAACCCTTCCAGAAGCAGTTGGTTTTTGGTACCAATCCACTAATGAATTCTCCCCATTTCTTATTACCATGGTATCCAAGTAAGGGAGTCTTGATCCGCGCTCTTCTTCAATCGAAAACCAAATATTAGGATGAAAATGATTAAATGTTGTCAAAATATTATCTATAGCACTATTTGTAACGATACAGAATAAATCGTCTACATATTTAGTAATGATTTTCGGTTTTATGGCCATCTCTTCTATGCAGGAATCAAGTAGATTCTCCATAACAATATCAGCCACAATCGGGGAAGCTGGAGATCCCATTGGAAGTCCTTCTTGTTGAAAATATACCTTGTCATCATATCGGAAATACCTGTTGTCTTCTATACAAAACTTTAAAATATAGAGGAATGGTTTATTAATATTTGTGTGCTGTTCTATTCGTTTCCATTTTCACACGTTAATGCAAAGTGCCAAGTCTAGAGGTATACTTGGAAATAAAGAAACTACATCGAACGGAACTAATTTTTCACAATTTTGTATCCTAAGTTCCTTTATTTTATTCTTAAACTGCAAGGTATCCTTTGTATTGTATTTGTATTGTAATACAAGCTTACAAGGTTAAGCCCACTCACTGGCATGACTAGCTCGAACTCCGTCACAAGTTCATCATCAGATGCCTAACTACTGTACCTGAATTGATACCATCGGTTGATCATCAATCGTATATACAAACTCAATTATGCAATTTACGTATACGAATTAGTATCGATCGAAGATCCCCAAGTATCAACACACACTGAAACCTCCATAATTCCAATACAAGAACAGACAGCTTTTTTCCACCCATTGGTTTTGTCATTTACAAGACAACAACCCACAGATTCTGTCAAAATCTTTAACATTAACATTTACATTACATTAACATTACAAAATTATGTAAGGATTTTGATCACAACAATTATAATGAATGTAGAATTCTGTGCTACAAAAGAGGCGCACCTTTACATTTCACTGTTAAATGGTGCAAGAAGGACGTCTGACATTTACTAAGAAGTTTACACGCAATGATTCCTCTCAACCTTGTGGCAGTAATATTGATCGATGTAACGAAAATCACTAAATCGAAATTTATCGCAAAAAGGAGGAAAATAAAATCGAATCACTTTAATCCCTTAGGTGTACATCATTAGCTTTAACTACAACAAGAGGGTTTGTTCCACAATCACGTTAAGTGACTGGAAACAATAAAATATGTGCTAAATAGAAATAAGGGAAACTAAAACAATGACTTCATTGTAGCACATACACAGATGGAGGATTATATGCCATCATCATTGCAGACACAACCACCATCATCGCGGCAGATTCAGCATCATGCTGTATAAAGCATATAGTAAGCATGTCGTCGACTAAAAGCTTTAATACTCCCCTTGATCACCTTCGCAAAACATAAACAAATTCAGTAATTTTTGCAAAAACTTAATTTCGAAATTAAAAAACACTTTCCATCATTAACAGCCTGAATGACCGGTATTAAGCGATATTCACGATTGTCGTCAAATCAAGTGGAAGCGTGTTGATTCTGTTGTATTGCTGCTTTTGCAATTTTTGTATTGTTGGTCCTGTTGTAATCCTCTCTGGCAGTGCAAACGTATGCCTACGCGTGCTAACACTTCCGAAAGTGGTGTAATTTGGAAACACAACAACAAAATCATGGCAAATGTGTTTGAAAATAAAGAGTGTACGGCATAACAGAGCCCACTAACAGAAGGTTTGCACTTTGGGGTAATTAAACTCACCTTGTGTTTTTGACGGTCGCACAGTTACTTCAAAAAAAAATCAATACTTTGAACAAACCCATCTTATTGGAAAATTTTAAACGATTTCAAATATGCTATCATTATTAATATCAGATTTTTAGTTTAGAAGATATAACCGTTCAAAGTTGAGTGATTTTCGGTTTTCAAAAAAACAACCATTTTTAGGTAATTTGTTCCGATTTCAGGTGTAATATCACGAAAACTAGGAAACGGAGCGTATTTTTTTTGTTTCTATTGATTGATGTATTTATTAAATGTATAATAATAAATAATCGGTGGTGCAATCGTTAGTGTGCGCGGCTCTTGTACATGAGATCCTGGCTTCGAACCCTGCTCTGACCACCTTAAAATTTCGTTCGGCGGCGGCCACCTCGCATTGTGACGGCGACACTATCGAGTATATAGCCATGAAAAAGCTTCTCAAAATACCGTTCGGAATCGGTGTAAAACTGTAGGTACCAATCAGTGAGTGAAAACTGGAAAGCGCACAGCTCAGTGATTGTGAGAAGTTCTCCCCTGTCCCTTCATGGAATGTAATGGGAAACCATTTATTTATTTATTATTTATAATAATAAAAATGATGTACTGTTTGCTTTGTGTTTCTCCAGGTAAATCACTATTTAAAAACAATCCATTTTCCACTATTTTTCAACTTTGACGGAAAATAAACACAATCTAGTATATTTGCCATATTTTCAAAATATGTTCTTTGATTATTCATTTACATAATTCAAAAGTTTTTCACTGCTTCTAGGCGCCACTCTAAAAAAGACATGGTTCCAGAAATTGTATGGCGTGGATCCCTTGCATTTTCAAGACATGCACTGTGCAATGTATCATGTTGAGTTGGAGCTTTGAAAACTAAAATTTAATTGATTTTTATTTTATATATTAGTTTATATTTATGTGTTCTTTAAAATTATAAGAAAACATATTTTTTAATTTCTTTTTTAGAACAAAAAAGGTGTTTGATATATTCTTCATAGAAAATATTTATATATGCTAAACTGAAACTTAAATTGTATTCTTATTCTTATCCAATTAAAATATATAAATAATATGATAGTGAGTTTGTAAGGGTTTACACATATAGTGGGGTAGAACAGATTCGTACTTTGCTACATTGGCTGTTTTAAACATTTGGAAGGAGACTGTTATATATTTCAAAACAATCGATTTCGATTACAAAATTTAATTACTACTAGACAATTTACTTCAACATTTTTCTTCATTTCATTGAATTATTTCGGGAGTTCGGATCCATTATTATTTCCAATTTTTACGTTTTATATTGAAATCGGAAATTAAACAGGATTTTCCCAACGGTGTTTCATTTCCAATTATCAGATTGGAAAATATAGTGCAGGAACAAGAAACCCGGTGAGTTATAGCATTAAAGGGTGTAATATTTTTTATAATTCGGAAAATGTTATTCATAGGCTGGGACGAAGAGTCAAAAAGAATATTTGGCTGTCGGATAAGAAATCCACAGCAATTTCCTGTAGAGATCCTGCGTATTCAAATACCTACGAATCTATCTGGATTAAAGAATTAAATGTTAACGATGCTAACACCATATAATGTCAATATCTATACAACACGATTTTGGGAATAAATCCAACTATCGGACCAATTTAGTCTAACCAAACTTTACAGAGCAACTTGAATTGGAAACATGTAACAAATGCAGGTACTGGCATTTAAGCAATACTGGCATTAAAAGTATGACATTTCTGTAAATGACCGTAGCATATCCTCAGTAGACAAGAACACCTCCAAGCCCTGAGCATAGTCGGAGTAATAGGTAGCAATAGTCGAAATGGATAGTGCTAGCGAGAGATGGGTCGTTACAAGTTGCCCTTGTGTATAACAACTTGTTGTAGCCTGCGTGACAGAGATGGACATGCCAATTTTCTCCCATTCCTCCAATATTGCTAGTTTTAGTTCTTTAAGCATCGTATACTGCTTCGACTTTGAAAACACCTTGGCGGTAAGTATCCCCCAGAGGTTTTCAATTGGGTTGAGGTCGAGACTTATGGCTGGCCACTCCAGTAATGGAATATTTCGGGACTTAACAAAATCCCTTGTGAGCCAAGCAATGTGGATCGGGGCGTTGTCTTGTTGAAAAGTCCAGTTATCTCCATATAATTCGCCAGCAAAGTCAATTAAATTGATTTCCAATAGATCAACGTATGCTTCCGCATTCATTTTAGTTGGGACAAAGCATATATTTTGCTTCCCTCGTGCTCCAAATGCAGCCCATATCATAAGAGATCCATCACCGTGGTTTCGCTTGTAGCACGTTTGCCGAGGATGTCGTAAATCTCTCCAATATTTATGGTGATCATCAGCTCCGTCCAAATTAAATTTTTTCTCATCACTAAATATAACAGTTTCAAATTCGCCCTCCCAAAACTTGTACTTTTCTGCAAAAGCAATACGGTCATTTGTATGGCGCTGGGTTAATCGTAGTTTGGCCATTTTGCTTTGGTGCCGAAGACCTATATCATCCTTTAGCAGTTGCTGGACACGCTGTCTCGGTACATTTAGACCCAATTCCACCTTTATTTCCCTACAACTCAAACTCTCATTAGCTGCTAAATGCCGAATGCGCCGCTTATTCCTCTGGTCTACGGTTGGGATGCATCCATCCCATATACAACCATAGTTTTCGGGGTCTTTAAATTCGAAACTCTATTGCGATGCCGATTTACCGCAGCTTCAATCTCGCCAATTCCTTTACATTTTCCTCTCATTCCAACAATTTTTCCGCGCTCCTCATCCGTAAGTTCACTTCTACGTGACATGTTCAACTAGAAACAAAACTGTGAATTAAACGTTTCTTAGAATAAATTCATTAACGATCACTTTACTCACGTACAGGAAGATATTTTATACTAAACACCCGAGAAAAATAGAGTTGTTCACTTTAAAGTGTCAGGAGCGCGACTGGACATATAATTATTTTTTATTGAATTGCAAACTTACAGCGATAATCATTGATAACGGGACTACAAATAAAGTCCAGAAGAGAAAGAAGTATATGATAAAGAGAGAGGGATATTATCGAAAAAATTGTGTATGGTCGACATTAAATTACAGTTAGTTTTCAGAAGGAAAGAAAAAAAATTATTTTGCACATATAAATATATGTCCGTGGAAACCCATTGCCACGTTGTTGATTTTTTAAGGTATATGATTTATATTTTCCATTCTATAATGTTTTTACTGGCAATTAGTTTGAACTGAACTGAATTTTAAGTTGATGGCTTACCTGAGAGCCTCTGCCAAAGTCTGTTCCCAATATTCTATTACAGGCACAGGATGCACAAAAAACTGCTGTTTGAAATTACCAGGTACGCACCTCACTTAAAAATTACTGTATCCATTCACAGAACAATATTCACATATAATAGTGTATAATATTAAAATTGCATAAAAGCACACATTAAAAGTATGGTTCCGAAGAAGCCTTGGCCTTGTTTATGGACTTAGAACTTGCTAAAGAGAAATATGAAATACTACGGGCATCTTTTATGTGGCACGAGGCTGACATTTTATCTTGTTACAAGCATATTTCGCAATCCAAAATAAATTCACGATCACTGCATACGAAATTTACGGAAGTCTGTGAAATCCACTCTGCAGGATCTTATGGGTCGTACAGCAAAACGGCTGTTGGAGAGTCTTCCTGAAAATGAGGCGGAAATTCTTACTAAGAAACTGACATTGATCAGTAAATGGGGCTGCGATGGATCATCTGGACAAAGCGTTCATAAGCAAAGGATATCTCCCGATGACGCCACAATATCGGACAGAAATATGTTTATGGCATCTGTTGTTCCTTTGTGGCTGAAATCTGATGTTTCCCTATACTGGAAAAATCCACGGCCGTCGTCAGTGCACTATTGCCGACAAATAATGTTTCAGTTTGCAAGGGAATCGGCAGAACTCATAAGGACCACGGTGAAGGACATTGAAGAACAAATTAGCAAGATTAAGCCCACAAAGCTGCAAATTGTACAAGGAAAATATATTGAATTTAGTAACGAGTTCCATCTGACCACAGTTGGCGGAAAGTCGTCAACGAACCTCAACATTGTCATGCCCGATTTGCAAAAAGAGTCAGAAGAACTTCGGTAAAACGAGGAGGAGCATTACGAATATGGAATGTCTCCATTGCTCGCAAGGATAAGGTGTATGGAATTCTTTCCAAAACTGCGGTATGCTCTACCACAAGAGGAGGAAAACATCGACGAAAATACATCAATTTACGATAAGGAAAAGATCAGAAAGAAGCAAATAGAGGCTGATTTTTTTACACAAGTTGGACTAAAAGTAGACTGTCCCAAGTACGGATACGGAAACACAAACGATGGAAACACTTCTGAGATTTTTTTGAAAATCATGAGGCAGTAACTGGAATTGACAATCATATCGTGAAAAGATTGGGAATGATCATGAATGTTTTAAACTGCAAAGAAAACTACATCACTTTCAGCGGAAATGTATCCACAGAAAAAGTTGGCCCGAACAGTCCATAAAATGTTGGCGCATAGCAAAGATATAATTGAATACCAGTCTTTGCTAATTGGAGAGCTTTCTGAAGAAGCACAGGAGTCTCTTAACAGATTGTATAAAAAATATAGATTGCAAAACACATTTAAACCCTCAAGGGTGATGCAAAATGAGGACGGACCTCTTCAACATGTTGGCAGCATCTTCCGATCCACTTATTTCTTCCCTGCAGCATGTGAAGTCACGAATAGAGTTAGAAAGTGATTTTAATTCAGAATGAATTTAATTATTTTGTGAATTGCGAAGAATATTTTACAGAAAATTTAAAAAATTATTTTTTTACTTTGTTGGGTAATAATTATAAAACAGAAAAAAGAACTAAACAAATTAAAATGAAAAATTGATAAAAAAAAACAGATTTTTCCACAAGTTGTAAGTTTGATAACCCATAAGTAAGCACCTACAAGGCATAACACCCTTTCCAAACATTTCATAGACTGAAGAATTATCTATCACATGCCATTTAAACTGTTCAATTATCTTATTCGGATCAAAAGATATGACTTTTGCAATGAAAAAACTCAAATTGAGCCACTGTGTGTCGGTGGTGCAAAAGATAGCATCCGATGCTTCTGCACGTTATTCAATTCACTGATGGAATTTCATTTCTTACGTAGACGCGTAAGAAATACGATATTCAATCCACTGAAGACGATATTATCGAGAAATTAGCCATGTATGTAAGTAGTGCAATTGTAGGTCGTGTTCACTGGGCCTACAATTTAGAAAACATGTCACCCACTGTACCTCATGGAGAGATAACACAATTGGGCATCTAAGTTTTAAGTAATTGTTCAATGATGGATATATTGATGTGGATGGGTTGGGATGGGTACATTGGTTGTGGCCGTGGGTGGTGCAATGGGTGGTGTGCGTGGTTCTTGTACATGAGAACGTGTGTTCGATCTCTGCTCAGACCACTTTACATTTCTTTCGACGACGGCCAGGGATCGAACCCATGATCTCATGCACAAGAGCCGTGCACACCACCATTGTACCACCGACGGCCACAGGTAATATATCGTAGTAAAAGTAGCGTAAAATTGTTGCTTCGCATTCAAATTAACAAACGCGGTGGGTTTCTTAAAAAAAAACTAAATTTTCTTTAAGGACTACCTTTTTTGTGAAACAAAATAAGTTTTCTTGAAATAAGTACCTACTCTTAAAATTGTACCTATTCGTGAAAAAAGGACCAATTCTAAAAAATATTCCCATTTCTTAAAAATTAACCCTTTCTTCAAAAAATGCCTTCTAGTAAAAAAAAAACCTTTTCTTAAAAAAATTAATTAATAAAATAATACCTTTTCTTTTCTTGAGATAAGTAGCCTTTCTGAAATTAAGTACATTTTCTTAAAAAAGTAACATTTTTCTAAAAAGAATTCCACTGTTCTTAAAAAAGTACTTCTTTGTAAAAACATGCATAATCTTATGGCTATTTCTTACAGAAAGTACTTCTTCTTAAAAATTTGCTAAAAAAAATGTTAGCTTTTAACAAAAGAAGTACCTCTCTTAAAAAAGGGCATATTTAAAAAAAAAAAAGCACCTAAAAATATACTTTTACACAAAAAAAAACATTCTATAACAAAAAATTTTATTAAAAAAAGTTTATTATTTTACAAAAAGTATCTTTTCTTAAAGATTCATTTAAATTATCGTATTTTTCAATAGGCGCCCTAGGCGTTTTGGAACTAACTAGTACATAATATATAGCGGAAGGAACTTCGGTCCAACCGGGTGTCCCCCGACACCTCATGTGATGTTTTTTTACTTGAATCGTTTTAGTGGATTATGACGGCAATGAACATCCTGAATTTTAAACATCCAACTATTCATCCTCAGTTGGCTGGTATCAACAATCATAAATAAAAAAAAAAATAAATGGTTTCCCATTACATCCCATGAAGGTACCGGGGAGAACTTCTCACAATCACTGAGCTGTGCGCTTTCCAGTTTTCACTCACTGATTGGGACCTCCAGTTTTACACCGATTCCGAACGGTATTTTGAGAAGCATTTTCATGGCTATATACTCGATAGTGTCGCCGTCACTATGCGAGGTGACCGCCGCCGAAAGAAATTTATCTATTTTTTTTTGAAGGTGGTCAGAGCAGGGTTCGAACCCAGGATCTCATGTACAAGAGCCGCGCACACTAACCATTGCACCACCGACGGCCAATCATTCATAATGTAATTCATAATGTTCAAAACAAAAGATCATGATCAGAGACAAAGTAAATTTGATCAAATAGAAGCCAAGAATTTGAGACAGAAAGTAGGATATAGTATAATCAAATATCGTGGGTGGTGCAACACTATCGAGTATATAGCCGTGAAAAAGTTTCTCAAAATACCGTTCGGAATCGGTGTAAAGCTGTAGGTCCCAATCAGTGAGTGAAAACTGGAAAGCGCACAGCTCAGTAATTGTGAGAAGTTCTCCCCTGTCCTTTCATGGGATGTAATGGGAAACCATATATTTTTTTTATAACGCGTTTTTCAACAGAGACGCTACAAAAGTAAATCGATAGGGACAGCAAACGACGCCATATTTTTTCCCGCTCTTTTGGCATTTCTCTTCAGTAAGGTTTGCCATTTCATCATGGAAAGATATACGAGCCAACAACGAGTGGAAATTATTAAAATTTACTACCGAAATTTGGAGTCAGTGGCCTCAACTTTAAGAGGCCACCTTTAAGAGGCCTCAACAATCAGCGATGAGGCTCATTTCTGGCTTAATGGCTTCGTCAATAAGCAAACTATGCGTTATTGGTCAGACATCATTGCATCATCATTCATCCCGAAAAAATTACGGTTTGGTGCGGATTACGGGCCGGCGGCGTCATTGGGCCGTACTTCTTCCGTGATGATCAAGACCGGCACATTACTGTGAATGCGAATCGCTACCGTTCAATGATAACCGAATATTTTTGGCCCCAATTGGATAATATGGACTTGGAGGACATGTGGTTGCAATAGGACGGCGCCACAACCCACACAGCAAATGCCACAATCAATTTATTGGAAACCAACTTTGGTGAACATGTTATCTCACGAAATGGCCCAGTCGATTGGCCGCCTCGGTCGTGCGATTTGACGCCGTTAGATTATTTCCTGTGGGGCTACGTCAAGTCTATGGTCTATGCCAACAAGCCAGCGACGATTGATGAACTTCGTACGAATATCGAACGTGAAATTGCAGCAGTATCGGCCGATTTATACTTGAAAAACGTCGAAAATTGGGTTCAGCGTCTGGACTTCTGCAAGCGTGCCCGTGGTGGCCATGCAAAAGAAATCGCGCTCCATACATAATGGCATCGAACGTACTTGCACAGTAATATCTAAAACCGGTTTTGTTTTGTTTAAAAAAAACTTTTGTAGCGCTCTTATTGAAAAACCCGTTATATTTACGGCCGGATCATTGACGGTTAGTGGGGTGGGAGCTTGCGTTTACTCAACTTCACTTGGTGGAACAACTGTCTCCCTGTTTTTAGCAGGCGAAAGCAGTAGCAATATTTGAGACTTGTCGTCGGATACGAAATAGCGCAATAGAGAGGAATAGTGTTAAACTCTTTTCGAACCTGCAACTGGCCATGAGGGCCCTGTCCTTCCTGGATAATAGATCGATACTGGCCTTCTAGACGAGATTGACTCCACGAAAAGACTTTCCCTAGTGTGGGTTCCGGGTCATACGGAAATAGCCTGAAAAGGCTGAATTGGAAATCCACATAGACAAAGCGTAATTGAAAGCCGTCTAAGAGTGGTGTGTAACGCTATAGATCGCCACTGCCACCAGAACCGAGTTCATGTTGACTCTTAACAAGAATACAACAAGAAATGACAGCTGTCATAACCGGTCACTGGACAATTGGTACACATGCTGCTAACATTGGAATACAATACCGGCATTACTGTAGTATGTGTGACGACGAGCTAATGACGGAAACTACGGAACACTGTGCCCAGTTTTGGAAGACAGAAGGAGCACAAATTTGGGAAAACCCGTTTATGACGGAATACCGGAACTAGGGAGTATCATTCTCAGTCTGTTTCTAAAATACATTAACGGTACTAATATTTTTAACGATTTTCTCTTCAGGTCTACTCAAACCGGCTTTCATGTGCCGAGCTCATAGTCACTCTAACCTAACCTTTCGACTTAACTGGAGTATCCATGCACGCCAAATTTTGATATTCAACGTTGACTATTTTGTATGTTATCTTCTCAATTCTAATTAAATTCATGATGGTTGCCGTACAAGTAGTCGGCTTTCGTTGGTTGTCAGCAACACCCTCCGCAACGAGATATATTGTTCAATTTTACCAGTCCGTATGAAAATTGGTAAATTTTCAAGAAAATATATATTTCATTCTATGAAGAAATTCCTAATTCTAATATCGTTATTCATAAATTTTAGAAAATAACGTAATTGATTGAGAACTTTCTCATGGACTGTGCTTAATTTAGGTTAAGAGGTGTTATCACTTTTGTAATTTCCATTTGATGAAACATTTATTAGAGGCAACAGTAGCACTAAATTTAAGGAAATTGACACTTTATTTATGGTTTCTGAGGAAAGAATATATGTTAAATTGAGTTGAATAGGCTGAGAGTAATAGGCTGTTTCTCGATGTAGAATGAAAACATAAGTGAACGAAAAACAGTTACTCGAATGCGATTCAATTGGGGTTTCTCTATCACTGAAGTTTTCGTTCTTATGGCCTTACGTTTGTCAATTTGTATGTGTTATTTATTTATAGGTTTCAGAATTGTCAGATCTAAATCTTTAATTTTGGTTACAATTTCAGTAAAAAATACTACTTAATTGTATAGGCGTAAATACAACCCTGCTGCCTTGTTAGTACCGATAGTAAGTGGAAAGCAAAGCAAAACAAACTTGAAAAAGGTAAACAAACAAAAGTAAGCAAACAAATTGAAAAATAAAACCCAAATTATTAGAGCTTGAGGTCAATAAACACAATCATTTAATAGAAAATAATAGATCTGATGATTGTCATCCATTTCGTGCATGCGGAAGTCGTTGCGGCGGAAGTCGCAAGGCCTTCCACAAATTAGGCATGCGGAATGGTTCGTTTGTAATGCCTTCCTAATATAAGGCCTGCGGAATGCACGAATTTTTTCAACAGATATAACCAAGAAGAATATCATTTCCGATTCTTTTTCACCGTAATTTATATGGAAAATTTCAAACAAATTTTAAAATTATATTTTTTATTTAATATTTTTCAGGGTATTTTTAAAATTTTCAATTGGAAGTTGTTCGTGGTACAACCTTCTAAGATAGATACAGACATATGTACTTATAAATAGATATGTAGAAGTGGATAATGCTTTTGTGATACAATAAATTATTTTAATCTCATTTTTGTTTAACAAAAATAAATTAAAGTAAATCCCTTCTTAGGCCTTCCTCTTTGCATGCCTTCTAAGACCTTCTTTAGGCAATGGGCAAGGAAGGTCTTGCCTCCCAATCTCACCAATATTAGAGAGAAAAGAGGAGGTAATGTGTAGGGAGGGATTTCCTTATTTCAGGCCTTCCTAGTCACGACTTCCGCCGCTGGGTACGTGCATTTGGAAAACGGTAAGTAAGCGGTAATGGTAATTTTATTATAGATTCGTTCGCCACTCGACAACAAAACAGCAAGTGACTGAATTTAACATTTCCATTCGAAATTGAGAAACCTGGTTTTGTATGAAAACCTTTAGGTTTTCGAAATTTTCTTTCGAGTTGTCGTTCGAGTCATCGTTCGCATAATGTTGGGTTAGTGAAACCCAAATCAGATTTCTTTCACTTACTAAAGGTGCGAATGCATTTTTTCGACATCGAGAAACAGGCTATAATAAATCAGAATATCAATCTGCCTGAATCTCTATAGGGATTTGGTTAAGAGAATCAATATATGTAGATCAATAGCGTTGGCGTATACATATATCTCAGTAGAATGAACAAAAGTAATTCTAAGCTTAATGAATTCGAAAACATAATCAAGTCATACCGATTAAGCGGATGACCAAAACTCCTCTGGGACCATTCAGACGGATGAATGCCTGTTACCAATTGGTATGAAAAACTCGAGAGGCAATACAAAGGTCGAACCGGTTGGAGACAAGTTAAAATGTAAGGCCTGCAACCAAAACCGAATGAAATGTCTACTCACAGTAAAGTTTACATGTCAGGAATATACTCGCGATTATTGGATCCCCCATTACGCAGATATCAGATTTTCTTCACTCTAATATTAGAGATATATCTCCATGTATTTGTACATCGACTAGGAATTGTACAAAGATAAAGAAGTTTAATAGGTATTTATTTTCTAACCAACAACAAATTTCGAAATTTCCGCTTTCCTTCTTTCACCCCAACAATGTGTTTACAAAAACTGAGTCATCACACTCATAATCATTGCAAAATACTACTCATATGGCTATTAACAAAAGTTATTAACCAAAAGGAAGCAGTAAAATTAAATTAAACTCCCTTAAGTTTGTCTACCAGCAGTAGCATAGAAAGCAAACATCCATTCGGCGCCTAGAAGCAAAATCTGGGATAATGAAGGCTAACCACATCATTTTTGATGTGCGTTTGAACAACTGGTCTGGAAGGACATAAAATTACATTTGGTTAAGGCAAGGTACATTTGCATGTCTAAGACTTGGTCTTTTTTGGCTTGGCCAAAGTCAATAATTTATTCAAAAGGGATTACATGTTTTAATTTCGCAAACACACAGACGGTTTATGACTTTTTTCTACAACACCACAAACTATGTTCCATTTTGTCCATCGCCAGTTTTTCCTGTTCATACGTTTACATTATAAGACTCATTTATAATTAGTATGTCCTTGTTTTTGGTATCCATTTGTCAATGAAATATGCAAGAGATGACTCCCATGTTTTGTCCACCTTAAGAGATATGTACTATATAGTTTGAATGCATTTGATACGTTTGTTTTATGATGTCATCGTTTACGACCACCGGCCGAAATCAAGGCTTAAATGTTCTTAATACTGGTACTGACATTAAGAGGTTGCTGTCGGTAGCGACATCAAGTATCACTCCAACAATATGGTCTTGCTATCTTAAGCTTCGGCAGATGTTTTCGTTGCTTAATTCTCTTTGTATTTGTATATGCCCCAAAGTACGACACTGGGACAAATCACAGATGAGTTTTAATATGACCATATTTTTCATGGTACTGATACTGGCGCAGATACTAGGGCGGAACGCACACTCGCCTCATGATCCTGAAGAGTGGACGTATATTGCCCAGTCTATGAATACTGCTAAAGAGACTGAAAAACCACGGTACGATGAAGAGTGGCGCATGTCAGGTGATGAAAAGAACACTGCACGTATGGAAATGCTTCCGTCAGTTGCAACGTGACCCGTGACAGAGCGATGGAGAAGAGTACAGAGGTTGACCGTTTGTTTAAGAAAACGTTTGTAGAGAAAGCGGTAAAGTGAGAAAATTGTAAATTTAGCACGAAAGCCAAACCAACGGAAATAGATAACGGGCCCCCCTTTTGGAGAGATAAGGACGGGAATCTTACCACAGATGTTCAGAGTATGTTGGGAATATGGAGGGATCACTTATCTGCTTTGCTTGTCCCATGAGCTCATAAGAAAAATCTGGCTAGACGTATGCATGCCCGACAATTAGAGTCATACGGTACTGTGTCCTGTTTTCCAAAACTGCGACCCGAGAATATGTTCAAACTATTGTGGAATAAGACTTTTATCTATCGCATACAAGGTCCTCTCGAGCGTGTTGTGTGAAAGGCTAAACCCGTTTGTTGCGGTCCTGATCGGACCTAATCTGTATGGTTTTAGGACTGTAAAATCAACAAACCTATTTGAGCCATTCGTAGGGTGCATCGATAACAAAAATTGTTGGTGCTCTGAATTTGTCTTTGGATAATATTTAAACGTAGGGGTGTTTTTTGTATGGGGACTGACCCATACTAGTGCACATGCACTAAACCAGGGATCGCACACGACGCATTTTGTACACGTGTATACAGTGTACATCTCCATATTTATGTATTTTTCATACTTATGGTATCCCAATAAGCACGTCGGATCCGAATCGGCTCCGGATCGGATCCGACTTCTCTGAATTGATTTCGAGATCGGGTCCGATCTCGATTCCAGATAGGATACTAAAGCGGCCGCAAATCCTCCTTCGATCTCGAAACGAGAATGTGTCCGATCTCGAAATGGAGAACGGACCCATTCTCGAAACGAGAACGGATCCGATGTGTAAATCATATCGGATTGAGTCCCGCAATAATTTCGGATTAAAATTTGTACCGGAAAATTAAAACGCAAACAAAATCAATGTGAAGAATTTATTCGGTACAGCGTTACCTGCAACCACGTCGAATATATAAATTAATTTATTTTTTTATTTATAAATTAATTTATCGGTGGTGCAATGGGTAGTGTGCGCGCCTCTTGTACAGGAGATCCTGGGTTCGATCCCTGCTCCAACCACCTTAAAATTTCTTTCGACGACGGTCACCTCGCATAGTGACGGCGACACTATCGAGTATATAGCCATGAAAAAGCTTCTCAAAATACCGTTCGGAATCGGTGTAAAACTGTAGGTACCAATCAGTGAGTGAAAACTGGAAAGCGCACAGCTCAGTGATTGTGAGAAGTTCTCCCCTGTCCCTTCATGGAATGTAATGGGAAACCATTTATTTATTTATTATTTATAATAATAAAAATGATGTACTGTTTGCTTTGTGTTTCTCCAGGTAAATCACTATTTAAAAACAATCCATTTTCCACTATTTTTCAACTTTGACGGAAAATAAACACAATCTAGTATATTTGCCATATTTTCAAAATATGTTCTTTGATTATTCATTTACATAATTCAAAAGTTTTTCACTGCTTCTAGGCGCCACTCTAAAAAAGACATGGTTCCAGAAATTGTATGGCGTGGATCCCTTGCATTTTCAAGACATGCACTGTGCAATGTATCATGTTGAGTTGGAGCTTTGAAAACTAAAATTTAATTGATTTTTATTTTATATATTAGTTTATATTTATGTGTTCTTTAAAATTATAAGAAAACATATTTTTTAATTTCTTTTTTAGAACAAAAAAGGTGTTTGATATATTCTTCATAGAAAATATTTATATATGCTAAACTGAAACTTAAATTGTATTCTTATTCTTATCCAATTAAAATATATAAATAATATGATAGTGAGTTTGTAAGGGTTTACACATATAGTGGGGTAGAACAGATTCGTACTTTGCTACATTGGCTGTTTTAAACATTTGGAAGGAGACTGTTATATATTTCAAAACAATCGATTTCGATTACAAAATTTAATTACTACTAGACAATTTACTTCAACATTTTTCTTCATTTCATTGAATTATTTCGGGAGTTCGGATCCATTATTATTTCCAATTTTTACGTTTTATATTGAAATCGGAAATTAAACAGGATTTTCCCAACGGTGTTTCATTTCCAATTATCAGATTGGAAAATATAGTGCAGGAACAAGAAACCCGGTGAGTTATAGCATTAAAGGGTGTAATATTTTTTATAATTCGGAAAATGTTATTCATAGGCTGGGACGAAGAGTCAAAAAGAATATTTGGCTGTCGGATAAGAAATCCACAGCAATTTCCTGTAGAGATCCTGCGTATTCAAATACCTACGAATCTATCTGGATTAAAGAATTAAATGTTAACGATGCTAACACCATATAATGTCAATATCTATACAACACGATTTTGGGAATAAATCCAACTATCGGACCAATTTAGTCTAACCAAACTTTACAGAGCAACTTGAATTGGAAACATGTAACAAATGCAGGTACTGGCATTTAAGCAATACTGGCATTAAAAGTATGACATTTCTGTAAATGACCGTAGCATATCCTCAGTAGACAAGAACACCTCCAAGCCCTGAGCATAGTCGGAGTAATAGGTAGCAATAGTCGAAATGGATAGTGCTAGCGAGAGATGGGTCGTTACAAGTTGCCCTTGTGTATAACAACTTGTTGTAGCCTGCGTGACAGAGATGGACATGCCAATTTTCTCCCATTCCTCCAATATTGCTAGTTTTAGTTCTTTAAGCATCGTATACTGCTTCGACTTTGAAAACACCTTGGCGGTAAGTATCCCCCAGAGGTTTTCAATTGGGTTGAGGTCGAGACTTATGGCTGGCCACTCCAGTAATGGAATATTTCGGGACTTAACAAAATCCCTTGTGAGCCAAGCAATGTGGATCGGGGCGTTGTCTTGTTGAAAAGTCCAGTTATCTCCATATAATTCGCCAGCAAAGTCAATTAAATTGATTTCCAATAGATCAACGTATGCTTCCGCATTCATTTTAGTTGGGACAAAGCATATATTTTGCTTCCCTCGTGCTCCAAATGCAGCCCATATCATAAGAGATCCATCACCGTGGTTTCGCTTGTAGCACGTTTGCCGAGGATGTCGTAAATCTCTCCAATATTTATGGTGATCATCAGCTCCGTCCAAATTAAATTTTTTCTCATCACTAAATATAACAGTTTCAAATTCGCCCTCCCAAAACTTGTACTTTTCTGCAAAAGCAATACGGTCATTTGTATGGCGCTGGGTTAATCGTAGTTTGGCCATTTTGCTTTGGTGCCGAAGACCTATATCATCCTTTAGCAGTTGCTGGACACGCTGTCTCGGTACATTTAGACCCAATTCCACCTTTATTTCCCTACAACTCAAACTCTCATTAGCTGCTAAATGCCGAATGCGCCGCTTATTCCTCTGGTCTACGGTTGGGATGCATCCATCCCATATACAACCATAGTTTTCGGGGTCTTTAAATTCGAAACTCTATTGCGATGCCGATTTACCGCAGCTTCAATCTCGCCAATTCCTTTACATTTTCCTCTCATTCCAACAATTTTTCCGCGCTCCTCATCCGTAAGTTCACTTCTACGTGACATGTTCAACTAGAAACAAAACTGTGAATTAAACGTTTCTTAGAATAAATTCATTAACGATCACTTTACTCACGTACAGGAAGATATTTTATACTAAACACCCGAGAAAAATAGAGTTGTTCACTTTAAAGTGTCAGGAGCGCGACTGGACATATAATTATTTTTTATTGAATTGCAAACTTACAGCGATAATCATTGATAACGGGACTACAAATAAAGTCCAGAAGAGAAAGAAGTATATGATAAAGAGAGAGGGATATTATCGAAAAAATTGTGTATGGTCGACATTAAATTACAGTTAGTTTTCAGAAGGAAAGAAAAAAAATTATTTTGCACATATAAATATATGTCCGTGGAAACCCATTGCCACGTTGTTGATTTTTTAAGGTATATGATTTATATTTTCCATTCTATAATGTTTTTACTGGCAATTAGTTTGAACTGAACTGAATTTTAAGTTGATGGCTTACCTGAGAGCCTCTGCCAAAGTCTGTTCCCAATATTCTATTACAGGCACAGGATGCACAAAAAACTGCTGTTTGAAATTACCAGGTACGCACCTCACTTAAAAATTACTGTATCCATTCACAGAACAATATTCACATATAATAGTGTATAATATTAAAATTGCATAAAAGCACACATTAAAAGTATGGTTCCGAAGAAGCCTTGGCCTTGTTTATGGACTTAGAACTTGCTAAAGAGAAATATGAAATACTACGGGCATCTTTTATGTGGCACGAGGCTGACATTTTATCTTGTTACAAGCATATTTCGCAATCCAAAATAAATTCACGATCACTGCATACGAAATTTACGGAAGTCTGTGAAATCCACTCTGCAGGATCTTATGGGTCGTACAGCAAAACGGCTGTTGGAGAGTCTTCCTGAAAATGAGGCGGAAATTCTTACTAAGAAACTGACATTGATCAGTAAATGGGGCTGCGATGGATCATCTGGACAAAGCGTTCATAAGCAAAGGATATCTCCCGATGACGCCACAATATCGGACAGAAATATGTTTATGGCATCTGTTGTTCCTTTGTGGCTGAAATCTGATGTTTCCCTATACTGGAAAAATCCACGGCCGTCGTCAGTGCACTATTGCCGACAAATAATGTTTCAGTTTGCAAGGGAATCGGCAGAACTCATAAGGACCACGGTGAAGGACATTGAAGAACAAATTAGCAAGATTAAGCCCACAAAGCTGCAAATTGTACAAGGAAAATATATTGAATTTAGTAACGAGTTCCATCTGACCACAGTTGGCGGAAAGTCGTCAACGAACCTCAACATTGTCATGCCCGATTTGCAAAAAGAGTCAGAAGAACTTCGGTAAAACGAGGAGGAGCATTACGAATATGGAATGTCTCCATTGCTCGCAAGGATAAGGTGTATGGAATTCTTTCCAAAACTGCGGTATGCTCTACCACAAGAGGAGGAAAACATCGACGAAAATACATCAATTTACGATAAGGAAAAGATCAGAAAGAAGCAAATAGAGGCTGATTTTTTTACACAAGTTGGACTAAAAGTAGACTGTCCCAAGTACGGATACGGAAACACAAACGATGGAAACACTTCTGAGATTTTTTTGAAAATCATGAGGCAGTAACTGGAATTGACAATCATATCGTGAAAAGATTGGGAATGATCATGAATGTTTTAAACTGCAAAGAAAACTACATCACTTTCAGCGGAAATGTATCCACAGAAAAAGTTGGCCCGAACAGTCCATAAAATGTTGGCGCATAGCAAAGATATAATTGAATACCAGTCTTTGCTAATTGGAGAGCTTTCTGAAGAAGCACAGGAGTCTCTTAACAGATTGTATAAAAAATATAGATTGCAAAACACATTTAAACCCTCAAGGGTGATGCAAAATGAGGACGGACCTCTTCAACATGTTGGCAGCATCTTCCGATCCACTTATTTCTTCCCTGCAGCATGTGAAGTCACGAATAGAGTTAGAAAGTGATTTTAATTCAGAATGAATTTAATTATTTTGTGAATTGCGAAGAATATTTTACAGAAAATTTAAAAAATTATTTTTTTACTTTGTTGGGTAATAATTATAAAACAGAAAAAAGAACTAAACAAATTAAAATGAAAAATTGATAAAAAAAAACAGATTTTTCCACAAGTTGTAAGTTTGATAACCCATAAGTAAGCACCTACAAGGCATAACACCCTTTCCAAACATTTCATAGACTGAAGAATTATCTATCACATGCCATTTAAACTGTTCAATTATCTTATTCGGATCAAAAGATATGACTTTTGCAATGAAAAAACTCAAATTGAGCCACTGTGTGTCGGTGGTGCAAAAGATAGCATCCGATGCTTCTGCACGTTATTCAATTCACTGATGGAATTTCATTTCTTACGTAGACGCGTAAGAAATACGATATTCAATCCACTGAAGACGATATTATCGAGAAATTAGCCATGTATGTAAGTAGTGCAATTGTAGGTCGTGTTCACTGGGCCTACAATTTAGAAAACATGTCACCCACTGTACCTCATGGAGAGATAACACAATTGGGCATCTAAGTTTTAAGTAATTGTTCAATGATGGATATATTGATGTGGATGGGTTGGGATGGGTACATTGGTTGTGGCCGTGGGTGGTGCAATGGGTGGTGTGCGTGGTTCTTGTACATGAGAACGTGTGTTCGATCTCTGCTCAGACCACTTTACATTTCTTTCGACGACGGCCAGGGATCGAACCCATGATCTCATGCACAAGAGCCGTGCACACCACCATTGTACCACCGACGGCCACAGGTAATATATCGTAGTAAAAGTAGCGTAAAATTGTTGCTTCGCATTCAAATTAACAAACGCGGTGGGTTTCTTAAAAAAAAACTAAATTTTCTTTAAGGACTACCTTTTTTGTGAAACAAAATAAGTTTTCTTGAAATAAGTACCTACTCTTAAAATTGTACCTATTCGTGAAAAAAGGACCAATTCTAAAAAATATTCCCATTTCTTAAAAATTAACCCTTTCTTCAAAAAATGCCTTCTAGTAAAAAAAAAACCTTTTCTTAAAAAAATTAATTAATAAAATAATACCTTTTCTTTTCTTGAGATAAGTAGCCTTTCTGAAATTAAGTACATTTTCTTAAAAAAGTAACATTTTTCTAAAAAGAATTCCACTGTTCTTAAAAAAGTACTTCTTTGTAAAAACATGCATAATCTTATGGCTATTTCTTACAGAAAGTACTTCTTCTTAAAAATTTGCTAAAAAAAATGTTAGCTTTTAACAAAAGAAGTACCTCTCTTAAAAAAGGGCATATTTAAAAAAAAAAAAGCACCTAAAAATATACTTTTACACAAAAAAAAACATTCTATAACAAAAAATTTTATTAAAAAAAGTTTATTATTTTACAAAAAGTATCTTTTCTTAAAGATTCATTTAAATTATCGTATTTTTCAATAGGCGCCCTAGGCGTTTTGGAACTAACTAGTACATAATATATAGCGGAAGGAACTTCGGTCCAACCGGGTGTCCCCCGACACCTCATGTGATGTTTTTTTACTTGAATCGTTTTAGTGGATTATGACGGCAATGAACATCCTGAATTTTAAACATCCAACTATTCATCCTCAGTTGGCTGGTATCAACAATCATAAATAAAAAAAAAAATAAATGGTTTCCCATTACATCCCATGAAGGTACCGGGGAGAACTTCTCACAATCACTGAGCTGTGCGCTTTCCAGTTTTCACTCACTGATTGGGACCTCCAGTTTTACACCGATTCCGAACGGTATTTTGAGAAGCATTTTCATGGCTATATACTCGATAGTGTCGCCGTCACTATGCGAGGTGACCGCCGCCGAAAGAAATTTATCTATTTTTTTTTGAAGGTGGTCAGAGCAGGGTTCGAACCCAGGATCTCATGTACAAGAGCCGCGCACACTAACCATTGCACCACCGACGGCCAATCATTCATAATGTAATTCATAATGTTCAAAACAAAAGATCATGATCAGAGACAAAGTAAATTTGATCAAATAGAAGCCAAGAATTTGAGACAGAAAGTAGGATATAGTATAATCAAATATCGTGGGTGGTGCAACACTATCGAGTATATAGCCGTGAAAAAGTTTCTCAAAATACCGTTCGGAATCGGTGTAAAGCTGTAGGTCCCAATCAGTGAGTGAAAACTGGAAAGCGCACAGCTCAGTAATTGTGAGAAGTTCTCCCCTGTCCTTTCATGGGATGTAATGGGAAACCATATATTTTTTTTATAACGCGTTTTTCAACAGAGACGCTACAAAAGTAAATCGATAGGGACAGCAAACGACGCCATATTTTTTCCCGCTCTTTTGGCATTTCTCTTCAGTAAGGTTTGCCATTTCATCATGGAAAGATATACGAGCCAACAACGAGTGGAAATTATTAAAATTTACTACCGAAATTTGGAGTCAGTGGCCTCAACTTTAAGAGGCCACCTTTAAGAGGCCTCAACAATCAGCGATGAGGCTCATTTCTGGCTTAATGGCTTCGTCAATAAGCAAACTATGCGTTATTGGTCAGACATCATTGCATCATCATTCATCCCGAAAAAATTACGGTTTGGTGCGGATTACGGGCCGGCGGCGTCATTGGGCCGTACTTCTTCCGTGATGATCAAGACCGGCACATTACTGTGAATGCGAATCGCTACCGTTCAATGATAACCGAATATTTTTGGCCCCAATTGGATAATATGGACTTGGAGGACATGTGGTTGCAATAGGACGGCGCCACAACCCACACAGCAAATGCCACAATCAATTTATTGGAAACCAACTTTGGTGAACATGTTATCTCACGAAATGGCCCAGTCGATTGGCCGCCTCGGTCGTGCGATTTGACGCCGTTAGATTATTTCCTGTGGGGCTACGTCAAGTCTATGGTCTATGCCAACAAGCCAGCGACGATTGATGAACTTCGTACGAATATCGAACGTGAAATTGCAGCAGTATCGGCCGATTTATACTTGAAAAACGTCGAAAATTGGGTTCAGCGTCTGGACTTCTGCAAGCGTGCCCGTGGTGGCCATGCAAAAGAAATCGCGCTCCATACATAATGGCATCGAACGTACTTGCACAGTAATATCTAAAACCGGTTTTGTTTTGTTTAAAAAAAACTTTTGTAGCGCTCTTATTGAAAAACCCGTTATATTTACGGCCGGATCATTGACGGTTAGTGGGGTGGGAGCTTGCGTTTACTCAACTTCACTTGGTGGAACAACTGTCTCCCTGTTTTTAGCAGGCGAAAGCAGTAGCAATATTTGAGACTTGTCGTCGGATACGAAATAGCGCAATAGAGAGGAATAGTGTTAAACTCTTTTCGAACCTGCAACTGGCCATGAGGGCCCTGTCCTTCCTGGATAATAGATCGATACTGGCCTTCTAGACGAGATTGACTCCACGAAAAGACTTTCCCTAGTGTGGGTTCCGGGTCATACGGAAATAGCCTGAAAAGGCTGAATTGGAAATCCACATAGACAAAGCGTAATTGAAAGCCGTCTAAGAGTGGTGTGTAACGCTATAGATCGCCACTGCCACCAGAACCGAGTTCATGTTGACTCTTAACAAGAATACAACAAGAAATGACAGCTGTCATAACCGGTCACTGGACAATTGGTACACATGCTGCTAACATTGGAATACAATACCGGCATTACTGTAGTATGTGTGACGACGAGCTAATGACGGAAACTACGGAACACTGTGCCCAGTTTTGGAAGACAGAAGGAGCACAAATTTGGGAAAACCCGTTTATGACGGAATACCGGAACTAGGGAGTATCATTCTCAGTCTGTTTCTAAAATACATTAACGGTACTAATATTTTTAACGATTTTCTCTTCAGGTCTACTCAAACCGGCTTTCATGTGCCGAGCTCATAGTCACTCTAACCTAACCTTTCGACTTAACTGGAGTATCCATGCACGCCAAATTTTGATATTCAACGTTGACTATTTTGTATGTTATCTTCTCAATTCTAATTAAATTCATGATGGTTGCCGTACAAGTAGTCGGCTTTCGTTGGTTGTCAGCAACACCCTCCGCAACGAGATATATTGTTCAATTTTACCAGTCCGTATGAAAATTGGTAAATTTTCAAGAAAATATATATTTCATTCTATGAAGAAATTCCTAATTCTAATATCGTTATTCATAAATTTTAGAAAATAACGTAATTGATTGAGAACTTTCTCATGGACTGTGCTTAATTTAGGTTAAGAGGTGTTATCACTTTTGTAATTTCCATTTGATGAAACATTTATTAGAGGCAACAGTAGCACTAAATTTAAGGAAATTGACACTTTATTTATGGTTTCTGAGGAAAGAATATATGTTAAATTGAGTTGAATAGGCTGAGAGTAATAGGCTGTTTCTCGATGTAGAATGAAAACATAAGTGAACGAAAAACAGTTACTCGAATGCGATTCAATTGGGGTTTCTCTATCACTGAAGTTTTCGTTCTTATGGCCTTACGTTTGTCAATTTGTATGTGTTATTTATTTATAGGTTTCAGAATTGTCAGATCTAAATCTTTAATTTTGGTTACAATTTCAGTAAAAAATACTACTTAATTGTATAGGCGTAAATACAACCCTGCTGCCTTGTTAGTACCGATAGTAAGTGGAAAGCAAAGCAAAACAAACTTGAAAAAGGTAAACAAACAAAAGTAAGCAAACAAATTGAAAAATAAAACCCAAATTATTAGAGCTTGAGGTCAATAAACACAATCATTTAATAGAAAATAATAGATCTGATGATTGTCATCCATTTCGTGCATGCGGAAGTCGTTGCGGCGGAAGTCGCAAGGCCTTCCACAAATTAGGCATGCGGAATGGTTCGTTTGTAATGCCTTCCTAATATAAGGCCTGCGGAATGCACGAATTTTTTCAACAGATATAACCAAGAAGAATATCATTTCCGATTCTTTTTCACCGTAATTTATATGGAAAATTTCAAACAAATTTTAAAATTATATTTTTTATTTAATATTTTTCAGGGTATTTTTAAAATTTTCAATTGGAAGTTGTTCGTGGTACAACCTTCTAAGATAGATACAGACATATGTACTTATAAATAGATATGTAGAAGTGGATAATGCTTTTGTGATACAATAAATTATTTTAATCTCATTTTTGTTTAACAAAAATAAATTAAAGTAAATCCCTTCTTAGGCCTTCCTCTTTGCATGCCTTCTAAGACCTTCTTTAGGCAATGGGCAAGGAAGGTCTTGCCTCCCAATCTCACCAATATTAGAGAGAAAAGAGGAGGTAATGTGTAGGGAGGGATTTCCTTATTTCAGGCCTTCCTAGTCACGACTTCCGCCGCTGGGTACGTGCATTTGGAAAACGGTAAGTAAGCGGTAATGGTAATTTTATTATAGATTCGTTCGCCACTCGACAACAAAACAGCAAGTGACTGAATTTAACATTTCCATTCGAAATTGAGAAACCTGGTTTTGTATGAAAACCTTTAGGTTTTCGAAATTTTCTTTCGAGTTGTCGTTCGAGTCATCGTTCGCATAATGTTGGGTTAGTGAAACCCAAATCAGATTTCTTTCACTTACTAAAGGTGCGAATGCATTTTTTCGACATCGAGAAACAGGCTATAATAAATCAGAATATCAATCTGCCTGAATCTCTATAGGGATTTGGTTAAGAGAATCAATATATGTAGATCAATAGCGTTGGCGTATACATATATCTCAGTAGAATGAACAAAAGTAATTCTAAGCTTAATGAATTCGAAAACATAATCAAGTCATACCGATTAAGCGGATGACCAAAACTCCTCTGGGACCATTCAGACGGATGAATGCCTGTTACCAATTGGTATGAAAAACTCGAGAGGCAATACAAAGGTCGAACCGGTTGGAGACAAGTTAAAATGTAAGGCCTGCAACCAAAACCGAATGAAATGTCTACTCACAGTAAAGTTTACATGTCAGGAATATACTCGCGATTATTGGATCCCCCATTACGCAGATATCAGATTTTCTTCACTCTAATATTAGAGATATATCTCCATGTATTTGTACATCGACTAGGAATTGTACAAAGATAAAGAAGTTTAATAGGTATTTATTTTCTAACCAACAACAAATTTCGAAATTTCCGCTTTCCTTCTTTCACCCCAACAATGTGTTTACAAAAACTGAGTCATCACACTCATAATCATTGCAAAATACTACTCATATGGCTATTAACAAAAGTTATTAACCAAAAGGAAGCAGTAAAATTAAATTAAACTCCCTTAAGTTTGTCTACCAGCAGTAGCATAGAAAGCAAACATCCATTCGGCGCCTAGAAGCAAAATCTGGGATAATGAAGGCTAACCACATCATTTTTGATGTGCGTTTGAACAACTGGTCTGGAAGGACATAAAATTACATTTGGTTAAGGCAAGGTACATTTGCATGTCTAAGACTTGGTCTTTTTTGGCTTGGCCAAAGTCAATAATTTATTCAAAAGGGATTACATGTTTTAATTTCGCAAACACACAGACGGTTTATGACTTTTTTCTACAACACCACAAACTATGTTCCATTTTGTCCATCGCCAGTTTTTCCTGTTCATACGTTTACATTATAAGACTCATTTATAATTAGTATGTCCTTGTTTTTGGTATCCATTTGTCAATGAAATATGCAAGAGATGACTCCCATGTTTTGTCCACCTTAAGAGATATGTACTATATAGTTTGAATGCATTTGATACGTTTGTTTTATGATGTCATCGTTTACGACCACCGGCCGAAATCAAGGCTTAAATGTTCTTAATACTGGTACTGACATTAAGAGGTTGCTGTCGGTAGCGACATCAAGTATCACTCCAACAATATGGTCTTGCTATCTTAAGCTTCGGCAGATGTTTTCGTTGCTTAATTCTCTTTGTATTTGTATATGCCCCAAAGTACGACACTGGGACAAATCACAGATGAGTTTTAATATGACCATATTTTTCATGGTACTGATACTGGCGCAGATACTAGGGCGGAACGCACACTCGCCTCATGATCCTGAAGAGTGGACGTATATTGCCCAGTCTATGAATACTGCTAAAGAGACTGAAAAACCACGGTACGATGAAGAGTGGCGCATGTCAGGTGATGAAAAGAACACTGCACGTATGGAAATGCTTCCGTCAGTTGCAACGTGACCCGTGACAGAGCGATGGAGAAGAGTACAGAGGTTGACCGTTTGTTTAAGAAAACGTTTGTAGAGAAAGCGGTAAAGTGAGAAAATTGTAAATTTAGCACGAAAGCCAAACCAACGGAAATAGATAACGGGCCCCCCTTTTGGAGAGATAAGGACGGGAATCTTACCACAGATGTTCAGAGTATGTTGGGAATATGGAGGGATCACTTATCTGCTTTGCTTGTCCCATGAGCTCATAAGAAAAATCTGGCTAGACGTATGCATGCCCGACAATTAGAGTCATACGGTACTGTGTCCTGTTTTCCAAAACTGCGACCCGAGAATATGTTCAAACTATTGTGGAATAAGACTTTTATCTATCGCATACAAGGTCCTCTCGAGCGTGTTGTGTGAAAGGCTAAACCCGTTTGTTGCGGTCCTGATCGGACCTAATCTGTATGGTTTTAGGACTGTAAAATCAACAAACCTATTTGAGCCATTCGTAGGGTGCATCGATAACAAAAATTGTTGGTGCTCTGAATTTGTCTTTGGATAATATTTAAACGTAGGGGTGTTTTTTGTATGGGGACTGACCCATACTAGTGCACATGCACTAAACCAGGGATCGCACACGACGCATTTTGTACACGTGTATACAGTGTACATCTCCATATTTATGTATTTTTCATACTTATGGTATCCCAATAAGCACGTCGGATCCGAATCGGCTCCGGATCGGATCCGACTTCTCTGAATTGATTTCGAGATCGGGTCCGATCTCGATTCCAGATAGGATACTAAAGCGGCCGCAAATCCTCCTTCGATCTCGAAACGAGAATGTGTCCGATCTCGAAATGGAGAACGGACCCATTCTCGAAACGAGAACGGATCCGATGTGTAAATCATATCGGATTGAGTCCCGCAATAATTTCGGATTAAAATTTGTACCGGAAAATTAAAACGCAAACAAAATCAATGTGAAGAATTTATTCGGTACAGCGTTACCTGCAACCACGTCGAATATATAAATTAATTTATTTTTTTATTTATAAATTAATTTATCGGTGGTGCAATGGGTAGTGTGCGCGCCTCTTGTACAGGAGATCCTGGGTTCGATCCCTGCTCCAACCACCTTAAAATTTCTTTCGACGACGGTCACCTCGCATAGTGACGGCGACACTATCGAGTATATAGCCATGAAAAAGCTTCTCAAATTACCGTTCGGAATCGGTGAAAAACTGTAGGTCCCAATCAGTGAGTGAAAACTGGAAAGCGCACAGCTCAGTGATTGTGAGAAGTTCTCCCCGGTCCCTTCCTGGGATGTAATGGGAAACCATTTATTTATTTATTTAATTTATTTTGGAGTGTATTTGCTTCTCTTAGTTAGTCGATCTTTTGCATACTGGAAGAATTTTTTACTGCAGCACTCCATCATTTCCAATCGGATCAGAGAAAACGAAATCCGATGATCCGGACTCAAACCGGATTCGAATCGGATCAGCGTAAGGGACGCGTCGGACTCAAATCGGATCCCAGTCCGACTTTGTGCTTATTGGGATGGGTCATTTTTACACACAACAATACATCGATTGGCATCCAATTTGTGTTGGGTATGAAAGTCGATAGTGCAATGGGTGTGCGCGCCTATTGTACATGAGATCCCGGGTTCGATCCCTGCTGTGACCACCTTAAAAAAAATTCTTTCGGCGGCGGTCACCTCGCATAGTGACGGCGACACTATGGAGTATTTAGCCATGAAAAAGCTTCTCAGAATACCGTTCGGAATCGGTGTAAAAAATGTAGGTCCCAATCAGAGAATGAACAATTAGATAGCGCACAGCTCACTGGTTTGTGAGAAGCTCTGCCCAATCCCTTCATGGGATGTAATGGGAAACGGTTTTTTATGAAAGTCGATGGCTACAGGTCCTACACACACTTGTTTGGCCATCGATACTTAAAAGGAACCCAAAGTGAAATTTTTGTCATTCTCCGATCGACACCTACCACATCTTTGTGGATTATACAGTTGCCTTCGACAGTCTGATGCGGGGAAAACTGTACCAAGCTATGTCGGAGATTCGTATTCCTGGTTAGCTGACACGTCTTTGTAGAAAGACAGCGAACGACACGAAATCCTCAGTGAAGGCTGGTAGTTAAGATCACTGTCAAAAAAAGGTCCAGTTAACACGAATAAAACTATTGGCAGCGAAATTCACATACCACTCGCGTATGCTGCGGGAAGTTTCTGCCGTGCTTTCGATAATTGAGAAGACATCAGCAAAAGTGGGTTTGGCAGTAAACGAGGACAAAAAAAATCCAACGAATGTTCGAACTCACGGGCGATGTGTTAACACCTTTTTGTTACACGGTACCTGTTTGATTTCTATGAACACATTAGTAAATGTTACATTGGAAAATCTCATTTTGCTATCTCATTTTTATATACGTATAACTACGTTATTATTCTCTTTGCTCTGAGAGTGCTCCGCACCCACATTTTATTTGACTTACCTGACGTTTCATTTAAATACTATTAATACTTAATAACACTTAAAAATATTTAAAGATAAACGTCATTATTTTCTTGCTTAATACTTTGTATTTTATACCCACAAAAAACAAAGAGAATGCAAAGCAACAGACACATGCTACACAAGTTCATACAATTTTCGTTGCTCTCCTGCTATCTCATTTTTATATACGTATAACTACATCATTATTCTCTTTGCTCTGAGAGTGCTGCGCTCCCACCCAAGCAAACTATTCGCTGCCGCTACATCAGTGGGTTTGTTTTTTTTTCGCAGTCTGACAATCTGTGTTTCGCAGTCGGAAAAATTTGTGTTTTATATAGGGGTGGGTCACCCTTATCATTTAGGGGTATGAAAAATAGATGATGGCCGATTCTGAGACCTACCCGCTATGCACACAACATTTCATACAAATCGGTCCAGCCGTTTCGAATGAGTTTAACGCCAAGCAATCTGTGTGTTCGCAGTCGGACAAACTGTGTTTGGATGTGTTCACTTTGTGAGTTAAGTCCGTACCCGCGCCTATAGATGTTAACACATCAAAAATTAATGATGTCGAAAAGCATAACATCCACCCGTGTGGTTAAAGGGGTGAACTTTGATCACCGTTATAATTTCGAGGTAGTGGACGAATTTTTCTAACACGGATCTGCCATGAACAGAAACCAAACGGAGAATTGCCTTGTAAACGGGGGTTTTCTCGGGCTAGATACTAGATAGCCCTAATGAACAGAAGCAATAATGTCAGCCTGGAAACCAAACGGAGAATTGTCTTGTAAACGGGGGGTTATTTCGGGCTAGATACTAGATAGCCCTAATTTCATAGATACTACTCGAGAAATGAAGATCTAACTATGTCTGACTCTCATACAACCTGTCTTGTATTAGGGCGCAGAATCCTGGAGAGGAAAATGCTCCGAAAAATGGTCTATAATAGAAATAGAATGTGCCACGACCCTGCAGTCGACGTAGCTAACGAATTTGTAGTTATTTACCTATCTACCACTAATTACAATTAACTACCCGCCAGACTACCAGCAATGTTTTGCACTGACGAATTTAACATGGGCATGTCATTGACGGTAGTCAATGGCTGCTCTCTGCACTACCACGTACCATGCAGATCGCTAGTTACATGGAATTGACGAAATATCTAACAACATTGTTCTAACTACTTGACTAGTACAATCCGCGTATGAATAAATCTTTTTCATTATCTTCACCACATTCTTTTTCTACATTTTCAAAGTTTTGCACAATTTGTTCCTATTCTTTCTTTAATAAGCATTTCATTTGTCTTTTGTTAGTCATTTTACTCTTCCAAATATTAAAATTCACTTTCTTATACTTCTAACCCACGTACGCTGTCACGATGACACTTCTACGAGCATTTAATAGCAACTGACGGCAACACAAAAAAATAACAAAGCATCCAACAAGTCATAACGGGATAACGGTTCAGTGCATTGTTTTTTCCTAGTTGTCATAATTATAATAATCAAAAGGCGAACTCCAGCATTACCTGTAGCCACTCAAGTAGCTAGTCAGGCTTTTCACTAACAAAATGACTGACTACATAGAGCCACTAGCTACTTTTGAAACTGCAGGGTAGCTGTATAATCTGTATCCCGACATTGATGTAGTTATGCGTATCAAAATAGCGAGTTTACCCTGGCTAGGCCATGACAGCAGTACGCATCAGAATTAACCAGTGCGAAAGGTATTCGAAGAACATCGAAAAATAGGACAACCAAGATTTCGCTGGAAAACTCAGTTGGAATATTGCCTGTGAGAGCTTAGTGTATGACTATTTTATGAACCGACAATTTTGGTCACTTTTCATTTGAAAAAATTCAAAATATTTACCTGAAACCGAAATTTGTATACTCCAATTATTAGGGCAAACTAAGTGTCTCCACACGCGTAAAACCAAAAAATAAGTTCGTGATATATTTCAGAGGTAAATGATTGGCCATTGACAGATTCCCTTACGAATTGTCGAAATGATTTCCTGAAATCTGGAGTGAAAAATCCGTTGTAAAATTTACTTTTTGTACCTGGAATAAAAATATGGACGATTATAAACAAACTACAAATTAGTCGACGTAGACAGTACAGTGTGTTCAATACAGAGATGTCACTTTTGTAAAATAGTCGATGGTAATTCGTCCCGAAGCTCCAGAAATAAATTGTGGGGGTAATCTCCATGTTTATTAAGTGAGAGATCCCCGATAAGGAGAATATTAAAGTAGAGGCCAAGATAAGTGGAATGGATTTCAAAACATGGGAAATTCGATTAAAGGAAGATTGAAAGAAATTTGTATAACCAATGAATTTCACCAAAATATTGCACTATGTTTTTAAAAGATTTATTGAGGAAAATATGCTACTTGTTGCAGCTAAATATCACATATCTTTTGTTGTTGTGGTAGAAATTCTTCAAATGTTTTAAGTTAATTTTGGTATGAAATTAAGATATCAAATTAAACCAATAATAATATTTATTTTTATGTTAAAGGGATATGGTGATAAATAAATTAATAAATATTTTCCCATTACATGCCATGAAGGGATAGGGGAGAGCTTCTCATAACCAACTAGGTGTGCGATTTTCAGTTTTCACTCACTAATTGGAACCTACAGTTTTACACCAGTTCCGAACGGTTTTTTGAGAAGTTATTTCATGGCTTATTACCCGATAGTGTCCACATCGCTAAGCGAGGTGGCCGTCTTCGAAAGAAGTGTAAGGTGGTAAGAGTAGCGATTAAACCCACGTGCTCTCCCACAACAGCCGCGCACACTAACCATTGCACCACCGTGGGCACGGTATATGGTGCTACATCTGTTTAAAGGCCAGGTGAGCAAACCATTCCTTGGAGTGACTAACTGTATGTGTTTGATAGAAAACAGAGTGGATAGACGAGAGAGCGATACACAACCAGAAGCAACCCATGCAGCAAACTAAGTTTAAATAGTGTTTGATTGATACTAATGACAGCTAAACAGTGATGCCAACTTAGCTCTTTTGGGGCTAGATTTAGCACTTTTCGACATTGAAAAACGCGAAAAAAATTCATTTGTGCACGCGTTTTGAGTTTTTATTTAGCCCTTTAGCTCGTTTTATATAACAACACCCATTTTACTAAATAATGTTTTTTTTTTGTATTTTCGTCGTTTTATCTGTATTTCGGGTTCTCGTGGAAATATGACATTTTTGTTACTAATGGTTTTGAAGAACTGTTAATTTATATTGACGCATTACTGTGATTGACGGGCGAAATATTTTCAAAAATATATTCATTGAACACACATGCTAACTTTGCCTCTATTTTTGTATTGGTTATCGCACAAAAATATCGCAAGCTATGAGAAGCAGAATCCAATTTTAAGAAGTGCCTAAAGTGACAAATCCACGGCAATATGTATGTATTGAAATTGTATGAGTGCTGAAGAACACTTCGATATAACATGCCATTCTGAAACACAAACCCCTATGGAAGAATTTAGCGTTTCCACGGTATTCAGTAGGTATTACCAGAGAATTCATTTAATCCTGTAGATGCAAGAGAAAAACAAAAATATCATATAAATCTGCACTCTAAACATCTGTTCTTCGGTTGACCATCTGAAAGGATTTTCCAAAAAGGTAATGTTACAATTTACTAAAAACAAGTTGCGTGTGAGATTTCAATGAATATGCCGTCGTTCAAATGACCGGTGGAGCTTCGGTGGGTAGCGCGAAACCGAGAGTTAAAATTGTCGATAACTGGCGCATAGATCAAGCTGAATTCTGGCTATTTGCCATAAATCTGCGACTTAAGGAAATTCCACAAGAAACAGTATATCTTGGTAACATCCACGGCCTCTGCGTGACATAACCCTAAAATCGGTCTCGCAGAATGCCCATTGTAGCATCAGCGGGGTATCACGTGGCGACGTCCTGTTGGAACCACATTTCGTGATCGGTAACGCTCGTCATCGACGATGACAGTAATCCCATCATCGTCTTCGAAGGAATACTAAGCGATGATGCCTTCGGACCACAATCCAGAACAAACAATGCCATTCTGTGCGTGCATTGCCCCTTTGTAATGATTGGTATCGTGATAAGGTGATTGGTAATGATTGGTATAATGATTTATCATTCGGCGCTGTAACTTGCCATGTTGATATGTCTCTACTGCCTGAAAACTAAATAACAGGAAAACTAACAATAGATAAAACAACGTAATAGCCATGGGCTATCAAAATCTACCGGTCCCTATTGGAAACCACTCTACTTATTAAGCGCGTTTTAGGACTTTTGGGATTTTTCTAGTTGTTTTCGTTATTTGGCGCGTTTTAGCACTTTTTGGGTAGTTCGACGGCGCGTTTCGTTTCTGCAGAGTTGGCATCACTGCAGCTAAATAATGTTTTATGTTGGTTGCATCGAACGAAAATACGCATGCCCTTTTATTTCTGTTCGCAAATCGAATTCAATGAAATGGCCTACTACCTCGTCGTCATCGAGAGAACGAAAAGAGAGGGATCGAACTCTTGTATATGGTTTGGGACTACCGTATTCAGTACTACTGTATTCAATAAATCGGTATTTCAAAAATGTCGGTTTTCGGATTCTTCGAATATTCCGATTTTAGCGAAATCATTTTTCGGTTAAACCGAGGTGTAGAAACCAGTTAATAACCGATTTCGGTTTTTATTTCAAAATGGACAACTATATAAACATCGTTTATTTCTAGTTCGACTCGTAGAATTTTGAGCTCGACTATCGAGTACATTGCCATGAAAATGCTTGTCAAAATACCATTCGGAATAGGTGTAAAACTGCAGGTCCCAAGAAGAGTGTGTGAGCCTATATCTTCATGAGATGTAATGGGAAACTAAAAAGCGAAAGCTTAAAAAGCGATACTAATAGAAATTTTTTCAAAATTATGGTTGTATTGGTAAGGCCCATTATGGATTATTTTGAATGAACACAACATCGTTCGAATGGCTTACATGACTTGCTTTACAGTACCTCATTCTATCTACTCAATTTTTCAATACATTTTCGAATGTTTGACGGCGCTAATAGTCTAACGGGTTCAAATCGCAGCTGCGAGGTGGCCAATGGACTGGGTTGGGTACGAAATTCTGTTCGACGAAAATTCTGCTTTACAAAATTCTGTTTTACAAAATTCTGTTTTTCAAAATTCTGGTTTCCAAAATTCTGTTTTTCAAAATTCTGTTTCACAAAATTCTGGTTCACAAAATTCTGTTTGTAATTGCATTTTCAGTTAAATAAAAAATTGTTTGAAAAAAGTCGCGCGATTTTTTTCAAACAATTTTTTATTTAACTGAAAATGCAATTACAAACACATACATAAAAATAAAACAATTAAGAAATCACTTTGCCCTAACTTTCCCTTACATTTTAAAAAAGAATACTGTTTAAAAAAACACTTTGCAAATTTAAATAAAATGCATCACATACACTGTGTGTTTGGTCAAAATTTATGTTCCAGCATTTTATTTAAAATTAGTCGCAATTGTGTTGTTTAATGTGTCGTGGTTAAAAAAATAAAAATGAATAAAGTGCAATTAATAAAAATAAAGAAATGTGTCTCAACGGATATTTTTATTATTTGGAAATGAAAAGACAAAAAGAAACCTTTAATTGGACGTGCTCGAGAAGAATTCCAGATAAGTGTTCCTCTCGAATAATAACAGCAATGGAAAATAACGAGCATGTTTTAATAAGATATCCAAAAAAGCATACCCCCGAACCTATTGCTAGTGCAGTGGAAATATGCAGAACAAATACTTTTGTAAAATATGCCGCTATAAACAAACCCCTTAATCCAAGTCAAATAGTGCAACAATCGGTGGTAATTACAAACCAAAAATGTCGCTATTACCTTCCCTCGAAGTACGCGCAAAAGCGAAAAATACGATACACTCGGAATGAAATGGGAGTTTTCAGAGAGCCGCAAGCAATAGATGAAATAGATTACCCTCTAAATCTATACGTTTTGGATAAATAAAAATAAATAAATGGTTTCCCATTACATCCCATGAAGGGACCGGGGAGAACTTCTCACAATCACTGAGCTGTGCGCTTTCCAGTTTTCACTCACTGATTGGGACCTACAGTTTTTCACCGATTCTGAACGGTATTTTGAGAAGCTTTTTCATGGCTATATACTCGATAGTGTCGCCGTCACTATGCGAGGTGACCGCCGCCGAAAGAAATTTTAAGGTGGTTGGAGCAGGGATCGAACCCAGGATCTCCTGTACAATTACACTACCCATTGCACCACCGACGGTCACAATATATAACGAATTATTTATATTGGCAGAAGAGAAAGTGGGAGATGAATATATGGTTTCATTCGGCAAAAAATCATCAATTCAACTTCTACAAAAAAGCGATTGTTGGCTCGTTGACGGAACTTTTGATGTTGTGCCCACAATAATGCGCCAACTCTTTTCCGTTCATGGAAGGATTGAACGAGAGGTCGTCCCACTCCTATTCTGCCTAATGTCCAACAAATCTTCAGTACTCTATGAAGCATTTTTTAAACGCGTAATTCAAATTGCTTTGGAATATGGAGTTTTTTTAAGCCTAATCGTATTATATCTGACTTCGAAGTTGGTCTCGTGTCAGCAGCTAGAAAATGCTTTCCAGATTCGCAGATACGAAGGTGCTTTATCCATTTTTCCCAGATATGGTGGCGCCGTATTCCAAAAGAACGGTAAGAATTTTTAATAACTTTTACAATTTATAGTAATGAACTTGTAATATGTACAACATTATCATTTCAGATTCGTTACTAAGTACGGAAATGACGAAAATTTTTCACTGCAAGTAAGATATTTAACCCTAGAAGGGTACTGTGAGTAAAATTTATCACATAAGGAATAGATTTGTTCGTAAATCAGCAGGTTGGCCACACTGAAAGTCAAGCCACTAGCAGTGCTTGTCCCACTCTGTCATTAGTCGGCTGCCACAAGCATTGAATGGCGTTGTTAGATTTTTCGCGCTTGTGGACAATTTAAAAAAAGTTAGTGAGTAAAATTTACTTATCGGTACCCTTTACGTACTAAATTGTGTGAGTCATATTTACTTATCAGTAACTTACTACGTGTCTAAAAAATATATTTTGTGCTGAATTGTGACATTTATGTTTTTTTTTTGTATTATGTTACCGTAAAGAAAACTATAGAGCATACTAATGGCAGGTCGCGGGCTATCAGAACAAAATATTTTGGATGCAATACTTGAACTAGAATCTGAGGAAGAAGACAATTTGGAGTTGGAGCTTTGTAACTTTGGTGAGGATTCTTGAGACAGTGTTGCAGATCCGGAATATCAACCAGAAACGGAGGAATTAAATGATGTCGAAGAAAATTTGATACACGGAATCATAAATGCAGAAGAAGCTGAAACAGAAGAAAGGGAGGAAACACCTGGAAGCAGCAAACGTAAAAAACAGAAACTTAGTGAGGGGAGAAGAAATGGAAGATCAGCTGCTCAAGAAATTCGTGAAACAGAAGAGGTAATTACAATTATTACACCTAGTTCCGACAATCTGATCGGAAAAGATGGAAATTTTATTTGGAGTAAGGAACCTGTTGCTGCGCTAGATCAAAAAACTCCCTCAAAAAATATTGTTCACATTCGCCCTGGCCCAACAGCAAATGCAAAAAATTCATTGTGTCCTTCCAGCTGCTTCAAACTATTTTTTACCGCAGACATATTGGCAGAGATTTTGGTTTATACAAATAAAGAAATAAACATTCAAAGGGAGAACTATAACGATAAATCTCACGCGGTTTTGTCAAATTTGGAAATGGACGAACTTGAGGCATTTCTTGGTTTGTTAGTCTTGTCCGCTGCTCTCAAAGATAATCACTTGGCAACACATATGATGTTTGACACTACCTACTGTGGGGAAAGGTACAAGGCAACCATGCCTGAGAGAAGGTTCAAATTTATCCTAAATTGTCTAAGATTCGATGACAAAGAAACAATAACTGCTAGAAGAGAAATGACCAAACTAGCTCCAGTTTCTTCTATCTGGGACAAACTTCTAAAGAATTGCAGGGTCAACTATAAACCTGGAAGCTATATAACCATTGATGAGCAACTAGTTGGATTTAGAGGCAAATGCCCATTTAGGATGTATATTCCTCTAAACCGAACAAGTATGGGATCAAAATTGTCATGTCTTGTGACAGCGGAACAAAGTATATTTTGGATGCCATTGTTTACCTTGGAAAAGGAAGTGTACCTCCCGCAATGGCTGCTGGTGAATATTATGTTGTTGAACTGCTGAAAAATGTAAAGGGCACCAATCGAAATGTCACGATAGACAATTGGTTTGCGAGTGTACCACTCATTCAACGTATCCGTCATGAATACAAAATAACAACAGTTGGCACAATAAAAAAAAAATAAACCACAATTGCCTATTGAAGCAACAGATATAAGGTTTCAAAAACGAGCCGCATCCACTTCATTGTTTATTTTTCATGAGGATTTGACAGTTGTATCATACAGGCCCAATAATAATAAACTTGTATTATTGGCGTCTAGTATGCACAGTACGGGTAGTATTCATGAGACCACTGGAAATCCAGAAATGGTACATGTGTACAACTCAACAAAAGGAGTTGACAGTTTTGATCAGATGTGCCAAAACATTAACCATGGCAGGAAATCCAGAAGGTGGCCTCTAGCATTTTTCCAAAATATGATGAACATAGCTGCAATAAACACATACATCGTTTACGCGCACAACATGTGTAGCCGTGGGCAAAAGCCAGAATCCCGACTTAATTTTATGTTATCTCTACACAAGGAGTTAACGGAAGGATTTCAAAGGAAAAGATTAGCAACTAATCCAAACATGAGCCTGGCGTTGAAAAAATCCATTCAAAATATTGTATGCACAAGCCAAGTGGACCATAGTGCTGGAGAAGACCAAAAGGGGCCAAGAAAGTACTGTAATTTTTGTAGTTATACCAAACGTAGATACACCACAACCTATTGCAATTGTGGATTAGCCATTTGCGATGAACATGCACAAAAAAAGTGCCCTGACTTTGCTTGAAAAATTGTTATGTATTCATAATCGTCAAAAATCAATAATAAAGTATTATTTTGGCCTGAATTTTGGACGATATTTGATTGCGAGTATTCTGAAAAATACCCGAAAACTACAAACAATGTCGAGTCATGGCACCGACGTTTGAGTGTTGTAGTTGGACGAAAAAAAAGCGGACTCTACAAAATTGTAGAACATTTAAAAGGAGAATTAATCTATTCTTAAAATATTGTCTTAAAGATTGAGAATGGAGAAAAATTAAAAAAAAAAATTAAATAAATGTAAAAAAAAAAAAATATTTCACGTATTGTAAAAAAATTGAATCGTTTAAGAAAACTACAATATTTAAAAAGAATAGCAAAAAACTTAGTTTATAATTAATTAAATGTTGTTATCAGTTAAATTGAATTGCTATGATTTTTTATTATTTTTAACTTTGTCTTAATTTAATTGATTTTTAACTAATTTCTGTTTTTATTTAATGTTTGTTATTTTTTTCTTTTAAATTAATATGTTTTTCAATGATATGCATTTTTTTAGATCGATTTTGAAAATCCATTAATCTGTTTAATTATTTATTACATATTTCATAATTTGTTTCCAACGAATAAATATCTAACCATACACATACGTTATTATATGTAACATTTCTTATTCATAATAAACTGGCTTTAATTCTTAATAAATAATTTAACGGCATTTTATTTTTTTTTCTCATAATGAAAGGGGATTAACATATTTCAAAAACCAGAATTTTAATAGACAGAATTTTATTAAAAACAGAATTTTGTAAAACAGAATTTTGTGAAACAGAATTTTAGTCAGACAGAATTTTTTTTTGGAAAAAACAGCATTTTTGTAAGACAGTATTTTGGATAACAGAATTTTGTGGCTATCCCCAATGGACTTCCAAGATTCGTCTGATTATTCGAAAACGTTGGTTAAGATCGATAGTGATGTTATCTTCAACTTATGGGAACAAAAAATCGCTAAGCATGGCACGATAAAGCTCGGCATTGACGGTTTCAGCGGCTTCTAGCTCATTTTCGAAGAAAAATAGGCCTAAGATGCCGCCATGCCAAAAACAGCACCCAACAGCCACTAGTTGTTGAAGCATTGACTTCTCCACGACGATATGTGGATTTCCGAGCCCCAAATGTGACAAATTTGTTCGTTAACGTAATCGTAAAAGGTGAAGTAAAAGGCTGACGGCTGTTCGAACACACTTTCAGCTACACTTTCAGCTACAGCGGCATTATTTCAAACTGAACGCACCGGACTAGTACGTACACGAGTAGTTTTGTCCACTAAGGATACGGATTAACGAATTCGCTTCACAAATTGTTCCATAAACTGGGTTGATGGGACTCTTTCTATCGAATTTATTTCCGTATGAGTTGAAGACTCAGAATTTTGGAAGAAAGTTTTTAATACTTGCCAATATTTTTTCGACCGAAGAGCGACCCATTTTGTAGATGTCTAGTCTTGAACAAGTAATGTGTCACTACATAGATTTCAATCTGGTCATCTGCTTCGAAATAAGTTTAAGTTTTTACATGGCCTACCACTATTTGTTTATTTTATACATATAACCAATCTGTTCTCATACATATTTGACATACCCAATTAGTCAAAATCATCGTTGAGTAGATATTCCTTTGGACGTTTTGTACTTCTATTTGGAGTGTGAATACGTGTTTTTAAGCATTTCTGCTAGCATACAACGTAACACCATTAATTCCGTAAATTACATCTAAATCGGTTAGAGCAGATATGACTTCAATTGCCATTGGACAACTAATTTCAACAAATTATCGGCGAAATAATTCGTTGCCAAAGTCTTTTGTATCTATCTGATGGGGTCAGTAATCATACTTAGCAGAGAAAAAGTCTTTAGGTGAGTAATTCTTCGGCGTTATATAAGTTGTGTAAAATCAAATAAAACCGGTTAAGAAACTTGAAATAACTGTTAAAACCGGTTCTACGAATATAGCAATTTTTAGAAAACCGACATACGGTTAACCGACGGAAATTCGGTTAACTGGTTTCGATTTTGAATATACTATTTGGGGCTCAAAAATTACAAAAAGCCTAAAAAAAATCAATGAGTGTTCGAACTCACCGGCGATATGTTAACACATTTTTGTTACACGGTACCTGTTCGATTTCTATGTTCAGATTAGTAACTGTTACATTGGAAATTACAAAAAAAAAGTGAGCAAGCATAAAATAGAGGCCAGCAATATAAAATGGTGAGCGTGAATTGTGCAACAACCGAAAGTGGTAGATATATTTCTCCGTTGGAATAATTCAAATAAACTTGCTAAAACAGACTAGTTAGTTGTACTTTGTAATAAACTTTTATTGTGAAAAATAAATTGTGTGAATTTATGTGTGTGCAGTAATCGTTTGTTTAAATTGAGTATCTATAAATCAAATAGGTAAATAAACACAATGCAAGGAGCAACACCACAGCAAAGAAATTTGTGTGTGTGTGTACGAGCGTGACGGTACAAATCGCAACAAAAGGTTTGTATTTTAACTACGGGTGGACCAAAAGTCACGCCTGCGTGTAAAAATTGAATAACTTTTTTGTTTATTAATATTTTTTATTTCTTTTTTTCAGATTTTATTCATCGATTCGTGTTACACCACCATGCAAAATTTAACGACTGAGCAACGAACGAAAGTGGTAGAATTTTACTTTTCCAATTTTTGACGACCGAATTATCTCAAAAAATGCAGAATTCGTTCACCGGATTTAACTGCCCCTGATTATTTTCAATGGGGTTATCTCAAAGAACGAGTGTATGTAAACAAGCCTCAAACTATAGAGCAGCTAAAGAACAACATTGAAGCTGAGATCAGGGCAATAGAGCCTGAAACCTTGCGTGCAGTTATGCAAAACGCCTGTTTAAGAGCCCAATTGTGCATCGATGAAAATGGTGGTCATCTCTCTGACATTATTTTTCATAATTAAAATTTAGGTCATACAAAGATAATATTATATTTTAAAAAAAAAATCAATAAAAATTAATAATAAACAAAAAAGATATTCAATTTTTACACGCAGGCGCGACTTTTGGTCCACCCGTATAATTCGTTCGCGCTTGTTTCTATTTGGATTCGAAGTCAATGAAAACGAAGATGCCAAAGAAAACAAGTGTTTCAAGTAAGACAAAAAAAAAATATAAATTTAACGTACAATGAAATGAAATGAATGAATGAAAGTATTTAGTACTTCCTTTGATGGTTTAAATTGGTCCAACATTATGAATGGTACATGATGTCAGCGACATTACGTAAATTATTAGAACAATGCATCTGAGGCGCGAAACAAATCGATCGAACTGGTCACGCTAGAAAAAATTCAAAAGCACATAACATACTTGACATTTATGATTGAACTATGGATAGCTCTGACCCATATATTTCGAGTCTATGTTTAACTGAACGAACAAATAAGTCGAAAAGACTTCCGTTTTCTCCGGAAGCAATTGGACTTTTTAAAATGCCCGAATTAGCGCCGTAATTTTAATCACCTTTCTCATCTCAATAAGCCTGCGACAGCAATTATGACTGTGATAACTTTGACGATAGTGTAAAGTCAATGCTTAATTATTCGATACAATTAGAAGCGGATGAAAACGAAGAAACTAACGATGGTATTTTCAGCCCTACATCACCTATTGCAATATATATGAACATTCATAATTTGTTTTCTTCTGATTGACCCATAAACATTAATACAGCTGCTTTCATAAATTTTAAAACATGCTATTCATCGAATAAAAATTAAATCAATTATTTAGTTCAAGTTATTTTTTTCACCAGGTAACTGTCTATAAAAAGAAGGCGTGGCACGTCCATTTGCCTTTACTTTACTGATAAAAGATTACCCAGCAGGATGAATGTTGACAGCTGCAATTTAATGTTGATTTTACAAAAGGTAAATTCTAGAGATGTACGCGTTAGCGATTTTGGCTCACGCACGCTCGCGATAGAAACGGCTCACGTCACGCTCTCTCACGAAATATTATTTTTGACTTTCTTAATGTCACGCACGCTCACGGAGAAAAATAATCACTTCACGCACTTTAGTTTTATTGATTAATTAACCACACAAATTAAACAAATTTCAACATATTCTACCAACTGGCTCTATCCTTCACATTTTCTCGCCAGTTGGAAACACCAAGGATACGGAGGGATTTTTCTGCCTGGTATTTCCAGCGGAGTCTTGGCCGTCATCTTTTCCTGCTTCCAGCGGGTACGCTATCGAAAACCTTTCGCGCTGGCTCATCTTTATTCATTCTGATAACATGGCCTAGCCAACGCAATTGGCCTAATTTGATTCGCCTAGCTATGTCCACGTCAGAATATAGACTATATAGCTCTACGTTCGAGGACGTCGGTACTCGCCGATTTCTCTAACATATTTTATGGAGAATTGTTTTTCATCCGCTTGCGATATGACCCTAGTTTCGGAGACATATGTCAAGACAGGTAAAATGAGAGTCTGATATATCTGGACTTTTGTCCGTCGAGAGAGGGCTTTGTTCCTAAACTGCTTGCTGAGCCCAAAATAACTTCTATTTGCAAGCACAATTCTCCTATTTATCTCCAGGCTGACGTTGTTGTCCTTGTTCACGGCGGATTCAAGGTAGACAAATTCATCTACCACTTCAAAATTAAATCGGTTATCAACGTTCACGTGCGGACCAAGTTGAGAGCTTCCTCTAGTCGTTCACACCATCAATTTTGTCTTGCCCTCATTAAGAGCAAGACCCACCTTCGCTGATTCATTTTCGATTCTTGAAAATTCTGCAGTTACCTCTCGCAAATTTCGCCCAATGATGTCTATGTCGTCAGCATACGCCAGCAACGTATAGATTTTTCGTGTTAGTGGTCTTGTTCGTATTTACTGCAGCTTTTCTCATTATTATCTCCATTAAGATGTTGAAGAGATTGCACGAAAATGTGTCGCCTTGTCTAAGTTCTCGCTTGGTACAGAATGGTTCAGAGAGGTCTTTCCCCACTGTCACTGCTGATTTGATCTTTTCCAGGTTCTGGCGTAGCGTGAATATTTGGTCAGTCGTCTACTTGCCTGGTCTAAAACCACACTGATAAGGTTCAATCACGTTTTCAATAATTGGCTTTAGTCTTTCATATAATACGCTCGACAAGACCTTATACTCGATGGATAAAAGACTGATACCGCTATAGTTGGAACAGACACACGGATCACCCTTTTTGAATACAGGACATAATACACTGAGACTCCAATCGTCGGGCGTAGATTGCCCCTGCCATATACCGCATATTAGTTGATGCATTTGGGCTAGCAGTTCTTCGCCACCTGCCTTAAAAAGTTCAGCGGGTAGGCCATCCGCACCAGCGGCTTTATTATTCTTAAGGCGGGAGATCGTCGTTCTAATCTCGTCTTGGTCTGCACTATCTTCCACTATCATTACCTCCTGATCTTCAGTGGAAGAATCCGAGTGGAGTAGTGCTGAAAAGTGGTCTCTCCACATTTTGAGCACACACTGCTTCTCAGTCACCAGATTCCCATTCTCGTCCTTGCAGGGTGGCAGTCACGCACGCCGCCGGAAAATATTTGTTGTAACTGAAACAACAAATTTTAGTTTATTAAGAAGCAAATAGTCTTATTTTACTAAGGAACGAATAATTATAATATAAAAACAATAATAATATAAATATAATATAATATAATTATAATTTGATTTTATCAAAAAAAAAATACATTTTAGTGCATTAAATTTCAATTTTATAAAATAGATTCTATTCAATGAAATAAAATGTTTTTATTAACAAGTTGCATTTAATTATATGTTTCGTCTACATATATTAATATTATTAATAATCGTATTAATCGTCTACATATTCTTGTAGAGTAATATAATTTTAACTATATTATTACTATTGTTATTACTATTACTGCGCCTTTCTTCTAAAACGTAGACCAGACGCAGAAATATCGCGCTCGCTAGTTGCAGAACTTGCAGGTATGTATGTACAAGGTGGCGCAAAAGTAATCCTCCTATCAGAAAATGCTATAAATTTTGCGATTGGCCCCTAATGTCAGTTCTGTTTTGACATTTGTGTAGTAAACACATGCGAAATACACGTTAATAATCAATGTTACGCTACACTGCTCCAGAACGCGGAATATTGCTGACTATTTATTTGACCAATAATCGGTCGGTGACTTTGGCACAACGTGAATTTCGTCGCAGATTTCCTGGCCGTCCAACGCCTACTGGTGAAACACTGCGACGTTTAGCCGCTCGCCTCGAAGAGACTGGCACAACACGAGATGCTGCCAGGCGTGGCAGACCCCGGAGTAGCCGTTCTGCAGAGAATATTGCTGCTGTAGCCGAGGATGTCATGGAAGCGCCGTCGATGTCGTGGAAGCGCCGTGAGCGCTACAGAGCAATGATCGACGAGTTCTTTTTGCCGCAACTTGATGAATTGGGATTGGAAAACATGTGGTTCCAACAGGACGGTGCAACGGCACACACTGCACGTGCCACAACCGATATGCTGAAGGATGCATTTCCCGGGCGCCTAATCTCCCGTTTTGGCGATTTGCACTGGCCAGCAAGATCGCCTGATTTGACCGCTCCAGACTTCTTTTTGTGGGGCTTTTTCAAGTCGCGGGTTTATGTCAACAAGCTCTTAAAGACAATATCCGTCAAGAATGTGAGGACGTATCGCCGGAAGTTTTGGCCAAAGTGATGGAAAATGCCATAAAAAGGGCTCAAATGACAATCAACTGTGGCGGCGGCCATTTACATAACATCATATTCTCGACTTGATGTAAAAAAAAATTAAAAGACCAAACAAAAATAATCCACAAGAAGAATCAAAGTTTTTAATTTTTTTTTTAAATTACAGCCAAAAAACATCGGAAGTTTACTTTTGCGCCACCTTGTATATTCAGAATCTGCTTAACCCACTCTTTTTGTATATGGTTCTGAAAACGTAATGTATGCACCGGGGAGAAACAACCTTTTTACTCACGCACGATTCACGCACGGCTTTTAATTTACAACTCACTCACGAACACGAATACGTGATTGAGTTTTACGACAAAATCACGTCACGCGCTTACCTCTAGTAAATGCACTGGCTCAAAAAAATTCTGGCACGATCCACAAACTTTTTTCCAAAATATGTCTAAGAATAATGCAAATTTTAGCGGAAGGGTTGTAGCAAGTTTAATTTTTTTTATTGAGTTCATTTGTAATTGGCAAGCCATTTAATGACCTGATATAATTACATAGTACAATCTGAGTACGAAAGATAAATTATACTTCATTTTATATTACAAAATTTGTTAACCTTTATATTCCAAAACCTATGTAAATTATGGTATCACCCAAAAAGAGCGAATTAATAAGAGCGACAAAATAACAACGAAAGAAAAAAAGGAGATAATAAAAAGAGCGAAAGATAAAAAAGAGCGAAAGTTCCATAAATTTGATAATATATTAAATACACAAAAAATTATACAAATTATCAAAAGTATAATAATTTTCTAATTAACAAACGATAAATTTAATTTTCGCATTTTAAATAAACCACAATATTAACTACTTGAATAAAACTATAATACTCGAATTAAATTTGGACAACGCTGATAAACATGAAAGAGGACAGATTCTTGTGGAACCCCAGCGTTCACAGCATGTTCTCTTGAAGAAGTTCCATCTAGTAATGTTATCTCCGAGAAAGTTCGAAATAAAATGACCGAAGACCAACACCAAACGCTCGATAAAATCCCGTCGTACCAGACTTTATCAAATGCTTTTGGTACATCCAAAGTTGCCACCTTGCCTGCACCAAGCTTGTGACTACAACGACTAAACTGGAAATTATAGAGCATATAGCAATTGTTGTACTCAAGTTCGAAATAGGAGTACTCGTTATAATAGTCCCCGTCTGATCATATGATCATAGAGAAATAGACAAGAGTTTCCATCAAAGAAAATTAATTATGTTCGTTCGATGCAACCAACATCAATCATGATTTCGCTGACATTATTATCAAACAAACACTAATTAAACTTGGTTTGTTGCATGGTTTGCTTCTAGTTGTTAATCGCTTTCTCCTATCCACTATGTTTTCTATCAATTTCATACTACATACAAAGTCGATCAGCTGTGTCATGGATACTAGTAAAGTCGCAAACCCGATCTTTTTTCGAACTTTATATGAAGTAAACGAAATAGAAGATTTTCTTCTGATTTGCTTCATCTCCTTCTGCCTCAAAGACCGTAAAATTATAAAAATTTCGTTTGCAATCTACATATAATTCTAGAAATCTGTGGCGCATGTAGTGGTTATACGTAAATGCCCTCTTTACTCAATCGTAACAGTTTGTCCAAAGCTAATCGGAAGACTCACGTTATTGAGGGAATCGCCTTATTCCCAGCGTAATATAATTTTGCCGTCGTCCAATTTATTAATGCGCCCACACGAGGTTGTCAACATTGCGAATGCAGTTTCTAAAGAGTTTACCGCGTGATCTTATCAGCGTAGTCTTAGATGTAGGATGCAAGACCTTTGTGATCGTTAACGATCTTCAGGTTGAAAGTAACGGGTTTTTCAATAAGAGCGCTACAAAAGTTTTTCTAAATACAACAAAACCGGTTTTAGATACCAATGAAATTCTTTATTCGATGGCATTATGTATGGAACTCAATTTCTTTTGCATTGCCACCACGGACACGCTTGCAGAAGTCCAGACGCTGAACCCAAATTTCGACGGTTTTCAAGCATAAATCGGCCGATACTGCTGCAATTTCACGTTCGATATTCGTACGAAGTTCATCAATCGTCGCTGGCTTGTTGGCATAGACCATAGACTTGACGTAGCCCCACAGGAAATAATCTAACGGCGTCAAATCGCACGACCGAGGCGGCCAATCGACTGGGCCAAACTTGGTTCCCAATAAATTGATTATGGCATTCGCTGTGTGGCTTGTGGCGCCGTCCTGTTGGAACCACATGTCCTCCAAGTCCATATTATCCAATTGGGGCCAAAAATATTCGGTTATCATTGAACGGTAGCGATTCGCATTCACAGTAATGTGCCGGTCTTGATCATCACGGAAGAAGTACGGCCCAATGACGCTGCCGGCCCATAAACCACACCAAACCGTAATCTTTTCGGGATGCATTGATGACTCATGGATTACGTGTGGATTGCTGTCTGACCAGTAACTCATATTTTCCTTATTGACGAAGCCATTCAGCCAGAAATGAGCCTCATCGCTGATTGTTGAGGCCTCTTAAAGATGGCCTCTTAAAGTTTAGGCCACTGACTCCAAATTTCGGTAGTAAATTTTAATAATTTCGACTCGTTGTTGGCTCGTATATCTTTCCATGATGAAATGGCAAACCTTACTGAAGAGAAATGTCAAAAGAGCGGGACAAAATATGGCGTCGTTTGCTGTCCCTATCGATTTACTTTTGTAGCGTCTCTGTTGGAAAACCCGTTACATTTTATTCAGGCTGAAAGAATTTAAGCGGGAGTTTGGCAGCACTCCTCCTTTGGCAGCAGTCCTCTTTTTTAAGTTTTTAGTTTTATATTTCTCGTTCTTATACTCCACTATTCCGGCATACTTCAAATTTTTCAATAAAGTCAAGCATTGTCTTTTCTTCTTCGCTGTCACTCATTTTGTATTGTTCCGCTCAAAACTGTGTAATTTTCACGAGGTTAAAATGAGAATGAAGGACAAACGATGCCCTCGCACGATGCAATCAGTTGCTTCAACTTCAGCAAAAATCCATTTTTTTTTGGATTTTCAGGCATCCGACGTGCAACCGTCAAGCAACTTGGCATCACACGTATCAACTTGTGGGCCACCGTCAGAAAGTTGCTTGAACGGTTGCTTCGTGTAGAGCCAGTATTACAACGGATAATTCATGATGACTTAAAATTGTTTCCGTACAAAGTCCAAATTACAAGCAAGTTAAACCCTCTGGATTTGCCCAATCGCCTAGAATTTTGCTAAATAACACCGTGTTACACACATTCTGTCCTATGAACCAAATTTACTTTTTCGGAAAGGAGATAAAAAATAAAAATACACGTGTATCGGCGATTTTCATGTACACGTCAGAATTTTTTTTTTTTTAAGTTTGAAGTATAAAGCTCGTAGTGGCCTGTGTGAAAGCTTTTGGACCGATTTTTAACCTTTTTCGTGATCCAATCGAGCTGATTTTTTGCAGGCAGACTCGTGGAAATGTCTGTATCACGTCAAATTTTTAAAAAAAATAGATTTTTATCAATTCTCAGATTTTCCTAAATTTTTTTTAATATGGTTATCGTTTTTTTTGAGGTTTCAGTTCGTTAAAAAAACAATTTTTTTTATTACTTTTGTTTTATAAAAATAAAGAATTGTTACATTAAAAATTTTAATGTTTTTAAAGAAATTTAGGCCTTTTATTTTTGCGGTTGTAAGCATTTGCTTCAGTATCGCGGCAAATAGACCAACAGTATTCGCCAAGCATATGCGTAATGTCTTTTCCTTTAAAGCGCTTTTCAATAGCCGCAATGTCCTGATGGAACCTTTCGCCATGCTCATCGCTACAAGCTCCTAAATCATCAGGGAAAAAATCTAAATGATTGTGAAGAAAATGGATCTTTAGCGACATTAATATGCCCATTTCGCCATATGCCGAAACCATTTCTGCTACAATATTTCTATAATTGGCAGCTCGTTTGTTGCCAAGAAACTGCTCAATAACGGCAACTGTACCTTTCCATGCACGTTGTTCGATAGCATTTAATTTTGATGAAAATTCAGAACTTGCAATTATTTTTTTTATCTGCGGACCATTGAAAACACCTTAAATCAAAAAAATCATTAAAAAACATAAAGTTACTGAATGACTTCTTAAAAAAAATACCTGCATGAATCTTTGCGCTGCTCAATTTCGGAAAAATTTTGCGCAAAGTTGCAATGGCCTTGCCATCACGATCCAGTTTTTTAACAAAATTTGATACGAGACCGAGCTTAATGTGTAGTGGAGGCAAAATGATTTGAGACGGCTGCACCAACGGTAGATTCTCTATACTTTCTACGTCTACTTTGTAGCATGTTCGCGGCTTCCACTTAAATTCAGTGTAATGCTCATCTTTTTTTCGAACTTCCCATGTACACAAAAAGCACTGGTGGGTTGGAAATCCACGCTTAACACCCATGAGTAAAGCGACCACTTTCAGATCGCAGCATATTTTCCAATTATGCTCTTTGTACTTTATCAGCTGTAATACTAATTCCATGCCTTCGTATGTTTCCTTGAGGTTTGTGGCATATGCGACCGGGACAGATGGATGGATGTTACCGATATGAAGCAGCACGAATTTAAGGCTGTTGACCGATGCATCGATGAAAAGTCGCCACTCCTCTGAAATTGAGGGTAACCAATTTTTGCAAACATCAAATCAATATCATAACAATAAGCTAGGTTTTTTTCCCCGATCTTCGTGCAATTTAAAAAATTCGTCATATGGAATAGTGGTACCTCGACCACGAGCGGCTGTTATTTTAAAATCAGCCGCCACTATATTCCACTGCTTAAAGCGTGATGCAAAGAGTTCTGCTGTTCTCCTCGACAAATTTCCGTCTCGTACGAGGTCATTGAAGTCGTCCCAATTTCACTGGGTGTTGCCACAAATTCCGATACTTGTGGATTCTCGCATTCGATGCAAGAAAGCAGTGTTGGTACAACTGTTGATTCTGCATCGCAAGATAGCAGTGTTGGTACAACTGTTGATTCTGCATCGCTTATTTCGGGAACATTATCAAAAATCTCCACTGAAGCCGCTACACGCTCTTCTGGTGAGTATAGAACTGCTGGAATTACCGATTCTACATTAGCATAGCGAATTTTGTTGCGGTGAATGTACTGGTACCCTTTTGTTTGAGCAAAAGTTACACAAAAGTAGCACAATTCATTGCAGTGCTCCGTGCGTGGTAGCCAAATTATTGGTACAGCGTACTTTATTGTTGACCTACCATCAGTAAACTTGTACAAATTTCTATAGCAATAGTCGCACACGACTTCCGGAGTATACCACAAGTAAGGAACATAAGCAGTCTTAAATATTTTCTGAAACGAATTCACCACTGTTTTAGTAATATTTTTCAAATTTTTACTTGGTGCGAATAAGCCGCAAACGTAACAAAAGTTATTTCGCGTCGGGCACTGCATTTTTTTCAGATGAAATATATACAAATGCGTTTTCGCACAACAGAACTTAAAACAATTTTGCAATTCCTTATTTCATCTGTCAGACATGTTGTAAAAGTCAAAAACTGTTTAGTGTTAGAAGGTTACTATTGATTAACTACAACTATATCGAGTAGGATGGGTCAAAAAACATTTTTTTTTCGTAACGCTTAAGTAGTTTAAAAATTTGGAGTCCCTTCAAGTTATGCTAAGAAAAGTGAAAAAAATATTTTTTTTTCAAAAATAATAAAAATTGGGGAAAATCTGAGAATTGATAAAAATTGTTTTTAAAAAATTTGACGTGATACAGTCATTTCCACGAGTCTGCCTGCAAAAAAACAGCTCGATTGGATCACTGAAAAAGGGTTACAAATCGGTCCAAAGGCTTTCACACAAGCCACTACGAGCTTTATACTTCAAACTTAAAAAAAAAAAATTCTGACGTGTACATGAAAATCGACGATACACGTGTATTTTTATTTTTTCCCCTCTTTCCGAATATGTGCATTTGGTTCATAGGACAGAAAAAAATCTATTTTTGTAACACCGTGTAATGATTGAAATGGACGAAGAAGACAACAACTTGATAAATTCCTTGTTTATATCCATTTTGGTATAAACAGCAATGTAAACAAGTATCTCCCTTGCATAATCTCACTCGAAAACTCAATTGGATTCGCATTTCTGTGAGAAAGTTTCTGGAATTCAACTGCTTATAGCACATTTTCCGAGACGTCAAGTATTATTTACATTTCGCTCTGTTGATGCTCCGTATCGGACGATACCATATAAGGAAGTTTTTACGCTTATGTTGATGGACTGAGATCTCAGATACATAGTCCCTGTCATACATTACAGCAACATCTGGCTGCATAATCAGAGGTTAATGTATTTCCCGTAGCTCAGTGTTGTGACTACTCAGGTTCGAGATTTCGGCAAAACTGCACTTCTCCAAGCAGGGCTCTAAAAAAAAACTCCCCTGAAAACGGGCAAAATATGGTAACTTCAAAAATCAAAAAATTTTTCTCAGGTCAGCCCCCAAACTAACGATTTAATGTTATTTTTTTGTAAACCACGAAAAAGTTATCGAGTTTTTTTTCCTTAAAAAAACAATTTTTAAAATGGGTGTAAAATTGTTTTTTTGTTGCGTTTTTTTTTGTCGTTTAAAAGACGATTTCTAAAATTACTTTTTTTAAATTGATTTGTTTTTATTTTTTTTTAATTATTCGTTTACAAAATTGGTTTTTATACAAGTTTAAAAAGCCTATTTCTGCCCTTTTTCTCCCTTCAGAACTGCGTTTTTCCTTTGATTTTTCATAATTTCCTTTAATTTATATAATTTTTCTGAAAAAAATTCCCTTAATTTGTATCTTTCGTTTTCCAAAAAAAGTTGCGTTTTGCTTAGTATAAAAGCCGATGTCTTTTTAATTTTTTTTTTTATTATACCTAATCTTTTTCAATGACTTCATTCATGTTTTTAATATTCTCGATTGGGAGCTTAAAGATCCCTTATTTCTTATTGAGAAATTAATGGGGTATGAGCTTTTACCAAAATAAGGAACAATGTTCTGCTCTGAAAACCATCGGCCGCAATGATCTTGAGGAAATCTGGGGAAGATTTCTAGTGGCGTTGTAACAACGTTTCCTCTAAACTGTGGCCGTCAATACAGGTACCTTCTTTGCAGGCGCTAACCTAAGCTGCGGAGATTTGTGCAAATTTATTTGCTTTTGGCATGACAACATTCCTATGATAGTCATAATGAAACATTGACATTCCTATGATAGTCATAATGAAAAATTTGGAGATCGGCAGTGATCACACCTCCGTGGCTACCTATGACGACCTGGTAATCAGGAAAATATCTACTGGACGTGTCGGTCGTACTGTCGAGCTCGATGATAGTAAATTCGGCAAACGAAAGGGAGTTGATGGCCAATGGTTGTTTGGGAGGTATTAGAGGGAGACTGGATTCAGTTTCACGTTCCCCGTTGATAAGAGAGATGAGGATACTTTTATCCCAATCATAGACGAGTGGGTTCTTCCAGGATCTACAGTTACTACTTACTACTGATTTCTGGAAGATCTACGACCGTATGGATAAAAAGTATCACCATCTCAAAATAAATCACTCTCTTAATTTCAAGGACCCTGAAGCTGGAGATAATACTAACTCAATAGAAGGATCTTGGGCGAACGCTAAGCGATCCATACCCAGTGGAGGTTGGTCATTTTATTTCATGCTTTGTTTGTCCGTAGGTTCAAAGCCCAGAAATTAGATCCAGAATACGACCTTACCAAGCCGTGTTGCGATGTAGAGTCGAATATATTGGCCAAGGTTGCGGAGGTAGAGGAAATCAGTTTCTTATACTAGTGAAGACACTAGTTTAAGAGCAGGAAGGGAAGTCATGTTAAAAAAAGCTTGCGGGGATTCACGTACGCGAGGTAATCCCTGGGTAACGTTAAAGTTAGTAATACTTATATTTGGAGATAATTGCGCCGCACACTTCTTTTTTATTTGAAGTTTTCTTAAATTAAGGTTTCTCAAAATGCGAAAGATATATATTTTTTGTTTTTTGGTTGCATTTATTCGTTGTATGTGAAGATGAAATCGGCGCAGGCAAAAATTTTAATTAAAATACAGTTTTTATTATTTTCAAGCTTTCTTAAATGCAGGGTTCCTTCTGGTTTTGCGAAGGGAATTATTTAAATTTTTTTCAATTTCTCGATACCCGATATAATGTGGTAAAATAGGGTTATCTTGGTCCACAGACCTCGCACATCAAAAATAAGTATACCACTACAATTCGTAATAAGCATACTTTTTATTTGAATACCTACACTCCTAAGATGGCCCTAGGTGGATCCGTTTTTTAAACTCTAGGTGCTCCACAGTTCCGACCGACCGGAGAAAAATTTTTGATTTTTGAAGTTCCTATATGTTGCCCGATTTTCGGTTTTTGTTTCTTTTTTGGAACACGGCTCGGAGCTGTACAGTTAAGCCGACATTATTTAATATTTGCCAGATGACAGAAAATTAAATATGTTTCAACACGTAACATATTTCTCTGAGTGTTTTATAAGCTGCATAAACTGTAAATCATACGATAAGGTCACTTGAAACTTCCATAATGAAACTATATTAAGTAGCCATTGAATTCCATCATTAAACATATCACATATCAGTGCGATACACACACAAACATACGTTGTCTTCCAACCACGAGGAAGAGAAATACATTTGCCTGCCAGAAGAGGACAGACCAATTGGAATTGTGTCCCATTTGGTAAGGATATGATGTCGCCACGTTATAAATCATAACATTAGCAACAAGACAAGCGACAGCGTAAAATGTCAAAAGCGATACACACTACTCGTACTTTGTTTGGCTGTGGCTCTCCATCCGTATCTGTAACAAACGCAGGCACTGGCACAAGTCTCGAACGCAAAACGCCGGTCCTACATCTTAAGTTGTTTTGTGTCAATGTTTTCGCGTTCGATGTTCGTCATGCAATCAGATAATGACGTAAATAATACAATGGATGTTGCTGCAACTCGCTAGTAAGTATCATCATCATTAAATGCGTCTTAAGGTTGTGTGTCTTGCACCGATTACTACCTGGCCCAAATGCAACCGTAGCTTGCACACAAGAATGAAAATGCCTTGCAGATGTTGCCAGATATATGATCCTCCTGAATAACATTATATTCTAAGAGCGCAGTTGGAGCCACATTAGAGCTATAAAGAATTCAACATTTACCTTGTGCCACGCAATACCAGAAGCCTTAATCAGTTATGTTCTCGTTGTGTTACGTTGACCGATCACTCGGCGATCATTTTAAAGGCGCGACGAGCAGTCACGCATGCCCAATGACATCGGTCAAAAGATATGAGAATGACAGTGCAGCGTTTTGAAATGAGCCTTTAATGTCCGGCAAGAACTGACGATCGCCTACGGTCGTTGTTAACAAAAAGGCCAGTCTTGTCAACCGCAATACCCGCTAAGTAGGTAGGCTTACGACTCTCTGACATTAATATTCTACTCCTTGTGCAGCGATATTTCGTTTGCAAACAACCAAATAATGTCTGACGTCAGGTAAGCAAATATAATTATATTTCCAATTGAGTGGCATCGATAAATCAACTTAACTTCGTGAATGTCTGTTAGATTCAACATGAACTAAGTCCTAAGATATTAGGTCGTGCATGAGCCTAAAAAATGTTCGACGCTCTCGTGTTCCTCTGCCGCATCTGAAGTAGTCAGGAGTTGAGGTTCCAAGCCTAGATGCGTGTATGTCCATCAAATAGTGTCCAGTGGTCATAGTCACTAGCGTAGATACCCCGTGTCTAGGGGTGGATATCCAGTTTTCTAATGGTCTGAGAGCGTTGGTTAATAAGTCTGAGGGTGTTGGTTCTATTGTCTGGCTGAAGGGGCAGTAGAACAAGTAAGAAAATCCTTTATCTCGCTTACTCGTCCGCTCAATCTTTCCCTGAAATATTCATGTGTATCAAATTGCTGGGCGATCTCAGATAGAGATGCGCGGCACTTGGGTACGGTTTTTAATACAGATTGCAGAGAATTTATGTCAGTCTGACTGCCAGTGTAGATGTTGATACTCCTGGCAGTGATGACGTTTCCTGCCAGCAAGAGTGCAACTTCCCCGATTGCCATGACTTCTGCCTGAAAATAAATCTTTGTCTTTGTTTAAGGTCTGCACCCAAATTTTTAGAATTTTTTCAGTTTGCCATCCAATTTGAAGGTATCAGGGTAGAATCCTAAATAATCTTTCCGTCTGTTTTGTGATATGAAGTTCCCTCAAAGGTAGACTTGGATATCATATAATTCACTTTTAATGCAGAAGTCCTCTCGACGGCATCCACTTCTCTGGGACATCTGACAGAAACTGCCAGTGGACGACATCGAGTACTGAATCGTGACACGTCCTTCTCACCTCATACTTTCCAGGCAACTCTTCCGACGACATTCGACCAACCGCCTTATCTCACATATTGCAACAAATATCGTGTCTCATGAGCACTAAACTGGAAGATAAGAGGTATTTAACCTTATAACTCGCTGGCTAGGTATATCTCCAATGAAGTTACACATTGGACTACCCTTTTTATCTCCCTGACTTCTAGACCATTATGCAAACCGTTTTAAGCTATCCTATATTATTTTCGCATGAACCTAATTCAATGTGGTATTCATTCCGAAAGCGACGAAACCATGACATGCAATTCAGACAAACTTTACGCCAATTAGCCTATTTTAATTATATTCTCCTCTGGAGGTTTACGTAAGGACGACAGCTACCGACGTACCAGCAGGCACTTTAGCTAGATCAAATATATAGCAACCGAACTGCGTGCTCTTGTGATCATTACTGACAAATCTATACATGTGAGGAAGTACTGACACATACAGTGTTGTGACATTTGTCAATATAGAGGGTGCTTTAACAAAGTGTTACCGGAGTCTATAAAATCAACAATATTCACACTATATGTTGACCAGTGGATCATTACCTTCATCTATAGACTACTGGCGCATAGGCGCATAAATTCGTTACTTCGCCACAACCTCAGCTAGAAATGTGCATGGCTAAACCTCTTCCCTAGGACATAGGTCTGGATAGTATTTTGCAGGCGCTAGAGGGATTAAGGATCCTGGAATTGTAGTACGAGGAACATACCTTTCCACAAGAAGAGGCTTAATTAGGAGATTCTTTAATTGGGTCACGGAGAAGTCTTTGGAAGTTATTTCGAAGATAACCGATCTAGTACTTGTTATGAAGAACCAGAAGGTTCTGTTCATAGATTCATTATCTCTAGGTGATATAGAAAGTCGTCTGAAGGATAATGCAAAATATGTAGGAATGATTCTCGACAGAAAATTCAGCTTTTAAATTTACTACTATGTATAGGATTAATAATTCGCTCCTAGGGACAATCGGAGGTAGATAGAGCTATTCCATATTTATTATACCGCTATTGCCCACTCGGCATTATTATTTGTTGGTCAGTGTTGGAAACATCAAATTACCTTGGACTGTTGATATAAGTTCTAGACAATGACAATAGTGAGTATATCGGGTATATAGAGAAGAAGAGTTGACGTAACATCTTAACATGGATGGAGGTTTTTCTGTAGTAGATTGAACAATTGCACGTGCGTTTCCCATAGTGTGTTGTTGCTGTCGTCGTCGAAGGCTATCTGAAGGTTCATCCATGAGCTTGAATACAGTCCCTGAGAATGACATTATCATTCTCTGAGAATGAGGTATCAAGAGGTGCAGTCATATCGATGTTCCTGTATTGTCCCTGTATAACTTCGGTATAAATCTTGGCTTCCTGGTCAATTAAAACGATCACCTCCACTTACTTTGTTCCCACACTGTGAAATTCCAGGGTAACTTCGGTGGGTTTTATATCAGGCTTGGCACATGCACGTCCTTGTTTTCCTCTCCGTCCAATACAGGCGTGACTTGCGTGGATTTGGCGTTACGCTTATTTTTTGGTCGTTTTTATATACTCTTAGATGAATTTGATCGAAGCCATTCGAAATGACGCCTTCAGTTTTTCCGAGAATCAGAAGCAATTCGGTGTTGATGACATACATTACCGTCATCAAATTCTTTTGGGTTTTTCAATTTTCAGCCCTTTAGCGGTAAAATGGAATGTCATTTTCACAATTGGTCACTGGTCACTGGTCTTGGTGGATGCCGAATGCCACTCTTGTCAACAACATCTTGTTTGATGCCCCACCAGACTTCTCATAGTTTTAATATACATAGCTCAACTGATCGCTTATTTGCAAATTTAGTGAGTGTAATTCGGCCTTAGTAGCAGCCTGCCTAAATATGGGAACTGACACGGGAGGATATCCACATTTTGTATGACGATTTATCCATCATCCATCTAGTGTTGAAGACGGATCTATATAGATGCGCTCTGTCGATGACCGCCATAGTGAAGCATTCCTTGAACAAATCACTAGAGCCCTTCTGCTTATATTTTTCGGTTACCCTGGGTCGTTTAGACTTTGACGGGAGCATCGGGTAATCGTTCTCGTCTTCCAAACTACATAGGGGCGAAGTCAACGATGTGTTGTGGGCCGTTCAAATTCCTTGCCTAGTAGAGATACACCCTTTGGTTCTCTCTAAGTACATATTTACGAATTAACCTTGTGCAACCTCTTTATAAATCTAGACCAGTGGTCACCGTCCATAGCCCCCCAGAGGCCGAACACGATCGGCTTTTTACACGTACACAACACGAACGTCAACAAAAAGCATTACAAAGAGCGTAGAGATAATAAAATTTCATTCAGTAGCACATTAGCTTTCAACGAAGAATGGTCTTGCCGCTTTGTTTTGGAAAATTGTTACACTGATGTGAATGAGATATTTTTTTATAGATTTATTACAAGGTCAATCTTTTGTACTTTAACATATATTTAATAAATATATATGTGAAATACATACTGGGAATCCGAATTTTTATTTTCTTCGAATGAAGTGGAGTGCCTTGTAAACAACCAGGTATGGAAAATAAAGACTGCATACAGCTCCTCTTTGAAAGATGAGCTTACATTTTATAAAAATTAATTAATTTGTATATTATACCATAAATTATTAGTTAACTGTTTCTGTATATAAATTAAAGATGAAATAATAAAGTTTCTAATACAAAAAATTGTTATAAACACTTAATTTTTTACATTGCACAGCGAACTTCAAAAGAATACCAGCATTGGTGTATTTTTTCAGTGCAAATACACCAATACATTCACACTTGATGAGTATTCTCTTTTTGGCGACCACTGATCTAGAGGCTCTCTTATTTTTTTTTATGCAACAGGTCAATTTTGCGATTAGTGGTCGATATTACTGACCCTTTATTTGTAGGCTTTATTTTATTTCCGTGTGTCATATAGTTGACCGTATGAGTGCAGTTGTCATTATTGTTCGGTGGTTTGTTGAAATTGATAACTTTGTTAATGGTTGGTGTCATGACTGTGGGGAATTTTAGATCGACCGCACAATAGCATCAAGTAGGGAAGCAAGAACCTAACTGAAGGCCTATTACTTATTAATATCCCCAGGTATCAGTAAGGCACCGCTAAAGCACAGTGAGATACTCCGTCTGAAAACCATCCACTGGCAGGCGACGCATGACACTCCGGATTAGGGTAGTTACCTTTGAGAATTTTTGTTTGCATCTAAGACCAGATCCAGCCATTTGTGTAGCGACTTAAGGTACCATTTGTCTCGTCACATCTTTCAGTTTCAAATCTTCCATAGTAAATAAAATCTGATACAAAAAACAACTTAAATTACTTATAAAAGCAACAAGAACAAAAATAACAAATCTTCAGGAGCAGTTGTACTGGAAACAACAACACTTCAGTATCTACTACAAATGTAACAACATAATTAAACGCACTTAAGATGTGTAATCAATATCTGTGACAACGAGTAAATAATTCTCGAAAAGGGAAAGGTAACTCCTGCCACAGCTGATGTTTATTGAGGCGCACACGTGCATAGCACAAGTTTAATTAGTCAAGTTTTAATGAGGAAACCCCAGACTCGAATCAGAAAAACCAACATCGAAAAAAGGGCTTGCAAAGAGTTTTCTGTTTTAGTTGGACCTCTTAGACTTTTGCTTCCCTCTTGCCGACATAATTAGCACTGGAACTAAAAGGATAACACATCAATACTTTCGTAAATGAGAAGTAAACATTCAGGCAAACTGCTATAGATATAGAGTCAATCTGTCAGCGGTTTACGTACACGGAAATATGAATGAGTACGTCTGTCTCACAGGCTGCCAGTGAGTTCGTACACACAAAGAAAAAGACAGGTAAATCTAACGGAAAAAGACGGTTACAATTGCAGTGACCGAAAAACGTGGTAAATCTAACCGACTAAAAATTGTTATAATAATAGTTCGTGAAAATAGTTCGAGTACCATCAAAAATAGTTCGTGTACCATGAATAATAGTTCATTTACCATGAAAAATAGTTCGTGTACCATGAAAAATAGTTCATTTACCATGAAAAATAGTTTGTGTACCACGAAAAATTGTTTTTTTTACCATGAAAAATAGTTTTTTTACCATGAAAAATAGTTCTTTTTATCATGAAAAATAGTTTGTGTACTATTAAAATAGTTACCATATTGTTTGTGTACCTCCAAAAATTGTTCATGTACCATTTTTATGGTTACTTTGCTAAAACAAAATGCTTTTAGAAATAATTTTAAAAAACATTTATTTTTAAATAAATATATTATTATTTATTATTTTTATTTAATATATAGGTACATATTTTTATACATTTTATATTTGTACATTAGGTAAATAGTATAAATATATACATAGTTTTAAAAAAATTTATATAATATATACATACATGTATGTATATATGCACATATAATATATACATAGTTTTAAAAAAATTAAAAATCATTGAATTTAATTATTACTTATGTTAACAAACCTTTATCAATCTCATTAATTTTTTCCAAGTGCTGCAGATTTTGAATGTCCTTTACCCTGTTGTTCAAAATTGGTACAATTTTTGATTTAAAACCTTGCCACTTTTCTGTTAGCCGTGAGGAATTTTGATGTAGAGCATTGAAGTCAATATCAATCTGGAATAAATAGAAGCACGAAGTTTAGGACACAAGAATCACTATTACAAAACGGCACTCTTTGTATTTCTTGGATTGTAAATTAAAAGGAATGAAGAAATTTTGACAAGCTTAAACTTTTTTGAAACAAAACTGTTAGGCCATATTCCAAATCAACGTATAAAATACAAATCTAAAAGAAGAAATCCACTTACCAGATTGTAACCACATGAATGGGAAAAAAGCTTCCACTTCTGTAAAGTGTTCGCTGATGTGCTACCACTTGAGTTCAAAATTTGTTGTCGTCTGGTTTTGAAGGTTTTTTTCCAATTTGCTTCAACAGTGCTCCACGGTGAATCAAAAAGTTTGAGCCAGTCATTGCACAGTGGTCGGACTTGTATGAAGTGGGCGGCCAAAAATACTTCCAGTAGAGATATCAGCGTGAAACTTTGTTCACGGCTTAATAAAGATGTAAGAATGGTTTTATGACAATATGGGCGTGGTTGACGCCAAATTACACTCCCCCACCCACCCCCACCCATTTAATACCCCAGTATTGAGAAAAAAAATTACGCATTTTGTTTTTGTTTTTAATTCATAAAAACTTTTTTATAACATTTATAAAAAAAAATTAAAATTAACCATTCATAAAATATTAATGATAAACAATAATGAAAAAAATATAAAAATGTTGAATGAAATCCGTTTTAAAAATTAATCTAGCAGATCAAAAACAGATTTTAATAAAATTGATTGGTGTTTGGATGGTAATTTTCGCTGCCCCGTTATAAAAGGATCCGAAGTAAGAAGTAGTCGATTAAACAAATCCGTATTTGTTGAAACGCGTGAAGTTTTACGCGTGTGGTGAAATTTTTTAATATCTTTGTTCCTAGACTCAGCTGCTTCTTCAGAGAGCTCTCCAATCGATACCAGTGCATGTTCAATAACATCAGGAGCGTGAATTAAAATTTTGTGGACTGAAGGTGGAAGGTAGTACCATGAATACTTCTGTGTTAGGTCCTTAGCGGTATCCAGCGCATATTCTCTAAATTTTTCTACATTAATTTTATACCCTGAAGACAGAGCTTGTAATAATGTGGCACATTTCTCAATTACATCTTTATCAAGACCAGTTATTTGAGCGGACAAGCTAGCGTTATTGAAAAAATCTCTTGCCGTATTTCCATCATTAGAAGACCCACTCCCACAAGTTTTTGGTTTGTCGACTATTAGTCCCATTTTTTCTCGAAATTGTAACTGAATATTCTGTTTCGTTTTGAGAAGTTGAGCTTTTCCTTCTGAGGACCTAATTTGCCATTGTTTGAGTTCAAGTCTATACGATACATGAAGAAAATATTCAAAAAATCTAATGTATGCGTGTAAAGGCGACAATCCAAATTCATAGTGATCTTTTTTAAATTCTTTTTGTAAACATTGTTCAATATTGTTCATTTCTGTAGGTTTCGCATTACATATGTAACATTTTGCGGATGAAGTCTGAGTTAAAGCATTACAAACTTTACCATCCACCATTGTCAGTTGCAGAATATGTTCAATATATATCGTTTTCTGATCTGTAGTGAACTTGGTTGGAATTAAATTAGCAATTTTCTCCTTGAAATACTTTTCTTCATCGATGGACACTTGAACGGACTCTTTTTTAAATTGAAACCTAATTGGGCGGCAGTAGCGGGTGGAAGATGGGCGAGGATTTTTCCAAATTATTTTGGTATTATGAGCTTCATCCGGTTTCGTAACAAGTTGCAACAAGTGGAACATATGACGTGACAAATAAGTGGCTATCATCCAAATCATTATTTTGAACTATCTGTTTGTACTCGCTTTGTCCCGAACTGCCATCAAAACCCCATTTTCCGTTTACAGAGTCATCCAAAACTTCATTTATTACATCACTCTGTAGCTCTAGTATTCGCGCAGCGGTATGATTCAATAGACTCTGCAGTTCAACTTCAGCGTGAGATTCACTTATAGTTATTTGGTCTGGGTAGCTTTTCTTTTTTGCTTTCAAAATGCTATCGTAGCTTGGCAAAAGATTAACATCAATTTTACTGTTTATAAAGTTTCTTATTAACAAATATTGATGTTTTGTTAAACTTGCTTCCGTTATAATCGATATTACTTCATTAACATTTACCGGCAAAATCGAGGGTTTCGTTTGTAGTGTAGCAAAACGCAAATCATCAGCGGCAGACACATCAATTTCTGCTAGTTCTGCTATTCGTCTTCACTTGGTTCTGCTGGAACACTCTGTGAAACGTACTCTAGGACGTCCTCGATCTTGATTCGACGTAGATGCTTGTGGGTTTAGTAAAATCGTTTCTTTTTGTGCAAGCCAATCGGAATATTTTTGTAGAACTTTTAATTTTGTACGTTTGCATTTTTGCCATAACTCCGAAATTTTTTTGCAATTGTAATTCAGGCATTTTTCTAATTGGCTTGCATCAAATGTGTAGCCTTCATTTTCAATATGGTTTTTCAAGACATCAAAAACTTTTCCAGCTTTATAAACATTTGAACCCACTTCTAAGCACCAAATATCAAAAACGAATGTGCGCGAAAATTCGCATACATATGATTTGCCTTGAATGAAATTTGGAAAGTAAAAATATTAAAAAGCCACGAAAAAGAAAACAGCAAACACATTTCATTACATGCATAACAACAACACTGAAACACAAAAAAAAAAATAAACAAAACAACAACACCACAAAAAAAATTACAATTACACATTAGAAAGCTGTCGCAAAAGCAACGAGACCGATTTGATCTTTGGGAGATAACACAAAGAGCGGCACTTGGTGGCGGCTGATATTAACAGTTGAGAAACTTTATTTGTTAACAATTAGTATGAAAAAAACCCGAATGAAGGGCGCGGGGGGGAACACAACTAAAACTTTACCTAAAATTTAACTATTAAGACGAGTAAACACAAATAATGGCACTGGACAAATATTATTTAAAACAAAAACACACAACGTCCTAATGACCTTAAAATTGCGTTAAAATAAAGTTAATACCTTCTATAACAATATTCATATTGATTTATTTCAACACAGAATTGTTTTTTATGATTTTAATATTTTTAAACCTGCACTTTATTTTCACCTGTTGTTACTCCAAGCAACCAACTATTAACTTGATCTCTCTTTTGAACCAATTCTGAAAGAGTACAGCATGAATAAAACAAAAACAACTATACGATGTAAAACTTTGTTCTAATTTGAGAGAGTGTTGCCACATTTGCTGACAAATTTTTGACTTTGAATTTTTTGTTTTTGTCCTATGGGAGCGACCACTGTGCATTGGCAGCTGCATAAAGAAACGTGAAATCAATGTAAGCAAAAGCTATTGGCCAGGCATTAGTTACATTTTTCATCCTCGAAAGTAAATCTATATTCTTCTGTCGGTGATGTCTCAGGAGTTGAAATTTCTGGGTCCACTAATTCACCGGATTTCCTCAATCTTTTCAAAGTGTTGTAATATTTATCGTACAAGCGGCCTGCTGGCCTCAAGGTAATCGGATCTTTGTAATAGTAAATCGACTGAAAATAAATGAAAATTTAGAAAATAATTTTGGAAGCAATGTACAATTTGTAAAACCTTGTCGTCTTTAAATCTGCTAGCAATATCCTGCGCAATAGATTGGAATGTATTTCGGCATATATTGATTTTTCTTTTAATAAACCATGACACAGTCGCATCAATTACAATCTTCCTCCCAGCGTCATCTAGTTTGTCCAACCGCAAAACATAATCACCAGTTGGATGGGCATTCAACACTTGTTGAAAATCCTAAAAAATTACAATAATTTATGATTTTTTTTGCATACTATTTACACTTACAAAGTCATGTGGCGAAGAACTGGATGTCTGAGAACATGAAGGAGATTCAATGCCATTGTTGTTCCGCTGTCGCCACTGCTGCACAAAGTCAACAAAGTCAGAATTGACTGATGCTGTGTCGCACATCGACACGCTGCTATAACCCTAAAAAAAATTTGGGAAAAATTAGCTTTTCCATGAAATGTTCAGCGGAGGCTTCACAATACTTACGTTTGCTTTCCTCCAAGTTATGAGCTGGTAGCGGAATTCTGCTCTAGCACCAATCGTGTCGTTCTTGAACAAATTAGCCAGGTCAGACTCCGTCAAATATTTCAAATTTGTCAGCGTTATTGCTTGCGCTGGAATTGCACAAAATAAAATAAAAAATAAAATGACATATTTGCAAATTACCTTTAAGTTCGGGGATTTTTTGTGGAAATCCCCACTCCAAAATAAGTTGGCAAAATTCCGTGTCTTCTGGATCAGGAATCCGCCTCCAGAGCACTCAATATATTTACCGAAAACAATTCACTATTACTGAGACTCATTGTTATTTAATTGATGTTTAGATTAATATAATCTCACTTAAAACAACGCCTACCCAAATAACACCGTCCACGAAAAGTTTGCAATTGAATATCAACGAACGAGTTGTCTTATTTTGCACAAAGCATCAAGAGTTGCCATAATTCTTCCCATTAATGTAAAATTACAATGAGAAAGTGTGTTCAATGCATTTGACAACCCTAAATATAACGTTATTCTCGTCGTAAAGTGAGAGGAAAGAGACGAGAGAATTTAGTATAAACAATCTTTTCGGTTAGGATAACCAACCAAAATAGTAAAGTTAAAATTTTATTTGGTTAGTTTTACTATTTTGGTGGTTGAGAATAGTAACTTTACCATTTTAGAGTTTAGCCATACCATTTTTTGTAGTAAAATTTATATGCTACAATTCTAGCGATTAGTTTAAATATTTTTATGGTTAAAAATTTCTAAATTCGTTTAACAATTTATTGTCGATTAGATTAACAACCTGAATTGTACTTGTTGTTTGTGTTTTCAATGTAAAATAGAAAAATAGTTATTAACAACTTTTTTCGGTTAGATTAACCCATCTTTTTTCTTTCTGTGTAGGAATCGTTGTAAGTTAGAGAACGTACATTAAGGTAAAACATGCCTTTAATTAGCGTTAATGATAAATGGGGGTTTTGACGAAAGCTCCCTTATTTCATAAATCAATTAGAAAATCTATACCAATCTGGTATACAATTTGGTGAAACTCTGAGATTAGGTTTAAATTGGAATCAATATCGTAGTAATTGGGTTCAAAGTTTTAATTTTGTTATTTATGTAATTCAATATTAGCATATTCACTTAGTCTTCCTCATCCTATGAGCTCTTCCTCACTTTTTTGTTTTATCACTAGTGGGTGAAAATTTTTCGATTTGAATTTCAATTAACCGTATTTATATATAACACTATCCGACAAATGGAAGATGTTTGTTTAGGGTTTTTTCCCCCCATATTTCTCTAACGCAAAACGAAAAATGGCAAGAAATATTTAAAATGTTATTTGACGTTTCTGCTATTTAAGAAAGATTAGGAAATGGGAAAATATTTACATTATTGTCGTAGCTGGCAGAGCAAAAATTTCAAATTTTGCGGGATTTATTGAAGTAACATCCTAAACAAGAGTACTCACCCTCAGCCGAAATCTTCGATGTGATGATCTGGGGCAGAACCGAGCTGCGGTTTGTGATACCACGTCCATATATTTTCATAATTTCTTAATTTGGCTGTGGCTCAGTGTAATTTGCAAGCTGTGTCAAATGATCAACTACTGTAATACACGCTCTCACTCTTGCAGTGAGTCTCCCAGTCACGCTCTGGCTCATTGCGTCACTTACTCATTCACATCGTTGTTATATTGATTTGCTTGCCCAGTCCATCAATTAAACTCAAAGATGCAGCGCTGTAAATCCACATTTTCATAAATCAATGTTGGTATCAACTTAACGAGAAAACCCAGAGAAGTCAAACCTAAAGCACGTACAGATTTTGACATCAAGATTACTGCGAATACACAATCCATTTGCAGAATTTGAAGTTAATGTTATGGAGGATGTAAGGATGAGTTGACACCCTTGTGCTTTCCCTATATCGAGATTGCTATCAGAGTCAGAATAACCGCCAGCTACAGATATAGTCGCATATAACGCTATGGAAAGGTTAAAGAAAAAAAGTAAAATTTGATAAAAAAAAAGCGCATTTATCGATCACGAGGGATTAACTTACTTTATATGTGTATACCCTCACCTGAAGGGATGGGAATATATATCGTTTAAGGCGGGGAAATGTGTAACGCATAGTAAGAGTCATACTAGACCCTAGATATCTTTGGACCCAATACGTTGTGGACCTTTACAAGCATTTGACACACTTCCGTCTGGATGGCTGTCAGGTGTGTAAATACCATAACTGCAGTAGGCAAACCTTAACTTCATCAACGGAAACTCAATTTGGGGTTTAAAATTTGATTATTGGCCACGCCCCTCCGGGTACCTTCCACGTGATAAAACTTGAGTACAAAATCGGTAACTACCACTTCGGCTTTGCTATATATACGGCAAATGCGTAGTTATCTGGAGAACATTGCCGATCTTGTCACGCCCTATCTGGTACCTCTCTTAAAAAAGTTGGGATGCAAGAATCCTTGTTTAAATGTAGCTTCAGTAAAACTCTGCTGATCTCTGTGAAATTTGGTATTAGTCCATGTTTTTGCAAACTCGTGTCACCTACTAACAACCAGTTGTTTTCCCACGCCCGATTGGTTGGCCGTATAACAAAACTTAGTATTAGACAATGATTCAGCAAACGTTATTCAGCTGCTGAAATTGAACAATTTTACCACTCCCACACAGAAGCTGCGCAGACATCTAGTCAGTCGATATCTGCCGTAAAATGTCTCTCTATAATATTGGTATTGAATGATTTTGTCACCCCCCAATTTTGGGACCCCATATAAATGTTGGGCGTGTAAGTGACTGGTTGCCACGGTAAATTCTTAAATTTGGTTTTAGACATTATTGCGCCCAATGTCACCCCGCTGTAGAATATTGGCGACATTGCCACGCCCGTTCAAAATCATAAAGGTTGGTATCATATAAACCCTTTCGATCTTAATACCCATATTCATTTCATGCGAAATTTTCTTAAGAAATGTTGTCATTTACTAGTTATCCTAACATCTATATCTGATTTACCTTTCAAATATGTCATGGATAATGGATCTACGGACCCCATTTTATTTTTAACGCATTTAGTATTACTTCTGTTTGTTAATATCAATAATTGTCATCCATTGATTTAATTGATTGATGATTGTAATCAATTATCAAACAATTGTTGTCGTACGAAATAACTTTGGCATAGCAACCTTGTAATCGATTTTGCTTACGATATTTTCGTAGAGAACTAAGCAAAGTGACCGAATTTTTGCCCTTAGTTTTCATACACGTACTTGTTATGGGAACGAAAATTTCATAAAATCTGAATACAGCTCTTAACTTATAAAAGAAAACACTAGACTAGCTTCAAGGTTACTTCATACCATATTTGGATAGAGTGTCTTAACGAGTGACAAGATTTACGTATTCTCATGTATTACACTGTGTGTAATTTTTTAAGTCATGAAAATATAACCATATACGGACACCACTACGTGATAAAAGACATGCACTTTTTTTATAACATTTTTTATAACATATAACATTTTTTATTTTTCAAAATGTCATAAAGCCCAAAACTGTTTAGATGGTACAGAGTCGCATCACCCAATGTCATAGCGTCCAAAATAAAATTTTCTGCTGGAAAATATTTGGGTGGAATGTTGTACTTACTTATATATTTAGGTCATCACATTGTGGCCATGGACTTGGGACGTTGTAAGCCGATGATTACACATTTCTCCGACCAGCTCGGACAAAACAATGCATCAATAAAATTGATATTACCACCGATCGCAATGCGTCGTGTTTTTTGCCTTTGTACCGTTTTGACGAAAATTCCAAACAGTTTGCACGATATGAGCCTGACAAAAAGATCACTTTTTTGCAAAAATGACACCGAGGCCCAAATCTTTGGAGGCCCATAAAAAAAAGTGCATGACTTTGGGCAAAACTGGGAGACACGGGTCATTTTTTTGGTATTTTATCACGTAGTGGTATCCATATATGGTTATATTTTTTCGCGTTGCTCTGTGTTATGTATTCTCAAAGTGTTTGTGATGTAAAAACGAGATGAACAAAATTACATGAGGTGTCAGGGGACACCCGGTTGGAACGAATTTCCTCTCGCTATGTATTATGTACTAGTTAGTTCCAACACGCCTAAGGCGCTTGTTGAAAGATACTGTAATTTCAATGGATCTTTAAGAAAATATACTTTTTTTTTAAAATCATAAACTTTTTGTAATAACTTTTTTATTTATTGAATGTATTTGTCATGTATCCATGTTTCTTCTGCGGTTACAAAACGGAGCAAAAACAGCATCGGCTGTTCTCGTGGTCGAGCATGAGTAATCGTTGAACTGTTTTTTAGAACTCACAACTTTAAATTTTTTATTCATGTCTTCAAAAATAAGTTTAGCAAAATGCATCCTCATTATACACGGCACACAGTGTAGTTCTTTCAGATCTAGTCATAGATCGTCGCCATCTATCTTTTGGAATGATGTCATTGACAACCTCATAATATTAAATGCAAACGAAAACTCACTTGAAAAGCTCCAAAAACACACGTAACATTCGCGAAGCTTTAATTAACAGATCTATTCAATGGGAATAACAATTAAAAACTATTAGTTTGTGGAAAATCGTAAAATAGTAATTAATTTATAATATTAATTATAATTATTAATTAATTAATAATATTAATTATTAGTAATTAATTAATACTATTAATTGTTAATAATTAATTATTAATTAACTTTTTATTTAAAAGAATATTAATAACTCCGAATATGACACAAAACTGATATTAAAATTTTTTAAAGAAAAATTATGGCAGCCGCAAGGAAAGGAAACGAAATATTTGATCTGGAATTCAGGTTAGAAAGATGTACGCATTAAATATGTGGCGGCGCCATAAAGCCGCTAAAGTCGCACACTTCAACTGTCATCTTGCCATCAGATGACCGCGACCCGACATGCTCACCACACACTCATTAATTACACCATGAATTGTGAAATTCATGGTTGTCAGCCGTGTCAATTGTATACACACAAACGGCGAATTTCCAGACAACACCATTACAAAAGTTAATAAATTACCAATACCGGTGAGAAATTGAAATTGGCGCAGGCGTCATTGTGTAACGCCATGTTTTCTTTTTCGAGATAATTCAATTTCGTCAGCGAACCAGCGAACATCGCCCGGGAAAAGTTTAGCAAGTAACCTCAATCAAGTGACCAAAAGGTTAACAACTCATTCAGCCACCAACGCCAGGAACGGTGAAAGTTTCCCTGAAGCAAGGAAGGAAACCCTTGCCTACCAAGTCCCACAGGGAATTAACGGTCAACCGCAAAGAATTCCGAAGGCGAGACAGCGACAGCTAGGTAAGTTGTGAGGTTAAATTGTCGGCGGTGTCTCACCATGTTTCTATTTTCCCCGGTAGCGGATAAATCCATCAGCAGATGTTCTTGGGAACTCCAGGTCACGTCAACGGCCGTGAAGTCTTTCCGGCTGATAGCTGGAATAAAAGCCAGCGGTCAAAAGCCACCACGTAGCGCTAGTCTCAGCCGAGAGCTCCCCTAGGCTTGCTTCCACTTCCCAAAGGCAGGCTACTTTCTGCCTGTACCCCACAGTCACCGCCGGAAGTGAAGAACCAGCGGGCGCTCAACGCCTTTGCCAGCGGGTAAGCGCCTTAACAACTGCGCCATTAAATCTGCGCCATTAAAATCTAAGGCATTAAATTTGCGCACTAAAATCTGCGCCATATCACCTGCGCCATATTATTTGCGCCATAAAAAACCGCGCCCGATCATCAAGCGCCATATTATTAGCGCCATATCATCAAGCACCATATCATCAAGCGCCATATCATCGGCGCCACATCATTTGCGCCTTAAAAAATTTGCGCCTTAAAAATTTGCGCCTTAAACAAATAGCGCCATATCATCTGCGCCATATTATTTGCGCCATAAAAACCGCGCCCCATCATCAAGCGCCATATCATCTGCGCCATAAAAACCGCGCCCCATCATCAAGCGCCATTTCATCTGCGCCATACTACCTGTGTCAAAAGGGCAGTGCCCAAAAGTGTCATATTCCGCCCCAGACGCCATGCTTCGCCACTTGTCGGGTGTCGATACGGTGCCAGCAGCGTAGGTGTTTTTGCTGCTTTGTGTCCAGCGACAGGGACAAAACTTCAACAATCCGTGTCCGTTCTGTCCACCCGGAGAAGTTCAACAAGACAGGGGCACCTAAAAGCAAGAATCCAGGGCCCGTTCTGTCCGTCCGTTCACAGCCAGTTTCCAGCACCAGCCACAGCCAGTTTACAGCACCAGCCACAGCCAGTTTCCAGCACCAGCCACAGCCAGTTTCCCATCACCAGCCACAGCCACAGTAAACCAGTTGTTTCTTCACTCCATAGTTCGTCCCACATTTTATCCCTGCGGAGTAAAGGTAGGTCCGTGCATTTCATTCCTCTTACGGACCGCCCGGACCCGTCCACCTAAGAATGGACGTTAAGCCTTAGGTAGAGTAGGGTAGATTTATAAGTGAAAGATGTTTTAAATAAGAAAACGAAACGAAATGAAAATTTTGAAAATCGAAAAGTCAGTAAGCAATAAGGAAAAAATTTTGAAAAAAAGAAAAAAACGAAATGAGTACAAAAATTATGAAATTTCAAGAAATAAACTAAATGTCGAAATTAATAACGGAATTTGTAAAATGACATTTAACCCTGTGAACTGAAAATTTAAAAAAAGAAAAATAGGAAAGAAAAGAAAGGAAATGAATACACCAATTATGAAATTTCCGGAAATAAAATAAATGTCAAAATCAAGAACGGAATTTGTAAATTAGCATTTAACCCAGTGAACTAAAATTTGAGAAAAAAAAAGAAAAGAAGGAAAAAAAGTAAAGTAGTTATAATGAATTGTGTTTAAAGCGATAGGAAGAGAAAATTTGAATATTTTAAAAGGAAAAAATAATAGAAGAAAAACGAAACAGGGAAAAAAACTAACGTAACTTGGAAATGAAAGTGCTAGAATTCTAGAAAATTGAATTAAAAAAATAGTGTACCGTAACAAAAACGGTGAATTTTTTACCGAAGTTTAAATGGTGCTATAGCGAGCGAGAAGCTCTAAAAGTTTTAGCAAGTTCAATTCGTAGTCTGTTTAGTATTAGGAAGCTCTAAGATTTTAGAAAACCCAAAGTATTTTGTATTGAAGGTATGAACAGTTCAAATTTTTTAAAAAAGTGAATTTGAAATGTGCATACAGCTGGGGAAAATCTAGAATCTTGGAAGAATAGAAGTCAATTTTAAGTGAAGATTGTGAGTGTTTGAAGATTTTGAGAGAAGAAAAATATTAAAGTAAGCAATCAGCGGATGATGGAAACTCTTTCTCACTCACTCCTCAATTTGTAAGGGGTGACTTTCAGACACTATTGGGGACCCGCATACTCCCTATTGGTCATTTTTTTTTGATTAGTTTTTATTGTAGACAGTATGACTTATGGACCGTGACTTTTACGAACGATAAGTTTATATATACATATATATTTTATTTTTGATGTGTTAACATCTATACGCGCGCCTCTAGGGCAGTAAACTATAAATTTAATACATACGCAAGTGTTAGGTTTGTAAGAGTAAATCATCGTTTGTTTGTTCGTTGCTTGGCAGTCGGTATTGAAAGTGATTATTGGGCGATTTTCATATAATTTTCCCACGCGATTTTCTCCGGAAATTCATAGCCGATTTTATTAATTTTTGGATTAAAAAGCTAGTGCGGGTTTCGACGAAGAGTTTAGGCCAAAAATTAAGGCGATCCGATATCGGCGAGCCGAGATTTAAGTGTTTTAATTTGGAGTAATATTAAAAAAGTGTTTTATGTTGATCTTCGGTTTTGTCTTATCATCGTTTGTTTGTTCGTTGCTTGGCAGTCGGTATTGAAAGTGATTATTGGGCGATTTTCATATAATTTTCCCACGCGATTTTCTCCGGAAATTCATAGCCGATTTTATTAATTTTTGGATTAAAAAGCTAGTGCGGGTTTCGACGAAGAGTTTAGGCCAAAAATTAAGGCGATCCGATATCGGCGAGCCGAGATTGAAGTGTTTTAATTTGGAGTAATATTAAAAAAGTATTTTATGTTGATCTTCGGTTATATCGTACGAATATAACAATGTATGTATGCATGTACAAGTGTCTGTTGCTTTGCATTCTTTGACTTTTGTCGGAATAAAACAAAAAGTATTGAGCAAGAAAATAATGACATATGTGCTTGCACTGGGTCTTTAAATAATTTTAAGTATTAATATTATTTAACTGTAACGTCATCATATGATTGAACGCTGTTTTCTATTTTCCAATGTAACATTTACGAATGTGTTCATAGAAATCGAACAGGTACCGTGTAGAAAAAATGTGTTAACACATCGCCCGTGAGTTCGAACACTCATTGGATTTTTTGATGTGTTAACATCTATACGCGCGCCTCTAGGGCAGTAAACTATCAAACTAATACATACGCAAGTGTTAGGTTTGTAAGAGTAAATCATCGTTTGTTTGTTCGTTGCTTGGCAGTCGGTATCGAAAGTGATTATTGGGCGATTTTCATATAATTTTCCCACGCGATTTTCTCCGGAAATTCATAGCCGATTTTATTAATTTTTGGATTAAAAAGCTAGTGCGGGTTTCGACGAAGAGTTTAGGCCAAAAATTAAGGCGATCCGATATCGGCGAGCCGAGATTTAAGTGTTTTAATTTGGAGTATTAATTTGGAGTAATATTAATAAAGTATTTTATGTTGATCTTCGGTTATATCGTACGAATATAACAATGTATGTATGTATGTACAAGTGTCTGTTGCTTTGAATTCTTTGACTTTTGTGGGAATAAAACAAAAAGTATTGAGCAAGAAAATAATGACACATGTGCTTGCACTGGGTCTTTAAATAATTTTAAGTATTAATATTATTTAACTGTAACGTCATCATATGATTGAACGCTGTTTTTTATTTTCCAATGTAACATTTACGAATGTGTTCATAGAAATCGAACAGGTACCGTGTAGCAAAAAGGTGTTAACACATCGCCCGTGAGTTCGAACACTCATTGGATTTTTTTTATTCAATTTTATTACATATGTATATAAACACCCATGCGAACTGCCTCTGGGTACATAAATTCGGGCGCGACGAACTACGCGGTCTAGTCGTGTGTTAAGTGCTCGGGCACAATATTCGTTGGCGAGTTCAAGCCTTCGTAGGGCTTGGTTTCGGGTTGATACGGTACGGCGCCACTAGGGCCAACATCGATTTTGTTTTGAGTATTTTCCCCCATAGTTATTGATTTTTGTCACTCCGTGGAGGAGAATTATTGATTTTTGAATTTATTGTTTCAATTTTAATTGTTAATGTTAAGAAAGTGGTAGTAAGGATAAAAATTAAGTCTTAAGTCGTAAACGAATTGTTTCATAATGTTATTGAAGGTTGCTCCGTGGAAATATTGTAACCACTGACAGATCACTTCGCCCTTGTGGCACCCATTTATTTTAAAATTTTTGTATTGAGTTAGTTTTAGTTTAGCTTAAAATTATGAATAAATTGTTATTGAAATTGAAATTCTGGTGCGTTTTCGATATGGTTAATTAAGCCAAATTTTATGGTAAGGTAGAGGGTGTGTTAGGGTAATTGGTGAGTGACACATTTTGTTTTTGGGACACTGCAGACGCAGCAGTGTCATGGGGAAGCCTGTAGGTGCTTCCAAAGGGAGGGTTCAAGCTGGCATCAACACCAGTCAGCTATATTTACGCGTTTTGGCAGTAGTCCCTTAAAACTTCTCTAGAACAGAACTACATGTTCGCTTTTCGGTTTGTTCATTTTGTTTGTCTCTACTAGCGATGATTATATTTGGGCTCCTTTTATTTAATTTTATGTCGCGAGAATGTTTGAGTAAGCCTCAGTATGTATTTATTGTTCTGTGGCAGACTGTTGATGTGCTTAGGAAGTGGAAAGATCCCCCCCCGTCCGGCGAGTTACCAGCCCGGCTTAAACGCATGGCATACTGAGCGCCCCACTAGTCCAGCACCTAAACTCCTTGATCAACTTAGTCCAATTGCAGTCTGTGCCCATATGACATAATGGCGCCCAACGTGGGGCCCGAGGATAATTTCGATAGTCTTTATAATTAGTTTAGGAAGTTTTTATTGTCCTTACGCTTCACGTAAGTCCCGTTTAATTATTATTAAATCTTGACCGCGTTGCGACGGGATTGCCGCGGGGCAAGGAAACTTTCTTAGGATACTTTCGTCGAGTGTCTCGACTTGTGAAGTCTTGTTCCTGCGACGATGTCAGGAGCAATTGCTCCAAGTGGAGAACTGACTTAGGTTTTATTGAACCGTTTAGTTTTTGAGTCCATAGTTTAAAAGTTTTGCATAGTTATGCTGTCAGAACAAGCGGAAGTCCCGGCGAAGATCTTCTGGTCTAACCGCGTTGCGACGTTTGTTCAGAGCATGATTGGCAGGACTTTCGGTCGCAATAATGCTCGTTTTGTCCGGTACCGTCATTAGGCCACACGTAAGTCCCGGTGAAGATCCCAGGATCTAACCGCGTTGCGACGTTTGGCGTGATACGTGAACGACACAATGTTAGCATTTTATTTTTTTTAGTTTTAGAATAGAGTAATAGTTTTTCGGTAGCTACTAGTCAGTAATGATTAAGCTGAATACGAAGAAAGTATTCAGGGGAGTCTGAAAGAGAGAGTCACGTAAGCGTGGTATTAGACTCATTACGTTTGCCCTCTTTTTGGCTTTCAGTGTGCCTCCAAATTTACAAATTTATTACGTTATATTTTGATTTAGAGAAGTGTGCGTAACTTGTAATGTGTCGTCTGAAAAATTATCTATACATACCCCTACTTACCATACAATTACGAAATTTTTTGAGTTTTTGGATTCTAAATTTCGATACGAGTTTGGATATCGATTTCGTTCTTGAGAGTTTGAGTTTAAATTTTGATTTGCAATACAAGTATGGTTATCGTTTTGGTTATAATTTTTTTTGTTTGAGTTTGTTTTGATCATAACATTTTTGAGTGAAAGTTCTAAATTTCGATACGAGTTTGGTTATCGATTTCGTTCTTGAGAGTTTGAGTTTACATTTTGATTTGCGATACAAGTTTGGTTATCGTTTTGATCATAAAATTTTTGAGTGAAAGTTTTAAATTTCGATACGAGTTTTGATTATCGTTTGTTTAAGATACCTTTTTGTTTTGAATTTCAAATTTTGATCCGACTTTCGGATAATAATTTTTGTTTACGATTTCGTTTTGATTTAAGATTTTAATTTTCCATTCGCGATTTTAATCATCGGCTTTCGTTTTGGGCAGATTTTTTTTGTTTCCCAAATACAAGGTTGATGAAAGCTTGTGTTTGGTCTTTTGTTTGTTTTAATTGATTTTTATTATATTGCTTTTGATATTTGAAAATTTTTATTTAAAATTAACCTAAATTCTAACTTTTCAGTGTAAAGAATTGTTTTTTTTTGGTCGTTATTTTTATCTGGCTTCGAATTAATTTGCTCAGCATTTTTCAATAGCTGACTTTTAATCTTCAATTTTCAACTTTTCTTTTCGTTTTAATTTTTCTGGACGCTAGTCGTCAACACCGCGGAGCCAATTTTCTTGGTTTAAGAAGAAGGGGTATCAACACTTTTGTTTCAATTATTTGGTATCCTCAAAGGGGAAATAAACCAAAAAACTTTTCTTTGCGTTTGTTTTGATGTCGTCGGTTGATAACGATGCCAGTACGGCGTTCGCCACCTGGAGGAGGTGAAGGAGGGACTCCTCAGACCCAAGATGCCTTCGCAGGTGAGGCAGAGACCCAGGCAGCACCTGCGGTAGCTATCAACCAGACAGCGGCCGCGGCCGTGACGTCAGCTTTTTCTGCTTCCGCCCAAGTGGTGGGATCAAGTGGACACGGCTACCCAGTGGGAAGTCAACACCAAACGGGGATTTTGGGATCTCAGGATCATGCAGAAACTTTTGATTCCCCAGACTTCAGTGCACTAACTGCACTTGAAGCGCGAACAGGACGGCGACGCATGGGTGACGCCAGTCCAAATCTGTTTGAAGCAGCACCCAGGCCAGGAGCAGAAGCTAGGGACCGGACAGGGCCAGGAATCGACGAAGAGGCTCTGATTCGGAGAATTTTACCAGCTATACTAGCGGCGACTAGACAAGCGGCAGCCGTCGGCGGGAGGTGCGGATCACGGAAGTTTAAACCCAGCCAAGTCCCAAACAGATAATATCAACCCAGCCAGTCACAATACATCTGTAACCAACACAGATGATACTAAGATCTTAACAGTGGCAACATAAGACACATTATCAACTGAGGAAGAAGAAATTTTAAATACCATGGGAAAGGAGATTCAAACCAAGAGTATACCAACGCCGGCGGTTCTAAGACACCTTACGCCATTGCACCAACGCATGGCTGAGTACAAAGCAGCTAAAGCCAGAGACCGTATAAAGCGAGCACGAGTAAGATTTGAGAAACGACGGCTGATCCGACGAGAGATCGCCGCTACCACTCTGTTCGCAGGAGATGACAACCGCTTCTATGCAAGAGTAAAAATAAGAGGCATAGAGTTGAGAGGCTCATAGACAGTGGAGAATCCGTGACTTGTCTAGGCAAGGGATCCCAAGAGCTGGTTGATCAAGCCGATTTTGCAGATTTATCGTTTCGGCTCATCTGTCAGAACAGCTGATGGGAGTGCTCACCGAATATTGGGGAGAGTACTAGCGAGAATGGACTTTAATAAACGATCCGAGGAGGTTGACTTTTATCTAGTTCCAACCTTGGAACGTGCGCTCTATTTGGGCGTTGACTTTATGCGAACGTTTAAGTTGTTGACAGGCATAGAGAGTCTTACCACTCAAGGGGTAGACCTATGCGAAGAAGTCCAAGCCTCTGAGGAGGTTACGTCCCATGCTCTGTCGTCACAACAGAACAAAATATTGGATGCCGTGGTTGAACTATTTCCATGTTATACCGGGAAAGGCCTCGGCAGAACACATTTGGAAACCCATTCAATTGATACTGGGGATGCAGTCCCGGTAAAGGATAGATATTATCCAGTTTCGCTGGAGACTTCTATAAGCAGACACTTCTATACGCCGAGTTGGATCGAATGCTTGAATTAGGAGTCATCGAGCCTGGCGAAAGTTCTTGGAGTCACCCTGTGACGTTAGTACGCAAAGGGTCGAAAAATAGATTGTGCCTGGACGCACGCAAGTTGAATGCTGTGACGATTAAGGATGGGTATCCACTTCCTCATATAGAGGGTTTACTCAGCAGGCTTGGCGACACATATTATATTTCCAGTGTGGATCTCAAAGATGCGTTCTGGCAGATACCTCTAGATCCAGCCAGTAGAGAGAAGACAGCCTTCACGGTGCCCGGTAGGCCACTCTATCATTTCAAGGTAATGCCGTTCGGCTTATGCAATGCCGCCCAGCGACTTTGCCGGTTAATGGATAGAGTGATACCGTCGGCCATACGTGATCGCGTCTTCGTGTATCTGGATGATCTTCTAGTAGTATCTCCAGATTTTCAGACACATATGGCACTTTCGAAACAAGTTGCTCGTTGCCTTGAGGATGCTGGTCTGACCATCAATGTCCAGAAGTCAAAGTTTTGCTTCAAGGAACTAAGATATTTAGGTTACCTTGTCGGAGGGGGCCAAGTCGAACCTGATCCTTCGAAAGTTGAGTCAATCGTGCGCTACAAGTATCCAAAATCCCTTAAACAGGTGAGGAGCTTTTTAGGCGCCACAGGGTGGTACCGAAAGTTTATATCTGATTACGCTTCCATCGCGGCTCCGATTTTGGACACCTTGAGGAAGAGTAAAACTTTTTGTTTCACGGATGAAGCTAAAGTAGCCTTCGATAATTTAAAGAATGCATTGGTGACTAGCCCTGTACTAATTCACCCAGATTTCTCAAAGCGCTTTTATGTGCAATGCGACGCCTCGGATCTAGGAGCCGGCGCAGTTTTGTTTCAAAGAGATGACAACGGTGAAGCATACTACTCGCACAAATTGACACCTGCACAACGAAATTATACTGTGACAGAGCGAGAATGCTTAGCGGTGGTTCTGGCCATTAAGAAGTTTAGACCATTCATTTAGTTGATGGCGTTCACTGTCATTACAGATCACAGCAGCCTTAAGTGGTTGATGTCACATCGAGATCTCAGTGGGCGGCTAGCTCGTTGGAGTCTTCATCTGCAATCTTTTGACTTTGTAATCGAACACCGCAAGGGTAAACTCAATGATATGCGATGGAAGAAGTCTCGGCGGAGGTTACTAGATTAATCGATATGGAGGATAAAGCATTCAAATCTACTGATTATGCGGATTTGATCAAGACAATCGAGGAGAACGCGAATCACCTACACGATTTACGAGTGGTAGATGGAATCGTGTACAAAAGAACGTTTCCCTATGATGGTATACCACTCCATGAGGACTTTGCTTGGAAGGTATGGGTACCATTGGAATTAACCCAAAGTATCATTGAGAAGTCTCATGATCCCCCGCACGCTGCTCATGGAGGTTTCTTTAAGACCCTGAAGAGGATTAAAGAATATTTCTTTTGGCCGAATATGAACACGCAGGTGAAAAGTTATGTCGATGCTTGCCAAACATGTCGTGAAACTAAGGCGGCCAACATTACGTTAAGACCACCGATGGGGAAAGAGGTAGTGATCCATCGGCCTTTTCAGCGGATTTTCGTGGACTTTCTAGGCCCTTATCCTCGTTCTAAGAATGGAAACTGTTTTATTTTCATTGTTCTTGATCACCTAACGAAGTTCGTTATGCTGAAGGCTATGTCTAAGGCTAGCAGCAAGAACGTGATTCGGTTCTTGATAACGGAAATATGCCATAAGTTCGGTGTTCCTGTGACTATCGTCTCGGACAACGGCAAACAGTTCATAAGCCGCGAGTTCACGGATTTCGTTACCAATTTCGGTACAAACCATTACCGAACAGCAGTGCACTCACCGCAGGCCAACGCCTCGGAAAGAGTTAATCAATCGGTTTTATCGGCGATTCGATCATATATGAAGGAGGACCACCGAGAATGGGACCGACATTTGTCTGAAATAGAATGTTCCTTGCGATCCTCAGTACACAGTGCGATTGGGGTCACACCATACTACGCTCTTTTTGGAGTCAATATGATCACACATGGCAGCCTATATAAGTTAGCGAGACGCCTGAAGAGCTTGACTGACATGGGTGAAACCCAAGTTCCGAAATCGGTTGCACAGGATTTAGTGAGGACGAAAATACAGGAGAGCCTACATAAGGCTTATGAGAGAAACGAACGCACGTATAACACCAGATGCCGTCCGGTGAAGTATATATCAGGTCAGTCAGCTTTAGGGACAATTTCAACTTAAAGTTGGCACGGAAGTTCTTGAAGTGCAGGATTGTGAAGCCTGTTGGAAACAGTCTCTATGAGCTGGAAGACCTAAAAGGTAAACGCCTGGGAGTGTTTCATGCCAAGGACTTGAAACAATAATGTAAGACCATGCGACTCTGAGTTTTTATCTCAGGCGTGGGTTTGGGTTCTACTGTAATGCAATTCAGTGTTGATGAATATAGTCTGTGACAGGTTAATACCTGTAAGAGTTTTATGTGTCCACGGTAACGTGTCGAAAGTTGATACAGGGCAAAGCCAGATAAGCTAGGTAGGCGTTAGCGAGTAGTAGTTAGCTTCCTGAACCTATTCCCTAGTTTTCTACTCATGAGCCCTCTCTCCTATTCTTTTTTGACCAATTACTTGTAGATCTAAGGAGTTTTTGATATTGTCATTTCAGCGCAATTAGTCCGCCCCTGTCTGCAAACCCCCGCTAGTTAGCTGCCCCTGTCCCAATGGCTAATATGGTGGAGTGCAACGTGTGCATGTCAACGCTGACGGCGGAGGATGCGACGATTGTCACCTCCGAGTGCCGCCACATTTTCCATTTGACGTCCCATGAGACCTGGTACGACCAAGGAAGGACCGATTGTCCCGTATGTCGTCGAGCCGGCCACTACGTGTTCCCGGTATATCCACGGTTTGTAGAAGGCGAAATAGTCGCCGACCAAGGAGAGCTCGTAGCGTTACGCAACGAAGTACGTGTGAAACAAGAGCGCATGCAACTGGACATTACTCGACGCGAGTCAAGGTGGGAAAAAGAACGGGCGCAAATGCAGGAACAACTGACCGAGGTGACCAACAAGAGCCGACGCTTGGAGGAGAACCTCCAGGACTTTCAGCAACAGCTCCGAACCGTTCAGCAGCAGAACGCCACGCTCACGCAGGAGCTGGCCGAATCCTCGGGACGTTTCGAAGAGATCGCGCTCCAGCGAAAAATCTCCGGGTAGGCGGCCAATAAAATAACCATTTGCCACCTCACACCACAGGCTGCCGCCGAGCCCAAAGAGAGAGTCATGGGTCTCTTGAGAAGGTTAGAGATTGAGTGCCCTCCAGAGGATGTGGACGTTGTAGCTGGCTCCACCATGCTAGCATATCCTGACCAGCACCAAGTGACCGTCGAGTTTAAGTCACCCAAACTGAAATTCGAGTTTCTGACCAAGTTCCGGCGACTTGAGACCGACGACAGAGCAGCCATCCGCAGGCTCCGGGTGAAGGACAGTACAGCAGTGTCCCAGCTGTACAAATTGGCAGGTAACAAAATGAACGGTAGGAAGGGGGTGTACAATATGCGACTCGTCGAGGACCAGATCCTAATTTCCGTGAAGGGGATAGCCGCGCCACAGGTCATCGAAACAGAGGCTCAGCTACAAGACCTGCTAGACTCGTTACCGTAGAGCTCCCGAGGAAGTACACTGCCCCGAAAGTAAGACGAGAAAGAGAAGGAAAACCTCCTTGGCTATAAAGCCAGACCACCAGCCCACAACAGGAAGGAACTGGACTTGGGGACGTGTGAGTTAGGCGAGCGTCTGATCAGCCCCCACCACCGGGCTGATTCAGCTCCATCCCAGGGGTGGTCCCTGATCACCTAAGTGGTGCGGTCCCTGATCAGTTGCGGACCTAACACCCACACCTCTTCCGACAACCGTTTCTCTCCCATCCCTCATCCTGGCTGTCATCAGGATGGTGGAGTTTGTGGCGGCGCCATAAAGCCGCTAAAGTCGCACACTTCAACTGTCATCTTGCCATCAGATGACCGCGACCCGACATGCTCACCACACCCTCATTAATTACACCATGAATTGTGAAATTCATGGTTGTCAGCCGTGTCAATTGTATATACACAAACGGCGAATTTCCAGAAAACACCATTACAGAAGTTAATAAATTACCAATACCGGCGAGAAATTTAAATTGGCGCAGGCGTCATTGTGTAACGCCATTTTTTCTTTTTCGAGATAATTCAATTTCGTCAGCGAACCAGCGAACATCGCCCGGGAAAAGTTTAGCAAGTAACCTCAATCAAGTGACCAAAAGGTTAACAACTCATTCAGCCACCAACGCCAGGAACGGTGAAAGTTTCCCTGAAGCAAGGAAGGAAACCCTTGCCTACCAAGTCCCACAGGGAATTAACGGTCAACCGCAAAGAATTCCGAAGGCGAGACAGCGGCAGCTAGGTAAGTTGTGAGGTTAAATTGTCGGCGGTGTCTCACCATGTTTCTATTTTCCCCGGTAGCGGATAAATCCATCAGCAGATGTTCTTGGGAACTCCAGGTCACGTCAACGGCCGTGAAGTCTTTCCGGCTGATAGCCGGAATAAAAGCCAGCGGTCAAAAGCCACCGCGTAGCGCTAGTCTCAGCCGAGAGCCCCCCTAGGCTTGCTTCCACTTCCCAAAGGCAGGCTACTTTGTGCCTGTACCCCGCAGTCACCGCCGGAAGTGGAGCACCAGCGGGCGCTCAACGCCTTTGCCAGCGGGTAAGCGCCTTAACAACTGCGCCATTAAAATCTAAGCCATTAAATTTGCGCACTAAAATCTGCGCCATACCATCTGCGCCATTAAAAACAACGCAATATCATCTGCGCCATATTATTTGGGCCATAAAAAACCGCGCCCCATCATCAAGCGCCATATTATTAGCGCCATATCATCAAGCGCCATATCATCGGCGCCACATCATTTGCGCCTCTTAAAATTTGCGCCTGAAAAAATTTGCGCCTTAAAAATTTGCGCCTTAAACAAATAGCGCCATATCATCTGCGCCATATTATTTGCGCCATAAAAACCGCGCCCCATCATCAAGCGCCATTTCATCTGCGCCATACTACCTGTGTCAGAAGGGCAGTGCCCAAAAGTGTTATATTCCGCCGCAGACGCCGTGCTTCGCCACTTGTCGGGTGTCGATACGGTGCCAGCAGCGTAGGTGTTTTTGCTGCTTGTGTCCAGCGACAGGGACAAAACTTCAACAATCCGTGTCCGTTCTGCCCACCCGGAGAAGTTCAACAAGATAGGGGCACCTAAAAGCAAGAATCCAGGGCCCGTTCTGTCCGTCCGTTCACAGCCAGTTTCCAGCACCAGCCACAGCCAGTTTTCAGCACCAGCCACAGCCAGTTTCCAGCACCAGCCACAGCCAGTTTCCCATCACCAGCCACAGCCACAGTAAACCAGTTGTTTCTTCACTCCATAGTTCGCCCCACATTTTATCCCTGCGGAGTAAAGGTAGGTCCGTGCATTTCATTCCTCTTACGGACCGCCCGGACCCGTCCACCTAAGAATGGACGTTAAGCCTTAGGTAGAGTAGGGTAGATTTATAAGTGAAAGATGTTTTAAATAAGAAAACGAAACGAAATGAAAATTTTGAAAATCGAAAACTGGTCGAGCAGTCAGTAAGCAATAAGGAAAAAAATTTTGAAAAAAAGAAAAAAACGAAATGAGTACAAAAATTATGAAATTTCAAGAAATAAACTAAATGTCGAAATTAATAACGGAATTTGTAAAATGACATTTAACCCTGTGAACTGAAAATTTAAAAAAAGAAAAATAGGAAAGAAAAGAAAGGAAATGAATACACCAATTATGAAATTTCCGGAAATAAAATAAATGTCAAAATCAAGAACGGAATTTGTAAATTAGCATTTAACCCAGTGAACTAAAATTTGAGAAAAAAAAAGAAAAGAAGGAAAAAAGTAAAGTAGTTATAATGAATTGTGCTTAAAGCGATAGGAAGAGAAAATTGGAATATTTTAAAAGGAAAAAATAATAGAAGAAAAACGAAACAGGGAAAAAACTAACGTAACTTGGAAATGAAAGTGCTAGAATTCTAGAAAATTGAATTAAAAAAATAGTGTACCGTAACAAAAACGGTGAATTTTTTACCGAAGTTTAAATGGTGCTATAGCGAGCGAGAAGCTCTAAAAGTTTTAGCAAGTTCAATTCGTAGTCTGTTTAGTATTAGGAAGCTCTAAGATTTTAGAAAACCCAAAGTATTTTGTATTGAAGGTATGAACAGTTCAAATTTTTTAAAAAAGTGAATTTGAAATGTGCATACAGCTGGGGAAAATCTAGAATCTTGGAAGAATAGAAGTCAATTTTAAGTGAAGATTGTGAGTGTTTGAAGATTTTGAGAGAAGAAAAATATTAAAGTAAGCAATCAGCGGATGATGGAAACTCTTTCTCACTCACTCCTCAATTTGTAAGGGGTGACTTTCAGACACTATTGGGGACCCGCATACTCCCTATTGGCCATTTTTTTTTGATTAGTTTTTATTGTAGACAGTATGACTTATGGACCGTGACTTTTACGAACGATAAGTTTATATATACATATATATTTTATTTTTGATGTGTTAACATCTATACGCGCGCCTCTAGGGCAGTAAACTATAAATTTAATACATACGCAAGTGTTAGGTTTGTAAGAGTAAATCATCGTTTGTTTGTTCGTTGCTTGGCAGTCGGTATTGAAAGTGATTATTGGGCGATTTTCATATAATTTTCCCACGCGATTTTCTCCGGAAATTCATAGCCGATTTTATGAATTTTTGGATTAAAAAGCTAGTGCGGGTTTCGACGAAGAGTTTAGGCCAAAAATTAAGGCGATCCGATATCGGCGAGCCGAGATTTAAGTGTTTTAATTTGGAGTAATATTAAAAAAGTGTTTTATGTTGATCTTCGGTTTTGTCTTATCATCGTTTGTTTGTTCGTTGCTTGGCAGTCGGTATTGAAAGTGATTATTGGGCGATTTTCATATAATTTTCCCACGCGATTTTCTCCGGAAATTCATAGCCGATTTTATTAATTTTTGGATTAAAAAGCTAGTGCGGGTTTCGACGAAGAGTTTAGGCCAAAAATTAAGGCGATCCGATATCGGCGAGCCGAGATTGAAGTGTTTTAATTTGGAGTAATATTAAAAAAGTATTTTATGTTGATCTTCGGTTATATCGTACGAATATAACAATGTATGTATGCATGTACAAGTGTCTGTTGCTTTGCATTCTTTGACTTTTGTCGGAATAAAACAAAAAGTATTGAGCAAGAAAATAATGACATATGTGCTTGCACTGGGTCTTTAAATAATTTTAAGTATTAATATTATTTAACTGTAACGTCATCATATGATTGAACGCTGTTTTCTATTTTCCAATGTAACATTTACGAATGTGTTCATAGAAATCGAACAGGTACCGTGTAGAAAAAATGTGTTAACACATCGCCCGTGAGTTCGAACACTCATTGGATTTTTTGATGTGTTAACATCTATACGCGCGCCTCTAGGGCAGTAAACTATCAAACTAATACATACGCAAGTGTTAGGTTTGTAAGAGTAAATCATCGTTTGTTTGTTCGTTGCTTGGCAGTCGGTATCGAAAGTGATTATTGGGCGATTTTCATATAATTTTCCCACGCGATTTTCTCCGGAAATTCATAGCCGATTTTATTAATTTTTGGATTAAAAAGCTAGTGCGGGTTTCGACGAAGAGTTTAGGCCAAAAATTAAGGCGATCCGATATCGGCGAGCCGAGATTTAAGTGTTTTAATTTGGAGTATTAATTTGGAGTAATATTAATAAAGTATTTTATGTTGATCTTCGGTTATATCGTACGAATATAACAATGTATGTATGTATGTACAATTGTCTGTTGCTTTGAATTCTTTGACTTTTGTGGGAATAAAACAAAAAGTATTGATCAAGAAAATAATGACACATGTGCTTGCACTGGGTCTTTAAATAATTTTAAGTATTAATATTATTTAACTGTAACGTCATCATATGATTGAACGCTGTTTTTTATTTTCCAATGTAACATTTACGAATGTGTTCATAGAAATCGAACAGGTACCGTGTAGCAAAAAGGTGTTAACACATCGCCCGTGAGTTCGAACACTCATTGGATTTTTTTTATTCAATTTTATTACATATGTATATAAACACCCATGCGAACTGCCTCTGGGTACATAAATTCGGGCGCGACGAACTACGCGGTCTAGTCGTGTGTTAAGTGCTCGGGCACAATATTCGTTGGCGAGTTCAAGCCTTCGTAGGGCTTGGTTTCGGGTTGATACGGTACGGCGCCACTAGGGCCAACATCGATTTTGTTTTGAGTATTTTCCCCCATAGTTATTGATTTTTGTCACTCCATGGAGGAGAATTATTGATTTTTGAATTTATTGTTTCAATTTTAATTGTTAATGTTAAGAAAGTGGTAGTAAGGATAAAAATTAAGTCTTAAGTCGTAAACGAATTGTTTCATAATGTTATTGAAGGTTGCTCCGTGGAAATATTGTAACCACTGACAGATCACTTCGCCCTTGTGGCACCCATTTATTTTAAAATTTTTGTATTGAGTTAGTTTTAGTTTAGCTTAAAATTATGAATAAATTGTTATTGAAATTGAAATTCTGGTGCGTTTTCGATATGGTTAATTAAGCCAAATTTTATGGTAAGGTAGAGGGTGTGTTAGGGTAATTGGTGAGTGACACATTTTGTTTTTGGGACACTGCAGACGCAGCAGTGTCATGGGGAAGCCTGTAGGTGCTTCCAAAGGGAGGGTTCAAGCTGGCATCAACACCAGTCAGCTATATTTACGCGTTTTGGCAGTAGTCCCTTAAAACTTCTCTAGAACAGAACTACATGTTCGCTTTTCGGTTTGTTCATTTTGTTTGTCTCTACTAGCGATGATTATATTTGGGCTCCTTTTATTTAATTTTATGTCGCGAGAATGTTTGAGTAAGCCTCAGTATGTATTTATTGTTCTGTGGCAGACTGTTGATGTGCTTAGGAAGTGGAAAGATCCCCCCCCCCCGTCCGGCGAGTTACCAGCCCGGCTTAAACGCATGGCATACTGAGCGCCCCACTAGTCCAGCACCTAAACTCTTTGATCAACTTAGTCCAATTGCAGTCTGTGCCCATATGACAAATAATAAATATCCACCTTATGGTCGTATCGCGATAATTAACAAAATTGTAGTTGAAAAAATTAAAGAGTTTTAATGTTTTGGCCTTGTTTTGAATGGTTGGACCTACATGAAAGGTATTTGTCTGTCATGATATGATTCCACCCGTTTTGCTGTGGCGTCGCTGAATCATCCCAAGAAATATCTACGAATTGTTTTGGTGACTTTGTCGCCCTGATAACCAGCAAACATAATGTGTACGCGCACAACGTTGATCCGTTGCCAAACAGCCTCTTGTTGGTACATCTTCTTTGGCATCGATGGATGGGGAATGTGGGCACCAATGGCTGTTGGTATGGGTGCGCAGTCTTATCAGTGCAGGTTTAACCGAAACTATAAACAACCGCGTGGAATGTCATGCATTATGTCCCCCGAATTAGATAAAGATGGCGCCAGTGCAATCGCCCAATATGCTCACGTTTATACATCTTTCATTACCAACCAGCATATGGAGGAGACATGTGACAATTTTTTTGTTTCTGTGCATTCAAAATAATCATTTTCTTTTAATTTGTCCCTTTGTTCCCCTTAATTTTTTATTTGTTATATTTTATTCGGTTGATCTTTCTTTTCATAACAACTGAAAAGAGAACTTTTGGTATTTTCTTGAACAAAAGGTGAAGAACGTGCTTTGTTAGAATCGTTATCTTTAAGTACTACTAACTATCACAATAGCGCTCGCCCTATATCTTTGCGCTGGTTCTAATCATCTCATTAGTTACGATAATTTTACGCCAAGGAAAAGTTTCCGTAACTTCGTTCCGGAACCTGCCGTCAGTGTCATTACTATAAAAAAAATTTAATTTGTAAGTTTTGTAAGGACAGATAGATATGCAAAGCCCCAAAGAACCCACAAACTAAAACACTGAAAATGTCAAATTTCTTACGTACTAAGTGTAACGGCCACTAATAGCAACTTCCACCTAGAGTTGCCAGATGCTCTAGATTCGTTAGGATTTTCCCGTCTTCTCGCTATGACTAGTTTTATCCTAGGGGACATGTCCCTGGGACACGAGATAGGGAACACGAGTTTGTGGACGAGGAGTGTAGACAAGCAAGGAGGTAAGCTTTTGTCCCATGAATTGAAAAATCTGGGGACACTTTGACATTTCTCTTTCACATCATTTGTATTGTTCTACAGGGATGGCAAATTGTGGTTGGGAAAAGTACTGAAAAGGTACTGAAATGGTATTTTCGTGCAAAAGTGGTACTTTTTGGTATTTTTACTAGGTTTGCTAAAGATTAAGATACATTGTTAAAATTCAAATGTATTTAATATAATGGAATTTATATTGAAGTAAAATGCGTATTTTTGTTTGTTTTGTACTGAATATGGTACTAAAGTAGTAACTTTGCCATTCCTGTTCTGTAATGGATGTAAAATACATAAAATATGTGAAGAATAAATAATAATTTTGGTTTATCGTCGAAAAAAAAAATAATGTGGGATAAAAATTAAGTGGAATTGTTAATAATTAAATATCAAGAGCACGAGAATTTAGACAATGTGCGCCATCTTATGTATATGGACCGAGTAAAACGTTCAAATTCTTTGTTTGAGATATGCCGCGAACTTAAAGAAATAAATAAAGATATAACTGTGGAAGAAGTGAAGAAGAAAATTCACAGTTTGGGATCGCAATCTACAGGGTGATTCAGCAAGTTCCGGACAAATTTCTCCAGCGTATTCCTTGGCTCATTTCATGAAGAAAAGTCCACTAGGACCTTGTCCGAAAATGCAAGTGTGCGAAACGGCAGCGGGTTCAAAATTTTCGGATTGGTGGTCGGAGGGTAAAGCTGCTAACTTCTGAGCCAGTGGTCGGATTTTTTGGGCGTGTTGGAAAGGTATTTAAGAGGCCTTTCAGAATCAATAAAAAAAAGTAGAAAAAGTCAAATCGCCGAGATACAGAGCTTTCGGAAAAAAATTTCACATAACCTCAATTTGCTCAGCCAGATGGCAGGTAACTTATGTTTTCTTCTGTTGCAAGATAGCCTTACCTCTTACCTTTCCAAAATGAGCAAAACGAAGCCCAGAGGTCTTACCGTTCCAAAGTTATGACCATTTTACTGAAATGCAAAAATGTTTGTTTTTGTTTTTGGAAGCGAAATAACAGCACACATTTATTTGTTTTTGTAAATTAACACGTTTAAGATTTTATTAGCAACTTTACCCTACTACCCTCCGACCACCAATCCGAAGATTTTGAACCCGCTGCCATTTCGCACCCTTGAATTTTCGGACATGGTCCTAGTGGAATTTTCTTCATGAAATGAGCCAAGGAATACGCTGGAGAAATTTGTCCGGAACTTCCTGAATGACCCTGTATAAGAGAATTGCGAGATGTTAATAATAGCAAACGGAGTGGCGTTGGTGTGGATGATGTTTGCGAACCGAAATTGTGGTGTTTTACAGAGTTACAATTTTTAAAACCAAATTACATCGGCATCAAACATTTCTTAAGTTAGGTAAATAAACAGATGCATTATTGAAAATCATTTTATTAAAGGTAAACAAATGTTACAGGTTAATGAAGAGAGTGCCAGTACATTGGAAGAAGACGATAGTTCTGAATTAAATAATGAACCTGAAGCACAGCCGATGCCTAAGAAAAGAGTAAGTTTTATACCTATTCTTTAATTTATTTTCCAGCCAGGGCAGTTTCCTTTCATTATTAAAATACTCCTCGAAACCTTGTCTAATAGATTGCGCACCACTTTTTCCGGTATTTATTTTTGCAGCTGATGAAGCTGGAATGGTAGTAACTTCTTGCGGCGTAAAATTTGAATTATCATATTGTGCAAAACACAACAAGTTGTGGTAACGAGCTCTACCTTTTCAACAGACAAGTTAACTTTTTTTGGAATATTCGAAATCTGTTCGACATAATTCCAAATGCATACTCGACCACATGTCTTGCACGTGAAAGTCGTAAATTATAAATGCTCCTCTCTTTAACAGTAGTGTTGCTTGAATATGGCTTCATTATATGCTTTTGCAATAGAAAAGCATCAACGCCGATAATTACGTAAGGAAGACTTCGCCTATTTCCTATTACTTTGTCTTTCGGACAGTATTTATCCGAATTGTCAATCACCTTTTTCAAACTACTTTGCAGTAAAACGCCTGCATCATGAGTACGGCCTTTGCATCCTACATCAATGTAGATAAACCGACAATCAGCATCAACAAGAGCCAACAATACAATGCTGTTAGTACCCTTGTAGTTGTAGAAATATGAGCCGTCTTTTCGTAGGGATAGAAATGTGATATGTTTGCCATCTAAAGCTCACAAGCACAAGGGAAATGGCCACTTCAAAGCAACATTTTCTCCGATAGCTTCCCATACTTTTACTGTTGTTGGAAACTGCGAATAGAACAAATAACAATTTTATTACTAAATGTTTTCGTTTTGTTTAATTTTAGAAAATAAGTTCTAATTGTTCGGTTAAATCTTTGCTTTCTAGGCGGTTACAGGAAAGGAAAAATTATAACTGGTTTAGCCAAGAGCTTTTGTTTGAAATAAATTCTCGGAGGAGTAACAGAATAAGACGAGAGACTGTTTGGAAAATACAAACAATTCTCCGCGATGCTTCCCTTGAAGATTTAGCAGAAAGGAGTGCTGCAACGTCGCCACAACCGACCACAAGTACAAACCAATCTGAACCAGGATGTTCTCATCAGTCTTTTAAACCACAACCCGCAACACCTGGCAGCTGGAATATCTCCCCCATTACAATTACTTCTCAGAATCCGACAGCTTCATACACGCCATCTGCGTATATATTACAACAGTCGTTGGAGGGTATTTTCGAGGAAGAAGACTTGTAACTTTCTAAAAATATTTCAATAAAATACAATTTATCACAAACCTTTAAATATTCATCCTTTAAATGTTTCCATATAGCTTCACACACTTCTCGAATCGCAGCAGAAAGAAATGAGTTAGACAATCGGGTTTGGTAATTCGTGCTTTTATAAGATTCGCCAGTAGCAAGATATCGAAGAGTGGCCGCTAACTTTTCTGCTGAAGATATCGATTTTCTCATTAATGTGTCTTTCTTTCTTATATCATTTTCAATTTTGACTAAAATGTAATTGAATGTTTCGGCACTCATTCTAATATAATACAAAAATGACGACGAGTCAGATGAAAGTTCATTCATTACGGTGCGTTTACACGGGACAGTTTGAGACAAGATAGTTGAGAATATGTATTAGTTGTCACAAAGAGAAAAATTGTTTGTGTGACATACGCGTCCAGCAAGTTATAAAGACAGTACAGTTTTAAGCAACCGCCGACAGTGTCGTTTCGTTAAATTTCGTGTTCTGATTTTTTGTTTCTTCGCTCTTTTGCCATTGTATTTTGTCTTACTTCTCCAAATTACAATGGATCTGATGTACTCTGCAAAATTAGACATGTATTCATGTTTGTATTGTCAAACAATATTTCAATAACAATTAGCAAAATTTTCAAATACAAATATATTTCCCAATTTCTAAAGTCGTTTGCGATGTTTTGCTTTTTTCTCAAATTACTACGAAACGTCACCGATATGGCCGATGGCTGAACTAGTAGAGGTTGACGCAGTAGGATTTGTTGTAATTGTGTGAACCAACAACAGGCATTTAGTTTTTGTTTCATGACTCTAACCGTCAAATTCAACACAGATCCATATGAACAAACACAGTAAACAAAAAAGTACAACAACAAAATACACTGCATTTAACAGATGGAGTCATAAGAAAGCTAAATCAGTTGTTCTATTGCGCCAACCTTTACTAGTTCAGCCATGATCTGGCCACTTATGTCAAATCTCTTCCCGAAGTTACTGTCATTGAAAAATCAGAGACAGTGGCGAGGCAAGTGAGAGAAGTGTAAGTGTGGTAGTAAACATGTGTGAATGTATTTCTACTGTCGGAGCAAAACTGTCCCGTGTAAACGCCAGGTTAGAAATGCAAATGACCCCCGTTCCAATCGCTCCAGCCTCCATGGCTTCACCCACTCTGTTCTTCGTGTTTTATTTGGTAAATTTCAATTTCTTCAATGTTGTTAACATCTAAGGCTTCAACAGCCAGTTCTGTGAGATCCAAAAGTTCTTCAATAATTTCTTCTTTCGTTAAATCAGACATTTTTCTTAAGCACCAAATTATAAATTTGTAAATTTGTGTTGGTATCGAGGGATTTTCGATTAATACGAATTCGATATAAAAAACAGTTGGTAAATACGTATATGTAACCTGCTCCACGAAAACGGACCTCTGCGCCGAAAAATTTTTTTTTTAATTTTTGAGTGATTCTTATAGGAAAAACAACGCTCTTTCAAATGCCGCAAACCGCAAGTTTCTATGTCTTTTAGTTTTTTTACAAATCACTTGTAAAGATGAACATAATTAATGAAAAAATTGAAAAATGTGATATAAACAGATAATACAGTCAAGGAAAAAAGTCTCCATACATCCCTTGTTTTAGAGGTTTTAGAAAGTTTGTGAAGAAAATTAAAAAAATGTTTATTTCAATATTTAAAGCATTAATAAATAAGTTTATTTATAAAATAAAAAAACAATTCATTTAAATAATAAAAACAGTAGTAACAAAAACACTGAAAATTCATACAAAAAAAGTCTGCATACAGCCACAAAAAATATATATTATTTCAAAATTGTATATACAAAAACAAAAAAAAGATAACTTTTAGTATTTGGTCGGTCCACTTTGGGCATCAATAACTGCTTAAAGACGATGTCACCAAATTCTCCGTAATATCGGGTGTTATTTTAGCCCATGCACGAATGAGGTCGGTTTTTAATGTTTCACGGCTACTAATGTCATATTGTCGTACCAATTTTTCGAAAACGTCCCATATGTGCTCTATTGCGTTTAAGTCTGGTGACTGGGGTGGCGAATTCAGCTGTCGTGGGGCATAGTAAAGAAGCCAGTCTCGAACAACGTGTGTAGTATGCTTAGGGTCGTTATCTTGTTGGAAATTCCATTGATTTCCCAGGCCTAAACTATCAACAGATTCCTTCAGATTTTGTTCCAATATATTTTTATATTGGTAGCCCATTGGTATATTGGAGACCCACTCCACATGACGCAATGGCGCCCCAAACCATAAAGTTGCCACCACCACGTTTTACTGTTGGTATTATGTACTTTGGATCAAGTGCAGTATTTGGTTTTCCCCAAACTTAGCATCGGCCATCACTTCCGAAAATGTTATACTTACTTTCGTCAGTAAATAAAACACGTTTCCAAAAGTCCCTACACTTGTCTTGATGTGCTTTAGCAAAGTCAAGGCGAAGTTTGCGATTTTTCGCTGAAATTAGCGGCTTTTTGCGTGCTACTCTGCTATTAAATCCGCTGACGTATAAAACGTTTATTATTGTTCGTGGAGTAACAATTATATTGGATGTCTTCCGCCAATTTTGGAGCACTTATTTTCGGATCCTGGATGACTACTTTAAGAATACTGCTAACATCGCGTCTCGAAAGCTTCTTAGGTCTGCCAGAACGTGGCTTAGTTTCGGTACTATTGGTATTATTATAATTTCTAATGATCGTCTGGACGACTTAATTTTACTGTCTTAGCAATTTCTCCATAAGATTTATTTTCCTTGCGGAGATTTACTACCATATTCCGAACTGAAGTATGAATCTCTTTTCGTTTTTCCATTTTCAAAGATAAAAATTCGAATAATACCTTCTTTTTTGTCACTTTGTCCACTTAAATAATTGTTATGCTTGTAAATGTAATTAATTCAACAAAGTTAACTGTCATTACCCTTTCTTTGTTTTCAATTTTCTATTTGATAATAGGAGTTGCCACGCCGTATGCAGACTTTTTTCCCGCTAATTATTGTGTTTTTCCCTACTATTTTTTTCATATTTTTTTTTCTTCAAATAATCTTTATTTTAAATGACTAAAATATTGCAATAATATCATTTTCAATTGTCGCTACTAATTCTCTTAAACTTCAAAATCGTAGGTTGTATGTAGACTAGACCTGTCCACGAAATGTATGAGATTTTTCAAAACTCACATTTTTTAATGAGCACTTACAGTTTTAGAATCTCGCAATGATTGAAATAAGAACTGTGAAAAACGATTTTGAAAAACTTTTGCCAAAAAGTTGCTCAACGCGGTTGAAGTCAGGATTTTGGCAATTTTCGAAAATTTTAAAGGTATACGTACAAACAAAATTTTAAATAATTTACTAGTAAATATAAGAAATATCTAAAAGCGCAATCTTTGAGCTAAATGGTCAAGCAAATAAGAAAAAATTCAAAAAGTGAAAATTATTGAGCCGTTTACTTTCTGTAGCCTCTAGAAATAAAAAATTCAGAAAATTTTCGCAATTTTATTTTCTTGGAACAATAAGGTGTAAAAAAAATGTAGGTTAAGAATTTTTGGATGTGTCATTAGTCACTAAACAATTAATTTCTTTATGAAAGGTCTGACTTAAATAGTTTACTTTTAGTTATATGTGGCAGATTTTTTCTATGATCAGCTACGACTTGAAACAAATATTGTTTTTGCTCTTCATCCTTCGTTACACTTGAGTTGTATGATGTTATTAAGGCTACTCCTCTCTCTGCAACGTCGATCACTATTTGTAAATTTTTAACAATTAAAAGCCCATTTATATAAGATTTGTTGTTTTCCCAATTGTCTACTGCATCGTCCATAAATTCAACTGATAGCTGCAGCTTCTCAAAAAAAAGAGTGTGTTCTTTGTTACAAAATGCTCCAACTTTAGATCTGATATGTTGTTGATAATAAAGGCTGGTGCTTTTTTGGCCCTAGTGGTATTGCCAGGATTGTTTCTGATGGCGTGCACCATATTATTTCGGGTTTCGTAGCTTAATGATACATCATAAAAAGCTAAACCAACTAATTCTTCACCTAGGTACCAAAAATGGTTGCTTAACTTTTTAACCGCTATATCAGCAGCACTTTTGTGAATACTTTTGTATCTGTAAATTTGTAAAAAAAACGTATGAACTTTTATGTTTAATTCAATTATTATAATTAATCATATCTTATTTGAACGAAGATTTAACTAACCTGTCAAGACTAAAGATCAACTGAAGATCGTTATATGGAGCTGAATTTGGAATACTGGATACGAACCAGTACTTTGCATACACCATTACAACAAACAAAGACATATAACGAATCATCTTTTCTTCCTCAGTTTTTAAGACAAACTGCTTTCTAAACATCCATATTTTTAAACAGTAAATTGCTTTGCTCATCCACCTAGCTCGATGCATAGCTCCAGGATATTTAAATTTAATCGTTCTCTGATCGTCGCCATCCAAAAATAATATAATGAGCTCTAGGAGCTCCTTGTAGTCCTTTCTATCTTTTGACATCTGAAAGATAATATTATTAACTTCACACTGTAATACAAAATATACGATTTTATTTACAGATATTTGACTTTTGCAGAAAAACAAAATATCTTGTCTTGAATCCCTGACAACATCCATAACGTAAGAGTTATTGCTACAGTTGTCAAAATCAGCTGCATGTAGTTTTAGCCAATGTTGTTGGAACCTTTTAAAAACGTTATTTTCTGGACCAGATGTTAAACCTTCCAAGCTTCCAAAAACACCCGATAGCATTAACTCGTGTATGTGATGTCTACACGGAAAGTAAAGCAAGTTCTTTGAAAGTTTCTTCTCAATTAACGCACATGTTCCTTTGAATTTTCCTGGTAAAAGATTTTTCATAAATGTTATACAGAAAAAGATATATTAAAATTTCAAAATTGTTACTCACCTGTGTTCGATGCTGTTGTATCAAAACACAAAGAACTTATTTTATCACGAAGATTCCAATCATAAATAAGGCTATAAATAGCTGAAGCCTGATTCTCACCAGTACCTGGGCTTAAAACTGGTACACCAAGAAGTTGTGAATTTCCACCTCCAGAAACAATAACTGGTAGTCTATCAACTTTCTCATGTCCTGTTATATCAGGCAGCAGTTTTCCATCCCAGTGTAAGGTGAGCGGGCAATTTCTTGAGAGTACCGAAGATCGACTTATGATAACATCATTTGAAGGAATTCCTAATTCATTGGCAAAAGTTCCAAGGATTAGCGTAGCGTTGGTGTCTGAAACATTTACTCTATCAAGAGTCATTACAGTTGCAGGTGTTACCGTGACTGGCTTCTGATGGTTTTTTTTCGGAAAACACCTATACTCTGCTTCATCGCTTTCTGATGCATTTTTTTCCAAAGCAAATGACAAATCTCTTTCACATAGCGGAATCCACGGAAGAAGTGGAATAGTTTTTTTGTTTGCTATTTGGCGAGGTAATAATTGCAAAATGATGTGCTATGCTGGCCTTAACATTTTCTTTTATTTTAAATAGAAATTGGGGTAATGAATCTTCATTTCTCCCAAATTCTTATGGAATTTCTACACATCAAAATGTGCAAAATTCCGAATTTTAATTAAGGAAAATTTGCTTGAGATAATCGCATTGATCAGATTGATTATTTGGTACCCATCGGAGCATCTTTCAGCAGTCAGGCTTGAATACGTTAAAAGAGCTTATGCATCAGTCGCAATTGCAATATATTCATGAGCTGTACGAGTGTGTCAAATTGGAATTAATACTTTTGCCATTGAAGGACGTTTAACAGACGTATGCAGTCGAGGGACGATAAACATAAGCCGTGCTGGGGTTTATCAAACATTGTTCCAGTGATTTGATTTCCAATTTATGATTTTGATATTGGAAAGGATAGTTTTATAAATACGTATCCCTAAATATTCGATACCTTAAGTCAACGTTCAGGACAGTAAATACACTATCAACTGCATTCGAAATAAAATAAGATACGCATATGAATCCAACTTCGACAACGGGCCTGCTGTCTTCGACGGAATCAAACAAATGGTGTGTTTTGAAAATTTAGTTTAATTTCGGAAAAGCGCAGTTAAAGAACACAGTACTAAGAAATATAATTCTTGGACATTTTTTTCCGATTAGTTTATTTAAGACTGTTTGAGAAATGGTTCTTTTAAATACCATACTATGTTAAATTGTTTACCATACCATACTATGTTAATTTCTTTTCTTACGTAGGTATAAGAATTCACTATATATTTGAATGGTAAAAACGAATTCTAACCTTTTGAATATCTAATTTTAGGATTCGATTGTTTTTTTTTTGTTCAAATACCCTATTGTAAAATTTTAAGATATTGGAAATAAGTTCGAATCTGAAAATATAATTACAGATAAGTATCTTGCGAGCTCCTAAATAAATGCAGATAATAATCCCAGAACATTTGTTGTTTTATAAGTTCGTCAGCACGCATGATTCATAAAACTTATGTTATTAATTGTGTCATGGAATATTAGATTTCCGTAAATTAATTCCACGAAACATTTAGATTCCGGTTCGTATAGTTGTTTGGGTTATCCAGTAAATTTCCAGAGGATAACAATGGTGAGGTGGGTAGTGATCATGAAGGGGTAACTTCCATCTTTGTCCTCGTCGACGTTCTATATTTCCCAACTTCCTTCTACTCCTCTTTTCCTATCTAGTTGTTTATCGGCGTTGTAGGTTTTAGCTACTTAATTTTTTTTTGTGTTACAAGCACTAAATTACTTTTGTACAGACAAGGACACCACCCTGAGCACGTCCGGTACTAAAAGTAGCTTGACGTCTTGAAAGCGTGATCCGAGCGTTACAGAGTGAAGGTGCGGTGCGGAAAGACCTCTCCGAACCATTCCATACCAAGCGAGGACTGAGACGAGGCGACACCCTTTCGTGCATTCTATTCAACATCTTAATGGAGGTAATAATGATAAAACTGCAGTAAATACAAGCAAGACCATTAACATGAATAGCCATATGTTGCTGGCATATACAGACGACATAGACATCATTGGGCGAAATTTGCGAGAGGTAACTGCAGTATTTTCAAGAGTCAGCTAAGGTGGGTCTTACTGTTAATGAGGGCAAGACAAAATTAATGGGGTCAACGACTGGGAAAAAATCTCGACTTGGTCCGCACTTGAACGTCGACACCCGATTTAATTTTAAACCGCCGTGAACAAGGACAACAACGTCAGCCTGGAGATAAATAGGAGAATTGTGCTTGCAAATATATGCTATTTTGGGTTCAGCAAGCAGTTTAGGAACAAAGCCCTCTCTCGTCAGACAAAAGTCCAGCTATACCAGACTCTTATTTTTCCTGTCCTCTCATATGGCTCCGAAACGTGGGTCTTGTCGCAAGCAGGTGGAAAACACGTGGGAGTATTCGAGAGAAAAATTCTCCGTAAAATATATGGTCCTATTAGAGAAAACGGCGAGTACCGACGTCACTGTAACGCAGAGCTATATACTCTATATTCAGATGTGGACATAGCTAGGCGAATCAAATTCGGCCAATTGCGTTGGCTAGTGCATGTTATCAGAATGAATGAAGATGTGCCAGCACGAAAGGTTTTCGATAACGTACCCGATGGAAGCAGGAAAAGAGGACGACCAAGACTCCGCTGGAAAGACCATGCAGAAGAATTCCTCACTATCCTTGGTGTTACCAACTGGCGAGAAAAGGTGAAGGATAGAGCCAGTTGGAGGAATATGTTGAAATTTGTTTAATTGGAACTGTTTTTATGATATTCCAAATATAGGTTTCGTGTTTAAAAATAATCATAATATTAATCGTACATTTTTGTACAAATGGTGCCAATAACACTGTGCGACAAATAACGACTTTTTGAAAAATACACGGATTTGGCAGTATAGGTTCGATACTACTACCAAAGGGTAGTAAACCCCCATATTCAGTTTCGCAAGTTTGGTGACCAATTAATTTTTATGGGCGTCCAAAGATTCTGAAATTCAGTGGGCCCTCGAAAAAAGGTGTCATCAGTTGTTGTCCAACAGCTAATTCAAACTTGGTTTGGCCGATTAACTTTGTATGGCAATAATGGAGCTAAGAATCCGATTAACAAACCTCACTAATATTTAATGCGGAAAAAATTATATTTTCCTGCACTTTTTTTTTGAAAGAATATAGGAAAAATTAATTTTTTTTACTTTTTTCAGTTTAACTTACAGGTAATCCTAATTTTTCACTAACAATATTCGACAAAATTGTAGCCACAGTAAAGGTGGACAACTTTCGTGAACATATGAATACGATTCGAACGCGTCTAGGTACTCTAAATATCTCATAGGTAGGTACCCTAAATATCTCATAAAGACCACTTTGTAGTTTAAAAATGTAACGCAAATAATAGCATTACAATTATATGCAAACAAATAAATTTAACAGAAAAATATTTGGTTTTCATGTGAAAATCTTTAATAAAATATTGCTTAATTGTACCGTAACCCAAACAAAAGTTTAAGAAGTCGTTTCAAACATATTCTAAACGGGAAAAATTAAAAATCTCTCAAAGCGAAAATAATTGTAAAGTTGGGTTTAAAGAGCGAAAATGGATAAGTGCAAAAGCAATGGAAATAATTTCTGTTATGTTTGTGGCACTTTTACACCAAAGAGAAGAAGACGTTGCCTTAGTAAACAATTGAATAATGTATTCGTCAAATGTAACAAAAAATCAGTTATTGAAAGTAAGAAATTTGCACCCAAGTCGGTATGCATGTCATGTTATAGTGATCTTCTTGATTAGCAAAAAGGAAAGCGAGCGTTTCTCCGTTTTGACGCCCCTATGATTTGTACAAATCCGGGACGGAGACATAATGCATGTAAAAATAGAATTCAAAGGATGAATTCGCAACAAACTGAAACTTTCACATACCAGTCCGTTCCTAGTGCCCAAATACCAAAACTTAGTTCAACTGACGATGCAATGCCACAAAAATCTCTGCAGAATAAACCCCTTGATACTACTCATAAAACTACGGCAGTTTTCAGCTTCGACGTCGAAGAATTGGAAAATCATTTTCAGTATGATCCGGGGCCATCACGTCGCCCAATATTGATAACGCAAGACCGGCTTGATTTCATTGTTTCCAAATTGGAGCTGTCGCTACGAAAATCTGAAGAGCTTGCCAAGTTTTTGAAGGAACAAAAAATGTTGATGCCTGAATTTAAGGTCACCAGATACAGAAAACGGCAGTCAGAAGAGTCTCCAAAGATGTTTCACAGTTGACGACGTAAAAATGTTTGCTACTGTAAGGGCACAAAAATGCTTATGGAACATATGACAATCGCATATGATCCCAATGATTGGCGATGGTTTATAGACAGCTCAAACCAGAGTCTAAAATTCGTGCTTCTACATAAAAGAAACAAGAAACCATGTGTTCCAATGACCTATAGCACCGATACAAAGGAAACTTATGAAAAAATGGAGCACATTTTGAAAGTAAGAAAATACAACGCCCATAAGTGGCGTATTTGTTGCGATATTAAAGTATTGGCAGTGCTATGCGGACTACAGGCTGGATACACAAAATATATGTGCTTTCTATGCAATTGGAATTCCCGATATAAAGAAAACCACTATCAGAACCATACGTAGGAAAATAGGGGAGATTCTAAGTTCTATTCTATTCTAGCTGCCAACTTTCAACGAAATCGGATGAACAAACAGCATCGCCATTTGAGTTAAGGTAATAAAGGCTGTTTATACATTTTTATATATATAAAATAATTTGAATTTCTGATATAATTACTATCAGATATAGGGGAAAGGGGTATTCGGATGCCGTAATATTAGAAATTTTCTGGAGACCCGGATTTTAAAACAGGGACAAAGAAGATGAAAGTAGATGGCGCAGAACAGGAAGTTCAAGACCACGATCATGATAGAAATACAAGGTAGTAGCGTCAGCCCATATGATTTCCTTTGTTTACATTTCATCGTACCCAGTAATTGCCAAAGTTGTTTGTGTGAGTGCGTTCTCGTTTGATTTCATACATCTATGTTCACAATTGCACATGCATGGAAATTACAACAATGCTAATGCTACCACCTTGTATTTGTATCATGACCACGATGAACTAGCATTATTTGAGGAGTACGAGGATTCAGATGACGACGATGCTAAATACTCTTATGGCGAAGAGTTATATATTTAAAGAAATATTTCTGATGCTAACTAAATGTCTTACAAATAGTTTAAATATTTCACATAGATATTACAACATACCTCAACAGAGAAGTGTGCACTTGATTATACCATTTTCCAAAAAAAATTGTTTGGTTTTAGTACCAACAAATAGTAAATGGCTACAATTTTTCAGCTACAAAGTGTTGTTTATGAGCTATTTTGGGTGCCTAGACACGTTCAGATTGTATTGATATGTTCACAAAAGTTATTCAGCTTTACTGTGGCTGCAATTTTGCCGAATATTGTTACTGAAAAAATAGGGGTACCTGTAAGTTATGCTGAAAAAAGTAAAAAAAAATAATTTTCCTAAATTTTTTTTCAAAAAAGTCCAGGAAAAAATTATTTTTTGGCATTAAATGTTAGGGTACTATTCTAAAAGTCCCGAAAGTGAACGTAAACGCAAAAGCCAACGCGAACGCCAAAGTCAAAAAATGGTAGTTCATATATCACTTCGCGCTTGCGTTTGTTTACGAAAGCTGTCACTGACATATGCGGTTTATAGAGTTGCCAAACTAAAATAAACAATTACAGATCAGAAAAAGTCATCTTGAGTGAAATGCTCAGAATGAAAAAGATTAAAAAATTTAGCTCTATTTCAGTAGATTAACAGATTTTAAGATTGCTATTATTTATAATACTGCAAATACTGCATAAAATGTGTAAAAAACCTGTGTTATTTTGGGGTTCAATGTCCAATAAATTTCCCCATCTATATTACATTAGTTGTCTTTTCAAAAACACGTGCCATTTGGCGGTATGTACTGATTGTAATATATTGGTTCTTTTGTTTATTATTGTCAACATCAACTGATGTCTATAACTTTTATAAATCTAATTATAATAGTTTTGCAACGCATTATTTATTTGAACGTTCCATTTCTAATTTTATTATTGTAAATAAGAATTTCAGTGCGTAAACAACATAATTTTGAATTATTTAAAAAAAAAAAAATACAAGCCTGTGTTAGATAACACGGGCGCATAGGTCAGACGTAGAATACGTTAGTCATTTTGCAATTAAAATATATGAATTAAATATAATTTTTGATAAACGATCTTCATTTGAAGTACAGCTACAGCAATACATTTTATGATATGGCAGCACAATAGATTATCTGCGTTCCAACTACTTCCCAATGTATTCACAGAAATGTGTTTAGGAAAAACGCCATTATATAGTGAGCGTATACATCGCCAATCCTTTGTATTAATGTACATACACACACATTTACACGCTGCTCGCAGAAGTAAACAAACGACAGCAAAGATCTGTAAACTTTCAAACACACACAAGTGTCCACGCTCCCCTCCCTTCATTTTATGTTCCCCTCCAAACGAACTAATAACCGACCGATCCAACAAAACGAAATGTACACACACACACATTTACACGCTGCTCGATAAATAAACAAAGCACAGCAAAGCCAAAATCATTTGATTTCACAACAACAACAAAAACAACAGCGGCATTTACAAACCAACAACAACAGCGGCATGTAGAAAAAAAGTCTAAAATATCATGCTCTAAAATATTTATTTCCTTAACTACGTAAAACTTTTATATATAGACATATAATTTTTTTTAATGTAATTCGAAACAAAACATATTTCGAAACAAAACATATTATTATATAACATATAAAAATTGCTAAAATATGTTTTAATATTTAAGTAAAAGTGGGTGAAAGTTGACAAACATTTTCTCAAAATTTTGTGCTCCAGATCAACACCCCTACCTTACCGTATAACGTATTCTACGTTAAAAAATTGAACTCTATCCGTCGAATGCATTTCAGCCAAAATTGCCAACTACTTATAAGCAATGAAATGCAAAATACTTCGATCTGCCTATCCTCGATCGACATTTTTCTTTAAATTTGTAATTTCTTCAACTGACACGAAGAACTGTGGCGTGTTCAATTTGACAGCTGAAGTGATCAAAAACGTTGCGCTTCGTTTTATGAACTACACATTAAATAACGTAACTCAACACAGGTAGTCACTGAACAGCTGTAACGTTTTATAAACTACCAAAACGACAAAAGTAACGCGATGTGACTGATTCACGACTTATAGAATACCACCCTTAATAAGATTTGTTAAACAGATTCGTAGCTACATTATTGTCATACAAAATTAAGCAGCATCACCAAGTTAGAATTAGCTGTTGCACAAAAACTAATAACACCTTTTTTCGAAGGCCCACGGATTTGCAGAATCTTTTGATGCCCATAAAATCTAATTGGTCACCAAACTCTGGTAGTAGTATCAAACCTATACTGTCAAGTCCATGTATTTTGTTTGCTGTGCACTAGACCGTATCGAAAAAAAAAGTTCACCGTACACCAGCGAATATAAAGTATTGTTCCAAGGACATTACAAAAAAAATTTTTTTTTTTTTGCCGAACTTAGGGGTCGCCTTTTTAGTTTTTTCGTTATATCTTCCATATTTACAGTCCGATTTTAAAGTTAGATATAGCGAATTTTTTTGTCTCACGTTGGCCAATATTTTTTCTCTTAGGTCCATTGACCTCAAGTGTACCGTTCTAGTACTTACCCCCCAAATCTCATTTCCTACCACCCTAATGTTAGAAATTTATAGCTCGCGAAAAATCATAAAACTTTTGCTCAGAAAGTATTTCGATAATTACAGCACAACTGTTGAAAAAATGTTTTTATAAATTCATTGTTGCAGACCGTAGGGGTCACATTTTTAAATTTGTCATAGCTTCAGTATTTACATTCAGATATTAAAGTATGATATATCGATGTGTTTGTCTGTGGCAGACCAATTTTTTTTAATTGAAAAGTCTTTGACCTCAATTAGTCTTGACATCATACCTCAAATTATACAACAAGAAATAAGCAACAAAAATAAGCAACAAAAAGCAAAGTAAAGTAATATAAATTTTAGTCGATCATATCTTGATGTGATTGCAGTTTGCTATATTTTTGACGGCTGTCGAGTTTAGATAAAATGTGGCCCATGCGCTGCTCGTCGGTGACCGCCATGGCAGATTCATGTACTACATGAACAAAACGCTCGATGTTTTGAGAATGAGATAGATAAGCTGTAAAAAAAATAAATAGGTTTAGCAAAGAAAACTATCAAATGAAGATATTTTTCTTGCGCTTACCTGGTAATTCGATTACATCTTGCGAACATTGTAATGCTTGCAGATGCTCTTGGGTATAGAACTGCAAGAATGGCGGCTCTGTCAATTCGAATTTATTCCAATTGATCATATGGATGTATGAGTCACTTTCGAAGTTTATAAAATTAACAACTTGTGGACCGAACATTTGACGAATGCATCCAGTTGCATCATTACGGGCTAATAAAATTTTAGTATAGCTATCTGAACGCACTATCGCATCTTCGTCTGTTATCATCGATAACAAAACATTCTCAGGGTGGAAAAAGTACGAGTTATTTTGGATAACAGGACGGAGGATCTGTTGAACGTCTTCCGGCAACTGACGAATCCATGCTACGTATTGGAAAATGTTTCGACTTCCGTGAATTGCCAGTGGTTTGCTTTTTACAAGGCACCAGAAAGGCGCATATACTTTTACAACGAACTCGGCTAGTTTTTTCAATGGCACCGAAGGTTGAGAGCACGTCACATAATAGCGGAGGATTCGAGAGGCTGTCGTTAGCCAGCGTGCTGTGCTAATACCACCGGGCTTCTCGTGGGCTAATCTCTCTTCGCATTTTCCGCTATGAACGGCTAAAACCATGCGGTATAAATAAAGCTGGTCGCCTCGAACATTCCAACCAACAGTCTATATTTGCAGGCATTTCTCCCATTGGAATGGGTTCGAAATTTTCTATAACCTGACCAAACGTAAAAGCAATAAAAAATCAGAAAGTATACCTAGAAACTATTAATATAAACTTACAGAATAATGTATGCAATTCTGAATACCATCTTCAATACTACCAGGCCAGATTCCAGGTCCTTTCTGTTTACCAAGTAATGATCTTAGCAGCGCATTTAGTGGTAACTCGTTGAAGTGGAACAGGCACACAAACCATTGCAACGGTCTCTGTAAATGTAAATTCCATTCTGGCAATGACTCCATTTTTGTAGCCAGTGTTAGTAGGAGTTCCATCGCAACTAACAGCAACTAAGTGATCCATACTGATGTTCTCCTCACTCAAATAATCCACGATGCTTCTTTGGATTCCCCCAGCAGTGCTGTCAGTGGGCGTAGCGTAGCCAATGAATTTGGAGTCTAGCTCCTTCACAATAGTGATATGTTCTTCACTTACAAAAACATTTCGCGATGGAATCAGTTACTCTTTTTAAAGTTGACTCTTTCTTGCCATCGAATGAGATACACGTTAACAAGTCATTAGGTCTTGCCGCAACCATTGCTTCCTTACGAAACTCTACACGTTCTCTATATATTTTGTTTTTATCAATGATAAGGCCATCAAAGGACTGACATATATTTTGTACTGTTTCTGCAGGTAACTCGACTTTGGCTTTTGCAGTAATCGACAATTTTATATCTTTTATTAGCATAGTAGCAAGCAAGGCACCGTAGCGAACTGAGGTGTCGGTGCGATCCAAAGCCGAACTAAAATTACGTAATGAAATGTCAGCCACAGTAAATGGTTTTTGTAACGTCTGTGAAAAATCGCTAACATTTTCTTCAAATTCCTGCTCTTCCTCGTTGTCCGGCTCATACCCAACGCTGGCTGTAGCGCTAGTCGATGGTGCTATAGTTGAGGGCATTTGTACACCGCCACTTTCAATAGACAATTGATCATCAACATCATCTAATCTCATCAATCGTGGACCTCACTGATTGATGAACAAGCATTTCGCACATTCTGGGATTTTGTCAGAGGCGTTGCAATTGCATGGAATATTTCTCTCAATGCCGCACTTACAACGCGATATCAAGAACAATTTATTCCAGTCATTTGCATTGTACTTTAATGGATATTTAACCATTTTATAATAATCATCCAAAAGCTTATCCAAACGTTTACGAACCGCTGTTGCAGATAAAATTGGAATTCCTGAGTGATGCCACAAAAGACTAACACTTCTAAAAACTTCTTGTTTGAAAGCACCCAGCTTTCGGTTTCGGTCAGAGTTATGTCGCAGATACAAAAAGTAACTAATTACATCGCGCTTCGTCGGCAATTTGCTGTTGTTTAATTCACTTATATTGAAAGACATTTTTTAGCTAATTCTTTAACAAAACACAATTAATTATTTTAGCAAAGTATAGACGTAACACGTATTACGGTGACAGTTATTGCACTGGTAAACCGAATATCACTGTCAAAATAAAGTAAGAGAGAGAAGTAACGGCATTATATACACATTGATATATAATACTTTAATATCTGAATGTAAATACTGAAGCTATGACAAATTTAAAAAGGTGACCCCTACGGTCTGCAACAATGAATATATAAAAGCATTTTTTAAACAGTTGTGCTGTAATTATCGAAATACTTTCTGAGCAAAAGTTTTATGATTTTTTGCGAGCTATAAATTTTCTAACATTAGGGTGTCACATTAGGGTGGTAGGAAATGAGATTTGGGGGGTAAGTACTAGAACGGTACACTTGAGGTCAATGGACCTAAGAGCAAAAATATTGGCCTCCCTGAGACAAAAAAAATCGCTATATCAAACTTTAAAATCGGACTGTAAATATGGAAGATATAACGAAAAAACTAAAAGGGCGACCCCTACGTTCGGCAAAAAAAAATGTTTTTGTAATGTCCTTGGAACACTACTTTATATTCGCTGGTGTACGGTGAACTTTTTTTTGTGCCTGTAAGGTGATACGGTCTACTGTGCACTGTGTAATGGAAATGAATTGGAATGGAAAATATTCATAGATGGGCGGACGAATGGTTGGCAGTATTAGAGCGATGACACACACAGCGGTTTGTGCCGAGTCAGCGATGACCCACACGGTGGTATTGCCGACTCGTCCGTTGGGTGTCCGTGAAAAGTTCGCAACAATGAGGCAACGAGTGTGTCTACGACAGTTGACCTCAGTGAGTATAATGGGCGACGATTTAAAATATATATTGCATTTGGGCTTTGCACTATTATCGTTGGAAGAGAAGAAGAAGCAAGCATCCAATTGTAAATGATCGTCTAACCAAGGGACATTTTTACACTTTATTTGCAGAAGGACGTGCGGCAAACCGACATTTGTGTCAGCGCTTATAAAAAACAATGGAAACAAGTGCCGCTTCGGCAATAAAACCGCGCGCGTTTCTTGCAGTAAACAATGTGGCGAGTCGACTCTTGAGCCGACAGGCATCGTTTGAAAACACAGGTACATGTGCCGACTCAGCCACCGACTCGTCAGAAACCGCTGTGTGTGTCATCGCTCTTAAGTTTCGTGTACAGTTCGCATCATATTTATATACAGTAGAATCCCGTTAATTCGTAAAAGCAAGGTGTTTCGATAACACGAGATTTCGGTTTAGAGAGGACTTAACGGGGTTTCACTTTATTTAATAGAAATAAAAATCAACAAAAATATACTTGCCTTCATAATCTTTTATAAGATGGTTTATTTTTTCTTTCCGCTGCCTACAAGTATTGACTTTTTTTGAACCAGAGTTCCATTGAGTTGTGCTTTGCATTACGAATTATAAGAGGTTATCAACAACCGATTACGATTTTTCAGATGTTAAACAGAAATTGTATTGAGAAAAATTCGAATTGAGGAAAACTTCGAATTAAAATGGGTTTGTCAGGAGACCAAAAGTTTGTTGCGAATTTTCGAGATTTAGAATAGAATTGTTTACCACAAATTTTATATAAAGTGGGAACTCCTAATAATAGGCACGGCATCAAGAGGCCAAATTTCAGAAACATACTATCAAATAATTACTGCTGGAAAGAAAATGGCTACTTAGCGAAAAGTTATATAATTCAAAAATATGGCAAAGGGTTGAATATGGCAAAGGATGTCAAAGAAGAATATGGCAAAGGTTGTCAAAGAAACATGAGGTGTCAGGGTACAACCGGTTGGAGCGAAGTTCCTTTCGCTATATATTATGTACTAGTTAGTTCCAACACGCCTAAGGCGCCCGTTGAAAAACACGATAATTTAAATGGATCTTTAAGAAAATAAACTGTTTATAAAATGATAAACTTTTCTTAAGATTTTTTTTTATAGAATGTATTTTCTTTAAAGAATATTTTTAGGCCCTTTTTGTAAGAATATGTACCTATTATATTTTCCCGAAAAGGTCCATTTTTAAAGAGAGCTCATTTTTTATTAACAGCTAATATTTTTGTTAAGAAAAGGCAGTGATGCCAATTTAGCCCTTTTGGGGCTAGATTAGCACTTTTCGACCTTGCACAACGCGAAAAATATTTCAATGGCGCTTTTTTGGAAAAATGCGTAATGTGCACGCGTTTTGAGATTTTATTTAGCCCTTTAGCCCGTTTTATATACAACACCGATTTTGCTAAAGAATGCAGTTTTTTTTTTTTTGTATTTTGGGCATTTCCGTTGTAATATATCATTTTTATTGCTAAAGGCAAAAACGGTGTACAAGTAGACAGTCAAAATTTCTCTTCACTCGAATGCTAGCAAACCAACTCTCTACTCTCTCTCTCTTACTCTTTTCATTGAATATTTCAATCCACGAGCAGCTTTCTGATAGTGTTATTGTATACAGGGTGATTCAGGAAGTTACGGACAAATTTCTCCAGCGTATTCCTGGGCTCATTTCATGAAGAAAAGTCCAAAAATTTTCGGATTGGTGGTCGGAGGGTAGTAGGGTAAAGTTTCTAACTTCTGAGCCAGGGGTCGGATTTTTTTGTTTTTGGGCTTGTTGATAGGTCTTTAAGAGGCCTTTCAGAATCAATAAAAAGAAGTAGAAAAAAGTCAAATCGCCGAGATACAGAGTTTTCGGAAAAAAATGGAAAAAAAATTCACATAACCTCAATTTGCTCAGCCAGCTGGCAGGTAACTTATGTTTCTGTTGAAAGATAGCCATACCTCTTACCTTTCTAAAATGACCTAAACGAAGCCCAGAGGTTTTACCGTTCCAAAGTTATGACCATTTTACTGAAATGCAAAAATGTTTGTTTTTGTTTTTGGAAGCGAAATAACAGCACGCATTTATTTGTTTTTGTAAATTAACACGTTTAAGATTTTATTTTATTGAAATTTTTGGCTGAAGAATCAAACACATAAGGAAAAAAAAACATTTGATGTTAAAGGAAGTTTTCAATGTGGTTCCCATTTCCTACTAAACACAATTGCATCCGTTTGCGAACCACATCCGCCACGTTTAGTTCACTCATCTTTTCACGAACTTTCACCGCAGATTCCTCAATGCGTGCAAGTAACTGCTCACGATTGTGGCTGGCTCAGAAGTTAGCAACTTTACCCTACTACCCTCCGACCGCCAATCCCACAATGTTGAACCCGCTGCCATTTCGCACCCTTGCATTTTCGGACATGTTCCTAATGGACTTTTCTTCATGAAATGAGCCAAGGAATACGCTGGAGAAATTTGTCCCGAACTTCCTGAATCACCCTGTATATCTATACAAATTTCATCCATGTTGAAGTAAAATTACATAAACTATGTAAAAAGTATGAAATAATCAAGATACAATGCGAGAGAGAATTGCGTTTGAGTGAATTGCTACCACTTTTTACCGGTGTTGCCAAATTGCGCACATCTAATGGTCGTCTAATTCATGACCGTCTTTGCAAATGGTCTTGAAAAACTCTTAATTTATATTGATGCATCACTGTGAATGACGGCCGAAGTATTTTCATGCTAAATTTGCTTCCATTTTTGTATTGGTTATCGCCCAAAAATATCGAAAGGTATGGGAACCAGAACCCGCTTTTAATCGTGTAAATGTAAGAGAAAAACAAAAATGTCAGACAATGCTGGTTCCGTCGAATCTGAACTCCAAACATCGTTTCTTCGCTTCACCATCTGAAAGGTTTTTCCAAAATGAAAGTTACAATTTAATAAAAACAAGTTCCGTGGGAGATATCAACGAATGTGCGTGTGTTCGAATGACCGCCGGGGCTTTGGTGGTTGGCGCGAAACCGAGAGTTAAAATTTTCGATAACTGGCGTATAGATTAATCTGAATTCTGGCTTATTGCCATAGATCTGCGACTTATAAATCGACAAAAATCGATCGCGCAGAATGTCCATTGTAGCATCTGCCGTGTATCAAGTAGCGACACACATGTCGTGATCGGTAGCGCTCTCATTTGGCGGTGATAGTAATGCCATCATCGTCTTCGAAGAAGTACTGAGCGACCACAATCCAGACCAAACAATACCATTCTGTGTGTGCATTGCCAATTTGTAATGACTGTTATCGTCCTAACTCCGGCAACGCTTGTTTATGTACCGGTTGATTCAAAAATGGGTGTCGTCGCCACAAGGGAACACCCATTTTGATATTAAAGTTTTATTAGTCGCACGTATTTCTCGGCGCTGTAACTTGCTATTTTGATTTGCCTCTATTGTCTGAAAAATAAATAACAGGAACTGACAATAGATAAAACAACGTAACCGCCATGGATTGTCAAAATCTGTCGGTCCCTAATGGAAACCACTTAATTATTAAGCGCGTTTTAGCACTTTCCAGATTTTTCTAGTTGTTTCGTTATTTGGCGCGTTTTAGCACTTTTCTGATATTTCGACGTCACGTTTCTTTCCTGCAGAGTTGGCATCACTGAGAAAAGGTACTATTTTTAAGAAAAAGCCTTAAGAGTATTAATTTTTTAAAGGTTATTATATGAATAGGTAATTTTTTTTTGAGAACGTTTACTTTTTTTTAAGAAAAGGCACTTATTTAAGAAAATGTTCTTTTTTTAAGCCTCTTTCACTTTGACTTTTCTAAATTTACTTTTTCTTGAATCAATACTGCAATACATACTAAATATTGGTTTCATGCTCCACCTAGAAAACTTCCCATTAAACAAGAAATTTACCAACGTATGTTAGTCTAGACACAAACCAAAGCAGAAGTACCCGGTATAGTTGATAATACTGAGTTCTAGCATAAATAAATAAATAGTTTCCCATTACATCCCATAAAGGGACTGGGGAGAACTTCTCACAATCACTGAGCTGTGCGCTTTCCAGTTTTCACTCACTGATTGGGACCTACAGTTTTACACCGATTCCGAACGGTATTTTGAGAAGCTTTTTCATGGCTAGATACTCGATAGTGTCGCCGTCACTATGCGAGGTGACCGCCGCCGAAAGAAAATTTGAAGGTGGTCAGAGCCGGGTTCGAACCCAGGATCTCATGTACAAGAGCCGCGCACACTAACCATTGCACCACCGACGGCCACGAGTTCTAGCATAATAGTGTTAAAAATAGATGTTTAATTTTTTTTCATTTATTTAGGAACTTCGTTCCACTTATAAACTTTGTAAAATGATTCGTGTCGGTAAGACGCCGCTAAGTTCTTCATATAAAACAAGCGATTATATAAGCAAGCGGTGTAACCAAACCACGCATAATATACGCTTCGGCACTGCCTGACTATGAAGTTGACTTCCTTAGTTAAAATTATTATGACCACATAGTGGATCAAGTAGCAAAGAATCAAGTATTGGGAAAACACGGTGATAAGTAAAAAGACTTTTACGATTAACATTTCTGTTTAAGTTAAACGGTTCAACAGTTGCGGTCACCGTTGATATGTTATTTTGTCAAACCGTTCGGAATTTTGATTTACTCTCTGAGGATCTTAGCTGTAGCTGTTATCATAAAGCTCCTATCATAAAGAACAAAAATTGTGAACATATAAAATCAAAAAAACTTCATCTCCAAAGCCAAAGTCGCAAAAAACTTTAAAAGACTCGATTTTTTTCTACCTTTTTCCCCCTGTTCAGGTCAACTACAAGAATGTACCTAAGATATCAATAAACAACTTTCTAGAACATACTCGTATGAACTTCCTCGGAATGATTCTTAACACCGTTTGGGTAGCGCTTAGGTAGAGTTTAGGTAGCCGCAAAAGTGAAAAATTTCCCGAAAATTTATTAATTTCATTTGTTTTTTCTTTACTTCAACATTGAGATACTTTGCTATCTATAACAAAAAAAATAAAAAAAAAATATTAGTATTATGTTTCTAATGTTGATGGCCCTGGACTTGCAAATCACACTCGATTAAGTTGTGAATCCAAATCTTCGTCCGAATCTGACTCTGATTCAGAACTTATGGTCTCCACAGGCACGTTGCTTGAAATCATCACCTTTTTCTTTGAAGAATTGAAGAAAATGCAGCTTTAATGTCATCGACGTGCCGATTTTCTCAAAATAATACAGAACTTCTTTCATCCAGTCTCTTGCTTCTGGTGCCGCGTCTCTATCCCCTTACAAGACTCTGGACGCTGAAGGTAAATACATGTCATTGAATGACAATCATCAAGCGATGATTCAAAGATGCGCTTGAATAGCTTTCTAATGTCAGGGCCATTAAGTAGGCCTGTTAAATGAAGACGGTTTGCAAGATATGAGCCTGACAAATGATCACTTTTGTAAAAATGACACCGAGGCCCCAAATCTTTGGGGGCCCATTACAAACTGTGGATGACTTTGGGCAAAACTGGGAGACACGGGTCTTCTTTTTTGGTCTTTTATCACGTAGTGGTGTCCGTATATGGTTACATTTCCATGACTTAAAAAATTACACACAGTGTAACTGACCTTTATGAGGTGACAAATTATAATTAGTAGGGTTTAGCTCGGTTATTTCAACACTGAAAGAAAAACGCTTTGACGCATGGATGAAACATTTTCGTTAATATTTTTACGTTGCTACAATGAAAAGTCTAGTATGACTTCTTTGACAATTGTTCTTTGACAATTGTGCACTTCTTTTTTTTTTGTTTTCGCTAATGTATGAAAAGTTCATACTAAAAGCTTATAAGGTTAAGAACATTTTTCTAATTGAAAAATGGTTGATTTTTTGTTGGAATAATAGACAATTCAGTTAAGCTCACTCACTGGCATGACTTCTTTCGAACTCAGTGACAAATTCATCATCAGATGCCTAACTACTGTGCCTGAATTGATACCATCGGTAGATCGCATCGTTGCGGCAACAACATTTTTTTCCTTCCTGCAATAATATAATTTAAATTGAATTTTTAAAAAACAGGTTAAAAATTAAAAAAGGGTATTAGATATTGATATTTGGTTTATCTTTTACTTTTATAGTTTATTTTTATTATTTATTTATTTTGGAGGTTTTGCCAATATTTATAGTTGACGAAACAATGTCGTTACTGCAATGAATCGGTTGCTAATGCAACGAATTTAAGTTTTATGAAGATCGAAAGAGAAAAGTAGCCGAAAAAAATGAGGGAGCGCAAAAAAGAAGCCAGCAAGATAAATATGATCTGAATATGATGGTGACAATAGCACTCAACCCCTCAACTACCACAATCTTCAAAATAGATACAATATATTTCGCAAATTAAGTACATTTTTGAAACAAAATATACAAAAAAATTGATCAAAATAGACAAAAACGCCAGCCATGTAATACTAACGTTGTACTTATGTACAACTGACAATAAATAATTTCCAACACACTAGAAAATAATAATTGCAGCAATGACACAAATTCATTGCAACAATGACCCAAATTCGTTGCACCAAATTCATTGCGTCAATGAAACAATTCTTTTATGTAATGAAACAGATTCATTGCAGCCATGATAGAAATTCATTTCCAAATCGAATCTTGGTCATTGCATCAGTGAAATAGCTCTTTGGCTCAATCAATCAAATTCATTTCAGAAAAAAGCAGTAGTTTTATCACGGTGACGAAGAATTTGCAGTTGATGAACACATTCTCGTAGCTGGAATGAAAATTTACATTAGCTCACTTTCGATGACATAAATTTTTGGGGTGATGAACCTTTTAATTCCTGTGGCGAAGCTTTTCCGTTCAGCGTAGCGATGTGCAAATAATCGGTTTATTATCTTTTTTGATTAAACTGTTGATTAATCATATCATGTCTGAATAATTGTATTCATCCACACATGCAAACTGTAAAACCGTAAAATGTGAAATCCGCAATTGTTAAAAATCTTTAATCAATTAATAAATTAATGACATATATTGCACAATCCAAACAAAGATTAGTCATGAATATAAAACAAGTACTTTCCCTTTGCATCCCGTTAAGGTACATAGGAGTGCTTCTCACACTCAGTGAACTACGCTATTTCTAGTACATATTGCAATTTCCGAACGGAGTTTAGAGAATTTGTTTCGATCTCATGTACAAGAGTCGCGCAAACTAAGCATTGCGTCACCGATGGTCACCTGTTATAGATATTACCTGCGTAAACTGCACAAAGATACAAAACGAAGAACTATCCTCCAACGGTGGATTAGAGAATGCTTTGGTTTACAAATATGAACAGTAGTCCATAATCCCTGCTGTATCGTCCATATGTAAACCAGAGTATTAATGATTTTACGCAATGTAATGCCCAGTATGCTAGAATTGTGTGATGTTCCTAATGCCACTTTATGCAGTGTTTGGGGCAACTTAAATTTAAACACAACTGCAATCAACTCTCTTCGTTCCACATCAAATCATATCATGGTTTTATCAATTATCATTATCATCATAAGCTGCACATGATGCAGCCCTTGCCTCCACTAATCTCATGCTTAGTGATAATTGCTCATAATGTCAGCCTTAAATGTCCAGAGATGAGTGCGAGTCGATGCTGGTGCTGTTGTTATAGTGGTAATAAAAATACATTAGGGTTGGAAATACTAAAGGGTCCGCCATCTAACGTTTTTGATGTGTTAACATCTATAGCCGCGTATAGGGACTAAATCTATCAAAGTCAAAATCTGCTAAAACAAGATTTTATGCTGCTGCTAAAACCATTCATTTGCAAGCGCATGGGCTTGCGGAGTCGACGTTATGGTGACATACTAATACGTCAGCTACTTCGTACAAAGTATGTATGATGTTGTGTGTTTGGCTGTTTTGTTGCTGTTGATATGGCCAATATGGGGTTATGTGACACACGTATACGTCAGCTACTTCGGACAAAGTATGTGTGATGTTGTGTGTTTTGTTGTTTCGTTGTTGTTGCTATGGCCAAACAAAGCGAGTCATTTGATGTTCAGCAGTGCCCGGTGTATACAAAAACAAGTAGAAACGGTGTTAAGTTTGGCCGGGCCGAAGCTTATATACCCTCCCCCATGACAATTTACACTCACACTCACCACTCTTTGCATTCCCTTAACAGTTTTTATTTTAGGTACCCCCCCCTACACCCACCACCCACACAAACACTCCACAACACAGCACCCTGCAAACATTTGCGATCGCGGAAGAATAATCTGCGCATCGTGTGGAAGATGAACTTAATCACGGCGATCATCATCTGCGATGCATCGGCGAATGCTGAGTCGTGAGAAAATGCCCGGTGAAATGCGAATCGCCTTGTTGATTTACAAGCGAATCGCCTAGCTGATTTGCAAGCGAACCGCCTTGTTGGTTTACAAGCGAATCGCCTTGTTGATTTACAAGCAATTCGCCTTGTTGATTTACAAGCGAATCGCCTTGCACTTTCCCTCTTACTTCGTTTTCAGATTGTATTATTGTACATGTTACTGTTTATTATTAAAATGTTTAAAATATTTATTAATCACCCTTGCCACAACACAATAGAACAGAAACTTGCCACAACACAATTTCACAACATTCACTGATCACTTCAAAAACTTAAATGACAATTTTTCAACTTTTCTTCTTAATAATATCCCGTTATAATACATCGCCGCAATGAATCGCGGATGCATCGCGCATAGATCGCGGATGTATCACGGATTCTTCTGCCCAAGCGATGACAATAACAATATATTACAACTAGGGTATTCATCATCTTCCTAAGCGATGAATTTGTATTGATCGCCAGGAAGAATCGCTGATTCTTCGCAAAATCATCTGCCTAAGCGATGAATTTGTATTGATCGCCAGGAAGAATCGCGGACTCTTCGCATACTCCTCTGCCTAAGCGTTCATTTTGTTATGATCGCCAGGAAGAATCGCTGACTCTTCGCAAAATCATCTGCCTAAGCGATGAGTTTGAATTGATCACCAGGAAGAATCGCTGATTCTTCGCAAAATCATCTGCAAAGAGATGAATTTGTAATGATCGCCAGGAAGAATCGCAGATTCTTCGCAAAATCATCTCCCCAACTGAATTGCTTTTTAATGATCGCCAGGAAGAATCGCGTATTCTTCGCGCAGCATATTAATCTTCCAAAACTCGTCCAAATGTTTGCAGGGCAAGCACAAATAAATCACCAACATATCAGTAGTAGTAGTAGTTGTTGTTGTTGGTGTTGTTGTTTTTTTTATTATAGTATTTTTATTATAGAGCACTCTCAGAGCAAAGAGAGTAATGTATATAAAAATGAGATAGCAAGAGAGCAACGAGAATTTTGTGAACTTGTGTAGCGTATGTACGAATATAACAATGTATGTATGTAAGTATATACAAGTGGCTGTTGCTTTGCATTCTTTGACTTTTGTGGGAATAAAACAAAAAGTATTGAGCAAGAAAATAATGACACATGTGCTTGCACTGGGTCTTTAAATAATTTTAAGTATTAATATTATTTACCTGTAACGATTGAACGCTGTTTTTTATTTTCCAATGTAACATTTACGAATGTGTTCATAGAAATCGAACAGGTACCGTGTAGCAAACAGGTGTTAACACATCGCCCGTGAGTTCGAACACTCATTGGATTTTTTTTTTCAACTAGTGCTTATTTCGTGAATGGTAACACTTAGCTCATGTCTGATTTGACAGATAATTAGTTTTATCCTTCCGCTGAACGAATATGGTTGTGGATACGCTACACTCGATGTTTTGCGCCCTGTTTTTGATGATCGCATTATCAGCCGCTGAGCTGATGTCGTTTGGCCACCTCGGAGCTGCGATTTGACACCGTTGGACTATTATTTGTGGGGTTCCCTCAAAGATAAGTGTTACGCCGACAAGCCAGAGACAATTGACGCTTTAAAGGACAATATTCGTGAAGCCATTGGTGAACTACAGCTTCACACAATCGATAATGTGCTTAAAAATTGGATCGATTGTGTAGGCTACTGCATGGCCAGCCGAGGCAGCCATTTGAATGAAATTATTTTCCATTATTAACCGGAAGGATTGTAATTTCAAATAAAAAAAGAAATTTGAGAAAATATTCAGTAGTGTTTTTTTCATAGCATTTTCAAAAAAAAAAAAGTTATTTGGCGCACCCGTTATATCATTGGCTTGTTATTAACACAGGCGTAGCGTTTAGGTGGCGCCTACAACCACAAACAGAACATATCTACTGGAACATAAAACCAACAGACCTCACACTAGTGGATATCAGCCGAAAAACGTCTTGCAATAGTTTCTAAAACGCGCTACATTTTTGGGTCTAAATTAAACCATGAAACTCTCTAGTCACGTCAGATCGAAACAAACTATATCATAGATGTAGCCAATTATTAGAGAGATATTCGCCCGTTGTGAAGAAATATGACCGGCATTGAATCATATCTTACACAGTAAAACCAAAATCGATGTCACATAACAAATTCGCATTCCCAATGAAATTATTATTTGCTTTTGAATTGAAACATAAATTGATGATATCGATTAAATACACGATCAAACATTAATTCTGTGAAATGTCCATAAAGAAAATAATAGATTAACTAAATAATTAACTGGGCCATGGAGAATAATTAAAGATATACATTTGTTGATAGAATTAAACATTTAGTTAATATAGTTTGTGGTAATTCAGAATTGAGTCAATTATTGCATTTGTTTCACAAATAATTTGATTGAAACCATTGAAAATATAATTGAATTTCCGAAAGCTTAAAAAATTTATTTTTTTTATTTATTGTATATATTTGTAATCAACTTTTACAATAGTTTTATAATTGGCCAACCTATTGTAGATCTTTTCCCGTTTTCCTGTGGTCCACTGGATAACATTCGCGTATGGTGTCCAACAGTAAATGAAAGAAACATTTTAAAAAACCAAATTCAAATACATAAACAGATAAACTGTGCTCATTGAACCGTGTCTCAACTCACAATGTATGTTGCTACTGAGAGATCGAGAGAATTTTAATATTTTTGGTTCTTAAGCTTAGTGTTTTGATGAAATGTTTTTTTTACTCACCAACTAAGTTCTTCAATTTTCAAGTTGTGCTCCAACAATGACTTAGTTCCTTAATAAGTGATTTATGTTATTTTAACTTCCTTACTGTTATCCTTGTTTCTTGACACAGTTGCGATATCTACTCATTTAATGGCAATAAATGGGAGTACTTCGGCTCAGAGCAGCAGCAACAGAAAATAACTATTAATCCATCTACACTGTGCAGCAATTTGGGGTTAAAAGTTGGGTTGGAGGATAAATCAGATCACTGAAAATTATCGAAAAAAATAACCTAAAATACGGAATATTACAAAAATTGCGAAGAGCTGATTTAGCAAGATTTTAATTGCCAGTATACCAGACAACAGGTACATACATATGTCCATACATGGAAATAATCTATCAGCAGAAAAAGGGCCTGCCCATAGATTCATCGGTATCTCCAATAATAGCCGATATCGATATATGTATGTAAACTATGATATATAATCTAAGATCATGACAAAATACGTCAGGAAACTAAGGATATCGTCAGGAAACTAAGCACTATTATTAATTAAAAATTTCATTTTAATTTTTTATTTCATTATTTTTATCATTTAATTTTTAATTAATAATTGTTATTATCTTCCCGACGATGCTACCCAATGGTGAGCGAAATATTAAAGAATAAAATAATTTAAAATAGACCTAACGCCCGAACATTTTAATTTTAAATACATTGTAGTTATATTGTTTTTATTTAAAATTGAAACGAAATTAATGAAATACAGTTGTGAAATTTTGAATTTTCAACACGAATAAGTATATGAAATGAACGTTAAACAAATGTATTGATGTTCTGCATGTAAAACATCAGTTGATGTGGACAATAATAAGCAAAAAAACCAATACATTACAATCAATATATACCGGAAACAGATATAGATGGGAACATTTATTCGACATTGAAACCTAAAATAACATTGTGCTTTTACACATTATATGTGAATATTGTTGGTATTTTCAGTATTATAAATAATAGCAATCCTAAAATCTATTAATCTATTGAAATAGAGCTACATATTTTAATCTCTTTCATTCAGCGCATTTCACACAAAAGTACTTTTTCTAATCTATAATTGTTTATTTTAGTTGGGCAACTCTATAAACCTCAACTATCAGTGACAGCTTTCGCAAGCGAACGCAAGCGCGAAGTGGTGTATAAACTACCATTTTTTGACTTTGGCGTTCACGTTGGCTTTTGCGTTTGCGTTCACTTTTGAGACCTTTAGAATACTACGCTTAGAAAAATTAACTGGTCTTTCTTACTGCTTCTGACTGACGAAAAATTCGATGCACATTTGCATCTCACTTCATTCTTAAATGATGCCTAGAGAGTGACCTTAACCGATCCGATAGACATCGTGGATCCTTTCCGAAAGCAGGCATATTAGGAGCAACTCTCTGTATCTTCGAAAACATGCCACTCACGTGCATGCGTCGCTTTTTTTATGCAGGGCTGTTGGCGGGCATACTAGTGGAAGGCAGAATGGATGCTCATAGTCGTGCACGCTTAACTTCTTTAAGCAAACTTATAGCCACAACAGTTAAGGTAAGTCAAGAAGGATTATGTTGTTCATGAAAACCTGCCTCAGTGCAATGTCATAACATGAGGTAGCCGGGTAGCTGACACGTCCGACTGTAAATACACAGGGCGTGTTTTCGGGGCCTGAGGCTGTTGAGTTCAGGATTAGGAAGTTCAGAATTAAATTTGGTGGCAACATAATTGATATATTAATAATTTAATTAGAACACAAAATCAAACGGTCTGGACATGATAAATGTGGAAGTACTTTGTACATATATTTGCTCTTTTGCTGGGTCCTAAGTGGTCTGCGGCGGAGAGGTCGTACTTATAGACGTCCTAGCAGGTCTCCCTTGCGGTCCTCTTAGGTAATCCCCATTAACCATGAAAGGGGTCGTTTTCTCTGCAGGTCTGCAAAAGATATGAAAAATGTGGTATGACGTCCTATGTTAATTTGAAAAACTGATTGCATTTGTAGGATAGGTATTCGGGCTTCATGTGCAGGCCATTTAGATAACATAGAATAGATCAGGTGTTGGAGGCAGTCGACGAACGACTCAGTTGTGATTGTGATACTATGATCTAACGAGATTAAGCACTAGGGCCATCGGAGAGCCATTTAGTTTCCTGGAAGGATCTCAAGATATTATCTACGTCTATCTGAGATAATTCACCAACGTCCCTAAATTGGTAGGATCCCATAGTAGACATCCACCTGTCACCTAGTCCTCATTATTACAGCTTATACTGAAGTAACTATCGACATCAACACCATCGAGTACTTAGCCATGAACAAGCTTCTCAAAATACCATTTGGAACCGGTGTACAACTGTCGGTCCCAATCAGTGGGTGTAAAACCAGGTAGCACACACCTTACTGGTCCTGAGAAGCGCTCCAAATTCTTTCATGGGAATAATGTTAAACCATTTTTTTTTCTGTACACCATCTGTGCCCCTAGTGCACCTCATATGCATTCATGCATTCTCATATAAGAGTGGGTGAGTTACAAAACGTCATTTGCAATGCAACTGAACAAAGTCATGCATTCCTAAACGCCACCGTGTACACGTTGACAATGTCATACATCCCTAAATGTATAATAAAAGTAATCAGTGCGTATACAAAAAGCAAACTGTACATCACTAATTTTGTTGATCCTTTTGGCATTTAACATACATAAAAAATAAACTGCAAATACAACAATCCCGGATGAAAGGTAAGGAATTTTTTTTAATTTTTTCAGTGAAAAAAATTGACTCTCTAGTGGACGGAGCTACTTTTGACAACACGTCTTCAAAGTGAAGGCGATTTTAGTAAACCCTTTACATTTTGGGACACGTATCCGCACTTCTTTTTGTCTGTTATTGTTTTTAGGCAATAAAGCGTTTTATTCTTTGACTTTTAATACAGTTTTGGAAAATTTTAAAATTATTTTGAGGTGTTTCTTCTAGAAAGCCCACCAAATTTTCCAAAATAATGTTTTTTTTCGATTTTTTAAACGTAAAAAAATATGCAAAGTTTTTATTACAAAGTAAACAGCACACTTGTTTGCTTTGTATCGAAACGGTATTTTAAACGGATCGCCTGCAATTATTTTTGACGTTTTGGAACTCACACAGTATTCTTGCAGGATATGCTTCTCTCTAAGGTAGTTTCGTCATATCATCCGCTGTGCAACTGCCCAGAATGCCCCAGTATTCTGGCACCTAGACAAGGTGAATATAATACTGGGCAGATTTTGAGTCAGGAATTCTAATTCCAGGGTCACAGAGGATATTGTTCCAATGACTGCGGGAGTATTGTCCCACACCCACTAGGCCATTTTGTTAATAGCCAATATTCCCACCTGAGTCACGCTACAATGACAAGGAGTAGATCCAGTTAACAAACCTCGGAGGATGTCCTCATTTACAACCTATACCCCTGTTTGAGGTGCATATATGGCGCCTTTCTTGCCCTTTCGACTTTGTTGGGTTGGAAATTAACCTTTCTGTCCAAAATATCACCATGACTTTTGGGACTCCCTGCAAAATTGATTACCAAAGCGTTCAACGTGAAAGGTTCCACGAAAGGTATTTTATATTTTCGGGTACAAACGACTGGCTTGGTCTTATCTGCGTATACACCTAGTCTATTTTCACCCGACCATCTGTCCGAGGTCCGTAAGCTACCCAGGGAAATGGCCCTTAGGCTACAGTAATAATTACCCCTTATAGGTACTGTCCTATAGTCCATATTTTTGAGAGTAACCAGTGATCATTCAGCGCAAGGTTACTTGAGGTGTGCCACTATTAGTTTACCTGGTAGAGGTTGAGGTGCGAAATTCTGCCGTGGCACATCTCCTGGTGAAAATTTCGGTTGCAAGCCTCATAAGATTGACATTCACTTTAGGGCCCTATGTCGCCAATTTTATCTCATTAACAGAGATATTATATAGATTTTAAAGATCTTCCAAATTTTCTGACACAACATTTTGAACTAATACATTTGTCAAAATATTTTATCAGGAAACCTGTTCAGTATTTTGTCAGTATTTTCTGACAATATTTTTTTAAGTTTCATCAGAATATTTTGAAAGTAGTTTACACTACTGACCATAGAGTAAATCTTACCAGAGAGACTCATACGACGTTTCCTTTCACACTCTTCGTGGTGAGGTCGGTGTGAGAGGAGATGTGTGGCAAAAAGTGGCATACACCAGGTGGCATTACAATAACTTCTGACATTAATTTGTCATGTCGTTTTGGTGAAAACTGTGAAATTTAAATGTGTTTTACACTTTTTTAATTGACTGTTATTGTTAGCATATATTTGTATTGTATTTAATACAATATTTTTTTGATGTGTTAACATCTATACGCGCGCCTCTAGGGCAGTAAACTATCAGTTTAATACATACGCAAGTGTTAGGTATGCAAGAGTAAATCATCGTTTGTTTGTTCGTTGCTTGGCAGTCGGTATTGAAAGTGATTATTGAGCGATTTTCATATAATTTTCCCACGCGATTTTCTCCGGAAATTCATAGCCGATTTTATTAATTTTTGGACTAAAAAGCTAGTGCGGGTTTCGACGAAGAGTCTAGGCCAAAAATTAAGGCGAGCCGAGATTTAAGTGTTTTAATTTGGAGTATTAATTTGGAGTAATATTAAAAAAGTGTTTTATGTTGATCTTCGGTTATATCGTACGAATATAACAATGTATGTATGTATGTACAAGTGTCTGTTGCTTTGCATTCTTTGACTTTTGTGGGAATAAAACAAAAAGTATTGAGCAAGAAAATAATGACACATGTGCTTGCTTGCACTGGGTCTTTAAATAATTTTAAGTATTAATATTATTTAACTGTAACGTCATCATATGATTGAACGCTGTTTTTTATTTTCCAACGTAACATTTACGAATGTGTTCATAGAAATCGAAAGGTGTTAACACATCGCCCGTGAGTTCGAAGACTCATTGGATTTTTTTTTTGTTTTGAACCATTCCCTCTATCTGGTATTATTGAACCAATTCTTTTCTACATCGAACGTAAATATCACACCTGGCCAAATGTCATACAGTTGCTGAGAGAAATGTTGAGTCTAGTATAATAATTAGTCTATGCTACTGACATATTCTGTTAGTATTTACTGACGGAATTTCTGACAAACGTGATTAGCTGATTTTCATGTGCTTTATCCATAGAATAATACATACGTAGATAAACTTATTCTCTCATCTGACGTTTCATTTCACACTCTTCATCGTAGGTTTGTGGAAATGAGAGCAATTAAATTTAAAATTATCTTACACCAGGTGGAGTTACAAAATATGTTCACTTAACTTTTTCCTGTCGTTTTGGTGTAGAACTGAAAAATTGATTATTTCACACAACTAGTTTGTCGCAAAAACACGAAATTCAATTGTTGTTCCTTTGTGGATCGCTGTATACTATTGCCGCCATCTGGTATTATTGAACCCATATTTTCCACCATCCAATGTTTACTTTCCATCGTACCTATGACGTTTAATTTATTGAGCGAATAAAAGCTTCTATGGTATGTATTATTCTATGGCTTTATCTATAAATGAAAACAAATTATTAAAACTATTGTTTTGATTTAAAAGCAAATATTGAAATGCTGTAAATATTGAAAGCAATGGATTCCAATACGGTCGCAATAATAGCTACAACATTGTTTGTTGTAGAAGAAGAGGAGGAAATCGTACTGCAGGCAAAGAAATATAGAAAGCGTCGAGCATGTTGGGTGCGCCCACTTTTCTTTGAGAGAGACAGTTTCTGCTCTTATTTCTGAGCAAAATTAATGGCCAAGGACGCAGAATTAATTAAAACTTTTGTGCGAATGGTTGAATATGACTTTATTGAATTAATTGAAAATAAGAACACATGCAGATGAACGTTTGATAATGACACTAAGATTGTTATCAACTGGTGACACGTTCGGAAGTTTTATGTATCTCTTTACAAGATTAAGATCCTCAATATGCATCATCATTCCGAAAGTATGCAGCGCGATATATAAAACCTTGAAGGATGAATTTCTCAAAGTATACCAATTTTAAATTTCTTGACGTTAGAGTTCAGGGAAGAGCATCCAATGGAAGTGTGCTCAATATTTGGCCACTCCAAAAAGTAATTGAAAAAGGAAGTATAAACTTACCACCACCTAACTCCTTGCCAGGCAGACAAAAACCTGTGCCATTTGTAATCGTCGCGGTTGACGCCTTTGATCTGAAGCCATATTTAATGAAACCCTACAATTTTGGAAATCAGAGCACTCGAGAAGGGGTTGTAACTATCTGTTGTCCAGGTTTAGGTGGGTTTATGAAAATGTATTTTTGATACTATCTGCACGTTTTAGAGTTGTCCTTTGAAATTTCTGCACACAATTCTGCAACTATTGTCCTTGCGGTTTGTGCATTGCATAATTTTTTAAACACGCGAAAACAGTCAACGTATGCTCAACTAAGAGATTACGACTAAATCACGTAGTGAATGATGTAGAAACTATGTACACAATGATTCGCGAAGAATTTAAAGACTATTTTACAAATGAAGGGGATGTACCCTGGAAGATCAAAAATATTAATTGAAACAATTCTGCACATTGTTTGTGTATCCTCTCAGTCTAAACTAAAAACAAAAAAGTGTCAGTACATACAAATATATTTCATTATTTGCCAAGAGATAAACTTCCCTTCGAGCATCTATCTCGGAAAGTGAAGCCAACCCATGTGCAACAAACTCTCCATAACATTGTTGCCATTTTTTGGGTGCAGTCTCTTCTGCCACATTTTTAGTTAAAAATTCATCGAGTTTGCCCTACGGCTAGTTTGCACTTCTTCAAAGTGTTGAACCTTTGCACGAGTTCTTGTTCGAAATGTCGAATCTCTCGATTATTGTGCATTATCATCAGCGTCACTAGACAAATCCACGTTGGATTCAGTGCTTTCCCCAACTCCAGAAAAACTCATACTCCGACTCATAAGTAATAGCCTTTTCACATTTACCGCGTTTCAGCTGAAACGCCGGCGTTTCGCTCTCTAGAGATCATTTCGAAACCATGGTGTTCACATTGTACTTTTTTTAACTACTGTGGTTTCATGTGACATTTCTCATTTCTGTTTTGTGTTTTCTGTATTGACTGTAAACAACACAAACGCACATTTGTGAATAAAGAAATATAAAATAACATTGATACATACATAATGTAAACAAACAGATTTGTTTTCCCTCATTTTTCTGACATTTGCTTTGAACCAGCAATGGAAATTTTTTCATATTACTCCTTTTTTTAACTACTATTGGAGTACAACACTGTGCTCTCTCTCATTTTTACTGTAGTTTGTTTGAAACGTAATGTTTGCGTTTTTTTTGTATGGAAATAAGTGCCAATTAAAGTGTGTTTCGCTGAAATCATCGAAAGAGAGCGAAACGCCGGCGTTTCGGCTGAAACGCGGTAAATGTGAATAGGGTATAAGACCACTTTGTCCGCTTTTGGTGGTTTCAATTTACCTATATTTTGTCTGAAATATGAATGCGTTTATATTTATAAGTAATATCTTATTCGTAAAAGTTGTGAGAGATTTTTTATTTATTAATCGAACAAAAATCGTCTCTCAAACCTGTCATAACTTTTTATGAATAAGGGTGTTCATCTTTACCCCGATTTTATTGCATTTAGTTGAGATTTGCAATCCGCATTACAGTGCTAAGTGAAAACAGTGATCTGTTCCTATCAGTATACCCTCACCCATAGGATGGGGGTATATATCATTTAATACGTCAAAAAAATGTAATACATAGAAGGAGCCATATTAGATCCTTAGTATCTTCGGACAAAATTCGTTTTATGACTTTTTAAGACGCTTGAGCCATGTCCGTCTGTCTGCCCGTCTGTCTGGCTGGCTGGCTGGTCAACACGATAACTGCCGTAAATCTTGACAGATCACAATGCAATTTTGTCAGTGACTATTATTTGCCAATATTGAGTTTGGGATTGAAAATGGGCGTTTTGATCACGCCCCGTCTGGTACCTCCCATACAAATCGACACATTTAGTACAAAATCATATTTCTTTCAAACCTTTCTTCTGGTACATGTGATTAGCTTTAACTCTCGCACCAGTTAATAATCTGTAAATGCCTACATAACTGGCGGAAATGGCCGAGATTGTCACGCCCATTCTGGTATCTCCCATACAAAACAGGGTGTTCGTCCGGGTTGTCAATCCGATAAATCGCGTGAAACACTTCCGACCTTAATGAAATTAGGTATAAGGCTTCACGTTATCAAACGCCAATCACCGATTAAAACAAGGCGCATTTTGTCACGCCCATTGTAGTACCTCCCATACAAAAGTTGTTAGGCCGTCTGGGTGTTCGGCACGAGAAGTCCCGCAAAACCGAACCAATCTTTATGAAAGTTTGTGCTAGTCAATATTTAGTCAAATAAAGCTCTCCTGTAGAAAATTAGCTGTTTTGCCACACCCATGCTGGTACCTCCCATATCAAAGTTGTGCGGATGACCGGTTGATCGACACGATAATTGTCATAAACTACAACCGATCTTAATAAAACTCGGTACTAGGAAATATTTAGCTAAAACTGTATAATTAATAACTGACTATTGTGCCACGCCCAGTTTCGTACGTCCCATACAAAAGATGGACGTATTTGGGGTTTGCCGACTTGATATCTCCAATATAACATAACCAATCTTAATAAAATTTGGTACTGATCAAAATTTTGGCAACAACTTGCCATGCCCAATTTTGTTCCTCGCATATAAATATTGGGAGGGAAACTAACTAATTTGGGTATTCAATAATATTTAGTGCAATGTCAATCTGTTATTGAATGTGGTCACTTTGAGTATGGGCGTTTTTATTTAATAAAATGCCCACGCAATGGATGACTTAGGGTGAGGGTATGATTAAGTCGGTTCACCCGACTGAAACTTATGTATTGGGTTTACCCTCTCTTAGCGGTGTCTATAAATTGCGTATTTAAAATTCCAAACAGCTTCCTGCTCCTCAAGCATTTCAATAAAAGCCTTGGTTTCTTCCGCTCTGGGCTTGGGGTCTATATCTTTCGATGAGCAGAAACACGATTGTAACACATCAGTATTTCTAAAATAATTCTTTTTTTGAATTTGAATTTTTAGGACCGATTTTTGTTAGTTTTTTGGTTAATGTATGAGAAATTCATACTACAAGCTTACAAGTCATGAACATTTTTCGAATTGAAAAATTGTTGGTTTTTGTTGGAAATAATAGACAATTCAGTTCAACACACACTCACTGGCATGACTAGTTTCGAACTCCGTGACAAGTTCATCATCAGATGCCTAACTACTGTGCATGAATTGATACCATTGGTTGATCATCAATCGTATATATACAAACTCAATTCTGCATTTCATATATGCGAATTGGTATCGATCGAAGATCCCTAAGTATCAATATCACTGAAAGGCCTATAAATCCAACGACAAGAACAGATAGAATTTTTCCACCATGGTTTTCTTTTTCCTTATGCATTCTCGCAGTGTTGCAGTGCCTTGAGGTGAGTTTTAATCAATATCACAGAGTTGTGTTTTTCCGTGGTGTAGCATTTTTGAATACGGTGCTAGTGTCAGTTACGTTTATTTGAATTTGAATTTTCATCGCACAGGAAAAGCCTTAAAGAGTCAAATCGCAATTCCGAGGCGCCCAATTGACATCGCCAAGACAGCTAATGAATGACACGACTATCGAATTTATTCCGCAAAAGATCGATTGTGTGACATGGTTCCGCATCCTGCTGAAACCAAAGATTATTCAAGTCCATATCTTCCAATTTAGCCCATCAAAAGTACGCAATCATGGCTCTGTAGCGTCTGATACTGCGTTTCAAGCAACATTATTGTAAAATTGGTCAATGATGCGAGTGGTTTGATAGTCTGTGGATGCATTGGCTTATCGATATCCGATCCCCAGATGCGTCGAGATTAAAAGGCGCCCCGTCAGAAAATACTTTTATTCGGTCAAATACGATTTCCGATTGGAGTTTGCAATATTTTTAATATTTCCAATGTTGTTCAAGCGTGAATCATGCCATTTTTGGTCCGCCCTTTTATGATACTGGCTGAAACTCAATATCCCGAACAGAAGAAATCTATCAGTGTCAAAATAACACTTGATTTAAACAGATACCTGTACTTGGACCAAAACTTATGTATATGGGTCCACAAAGAGAAAATATGCTTCACTGAACATTAACGAAAAACTCACTTAGCCATTTAGTCTGTAAGCGACGATAATGGTTTTCACAACGACAACAAACAGTGATGACTACTTATGTAACCAACAAAAAAAGCTAAACAAATTGTTTTAAATTTTTTATAATATCGGCAGATTTTAGGGGAAACAGATAGGTTCAAAATATCGAGTAAGTTATGCCACTTTTAAACACGGAAATAATCATTTTGATATGTTAACATCTATAGGCGCGGGTACGGCCTAAATTCACAAAGTGAATTCATCCAAACACAATTTGTCCGACTGCGCTCACACAGATTGTCGGACTGCGGTCTCACAGATTGTCCGACTGCGATCACGCATTGTTTGCCGTTAAACTCCTCCGAAACGGCTGGACCGATTTGTATGAAATTTTGTGTGCATATCGGGTAGGTCTCAGAATCAGCGAACATCTATTTTTCATCTATAAATGATAAGGGTGACCCACCCCTATATAGAACACAGATTTGTCCGACTGCGAAACACAGAATGTCAGACTCAGAAAAAAAATTAATGAGTGCTCGAACTCACGGATGATGTGTTAACACCTTTTTGCTACACGCTACCTGTTCGATTTCTATGAACACATTAGTAAATGTTACATTGGAAAATTAAAATAATAGTATACACCGGGCAATGCTGAACATCAAATGACTCGCTTTGTTTGGCCATAGCAACAACAACGAAACAATCAAACACAGAACATCACACATACTTTGCCCGAAGTAGCTGACGTATACGTGTGTCACATAACCACATGTTTGCCATATCAACAGCAACGAAACAGCCAAACACACAACATCACACATACTTTGTACGAAGTAGCTGACGTATTAGTGTGTCACCATAACGTCGACTGCGCAAGCCCATGGGCTTGCAAATGAAATTTTGCGTGGCTATGCTTTATATCTCCAACAGACACATGTACATACATACATTATTATGTTAATTCATACGCTATAAACACAATTTCGTTTGCCTCACGCATGCCACACCACCCTTTCATTGCTCTCTTGCTCGCTCATTTTTGTTTAACACGTCATTATTCTCTTTCGCAGTCGCAGTAAATCTGGTTTTAGCAGCAGCATAAAATCTGGTTTTAGCAGCAGCATAAAATCTGACTTTGATAGATTTAGTCCCTATACGCCGCTATAGATGTTAACACATCAAAAACACACACACCAAAAACCATACCAGCGTGCCTTCAGGCCTGGAACATCGACAACTGACCAGATTTTCGCGCTACGCGAAATCTTCTTCTGGAGAAGACACACGAAAAACAAATCGACACCTATCATAGTCCGATACTGGAGAAACTCTATGAAGCAATGTCTGAGCTTGGTATTCCTGGAAAACTCATACGCCTTTGCAGGATTACCTTGACGTACACCAAATCCGCAATTTCGAAACTATGCGAGGCCTCACGCAAGGCGACACCCTATTGTGCGATCTCTTTAACATCTTAATGCAGATCATTATGAGAAAAGCTGCAGTCAACATGAATAAAACCATCAGCAGCAAAAGTATGCTGTATGCTGTCGTATGCTGATGATATAGATATCATTGGGCGCACAATTAGAGAAGTTACTGCGGTTTTTTCGAGAATTGAGAAGGAGTCAGCAAAAGTGGGTCTGACGGTGAATGAGGACAATACAAAATTAATGGTTTCAACGAACAGGGCCTCCACGCGATTACACCAAAGCGTGAACGTTGCTAACCGTTATAACTTCGAGGTATTGGACGAATTTATATACCTCGGACCTGCCGTGAACAAAATCAACAACGTCAGCCTTGAAATCAAGCGGAGAATTGTGCTTGGGAATAGATGTTATTTTGGGCTAAGCAAGCACTTTAGAGATAAAGCCCTCTCTCGAGTAACAAAAGTCCAGCTGTACCAGACTCTCATTCAACCTGTCTTGCTTTATGGCGCAGAATCCTGGGTTCTATCGCAAGCAGATGAAACATCTGTAGGAGTCTTCGAGAGAAAAATACTCCCAAAAATGTATGTCCCTATAGTGCACAACGGGGAGTATTGGCGACGCATGAACCATGAGCTGTATGAGCTATATCCCGACATTGACATAGTTAAGCGGATCAAAATAACGCGATTCCGCTGGCTAGGCCATGTCAGTAGAATGGATGAAGATGAACCAGCGCGAAGGGTTTCGAAACCGAACTCGAAGGAAGACGAAAAATAGGAAGACCAAGACTCCGCTGGAGCGATCAGGTTGACGAATCCCTGCGTACACTTGGTATTGCCAACTGGAGAAATAAAGCAAAAGATCGAACTGGTTGGCGACATATGTTATCTTCGTTTTGTAAGGTCCCTGACCCCCCGGGGTTGTCCGAGACCGGATAAGTAAGTAAGTGAGATGTAGCGGCAGCGAATACTTGTATTGTGTGGGTGCGAAGCACTCTCAGAGCAAAGAGAACAATGACGTGGTTATACGTATATAAAAATGAGATAGAAAGAGAGCAATGAAAATTGTGAACTTGTGTAGCGTATGCACGAACCATAGAGTAATACTTATAGTGGACCTAATAGTTCTCTCACCAAATTTATGACATTTGGCCTGGTGTGATATTTACGTTTGATGTTGAAAAGAATTGCTTTACTAATACCAGATAGAGGCAATGGTCCAAAACAACGAACAGAATAACAACAATGGCATTTCGATTTGTGTGTTAAAATTATTGTGTAAAATACAACACAAAGGGATGCTGGCAATAACTGGCGATAAAAACTGTAAAACACATTTAAATTTCAGAGTTTTGCACCAAAACGACATGAACAATTAAAGCAAGAACTTATTGTAATTCCACCTGGTGAATGTCACTTTTCGTCTCTCTATCACACCGACCGAATCAAGAAAAGTGTGAAAGGAAACGTCAGATGAGCCGAATAGTCTCTCTAGTATGAGATCTGTTGTCTGTTGTCTGTCTGTTGTTTTGCATTCTCTTTGTTTTTGGTGGGTATAAAATAAAAGGTATTAAGCAAGAAAATATTGACACTTGTCTTTAAACATTTTTAAGTGTTATTAAGTATTAATGTTATTTAAATGAAACTTTATCATATGATTGAACGCCTTTTTTAAAATATTTATATTAACTTCACCTGTCTGCGCAGCGAAAAAACGTTGAAAGGTTTTTTAACTCTTTTCCCGTGATCCAATCAATCTGAAACTTTGCAGGCAAACTAATGGCGACGACAAAAATATGGGCGGGATTGGAGAAAGGGGCGTGGTGCTCCCATACAAATCACAAATAAAAAATCCATTTTTTCTGCTCCCGTTAACGGTAATTGAACAAATTTGGGTATGTTGGTTAGGTGTACATATTCTAAGATCTGCTGCAAAATTGTGAAAGGTAAATCAAATAAAATGTGGGTGCGGAGCACTCTCAGAGCAAAGTGAATAATGACGTATTATACGTATATAAAAATGAGATAGCAAGAGAGCAATGAAAATTTTGTGAACTTGTGTAGCGTATGTATTTTTTTACACTATTCTCTTGATTCCGACTTGCTTAATAACTATAATTGTACTCTACACACTAACACTCATTTCCTATCAGGATTATATGATCACGATTCCATCTGTTTCTTCAAGTTAAGAAAAAATAGAGTAACAAGCCAGTTTTATACCAGCATTATGAAAGTTCAAAATAATACTCAAAATATATTGGAAAATATAGGACAACTTCAAACACGGCCGAAATATTTAAAAAAAAATATCGTGTATTCAACCAGTGCACGATTTTGCGATAATGAAACTTTATTGCCAACGATGAATTTCTGTTTAAACATTCAACATTTATTTTTGAACTTGTATATGTTTGATGCCAACAATTTTGGTTCTAAAGTATTTTTAAGTGCCCGGGTTTATGGATTTGCAAGCAGTTAAAGAAATTCAAAATATTTAACAATATTTCAATATTTTATTCAAAAATTAAGTTGTTTGAGCGTTTGGTCGTATTTTTAATTAATTTTCTTCTTCGATATTTCGCTACCCTTTGGACATCATCGTGAGGAAGATAAACACATTTATTAATTTAAAAAAGAAACCAGTTGATAAACAAAATATTTTCATGTCATTTGAAAAAACAACAATAACAAAAAATTAAAAAAATTAAACAATTGAAGAAATTTTCTTGTCATATGAAAAATGTTCTAAGTTACAGCCAGGAAAATCGACAACCGTCCAGATTTTCACGCTACGCCAAATCGTGGAGACGACCCACGAAAAACAAATCGACACCTATCATCAATTTGTCGATTACAAGATGGCCTTCGATAGACCGATACTAAAGAAACTCTACGTAGCAATGTCTGCGCTTGGTATTCCTACAAAACTCATACGACTTTGCAGGATTACAGTGACGAACTCCAAAACCGCAGTGGAAGTTGGTACTGAACCGTTGAAACTAAGCGAGGCCTCAGGCCAGGCGACACCCTATAGTGCGATCTCTTTAACATCTTAATGGAAATCAATTTGAGAAAAGCTACGGTCAACATGAATAAAACCATCAGCAGCAAAAGTCACATGCTGCTCGCACACAATTAATCGGGCGCATAATGAGAGAAGTTTCTGCACTGTTTTCGAGAATTGAGAAGGAGTTAGAAAAAGTTTTCAAGGAACAGGGCCTCCACGCGATTAGACCAAAGGGTGAATGTTGATAACCGTTATAATTTCGAGGAGATGGACGATTTTATATACGTCGGATCTGCCGTAAACACAAACAAACTTCAGCCTTGAGATCAAGCGGGGAATTGTGCTTGCGCGAATATATGTTATTTTGGGCTAAGCAAGCACTTTATAGATAAAGCCCTCTCTCGAGTAACAAATGTCCAGCTGTACCACACTCTCATACAACCTGTCTTGCTTTCTGGCACAGAATCATGAGCTATATCCCGACATTGACATATTTAAGCAGATCAAAATAACGCGATTGCTCTGGCTAGGCCATGTTAGAAGAATGGATAAAAACGAACCAGCACGAAGGGTTTTCAAAACCGAACTCGAAAGAAGACGAAAAATAGGAAGACCAAGACCCAGCTGGAGGGATCACGTTGACGAATCCCTGTGTACACCAACTGGAGGGATAGGGCAAAAGATCGAACTGGTTGACGAAATATGATATCTTCGATTTGTTAGTCAGGGCCCGGGGAGTCAGGGCTTGTTCAAGACCGGATAAGTAAGTAAGTAACTAAGATATAGTAAATCAAATTACACGAAGCTATGAAGATGTTCCGGCTGCTATTAAATCTTGTGATAACTTATCTGTTTTTTAATCATTAATCGGTTCAAGATCAATTTCTACTAAAACATATTTTAATAGAAAAAAATTATTCAATTAGTCATACAGCGCAACTGATTATGGATCGTTGGGTAATCAGTTATTTCAATGCCTACCAAGGCATATCACCAGCTACCTTCTTCAAAAGTATTTAGAGATATCATCATGTATTATTATTATATTGTTTAAAGAATATATAACAACATGAAACAATATTGCAATACAAAGCTTAAATAAGAGGTTCACGCAGAACATAGGCCGTCAACAAATTTTCTCCATCGATTTCTGTCTCTGGCAAGTGATTTATTGGTTCCACGGTAGTCTAGTTTGTTAATATATATTACTTTTGCTGGTCCCACTTTCACATATTTGGTGCACGCAAAGAAGAAACTCGTTCCTCCCCAACGAAATCTCAGATAACTGAAGTTCGTTTGGGGACTGTAGTTGGGAGAAACGAACTTCTGTTAATGCACACATGTCATTTCGTTTGGGAGAACCGAAAAATATTTGCAGCAAACGGACGATGAAAAAACGGATGCGGGAAACGAAAAACGGTTGCGCCAACTGTTGTTTCGGTTACAGCGATCGAGTTGTAGTTGCTCCAAACTAACAAAACGTTTGCGAGAACTGAAAAACCTTTGGATTAAACGAGTTGTGATAAATTAAATTAAAGATGAAAAAACGTTTGCGAGAAACGAAAAACGGTTCCACCAACTGTTCTTTCGGTTACAGCAACCGAGTTGTAATTACAACTTGTATTTATGGCTACCATAAGCTCTTTTTTGTTTAAATTTCAAACTTTTAGATTTTGGTTGCACCTATACATCCAAATAACAACTAAAACCTTGTCAAGATATACTGACAAGGTAAACGCATTAGACTGTGTGATCACTTGTATGTGTATGCGCGAGTGTGTATGCCAAACGAGTGGATAAGGCTGTGTATACAGTCGATAGAAAGAGAGAAATTTACGTTCTGTGCTCTCATTAGAAAAATGGCTAATTTCAGTTATCGCAAACGTCTTTTAAATTTGCGACAAATGTAATTTTTTACCGTTTGATGCAAAGGAGAACTCGTTTGCAACAACATGATACACACTTGCGATATCTGAGTTTATTTGGAAGAACTACATAAACGGTTGGGATTAATAAATTAATACAAATCAATCAAAGTATTGGTGCGGCAACCGAGCAATAATCGTTTTTGTTCTTTGCGTGTTGTCTTCCTGGCCTGCGATATACATAAGAGTTCCATTCAAGTGCCGCTCTAGAAAAATATTACCTTGGGCGCCTAAACGTTTGCAACTTCTTTAGTGTCATCTTCGTCAAGCTCAAAGTTGTACAACTGGGAAAAGGAAAAATATCAGCCCTCTATAACAATATTTTTTTGTTTTTAGAATTTAAATTTAAATTGTCCATATAATCGTTTACAATTTTCCATATCTTATTCTAGATCTTCGTCTTCTCCCCCAACGTCCTAAGACTGTACTGGGAATATATGCCTTATGATTAATTTAAGTGTCTGTAAGACCAGCCCACTTAGACTCTTGCGTTAATATTAATACTCTTCTCAGTTCAGCTTTCGCGGGAAAAGGACCATAAAACCCGGATATCTTATGACTTATAACTAACTTAAAACTACACTAAGATTAGGTGAACAAAAAACATACAAAATAATATAAAGGAACTTAGGAAAGGAAACCAAAAACAAAAAGTGAAAAAAATAAATAAATCAAATAGTTCATCTCAACAATGTAATACAAATCAAAATCAAAATTAAAATCCAACAACAAAGTTACGTTACCATCCATATGGAGTTTTCAGATATCAAGGATGGGCTCATTGGGCCGTATTATACACCAGATTTTGCAGGTCGTACATATTGTACCTCCTATTATAATATACCATTTTACCTAAACTATTTTTTAACATATTCCTCTCTGACAATTTCAGGTACGCCATCGGAGTCAAGGCCCCCCTAGATAGTAGTATGGAGTCGACTTCCACCATATTAATTTTACATTTATCAATTAGTTCATTTTCGTTGTTGCGCTCGCAATGCTCTAGGAAATTGACCGCTAGCTCTGACATCCACACATAAATCCTCTGAATCTTAGCCATGTTGCTCATGGTGTATATTTTCCTACAGGAGGGGCTAGTCCATTTGCCCAGACTGTCGATTTTGGTTCTGAGACCCATGCAATTTCTTAAAATTCTTCTTTCGGCTCTTCTCAGTCTTTCCATCTGGCAACAGCTTATGGAATGCCATATGGGGAAGGCGTACGAAATGACCGGTCTTATTATTTGTTTATATATCAATAGTTTTACCTTTGCGCTTAGTCCTTTTACCCGTGATAGTAATCGAGAGTACGAGAAGTAGACTTTTCTTACTTTCTCCAGTATCATATCAATATGCTCTCTAAATTGCATATCCTCTGAATATTTTACGCCTAGATATTTCAGGGTCTTACTATTAGTTATTATGTTGCCGCCAAGGCGGATCTTTGGCACAAATCTTCTGGCATTTTTATGTACAGTCTTACCTTTGCCTTTTGCCATGAAGCAGATGCATTTATGTATATTCAATTTTAGCGACCATTCGTCAAAGTAATCTTCTAGTATTTCAATGTAAGACTGCATAGATTTCGCAGCTACTCTGGCTCTGATATGCGATGTCGCAATCAAGATGTCATCAGCGTAAATATATAGTTGCTCACCATTTTGTGGTTTGGGTATGTCCGCAAGGTACAGGTTATGGAGAGCCGGGCCTAGTATTGAGCCTTGGGGTACTCCATTTTCTACTGTCATTTTCTGTGATACCTCTCCTTCCACCTCAACCGTGAATGTTCGGTTCTCCAAATAGTTATAAACCATTCTGGTGATGTTGTCATCAAATTTGTACATTGACCTCATTTTGAAGATGATGCCCTGCTGCCAAACAGTGTCAAATGCTTTTTCAAAGTCTAGGCTCACCGCCAGTGTTGCCCTTTTTCGGTTGAATCCTCTCGCGACTCCGTCCGAAAATGCCATGAGCGCATGGCCCGAAGACAGTCCTCTTCGGAACCCGAATTGACTCAGCTAGCACTTCACCTCCTTCTGAGTGGGTCTCCATTCTGTTAAATATAAGCCTTTCCAGGAACTTTCCCATGTTTGGCAACAGGGCTATCGGTCTGTAACTGGCTTTTTCGGTTGGGTCTTTTCCCGGCTTCAGGATAGGTATCGTCCTGGAATGTTTCCATACTTCTGGGAAGTACCCCATGTTCATACAATTGTTGAACAATATGGCTAGGTCCTTCCTGCTCCTATTGTCCGTTTTTCTAATCACGTAATTTGGGATGCCATCGGGCCCACTGCTCTTTTTATTATTCATATGTTTCAGAGCCACTCCGATTTCTTCTGGTGTTATGAAGGTGATTGAAGAATTTGTATTTGACGATCCATCAGATTTATTTTGTTGCGTGAAATTTGTTATAGGACTGTGATTTCTCAGGTCTGCTATTGCCGCTAATTTTTCGGAGTCGTTAGCTCTTGTCACTCTAGTTGATTGGATCTCGTTGAATTGTTTTGCCAGTATGTTCGCCTTTCCTTTCCTATCATGGACTATTTGCCCTTCAGCATCTGTCAGTTGTGGTATTCTCGTTCTGTTTGAGATTCCGCCAAATCTTTTCACGTTCCTAAACATCATAGGGTTAGGTGTTATCCCCTCAAGTTTATCGGTGTAGTAGTCGTCCTCGAATAATGTTATGCGATCCTCAATTATCTTTTCAGCATTCTTATTTCAGCCTTTAACGTTATGGCTCGGCATGGGTCGTTCGTTCCGTGAAGTCTTCTCTTCATACGTTTCCTGATGTTGATTAGCCGAAGTATTTCGCTTGGGAGTGGTAGTGTTGTCCCCTTTGATGGCTTGATCTTCGGTATTGCGTTGTCCATTGCCGTCCTGTAGGCATCGCATAACATGCTTGCCGCTGTGTTCACCTCGGTAGTCGTCATATTCCGACTATCCGGCAGATCCAATGTCCTAAGTCCAGTACGTAAGTTGTCATTAAACGTCTTTCTGTTCATTCTGTTGAAGTCGTATATTTCCCTAATGTCTTGTTCAGTTAGTTCGTCATGTCGACCCGCAACTCTAGGGCCCTATGATCCGATTCATAGTCTAGAGTTGGAATTAGGTCCTGTCCTTGGCCTATTGGAACCAGTCCAATAGTCCTGTCGTTCGTCGAATGTCCATTGTTGGGCAAGCGAGAAGACACTCGTGTAGAGTTTTACCGCTGACGTTGGCGTAGTTTCCACCCCATGATGGGTGTTTAGCGTTGAGATCTGCTCCAATTATAATTTCATCGTCTCCCGCAGCATTCATTAAGATATCAAGATCATTGGCCTTCAATTTGTCCTGCGGCCTTAGGTAGAGTGCCATCAAAACTATTCTTTTGCCATTTTGGGTTTCCACACGGACTACTGTACCTTCAATCCCATCCAGTTTCACCGATATCCTTTCACATTTTATATTCTCCATCACACAGATTGCTGTTCCACCTTCTTTTCGATTCACTCTGTCCTGTCTATGCACGTTGTAACCCAGAGTCTATTTTCCCAAATATCTCGTCCGCTCTCATTGATTTTGTCGTTCCCATGGTGCTTCTGGGCATTCCACGTCTGTTTCCGTTTCCGGCGACATTTGAGTATGAGATGTTGTTATTTCTATATGACGTGGGTATCCGGGCCGGGACATTGTCTGCTCTTGCCCTTATCGCTTTACGATCGTCCAGTCTTCGCTTAATTTCCTTTCTTTTATGACATGCCAGTGAACTCGCCACGTGTCCTTCTTTCTCGCAATTTGCACACTTGACTGGTAATCCAATTCTTTTTATTATTGTTCCGGTGACCTGGTCTTTGACGGGAAATTCCTCTGTATTCATCTCTTTATTGGGCACCTTGCAGTTTCCCGGGCCATGATTCTGGCTACATTTGACGCATCTGTAGGGCATACTGCAATTCGTCGATACGAGTCCAAACCTTTGGCAGTTTCGGCATTGGACTAACCCCCCTCTTTTATATCTTTCCACCTTTAGCTGGCAATGTAGTATATATCTTATCGAGAAAATGGCTTTGACGTCAGAGTCATGACTGACTTGGATGAGCCAGCGGTCTCCGTTGACCTTTATTATTCTGTTGATAGTATAGTTGATCTAGAGTATCTCGAGGTAGTTTTTGACGTCCTCGATCTCATATGTGCTTGATAGTCCTTTTACTACCACCGAGATGGGCTTCAACACCGACGGCGTATATGTGTAAAAATTTACCTTAATTTGCTTCAGAAAGTTGCAAACTTTCATATGATCCTCATTGTTGCCTACTTTTAAATCTACCATGTTACGGTTAACAATTCTAATAGAAAATAGATTGTGATTCAATTGGTCCCTTATTTTAGCCGACATCTCCTTCACGCTAGAGTTATAAATTTTAATGACTGGTGGGCTGGTCTTACCTTTATTATCCTTTTCCCTGTGATTGATATTGATTCTTCGTCCTTGCTGGCTGGTTGATTGTGCAGCAGCTTCCTGTTGGTTGTTGTTGTAGCTTTGTTGCCCCTTTGGTGCTTCAAGTGGTGGGATATTGGCATCGACACCTCCTTCGCTTACGGCATAGCGATTCCTCCTTCCTGTCGGCTTATTACACATTATAAGAATAAACCAAACTCAACTTAACGAGAATTGTTTCATCACATACTCGTGCAAAAACAGCCGCAACAATACATTGTCATAAACATAAATATTACTAAATATCTTGCCTTTCACGTTGGCTGCCAAAGCCGTTTCAGGGTATTGATCGTACAGTGAAATCGTCTGTTCACGATTTTGGTTACCTGAGGCCAACATGTTTTTTTGTTCTTTTTTGTTTCTTATATATTTTATATTTGATTTTTGTAGTTTAGTTTTTTCAAAAAAATCTTGTGATTGAGTCACAGCCGGAAAGAACTTAAAGAGGACCACCACCTACTTCCCAATATGCCCTACTAAACCACATCTATGTTTAGATTGTTTTTCTAAATATTCCCACCAGAATAATTAATTTTGATAATTTTATTTTTAATTTTTGTATTTTCTACTGATTTTCATTAATTTTATTTTAATTTATATTTTTTGCTGATATACAAACTGAATTTTTAAAGAATTAATGAAAAAAAATCAAATTTAATTATCCATCTTTTTTACCAGCCAAAAAAACATAAAAACACGCTGCGGCCGTGGGAAATATATCTAAATGTTCACCACAGGCCAGAGAATCCAAATCCCATGTAAAATTCCATACAGTGTCGTACAAAAATGTGCTACGTGGCTTAAGGGTAACATTTAGGTGTCGCACGAAAATGTGCGACGTGGCCTCAGGGTAACTTTTAGGTGTCGCTCGAAAATGTGCGACGTGGCCTCAGGGTAACAATTAGGTGTCGCACGAAAACGTGCGACATGGCAGCCAACGTGCTATGCTGGCTTAGGTGTTGTTGTTTCCAAGGAGAGACAACAGTCTCATTTGGATTAAGGCGACGTGCAAAAAATTTCACTTTTATTCCACTGTGCGAGCTTATAAACTTGTCTGTGTTGCTATTTTTGCCACCAACATATTTCTCGGTTTTTGGTACGATTCATGGCATTATGCGTAACAAAATGTATACTCAATAATCACGATAATGTGTCCTGTAATCAACTAATAAGCCCCATGTTGTTTTCTCCCCTCCAAAACAACAACGGGAATAGACATAAGGTTATGAAGTAAATCAACCCTTAAAAGGATGACATTCGCACTCACTTCTTCGCACATATTTTCCCAATTTTTGGTGTTTCCTCTGAGTATGAGAATGGTCTGGTGTAATATATCTTATAACCTAGAAATTGAATTTAACGCGTAGCATGTTCTGCATTTTGTTTATGTCCTTTTTATCGCCGAAGTCGTTTCGGATGTCCTTTCGTCGTTGGTTTTATGGCACATAAGTTGTGGGAGGGTTGAACAAGCATAGTAAATCTGACAGCCGAATATTAGAAAATTTGGGGCGACATGTCAGATCATGTCATTCTGTTAATTACAGGTTCAATAATCCACTTACATTTACTCTTTAGATTTTCAATGAATGAGAGATGCTATATCATGACCATCGTACCACATGTCAGAAAATATCGAATTTACACTCAACTGGAAATTGTCCCTTTATTATTAGAAGTAAATGTATGTATGTTACCAATAGTTTCTGTATCTGAATATTTAAACTTGTGAAACTTTGAAATGACGGACAATAAACGATATTAGATTCAGAGCAGTTGTATTTATACCGAGATGGTATCCCACTGCCGCAGTGATTTTAGTTTATTTGTTTGTTATAGAATTAAATTCAGAATGCATGGAAATGGTAATAACAATGAATTGAACAGACTGAGATGCAGTAATTTTGAGCATTTTGGTTTAGAAATACTGAATTTTAAGACACTTTTTACATATATCTAGATAACATTTTTGACTTTTACTCACTACAATAAAAAGAGGTTTAGGAGAGCTTCGTGCAATCACTGCGTATAACACTTTCTTGTAGACTTATTTGAGGAATTAAGTATTAAGAAGCGTTTTCATGCATTATTAGGGAAATAAAATATGGTAAGATTAGGCATAAACCATTGTAATTGAATTTGACGGGTAAATGGGAAAATTGCATTCAATGGTGAGGCTGTTCAATATATATATGTAACTAGCAAATGCTCTCTACTTCGTACGCGGCAATACAGTAATATATTTAAAAGTATCTAGTACAATTTGACCTCATTAAATTCTCATCTTAGAAAAATAAACTCTCGCTCTTATTATCAATTTTCCTTTAAATGACACAGAATTCACTATCAAGAGGACTTCACTCTTTAAAGTTATCGTTGTCATATTTCGAAATCAGAAAATCGTTTCTCATTCGAAAATTCTTTCCACATCTACTTAGGCATGTTTGGTCAAAATTGTTTTCATCACGCGTCTTTTCGATGCATATTTTGTACAGCTTCTTAGTTGATGTCTTCTTCATAGAGTTAACATAACCTCCAAATTTCATCATTATAGCCATAGAGAAATAGACAAGAGCTTCTATCCCTCTCTTTACGAGCTCTCGATGTCGGTCATTTCATCGAGTTCGAATTGCTTTTGTATTTTACTCTTTGGTTGGACATAAAACGAACAAAAAAAAAAGGGAATGCCCATTTTTGTTCGATGCAACCAACATCAAACCTAATTTAGCTGTCATTAGTCATCTAATCAAACACTATTTGAACATAGTTTGCTGAATGGTTTGATTCTGGCTGTTTATCGTTCTCTGTTTTCCATAAATTTCCTACTACAAAGTCGACCAGCTGTGTCATGGATACCCCCTGTTATAGCTCATAATGAATAGTATTCTGTGGCACGCTCTTTACGACACCCCTCATAATCTCGAAATGCTATGAGTCTTCTTCTATTCGTATTTCGAGAATCCCAAGATACTTTTTTAACTGTGACCATTTCGCTTAAAAGTTTCAGTAGTACCTTGTGTTCAAGTAAACAAAATTAAACACATATATCCTCCTGTTTAGGTATCTTGCTCTCGTCTCCCGCCCACAATTAGAATTGAGGTAAATCTTTTTTCCATATGAATGTTTTTTAATTTGAAATATATTTTAACTTTTTTATTTTTTTTTTATTCTATTCCCCAAATTTCAGGATGCTGGCCCACCGCTTTGGTGCGAATTTTGATTAATGTGATTTTGTCCCATGTCGGTAATTTAGCGCCACGGCCTAAATTTGCGAATATTTATCCATGGCTAAAGGTTATGTTATAATTGAAATATTCTTCCCACATTAGTGATTCTAGTTCTGCACATTTGGATTTGTGCAGAATGATATCGTCCGTAGAAATGTCTTCTTGACTGAGGTTTAACCACTACATCTTCTAAAGTTTCTTTACAGCTATTAATAGTCAAATTAATTTTCACGCCCCGAATTTAACTTCCATAAGTCTAGCATTTATCATTTGAACGGAACTCCCATTAAGCCGTTTGAACTCCAAATCTCCAATGCTTTAAATCACAAATGCTGAAGCAGAACTTTGAAATCCTTTTTCTGTTAATTTCTTCCTCCCAGATGAATCTAAGAGTAGGCATTCGGTCATAACACTTATTTCTTTGATTCAGAGCGGCGCCTATTTTTACCGCCCCTAATCGGATTTCAAAACATTATTTCTTAGCTAATAGCTAAGACATAAGGAGAACTACAGTGCCCGACATAAGTCTACGTACGACCACCATTTCTGCTAACTGGCGAGTCCAAATACTTTATGAAGAAAAGTAATAATGTAGTTTTGTTAGAAATCTCATTTTATTAATATAACGCAAAAAAACTACTTACTGAGTCAGGCCACGTGAGGCGGAACTAGTGGTCTTTAAATTTGAAAATTATATACTCAAATCGAAAGTGTATGACAAGACATAAAAGCTGTAAAAATATTTTGTTGTAATTCCTTCGTTTGTTGTTGTTGTAAAACAAAACATATCAGAAATTTTCATATATAATGCCTTTGGGGCCTTTTTTGAAATATCATAACTCAGAGACTAAAGAAGATAACTGAAAAAAATTTTTTTTCGTGGATTAGGAATATATTTAACTTTATTTTAAAAAATAAAAAAAAAAATATACACTGAAAAAAAAATGTATGTAAATCACATTTCCCTAAACTATGTCGGTTTGTGAACTGTTCTCAATCGATGTTAATTATTACTCTACCCTAGAAAGACGGCAAATTTCATAAGCTTTCAGGAAATGTATTAAAAAGCGTGTAGAATCATGTACTTTCAAAGTTATGATCATTTTTGTGACCACACCTCTTCACACTTATATGAAAATGCAAGCAAAACTCGAGCGCAAGTACAAAATGATTTTGTGTTGTGTTTTTTCTTATTTGCTTTCTTTTTTTTTAAAGAGAACTTAACTTGATACGTAACAAAAAAACATAAATTTGTTGATTTCTTTTAACAAAAAATTTCTAAATGGTTTGAAAAGAAAAAAAATTCAAAGTCAAAACTAAAGATTTAAATTCTAAAAATAATAAAAAAAAATTCAGTATAAAAGTACATCAATGCTATAAATCACATGTTTATCGACTTTTCTATACGGCTATCCACATATACATCGCTTTTCGAAAAGATTTTGCACCGAATGGTGTATTCATTTATAGGAACGAACTGGTGGAAGTTTCTCGTATTTTTTATTGTGACGGCATTGGCAAATCGCTTTGCATTATTTTTTCATCATTTTCGTGTTCATCGAGGGTGCAAAATTCGAAATCGATGTTACGAAAAAAGCTTTTGGCCCAAAGAAATAGATCATGCGGTGATTTTATGAAATTGTTGTCAGCACGTTGCAAGCTGGCTCTAAATGCTTGCCTTTTGACCATGCCTCCTACCCCATCACATGCTCCTTTTCCGTGTGAAGATGCAAAAAAGTTCCATTCACACTCTACGTTACTTTCAATTTTTTGCTGGGCCAAGTTAAAAAAATTATATTTATTTTTGTATTGGGACCCTGCCCCGTCAGAGAAATAAATAATTTTTTTTACTGAGCTCTCTCCAAAATTCACTTTAAGGTAATTTACAATAAATGTACACTGTTGAATAAATGTACACTGTGTGCATCGTGCGATAACTTTTCGGAAATAATAACAAAACTCCGATGGCTGATTTGATCATTGCTTCGATAATACACCACATATGGGTGTACTGTGGCTTGTGTGTTGGCCCAATGGAACGATTGAATTGCGTTTTGAATCGCAAATGCGTAATTTTCTGCGAAGTCCAAGCAAACTATAAACTCTCCATCTGCAGCAGTGTTTTTGAAACGTTGAAAATTTTTCGAATTTTATAATTACTAAAATTGTTCGGCAAAACAGACAAAATCTGAACTTTAGCATGGAAGGTTTTCGCTTGTTTTAATGATCTTTTCACATTTCGTATAAATATGTCTGATGTCTTGCTTTTGTAATCGACTTCTTCTAAATCAAATGAAACGTTTGATAGAGCATCATCAACAGAATCATTTTCATCAGCTTCTGTTTTTTTTTTTATAAAAATCCACCCGACAAGAATTGCAAATATATAATCCAATAAAGTCTTCAAACAATGAGCTGCTGTTTAAATCGATGCAATAAAGGTTTTTCCTTACTGATTTGTGGGATTTTTTGCCAAAAGGATTGCAACAAGTGTTCACTTTTCCCATTTTATTTTTTTTAAATATATGCACGGTTTCAATTATTCTTTTAAGAATTCAATAAATTTAATTTTCTCCACGCGTAAAAGCTTCAATTAACTCGCAAGAAAAAAATAAAAACAGTTACTGTTGACTGTTGTTGTTTTTTTGACAAAGAAAGAAACAAGAAGGCAAATAAGAAAAAACACAACACAAAATCATTTTGTAAAAACAGTTGCTCCTGAATGTTGTTGTTTTTTTGGCAAAGAAAGAAACAAGAAAGCAAATAAGAAAAAACACAACACAAAATCATTTTGTACTTGCGCTCGAGTTTTGCTTGCATTTTCATATAAGTGTGAAGAGGTGTGGTCACAAAAATGATCATAACTTTGAAAGTACATGATTCTACACGCTTTTTAATACATTTCCTGAAAGCTTATGAAATTTGCCGTCTTTCTAGGTTAGAGTAATAATTAACATCGATTGAGAACAGTTCACAAACCGACATAGTTTAGGGAAATGTGATTTACATACATTTTTTTTTCAGTGTATATTTTTTTTTTTATTTTTTAAAATAAAGTTAAATATATTCCTAATCCACGAAAAAAAATTTTTTTCAGTTATCTTCTTTAGTCTCTGAGTTATGATATTTTAAAAAAGGCCCCAAAGGCATTATATATGAAAATTTCTGATATGTTTTGTTTTACAACAACAACAAACGAAGGAATTACAACAAAATATTTTTACAGCTTTTATGTCTTGTCATACACTTTCGATTTGAGTATATAATTTTCAAATTTAAAGACCACTAGTTCCGCCTCACGTGGCCTGACTCTACTTCAATATAAACTTAGAAAATTATTTTAGAAAACTAAAAAAATATCACTGACAAAAGTCTACGTACGACTGATAAACTAATATAAATAACTTCATTTAAGCATTAACAATATTTATGAAATTTAAATTTAGTATTTTGTTGGCCCACCAAGGGCATCTATAACTGCCTGTAATCGTCTGGGCATTGAATCAACTAAATTTTCCAATTCTGTAGGCGTTATATTATTCCATTCTTCTTGCAGCTTCTCTTTTAGTATTGGAGCGCTAGTAATCTCGTGTTTTCTGATTTTACGCTCTAATATCTCCCAAACGTGCTCAATGACATTTAAATCCGGGCTCTGAGGTGGTGTGAGCAGCTGTCGTGGGGCAGAATAAAGCAGCCAATCTTTAACAACATGAGCGGTATGCTTCGGATCGTTATCTTGCTGGAAAATCCAACTGGCACCAAGATTCAAGATATCCACCGAGGGCTTCAAATGCTGTTCTAATATAGATTTATATTGATAAAGATCCATGTTGCCCTCTATAAAAGCCAGCTTTCCTACTTCAGATGCAGCGACGGCACCCCAAAACATTACGCAGCCACCACCATGCTTAACAGGAGGAATTAAGTGTTTGGGATGCATTGCTGTATTAGCTTCTCTCCACACTTTGGCTCTCCCATCACTTCCAAATATATTATATTTAGATTCATCTGTAAACAAAACTCGTTTCCAGAAATCATTTCCCTTCGTAATATGCTGTTTTGCAAATTCCAAGCGAAGCTTACGGGTTTTTTCGCTCATTTATTGTTATATATGTTTTCTGTCTTATCGGATGGCGTATTCTACGTTAAACTTAATGGCCGTGTCTCTGACACAGCCTGCAGGGACAGTCCGTGGCCGAAGGCCTCGGACAACTGTCTGCTGTATTTTTTTTTACAATGTATATCGGTTTTTCGGAACTGAGCGCTGAAATAATGCTTATTTCCAGTAACATAAATAGAATTATCACGGGTGTCAATGTTAAATATGTACGTTCGTTGGCCTTTATAAAATCCGTTACTGCAAAAATATGTTGGTCCAGACTTCTAACAACTCTAAAAATCAAAAAAAAAATTTGCCGGTTTGTGAATTTTGCCTCAAGTTTAGTACTGGTCAAAATGGAATAAAAGTTTCAACCGCCAATTACTTTAATGAGTTTTAAAAAAAAACAGTTTTATTAAAGCGGTTACTTGGATAACCGCTTTTGAGTTTATATGGCTGAGTATTTCAAATTTGAATAGGGCTTTTTAATTGTAGTCTTGAAATGATATACATTTTGAAATTTAAGCATGGTTTTCGTGTATGAAATTGTATACAAAAATATGCCATAAATCTAAATTATTAATTTTACATATGAAGTTAAAAGTTGTATTTTTCAAAATTTGATAAAACAATTTATTTTAAATAAATATAATTTTTAAATAAAAATACAATTTGAATACATGTTTAAAATTTTAATACACATAGTATTATCCGATACCGCTTTTATAAGCCAATTCCAGAGACGAAATTTAAGATAACATTAACGTACTGAAGCGATAATACTTAACTTAACTCGAAACAAGTACAGAAATTTCAGTAGGGTGAACCGACTTAAACATCTCCTCACCCTAATAATACTTTGGGTCCGAGTTCCATTCAAAAAAGGTTTATATGTTTGTTTTGGACGCCGATCAACCTTCAGTTACCCGTGGCAAAATTGCCCATATTTAATAGCAGAGTGATATCAGCAAATTATTATCTTATTAATAACTTAATTAGGATGTGTTGTGTATTTGGGTATTTGTCATGACTACCAGGTAATTGTCCGCTCAAAATTTATATCGGAGGTTCGAAAATGGTACCAAATTCCACTAAGATCGATTTTGATTTACGGGAGATATCGTGTCGGTCATACCGAAAGCCGCCCATATTTTGTATGGGAGGCACATAAGTGGATGTAGCAAAATTATCATTGTTTTAGTGAGTGAGTGGGGGTTTAGGAAATGATGCCAAATACAAATTTCATTAAGGTTGGAAGTATTTTACACGAGTTATCTAATCGATAACCTGGATGGCCTCGCAAATTTTCTCCCGTTAAGTACAAATTTACAGATTATTAAGCAATATCTGATTTGAAGCTAATCACATACACTAAATAATAAAAATATCGATTTGTATGGGATGTATCAGAACTAACTAAGTTTGGTTAAATAATTGCCAATGACAAAATTTCATTGTGATCGTTAAAGAGGTTTACGGCAGTTACCGTGTAGACCAATTAGCCAGACGGGCATTTATCAAGTCTTAATAACTCCCAAAATGAATTTGATCTTTCGATACCTTCGAACTAATATGACTGATCATCCCACATCCGTATGAATGCACGTGTTCGAAAACGACTACGAAATTGTGTTTTTTCGTTATCGAATATAAAGTGTAAGTACTACAATTTTTGATTGTATCAGTTTTAGCACTTTTTTTTGCAAATTGAATTTATTTTGGCATGTTTTAACGTAGAATACGTTATACGGTAAGGTAGGGGTGTTGATCTGGAGCACAAAATTTTGAGAAAATGTTTGTCAACTTTCACCCACTTTTACTTAAATATTAAAACATATTTTAGCAATTTTTATATGTTACTCAGTTTTGGTAATATGTTTTGTTTCGAATTACGTTAAAAAAATTATATGTCTATATATAAAAGTTTTATGTAGTTAAGGAAATAAATATTTAAGAGCATGATATTTTAGACTTTTTTTGTACATGCCGCTGTTGTTGTTGGTTTGTAAATGCCGCTGTTGTTTTAGTTGTTGTGAAATCAAATGATTTTGGCTTTGCTGTGCTTTGTTTATTTATCGACCACCGTGTAAATGTGTGTGTGTGTACATTTCGTTTTGTTGGATCGGTCGGTTATTAGTTCGGGAACATAAAATGAAGGGAGGGGAGCGTGGACACTTGTGTGCGCTTGAAAGTTTACAGATCTTTGCTGTCGTTTGTTTACTTCTGCGAGCAGCGTGTAAATGTGTGAGTATGTACATTAATACAAAGGATTGGCGATGTATACGCTCACTATATCAATATATCGTATATAATATATCAAAAATTATATTTAATTCATATATTTTAATTGCAAAATGACTAACGTATTCTACGTCTGACCTATGCGCCCGTGTTATCTAACACAGGCTTGTTATTTTTATTTTTTTTTTGATAGATTCTGGCAACACTGGTTATACTTATATAAAAATGAGATAGAAAGAGAGCAACGAAAATTGTGAAATTGTGTAGAGTATGTAGGAATCATAGATTAACAGCCTGTTTTTGTAACTATTGTGTGTAGGCAGACGATAATTCTCACCCGAACGATCATGTTTTTGTTTGAGTTCATTAATGTTTTTTGTCTGGGAGAGAAAGCTCTTTTTCCCTTATTTTACTCATTGCCCTTATGTCAAAATACATTGTTGCCAACGTGTTATTGGTGTTGATTTGAAAAGCTCTTTGTACTGAAAAAAAACAAAAATTTTGTAAACCCGAGGCAACACTGCTACATCTGCTGTTCAATTGGAAGCAGATGATTGCAACCAAACGAAAATAAACAAACAAAACAAGTGAAACAATTTGCAAACAGAAAAGTGAGAAAATTAAAGTAAAGTACAAAAATAAAGTTACAGTGCAGTTATTAAAAAATATAAAAAATGATTCCTTCTGTGGCCCTTGGTTTTTCTGTGATAAATAAAAACGACACAACTACCTCCAGCGACCTTAACCGCAGGAAATTGCGAGATGCGACAAATGTTTTGGAGCTTCCAGATAACCGGTTAGTAGTTGCACACAATTTTTTTCTTTTTGTTTATAAAATTTTTATCTGCAGATTTATTGCTAACTTTTATTATTATTGCTTATTTTTTTTTGTTGGACGCTTCCATTTTAACGCATGTGAAGAAAACAGAAGAAAAAAACAGAAGATTTCAATCAAGCAGAATTTCATTTCCATTCCGTTCCAGACTAAATTGTAACAAAATCAAATTAGAAACAAATGAAATGGCACCAAAACAGAAGATTTTTGATGGAATGAGAACAAAAAGCAGAAGATTTTACAAAATGTAAACAAACAAATTTGTTTGCAAAAGAAAAATATTTTCTAAAATTGTTTTCATCGGTAATATAAATTAACAAAAATAAAATGTGAAATGATTTGTTGATAATATGAATAAAATAAAGTATTATATTGAAATTAAATAAAAAATTGTTTTGTTAAATGAATATGGGCAAATTTTAGTTTAATTATTTTGTTCTGCAACACGAAACGAAAGATTGTGTAGCCCTTCGGAATATTAGAATCCACTCCGGAGACACGTACAAATCGAGTGCTTTGTTGGTCATTAGCCAGAAAATTAAATTGTGTGAGCTATAGGGTGAGAAAGTGCAAAACATCTTCATAAGAGTGGCCAAAAAATGCACTTGCATTTCCGACCACCAGCAGCGAACACCACATTGTGCGTTCACTCCAAGTATAAGGATCTCTTCCGGAGACATGTACAAATCGATTGGTATATATCTCATTATCCAGAAAATAAATTTGCGTGAGCTATAGGGTGAACAGTTTTGAAAAATTGTGAAATATTTTCAAATGTGTGGCCAAAATACGTATTTACATTTTCGGTCACCAGAAGCAAACAAAAGATTGTGTGCTAATTCCGAGTATAAGGATCTCTTCCGGAGACATGTACAAATCGATTGGTATATGTCTCATTATCCGGAAAATAAAGTTGCGTGAGCTATAGGGTGAACAGTTTTGAAAAAGTGTGAAATATTTTCATATATGTGGCCAAAATACGCATTTACATTTTCGGTCACCAGAAGCAAACAAAAGATTGTGTACTAGCTCCGAGTATAAGGATCTCTTCTGGAGACATGTACAAATCGATTGGTATATGTCTCATTATCCAGAAATTTAATTTGCTAGTACATAATCTTTTGTTTGCTTCTGGTGACCGAAAATGTAAATGCGTATTTTGGCCACATATATGAAAACATTTCACACTTTTTCAAAACCGTTCACCCTATAGCTCACGCAACTTTATTTTCTGGATAATGAGACATATACCAATCGATTTGTACATGTCTCCGGAAGAGATCCCTATACTCGGAGTTAGTACACAATCTTTTATTTGCTTCTGGTGACCGAAAATGTAAATGCGTATTTTGGCCACATATATGAAAATATTTCACACTTTTTCAAAACTGTTCACCCTATAGCTCACGCAACTTTATTTTCTGGATAATGAGACATATACCAATCGATTTGTACATGTCTCCAGAAGAGATCCTTATACTCGGAGTTAGTACACAATCTTTTGTTTGCTTCTGGTGACCGAAAATGTAAATGCGAACTTTGGCCACATATATGAAAATATTTCACACTTTTTCAAAACTGTTCACCCTATAGCTCACGCAACTTTATTTTCTGGATAATGAGACATATACCAATCGATTTGTACATGTCTCCGGAAGAGATCCCTATACTCGGAGTTAGTACACAATCTTTTGTTTGCTTCTGGTGACCGAAAATGTAAATGCGTACTTTGGCCACATATATGAAAATATTTCACACTTTTTCAAAACTGTTCACCCTATAGCTCACGCAAATTTATTTTCTGGATAATGAGACATATACCGATCGATTTGTACATGTCTCCCGAAGAGATCCTTATACTCGGAGTGAACGCACAATGTGGTGTTCGCTGCTGGTGGTCGGAAATGCAAGTGCATTTTTTGGCCACTCTTATGAAGATGTTTAGCACTTTCTCACCCTATAGCTCACACAATTTAATTTTCTGGCCAATGACCAACAAAGCACTCGATTTATACGTGTCTCCGGAGTGGATTCTAATATTCCGAAGGGCTACACAACCTTTCGTTTCGTGTTGCAGAACAAAATAATTAAACTAAAATTTGCCCATATTCATTTAACAAAACAATTTTTTATTTAATTTCAATAAAATACTTTATTTTATTCATATTATCAACAAATCATTTCACATTTTATTTTTGTTAATTTATATTAGCGATGAAAACAATTTCAGAAAATATTTTTCTTTTGCTAACAAATTTGTTTGTTTACATTTTGTAAAATCTTCTGCTTTTTGTTCTCATTCCATCAAAAATCTTCTGTTTTTGTGCCATTTCATTTGTTTCTTATTTGATTTTGTTACAATTTAGTCTGGAACGGAATGGAAATGAAATTCTGCTCGATTGAAATCTTCTGTTTTTTTTCTTCTGTTTTCTTCACATGCGTAAATACACAAGTAATACACAATCAAAACAAAAGCTCTTTTTGTTTGCACTCAAAAAAATGCAAAAGAAAACCAAATATTTTTTTTTGATCGTCTTTAGGCAAACGATTGGTGTAAAAACAAGTTACAAAAACAGGCTGTAATACTTATAGTAGATCTACTAGTTCCCACACCAAATTTATGACATTTAGCCAGGTGTGATATTTACGTTTGATGTTGAAAAGAATTGCTTTACTAATACCAGATAGTGGCAATGGTTCAAAACGACGAACAAAATAACAACAACGGCATTTCGTTTTGTGTGTTAAAATTATTGTGTTAAATACAACACCTTTTTGGTATGGTATGTTATTATGGTAACAATAACAGTCAATAAAAAAGTTTAAAACACATTTAAATTTCACAGTTTTTCAACAAAACGACTTGAAAAATTACAGTCAGAAGTTATTGTAATTCCATCTGGTGTATACCACTTTTCGTCAAACATATCTCTATCACACCGACCGCATCACGAAGAGTGGGAAAGGAAACGTCAGATGAGCCAAATATTCTCTCTAGTCTGAGATTACTCTATGGTAGGAACATAACAATGTATGTATGTACATGTGACTGTTGCTTTGCATTCTCTTTGTTTTTTGTGGGTAGAAAATGAAAAAAGGTGTTAAGCAAGAAAATAATGGCATTTGTCTTTAAATATTAGTATTATTAAGTATTAATATTATTTAAATGAAACGTCATCATATGATTGAACGCCTTTTTAAATTCTTTATATTAACTTCACCTGTCTGTATGCCGAAAAAACTTTGGATTGATTTTTAACCATTTTCCCGTGATCCAATCGAGCTGAAACGTCGCATGCAAACTAATGGCGACGACAAAAATTAACTGTATCTGAACAAAATTGGGTGTGTTGGTTAGGATTACATATTCTAAGATCTTCTGCAAATATGGGCGGGATTGGACAAAGGGGCGTGGTCATATATAAAGAGTTTTTGGTCAAAAACTATGTTTTTTACGGGTTGGTTTTTTATTATTTTGAAAGGTAAGTCAAATAAAATGTGGGTGCGGAGCACTTTCAGAACAAAGATAATAATGACGTATTATACGTATACAAAAATGAGATAGCAGGAGAGCAACGAAAATTGTGTAAACTAGTGTAGTGTATGTACGAACATTACAATGAATGTATGTACATGGTCTGTTGCTTTCCATTCTCTTTGTTTTTTGTGGGAATAAAATCAAGAAAATAATGACACATATGCTTGCACTGGTCTTTAAATAATTTTAAGTATTACATAATATTATTTAAATGTAACGTCATCATATGATTGAACGCTGTTATTTATTTTCCAATGTAACATTTACGAATGTGTTCATGTGTAGGAAATGGAGTTAACACATCGCCCGAGAGTTCGAACACTCATTGTTTTTTTTTTAAACAAAGTACATCTGCAGGATTCCGAATTCCTAAATTTATCTGTATCATAGTTTACGACATATGAAGAACAAGCGATGTAAAAATTGACAGCAGGAATTTCGACAAAAATCTAATAAAGTGAATTTCCTGTGCTCATCAACCATCTTTTATTTCGTAAAAAGCCCATCACCTAAACCAAGGACAGGCGTGGTAAATTATATGCGGACGAGGTTTAGTGAATACCGTTGAGGTGACAGCACAAGAGACTCCGAAAGCTCAGGTCGCCAAAAGAGGACGTCACACCAGTTATCAAAGCAGTGAAATATTCCGACATGATATTGGTACATCGTAGAATGCAAGTGAGTGAGGTGGCTGAGTCTGTAGCTATTTTAACGACGATGGTACCTCACATTTTGAGTGAATATTTGGACTTGAAAAAGATATACATGCGATAGCTGCGGCGATTACACACACTCGGCCATAAGCTCAACCGTGTGACCACTTCAAAGGAGTGTTTGGCTATGGTCAACCTCAATCCGAAGTAAAGTTTACACCGTTTCGTAATTGTGGACAAAAGCTGGACCCATCAAAGTACACAAGAGACATAGAAACAGTCAAAGCAGTGAAATATTCCGATGTGGGTATTTTTTGGCGTTATGCGGTGTGATTCACATCGATTCAATTTCAGTTTATTAGATAGATATTGTCAAGATATTCTCAAATATAAAGAGCGAATGCTACTAATCTGATTGGATTTTAGTAGAGTTGCGTTTATAGTTGCCAATCTAACCACCAACCGCCTAACGTTACTCCAGCTAGGGAAAAAGTTTCTTTTAAAATACTGGACAAGATCACGCAATCACAGAAAATGTTTTACATCGGAAAGTTGAAATTACCAGAGGTAACCACAGCCAAAGGAGATAGGCTCACTTATTCACTAGCGCAGAACGAACTCCCACATGATAATCTTAAGCGCAACTGAAACACATTTGCAGTCCTGAAATAACTGTTGCAAAAACGTACTTGGATGTGAAAAATCGCCACAGAATAAACCATAGGGTGGGACCCAGAACGTTGCATGAATCGACGCCTACCACCTTTTTGTTGATTATAAACCACCTCCGCTAGAGCGATACGGGAAAAAATTAGGAAGCTATATCCTAACTTGATATTCCTGCTAAGCTGATTCGCCTCTGCAGAATGTCACTGACCTACACCAAATCATTAGTAAAAAATAAAGATCATATACCGTACCTTTTGATGCTAGACAAGGCGACACCCTATCGTGCGATCTCTTTGACACCTGAACCGAGATCATAATAAGAAAAATTTAACTAAATATGAATAAGTAGCAGCAAAATTGCTGTCCAATCTTTGCGTGATGAGTGTGCTTGAGTTCTATTTCCGCGTGAGTCACGCATTTTACCAAATGTTTGATGTAATGTAATTTCGATATTCTTACTACTTTGTCAAACACAGATTTACTTATATCGTTGTCATCGTCTGAAACTCCGCTAATCATGTTCCGCTATGGGCACCACTACAGTGAAGTGCTTGTGTGCCTGATTGTATGTGTGGCACTGACAAAAATGTTGTCTATGAATGGAATATACCTATATTTAACATAAATACCCTGTAGGAAGTCTGGGGACAAGTGTCTCCATGTCACCACTTTTGTCAACTGTTATGGTGACATTGTCGACAATTTGCCTACAATTTGTCTACAAATATTTGTCTGCATTTGATGTGTAGAGAAATTTATGACAAATGGACGTCAATGCTTCTTCTTCTTTTTCATTGTTACGCTTTGTTTGGTTGTGAAAACACGTGGTGTCGCGTACATTTAGTTGGAAAATAATTTAAAAAGAAAAAGTGGCTTTTAAAAGACTGATAAAATTTTTTTAAATGTAATTTAGATAATAAATATGATTTTAATTTTACATTTTTTATTTGGTAAAAGATCACAAGTTTTGACAAAAATAGCTACAATGGATTACTGATTCACTGGTTCCAATGTCTCCATATGGTTCCAAAAGTACCACCTAGTCAGTAGTTCTTGTGTCAGTAGTTCATTCTTAATGACAAGCACATGTTAAATGTCAATAGAATTTTACATTGCCTGGTGTATATTTGGTCAGTAGTACTGGTGACACAGTCAATAGTAAGTCAGTACTGTTTCACTATAGACATTTCCTACAGGGTATTTGTCGGAAAAAACAAACGATAGTGGTAAGAATGAAGTTGGGATGTTTAAAAATTCTAAATTTAGAAACATTGTTGCAATTGAAAATATAAATTCAAACTTTTTATTGAATTATGGCTTTCTTTTGAATTTACAAAGTCTCAAAGCTAAAAATAAAGTCTAGCTAGATTCCTTTTTGAAAATTACTCTATTACGAGACAAAATGCGAGCGCATCTACGCAAGTATGAAGCGCTGGAAACAAACAAAAGTTTTATTCGTGTATTTTTTCGTCTTTTCAAATCGTACAATGCGGCACTCGTCTTTCTTGCTTGCTGTTTTCAATCCAACTAAAACAATTTTCGTTGCTTTGCTTGCTCTCTTGCTTGCTTTATTTGCTCTCATTTTCATATACGTATCAGCGATGCCAACCCGAGGGATAAATCCCATTTTTTGGGATTTTCAAACAGAAAAGGGATAAAGGGAGGGATACAAAAATGTGTGGGATATTTGGCGAAAAATTAGCGTTACGAACTTTTTGATGTATTCCCAAAATATTTCTATTGTTCTAATGTTATGTATGTGTATCAAATAGTTTGTTATGAAATTTTTCTAAAAATTGCACAGACAAACCCGTTGAAATAGCATTTTGGTAAAAATGCACTTTGGTAACTCTTTCGACGTACGGCGCCATGTCTTTGCGTACGCAGGCGCTCTAATTTGGTAAGGTTTATTGGTAAAGATTATTATATTTTTTCATTTGATACGCAAATATGCAACGATGTTCATTGCAGACAACAGAAGATGTGCGCAACTTGACAACCCTGCTAAAAGAGAACCAAACAGTGCTAGGAGTTCACTCAAACGCATTTCTCTCTCGCATCATATCTTGCTTATTTCGTACTTTTTGCATAGTTTATGTAATTTTACTTCAACATGGTTGGTATTTGTATAGTATAATACAATAACACTATCAAAAAGCTGCTCGTGTATTGAAATATTCAATGAAGAGAGTAAGAGAGAGAGAGTAGAGAAGTACTAGGGTTTCACTCGTTTTGTTTGTTGGCATTTGAGTGAAGAGAAATTTTGATTGTCTGTTTGCAGACATCCTTTTTGTTGGCTGCCGAAGCTCTGGATAAATCGGTAAGTGACCGTACAGTAAGAAGGGCCTTGCAACGAATTGGACTTGTGTCTGCCGTTAAAAAAAAGAAACCTGCACTGCCGGACAAGAATGTGAAGGCTCGGATTAATTTTTGCAAAACGCATAAAAACTGGACAACTGATGACTGGAAACGAGTAATTTGGTCGGTTGAAACAAAAATTAATCGTTTATAATCTGATGGAATACAATATTGTTGGAAGAGGCCCGGTGAAACCATTTAGCGACACCATGTCAAGCAAACGGTGAAACACGGTGGTGGAAGTGTTATGGTGTGGGGATGTTTCACTTGGTGGGGCATTGGCCCTCTGGTAAAAATAGAAGGAATTATGAATAAGGAGTACTATCTAAGTATTTTGCAGAACAATTTGAGCAGATTCATTGAAGAGTGTCTCTACCCAGCAACAGAAATTACTTTCCAGCAAGATGGGGATCCAAAGCACACTGCCAAAATTGTGCAAAAATGGCTTGCTGAACAAGAATTCAAGACAATGAAGTGGCCAGCTCAAAACCCCGATTTGAATCCAATCGAGAATTTGTGGGCAATTGTCAAAAGAAGACTCTCCCAATACGAACGAGCACCGACCAGCTTAGATGATCTTTGGTCAAGAGTTTCAGTGGAATGGGCTAAGATTCCTCTTCAAACTTTCAAAAATTTCGTGGAAAGCATGCCTACTCGCATAAAATGTGTTTTATAGAACAAAGGACTTTGGACGAAATATTGAAGCAAAAACTTGCCGAAAATATCAAATATGGACAATGCTGGATAAAAGCTGTCACAAACTACAATATTTTTTTGATATACATACTTCTTAATTATATAATGTGCTGTATTTAGGTTTTTATTGAAGAAAAATGTTTTAGTTTTATGTTTTATAGAAAATCATTTAAGTTTCTATAATATAAAAAAATAATACCAAATTTCGAAAAATCTTAAATTTATGTATCCACTTTAGTCCTCTACTGTATGTATAAATATAAATAAAACCTGTCTGTACTTTTTTTATTTTTAAATACTTTGTGCCTTGTGAAATTTTTTTACCTCTTTTCGTTATGTAATATGAATATAAAATACATACTTAAAAAATATGGGATTTTATTCCAATTAAAGGGATTTTTTTGGTGTGTTTTGTGGGATTCTACCACGCCTTGGGTTGGCATCACTGATACGTATACGCAATTTTGAGAGCGCGGCTTCCAAGCAGCTTCTGTGCCCATAGCTGATCATGCTCTGTTTTCGAGGGAATTCAGCTACAAGCAAAGGAGTAATTTCTAGGTCTGAAAGAATAAATAAAAATAAATAGTTTCCCATTACATCCCATAAAGGGACTGGGGAGAACTTCTCACAATCACTGAGCTGTGCGCTTTCCAGTTTTCACTCACTGATTGGGACCTACAGTTTTACACCGATTCCGAACGGTATTTTTTATTTAAATGCAAGCGTGTTATTTGAGAGATCCCTAGAAAATTAATTAACTAATTAATTTTAATTATGCTCTTTATTGAAAGTATCTAGACCAGTGATTCTCAACCTTTTTTTTGTTGCGGCACACTTTTAAGATTTCAAAACTTGGCGGCACGCAAAAAAAAAAGATAAGCTTAACAATTATTTACTTACCTATAGCACATTGCGTAAAATAATTTATGATAATAATTTTAAATGGGCGGAATAAAATAACATGTACTACAAAAATAACAGCGCGTTTTTTAAGGCAAGCACTTAGCGAAAACTTAGCGACGCGATTCATTTTCGATAAGTTTAACAAAAATATTTTTACATCTTTTACCGTTTTTACCATTTTTCATGTTTTTGAATAAAGTGACGTCTCGCTAAAAGGCCGCTTTCTTTGCAACTTAGCAAGCGATAACCAAAACACGACTAATGTAATGTAGCGTGATAATTGCAGCCTGACAAGCAAAATATAAATGAGGACTATGGCTTCCACGCGCGTGTTCGACGCGTGTTATTGGATTTGTATGCTATTGTTGTTTTTTCGTCATTTATGATTTCGTTTAAATATCTATTTTCTGTGAGTTTTGGTATGTAAGGTACACTCATGAAAATATTGTCCGCTATTTCCTCTTGGTTTTCTTTGGAAACGTCGAGGATAAATAAGGAAAAACCACTTGCTGTTCGCATTTACATTAACCCTTGGACAAACACATGGTTCTGGCCATGCATATTTCATTTTTGAGCGTTAATTAAACATACTTCTAGTTTAGGTAGATAACTGTATTTCCCCGTAGCCGCCTAAAATATTGTTGGCTTTCTATTTAAAAAAAAAAATTCAAAAATATCTTTCCAACACGACGAAAACTGCAAAAAAAAGGTATTTTTTTTTATATTTTGGGTTGTTTTTATGTTAATTTTTCTCTCATTTCTTTCTTTCGTTTGTGATTTTGGTTTCGAGTTCAGTTAGTTTAGCATTGAATGCTGAACATACAACATCGACAGTCCGAAATATAAATTTTTTGTGCGGAAACTAAAGTGAAATTATTACTATTATTATGGCAGAGGATTTAGAATTTGTGTACAATACGCGCTTTCGTCAAGAAACCGACAAAGCTGCTTCTATTCGTGACATATGGAACTTCTTGAATAACAATCTTGCCAGTAATTTTGAACCATACGAAATTGTAACCATCGATGAGCAGCTGTTTCCATACCGTGGGCGCACAAAGATCACGCAATACATCCCATCAAAGCCCGCAAAGTATGGTGGGCATGCATAAAAGTATGGTGGGCATGCGATGCGAAAACCAAATATCCGTTGCAAGGAAAACTGTACACTGTTAAAGAGGGAGAACAACGAGAGACAAACCAAGGCGAAAATGTGCTCATGAGTTCGGCTAATCGATACACCAACAGCGGCAGAACTATTTTTGGTGATAACTTCTTTACAACATTAGACGCAGCTAAATGTCTTTCGTCGATTGGACTAGCATACGTTGGCACCATTAGATCCAACAAAAGGTGTCTTCCCAAAGAAGTGAAAAAAGACAGCAAACGGACAGTGCTTTCATCTGTGTTCGGTTTCTATGATAACCTTGTATCACTGTGCAGCTACGTTCCAAAGAAGAACAAAGCAGTAAATCTACTATCCACTGTGCACTACACCGATAAAGTTGAAGGCGTAGCAAAAAAAACCGGAAGCTATATTATTTTACAATTCCACAAAGGCCGGCGTTGATACAATGGACCAAATGGTAACGCATTACTTCACAAAACGGTCAACCAGACGTTGGCCATTATCATTTTTTTGCAACATGATAAGACGTCATGGGATTAGCCGCTTACATCATATGCAATGAAAATACAGTAGGAACCAGAAAAGAGGAGCAACGAATGTTCTTGAACACGCTGAGTAAACAATTGGTGCTAGCTAATACTGAAAATCGCATGAACAACAACCATATTTTGGGACAACATTCAACCCGTTTGGCCATTGAATCTGTCTTTGGAAGGCCGTTGAATATTCCCAGCAACATGCTGCCTTACCAACAAAGCGGCCTTAGTACACTGAATTCCAGAAAAGATTGCAGAATGTCTGCCACGCAAGACGAAAGGCTGCGTAGCAAGACCCGTTTTTACAGCACCAAATGCACTAATCCTGTGTTCCAACAACATTCTAAAGTTGATTATACTTGTTTTTCATGCATTCCACAAAATGAATAAAAAAATTTTTACATTTAGATAGCTACATATGTATATCAACAAACCAAAAAAAAAGTCTAAAGACAAAAATAATTAACGAGCATACTTAGAAATTCAAAGTTACGGTACCCTTTTTGCCATACAAATGCATAAACACGTATAGGGGTGTGGCCAGTCATATGTGTTTGTTCGAAGGTTTCAGAATATGTGTTTGACGGGGGGTTAAAAAACCATTTTGACCCAAGTAGCTCAACATAAATTAAAACACTCGAAAAAAATCTGGAGAAATATACTGGTGAAAAAATAACTACTCAAATAGTGAAATAATTTCAAATTTGTTTATGGATTTAAATATCCGTTCGTGTTTAAAGGACTTTTCTTTTTTATTTTATTATTTAATAATATTAACATAATTATATATCTGAAATTTGGCGGCACACTTTTAGAATTTCGCGGCATACAAAAGTGCCGCGGCACAATGGTTGAGAATCACTGATCTAGACCATTGTTGTTGAAGTGCTAAGTATGCGGACCATTGTACAACCCCATCATGAAGAAGAATATACTTATTGAGGCTAAGATAAAAATTATTTTCTAGTTGTTAGTGCATTTATAAACAAAACACTGTAACTTAATTTTTTTTAAATTATTTTTTAAATATTTGTTTGAAATCAAAGCAACTGGCTCATATAAACACCCGTTTTGTTGCTGTGAGTAAATGTGAGTAGGATCAAATTTTGTTGGAAATTAGAAGACCAAGGTGGAGGAATTCTTACGAAAGCTTGGTGTGAACTAATGGTAAGTAAACGTGAAGAATCGATCCGGTTAGGAAAATTTTTTATATAAGCTATAGAAAAGGCACTTGAGCTGAACAGGTTGTAATTACCAATAAAGCCAAAATAAGTCACTCCACCGAACAAACCGAATATACTGCCAAGTTATTTTGAAGCAATTGCTAAAAAAATAATAATGTTGTGAATAAACGATAGCTATGAAATGAAGCGTCAGCAACAATAGCAATAACAGGGCAAGCATGACAACTATTTTTTTACCCTTTTCATTACTCTACTCTACTACTCTACTCTACTCCCACACATACTATATGCACATATCATATCCTTAGAACGTACTATTCTACTACTGTAACACTTTTCTGATGACAACAACGGGTTGTCATGTAAAACATGGCGGACTCAAAAATAATCCAATAACAGGATGTGATGTGCTTGGATTTGCCCATACAAATATATGTATGTTCGTTACCCCCAAATAATAGCTGACTCTGTTCCATGTTTCGCCCTTCTTAAGGAAATCAAATGAATGAAATATGTCAGCAATTCCTCACGGCAATAATGGCAAACTGCTGACAGTGAATGTTGGAGAATCGATTTTCTATTTGCATTCACCAATTCTGTTCGCTATCATGAAATCTATACAAATTTTAAATTGAAAGTTTTTGGTGGATGTTCAAATATTTCCTATTCAAATTGTAAACCAATTTCTACTTCAAATTTTTATCTGGAATTCCCTTTCTACTACGTTAGTGTTATGAGATACTATTTTTCAGGATATGTAGCATTTCTCACAATCATCTTGAATGTGGTGCTACAAAGACCGCGGTATATATTGTTCCCTTGCTTTAGCCTTTGTTTTAAGCCAAAATTCACTGAGGACAAAACGCGTATATTGGACAGCGGTGTACCAAGAAACTTAAAAAAAGGGCTAAATGTTCAACAAAAAGAGCAAAAACGAAAAAAGAGTGTTAACAAATCACATGAACGAAGTTCCTTTCGCTATATATTATGTACCAGATAGTTCCAACACGCCTAAGGCGCCCGTGGAAAAATATCTTTAAGAAAAGATTATTTTTGGTGGAATGATATAATTTTTTAAGAACATTTTTTATTATGGAATGTATTTTTTTTAAATTATATTTTTAGGTCCTTTTTGAAAGAATATTGTATTATATTTTCCAGAAAAGGGCATTTTTGAAAGAGAGGTACTTCTTTTATTAAAAGCTAATATTTTTTTTAAGCAAAGGTACTTCCTTAAGATAGTGTATTTTTTTTTATGAAAATGTACTTTGTTTCAGAATATGAATAGGTATTTTTATTTTTGAGAAAATTTACTTTTTTTAAACTTCTTTCACTTTGGCTTTTCTAAATTCACTTTTATTGGGTTCAAAACTACGATATTTACTAAATATTGGTTGCAGGCTCCACCTAAAAAACTTCCCATTAAACTAGAAATTTCCCAACATATGTTAGTCTAGACACCAACCAAATCAAAACCACCCAATATAGTTGATAGTACGGGGTTGCAGCATAATAGTGTTAAAAATGTTTTTTTTTCATTTAGCCCCATCCCGCAACGTGCGACAAGGAATTGGGTTCCAATAATAAAATACACACATAAAGCAAATTGCAAACAATAAACAAACAAATTTCGAAAGGCACAAAGTTATCTAAAAAAAAGTTAAATTTTCACTAAGATTGAATACTCGATCTAATCTGTTACTAAAATACTATACTACATAAATACCAAATTGTAGGATTTTTTTCATTCATTGTAATCTAGTAAAATACTTTAGTATGGGTTTTCATTCAAACTCATAACTGCGTCGTATACCTCGTAAAACGTTTGATTTTACGAAATGTCAAACATATTTCATACAAATTTGCAGTTTGAATTTGAATTTATGAGGCATACGACCAAGTATTTAAGAGTTTGAATGAAAACTCATAGTGTCATATTTCGAATATTTTCTAGTATTTTCCAGAGATAATTATATTTCACGCATTTAACAAATGTAAAACAAATAAATAGCAAAAGTATTCCATGATTTCTAATGCAAATGTGGGGAAGGTGCAGAAACAGAAACAGGGTTTTAATCGATATATCTGTGAGGCAGTAGATTTTGTGAAAGTACATGTAGGCGGTATCAAAAATCGGGTTTGACCCTGATCATCACGATTTTTCTTTACAGGCCAAAGAAAATATCGGCTGAGGGGTAGGTCTTTAGTTTTGATTTTACTTCAATAAATCCTAAGCATTCCGAAATTTTGCATTGCAACTTTCTGCAATATCGTAGCTCTTTTCCGATTTTGTAATTCGTTCTAATATGTCTTTCAGACAAAATTTACCAATACTCCATGAAATGGAGAAACGCCTAGCAAATTTGAATTACGTTATAGTTTACAAATAAAACTTTGCAAATCTTTAAATTATTCCTTAATAATTGTTCGGTCTAAGATCAATAACTATTAAAATTTACTTTTTAATAGAAAATATTAAAAGAAAATATGTGAAATTGATTATTATGGTGGATGATAGGGAATATAGTTATTTCAATACCCACCAAGGCATATCATCAGCTTCCTTCATATTTTTTCGCATATTACCGAAAGATATGCAAGATGGCTATGGTTGGAACCCACGTTCGTATGTGCAAGAGTCGCGCACGGAAAACACTGGAGCTCGGACCACATATTAAATGTTTAACAACGACAATTATTTTCTTTTGTTCTGACAAACCGGTGAAAACACCAAAACTCATGTTCAATCAATCATCACCTTCAGTAAAGTCCGAGTACAAAAAATATACTCAATGTTGTAGAATATAAGTATTATTACTCAAGTGCTTCTATATTGTTGAATGGTGAATGCGTATAATTACAAAATGATTGCCTAACAAGAGAAAGCGATTATGGACCTACCAAAACAAGACCCCACCCAAACAAGGAGGTATTCCACCATCCCATTTTGTTTTTGACTGGTAAGATTTAATCAATTTCGGTGCAGTAATTTGTATTAAGTCAAAGAAAGGAGCCTTTTGTGGACCTTTCCTAGCTTTTCTTTGATCGCGAAGATAGTATTGACCAAGCCCGGGCGATGAAATCCCAAGCAGAAGCATTGTTACACAGAAATATAGGACGAATTCACAAAGTCGGTGTAAATCGTATCCCTGAGAAGCAAATAACATTTAAATTAAAAACCATTTTTAGAAAAAGAAATCGCAAAAGATTTGCACAAGATTTGAAAACTCAGGAAAATTATAGAAAGTGAAATGAAAGTCAGAGGAAAGTTGGAAGTGATAACTCTGCACCTACAGAAAAATACCCATGATTAGAGGTTGTCACGACCAAACTAGATGTCATCACATCCGAATTACAGTTTGTCACAACCGCATTAGAGGTTGTCACAGCATATTAGAGGCTGCTACAACTGAATTTCAGTTGTGGGGGCTAAATTCAGTCGTGACAATCTCAATTTGGTGGCAACAGCCGCATTTACTATTGCTACAAGCTCGTCTCACACAATTAGTTCTGTGAATGTACGAAATAAAATAAAGTGTAACAACTAAATCGGGAAATTAAATTTGCTACTAAAGGGGAGTTTAATAAATTTGAACCAAAACTTTCAATAAAATTACGAACCATTTTATATGTACAAACTATGTATTAATTGTTTGTCATATCCCAGTTAAACTTCCAAACACTCAGTGGGGTACTCAAATTAAAGGAAATAATGAACCTGTTGCATTGATGGGCATTTTGAAAACTTTAAAGACAAATTTTGTAGAAACTTTAAAGAGAAATGTTGCAGACTTCAAAGAAAAATATTTTTTTTAGAAAGCGATTTAAAAAACACATTTGCTGCGGCGCAGTGTAGTTCACGCCATTGATAACCATTGCTATCAAATTTCAATCCAGTTTCACTCTATTGGACATCAATGTACAAGCGCATATCCATAGAATGCACACCGAGGAGGATATTGCTGCAGTATCAGCCAGTGTTAATGAAGATCCGTTGCATAACCGCAGGAATTGTGTTTGTTTATTCCACCACTTGGAAGATTTTACTTAAGGACCTCAGTCTAAAGAGCCGCAGCCGGGAGACCTACCACAACATCGCCTTTTTTTATAGAAAAATTGTTTTCAGCGACTAGGCTCATTTTTGACTCAATCAGAAATGCCTGTAAAATGCACTATTTGTTGCGGTTTGTGGGCCGACGGCATCATTGGCCCGTATTTCTTTAAGGACGATGATGGCCGCAACATTACGGGCGATGGAGCAACGTACCGTTCGATGATCACGGACATTTTCTTGCCGAAAATTGAAGAATTGAAAATGGCTGGCATGCGGTTTCAACAAGACGCTGCCACATACCACACTGCACGCGATACCATGAACCAATAGAGAGGCGAGTTTGGTGAAAAATTAATCTCACATTGTGTCGCTGTCAATTCGCCGCCTCGTTCATGCGACTTCACCCCACTCGACTTTTGTTGTGGATGCAAGTGAAATCTCTCGTCTAAAGGGACAAGCCACCCTCGATTTCTGCCTTGGAAGACTACATTGGACGTGTCATTGATGAGATACCGACTGAAATGTTGGAAAAAGTGTGCCAAAATTTAACTTTCAGAATCAACCACATGCACCGTGGCCATGGGCAATATTTGCATGAAATAAACCTCAAAACCAAATAGCAAACATTGGCTTATCTATCTTAATAAATATTGCGTTGATTTGTTTTCAAAAACCAAATAGCAAAAAAGTCACGCATTACAGCCGATTTTAATGAAATTTAGTACGGGTCAATATTCTGTTAACCGTAACTCTACAATTGAAAATGGTCAGATTTGCCATACACATGTTGGGCTGCGAAATGGCTGTTATACAAAGAGATCTCGAAGAGCAAAACATATCCTTATTACATTTTTGTATTTTACTACAATATTTTACCATATGCCAATACCCAATTTTGGTATGGGAGACATCGCGGTTGCGGACCAGACAGCCGCCCCACGCAAACTCTCAAGAACATCACGAGGGAACCATTTTGACACCCTGTAACATAACAGACGTTGAAACGGCGTGCCTCTACATACCATATTCTGATAGATTAACTCCTCCCTACAAAACACATTCTAAAACAATCAAAATAGTTTAGAGGTTTAGAGAAATAGTTTAGAATTTCAGATATTATTACCATTTTTTTCAATCGGTCCCACTGTTCGTCGTGAATGATGCTGTTTTCGAGTGTGTTATAGTTGTAATTGTGTGTCAGTCGTACAAGGCAGGAGCAACAGAACCACAAACAACAACTCATTCTTCCAGATGTACATGCTCATGGGGATATAGGGCACTGACCAACCAACCAACACATGCAAGTCACGCACAAATTTTACTCGTACAAAAGTTGACTTTTATAGAGTCGCAATCACAATAAAAAAAAGGGGTATATTATCCTTTTGCATCGCCTCGCATAGACATTCGTACATTCATTGTTGTCGTTAGCATTTGCTGTTTGTACGGCTGTTATTGTTTTCCATGTACATTAGGGTGTACTGAAAATTCCTTTTTTTGGAACTTCAATCGTAGGGGTTCTCAAAGGTAGCGTACTAAAAGCCGATTACCGAAATGTTAAACTTGTTTTTATACGAGAATACTTCTAGTGAGTGCCCTAGAATTTTCAATTCCAAGTGTATTTGGGTAAAGCCATACATTTTTTTTGGGTCTGTATGGGGCACAAGCGACGTCTCATGATGAGCATCGGTGGTGCAGTGGTTGGTGTGCGCAGCTCTTGTATATGAGAACGTGGGTTCGATCCCTGCTCAGACCACCTTACATTTCTTTCGACGACGATCACCTCGCTACGTGATAACGATACTAACGAATACTTAGCCATAAAAAAGCTACTCAAAATACCGTTCGTCACCGGTGTAAAACTATAGGTCCCAATCAGTGAGTGTACAAAATTGAAAGCGCACATCTCTCTGATTGTGAGAAGCTCTCCTCAATCCCTTCATGGGATGTTATGGGACTCCATTTTTGTTTTTCTTTAAAAAAATTTGACGGAACATTTTTTTAAGGCAGCATTTTTAAGTCATGATTAGAGAACGCATTTTTACGTGCAAAATTTCAGATAAATACGTGCGAAAATCCTCAAATCCAAAACTTTATTCAGCAAAGTAATTCATAAAAGGTGAAAAAAGGTGACCCGAGTATCTGTGCTAACTACCGTGGAATAAGCCTTTTATCCATAGCATATAAGGTTCTATAATGTGCGAAAGACTAAAACCAATTATCGCTGACCTGATTGGACCATACCAGTGTGGCTTTAGGCCTGGAAAATCGACAACTGACCAGATTTTCACGCTACGCCAAATCCTGGAGAAGACACACGAAAAACAAATCGACACCTATCATCTATTTATCGATTATAAAGCGGCCTTCGATAGTCCGATACGGGAGAAACTCTATGAAGCAATGTCTGAGCTTGGTATTCCAACAAAACTCATACGCCTTTGCAGGATGACCTTGACGAACACCAAAGCCGCAGTGAAAGTTGGTAAAGATCTTACCGAACCTTTCGAAACTAAGCGAGGCCTCAGGCAAGGCGACACCCTATCGTGCGATCTCTTTAACATCTTAATGGAGATCATTATGAGAAAAGCTGCAGTCAACATGAGTAAAACCATCAGCAGCAAAAGTCACATGCTGCTCGCGTATGCTGATAATATAGATATCATTGGGCGCACAATTAGAGAAGTTACTGCGGTTTTTTCGAGAATTGACAAGGAGTCAGCAAAAGTGGGTCTGGCTGTAAATGAGGACAAGACAAAATTAATGGTTTCAACGAACAGGGCCTCCACGCGATTAGACCAAAGCGTGAACGTTGATAACCGTTGTAACTTCGAGGTAGTGGACGAATTTATATACCTCGGATCTGCCGTGAACAAAAATAACAACGTCAGCCTTGATATCGAGCGGAGAATTGTGCTTGCGAATAGATGTTAATTTGGGCTAAGCAAGCACTTTAGAGATAAAGCCCTCTCTCGAGTAACAAAAGTCCAGCTGTACCAGACTCTCATTCAACCTGTCTTGCTTTGTGGCGCAGAATCCTGGGTCCTATCGCAAGCAGACGAAACATCTGTAGGAGTCTTCGAGAGAAAAATACTCCGAAAAATTTATGGCCCTATAGTGCACAACGGCGAGTATCGGCGACGCATGAATCATGAGCTGTATGAGCTTTATCCTGACATTGACATAGTTAAGCGGATCAAGATAAAGCGACGGCGCTGGCTAGGCCATGTCACTAGAATGGATGAAGATGAACCAGCGCGAAGGGTTTTCGAAACCGAACTCGAAGGAAGACGAAAAATAGCAAGACCAAGACTCCGCTGGAGGGATCAGGTTGACGAATCCCTGCGTACTCTTGGTATTGCCAAGCAAAAGATCGAACTGGTTGGCGAAATATGTTATCTTTGTTTTGTAAGGTCCCTGACCCCCCGGGGTTGTCCGAGGCCGGATGAGTAAGTAAGTAAGTAATTCATAATGTTAACATCTCAATCAAACAGAAAACTGTTGTAGTCAACAATATTAATCATTTCAACATTTTGAAACGTCAACTTACGGCGACGATCAGTCAATATCATTTTATATTGCGAAAATTATCGTTCAACATCAACGGATACCAACGGCGCGTACAAAGTAGCCAACCGAAATTCTGGATTATTTTCTCGCACAAATTTGACAACATCAGGATTGTTTTTCAAGTTGGAATCGAATTTCACTTGGCTAAATCCGGTCAACAAAGCTCCAGCGTTATCGTAAATCTGCCATTGTTCATCCTTCCTCAATCCAATTGTTTCCAACTTCTCTATAGCAGCGGTCTAAATAAAATTAATTTGAATACCGTTTCTTTTAATTGTTGATTAAATAGGTTTTCACTAGAAATTTGAAATTAGCCACATTAAAAAGTCTTTCTTTCACTGTATCGTCGTTGACCAATCGCTTGCAATCAACTAAAAAAAAAATAAATGGTTTCCCATTACATCCCATGAAGGAATTGGGGAGAGCTTCTCACAACCAGTGAGCTGTGCGCTTTATAGTTTTATACTCACTGATTGGGACCTACAGTTTTACACCGGTTCCGAACGGTATTTTGAGAGGCTTTTTCATGGCTAATTACTCGATAGTATCGCCATCACTAAGCGAGGTGACCGTCGTCGAAAGAAATTTTAAGGTGGTCGGAGCAGGGATCGAACCCTGGATCTCCTGTACAAGAGGCGCTCACACTAACTAATGCACCACCGACGGCCACAATCAACTGCGGCCTTGCAATCGGTTGGTGACCGGACCAGGAATTCCCTAATTTTATTGTAGTTTTCACATAAAAATGTGGCGGTATTTATCCAGCTTCCCCAACGAGTAATGATTGGGTCCGGTGGTTGAGGCAAACCTAAGAAATAAAATGACATCAATTTATGGCAAAATAAAATAAGAGTTGCATGTTTAATACCTACTTGTAACTTCTTTGTAAAGCTGAATACGTGAAGGAGCTTTCAATAGTAATTTTCGAAACGCGTTTATACTCATCTCTGATTGATTCGCAAACGCGATGCAGTGAATGGGCCAAACAAGTTACGTGATGCACTTTTGGAAATAACGCCTTGAAGTTCGACATCGCCAATTTCATATACGAAAGCCTGGTCGCTCACAACAAGAACAACTTTATCGTTGCGCAAATCGACCTCGTACGTATATTCAAGTGAGAAAAGCCTTTAAAATACGAGCGAAAAAGCGAACAAATGCCAAATATGTGCAACCAACCTAAAAACACGGAAATACGTGCAAATACGTGCTGAATCCGAAATCCGAACCCAATCGAAAAAAACCTCCTTTTCCTACGTTTCAGAATACGAAGAATCCGAATCCGTTAATGAAAAATTTACTTGCAGCACGTAAAAATCCGGTCATAATTTTTTCGATACTTTCGCGTATGTCTCGTTGTAGTTCGGGAATTGACACAACTTTATTAGAGGTTAACACAACGTCATTAGAGGTTGTCGCAACCTCATTGGAGGTTAACACAACCTCATTATAGGGTGTCACAACCGAATTTAGATAGTGTCCGAAATGAATTTTGCATTTTTTTAAATTATTAACTAATGAATAATTATCCAGTATTCTTAGAAAAACCATTAGGGAGCGAGAAAATAAAGTTATTTATACTTATATAGGGTAAGATTTAGAATATATATATTTTACATGTCACTACCGAGTCTCGGTCATCATGGGTCCCCGCACCACTTCTGGAGTGTTATATCTGTTGATTTAGGTCCAAACCCGCTTCTTACACAGATTATTGCAGCATATCTCCAACGACCGAATCTGGAAAGCTTCAAAACTCTTGATATCGGCTTGGACATTCTCTGCAAAATAAGACAATTTAACACAAAAACACAATTACAATATTTTTAGTTACATTACCACCAACAACACCGTGACGAGAACACTCATACATTCTTTAACTTCTTTTAATATAAGGTTGGTTTTATATTATTGGTCAAATTTTAAATACATAGAATTACGTAGTGGAAACCGAATTGAAAATGAAATTCGGTTGTACCTACAGAATTCATGACAAATTCAGTTACAGCAACCGAATTGACGCCGAATTCGGTCGTTGAAACCGACTTAAGGATAAATTCGGTTATTGCGACCGAATTGATACCAAATTCGGTAGTTACAACCGAATTGATACCAAATACTGTGGTGACAGCCGTACTGATACCAAATTCGGTTGTTGCACCTGAATTGATGCCACATTCGGTTACTCCAACCGAATTTGGTACCAATTACTGCGTCCGAATTAATCCCAAATTCGGTTGCTCCAACCGAATTTTAGACAAAACGAATATAATTCAAGATTCAGTTATCACAACCGAATCAATAATGAAACGAGGTTGCTCCAACTGAATTTCAGTTGTGACGACCAAATTCGGTCATGGCAACTTCAATTCGGTTGTGGCAACCACAATTCGGTGGTAACAACCGCATTTACGGTTGCTACAACCTCTTTTCAATCGATTAGTTCTCTGGGTGTATATCTTTCGGTTAATGCTCGTCATGACACGTCGTTTGAGGCCCTATAACAAAATAAAAAAATTTTACCCAAACGCACAAAGAATCATAACTTCAACGGACGGTAGGGGACTATATGTACCCTCAAATATAAAACAGTTTGATGTTCCCGCAATCAGCTCTTCAAAACGCATGTTTGAAAAATATTTTCAGTACATCTTAATTTACATGAAACGAAGCTGTTGCCGTTGTTCCAGAGTATCGTATTTATATTCATTCTTCGTTGTGTTATTTGCATAAATGTTTTTTATCAAAAGGATCGATATCCATTAAGAAAATTAAAATTGTGGCTGATTCAATGAACGTAAAACGGAAAAGTCCGCCATTGTATTGCACAGTTGCATGAAGACACACACCCACTCGTACAAGGACTACAAACATCCGACTTCGACTCGTCACTAAACGAATGAATAGCAATTGGCAACACAACACATAAACAATTTATCAGCCAAAATAAGAAGACGACGACGCAACATGGAACGAATACTATAAAGCAGCGTGTTTGCATGTACATTAGGCCGACTCACCAAAAAAAGTTTCTTTGATCCACCACCCAAAATATACCTTGGCCTGTTTTATGATGATTCACAAAAAATGACGTGCCTAGTATTAAGATCCAGTGAGCTAGACCGTTTTTAAGAAAGTTTTTTTTTTTGAGTTTTTCAAAGACTTTTGGAATTTAACTAAAGACAATGTGTGCGATATTAGTATCCTATGAAAGGGGTTTAAAGAAGCCTCCAACGGTATGAAAAGCATGCCCAAACATGTCCTGACAAGTTAGTTTTTCATTATTATTCTGCAAAAAACGAATTTTTAAGTTATTAGTATGGACGTCGGTGGTGTAATGGCTAGTGTGCGCGACTCTTGTACATGAGAATGTGGGATCGATCCCTGTTCAAACCACCTTACATTTCTTTCGACGACGGTCACCTCGCTTAGTGATGGCGACACTATCGAGTACTAAGCCATGAAAATGCTTCTCAAAATACCGTTCGGAACCGGTGTAAAACTGTAGGTCTCAATCAGTGAGTGTAAAACTAGAAAGCGCATATCTCACTGATTGTGGGAAGCTTTCCCCAATCCCTTCATGGGATGTTATGGGACACCATTTTTTTTTTTTATTAGGGACGTTTTTCTGAATTAAATGACATTTTCAGCTTTTTTTCAAATTTGCACTGGTTCGCGTTTTATAAAAAATTCAATGCGGTGGGAAAATGGGTATCAAATCGTTTCTTTTGACAAGGACATCGTTGTTGTATAGATATAATGTTTTTATTTTGTAATACATTTTCCGAGGTGAGCTGGACGAAATTTTGAATATTTAGAATTACTCCAATCTGATATTTAAATCAGAAAATCCTCCGTACTATAAACTTAAAAATGCTGTTAGACAAAAAAGCCTTTCATATGATACTAATATTGTTTACATTGTCTTGAGCTAAAGTACAAATTTCCTTGAAAACCTAAAAAATACCATTTTTAAGAACGGTCCAGCTCACTGGATCTTAAAGCTCGACACGAAATATTTTGGGAATCATCATAACGCAAACCAAGCTACATTTTGGGGGTGGACAAAAATCAGTTTTTCCCCACCATACAATGTGAGTCGGTTTAATGTACATACATCACTCACTCTTTCATCCACGAACGAGTAAAGACAGACGTATTACCTTTTAAATGCTAGTAAAAGTGTATGGGCTAACGCGAACACAGTGGTTCGGTTTTCCGTTTAATTCCAATTTGTACACTTTCACGCCAATAGAAGGTGGTGCAACCACTTAATCAATGTAAAGTTTATTAGAATAATGGGAAACAAGTAGACAGACAAAGAGGTCCACAGACAAAAGACTACACCGTCAAGAATCATCGACGATTTCATTTTCACGAAAATGTAACAAACGAAACTGTAAAAATATTATTGAGCACATTTAAAGTACCATAAATAATACTGAAACATCTTCGTGACAGGTGTTGGACAACGTTGACAGGTTCATACATATGGAAAGTTGTTACTCAAATATCTTGCAAACTTGGCAATCCGTATTATAATACAAAATAAGTATTCTTGAAAAAGTGATGATTTATCCTTCGTTTCATATTATATTCAAAATTAAAATGTTCGAGCGTTTGGTTTTTTTTAATTATCTGATTCTCCATCATTTCGCTGCCTTTAGGTAGCATCATCAGGAAGATAAATAACAATTACTAATTAAAACTTAAATGAATTAGAAAACAAAATTTTTCCTTTATGTCATTTGAAAATACAAAAATAACAAAGTGAAAAAATTAAACAATTAAAAAAATCTTGCTTGTCATATGAAAAATGTTTTAAGTTACAGCCAGAAAATTTTTTTTGTAGAAATAGTTTCGCTAAGTTACAGCCCGAAAAATAATTTGGTTGACAAAGTAAATACATAATGGTAAATTCAAAAATTTGCATCCTGATAAATTCAAAAAGTTGCATAATGACAAATTCAATAATACAACAAAAAATTACATGAGGTGTCAGGGGACACCCGGTTGGAACGAAGTTCCTTTCGCTACATATTATGTACTGGTTAGTTCCAACACGCCTAAGGCGCCTGATAAAAAATACTGTAATTTAAGTGGATCTTTGAGAAAAGATACTTTTTGTAAAATGATAAACTTTTTTTAAGAAATTTTTTTATTTTTTTTTTTTTAAAAAAAGTACATCTTTAGGTCCATTTTGTAAAAATATGTTTTGTATTTCCCCAAAAGGTCCTTTCATTGGTGAGAGAGGTAAATACTTCTTTTAGTAAAAGCTAATGTTTTTATGTAAGAAAAAGCCTAAGAGTATGAATTTTTTTTACAAAGAAATACTTTTTTAAGAACAGGTACTTTTTAATGAAGTTGTACTCTTTTTAAGATCAGGCTATTTTTTCAAGAAAATTTAATTATTTTCAGGAAAGCTACTTATCTCAAGAAAAGAAAATAAAGGCATTATTTTATTTTTAAGAAAAGGAAGAGAAGGTATTTTTTTGAAGAAAAGCTCTTTTTTTACGGAAGAACAGGTAAAATTTTAAGAGTAGGTACTTACCTCAAGAAAACTTATTTTGTTGTACAAAAAAGGTAATCTTTAAAGAAAATCTAGTTTTTTATGAAAATACAATTTGTTGTAAGATAATGTACTTTTTTAAAAAAAGGTACTTATTTAAAAAATTCTTTTTTTAAGAAAAGGTACTTTTTGTAAGAAAATTTACTTTTTTAAGCAAGGGTACTTCTTTAAGGTAAGGTATTTTGTTAAGCAAAGGTACTCTCTTTAAGAATAGGTTTTTTTTAAAGAAACTTTAGTTTTTTTTAATAAAACGCACTTATTTAAGAAAATTTTATTTTTTTAAACTTCTTTCACTTTGGCTTTTCTGAATTTACTTTTTGTTCGGTGCAAACTACAATATGTAATAAACAGACTACACCTAGAAAATTTCCCATGAATCAAGAAATATCCCACCATATGTTATATGTTAGTCTAGACACAAACCAAGCCAAAACTACGAATGTAAGAGTAAGTGTGCTGCCAAATGTAATTCCATGCTCAGGGTTGTACTTCATGGATTTGCCAGTCTTGTACATTGGCTTTTCTAAATTTACTTTTTATTGGGTTCAAAACTACAATATGTAATAAAGAGGCTACACCTAGAAAACTTCCCAGTAAACCAAACCAAAAGTACCCAATATAGTTGATAATAATGGGTTGTAAGAAAGTAGTTAAAAAAAGTTGTTTACAATTTTTTCATTTAGCCCCCATCCCGCAACGTGCGATAAGGATCTTCGTTCCAACAATTTTCGGTGAAATGTTATACATTTAACTAATTTAATGTTTATAATTCTGTGCTACATTATCCGTATCCGCTTTAAAGTATGTTCTCTTCGCTATTGGAATTCTTATTATCTGTAACACAAGTCGACGAATCTTGAAAGTTTGGAAAATGATGGAGTAAATGATTGGAATTCGTATGGAAGAATTTTTTTTGCAAAAAATTGGCAAAGTGAAAAAATGGCAATAACTCGGAGACGGTGAGTCCAATCGCAAAAACAATATTTTTGTTACCTCTGTTAGAGGCTTTAACCTACGGATGTCGTGAATGCGGCATTTTTGTTTTTAAAATCGCTCAAACTAAAATTTATCGAATCAAGTATCGCTAAAACACACTTATGCCAATATCTCGGAAACGGGTATCTAAGGGATTTTCATAAAGGGATCCAATCGTATGGAAGGAATTTTATTCAGAAAATCGCCAAAATAAGAATATCGAAAATATAATAACTTTGTTAGCTTTATCCAATGCATGTCTTTAATACGGTATCACTTATTTAAAAAAAATCGCTAACACATATGTGCGTTTTAGCGATTTTTTGTTTGAAAAATTTAGGTTTTTTATGAAAAGCATCCATTGGTAACAAACAATTATTATTTCTGCGTTTGGACGCACCGTTTCCGAGTTATAGGTATGTTGTTTTATAGATTTTCTTATTTTGGCGATTTTATAACAAAAAGTCTTCCATCCGAATTGGGCCACTTTAAGAAACCCCCTTTAAATAATTAGTTATTTTTTGATCGAAAGCTTCAAAAAAGCTAAACATTTTAGTTTTAGCGATTTGTTTAAAAATGCATTTGCCGTATTAAAGACATCACTAGGTTACAGCCTCTTAGCGAGGTAAAAACTTCAATATTTCCGCGATTGGAGTTACAGTTAAAACCATTTTATTATTTTAGGTATTTTCTGATTTTGGCGATTTAAATAAAAAAATTCCATACGAGTTGGACGAAAACCTCAAAAATTTCATATTTTATCGTTTCCCTTTCCGAGATATAGACAGTTTTTCAGAAAAATTGTCATATTTGCGATCAAAAATGTGAACCATGGCTACAAAGAATAATAATTTTGTTTATATTTAAATATAAAATACTCAATTTTAGTAACAAATTATTTTTTTTAGTTTTTTTCCTATAGAATTCATAATGGGATACGGCATCAACAAATGGTTGTAACTGCCATTAAATTCAAGTATTAGTTGAGCAAGCCAATATTATTTTCATTTACATATTTTGTTTTCGTTGATCCAGCAAGTAGAACATTCACCACTGCAGGATAATTTGATTGCAAGAACTAGAACTCGATTGACAGATCACATTTATTTATTGTTGCAGTGACAAAATATTTACTTTCGAAAACAATTTGAACAGAATATGTTATGTCATTGTTGGCATCGAACACAGAAATATGTATTTTGTTTTAGATGAAACATTCATTTGTGATAAAACACAGAAGGTCGGAATCAGTAAGTGAACAAAGTGCCTATATTCTCGAATTTAAAAACAGTTTGGAGTTCTGGAGTTATTATTTTTATTATTTTAGATGTCTAGAACCTCCGTTGTCTATTTGTAAGTATAGTTTAGATGAGAGTTGAAACATTTTTAACGATACCAAGAAATTAACAATACAACAGGTTTGTTGCGAGATATGACCGCTATATACATAACATTATTTTCATCAAAAATCAAAAATCTCAATTGAAATCGATTTATACCTAAGGAAAAATTATTGTATCTACTTTATCTAAAACCATGTAAACATATATGGAAACCGAAACAATCGGTCAACCAATTATTCTTTTCGAAAATTACGACTTTTGACGGAAATACTGAACTTGGAGTTGGAGTCGTCCAAATGTTTACGACTCCGACTCTAGGCAGATATCCTAGATTACCCCTCCACAACACTTTATTTACAGTCCACTGGTATTACAGTCCGTTTCTGAAAATAGCACTCAACTATTCACAAGACGAAAGAGCTCAGGAATTATTATCAGGAATAACAAAAACAAAGAAAACATCCCGGAAATTATCTTCTTGACATCGTAAAGGCTTCCGACCCGGTTTGGCGTGGCGGTTTGACTTACAAGCTTAATTCGTACGAGTACCCCTTATGTTTACTGAAAATAATAAACAGCTTTAACAAAACTGTTAACTTTTAGTCTGATTACAGTCTATTCAACAGAGAGAGATTTATACCCACGGACCTATCCCAATATTCAGTATTATCGCCTCTTTTATATTAAATTTTCACTCTGATATTCCAGCTAAACCAAATTATAAATATGCATTTCCGTGTAACCGTCGGTGGTGCAATGGGTAATATACGCGGCTCTTGTACACGATAGACGAGTACATGGGTTCGACCCCTGCTCCGACTACTTCAAATTTCTTTCGGCGACGGTCACCTCGCATGTAACGGCGATACTATCGAGTATTTAGCCATGAAAGAGCTTCTCAACTGTAGGTCCCAATCAGTGAGTGCAAAACTATTAAGAGCACAGCTCACTGGTTGTGAGAAGCTCTCCCTAATCTCCTCATGGGATGTCATGGAAAATAATTTTTTTTATAATTCTGCATTTCATGTTGATAATACAGCCATTATATGTTCAGGCAAAATCTCCTTCGATATTATTAGAAAGATGGAAGAATCTTTTAACACCATTAAAAAATCCTTCGATAAATGGAAAATTTAGCTAAGTCGTAGAAAAAACAAATGTCATAAGTTTTTCGTTTAATAAGTCGCCGAAAATAGTTCCTAATCAACGTCTCTCTGTCCAAGGAAACCACATCGATATAAAGGATGTTATAAATTAAATATGAGATAAAAAATTTGCATTTAAAAAATACAAAAATACTGCATGAGATAAGGCCCTAAAATACGGCGGAGCTCTATATTTAATGTTAAACAGGAAATCTAAACTGAAGGTAAAAAAATAGTATTTTATACCGAATATTGCGTAATATTGTCGTTCGGATGCCAAGTTTGGTTTGAAAATCGTACAAAATGCACATCAAACTGCTTAAAATCATCCAGAACAAGAACTTAAAAATAATTCTAAATTTAACTCCTCGATTTGCAACAAAACAGCTTCTATGCACAACAGATATATATCATTCATTCCATGAGAAAACGCCACAAATCTGACCGAAGGTCTTCCGATTTTCTTCAAATTTTGCACGGAGAGACTCTATGGAGCCAAATATACATTTGCGTTTTTAGATTTTTAAAATTGTTAAAGATCGCGATTTTATTTGCGTTTTTCATTTTTCAAAAAGTTAAAAAAATGGAAAAAGTAGTGAAGTTTGAAGAGCCACATTTCCATAAGTGGACCGAATTTTTCAAAGATTAAAAAAGTTTCTGAAAGCTGTTTTTGCCCATTTTATGATTTGCAGTTTAAAAGTTAAATAAAATAAATACATGGTTTCCCATTACATCCCATGAAGGGACTGGGGAGAACTTCTCACAATCACTGAGCCGTGCGCTTTCCAGTTTTCACTCACTGATTGGGACCTACAGTTTTACACCGATTCCGAACGGTAATTTGAGAAGCTTTTTCATGGCTAGATACTCGATAGCGTCGCCGTCACTATGCGAGGTGACCGCCGCCGAAAGAAAATTTGAAGGTGGTCAGAGCCGGGTTCGAACCCAGGATCTCATGTACAAGAGCCGCGCACTCTACCATTGCACCACCGACGGCCACTAAAAGTTACCACTATAAAAAAAAAAAATAAAATGGATGCAAATGCAGTTTTAAAGTGCATTTTGCAGTGCGTTTTCCTCCTTCGATTTTCAAAAAAAAACTTTTTTGTAAAATTTAGAATAGTATTTATTAAATAAATGGTCTCTTTTTCTGGGACAAAGAATTTTTCTATTTTTAAAGAATTTTCATCTCGCTCCAACTAATAGTTTGATTCGATCTTTGCTACTTTTGCTTGTCACAGAATTGTACACACATATGTACAAATGTGTACATAGGTGTGTATACACGCTGAACACAATGCATGATGAAATAGGGAAGAAGTATTTCATCATCCAATTCTAGTAGCATGTAGTTTCCTAGGAATAAGTATTTGGCATCAAAAAGTAAGCCTACTTACAAAAAAATCAAAAGAAAAACAATTTTTTTTCTGCACATTAGAAGTTTTTGCAAAGTGCATCCAAAAATAGCATTTATATTACAAGTAATTGCATTCGCATTATTCTCAATCAGCATTATTTTAGGAAAACACACTTTAAATGACAACAATACCTTACAGTAACTTTTTAAATAATAGTAACACAGTGCAACACGAAAAAAAATAACCATATACGGACACCACTACGTGATAAAAGACTAAAAAAAAAAAAGAGAGTGTGCTTTAAGACCACACAACTGAAGTAAAACTTCTTTAGCTCCATCTACATGTTTATATATATGTTTGTATATGTCTATATGTATAATGTATACAGACATATAATAATTTTCTACAAATGTTTAAATTTAAATTCCGTTTCCATTGATAAATAAACATATTTGAGTTGAATTTTTATTTATTATTTGTTTTATTATTTTTAATCATTATTTATATTATTTTCATTATCGGATACATGAGTAGTTACTGTGGTTGATTGTAAGACTGAGACAATAGGCTTATGGTATGAAAAATATGATACATATGTTTTCGAATGAAAATTATAGCATGCCGTCCCAATAGAACGCAGAACATCTGCCATTGCCATGAATAATAATAAAACAATTATTGCAAAACGAAATCATTTTCCTTTAGTATCAGGATGTGCCATGACAATTCACAAATCTCAAGGTGGAACCTTCAATGAAGTGGTTTATGAATACCAAAGGACTCATTCTCTGCCACTACTATATGTTGCTCTATCAAGAGTAACCAGCATTGAAGGATTGTACATAGTGCCAAAAGATAATGATAATAGATTTTATCATGGTCGAAAAAATGATACATCGGTCATATCTTTACAAGATGAATTTCGCCGATTATCGTTGAATACATTGTCAACATTAGGAAGAACGATTCTTGATTTCATGCATGACAGGAAAAAGTTGTCCATGGTTACTTTCAATTGCCAAAGTCTCAGAAAACACGTGGCGGACTTGAGCGATCCCGTAATTGGTTCAAGCAATATTTTGTTTCTATCAGAAACTTGGTCAAATGACGATGATAATGTTGACATCCCGAATTTTGATTGTATTGCAAAATTTAAACGTAAAAATGTTAGATCAGCAGGAGTGGCAATTTATCAGAAATCAAATGATACTTCAAACATTGTAACTTCGAACATGGACATTTTATTAAGACATATTACTGAACTCGATATTGGCCAGTCATCAATTGGTGATATATGTGCTGCTCACTGTGATTTGGACGATGGAACAAACATCATAATGGTAGTTGTTTACATTTCGCCCAATAACACAGTCAATAACATTATAAAGTTTATATATAAAAGACTTATGATTTACGGTCGAGTAGGCTCTGAAGAATTAGGAGAAAATTATCATACGTTGCCACTCATTTTAGCAGGAGATTTCAATGTTAATTTCGCATCCGAAGATGGACAACTCTTCATAAACTTTCTTCGAGATAAATTAGAACTTGAAATCAATAATAACCGAAATGAGCCTACCACACGACATGGAACAACAATCGATGCAGTTTTCTCTAGATTTCTTTCTAATTTTCATTCGAAAACATATGTATCATATTTTTCATACCATAAGCCTATTGTCTCAGTCTTACAATCAACCACAGTAACTACTCATGTATCCGATAATGAAAATAATATAAATAATGATTAAAAATAATAAAACAAATAATAAATAAAAATTCAACTCAAATATGTTTATTTATCAATGGAAACGGAATTTAAATTTAAACATTTGTAGAAAATTATTATATGTCTGTATACATTATACATATAGACATATACAAACATATATATAAACATGTAGATGGAGCTAAAGAAGTTTTACTTCAGTTGTGTGGTCTTAAAGCACACTCTCTTTTTTTGTTTTAATCGTCAAACTCTACTCTTCACCTCCCTTGTCATGATTTACGTTGCATACTTTTGGGGAACTTCGTAACAGCTTCCGCTACATTACAAACTTCCGGTTCCGTTGCATTAAAAAATGTTTACCCCTCCGTATAGAAGTTTTACTTCAAAAAGACCCGTGTCTCCCAATTTTTCCCAAAGTCATGCACTTTTTTTTTATGGGCCGTTAAAAGATTTGGGGGGCCTCGGTATCATTTTCGTAAAAATGTGATCATTTTCTCAGGCTCATATCTTGCAAACCGTTCAGAATTTCGATTTACTCTCTGAGGCAAAGTTGTAGCTCTTGTCATAAAGAACAAAAAATTGTGTTTAGGTAGCACGCAAAAGTGAAAAATTTGCCGAAAATTTTTTAATTTCATTTTTTTTACCTTTTTCTCCTGTTCAGGTCCATAGGTAGCAAAAAATTAAATATGCCTGGCCAGAACCATGTGTTTGTCCAAGGGTTAACACCGTTTAGGTAGCGCTCAGGTATCACGAGATCATGCACCGACAGCAGCAGCACAGGCAATGCAGTAAGCTCACCACACGCAACAAGGGACGCAGCACACAATATAAAAGCGACACGACGCTCACATCGAGGCATTACACAACGCGAGGTCAACGAGAATTTTGAACGGTTTGCTACCTATGGACCTGAACACGGGAAAAAAGGTAAAAAAAATCGAATTTTTTTAAGTTTTTTGCGATTTTGATCTGGAAGGTGAAGTTTTTTTGATTTTATATGTTCGCAATTTTTGTTCATTATGACAATTTTTGTTCTTATGCCTCAGAGAGTAAATCGAAATTCTGAACGGTTTGCAAGATATGAGCCTGAGAAAATGATCACATTTTTACGAAAATGATACCGAGGCCCCAAATCTTTGGCGGCCCATAAAAAAAAAGTGCATGACTTTGGGAAAAATTGGGAAACACGGGTCTTTTTTTTTTTAGTCTTTTATCACGTAGTGGTGTCCGTATATGGTTATTTTGCCATGACTTAAAAAATTACACACAGTGTAATGCGACAAAAACTGTTTAAAATATAGCAATTCAAAGTTACATACCAAATAAATTTCTTTCATATTTTGTACAAACATTTTCAAAATCCTAAAAAAAATAAAATTTTATTTTATTCTGTTCACAAATAAAATAAATAAAATTTTATTTTATTTTTTTTTACATGAAAAATCAAGTAAGTCTTTTTTTAAAAAAACATTACAAACAGTAAGCTGCATTGTCCCAAAAAAAGATTACTTGTCTTTTTTATAAAAAATTCTGAATTTTGCAATGATGTTAAATTTTTTAAAATCATAGGGGGAAAAAGAAGTGGAAAATGCATTCAAAAAGTGCAGTTGCTATAAAAATGCATTTCTGAAATCAAGCCCTCATTTTTAGAGTACGGATTCTACAAATAGACAACCGTATCATTCAGAAACTTTTTATATATTTGAAATAGTCCATCTACTTAAAAAAAAATAGCTCTCCAAACTTCACAACTTTTTTCATTTTTTTAGGTTTTTCAAAAATGAAAAACGCGAATAAAATCGCGAGTTTTTTAAATTTCAAATATCTGATAATGGGATTCTCTTAATGGCTACATAGAGTCTCTCTGTTGTCAATATAAACAAAATCGGAGGATGTGAATTGAGAAAATCACTTATTTTCAACTTTCTTTCCTGGAACGAATGATATATACTTATCGCCACAGTTATGAAAGCTCTACGTATGCGATTATTAGATATTTATTACAACTTTTACTCAACAACTTTTTAATTAAAAGTCATTCAGAGGTAAATTCTTCTTCCGTAACTTCTTTAGTTTGTGAACAGAATTTTTTTAAATATATTTTCCCTTAATCTGTGATAGTTAAAGGTTTACTACACTGCACGGAAAAGCATCGTCAAACGTATGAAAACGTTCATCACCCCAACAACTTTTGTCATCGAAAGTGAACAGTTTTACTCCCGCTATGAAAATGTGTTCATCAACCGCAAATTGTTTGTTACTGTGATGAAAGTATCGCTGTTGCTGCAATGAATTTGTTCATTATTGCAACGAATTGGTTTCATTGCTGCAATGAATTTGTTTCATTGTTGCAACGAATACATATCGTTCTTGGTAGTCGGCGGGTTGAGTGTTATTGTTGCCGTCTAATTCAGGTGCTGGAATTAAAAACAAAATTGAGGAATTTATTATTAAGATTTCTTATTAAAATATTTACATATCTATATCTGTACTTACCATGAACATAAGCTCTACTCTCCTATGCCAACCGCATCACTGTTTTCTTAAATCATGCAATTGTTGTTGTGTTTAGGGTTTTGTCATTCAATTGTAGCGCCAAATCTCTCCGTCAGAAATCCAGTTATCGCTCTGTAAGCATTCTCTTCAACTTATCTTTTATTTATTCTAACGAAATTTCTTAAAATTTCGATCGGATTAATTTCATTTTCCGTTAAGTTGTTATTTTTTATGTTCGTGTTACTTGAAACATTTTGTAAATTTGGCTTCTTCGTTTTCATTGACTTCAAATCAAAATACCAACACAGAAAAACAACCGCTACCGAATTATGGTTAAAACACAAAAACACGAACATTCTTGCGCATCCACACACACAAATGTTCAGATACATATTCGGGGTAGTTTTTCTGCTATCGATGCGTCACTGGCTTTGCTGTCATGTTGCTTCTTGCGCTCTGTTTATTGACCTATTTGATTTACAGATGCTGAATTTACACATACGATTACAGCAAACACATAAATTCACAACAATTTATTTTTCACAACAAAAGATAATTACTAAGTATAACCAAATAGTTTTTTTAAAAAATTTATTTAAATTATTCCGGCGGAGAAATATGTCTACCACTTTCGGCTGTTGCAAAAGAACTGATTTAAGATATGTACGTGACCCACCACTCACGCTCAAAATTTTTTCTAGCTGGCCTCTTCTTACGCTCGCTCTTTTTTTCGACTGCTTCTCTCTCTTTATCTTCATAAAAATCTGTTTCGTTGCAATGACGAAATTGTTTCGTCAACTGTATATGTTGACAAACCCCCAAAATAAATAAATAATACAAATAAACTATAAAAAGTAAGAGATAAACCAAATATCGGTAGTTTAAATATCATGCCTTTATTGTTTTTTAATTTTTAACCAATTTTTCTACAAAATTCAAATTAAATAAAATTGTTGCAGGAACGAAAAGTAAGTTGTTGCAGTAACGAAATGAAAAATTTTCAAAGAAATCATATATGCAATTTTTCGTTGCAGTGACTACCAAATTGTCGAATATACGACACTTTTCACTATAGCAACGTAAAAACATTAACGAAAATGTTTCATCCATGCGACGAAGCGTTTTTCTTTCAGTGTAGTATGTGGAAAATGCAAATATTATTTTCTGAAGTACTCTATGTAATTTTCTGCAATGAAATAAAATAAATTTAAAAGTAAAAATATACATATGTAGACAACCAAAAACTCAATAACCTATTAGACAGATCTGCTACGTTTGGCTAAAATATGGCCAGTAAGTAGTTAGTTTCAATAAACTTGAAACAAGATTGTATCCAAACCACTGTGCGGTGTGCACATTGTATGCCATAATATCCCATCAATACCCACAAATACATAATATGTGCCAACTATTTATGTGTTATTATTATGATTTCTTACGATTTTATATACAATTTTTTATAATATAATATATATTTCTGTATTTTTTTTTGATTGGAATTAAAGTATAAAACATTTCCATTTGTTTTCTTTAGAACTGTTTACAAATTGATATGTGAGTTGTCCATTGCAGATATATTTTCATGATTTTACAATTTTCGAGTATTTGGGATTCCTTCTTTTGAATGATTTGCTTTCCCTGTTTTGTTTATAATGTTGGGTGTTGTTGTCGATTGGCATCCGAAATATTATTTTTGTATGTTGGTTGACAGTTTTTTCCTCTTTTTCCATTGTTGTTGTCGTTTGGGGACGAACTGCACTTGTTTATCCTTTGTATCATGATTCCTTTCTAGTTTTATTATTATCAGTTTATAATCTCCGTTTAAAAGTAATCTCTAAATTCATTGCAATTGTGTGGAGGAATCCTTTACAACATTTCTCTATAAATACGTCAATGTTTGGCCGTGTAATGTGTCACTCAAGGCAGGCAGTACGGAACTGTTATCTGGTCCATCAATTGACAAATTGCATCGTGCCAGTTCTTGTACTGTTAAAGATTTGGTGCAATTGTAGTTTTAATTTCTCTTGTTCGCCAATAAATTGGATTTGGTGCAATTGTAGTTTTAATTTCTCTTGTTCGCCAATAAATGTTGCAACTGCCCTAGTTGCATATTTGTCCGACAATTGCAATTTTGTTTTAAAGGTGTTAGGAAACTGTAGCGGGGGAATCAATTAATGTGAAACTAGCTGCTACAGTCAGTGAGTTTTTCTGTTCGATAGGCGGGAAATGTTGGTTTGAATAAATGAAATTTGGCCAGTTAAACGGGATATTCATATACTTTATTTTACATTTATTAACTATTTTAAGACCTCATGAGGTCAGATGTCTTACACATATTACTTAATAAACAAATTCCTCCAACTGGTTCTATCCTTAGCCTTTTCTCGCCGGTTGTTAACACCAGGGACAACACCAAGGATTCTTGTGCCTGGTCTTTCCCGCGGTGTCCTGGTCGTCCTCTTTTCCTGCTACCATCGTGTTGTACGTTATCGAAAACCTTTCGCGCTGGCTCATCTTCGTACATTCTGATAACATGGCCTAGCCGACGCAATTGACATAATATGATCCTCCTAGCTATGTCCACGTCAGAATACAGGTGATATAGTTCTTGGTTCCAACGGCGTCGGTACTCCCCGTTTTCTTTAACAGGACCACATACATATTTTACGGAGAATTTTTCTCTCGAATAATCCCAGGTGTTTTTCATCCACTTCCGATATGACCCAAGCTTCGGAGCTATATGTTAAGACATGTAAAATGAGAGTCTGATATAACTGGACTTTTGTCTGTCGAGAGAGGGCTTTGTTTCGCAGCTACATGCTGAGCCCAAAATAGCATCTATTTGCAAGCACAATTCTCATATTTATCTTCAGGCTGACGTTATTGTCCTTATTCACGGCGAATCCAAGGTGGTCAAATTCATCTACCACTTATATCTTTTGTATAGAGAGCTAAGCGTTTTAAGGCACATTTACCCTCCGGGAAAAGAACTGGAACTATATTAGTCACGTGGTAGCTCCATTATGGATAGTAACCTGTATATTTAGGGAACTTTTACTATTTTTAGTACTCGGCGGTGTAAATTGGCACCCCATAGATTACAATGTCGCAGAACTCGTCACCAAACACCACGTCACACGTTGTGCCAAATACACCGGTCACAGAAATTGTCTCCCTGCAACTAGTCATGGATCCGATACCAAAGTAATAAACTTCGGGAATAATAACCCTCTGCAACTGCCATCGTAGTCTGACGTAAAATTCGTACCACACCTTTCGTATCATAATTTTCAAAACGTATTTTATTTCAATTTTGAATCCTGTTGACTTGAAAACTATTTACTGTTACAAATAAATAAGCCCAACAAGGCGCCAGTCAGAAGCCTAAATATAGGAAATCAGTTAAAAATGGAGTATGCTAGACCCAATTACTTATCCGGTCTCGGACAACCCCGGGGGGTCAGGGACCTTACAAAACGAAGACAACATATTTCGGCAACCAGTTCGATTCGTCAACCTGATCCCTCCAGCGGAGTCTTGGTCTTCCTATTTTTCGTCTTCCTTCGAGTGCGGTTTCGAAACCCTTCGCGCTGGTTCATCTTCATCCATTCTACTGACATGGCCTAGCCAGCGCAATCGCGTTATCTTGATCCGCTTAACTATGTCAATGTCAGGATAAAGCTCATACAGCTCATGATTCAGGCGTCGCCGATACTCGCCGTTGTGCACTATAGGGCCATACATTTTTCGGAGTATTTTTCTCTCGAAGACTCCTACAGATGTTTCGTCTGCTTGCGATAGGACCCAGGACTCTGCGCCGGACTTTTGTTATTCGAGAGAGGGCTTTATATCTAAAGTGCTTGCTTATCCCAAAATAACATCTATTCGGAAGCACAATTATCCGCTTGATCTCAAGGCTGACGTTGTTGTTTTTGTTCACGGCAGATCCGAGGTATATAAATTCGTCCACTATCTTCCAAGTTATACCGGTTATCAACGTTCACGCTTTGGTGTAATCGCGTGGAGGCCCTGTTCGTTGAAACCATTAATTTTGTCTTGTCCTCATTTACCGTCAGACCCACTGTTGCTGACTCCTTCTTAATTCTCGAAAAAACCGCAGTAATTTCTCTAATTGTGCGCCCAATGATATCTATATCATCAGCATACGCGAGCAGCATGTGACTTTTGCTGCTGATGGTTTTACTCATGTTGACTGCAGCTTTTCTCATAATGATCTCCATTAAGATGTTAACGAGATGTTAACATGTTAAAGATCGCACGATAGGGTGTCGCCTTGCCTGAGGCCTCGCTTAGTTTCGAAAGGTTCGGTAAGATCCTTACCAACTTTCACTGCGGATTTGGTGTTCGTCAAGGTCATCCTGCAAAGGCGTATGAGTTTTGCATGAATACCAAGCTCAGACATTGCTTCACAGAGTTTCTCCCGTATCGGACTATCGAAGGCCGCTTTATAATCGATAAATAGATGATAGGTGTCGATTTGTTTTTCGTGTGTCTTCTCCAGGATTAGGCATAGCGTGAAAATCTGGTCAGTTGTCGATTTTCCAGGCCTAAAGACACACTGGTATGGTCCAATCAGGTCAGCCATAATTGGTTTTAGCCTTTCGCACATTATACTTGATAGAACCTTATATGCTATGGATAAAAGCCTTATTCCACGGTAGTTGGCACAGATACTCGGGTCACCTTTTTTAAATATGGGACATAGTACACTAAGACTCCAATCGCCGGGCATGCATTCATCTAACCAAATTTTGCTAATGAGCTGATGCGTGCACCTTATCAGCTTATCGCCGCCAGCCTTAAACAGCTCCGCCGGTAATCCATCGGCTCCTGCGGCTTTGTTGTTCTTAAGCCGGGCAATTGCTGTTCTGACCTCGTCTTGGTTACGAGGAGGGCAATCGACGTCGTCGTCCATATTGTGATTGATTGTCCCATCGTCATTGGATATCTCAGGTACTAGTAGCGCGGAGAAATGCTCTCTCCATATTCCCAACATGCTCTGCACATCTGCGACGAGATTTCCGTCCTTGTCTTTACAGAAGGGGGACCCTGAACCATGTCCATTAGTTCCGTTTTTAACTTTTTATGTCTCAATTTTCTCACTCTCGGACTTTCTCCACTGCCGTTTCTTACGCCTAAAGAGACGGTTTACCTCCTTTCTCTTCTCCTTATACCGCTCAGTTGCAGCGGTCTTTTCGTCATTTGCTCTGCGACACTCTTCATCGTACCACGGTTTATTGCGAAGTGGTTTTTCGAAACCAAGTACGGTTGTTGCGGCAGTTTTTATAGAGTCGGAAATGGATTTCCACTGCGTATCAGGATCGTCAGCGGGAGGGGGTGGGTTCTGTGACAAAAGTTGCGAGAGCTTTCTTGAGTAGGCTGTGGCTACCTCTGGTAATTGCAGCCTTCCGATGTCCAGCTTCCTCTGCGTCTGGTTACGTACGATTTTCGCTCTACTTAATCTTGTGCGAACCTTTGCTGCTACCAGGTAGTAATCAGAATCGATGTTAGCTCCTCTGATCACTCGTACGTCCATTACACTGGATGCGTGCCTTCCATCAATTACCACGTGATCAATTTGGTTCTTAGTTCTTTGATCAGGAGATACCCAAGTAGCCTTGTGAATGTCTTTATGCTGGAATCTTGTACCACTAATGACCATGTTTTTTGCCGCGGCACAATCAGTTTCATACCGTAGTCGGAACTGTCAGTATGTAGACTGAAATTGCCAATAGTTGGATTAAACACATTCTCCCTTCCTACTTTGGCATTACAATCTCCTAGTACAATCTTAATGTCAGAGCTCATAGAATATGTCTTTGGCATCATCATCTTTCTCTTCTGTCGGGGCATGCACACAAATTAGGGAAATATAAAAATGTTTCGCTTTTATGCGGATTGTGGCTATTTGTTCACTCACAGTATTGAACCTAGGAACTAGATGTCGCAGTCTTTTGCCAACTACAAAGACCCCCACGTCATGTATATTGGTAAGAGTAAAGCACGTCAGTTGGAGAGGGTACAAATAGAGTGAAAAATAGAGGATAGTTTAAGATCAAAAGAAGTACCCAATTTATTTAAATTGGAAAGAAACATCATTTGGAATTTTCCATTGACTGTGCGCCAATATCTTTACTGTTGTATTTTTGTTTTCAATTGACAAATTACAAATAATCGCAATATATTAAATGTTATTTTCTATAATTTGCATTGTTATCGGAACACGAAATGTGAAACAATCGACAAAATCGATAAATTCGAAAATCGAAAAATTCGAAACGAGAAATGCGAATGATAATAATTTGTCAAACTCATCCGTCAGATAAAAAGTTATCGATCAAGCTCATGCTCATGAATGACAAGTGTGTGGTATGCATAATACCTTTATGATTTTATTTTAAACAGTCGAAATATATTAAATAAAATTAAATAAATATAATTAGAGTTTCGACTTTACTTGATACAAACACATACATATAATAATTTCTACCCAATATTTCCCTTAGTTCTGGAGTTATCAGAAGCTGGAATTAAAAATCAAATAGATACATTCCAATGACGTTATTTGAGTAGGAGAATAGTTGGCGCGTCTATTGACTTCTATCCCTGCTCTCAACACCTAACATTTATTTCGTCGACGGTATCTCCGCTTAGTGCCGGCGGCAATATTGAATAATTAGCCATGAGTGTAAAACTAGAAGCCGCACAGCGCACTTCTGAAATACACAGAGGACATAAAGTAGGAAATAGGATAACAAATGTTATGTAATAAATATCAATTGGAATCACAACAAAAAAAAACTACACACAGCCACAAAAAATATATATTATTTCAAAATTTTATATATAAAAACAAAAAAAGATAACTTTTAGTATTTGGTCGGTCCACCTTGGGCATCAATAACTGCTTGAAGACGACGGGGCATTAATGCCACCAAATTCTCCGTAATATCGGGTGTTATTTTAGCCCATGCACGAATAAGGGCGGTTTTTAATGTTTCACGGCTACTAATGTCATATTGTCGTACCAATTTTTCCAAAACATCACATATGTGCTCTATTGGGTTTAAGTCTGGTGACTGGGGTGGCGAATTCAGCTGTCTTGGGGCATAGTAAAGAAGCCAGTCTCGAACAACGTGTGCAGTATGCTTAGTAGCATGGGCCGTAATCAAGGAAAAAAAAATATTTTTGGATTTTTAAGTTGAAGTAGCGTTAATATGGTGCCTTATAGGCAAATGAAATAACTGTAAAAAAATTGTATCGTTATTTCAATTTTTAACCGGGCCCCTTTGCTTTCAAAAGTCTCAAAAACGGTTTTTTCTCCAAAATTTTCAAAAATAAATGTCATATCAAAAAATAATATTGGCTAAAGTTGTAGTTCATAAGATTTCCTAAAAAAATGTCTCTTGGACTTTTTTCCTAGGTTTGATCACTTCGGAGATAATTTACTTTTAATAAAAATACCACTGTTATTTCAATTCTATGGGAATTATCATTTTTTTTTATTTCAGAGTTATGAATTAGTTTTATAGTACTTATATACTAAACAAAAAATAACAATAATTTTGATTACTTCACAATATTTAATTTAATTTTTATATTGAAATTATATATAAAGATTCAAAGGCACGTCTGAAAAAGCTAGCGTATATAAATGAATAACACCCAATTCATACGATGATTTTTACGACGTCGTATTTCCTTAATTGCTTTTTGAAGCAACTTCCAAAAATCATTTGTGTTCATACGATGATTTTTATTTGCACGTCTTTTTTGGCAGGCAAAGTTGATTTTTATTGTTTAATCGGTTAATATGCTTCTTAATGTCACCCGGATACTTCAAAGTACGAAAATTAATAAAACGTATCAAGAAAAAAAGAAATTAGTATAAAGAGAAATATGAAAAAAGACACGAAAAACAGAAATCGAGACTTTATGTTTACCCCTCTTGCTTCTCTACACCGTTGGCCTATATGTGTCATTGTTGCGTGTCATTGAGTGTCATTGTTGCTTTTTCTCGAATATGTTCCTTATAAGTTTGCTACATATGAATAACGGTATTCTGTTTACTAAATTATTTGTGAAGCGACAAAAAAGCAGACGTCTTACAATTTCTGTAGTTATTTTAGTCGAGTGTTTGTTATCAGTGCGTCAACAATTAAAATATTGTTTTGTTAAATAAAATTCTTATAGCGTATTATCAGGTAATTAAAAACCACATTTTAAAACATAGATAGGCAGAAGAAGAAGAATAATTTTTCTTCTCATTCGGCCAATGTATGTTTTAAATCAAATATTATTGTAACTGCACTACAAATTTTTAATCCACTCTTACCGTAATATTTAATACAAAAGAAAATATGGCTACAGTAACAACACGTACTAAAGACGTGTGTCCACTTTTCGGAAACGTTGAAGATATTTGCCCAAACGAAGCCAGACAACTCCCAAGATACCAAGAGGTTATAAAATGTTACCATTTCGTTCGAAAGCAGATTATGGGTCAAAGAGTCAAACAACCCACATCTGGGGAAGTTGCCAATTTAGTTGCATGGAAGATAGAGGATATTTGGAAGCGCGCATCTCTTCCAATACTGTCTCATAATCGCATTAAGGATATGATTTTGGCTTATAACAAAAATTATCAAAATATTATTAAGCCGCTCAAAAGCCGCAATACACCATTTCTTCAAGAAAAATTGTCCAAATTTAAAACAGCGTCATTAAAAATATTTGACATATGCCATTGCAAATGTGCAGATTTTGAATCATGTAAGTGTCAAAATTGTCATAAAGTACCGAAAATTGAGAGAGAATTTTTGAAAGATCAACGCACCGAGCGAAAGATGGTGATGGGAGGAATTGATCAAGTGAAAACTAGAGAGCTGCGAAAGAAAGAAGAAAGGAAACAAAAAACACAACAACGCGAAGCTATGGAAAATGTGAGTTATGAACTTCTACCAGGTGCTAGTTGTAGTCAGTCATTGAATGAATCCAACATATCCCTATCATCAAATGAATCGTCCACTATTGCTTCAAGTGATGATGATTTTATCAGTCCAAAACGGCAGAAAAAAGATAAGTCTCCGATTCAAATGAGATTGGCTTTAACGTCTACTGCAAGGATGGCAGATTTAACTGGTTCATCGAATAGGACCGTCGCTAAAATTGCTACAGCGGTGTTGGAAGACATGAAAATTGTTTCAATAAATAATAAAACAAATATAATAGACAAAAATAAAGTACGCAGAGAAATAAATAAAAATAGAAACTCCCTTCAACATTCCGCTGACAATAAATTTATACATGGATTATACTTCGACGGTCGTAAGGACACAACAATAATTCATAAAGAAGGACGTCGTTTGACGGAGAAAGAGGAACACATTTCAATAATAGAAGAGCCTGGAAGTAAATATTTTGGACATATTTCACTAAAAGCTTCAGGCAGTGCGGAAGAAATATTTCAAGCCATGATTTCACACTTTATTAAATGTAATACAAGCCTTGAAAAATTGATTGTTCTTGGTGGTGATGGAACTAACGTAAATACAGGTTGGAAAAGTGGTGTATTCCGAAAGCTTGAAGTTCATATTGGCAGACCATTACAATGGAGTGTTTGTATGCTTCATATGAACGAGTTGCCATTAAGGCACCTGCTGCAAGAATTGGATGGTGGTACAAAAGGCCCCAACTCCTTTTCAGGAAATTTGGGGAAACTTCTTGATGGCTGCGAAAACTTGCCTGTAGTTTCTTTTCAACCTATTATAACAACTCTGCCAGTAGTTTCCGAACGGGATTTAAGCACGGATCAACAATATTTATATAAAATCTGTTGTGCAATCAGTTCTGGAAAATGTTCTGCCAATATAGCCAAACGAAATCCTGGCCGACTAAATCACGCTCGATGGTTAACTACAGCTAACCGACTGTTGCGGTTGTATGTCGCTACAAATAATCCTCCAGAAAATCTTGAAATCATAACCAGATTCATTTTGAAAGTTTATGCGCCGACATGGTTTCATATTAAAACAAACCCATTTCTACAATTTGGTGCTATCCACCTTTGGACTGCCATTAAAGCAGCAAGAGAGTTTTCAGGTGAAGTGAAAAACATTTTTGAAAAAGTCATATCAAAAAATGGCTATTTCGCTCATCCCGAAAACTTACTTTTGGCTATGCTTTTTGACTGCCGTGACAATATAAGAGAATTAGCTATAAATAGAATTCTTATAGCACGGCAACATTTGCAGAATAACGTAAGATATTTTAAACCACCTGTAATATTATTTAATGCAGAAGATTACACTGATTTAATTGACTGGCAGGCGTGCAATTTAACCGAACCTCCTTTGACGATGGAACTTTCAGAAGAATACCTCAAAAACTGTATTCATAAGAAAAAAATGATTGAAATAAGTGTAAATTTTCCATGTCATACGCAGGCCGTTGAAAGGTGCGTTAAAGTGGTTACAGAAGCATCTTCGAAAGTATGTGGAGAGACGTCAAGAGATGGCTACATAAGAGCCAAATTTCAAGGCAGAAATCTTTTACCTAAATTTGAGAATAAGATGCAGTATTATGAAGTAAAAGAAGCAAATAGAATGCATTAGTACCACAAAAAATACAAATTTAAAAAGGTTAATTTTTGTTTAGTATATAAGTACTATAAAACTAATTCATAACTCTGAAATAAAAAAAATGATAATTCCCATAGAATTGAAATAACAGTGGTATTTTTATTAAAAGTAAATTATCTCCGAAGTGATCAAACCTAGGAAAAAAGTCCAAGAGACATTTTTTTAGGAAATCTTATGAACTACAACTTTAGCCAATATTATTTTTTGATATGACATTTATTTTTGAAAATTTTGGAGAAAAAACCGTTTTTGAGACTTTTGAAAGCAAAGGGGCCCGGTTAAAAATTGAAATAACGATACAATTTTTTTACAGTTATTTCATTTGCCTATAAGGCACCATATTAACGCTACTTCAACTTAAAATTCCAAAACAAATTTTTTCGGCCCATGCTAATGCTTAGGCTCGTTATCTTGGTGGGAAATCCATTGATTTCCAAGGCCTAAACTATCAACATATGCCTTCAGATTTTGTTACAATATATTTTTATACTGGTAGCGGTCCATATTACCCTCGACAAAAACCAAACGACCCACTCCAAAAGACGCAATGGCGCCCCAAACCATAACGTTGCCACCACCATGTTTTACTGTTGGTATTATGTTCTTTGGATCAAGTGCAGTATTTGGTTTTCTCCAAACTTTGGATCGGCCATCACTTCCGAAAATGTTATACTTACTTTCGTCAGTAAATAAAACACGTTTCCCAAAGTCCATACCCTTGTCTAGATGTGCTTTAGTAAAGTGAAGGCGAAGTTTGCGATTTTTTGCTGAAATTAGCGGCTTTTTGCGTGCTACTCTGTTATTAAACCCACTGACGTGTAAAACGTTTATTATTGTTCGTGGAGTAACGGTTATATTGGAACATTTGGCGTTGTGTTCCGCCAATGTTGGAGCACTTATTTTCGGATCCTGGTTGACTACTTTAAGAATACTGCTAACATCGCGTCTCGAAAGCTTCTTAGTTTCGGTACTATTGGTATTATTATAATTTCTAATGATCGTCTGGACGACTTAATTTTACTGTCTTAGCAATTTCTCCGTAAGATTTATTTTCCTTGCGGAGATTTACTACCATATTCCGAACTGAAGTATGAATCTCTTTCGTTTTGAAGTATGAATCTCTTTCGTTCTTTTTGTCACTTTGTCCACTTAAATAATTATTATGCTTGGAAATGTAATTAATTCAACAAAGTTAACTGTCATTTCCCTTTCTTTGTTTTCAACTTTCAATTTGATAATAGGAGTTGCCACGCTGTATGCAGACTTTTTTCCCGCTAATTATTGTGTTTTTCCCTACTATTTTTTTCATATTTTTTTTTCTTCAAATAATCGTTATTTTAAATGACTAAAATATTGCAATAATATCATTTTCAATTGTCGCTACTAATTCTCTTAAACTTCAAAATCGTAGGTTGTATTTAGACTTTATTCCTTGACTGTATATGGCGTCACATATCCTATCAGACTTAGAATGATTTTCCAGATCTATTGCCAGCATAACTTCTCACTGAATACGCGAATTAGCCGTGGGAACGAAGCATGAGGAACTCAAATTGCAATATGGATGTAAAGAATTTTTCTATGAAAATTTTTGATTGTGGATAGTGATCATTCCACAATCTAAGTGTAAAGAGATAAGAAAATAAGTACGGGATTTTAGGAAAGCAGGTCAAACGGGTTAAAAACTTAACCATAATGTATAGTAGTAGTCACTGTAAAAGTTATTACTAAACGTTGGGCCGTATTGGCTTATGTTGGCAAATGACCAAAGATACTGTTAAATTTCAGGTACATAAAGTAATATTAATTATGTTCTGGTTACACCGCTGGCTGCGATTGTCAATTATTTTGTACTGGAATATTAAGCGTTACTTGAAATTACAGCTTAAGTTTTGCCTTGAGCCGGCATCAAGATGTTTCTGCAACACAACGTTAGATACCGTTACTGTGAATTAAAAGAGGAGAAGAAGAGTAGAAAGATTTACAAGAGAGACTACATACCATTCGGTAGAGCACGACAATTCGATATAGCTCAGAATTGTTTAATGTTTATCGAGCTTCACATTATAAGAACAATAACAAAAAGAATATAAGAACAATTATCTCTAATTCGCTGTTTTCGTTACTAGCATTTCAAGCCAGCGCTAATCGTTAGCTTGGAACTGAAATGCGTGTATGGTTCGCTTAGTTTCAAAAGGACATATTTCACGTGAGAGAACATGTTTTCATACAGATAAAGGCTGGGCCATGTAAAATTTGGTCGATATTTCGAAAAAGGTGGCTAATTTGACACTTATGAAGTGACAGATTATTAGTTAAAGGTTAGAAATTTACGAAACGGGACGCTTTCTGCGTGACGAATTTCAGGAAATATTAAAAACTTACTTCCAAACTGCTTAGTTTGAAGATGAACATTTTTACCGAAAATTCATCTTTTTCGATGTAATTCATTTTCACCTCGGGGGCTACGTTAACAATCAAAATTGTCGCATTTGCACCACCTGTCGTTCACGAGAAAATTCTCACAATCGAAAAAGTTGGATAGACCTAATGAGGTACTGTATAGCAAGTCGTGGAAGCCATTTGAGCACTGCGAAGTTGGGCAGATTGGAAAGACCACGGAAAAACCAGCCTTTTAGAATATTGCATTCAGAGGCACCTTATGTGAACACAGGTGGTTCTGCAGGGTGTCAAAAGTTATCACTATGGTACTATTGAGGCTTTAAAAGCCTGCTACTTCTACACTTGCAGGCTGATTACAAAAACATTTGACTTTTGAGAATCTACTTTTATACTATGCAAAATAAACAAAAAAAACGCGGTCAGTGTTGTGGAATATCTTTTACCGTTATTAAAATATTCGCTATCAAAATTTAAAATTGTCAATTTTTTCATTGACTATTTTCAGACTTTTACTAATAACTCGGCCATTTGAGGAAAAGGATATTGCTGAGTACGACTCTTAATTAGGAACACTTTAATAAAGAATGCACTGTAAAAATTTTTAAGTTATCTCAAGTTATCTTGTACAGGGTGGCGCCGAATGAGCTATATGGTTTAAATGGTTTAAAACTTTTTTATTTATGCGATAATTTTCTTTTGTTTTTTTAAATACAGTATATTAATGGGGATTTTTTTGCAATTAGCTTTGAAAAATGATATCCTGTAATCGAAGCTCCATCTTATGGAAACCACAAGTTTGGATGGTTCTCCACAGCTGGCCTAATAAAATTTTCCAACATCGTCCGATATGCAGCACGGTTAATAGAGATTGAGACACCACTTTCATTTTCAAAAAAATATGGGCCAATTATCCTTTCGGAGGATACACCGCACCAAACAGTACACTTAAGTGGGTGTAATTCTCGCTGATGCACTGCTCTTGGATTTTCCGTAGCCCAAATAAGACAAAAGTGGCCGTCGGTGGTGCAATGGTTAGTGTGCGCGGCTCTTGTACATGAGATCCTGGGTTCGAACCCTGCTCTGACCACCTAAAATTTCTTTCGGCGGCGGTCACCTCGCATAGTGACGGCGACACTATCGAGTATATAGCCATGAAAAAGCTTCTCAAAATACCGGTCGGAATCGGTGTAAAACTGTAGGTCCCAATTAGTGAGTGAAAACTGGAAAGCGCACAGCTCAGTGATTGTGAGAAGTTTCTCCCCGGTCCCTTCATGGGATGTAATGGGAAACCATTTATTTATTTTTAAATAAGACAAAATATCTTGTCAATAAGACAAAATATCTTGGCTTCCATATAAATTCTTCGCTAAACTGTAAAGACCACATTAACAGTGTCGTAGGTAAAATATACCTTACTCTTCGCTGCCTGAGAATGACTAGCCCATATACACCGACTGAGTTGAAGCGAAAACTAGTAATTCATTTAATAATGCCACATATAACATATGCTGCGGAAGTTTATAGCAAACTTGACTCCCATAGTCATCATAAACTTCAAGTTGCTTTCAATAACGCTACTCGCTATGTATGTATATGGTCTAAATCGATTTTCTGGTATCTCATCTTGGAGAAAGATGCTTCTTGGTATTGATTTGGATGACTACCTCAAACTCCGAAATATTGTCTTTCTATACAAAATACTTATCAATAAATCACCACAATATCTATATAAGAAGATAACTACCGGTTCGTCGTTAAGACGACATACTCTTATTATACCGGATTTTAATTATATAAATTCAAGCAGATTGTTTTTCGTTAACGCTATTAGGCTCTGGAATACATTGCCTACACATATTCGACTCATTACTAATGCTAGCAGTTTTAAAAAATCTATTTTAGAACTTTTTAAAAATCAATCCTAAGCCTTTTTCTCAAATATTATTCTTTTCTTTTCTTCTATCTCTTTCACCTTCTATTTCATTTCTTATAACAGATAATCATTTGCTTTGTTTGAGTTTTGATGTTTTTTTTTCAATTTTGTTAGAATTGAGCAAATATCTCTGATATAAGAAAATGTGCTAAATCTAAATTTAAATTTAAGATCTTTCAAATAATAATAATTATGATATATTTTAAGTAATAATGACTTCTAATGTATGGAATATGTTTTTGGACTATAAAAGAAGATATTCTTATTGTCCTTACGTTGGATTAATAAATAAATAAAAATAAAAAAAAAAATAAAAAGGGACAGCAAACGACGCCATATTTTTTCCCGCTCTTTTGACATTTCTCTTCAGTAAGGTTTGCCATTTCATCGTGGAAAGATATACGAGCCAACAACGAGTCGAAATTATTAAAATTTACTACCGAAACTTGGAGTCAGTAGCCTCAACTTCAGTGGCCTCAATCATCTTCAGCGATGACGCTCATTTCTGGCTGAATGGCTTCGTCAATAAGCAAAATATGCGTTATTGGTGAGACAGCAATCTATACGTAATCCATGAGTCATCATTGCATCCCGCAAAAATTACGGTTTGGTGCGGTTTATGGGCCGACGGCGTCATTGGGCCGTACTTCTTCCGTGATGATCAAGACCGGCACATTACTGTGAATGCGAATCGCTACCGTTCAATCATAACCCAATATTTGTGGCCTGAATTGGATAATATGGACTTGGAGGACATGTGGTTCCTACAGGACGGCGCCACAAGCCACACAGCGAATGCGACAATCAATTTATTGGAAACCAAGCTTGGTGAACGTGTTATCTCACGAAATGACCCAGTCGATTGGCCCCCTCGGTCGTGCGATTTAACGCCGTTAGATTATTTCCTGTGGGGTCTATGCCAACAAGCCAGCGACGATTGATGACCTTCGTACGAATATCGAACGTGAAATTGCAGCAGTATCGGCCGATTTATGCTTGAAAACCGTCGAAATTTGGGTTCAGCGTCTGGACTTCTGCAAGCGTGCCCGTGGTGGCCTTGCAAAAGAAATCGAGTTCCATACATAATGGCATCTAACGTGGTTTCACAGGAATAAAGAATTTCATTGGTATCTAAAACCGGTTTTGTTTTATTTAAAAAAAACTTTTGTAGCGCTCTTATTGAAAACCCCGATATATGTATATAGAAAGTGTCTATATGTAACTGATTTCATTTATTCGTAAATATATGTGGATTTGGGTGGGTCAATTTGTAGGGAGGCAAAACACTCACTCAAGTGACAAAGAAAATCGTATTCTAGGGATCAAAATAAGAAACTTTGCCCGAGGAACCATACCTCTAAAACGAATTCTGATGTCCCGACTTTTGAAAAATCCGAAATTTTGAAAAATCCCACTTTGATCCATTTAGAGTGAGTGCCCCAATCGAGTCCAAATGTATGACCGACCCCCACGTACTTTGTAGGGCCGACCCATCCATGCTAGTAGCATACCACCTGGAACCCCCTATGGGGTTTCCCATACAAACATTTCAAAAAATCACCATTTTTGGCATTTTACATGAAAAAATCAGAGAACTGGGTATGTTTTTTTTCTTTTTGGAGTTTATTTTTCTCTTTAGAAATTTACTCAGTCAGAACATATATATGTAAATGAAAAAAAATTATTTAACTTAGTAACAGTAAAGAAACTAAAAGAAATATTGTTTGAAGTCTTTTTTGCTTTCAAGTCCGGGCAATTTCGCACGGCTCTCTAATGTCGTCGCTCTACATGAATTTAAAAAATTTGATCGAGGATATGATATGAAATGGGTAAAAAGGATGATTTTTCAAAATTTCGGTTTTTTCAAAAGTCGGGACATCAGAATTCGTTTTAGAGGTATGGTTTTCCTTCTCACTTGCGTGATTTTTAAATCGACCCGCCCTAATGTGCATGGAGTTCCTCAAAAGTAACAGAGTATCATAACCTCGTAAAGGTTTCAGATATGTTCATAAAACCATGTATAGTACATATGTATGTAGGTACATATGAACGTTTTATATATTACACTTTATAACTAAAATTAGAACACACATTTCCCAGGCATTCGACGACCAACTGACACGGAACACCGACCAACCGAGCCAGCAACTACAACCACCAGAAGTTCAATTAACCCAATTAATTAATGAGGCGTTCATGAATGAATGAAATTGAGGCTAAAGAACCAATGGACCACAGACGGAAATATATGAGGGCAGTAGACTGAAATACCAAAATGTAAGATGGTGACGTTGGTGAAGCAGCAGTGGTACCTACATAATTACAATGGCGAAGCGCATGAACAGCAGATTTGCAAATTGCTGGATATGCTGCATTAGATGAGTATGTCTGGACGAATTGTCACTGGGACCGTCTGAGGGAGTAGGTGAAATGTATGCAAAAAGTAAAAACAAATGAGGGTCTTTAAGGAAACAAAAGTGTAATTTCAAGCTTATATTTTATTGACCTTGAAACAGAAAAACGCAGCAGGAAACACACAGAAAATGGACGACAGACACGGACACAGGCCAAAAGCAATAAAAACATCAACTTAAAATAGTAGCAAAAGAGTAAAATATAAAAAAAAACATTGTGGAATCACAACACGGAATGGCGTCTGAACATGTATGGATGTATGTATCTCATCGTAATTCAAAGTGTTATGTAAAAATCGAAGTTAGAGAGATTAATCGCCGGGTGACTACTGACTGGTCCAACTAGGTGCGCTAACTAAGATGAATATTATACTCGGTATGAATGGATAACTACCACCGCTTTCCTGTGGAAAATATACAAACTAGAGGCAATGAACTGGGATTATACCGCAGTCGGTTTCGTTAAACCCCATCACAAAATTCAATGCAACTTCAATTAGTTGCAGTTGGTTACTACAACCACAATTTGGACAAATTAATGACTTAAAATTAAATTGCATGTAAATATTAACAATAAGTAAACATTAACAATGAACATGCGTCTCCCCCATTGTCGGTGACTACTGTAATATATCGTAAAAGTAAGAATTTACGTTTAGAGATTTGCGGCAATTCTAATTAAGTAATAAATAAAATAATTAAATAATACTTAAAATCATGCAGTGAATAATACACAGTCTATGAAAAATATCCCTGGTTTTGCTAATTTTAATGTCTTTTTTTAAAACCTCCATCCCAGGAACTCTCTCAGTACAAGGCTTTACATAAACTATATTGAAGAATGTAAAGTGCCCCTGTCAAACAGCAGACTGACGAAATAATGCCGCAGAAAATATTTTGCACGAAGCATCTGCAGTATGAGAGTCAGCCAGTAACCTGACTATCCAGAATACCCATATCAATAACACTGTGTGTGATTTTTCCATTTTAAAATTCTAAATTAAGTGGAACGAAGCGAATCAGTACAATGTTGATACATTGTATCTAATGACATATAACGTTATTCTATATCACGTCAAAAGATGTTGAGACTTAATTAGAGACAGAATGTTTCCGAACTAGTGTTTGACGTCTGAGTAAGAAATGTAGAACACCCTTAGAAGATAACTAAAGTTACGGTCAGATTGGCAAATATTTAATCAAAATATGTTTTATCATGTTTGCTGAAAATTTACAGGGTTGATTTTGTGTTCACACTACGAACATATATTTGTTTGATCAAACATATCAAATAGTGTCAAATAAACAGTAGGGAAAATACATTTGCCCTGTGTTGACACTTGAACAAATATAATTGTTTGATCAACCTGCCAAAAAATACACATTTGTTTTCTGAAAAATTTTAAACAAATTGGCAGTAAATACGATTTTGTTTTTTCAATAGTTTTAAACAAACTGCAAGAAAATATTTTAAATAACTATGATGCAGGAGGATAATTTTTATATATATTTCTGCAAACTTTTATAAAAGCTTTTAAATTTACTTGGCTTAATTTCTCAATTAAAATAATTGATCTCGCAAATACAGACATGACCATAGACGAATTTAATATAGACACATTAAATGTCTCAATAAATTAAACGTTATAGGTATGGTTGCAAGTAAACATTGGATGGTGGAAAGCATGGGTTCAATAATACCAGATAGAGACAATAGTACACAACGTGCAACAAAGGAACAACAACCGCATTTCGTGTTTTTGGTTCTAAATAATTGTATTAAATACAATACGAATGTATATCAAAGATAAAAACCAACAAAAAAGTGCAAAATACACTCAAATTTCACAGCTCTCTACGAAAACGAAATGAAAAAGCTATGTAAACAGTTCTTGTACCTCCACCTGCTGTAATTTACTTTTTGTCTAATTCCTCTCATTTCCACAAACCTACCACGAAGAGTGTGAAATGAAACGGCAGATGAGAGAATTAATGTGTCTATATTAAATTCGTCTATGCACACGACCGTCCAATTTAGAAGGCATCTGAATTAAAGTTTTTATTGTTTTGAGGATTTTGGCATTATGGATCTATCTTCCCTGATTTGATCTAAATTACAACTGTGTTCATATATCATTAGAAATTCTACATGTGAAAATTTTAAGATTTCTGTAATAACTCCTTTTAGATCTATGAATCACTACACTGTGCGTCGTGGATATATTTGGGCTTAAACCTAGTTTAGCTTCCACTGGCCTAGCCAAAAAAGCTCACAGCTTAAGCAATTTATGTGACCTCTAATATATTTTTGTTGTACACGAAGTCAAAATAAAGATTAGTTATCGAGATACTTTCTAATTTTTTTTTAAATTCTTGTTTGCGAGTTTGACATGCTTGCTCCAAAACCTAGCATAATTGTAAAGTCTAGTAGAGGAGATTAAAAACCCATTTTCAACATATTCAGTAGCTTCAAAATTCTAAATATGTCCAAATTATCCTTATTATACCCTAATTAGTCGCAGCTTAGTCGATTTAGAGCCGATTTGAAAAGTTAGTACAGATTAACAAAGCTTAACTACCCTGCAAAAAATAGTATACCAAGAAGTAGAATTTGCACCACAACTACTTGGTAAGATGTAGTGCCAATTTAGGTGCAGAAGTACTTCTTTTAACATGACGTTGTCCAACGCAGCACTACTTCTTATTTGACTGTTTGGAAGCGCAGTTTATGCTAACATTTTTCTGCTACATTTCGTCCGCAAACTAGCAACCAAAACTTTTATTTCAACAATTTTTAAATTTCTTGTCATTTGAATCTTGGCAATAAGTTATGACTTTAAGTTACAACTTTAGGTCTTAAGTTTTTAACCTTTTATATAACTAATTATTTTATTAATTGACCTTTTATTAGTACTCCAAATGCTTCTGTCAACAGGTGAATAGAAAGGAAATGAAAAACAATTTGAAAGAAAGTAAATACAAATTAAAAACAAGTAATATATTTAGGCATCTTTGCACTTCTCCACTATCCCTTTAGCTCTTTAATAAATTTGCATCATAATGGATGTTTTGCAAAAGTAGATTTTTCGGAGTTTTTTTTTGATCAGAATCAAAATTGCATTAAATATGCGCATAATGTTGCAGAAGATGTACAAAAATTATAACTTCTACTAGAACTACTTCATTTTATTTTTGCTGGCTATGTACACCCTTTTTAACTAGGTACACAGTTTTATAGCCGCTGAACAAAATCACCAAAATATTTTTAAAAATGTTTATAGTATTTACCATTTGTTCTTGTTAGTTTATTGTTGGTGATTCTTTTTCATTTTATAACACTGTAAGTAAAATTTGAAGTTTTGAAATGACACACAAAAACACAGAGACACCCCAACTGATTTTTGGGTCATAGAATTTAGTGGTATACAGGTGTAGTTAACGGTCCAAATATACGGAAACTTTTAAGGGATACGAGTTTTTCTGAAATGATAGATGAATCTGAACTAAACCCATGGAACAATTCGTGCGGTAATTGAAAACATTCTTTGCAAAAATCACTCACCAGAGTACCGTGATTATATTGACAACATGCTGAAGTCTTTCGACAAACTTGGCGTTAATATGTCGTTGAAAATCCACATGTTGCATGCACATTTCGATTTTTACGAACGACAATTGTCCACAGAAACTGGCGAAAGATTTCATCAAACCATAATGGCATTCGAAGACCGTTTCGCTGGAAAAATAATAGACTCAATGCTTGCTGATTTCTGCTGGTCTTTGCAATCGATTTCTGCTAGTCTTTGCAAGAGTAGAAATTGAATAAATCCAAAAAAATGTATAAAATCATCAAAATAAGAGCAAATATAGTTCCATGTCCGCTCGAAAATGGACATCCATTATTTCTAGATATAAATTTTGACAAATAAATAATAAACAAATTGATTTTAAACAAGTTTTTACAGTTTTTTCCATAGAGTAAATATGGGTAGAGAAAATCTTTCACTCACCAAATTTCTGACATTTGTCCTCGTGTGATGTATACGTTTGATGTTGAAAAGAATTGCTTTACTAATACCAGATAGAGGCAATGGTTCAAAACAACGAACAAAATAACAACAACGGCATTTCGTTTTGTGTGTTAAAATTAATGTGTTAAATACAACACAAATGTATGCTAACAATAACAGTCAATAAAACAGTTTAAAACACATTTAAATTTCACAGTTTTTCACCAAAATGGCATGAAAAACTAAAGCAAGAAGTTATTGTAATTCCACCTGGTGTATATCACTTTTCGTCAAACATCTCTCTATCACACCGACCGCATCACGAAGAGTGTGAAATGAAACGTCAGATGAGAGAATAAGTTTATCTACGTATGTATTAGTCTATGGTTTTTTCATTCAAATAAAATCAAAAATCGCCTTAAATCTACTACAGATTTAAAATCGAAATATCTCTAGATTTCGAGCTAACTTTTCAAAACGGGGTACACCACTGACTCTGCGATCCAAAATTAGGTTGACGTGTCTCGGCGTTTTTCATTTTCACCTACTTACAGTGTAATTTGAGTCGTAAAAACTGAAAACACTTTATACCACATGCTATTTATTATTGATTGCTCTTACAATTCTTTTGTAAGATCAAATAAATGTTTGCCCGAAAAAGAAAAAAAATATTTGCTCTTTATTGGTCACACTTTGGTCACATTTAGCAAATTTTTATTTGAAGGTAAATAATTTTGTTTGACCAAAATCGGCTATTTGCAGACTGGGACCAAGAAATATTTGACATATTTCGTCAAATATTAGCCCAATCTGACCTTACCTTAAGATTAAGAGTTTTCCATCTCTCCATTGCCTCTTGCCAATAATAAGTCGACAATAACGAAGTATATCCATTAAAAGTAATGGAAATTGTGAAAATTTGGGAGTACTGTCGTGAGAAATATGTTGCTCGTACAAAATATTGTAGGTCCTCAAACTACATTTTTATGGCAAACTCCCAGTTTATAAGTTATAACACGTTTCCGAATCTACTGGTGCTGTAGTACCACAAAATATATCAATGGCGTTCAATGTTGGGACATCTGGGTCAGTAAAATATGTATGAAATAAATAAATAAATCGTTTCCCATTACATTCCATGATGGAATTGGGGAGAGCTTCTCACAACCAGTGAGCTGAGCGCTTTCTAGCTTGGGACCTACAGTTGTACACCGGTTCCGAACGGTATTTTGAGAAACTTTTCCATGGTGCGGACCGCCACCATGACCGGCGCCGAAAGAAAGTCAATGTGGTCAGCGCAGGGTTCGAACCCACGATCTCATGTACAAGAGGCGCGCACAGTAACCATTGCACCACCGACGGCCACATATATATATGGCTAGATTTACATGGTTGAGAACTATCTCCAAACATTCAGGAATGTATTCGTGTGTTGCTACATAGTGAAAATATCAACTGCATATACTTGATAAATTTTATCATTACAAACAAGTAACAAACAAATTTGTCTACCACTATATCGGCAATTATCTCTTTTATACAACCATTTATTCCACACTGAAAGAAAAACGCTTCGTCGCATGGATCAAAACTTACTCGTTAATGTTTTACGTTTCTGTAATGAAAATTGACTTTTTTGACTATTTCTCATTCTGTTGATGCAACAACTAATTTTGGGTTCCTGCAACAAACATATATAATTAGAATTTTGAAGGCAAACGGGAAAAAGATCGAAGTAGAAGTAGGTGTATGAGATTTAGATTATTGTTATTTGGTTTATAGTTTACTTTTTCCATAGTGAATTAAAATAATTGAATCAATAGGTCCGTGACTTTTTGAATGAAACACAGTTTTTTGCAAAAAAAAAATTTTTCAACATAATCTCCTTTTTGCTCAATACACTTAGTCCAACGTTTCTCCAATTGTTGTATCCCTTCCAAAAAATAGGATTTTTCGAGGTCCATAAAATAGGCATTTGTTTGATCAATAATTTCATTATTGGAGCTAAATCTCTTTCCACCGAACCATTTCTTTAGGATTGGAAATAGGATATAGTCATTGGGGGCTAAATCCGGCGAATATGGCGGATGAGGTACCAATTCGTAGCCCAACTAAACAACTCCAAACAATTCCTTGAAGTTGTCACACGATTACGTTCATGGTCAATTGAGAGCAAACGCGGCACCCATCTTGCAGACATTTTTCTTAAACCCAACTTATCATTTAAAATCGAATCCACACTGCCATAAGAAATGCCTATTGCAACAACAATCCCACGCAATTTTACTCTTCGATCGGCCAACACCATTTCCTGGATTATTTCGATGTTTTCGGGTGTTTTGACCTCAATTGGCCGTCCAGAACGTTTAGCGTCATTTGTACTTGTGCGACCACAACGAAAGTCAGTAAACCACTTTTTTACCATTGAAATCGATAGTGCAGAGTCCCCATTGTATTTATCGAGCTTTTCGTTGGTTTGATTGACTTTGTTTTTTTCGCAAAAAATAATGTTTAATGAGCACTCGAAATTCACTTTTTTCCATTTTTAAAAAAATTTACGAGGTTGTATATTTTGAACCGATGTTAAACACAAAGTAAATGATGGAACTTGCTCAAAATTTGATGAAAGTCTATTAACAGGTGTCCTGGATGAGATCAGTGTTGCATTTCATATAACTACGAGAGAAGTTGGAAAAGTCACGGACTTATTGATCCGCCCTCGTAATAACGGTTTTTCAATAAGAGCGCTACAAAAGTTTTTTTTAAATAAAACATACCAATGAAATTCTTTATTCCTGTGAAAGTACGTTCGATGCCATTATGTATGGAACTCGATTTCTTTTGCATGGCCACCACGGGCACGCTTGCAGAAGTCTAGACGCTGAATCCAATTTTCGACGGTTTTCAAGCATAAATCGGCCGATACTGCCGCAATTTCACGTTCGATATTCGTGCGAAGTTCATCAATCGTCGCTGGCTTGTTGGGATAGGACCATAGACTTGACGTAGCCCCACAGGAAATAATCTAACGGCATGACCGAGGCGGCCAATCGACTGGGCCATTTCGTGAGATAACACTTTCACCAAACTTGGTTTCCAACAAATTGATTGTGGCATTCGCTGTGTGGCTTGTGGCGCCGTCCTCTTGGAACCACATGTCCTCCAAGTCCATATTATCCAATTGGGGCCTAAAATATTCGGTTATCATTGAACGGTAGCGATTCGCATTCACAGTAATGTGCCGGTCTTGATCATAACGGATGAAGTACGGCCCAGTGACGCCGCCAGCCCATAAACCGCACCAAACCTTAATTTTTTCGAGTTGCAATGATGACTGACGAATCCATTCAGCCAGAACTGAGCCTCATCGCTGAAGATGATTTTCCGATGAAAGTCCGAATCATTTTCAAGTTGTTGCTCAGCCCAATTCACGAACATACGACGCTTATGGTGGTCAAGCGGCTTCAGTTCTTGCGTCAATTTGATCTTGTAAGGATGTAGGCCAAGATCTTTTTTGACAAACTTCGCCACAACGACGTCACAGAGATGCCCAAAGCTTGAGAACGACGTGTGAGAGACACATTTGGGCTTTCTTGAACTGAAGCCTCAGTGGCAACAATATTCTCGACACTACGGGCACTTCTTCTGGCACGGGAACATTTTGTACTGTGCCTGTGGATTCAAATTTTTCCATTAGACTCTCAACTGTTGATCTGGCAGGACGATTATGACGACCAAAAATTGGACGTAGCGCTCTTAAAGTTGAGGCCACTGACTCCAAATTTCGGTAGTAAATTTTAATAATTTCGACTCGTTGTTGGCTCGTATATCTTTCCATGATGAAATGGCGAACCTTACTGAAGAGAAATGTCAAAAGAGCGGGAAAAAATATGGCGTCGTTTGCTGTCCCTATCGATTTACTTTTGTAGCGTCTCTGTTGAAAACCCCTTTACATACAAGCAACATAAATTTAAATTATAGATATACATACTATATTGATAGATTACAGCTGGGGTAAGGCTTCTTAAAAAATATTTATTTGTTCATTACATTCCTTGGTGGGATTGGGAATAAGCATATAGTGTTCATTCCATTTGTGGACTCATTGATAGGGGCCTAGACTTCTCCGCCGACTCCGAACTGTTCTGTTTGTAGAATTTTAAGCGTCTGCCTAAATAAAACAGTGGATAATAGATTGATTTTCTGATCGCGTTTAATTATATAAATAATATTTCTGGCATAGTTGCTTTAAAAAGATACGCAACTTTCTATTTCATCAATGAACCACTGCAACCTGTCTAGAAGTACATTTGCAAATCTCGAAGTCTTACTCCAACCATTGTTTCTAGGTTCCCGATATAGTCCCGAAATAACTAGAGCCGGACTTTACGGGCATTACAATTACCATAAAGAACACCTACTCACTACTAGAGAGTTTTTGCGAACAGCTGATTCAGATATTAATCAGCTGTTACAGGGGTTGGTACTTATGTTGTGATAAATACACACAGAAACAATTATTATGGTTTATTGTATTTCAAAATATTCTCCACGAATATCAGTGCACTTTTGCATGTGTATAAACCAATTTTCGAAGGACTGTTTTTACACCGAACGAGGTAACTCCAGAATAGCAGGCTTTAAATACATCATCCACTTCTTCAGACGTCTAATACATTGACCTCGTAATTTACTTTTGATGTGGGGAAAATCCAAAGAAGTCGGCTGTCATAGATTGCCCATCAATTCGATATTTTGAGTACTCAAAAAGGTTCTTGAGCTGGCGTGGTGGAAAATGCTCAGTGTTACGCGGTTACATTGCTAAACATTTCAGACATTACAGGCTAAGAAATGGTTCCATAATGATCTTCTACGTTTCTCAAATTGCAAGGTGGCGACATGTCCAGGTTTTCCGAAGAAATAGCATATTTTGCTTGAATCATGGAAGTGTCGTAGTCCGCGGGTTTATAATTTTATAAAAAAAAATCAAATAAATAAATGGTTTCCCGTTACATCCCATGAAGGGACCGGGGAGAACTTCTCACAATCACTTAGCTGTGCGCTTTCCAGTTTTCACTCACTGATTGGGACCTACAGTTTTACACCGATTCCGAACGGAATTTTGAGAAGCTTTTTCATGGCTATACACTCGATAGTGTCGCCGTCACTATGCGAGGTGACCGCCACCGAAAGAAATTTTTTTGAAGGTGGTTAGAGCAGGGTTCGACCCCAGGATCTCATGTACAAGAGCCGCGCACACTATCCATTCCACCACCGACGGCCACTTATAATTTTATATATTTCTGTTAATGTTGTTTATATAGCGATAGTGTGTATATAACGATACTGGAAGTCCGAAGTGGCATAAAATATAAAACAGGTCAATTTTTGATCCAAAGCGTAATATATCCCGTAGCAAATAATCATAGCGCATTAAATGGGTGGCATGTCGTAACGTCCAGGGACATCATGTCCTTGGATATTATGACGGCACAAAAGTTGTCGTGTGGTCCATGGGCAATGTCTAAAGTGTCGCAATGTCTGTAAAATCGTTGCCGTTTCGTTCATTTTCATTAGACCGATTCACATTTTATGGTGGGGAAACAAGTGTTTCTTATTCACCCCTATATATGTACCTTTGTTTGTGTTTTTCTGATGATTCCCAAAATATTTCGTGTCTAACATTATGATGCCGTGAGATGGACCATTTTTAAACGCAGGATTTTTTTAGTTTTTCAAAGAATTTGTACTTTACATAAAGATGATGTGTTCAATATTAGTATCATATGAAAGGGTTTTTATGACGCATCCATCGGTGTATAAAACATGTCAACCATGTCCTTTTTTTTCAGGAATATACTCGGAATATACGGAGATTTTTCTGATTTAAATAAATATAAATTTCAAAATGTGGTCCAGAGCACCTCAAAATACAAATAGTATATCTATACAACATGTTCCCTCCTTATTGAAGGTAAATCATCACACATTATAGGGATAAACAAAACTCAAGTTAGCGAGAATTGTCTCAACACTTCTACTTGTGCGAAAACATCCACAACCAATACTTCCCCATAACCATCAATGTTTACAACATTTCCTTCCTATTAGAGTTTTTCTTCGGGAATTCCCGGTAATCCCGCACATTTCCGGGAAATTTTTTTTGATACAAATAAACTTTCGATGGCAACACTTTTGTATTCCAGAAACCATAGATAAAGAAATTAACTAGATGTAACATAGGAAATTAGAAAGTTTTAGTGTAGTTTTCTAGGTGGCGCTGATAGCAACAATGTGTTATTTAATTGTTTTGTTTGTCTTTTTTTGTACCAGCCGCACAGGATACCGCCTAGTGGCAGTACTGGACTACTAGTTATTTACTTTACCTATGCGAGCACCTACTATGCAAGGACCATTAAACTATTACAGACACTATAAGAGCCTTTCCAGACGTACTACCGCATCTGAAAGGTTTAGATGTCACTAGATCGTGTACAAAACGATGTAGAAGTACGTGTGTCCCCATCTATAGACCAACGTCTGCAAACGGCATAGCATGTCTATAATAATTTAATGGTCTTTGGTACTGTGTTACAAACAGCTGTGTATGAACAGCTGTTTCACAACAGAATTTTTTAAAATCAAGTTGTTTAAAGTGATAATTCTTCCCTCCAAGGTAATTTGTTGACTTTTATTGTTTTGTTTGTTTTAAAATGCATATGGCAATGTCTTTTTATAATTCCTCATTTTCGTACAATTTACAATAGCGTACGAAGATGATGGATGGTGATGATGGTGATCATCCGACCAAACATACCCTAAAATAAGGAACTCATACCAACTAACAAAAAATCAAACACAATGATATACAATTACATGTACACCGGCTTCAGAATGTATCTTAACGTATTAGAATTGTTCAATACCAAAAATGTTACGTCAGTCACGTTACGTCAGTCACGGAACTTATTTCGCTCAAACCTCAACATCTTTTGAGCATAATTTTTTGACGCATTTATACTGATTGTATTCTAAACTATAGACATAGAAGAAGATATCCGGACAAAAAAAATAAACTTCACATTGAAACTTTTAGAGAAATGCCATTTGGAAAAGTGACCTGAATTATTGGTGAACAAATGCGTTACGTCAGTCACGACAAATTACACCATTTTTACAGCCAAAATTCAGTAATTTTTTTTCAATTAAATCACTGATTTTAATTAAGCTTAAGCTAAATAATTTTTCCAAAAAAAAATTATAGCTCTATGTTCAACAGTTCACGAGATAGAATAATTTGAATGTTGTAAAAACTCTGCGAATGTTACGTATGTCACGAAAGACATTGCCATATATGTACATTAACTCGTTAGATGGAAAACTCGGTTGTATGGCGATATTTCAAGAAAGGTGCAGTAGGTACCGCTGTCTGCAACATTTGCTCTAAAATTATGTCTTGCAAGGGCAAGAGCACAAGCGGCCTCATGCTACATTTGCAAGGAATCCATCCAACAACTTGGGAGAAAAAAGAATATGAAGGAACACCTCCGCAGAAAGTAAGAAAAGTTCAAACAACATTGGAAAAATATTCAATAAAAAAAGACGAGTTAAGTGTTATTGTTTCCAAACTGGCAAATGTTGATGGGTTGTCTATTAGAACAATAACAAGAAGTTTATTTATAAGGGAATCTATATCTCTTCGAGGGTTTCATCTACCAAAAACTGAAAGAGACGTCCAAAAATTAATTATTCAACAGCTTTCAGAAGTAAATCAGATAATGCGAAATGACATCAAAAGTAAATTGGACGAACATCATCGATTTTCTTTAGTTATGGATGAATGGACAAGCATTAAAAACCGAAGATATTTAAATATTTGCCTGTCCGGAGATGATACAACGTTTTTTAATTTGGGAATGATTTATATTCCCGGTAAAAGTAAAGCAGCTGAAATCAGAAGCTTGATGGAAAAGCGTCTAGGTGTGTATGAAATTAATTTGGAAAATCATATTGTCTCTACAATTACCGACGGTCCCAACGTGATGAAAAAATTTGTGAAAGAAAGTCCAGTTGAGGGTGTTTTTTGTCTTAGTCACGCACTACATTTAGCCGTAGTAGATGTTTTTTACAAGAAAAAACCTATCGAAGTTCCGGATGATGATTCAGAAACAACCGATGGAGATGACTTCGAAGCTGAATACGATGATTTTGACAGCAATGATGATGAAGGTGATGCTGTACTGATTAACCATAATTACAAAACAGTTTTGGACCAAACGCGTAAAATAATAAAATTATTTAAAAGAAGTCCTACGAAAACCTGTCTGCTACAAAAGTACGTATATGAAGAACACAAGAAAGAAATATCGCTGGAGCTGGATATTGTAACACGATGGAACTCAATGGTTCCCATGATAGAAAAGTTTTTACTTTTAAAAAATGCAACTAAAAAAACCTTAATAGATTTAAATATTGCAGAGTTATGGGCTGAAAACAACATTCCTATATTGCACGATTTCATAAACGTTTTAGAGCCTATAAAAATGGCAGCGGAAGCTCTTTGTCGTCGCAATACAAATTTACTTACAGCTGACGCAATTGCAGTTGCCCTCTGCAAACAAATTTCTTTAATTCCCACTTATCTGGGTCAGACAATGTTTGACGCTCTTAATAATCGAATTGGAGACAGAAGAGATAAAAAAATTTATTCACTAATAAAGTATTTAAAAGATCCCAACTTTTTTAACATAGTTGATGACAACTCAATTTTTTTACATGCCACTAAAAATCTTGTTATTACGTATGCTGAAAGTTTGCTAAATCGTCTTTTCGGAGCTATTAATGAAGTCAACGAAATTGCAAGTTCTGATGATGACAAATGCAACGATTCACCTGAAATGTCATTTGAAGAAGTTTTAAATAAGGCAATCAATAAAGCCAATGCAACGACAAAAACTAAAACGACTTCAACATTGTCGCTCAAAAAGGAGTTCAAATACTTTGAGGGAAGTGGCAAGAGAACAGCAAATCTTCAACATTTATTTGACGCACTTCTGACAATAAGGCCTACTTCTGTTGAGAGTGAAAGAATATTTTCATTAACAGGACTGTTCGTTAATAAAATAAGAAATAGACTTTCGGATGAGTCTATAAACGCACTTTCCATATTAAAAACTTTTTTTCTTTTGTGTGGTTTAGTTTAGAATTATTTTTTTAGTAAAAAGAATAGACTGAATACTTTTAGTTTTGATCTCACTTCTCAATTTTTTGTTTCACCTAATTAAACATGTTTTATTATTTTTTTCTTTTTAATAATCTAAGAAATATGATTTTCTTTTTATTAAAATAAATTGTTTAACAAGAAATGTGTTTAAATTTAATTTTTTTAAACTGTGTTTAGTGAGCGGGAATTCCCGGGAAAAAAATCCAGATTTCCCGGGAAATGAAAAAGTGCGGGAAAAGAAAAACTCTACTTCCTATGCATGCTTTCATCGAAAGCCATTGCATATAAAGAAAAAAGAAACAACGATTGCCTTGATATTGGCGTTAGAGAGTACCGTCATCAAATTATATCCGTTTAAGTTTATATTATTCGATCTTTCAGTTTTTATGTTTTTGAATAATTGTCCGGTTCAAGATCAATAACTATTAAAAAGTATCTTTTCTATAAAAAAGTAAACTTTAATAGAAATATTAAAAAGGAAAGTGTGAAATTAATCATTATGGTGGATTGTTGGGAATATACATAGCTATTTCAATGCCCACCAAGGCATATCATCAACTCCCTTCTCCACAAGTATTTAGGTATATCATCACACATTATAGGGATAACATAAAAAAAATTTTAATTTTCTGATTGTACCATTGGTAAAATTAACGAAACATTTAAGATTTGCCCCTGACCACTCGCCTTTTTTGTAGCCATTTCTAATCTGAATTGAAAAGCTTAGACATTAGCTGTGCGCAGTGTTCAGGAGCAAAGTCTACCCGCATTTAACTAAATAAGATTTGTAAAGTTCGTGGTGGTGTCCGTACCAAAAAGTTCGTTCCACAATTTATAAGTTAATTATAATTTCATTCCTACTTGTATAAATTTAATTTTGAATTTTGAATATAAATATATAAATAAATGATTTCCCGTTACCTCCCATGAAGGGATTACGGAGAGCTTCTCTCAAACCAGTGAGCTGTGCTAAGTACTCGATACTGTCGCCATTACTAAGCGAGGTGACCGCCGTCGAAAGAAATTTAAGGTGGTCAGAGCAGGGATCGAACCCACGTTCTTACGCACAATAGTCGCGCACACTACCATTGCACCACCGACGGCCACTTTACACACGGTCAATATTTAACCTTGTGTGTTTTATTCAAAATCCCCGTGAAGTCACTGGGACGCGTCCTAGGTCCGGAAGTTCGGTTGGCGTGTCTTTTACAACTACATAAAAAATTACAGCAGACAGTTGTCCGAGGCCTTCGGCCACGGACTGTCCCTGCAGGCTGTGTCAGAGACACGGCCATTAAGTTTAACGTAGAATACGCCATCCGATAAAACAGAAAACATATATAACAATAAATTCATTTGCTTATATTATTTATCATTTATTGTTATATATGTTTTCTGTCTTATCGGATGGCGTATTCTACGTTAAACTTAATGGCCGTGTCTCTGACACAGCCTGCAGGGACAGTCCGCGGCCGAAGGCCTCGGACAACTGTCTGCTGTAATTTTTATATTTACCAACGGCATTTGATTCAAGTCCGTTTAAAAAAAAAAACATTATGTTAAATTTTTTTAAACTTAATTTAATTTATGTATTTTAATTAATATTTTTATTGAAATAAGTTCTGCGAATGTTGAGAGGGCCGCCCTAATATTAAAAAAGGTTTACCTTATCGAGTCTTCGCATTAGCATTCGAACGTTGTGTGAAAGCTTTACGCTTTACAATTCAAAATTAATGTTACAACAGCTTTATTGAAGCTTTCGCAAAAAAGCTTTATTACGTTAGCTTACTGTTTGTTTCACTTTTTACTAGATACATGTTGCCAAGCAACATTAGCTTGTTGTTCGTTTCACTTTTTACTAGATACATGTTCCTAAGCAATGTTGAGCAACCAAAAATACTCAACCAAACACCACACATATGTTTGAGTGTATGTGTTTAAACAATTTTCATTTGAGAAATTAAAATACTAGAAATATATCAACCAATATGAAATGTATATCAAACGAAAGATAACGTCTTCATTTACCTACAAAAAAAATTTTAAAAAAATTCATCTAGCCGTTTCCTCAAATTCAATGAAATAAAGATTACAACTATAAAAACCTGACATGACTCCTCATACCGTAAGGTAAGACGTATTCTACGTCAAAACGTAAAACTATTTATGAATGAAAGGGTTTCCGTTTCCTTATTTAAGATTAAGATGGGGTTCACGATCTTTTCTAGATTGTATGAGTTATAGACTTAACAACATTGGCCTTACTCCAAACAGAATCCGGATATAAAAACGGTGTTTGTTCGGCATGGTTTGTTCAATGGAACCCAATTTTACATAAAATCAATATCGCTGAATATAAATATGGTAATGAAATAAACAATTCAAATTATTCGAGCTTGAAGTTAGTTTTGCTTTTTAAGAAGTGGGCATGTTCAATTTGAAATTTAATTTAATTTCGCTTTAAAAAATGGTAATAGAAATTTTTCCAAAATTATGGTTTTATTGCTAGGGCAAATCCATCGTTGCCATTTAAGAATGAAACACCATAGTTCAAATGGCTTCCACGACTTGATTTACAGTGCCTCATTCGATCTACCCAATTTTGTAGTAAATTTTCGATTGGTTGGTAAATTTTCGATATCGTGAACGAGAACATCGATTTCGTGCTTTAAGGCCTCATGGGCTCGGGATTGTTTACGTGACAGCTATTTTTCATGGCACTCCAGAGGTAACAGTCAAATGGGTTCAAATTGCAGCTGCCACACGTTCGATAGATTTTCGAGTTTCTGCTGACTATTCGGTACCGCCATAACAAAACCTGCAGTAAGCAGTCTCTCTTTGTGGACAGATCGGCTGCTCCTCACCAACATGTGGATTTTCCGAGTCCCAAAGCCCCAGAGATGAAAACGATCTTCATTGGAAAAGAAGATTTTTCAGTAAAATTGCTTACCTTCAGCCAAGCGATCTTCAGCACATTCAGCGAAGCGAAAATGCATGGGATGATCACAGTGATTTAGTTCTCGGAGCACGCAAAGAAAAAAAAGTTTATTGCTCGGTTGCCACAACAATACCTTGATTGATTTGTACTAATTTATTAATCGCAACCATTTAAACTCATCTATCGCAAATGTGTATCATATTATTGCTAATGAGTTCTCGTTTGCATCAAACTCTTAACCGAAACAACAGTTGGCGGAACCGTTTTTCTTTTACCGTAAAGGTTTTTTCAGCCCTCATTTCTCATAACTCGATTACGACAAACATTTTTCAGTTTTCCCAAACGAAATGACATGTATGGATTAACTGAAGTTCGTTTCTCCCAACTACAGGCCCCAAACGAACTTCATTTATCTGAGATTTCGTTTGGGAGGAACGAGTTTTTTGTTTGCGTGAGTAATTGAACTTTATAAGCTTTCGTCTATATGTAAAATTCTGCGCAAAGAAGAGCGAGAGATGTTCAACAGTTACGAACGGTGGCGAGTTAGTGTAGAGAGTTGTTCGAGAACACTTTCAGCAACAGCGGCAATATTTTCCACTGAACACACTGGAGGAGCACGTACACCAGTTATTTTGTCCAATCCAGAAACTGGTTGATAGTACTATCTTTCTGTCGAATTTATTTCGTACATTTCTTACAGTTTTTGGAAGAAAGATGTCAATATTTCAAAAGTTTCTTCAAACGTAAAGCAACCAATTTCGAAAATAACGGGGTTCAAATAACAAGGGGTTCAAATTCCAAATTTGATATTATTTTGGATATTTCGTTATACTGAACTCAAGCTCGAATGATTTGGATTATTTACTGGTAAAACCAGAGGGTTTCGATGACACGGCTGATCGCCCTCCTAGCTGCAAATTTGATACAGGATACAGATAGGCGAATTGAAAAAACTGAGTTTAAATTTTATTTTCTTTGCACTTATGACGTTTAAAATAACTTTATATACCATATCTATATTACTATAACAACTACTACATAACTATACTACTATAAGATCACAACAATTTTCTTTAATTTTTATTTGTATTACGTTCAAATACTTGCAGAAAAAACTGGCATAAAAAAACCGTACCAAAACTGTCGTTAGCCCAGTGACTATCTAATCTTAAAAATAAAATTTAAATACGGATTAATATTTAAATGACAAATGGCACTTGTATAATTTTTTCTACAGATACTAAATTTGATTAGTTTTCATATATGTACATGTCTTTCTATTTTTTTTATTTTGTCGATGGAAAGCAAATGGGAAGTGTGTCTAAGGGAATATTTCTTTCAATGTATCTCAGAATGTAGTAACGATGTAACGAACTGTTGGAAAAATGTAAATTGAAAGCCTTTTGTATGGCCCAACACAAAAGCATTTATTTTTGAGATTAACGTAGGAGAAAATTATGTCAAGAAGTGAAAACAATTTTTCAAAAAGAAAATTCCAAAATTTAAAAAAATAATTATAATTATGATTTATATATATCCCTCTGAATGCAGGGTTTTCTAAGATTAGTAAAAAGAAATTAAACAGAAGTTAAGATCACATACATCCGAGGAATTCTTAAAATTAGATCTTTCTGAAAATTTCCAAGATTGTTGTCCTTCGATCTAGCCTACAAGACAAATATTCTACTTTGTAATAGTTTGTACTAAAATTTCCAATCCAACCTTATGGTATTCGTCACTGCAGTTGTCGACACTCCTATCAATATATTTTTCTTTACCAATCACCACCGTACTGTTATTTGAATTTTCCGATTTCGATTGAATAAATAGTAAATAAATTTTGCAGAAAAATCTGGTTAATATCTTTGATATTGTATATCTCCTGAACCAGAGCGTTTTCGATTTTAAAATTTATAAAGTAAATTTTAATCATATCGACACCTTTGCAGACAAATGTTTAACAAGAATTAGATTGTTTCTGCGATATCGAGAGAAATATACTTGATCTTGCATAAATCTGTCAACTGTTTATTTTATGAAACTAACACCGAAAATTCCTGGAGGGACAATTGCGGGATAGGGGCTAAATGAAAAAATGTTAAATAACTTTTTTTTAACTACTTTATTACAACCCATTATTGTCAACTATATTGGGAACTTTTGGTTTGGTTTAAAGGGAACTTTTCTAGGTGGAGCCTCTTTATTACGTATTGTAGTTTTGAACCAAATAAAAAATAAATTCAGAAAAGCCAAAGCGCAAGACTGAAAAAAAACGTTTGCGCGAACTGAAAAACGTTTGCAGTAAACGAGTTATGAAAAATTTAAGCTGAAAAAACGTTTGTGATAAACGAAAAACGGTTCCACCAACCGTTTCTTTCGGTTACAGCAACCGAGTTGTAGTTACTCTACTCAGTACAACATTACTTGTACATTAAAATTTATATTTATGGTTTCCTAAAGCTCTTTTTTTGTGTAAATTTCCAACTTTTATGATTTTGGATTTACCCATAAAGTTTGTTTTAAAAAAAGTTGGAATTTTTGTCTATATTTTCAGTGTCTACTAACACGTCCGTCTCGCCTTGCATACAAATAACAACTAAAAGCGCCATATTGAAAAGGTAAAAGCCTTTTATGTGTATGCGACAGAATGAGAGATATTTACGACAGAATGAGAGATATTTACGTTCTTCGTAAACTGTCCTCTCATTAGAAAAATGGCTAATTTCAGTTATCGCAAACGGTTTTTAACTTGCGACAAATGTAATTTTGTACGCGTTTAATGCAAACGAGATCTCGTTTGCAACAACATGATACACATTTGCGATATATGAGTTTATTTGGGAGAACTACATGAACGGTTGCGATCAATAAATTAATACAAATCAATCAAAGTATTGTTGTGGCAACCGAGCAATAAACGTTTTTTTCTTTGCGTGTAGTTTGAACCGAATAAACAGTAAATTTAGAAAAGCCAAAGTGAAAGAAGTTTAAAAAATAAATGCGTTTTCTTAAAAAAAGTAAGTTTTCTCAACAAATACCTGTTCATATTCTTAAACAGAGTACCTTAACTTAACAAAATACCTTATCTTAAAGAAGTACCTTTGCTTAAAAAAGTAAATTTTCTTACACAAAATACATTTTCGTGAAAAAAGTAATTTTTATAAATAAGTAGCGCTTCTTAAAAACGTACATTATCTTACAACAAATTGCCGTTTCTTATGACACTACCTTTTCTTTAAAGATTACCTTTTTTGCAAAACAAAATAATTTTTAAACAAAACAAATAATAATTACGTACTCCAAAAACTCCTTTTCTTAAAAGTACCCCTTCTTAAAAATAAAATAATACCTTTTCTTTTCTTTTCTTGAGATAAGTAGCCTTCCTGAAAATAAGAAAATTTTCTTAAAAAAATGTACCGTAAGTGTTCCTATCATTGTGGATATCCTGCCTCTCAGCAAGTCCTCTAGTCTAGTCCTTTTCCTATCCACCTATGGCCAGAGGACCCTGGCTTGTTTGCAAGTTGAAGTAAGTCTCCACTTGTGCTTGAACATATTATCGGCCCACTGCCTGATCTGCAAACGGCAGGTAGAGATTGGCATACTAACACCCTCTTTTGCCGGAAGAACGTGTGTCGTAGAGCCCTGTCTAGTTAACGCGTCCGCTACGCAATTGCCTGGATGTCGCTGTGTCCCGGTACCCAGATGAGCCTGATGTCAAAATACTCTGCCATCAAACTAAATGATGAGTGGCATTCTTTCACCGTCAGGTACGTAGCAAACATGGCTTCCAGGGATTTTATGGCAGCCTGGCTGTCCGTGTAGATACATATTTTCGGGAGGGTTGTGACACTACTTTTCAGTAGTTCAGCAACCTCCAGTATGGCGGTAACTTCCGCCTGAAATACAGGCAGCTTGAAGGAGATATTTACATATAGGTCCGGTGAATGGACCCCGTATCCTACTTCCTCGTCCAACTTTGATCCATCCGTGAAAAATCTGATACTACTGGTATCCCCTTCCAGTGACTTTTCCCAGGTGTTCCTGTTCGGAATAGAAGTCCTTAGATTTGTAGCTGGTAGAAGGTAGGGGATACAGTAGTCCGCTTTTACGAGAATAGAGTTGATCCGGTGTAGTAATTCAGCGTGTCCGGAGTGCCGCGATATCATAACGCCACACTCTCTTATTCTCACCAGGGATGTAGCGGCTGCCGATTCGGGCATGATATCAGGAGTACAGATATTCAGGATAGCACTAAGTGCAGTACCTGACGTCGTGCCCATAGCCCCACTAACGCTAATCAGTGCTGATCTTTGAATTTTCATCAAGGCATTCAGAATATATTTCTTTTGGAGGAACTTCCACCAAACTACGATGCCATAGTATTGGTCTGATCTTAGAAGACAGTCCCCAGCGGTTTCCTATCGCCCCTTTACAGCAGTAAAGACCCACAGACACTTTTTTCGCCCTTTCCACCACATTCGGTTTCCAAGACATTTTTCTGTCGAGAATTATTCCCAGATACTTGACCTTTTCCGTCAACTATAATTGCACCCCATTAACTGACGGCAGTTCAAATGCGGGTATTTTATATTTTCCTTAATAAATTCAAATATCTCAAGTGGTTTTCGAAATATAAAATTGTTAATAATTCAGAAAAATACTAAATTTCTGTTGTTTCACCAACAACAACTTCAGGAATTCAACTTTATTTGTTGTGGAGTTTTATATATTGACATAACCTCACGATTTATGGACCAAATGTCAAAATCCCTGACCCACTGCATCACACTTCTCGTGGCCTGACCCATATGCAAAATGTTAACGCTTAAATAACAATAAAATAATCTTAACAAAAACTAATATTGACAAAAAAAAATAATTTTCTGAATTTTGACCTCGCGATTTTTATGGCCGAGTGTCCCGATTGCAGGTACCCGATATAATTTGCTCACGTTATGTTTGATGCGTTATATCGGCAATTACCTCTTCTATAAAACCCATTCATTCTAAATTCTCAAAATTGTGTAACTGCAGTTTTCAAGAGCAAAAGCAGCAAAAATTTACGTTTTCTACTGTAGAATTTAAAGTGAACTGCATTTATTAAACTTAAGTACTTAAAATGTTTATCTTCAAAACTTACAACCCAATTCTAGGTGTTAACATTATCCAAATTGTGAAAATGCATCTGGTTTTTGCCTCATGTGCATTGAGCGACGTGAAGGGGTTTATTATTTTTTCCTGAAATTTTGTGAGTGTATTCTACATGACCCTTAGAACGATATTTTTTCTACCCAAATCCTGTACCTAAACATTTTTTTTCGACCCGGCCTAGTGTAAATTTATCAAATGGCATCCAAAAAATCCTCCAACACTGTAGTGATTAACGTTTAAAACAAAACATGAGACTCCGACAACAAACTACATCTACCGCAGCAGCTCTGTGGACTTGGCGAGAAAATTACAGTCAGCCGAACAGTCGGATGGATAGACAGCCCCATCAGAGCGTTTGAATGTCAAACACGACGCAAAAATCAAAAGATCAGTAGTTATAAATGATTTACCAAATGCCCCCGAACAGATGAACGAACAAACAACTGCCTTCATCTCAATCGCCATCAGGCGACAGCGAACAACATCAATAACAGTTGTTAGGCTAGAAGCAGCATTTACCCTACTATGTCTCCGGAACGATACAATACCAATGGCGCTACTGTTTTGTTGGTCGCCAACGAGAAAAGAGCAGACCACAATTTCATGGTATAGCATGCAAAACTCAAGAACAACCGACCGACCGTACGGAAGCAAACGACTGCCACAGACTCCCAACGGTTTGTTTCGAAGGACCACATAAATGTGTGAGTGCATGTATTTGAAGGTACAGAGTATGTACGTGTTCATAAATTTCCTTCCAAGTGCAACCATTTTGTATGGCATCAAAAGTTTTTTCTTGTTTCACTTGGACGTTGCAGAAAATGGTGGGGTTACTTGTGATTCTTCACTTTTGCCTGTTTCTTGGTTGCTTCGTAGACGGTGGAAAGAAATTTCACTCATGTGAGAAAATGTGGTGGCAGGATCATCCGTCTTACACACAAGAAAAAGCAAAAATATGACGACGAGATTTATTGTCACTGCCACGACTACTTGTTCCACAGCTCGTCTGCACCGACGACGTGTAGGAGCCGTAGATTTCTTTTTAGTAATTCTTTGCTGTGTGCGTTTTTTTAGCTTCCGCAAATCCATAAACGTTTAAAAATCATGTCTACTTCTATGTATGCGTGTATTCGAATGTGTTGTTGCCATGATTGCAAAGAGGCAGAAGAGTTCTTTAAATTCGACTAAACTGAGCGAATTTAATATATTAAACTACCACAGAGTATTCCACAAAGAAACTAAACAATAACACACCAAACGTTTCTTACTCGTACATCTGAGATAATACACAAACTGCAGTGAGAACAGCCAGCAACCAGGTCTAATTGGAAGGTTGGGCATCACATACATACACCAGCCAAACACACAAAATCACGCACAACGAGACAGGTGCCGGAGAATACGCATGCTCTGTTTGTGCAGTCGATTGGTCCGCTAAGACGCCATTTACAAAAAGCACTAAATGTACCAGAGTTCACTCTCTCTGCGAACATTCTCTCGCTATGAATATATTCTCTCAAATAGAACCCAGTCGTATAGAGCAACCTAGTGCAGGGAATGAATTGAATTATCACTGCCGTCCATAAACGAGCAGAGAAAGAAAGCGATAACTGTAGTATTAATATGACACAACAATGCCGGTTTTCGAGTTTCGTAGTTGAAAACACGTTGACGCTTCTCCCATGAGTTAGACTAGGCTAAATATATAAGACTGTTCGAAAAACATTGCGGCACACACTTGCCTTGTCTCACACTGTGGTGAAACAACGTACGAAGGGGAAGAAACTACAGCCACAGGCAAACAAACGCTGTGGATATAAACCGTGCTAGGCTGGTTTAGTTGTACGTGAGACTGCTGCGCTAACGTTACTCTGTGGCTTGTAGACGCTGAAATATTGTTTGCGACACAGACAAACAATTGTCGAATACAGCCCTGTGTTTGGTGATTTCCTTAAAACGCGCGTTCACACAGTCAGCAATACACACACCCTTATGCTATACCCTCAACCGAAACATTAAAGCAAAGAACCGCAAAATCCAACAGAATTAAAAAAATATTTATTTTCAATTTAGTTAGGTTCAGTTGTTTACAGGTACGGGAGAGTCGAAAAGCAAAAATGACAGCTGTCAAAAGAAATCGTGAAAACATAATGCATCTTTTAACGGCAAAGAAACAGTAAATGTCAGTTTAATGATAAACCAGTAAAATTAAATTTTAAAGTAAACAGAAAATTGATGCACACAATTTAAAAAAAAAATTGTTAAAAGTAACATAAAATATGAAAATAAATTTACCACATACAAAACAGAACCAGCAACTTATTTTTGTTCATTATTTCGGGAATAACAGTGACATTTAAAACCTAATTCTGTTTAAGTTAAATAAATAAACCAAATCCGTAAAAGTATTAGTAAACCAGTTTCCTTTGAAACCTCTTCCAGTAAATATAAACTATGCAAATGACGTACATTGGTGGCCATTTGCCACGCCAGCTTCTCTTGCACAATCACTACCAATCTGGATTACATCCGAAGCTGGTGATGAACCATCACTTGGAATTATATCGTCATGGACATGATGTGACAAGTAAGTACACTTTAAAAAGTCTTTAAGATAAGATATAAAATTCATAAACTATCGGAAATCGTTCAATAATCAAATGCCGACGGAGTTTTGTATACCATTGGTTTGCTTTTATAAGAACAATTTTGAAGTTGCACCCTATTAAAGTCGAATCTACTTGTGACCATTGCCATCAGATATGTATGTATATTGGCTACTAATATACACTGTAATAAAATTTTAAGTTTTGAAATGACACACAAAAACACAGACACCCCAACTAATTTTTGGGTCATAGAATCTAGTGGTATACTCCGTTTTAAAAAATTAGCTCAACATAACGAGATATTTCAATTTTAAATTTGTAGTAGATTTAAGGTGATTTTTTATTTTATTTGAGGGAAAAACCTGCAAAAGCTCTTGTTAAATCAATTTATATATTTTTTTTTTCGACAAAATGTAACCGTTGAAATAATAGACATCAATTTGGAAGCAGAATTAGTTTTCCTGTTACAATTTGGGGCCATAATAATTATAATAATTTTGGGATTCGGGATTTTGGGATTGGCATCCCTATTACAAACAGATGCTACAACATATATATCAAAGTGTTCACTTTAATAGATTAGGCCCTACCCGCCGCTATAGATGTTAACACATCAAAAATATAAACATTTTATTGACCATTTTGAAAAAATAGAAAAATGAGTGCCGAAAATTGCAGATCACATTGCGAAAAATTAAATATGTTTTGTTGTGTGTGTGGAAAATTTACACCGAAAAATCATCGACGACATTTGGTTGAAGATGCCCTCAAAGCTTACAATCATTATTTTTTGGTTCCCCCGCTAAAGGAATGCGAAATGTTGATCATGCACCTGAATTTACGTGCATCACGTGTTTTAGCGCATTAAACAAATGGTGGAAATTACGGGGATATTCGATGCCATTTGGACTTCCAATGATATGGACAGATCCAGGGGAACATGATATAGAACATTGCTACGCGTGCAAGAACGATGTAAATGGTCTCAACCGAAACAGTAAGTTCACTTCGATAGACTGTATATGGAATACACAATAATTTATTCTTATAGAACGATCCGGTTTTATATACAAAGGTGTGCCAAGTGCTCACGTACCAGTACCACACAGTGATGAATTGCCTGTCCCAGTACATCCATCGACATACCAATATGATACTGCGTCCTATGAAGTACAATCACAAAAGTCAGCAACATCATTACATCATGCTGATTCTGATTACCTTCAGCCAGTTATACAATATCCATCATTAATTTCGCAGGAACATTTAGATAAAATCGTTCGAAATCTGAAGCTATCTCAAAATAATGCAATGACTTTGGCTTCGGAACTAAGAAGCGTCAACGTGCTGGCACCAGGCGTAAAAGTTACATCTTACAAATACCGGCAAGAACCATATAGGCCTTATTTCATGCTTTCCGGGGACGCAGCTTATGCATATTATCAAGATATTCCCGGTGTAATGAATGAAATGGGAATCTGCAACTATAATCCATATTTATGGCGTCTTTTCATAGACTCTTCAACCAGAAGCTTAAAAGTAGTCTTGCTATTTGAAAACAGCAGCGTTAAACCAGTGCCATTGATGTATGGTCTTGGAATGCATGAGTCGTATGATACCATGAAATTAATTCTGGAACGAATCAGTTATGACGAACACAATTGGCGCGTAAATTGTGATTTTAAGGTTCTTTCACTGTTAGCTGGAATGCAAACTGGATATACAAAGTAGGTATATGTGTATATTTTTGTAAATGGCACAGCCGTGCAAAATGCAACCAGTACCAGATTGGCCAAAACGCGATCCGCAAGTTGTTGGCGAATTTACTGTAATTCGTCCACCATTGATCCCCCTTCAGAAAATAGTGCTTCCGGATCTTCATATCAAGCTGGGAGTTGTAAAGAATTTTTTAAAGCGTTTGGTTCGCGTTAACGAAAATGCATTACCATACTTGAAAAACAACGCTTTTCCAAAATTATCAATTGAAAAATTAAAAGAGGGTACTTTTGTGTAACTAAAGGTGTGTGACTCCAATATATTTTATATCAATTTTTTTGACAGGTGTAGTTAACGGTCCAGATATAAGGATACTTTTATGGGATACGAGTTTTTCTGAAATGTTAGATGAAACTGAACTAAACGCACGGAACTCAATTCGTGCAGTAATTGAAAACGTTCTTTGCAAAAATCGCTCACCAGAGTACCATGATTATATTGACAACATGATGAAGTCTTTCAACAAACTTGGCGTTAATATGTCGTTGAAAATCCACATGTTCCATGCACATTTCGATTTTTACGAACGACAATTGTCCACAGAAACAGACGAAACTGGCGAAAGATTTCATCAAACCATAATGGCATTCGAAGACCGATTCGCTGGGAAAATAATAGACTCAATGCTTGCTGATTTCTGCTGGTCGATTGCAAACAAAGAGTAAAAATTTAAGAAATCAAAAAAATTTATAAAATCATCAAAATAAGAGAAATATAGTTCCATGTCCGCTTGAAAATGGACGTCCATTATTTCTAGATATAAATTTTGACAAATAAATAATAAACAAATTGGTTTTAAACAAGTTTTTAAAGTTTTTTCATTCAAATGAGATCAAAAATCGCCTTAAATCTACTACAAATTTAATATCGAAATATCTCCTGATTTCGAGCTAACTTTTCAAAACGGGGTACACCACTGGATTCTACGATCCAAAATTAAGTTGACGTGTCTCGGCGTTTTGGTGTGTCATTTTCACCTACTTACAGTGTAATCAAAAGAAATCGTTTAACTAGATTCTGTCACAAATTCAACTAAAGTTGTACGCAAACATCAGCTGCAGAGAGTGGAGCCATCCGGATATTATTAGCGGCTGTGCAAGAACCAATTCATGGCAACGGTGCACCGTCTGAAGTCGTCTAGAAGTTTTTATGGCACCGGCAGTCGTGAAGATGTCTACATCTACGACTCTCAACTCGATAGAATAACATAGTGTCTAGTTAACTGGTAAATACAAGTTATCTATTTTTTACATACGCTCAGTATCGTACGCAGGAATTTTTCCGGGGGTGGAGGGCAACTTGAAATTTAGGTTGAAAAATAACACTACATTTAAAAATCACCACTGAAGGAAAAAATTCCGGGGTTACGAATTCTGACGAAGCTACCTAAAAGACGAAGTTATCAAAAACTTGAACTTAAAATTTACTGCTCATTAATTCCCTGTCGAACAGCTTCGACATCAAGTATGAGCGTGCCTGTCGGAAGGGGCAAAACCACATACTCCACATCCAATGCAGCTTAGGAGAGTGGCTGTGAGTTCCTCCCAAGGAAGCTCACCCAAGTAGCAGCGATGCTGTTTGAATAGCCTGAGAAAAAATTTTACCACGAACAGAAAATAATGTACCTGTAATAGATTGATGTAACACACTTATTCCCCAATTAGGACTAGTATTTTATTTTTGTATTTTAGAAGTGCATTCCTGTATTCCGTCAAAAACGAGATTTCCCAAAGTTGTCCTCCTGATATATGCCAAGGCTTCAGATGATGATGCCAAAGACATAATCTATGACCTCGTAGAGGAAACGTATGACCGCTGCCCTGGCCATGACATTAAGATTGTACTAGGAGATTGTGATGCCAAAGTAGGAAGGGAGAATGTGTTTAATCCAACTATTGGCAATTTCAGTCTACATACTGACAGTTCCGACTACGGTATGAGACTGATTGTATTTGCCGCGGCAAACATGGTCATGGTCATTAGTGGTACAAGATTCCAGCATAAAGACATCCACAAGGCTACTTGGGTATCTCCTGATCAAAGAACTAAGACCCAAGTTGATCACATGGTAACTAATGGAAGGCACTCATCCAATGTAATGGACGTACGAGTGATCAGAGGAGCTAACATCGATTCTGATCACTACCTGGTAGCAGCAAAGGTTCGCACAAGATTAAGTAGACCGAAAATCGTACGAAACCAGACGCAGAGGAAGCTGGACATCGGAAAGCTGCAATTACCAGAGGTAGCCACAGCCTACTCAAGGAAGCTCTCGCAACTTTTGTCACAGATCCCACCCCCTCCCGATGACGATCCTGATGCGCAATGGAAACCCATTTCCGACTCTATAAAAACTGCGCAACAACCGCACATGGTTTCGAAAAACCGCTTCGCAATAAACCATGGTACGATGAAGAGTGTCGCATTGCAAATGATGAAACAACGCTGTACGTATGGCAATGCTTCAGTCAATTGCAACGCGAGCTGCAACTGAGCGATATAGGCAGAAAAGAAATGAGGTGAACCGTCTCTTTAGGCGTAAGAAACGGCAGTGGAGACAGCGCGAGAGTGAGAAAAGTGAGACATACAGAAGGAATAACGAAGCCCGAAAATTCTACCAAAAAGTCAAAAACGGAACTAATGGACATGGTTCAGGGCCCACCTTCTGTAAAGACAAGGGCGGAAATCTCGTCGCAGATGTGCAGAGCATGTTGGGAATATGGAGAGATCATTTCTCTGCGCTACTAGTACCTGAGGTATCCAATGACGATGGGACAATCGATCACAATATTGGCGACGAAGTCGATTGCCCTGTCCTAACCAAGACGGGGTCAGAACAGCTATTGCCCGGCTTAAGAACAACAAAGCCGCAGGAGCCGATGGATTACCGGCGGAGCTGTTTAAGGCTGGCGGCGATGAGCTGATAAGGTGCATGCATCAGCTCATTAGCAAAATTTGGTCAGATGAATGCATGCCCGGCGATTGGAGTCTCAGGGTACTATGTCTCAAATTTTAAAAAGGTGACCCGAGTACCTGTGCCAACTACCGTGGAATAAGCCTTTTATCCATAGCATATAAGGTTCTATCAAGTATAATGTGCGAAAGACTAAAACCAATAATCGCTGACCTGATTGGACCATACCAGTGTGGCTTGAGGCCTGGAAAATCGACAACCGGCCAGATTTTCACGCTACGCCAAATCCTGGAGAAGACACACGAAAAACAAATCGACACCTATCATCTATTTATCGATTATAAAGCGGCCTTCGATAGACCGATACGGGGGAAGCTCTACGAAGCAATGTCAGAGCTTGATATTCCTGCAAAGCTCATACGCCTTTGCAGGATGACCCAGACGAACACCAAATCCGCAGTGAAAGTTGGTAAGGATCTTACCGAACCTTTCGAGACTAAGCGAAGCCTCAGAGAAGGTGACACCCTATCGTGCGATCTCTTTAACATCTTAATAGAGATTATTCTCAGAAAAGCTGTTGTCAACATGAATAAGACCATCAGCAGAAAAAGTCACATGCTGCTCGCGTATGCTGATGATATAGATATCATTGGGCGCACAGTTAGAGAAGTTACTGCGGTGTTTTCGAGAATTGAGAAGGAGTCGGGAAAAGGACAAGACAAAATTAATGGTTTCAACGAGCAGGGCCTCCACGAGATTAGACCAAAGCGTGAACGTTGATAACCGTTATAATTTCGAGGTGGTAGACGAATTTATATAACTCGGATCTGCCGTAAACAAAAACGACAACGTCATCCTTGAAATCATGCGTAGAATTGTGCTTGCGAATATATGTTATTTTGGGCTAAGCAAGCACTTTAGAGATAAAGCCCTATCTCGAGTAACAAAAGTCCAACTATACCAGACTCTCATACAACCTGTCTTGCTTTATGGCGCAGAATCCGGGGAAAATTACTCCGAAAAATGTATGGCCCTATAGTGCACAACGGCGAGTATCGGCGACGCATGAATCATGAGCTGTATGAGCTTTATCCTGACATTGACATAGTTAAGCGGATCAAAATAACGCGATTGCGCTGGCTAGGCCATGTCAGTTGAATGGATGAAGACAAACCAGCGCGAAGGGTTTTCGAAACTGAACTCGAAGGAAGACGAAAAATAGGAAGACCAAGACCCCGCTGGAGGGATCAGGTTGACGAATCCCTGCGTACACTTGGTATTGCCAACTGGAGAAATAAAGCAAAAGATCGAACTAGATGGCGAAATATGTTATCTTCATTTTGCAAGGTTTCTGACCCCCCGGGGTTGTCCGAGACCGGATAAGTAGGTTATCGAGATACTTTCTAAATTTTATTTAAATTCTTTTTCGCGAGTTTGACAAGCTTGCTCAGTCATAAAAACTGACAACACTGCTTATACCAGATGTTATTAATCATTGATTGCTCTTACAATTCTTTTGTAAGATCAAATAAATGTTTGCCCAAAAAAGAAAAAAAATATTTGCTCTTTAGTGGTCACACTTTGGCCACATTGAGCAAATTTTTATTTGAAGGTAAATAATTTTGATTGACCAAAGTCAGCTGTTTTGAGACTGGGCCCAAGAAATATTACACGTTTTTCGTCAAATATTTCCCAAATCTGACCGTACCTTAACATTAAGTGTTTTCCATCTCTCCTTTGCCTCTTGCCAATAATAATTCGACAATAACGATGTATATCCATTAAAAGTAATGGAAATTACGAAAATTTGGGAGTAGCATCTGTGAGAAAAATGTTCCTCGTACCAAATATGATTGGCCCTCAAACTAAATTTTTATGGGAAACTACCAGTTTATAAGTTATAACACTTTTTCGAATTTACTGGTGATGTAGTACCACAAAAGTATTTATATGAACATCGTGAATGCACAGATTTAAAAATGGATGATTTTTTTCAACGTTGCTGACAGAAGTTCGTTTCCTCATTGAAGAAGCGCAAAGAGAAACGTCAGAAGAGACGGATAACATATCTATGTATAAATTAATCTATGAACAAATCCAAATATTTTTCATTTAGGAAAATGTTTGTGACCTTCTAAGCTTGTAGCATGTAAAACTTACAAAATCGGTAATCAATAAAAAATGAAAAAAGGTAAATATTTTGATTTGTTCTCCTGCTCTCGCTTAACGGATTGACAGATTTTGGATTGTAGCGAGCACCATCGCATTAATTTCCGATTAATTTTGTGATATCTTAACGGAAGCAAAACAAAGATTCGCCCTCCAGTATCTGGTCTTTTATATGCTCCTTTGGCAGCTGTAATGTTGAATATATTTTGAATGTGAGTTCAGTTGTCATTGTTCTTATTTGATTAATTAATAATTACGAAATCTAAATGAATATAATTTTGAATAATATATTGTGTGACAGCATTAAGCCGGCAGATAAATGGAAAATTACTAAATTTTTTGCTTAAATTAAATTAATTTATACCGGAATTTTAGATACCAAATTTTCAACAATATATTTCTTTTTACAAATATATACAAATGTTGAAAGTAATGCAGTATTTTACTTTGCTTTCGATTTTTTGTACTAAATACCTTATATAGCTTTATTGCGTTAGCACATCTAGATTTTTTCAAATTAATATTGAGTAAAACTCAGTGATCTTATTTGCGTTTCCCTTTTTTCTCCATCGCATAAAAATGTTGCTTGAATGCCTCGAACAAAATTATCCAAAATTTCCATAATTTCTCAGACACTTGGTGGATACAATTTTCTGTCAAATTATTGAGGGTAAAGTGGTGGGCAAGCGGGTACGGATAGTTAAAATTAATAATCATCCCATTGTCCTTCGTACATAATTCTCAGACGTCGAAAATAAATTCCAAAGGCTTTTACATGAATTTCCTCCACAAAGTGCTAAACTGTTTTTGAGATGGCAACTGATTTTGTTGACCAAAGAGAAATGGCCTACTCCAGATGGAAACGTTTGCGAAAACGAAGAATACCGTACAGCTCGTAAGCTTGTAAATGCGAAAATAAGGGAAACTAAGGGAAATTTCTATGCCCGAAGATCCAGTAGTACCCCTGGAACTAAGAGAACATGGAATACCGCTAGAGAAATTGGAATTGAAAAGACGAAACCATCTCCAGATGTCGAGAACATTACTGCTAACGATCTGAATGATCAATTTGTTAATTTGGTTATGACTCAACCCGATCACATGAATTATGAAAACCCACAAACACACTGTGGTGGTGTAGGCTTATTTCATTTATGGGCATTATTCAAGATGATGTTGTTTCGAGCTTTATGTATATTTCTTCTAATTCCACTGGTGTTGATAATATTCATCCGAGATTTCTTAAAATTCTTCCTCCACTTCCAAAATAATTTTAAGGTCAAGCTATTTTCCGATGAAATGGAAGCAAGTTAATATTATTCCGATCCGGAAAAATACCAATTGCTGTTCTTCCCTTTCTTTCTAAAGTTGTTGAACGTATTAAGTCTACAAGATGGCTAAATAATGGTGTTAAATTCCTCCTCAGCAACCTACCGCTACGAAAGCCTCACTATCAATTGTGGCCTACCGCTCCTGTAGCCACTTTGATCGCGAAATTTCCAGATCGAACTGTTTTAAACCAGCTTTGAGATGTGCGACCTGTTAAAGTATCCAAACCATACACGTCACAAATATCTCGGTGTGCTTCCGCGACTTTTTGCCTTTTCGGAAATAAAAGAACATGCGTATTCACAACACAATTTAAATGAAAACTGACAACTGAAAATAATTAGGCATATCACAAATTTAAGCTTGAAACGTCAGCTGGGTAACCGTATAACATAGAATTTTAGAATGTAGTCAGCTCATCAAAAGCATTCCCAAAAATAACAAAAGCACCATCTATATAAGAAAACCGAAGTTACTTTCTTGCCAACCTTCTATTAAAAAATATGATAAAAATGATAATTACGAGTTTGTATTGCTTTGTGAATTCATGCATTAAATATTGGATGGCATCAATTACGCATCCGAAATCATACAAAACCGCGATATCGATTTACTCAAGCAGATGTTAAAATGAGATTGCAATTTTTTAGAAAACACTTCGGTTCATTCATAATCAAAGTAAGTGAAACTGCAAAAGATTTCGCGAGAAAAGAAAATTACTCTCTTCAATAATGAACTTGACACAATAATAATATCTCAATATTAAACATGTTCAAATATTTATTTTTCTGACACCATAATTTTTACTCACTGTAGATGAACCATCTTTACACCAAAAATGTGATTAATTCTAAAGTAAATATTCGGACATAATAGGTCCTAGTTTATCACTGGACTGTTCACCAATATTGCAAGTAAATTATAACGAAATATGCAATACTAGAATGGGAAAATATTTATTGCTATTCTTTTATACCGTACCGCTTACTTCTGCAACAGCCGAAAAATAATTCAGTAAATTATAAATAATCAAAGAATATTGAAGGAATAGAATGGGTCAAGCTCGACTCCCGATATTTGGCACTCATAATAATCAAAAACAAAGCTGCATCATGTCTGGATTTAGTGGTAGTTATTGATGATTTTGCAAAAACTAAAGCCAGGAAAGATTGTAAAATTAATTGCTAAAATAAAATTATGAACTGTGTTTTATTGTCTACCTATATTATTAACCATAAGCTACTTCGTCATTGTCTATTTTTACTAGCTTCAGCCAGAGACTTCGTTTGCTTAGTACACTGAACGGAAAAGCATCGTCACACGGATGAAAATGTTCATCACACCAACAACTTTTGTCATCGAAAGTGAGCTAACGCAATGTTTCATTCCCGCTATGAAAATGTGTTCATCAATTGCAAATTGTTCGTTACTGTGGTGAAAGTATGGTTGTTGCTGCAATGAATTTGCTTAATTTTTGCAACGAATTTGTTTCGTTTCTGCAATGAATTTGTTTCACTGTTGCAATGAATAGGTTGCGTCCTTGCAAGGAACTTGCTTCATTGCTGCTATGAATTTGTTAATTGCTGCTATGAATTTGTGTCATTGGTGCAACGAATTTGAGTCATTGTTTTAATGAATATGTCTCATTGCTACAATGTTTTGAAGTGTGTTTGAAATTATTTATTATTGGCAATTGTATATAAATATACTATTAGTATTACATTGCAGGGGTTTTGATAAAAAAAAATTAATTTTTGTTTTCCAAAATCGATTTTCCATGTTGAAAACCTCGTCTGGAGAAGATTGTGGTAGTTGAGGGGTTGAGTGTTATTGTGGTCGTCATATTCAGGTCCTGCAATTAAAAATATATACGAGAAATTTATTTTTAAGATTTCTATTTAAGATATGTGCATATATATATATGTCTGTACTTACCATGAACATAAGCTAAACTCCCCTATGTTCTACTCCTTTAACATAGAACCAGATCATTGTTTTGTTAAGTCATGCAATTGTTGTTGTGTTGAGGGTTTTGATATTGAATTGTAGCGCCAAATCTCCGCGTCATTAAGCCAGTGATCGCTCTGCAAGCATTTTCTGCAACTGCTCTTTTATTTATTTTAACCAAATTTGTTAAAATTCGATTGGATGTATTTGACTGTACGTTGAATTGTTATTTTTTATGTTCGTCGTACTTGATACAATTTCTTTCTTTGACTTCTTCGTTTTCATTGACTTCGACTGCACGCACAATCCAAATACCAACACAACGAAATAGGCACGACCGAACTATCAATAAGACCCCTTACACACTCGGCAAGTTACTTGCGCAAGTCTCTTGCCCAAGTCTTGGTTTGTTGATGATAGTGGTAAAGTCGGGTTAGGGGATTAAATTTGAGGTACAGACTTGCTTGTACTCGGAAAGTTGAAAAACTGACTTGCGCAAGTAACTTGCCGAGTGTGAAAGGGGTCTAACACACAAAACCACGAACATTTTGTTGCGACTTGTAACGCCACGCGCATACACACACATAAAAGTTCAGTTACATATTTCGGTGTAGTTTTTCTGCTATCGATACGTCACTTTCTTTGCTGTCGTGTTGCTCCTTGCATTCTGTTTATTTATCGATTTGATTTATAGATTCGCAAGTTACACAAACGATCACAGCAAACACATAAATTCACACAATTTAGTTTTCACAATAAAAGATTATTACTAATTATAACTAATTAGTCTGTTTTAACAAATTTATTTAAATTATTCCGGCGGAAAAATATGTCTACCACTTTCGATTGTTGCAATGGAACTGATCTCAGATGTGTACGTGACCCACCACTCTCGCTCACCATTTGCTCATGCTGGCCTCGTTTTTACGCTCGCTCATTTTTTCGTCTGCTTTCTATACCATCATACAAATTAGTTTCGTTACAATAACGAAATTGTTTCGTCAACTTAAAATGTTGACAAACCTCCAAAAAAAATAAATAATAACTATAAACTATAAAAAGTAAGACTTAAACCAAATATCAGTAGTTTAAAACTGATTCCTTTACTTTATTTTAATTTTCAACCCATTTTGCTACAAAATTCAAATTAATTAAAATTGTTGCAGGAACAACAAGTAAGTTGTTGCTGCAAGGAAATGAAAAACTGTCAAAGAAGTCAAGTATGAGATTTTTCGTTGCAGCGACTACCAAATTGTCGGATATACGACACTTTTCGCTATAACAACGTAAAAACATTAACGAAAATGTTTCATCCATGCGACGAAGCGGTTTTCTTTCAGTGTATGTATCAACATTCTAAATTATTTAAATAGGAACCTTTTATCGGGATAAAAGTATCCTATGTCCTACCCAGGTTGAGGTGTACCCGTGAGCAAAATTGCATCGAAATCCATGTAGTGGTAGTTCTTAAGTGAACGCGTAGCAATAAAAAACTTTAAGCACAATTAAATATTATCTGCTGCGTTACACATAATTCTTAGTAGTAACTAGCTTTGCATTAATATGCCCCATAGTGGGCGATCAGGTACTGATGGTGACGTAGTTTTGCGCATTTAAATAATTTAGTTTAGTTTAAATAGGGCCTCGATTGAATTTTTGTCACGGGCCCCTTGATTACATAGCGAAAGGGCTGACGATTATGATGTTAATTATTATTTTGATACACACATAGAAATCTCATCAACTACCTCTACCACAAGCATTTGTTGATATCATCACTTCTTAAAGGGATCAACAAAACTCAACTTAATGAGAATTCTTTTAACACATACTATGACGAATATTTCCAAAGTACTTTCGTACTACATTTGATTTAGTCTATTACGTCAAGAATTTTGTAATTTCAAGTACAAAAATAATTGTCCCAAGTGAATTGTGATTGCAATTGTAATAGCAATTTTATTCATTTATTTTTCGATTTTGCCAAAATTTTTTCAGCTAAGTACGCAAGAAAGGTAATTGGTCGGATTTATGTGTCCAAACAAAGTTGTAATTGATATTTTTTGGTCTATAACTTTTCGGTGTTGGATGACGTCTGCCGAAATATGCGGGGAAAATAGTATCTCGTTCTGCGCGTACCTTGATTGATAATATCTTTAAAGTGTACGAGATTCGCAACAGTGCATCCAGGGTTGATAAAATCAAATTTGCGTCTGGTTGGCTTTTAACAAATTATAAAGCTGTAATGAAACAAATTCATTGCAGCAACGAAAGAAATTTCTTGCGGGATCGAAACAAATTCGTTGGAATAATGAACCCCTTTCATTGCAGCAACAACAATACTTTCAGCGCAGTGACGAACAATTCGCAGTTGATGAACACATTTTGTAGCGGCAATAATACTGTACGTTAGCACACATTCAATGACAAAAGTTGTTGGGGCGGTAAACATTTTCATACCTGTGACGATGCTTTTCCTTTCGGTGTAGATAATTCCATGGACTGTAAACTAATTTCCCCAAAAATTTCATTAGGGCGATATAGACTGCATATAACTTTAAAAAGTGAGGACTGTGGGACCCTCATTTTGACCAGATCACCATCCATCGCTGTTCTTACATCATCAAATTAAAGAAGAAATTGACAGCTGAAGTAAGTCGCATGTCTGCGGCTTCAGGACATCTTCGTTGTAGATGACTCTGTGGGTGACATAATGGAAATCTTATCAATTCCGAAATTTCTGGTAACATTATCGTTCATATAATCACCAACGACAATGTGGGCGATTTCATGAGAATTCTATCGTTGACGACCAACTGTCCGACAAATTCGCCCATATGGTCAACGACGAGTTGTTTGGCGTACCATGTCTCAATCGAGGGTTAAGTTAACAAAAATTGCTTCCAAAAATAAAAATGTAAGTTTTGTTTTGAATTATTAACAACGAAATTCAAAATAAATTTCTGGCTGCAACGTTAAAGTTCAACTGATACTTTTAATTATCGCTTGTTTCTTCTCTATATTGAAGGTTGAAAGTTTCTTTCTGTTTATCATGGTTGACACCCAAAGACATAACGCTAATTTTGCCAACTACAACTTTTTATACACGACGAGCAAAACATTTTATCATGCAGCTGGTCGTTAACGAAAATTCACCGTACAAGGTTATCAAAGACAGTTTAAGCGACAAGGGTCGTCAGCGATAAAAAATCAAATGGCTTAGAGATTTCGCCGACGACTACTTTGTCTAGGACGATTTTGCCGACCTGGTTATTATCGCGCGTTCCCATGTCCATACATGTGTGCTCGTATCTTAACGCCATCCCACACTCGCATGTGGCTTGCGTGCTGAAACAAATACTCTGGTAAATATCTCGGTAGTACCCGTTCACAACAAAGCTGTGATAACAATATTGTGGTAGACTGAAATTTTTTTCCAAAAGCGCAGTGCAGCGTGAACGCGCTCACTAAATAGCCCTAATGGGGATGCAAACAAGTAGTCATTAGTTGGGGCAGGCAAACACCACGGCCTATATTAATGTTTGACTGTCATTCTGTTGTTGGGTGCGCCATAGGGATTCACGATACTCATTTAGAAAATCATGTTGCCTGCCGTTGGTACTTTGCAGGCAGCAAAGGGTAAAGTTTACAAATACGGAGAAACGAAAGTAGGACATAGTTGGAATAACAGCATTTATAATTTCAAATGAAAATACCATAAATGACAGTTCACAACATAAATGATAAATGTCAGTAGTCAGTTGAGTTGCAGTTAGATGTCTTTCAATTTATAGCTCACACCAAGTTATTCCCGTATTCAGTTCTTGCGAAAATTTCGTAAGAAATGTGTCATTTATTTTTGTGGCAGAATGATTTGCCTTGAAAGTATTACATGAACAATTCCTCCTCGTTCTCATTTTTTGTATTAAAGCAATTGGTGTTAGCTTTGTTTGATAAAATAATTGAACCGAAAATCCAGTCCCAAGCAGTTATCAAACAGTTGTTTTCGTACGAAATAACTTAGGCATAACAACCCTGTAATTGACTTTGTTCGCAAATACACGTACTTCATATGGGAACTAACTTTTGATGAGAGCTGAAGACGGGGTTTTAAGGATTGGTATCGCAATCCTGTATAAATTCGATTGTAAATATTTGTCATTCATTTCTCCTTTTATGGGGTATATTCAGCCTGTCATTCGTTTTTGATATCGAAATATCAAAAGATCATCAATGCGAGAAGTTTGTGCATTAATGCAATCACATTAAATATGAGAAATTAATTATAAGACCCATAATAAACACCGGTTTTATGAAGTTTCCTGGTGTTGTCGGATGTATAGAAGTTCGCCATTTATACATAAATAGGAAGGGCTAGTTTAAGTTGAATGTTTTGCTGGTAAGTTTATTTTCATAACAATGATCTAATTGTAGATGTGTGACTACGAAATCCGAATCCAGTATATTGACGCCAGACATCCTGGTTCTACTCACGATGCCCTCATTTGTTACAACAATCCACTGAAACAACAGGTTGCTGATTTCGGGGCAAGCACACGGTTACTACGTCTAAATTGCCGGAGTTCGGGCGCAGTTCAAAACTTGATAAAAAGAGCGGAAATTAGTGAAAAACATAGAAAACGAAAAATATTTTATTTTTTGTCGGACGGACCTGTGTTCCAGCCCTTTTATTTAAAGTCTGGAAAATTGTTCTTGAAAGTTTTTAAAATGACCAGCAATGAAGCAGATTCATCATTTTCTTTAATTTGAACACCCACACTTAATCTCAAGACATACTATGCTATGGTAAATTTGGGTTATCTGGGTGCACAGATTCCGTTCCACAAAAATATAGACACCATTTAGGATAAAAATACCTTTCATTTGAGTACCCACAATTGCCTGTTTCTAGTAGCCTCTAACTGGACTCGTTTTTTCGACCCTGTGGGACGACCAAGACACTGCTGGAAAGACCAGGCAGAATAATCCCTCCGTATCTTTGGTGTCACCAACTACGAGAAAAGGCGAAGGATAGCGCCAGTTGGAGGAATATGTTGCAATTTGTTCAATTTGTTTGTTTAATTAATATGTGTAAGACGTCTGACCTCATGAGGTTGTACAATAGTAAATTAAGGGTCCCATAGGTCTGTCCGAAAACAAAAAAATTTTTTTCGTGTTCTTATATTTTTCTTTAATTTGGTTTCTTCATAAATTTTGAACTGCCCGAGCTCCGACAATTTTGCCGCTACCAAGATCTATTTTATATGAATAATATTGTATTTATTATGCACAAATTTGTATAAACATTACAATTTAACAACAAAACATTAGGATTTTCTTTAGAACCACAGCTTTCGACTCCTTTCGTTCACCTGAACGTTTTGTTTTGTTTTAAAAACTATACAGCAACCAAAAATTCGTGGTTGCCAATATAACATCTATCAAGCAACTGAAGTTGCTAGCTGTCAGTTGCCAGTTGCCATATGTAATAACTTTTCGGCAACTGGCAACGCAATTGCGGTTCGGTTGCTATTGATAATCGACCAATAAATCTACAATCAATAACTTTACTTTACTTATATTGACTATATTACAACCTCATGAGGTCAAACGTCTTACACATATTAATTAAACAAACAAATTAAACAAATTTCAACATATTCTTCGAACTGGCTCTATCCTTCGCCTTTTCTCGCCAGTTGGTAACACCAAGGATACGGAGGGATTCTTCTGCCTGGTCTTTCCAGCGGAGTCTTGGTCGTCCTTTTTTCCTGCTCCATCGGGTACGTTATCGAAAACCTTTCGCGGTGGCTCACCTTCATCCATTCTGATAACATGGCCTACCCAACGCAATTGGCCCACTTTGATTCGTCTAGCTATATCCACGTCAGAATAGAGATTATGTAGCTCTGCGTTCCAGCGACGTCGGTACTCGCCGTTTTCCCTAACAGGACAATATATTTTACGGAGAAATTTTCTCTCGAAAACTCCCAGGTGTTATTCATCCGCTTGCGATATGACCCAAGTTTCGGTCATATTTTACCTGTCAAGGCAGGTAAAATAAGAATCTGCTGTAGCTGTACTTTTATCCGTCCAGAGAGGGGTTTGTTCCTAAACTGCTTGCTGAGCCCAAAATAACATCTATTTGCAAGCATAATTCTCCTATCTATCTCCAGGCTGACGTTGTTGTCCTTGTTCACGGCGGATCCAAGGTAGACAAATTCATCTACCATTTCAAAATTAAATCGGTTGTCAACGTTCACGTGCGGACCAAGTCGAGAGGTTTCTCTAGTCGTTGACACCATCAATTTTGTCTTGCCCTCATTAACAGCAAGACCCACCTTCGCTGATTCCTTTTCGATTCTTGAAAATACTGCAGTAACCTCTCGCAAATATCGCCCAATGATGTCTATGTCGTCAGCATACGACAGCAACATATGGCTTTTCGTGTTAATGGTCTTGTTGGTATTTACTGCAGCCTTTCTCATTATTATCTCCATTAAGATGTTGAAGAGATTGCACGAAAGTGTGTCGCCTTGTCTAAGTCCTCGCTTGGTACAGAATGGTTCAGTGAGGTCTTTCCCCACTTTCACTTCTGATTTGGTGTTGGTCAGTGTCATTCCACAGAGGCGGATCAGTTTCAGAGACATAGCTTCAGACATAGTTCAGACATAGCTTCGTACAGTTTTCCCCGTATGGGGCTATCGAAAGCAGCTTTGTAATCGACAAAAAGTTGGTATGTATCGATTTGCTTTTCGTGGGTCTTTTCCAGGATTTGGCGTAGCGTGAATATTTGGTCAGTTATGGACTTGCCTGGTCTAAAACCACACTGATAAGGTCCAATCAGGTTTTCAATAATTGGCTTTAGTCTTTCACATAATACGCTCGACAAGACCTTATACGCGATGGATAAAAGACTGATACCGCGATAGTTGGAACAGACACACGGATCACCCTTTTCGAATACAGGACATAATACACTGTATTCTGCTCTAGCAGGAGAGAGAGTTTCTGTCGATAGAACATTGATATCTCAGGTATTTGTAGCTTGTCAATATCCAGCTTTTTCCTGTGCTCGGCTTGGTACGTTTTTCGTCCTACTCAATCTCGTACGAACTTTCGTAGCCACCAGGTAATGATACGAGTCGATATTGGCACCTCGAATCACACGTACATCCATTACACTAGAAGAGTGCCTGCCATCTATTACCAAGTGATCAATCTGGTTCTTCGTCCGTTGATCAGGAGATATCCAGGTCGCCTTATGAATGTCCTTATGCTGGAATCGTGTGCTACTAACTACCATGTTCTTTGCAGCGGCGAAGTCTATCAGTCTTATTCCATTATCGGAGGTGGTATCACGTATGGAATGTTCTGTTCCAGTAGACTGTGATTACCGATGGTTGGTCGAAAGACACTTTCTCCTTTCCTAATTTGGCATTAAAATCGCCTTGAATAATAATCTTAATGTCGTGGTCAGGGCAGCGTTCATATACTTCCTCCAGGCGCTCATAAAATTGACGTATGTATATGGTCAGTACCGGTGCCCAACTTGAAATTTAAATTTAAAAAATAAAAATTCGATTCACAGTTTAATTTTTGTTTTACTGGGAGTGAGAGCTGCATTGTGAAGAGGAGCCGAAGTCTTCGACCCGCGAGTGGAATTTTTTTGAATTGTGATATGCATAAGAGGCAACTGCGACAAAAATCGATTGGAGTGTTGTGGAAAGTGCAAAAAATAATAAAAGTATACCCGAAAGGGCCGAGTTATAATAATACTAAAAAGTCGGATGGAACAATGGGGAATGTACCTATATTAAGTAAATAGTATATGTGGTGAAACACTACAAATAACGAGATCATTAGTATGGAATAATTGGGTCTAGAGGTCTACTAAGAATTAGAACATATGTTTAAATAAAGCTACTAAAGGCAGACCAAAATTTGTTCCGGGCAATGGCTGGAGATATATTAATTATTGTGTACGTGGTTAAAAAGGGTAAAAAATTGACAAAAAATGTCAAATTTGAAAATGCAATAAAAATCGTTTGGAATGTTTAAAAAAAAAGTGCCTGTGTGTAAAAATGGGGATAAATTGGCAAAAATACAACTTGCAATAACGGCAAAAATATTTAGAAATGATTAGAAATTTATAATAAAAATAATTTATAGTGTGTAAAAGCTGTAGAAAGGTCATAAAAGGGTACAACTTCCAAATTCGACGAAAATAGTTTGGAATATGTTAAATATGTAATATGTTAAATATGAATAGTTTATAGTGTACGTGGGCAAAAAATTTATTTTCGGGTATTTTGCGATTTTGAGAATAATAATTCGGTTTCGAGCTAAAAATAAAACTAGGCAAAGAATTAAAAATTAAACTCCCTTGCCGATTTAAATTTTTGGAGCGAATCTAAAATGAATGGCTCACCTTACTCTGTCTTTTTTTATTAAAAATAATGAAATATATTTTATTTCGTTAAATTACCATGTTCTACTATTAGGCATGCGACTAAAAAGGGGAAAAATTCGAAAACCACCATGTACCTTTTCCGATGTATTTTGCCACAACTCAGTCACGAACAGTAATGCATGCCACATGCGATTTAAAAACTAAAAAAGAGAAAAAATAATCGAGTCCGTGCTTCCCCTCCGTCTTAGTTCCCTCAACTTTTCGCTAGATTCTGCAATTGATTTCGATTTGTAGTTGCAGTCCTGCATTTTCACTTTGTTCGTTTTTGTTTTTATTCCATTCGTTGCAGATCATAAATCATGCCTCAAGATATTTATGTCAGCACTCATGTATGCAATGTGGAAAACAACATGCGACTTTTTCGACAACATACAGACTTGTCACACTGCAAAAATAACAAAAATCAGATAAAATATATGTATGTTTTTGTAGTTATGTTCTGTGCACGAAACATGTGGTTTGGTGTCAACTCTATGTACAAACGCCACAGACTCTAACCAACTAGCAGCAATTACTCCTACTACACTTAGTTCCTTCAAAAAGCAACACTCCCAGTTTATAGACGACCAATTGAGCTCCTACCTTTTCATAGGCAGCTATCATCTTCCCACTCTTATTGCAACTGGCAGATTTCCATCCAAATGCAACCAAATGGTTGTCTTTCATGTTTCCCAGATTTGCCGAGTTGAATTAATCATTATTACTGCATTACCACATACACTACTCAAATCACATTCATTCATTCGCTGCAGCGAGTGTCTGTGTCATACCCGTCGTACATTAACGAGTAGGAATGAGTATCAATGCAATTGTAAAGAGTAATTCTACACGTTTTGTAAACTTGTAACCAATTTAGGTTTTACCACGAAAACTAGCTCTATTTTTGTATGGATATTGGAAAATGAGAATGACATTTGTTGCAAGAAACTTTACTTCCAGTAAGCGAATCTATTGTAAGAGACTGAGGTGTTTGCGGGGGAGAGAAACCGTCGAAGAAAACTATCGCAAGTGATTTGATGCAATGTAAATTTATTTAAACAGGCGGTCATGTCATATAATTCAGTATCAACATTTAATTTAGATGACATCTTGTCATATTGTAGGTACAAACTACTTTTGAAATAATGCTGTAGATTACAAATGAGACAACAACATTGAACATTGACAATATTGCATCAAAGGCAGTAAATTTTGAATGCAAATTTTAAGAAGAGAAAATTTGAAAATAAATTTTCTAACAGTGATGGTTATAAAAGTGTGGATTGTCAACCAGCAACTTTCTGAATGCTGATAAATTCGGAACAGTTTCGATACCATTTATGTACGATTTCATGATGAATGTTTCCATTAAGTTTCATATAAATTTGTTTTTGATTCTTAACGAATAATTTTCATATAAGTGATGTTTTATGAAACGTGATTCATAATTTTAATGAATTTAAAAAGTGCAAAAGCATTTTCTGCCCTCTCAGCGATCCACGGGGAAGAATGTTTCCCAATAAAATGGCTGACATTCTGTAATTTGCTGTGTGTTCTTTGTCTGCGCTAAACTAATTTTCTACATTTTGTGGTAGGGGGGGTTTGGTTACACCGCTTGCTTGTATAATCGCTTGTTTTGTATGCAGCACTTAGCGACGCGAATCATTTTCGCTAAGTTAAAAAAAAAAAATTTCTCTCTCCTCATTTTCATATTTTTATATAAAATTACTTATCGCTAAATAACCGTTTTCTTTGCAACTTAGCTAGCGATAATAGTTCGCTTGTAATCAAAACACGACTACGTATTATCTTTTAGAAACGAAATAACCACAAATTTAAAGGGAACTGTTTTGATTTCCGAGGTTTACCGTATCTGCCAGCCAATTATCCGCCCACTATTTCTAGGCTATTTGACTAGAACCGAATTTTATAAAAATCGGTTGTGTTAAACGGGAGATAACGCAGCGTTCAATAGTGGGCAATTTTTCGAAGAAATATATAATTTAGCCGTTTCTACACACCTTGTCCGATTAAGATGCTATTTCGCATGGACATAGTCGCGGTGGTATACTATTCAAGTTCCACACATACTCCGTCGAAGCTGCACTATGGGACTCCAACAGTGACTACGTCGCACACTAGTACAATTTTAATCATACTAACTGTAGTTATGTATTATGTGTAGTGGATCTTTTTGATGTGTTAACATCTATACCCACGGGTAGGGAAATCTAAAAGCGAACACATGCAAACAAAACACAGCGTTAGCATCATATACGTGGTTGTTGTACAACAATGGTGTCTGCCTGAAAATGAGTATGATGGTATTTCCAATGTAACATTTACTAATGTGTTCATAGAAATTGAACAGTTAGCGTGTAACATAAAGGTGTTAACACATCGCTCATGAGTTCGAACACTCATTGATTTTTTTTAAATATTTCTGTTACGCTGCTAAATTTCTACAAAACACACGCTGAAATATCTAGGTTATCTACTATACCGCTCGAGATATTTTGAGCAGTAGATGGGAAAAAGCATGGAGCATTAAAGTGTGCGGTCTAATTCAGTACGGATATTTTTGATTAAGTATAAGGTATCACTGAACGTGTTGTGACTAGTGTATTCAAAAAAGCGGTTTTTCAAAAATGTCGGTTTTCGGTTTCTTCGAATATTCCGATTTTGGGGAAACCGGTTTTCGGTTAAACCGAGTTGTAGAAACCGGTTAATAACCGGTTTCGGTTTTTGTGACATAATGGGCAACTTTGCGATTTATACGCATAGTTTATTTTTAATTCGTCTCTTTGAATTTTGATATCGACTATCGAGGACATAACCATGAAATTGCTTGACAAGATACCGTTCAGAACCGGTGTAAAACTGCAAGTCCCAATCAAAGTGTGTGAGCTTATTCCTTCATGGGACTAAACTACACACTAAATTTGAAATTTAATTTCGCTTTAAAAAAAATACTAATAGACATTTTTTTCAAAATTATGATTTTATTGGTTATCTATTCAATTTGTTTCGCGTTTTAAGGCCTCAAAGGACTCGGGATTGTTTGCGTAATACTGATATTTCACGGCGCTCCAGAGATAATACTCTAACGGGTTCAAATCGCCAATGGACTTTTAGGTTTCGGCTGATTATGCGGTTTTCGAACACAGTCGCCCTGTTTTCAAATTTTGGGAACGAAAATATCATTGAGCATGGTACGATAACGTTCGGCATTGACGGTTATGGCGGCTTCTTGCTCATTTTCGAAGAAAATTTGGCCTATGATGCCGCCTGGCCAAAAACCGTGGATGCATCCTCCTCGAAGACGTGTGGATATTCCGAGCCCCAAATGCGACAATTTTGTTTGGTAACGTAATCCATGAGGTGAAAATGAGCTTCATTGGGAAACATGATTTTTCCGTAAAACGCACAAAATTTTGCGAAAAGAAGTGCGAGAAATGTTCAGTTCTGCGAACGGTGGCGAGTTGATGTTGACGGCTGTTCAAACACACTTTCAGCTAAAGCGACAATAATTTCCACTGAACGCACGGGACGAGCAAGTGCACAAGTAGTTTTGTTGATGTGTTGACGGCACTCTGTTTCTGTCGAATTTATTTCGTAGATTTCTGGCAGTTTGAGTTGATGACTCAGAAATTTGGAAGGAAGTTTTTAACATTTCCCAATATATTTGAGAGCGTAAATCGACACATTTTGAAAATGTCTAGCCTTTAACAAATAATCTGTCACTTCATAGAGTTGAAGTAGGTCATCTGCTTCGAAATACCGGGAGGTTTAAGTTCCAAATTTTACATGTCCTACCCCTTCTCATACACATTTGATTTACCCAATTAGGCAAAATCATCGTTGTGCTAATAATCCTTTGGACATTTTGTACTTCTTTTTTGAATATGAATACTGTTTTTTATGCATTTCAGCAAATTATCGGCGAAATAATACGTTGGCAAAGTCTTTTGTGTCTCTCTGATAGGGCCAGTAATCATAATGAGCTATGAAAAGGGCTTTAGGTGTTTAATTCTGCGGTATCATATCAATTGTATAAAAACCGAAAACCCCGGTTAATCAACTTGAAATATCCGGTTAAACCGGTTCTTCGAAATAGCAATTTTTAGAAAACCGGCATACGGTTAACCTACCGGAATTCGGTTAACCGATTTCGGTTTTGAATACACTAGTTGTGGCCTTTGTTTATTATTCTGCGAACATAAACTCATAAATCAGAAGCAAGAATCAGGGCTGAAATTTAAATCATAACAACCGACTTGGATATACACTAACATTGGGTCAGAGTTCCATTAAATGGGATTTATGTTTTTGTTTGCAGGTGAGTAACCTTCAGTTAACCGAATGGCCCCATATTCGAGAGCATTATCTAATTCCCAATTTGTGTGTGTTTGGGGATTTATTATGACTAGCAGCAAATTGTCCGGGAGGTACAAAAATGGGCGTGGTTTTTCATTTTTATTTTTAATTACAAAGTAGCCTTCGACAAAACATTGCCCAGTACCAAATTGCATTAATACAGGTTGTGGTTTATACGAGACATCGCGTCAATCAACCAGACGGTCGCCCATTCTATATATGGGAGTTACCGGTAGCAAAATCACCCATATTTCATAACAGAGTGGCGATTGACCAAATATTACCTTACACCAAATTTCATAAAGATTGGTCGAATTTAGGGGAAGCTATCTGAGCGACCAACAACGAGGCCACACAAGTTTTGTATGAAGGATACCAAAATGGGTGTGGCAAAATCGCCCTTGGATTAGTGTCAAAATGAGGCACATTATCTAATTTTTTCAATATTGGGAATATTTTACGCGATTTACCGTGTCGGCAAACCGATCGGCCGCCTACCTTTTGTATGGGAGGTATCAGAGTGACACTTTCCTCTAGTTGGGTAAAAATATATAGATTACTAACCAATATCTGAGAAGAAACATGATATTGTACTAAATCTGTTGATTTGTATGGGAGGTGCTAGAAGGGGAGTGGTCAAAGCGCCCATTTCCAATCTCAAACAAAGTTTTGGCAAATAATATTCAAACGCATAATTATTATATTGGGTAAAGATTTAAGGCAGTGATTGTGTTTGGCACCCAGTGCCAATCGGAAAGACATGGCTCAAAATTCTTAAAAATACCCAAAACCAATTTGGTCCCAAGATACCTTGGATATAATATGACACCTTCTATACGTTACACTTTTCTAGTATTAAATTATATACACCCCGATCTCTATGGTGACGGTACAAAAACCAAAGAACCGGAAATTATAGGTCAGACATTAAAAAAAAAAAATAGATTCCCAAGAAATTCAATGAAACGGGCTGGGATGAGATTCCCGCAATCAGTGAGTTGTGCGCTTTCTGGTTTTACACCCATGGAGTGGATCCTAGAGTTTTACACTGATTCCGAACAATTTTTTGAGAAAATCTTTCACTGCCAATTACTCGATAGTGTCGCTGTCGCTAATCGGGGATACCGTCGTCGGAACAAATGATGTCAAGTACAAGTGCAACGCCCACTAACCATATTTATTCATATAGTGCTTAAATCGTTGGACTTTGATATTTATGTTTTGAAAACTTATAATAACTTCTTAACCTTATTGTGTCCAAAACCAGGCACACCTGAAAAGAATCTACATAAAATATTGCACAGTGATATTGATGTTGGTGCTAAAGTGGCTAACAAATATTTCATTGTAAAAATATATTTAAGGATTTAGATGATCAACCTCAATATCTAGGAGAGAGTATATCACCAAAGACCTGAGAAAATGTATCATTTATATGTTCACAAGATTACTCCTTACATACAAGACACAAACCATTTCAAATTCGCAACTTAAGCAATCGAATTGAAATTCTGTTCTGTCACCACTTATACATGCCCAACATATCTCACTCTCCCGTCCCAACGAGCGAACGGCTAACTTGTGCGATGTATAAAAGGAGGCAACTTAATTATACCGATTAGCAATGGAATAATTGTAAACTAAATGAGAATTAATCGCCAAGTAATGAAATTAATAACAGCAACTATAATCCCTAAATGATCTTTTCCGAGTCTGCTTTAAAGGGAGAACATTGAGTGCAATATAAACTAAATCGAATCTAAACCTCAATATTTAATCTAAGACCAAAAAGGCTGCTGTCGTTTTGTACAGCTGAGAATTTTATCCCAAAACTCTGAACAGAATACCTGCTTCAAACGAAGAACAAAAAGTCTTGTGGAATATGTGACGCGAAAATTTTGTTCCATCTAAACAATTTTGAATTTGAATTTAAAGATTTGAAACAGATGCTTAGTTAGGGATCAGACTGTGTAAGAGTGTTTATGTGTGAAAAGGTGCAACATTTGATAAGAATCTTTGTTGAAATTTATGAGGTGTGGTTGAATATCTTTATTGGCGTATTTGAGGAATTCGTTGTCAGAGTCAAAAAAGGCACCAAAATAATTTTCGGCAGGGATGCCTTTTTGTCATGTCGTCGTTGCCGGAAGTTGGCAATAAAATACGATGCATAATATTTATTGTCTAGACAGAGAAGTAGTCAGGGTGCAAATAAAACGAATAGATTCGGATAAGAAGTATCCTAAAAGAAGTGGTCAATGATATCGAAGACATGAGAAACACGATTATATGTTATCGATCTAAAGGCAACATGCTGAACACTGGGATACAACCAAATTGTAATGATTGGTCGGTGTTTGAAATCGGTGTTTGAATCGGGAAAGCCACAAATAGAATCTCACGTAACAGAAAATATTTCCTAAATGCTAGTTCGAATCTTCCTTAAACTGAGTTGAATAAAATAACTCAATTTCATTGAATTTGTACTTAGGACTAGGAAATTTAGCCAAATATTAGTTAATTTTAATTACTTAAATTATAAAGACTACATGGAAAAAATATGGGCTTAAAATGAAAAACGTATTTCCTCACTTTTTGTACAATAAACGTTAACTTAAGGCTTGCTTGAACCTTATTCTAGCATAGGCACTTTAGATTTTCGTTGAATATAGCGATGGATTTAAATACACGTATCTTTTCACATCACATATTATTTTGCACTGATAGATTTTTTCTGTTGGAAATATTGACTGTTAGTCAGTATCAGAGCACCGCGGATCAAAATAAGCCGATTTAGGTTTGAAGAACTTTTAGATACATTTACAGATAGGACCTCGAATTTGGTTGAAAAATCATATTTTCTGACGAGGCGCATTTTCATCTCGTTGGCTTTGTCAACAAGCAAAATTACCACATCTGGGGATCGGAAAAACTCCACGTCTTTGTCGAGAGTGACAATTGGGTATGGATTTTGGAGTGGTGGGTACATCGGCACGGTTTTGCGAATATGCTGCTAGAAACGCAATTTCAGTCAACGGCTAGATCTACAAAGCCATGATTACGGACTTTTTATGGGCTGAAATGGATGATATCAACTTGGATAATAAATCAGAATAACGCACCATGTCACACGGCTCGTCAAACTATAGATATTTTGCGTCCTAAATTTGTTAATCGTGTTATCAGCCGTCTTGACGATGTCAATTGGAAGCCTCGAAGCTGCGATTTGAACCCATTAGGATTTTTCTTGTGGGGTTCCGTTCAAGATCAATGCTGTGCGAATAATTCAGAAATGATCCACAGCTTTAAGGCAAATATCTTTCGAGCCATTCCTGAGATAGAAACAGCGAAGCCAACCGCGGCAGCCACGTAAAGGACAACGTTATCCATAAATAATGGGATTATTTGTTATTTCTAACAAAGCCATAAAACGTCAAAAGAAATTAAGTTTAGTTCATTCTACTTAATTCCTAAAAATATATATTTTATTTGAACCACCCGTTATAATCAAAAATTGTATAGATATAAAATTTCATTATCCTAATCGTAAAAATGTATTCTCAAGTGCTGCCATTTTTGCAAATGACATCGCATGTCAGATCGGTTTTGACATTCGTGAGGTAGACACATGCGAAATTTATAGTGGATAACAATGAATCGCAATATGTCTCAAGAGCGCGCGTTATTTGCGGCACGTCTTGCGCGCAGAAAGACGTCGGTGGTGTTAACGCAACGTGATTTCCGGCTATCCTAATCGTAAAAATGTGGTTGCACATTTCGCAACGTTCCCTGCGCCGCATTTTAACTTTGAATTTGAAAATGTTCCCATACAAAACTCACGTGGTCCAACAGTTACTACCAAGCGACTGTGGTGTCCGTTTTGGAGCACAGCGGTAAGTTTTTGGAACTCAACGATGAGTGGATGACTTCCCATCAAAATTGATCGTGAGCAAAAATCTTGGTTAGAGGGACCAAAAAATCCACGAATAATTTTAGTGGTTATGTCAAGGGGTATCGATGAGACAGCTGATCAAGTTAGTACTTGGAGAAAAAATAGAGCAGATGCTTTCAAAGATGAAACGATGATAGGTGACTGTGTTGCGTGGTGTGATATTCATACTTTTACTGCCGCGTCTACAGCCAAAAGTACAAAACACATCAACTGGGAGTAAATTTTGCCAATTAAATCGATAAATGGATATTCAGTGAAAAAATCAAAATGTAATGAAGTGTTAGAGTAAAATTATATGTGTAGATCCCAATTAACACGCAAATTGTTAAAATTAAACATTCCTCCCATTCTCTATATGTTTTCCAAGTCGTTGTTAGTAAATAAAACAGTTGTTGCTGTCGGAAAATGACGTTGGACCTTATTTTTGCGATAGAGCCGGCGCGTCGCTAAGGAGACTCCGCGACGATAACGCTAGTACGGTGACGGTAACGCTATTTCGAGCCGATTGAAGTTTCCTTACCGGAAGTTGATGACCTGAATTTGGAGGACATGTGGTTCCAACAGGACGGAGCCACTTGTCACACCGCTTACGGCACATTGTGTATATTGAAGAATGCCTTCCCAGCGAGACTAATCTCGAATTCGGAGATTTGGGTTGGCCAGCTAGATTTTCCGATTTGACTGTCCCGGTCTTCTTCCTCTACGGATATTTAAAGTCGTTGGTGTACGCGAACAAGCCCCGCAACTTGGAGGAGTTAAAGAACACCATTCGAGGCGAAATTGAAAACGTGACACCACAAATGCTGATCACAGTTGTGCAAACTGTAATCAAACGGGCCGAAATTTGCATTAACGTTAGTGGCGACCATTTGTCGGACATAATTTTCTACAATTAATTGAAATCGTTAGCTTCTTTTATTTTCACATAAATCAGCTGCTTTTACTTGGCAAAATTGATATTTTGAGCTGGGAACACCATAACAATTGCAACCAAAATCAGTTGTGAACCACAATACAAAAGATAAGTTTGGTCGTGTTGAAGTTGGGTCGTCTCTATGTCGACCAAACTAAGTTGAGTGGTGAACGGTAATAGGGGCTTTAATATTAGGAGCTGTCAATATGAAAGATGTTTCCTAATTTGAGTTGTTTCTACTTCGATGGTTTAACAATGCAAATAATGTGTATCGAGCTATGGAGATTGTACTAGAGTTGGGAATTTTAATTCATTCAAGTGGGCGCTCTTTTTAGTTCAGATAGGGATAATGAACTAGTTCTTTCATTTAGTTCACTAGTTCATTTTGACATTTCAGTTCGTCAATTCGTAACAACTGTGAGCTAAAAAGTTCTTTTAAGTTCAACTTATCTTTAGTTCAATACGTGCGAACAGAAAACCCAATTTTTAAGACCTCAAAGTTGTTTTTGATATTATGGAAACTTTTTATTATAAATCGGCACATTAAAGCCACTGCTTCATAAAAGCCGGATATAAATGAACTTCATTTAGATATTGGGTTCTCGGAGATATTGGGGTTTCTGTAATTTGTTCATAATTCAATTTCATAAAGATGGCAACATTAGGCAACAGCTGTGCAAATTGTGTGAGAAAAAGAGAGCATTAACTAGAAAATAATAAACAGCTCTGTGCTACTGAAATACAAAATTTGCAAAACAAGTGAACTACTGAAACCAAATAGCGGAACAGCGGGAATTATTTCATTTAGATCACACGCGTGAATCGTTCAATTGAACTAGTTCGTTTGTGAACTACACAACTTTAGTTGGTAAATTTTCTCCAATTTCTATTTTTTTGGAGTTAGATTAATTAGCTCAATTGAAGAACTAACTACTTACTTAGACCCCAAAAATAGATTATTAACATTAAATAATATTTGTCACGTATCAGCAAGCAGTTAGTGAATTATTTCGACAAATGTCCTATCGTACAATTGTACTATAGAAAACTGTATGCAGTGATGATAAAATACCGGATAAAATGTTTGCTAAAATAACATACAAATGTGGTGAAATATAAAACCGGTTAGCTTTCCACTTTTCAGCAGTGTTTTCTGAAACATTTCTCTGAATGGACTACATGCATCCATTGAACTAGATGACGGAAGGTGGTACCTTTTTCGATGAAGTGTTTTCTGATTTTGAATTCATTCTTACTGATCTTAAACCAAAAAAGATAATTTAAATAACAGAGAAATACAACTGCTTGCTAGACAAACTTATTACTAGTTTCGAAAAAAATATTCCACTTATTGAAGGTTTAGAACATTTAAATCCGGACAGTGGAAAATGGGATCCGTTCATCACAGTATTTGGTTAAACTGCCTACAACGCGATTGGAATATTTTCATGCTTCATTAGAAACACCTTCAAATTGTCAACACACTCATCAGGTTGTCTGGAATTCATATGCAACACTCATTCCCATCACTCTTCATGTAACCCAATCCCAACATTTATCTTGACTTCACAGTATGATTTTAGAGCGCCTGTTACTAATACGACGAATGGAAACCCGCAGAGTTTAACAAAAACGCTATAGATTTGGACTCTGTGGGGAGTTTCATTCATGATCCCAAATGATTTTGCTTAGAAGTTACCTGCTTACCACAGACGAAAATAAAATTACAAACGGATTTGAAACGAATTAAGTAGTTTAGCTCGAGCCGTAAAATTATGGCCTAGCGTCATAACAAAGTATCAAGACAGGCGGGTAGCGAGTATGACCTTTAAATACATAGTATATCCTTACTGACCTTTGACGGCAGACATTAATGTATTGCTACTTAATCACAAGTGTCAGTCAACCAATAAATGTGAAGACGACGTCGCCTTTAAGTGGTTGGTTGTAATTGCAACCCTCCCCCACTTTCGGTAACGTTACACCACTGACCATTTGTTATGCGTATATAACGGCGTCCTTGTGTTGTTGTGTTTATTTTGAAATCAAGATCTATAAATTCACAAGTGCATATGAAAAGAAGAATCCCAAAAATGTTTAATTTATAAGCCTAGAAATTTTAAATTAATAAATAATAATTTTTGTTAATACCCGAATGTATGCAAGGCACTCTCAGCTTCATTCAAATAATTCAAATAATGGAAAAACTCGTATTGCTATTCTGTGTTTGCAATGTTTTTTTTTAAATATTTTGGAATACGAGAGGTGTTTTTTCTATTGTTACGAAAAGAAACGCATTGACGTTAAGTATAATCATCTTGGCTTCATCCCACAATCTTAATTTGTACATAAGGATGGGGTATATATCATTTAATACGGAGAAAAATGTAACATATTTAGACCCTTAGTATCTTTGGACGAAATTCGTCTGGATGGTTGGTTGGCTGGCCAACACGATAATCTTTACCGCCAATCTTTACCGATCACAATGAAATTTTGTCAGTGACCATTATTTGTAAAGACTTAGTTTGGGATTGAAACTGGTACCTCCCACACACAAGTTGGGGGTATTTCCGGTTAGCCGAGTCGATATCTCCAGTAAACCACAACCGATCCTTATAAAATTTGGTACTGATCAAACACTACTGTGTAATAAAAAATTAACAATTGGTTGATAGCCACAAAAATTCCCCAAAACCACTTAGGATCGTAACGAAGCTGGTTAATATAGGAACTCGGACGTAATTGAAGACTTTGGGTGAGGGAATGTTTAAGTCGGTTCAGCCGACTGAAATTTATGTACAGGTTATTTGTCAACCTATTTATTTAAAAGTCAAATGCAGTCCCAAAATTCTACAGTATACAATGTAATGCATGAATGAGGTGGCTCTTCTGCATTAACATTGCAGCAGGATTTTATCATTTAGAGACTTCACATAAAATAGCACTGAATTGTTCCGTTGGAAAAACAGATGTTAGGTTAAACGAAATCTCCAAACACGAGACTTCAATTGCAATTGTTCATGACTTTGATGACATATTGGGTATCACACTATTAAAAAATAAACCAGGCACCGTCAACGCATGCACACAACCCGCTCACTCACGAAAAAACGAACGAAAAAAATAATTTTTAAAGTAAACTTTTGTGCAAACCAATTTTAAAATAGCCATATCTCGAACACTGAATGACCAATTAGAGGTCGAACAACAGATTCTTAATCAACATATCAATCTTAACTAATAACCACCACAAGAAATATTTAAAAGCACAAACAAACTTCATATTTCAGAAATCACTAAAAAATAAAACTGAAAATATCTGGTTTGAGTAAAAGTAATTGCATTTGGTGCGGAAGGTTTTTCTGAAATATCAAAAATATAAAGACACACACAGTTCGCAAACCCATATGTTATAACATATTAATCATTGTGTCTCACACATGCAATACTGAAAAGCAAACACAATGTGTTTTGGGCACAGGTAAATTATATTTGCGACAATATTCAAACACATGTTATATTTGCATCCAAACAACAAAAACGACAGATTTTTCAGCGTGTAGTTTCTGAATCGCATGTATGTTAAACACAATCGTTGAATTTGACGCCAGTAGTAACGCCTTCACAAGCATATGGAAAAAATTTTGGGCACTGGTCTGGAGGATCTACTATTGTGAATGACTCCAATTACCTTCAATATACATATGAGGAGCCTAGAAGCCAAGGGCTGACTGAATGTTGATATGGAGAAAAAGAAGTTTGAAAAAAAGTTTCTCTTAAAATTATAAGTAATTGTTTCATACACATGAAACACTTCTTGAAAATGACATAGTAGTGTTACATAAGCTGTAGAATAAGTTTTACATCTTGTTTTTTTGCTCTTATTTTACAATCATTGATTAAGTGCTAAGAGTTATCACTTATACCTCTTGGCTTCCAAAAAAACGTACCAGATATTGGCTGAGCCCTTTGGTTATGGTTTGTCTATGAACATTTGGATTGAGTAAAAGAACAACTGTGTTGAAAATGATATATTTTTATAGAAAAATCATTAGCAAAAGAATTACAAAATTGTGCAAATCAGTTTGGTACTACCATTCCTGAAGTACAGACTAATCTTCTGACTCACTATCAAAAATGTTTTCTGGCTCTTCATCGCCTAGGGGAACAGTAGCATCCTGGTTAACTTCTACAGGAACATTGTTAGGCCCATTAATGTATTGTAAGGTGTTGAAGAAGTCATGGTAGATAGGGGGAACGTATGGCAGAAGTGATTGTAAGTTGTCAAATTTGAGTTTCTTGATTATTGGCATGTCTCCTCTCGCTGCCAATAACGGGAGTTCGTTGAGAGGTCGACCAGCTTAGGAATGTTGATGCTTTCTTTGGAAAACAATTTGTATGGATGTGCTTTCTTAAAATGCATACACTGCATTTTACTTATATCTGGTACATTTTTCCTGAAGTAGGGTTCTAGTGAATCTAAAGACACAATGTCATCATTCTCCATTTGCGTCACCATGAACTTCCTACTAGATTTCACTATAATATCGGCCCACTTACTTGGTACGTAGACCTGCTGATGGTTTCTGTTCTTTGCTTTTTCGATAATCCCGAATGAATGTCCCACTATCAGAAATCTGTGGTCAACCGTATCAATTTGTGTCTTTTGCCAAAACTTTACAATATAATGACTTTTGTTTTGGTCACCACAGTTGTCCCTGTACAGAATTAGGCGCTTTACGGTTGGTGGCAGCGTCTTGATATATTTCCAAAGGCAGGAAGCAATTTCTTTACAACCACGATTACCTTGGCCTTCATGCCACAAACAGCCAGTCAGTTGGAAGCCAATGGGTACAAGTGGCGCTTGTATCCCTTGGCTTCTCAAGTAAGCAGCTGATATTCGAGGTAGTACTTATACCATCCGCTAGAAAGCAGCACTGTACAGTGATGCACTTGTATCTCTGTGCCTCAACAATATTTGACTCCATAACAACTAGTTAGTGCACTTGACTCCATATTTAAAAAAATTGCGCTTGTACCCCTTGGCTTCTAGACTCCTCATATGATATTTTTGAATTATTACTGTTAGTATATGGATATAAACCAGAGTTTGTATTTATCCCCCATATGTAACCCATACACATCACCGTTGGTAATGGGTAAAAAACTTAGAAAACCTGTCTATATCTTGGAAACGGACCGGTGAATCGAAAAAATAACTAATGTTTGGAGGGTCGTACTGAAATTTTTTTAAGGAAAATAGCCAAACTAAGAAAATTGGTACAATAAAAGACAGCTATAATTCGGAAAAGGTCTTCAACCCCAAAAATACTAAATTGTTTACCTCCAAGGAGGCTTGTACCAATGGATGTCTTTCACACGGCATCCGTACTTTCAAAAAATCGCTAATACTAAAATCGATAAAACGCCATTATGTCTACATTTCGAAAACGATGCGTTCAATCGAAAAAAATAACTAGTTTTTTTTAGCGATTTTCTTATTTTGGCGATTTCGTTAAAAAAAATTCCCGACGAATTGGACCACTTTCTGGAAAACCCTTAGAAAGCCGCAAAAAATATTAATTTTCTAAAAGGTTTTCATAATTTTTTCCTATCGTATGGAAGAATTTTTAATGAAAAAAATTGGCAAAATCAGAAAATCGCTAAAATAAAAAATTCCTATAACTCGGAATCGAAAATAATAACTTTGTTACCTCCATAGGAGGCTTTAAACAATGGATGTCTTTAGTAGGGTATCACTTAGAAAAGTTCTGAAAGTTCCGTTTGACACTCATGCCGAGGTCGTTTATTTTTATTTTTATCAAACCAACAATGCCCCTGTATAAATGCAGTGCATTGAGTTGGCAAAGGGAAATTGAGGTAGTGGAGTGTGGAAAGAGGAAGTAGTGTCTGTTGGCATTTGCTTTGAACCTTTGTATGCCACAATTAGTGGGAAATACACTAGCCGGAAGCTTATTCCACATACGGGCTGAATAACAAATGTTCTCTATAGTGCGTAGTACGGTCAACCGGCCACTCGATAAAAAAAAAACGAATGAGAGTTCCTGGAAAGCCGTGTACTTCGGTTAAATATTCTCACGTCTGACATAACTCGACAGATGTCTGAGGAACACATGCCGTGTAAGTATCGATAGAACAACGCCACCCAATCCAGATTCCGACGACGCTCAAAACAAGCAATATAATTGGATACCCTACTGTCCCGTATCAACACCCTCGCTCTCCGCCCGACTTGGTCCTGAAGCTTCAAAAATGTCGTAGGACCACGTGCCCATATATGGGACTTGTATTCCATATTTGGCCAGAGGTAGGTGGTGTTGATACTAAGTAGAAGTATTTCTTGCACCGCTTTAAAACGTCCAGACACTTTAATGCATCCTTCGACACTTCAACTACATGTTTTGCCCAACGGACAGCACATTGTATTTTCATGCGCTGCACATCAAGAGCGTCTGATTCATCAATATCCACACCATCCACAGACAATTACGACACATCTCTGTCAGCAACAACAAACAACACTGGGTCTTACCCGCACTGAAATCTACTCTATTCATTCGACCCCATTCAACAATGGACACCAGATCCCGGCCGAGTGTTTCATTCATCGTCCGGCGTTTGACTTCAATCTCATGACGAGTTGGCCTACGGTCGAATGAATAAGAGTGACAGACATTACTGTCATCCGCAAAAGCCAAGATTGGATTCTGAAGATGAAAATATGAAAGAGAAAGAACAGAGCCCTGTGGCACACCTGCAGTAAGTTTATGCACGTCGGATTAAACCCTATCTACAACAACTCGTATAGTTCGATTTCTCAGAAAACTCGATTAACAGGGTGATTCAGGAAGTTCCGGACAAATTTCTCCAGCGTATTCCTTGGCTCATTTCATGAAGAAAAGTCCACTAGGACCATGTGCGAAAATGCTAGGGTGCGAAATGGCAGCGGGTTCATAATTTTCGGATTGGTGGCCGGAGGGTAGTAAGGTAAAGTTGCTAACTTCTGAGCCAGTGGTCGGATTTTCTATTAATGAAAATTTTATCAATGAATACCTATAAATATTACTTACTTTTTTAGGCACTGATGAATGGATGCTTATTTGATTCAGCCTTCTGATACAAGAGTTCAGGCATTTTTATTATTGTGCGTTCAGTAAGCATCATTTATGGCTTTGTTGACGCACGTGTCCGTTTTAAATTTCAATAAAATAAAATCTAAAACGTGTTAATTTACAAACACAAATAAATGCGTGTGTTATTTCGCTTCCAAAAACAAACATTTTTGTATTTCAGTAAAATGGTCATAACTTTGGAATGGTAAGACCTCTGGGCTTCGTTTAGGTCATTTTGGAAAGGTAAGAGGTATGGCTACCTCACAAAAACATAAAAAATATAAGTTACCTGCCATCTGGCTGAGAAAATTGAAGTTTTTTTCATTTTTTTTTCGAAAGCTCTGTATCTCGGCGATTTGACTTTTTTCTACGTTATTTTTTATTGATTCTGAAAGGCCTCTTAAAGACCTTTCCAATCCGACTACTGGCTCAGGAGTTAGCAACTTTACCCTACTACCCTCTGACCGCCAATCCGAAAATTTTAAACCCGCTGCCATTTGGCACCCTTGCATTTTCGGACATGGTCCTAGTGGACTTTTCTTCATGAAATGAGCCAAGGAATATGCTGGAGAAATTTGTCCGGAACGTCCTGAATCACTCTGTATGTCGAGTGAAGTTATCACCGACACCGAAAGCAGCGAGCTTTGGCAAGAAAACATCGAGCCATACTCTATCAAAGGCCATGGAAATATCAAGAGCCACTACCTTGCTCTCGCCTAGCCGGTGGATGGAACGACTTCACTGTTCCGAAAGGAACGCCATCAGGTCTCCAGTATATCTAATTCTACGGAAGCCATGCAGCTGATCATTAAGAAGGTCATTGGACTCAAGATATTTCGCAAGATGCTGGTTAACCATGCTCCCCATAACCTTCGAGAGCGCAGAACAAATTGCAATTGGGCGGAAATTTGTAGGGTTATTTGCATCCGCCAGGAAGACTCTCGCATGGTATGCAAGGTTGAAAAGGTTGCGCAGTGGACACCTACACATTAATCAAGATATGTACTAAACTACCCAGTGAAATTTGAAGACAGAACTATATGAGTAAATAACTACCCATCAACATCATGGTTCTCTTTGTGATCTTCATAGGGAGTATAATTTGATATTAAATAGCGCCAGATTTCTTCAGCAGCATCAATGTCGTTAACCTGCCGTCGGCTTTTATCGCTTGAATTTTGATTGGTTTTTGTTTCATTGAAACACTTGGTTTGTTCAGGTTTTTAATTTTATTGGAGTTCCCCAACCAAAACCGACAGTAACAACAAACCCTACTTGTGATCAACAACGTAGTTACGATATTTGTTGTTTTATTTTGTATTGTTGTTATTATTTTGTTTCTGTATACTAAAAAGCTCATCGGCAAATAATAAAAACCACCACAGAAAGGTCGTAAAAAGCAAGTGGCCCCAGTCAAGTTATGTTACCTTTGAGTTGCGGTATCATAAAATCCACAAAAATTCCTTAACTGTTAGTCTTCGATTGGGGGGCATTGCAGCGAAAATTGCCACCTAATAAGTCATAATAAATCTCTGTGATTGTAACCATTTATTTTAGCTATTTTTCATATCAGTTTGTCAAGATTATTATTGTGTGTATAAAGAGTGTGAATGAAGTTCCTGACCGTTGTTTTACTTGTATGTTATTATTAACGTTTTGTTTATATTTATTAACTTATATATGTATACTAAAATATACACAAGGAAGCTAAATATTTGTGAGAAATTAAATTTCTAGTTAAAGAGAATTAAATAAAACACCATTTCCAAAAATAGCACAAGCTAATTAATTTAAATTTTCACATTATCAATTTCAGATTCTGTTATATCTTTAAACTTAAGATTTAATGGCGCTGGTACAATATCACACATATCTTTCGGCGACTGATGATTGAGTCTTCAAATATCAGCCGCACTATTTACTGACTGAGAAGTCAGAAGTCACTATTTACCGACTCAAGAGTTTTTGTAAGTATGTTCTTTAATAATTGTTTTGTTCAAGATCAATAACTATTAGAAGGCACTTTTCTATGAAAAAGTAAATTTTAATAGAAATATTAAAAAAGAAAAATGTGAAATTGATTATTATAGTGGATTTGTTGGTTTACCTACTTTGGCCCAATGACGAAATTTATTTTTGGTACTCCATCTATCTGGCAGGCTGAGTTGCCAACACGATAACTGCGGTGGAACTGTACCAATCACAATTAAGTTTATATTTGGGTGTTTGTGGGCACTCCCCATTCTGATTCCTTATGTTATTTACCTAGTGTAAATTTGATACTCCCGTACAAAACTTGGGTGGTCGAGCAGCCGAAAAACTGATGATATCGTCACGCCCATTCTGGTTGTATGGACGCATGGTTGATCATCTTAACAACTCCCGAATAACACAACCGATCATAATGAAATTTTGTATTAGAAGTGTGTAAACGGACAAAATACACATACAGTTGTATAACTGCTTTCACGGAAACAATTCTTTAAAAAGAGTGATTAGCAACCGTAAATTTGGACGTTGCCACCGAATTGCAGTAGTCACAACCGATTTGATGTGGTAACGCCTGAATTTAGTTCCCACAACTGAACTAGTACGTTCTAACAATTTCTCTTGCGGTTGTGACAACCATATGCATCAGTTGAATCCATTGGAATTGGGAATCTCATTAGGAATTCAGAATATTATATTGATGATAATTTATGTTAATTAATGATATTTTTTAACCATATTGTAAGGATTATGATCATGATTCACAAATTTGGCGACAAAAATATGAATTTTGTTAAAAAAAAATATCAAACGTGCTTAATTAACGAGAAAGTTGTCTCTTAGGATCATTATATTTATGTAGAGCTATAATTTCAGCCTTTGTTTCAAGTACGAATACCATAGCCAAATTTACCTCATTCGCTCAAAACAACGGTTAAAACGCCACGTGCAGCTCTTAAATGTATCAAAATAACGGTCATCGAGTATGCGGATCTTCAAAATTACAAAGAAACTTTTTTCGAATATTTACAAATTTTAGAGAGCGTGGGATTTTTTCTCGACAATGTCACATAATGTGGTGGTTGTGAAACTAATTCCATCGGGGACTACTTATAACTGTATCTATTTTAATTCCCATATAAACCCCGCAACGGCTCCGTGCACTACAATAGATGTTTCTGTTTCATAAGTATAGACAAAACGCAATTAATTGAGAATTATTTCGAATACTTACTACCATTCAAATAAAAAATAACATCCAACAAAAAATAAACAAATTTTAATTACAATTACAAACAACTCATTTTTTATACAAAAATGCAATTGATTATTAAACGAAATTTTTTTACACTTGACAAAAAAGTTTGCAACTACTTTTAGGTGAAGTAAAGATATTACTTACGTTTACTGCATATAAGAGTGTACAAATTTACGACAATTTAAATGTGAAATCAGAAATATAAATCTGCGAAATATTTTTATGTAACAAATAACTGATCTTTGTTGTTTCTTCTGTTTTCCAACAACTGAAACACAGCTTTCTCCCTTAGACGTCTCATTACATTCATATCACTTTGATCGACGACCCACTGTCTAGCGACCACCGCTTTTTTGAAAATTTGGACTGTTTCACTTTTTTTAATTTTCTCTCATGCCTCTGAGTTGCAGTCATCATCGTTGGACTCGCCCTCCTCTTCAATATCGTTATCCGCAATGTCTACGCCTATATTAGTTTCATTCCTGTTTCTCACACGAACAAACCTCAGGTTTTAAGGTGTGAAGGAGATCAAGGGTGTTACACATCAATGGTGAAAGTTCAGCTATCCAGTTTTGTTTTAAAACACCCAACGGTATACCATCTTCGGGATCATCATCGTTTCCTATAAAATGCAAAATATTGTTTTACCACGTAGCTAGAGTTTCTTCGAATCCAAGCAGCACCCTAAAGATTTATAGCTTTTTTTCAATGTTATATTCTTCATCGACTCGAGCGGATCAGATTGCGTCGCTGCTACTAACGCTAAAAGAGTGTATCTGTAGTGCAGCTTCGTGATTTTTAGTCCATTCTGATCAATCGGTTGAATGAGCGGAGTAACGTTTGGAGGCACAAACATTGCGAAGATTTGCCCATCTTCTGTTTTCAGTTCCGAATCATTAGGATGTGCAGGTGCATTGTCGATGAGAAGACTAGCTTTTACTGGCAACTTTTTAAAAGCAAGCCAAACTTAAAAAAATGTATACAACAATCAAAGGAAACATGTATCGGTGGAACCACCTTCCCTTTCCTTAAGTTTAAAAATAAATTTTGTTTTGCTTTTTCCTCCAGAATTAAAACTCTAACTGGACAATTTTTTCCGCATACGAAGCTTTCCAGCAATCATAAGGAAAAAGAATAGAAATAACGGTAAACCAATTTTGTTTGACAGAAGCTTGATGGTCTGCTGCAACAGTGCAGACCATAATAACACTGTGCAAGTCGAAAAGAAAAGAAGTGAACTCAACGGATTCGGGTCCTACGAATCGAACTGCGTCATTAGTTTTTTGCCCTATAATGATGGTTTTACAAAAAAAAATTTATGTGTTAACATCGATAGGCACGGTTAGGACAATCTATCAAAGTAAACACATGCAAACAACATACAGCGTTAGCATCACATACGTGGATGTTGTACAACAGTAGTTTCTGCCTGAAAATAAGTATGATGGTATTGATGCGGCGGCGAACAAACATCGTCGTCGCCAAAGAGTATTGAATAGTATAGAGAACTCATGGAACGAATTGTATGACTCAAAAGCACTTGCGGCATCTGCCGAATGATTCAAAACGTATTACTCTCTTTTTGTCATACCGTGGTCCATTCATAACTTTGATATGAAACATTGATGCCTTTTGAAACACTTATTCTTTTTGTATTGTTTTATGTAATGACATTGTCGAAATGGTGCATTTATATTGAAATATTCTATAAAGAGAATAAGATTCGATTATGCTCTTTTACTCAGACTCTCGACACGAGGGCGGAAAAAGTGTGCAGAGTTCTCTATACTATTCAATACTTTTTGCCGGCGCTCTGTTTATGACAAAACAAAAATAATTATTTCAGTGAACTAAATATTGCATTATTTATTTTAAAAATATGGCATCTAATGTTATGACATCTAAAGCACAAAGTCTATTCTTTTTTATTTTCCAACATAACAGTTACTAATGTGTTGATAGAAATCGAACAGGTACCGTAAAATATAAAGGTGTTAATACATCGCCCGTGAGTTCGAACACTCGTTGATTTTTTTTTATTTTATTACAGAATTAAATATTAGGGTGTTCTAAAAACAATTTTTGAGGAGGGGTTTCAAACAATGCGTATGGAACAGCTGATTACGGGAACGATAATTTTTTTTTTATATGAGGATGAGGCGTTCTCGAGAAATATTGGCATATATATAAACTTGTGTCAAAAATGAGCTCTTGCATGAAACCATCATTATAGGCCAAACAACTAATGATGGTGATTCTTTGGACCCGATATAGTGTAAATCTGTTGTGTCCGCATATTTTTTCTAAAAATTTTTCAAAAACTTGCACAGTGTAATTTATAGTCAAAAAGTTTAAAAAATGCTACATCAAAATTAGGAGTGTTTTTGTCCTAAGTGACCATGTGTATATATGTCCATGTGTCCATGTGTATTGTGTTCATGGCTGTATATATATATATTAGGGCGGGTCAAATTGTATGGAACGAAAAACGTAACCTATAGGTGATTCTGAGAAATTTTGTTCAAGACACCATAGCTCTAAGTCGGATTTGGAGCCCCCCAAAAGGTATTTCCATCACCTTTCAGAATCTATGTTGATACCTGTAAAATAAGTCGTCAATGGCAGCATTGTTCAATTGAACGACTTTGTAACACTGAATAATGACGTTATAAAATTATGACGTTTACCAACACTAATCTTTGCCAAGCTTGCTTTTCCTTCTTCCTTATTCGTTCATCGTGCAATGCGCACGCAGTTTGCCAAAATACTTAAATAAAAACTCGGTTATCACAACACCAATATTTTTTTTATTTTTTTAGTGTGACACAAACAAAGAGTGCAGTGATAATATCAAAGTTATTATGGATAATAAAGAACCATCAACATCGTCTGCCGTGTCTTCGCAAATGGAAGCAACAACATCAACAAGTTTTGAGTCTAGATTGACTAACATCCCTCATCAAGAAATTGTTGTTTTTGGTTTATCAAGTGATTTAAATGATCTTAGTTAGCCTACTAAATGTGACATTTTAAAAAATTGTTTTTTTTAAGTGATCGTGCTAAATTTGAAAACAAAATGTTCTCGTATAAAACTTTTACTCCTCACGTAACACATAAATTGATCCAAATTTGGTGTAAATGAAATATTGAAATCATTAAAAGAAAGAGTGTTTTCAAAAAATTAACTGGTTTGCTTGATAAATACCAGAAACATGTACAACATAGAAACAAAAGAGACTAATTTAAAGCATTTTCTGATTCAATAAACGAATTATTTTATATTGGCAAATGTAATTGCAAATTAAAAACAACAGAATGCTCGTGTGGATGGATTCCAGAACATCTAAAAGAATTTATGATGGACCAGCATAATGATAGAATATTCACAATACCTGAATATACGGAAAACGTTGAAGAAGTAGCTACAACAATACCAACACTTGCAACTGGTACGGATGATCAAACATACGAACCACCTGAATTACACATGGATGAAGATGAAAATGAAGCAACAACAGAAGCTCCAGAAGCAACTGTTGAAATAAGACGAGGTCATTATACTTAAAGATACGATGCCTTAAATTTTGCTATTATGTGTTATGGATTCGGTGTTTCTGATAGAGTCGCTTCATGTTTAGCAACAGCTTTATTCGACGATATAAATTTTAGAGATATTCATGGTAATCTTGTTATTATGGATAAATCAAAAGTGGCTAGAGAAAAAGTTAAATCTAGAGATGCAGTGCTTCGTACACGACATACAAATTCTTCCATAACTGCATTCTCTTTCGATGGTAGAAAAGATGACTCATTAACTACAGAGAACATTAATGGCAAATTTCATACCACTATGGTAAAAGAAGCGCATTTAGTTGTTCTCAAAGAGCCCTATAATGAGTTACTTGGATATGTAAATTTGGGTAGTGAAGAAGATGCAAAAACCAAACACAGAAAACTGAATGAATTTTTCAACAATAAAACATTAACAGTTGATCAATTAATTGGCATATGCAGTGATGGTGAGCCAGCAAATACTGGAACAGAAAATGGTGTTTTACGATTATTTGAAAAACAGTTAAATAGACCAATTCACTGGTTTATATGTCTGCTTAATTTCAATGAACTGTCATTTCGTCATTTATATCAAGCATTGGACAAAGTAGTCACCAGTGGACCACGAGCAGCAAGTGGAAAGTTCTTCAAAGCTATTCAAGAATGTGAGAAATTGCAGGTATGTAACACTTTATATTATTTAATATCATCATTTATTATCATTATTTATTGTCATTATTTTACTTTTTCGATTGGAATAAAGTTAAAATAAAATAATTGCATTTTAATTGATCTAAACATTTAATTTTTCAGGTAGTAACTGATTTTGATCCAATACCACTGCAGAATATGCCTGCAATGATGGATCATGAACATGAGCTCGAACTATCTACAGATGTTAAATATTTATATCAAATAGCTAAAGCAATTTCGAATGTTATTTTTCCAGTTGATTTAGCTAATTGCACATTCTCGTTGGTTAACCAAAGCAAGTAGATTACTACGATTATATGTAACAACTAAACATCTGCATGAGTCCATTCGCACAACGAACTCGCATCTGAATTCATGAATGATTTTTGAATTCATGAGTTAAAAAGACCTTTGTATGAATTACAATGAATTCAGCCACTGAAGTTGTGTTGTAGTTGGTTGTGCTTCGCGAAGACGAAGATTGTATTTATTCGTCTCATAAAACGATCGAACTCGAACTCACTCACATTCAGTAACAGAGCGAACAACAAAGTTAAGGGCCACTTGCAATGAGAACGATGAGTCATTGTTATTCACTATAGTCATGTATGGCCACCACTACATTGAAAGTTTTGCATGCATGTACTTATGCTTTGTTATTTGTTTTTTTTGTGTTGCTTGTAGCGACTTGAGCATGAGTTCACTCGAATTCAAAAATCATTCATGAATTCAGATGATTCATGAATTCAAAAATCATTCATGAATTCAGATGTGAATTCGAATGAACTTATACAGCCATTGAAGTTGTGCACAATCGAGGTATTTCATAAATCTCTGAATTTACACGACAACAACAACTCAACTAAAATGATTTTTAATAGTTAATTTTTTTTTAATAAGTAAAAAGTGAACAATTTTTAAAGTAAAAAGTAACTTTATTTATTGAAACACTTAAATCTATCCAAAGTTTTTCAGACGTGCAGACAGAGAAAACAAGTTAATATAAAGAATTAGAAAAAAAAAATTATTTTCTTTTATAAGATTTCATCGCATAATTCGGATAGGTGAATGATTTTCTATAATTCGAATTCATTTATTAAAAAAAATGAATCTCACCACTACTTCGTACAAGTACTGGCCTCACTCGCGCCAACGTTGTTATTTACAACACAAATTCATACAGAACCCAACGAATTCAATGAGTTCGGGTTGTGCTGAGTGTGAACCAAACGAACCAAACGAATTCAATGAGTTCGGGTTGTGCTGAGTGTGAATCATAGTTTGTGTGAATGCTACAAGTTAGACGAATTCGAAGAAATTCATGCTTTAACAAACTCGAGTCTCTTTTGCTCTCACTCATTGGTTCTCATTGACGGTGAATTCAGTGAATTGAATGCCAAAACTGTTAGTGAGTGACTCATGGGTAGGTTTTTTAGCATTCATGCAGATGTTTAGTAACAACTAATACACCATCGACCAATTTAAAAAGTTTGGCAGTTTATATTATTACAGTTTATGTGCCAATGTACTTCAATGTGAAGTTTTATAACTCTGTTGTGTACGGCAGTGCACTTTTTTCGTTTCTCGCAAACGTTTTTTTCAGCTTATGTTTTTCATAACTCGTTTGCTGCAAACATTTTTCGGTTCTCCCAAACGAAATGACATGTATGGCTTAACAGAAGTTCGTGTCTCCCAACTACAGTCCCCAAACGAACTTCAGTTATCTGCGATTTCGTTTGGGAGGAACGAGTTTTTTCTTTGCGTGTACCGATTATGTCAATATGGTTGATATGAATAACGACGATATATTATTTGAACCAGCATTTACTCGACAGATTCCATATGATCACTTGGTAGAATACTTAGTTTTCGATGAACCACCACTGGCTGATCCACAAATTCCAATGCACATACAAAGAACAGAAAGACATGTACAATTATTAACGAGTGTTTCAAAACGAGTTATAGAAAAGAATCGTGAAGGAGTTATGGCAGTGACATTACAAAGTCGTAAGAAAACTCCTCGAATGGAAAGTAAAAAGGACCTTAAAAAATAATATTACCACGTTAAAACATTAAATTGTAGGTCGAGAATAATATTTAAAAATAAATTGAATTAAAAATGTAAAGATAGTGTTTTTTTGCTGAAACCTTGAAAATGTTGATTTTTTCAGATCGATTTTCCTACAAAAAGGAGTTCGAAAACAAAAAAATTGACCGTAATAAAAGTTGTTGGATATTATCTGAACTTTCATAATCTGCAAAAAAAATCTCGAAGAAAATTCAGAATTTATTACTTAAAAGTTAATTTTAGGCTATTTTTCGAAAAAAAATTCCTAATATCTCAACTAAAATAAAAACAATATTGGTATCAATACAGATTCTGAAAGGTGATACAAATACCTTTCAAACAAGCCCACATTGAGAAATCTACTATAATTCTATCCGATTTTATGACGAATTTAATTAAATTATTCTATGTATATCTATTTTGAAATTTTTGGGGGCTCCAAATCCGATTTCTCAAAATCACCTATAGATTACGTTTTTGCTACGCTTCATCAAAAAAAAAATTAACCCGCCCTAATATATATATATGAAAAAACAAATACAGTACACTTGTGAGTACTACCAAACAATCACATACACGATAAAATACTTCGGTTAGTCACACTGCGGTAGTTTAATGTGCTTGTGGCTGCTGAAGATGAAGCTTGACACACATCGCAACGATCGTCCGACGAATGTGAGTTCGATTCCCACCCGCAGCATTTACATTTATTTCACTAACGGCGAAAAATATGGTCTGTTAGCCTGTATGCCAAGCAGATATTTTACATTTATATTTAAACGTTTGGATTGAAATTGACTTCAGATTTATATTACCACAACATTTTATCGATTTTTTTATATCAATGGCATCTGTTATTTTATTTATAAAATATAACGTAGTGATAATCGGACAGTTGATATTGTTTCCAATTAACATACTTATACATAAAATTGTAGCCGTCGGTGGGGCAATGGTTAGTGTTTGCGCCACTTGTTCATGAGATCCTGGGTTCAACCCCTGCTCTGACCACCTTAAATTTCTTTCGCCGGCGGTCACCTCGCATAGTGACGCCGACACTATCGAGTATTTAGCCATGAAAAGGCTTCTCAAAATACCTTTCGGAATCGGTGTAAAAACCCCATTAATGAGTGTGAAACTAGAAAGCGCACAGCTCACTGGTTGTGAGAAGCTCTCCCCAATTCCGTCATGGAATGTAATGGGAAACCATTGTTATTTATAAATAAAACCATGTGGAGGAATTTTATTGCGCGGCTCAACAGTTTTTAAATTTTCAAAACATGTCAAAAATGTTATGTACCTTTTGTTTTCACCCAATGCCTGACGACGGCCTTGCGTATATTCTACCACAACACAAAACGGTCAAACTGTCAAATTTGTGTTGTGTCTCAACACATTCATGACTATGTCATAAACAGTAATTCTGTGTATTCAAATTTTCGATATTAAATAGTTTTCTTTTCACATTTATAATCATGGATTACACAGAGTTGTTATGGGTTGTTCAAGCCCATAAAAAGAAATAATAGAAAGAAAAGTTGTTATGGGTTATTCAAACCAATATCAAAGAAAATTTTTGTTAAACCTGGTTAGTTATTTAATAGGCGAAACAGAAAACACCTAAACAAATTTTTTACGAATGAAGAATTTTAGGTTAATTTATTTTCGGATGTTGTGACTTAAACCGAGTCAAATCGAGCTGTTTTAATGTACGTCACGGGTTCTCCGTTGCAGTCTTCCCTTTTGACTTCTAAAGGTGAGAGTGTTGACCATTTCGTTTGGGGAATTTAAGAGAAGTACACACACATTTTGAGTTTAGCCAGTGCAACTTGTCATAGAGCGTATACATAAAAGTGCAAACATTTCAATTATAAATCAAAAAAAAAACGTATTATAAGATATTTGGACGTTATTTAATTATGATTGCGAATCTAAAAAACATATAATAAGTCCCTTTGTTTACTTTCACGGTAATAATATCACAACTTTTACAGTATTGTTCTGATCATTTTTGAATGTAGTAGACATTTGTAGGGGAGGAGTCAGGCTTTCATATTGCATTCAGAGGTACCCTGTGTCAATACAGTTTGTGCTACAGGGTGTCGAATTTTACCACTTTGGTTCTGTTGAAACATTCAAAGCCTGCTACTTCTACACTTATACGCCGCTGACAAAGATTTTATACTTTTGAGAATCTACTATATAAGACAAACAAAAAATATCCTAAGTGTTCTGGAATATGTTTTACCTTTATTAAGATATTGTCAGTCAAAGTTGAAAATTGTAAATTTTTCCATTGACTTTTTTTCAGTTTTTCGGTAATAACTCGGTTATTTAAGAGAAGCGGATATTTCTGAAAACACCATTAAATTAGGAACACTTCCGTAAATAATACACTGTAACCAATTTTAACTCTTGGGAAAGGCGGTGAATCTATTCACCACGATTTCAGCGTACACTCTCAGCTACCGCCGCTTTATTTTTTTCAATATGTTCAGAATGTGAATGTTTTCAAATTCTTCGATGTTATAGCTAATTTGGCGCGGTACGTCGATTACGTGGGCCATAAGCTGATCTAAGCGCTTGGAACACAATCTTCGTAGGACGCTAATTATCGAAATACACCTGAATAATTTGTATTTTGACGCTGTGCTCCGTTAAGACTTTCTATGGTGAATTTTTAAGCTCTACTGACTACAAATATCAATATCAAAAATCAATACTGGAAAATTAATGAATCACATGATAGACGCCATGCTGACAGATCAGCAAAATTTCTGTTTGTCAATTAGAAACAGCAGGGCTCTTATTAGCCCGCGAGGCACTCTCAAAATTCTCCAGTTCTGAGCCATTTCAAAATAAAAAGATTGAAAATTTGCAAAAACTAATATATAGTCGGTGGTGCAATGGTTAATGTGCGCGTCTCTTGTATATGAGATCATGAATTCGATGCCTGCTCTGATTACCTTAAAGTTTCTTTCGTCTACGGTCGCCTCGCATAGTGACGGAGACACTATCAAGTATTTGGCCATGAAAAAATACCGTTCGGAACCGGTGTAAAACTGCAGGTCCCAATCAGTGAGTATAAAACTAGCTACTTATCTCAAGAAAAGAAAAGGTACTTTTAAGAAAAGGAAATTTTTTAAGGAAAGGTATTTTTATTAAGAGAAGGTAATTTTGTTTGAAGAAAATCTTTTATTTTACGAAAAAACATCTAGAATTTTAAGAGTAGGCATTTATCTCAAGAAAAGTTATTTTGTTTTACAAAAAAGGTACTCTTTAAATAAAAGGTACTTTTTTAAGAAAAGGTACCTATTTAAAAACATAATTTTTTTTAAGAAATTGTACTTTTTGTAAGAAAATTTACTTTTTTTAAGCAAAGGTACTTCTATAAGATGAGGTATTTTTTTAAGAAAAGGTACGTTGTTTAAGAACATCAATAAGTATTTTTTTGTGAGAGAATTTACTTTTTTTAAGAAAGCGCACTGGCTTAAGAAAATATTATTTTTTCAAACTTCTTTCACTTTGGCTTTCTAAATTTACTTTTTATTCGGTTCAAAATTACAAAATGTAATAAACAGGCTCCACCTAGAAAATTTCCCATTAAACAAGAAATACGTTAGTCTAGACACAAACCAAACAAAAGTAAGAGTAAGTGTGCTACCAAATGTAATTCCATGCTCAGGGCTGTATTTCATGGATTTGCCAGTCTTGCACTTTGGCTTTTCTAAATTTACTTTTTATTGGGTTCAAAACTACAATATGTAATACACATGCTCCACCTAGAAAACTTCCCTTTAAACCAAACCAAACCAAAAGTACCCAATACAGTTGATAATAATGGGTTGTAATAAAGTAGTTAACAAAAAGTTGTTTAAAAATTTTTCATTTAGCCCTCATCCCGCAACTTGCGATAAGGAACTTCGTTCCAAAAATGTATGTTTCGATGTTTGTTAAGCATCATCTTCAGCAGCGTCTGGTCAGTTAAGTCACTGCAATTAAGCTTACGGAACCATGAAAATCGAGAAAGAACAACTTTTTGGGACACCCTAATGTACATGTATTCCTATTTTCCATTGTAGTAAATTGGAAAAACAGACATTAATTACTACAGTGACTCATTTCTATTTTGTCTATGAATAATTGCAAATCTCTTAAACTAGACCTAGTTGTAATCCGGACATCATTCACAGCAAACTGTGTTATGCTCTCCAATATTTGTATCCAAATTTTCAAAGAGCATAACTTATGATCACACCGCCTTAACAATATCACGGCAGATGAGGAACTTACAAAAGCCACAACTGCGGCAACACAAATAACAAAACATGCTACACAGATAATAATACTTTGCATGCCACAAACTGAAAACCAAAATGTTGCGCATTCGCTGTATACAGAAACAAGTTGCCATTACAACTCAGACCTCTCCCGAGTCAGTAAAACATATCCAACTAAACTTGCAGTAAATCCATTGCATGTGACCACATACAGGACAAAAGCTTTTGTACAATTGACTAACTTTCTTGTGGCTTTGGCATGAGTTTTGTTGTTTGCTTATTTACTTATTACAGAACTTCGAAAGGACCTCTAGTAGTCAAAAAGATGAAGTGGAAGACCAACAGACTGTTGGAGTAGGATTTTTGCAGTGTTTCACAGTTTGAGTAGAGAGAAATGTAACTCATTATGCCACAAATTGAAATGTTGCAGTAAATAAATGGGCAACAGCATACCAGAATCAAACGACATCGAACAGCAACAGCGGTAACAAGCTTAGGTTGTGTAGATAAAAAAATTGAGAAAAATTATACAAGGAATAAGCGCCAATGGAACAGTAACGGCAGCAGAACACTGACACTATTTGTATTAACCTAAAATTTTAGTTTAAATAATTCCACCAAAGATGGGCACATGGAGAGTCCTATGGTAACGAACTATTAACGGGATGTTACGAGTTAAAACCTTGATTAATCGCCTAGATAAGATTCAGTTTATGCGGTAGCAAAGGAAGTTCAATCTGTTATACGGACAAAAAAATATAACCTCACCTTTAGTCATCCATCGGATCTAAGATCATATTCAATAGTAGACTGATTTTGCGCAAAATATTATCTAATTCACTCTTTAGTTAGGATCAGTTTTATTTTTGTGGATTTATCGTGGGTACCAGCCAATTGTCAACCAACATGGGGGCTAAATGAAAAACAATTAAACAACTTTGGTTTTAACACTATTATATTGTAAACCTTTGCTATGGTTTCTGTCTAGACTGACATATGTTGGAAAATTTCTTGTTTAATGGGAATTTTTCTAGGTGGAGCCTGTACCCAATATTTAGTATATATTGTAGTTTTGGATCCAATAAAAAGTCAATTTAGAAAAGCCAACGTGAAAAAAGCTTCAAAAATAACATTTTCTTAAATAAGTGCCTTTTCTTAAAAAAGGAAATTTTCTCAAAAAAAAATAACTATTCATATTCTTAAACAAAGTACTTTTTCTTAAAGAAAAGAACCTTTGCTTAAAAAAAGGAAATTTTTTTTACAAAAACTTTTTTTTTTAAATAAGTACCTTTTCTTAAAAAAGTACATTTTGTTACAACAAATTGCCTTCCTTTTCTTAAAAAACTAAATTTTCTTTAAAGTGTATCTTTTTGTGAAACGAAATAACTTTTCTTGAGATAAGTAACTACTCTTAAAAATTTACCTATTCTTGAAAACCGTCGGTGGTGCAATGGGTAGTGTGCGCGCCTCTTGTACAGGAGATCCTGGGTTCGATCCCTGCTCCAACCACCTTAAAATTTCTTTCGACGACGGTCACCTCGCTTTGTGACGTTGACATTATCGAGTATATAGCCATGAAAAAGCTTCTCAAAATACCGTTCGGAATCGGTGTAAAACTGTAGGTCCCAATCAGTGAGTGAAAACCGGAAAGCGCACAGCTCAGTGATTGTGAGAAGTTCTCCCCGGTCCCTTCATGGGATGTAATGGGAAACCATTTATTTATGTTTTTATTCTTGAAAAAAGGACCAATTCAAAAAAACTCCCATTTCCCTTTTCTTCAAAAAAATATCGTTTCTTACAAAAATTCCTTACCTTAAAAGTACCTTTTCTTAAAAATAAAATAATACCTTTTCTTTTCTTTTCTTGAGATAAGTGCCTTTCTGAAAATAAGTACATTTTCTTAAAAAATAACCTTTTCCTAAAAAAGATACCACTTCTTTAAAAAGTACCTGTTCTTAAAAAATTTACTTCTTTGTAAAAAAAAAATCATACTCTTATGGTTAATTCTTACAGAAAGAACTTCTTCTTAAAAATAGTACATTTTCTTAAAATAAACATTAGCTTTTAATAAAAGAAATATATCTCTTTAAAAAAGAACCTTTTCGGGAAAATATAATACATATTCTTGCAAAAATTACCTAAAAACATCCTTTTTTTTAAATACATTCTATAAAAAAAAAATTCTTAAAAAAGTTTCTGTTTTTGCAAAAAGTATCTTAAAAATCCATTTAAATTATCGTATTTTTCAACGGGCGCCTTAGGCGTATTGGAACTAACTAGCACATAATATATAGCGACCGGGTGTCCCCTGATACCTCAGGTGATTTGTATGGGGAGTATAAAAATGGGTGTGTCAAAATTATCCAGACTAACCATACACTGAATTTTGGCAAAATTTTTCCCAGTATCAGATGTCATAAAGATACGTTATGGTTTACGGTAGATATCGCATCGATCAATCGGACATCCGCCTATTTTTCGCCTCCAGAATGAGAGTGGAAAAATTATTAATTTACCACAGCGGAATAGCGTTTGGTTAAAAATTGGCTAATTCGCAAGTTATCTTGTCGGCCACGTAACTTTTATATAGGAGGTACCGAAATGGGTGTGCCAAAATCACGTTTGTTTTAGGAGATGACTAGCGTTTGACGAAATTACGCCTAATACCTAATTTCACTAAGATCGGAAGTATTTTACGCGATTTATGGTATTGACAACCCGGACGACCCTTTTTTTATGGCAGGTATAGTAGGCGTGACAAAGTCGCCAATTTTCTGTAGCTGAGTAAACCCATAGAGTAAATATGGGTAGAGAAAATCTTTCACTCACCAAATTGCTGACATTTGTCCTCGTGTGATGTATACGTTTGATGTTGAAAAGAATTGCTTTACTAATACCAGATAGAGGCAATGGTTCAAAACAACGAACAAAATAACAACAACGGCATTTCGTTTTGTGTGTTAAAATTAATGTGTTAAATACAACACAAATGTATGCTAACAATAACAGTCAATAAAAAAGTTTAAAACACATTTAAATTTCACAGTTTTTCACCAAAATGGCATGAAAAATTAAAGCAAGAAGTTATTGTAATTCCACCTGGTGTATATCACTTTTCGTCAAACATCTCTCTATCACACCGACCGCATCACGAAGAGTGTGAAATGAAACGTCAGATGAGAGAATAAGTTTATCTAGGTATGTATTAGTCTATGAGTAAACCTTTACTGAAGCTACTCACATATACTAGAAAAAACGTTTTAGAAGAACACGATTTTGGAAAGTTGTAATTCCTTTTAAGCTAACAGATCAGTTTTCTCTGTTAGCGAAGGGAATGTAAGCTGGCGCGTGTGGGATTCGGACTCACATTCGCTGGACGATAGATATTTGTGAAACACCATCTTTAGCAGCGTCTATTCCGTTAAGCCATCGCGGCGTGTATTTATTTTATGTAGATTGATATTTCCCACTAGTTACACGTTGCGTTCCTGCACTGAAAACCTGTATCAAAATGATGAATTTGTGCATTGTCTTGATGTAAATGTTCTTCAATTTCCAACCTGCATCACATTTCATTGGATCAATGTAAAATCTTATCAGTTTGATGTAAACTTGTCGTAAATTTAATGCGTAAATAAAATGTACTGGTCTGCCCATATTTTTGAAATTATTTTATCAATTTTATGATAATTATTAGTATTTCGATGATTTTTAACAATCAATTGATATAATGAATTGCATTGATTTAAAATATTTGTTCATTAATTATATTCAAGCATTTGTTAGATCCACTGTATTAAGTACTTTAACTGAATGTTAAGGGTGGCTATCTCTGCTGCACTCCACCTTTTTACTTCAAAAGGGTAGAGTGTTGTGAACACTTCTTTTTGTAAATTTGAGAGATGTTCATAGATATTTTTGACAGTTAATGCCACTTGTGGTACAGGGTATAAATAAATGTTCAACAATGACCATAAGTACGAAAACTTCATAAAAACATTTGAATTTGCAAATCTCGGACCATAACGACATCTGCTACCAACAGCTAAATCATGGACGCAATAAACGACGCAACCAGAATACAAAACCGATTGGAATTTGAACCGTTTGCCGACTCTGCCTACTCTTTTTCACAGGCATGTGCAGCCCCCGATTGGATGAGCTCCATACAACAACACATAAAGTGCATCAACCAATTCTTTAATAGAATTTAGACGAGAAGTAGCAAAGAAATAGGGATCTAAAAATTTAACTGAATAGAAAATTCTAAACAATTAATCATCGTTGATTGAAATATAAGTTTAAAAAAATATATCAAAATAATGTAAACAACTTCTTCAAGTCAATGATGATGAACAAATGTGGAAGCACATTATCGTTAATTTAAAGAAAAATTTGTATTGCATCAGTGAAATGTTACATCAATTAACTGTAGAGCTATTAATGAAACCTTTTTATTATGATGAAGATCAATTATTTTTCGAACGAAGTTCCTTATCGCACGTTGCGGGATGGGGGCTAAATGAAAAGAAAAATAAAGAACTTTGGTTTTAACACTATTATGCTACATCCCACTATTAGCAACTATATTGTTAATCTTTGCTTTGGTTTGTGTCTAGACTAACTAGATGTCTCACATATGTTGGGATATTTTATAGGTGGAGCCTGTAACCAATATTTAGTATATATTATAGTTTTGAACCCAATAAAAAGTAAATTTAAAAAAGCCAAAGTTAAAGGTGTTTAAAAAAGTAATTTTTTTAAATAAGTACCTTTTCTTAAAAAAGTAAATTTTCTTACAACAAATTTCCGTTGCTTAAAAAACTACCCTTTCTTAAAACTACCTGGAGAAACAAAACAACTTTTCTTAAGATAAGTACCTACTCTTAAAAATGTAGCTAGTCTTAAAAAAGAACCAATTCTAAAAAAGTTCCCATTTCTTAAAAAACCTTTTTTTCAAAAAAATTGCTTCTATTAAAAAAGATTAATTTTCTTACAAAAATTCCTTTTCTTAAACGTACCTTTTCTTAAAAATAAAATAATACCATTTTTTGAGATAAGTAGCCTTTCTGAAAATAAAAAAGTACCTGTTCTTAAAAAAGTACTTGTTTGTAAAAAAAATTCATACTCTTATGGCTTTTTCTTATAGAAAGTACCTTTTCTTAAAAAACATTAGCTTTTAATAAAAGAGGTACCTCTCTTTATAAAAGGTAAGTTTCGGGAAAATTTAACACATATTCTTACAAAAGTACCTAAAAATGTAGTTTAAAAAAAAATACTTATACATTCTAGAAAACAAAAATTTTTCCTTAACAAATGTTTATCATTTTACAAAAAGTATAATTTCTTAAAGATCCATTTAAAAGATCGTATTTTTCAACGGGCACCTTAGGCGTCTTGGAATTACCTAGTACATAATGAATAGCGAAAGGAACTTCGTCCCAACCGGATGTCCCCTGACACCTCATGTGATTATTTCAGTGTGACGAAGGTTTGTAGTTTATATTTGTAGAACTCAAATATGGTTTCACAATTTTAGTTGTCTTCGACCCGAGTTATTTTTAGAAAATTGCAGTTATTTATGTCACTATTGTTCCGCTACACTGATAGATTTCTTCAGTTCGAAATATTGACTATCAGTCAGTATCATACTCCCACGGACCAAAACGAGTCGCCTTGCGTTTGAACAACCTTGGGAAATATGACCTTTACAGAAGATCCAATCGGGCATCGAATTTGGCCGAAAATTTTCGTATCTGGCGATCGCAAAATCCGCACGTCATTGTCGAGATGCCATAGCATCCACAGAGAGTGACAGTTTGATGTGGATTTTGGAGTTGTGACATCATTGACCCATTTTTTCGAAAATGCTGTTGGAGACGCAATTTCAGTCAACAGCGAGGTCTACACAGCATTAATTACGGACTTTTTATGGGCTGAAATGGAAGATATGAATTTGGATAATCTTCGGTTTCAGCAGGCTGGCGCACACAGTTCATCAACCAATTGATATTTAGCGCAGTCTTGCCGACGCCAATTGGACGACACGAATCTGCGATTTAACCCCTTTAGACTTTTTCTTGAGGGCACCGTTCAAGACCGATGCAATGCGAATATTTTTTTTTTGTAACAAGCGGGTCACCCAGTAGGTAAACCTAATTTTAGTACGCTGAATCAGATGTTCGAATGTTATTGTTCCAAATAACCGAAAAGTGAAATTTTTATAAATTTTCTACCACTTAATGCATATAAATCGATGTATATCGGTCGAAAAAACATTTTCCCGATAAACATAAACAATAAAAAAAAATAACTTAAATTAAAAAATTTACATTTTATGAAACTGCATCAAAAATAAACTATGTATTTACAAACAATATTTTGAGAAACAAATTTAACCTGTGGATTATTTCAGAAATACAAATTTGTACCAAAACATACAAGATTTCTAACAAATTATTTCGATTTGTGAAATCAGTTCTACAGAATTTCTTTCAGAACCGAGAAAATCGGTTCATCGACATGTAATAACCGGTGAAACTGGGTTTTCAAAAGCCAGTACTCGTTTAAACGATTCAATTCTTATATCTTGATCTAGATAAAGATTGGTAATTAAATAATGACTCCTCCAGACTAAGTGATGGGAATTCACGGGAAATTTATTGGAATCGATTAATATTTAATTAATAAAAGAGAAAATTCTTACCACCCTATCAAACTGGTCAGAAATATTACATTAATAATACAATAATACAATTCAGGAAAGTACACTCACTGGTATGACTATTTTCGAATGCGATAAATTCATCATCATATTCCTAACTACTCCACTTGAATTTATACCATGGGAAGGGTTGAATTCGTGTACAATATATAGCAACTTCAAATTAAGTATCAACACTGAAAGTGTGCTAAGCTTGGTCTTCTATTCAACCGGTCCTCCCAAGAGTTGCATTTTGACCCTTTTAGGTATGGTTAGATTGGGAAAGAGAAGTCGCTATCCATTTCCTCATTCTAAACATTTCCTCCTCACACTAAAACAAGTGTATCGGCCTGTAGTGCGATCTTCATAGACTAGTACTTCGTTTTCATAGAAGCTTTGTGCTGCATACAATATTTATCCATTCATCTGAGATGCTTCAAATGTCGTATTGTGTCACCTGAGAGGTGTTGGAATTCTGAAGTCGCAAAAGCGGATCAATGACCGTGAAAGTGCTATATCATTTCGATGCCGTTCTCACAAGCCCTGTAATAGTTTCTGTCGGATCATTGAACTCGTTACAGATGTACTCTTAGAGCGAAGAACAGTCACAACATCCATTAATCAACAACATTCGTGTTTGCCCAGCATCTTAAAGCCTATGGTATTGTTTCCAGTGCTGAAGTTAATTCTTTATTGCTTGTAAAGTCTTTGCGTTGTCTAAACTTACCGTCTACTGGTTAGGGACACTCGTCGCCAGTTCTTCTGCCTTTTAATTTTCCAATATTATACAGTACTCCGGAGGCCACATGATCCCCAGGCTGTCAATGGTTGAGAACTGGGTAAAAGTTTCATTGTACCCTGGCTTTCTTAGTTAATGAAAGCCAGATGGACTAGAGACGATTGTCAGGGCTAGCTTCGTGCAACTCCACAACTGTCTGAATCAAATGAGATTAAGGTACACTCACAGAAAAAATCGGTTGAGACAGCCGAATTAGCCGTAACCGAAGTAAGAGGTTGTCTCAACCGAATTAAGAGGTTGTCTCAACCGACTTAGAGGTTGACACAACCTTATTAGAGGTTGGCACAACCTCATTAGAGGTTGACACAACCTCATTAGAGGTTGACACAACCTCATTAGAGGTTAACACAACCTCATTAGAGGTTGACACAACCTCATTAGAGGTTGACACAACCTCATTAGAGGTTGACACAACCTCATTAGAGGTTAAAACAACCTCATTAGAGGTTGACACAACCTCCTTAGAGGTTGACGCAACCTCCCTGGTGGTTGACACAACCTCATTAGAGGTTGTCACAGCCGAATTTTGATAGTGTCCCAAATGAAATATTAAAGTTTTTTTTATTATTAAGTGATGAGTTATTTTCCTGTATTTTTTGAAATGAATTAAAACGCGAAAAAATAAAGTCATATATATGGGGTAATCTATAGAGTAATAAATTTGTTTTACATGCCTCTTCCGACCTTTATTGAAGTTCCGGCCATCATGGGACAGCTCACTAATTCTGGGCTTGTTGTATAGGTTGATCTAAGTCCTAAGCCGTTTTGTATACAGACGATTGCAGCATATCTCACATGACCGAACTTGAAAACCTTCAAAACTGTTGATATCTGCTTAAATAATTTCTGTAAAATAAGACGTTTTAATACAAAACATATTTTACTTACCTTTCTTAATAACCACAAAAACATCTTCACATTCTTTAATTCTTTTTAAAATAATATTTGATTATAGAAGTTTGAACGTCAGATGTTAAATTCATAGAATTATGTTGTGGTAACCGAATTGAAAATGAATTCGGTTGTAACTACAGAATTCATGAGAAATTCTGTTACAGCAACCGAATTGACGCCAAATTCGGCCGTCGCAACCGAATTAAGTCTAGATTCGGTTACTGCGACCGAATTGATACCAAATTCGATAGTTACAACCGAATTGATGTCAAATGCGGTTACTAGAACTGAACTGAAGCCAGATTCGGTTACTCCAACCGAATGTGGTACCAGTTTCGGTTGTTGCATTTGTATTAATTTCAAATTCGCTTGTTCCAACCGAAATTTCAGAAAATTTGGTTGAGTGAACGAATATAATTGAAGATTCAGTTGTCACAACCGAACCAATTATGAAACGAGGTTGCTTCAACCGAATTTCGGTTGTGGGGACTAAATTCGGTCGTAACAACCTCAATTCGGTTGTGGTAACCTCAATTCGGTGGTAACAGCCGAATTTACGGTTGCTACAGCCTCTTTTCAAACAATTAGTTCTCTGAGTGCACGTAGCAAGCGGAATTTGGATACGACATCTATCACCTAGAATATTTGTATCTCAGCAAAATCCATAAAATGCATTTTTTAATATACAGATTCGTAGAACATCTACTCAAATGTAGTAGTGTCCAATATAAGTATACAAAAGATCACATCTCGAAATGATGTAATATTTAAAGTCAAAGCGTATTGAAGAGTTGTTTGCGTCAACGTCAACCGTTTTTAATACATGGGCTCTTATAGGGCCATGCCGGCCGTTGAAGTTTCGATTCTAGTGTATTTTGTCAACAAAATATTATTCGCCAATACGGGGCTCAAACGACGTGTGATAATGAGCAGAAACACCAAATAATATTTAAAAGATGTTGACAGAGCATTTTTTGTTTTAGTCTGTATAAAGCACATTTTTCACGATTTTTGGTGTACTTCTCATTGCGTTTCGCCAATTTGTTTTAATTTTATTTATTTTAAAATTTTGATCGTAGTTTCATGTAAATTACAAAATAAAGAAAATTGAAAATTTGAAGTTCTAAAACACACTGTTTTCACTACAGCCTATTGACCATTTAAGTTTCATATACGAGTATTCCTGTTTTCACTCAATCGTGGATTTATTATATTGATTATTAAAATATTTCAAATCAGGAAGCTTCAAAGATACTCTATTTAAATGACTTTATCAGGACATCGTGGGTGGCTTAACTATTTCAAAATGTGTTAAAATCCATTTTATTAGTTTTCCCTCCTCAGTAAAGTATTAACAAATTCCTTGTTTTTTTTTTGACTCAAAAGAAGAACAGCAAACACAAAGAACTATAAAAGTCTTCTTATCACGTTATTTTTAAAGAGATATGAATGTTGTAAACTTTAACATACTTAAGTTCCCATAAAGCAAAGATTTTATTCGATCAACTCATTCAGCGTTCCTCAATCTGCTGTAGGTTTTAAAAGCGTTCCCGGCAAAAGCAGCAATATCCCAAAACTGTAAACTAAGAAATTTTCAGGCTATATAGTTCAGTAATGGACAATTTCACGTTCAGGTGTGCCTGTCATTTAGATAGTTGAGACACCTAAATGCATGTCGCTTGTAGTCAATCCATGCCGTCATTCAGATTTTGAGATTTGAGCGGTGATTTCCTCTTGAAATTCAAATTTTATGGAAGCTCATTAAATACAAATTTGTCGTTTATTACACCGTATATTTGTTGCACGGCACTGTGAAGACCATGGAGAGGGACGTGTTTGGGCATTAGCGACCGCATGTCTCTCAGCCAGTAATTTGATATTTTATATGTTACGAAGCTGTTGTTTCGGTAAACGTCGACGCTCTAATAAAATAATATAAATTAATTAACCTAAACCGCAGAATTTTGGAACAAACCAAAGAAAGAGGCACGAACTGCTAATGCCGGTCAATGGATTATGGGCCCTTTGGAAGTGAGGCAGACGCATTGCACACATTGAAGAGGTGTGCAATCATAAAATATTTGCTTTTATTTGTAATAAACCGGTTTTGCGTGTGAAGGATTAAACAATGGTATAAGTGGTAACACCGCTAGCGACAACAACAACGAAAAGCGTATCTGCGTCAGCTGCACCTGCAACCGTCGCTCACCTATACAAAAATTCAAAAGTATCATACAAAATTGCATTGTCTTCATAGGTACGTGCGTGTAAATAATTGCATCTCCTGGAATGGCATAACTTTTTAGTGAAGAATGAATCTACTACGAGGATGATACTAATGAGTCGGCGCATTGGGGGCGATGATGAGCAACTTGCCAAGTTACGAGTGTTATCGTACAACAACAGCAAAGCAAATAATAGAAATTAATATCACCAGCATAAGACTGACGTTGCACAGTGGCGCCTGTAGAGCAACCGAGGTTGCAAACAAAACGAAAATTTTCATGCGAGCCTACGAACTATTGCAAATATGCTACCCTTACCCAATCTTTGGTTTTCATACCATTTATGTACTTTGGTCTGATTTCAGTTGTATTATCACGAAATCTTGGTAACGACTCGTATTTTTTGACGTGACAACGTCTTAAATTAGGTTGCGGCTGGGAGTCACTTATGAAAAAGTGTAACGCCCGGTAACGTTACGATGAGTCACCGAACGAGAGAGAGGCCCGCCGAATGCCTTGCGTCTCTCTCCCACTCAATAAATAATTCTGTGTGTGCGGATGTGTGTGTTTACTTGTGTGCCAGAAACGATTTGCTTTGCTGGCTTCTAGTGGCTGTTGGTCGGTGGTGTGAGTGTTTTTGTTTTTTGGCACATCATATATGTATATGACGACTGAGCAAGTATGTATGTGCGTATATATGTGCGTGTGTATGAATATTGATTTAGATCAGTCTGCATTGGATAAGGTATTATTTTTTGTTTTTTTTTTGTTTTTTGGCTTTATGATATGTGTAGTGTATGTTTGTGTGTAGAAATTTTCATATGAATTAGGTAGCCAAAACGAAACAGAGAGCTGCGGTCGGCTTTAAAAACGATATGCGAATATGATGAATTGATATACTTTTTGGTTAGTAAATTATTTTCTTTTGTTTTTAATAAAAGAAATGTTTATTTTTTATAATAAAAGAAATGTTTATATTTTATAATAAAGGATATGTTTATTGTTTATAATGTCACATTTGATAATGTGTTCATAGAAATCGCACAGGTACCTAGATGGTGTTGAAATTACTTCTATTTTCCTAAACCATAAGTTTCAATAAATGTTAAAACATCGCCCGTGAGTTCTAACACTCATTGGTTTTTTTTTTTATTTTACAAATTTTAATTAATTTCAAATTTATTTAGCAAAAATTTGAACCTTCGATCTGAATAAATGTTTTGATTTTCGAATTGATTCTTTAAAATTACAAATATTAAGAAAAAGTGGCAGATATAAGAAAACTTGATTTAAACTGTGTTGAGCAAGAATTTTAACATCTAATCAATATGAAACTCAAATCAATCTAAACAAAATATATTTCTATAGTTAAAATTTGTGCAATTCTTATTTTCATTCAATTCCTTGTTCCTATTGTGCAATTTAATTATATTCATATCAATAAATATTCTACCGAGAAAAAGACGTTGTCACGTAAAATCTTCGCCCGTAAAACCGACTTTACAGGCAACAATTTTTTTGTTTCTATTGATTGATGAATTCACTAAATGTATAATAATAAAAAAAATTTCTGGTTGCTTTATGTTTCTCCAGGTAAATCCATAGACATCCATAGTATATACATACATATTTATACTCTCATCTGACGTTTGTGGCGTGTGAACACTCTTCCTCGTAGGTTTGTGGAAATGAGATAAATTAAATTTAAAATTAACTTTCACCAGGTGGAGTTACAACATATGTTCATTTAACTTTTGGCGTAGAATACGTCTTACCTTACGGTATAGGGAGTCCTGTCAGACTGTTATTGTTGTAATCTTTATTTCATTGATTATGAGGAAACGGCGAGATAACTTTTTTTAAAAATTTTTTTGTAGGTAAATGAAGATGTTATCTTTCGTTTGATATACATTTCATATTGGTTGATATCTTCCTAATATTTAAATTTCTCAAATGAAAATTGTTTAAACACATACAGTCAAACATGTGTGTGGTGTTTGGTTGAGTGTTGAGTTTGTAGCGTGAACACAAACTATGCTGCTGTTTCAGTGTGGACACAAACCTTCGGCTGTTGTTTTGATTGATGAAATATTGAAATTTCGTATATTTACTTATGTATTTAAGTGAAACAAAATGTTAAATGTGAATTTGAATTAAATATGGATATATAATTATAAAAAATATAAATCAAATTGATTTGCGTCTGTTATTTATCATTAATACTTACTCTTTTAATTTAAAAACATATTTATCCTATTTTTCCTACCATAAGTTTATGTATCGTATGTATATTATCAAAAGTAACTATCAAATAAATAAATTCATTTGCTTATGATATTTATCATTTATTGTTATATATGTTTTCTGTCTTATCGGATGGCGTATTCTACGTTAAACTTAATGGCCGTGTCTCTGACACAGCCTACAGGGACAGTCAGTGGCCGAAGGCCTCGGAGAACTGTCTGCTGTATTTTTTCATGTCGTTTTGGTGTAGAACTGAAAAATTTAAATGTATTTTGCACTTTTTTGTTGACTTTTATCGCTGGTACACATTGTATTGTATTTAACACAACTAGTTTGCCACAAAAACACGGAAGGCATTGTTGTTCCTTTGTTGGACCTTGTTTAGTATTGCCTCTATCTGCTATTATTGAACCCATGTTTTCCACCATCCAATGTTTACTTGCAACCATACCTATGACGTTTAATTTATTGAGAGAATTAATGTGTCTATACTATATTCGTCAATGGGTAAATCACTATTTAAAAACTATCCATTTTTTTCACTATTTTTCAACTTTGACGGAAAATAAAAATATCTACATATATTTGTCTACATTTGCCATATTTTCAAAATATCTTCTTCGATTATTCCTTTAAATACTGCAAACGGCGCCTCTAGGCCTCTAGGCGCCACTTTGGTTTCCAGTGGAAAAGAGGGTAAAAAAGACATGGTTCCAGAAATTTTATGGCGTGCATAACTTGCATATTCATGACATATATATGTATCCCGTAGAAACCCATTGCTACGTTCTTGTTTTTTTAGGGTGTATTATTTATTTAAAAATTATATGGTTTATATTTTTCATTCTGTAATGTTTTGACTGACAATTAGTTTGATCATAGACTAATACATACCTAGATAAACTTATTCTCTCATCTGACGTTTCATTTCACACTCTCATCGTAGGTTTGTGGAAATGAGAGCAATTAAATTTAAAATTATCTTACACCAGGTGGAGTTACAAAATATGTTCACTTAACTTTTTCCTGTCGTTTTGGTGTAGAACTGAAAAATTTAAATATATTTTGCACTTTTTTATTGTCTTTTATCGTTGGTATACATTTGTATTGTATTTAACACAACTAGTTTGTCACAAAAACACGAAATTCGGTTGATGTTCCTATGTTGATCGCTGTATACTATTGCCACTATCTGGTATTATTGAACCCATATTTCTACCATCCAATGTTTACTTTCCATCGTACCTATGACGTTTAATTTATTGAGCGAATAAAACCTTCTATGGTATGTGTTATTCTATGAGTTTGATCTAATAATTTGAAAATTGCATTTTGAGTCGGTTGCTTAGCTGAGAGCCTCTGTCATAGTCTGCTCCCAATATTCTGTTACAGATACAGGATACACAAAAAACTGCTCATTGAAATTAGCAGGTACGCACCTCACTTAAAAATTACTTTGGCGTACAAATACACAAGAATCCATTCACAGAACAATATTGACTTATGGTAAACAGGTACATTTTAAGGTATGGTAGCATAACCCTTAATCCAAAGGGTACCTATGAGGTAATAGATTAGACTATACAAATACTTCAAAATAAGCATAGTCCTTGGATTAGTCTACGACTGAAAGTTGGCGCAACAAGTACTGACAACATGGCGTTGAACAATTTAAAATTATTTAACTTGTTTAGAAACTCAACCACACCAACGATTTTCGTGGAAGATGCTTTAGAAGAACTCGATAGCTTATACGGAAATATTGAGAGAAGCAAAAGTTTAAAAAATTATCTATCAGATATATGCAAATATTAAGGCAAAATTCAATCGAACCATTGGGAAATGCAACTCCAAATTGGAGGACTGGCTTAATAACGATAAAGATAAATCCACCACATCCACTGGTGGAGCAAAAGGAAGGCCAAAAAATATGGAGAAGGGTTCAATATTCACAAGAAATAGGAAACTTGACGATGCCACCAATGACTTGATCACGAAGAATTTATCGGAAGCGCTGTTTATTAAATATACAAACGATAATGAAAAATTTAGGTAGCAGATTAGATAATCTGTTACAGATCCAAGCGAATAAATATTTAAAAAAAAACGACTAAAAAGGATTAACGAAAACATTCCCACACCCCCAAATGCCCATATTAAAAAGTATGGTACCGAAGAAGCCTTGGCCTTGTTTATGGACTTAGAACTTTCCAAAAACAAATATGAGATACTACGGGCATATTTAATGCGACACGGGGCTGACATTTTATTTCGCAAGCCAAAATAAATTCACGACCACTGCATACGGAGTTTACGGAAGTCTCTATGAAAGCCAATCTGTAGGATCTTATGGGCCATACAACAAAACGGCTGCTGGACAGTCTTCCTGAAAATGAGGTGGCAATTGGCATTGATCGCACAATGAGTCTGCGATGGATCATCCGGACAAAGCGTTTACAAACAAAGGATATCTTCCGATGACGCCACAATAAGGGACGGAAATATGTTTATGGCACCTGTTGTTAATTTGCTCCTAAAATTTTATCTTTCCCCACACTGGAAAAATCCACGGCGGTCATCCGTGCATTATTGCTGACCAGTAATGTTTCAGTTTGTAAGGGAATCGGCAGAACTCATTAGAACCTCGCTGAAGGGCATTGAAGGACAAATAAGCAAGATTAAGCCCACAAAGATTCAAGTTGAAAAAGGAAAATATATTGAATGTAGTTACGAGTTACACCTAACCAACGTTGACGGAAAAGTCGTAAACGAACTGACAGGAACAACCTCAACATTGTCATGCCCAATTTGCAAAAAGAGTCAGAAGAACGTCGGTAATTTGAACGATTCTACAAACGAGGAGAACTTCGAATATGGAATGTCACGATTGCACGCAAGGATGAAGTGTATGGAGTTCTTGCTAAAACTGGCGTATACCCTACCACAAGAGGAGGAAAACTTCGATGAAAATACATCAATTAAGGACAAGGAAAATATCAGAGGGAAGAAAATACAGGATGCTTTTTTAAACAAGTTGGACTAAATGTACACTGTTCCAAGCATTGATACGGAATCTCAAATGATGGAAACACTTCTAGTATTTACATTTTTTGAAAATGACGAGGAATCACTGGAATTGACTATCAAATCGGGAAAAGATTGGGAACGATCAATTTTACAAAATATGGAGAATATGCATCGAAAACTGCATCAATTTTATTGGACATTTATCCACAGAAGACGCTGACCCCGACAGTTCATAAAATTTTGGCGCATGGAACACCAGTTTTTGACAATTGGATAACTTTCTGAAGAAGAACATGAGTCCTTAAAATATAGATTGCAGAACACGTTCAAAGCATCAAGAGTGAGGCATATTGAGGACCTTCAACATGTTGGCAGCATCTTCCGACTCACTTATTTCTTAACTGCGGCATGTCAAGTCACGAATGAAGTTAGAAAATAATTAAAGCCATTGGTGCAAGAAGGTGTTAACTCACTTTTTTTCAAAAACAATATTCCTTCTTCCTTTAATGTTTCCATGGTATCTGATTTTGTTTTAGATAAGAAAACAACCAACCCGTAAAAAACATACGTTTTGACTATAAATTCTTTATATATGACACATGGCTTTTTATTTTACACATTACTCTAAACACAAACTTTAAATGACAACCAATTCCGCCCATATTAGCAGCAGATCTCAGAATATATACACCTAACCCACATATCCAAGTTTGTTCAAATACCGTTAACAGGAGCAAAAATAATGGATTTTTAATTTGTGATTTGTATGGGAGGTACCACGCCCCTTTGTCCAATCCCGCCCATATTTTTTATTTTTGTCGTCGCCATTAGTTTGCCTGCGAAGTTTCAGCTCGTTTGGATCACGGGAAAAGAGTTAAAAATCAATCCAAAGTTTTTTCGGCAGGCATGCATACATACAAACAGGTGAAGTTAATGCAAAGAATTTAAAAAGTCAACATCTGATATTTAAGGTAAACAGATACCATGGAAACATTGAAAGAAGGAAAATATTGAATTAGAAAAAAAGTGAGTTAACTCCTTCTCCACCAGGGGCTTTAATTATTGTTTAGAAATGATTAGTCTTCTTCTCTTACGAATTGAGATGAATAAATAAATTAAAAACAAAAAAATTAAATTTTTCTTTTGTTTATTGGGTAATAATTTTAAAACATAAAAACCTGAAAAAAAACTAAAAAAAATTAAAATTGGTAAAATTAACTGTTTTTAGCTACCATAAAATTGATTTTCCCACAAATTGTAACTTTTATAACCTATAAGTAAGCACCTACAAAGCATAGCACCCGTTCCAAACACTCATTTCATACGCTGAGGAATTGTCTATCATATACCATTCCAACTATACGATTATCGTATTCGGTTCAAAAGATATGATTTTTGCAACGAAAAAACTCAGATGGCGCCACTATGCGTCGAGGAAATGCTCGCAATGTTCATAGTACGATACTTAAAACGAATTACACATTTTTATAGTCAAATAATTACAGGATAAAGTAGCCTGTGGTTTGCGTGATAGGGCCTTACATTCGAAAATATATAAAAATACATATCAATTTTACCCATTTATGAATAAATACAAGAATAAGAAGCAACATTTTATTAGTGTTTCCTAATATGTAGCAACCAATTAGGTTATTTAATTAATTTATTAGAGGTAGCTAATTAGTCCAAAATCCCCCTATATGAATCTTATATGTTTCATGTGGAAGCATCAATCTATACCTTAATTGAAAAATTGTCCACAAATTACGCGCCTCTCTATACGAGTTTATCAAGCAATTTTATATTCACCTTATAGGTGTCGGGGCACAGGAGCATTCCACAGAATTACCGAGTGAATAAACTAGAGAGACTAGTGACTACATTGCCTTTTCCACTGGATCTGGAAACCCGTTTGTAGAAGCAAACCCATATTTAGAACAGAAGATCTTAGATATATGATATCCACTCATATATTGGATATGTCCCTGTGAGTAGTATGATAGATAGACTCGAGTTTAGACTTAAAACCTCAGCTTGAGTTGATCCGTATAAAGACTGGGTGAAAGTAGGGTGGCAACTCTGGATATTTCCAAAGCACACTCATATCGAAAATGAATGTTTCTGGTAGTAAAACCTCTCGATTTAATGCGAACTCTCACAGGGATCGTTTTACACGTGTTGTTACGGATGGCATCTCATCCGATGCGTATAAACTTAATGCAGAAGTTTTACAAAAGTTTATCTTTCTTATCTTCATCAACGACCTACTTGGTCGGAATGCTAACCGTATGTACTAGTTTTGAGATGGTATCAAAATGTCATTCCTATTCGTTGGATGGCACTGTGCAACAGAGGGTTTCGGACCTCAACCAAACCAAAAAATTGTGAAAGTATTTTTACGCTCGGGTTTGCCCCTATACGTAACAATTTTTGTACAGGCCTAAGAAAATTTTGGAGATGGGTCAAGGCCCTATTTTCGATTTTACTGCAATAACTCCTAAACAGCTTGAAATATTGCATTACAACCTTTGACAATATTGTAGATATTTTCCCATTTCACAATTCACTGTAATGTATTTCTAAGGAAATGTACACAGTTAATTGATTATTTCACGAAACGTCATGAAAAATGGCAAATGTTTTATATTTTTGACATTTCTTGCCTAACGGTAAATAAATTGCGGTTGCTGTCTTCAAAGGAATTGTAGCTTACAAATATCTTGTTAACTTTCCTATATACACTAATCAACAAAAATCTTATTTAGAGCTCCATAAGAAATGCTGTAGGAATGCTGCGTTTAACCATATTCTTTAAATATTCACCTACATAAATATATTCTATATTAAACAAACTACAAATTGATATCTTCTACAAAGTTGTCAAATGCATTAATGAACAAAAATTACATTTAGGGTTCCAAAATGATTGTATCAATTCAGAAATTTTAAATTCTTTGAAATTTCCGGTTATAAATTCTATACTATTATCACAGGAATGTTATAATGTTCTCAAAAGTTGTACAACATTGATTAGTGTAGTGTATATGGGTGGTGCAGATATTTAAGATTCGGTCGCTGTTGATGTTCCGGCCATGAAAATAATGTGTGATATCCCCTGCAAGAATCACGTATTCAATGAAAATGTTTCAGTTTTTTTTAAAGCGGTGAAGGAGACTCTTCACTTCATCTGACCTTATCAATACCTACATCACGTACATTCGGCGGAAGATGGAAAATCGAATTTAACTCCCATATTTAAGTTCGCCCTAAATCCACCTTCTAGACTCTGTACAAATGTGAGCGAAGATGCTACCATATGACAGCAGGTGCGGCGGTGGTGCATTAGTTAGTGTGCGCGGCTCTTGTACATAAGAACTGTGCTCAGCCCACCTTACATTTCTTTTGAGGGCGGTCACCTCGCTTAGTGATGACGAGACTATCGAGTATTAAGCGATGAAAACGGTTCTCAAAATACCGTTCTCAAAATACCGTGCGGAGCCGGTGTAAAACTCTCCCCAATCCCTTCATGGAATGTATGATATCAGCGCAGCCAACCCTATTATCTCCTTCAAACATCAGCGAAAGGTAAGCCGTGTATCGCTGTTCTATCGATGTCTCCATGAGGAGTGGTGCTCTTAGATACATCACGCCATACCTGTGGATAGAATATTTATACGTTCAAAAAAGTTGAACAGAGATTCATATCAATTTGTTGTCAATTAATTTTTGAGCAAAACAGTCCACACATCCGCAGAACAATTCGGTTAACTGAATCGGATTAGTCGTAACCGAATTTAAAATCTGCCCCAACTGATTTTAGGTATGGTTACAACCACACTAGATGTCGTCACAACCGAATTAGAAGTTGTCACCACCGACTTTAGAGGTTGTCACAACCACGCTGCAGGTCACGACAACAGCATTAAGGGTTGATTCAACCGAATTACAGGTTGTGACAGCCGAGTGTTTAGATTATCACAACAATTTTGTTCTATTATTTATGAACGCTGAAAACTGAAATTCGTTTGGGGACCTAAGTTGGGAGAAACGAACTTCTGTTAATACATTGAGGTCATTTCGTTTGGGAGAACCGAAAAATATTTGCAGCAAACTAGTTATGAAAAATATAAGCTGAAAAAATGTTTGCGAGAAACGAAAAACGGATCCGCCAACTGTTGTTTCGGTTACAGCAACCGAGTTATAGTTTCTCCAAAATCAAAAACGTTTGCGAGAACTGAAAAACGTTTGCAGTAAAGGAGTTATGAAGAATTAGTCCTGCTAAAACGTTTACAAGAATCGAAAAACGGCTCCACCAACTGTTCTTTCGGTTAGAGCAACCGAGTTGTTATTACAACTCTTGTTTGGTTAAAATTTAAACTTTTATGATTGTGGTTTAGCCATAAAGATTATTTTAAAAAAGTTGGATTTTTTTCTATTTTTTCACTGTCTACATACACGTCTGTCTCGCCTTGCATTCAAATAACACCTAAAAGCGCAGCAAACTACTACGCGTTAATTGTCCATCCATGGTAACTACGCATATTGACAAGATAGAAGCGTTATAGTGTGTGATCACGTTTATGTGTATGCATGAGTGTGTATGCCAAACGAGTGGATAAGACTGTGTATGCAGTCGACAGAATGAGAAAAATGTACGTTCTTCGTAATCTGTGCTCTCATTAGAAATATTGTTAATTTCAGTTATCGCAAACGTTTATTAAATTTGCGGCCAATGTAATTTTGTACACGTTTATATACATTTGCAATATACGAGTTTATTCCCTGCAGTTTCAAAAGTAGCTAGTGGCCCTTTGTAGTCAGTTATTTCGTTAGCGAAAAGCCTGACTAGCTACTTGAGTGGCTACAGGTAATGCTAGAGTTCGCCTTTGATTATTATAAGTATGAAAACAAGGAAAAAAAATAACAAGCCTGTGTTAGATAATACGGGCGCATAGGTCAGACGTAGAATACGTTAGCGTATACATCGCCAATCCTTTGTATTAATGTACATACACACACATTTACACGCTGCTCGCAGAAGTAAATAAACGACAGCAAAGATCTGTAAACTTTCAAGCACACACAAGTGTCCACGCTCCCCTCCCTTCATTTTATGTTCCCCCCAAACGAACTAATAACCGACCGATCCAACAAAACGAAATGTACACACACACATTTACACGCTGCTCGATAAATAAACAAAGCACAGCAAAGCCAAAATCATTTGATTTCACAACAACAACAAAAACAACAGCGGTATTTACAAACCAACAACAACAGCGGCATGTACAAAAAAAGTCTAAAATATCATGCTCTTAAATATTTATTTCCTTAACTACATAAAACTTTTATATATAGACATATAATTTTTTTAATGTAATTCGAAACAAAACATATTACCAAAACTGAGTAACATATAAAAATTGCTAAAATATGTTTTAATATTTAAGTAAAAGTGGGTGAAAGTTGACAAACATTTTCTCAAAATTTTGTGCTCCAGATCAACACCCGTACCTTACCGTATAACGTATTCTACGTTAAAAATGCACTGAACCGTTATCCCGTTATGTTTTGTAGGTTGCTTTGTTATTTTTTTGTGTTGGCGTCAGTTACTATTAAACGTTCGTAGAAGTGTCATAGTGACAGCGTGCGTGGGTTAGAAGTATAAAATAGTGAATTTTAATATTATTGAAGAAAGAAAAGGAACAAATTGTGCAAAAGTTTGAAAATGTAGAAAATGAATGTGGTGAAGATAATGAAAAAGATTTATTAATAACATTAATTCATTATGATCCGGCGAATTCATCAAGCTGATTGCACTAGTCAAGTAGTTAGAAAAATGTTATTAGATATTTCGTCAATTCCATGTAACTAGCGATCTGCATGGTACATGGTAGTGCAGAGGGTAGCCACTGACTACCGTCAATGACATCCCTATGTTAAATTCGTTAGTGTAAAGCATTGCTGGTAGTCTGGCGGGTAGTTAATGGTAATTATTGGTAGTTAGGGAAATAACTAAAAATTCGTTAGCTACATCGACTGCAGGGTTTGGGAGAACTAAATGAACGCTAGCGAGTAATAAATTAATTCAAATCAATCAAAGTATTGTTGCAGCAACCGAGCAATAAACGATTTTTTCCTTGTGTTTAAGAACTTTTGAATGTCTTATTGATAACTTCATTCATATTAAATGACAAACATCGGCCAATTAAAGTCCATTTAAATGGAGAATTTTCAACTGTGAAACTAGTCATTAGACTCCTGTATTCTCAAAAGCAATTAAAATACATGGAATTAATTCTCATTGTATGGAATAATATTTAATATTATATATACAATTTTTAAATTCCATACACACTGACAGCAAAAACTTTCAGTTAACTTTATCTGTGTGATAACTGGCGATGGTGGTAATAGAATTTAATATAATACTTGTTTTTATAATTTTTATTAAACGATTGTTTTATTAACCGAATTGAAAACTAATTTGGTTGTGCTATCAGCCTAATTTTTTATAAACACTTGTTTCAACCGAATTAATGCCACTTTCTGTTATTGTAACCGATTTTAAATTCAAATTCGGTTGCTGCGAGCAAACTTGTACCAAATTCGATGGTTGCAGCCAAACTGATTCCAAAATATGCTCTTGCTCCTGAAATAAACTTCCACCGAGTGTATTCCCTATTTCTTACTACATATATCGGCAATAATAAGAAAACCATATGTAAACAACAGCTATTCACTTTTCCTTCTTACTCATATCCCTACTTCCTAAATTCAATACAATGTACCGCATTTATATAGTTTATTCTTTCATGGTTGTTCAGTATTTCAACAAAAACAGCCAGGAACATCAGACTGGAGAATCTTCCGCCTTGAACGCCTCTTAACCGCGCGAGTTAAATTTATAGTGGCTACGAAAGGTAGCGTATATGACAGACATCCTGTGCGAAACCATCGGTCTTCACTGGCCACCTCTGCTTAAACCTAAACCTTCAATCAAATTCAATTACATTGCAATTACAACAATTTAGATTGTAAATGAGATTTGAATATCAGTTGTGTATTTAGTGTCATATTTGAACAATGAATTTGAACATAGACATGTATTTATAAAATTCTAAATTTATTTTAACTATGTCAAGGTTCCAAATGCCCATCATATGCAATATGCTCATATACAAAGCCCTAATAGTTGCAACAATGTTGAGAGTAGCCAGCCATTGTGATCATATATCATACTCATATTTGTTCATTCCTTCGAGGCATCAATGATGTAAATCAGACGTGTGTTGTTCATGTCGTTGCAGTTGGCACACAAATCTTGCTACATGAAATATCGCACCTTGTTTTCAGGTATTTTTTTTGAAACAGACACAGCAGTGTAAGAGTACTTCAGCAGCAACCGCAGACATTAAGACTCGCGCCGGTTAACCATTCCAGGGCTCCACGAAAAATGATGCAGTTTGCGAAATATTTGCTCAACATTGTGGTGGTACATATTTTTAAATTGTATTTAGTATTTGTACGCAAAACTTGCTGCAGGGTCTTCGCATCTGGTGGAGTGGATGTTGATGTATTTAGATGTGGATGAGTCGGGGCACATCAGCTTTTCCATGGACCATGAACCGGCCAGGCATAGTAAACCAACTAAAATGCTTTGAAGAGAACCAAACACTATATACCGGAATTTGTTTTTGTGGGTTTTCATACGCAACATGAAGCGGTATTTATTGAACTTTGTCGACAAAAAAATTTTTAAAAAAATCGCAACTACACTGCAAGAAATTTGAAAAAGATACTTCTAATTCATATTCACAAAATGTTTTCCACATACAAAATATTTACCCAAACATTTATGTGAAATGAAACACATTGCTCGCCAAATTGAATGGGAATAAAATGACCACAAGAAACAACTGGACAGACTAATCCAACCCACGCCTCAACTACCTACGGTTAACAAAACGTTTAAATATTTGTACAAAAGTATTCGTATCTGGTATTGTATCTTTTTATTATGTGGCATTCAAAGAACAGAAAACTTGTTTATACTATTATCACAAAAGCTGCCTAATATTAACAGGTTACCGATTTGAAATATTATCGTTTTGACAAAACCGAAAGTAGTTAACTGTCAAAGCTAATTAAAAGTAATTGAAACAGCATTAGGAATCGTAGTTTAGTTGATTCATCCCACACAAAAGTTAACTAAACCAGTATCAACTATATACTTAGCAAGTAGAAAAATGTAAACCGTAGGCTAATTTTTAATTCCGCTAACATCAATGAGCTTGTGACAACAATAGAAGCGCTTGGAGATGATGGAATTAGGAAACAAATACATTTAAGTGGCAATTACTTTTAACGCGATTGCTTTTGTATAATGATAATAATTCTTGTAAAAAAAACCCCACTGTCGCGTTTGCTTTCCTTTTTCATGCGATCGTATTATTTTATTGCCGAAAATGGATCAATTCAATGACTTAAATTTTTTAAAAATAGAAATATCCCAAGAAATGATTAACGAAAAATCATCCAAAAGTATCTCATACAAAGTTGGGCGAAATTGTATATGTATAATTTTTCTTCTTAATTGGTCTGTCTTTCATATTCGTTTTTCATGTCCTTTTTAATATCATGCAATATGCTCCAAAAACCAAATACGAATAGTAGCCTAAAAACCACTATTATAGCTTATTCACATTTACTGCGTTTTAGCGAAATACTGTAATTTCGCTCCTTATGAGATGATTTGAGCCTAAATCACACTATAAATTACACATAATTCCATACAATGAAATGAAAAAATTTCCATTGCTGGTTCAAAGTAAATGACAGAAAAATTAAGGGAAAAAACATCTGTTGTTTACATTTCTAGTTTGCTTTGTGGTGGTAAGTACTTATTGCAATGTGATTTATTAATATAAATTAAAATTTTTCGTTTTTAATAATTGCAGGACAGGAAAATGGATTCAATGCCGAATATATTGTAAGTAATAAGATTTTTATACTGGGTTTTTTCATTATTATTGTGATTTTTTATTAGAAACGCAAGTACAAGCAGAGAATTGCTTGGACGGACACCTCAGACTAAATGCTGCTTGAGATGTGGGAGGACAAAATTCCGCAGCTCATTCATTTCATTTTAATAAAATTGCTACTATTTCACCTTTTCCGACGTTTCGTCAATTTCTTGTTGACTTCTTCAGGGGATTTGTCGGTGGTTGAAGGTGTTCTCTGTGGATGCTCTGGCCGGAATGCCGTGCCTAGGCTGTAGTTGTGGCCTAAAAACATGTTTATACTGCACTCGAAATCTAGAGATATCTAGATTTCGTGGCCTAAAATCTGATTTTACATACATAAATCAGCTGTTCCTGTGAATGAAATCTAGACAATCGAGATTTCGGTTGCAGCATAAACGCGGTATAAATGGTTTTTGGTGGTTGCTGGCCGGAATGCCGTGCCTGCCGGTTTAGCATGTATCTTCTGGTTGGGTGGTAGTTGTCGGGTTGGTTGCTGGCGGGTATGCCGTGCCAAGTATTTGTCCTACCAAGTTGGTGGAGCTTGGCCGGAAAGCCGTGCCAAGTGTCTGTTGTTGCAGCTGGAATAAACACACACAGAGTCAATAAATAACCACAAATAGTCAAGTAAATCAACTTTATAATACTTACAACTTATTATTATTCAACAATTTAACAATTTATAATTTATTATCTACTGGACAGGACAATTTTAAAACGCGTTGTTGTTTACAATCAAAACAAATTAGAGAAATGTCAAACAGAGTAGTCACTTGAAATCACAGTAATTAACAAAAGCACAATGTGAACACCATGATTTCGAAATCATCTCATAAAGCCCAAAATTACAGTATTTCGCTAAAACGCAGTAAATGTGAATAAGCTATTAGATAATTTAAGATTTATTCAAGCTCAAGATGTTGATGGCAGCCCTCTGTTTTGTTGTTTTGCAAATGACAACACAGAAACAAACCATGTCGGTTTGAAGCCTATGGTTTTTCGGCATGAAGCAATAGAGTTGTCCAACAAAGTGTTTCCATTGTTAATGCTTGGTGTTCTTCGAACGTACATATGTAGAAAGAAGTTCTCATTAATATGATGAGTGTTGCGATACATATAGTTTTGATGAATTCGCCTGAAAAGCATATCAACGTCTGCTGATGAAGATTTTTGCAATTTAAACACATTTTTGTGTTCGACTTTTCTGAAAATATAAAATAATATAAATATAAAACTTATACTTTTTTGAAAATAATATAAAGCTTATTTTCGAGTCGAACACAAAAATTTGTTTCAATTTTAACCAGGGCTCTATCTATGTATAGTTTTAAAAATTAATCAATACATTTCAAAATTTTAAGATTTATTTATAATACGTTTTTGAATGTACATTTTTGTGTACATTTTTAAATCTTAATCTAAATTAATACTTGATTTTACATCAGTATTAGAATTAATAAATATATTGTGTGATAGGATTAGCGCTAATGGACGATGATGTGAGCGCCAGCGTTATTTTATACAATGGTTGGTTGGTTGAAAAGGCTGCAAAACAGCACGCTGTCTAGCACACTTAAGCTAAAGAAGCCCATTGTGGTACCTGCAGTTTCCTCTATACCAAGTATTGACTAGTCGTCTAGACAATTTTCCCTTTCAATGAATTTGTCTATAAGACCTACAGGAATATACTGTAGGGCTACGGTGCTAACTAAATGGTGTTCCGAATATCCTACTTCTGAGTCCTGTCAAAGCTGGGCAATCTAAGAGATGGTGTTTCGCCGTTTCCTCGTCATCTTCCATGCAGCCTCTACAGAGAGAGGGGTTTATATGTCCCAATCTTAGGGCGTGTTTTCCTACAAGTTTTCCCGTAAGTGTTCCTATCATTGTGGATAACCTGCCTCTCGGCAAGTTAAGTCGTTGCCTAGTCCTCTTCCTGTCCACATATTATCGGCCCACTGCCTGATCAGAAAACGGCAGGTAGCTAACGCATCCGCTACGCAATTGCCTGGAATGTCCCTGTGTCCCGGTACCCAGATGAGCCTGATGTCAAAATAATCTGCCATCACCCTAAGTGATGAGTGGCATTCTTTCACTGTCAGGGACGTAGCAAACATGGCGTCAAGGGATTTTATGGCAGCCTGGCTGTCAGTATAGATATATATTCTCCGGAGTGTTGTGACACTACATTTCAGTAGTTCAGCCACCTCCAGTATGGCGGTAATTTCCGCCTGATATACACTACAGTGATCAGGCAGCTTGAAGGAAATATTTACATTTAGGACCGGTGAATGGACCCCACAGCAATACACAAAAAATTTGTACAATACACAACTTAATAATTTTTTTGAAGGAGCTGTGGCATTCAGATTGGTATTTACTGCGAGAGACTTAAGATATCAACTGGATACTTAATTAAATTCTGTTTATGGAATTGAATTTTTCCCGCATAGGACATAAATATATTCTCTTTTATACTTATCTAATGGTAATCATGAAGATTCGTCCTTCCTGCGATTAGTCACATAGTTTAGGAAATATGACCATTGTGATAATTTTTAGTAGCGTTAAGATTTCTGAAATGTTGTTATATAGGAGAAATGCCAGTTATATATTGTTGTAATATTGATAGCAGTTACAACAACTTTTGTATTTTCGTAGCGGTTGTCATGACATATTTTTGATTTAGCTGTTTATGAGATGTGGCAAGTTTTATATAATACTAATGGTGATGGAAAAATTGTGTGATTTGTACAATTGGGTGCACCGTTAATAAGAAATTATCATTTTGTATATTTCTCTTAAGCTGGTCACGAAATGTTTTTGCGACTATAGAAATTTTTGAATTTCTGTAATATTGATAACGCGCCATTTAGGAAATGTAATTTGGTCCACATTATTATTCGAATTGCCTTTAAAAGTTGTGGCCATTATATGGTGATTATGACATATGTGGTCTGCAATGGTGATTATGACATTTCGTCCTTTTGGCGATAAGACTCGCTTTTTTATATTTTTTATTCGTGATCACGAAATTTCGTGCTGTTTAAGATATACGACCAGTTTTATATATTTTTACTGGTGACTTTGGAATATATGACACCTAAAGGTTAAGCAGATTAGAAAATGTTAGGTCTCCATCTATCAAATGTTAAAATTTTCATATTTATTATTATTATATATTTCATTTCACTTATTAGTCAATGGAAATGCAAATTCCTTACAGACTACGATTTAATTACAAATTGTACAAGAAAAAATTGTATATATAATTAAAACCAACAATGCCAACATCAATGTATAAACAATGTACTAATATACATAATTTGTTATAAAAATTATTCCTAAAATTTGAAGCAAACTTTTTTTTGAAACAGTATTTACATATACAAAACCCTATTTATGGGTTTGATTCCCTCGGTTGATTAACATTAATAGCATTAATATAGATTAAAGCTCATGTCAATATACTATTAAACCCATAATTAGTACCCATATTAGTACATTACAAATTTCATTATATCTTAGACGTAGATACTAGTAGATACATTTAATGGAATTAAAGAAAGAAGGTCTGGACAGTCAATGCCGTCATTAATAATATCAAAAACAAGCATAACAGACTGGAGATTCCTTCGAAATTCCAAAGATCCCAACCCCAATCATGAACATTTTATTTCATAAATTTTTAATGAACCTATTCCACACGAGCAAATTTGTCGCTATGCGGACATCAAATCACAGAAGAATATTCTAACTTCGATCTGACAAATGAGGCATAAATCAATTTGAGTGCGTTAGGATCGGAAAATTCCGAACAATTGCTTCTGATGAATCCAAGCACTTTGTATGATTTAGGAATAATATAATCTATATGCTGAATGAAAGACAATGATGAGTCAAAAACAACACCAAGATCAAGGGTAGATTTTACAGATTTTAAGATATAGTTTCCTATTTTGAAATCAAACTGAATGGGATAATTAGAATTGGATAATGAGGTTATTCAAAAGTCATTTAAGTGTTCTAAAATATATTTAAATTATCAGCATATAAAAGGACTGTCCTTGGAGGCGGAAAGTTTCTGATAGCCATTCACTTGGGAGTGACCAGAAATGATTCCTTCATTGGGCAATCCAAGCAGCTCACTATTTCCACGCAGTATGTCCTGGGCAATGGCTTATCGGAAACCTCCGTTAGCTAGCTAAAGTGAGAAGGAGAAACGAATGAGCAACCTGAGTGGTAATGCAATCACTGATACGTCTCAGGATTATTAGGTGACCTTGACGCGGAAGCTCTTCGAAATAGTGGACATATTCTTCTGTCCTTTGAAGGCGGATGCGCCAACACCCCTGGCCAACGGCGGATCAAAATTGAAGAGTTTCGACACACTGCATTCTGGTCACCATCTGATCCATAATGGGCGGCAGAAACATAATCATCCTGGCTGTAGGTATAATGCAAACCACGGTGGGCTGGGTTTGCCTGTTTTATTGGCAATGAAAATACACGAAGAAAATAATGAACATGAAGACCCTCGCAAACGTTAAAAGGACCACGACTTAAGGATATGTACCTGGAATGAGCGAACGCTATACAGGTCGGGTGCCACTTTCCAACTGGCGGATGTCCGCGGAAAATATAAAGCTAACATCACAGCGATCCAGGAAATGCGATGGACAGGATATGGTTGCACCAGAAAGAAAAACTTCGATATTTACTACCGCTGCCATGAGCGTAAGCACAAATTTGGGTGCAGATTTATAGTAGGCAAGAGACTGCGACACCTAGTTTCAAGGTTCAACCCAGTGAGTGACCGCATAGCCACAATTCGCATCAAAGCGAAATATTTCAACATCTCGTTAATTTGTGTGCACGCACCGACAGAGAATAAAGACGGTGAGGTCAACGAATCATTTTATGAGCATCTGGAGGAAGTATACGAACGCTGCCCTGACCACGACATTAAGATTATTCTAGGCGATTTTAATGCCAAATTAGGAAAGGAAAGTGTCTTTCGACCAACCATCGGTAATCACAGTCTACATGATACCACCTCCGACAATGGAATAAGACTGATAGACTTCGAATATCTCCTGATCAACGGCCGAAGAACCAGATTGATCACTTGGTAATAGATGGCAGGCACTCTTCTAGTGAAATGGATGTACATGTGATTCGAGGTGCCAATATCGACTCGGATCATTACCTTGTGGCTGCGAAAGTTCGCACAAGACTCAGCAGGGCGAAAAACGTACGAAGCCGAACACAGGAAAAGCTAGATATTGGCAAGCTACAAATACCGGAGATATCAATGTCCTATCGACAGAAGCTCTCTCCCCTGCTAGGGAAGAATACCCCCGTTCCTAGGACCCGGATGCGCAGTGGAGGCACATCTCGCATTCTTTGGAAATCGCTGCAAGGACTGAACTTGGCTACCAAAAACCGCAGAAGGATAAGCCACGGTACAACGAAGAATGTCGCACTGCAACTGATGAAAAAGACGCTGCACGTATGGCAACAAAACAGTCAGTTACAACGCGTGCTGCGAGTGAGCGCTACAAGAAGATGAGAGGGGTGGAAAACCAACTATTTTGGCTAAAATAATGGCAGTGGGAGCAGAGGAGAGTGAAAAAATCGAAATGTGCAGGATGAATGGTGAATCCCGCAAGTTTTTCCAGTGCATAAGAAGATGCTGCCCTCCAGCAAGAACGAGAAAGGGAATCTGGTGACTGATAAGCGATTTGGAGATGTGGAGAGACCACTTTTCAGCACTATTCCACTCAGATTCTTCCACTGAAGATCAGCGGGTAATGATAGTGGAAGATAGATATTAGTATGGCGATCTCCCGCCTTAAGAATAATAAAGCCGCTGGCGCGGATGGGTTACCCACTGAAATTGTTAAGGCAGTTGGCGAAGGACTGCTAGCCCACATGCATCGACTTATATACGGTATATGGCTGGGGGAATCTATGCCCGAAGATTGGAGTCTCAGTGTATTACGCCCTGTATTCAAAAATGATGCTCCGTGTATCTGTTCCAACTATCGCGGTATCAGTCCTTTATCCATCGCTTATAAGGTCTTGTCGAGCGTAATATGTGATTTTAGACCAGGCAAGTCCACGCCTGACGAAATATTCACGCTACGCCAAATCCTGGAAAAGACCCACGAAAAGCAAATCGATACATACCAATATTTTTGTCAATAACAAAGCTGCTTTCGATAGCCCCATACGGGGAAAACTGTACGAAGCTATGCCTGAATTTGGGATTCCGGCAAAACTGATCCGCCTCTGTAGAATCCGCCAAGGGAGGTCTGAGATAAGGCGACACACTTTCGTGCAATCTCTTCAACATCATAATGGAGATAATATTGAGAAAAGCTACAGTAAATACGAACAAGACTATTAACACGAAAAACCATATGTTGCTGGCGTATGCTGACGACATAGACATCATTGGGCGACATTTGCGAGAGGTTACAGCAGTATTTTCAAGAATCGAAAAGGAATCCGCGAAGGTGAGACGTACTGTTAATAAGCACAAAACAAAATTGATGGTATCAACGACTAGAGCAACCTCTCGACTTGGTCCGCACTTGTGCGTTGACAACCGATTTAATTTTGAAGTGGTAGATGAATTTGTCTACCTTGTATCCGCCGTGAACAAGAACAACAACGTCAGCCTGGAGATAGATAGGAGAATTGTGTTTACAAGCAGATGCTATTTTGGGCTCAACAAGCAGTTTAGGAACAAAGCCCTCTCTCGACGGACAAAAGTCCAGCTATATCAGACTCATTTTTCCTGTCTTGACATATGGCTCCGAATCTTGGGTCATATCGCAAGCGGATGAAAAACATCTGGGAGTATACGAGAGAAAAATTCTCTGTAAAATATATGGTCCTGTTAGGGAAAGCGGCGAGTACCGATGTCGCTAGAACCCAGAGATATATAATCTATATTCTAACGTGGACACAGCTAGAGGAATCAAATTAGGCCAATGGCGTTGGTTAGGCCATGTCATCAGAATGGATGAAGATGAGCCGGCGCGAAAGGTTTTCGATAACGTACCCGATGGATGCAGGAAAAGAGGACGACCAAGACTCCGCTGGAAAGACCAGACAGAAGAATCCGTCCGTATCCTTGGTGTTACCAACTGGCGAGAAAAGGCGAAGGATAGAGCCAGTTGGAAGAATATGTTGAAATTTGTTTAATTTCTTTGTTTAATTAATATGTGTAAGACGTCTGACCTTATGAGGTTGTCACATAGTCAATAAAAGTAAAGTGAAGCATATAAATGAAATTTAGATTTAGTGACACATGATGAAATGTCGTTAATAAAAAATTAATGTGAGTCCGATCACAGGGGAGATGTGTAAATATCTAGTAATGAAGTTGGAAGTACTTATGCTTTTAGTACATTTTTTTAATTAATCAATTAAAAGTATCAAAACTTTCAATATTGTAAATACATAGGAATTTGCTGGTTTTTGTTTGTTTTATTTAACTTATTTGGTTAGTAAATGGGCACACTGCAGTATATATGTACTGCATTAAAAATTACAGTAAGCAGTAAATTTACTGATTACTGAAAAAATTCAGTAAATTTTTACTGATAACGAAATTTAATTTGCATTACCAGTCAAATCATAGGGCCGTATTCATAATAATCAGTTATCGGGCATTACTGATTACTGAAAATTCAATGCACCTCATCGTAATCATGTAGGCACTTTATAAAAATTGCTGAAAATTTTAGTAGTACTGCAAAGTGCCCATCTATGGTAAATGCCTTAAGTACAAATAGTTAATATTGGCTTATGGTAACTAAAATAAGATATATAAATTTTTGACTCGATTGTATTTAAAAATCTATGGAAAACTGCATCTATATTAGTGGAATTGTTCGTTGTGGGGGTTTGTGGAGAATTGGTCATATGCAAGTGGAAAACGTCAAACAAAAATTTTGATAAAGCTTGCGACTGTGGGTTTGCAAAATTTGTATTAAAATCTCCACCTATAATAATTGGCATGAGATGGAGATTGTTAGCCAATTGTCGTGCGCCAGCTTCAGTGTAAGGCAACAGTACGTAATGAAGATATGTTATAATCTTAATTTATATTGGAATCTAATAGAAATTTTATTAGAATTAACATTACCTCCATTCAGCTTTGATACGCTTTGTGTTGTTTTATGTTCTGAGTTATAATTTTTTTGGTGTTTTGTAAAATATTTTATTATTTTGTATTTGTTGCGGTTGACAAGTTATTAATCAGCTGTTTACTGAAATGTAATGTTATTTTACAGCTATGGTTTTCGAAAATTAGTAGCTAATATTGCACACTAGATGGTGCTTATATGCAGCTGTTAAAGGCTCGTTCACAATGATAGCAACAAATTCAACAGGCGTTCACAATGCAAGCAACAAATTTGTTCGAATAAGTTCGTAAAAACAGCTGACTGGAAACATTGTTTACATTATACAGCAGTATACATATTTGGGGATTGAAAACCATGGAGAATTGCAATACAAACGAAAAAGCAAACAGTAAAAAATAGAAAAATTAAATGTGAGACACGGACCTCAGATTTGTACCACTACCCGGAGCAAAAAGTATTAAGTGTTTGTCTTTAGAAAACTTATCAAATTTTTCTATAAAAGAGTTGTAAAATTTTTCTATAGAAAAGTTGTCAAATTTTTCTATAGAAATGTTTTAAAATTTTTCTTTAGAAAAGTTTTAAAATTTTTCTATAGAAATGTTTTAAAATTTTTGTATAGAAAAATTGTAAAATTTTATAGAAATCCTTTAAAATTTTTCTATAGAATTGTTTTAAAATTATTCTATAGAAAAGTTTTAAAATATTTCTATAGAAAAGTTTTAAAATTTTTCTATAGAAATGTTTTAAAATTTTTCTTTAGAAAAGTTTTAAAATTGTTCTATAGAAAAGTTTTAAAATTGTTCTATAGAAATGTTTTCAAATTTTCTATAGAAATCTTCTCAAATTTTTCTTTAGAAATGTTTACAAATTTTTCTATAGAAATGTTTACAAATTTTTCTATAGAAATGTTTAGAAACTTATGTTCCATAATATGTCATGGCCTTGGACGGTTTCGATAAACCTGAAAATGCCAGCTTTTTTTAAACTTTTTTCTTTTGTTTATTAATAAAATTGGCGCGAACTACACTTACTACAAACAACTACACATTTCAAATTTGCATCAGCTGATTTGTTCGAAAGCCAGCGACAGTGTTGTATTCTTGTTAATAAAAAATTATAATTATATGTGAAAATATTGGATTCTACAGATAATATTATTTATTCAAATGTTTGTTTTGATACAAAATGTTTACATTTTCATTCATACTTTGAAGTTTTAAAACAAAATTCGAAGTAGAGCGGCCCTGGCGGTCAGTAGAATAAACTGATTCGAACAAATTCCAATTTGAAGTAGAAGTAGAACCTACTTCTATGACAAATTTGAATTCCAATTTCACGAAAAACATGAGAGGGCATTATATGCAATACTGTGAGTGGGAACGAGAAGGCTTGAATTACAAATTTGTTGCTGCTATTGTGAACGCTACTTAAGTATGAATGACAATCTCAAAGATGAAGAAAACTTTTAGTTTTCCTTATATTTGACAAGTTTAGTTTTCCTTATTTTGTTTTGTTTTAGTAAATTTTTTATTAAAAGTGCAAAAAATCTTTTTAAAAGTTATTAAAATTAAATGTGTTTGTATTTATTTGTTTTCATTTGCCTACGATAACATAATGTACGACAATTAGTGAAAATTAGTCGCTACTATTGCACACTAGATGGTGTTGAGTATATTGTATGCAGCGTATGATTACACTAATACACTCATACATAGCTCACACCGATTTGATAACGCTTTACGATTGGTTAACGATTACATCGCACATCTTACTCTAAATTTGTGATTGTATTGTGAAAAAGATTTTTACCCCCAGCGTATAGATGTTTACACATCAAAAGGTTGAATGAGGGTGGATCACCAGATATTTGCAAATGAGGAGTAGATCCAAAACCTTCAATAGCTACTCTACCGACCCTATCAGAAAAATATGACGTTAATCACAATAACAAAGTAGAATGAAAACCCATATGCTCTAGCTTAGAAAAGAGAAAAGCATGGGACACTTTGTCAAATGCTTTGCAAAATTCCGTGTAGATTGACTCTACTTGACTTACTTGTTCATAGGCCGAAATACAATATTCAGTAAATATAGTTCGATTTGTTGTAGTTGATCTACCAGTAAAACACCCATGCTGATTCAGGGAAATAAATGACTTTGTGATACAATACGTACGTTTATAGACAACATGCTCAAAAACTTTAGACTCACAGGCTGACTTTGAAATCGGCCTGTGATTGCAGCAGTCTTCCATCACGCAATACAAACGCCCTCACTAAGGAATAAATTAAACACATTTATGAGTGCCGCCGTAATAGAAAGTGTACACATTTGGTGGGTCAATTTGTATGGAACAAAAACACTTGACAAAGAGTATATCAGAAATGTAATCTACGGTAAATTCTAAGAAAATGTTTACAAGAAACCATGGTTCTAAAATCAAAATCGAGCCCGCCATTGTTCACTTGAAATTTTGTATAAAAATAAATAAATAAATGGTTTCCCGTTACATCCCATGTAGGGACTAAGATTTGTATCTTTTCGTAAAAACTCGCCCCCAAATCCATACTTTTGAATATTCTACTCATTGCTGCCGTTACAATGACGTTTATTTTACGTCGAAACTCCCTGCAGTTCATGTTTTGGTCATCTGCAGCATTTTTGTGTAGAGATACCTGTATTAATGTTAGAATAACTTTTGAATGCGATACAAATCGAAGAGTATCAAGTTTCAAAAGAATGTCTTTTCGGTCGATTTTTTACGATAATACACAAATATTCAAGTGAAAAATGACGGGCTCGATTTTGATTTTAGAACCATACTCTTGGTCGGCAATAAAAAAGACACACCCTAGTACACATAGACCATCAGCATCTGACTTAAAACTATTTTTGACTTGCATTATTCCATCATAAACCTCGTCTTCAGTGTTCTTTAAAACTGTTTGCAAACATATTCACATCCTTTATTACAAGATTTCGAAATGTCATCACCATATTTAACAATATTTACAAGATTCTGTAAATCCGACCCATCCAAAATCGGGATTTCGGTTGTTTTTCTTCATTTCTAATTAATAACTGTGTATATCTTCCTGACGATGCTATCCAAAGGGTAGCGAAATATCGAGAAATATAATTAATTAAAAACACGACCAAACGCTCGAACAATTTAATTTTTGAATACAATACGAAAGGTCGGATAAATCATCACTTAGTGAAATATTTTATTTTGAAGATTAATCTTGCAAATTGGATTTTTTTAATTTCAAAAGTCGAACCATTGTTTTATAAAAATAGTACAAGTTTGTAAAATAAACAAATGCAAGGAAGTAATAAATACAAATAGGATATTATAAAATAAAATTAAATAAAAATTAGATGTAGTTCTAATTTTTATGAGAACCAAACTTCAATTCTCACAGAATTTACAATATGAAAATTGTGTTTGAATAGAATTTCCAAAATAGTACATTATTATTTCAGTTTCTCTTTTGAGTGACCCAGTATGTGTTCTGCGGCCGAGCCTCAAACCCTCTAAATCCGTCTCTCATTATATGGGAAATAATATACCACAGAATACGACTAATTGCGGTCATGCTTGCATTATTTGCTTCAATTTTCCACGGAATAAAAACCTGCGCAGACATGTGTGAAGTGCAGACATCTGTGTAGTAAATGGAGTTTCAAATTGCAGACTCTGGGTCTGACGGCTGATGGTAACAGTAACTATAATTACGCGATTTGCCAAAGAGAAGTCGAAGATTCTGTGCAGGTAGTTTCCAATATGCACACATTTTCCAAAAAATACACTGGATGCAGTACAAACATCTAAAATATTGAGCGATTCTGAATTTTGTTCCTTTTTTGGTATTCTTCCTCCAAAATTTTGGTGCTATTTATTGTTCACTATCGATTTTGGGCAATTTCCAATTGGGCGATTATGCGCATAACCTTTTGTGTATAACTCTAAATGAGTATTTTGATATATTGATTGACATTTTATTGCTGAGTTTAAATAAAACTGATCTGAGCTCATTCTGAAATCATGTTACCGTGTTAATCAAGCTCAGTGGGGACACAGGTTTAGACTACGTTCACACTAAAACCAAGATCCCGTATTTCAAGTTTTCAACCGATTTTTCTCTTGGACACATATCGCACCCTAACTCCAAAATAGTCATAACTCATTCATTTCAGATATTCATTGATTGTTTAAAAACCCCTGGACAATTTCTCTACGCAGTAAATATCTGCCGGTATTTTTTCTTTCCTTTCGTCAAAAAAAAAAAATCCAGTATGAACACGTTTAATGTTGAGAATTAGGAACTTTTTTTAATTAGTAAAAGCACGTTGTTGTATTACTAAAGCTTAAGTTATGACTCTTTTGTAGTTAGGGTGTGATGTATTGGACTTAAAAAAATTGTTAACCAAGTGAAGTAGGATGTCCTTAAGAAAATTTTCAAACGAGTTTGTTCAATCACACTTTATCGCATAACACTTGACACTTAAACTCAAACTTTAATACTTACTTACTTATCCGGTCTCGGACAACCCCGGGGGGTCAGGGAGCTTACAAAACGAAGACAACATATTTCGCCAACCGGGTCGATCTTTTTATTTACCTCTCCAGTTGGCAATACCAGGTGTACGCATTGATTCGCCAAACTGATCCCTCCAGCGTAGTCTTGGCCGTCCTATTTTTCGCCTTCCTTCGAGTTCGGTTTCGAAAACCCTTCGTGCTGGTTCGCTTTCATCCATTTGCCTAGCCAGCGCAATCGCGTTATTTTCATCCGCTAAACTTTGTCAATGTCGGGATAAAGTTCATACAGCTCATGATTCCTGCGTCGCCGATACTCGCCGTTATGCACCATATAAGTAGGCCCATACATTTTTCGGAGTATTTTTCTCATGAAGACCCCTACATATGTTTCGTCTGCTTGCGATAAGACCCAAGATTCTCCGCCACAAAGCAAGACAGGTTGTATGAGAGTCTGGTACTCTTGGACTTTTGTTACTCGAGAGAGGGCTTTATCTCTAAAGTGCTTGCTTAGCCCAAAATAACATCTATTCGCAAGCACAATTCTCCACCTGGTCTCGAGACAGACGTTGTTCTTTTTGTTTACGGCACATCCGAGGTATATAAATTCTTCCACCACCTCGGAATTATAACGGGTATCAACGTTCACGCTTTGGTCTAATCGCGTGGAAGCCCTGCTCGTGGAAACCATTAATATTGTCTTGTCCTCATTTACCGTCAGACCCACGTTTGCTGACTCCTTCTCAATTCTGGGCCAATGATATCTATATCATCAGCATACGCGAGCAGCATGTGACTTTTGCTGCTGATGGTTTTATTCATGTTGACTGCAGCTTTTCTCATAATGGTCTCCATTAAGATGTTAAAGAGATCGCACGATAGGGTGTCGCCTTGCCTGAGGCCTAGCTTAGTTTCGAAAGGTTCGGTAAGATCCTTACCAACTTTCACTGCGGATGTGGTGTTCGTCAAGGTCATCCTGCAAAGACGTATGAGTTTTGCAGGAATACCCAGCTCAGTCATTGCTTCATAGAGTTCCCCAGTATCGGGCTATGGAAGTTCTAAAGCCACACTGACATGGTCCAATCAAAAAATAAATAAATGGTTTCCCATTACATCCCATGAAGGGACCGTTGAGAACTTCTCACAATCACTGAGCTGTGCGCTTTCCAGTTTTCACTCAATGATTGGGACCTACATTTTTTACAACGATTCCGAACGGTATTTTGAGAAGCTTTTTCATGGCTATATACTCGATAGTGTCGCCGTCACTATGCGAGGTGACCGCCGCCGAAAGAAATTTTAAGGTGGTCACTGGTCAGAGCAGGGTTCGAACCCACGATGTCATGTACAAGAGCCGCGCACACTAACCATTGCACCCCCGACGACGGCACCATTTGACGGTACAATCAGGTTAGCGATAATTGGTTTGTCTTTCCCACATTACACTTGATAGTACCTTATATGCTATGGATAAAAGGCTTATTCCACGGTAGTTGGCACAGAGACTCGGGTCACCTTTTTTAAATATGGGGCATAGTACACTGAGACTCCAATCGCCGGGCATGCATTCATCTAACCAAAGTTTGCTAATGAGCTAATGCATGCGCCTTATCAGCTCATCGCCGCCAGTCTTAAACAGCTCCGCCGGTAATGCATAGGCTCCTGGGGCTTTGTTGTTCTTATGCCGGGCAATAGCAGTTCTGACCTCGTCTTGGTTAGGAGGGTGCAATCGAAGCCGTCGTCTAAATTTTGATCGATTATCTCGTCATTGGATATCTCAGGTACCAATAGCGCAGAGAAATTAATGAACTTTAATACTCCATACACGTTTATTATGGTTTTATAAAATCAGTTGACGTTTGTCCAAAAGCGAGTTGTGGTTGGTTAACATAAAAATAAATTATACATATTCTTGTACTTTTTTGTAAGTAAAAATTCAATTTTTTATCTTTCATAGAGGACAGTTTTTGGTACGACGTGATCTGTTTCTTATGTTATCTGCAAAGTCTGACAGAATCTCCGTCGTGATATTAGAAAGTATCATATGAAACCTAATTAGTCATTACAACTTTTAGCTTTAGATATTTTTCCAAAATTTCTTTTTTATATTTTAACAAATCATTTAATTTTCAAACCTTTAAACAACTGGGAGTAATTCTAATGGCCAGTTTCGCAGTTGAAAATTCTCCATTTAAATGAACTTTAAATGCCCGATGCTTGTCATTTAATATGAAAATTTTCTGTGAGCTTCTAAATTGAGCTTTTAAATGGAGTGTGTGAATCTCGCCCTAAATGTCCAATATATAAATAAACAATTGAAAGCTGGGGGAATTTTATAAATTAATCTTCTAGTTGTTGATACTGGTGATGGTACTAATTTCTATAGACTCCATAAATTAGCTCATATTGAGATATAGGTGATCATTTTATAATAAACTCATTGTTAGTTTTAGTCAATTTAAATGGCAGCCTCTTTTGCTACCGCTCTTTACGACATAAATCATGTATTTTCTTCGTTCCTAAAGCTTTCTACAAGTTGATACGGCCAATCATTTGAAATTAATTCCAACATTTATATTAAACAAATATGTTATATTTTAATTTACACCTAATTGGGATTGTTCGTCTCCGACCAAATCTCATAGAGAATATTTCACCCCAATCTCAGTAAACCTCCCATTGAGTTTCCATGTTTTTTGATAATCCTATGAAGGTTCCTTTGTACACCTTTACTTGGTTATAGTAGATAGACGACGTAAGTCAAATACATGCCAAACGAAACAAGATGTAAGTCTTGGGGGAATATTGTTTTGGTTGAAAGTGAATGCCGGTCGATTGGTTGCCTATCAAGTCGGAAATCTATCAGAGGTAAAATGAATAAAGAAAAAATGGAATAAAAATCGAACATTGTAAAACTGCATACATTTTTAATACCAGAGGTTCAATAATCGGCCAAAGGCAAACAATTATTACTACAACATCTTATATTGGGTTCATACATATGGCACAACACACGAACAAATATTCGACAGAATACAGAAGGCATCCCCCGACCCCATCTAACCAATAGACAGCCTTGCTTCGCGTCGCACGGTGAGGCCGATTACAAAAAATTGGTATTAATATCAGAAATTCTTAAACATGGTTGTGTTGTTTTCGAATATTCTAAACATGAGACGACAATCAGTGGGTGTAAAAACTAGAAAGCTCACATCTCATTGATTGTGAGAAACTCTCCCCAATCCCTTCATGGGATGTTATCGGACACAATTTTTTAAACATTATTAGGGGAGGTTTTGGGCTTTCAGAATATTGCATTTGCAGGCTCTTGTTGTAGTGCAGAATGCACTACAGGTTATCAAAGTACATCACTTTTATGATATGCACCGTTTAAGGCCTGTAACTTCTAAACTTTTAAACCGACTTTAATGTTGTTTTTACTTCTGAGCATGTACTAAATAATGACGTGTTTAATAAAAAATGTCAGATATTTTTTATTCTACCTCTTTCTGATAACTGTCACTACCGCTTAGGGTGTCCCAAAAATTTTCTTTTCGATTTTCATGGTTGCTCAAGCTTGATTGGAAAGCTTATAGGGTACAGTATTTTTTAGATTTTTTTAAGATTTTTTTTTTGTCGCACAAGTCGAACTTCCCCCAAAAATCGGGTATTCCGGACGTTTTTTGAATTTTATTTAAAACTCGGCCAATAGCCACGATTTGCTTAGTTTGTAAGTCAACATTTTTAAAGCAGAACGTCCAAACTTTTATTGTATATGCATAAACAACCAATTTTGGCAATGTTTTTGCTCAATAATGTACACGTATTAAATTTTTTCGTAAATTTTGGATAAATTTTGTTAGTAACGCTTTATAGCCTTTAAAATTCCTATGCAGATTTAAAAAACTAATGATGCACTTTAAAAGACGTATAAATTTCAAGTTCTTCCGAAAAATCTGAAAAAATCTCAAAAATACCCTAAGATTTCAAATAAAGCTTGAGCAAAAAAAATGTTTATTGGTGGGACACTCTACTGCCGCTGCAGTTACAACACTTCTAAACAAAATGAATATTTTATTTTGCACATTCCCCCTACAGACGTTATTTTTCGAAATGAAATGGGCAAGTAGGCTCTAATTGCAATATTGGAACAGATTAGTACCTGGTTTGTACATTCTTAAACTATGCGACCAATAGCAGCATTTATTACCACTTTTATTGCAATGGTCCCACTGTGAGTCGTTCATCGTTGCCTGCAACACATTACCTCACAATTTAACGCCCATACAAAAACAGTTCGATAAAATTGCAAGAGATAATTGCAGATGGTATCATATTTTGCAGTGAACCAACGATGAACGACCGCCCGACCACATTGGAAAGTTTGTAATCTCCATAACTATGTTTACAAACAATTCTAAACTTATGGGAGCTTGAAAATCGGGCAGATTTATTATCTCAGAAACACTACCGGTTATTTAGAGATAACCAGTCCGCAGTTTCCAGCCAGGTTACAGATCCAAACGAACAATATATGTGAACAAAAGATACAAAGGATATTTTAATCTTTACACAGACACACTTCATCTTTGGTGTCTGACGCTGATGTTGTGGGGGTGCAAGCAAATTTATTTCCATCTAGTTTATGATGATGATGCTATGCTGATGATTCATTCAAATTTATCAGTTTGAAAACGAATGTTACTTGATTGTAATCCAAACAGAAGTAGATAATAAGAGGTTTTATTACAGTGTCTAGTAGAATTTCACATGTACACAAAACTCAGTTAATTACCAGAAGTAGAAAATGTTATTAACACAAAATTCAAAACAGATATTATCATCAAATATTGACTTCAGCAAACGCCAGGAGGGGGCATGAAAAGAGTCGTATCTGTACAATATTTCTAACATCAGTATTTGTCCTGTTAAGAAACGATTATCTCAAGATTAGATCTTCAATTCGAAATTAAGTTGAAGTGTAGAATGAAAGTGCATAGTGATAGTGTCGAGTTATTCAGTCAGTCTCATTTGTTTACCCATCGTAAGCAGACGTGTCTTTCTATTGTGTCGAGTGTTAGCTATCGTTCTCAACGATAATCAACAACAACAACATCAAAACTATTACAACGTACTGCTAAAACTTAAACACTTTGTACTGTTCTGTTTTGTCAAAGAACAACAATAAAACAAACAGTTCTGTAATGAACTTTTTAAAAAGAAAGCGAATGTCGGGCAGAGCCCCAAAAGAAAAATACAAAACCAACGAAAACCGGTTTAACATATTGCAATCCGTTGATGATGACGACACAATTAGTGAAGGTGGTGAAGAAGTGCTGAAGGAACACAAAGTAGTAATTCCCCCCATCGTAGTTGACGCTGCATATAATTTACATGCTGTATATAGGCTAATAGGAACGTCATTTGAATTCAAACGAATGTCTACTGGCACCAAAATAATCTCACCTTCAATGACCCTGTTTGATCTTGCGAAGAATAAGCTTAATAAGGCAAAGTATACATTTTATACTCATGAATGTAGAGACACCAAGATGTTCAAATTAGTTCTGTATGGGCTTCCTAAAACTGATGTCAATGAAATAAAAGACGAGCTTATTAATTCGTACAATATCAACGTAGTTAATATTAAAGAAATTACTACTTTTCGCTCTTCTATTGATAACGCGTTATACATGCTAGAGTTTGATCATACGAAACACTTTAAATCACAGGTCCTTAGGATTAAACGTCTATGCAGAATCGTAGTCTACTGGAGAAAGCCTAAGAAAGGTAACAGTGGTCCAACCCAGTGCCATGGAGCTCGAAACTGCTTCCGGAAAAATGTTTGTATTGCTTGTGGTGGAGAACACGATGTAGCCAATTGTCAAATTAACAAGACATCGCAAGGGAGTCCCGCGGCATACAAATGCTTTAACTGCCTCAAGAAAAATTTAAAAAATACGGGCCATAGAGCAAAAAAAATATCCACTAAATCTAGAATGCAGAACCGACGCAATCATGAAGTATTTGAAGAATCGCCTTCAGATTTCCCACACTTAAATAGATCGGGTGCTTACGTTCCCGTCGACCCTAATACTAGTTTTCCCGGCATGAGCTATGCCAATTCACTTCAGTTTCATACCCAGCAAAACATCAGAGCGGGAGACATTTTCTCTATCGACGATGTCGATCAAAAATGGACCAACTTAATGTCATTATGTCCTTACTTAAGTATGCAACATAATTCATCAACACATTGTCTTAAAGTAATGCACTGGAACTGCCAAGGCATTACAACTCTTGCCCAATCAATTGAACTGCAACTGTTTATCGAGCAAAATTCCATCGATGTTATACTATTAAACGAAACATTTCTAAAATCAAATAACAAACTCGCAATTCCGGGATATAAAGTATATAGAAACGACAGGATTTCTCACGGAGGAGGCGTGGCTATAGTCATAAGATCTGCTATCAAACACAAAGTCGAAAACTCGTTACCTACAAAAATCATCGAAAACCAATGCTTGTCCGTTGAGTTCTGCAACTCGAGTGTAAAATTTATATCTGCTTATTGTCCTCGTTATACATCAGACTTTCTACATGATCTTGACTTACTCACGTCCACTGAGGGTGATTATTTCTTAACAGGAGACCTCAACGCTCATCACACAAGCTGGAACTGTGCAAACTCCGATACAGCAGGAAATATTTTGTATAATCATCAAAACTCTTCAAATTATTATATATATTTTCCACCAAGCCCAACTAGATTTCCTCAGAATATTTCTTTCAGACGGCCGTCGACAATTGATCTTCTGCTTTCTAATTCGTCATTACCCTTTTCAGATCTTGAAAGTCATCCACATACATTGTACTCGGATCATCTTCCAATAACTTTTTCCATAAACCAATCTTTTAGATTCCTATTTAAAATCTTCAGTGTTTATAATCAGCCCTAAAAATTGATAATTCCATAGAAGAATTTGCAACTCTTTTAAAAGTCGCTTGCTCGGAAGCAATATCATACAAACGGAAAAGAGTAAACAGCCTCAGAATATCGAAGGAGTGTAAACGTATTATTTCTACACGAAATATGTATAATCGTCGTTTCCAAAGGTGCTCTGACCCTTCCATGAAAGCCATATATCAGGCAATAGTCAGAGAACTTAATAAGTTAATATCTTGGCATATTAGTTTGTTGCGAAACAAAGAGTGGGGTAGATTCTTATCAAAACTGGCTGTCGGAGCCAAAAACTTCTGGAAGATTATAAAGCGGTTTAAAGTTGGAAATAAATCCATCAAAACTTTAATCGTCAATAACCAGGAAATATCTGGTAACAAGGAAAAGGCAGACATTATCGCAAACCAATTTGCAAGCGCTCACTTGACCACTAACCACACGTTTAGCTCAGCAGAAAGAAAAGAATACCGCACTACAATATGAATAAAAGAGGATAACACCCTAAACAATGACCCAAGTACCCTCACAACATACGAAGAAGTCGTATTCTTCATAAAAAACTTGAAGAAATCGAAAGCGACAGGTTTAGATGAGATAAGCAGTGTGTTGCTAAAACAACTTCCCCCATCCGCGTACGAATATCTGGTAAAAATGTTTAATTTCTGTTTGAAAAACGCTTATTTCCCAAATGAATTTAAATTGGCGAAGATTATTCCCATTCTTAAAAAGGGTAAGGACCCAAGCAAGGACCCTGCAAGCTATCGCCCATTCAGTCTATTATCTTCCTTAGACAAAGTTCTTGAGAAAATAATCTTCCATAGACTTCAATACTATGCTGCAGAAAATAACCTAATCCACAACTGTCAGTATGGATTTAGAGCGCATCATTCTACAACTCATCAGGTGAAAAGAGTTGTGAATATGATAAAGTCAAACAAGAACAGAAGATACTCCACAGGGATACTCTTCCTAGGTATTGAAAAGGCATTTGATTCCATCTGGCACGATGGGCTTATATACAAGCTGCACAAAATGAACTGTCCAGTGTATTTGATAAAACTTATTCAAAATTTCCTTACGGACTGAAGATTTGTTGTTGAGATAGACGGAGTGAAATTGGCAATAAAATGTATCCCTGCTGGAGTTTCACAGGGATCAGTTCTTTCTCCTTTATTATACTCGCTGTATATTTCTGATTTTAAACCTCCGGTCGGAAATGAGATAGCTTTATATACCGATGACAGTGTATTCATATGTCACGCAAAAGTTTCAAATGCCATTGTAAAGAAAATGCAGAAGGCACTGATTTCCGCAGGCAAATATTATTCCAAATGGAAAATAAAAATTAACGAGGAAAAATCTCAAGCCATTTTATTTCCCTTTAATAAATCTCCAAGAAGAATTCCTTCGCGAAAATTGCAGATACAGGGAAGAGAAATTGCCTTTTCAAAATCAATAAAATATCTTGGAATCACTCTTGACCAGAAATTAACATTTAAGGACCATCTACAGGAGGTGTGTTTAAAGGCAATTAGATGTGGTCGAGCATTATATCCGATACTGAATAGAAAATGATAGCTGAATATCAAAAACAAACTGCTTTTGTACAATTTATGCATTCGACCAATTCTTACATATGGCTGCCAGATCTGGAAAGATTGAATACCCTTAAAAAGAAAATTCAAATTATCCAGAACAAAAATCTTAAGATCATTTACAATTTACCCTCAAGATTTCCCACTGCTGAACTGCATAGGCGATCCAAACAGAAAACGATCCACGACTTCATAACTGACTTGACACTGACATTTAATGGCAAATGCAGAAGGTCAAACTACGCCCATCTGAGAAGTTTGATTTAGCAATGACTGGTATCGAAAGGTTCGGTTTTATAGATTAAACTAGTTATTGATTTTAAAACTTCTTTTTATCTTTATTTTGTGATATTAAATGTAGGTTTTTTACTATCTTTCTCCCCTATGAAATGTTTTTATATTAATAAGTTAGTAATTAATCAATTTATTGTACCATTTGCTGAAATATCTTAAAGATAAAAACTCAAAACCTTGTAAACATATTTGTATTTGCTAAATCTTGTAGTATTGATAGTAAATAAAAAAAAATAAAAAGGACGGAAATCTCATCGCAGGTGTGCAGAGCATGTTGGGGATATGGAGAGATTATTTATCCGCGCTACTGAGGTATCTGAGATATCCAGTGACGATTGGACAATCGATCACAATTTGGACGACGACGTCGACGAACTTAACGAAGGCTTAAGAACAACAAAGCCCCAGGAGCCGATAGTTTACCAGCGGAGCGGTTTAAGGCTGGTGGCGATAAGCTGATAAGGTGCATGCATCAGCTCATTAGCAAAATTTGGTTAGATGAATGCATGCCCGGCGATTGGAGTCTCAGTGTACTATGCCCCATATTTAAAAAAGGTTACCCGAATCAACTACCGTGGAATAACCTTTTTATCCATACCACATAACGTTCTATCAAGTATAATGTGCGACAGACTAAGACATATTATCGCTGACCTGATTGGCCCATACCAGTGTGGCTTTAGGCCTGGAAAATCGACAGCTCACCAGATTTTCATGCTACGCCAAATCCTGGAGAAGACTCACGAAAAACAAATCAACACCTATCACCTATTTGTCGATTATAAGGCGCCCTTCGATAGTCCGATGTGGGAGAAACTCTACGAAGCAATGTCTGAGCTTGGTATTCCTGCAAAACCCATACGCCTTTGCAGGATGACCCTGACGAACACCAAATCCGCAGTGAAAGTTGGTCTTACCGAACCTTTCGAAACCAAGCGAGCCCTCACGCAAGGCGACACCCTATCGTGGGATCTCTTTAACATCTTAATGGAGATCCTTATGAAAAAAATCACATGCTGCTCGCGTATGCTGATGATATCGATACCATTGGGCGCACAATTAGAGAAGTTACTGCGGTTTTTTCGAGAATTGAGAAGGAGTCAGCAACAGTGGGTCTGACGGTTAATGAGGACAAGACAAAATAAATGGTTTCAACGAACAGGGCCTCCACGCGATTAGACCAAAGCGTGAACGTTGATAACCGTTATAACTTCGAGGTAGTGGACGAATTTATATACCCCGGATCTGCCGTGAACAAAAACAACAACGTCAGCCTTGAGATCAAACGGAGAAATGTGCTTGCGAATAGATGTTATTTTGGGCTAAGCAAGCACTTTAGAGATAAAGCCCTCTCTCGAGTAACAAAAGTCCAGCTGTACCAGACTCTCATTCAACCCGTCTTGCATCCTGGGTCCTATCGCAAGCAGACGAAACATCTGTAGGAGTCTTCGAGAGAAAAATACTCCGAAAAATGTATGGCCCTATAGTGCACAACGGCGAGTATCGGCGACACATGAATCATGAGCTGTGTGAGCTTTATCCTGACATTGACATAGTTAAGCGGATCAAGATAACGCGTTTGCCATGGGCCATGTCAGTAGAATGGATGAAGATGAACCAGCGCGAAGGGTTTTCGAAACCGAACTCGAAGGAAGACGAAAAATAGGAAAACCAAGACTCCGCTGGAGGGATCAGGTTGACGAATCCCTTCGTACACTTGGTATTGCCAACTGGAGAGATAAAGCAAAAGATCGAACTGGTTGGCGAAATATGTTATCTTCGTATTGGTAGGGAGAAATTATATTCCGTGGCAACGCTGTTTTTAAATAGCAAGCGAAACAGAACCTCCCTTGTTGAATGCTCAAACGAGACTGATTAGTGTTGTTTGATTCTCTACAATGTGTGTGCACATGTACGTAATAAGAGAGAAAACAAAAAGGCCATGAATTTGCCGATCACTGAAGTAAAATTACATAAACTATGCAAAAGGTATGAAATAACCAAAATATTGCGCGAGAGAGAAATGCGTTTGAGTGAATCGCGAATACTTTTTGGTTCTCTTTTACGAGGGTTGCCAAATTGGGCCCATCTTCTGGTCGTCTACTTCTTCATCGTCTTTGTCCAGTATGTCATCTTTTCTGCCTTCTTCTGCCAACCACGACCGTAATCTGATATTGACAACAACTTGTGGAGGTTCCACGAAAATCATCAGTTTTTCCGAGAAGACTAACAGCTCTGCCCCAGAGGAGACAAGACAAACAATAATGATGAGAATTACAACCTTAATCGCTGTACGTGCTCCAACTTTATTGTTTCTTCTACCTGAGCTCCAACTACCTTGATTAACCACAAATCGAGAAGCCAGAAACCCTTTTGAATTAAATTCCTCAAACCTCTAAAATACTCGTCGTCCGAACACGTGCCTACATTTATACCCGTTCACTCACACTCCCGCCGGCACAGTGAATTATTTGGTCGGAATGGCTGGCGAAGACTCATCAATTTTGCAGATAAAAGTGGAGACACTTATGTATGTCTGTCATACATACCCAGTGTTATGTTCAGCTATGTTACTGACTCTGGCAAGAGGAGTATAGTTGGGTAGGGTGAGATGATCTCAGATGTGGTGTTTGGGGAATATTCTCTTATTTTGACACACATATGGTGTAGGTGACCGATGAGAATTATTATTTTTTCATTGTTTGCGGAGAAGTTGGGGTGGGACTAATGTGCATTAGAAAAGTTGCCATAATTGAGATAGAGGTTGTCACAACTGAAATATTGATTGTCACACACCCGAACTAGGGGTTACCACTACCGCACCAAATCTTTTGATTAGATTCAATTAGGTTTTAAAAAACAGGTTGTCGCAATCGAATTTTTCTGTTCTTTTCTATAAATTACAACGCATGTAGTGAACAATTTTGAATGTGTTATTATATTATATATATTTTGTTTTATATATTTTATATATATATTTTTTATACTATTTATATATTTTCAAAATTCCTATATTGGTTTGTGTTTCATTTTTTGTATCACGGAGAAGCATAAATGACTTGACAGCACATTAACGTATGACCATTTTTAATTTATGTTTCATGAATAAAATAACCTGTTTAAATGTATTTTTTTGTAATTTTTCAAGCTCTTGACAAATATAAAAGTTCCTCATAGAATAATACATACGTAGATAAACTTATTCTCTCATCTGACGTTTCATTTCACACTCTTCATCGTAGGTTTGTGGAAATGAGAGCAATTAAATTTAAAATTATCTTACACCAGGTGGAGTTACAAAATATGTTCACTTAACTTTTTCCTGTCGTTTTGGTGTAGAACTGAAAAATTTAAATATATTTTGCACTTTTTTGTTGACTTTTATCGTTGGTATACATTTGTATTGTATTTAACACAACTAGTTTGCCACAAAAACACGAAATTCGGTTGCTGTTCCTATGTTGATCGCTGTATACTATTGCCACTATCTGGTATTATTGAACCCATATTTTCCACCATCCAATGTTTACTTTCCATCGTACTTATGACGTTTAATTTATGGAGCGAATAAGAGCTTCTATGGTATGTATTATTCTATGAAGTTCCTAAGCACAGGTTTCTTATACAAAAAGCATTTTTATGGACACATGTCATACAGAAAAAAAGGAAAAAGATCCCATTTTGCTAGAAAGTTCTTTCATTCTCCACACATTTGTCAGTATAAATATTAAAACCTCTTTTTGTCTTGATATGCTCTTTCTATAGCAAAGTATCTTCCAGGACAGTTTTTCTATAGAAAAGAGTCTCGGTATAAAGTTTATTTTCCTGTACAAATGTAACCTACATTTAACATACAAAAATATAAAAAAGATTTCGATGGCACTTTTTGTATTGACAATCAAAAATATGTGTATGTCGCAGTACACTCTCTACAGAAGTGACTTATAACACATTTTTCTATAGATAAAAGTTAAGAATCAGTGAGTGTGAAATTAGAAAGCGCTCAGCTCTGTGGTTGTGAGATGCTCTCCACAATCCCTTTATGCGATGTAATGGGAACAATTTTTTTGTTTTAATGTTAAGATGTTTATTCCGGGGCGTAACACTATGAGTCGAACGGAAGGGGTTTGTTTAGGGCCTCAACCAAGCCAACAAATTATGAAAGTCCATGTTCGTGGTATCACAAAAGCCAGCCAAAGAAGACTTCTGCTGAGGGTCGAGGCATTATTTTCCGAATTTATTTCTGTAGATAGTATATAGTACGAAATTTTGCACTTCCCTTCAAACACTTGCAATAAAATAGTTTTATCAATCGCTTTAATATGAATGGCCGTCGGTGGTGCAATGGTTAGTGTGCGCGCCTCTTGTAGATGAGATCCTGGGTTCGATCCCTGCTCAGACCACCTTAAATTTCTTTCGGCGGCGGTCACCTCGCATAGTGAAGGCAACACTATCGAGTATTTAGCCATGAAAAAGCTTCTCAAAATACCGTTCGGAATCGGTGTAAAAACTGTAGGTCCCAATCAGTGATCATAAAAACTAGAAAGCGCACAGCTCACTGGTTGCGAGAAGCTCTCCCCAATTCCTTCAAGGGATGTAATGGGAAACCATTTTTTTTTCTTTTTTAATATGAATACATATACTTAGTATTTTGCAGGTGGACACCTTTTTCGATTATACTTAATAAGTATATAGATACACCTCTACATTGCATGTCAAAATAAGTTTATCTATGCTCACAGCAACCGCACAGCGAATGTAATGTCTTTATTGAATTTGTGAGAAGAATACTTTTCATTTGAGTTCCCGCACTTGTTTGTTCTTAGGTGACCATAGGTGGATTGGCTTTTTTTCACTCTGTGGATGCCATAGGTCCGTTCGACGAAAATCTTTTTAATTTATCGTGTTCCTACATTATTATCTAACTTCGATTTTTAAGTATTTTTTGAGCTCCTAGCGCAACCACCAACAGCATCTACGTTGAGTGGCATGCATTGAGGTTCGACTCTAATTGTGCCGTTCGACTCTAATGGCTCTAAGCTGGATTATTATTTTTTTTATTTATCCATGAACGCAAATGGTGTAAACAAAAAAATTAGCTTTAGAATTCTAGAAATATTTTATTTGTTTACGTATGGATTTTAATATTTCTTGAATATTTTCCCTGTCACAATTAATTATGAATTCTTTTTAGTAGACATTAGTCAGAATAACTACTTAGGTAACAAATTCGGCTAACGCCTTTCGGTTAAGCCTTAACGGTTATAATTTTCCCCGTCAGCGACTACAAGAAAGCATTTGTAGCATTTAAAAAAAAAATTTATACTGCCCATAGAGTAATAGAAAAGAGTTTCCATCCCGCTCTTGTCTTTCTTTTACGGTCACCGTGGTGGTTGGAAATTTCATCGTGTTCGAGTTGTAATTGCATGTTACTCTTTGGTGGTACATAAAACGGACAAAACTTAAAGTGAATGCGTGTTTTCAATGCAACCAGAATAACACAAAATTGAACTGTCATTAGTATCAGTCAAACTCTATGTAAACATAGTTTGCATACTAACATTTACTCTGTTTTGTATAAAAGTCCATCTTTTTTACCATTTTATGTTGAGATATGGAAAGTTAAGAACTTACATCTAGTATATTACATGTCTTTACTCTATAAAAAAAGTAATTATTAAAGTGGTACACTGAACGGAAATGCTTCGTCACAAAAATGCCCAACCATCTCTTGTCATCGAAAGTGAACTAACGTACTGTGTCATTTCCGCGTTAATGTGTAAATTAAGTGGAAATGTTACGCCATTGTGATTAACGTTGTAGTTGTTCCAGCAAGAAATATGTTCCTATTTATGAATTCGTTGCATTGATTTGTTGAAGCGACGAAATTGTTTCGTCCACTATAAGTTTTAGGAAACCTCCAAAATAAATGATTAATAACAATAAATTATTGCACATATAACGGATAAATAAAAAAAGTGGCGCAATGGTTAGTGTGCGCGCCTCTTGTACATGAGGTCCGGGTTTCGATCCCTGCTCTGACCACCTTAAATTTCTTTCGACGGCGGTCAGCTCGCTTAATGACGGCGACACTATCGAGTATTTAGCCATGAAAAAGCTTCTCAAAATACCGCTCGGCAGCGGTGTAAAAACTGTAGGTCCCAATCAGTGAGCGTAAACCTAGAACGCCCACAGCTCACTGGTTGTGAGAAGCTCACCCCAATTCCTATATGGAATGTAATGGGAAGGAAACCGAAACAAGGGATAAAAAATATAACAAGATTTTAAACATTCAATAAAGTTTTTGCAAGAACGAAAAATTAATTGTTGCAGAAACGAAATGAAACACCGTCAAAGAAGTCATGCACTCAATTGTTATTTGCAGCAACAGCCATATTGTCTGATGTGCGAGTTTCATTGTAGCAAAGTAAAAAACAAATACGTTTTATCCATGCGACTAAGCGTTTTTAAAATGTTCAGAGACAGGCACTTGCAACGCAAAACAAAAAATCAATTTGGCATGCCACTTCAGACAGTTGTTAAAGTCCCAGCCTTCACTGATCGCATCCCCAATTACGATGTATAAGTGTATACTACTTGTATATTTCCTTTGGTGTAAATACCAGCATATCTCAATAGACCGACCTCGAATATCTTCAGAAATTAATATATCTGCTTGTACAGCGCATTGCCAAATATGGTCATTATCTGCAAAATAAAATGTTTTAACGTAAAATCCATCATTACTGTATTTCTACCCTCGCTTATAGAGAAATGTAGCTTAGAAAGTGAGTCATATTAGACGCCCTAGCGCCTTATTCATGAAAAGTTGTGAGAGGGTATATTTGGACGATTTTCGTTTTAGGACTTTGTTAGACTATTGAGACATATCCGCCAGTGTATCTGGCTGGCGAGTTGTAATTTAGAATTGCTGGCTGTGTATGGGAGCAACAAAAATGGGCGGATTCCCGGTTGATCGATGCCATATCTCTTGTGAACCACAACCGATCTTAATGAAATCTGGACTGGATGATATTTTGCCAAAACCTAATGAGTAATTACACATGAACAACTTCGCCATGCCCATTTTTGTACCTTCCATACGAATATTGAGCGGGCAATTGGCTGGTACTCACGATAAACCCCAAAACTCAATTCAGATCCTAATTATGTTGGTTATCTGCTATTGCATTTCGTTTTTTTTCGAAAATGTACAGGAATCGAAACTTCAGCGGCCAGTAGGGGACTATAAGTACCCCCGTATAAAAAAATTTTGGCGTTTCCGTAATCACCTCTTCATTACGCGTCGTTTGAGACATCCCCCATTCAAGACACCCTAGTGGACATATTGACCAGACACACCCGACATAATGGTTATATTGCTTGAGTGATGTGTTTCAATTTAATGATATTTTTAAATAAATAATTAAATAAAAAATTATTTTGAAATTAAATTGAATCAGTTATATTCCTTTTTTGTTGTTGTTTTCATCTCCCACTTGTGTAAAGAGAAGTGAAGACGCCACAAAAATAACATATTAAACGTCATTTTTGAAATACCAAATCCAAATGTGCCTTTGCCTGAACGCTTGTATTTAAAAATGCATGTACAGAAGTGTAGTATTTATCAACTTTTGGTTTTATCCAACACTTGGGTGCGGTAATGGCATGTGATTCGTAACCCCTAAGCATCGCCGTAGGAAACCTAAACTGTAGCGGCGAAGTATCAAAAAAATTGGTAATGAAAATTCTCTCCGAAATAAAATGAATTATTGACAGTCTGTTAACCAAAAGCAGCACAACATGGCATGAAACCCAGAATGTCAAACAGGACCGAAAAAACAACGATTTCCAGCAACGGATAGCATGAGTAGCAAGGCCGCATTTCAGGCCTTCTATATTTTTCGGTTGGCCTTCCACGTTTGCTACTTCTCTCCATTTAACATTGCCTGAGATTGGGTGATATAAAGAAGTCATGATAGAATGGCTTTTTCATACCGCAATAGTAGACTTTCGTCAAGAAGGCTTTACGAAAGGGCTTTTATAACCGGAAGTTCGTTGCGTTTTCGGTGTTGAACTTTGATCGGTTGTATTTCAGCCAGAATTTCAGCAAACAAATCACTGCCTTTCTTTTTGGCAGTCTTTCTTATTGGCAGGGCACCAGAACGTTTATTTTTGGTTTGGAAAGCCTAAAATTAAGAGCACAATTGGAGTGGCGAGCGTTAGTTACGTGCGACCAAACGCATGTTTCTTTTGGGTAAGTATGCCGTCGATGGTGCGGTGGTTAAGGCGCTCGGGTTGGGTCCTTGCTCTAACTACTTTGCATTTCCTTCGACGACGATCTCCTCTCTTAGTGAAGGTGAAAGTGTCGAGAAATTATCCATTTAAAAGCTTCTCAGAAAAGCCTTCGGAATTGGCGTAGAACTGCAAATCCCAAGCTGTGAGTGTAAAACTAGATAGCGCATAACTTTCAGATTGTGAGAAGCTGTGCCCAGTGTCGACTTAGGATGTAATGCGAAACTATTTATTTAGTGCAACTATTAAAATATTTGGCCGTCGGTGGTGCAATGGTTAGTGTGCGCGGCTCTTGTACATGAGATCCTGGGTTCGAACCCTGCTCTGACCACCTAAAATTTCTTTCGGCGGCGGTCACCTCGCATAGTGACGGCGACACTATCGAGTATATAGCCATGAAAAAGCTTCTCAAAATACCGTTCGGAATCGGTGTAAAACTGTAGGTCCCAATCAGTGAGTGAAAACTGGAAAGCGCACAGCTCAGTGATTGTGAGAAGTTCTCCCCGGTCCCTTCATGGGATGTAATGGGAAACCATTTATTTTTTATTAAACTATTTATTCTCTGGCCAGAGCTATACGGTTTGCCAGGAATCATAGGAATACATTTGCAGACTATATATCTATTAATAGAGATATAGAATGGCCTCGAGCTTGAACAATAAAATTAAAAAGTGCATCCATTTTTCAAAAATACGCAGTGCTAACATTGTTTAATTACCAAACCAAACGAATGTGATACAAGACATAGTAAATTGGACTAAAATAAACTGGAATTTTACTTTTTTGTTATTGCAAAAAAAAACCTTCCGCACCAAATGCAATTATTATTATTCAAACCTGTTTCATTTCAGTTTTATTTTTTTTGTGATTTTTAAAATTTGAAAAAAAATTTTTCGAGATTACGAATCTGTGTTTCGATCACTAACTGGTCACTTAGTTTTCGAGATATGGTGATTTTAAAATTGGTCTGAACAAAAACTCTACATTAAAACCGATATATCTGGTAGACTAAATGAATATTTATTGAGCGAACAACAGATTCGTGATCAGCGTATCCTAACCTAACTAAGAACAGCCGATTGAAATATTTAAAAAGAAAAAAAAAATTATCACATTTTAAAAATCAGTAAAATATTAAACTTTTGTTCAAACCAATTTTTAAATCGCCATATCTCGCGCACTAAATGACCAATTATAGATCGAACAACAAATTCGTAATCAGCGTACCAATATTAACGATCTAAGAACCGCCACAGGATATATTTAAAAGGAATACTTTTTCTTTTTCATATTTTAAAAATTACAAAAAAAAATTAAACGGAAAATATCTGGCTTGAGTAAAATTAATTGCATTTGGTGCGGAAGGGTTTTTTTTTTTTGCAATATCAAAAATTTAACGACAGAGTTGTTCATATTTTTTCATTCCCACCATCATACTCCGAGAGCATTCACCGCAAAAAAAAAAGACTAACCCTAATGTACATGTGTGCAATCACTGATTTCATAAATTGATGATCTGCTGCTTTTTTTTATCTTATTGTTGACTCTCACGATTTTGTTTTCAGCAGTTTTCAAGAAACAAAACCACGTTTGGGTCACAAAAACATATATTATAACATATTAATCATTGTGTCTCCAACATGTAATATTGAGAAGCGAACATAATGTGTTTGGACAGAAGAATACTGCATTTGCGATAAGCTACAACCACTATATATTTACATCCAGACAACAAAGGATTCAGCGTATATGTGTCGAAACACTCTTCATATTAATTGGTATTCCTTTATACATATACTCAATGAAAACCTCGCAAGGAAAATGGGGAAAAATATACGTTATAATGGAAGAGCCGCAGTCACTCGCCACAGTAATATTAGAGATCTGGTGAGCCTCCTAAAATAATGACTGGAGAATGTGTTTGTACACGGAAAACACCAACCATTTGGAAGGCCTTTAATATATATTTTGAAATGAGTCCCTGGCAGGCCTTCCAATGAATACAAAGTGTGATAATGAACTGAAAATCCATACGAATACCTTCCATGGGAAAGGCCTTTAGTGACATTTTTGAAGGAAGGAAAGAGGAACGTGACCTCTTGGCAGTCCTTTTAGAATGCCTCTAATATGCCATCTAAAATTGGGAAGGTAGTAAGAATGTAGAACAAATTCGAAACAGAATAAAATGGTTAAAGCCAAATTATGAAATGACTGCGTGTGATCAAAAATCATGCGTTTGAAATTGCCAAATGTTAGCGTTATGTGGGGTATGCATGGATACATATTCACGAAAGTATGTATCTATGTGAATTAGGGTGGCAATGAAAAATCATCTTTACATTTTGGCAAACCACGATCGTATTATTTTGCATTTGGTATAAATCATACGTGATGAGCATTTGAGGTAAATCGGATAGCTTTACACTCCTTGTCACTTGAATAGGACACCCCACCCCCTAAGTGTGTTTTCGATCATCCACTGCCCCCAAACCAATGATAATAGAGACTTATTTTTTTTTTAAATTAAAGATCATTTAATTGCTTTGTCGTAACCAGCAGGAATTCTTCATGGTAAAGCTTTCATCAATAACAAAAAAATTTTAAACTTAATCCGTCAAATTCAGGTGCTCAAATTTTGAGTCACCTGAATAGGGCAGTTAAACAAAGAAAAACATTTCAGAGATCTCTGATTATTTTTAACATAAAAATGACTTAAATATAGGGTAATTGGTTTAATTTAGAAGAAAAAAAATTGTTTTAATAATGCGTCGAGCCACTTTGATGTTCCAAAACTTCAGTCATCCGTTTTGGAAGAGATTGATACAAGCTAGCCCAGTAATTTAATGAAATCGAGTCCCAAGCTACACTCGAATATTACTTTCCTTAGCCATATATTTCGCGTGTCAGCCATCCCCAAACATTTTCGATTATATTTAAATCGGGTGAGTATTGCGGCCAGCTTAAGAGTTCCGCATTTTGGCTCTGTATATAAGATTTTACAACCCGAGCTGTATGTATCGGCGCATTATCATGTTGATATATCCATGGGAGAGGCCCAAAAACGTTGTGAAAATATGGAAACGCCTCTTTTAATATTTCTTTGTAGCACAAAGCATTCATCGTTGATGACATAAATTTTAGTTTGCAGGTGCCATAGTAGGAAATGGCCCCCCACACCATAACACCTCCAGCTCGGCCATGCAGACGATCCAAGTGATGGGGTTCCTTGCGGAGATCATGGAAATAGTAACTATAACCACCTGGGCCTTCTAACTTAATCTTTTTTTCATCTGAGAGGACCACGCTCTGCCACTGAGAGGTCCAGGCCACATGCTCGCGACAAAAATTGAGGCGTTGCGCTTTTCTTGCCTGGTTAAGGGGAGGCTTCTTCTTTATTTTTAACCTCTTTAGGTGTTTAGCCTTCATAATAACGCGATGGACAGTGGATACACTAGCATTTACATCACATTTTGCACGAATTTTCGCCACAGAGTCGTGAGAATTTGACGCTTTTCTTAATATGAGGCGTCTTTCCGATTCGGTGAGCACACTGCACGTGCGGCCTTTCATATTTTTTCCATATTCAGACTCATTAGTTAAGAATCCCGATATGACATGTCGGCTCCTGTTGATTTTTTGGCTATTTTTGCAATTGATAGGCCAGAGTCCTTGTATGCCTTTATTTTTCCTTTTTCCTCCTCAGATAAGGCTTTTCCTCGACCCATTTGAATTTTATATTAAAGACAATAGTCGAAAATCAGAAAAAAATTCGATCAGCGAAAACTCCGTGAGCACGTGCCAAAGTAGACGATCAAACAAAACGCATGTTCTATTCAAGTGACACAAAAATACTGACTCAATTTCATGCGAATTCCAACATAAAACAAGAAAAAAATTTAACGGTTCTTTCCCAGAACTTGCAGCTTGTTGCTGAGAGAGATAAATAATTGCACAAAGAGAACGTGGGAAAATTGCGTTATTTTATCATTTCGCTTTTGAGTTAGAGGCAATTGAAAAAAGAGTGTACTGGGTGTCCTATTCAAGTGACAAGGAGTGTAAGACATGCAGCGTTGAGGTCAAAGTTTACTGGTTTTGGATCTATAGGTATTATATTGAATTTGGAAATCAATTTCGTTTAATCTAGATATAGAATGGTATATATTTTGAATGTAAAAATGGTAAGAAATTTGGCATTTAGAATAAGTACGAAATAAGCTTTATTGGGTTTGACCCAAAATTTTCACACAGATAAAGAATCAAATATTGAACTCAGACACAAATGAGTTTTAGCTGAAGTCAATGCGCTTGCAATAAGGTATAAGCCTCAACGTTTTCATGGTGAGATGGTGGGGCAAAGTAGGCTACGTCGATGAAAAATCGTCATGAAGTGTGCTAAAGCCAGTTTTCTAAAATCGGTTTTGACTATTAATTACTATACCCGATTGTAGAAGCAAAAATCCGGAATTCAAAAACGGTTCCGAAAACGGCATTTCAAAATCGGTCTAAATAAGTAGTACTGGGAACTAGTCCTGTCTATAGAAACTGGGTTTCATTAAAATTCAAATAAGAATTGTCTCCATACATTTCATTCATTCATTGAATGATTCAACATTGTCATCTCATTTCATACACTTTCACGGAAAATACGCGGGTTATCAAAATGGCAACAGTATTTATATACTGGCACTTTAGTGTAGACGTATTCTCGCACAAAGGACCGTACCACAAAACGGTATGAAAACAAAAATATATTTATTTCAGTAAACCTGTACATCAAGACATAATGTCTTCTAATTATAATGTGAGCATGTCTGTCGTTAATGTCATTAAAATAAATTAAACTTACAAGAAAAGAAAAACGTCGTTAAACCCAAACCCATAGAATAACACATACCATAGAAGGTTTTATTCGCTCAATAAATTAAACGTCATAGGTACGATGGAAAGTAAACATTGGATGGTAGAAATATGGGTTCAATAATACCAGATAGTGGCAATAGTATACAACGATCAACAAAGGAACAACAACCGAATTTCGTGTTTTTGTGGCAAACTAGTTGTGTTAAATACAATACAAATGTATACCAACGATAAAAGTCAACAAAAAAGTGCAAAATATATTTAAATTTTTCAGTTCTACACCAAAACGACATGAAAAAGTTAAGTGAACACATTTTGTAACTCCACCTGGTGTAAGGTAATTTTAAATTTAATTGCTCTCATTTCCACAAACCTACGATGAGAGTGTGAAATGAAACGTCAGATGAGAGAATAAGTTTATCTAGGTATGTGTTATTCTATGCCCAAACCAAACCTCAGACAAATCTACTTCGTTTGGGGAATATAATTGTGTCAAATGAAAATTTTTGAATCAAATACATAATTTCATTTGTGCTAGTTCGCTTACGAGAATCAATATCCGTTTAGAACAAGCGTTATTTAGTAACTCTATACTTCAAATATCGTTTAAAGGAACAAAAATCGTTTCCAGTAAAGAATCCTTCTACTTAAATCGAAAAGTGTTTCCGACTCTGCTTAACGCAAATGATTTATATTTCACTGAATAGTAGTTGTTTTGGATAGAAGTGTATCCTCATTGATATTAGCATTTTATTGAATTTTAAATTCAAAGTCCATCACGGCAAGTTCCACTCTATTATCGTATACGTTGCGTAATGACGAAAATAACCTTAGTGTGCTTGTTTTCCCTCAAGTTTAAATATATCGATCCAAAATCATATTTCGTGAAAGTGGTTTACACAACACCTCATATATTACTTTCATCCTTAATATTTGTGCAACCTCTGTTAAGGATGTTTGCTCCGCAGTTAAAACCCCATTATGGTTATTAGGGCATTGGAGAAAATGGTATACAATTCTACCATATATCCCTACAACGCGGATATTTATAGTGCGCAGGGGCAGAAAAATTGTGCCTTTTTGCGTTGATGGTATTACTAGGAATTTAAACGCAATTTCTAAACCCCTATATTAGTCATTCTACCCAAATTCTAGGTACTAAATTCATATATTATCGAAATGGTTTAAACATTTTTCCATCTAACAAAATCTGATTGAAAACTCATAATAAAGTGGTGGAAAATTAAACACAAGCCTGATGAAATGTTACAAAATGGTGAATGAATCCTTAAGATACATTCCTTCGAGATTCCGAAATTGTATCCACTAAAAAAAACCCCACTCCCACTCATGCAACGTCGCCAAATCATTACAGAACAATAGGAACTACGCAACTGAAATAACTTCATTATGAACATGAAAAGTCAATCGTTGAAAAACCATTTTCTCAGCTTGTGAATCTATATCCCTACAATATCCAGTATCTCTGGTATCTTCCCCTCGCTGTGCCTTCTCAAAACACAAGAAAACATACAGATTCAATTCATATGTGTATATGAGTGGTTGTCCTCTCTGCTTTAACTCTGTTAAGCGCTGCCATCATATCCCTGTTGTTGGGCCTTTACAGCAATGGAGGCCAAAACACAGACTCACTACTTCATGGAGGAAGACTAAACCAGCAGGCTTAAAGCTTTAACAGTTTTAATAACCACAACTGCAACCACCACTAACAGCAGCAACAACTGTAGCAAATCAACAACAAAATACGAATATCAGAAGAGACAGACCTATAATCCTGTCTGCTCCGCCTATATAAATAATTCATGATATTCACATTAAGAGAGAGATCACAACAAACACGTTGACGCCGAGGATATAAAGGGTTTTTCAACAGAGACGCTACAAAAGTAAATCGATAGGGACAGCAAACGACGCCATATTTTTACCCGCTCTTTTGCCAATTCTCTTCAGTAAGGTTTGCCATTTCATCATGAAAAGATATACGAGCCATCAACGAGTCGAATTTGTTAAAATTTACTACCGAAATTTGGAGTCAGTGGCCTCAACTTCTGTGGCCTCAATCATCTTCAGCGATGAGGCTCATTTCTGGCTGAGTGGCTTCGTCAATAAGCAAAACATGCATTATTTGTCAGACAGCAATCCACACGTAATCCATGAGTCATTGGGCCGTACTTCTTCCGTGATGATCAAGACCGGCACATTACTGTGAATGCGAATCGCTACCGTTCAATGATAACCGAATATTTTTGGCCCCAATTGGATAATATGGACTTGGAGGACATGTGGTTCCAACAGGACGGCGCCACAAGCCACACAGCGAATGCCACAATCAATTTATTGGAAGCCAAGTTTGGTGAAAGTGTTATCTCACGAAATGGCCCAGTCGATTGGCCGCCTCGGTCGTGCGATTTGATGCCGTTAGATTATTTGCTGTGGGGCTACGTCAAGTCTATGGTTTAAGCCAACAATCCAGCGACAAAAGAAATCGAACAATCCAGCGACAAAAGAAATCGAGTTCCATACATAATGGCATCGAACGTACTTTCACAGGAATAAAGAATTTCATTGGTATCTAAAACCGGGTTTGTTTTATTTAAAAAAAACTTTTGTAGCGCTCTTATTGAAAATCCCGATATTATATCAACTGCCGAAAGTTTTGGAATCTTTATGCCTGAACACTTCTATAAAATCTACGATACGTGAGAATGAATGCTCGGAACAGCAACGAATGGAACGAAACTAGTGTATACAATACCGAAACCCGCTAACCGAATTCCGGTAGGATAACCGTAAGTCGGTTTTCAAAAAATTGGTATTTTCGAAGAAGCGGTTTCACTGGTTATTTCAAGTTGATAACCCGGGGTTTTTCGATTTTTACACAACTGATATAACGCCACAGAATTACACACCTAAAGCATTTTTCATATCTCACTATTATTACTGACCGCATCTTACTTTTATTGACTATATTACAACCTCATGAGGTCAGACGTCTTACACATATTAATTAAACAAACAAATTAAACAAATTTCAACATATTCTTCCAACTGGCTCTATCCCTTGCCTTTTCTCGCCAGTTGGTAACACCAAGGATACAGAGGGATTCTTCTGCCTGGTCTTTCCAGCGGAGTCTTGGTCGTCCTGCTTCCATCGGGTACGTTATCAAAAATCTTTCGCGCTGGCTCATCTTCTGATAACATTCTGATAACATGGCCTAGCCAACACAATTGGCACACTTTGATTCGGTTAGCTATGTCCACGTCAGAATAGAGACTATATAGCTCTGCGTTCCAGCGACGTCGGTACTCGCCGTTTTCCCTAACAGGACCATATATTTTACGGAGAAATTTTCTCTCGAAAACTCCCAGGTGTTTTTCATCCGCTTGCGATATGACCCAAGTTTCGGAGCAATATGTCAAGACAGGTAAAATAAGAGTCTGATATAGTTGGACTTTTATCCGTCGAGAGAGGGCTTTGTTCCTAAACTGCTTGCTGAGCCCAAAATAACATCTACTTGCAAGCACAATTCTCCTATCTCTCTCCAGGCTGACGTTGTTGTCCTTGTTCACGGCTGATCCAAGGTAGACAAATTCATCTACCACTTCAAAATTAAATCGGTTGTCAACGTTCAAGTGCGGACCAAGTCGAGAGGTTTCTCTAGTCGTTGACACCATCAATTTTGTCTTGCCCTCATTAACAGCAAGACCCACCTTTGCTGATTCCTTTCCTTGAAAATACGCAGAAAATATGATGAACAAAGAAACCCCCCAACTGTTGACGACCGTCGCAAACGATATAAGGACTGACCGCATCAGAGAGACAAAAAAGACTGCTAACGAACTATTTCGCCGATAATTTTCTGAACTTAGTTGCCCAATGACAATAGCTGTCATACCTGCCAACTCGGATGTAAATGTAAGTTCCGAAACTAATGACAACACAGGTGGTATGTTAACAGAAATGCATTAAAACCAGTATTCACACTCCAAAAAGATGTGCAAAACGTTGTACTTAACGATGGTTTTGCCTAATTGGGTAAGTCAAATCTTAGAACAGATAGGTTTAATAAAATAAATAAAGGGTGGACCATGTAAAATTTGGAATTTGAATCCCCCGTTATGTCAAAGCAGTTGACAAATTTGAAATCAATGAAGTTACAGATTACTTGTCAAAAAATAGCCCGAAAAAATATTGGGAAATATTAAAAACTGTCTTCCAAAGTCTTGAGTCTTCAACTCAAACTGTAAGAAATGTACGAAATAAATTAGGTAGCAATAGAGTGCTATTTACGCAGTTTGTGGATCAATTTGTGAAGCGAATTCGTCAATCCGTATTCTTAGTGGACAAACCGTAAAGTAAGGTGCTCGTAAAGGTGCTCGTTCGGTGCGTTCAGTGGAAAATATTTTGCCGCTGTAGTTGACAGTGTGTTGGGATAGTCGTCAACATCAACACGCTACCGTTCGCAGAACTGATCAATTCTCGCATTTATTTTCGCAGAGTTTTAAGCGATTTTACGGAAAAATCATATTTCCCGATGAAGCTCATTTCTACCAACCACTCCGAGTAACTGTTGACTGCGGTTTTTGGCATGGCGGCATCATAGGCCCATTTTTCTTCGAAAATGAGCAAGGCTCCGCCGTAACCGTTCCCAAAACTTGAAGACAGAACGGCGCTACGACCCACACAGCCAAAGTCATAATCGAATTTCGTGTTCGAAAACCGCACAATCAGCCTTAACTCGGAAGTCCATTGGCCGCCTCGCAAGTGCGATTTGAACTATTATCGCTGGAGCGCCGTAAAATATAAGTGTTCCGCAAACAATCCCTAGTCCTTTGAGGTCCTAAAATACAAATAGACGCCCCAATAAACGAAAATGTTTTGAAAAATTGAGTAAATAGAATGAGGTACTGTCAAGCAAGTCATGGAAGCCATTCGAACCATGTTGTGTTCATTCATAAATGTCAATAATGTGCCTTACCAATAAAATCAAACTTTTGACAAAATGTCTCTTAGTAGTTTTATAACGCGAAATTAAATTCCAAATTTTACATGGCCTATCCTTTAGTTAACATTACATACTATGGAGTCATAGGCTCACACACTATGATTGGGACCTGTTGTTTACCACCGCTTCCGAATGGTATTTTTACAAGCATTTTTATGACTATGTGCTCGATATTCGATCTGAAAATTAAAAGAATCGAATTAAAAATAAACGAAATAAAAATAAACGAGCTACAAACACAATTAGGGTGTTCACAAGAGTGTCCTAACTGTTGTAAGTGTCGTATGTGCTAAAGTTCTACAACAGTTGTACAACTGTAGTAGATTTTTTCCATAAAAAAGTGTTGAACGATAGTACAACTTTTGAAGATATGTTTTTGCGGTGTAGTAAGCGATCAGCTGATACCACTTGTTTACCATTATAGCAAGACGAAGTGAAAAGGTGGTTGCACCAACACAGCTAATCGATTTTGTTTATATTCGCCTCTCAATTACATTAATCATAACTGAAAACCGGTTCACCGGTGGGGTAGAAGATATAATTTAAGTTGAAAATGAAGACACAAAAGTTTTGGTAAAATTCTATATTAGGAGTTATGGGCCTCCAAAGTTCGGATATACGGGGGGCTACTATGTATTAAAAAGCGCCGAAAGGAATTTGTCTGGTAGCATTTTTGGACAATATAAAGCAAAATACACAAAACAAATTAAATTAAATTTTTCGATAATTCGCTTTGTTATCGAAATATCGCCCGTTCAAATTTTGAAAAATTATCGAAAATAGTTTTTACATTTTCCCAAAACCCAAAAAATCTAGAAATGCAAATTAAGGAACAGAGGTATTTCTCTGTCTGGTCCATGAGCCCGGCCGGACGACTCGAAATACAAAATAATAGTCCGACAAAAAAAAAACATGAGCCAAAAACCCCCCGTTACCTGGTGCCATTGCAAAATAATTCCCTAAAATTGGATTGGGATATGCCAATTCAAGGTAATTCCGCAAACCTTCTATTATTTGTTGTATCTTAGAAACCATATCAACCCTGTTCATTCAATTAAATATGTCAGTGCAGTTTCAAATACTAGTTGATTTACATGAGGATACGTTGCAGTCTTTAAATTTTAAAATGACAAATCATAAAATAATAATGCGTAAAATGATTTAAAGATTAACGGCCTTATTCATAAAAAGTTATGAGTGGTTTGAGAGACGATTTATCATACAAAAATGTCTCTCTAACCTCTCATAATTTTTTGTGAATAAAGCGGAAGGAAATTAAAGTCAACCCATCTTTTTTGGAACAAATATCATAAACAAACAACTACTGTTTTCTGTCTTCCACCATCATACAATCCACTTCACTACGTCCTCTACTTTACGGATAAACAGAATTGTTGCCTTTTTTTTTAGAAGATGTGATTACTCTTTACCTCGCGCGCGTTATGACATAAACCCTGTATTCAGTTCTTGCGAAATTTTCGAAAAAAATTTTGTGATATATCTATAAACGGAAAATTTGTTACACCGAGTTGCCACGTACCTCTGATTTACCTTGCAAATATTTCATGAACAATTCATCATTGCCTCCATTTTATTTTTAACGCATGTGGTATTACTTTTGTTTACTAAACTAATCGTAATGTCAGACTTCCGGTACCAAACAATTATCAACCAATTGTTTTCGTACGTAACAAGTTTAGCGTAACAACCCTGTAATTAATTTTGCCTGCGAAAGTTTCGCGATGAGCTGGGTACCAAGCAAATGAAATGAATTTTCGTTATTTTTTGACGAATTAAAAATTTATTTTATCACTATTATGCTACAACCCATTACTATCAACTATATTATATACCTGGTTTGTGTCTAGACAAACGGCTTGGATCGTTGAGCAGGAAATTAACTAGATGTCTCACATACGTTAGGAAATTTCTTGTTTAATGGGCTCTAGATGGAGCCTGTAACCAATATTTAGTATATTTTGTAGTTATGAACCCAAAAAAGTTTATATAGAACAGCCAAAGTGCATGACTGGCAAAAAAAGATTTATCTTTTTGTACATTATAAAGTAATAAAAAGTTTATTTCATAAAAAATATTGCATTCTATAACAATTCCTTTTATTAAATTTTATTTGAAAAAATTACTTTTCTTAAAAAACTACTTTTATATAAAAAGGAAAATTTTCTTAAATAAGTGTCTTTTCTTAAAAAAAAAGTAAATTTTGCCAGAAAAAGTGCTTATTCATATTCTTAAATAAAGTACCTTTTCTTAAAAAAATACCGTATCTTAAAGTAGTACATTTGCTTAAAAATGTAAATTTTCTTACAAAAACTACCTTCTCTTCACAAAAGTAATTTTTTTAAAATAAGTACCTTTTCTCAAAAAAGTATATTTTCTTACAACAAATTGCCTTTTCTTAAAAACTACCTTTACTTTAGAGAGCACCTTTTTGTGGAACAAAAAAACTTTTCTTGAGATAAGTACCTACTCTTAAAAATTTACCTATTCTTGAAAAAGACCAATTCTGAAAAAACTCCCATTTCTTAAAAAAAAAAATTTTCTTCAAAAAAAGTACCTTCTCTTAAAAAAATACATTTTCTTACAAAAATTTCTTTTCTTAAAAGTAGCTTTTCTTAAAAATAAAATAATACCTTTTCTTTTCTTGTCTTTTTTTGAGATAAGTAGCCTTTCTGAAATTACAGAAAGTACTTCTTCTCAAAAATAGTACCTTTTTTATATCCCTTTGAGTTTATATTATTCGATCTTTCAGTTGTTATGTTTTTAATAATTGTTCGGTTCAAGATCCAATAACTATTAAAAAGTAATTTTTCTATGAAAAAGCACATTTTAATAGAAATATTAAAAAGAAATGTATGAAATTGATCATTAAGGTGGATGGTTGGGAATATAGCTATTTCAATGCCCACCAATGCATATCATCAGCTCCCTTCTCCACAAGTGTGTAGGTATATCATCACACATTATAGGGATAAACAAATCTCAAGTAAACGAGAATTGTTTAAACTCCTACTTGTACGAAAAAACATAGTACCTTTTTAAAAAAAAAAGCATTTGCTTTGACTAAAAGAGGTACCTTTCTTTAAAAAGTTCCTTTTTGGGACCTAAAAATGTACTGTTGTTTTAAAAAATACATTCTATAAAAATAAATTTTTCTTATAAAAAGTTTATCATTTTACAAAAAGTATATTTTCTATTTAAACTATCATATTTTTCAACGGGCGCCTTAGGCGTGTTGGAACGAAATAGTACATGTTATATAGCGCAAGGAAATTCGTTCCACCCTGGTGTCGCCTGACATTCATGAGTTCTTATGGCAACCAAAATTTAATAAAAACTGAATAAATAAATACAGATGTAACATTATATTACAATAATGTGTAATTAAAGTGAAGAAGAGCCGTGAATTTCCAACAATAAATCCCTACTCTGAAACTTATGGGCCCGTACAAAATACAAAATACCATTCTCGCAAAAGTTAAACTAAAATATGCATAGACTGCCACAGAATAGAAAGATGTTCCTAAGTGCACCATATTTTTCACTTGAAATTACACTGTGTAAACATGTTAAGGGGTCCTTATACCTGTGGATATGATGCAACGACTTCAAGTTGACATGGATAGTGGAAGGTGTAGTTGGGGTTTGTACATTATTTGAGGTTAAATCAAAATGACTTTGATTGTTTGAAGTAGATGTCAACTTATGGAACAGTGTAAGGAGAAGAGGAATGTTAATGTGGCAACATCTGTGGTAAAATTGAAGCAAATACATCAGCAATAGAAACTAAATAAGTATGTATTTTTAAGGAATATTAGAAATGGTGTTTTTTCTTAAAATTATTAATATATTCACAGTATGTTCACATTTCATTTCGGCATCTGACAAGAAAATAAACTTGCTTCAACTTGTTTAAGAGTGTAAGGGCGATATCGAAACTGATGTAAAAAAATCGAAGTTTAGGCCAACCTAAAGTAGGGCGATATACCCACACACCTAAGGGCCCCTTAACGTCCGAGCGAAATAACTAATAAATGCAAAACAACTTTTTTGAAAATTGTATCTCTAGCTTGAATAAAAATAGAAATAATATAGGGTTTTAAAAACAGACAAAATAAGATCCGCGATTGATTTTAACGTAGAGCACCATGAAGATGCGATGGTGATTCAGATAACAACACAAATTATGTCTCCTGGGATTCGATGGTTCTCCCGATATGTAAACAAATTATCAGGTCATAAGCGGGCTCCATAATTTGACGAAAAGGTAAATAAGGAAATTTCGGAGGTTTGAAATTTAAAAAAACAGACCGAATAATTATCCTGCCACAAAGTAGAAGGTGGAGACAAAATAAATATGTTTGTGGTATGCCCTGTATTCAGTTTTTATGAAATTATCATTGCCCTAAGAAGTACGTGTATAAAAAATAACGAAAATTTCATGAAATTGTATTAAAAGCTAATTTTTTTTAAGAAAAGGTACTATTTTTAAGAAGAAGTACTTTCTGTAAGAAAAAGCTATGAGTATACATTTTTTTTAGGAAGAAGTACTTTTTTTAAGAACAGGTACTTTTTAAAGAAGTGGTACTCGCTTTAGGAAAAGGTTATTTTTTTAAGAAAATTTACTCATTTTTTGAAAGACTAATAATCTCTAGAAAAGAAAAGAAAAGGTATTATTTTATTTTTAAGAAATGGGTAATTTTAAGAAAAGGAATTTTTTTAAGAAAATTTATTTTTTTAAGAGAAGGTATTTTTTTGAAGAAACGGTTTTTTTTAAGAAATGGGAATTTTTTAGGATTGGTCTTTTTTCGAGAATATGTAAATGTTTAAGTGTAGGTACTTATCTCAAGAAAAGCTTTTTTGTTTCACAAAAAAGATACTCCTTACGAAAAAGGTAGTTGTTTAAGGAAAAGCAGTTTGTTAAAGAAAATTTACTTTTTTAAGAAAAGCTACTTTTAGACAAAGCTACTTATTTAAAAAACAATAATTTTTTTTAAGAAAATGTATTTTTTGTAAGAAAATTAACTTTATTTAAGCAAAGATACTTTTTTAAGAGAAGGTTTTTTTTAAGAAAAGGTACTTTGTTCAAGAATATGAATAGTTAGTTTTTTTGAGAAAATTTACTTTTTTTAAGAAAAGACAGTTATGTAAGAAAATTTTATTTTTTCAACTTCATTCACTTTGGATTTTCTAAATTTACTTTTTGTTGGGTTCAAAACTACAATATATGGTAAATAGTGGTTACAGGCTCCACATAAAAAACTTCCCATTAAACAAGAAATTTCCCAATATATGTGAGACATCTAGATATTCTAGACACAAACCAAAGCAAAAGTAAACAATATAGTTGATAATAGTGGTATGTAACATAATAGTGTTAAAACAAAAGTTGTTTAATTTTGTTGTTACGCCAAAGTGTGTTTGGGATCTGAATTTTGACATTTCTATAATTTCAACAACCAAAAGAATCACCAAATGCATAAAAAATAAAATAGAGTGCGTGAAGGACTTTTAAATGAAATATTTTCAAGGTAAATCAAAGATAGCTGGTAAAAGTTGCCGTTTAGAGGTAAATTACAAAATTTTTTAGGAAAATTTCTCAAGAACTGAATACGGGGCTTAAACAATTGAATATCCTTAATGTTTTGTATTTAGTATTTAGTGTGCATACAGCGTAGTGGACTGTATGTGCAGGGACTTACTCGACAATCTAAATTACTTGTAGATTTAAAGGTTAATATCAAATAATTTCTCAGAAATAAGAAATTATTTAAGATTAATGGTTGCAGGAAAGAAATTAAAACCAAAGTGGTTAGAAGAAGTATGGGGGTTAATTCAGTGGCTCTAAGAGATCGATGCTCACCGTTGTATTTCGGCTGAGTAAGTTTCATTTGGTGGCCGTCAGTGGTGCAACGGTTAACGGTAATACATATAATTAAAAATGGAGATTCAAAAAAAAATCTACATTTTTCTGCCAAAAATAGGAGCATATAAGATGCATGTTAATTGTTTGTTTAAAATTTTTTTCTGAGCGTCCACTTCGTATTACACTCAAAGAATATTCGTCGTAAGTTATTTTTTTTTTAACCCTGCTGTTAGATTAGAAAAAACTTACGAATCTTAGATTGAGGGACCATTTGGTCCATACTGCAATTTTCATCCAAAATAATAATTTTATCTTATTCTTTGTAACTATTTTGGTTCAAAAATTTCTAAAGCAAGTATTTGACATATCAAAAACATCCGCTAACATATCAAAAACATCTTCTAAATATTTGACATGAATTTACATTCGCTTGGTAATGAAAAAACTTACGAATCTTAGATTGAGGGACCATTTGGTCCATACTGGAATTTTCATCCAAAATAATAATTTTATCTTATCCTTTGTAACTATTTTGGTTCAATAATTTCTAAAGCAAGTATTTGACATATCAAAAACATCTTCTAAATATTTGACATGAATTTACATTCGCTTGGTAATGAAAAAATTTACTATTGACCAAATGGTCCTCTAATCTAAGATTCGTCATTTTGTATTTTTCTCAGTCCTGAATAAAGTTAGAAAATTTAATTTTCGCACATAACATTGTTTTATTAAAAGACCCCATTAGCAGAAAAATTTAGTCAGTATATATCACCGTTCCAAAGTTACAAGGGAAAACAGAAAAAATTTGGACCAAATGGTCCTAATCTAACAGCAGGGTTAAATGAAGATTTTCCCCAATTTCATATTTATAATGAAAAACATTAATACAAATTTACGAAATTCAATAAAATATTTGTCATTCGTTAATAGAAAACGTAAATTTTCAATGTTAAGTATTATGGTGCATGTATTATTTTCCTAGTAAATGTCATCATTCAGAACTATATGTGGCTTGATCGGAAATAGCACGAACTTTGGCAAGGGATCATAAGGATGCAATATTATTCTATGATATGGCCGTCGGTGGTGCAATGGTTAGTGTGCGCGGCTCTTGTACATGAGATCCTGGGTTCGAACCCTGCTCTGACCACCTTAAAATTTCTTTCGGCGGCGGTCACCTCGCATAGTGACGGCGACACTATCGAGTATATAGCCATGAAAAAGCTTCTCAAAATACCGTTCGGAATCGGTGTAAAACTGTAGGTCCCAATCAGTGAGTGCAAACTGGAAAGCGCACAGCTCAGTGATTGTGAGAAGTTCTCCCCTGTCCCTTCATGGGATGTAATGGGAAACCATTCATTTATTTATTTTTTATGTTGCATGAAATCAATGAAACTATTTCATGCATAAATGTCGTGATATAAAATGCATGCAAAAGTTCCATAGATACGAGTATTATAAACAAATTTCATAGATTTCTTATCCCATAATCTGAAAATCTTTCACAGATGTTATGAACAAATTTCAGAGATTTCTTTACATAGAATCTTTGAAAGCTTCTTATAGATCCTATAAGATGTTTCTTTAGCAGAATATCAATGTATTAATATACGCGTTCATAGAATCTACGAAGGAAAATATTTTTCAGTGCACAATTGTCTTGACCTAACTTCGTAGATTTATATTTTTCGGGGCACCTTTATGTTGATATTTGCCAATTTCGCAAAAAAAAGAAGAATCTATGTTGTTTTATATTTTTCTTTTATTTTTGCATGAGTTTTAAATCAGTAAATGTGTTCATTTAATTTTAATTATACCCCTTTCGTATTTATTTTTGTCTTTGGGATAAAATTGAAAAAACTCTTTTTTCTTTGTGTAAAAATGCAGCTCGGGAACTTCGATTACTACATTTTGACCTCATCAAAATTTAAAGTTAAATTCGCAAAATTATTAAAATTAAAATTAAGTTTGAAAGCGCAAGAGGGTTACATTTAATTTTTCTAGAAGATTTTACTCGAATCGCTCGAAATGACGAGCAATAACTGTAATAAATAGCTAATAAGTTACAATGAATTTCACCTTGGTACTTTTAGTGTGTATATTTATATGCGAATTTATATGAACAATTCAATTTCAATTTAAATCTCTTAAATTTTTTAATTTTTTCAATATTCTTTCAGATGCTTGGTTTTGATGCCTACGCCAAAATTACGCCAGCCAACAAACAAACGAACCGCTTGTGGGCAGTATGGAGTGAGGAACTATCTGACACAACTATCCGGACATTGTGATCCAAACTACTGATCCAAGTGATACCCGGAACAATAATGACATTGAGATTTCTCCGAAAAGCTGATGCAAATATTGGTTCTCAGCAAAACAAAAACAAACAATTTTCATAACCTCGTAAAAATATTGTAGCAACAGTAAATGTAATAACTGAGAATATATTTCGCGATATTTCACATTAGATAATTTCTTAAAAATATATACAGCAATAGTGATTCATCAATCATAAAACTTTTATGTTTTTTATTATACGCAAAAATTTAATTCAAATTAAGAAACAGTTTTCACTAACTTAACAATTAATTACGTTTAAGGTCACCCTAAATCAGATGATGTATAATTTATGAAATACTTTAACTTCATTAATTTGTTTTAAGATCTGAAATGAAAAGCTAGAATTCTGTTTGAGTTTTTATCCAAATGTGTGCAATAAATGAAATTTAAAATATATAAATAAAATTTGACTGAAATTATGATTGAATTGTGCAAACTGGAAACAGTTTACAATCACGAAAGGGTTGTATTCAATTTTAGTGTACATACATTTAATATAGTGTTCTATTGAATTGTTTTCCTACTTATAACTACACGCATTTATTAATTTTTTATTTTTAATTTAGTTATTAGTCTTCATTTTATTTTTTCGCAAGTAAAGTAAAAATACATATCTTTGAGTAAAAAAATAACAATAAATATAAAATCAAAACATATATTTTCAAAAATATGTAAAATGAAAGGAAAAACTTAAAAAAAATAACGTGTTTTAAACTTAATAATTTAAGAAATTTAAAAATTGATTAAAAATCGTAAAAAAAATAAACAAAAATTGTTTGAATACTATCTTGTTGATTATGTTGCTTTAGGGTGGGTGTAGCACAGGGGTGGTCATGATTGAATCAAAAATTTCAATATATATACTAGGGCGGGCCAATTTGTATGGAGCTGAAAAATTCGATTACAGCCGCCCCCTAGGCTGATTCTATGGACAATTCTAAGCAACTTTGGTGAAGGAACCATAGGTCTATCTCGATTTTCGAGTCTCCCACTTTTCAAAAAATGATTTTTTCCCTATAACATCATTTTGATTCAAAAGTCGATTTTTTATTCATCGTTATATTATCTTTTTTATGTGTATATGGGGGGTTTTTGGGGTCGAGAAATTCATTTCTGATCTTTATTTTTACCTATGACCACCGCCAGACGGCGTTTCATGCAAATATTTTAATTTAAACCAAAATTGTTTCTGCTGCTTTGCGGACTTTTTATCTCTGACATTTATTGTTGATAATTTTAAGTCAATTAAAAACATTTTTTTTTCAAAATTTGATATTTGAATATAAATAAAATTCTCACCATTTTTACCACTGTGTATTTACCAATTTATAGGTGGAAAAAATATATTCGAACCAAATGTTTTAAAATATACTAATTGCAGTTATTTTTTAATTCTTTTAGTAAAAGTATACCATGGATCCAAATGCATTGCCGTCTACATCGCAAACCGCAACAACATCAGCGAGTACCGAAAATCATTTGAAGCATTTGCCTTCGCACGATGTTGCTGTTTTTGGTGCATCTTGTGATTTGAGTGGACTCAATCTGCCAACGAAACAGGATATTTTAAGATGCTTTTTTTTCTTGGGCGAAGGTGCTAAACTCCAAAACAAAATGTTTTCGTATAAAACATTCGTACCGCACGTAACAGACAATTGATTCAAACTTAATGTTGAAATTCTAAAAAAAAGGTGTTGTTAGAAAATTGTGTACATTGATTGACAAGTATCAAATCGAAACTAAACATCCAAAAATCGCCACAATCAGAACGTTCGTGCAATCCACAAAAGAATTATTTTACATCGGCAAATGTCAATGTGACTTGAAGGCAGCATTATGCTCATGTGGATTGATTCCAGATCATTTGAAAGAGTTTATGCGAGATCAAAATAATGTCAGAAGATTGACGATACCGGAATTCGTGCCAGAAGTTGAAGAGCCAGCACCTACGTCAACAATAATACCAACAAGCGTTGAAGATACCCATTTAGCATATGAACCAAGTACTGATACAGATGAGCCAAGTTCAAATCCACAAGATGTTCCGCTAATGATACGAGGACCGTATACTCCCAGATACGATGCTTCGAACTTCGCTGCGATGTGTGATCGATTTGGTGTGTCTGATAGAATAGCAGCAACACTCGCAACATCTCTTATGCAAGATATTGACGTAAAAGATGCACATGACAATCCTATCATCATGGATAAAAATAAAGTGCGTCGAGAAAAAGCCAAATGCAGAGAAGAATTGCTTCGTAAGCAGTATGATGCATCCAATTTGATAGCATTTTCATTCGGCGGCCGAAAAAATGATGCTTTAACAATGGAAAAAATCGATGAGAAGCTACATCCAAGGATGGTGAAAGAACCACATCTAGTTGTTTTGAAGGAACCAAATTCTCAATTAATAGGCTACACAAAAGTCGAAAATGAAGATGCTGAACACAAATTGATGACATTGAATGCATTCTTCGTCGAAAAAGAAATTGCTCTCGATGCATTAATCGGCGTTGCATTAAATGCATTAATACTGGCGTAAGAAATGGGATTTTGCGTCGATTTGAATTACATTTGAATAGACCGCTGCATTGGTTTGTGTGCCTTCTGCACTTCAACGAGCTGCCATTTCGTCATTAGTTTAACACTTTGGACAGATCATCGACCACTGGACCACGAACAACAACCGAAACGTTGGGTAAACAAATTGAAACGTGTGAAAATCTTCCGCTATGTATCACTTGTCATTTTTCTCATCGATTTTTTCCATTATTAAATGGTAAAATTGCATTTAATTCATCTAATTTCTTTTTTTTCAGCTTGTAGATGAGTTCGAGATAATCGTGCTAGAGAACATGCCACCTGATTTAGATCCATTTGAATTATCCACCGATTCAAAGTACCTATACAAAATGGCCAATGCAATTTCGAATGGTGTTGTTCCTGCGGATTTGTCTCACATTAAACCAGGACCAATAGCACAATCACGTTGGCTCACCAAGGCGAATAGATTGTTGCGGTTGTATCGGTCAACTGAAAATCCATCAAGGAATTTGAAAATTCTGGCAACATACATAATGAAAGTGTATGTGGGGATGCACTTCAATATCAAGTACTATAATTCGGTGGTCTTCGGTAGTGTATTATCTGTACGAAGAAATCTGTACGACCCGGCACATCTTAGAGTTTATTAAAAACCTTTGATAAACTTCAATTGTACAGATTATACGAATATGATTGATTTAAATAAAGATGATGTCTTATTCGAACCACCGTTTACGCATACCATTCCGTATGATCAACAATATTTAGAATACGATGATCCACCATTGCCTGATCCAAGAATTCCGGTACACATACAAGCAACGGAGAGACATGTTCAATTGCTGGCTAGCGTCTCTAAACGTGTTTTAGAAAAAAGTCGACACAGTGTTATGGCAGTTACATCAGAAAGCCGTGCAAAATACCCCAGACTTGAAAGCAAGAAAGACGTTCAAAAATAACTTATTTCGCTTTTCTTCCTCTAAATTCATTTTTTTTTACACATGTTCTTATTTTTTAGGTTGAATTTCTGTTGAAAAAAATAAAATAAAGATTAATTTTACCGAAAAACTTGTAATTTTTCTCGGAAAATAGACGAAAAATAGTTAAAATGTGCATGAAACGCCCTCTGGCGGTGGTGATAGGTAAAAATAAAGATCAGAAATGAATTTCTCGACCCCAAAAACCCCCCATTATACACATAAAAAAGATAATATAACGATGAATAAAAAATCGAATTTTGAATCAAAATGATGTTATAGGGAAAAAATCATTTTTTGAAAAGTGGGAGACTCGAAAATCGAGATAGACCTATGGTTCCTTCAACAAAGTTGCTTATAATTGTCCATAGAATCATCCTAGAGGGCGGCTCTAATCAACAAAAAATTTGGCCCTCCCTAATTTATACCCTACCTCAATATTTATACCCATACACATAATTTTCTTCGAAAAAAAAGTGTAACAGTCGAATTCGATATTGGGTGTCATTGGACTAAATTCGTTTCAGGATTTTAGAACTTGGTTAGCACGATAACGGCCGCAACTCTTTGGATATCACAATAAAAAGTTTCCACTAATTACATTGTGCAAGTAGAAAAAAATCAGAAGTGGGCTCAATTGATTTACACTAATTCGGGGCCTACGAAATAGTATAGGTATAGGTTAAAAGTATTGTAATTTTTAATTTTTCTAAATTTGTTTAAACAAAATCGAAAGAGGCTTTCTCGAGTAATGGTGGCATATGTATAAACTTGTCTCAAAAAATGAGCTCTATAGCCTCTGAGTAAGAAATTGAAAATTCTGCATGAAACCATCATTATAACCCGTAGAGTCCGCGCATGTATTCCAAAATTTTTTTTCAAAAACTTCCACAGGATTATCATTTGCCAAAACCTATTGGGGGATAAATAACACAGTGCAACACGAAAAAGGACCCGTGTCTCCCAGTTTTGCCCAAAGTCGTGCACTTTTTTTATGAGGCACCAAAGATTTGGGTCGCGGTGTCATTTTTGCAAAAAAGTGAACATTTTGTCAGGCTCATATCTTCAAACCGTTTGGAATTTTGATTTACTCAGCAGCACAGGCAAAGCAGTAAGCTCAGCACACACAACAAGGGAATATATACTTACGAATCATTCCTATGAAGTTGATAGGAAGTTCATTTGTTCTAGAAAGTTTGTTTATTGAGATCTTAGGTACATTCTTGTAGTTGATTGTTGCCTTGAATTTTGAGCGGTTTACTACCTATGAAGATGTAGTTTTTTTGATTTTATATGTTCACAATTTTTGTTCTTTAGGACAAGAGTTACAACCTTACCTCAGAAATAAAATCAAAATTTCGAACGGTTTGCCAGATATGAGCCTGACAAAATGATCACTTTTTTGCAAAAATGACACCGACCCCCCAAATCTTTGGGGGCCCATAAACAAAATTTCACGACTTTGAGCAAAATTTGAAGACACGGGGCTTTTTTGGTCTTTTATCACGTAGTGGTGTCCGTATAAAGTTATATTTCCATGACTTTAAAAAATTACACACAGTGTAATGAACGTTATTGTCTCTCCTGTCTATAGAAACTTAAGTGTTTTCCTAAATCTTCTCACCGTTACATATAATTAACTTCATCTCAGGTATTGGTAAATATTCTATAAAATATTACTTAACTAGAGATACAAATGCTGAGTTGCGGTCCATCTGCTCGACGCGAAGATTTTCTCACAAAATTACACACACCACCAAATTTGTCAGAAAACCGCACTAAATGGACCCCTTTTGACCTAGGTCCTACCGAAAAAAAGGAATAATATTTGTATCTTCTTACATTCTTCTCTGTTTGGGTTTATAATCAAGTTTTGAGCCTTGCCCGAACTCCGAAATAATACTTACAGGTCCTTACATTGGTACGATCAAATATTAGACATTCTCCTGCCGGCTAGAGCTGGACTCGAGTAAAGACGATATTCAGTGGATTCTTTCTCATCTTTACAGCTTCTATAAGACTCACTTGCATCGACATTTAGTCGGATCTCATGTCTGGCAATCAGACAGTGTCCCGTAAAAATTAAACAGTCACAAAATTCCCGGATATCCTCCTATCCACAATCGGATAAATTGGTTTCGCACACAATATGTGCCCCTCGACCACATCTCGGGCATAATGTCCTAAGGTTTATCTTAGGATATGCGTTCAAGTCATTCGAGCACGATACAGTTTATGTGCAGCGTTTAAGGTAGTCCCTAGACTCAAAGAACCGCGGAATGCCTCTGTGTTAGGTCAAACATATGAGTTGTATATCGCCCTGCTAAGGCATCTCTCCCCGGCATAATGTCGAAGGTTTATCTTAGGATATGCGTTCAAGTCATTCGAGCACGATACAATTTATGTGCAGCGTTTAAGGTAGTCCCTAGACTCAAAGATCCGCGGAATGCCTCTGTGTTAGGTCAAACATATGAGTTGTATATCGCCCTGCTAAGACATCTCATTAAGAGACGTCATTGACCCCCATGATCCCTCAATCAGACGTATATTAACCTAAATTTAAAAATGTCTGCATGAGTCGCTCTGTAAGGAACAAGCTTTCTACGAGAAGAGACAATCCTAGTTCCCATGACTAGACTCCATACCATACCTGATCATATATTTTAGACCCGTCTGTATATTCCCCTATATAGGAAGACCGGCTTTTTTCCAGGAATCGCACCCCCGTATTAAAATGTGACATTTCTCATCGGATTGCATATGCGCTTCGAGTGGGCGATAAATGGAGGAAAGTTGGAAGCACCTACCAGCACAGTTCCATGACCGATTCCGAAGATATTCCCCTGTGAGAGTTGTCTTAACCTGATGGCAGCCGTAGAAGCAATCTGCTTGCCTATAATGCCCATCGGAACGATAACGCCATAAAGCATTATCGGTCTCACCACCGCTGTAACACGCGGATAGGCAATTTTAATTTCGGGATTGGAGGGATCGGGATCCATACGTTTTCCCGTGCACATTTCTACTTTACGTACTCTCTCGTCGAATTGGCTAAAGTCTGTATTTTCCTCAGCCATCTGAGGGCATCCTTTCATCACGTTAGATCAACTTTGCAATTACCTCAGTCTTCCTTGTCTCTCAAGGACTTGGCTTTATCAAAGAGTCGTCCGCATGATTGCCTTATGCCAGCAAGAGTCTTTTCACCAAGGAGGCTTATTTTCCCCCTAGTCCCATACATGAGGAAGATAATTTTTAGCGACTTCTAAAAAGTACTTGTGACTCTCTCCGCTACATGCTCTATATCATATACATACACACCTTATCAGCTGGTTCTACTCCCAAATAACTTCTTCAAGTCTTTTCATAGAGTTACTAGTCAGTCATATTACGAAAAATCTAACTGGGGTCCGATGTATTTATGATTAGATAAGATTCTCCGTGAGAACAGTAACATCTAAAGTAGTAGCTCTAATCTGAAGTCGGTTCATTGCCTCTATTACAATATTACTGGTACGAACTGGTAAGAGCTTCAACAAGTCTCAACGCATCCATTTTCGCGAGTCGTAGTCCTCGATCAAAGTCTACCGAGTAATAACAAACTTGTATTCCTTATCTCGTTTATCAATCTTCAGGGTCAAATGTCAAAAATCAAACAAGCATACCGCACCGGACGTATTTAGAAGTGTCAGTGACTCGATGTTCAAAATGGACACCATCTGCCTATACAGCTTTTCGAATTGTGTTTTGGAAGTTCAAGACTACTATTCTTGATGATATATTCAATGGTATCTACGTCCGAGGGATCGGCTGGGATCCAGGCGTGTGCCCTGGGCAGAGGCGGATTTTGGTTGGATGTGGCCCAGGGCGCAGAATAAATATTGGGCCCCTGAAAAATAATCAAAAAATAACCACATTTTTGTTGAAATAATCCAAAATTTTATAAAACTTAAAAACGTACTTTAATTACTTTAAGTACTAATTAAAATGCAGAAAATTTTTTCTATCTTTTTGGCTTGCAAAATTCAATAATTTTAAGTAAATCACTACCTAGTATATGCAATACAGCAATAGTATTGAGTCTTTCTTTCTGTCATGGAATTTCTTAAATAATTCTTTACTCTTTTAAGACTAGAAATGATCCTTCTCCAGAATCGTTTCCACATTTGGAAAAGTTTCTTTCCTATCTTTGGCTTTTTCATCTAAACTCCTAGCTGAGCCGGCAGACTTCGCCCTGCCGACAAAATTAGTCAATGATGTCATAGCCACTAATGAATTCACACATTTTATATTTGGGAAAACCAAACCATCACAAAAGTGTGCGTAGATTTGGTTGGTAGGCATTTTTCGATGTTTTGTAGTTCTACCTTATCAATATATCTTGGATGGACAATTGACGCGTTGCAGTTTGCTGAGCTTTTAGTTTTTATTTGAATGCAAGGCGAGACAGACGTGTACGTAAACAGTGATAAAATAAACAAAAATTGCAACTTTTTTTAGAACAAACTTTATGGGTAAGACCAAAATCATAACTAAAAGTCTTAATGTAAAAGTAATGATTCGCGCAACTGTATTCGTGCAAGTATGACTTTAAAAAACCATCATACTGGAAGATCTTTAACTTCGTTATGTCCTGTACATTGAATTTCAAGGAATTTTATTGTGGATACAAATCTTCGTAAAATGTTTCTCCAAAACCTTTCGTTTTGCATTACAATTTTCGCATTTTGTGCATTGACGCAATTTGAAACCATGGAGCGCTTGTAGAGTGTCCACATTGAGGCGACATGTTGCTTTGATTTTTTATGGTCGGACAAAGTAGCTCCAATATGTTTCCAATTTTGAAACCCAGTTGTCAACTTGGATTTTGAGCCCAAAAATAATTTTCATGGATAGCATTATATAGATTTGGATGTTTCGGAAAAAATTATCCACGTTATTTCTTCACATTCTCCACTCAACGATTTCCTATAAAAATGCAATCACCGTGTTTATATATCGATTTAATTTGACCAATATGGCCAATATTTATTGGTTTATTACAAATGAGAAATTCAACCATTTCTATTCTTAATACATTAGGCCAGAGAAAATGTATTTTAATTTTATTTGGTTGGTTGGTTGGCAAGGCTACAAGACAGCACGCTGTCTAGCACACTTAGGCTATATAAGCCCATTGTGATACCTGCAGTTTCCTCCATAGCAACTATCGACTAGTCGTCCAGCCAATTTGCCCTTTCAATAAATTTGTCTATAAGACCTACAGGAATATCCTGTAGGGCTACGGTGCTAACTAGATGTGTTCCGAATATCCTACTTCTACTTCAGAGCAGGGCAATCCAAGAGAAGGTGTTTCGTCGTTACCTCGTCCTCTTCCATGCAGCATCTACAGAGAGTGGAGTTTCTATGTCCCAATCTGAGGGCGTGTTTTCCTACAAGACAATGTCCCGTAAGTGTTCCTATCATTGTGGATAACCTGCTTCTCGGCAAGTTAAGTAGTTGCCTAGTCCTCTTCCTGTCCACCTGTGGCCAGAGGACCCTGGCTTGTTTGCAAGCTGAAGTAAGTCTCCACTTGTCCTTGAACATATTATGGCCCACTGCCTGATCTGCAAACGGCAGGTAGATATTGGCATAAGAAGAACAACCTGTGCCGTAGTGCCCTGGCTAGCTAACGCATCCGCTACGCAATTGCCTGGAATGTCGCTGTGTCCCGGTACTCAGATGAGCCTGATGTCAAAATACTCTGCCATCACCCTAAGTGATGAGTGGCATTCTTTCGCCGTGAGGGACGTAGCAAACATGGCTTCCAGGGATTTTATGTCAGCCTGGCTGTCTGTGTAGATACATATTCTCCGGAAGGTTGTGACACTACTTTTCGGTAGTTCAGCAACCTCCAGTATGGCGGAGGATCAGGCTACAGTGATCAAGCAGCTTGAAGGAGATATTTATATTTAGGTCCATTGAATGGACCCCATAGCCCACTTGCTCGTCCAACTTTGATCCATCCGTGAAAAATCTGATGCTACTGGTATCCCCTTTCAGTGACTTTTCCCAGGTATTCCTGTTCGGAATAGAAGTCCTTAGATTTGTCGCTGGTAGAAGGTAGAGTATATAGTGGTCCGTGTTTACGGGAATAGAGTTGATCCGGTGTGGTAATTCAGTGTGTCCTTAATGTCCCGATATCAAAACGCCACAATCTCTGATTCTCATCAGGGATGTAACGGCTGCCGATTCGGCCATGATATCTGGAGATGTTCAGTATAGCGCTAAGTGCAGTACCTGACGTCGTGCCCATTGCCCCATTAACGCTAATCAGTGCTGATCTTTGAATTTTCATCAAGGAATTCAGAATATATTTTTTTCGAGGGACCTCCACCAAACTACGATACCATAGTATTGTTTTGACTATTGCCGTATAAATCCACATTAATTTTATTTCCAATGAAATATTTTGCGACTTACTATCGATATTTTCTATCGGCTTATCTTGCCTGCCTTTGTCTACAGATATTTCACGTATGCCTTCTTCTATACCAAGAGTTTCAGCAAACTCATTTTGTCGGCTGGTGGAAGCTGTAAGCGCATCTGTTTTTTTGTGCCCACAGAATTACCTAGAGTGATCATAAATTTATCTAATGCTCCCTTCTATTGGTTGATAACTTCTTCATATTGTTTTTTAACTTTTCTTTTTTCAGCGTCTGATAAATGGCGTATCATTGTTCATATTATGTTTCAAAAACAAAGATTGCAGATAAATAAATAAGTTTTTAAACATTGCCTTCTGAAACATGTTATTTAAAATTCACGAGAATGATTTGTAACAATATTTTTATCATGCAGTTTTAATTGTTAAACTCGGGGTACAGTTTGTAAATAATTCACCGTGAGGAAAGTTGCAATACAATTGGGAGGACAATTTTTAATTGATTTAAAGTCTTAAAAACAAATTTATTTCGAATGCCACCTGATACTAATTATTGGTAATGACGTAAATATAAGTATTTAATTTTATAATTCAAAATTAATAAAGATAAACATCGTTACAACAGGTGGACTATAGATTGGCTTCACAAAAATAGTGGGCGTTCAAAGTTCATGAAAATGAAATTTTCAATAAATAAGTTCCATTTTAGTTTTCTGGACCATTATAGGTAAATTTTTTTGCAGCATTTGATAAAGATTGGTCCTTGTTTTAATATATAATGGATATTTTGATAGAAAAATAAACACTTTAATTTTTATATGTAGAAGAAAAACTTGATTTCTGCACCCTTTTGTATGATATGGGCGCGGTAGAAATGGGCGTCACACTTAATCAAAGCAATAAGCGTTTTGACAAAACAAAGACTTTTTATAACACTGGCCTTAGCTATATAGAGAATTCTCCAACAGAACTGGGGGCGTGGAAGTAAAGTTGATTATTGGTAGTTCTACACAGACACAAGACGATAGAGTTGTTAAACATGAGGTGAGTATTCCCCTAACGAGGTAGACCTCACCACAGGAGACAGTTTTCAATATTCGAATTGGGGGCTGCGGAAATGAATTAGGGTCGGTAAAACCGAGACGTGACATTGAATCGGATTTATTATTCTGTTCATTTCTCTCTGACCAAATGTGCAAAACTTGAATTTAAACCCAGAGAACTAATTTTTTGAGAAGGGGTTGTAGCAACCGTAAATTCGGTTGTTGCCACCGAATTGCAGTTGCCACAACTGAATGGATGTTGTCACGACTGAATTTAGCCCCCACAACTGAAATTCGGCTGCAACAACCTCGTTTCATAATTAACCGAATTTGGAATTAATTTGGCAGCAACAACCGAAATTGGTACTAAATTCGGTTGGAGTAACCAAATGTGGCATCAACTCAGGTGCATCAACCGAATTTTGCATCAATTCTGTTGTAACTACCAAATTTGGTATAAATTCGGTCGCAATAACCGAATTTACCCTTAAGTCGGTGGCAACGACCGAATTGGGCATCAATTTCCCACGAATTCTGTAGGTACAACCGACTTCATTTTCAATTCGGTTAACACAACATAATTGTATGTATTACAAACTTGACGTTTAAAATTCTAAAAATAAATATTATATTAAACAAAGTGAAAAAATTTATAATTGGTGCTGTCGCGGCGGTATTAATATTTTTTGTGATTAGTAAGAAAGCTGAGTAAAAATATTTTAATTATGGTTTTTGTATTAAAACGTCTTATTTTGCAGAAAATATTCAAGCAGATATCAACAGTTATCAACGTTTTTCAAGGTCGGTCGTTTGAGATATGCTGCAATCGTCTGTATACAAAACGGTTTAGGTCGTAAATCAATAGATACAACACGTCAGAATTGATGCGGTGACGCATGATTGCCGGGACTTCAAAAATGTTCGGAAGTGGCCTGTAAAACAAATAAATATTACCCTATATACATCTAAACTTCGAATTCGGTTGTGACAAGCTCTAAATTCGGTTACGGCTAATTCGGTTTTTTTCTGTGAGTGTAGGAAACACTTTGAAATAATAACATAGACTTTTGCAGTGGATAGATCTTGGGGTATTTGCATTGGGATATTACGATAAAATGGTGACGTGGGACTCAATCACATAAGGTATGGTATCACGAAGTTCGGGAATTGTGTTTTTGAAGAATTTATTTTAGTTTTAAAATCAGACAAAATTTGACACAAAAAATTTGAATTAAAAACTTTAATGCGGATACAAATTATTGTTCAATATTCAAATTGTAGGTGGTATAGGAATGTGAGATCAGCTTAGCAATTAAAATTGATGTGTTTAATTTTTTAACATGAATGCAAGATTCAACTGAAACTGCAATTCGAATTGAGCATGGTTAAAAAAGGACCGTGGCATATAATTTGACTAATGATCATGAGGTTCTCTCAGATATACAAAGGGATAATGGTGGGATTTTGGAAATACGAATAGTGAAAAACGCATAACACTTCGAGTGTATAATAATATTCATTCTAATTTCAGACGAAAAGCTATAATTATAAAATTTTGAGGTTTTGTAGACTGCTGTCAAGAAACTATTTCTCGAAGAGATCTAATAAAAAATATATTATTCAATATTTTCACCAAACGTTTCTTAAGTAGACTTACCGACATTTACAGAACATTTTGTTGGTAGTTATAAAAGTTACGTCCACTAAGGAGCGACTTTTCGAATTAGAAATATGACACTTTAACAGCGAATAACTTTTCAAAGTGAAAACATGTCGATAGTAGAATCGGTAATATTTAAAGGTAAACGACTTTTCGAAGATGAAATATTAATACTGTAAAATTGTACTAGATACTTTTATATATACATACTTATATTACTGTTTAGACGCGCACGAAGTAACAGGCATTTGCTTTTATAGGATATTTACTAAAAAAGTTAATTGAGTACTTATTTAACTGAATTGAAATCATTACTCGAACTTTCGCTGCATTATCAATTTGTTAATTGATTTAATTAAATATATGTTACAAGACTTCCTAAGATGTTCAAATGAAAGAGCATAAACGAGTCTTATTCTCTGTATAGAATATTTCAATATAAATGCACTATTTCGACAATGTTATTACATAAAACAATACAAAAAGCATAAATGTTTCAAAAGGCATCAATGTTTCACATCAAAATTATGAATTAACCAAGTTATGACTAAAAGAGAGTAATTCGTTTTGAATCATTCGCCAGATGTCGCCAGTGCTTTTAAGTCATACAATTCGTTCCATGAGTTCTCTATACTATTCACTACTCTTTGGCGACGACGACATGTTTGTTTGTTCGCTGCCGCTACATCAATACCATCATACTTATTTTCAGGCAGAGACTATTGTTGTACAACAACCACGTATGTGAGGCTAACGCTGTGTGTTTGCATGTGTTCACTTTGATAGATGTTAACACATTAAAACAAATCTTCATTCAAATGACCATCATAATGTCAAGCTGCTTTCGAAAGGCCTTTTATATTACAAATAAAAAATTAAATAGAAAAGAAAATGAAAAATGAAATTTCAACTGACCGCGTTTTAATGCATTTCAACCCAAATTTACCAGATCAATTATCAGGTGATGATAGTCCGACCGGTGTAGTAGCAGTTCTATCTCATTTAATCGGCAATGGTGAACAACAGGCGCTTGGTAGCATTTTCTTCTAGATCGCTAACGCCTGCAGAACATAATTATTCGGAGCTAGACCGAGAGGCACTAGGTATCGTTTTTTCTGTCCATTTTTTCATCAATATCTGTTTGGTAGATATTTTCAACAGGTGACCTTTGGCTAAAATATTTCATAAAAATTCAACACTTCCACAAATGACCGCATCAAGATTAATTTATTATTTATTATATTATTAACTACTATATTATTAACTACGAAATTGTTTCAAACAAAAGTGATGACATAGTTCATGTCGATTGCGTTTCAAGAGCAACTACGTAGTGCAACAAATTTGGAAAACTTAATGAACCTGGGTGTACAGTTGAATTTCAACACACTTAAGGATGAAACTCGGAAAGATACTTAAGGTATCAAAAATACTAATGAATTTACAAAATGTCAATGTTCCTGATTCTGATTCAAACATTTGTTAAAGAGACCGCGTGTCGTTCTTCGAACAACTTTATAGCACCTAGTACTGAAATAACTTCATTACACCCACGTTGGCGTCACAAAGATGAAATAAGTTGGTCGAAGGTACGTTTACTGATTGTCTACAGGTAAAGACATTGAACGATTTGTTCGATATTATCCATCATGCGCATCGGTAACTTCTACTCCATTGAAAGCACCACTCCATCCATGAGAAGAGCCTGACGATTGGCAGCGAGCACATATGAACTACGCGGCACCCTACAAGGGTTATCACTCTTTTAGTTGTTGTCGACGAAAAGTCAAAGTGGGCAGAAGTCGGAGTTTGTGCCACATTACCATCATCATTATCAACGATAGAGACAGTAATGAATATACATATTTCCGACGCATTGCTGGATATCTGAATGGCACAGTATCCGATAATGCCACGATATTAATTAATTCAAAAAGTATTGTCAAAATTCTGACTTATTTCAAAAATGTTGTGCTCCTGGTCATCAGCAACCAAAGACTTAGCCGGAATGAGATTCCAAAGCCTCAAGGAAAAATTGATGGCTATGTCTGATGAAAAGTCTTCGATGTAAACGAAAATAAGGGGTATTATGTTTAAATATAGAGCTTTGCTTCTGCGAAATGGGAAAAATTCCAGCCAGACAATTTTTGGGACGACATATAAAAATTTGGTTACATGCATTAAAACCTCCAAAGTTACCTACATACATAAATCAACAGCCGTATTCATAACGAAAAATTATAAATAAACTATTTAACAAGTGTATTATTCATAACACATTGGACACACATTTGTTAAGTTTATGTTAACGATGTGTCAAAGTCAATGTAAATAAAGGTAATCAAACATTTGTGTGCGCGGGAAATTTATTTGATATCCAAATTATGGAAACCTTGAATAATTTAGATTCACTGGAGATCATGAAATCCCGCGAATCAAGTTTAAAAAAGGAAAAACTAGTTTATTTCAGATGAACGCGAAATAAATGCCGGTCTTCCCGAGTGTTTTCGGTCCTTTTCTTTATCCACTCTTTACAGCTGACTTTCCAACTAGTACGGACTTGCTCACGTAATTTTTGAGGATGATACTGCAATACTGAACTCCCATAACAATTCTGTTATAGCTGCTAAAAATTTTAACGACCATCTCCAAACAATCGAATATTGGATTGCTAACTGGGGAATAAAATTAAACGAAACAAAGGGCAAACACGATCTGATGATGAACTTGTCACGGAGTTCGAAACTAGTCTTGTTCATAGAGTAATGCCACCTAGAGGCGCCATTTTCTCATCTGACGTTTCATTTCACACTCTTTGTGGTGAGGTCCATATATTTGACGTAAATTGACTTAAACTAGGTGGAGTTGCAAGAATTGTTGACTTAAATTTTTCATGTCGTTTTGATGAAAATAGCGGTACAAGAGGCTGAGAAGGGAGGAAAACCAACTATTTAGGCGAAAAAAATGGCAGTGGGAGCAGAGAGAGAGTGAAAGAACCGAAATGTGCAGGATGAATGGTGAATCGCGAAAGTTTTTCCAGAGGGTAAGAAGATCGACCAACGGGCCTAATAATGGGCTGCCCTCCTGCAAGGACGAGAATGGAAATCTGGTGACTGAGAAGCAGTGTGTGCTCAAAATGTGGAGAGACCACTTTTCAGCACTACTCCACTCAGATTCTTCCACTGAAGATCAGGAGGTAATGATAGTGGAAGATAGTATAGATTGTACCCCCCAACCAAGACGAGATTAGAACGGCCCATCTCCCGCCTGAAGATATGGCTGGGGGAATCTATGCCCGACGACTGGAGTCTCAGTGTATTATGTCCTGTATTCAAAAAGGGTGATCCGTGTGTTTGTTCCGACTATCGCGGTATCAGTCTTTTATCCATCGTGTATAAGGTCTTGTCGAGCGTATTATGTGAAAGACTAAAGCCAATCATTGAAAACCTGATTGGACCTTATCAGTGTGGTTTTAGATCAGGCAAGTCCACAACTGACCAAATATTCACGCTACGCCAAATCCTGGAAAAGACCCACGAAAAGCAAATCGATACATACTACCTTTTTGTCGATTACAAAGCTGCTTTCGATAGCCCCATACGGGGAAAACTGTACGAAGCTATGTCTGAACTTGGTATTCCGGCAAAACTGATCCGCCTCTGTAGAATGACGCTGACCAACACCAAATCAGCAGTGAAAGTGGGGAAAGACCTCACGGAACCATTCTGTACCAAGCGAGGACTTAGACAAGGCGACATACTTTCGTGAAATCTCTTCAACATCTTAATGGAGATAATAATAAGAAAGGCTGCAGTAAATACGAACAAGACCATTAACACGAAAAGCCATATGTTGCTGGCGTATGCTGACGACATCGACATCATTGGGCGAAATTTGAGAGAGGTTACTGCAGTATTTTCAAGAATCGAAAAGGAATCAGCAAAGGTGGGTCTTGCTGTTAATGAGGGCAAGACAAAATTGATGGTGTCAACGACTAGAGAAACCTCTTGACTTGGTCCGCACTTGAACGTTGACAACCGATTTAATTTTGAAGTGGTAGATGAATTCGTCTACCTTGGATCCGCCGTGAACAAGGACAACAACGTCAGCCTGGAGATAGATAGGAGAATTGTGCTTGCAAATAGATGTTATTTTGGGCTCAGCAAGCAGTTTAGGAACAAAGCCCTCTCTCGACGGATAAAAGTCCAGCTATATCAGACTCTCATTTTACCTGTCTTGACATATGAAAGACCAGGCAGAAGAATCCCTCTGTATCCTTGGTGTTACCAACTGGCGAGAAAAGGCAAAGGATAGAGCCAGTTGGAAGAATATGTTGAAATTTGTTTAATTTGTTTGTTTAATTAATATGTGTAAGACGTCTGACCTCATGAGGTTGTAATATAGTTAATACAGTAGTAAGTAGAATGGAAATTTAAACGTGGAGAGAATAGGGGCGAAATGGTGAAAAGATGGAATATACATATATATCGAACGATATGCTGAAGTTTAAGCAACACGCATATGTCAAAGGCACATCCGTGGAAACCGCACTTCATGAGGTAACCCACTACATTGAGCAAGCTCTCAATGACAAACTGTATACACTCTCTGTATGCATTGACATTGAGGGAGCGTTCAACAATGTCCGGTCCGAAACACTCATCCAATCCTTATACCAGTTTATGGTGGACCGGCCATTAAAAGACTGGATCAACCTTATGCTAAGGAATGGATGGATAAACTGTGGTTCCCATGATATAAATATTAGAGACAAGGTACAACGTGGAACTCCACAGGGAGGAATTATATCACCACTCTTATGGGTCCTCACAATACACAGGCTCCTAAGGAAACTTACCGACGGACTTAAACCCGTCGTTATAAGAGTCCTAATCAATTATGGAAAGGATCCTAATCAATTATGCAGAGGCCGTGAGGGCATTGAGTATAGCGTACAACTGGGCAAAGCCAATGGGTTTAAATGTGGCTATAGGATCCAAATGGGGCCTCAAACCGAAAATAACACACTGGCTCCACAGAAGCGGAATTAGGCCCGTACTAACATAAGCTTCTGTAGGATGGTGGACGGCAGTTGAGAGGAAATGTAACATCGCAATACTGCAGAGGGTTCAACGAATATGCTGCATTGGCATTAGTGGTACAATAAGGACAACCTCGGCAAGTGCCATTGAGACTATTTTATGTATCCAGCCAATCGAGATTAGAGACAAATACGAGGCCGCCCTTGTGGCAAAACGCCTACAGGCAACAGGTAAATGGATCAACAGGGATCCTAAGCCAAAACACCAACGGAAATGGGGGATTTAGTCTAATGAATCTGACCGAATACCTGAGCTAAGGATTAAGGCGAATTGTGTGACTTTAACGCCAACTAGAGATGCCTGGCAGAATGGGACCCTGGCACACATGCCAAATGGGACTCGCTGCTACACGGATTACTCAAAGCTAGGGAAAAGAACGGGTCTAGGATTTCTTTTTGAAAATCCGGCAACCGAATCCCATCAACTCCTCCCGGATCATAATACAAACATTCAAGCGGAAGTTGGCTCGGCGATTATACAAACCCAGCCGAGGCAAATATCTTCACAGATGGCCAAATGGCCATAAAGGCAAAATCATCGGAAATTATCAAATCTAGAACGGTCCTTGACTGTAAGAAGGTGATAAACGATTATTCAATGCACGGCAGACTAACATCATCTCCTAGCAACGAAAGCCAGGAAACTCCAAACGGTGAGCCTAGACGGAGCGAAACCCTTTGGGGTGACGAATTTTGAGTTGAGTAAATGGGCGGAGTCGGCCCACATAGTCCAGTGAAACCAGGAATTAGTAGGCAGGATGACAAAGATCCTATGGGGAGACCCAGATGGATTGAGGATAAAAGGTTTGCTGAAATTGGGAAAATCTGAAATGAGCAAGATGATGGGAGTCTTAACGGGACATTCGGGACTACGGGCCAACCTTTACCGTATAGGGCTAGTGGCGAATAGTGAGTGCAGGGCATGCATGCAGGACGATGAGACGATGGAGCATTTCTTATGCCACTGCCCGGCCTTCACACAAGCTAGATCCAGATATCTTTCGGACAGTATAATACCTGACTTGTGGGAATGGACTGGAAACAACGTAAGGATTTTCGTGAATAGCACCGAATTCCTATGAGAGGTATAGTAGATTAGTAGGGTAAATTTAGAGCGCATAACCGGTCGAATCAGCGGCTTAAGTGTATGTCTACTGACATGGGAAGCATTAGAGTGCTCTTTTTGAAAACTCAACATCGCAACTAATCCCCAAATAAAACTAAACGACACACCGATCTATATATATATAGTATAGATTCAAATAATCAAAATAAAGTTTTAAAAAAATTAAACATTGTATGTTAGTTGTATTCCGGCATCTTACTTGGTATTGGTTGAAGCTTGATTTAGAGAGATATAAGTATAGTATCCATAAGAAGTTATAGAATAATTGGAACTACAACTAAACTGATTTCTAAAAAATCAGTTTAGTTCAAATTTCGAACATGTATATATATGTATGAATAATAAAAATTCATAGGACTTACATCTAAATCGTTAAGTTTAATTTGATTTCAATCACAAAATGACCAACTATTTATTTCCATTGTATATTTCTATAAGAAAATATGAATATCACACTTACCTGTAAACTTTGGCATAGAGCATCAAATAGATTAATAAGAGAATTCCCTAAAATTGCATGCCGGCCGATTTGAGGACACAGAGAACAAGCATTACGATACAATTGCACAGCAAGAACAACAGATCTGAAAACAATCCAATAACTAATATTAAAAGTATCGTAGATTATATAAAAGTGAGACATACTTTTTTGTCACTTCAGAATTCTCTTGCATACTCGGACTAATAACATTTGATGCAATGACGCCGAGACCATCCATTAAAAGGAAGCATTGAAAGTCAAAAACTTGAGCTTTATCCATAATTCTCGACAAATGGCCGAGAGAACGCTCAAGCCCTTGAGAACCACCGCCTTTATTTACCAGATTAAGATATTTTGGCACTTGAGACTCACGCTTCATATGAAGAGGCACAGGTTGAACATCTTTGAGATACTCCTCAGCTCTAAAAGAAAAAAAATCCAGTTAAACCGTTATTAAATTTTATATTGTATGCTGCACCAACTTACCCCTGTGACATTCTTTGTCTGAGCTTCTTCATTTTCTTTTTGTAGCCTCTGGTGTGTTCTCTGCTGCCAACATCGGACACTGTGGATGACATATCGCCATCTTCCGGCTGCTGATCTTCTTGGTCTGATCGTATTGCACCATTTTCTTCCACATTTCTCGAGGGTATTGTCAACTCAAGTGCCCGCTGTCGTATATGTTCAATGTTTTCCTCATGTCTCCGAGCAGATTCCTTTTGCTTCTGTAAAATTTTTCTTTGAAGCTCCTCTGTAGTCTGCTGCTGGTGCACTTGTAAAGCCAGCAAACGTTCTTCTCTATCCCTGGCTTTTTCTCGTGCCAAAGCTTGCCGTAGCTTTTCCTTCTGCTCTTGCATTTTGCCTATACGCTGTTCGCGCTCCAGTCGTGATTCGTTCATCTTTTCCAATTTACGCTGTCTAGCCATTTCTAGTTCCTGACGCCGCCTTTCTACTGCTGCCTCCTTAGCTGCCTTCTCCTCGAGACGTTTCTGGCGTTCCTGCTCTAGATCCTGAAGGCGACCCTCAGTTTCCTTGGAAGACTCTATGAGATCCAGACGCTTGTTTTGTGCTTCTATATTTTTGATAAAATTAATCTCTTTTAGCTTTTTCTCCTCGTCATGGGCCTTTTCTATGATCTGTCTTAAGTACTGCTCGCGGTTCTCGGCCGCCCTTTGCAACCGGCCCTCCATTTTGAGACGTTTATCTTCGATGAGTTGCCTTTTCGCTGCTTTCACGTCTTCAACGCGGGCTAGAAGCTGTTGTATTTTAATGGCTCTCTCCTTTTGTAAAAGTTCACGTTTTTGTTGGCCCCTAGCTTGTTTGGCTTGATACTTCTTCAATGTCTCTTGTAGTGATCGACGTCTCGACGGTGATGAGAGCTTTTGATGTAATTCTTGAGCTCTACCGGGATGCCTGGAGACATATGCTTGAAGGGTTGCCAAAGCTTCTTCCCTTTCGCCCCAAGACATTTCTGAGAGTAAGGCTTGATATCGTGTCTCCAAGCTGAGATTCGAGTCATCCTCGTGCTCATTAATCGGCACAAACACAATGGATGATGTGTCTATATTGGCATTAAAATCATCCCGATCTTCTTCGTCATCCCGGTCTGTCTCCAGTATACCCACCTCACAGTCCGTCTCGTCTGATTCGGTGTCGACATCTATCTCAGTGCTTTCCAACTCTCTTATTTGTCTTTCCAAGGATTCTTGTTCTTCAACCAACAACCGTTGGTGCTCATCGCATTCGTCGTTCTCGTCGCAGCTCGACAGGGTACCCGGGCCATTTCCTACCTGGGATCCGGTAAGGGAATTCTCAGCCTTATTGGCAATACTTTTGTATAAATCGCCAATAGTTTTGGAAAAATCCCGATTTGTTTAAATCTTAATATCGATTTTGTTCTGATCGCCAGAGGTTAGGTCGGCAGACAGCAGATCTGACGATGAAATGGCGTTTTGAGCTTCAACTATTGTTTCGGCAGAGGAGTTTATATCGAAACAGTCGCCTGATCCTCCTAGATAGTTATGATTTAATATTTCTGAAGACTTGGCGGAACCATTAAGGGCATTGTTCTGCTTTCTAAGGGCCAATTTCTCACTGCGCATGTATTCCTTGTGTAACGAAGTCATTTTCAGACCTGTTAAGTCGGACTTTTGGCGCTTTATAATAGTTTGCCTGTTGGGCATGTTGACGCCATTCCTGTCAGATGCTGGTAGAGGAGTTTCTTTTTTGGTTTGCGCCACTGTTGTTTGATTAACAATTTTCTTATGAGCTGGCAACGAATTTACTTTCGCTTTGGCATTTTTGATTTCAGGTCTGATGGAATGTGATGCTGAGCCTTTACTACTTTTATCTGGGGCTTTGTTTGGTTTGGCACTCTTTGTAGATTTGCCGCTGCCAACATTTTGGATAGCTTTACTCTTTTCCTGTATAGCTTTTGTCCCTTCAGTTTCATCATCGCTTTGCTTTTCATCTAACAGTGCCAGTGTAGGTAGACTGGCATATCCCGTAGGCTGATTAAAACGTGACGACCAATGCATGCTGGAACGTCGACGATTTTTAACCGTTAACCAACCGTCATTATTGTCGTTAATTGGCAATTGTTTTGGCTCGGATTTTCTTTCTTCCCCACCATGTTGTTGATGTTGATTAATACTGCTTCTAGATGAGGATATTTTTTCATTACTCGCCTTTAGTGTGGACGTTGAGCTGCCGATATCATCTTTTGAAGACCTACGCGACGATGATTGGTTTGCAAGTGCCGTCGGCTTTGTGGTGTTTAACGACGTGTTTCTTTTTAATGAGTTCGAAGGATTCTTCTGTAGCCCATTATTATTGTTCATTTCAATCATGGTTCGCGATCGGGCAGAGAGTCTGCTTGCAACATTTGAAGGAGGTCCGTACACGTCAGTTTTATTGTTGTTGACTATGCGCGGTGCTAGGCCTGTTTTTTGGTTTCGAACTGTTGTTCGCCCTGCTCCGGTAGTTGTAGGTTTTGTAGCTGCAACCGAAGCAGTAGTGGCTGAACGTTTAATAGCTGGATTCAAGAAAGCTTTACTGGGTAATGTGTTCGTTGTCTTTCCAGCCGTAACTCTTAGCGTTGATACTTTTGTATTGATAACCGGTTTTACTGCGTGAGGATTGTTATTGGTAGCAGAAGATGATGGAGGAACTGCAGGTCTATTTAAAACACTTGAATATTTCAGGGGACTGTTTAGACTGATGGCACTTTGTGAGGGTAATGCCTTCTTATTGACGTCATTTGAACTATTTCCCTCATTATCGGATTTCTCTTCCAGAACATCTACTTTCTTGAGCAACATTTCTGGGGGAGTAGGATCTTTTTTGGTATTTGACGCTAAAAACGCAATTTCCATATTGTCAAGTTTTTGTATGGTCATTTCGACGGCCGTAGGTTCTTCTTCGATATCTAGCTGCTGTTCGGCTTCTCTTGGTTTAAGTGTTTCGTCATGCTCTTGTTCGTGTCGTAACTCCCGCTGTCTTTCCAGTTCCTCTGCGGCATCCCTTTCCTCTTTCTCCCTTTGTATTTTCTCCCTTATACCAGCCAATGTTAAATGATCATCTTCCAAATCGGTTTGAGCGTATTGATGGCTCCGATTTTCCAATATCATTGGTGGCGTTTCTTCTACCAGAGCTGGCGGTTGTGGTACATCGCAGTCTTTGTGAAAATCATTGATAAGACGTTTTGATGACGCAAACAGTTCACGAACATTTACACGCACTCCTTTACGCGGTGAAAGCCCCTCCAAACATGGAGAACTTTTCCCCGAATTGCAAATGCATGGACATGGACTCGATTTGCCCGACACTGTGGGGCTAGATAAGCTTTTTGCCCTTACTCGCGGCATAGGATTACTTTTGCGCACTTCCCATGCCAATGAATTTGGGCGCTGCTGCAAAGGTCTCGAGTCGTAATCCCACGACACTTTGAACCATTCACCCAGTGCTTTAAAGTCTCGCACATAATTCTCAAGGACCAATATAGCCTCTTGGCAGGACGAAATATTTTCATAACATTCCACTGTTTGGTAAATCTCATTGACTGCCCTTTGAAGATTACCAAAGAGTAACGCCCAGTAGCGAGCCTGCAGTTCGGATTTCTTATCTCTGCCTGTGGAGGCGCTACGTACGCGGGGTCCAGCCGGCTGTTTATTACAGTGTCTCGCTGGTGAATGTGATTTCTTGGGAGTCTGAGATGTTGGGAGCAGTAGAGCATTAGGCGATTTGGGAGGTTTGCGATGCAATAAAGATTCTGTAATTAAGGATTTAGAAAATGATTCTATATTTTCCTCGTTTAATTTTCCAAAAATAAATAATAAAAACATTTGGATGTAAGTAATCCTTTTATTTGAAACCATTTTAAAACGCAAGCGCAGTTCAAGATATCATACCAAAATGTACCAGAATTGTTTTTAAATATAAAATTCAAGTCATCGACAGCAAAGGCCGTATCTCCATCATATCTTTACTTGCCCTTCCAATCGCTACATTACAACTGTTCTTTTTTTAAGTTTACTGGAATGATTGGGAGAATAATTTAAAGCCAATGGAATGTGTGAATCGTTCAAAAAAAGTTGCAAAATAAAACTAATCCTTATGGAAAACAATTCTAAAATTGTGTTGGTATTTTAAGTATTTAACTTCTTACATCTCAATAAGTCCACTAGGACCATGGCCGAAAATGCAAGGGTGTGAAATAGCAGCGGGTTCAAAATTTTCGGATTGGCGGTCGGAGGGTAGTAGGGTAAAGTTGCTAACTTCTGAGCCAGTGGTCGGATTTTTTTTGCTTGTTGAAAAGGTCTTTAAAAAAAATACTTTTTTTAAGAAATTGTACTTTTTGTAAGAAAATTTGCTTTTACTTTTTTAAGATAAGGTATTTTTTTAAGAATAGGTACTTTGTTTATGAATATGAATAGGTATTTTTTTTTTGAGAAAATTTACTTATTTTAAGAAGACACTTATTTAAGAAAATTTTCTTTTTTTAAACTTCTTACACTTTTTCTTTTCTAAATTTACCTTTTATTGGGTTCAAAACTACAATATATACTAAATATTGGTTACAGGTTGCACCTAGAAAAATTCCCATTAAACAAGAAATTACCCAACATGTCAGTCAGGTCTAAACACAAACCAAAGCAAAATTACCCAATGTAGTTGATAATTTTGGGTTGTAGCATAGTAGTGTTAAAAAGTTAAAAAAGTTGTTTAATTTTTTTTCATTTAACATTTAAAAATTGTAAAATATAGATATTGAAATAGATTAAAGTATGATGTAATTATTAATTTAGTATTTTGTTGCATGACGCTTGTTGTTTCTAACGGCAGCACATCGTCTCGGCATCGAATTAACTAAGACTTCTGAACTATATCCAAAATCTGTTCTGGTTTCTTTGGCTCTGCTTCAGACACAGCTTTTTTGACGTCACCCCTATCGGATTAAGGTCTGGAGAAAGCGCGGGCCACCTCGTGACATTAATCAAATAGTCTTCAAATAATTTCCGAGCTTTTTTGGTCGTAAGTTTGAGTTCTTTGTCTTGTTGCAACACCGAACAACAGTCATTTCTTTTTCTGCATAAGGCAGCATCACGTTTAAAATATATTAAATAAATGTGCTGATCCATTACTTTTCTTATCCAGTGTATGGGTCCAACCCCGTGATACGAAAACCAACCCCATGCCTGTGAATCGGGGATTATACTCTGTATGCGGTAGTCGCCTTAGGTAAACGCGAGAGCCTTTTCCACCAAAAAAACCGATTTTGTTCTCAGCAATCCATAAAAAAGATTCCAAATTTCTGTGCAGGCTCTTTTGCAAACTGCATACTCTTGGTCACATGCTTTCCACTTAAAATCGGAACCTTTTTTGGGCTACAGGCATGGAGGTTATGTTCTCGTAAACGAGCTCGAACTATTTCAAAGCATGCCGTTGTTTGCAATTCTTTTTTTTTTTAGCTCCGTGGCAGCTTTAAAAGACTTTTTCCTACTGTGCCGAACTAATCGCTTTACAATTAATTTGACATTTCACGCTTCGCCTTTTTTTCAAAAGTTATGGCATTGCGTGAAATTTTGTTTGAACAACCCAATAAACTTCAAATTTCAGCATATTTTTTCCGACTAAAATCATTTTTTAATGATCTCCACTTTTACGCCCCCCTGTAATGTTTTCCGCGACCCATTGCAATAGTAATTTTCAGTAATATTCTTGATCGACCGGACTGAATTCTTAAAATTACTTGCTTCTTAGAAATTACTTCCTAAATAATAACAGAAAAGTAGTTTTTGAACGCAGCAACATTTTAGTGATATTATTTTTGCTGTTTGAATTTGCTCATTACTCTCAACATTACCTACTATAAAAACTACCGAAGATATTGAGAGAGTTAAAATTCATTTTGCGGAGAGATAATAAGGCTGTTTTTTATTCCATTAAGCTATCGCCACTTACGGCTTTCCAAATAAAACGATCCACACTTAATACTACGTAAGGTGGCAACATTTGCAGTAATGGGTGACAAAAATGCGATACGGCAACACGTTTGTACCAAGTGCCAACAAATACATGGTAGCAGCAAATGTGGTTGTAGTTTGAAGCAGCAACAACAGACATTTTAATTTCGTTTATTTGTTTCAGTTGTCAAACTTTACACAAATATATACCCATAATACAAGAATACAAAAAAGTGTAAAAACAAAATACATATCGCACCTGTTCCACAAAAGTGTAACAACTCAAAATTTCTAAATTTTCGTTTTTTGCAAGAAAACAACACACTGTGGTCATCTCTACCCACTGTAAAAATCATCTATTATTTTGTCTCCTCTTTCGTCAAAAAACCGTTATGACTCTCTTTGTTTTCAGAATAACTTTTTTAGGCTCAACTAAAGAGTAACATTTTTAGTTGTCTCTAAATGTTTAAGCAAATCGGTTTGTTTTTTATCATATAAAGAGTGACATTTTTAACGCAAACAACGCTTTTATTCTTTTTAATGATAATTTCTTACAATAACATATTTTTTTCTTGAAATATATCATCAATATTAACGGAAACAGTTTTTCGTCTCTACTGAAAATTTTGAAATTTTGAGTTGTTACACTTTTGTGGAACAGGTGCGATATGATTTTGACAAGCGAAACGAAAAATGACATGGAAAAAATGTAATCACATGTTTAAACGACTATAAAAAAAATAAATGGTTTCCCATTACATCCCATGAAGGGACCGGGGCGAACTTCTCACAATCACTGAGCTGTGCGCTTTCCAGTTTTCACTCACTGATTGGGACCTACGAACGGTATTTTGAGAAGCTTTTTCATGGCTATATACTCGATTGTGTCGCCGTCACTATGCGAGGTGACCGCCGCCGAAAGAAATTTTAGGTGGTCAGAGCAGGGTTCGAACCCAGGATCTCATGTACAAGAACCGACTATACCTGATAGATAATTATACTATGATCAATACGTATAACCAGCGTTCGGACGAAACACAAAATCGTGCAAAAAAAGTATGAAAAACACTGTTGTGTGAAGTGTTTGTGCTTTCTTGCTACACGAACACTCTGCGATGGTGCGTGTCTGCACGCTAACACTCTCTGTTGGGTGTCTCTAAGCCGTGTCGCACCGTTGTCTTGCTCTCTCAGTGTTGAGCTGACACCAAAACAAACACCTAATCATGGTAAAATAAGTAAGGTGAACGCACTAGGAATTTTTACAACAAACACAGGCATTTTGTTTTTGTTTGGTGTCCATAATCTGTCAAATTGTCTTCATGTGTGTATCTACTGTAAAAGTAAACAAAAAAGTACACAAACAAAATGCATGTGAATTTGACATAAGAGAAACACCTAAGCAAGAAATATGTTGAAATCAGCTGTTCTAAGTTTACCTTACTCATTTTACCATGCACCTAATTGTGCGGAACATGTGTGCAAACACACAGTTTTATGTTGAGCTGGTGTGTTGTGTGGACACCGTGTGATCATGGGTGTCGTTAAATCGTATGGTTCTGTTACAATACTCTCAGTGTCATATTTTATGTTGTTATTTTGTTATATTTTTCTATTTTTTTTTTTAAATGTTATTTTAATTAATAATATTTATCATATTTTATTACATATAGTTTAGTTTTTTGTGTTTCGTCCGAATGCTGTTGTAAGAAATCTCGCGAATAATAAAACATCCGTTACCATCAATGTTGCCAGTTTAGGGGATTTCCCTCTATATTTAATAGAATTAATTATAAGCTGCTGCCCAATTAATATTTAGTTCATTTCTCAAAAATATGCAACCAATCGAAACGTGTTATCATAAACAAAACATTCAATGAGTGTTCGAACTCACGGGCGATGTGTTAACACCTTTTTGTTACACTTTACCTGTTCGATTTCTATCATGGTACAATAATATCTTCATGGTAATAGCAGCGCGTGTTGTTGTTGTTGTAGGCAGCAACAACAGGCATTTTGTTTTTGTTCTATTCGCTTCAGCTGTCAAACTCTACACAAATACATACCAACAACACAAGAATGCAAAAGAGTACAAAAACAAAATACATGTGAGTGTGACAGCCGAAGCGAAGAACCTCATGAAAAAAATTAAAACAGCTGTTCTTACGACTTTACCATGAACATATTATTGTACCTATTCGATTTCTATGAACACATTAGTAAATGTTACATTGGAAACAAAAAAACACCGTTCAATCATATGACGAAGATACATTTAAATAATATTAATACTTAAAATTATTAAAGACAAGTGCAAGCACATGTGTCATTACCCTGCAGTTTCAAAAGTAGCTAGTGGCTCTATATAGTCAGTTATTTCGTTAGCGAAAAGCCTGACTAGCTACTTTAGTGGCTACAGGTAATGCTATAGTTCGCCTTTTGATTATTATAAGTATGAAAACAAAGGAAAAAACAATGCACTGAACCGTTATCCCGTTATGATTTGTTGGTTGCTTGGTTATTTTTTTGTGTTGGCGTCAGTTGCTATGAAACGTTCGTAGAAGTATCATCGTGAGAGTGTACGTGGGTTAGACGTATAAAATAGTGAATTTTAATATTTAGAATGGTAAAATGACAAGCAAAAGACAAATGAAACGGTTACTAAAGAAAGAAAAGGAACAAATTGTGAAAATGTAGAAAAAGATTGTGGTGAAAATAATAAAAGAAGATTTATTCATAACATTAATTTATTATGGTCCGGCGAATTCATTAAGTGGATTGCACTAGTCAAGTAGTTAGTACAATGTTGTTAGATATTTCGTCAATTCCATGTAACTAGCGATCTGCATGGTACATGGTAGTGCAGAGGGTAGCCACTGACTACCGTCAATGACATCCCCATGTTAAATTCGTCAGCATTGTTGGTAGTCTGGCGGGTAATTAATGGTAATTATTGGTAGTTAGGGAAATAACTAAAAATTCGTTAGCTACGTCGACTGCAGGGTATTTTCTTGCTTAATACTTTTTATTTTATACCCACAAAAACAAAGAGAATGCAAAGCAACACACATATGCACATACATACATTGTTATGTTCGTATATACGCTACACAAGTTCCTCTCTTGCTTTCTCATTTTCATATACGTATAACCATGCGTATAATCACGTCATTATTCTCTTTGCTCTGAGAGTGCTCCGCACCCACACGAGACAACTATTCGCTGCCGCTACATCAGTGTGTCCGAACCGTAGAGCTGGCAAACTATCGATAGTCACGCGATTCGATATTTTCGATAGTTTGTTGCAAAACTATCGATAGTATCGAATTATTTTAGGAATGCTAAATTTCATTTTGCAATGCATATTGGTCACTTACTCAAACAACGTCATAACTCAAAAATAACTAGTTTTGCAGAAAATGAGTTTATAGTTTTCATTTTACATACAAATCAGTGGAGATATTAAAAAGGTTTCTTCTATCAAGAGATGAGCTTACACGCCACTTTCATGAATTTTTTAAATAGATGAAATAAATTAAATAAATCTGTATTATTAACTCCAAAAATTTATTTTTTGAGTTATGACGTTATTTTTAAGTAAATGAGCGATATGTACTAACATGTATTTTCAATAAAAGAAAACTAATATATTAAACGATCTTAAGTAAAGTTCAGAGTTGTTTTATTAAAAACTGAAGATAACAGAAAAAAACGATATAATGCGTAAAAAACTTAACACAAAAACGAAAAAACATTTAGAATTCATTTCTTACAACGCATTTTGAGGTCAATTTTCTAGAAAATTGTGTACATTCACTTTAAATACTATGCACTCGTATATTACATATTTGTACATAATTTTTTATAATTCTTGAGTAACCCAACAATTTTTGTTTAGAAAGAGTAGCATATCAAAATTGTTGGGCTTTAAGCTAGATCTTCTATCTGAAATAATGACTCCGACTTTGCTCAACATTCTTTCGGATTCTGTAGATGTTGCTGGTATGCATAAGTAACGTAAGGCACATGACTTTGTGAGCGACATTGGATCAGAATTATTCTGTAAATAAACATAACACTGTATGAATTGCTTAATTAACTACATACATTATTTACCTTCCAGTACTGCAATTGATCTACATATTTCTAATGGTGCATTTACATTTTCAAAATATTGCCTTAGAGAAATGATGGCGTCCACTTGGCAGGTCCGTACTCTACTCCCAATTTTATTTTCTACAAAATCAAGTCGATTAATTAACAACTGCAGCTAAGACATCGATGCCAGATAGAAGCCGCCGCCACTAACTCGATAAATTTGGTAAAACAGTTTTTCAATGATAGTATCGCTATCGAGAAAAAACCATCGGTAGTCTAATGGAAACAAAACTATCGATAGTACCATCGATAGTTTGCCAGCTCTACCGAACCATCGACCGAACGAACACAAGCGACCGTGTTTGTCAAAAACTTGTGCACGGTTTGGTGTTTGAAATTAGTGTCGCACGCTGTTGAGAGTTCTATTATGTGTGCTGCACCGACATGTGTGCTCACAAAAGTGTTTTGTTTTTGTGTTCTCTGTGTGCAAGTGTTTTCGTTTTTGAAACACTTCTGTTATGTGTCCATAAAGGCCGTGACTCACTATCCTAGATAGTGGTGCGATTTATTCAAAAAATAATCTGACAGAATCTTATCACACTTGAAGAAAATCGCATCACACTTGAAAAAAACCGATCCAAGTGTGTTGTGGATGACAGACCATCACACAAAAATGATGCAAAACCATATGTTTTCAAAATCACGTTGGTTCTTTGGATTGCTTTTGATGATATTTTGATTTCGTTTGTATTTACAACATACTCACTTTAATATTTTTCGGCATACTAAACAGACCTGTCAAAATTATTTTCGCTTCTCTTTCATACTTATTCGCATACAATCCAGACTATCCTATTTTTCCAGCACACATACGATTTTTGACAGATCCAAAGACTAAATCGGATAGTGAGTCATGGCCTTAAGCAACACTGTATCACCACGTAGAATGTGCGGTGTCGAGTGTTTTAGTGCCATTCTCATCGCTGCGTAGTCTTCCATTAAATAAAATAAATTAAATGACTGACCCTGTGTAAGCCATTTTGCAAAATTCTGCTTTTGAGTCTCTCCTTGATAACATTTTCATTCGCAAAAAATTATAACAAAATTTATCTAAGATAAATTTTTGTTGCCATTTCTTGAAATTTAACATGTGGCAACATTGTCATTGCTCAAGTCGGAATTTAAGTGGTAAATTGAAATGCCAATTAATATCGCTTAGCTGTCCCGTACAAATTAAGCTATAATTAACTTTAGCGGGGTAAAAAAACACCCTTAATATATGATATATACATTTAAGTATTTATGCTAAAAAAATAATGAAAAAAACTACATTGCTTTTTTTATATAACATAGGTCTTCATACACAACAGTGTTATTATTTTTGCCAGCACTGTATCTGTGCAGAAGCTTCTATGTACCTTCATTAAAAATTAAATATTTCGAATATTTACGCTGGAAAATCCAATTTGGGGAAGAAAATGTTTTTCATACAAAGGGGGAGATCCCTCCAAATTTTGGCTACTCGAACCAGATATGATCGATCATTTACCCATGAGGCAATACGAGGCACTGAAATCTGACGATTTCTTGTAGATCTTCTAGAATGGAATGTATGACGTAATAATGGTGGACTACCCCATAGTCTAATAATATAAGTCGACGCGTGGCGTGTTGTTGTAATATGAAACGATTTTGACAGAATTTTGTTGTACTATTGTTATGACAATACACTCGATATGTCAAAATCATTTTATATACGAAGAAGAGGCAAAGGAAAAACGCCAAAGTAAATAATTACATGCATAGAATTACATGTATTAAAAAAAAGTAATAGGCAGAAAGTTGGAACGCTTTTAAGATTCAAATTGGTAAGTATCCATCGGTAAGTCCATACATATGTAGGTAATTTTAGTTACTTCTTCTATATATTTTTAGCCATCAAAAAAACTACAGGCGGTGAAACGACCAGCGTAAGCAAAGAGGGCAAGGCAGATTCGCTTGCCAACGCTCCACCAGTTGCCATTAAGACGGAGCCAGTGGTCTAAATTTAATTAATTTTCACATCGGGCCATTTCGGTCTAAAATTAAATTAATTTGCACAACAAAACATTAAATTAATTTGCACAACACTTTTCAAACGTTTAATAACGAACAATAAGAATCAAAACAAATGATGAGACAAGTTTGACACTTCGAGTGTACTACGTAAACAAAGAATGATGAAAAGAAAGACCCCAATAACAAAATGCCTGATCAGCTGGGCTTATGCTTCCACTTATATTATTACACTATGGTCTACCCGATATAATAATGTCATAAAAAGTTTTGATGATTCGACGTTTAACGTAAGAGTCAAATGACAAACCAAGAAAACGTGCTACATAACTGTTGAAATGATTAAGGAGGCGCAGTAAGTAAAACGCGTATGACTTTCACGAGCTTAGTGAACTCAAGAGAGAGTATTTATTAAAAAGGAAGTTACAGACATGTCAATTACAATTGTACATGGTTGTATCTGATATGTGTCAAAATAAGTATACAGTATTGCCAATAGAGATGATAATTGTTCGTACTATTTTAACAATAACTAACACTAAAATTTCAAGTTATTACAACAGATATACATAACTCCTACTAACATCACACTAATAATAGATTTTCTAAAACGTCAAAACTTTTTAATTCCATGTAAACCCCCTTTAAAACTTAAATTATAACTTTCATGTTGTTATTATCACACTTTTTCCTACGAAAAAACTTTGGCGTAACAACCCTGTAATTGATTTTGATTGGCAAATTTTTGCAAAGAACTGAGTACTAAGAAAATGAAAAGTGAACGAAATTTTCGGGTCATAAAATTTTCGTTATTTTTTATACACGTACTTCTTCTTCTTCACCAAGAAATTAAGTACATCTAGTGACACTGCGAATGATATTGGGATGACAGGATGATGGGGGATTATATTTGGCTCCTCATAAAAGAAGTGGATTCCACAAACGACAAATGATGTCACAAATAATTTGAATAAACTTGTACTTATATGTATATAATGGCTTATAACTTTTATCTTTATTTATGAAATTTCTTCGGAAATAACTTGAATCTTCGTTAAGATACAAGATATATAACAAAAAATATTAAACAAATTTTGTAAATTTTTTCGTGCTTGTATGTGTTTTTTTTTAACTAATGTACCCTACCGATTTAAAGACTACGCTCAGAAAATTTAGTCCGCATAGCTATCTTAAAACTGAGACCATTACTGATCCTGACTTATATAGTCAAAATAATGAAAATTGAGAAACAAATTATTTTTCTGGATAAATAAATATATTCCGGCTGAATTGCCGAACATCAAGCGGGTCTCAAAAAAAAACTAAACTAGAGTAAAATATAACAACCCCAAATATGGAAAATAATATTGTGGCCGGACACGGGATCCAAAAAGCAGGACCACCTAGGCACATCTAGCAACAGGCACGTGTGGGTACTCAAATGAAAGGTATTTTTCTCACGAATTAAATGATACATTTATTTTTCCCGTAAACACCTGTCGGCCAAGATAAACCCATTTTAGAATCAGCCTTATTACGAATGTCGTTCTTATTACGAATGTCGTTTTATTTATTTTATACAGTTCAATAACCGAGCCAATAGGGCCTTATTTGGTTATAAAATTTCTGCAACACATTTCTACTCAAATAAAAATTAAAATAAAGTTGAATTATATAAACTAACATGAAATATGTAATAGTAATATAAATAATAAAAACCAATAATAATGATAAACACAGAATTTACTCAAACAAAGAATATAGATAACAGATTGATTATAAAACAATTAAAATAGATAATAATTGATAATATAGATAACAGATTCCCTTTCCCAAATAAAAAGTTTAAATAAGAATATCCGTGACATTTAAAGAACAAGTGACCATACGAATTTTCACTTGTTAAGCCCTTGAGTTGTGACTTGGAGCATTAACTTATATTAGCCAAAGTTAATATAACTAAAAGATTATGGCGTGAAGGGTTCTGAAACATGCAAAAATTAATTGGACACATATTAAAACACTGAAGTTACAACTCTACAAATCATTTGTTCCATATGCTGGTAGTCTTTTTTTAAATGTATCTAACGAATGATTAAAAGTTTTAAGGCTAGACGGAAGTTTGTTATAAAATCTTGCTACCCTAACATGAAAAAAACGTTCCAATTGAGAAGACATTCTAGGAATATTAATTTGTACATTCCTCGTCGACCTTCCAAACTCAAATAATTCCACTAAGAATAAAGAAGTTTATCTAACAATAATCTTATAAAAATGCAGTAAACTTCTAACTTGCACAAATCCCGAAAATTAACAACCTAGAAAGTCTTTGACATAAGAAGCAATGTGCTGGTGCATTCTTACTGAATCTATATACCTTATAACTCTATTAAACAACAAACGCACCTTCTTCAACATATAACCGAAAGTCCCAGAATATGCCTCCATACCATATAAGAAAATCGGCATTATAAGTGCATGAACTACTTGTCTTTTGATATTTAGGGGTAGATATAAGTTAAAATTGTAGAATTTTCTTAGAATGTAGTTTACTTTAGTAGTTAAAGCGTTCACATGCAATTCAAATGCGAGCCTACTATCAATAATTATACCAAGACAGTCTAAGCTATCCACAACATCAATCTTACAGCCATAGATGGAATTATTAACTCGATCACTTTTCAAACCCCCAAATAGCATAGGCTTTGTCTTATTGCTATTAATATTGAGAACATTTTCAGTCAGTGAGTGAAAACTGGAAAGGGCACAGCTCAGTGATTGTGAGAAGTTCACCCCGGTCCCTTCATGGGATGTAATGGGAAACCATTTATTTATTTTAAATAGCATAACCTTTGTCTTATTGCTATTAATATTGAGAACATTTTCATTCATCCAGGTAACCAATAAATTGGCAGTGAAGTCAATAGTGTTCTGTAGAACATCTAACAAGTCAAAATTACCCTTAAACACAATTTGCAAATCATCTGCAAAAGCAAAAGTGAGACAGTTACAGCTAATAATACGATCAAACACGTCATTTAAATACATAATGAATGGCAGCGGTCCCAAAACCGAACCCTGGGGTGCCCCACTTCTCACTGGACAAATACTAGAAACATTATTATTACAATAAACATATTGTTTCCTACCAAACAAATACGAATAAATTAATCTACATGCAGCGGTAGTAAACCCAAACAAAAGAATGCAATTTCTCCACAAGTATCGTGGCCGTCGGTGGTGCAATGGTTAGTGTGCGCGCCTCTTGTACATGAGATCCTGGGATCGAACCCTGCTCTGACCACCTTAAAAAAAAATTTCTTTCGGCGGCCGTCACCTCGCATAGTGATGGCGACACTATCGAGTATACAGCCATGAAAAAGCTTCTCAAAATACCGTTCGGAATCGGTGTAAAACTGTAGGTCCCAATCAGTGACTGAAAACTGGAAAGCGCACAGCTCAGTGATTGTGAGAAGCTCTCCCCTGTCCCTTCATGGGATGTAATGGGAAACCATTTATTTATCGTGTGATCATTCTTGTCAAACGCCTTCTCAAGGTCAAGCGATATAACCAATATGTTCTCTTACCTTATCTGTCAGGCCTATCATCAACGAAGTTGTACTTCGATTACTTCTAAATCCCGACTGACAGTCATGTAGTAGAGAATAATCCTCCAAATGATCTACAATCTGAATTTTCATTAAGTTCTCAACCATTTTCGATAGTATTGGCATTATAGAAATAGGACGGATATTCTCCATTGAATCCAGATTACTCTTTTTGCGAATTGGGATAACTTTCGCTATCTTCCAAGTATTAGGAAATACAGATGTAGTTAAGATTTTATTAACTATATGCCATATATAATTCCCAACAAATGGAAAAACTAATCGTAAAAATTTCAAGCCATCGCATCCCACTGCTGTTGCCTTGATCATGGTAAAAGCATTAACAACTTCAATATAATCAACTGCATGCAGAGGCGGATTTTGGTTGGATTTGGCCCAGGGCGCAGAATAAATATTGGGCCCCTTAAAAATAATCAAAAAATAACCACATTTTTGTTGAAATAATCCAAAATTTTATAAACCTTAAAAACGTACTTTAATTACTTTAAGTACTAATTAAAATACAGAAAATTTTTTCTATCTTTCTGGCTTGCAAACTTGTAAATTATATCATTGAAATCAATAATTTTAAGTAAATCACTACCTATATGCAATACAGCAATAGTATTGAGTCATTCTTTCTGTCATTGAATTTCTTAAATAATTCTTTACTCTTTTAAGACAAGAATGATCCTTCTCCAGAATCGTTTGAGATTGGCATGGTATAAAATATTTTTAAAATAATTTCCACATTTGAAAAAGTTTCTTTCATATCTATGGCTTTTTTATCTAAACTCCTAGCTGAGCCGACAGACTTCGCCCTGCCGACAAAATTAGTCAATGATGTCATAGCCACTAATGAATTCACACATTTTATATTTGGGAAAACCAAACCATCACAAAAGTGTGCGTAGATTTGGTTGGTAGGCATTTTTCGATGTTTTGTAGTTCTACCTTATCAATACATCTTGGATGGACAATTGACGCATTGCAGTTTGCTGAGCTTTTAGTTTTTATTTGATTGCAAGGCGAGACAGACGTGTACGTAAACAGTGATAAAATAAACAAAAATTGCAACCTTTTTTAGAACAAACTTTATGGGTAAGACCAAAATCATAAAGTTGGAAATTTAAACAAATAAGACCTTATGGAAGCTATAACTACAAGTCTTAATGTAAAAGTAATGATTCGCGCAACTGTATTCGTGCAAGTATGACTTTAAAAATCCATCATACTGGAAGATCTTTAACTTCGTTATGTCCTGTACATTTAATTTCAAGGAATTTTATTGTGGATACAAATCTTCGTAAAATGTTTCTCCAAAACCTTTCGTTTTGTATTACAATTTTCGCATTTTGTGCATTGACGCAATTTGAAACCATGGAGCGCTTGTAGAGTGTCCACATTGAGGCGACATGTTGCTTTGATTTTTTATGGTCGGACAAAGTAGCTCCAATATGTTTCCAATTTTGAAACCCAGTTGTCAACTTGGATTTTGAGCCCAAAAATAATTTTCATGGATAGCAATATATAGATTTGGATGTTTCGGAAAAAATTATCCACGTTATTTCTTCACATTCTCCACTCAACGATTTCCTATAAAAATGCAATCACCGTGTTTATATATCGATTTAATTTGACTAATATGGCCAATATTTATTAGTTTATTACAAATGAGAAATTCAACCATTTCTATTCTTAATACATTAGGCCAGAGAAAATGTATTTTAATTTTATTTGGTTGGTTGGTTGGTTGGCAAGGCTACAAGACAGCACGCTGTCTAGCACACTTAGGCTATATAAGCCCATTGTGATACCTGCAGTTTCCTCCATAGCAACTATCGACTAGTCGTCCAGCCAATTTGCCCTTTCAATAAATTTGTCTATAAGACCTACAGGAATATCCTGTAGGGCTACGGTGCTAACTAGATGTGTTCCGAATATCCTACTTCTACTTCAGAGCAGGGCAATCCAAGAGAAGGTGTTTCGTCGTTACCTCGTCCTCTTCCATGCAGCATCTACAGAAAGTGGAGTTTCTATGTCCCAATCAGAGGGCGTGTTTTCCTACAAGACAATGTCCCGTAAGTGTTCCTATCATTGTCCTTGAACATATTGTGGCCCACTGCCTGATCTGCAAACGGCAGGTAGAGACTGGCATACTAACACCTTCTTTTGCCGGAAGAACCTGTGCCGTAGTGCCCTGTCTAGCTAACGCATCCGCTACGCAATTGCCTGGAATGTCGCTGTGTCACGGTACTCAGATGAGCCTGATGTCAAAATACTCTGCCATCACCCTAAGTGATGAGTGGCATTCTTTCGCCGTGAGGGACGTAGCAAACATGGCTTCCAGGGATTTGATGGCAGCCTGGCTGTCTGTTGAGATACATATTCTCCGGAAGGTTGTGACACTACTTTTCGGTAGTTCAGCAACCTCCAGTTTGGGGGTAATTTTCCGCCTGAAATACACTACAGTGATCAGGCAGCTTGACGGAGATATTTATATTTAGGTCCGTTGAATGGACCCCATAGCCCACTTGCTCGTCCAACTTTGATCCATCCGTGAAAAATCTGATGCTACTGGTATCCCCTTTCAGTGACTTTTCCCAGGTATTCCTGTTCGGAATAGAAGTCCTTAGATTTGTCGCTGGTAGAAGGTAGAGTATACAGTAGTCCGTGTTTACGGGAATAGAGTTGATCCGGTGTAGTAATTCAGTGTGTCCTTAATGTCCCGATATCAAAACGCCACAATCTCTGATTCTCACCACGGAAGTAACGGCTGCCTATTCGGCCATGATATCAGGAGTAAAGATGTTCAGTATAGCGCTAAGTGCAGTACCTGACGTCGTGCCCATTGCCCCATTAACGCTAATCAGTGCTGATCTTTGAATTTTCATCAAGGAATTCAGAATATATTTCTTTTGGAGGGACCTCACCAAACTACGATACCATAGAGAAGTATTGTTTTGACTATTGCCTGTATAAATCCACATTAATTTTATTTCCAATGAAATATTTTGCGACTTACTATCGATATTTTCCATCGGCATATCTTGCCTGCCTTTGTCTACAGATATTTCACGTATGCCTTCTTCTATACCAAGAGTTTCAGCAAACTCATTTTGTCGGCTGGTGGAAGCTGTAAGCGCATCTGTTTTTTTGTGCCCACAGAATTACCTAGAGTGATCATAAATTTATCTAATGCTCCCTTCTATTGGTTGATAACTTCTTCATATTGTTTTTTAACTTTTCTTTTTTCAGCGTCTGATAAATGGCGTATCATTGTTCATATTATGTTTCAAAAACAAAGATTGCAGATAAATAAATAAGTTTTTAAACATTGCCTTCTGAAACATGTTATTTAAAATTCACGAGAATGATTTGTAACAATATTTTTATCATGCAGTTTTAATTGTTAAACTCGGGGTACAGTTTGTAAATAATTCACCGTGAGGAAAGTTGCAATACAATTGGGAGGACAATTTTTAATTGATTTAAAGTCTTAAAAACAAATTTATTTCGAATGCCACCTGATACTAATTATTGGTAATGACGTAAATATAAGTATTTAATTTTATAATTCAAAATTAATAAAGATAAACATCGTTACAACAGGTGGACTATAGATTGGCTTCACAAAAATAGTGGGCGTTCAAAGTTCATGAAAATGAAATTTTCTATAAATAAGTTCCATTTTAGTTTTCTGGACCATTATAGGTCAATTTTTTTGCAGCATTTGATAAAGATTGGTCCTTGTTTTAATATATAATGGATATTTTGGTAGAAAAATAAACACTTTAATTTTTATATGTAGAAGAAAAACTTGATTTCTGCACCCTTTTTGTATGACTTAGCTTATTATAGGAAGATTGATAAAGTCACGGGGCCCCCAAAACTGCGGGGCCCCGGGCGCGCGCCCGGTGCGCCCCCCTTAAATCCGCCTCTGGCCCTGGGCCAGTATGGGAAGTGTTTCCTTCTGTCAACATTTAGTGTGGCCCAGGCCGCAGCTCAGCCACTTTCATGAAAACTGCACGGTAGCAATCTACCAAACGGAAACACATTGTGTTTGCTGGTCAATATTTGATGTTGACGACGCAGTAATTAATATGTTATAATTCATAAATTTAAAAACCCTGGTTTTCGAAATTGGCGGTTTTCGGTTTCTTCGAATATACAACTGGGTTTCGGCTAAACCGAGGGGTAAAAACTGGTTAATAACCGGTTTGGGGTTTTATGCCGATATGAAAATCTGTACGTTTTACAATTTTTAATTCACTCATTTTGATATTTGAGGTAGATTTTATTTTAAAAAACTATAAAACAAAAACAAACTAAAACAATTTATGTGCTTTGGTTTTCACCAATTTCATTATTTTTTTTTAACGTAAGCTGAAATTTAAGATAGACTTTTTCGGAAAGTAAAAGTCAAGCTATAAAAATAAAATAAATGGTTTCCCATTACATCCCATGAAGGGACCGGGGAGAACTTCTCACAATCACTGAGCTGTGCGCTTTCCAGTTTTCACTCACTGATTGGGACCTACAGTTTTACACCGATTCCGAACGGTATTTTGAGAAGCTTTTTCATGGCTATATACTCGATAGTGTCGCCGTCACTAAGCGAGGTGACCGTCGTCGAAAGAAATTTTAAGGTGGTTGGAGCAGGGATCGAACCCAGGATCTCCTGTACAAGAGGCGCGCACACTACCTATTGCACCACCGACGGTCACAAAGTCAAGCTATAGTTGTATAGATGAAATTGTACTATTTAGTCAACCCAGGATATATTCAGTAAACCATTTTCTTGGATAGAGCCTATTGTCATCCGATTAACCTGAATATAAATCCACTGTGGCTCTTTTTATACTATCTATAGTTTTTGAGTCGCAACTAAGGATTCAGTCTACAATCATACTAGATATCTTGCACTATCCTTTAGGCAAATATCTGTACCACATTGAGACAATGGCTGAATAAACGGAGCCTTAAGCTTCTTGGTTAAGAGTACGAGCTCGGGTTTCTCCGCATTTACACCCAGCCCATTCTTCTTTTTTTCGCGAAGGCCAACACTCAGTGGATGGCACCTATAAATGTAGTGCACTGCATTGGACTTAGGAAAATGGCATAGGAGTAGGGGGAAAGAGAGAGAAGTACTTGTTAATATTTGACTTAAACTTGCTGATGTTGTAAGATGTGGGGAATACACTTGCCGGCAGCTTATTCCACATACGGACTGTTCGGCCAAAGATCGAAATGTTTCTGTAATGCGCAGTACAATCCAACGGCCAGGAAGCAGAAAAGGGATGAGTTCCACTTGAAAACGGCGTCGTACGGTAAAATACCCTAACTTCTGGAATGAGGCGGAACACTTTCCATGGAAATACCTATAAAATACCGAGACACTGCTAACATTTCGTCGCTGCTCCAAGGAGGCAACAGTGCTGGATACACTGGTGGCGCGTATCAGCTTCAACACTCTCTTCTGCACGCGGTCTAGAAGCTCCAAGGTGGACGCTGGAGCCCCAGCCCAAATATGAGAGTTGAATTCCATTTTTGGCCGAATATACGTGGTGTAGGTATTGAGGAGATCGGGTGGGGTGAAAAATCTTTTACACCGCTTTGAAAAGTCCAGGCACCTGAATGCTTCTTTCGACACGTTGAAAATGTGCTTATTCCAACGAATGTCACATTGTATCTTCATGCCCAGAATATCAAGAGCTTCCGATTCACCAACATCTAAATCACCCCTTGAAATCATTGGCAGGGTCGAGTCGCCACTGTGCTTGTGCGATATTCTGCAACACTGTGTTTTGCGTGCATTAAATTCGACTCGGTTTTCCCTGCCCCACTCACTAATCAGATGCAAGTCATGATTAAGCGTGTCATTCATTGTTGGTATCTTTCCTTGAACTACGGAAAGATTGGGATAGAGATAGAGAGAAGATTGGGATAGAGAATCTCCTGAAAAAAGTTCTGAAGCGAATCCCTACATATGTCAGTAACTGTTTCGAGTGTGCAACCTGGTCCCTCCAACTCCAGCTAAACACTATCCAGTGCTAAATTTCACAGATGTGTTGATGAGACTTCCACTTTGGGTATTCCAATAGATTGCAAATATCAAATTAATGATTGCCTGGTCAACACAAAGTGCCGATAGACAAGAGTGTATTCCTTCAGGTTAATAGATTCATGTAGGAATCTCACTAAAGCGTGCAGAGCTGTTTCCGTAGATCTGCCCTTATTATAAGAGTGGTGGCATGCCATACATGGGTTTTTAGTATGCATTGAATTCTAATTGACATTAATTTATCTAATGCAAATGGAAAAGAATTACCATTTTTCGCAATTGCAATAAACAAATTTTGAATTTGCATTTGCTCAGGCAATGCAAATGCATGTTGTGTAATCGGATGTCAATTGTAATGAAATATGGGAATGCTTTTAATTATCTTGAATTTGTTTGACTGCTGGCAATTCAGGATTTAACGTATTTTATATGTAGAGGTTTGTGGCTTCGATAGGTGTTGCGTCGAAATACTTTAAAATTCATAAACCTGCACATATAACATATTTGAAAACCAAATCTGCCAGATATGAGGAAAATACTTTCAAAATAAAGGTGGGTACTATGTTGACTTTCCACGGTGAAAATCCATATAAAAAAAATGGTCGTGAAATTCTAGCGAAATTTGTCCACCAGACGGTACTATGTTCTTTTCACGAGGAAAACATTTTGTTTTTTACAACACTGGTTTGCAAGCAGATTTCTTAGAAAAAAATGACAGCGGAAAAAAGTAAGTATGTAATATTTAAAATATTTAAGTTTTACACTTCACAGATATTGAATTCTACAAAAACTCTATTTGTTTCAGGAAAGTTGACTGGCGAAGATTTGGATAAGATGATGGATGAGGGTATCGATACGGATAAATATAAATATCGCAGTGGTTCGGGAAGTGTCACCTTCTATGTCAACCGCTCTTACATGAAGACACACAAAATTGCCGAAAAAAAGGCAAATCGATCCATACACGGCCCAGCTAAAAACCCGAAAATCGAGTAAAATATGACAATTTCAGAAACCAAGAAATTTTTTAACGATCGGACCCATGGGGCCCTTTGAGTCAAAAAAGGAAACCGTAAAAGGGGCTAAATCGTGCGACTAAAAAAAATTTTCCCCTTTGTGAAGACCCGTAATTGGTTAAATTTTGCGAACAAATTTACATTATTTTTTATTTCTTATTTGGAGTTTTTATTTTTTTTAATTTCACAAGGCCCGCAATAATATCTTAAAATAGGGTTATCTAGGTCCACAGTCACCGCACAGCCGAAATATATATATGGCTGAATTCGCGAGGGGACTACCTTGCTTGTTCTGAGATGTACCTAGGTGCACCCGTTTTTTGAAGCCTAGGGGCCTAATGGGCCTGCTCGTTAAAAAGTTTTTGGTTTCTGAAATGGCCATATTTTACACGATGTTCGATTTTTTGAGCCGGGCCCGGGTTCATGCATTTCAGCCAAAAACATTTTCTCTCCTAGGGATAGGGAAGTCAGATTTTAAATCAACAAAAGAAGTACATCGAGGAAAAAAAGGCAGTACAATTAAGAAAATAAAAGTACACTTTCTATTATTAAAAAATCATAAAGTTCAGTACAGAAAAATAATATTTTAAGTTAAGAAATAAAATAAAATCAGTACATAACAGTAACAATTTATAAATTAAGGAAAAAATCGAACAAACTAAGAGACCACAAATATTTTTTTAAATAAAAACACATTTTATTTTTAATGGTAAAAAGAGTGTAATCTATACTATATTAAAATTTTTTAATACTTAATATAACCTTGTTTTAATTATTTAATAATCAAAGATATTACTTTACAACTTTTTGAACGAATTACAAATATTTACAGTTTTTGTGAACTTGATTAACTATTCCGGTTTTACCAATTTCTGTTTTAAAAAAAATTACAAACTCATTACAAGTGTAGGTAAAATAAATTTTTTAATTCGTTTTCTAAATTTTGAATTGAAAGTTTATTTAGTTCGTTTCTCCAAAAATTAAACATCAAACAGAATATTCTTTCACATGCCGCATAGAACGAGGAATTGAAAGCACAAATTTACAGATATTTGCGAAATTTTGGAAATGACCCTCTTCTATGATCTCACTCCATTTTTCTTCAACGGATTTTTGTTTTGGAATGTTGTCAGAAAAAGCTTTTAATAATATAAATTCGTCAAAGAGTTGATCCAAGCCAGTTTATTTGATTGAATATAATTCAATTACTCCATGAATGAAATGAAATATTTGAATTAGGGTTAAAAATGCAAAGTTTTTCAAATTTGTTATTTTTTGGTAAAACGGTATTCTATGATAATATTTATATACGATTTTTGGTATGACTAAGAAGTAACATTTTTGTATTTATTGTTGGAATAACAAAAAAAGTACAAAAGGAAGTACAGAGGCTAAAAAGAAGTAATTTTGCGTACTTCTTTAGGTGCCATGCAGTCAGAAGTACAATTAGTAAAAAAAGTACGCGTACTGCTTAAAACAGTACGTCTGGCAACCCTACCTAGGGACGTCTTCCACCGAGCTGTTTAATCGGGGCTCGTTATGTAATTCAGCAGTTGCCGTCCTTTCGTTTCTGTCTGTTGATTAAATGCCGGTATATTGGACATCTGCAGCATTGTTGGCAATTCCAACCAGATCGGAAATCTGTACAGAAGTACAAGGGGGTTTCAGCGAGAGTACAGTAGACTGTTAATGAGTGTGCTTACCTGGAATGTTGGCCAAACCAACACAGTTGGCATGATAATGAGCACCACTAGGGCTGCGACATCGACATCGATGTTTTGAAAAACATCGAGTACTTTTTACATCGACGTTTTAGTGCCGATGTTTTTCCAATATCGATGGTTTATATCGATGTTTTCATCGATGATTTTCTGTGTGACGATTGTAACAAATTGCCTTAATATAAGGAAATATAAACCATAAAATATTAATTTAAACTCGAATTGGGAATATGTACCCATTTATTCGCCGCCAGACGCCAACCACCACCATTATGCGTAGCTGGTTAAACATGGGATGTAATAGGAAACTATTTATTTTAATCAAGTTTTGTAGTTTTTCACCTTTATATCGGGGAAAAGGGTGATTTATATGTTGATAACACATATCTAAAAGAGAATTACAGCAAATACAAAACATCGGCAAAAGCATTGATGATCGAAGAAACATCGATGTTTGTGACCAGTTGTAAATTACCTCTTCTGTTTCAATTTTGGTACCTCGGTTTCGAAATATTGGAAAATATTAATAAAATTGTAAGAAGAAATACTTGAAGTGTTTTCTTTTTATTCTTATGACCTTAAGCCGAAACAACTGAAGACTAAAAAAAGCCACCAAAAATGAAACATCCCCAAAAACATCGATGTTGGAAAACATCGATGTTTTGAGGTCGGATGTTGGAAAACATCGGATGTTGGAAAACATCGATGTTTTGAGGTCGTTGTTTTATCGACATCGATGTCTCTTATTTGAAACATCGATGTTGTTAAACATCGATGTTTTGAGGTCGATGTCGCAGCACTAAGCACCACAGGTGGAACACAAATGTAGAATCCTTAATTGAGCACGTAAACAAACAAATGTCAAAATGTCTAAGAAAAAAAAATATTGTGTCGATTTATGTGTTGAAAAGCGGCAAAACAAAAACACGTCGTTTCTGTGTTGGAAACAGTCAAAAACACGTAGTCAACTTTGTTTTCAGCTTCACAACACTAGTAGTGTTTTCACGAGGAAAAAATGGTTGTGCGTATTTTTTTCTCGTGAAAACATAGTACCCACCTTAAGTGTAATTGCTAATGGTATTTAATTTTTTTTTCATTTGCATTTGTAGAGGTAATTCAAAACAAACTAGAAATTAAATTGTCATATAATTTATTTTCCCCATGTATGTGACATGCGGAGAGCTGCAACGTATGTATGTAGTATCATCGTTCGCAGATATACATAGGTCAGTCATCTTGTTTTGTTTTTTCCCCCACTTATTTTAAATTCAATTTCGCTTATGATATTTGTTGTTGGTTTTAAATCCCTGAAATCATGTATATACTAATGATACTACATATGGATAATTGTAAGTAAATGAATATACGCCCAACGGAGTATAAGGGCGAATTTCGCACCCGTCATTTAAAAGCTCAATTTGAAAGCTCACAGAAAAATTTCATATTAAGTGACAAACATCGGGCATTTAAATTCCATTTAAATGTACAATTTTCAACTGTGAAACTGAGCATAAATATATTAGGTAACAATTGGGAGTCGAACAAGCTACAAAGGTATCGGCGAGTATGATAAGGTAAGTACCCTTTGAATTCGTATAATTATTTATTGTTTCTGATTTTCAGGTTTATGATTAGCTTCTTTTCAGGTGGTTAGTTATGAAAAATCATGTGGTACTGTCGACGACACATCTGTATGTTCTACAGTTTCAATTTTCAGCCTGATATTTTGCTTCCCTCTAGGGGTTTATATATGTGACTTCGTGAGCGGGTTCTGGAGTCACATATGCATGACGAAATGTTTTGGTTTGAAGAAAAATTTAACTCTCGGTCTTAATGATCTCTTTTTAATATTGCTGATGTGTTAACATCTATAGACTCGGGTAGGGCAATTGATCAAAGTGAACACATGCCAACAACGCGCAGCGTTAGCATCACATACGTGGTTGTTGTACAACAATAGTCTCTGTCTGAAAATAAGTATGATGGTATTAATGTAGCGGCAGCGAACAAACAGGCAGGTCGTCGTCACCAAAGAGCATTGAATAGTATAGAGAACTCATGGATCGAATTGTATGACTCAAAAGCACTGGCAACATCTGGCGAACGATTCAAAACGTATTACTCTCTTTTTGTCGTAACTTGGATCCATTAATAATTTTAATGTGAAACATTGATGCCTTTTGAAACACTTATGCTTTTTGTATTGTTTTATGTAATAACATTGTCGAAATGGTGAATTTATATTGAAATATTCTATAAAGAGAATAAGACTCGTCTATGCTTTTTTACTCAAACGCTCTACATCAGAACTGAAAAAGAGTGCAATAAGTTCTCTATACTATTCAATAGTTTTTGTCGTCGCTCTGTTTATGCCAAAAGAAAACAATTATTTCAGTGAGGTAAATATTGCTTTATTTATTTTAAAAATATTACATTTAATGTTAAGGCCGATGGAAGAAAAAAGAAAATGCAATAGCAAAAGAGAAGAGCATCGCCCGTGAGTTCGAACACTCATTGAATTTTTTTGTCACGATATTTCCCCACCTTCGAGATCACGTAGTTTTTCGGTGAGTTTGACCTTATGTCTCCGGACCCGTTTCCTGTATGGTGTGTGCTAATCAGATTCACCACTTCATATCGTCCATCCCCCGGTTTGTTCCTTTTGGATGTCCCAGAGATGCGGTAGTCGTTGAGAGATCTCTGTGCCTTCGCAGAAGTGTTTCCATGACCTTCTCTTTGAAGATCTTAACTCTTTATTATATTGGTTAAGTCAAATTTTATACACATTCCGATTGCTATCAGTCATTAAGGACTTTGTCCAATTAAAAAGCTTATACAAGTGTTTCTCACGATTTGCTGATCCTTGTTTCACTATGGAGGCTTCTTCTTGCTTTGTTAGGAACCGGTGGGACATGCGGAATGAAGTGTTCTGTTAAGAATCTGAAGTGAGAGCATCGGTAAGGTGTTCTAGTTTGTTTTGGGAACATTTCTGATGGTCGGAAAATTAACGCTCACTCGACATCTCCCATATTTTCATTATCTGAAGGAGTCCTGTGATGCAAAGGGGACATTAGGATCTCTTTTCCATCTATAGTATAAAGGTGGACTCATTGACCTGAATAAAATCATAAAGGTTAGTGGACTAAGCATACCCTAAAAATGTCTCTGCTCTTTAATCCTCATCAAATTGCGTAGTGCACATTGGCGTCCACATACAGAACGATACCCATTTTATACTCTATACTTCATCAGAAGTGACGACCGTGATCCAGAGTCTTCATAGGACAAATAGGCTGACTCTACCCAGTTGTAGCTATTATTCAAAATATCTGTTCCCTTATTTATCTTATCCAAATAGGCACAATTCTTTTGGAGTCAATTTTAAATATCCGGTCAAACCGGTTCTGCGAAAATTGCAATTTTCAGAAAACCGAAGTACGGTTAACCGGTTTCAGTTTTGAATACACTAGTTATAATACTTATGTTTGTATGTCTGTGTTTATGGCCCAAATATGGTTTTCTTTGATGAAAACTGCTGAAAACAGAAATGTTGCAGACACAAAGAATCAAAACAGCAGCAGATATTCAGTTCATGAAATCAATGCTTGCACGTAAGTATCGGGTTTTTCAACAAGAGCGCTACAGTAGTTTTTTTAAATGAAACAAAACCGGTTTTAGATATCAATGAAATTCTTTATTCCTGTGAAAGTACGTTGGATGAAATTATGTATGGAACTCGATTTCTTTTACATGGCCACCACGGGCACGCTTGCAGAAGTCCAGACGCTGAACCCAATTTTCGACGGTTTTCAAGCATAAATCGGCCGATACTGCTGCAATTTCACGTTCGATATTCGTACGAAGTTCATCAATTGTCGCTGGCTTGTTGGCATAGACCATAGACTTGACGTAGCCCCACAGGAAATAATCTAACGGCGTCAAATCGCACGACCGAGGCGGCCAATCGACTGGGCCATTTCGTGAGATAACACTTTCACCAAACTTGGTTTCCAATAAATTGATTGTGGCATTCGCTGTGTGGCTTGTGGCGCCGTCCTGTTGGAACCACATGTCCTCCAAGTTCATACTATCCAATTGGGGCCAAAAATATTCGGTTATCATTGAACGGTAGCGATTCGCATTCACAGTAATGTGCCGGTCTTGATCATCACGGAAGAAGTACGGCCCAATGACGCCGCCGGCCTATAAAGCGCACCAAACCGTAATTTTTTCGGGATGCAATGATGACTCATGGATTACGTGTGGTTTTCTGTCTAACCAATAACACATATTTTGCTTATTGACGAAGCCATTCAGCCAGAAATGAAATTCAGAAATTGGACGTAGCGCTCTTAAAATTCTAAAATCTATTTCACACTGAATTGGTAGAACATTTGGATATTTTGCCGGTTACTATGGTGCAGTTTTCTTGATCTTGTTTCAAAAAAGGACAAAACAGACGTCTGAAAATAAGGATAGAGAAGTTTGGGCCATGACCACCCATAATGGAATTTAATGAGGAATAAATTCTTAAACCATTCTGAATCCCTACCTAGACATTTTAGGTACTTTTTGAACAAAGGACGAAAAGGACCTTTTAAACTTTGAAATAGAGCATTTGAATATTCTACGAAAATTATCCCTGTCAAATTTCACTGAAGACATATTATCACAACAATTCGCTCACTTCAATATTTATACTCGGATAAAAAAATTCCAATTTAACACGCCCATTAAAAAAAGATGCGGCGACACGCGGTCTAAATTTTTGGGGTTTGATTATACTCACGTAGTGTGATCATTTGTTGAACGAATCATCCACCCCCAAAGCAAAACCATCAATTTTGTTGCATAGTATTATCGGACAAATCTCGGTTGCGAAATTTCCGTCGGAGAATGTGTAGAAATTGGCGGCCAAATCTCTGTTGCACAATTCTCTTCAGGGAATGTACAGACATTTCGGATAGTATCGCAAGGAATTTTAGAGACTGTGCTGACTACGTCAGAAAACAGCTCAGGTAATGTGTAAACTAAGTCCTGGAAATGTCGAAAGACATTTACGGGGTTTTCGGCTAAATGTCTGATAAAAGTGCAGTGATTTCACAGAGGTTTTCGTACGTCAAACATGTGGGAAAAAATTGTTCACTGGGTATTTTATTGCACGCGTGTATGCACACTACGCCGGTTAAACATTTAGTTCAATCAGATGTATGGCGTATTCCATACTATAAGTTTTATTTGCAATGCGGCTATGGAGAATAATCGCTTAAATACAAAAGTGATCATTTCATTCAGAAAAAGAGCCCGAAAATATCCTAATTATATTTAACATTCGCTCAAATATAGAAGTGACCGATTGCCCCAGTTTTTGGTGGATTTTGCATATATATACAGGGTGATTCAGGAAGTTCCAGACAAATTTCTCCAGAGTATTCCTTGGCTAATTTCATGAAGAAAAGTCCACTAGGACCATCATTTTGAAAAAAATCTAATTTTGTCTCACAGTGTAATTAGTGACTGCCTTGATTTTTTTATAAATAGCTACGTGAATATTTTGGAATGTAATGCGCAGCCGCCAAGCGACAAAAGCGAAAATCTGTTCTCAAAAATCTAGCGATTTTTTGCTTTGACAAATTTACACCTTTACTATTGATGCCAAATTTTTGAACATGACAATTACGACATTATTTTATAACATTGTATTATAACATTGTATCCGAACGCATGCGGAAAGTCAGTAGTTAAATATGTTATCCAGAAATTGACCGAATTTTAATCTTGTACATGTTCTGAACGCTTGGTGCAAGGAATCTTCCATACATGTTAATTATGTATTTAAATTTAGTGTACAATTTAAAAAAGTACAAAATTAAGCTCTTTATTTTGGGGAACAGATGTTCCAGCATATTTCGGTCATAATCCTCATAGCAATCGGGCATATTACCCATTGGGGAATTTCCTACAGTATCCAACCATTTTTAAAGTGGACATAAATCCCATTTCAAAAGACAGGAAATGAAAGACAGGAAGTGTATACAGGCAAAACTTTTTTTTGGCAAAAATTTTTGTTAAATTGCTATCGAAATTTTTGCTACGATTGTTAAATCGACAAAATATTGCGAACAATTTAGTTTAATCAATCTTTTTGGCCGATTATTCGAATAGTTTTGCATTCAGGGCAGTCCGCTGGAATTTATTTCGTGGCGGTGTTTTAACCACTTTACCAAAACTAAATACAAAAATTATTTTTAACCATCAATATGATTTTTGAGGTGAGTTTAAATGTACATATCATTCGTTCCAGGAAAGAAAGTTGAAAATAAGTGATTTTCTGAATTCACATCCTCCGATTTTGTTTATATTGACAACAGAGAGACTCTATGGAGCCATTAAGAGAATCCCATTATCAGATATTTGAAATTTAAAAAACTCGCGATTTTATTCGCGTTTTTCATTTTTGAAAAACCTAAAAAAATGAAAACAGTTGTGAAGTTTGGAGAGCTATATTTTTTAAGTAGATGGACTATTTCAAAAATTTAAAAAGTTTCTGAATGATACGGTTGTTTATTTGTAGAATCCGTACTCTAAAAATGAGGGCTTGATTTCAGAAATGCATTTTTATAGCAACTGCACTTTTTGAATGCATTTTCCACTTCTTTTTCCCCCTATGATTTTAAAAAATTTAACATCATTGCAAAATTCAGAATTTTTTATAAAAAAGACAAGTAATCTTTTTTTGGGACAAGGCAGCTTACTATTTGTAATGATTTTTAAAAAAAAGACTTACTTGATTTTTCATATAAAAAAAAATTTAATTTAATTTTGTTTAGGATTTTGAAAATGTTTGTACAAAATATGAAAGAAATTTATTTGGTATGTAACTTTGAATTGCTATATTTTAAACAGTTTTTGTCGCATTACTATTATTTAAAAAGTTACTGTAAGGTATTGTTGTCATTTAAAGTGTGTTTTTCTAAAATAATGCTGATTGAGAATAATGCGAATGCAATTACTTGTATTATAAATGCTATTTTTGGATGCACTTTGCAAAAAATTCTAATGTACAGAAAAAAAATTGTTTTTCTTTTGATTTTTTTGTAAGTAGGCTTACTTTTTGATGCCAAATACTTATTCCTAGGAAACTACATGCTACTAGAATTGGATGATGAAATACTTCTTCCCTATTTCATCATGTATTGTGTTCAGCGTGTATACACACCTATGTACACATTTGTACATATGTGTGTACAATTCTGTGACAAGCGAAAGTAGCAAAGATCGAATCAAACTATTAGTTGGAGCGAGATGAAAAATCTTTAAAAATAGAAAAATTCTTTGTCCCAGAAAAGAGAACATTTATTTAATAAATAGCTACTATTCTAAATTTTACAAAAATGTTTTTTTTTGAAAATCGAAGGGGGAAAACGCACTGCAAAATGCACTTTAAAACTGCATTTGCATACATTTTTTTTTATAGTGGTAACTTTTAAACTGCAAATCATAAAATAGACAAAAACAGCTTTCACAAACTTTTTAAATCTTTGAAAAATTCGGTCCACTTATGGAAATGTGGCTCTTCAAACTTCACTACTTTTTCCATTTTTTTAACTTTTTGAAAAATGAAAAACGCAAATAAAATCGCGATCTTTAACAATTTTAATAATCTAAAAACGCAAATGTACATTTGGCTTGAGAGACTCTACTCCGTGCAAAATTTGAAGAAAATCGGAAGACCTTCGGTCAGATTTGTGGCGTTTTCTCATGGAATGACTGATATATTATTTTTTTCCTCAGCCCAAAAAATTTATTTCTACTGTTACCGAAATTTAATTTGCATTACAAGTAAAAAAAACATGAAAAATTTCAGTCTTCAGTAGTTTTTTACTGATAATGAAATTTAATATGCCTTACCAGTAAAGATATAATTTATTTTTACTGAGATTTTTTTAGTAATATGCAAAAATTTACTGGTAATACAGTGCAGGCTCGGTATTCGCGATTACCCATTATCGCGACGGCCCGGTTATCGCGACGGTTTAAGTTTTAACATTGCAGGTTCGATAATCGCTACAGTGTACGAAAAACGGGGTTCTATTTTCGCGACTTTTATCTGTTTTTTTTAAATTTGATTACAATGTCTATAAGGAGCTCTCTAGGAGCTTCAAGAGCGAATGACTGTGTATACGTATATGAAAATGAGAGCAAATAAAACAAGTAAGAGAGCAAGCAAGCTGCGAATTGTGTTAGTTGGATTGAAACAGCAAGCAAGCAAGACGTGTGTCTCATTGTGCGATTTTATACACAAGCACGTCACTGTAGTGGTGCCCATAGCCGTCTATAACCAAAAAAGGGGAATCCCTGTCTTTTGGATGATTTTGATCTTGTCAGTTTATTCGTATCATTTGTTGTGTAAATACATCTCTGAAAATGGGAAAGTTCAACATATTTTAAAAACAACGATTTCTCAAAAATTAGAGATTTTAAAAAAAATTAAAAGTGGAGATTCCATAAATTCAATTTGCTTGAATTACAAGTTGCATAACTCTTCGGTTTACCGCATTATAAAGCAAGAAAATTCATTAAAAAAGTTCGTACGTACAGCAGAATGTGGCCCTGGCAAACGTTGCACCTTAAAGAAAGCTGAGTACCCAAGAATGGAAAAAATGCTTTATAAGTGGTTTGAAAAACAAAAGGGGGAAAAATGTACCAATATCAACAGAGATTTTACGATCAAAAACCAGCCATTTGTATTCCAAAATTTATCAAACCAATTCAGGTTTCAATGCCAGTGAAGGATGGTTGAAGAAATTTAAGCGTCGACATGGAATTAGATTTTTAAAAATTACGGGCGAGAAATTGTCTTCGAAACCTCATCTTATTGATCCATTTGTGTAAGAGTTTAAGGATTACGTTGATGAGCATGGGTTGACTCTTAACCAAATCTACAATGCCGACGAATCCGGTTTGTATTATAGGATGCTTCCAAATCACACTCTTGTCACATGTAATGAGAAACGGCTCCCGGAAGAAAAATATGTAAAGAGCGAATAACTTTTTTGCCCTGTTCAAATGCGAATGGCACAGACAAACTGAAATTGTTGGTTGTTGGAAAATCGAAAAACCCACGCGTCTTTAAATACTTTATCAATAAACCTGTAATATACAAGTCCAGTAATAACGCGTGGATGACATCATTTCTATTCAAGGACTGGTTCCATCACGAATTTGTTCCCCACGTAAGTTAATTTTCACTAATTAGTAAAAGTAAGGTGTTTGTAAGTAAAAATTGTTTAGGTCCGAGAATTTTTGGCTTCAAAAGGTCTGTCGCAAAAAGCAATTTTGCAGTTGAGGAACTAAAAAGTGATGACGGTTTAATTATAGCAATGAATCTACCACCCAATTGCACTGCGCTTATTCAACCGTTAGATCAAAACGTTATCAACTTGGTCAATTTAAATTATAAAAAACAACTGCTCACCCACTTGCTTGGCGAGAAGGGAACAGTTTTGGAGCTCAAACAAAAAAACTTCAATCTCAAAAATGCAGTTCAGATTCTAGCTACGTCCTGGGATAAAATATCAGTGTCCAACATCCAAAAATCCTGGAACGCCTTGCTCGAATTCGGAAGTGAATGGAGGAGGATAACATGCTCTTAAATATTTTACAAAATATAATTCAGGAAGAAAACGAAGATTTTTCAACTATTGGTACACTTGTAACTCAAATTGGTACGGAACATCTTTTCATGAATGCTGACATAAACAACTGGATTCAAGAAGAATTTCATGTGGAAAGTAATGAGGAGCAAATGGAATTATCAGATACGGAATCGGAGGATTTATACGATAGTGGTCATGAAGTAAACAAAATTAAAGTGGACGATGCTATAACACCGATAAACATATGCATACAATGGGCTTTGGGAAATGATAAGCCGACAACAGCACTATATGAACTACGTGATTCAGCTGTTATTTTAAAAAATAATTTGCCAAAAAAGCAACTCCAAATATCTAATTTCTTTAAAAATGTTTAAAATATAAATATGTATATCAATAAAAACAATTCTAATTTTAAAAATTACATAAAATATTTCAATAAAATTTTGGGTTCTTTTAACAATTTGGTCTGGTTTTTAATTAGTCGCGAAAATCGAGCTTGTGCTGTACAAACTAAATTTCATTATTAGTAACACTTTACCGATTACTGCTATTTTGAATGCAGTAAATGTAAACTGCAGTGTGCTCATCTATGGTGTGTAGAGATGGGAGCGTGCCTAATTTTCTAGGCACAACCCGACACAAGCACGAAGATCTCGTTTTTCGCAGCATACATAACCCACTATTGTCTCACCGCACTCAATTTGCAAAAATGTTTGCCAAACTTGGCTCTTTGCATTTAAATTTTTTATTAATTTGAATTGCGGGTCCTTTTTTAGAACTCCTGTTTCTATGTCATATTTTTGCATTTTGTTTGACATTTTGGACGACGCGCCGATGCTCGTTTTTCTTTGAAATTTGTGACGGAAGAAGTCAATCGAATTGTTCTTCATATGTATTCAAAGACGATTAAGAAGTATACGCAACTTGGCAACCCTCGTAAAAGAGAACCAAAAAGTCGACACGATTTACTCAAACGCAATTCCCTCTATCGTCATATCTTGATTATTTCATACTTTTTACATACTTTATGTCTTTTTACTTAAACATGGATTGAATTTGTATAAGTTATATAACATCATCAAAAAACTGCTCGTGTATTGAAATATTCAATGAAAAGAGTAAGAGAGAGAGAAGCGAGAGTAGTTACGCCTGACTCGTTTTATTTGTTGGCATTTGAGTCAAAAGAAACTTTGACTGCCTACATCAGTACATCGTCGTATTCAAAGAGGATGTACAAGTAGAGAAGAAAAAACCACCGCAATTTGGTAACCCTCGTAGAAGAGGATAAAAATCGAATGAACCGCCTCGTTTCTCTGCTCTCTCTCTTACACTCATCGTTGAATATCACTGTGTGTAATTTTTTAAGTCATGGCAAAATAACCATATACGGTCACCACTACGTGATAAAAGACTAAAAAAAAAGACCCGTGTTTCCCAATTTTTCCCAAAGTCATGCACTTTTTTTTATTGGCCGCCAAAGATTTGGGGCCTCGGTATCATTTTCGTAAAATGTGATCATTTTCTCAGGCTCATGTCTTGCAAACCGTTCAGAATTTCGATTTACTCTCTGAGGCAAAGTTGTAGCTCTTGTCATAAAGAACAAAAACATATAAAATCAAAAAAACTTCACCTTCCAGATCAAAATCGCAAAAAACTTAAAAAAATTCGATTTTTTTTACCTTTTTCCCCGTGTTCAGGTCCATAGGTAGCAAACCGTTCAAAATTCAAGGAAACAATCAACTACAAAAATTTACCTAAGATCTCAATAAACAAATTTCTAGAACATATAAACTTCCTGGTAATTATTCTTAACACCGTTTTTTAATTTCATTTGTTTTTTATTTACTTCAACATTGAGATACTATGCTATCTATTACAAAAATATTAAAAAAAAAGTATTCGTATTATGTTTATAATGTTGATGGCCCTGGACTTGCAAATCGCGCTCTCTTAAGTTGTGGATCCAAATCGTCGTCCGAATCGTCCGAATCTGACTCTGATTCAGCAATTATGGTGTCCACAGGCACGTTGCTTCCAGACTGCCCTCCATCATCAGCTCTTTCTTCTTCAAATACTTCATTAACATCATACAGGGTGATCGTGTGACTCCACCAACATACCTTTGCAAGCAATGCGTCGAGGTTTTTGCCTTTGTACCGTTTTTCCATGGGCATTGTGGTTTGGTGAAACCTTTCTCCTTGCTCATCGGATTCGGTAGGGAGTTGTTTGATAAAATCGTCAAAATGAAAATGAAGAAAATGCAGCTTTAATGTCATCGATGCGCCGATTTTCTCAAAATAATGCAGCATTTGTTTCACCCATTCTCTTGCTTCCGGTTCCGCGTCTCGATCCCCTCCCAAGACTCTGGTGCATACACGCTGAAGGTAAATCCATGCCATTGAATGATTTTCATCAAGCGATGAATCAATGTTGCTCTTGAATAGCTTTCTAATGTCAGGGCCATTAAGTACGCCTGTTAAATGAAAACAAAAAATAAAGACAGAAAAGAAAACATTAACATAGTGAAAATAGTACAATTAGGTGAACAAAAATTCGTTTTAAATTTACTACAATACCTTTTTTAATTTTGTCATCGCTACGCTTTGGGAACACGCTTTTCCAATTTCAATAAACTATCAGTTTTCTGGTGATGTTACAGTATCTAACTATAGAAATTACAACCATGTTTAAATAAAATTACATAAAGTATGAAATAATGAAGTTATGGCGTGAGAGAGAAATGCGTTTGATTGAATCGCGTCGACTTTTTGGTTGTCTTCTACGAGGGTTACCAAATTGCGCCTGGTTTTTCTTCTCTACTTGTACATCCTTTTTGATGTATTTTAACCTTAAAGTAATACATACTTAAGTTTCCATTACTTTCTTCGATGCCTCTTCATGACGAAGTGTTATTAGGCTATTTCATAGAGCTTTATTTGCTGCTGTATTTTACCAATTTTACACTTTCGTTGGACATAAAAAGGATAGAAATCAAAGGGAATGTGTATCTTCGTTCAATGCAAACAACATAAATCATAATTTAGCTGTCATTAGTATCATTAAACACTATTTAAAATTAGTTCTTGTCTTCTTTGCTCTCTCATTCTACATCATCGGCCTAGTACCTTTTCGATCAGCTATGCCATAGAATCCTTCTCTTTTAACGCGGTTGTAAAATCCACACACATGAAGAGCTGCAGCTTACAGAGGTGCATTCAATTGGTAACATTGTCAATCACGGACGTAAAGATAACAATCATTTAAACTGTCAGAAATGTTTTGTCTAGATGTGTGTGATAAAGCGATAACGAATAATTCCCCAATATTGAACTGTGTTTAATTTTGAAGATATAATCTCGTGAGTTTTCGTGTCATACCACTCTCGACTTGCACGCACTATACACGCACGATATTTTTTTACTATACACAAACACGAAACACAAACAAATTTCCTGCACGATCACATCGTGCACACGCGTGGCACAGAAAATATCGCGGCCCGTGCGCAAGTCTAATGGTGTGTACATATGTAAAACTATTAGCGAACGCATCTTTGAGCTTTTGCACAACCAAGAAAAATATATTACCGAATCCGAAGATCGTATTTCAGTCGAAAAAAATCATTGACGTGTTTTTCTGTTGGGGCACACACAACGCAAATCCAGCATCGATGGCTTTTCAAAAATAAACTCGTTTAATTATAGAAAAACATACATAAAACTTTGCAAAATTAAAAACTAAATTGAAATTTTTAAAAAATAAAAACTAAATTATAATTTTTAAAAAATATTTTCGGGGGGTGGGCGGTTGTTAACCCCCATAACCAGCCCCGGCGAATGGACCTGCTTGCATTGCACGTCGAAAATGAAAAAACCTACTCAAAACTTCTTAAGTAGCCTTAAAAAAGTTTGCATATGTGAAACTACTTAAATTCTTAGAGCTGATATTTGTGGTGCAGCAATCTTCCGTCGAGATTTTTTCGTTGATTGAATTGAATTTGGTGTCCGGTAAAAAAAATTAAAGCTAAGCTAAATCATTAATTTGTTCATTGCATCCTTAATTTTTTTTTCATAGTTTTTAGTTAGCTTACAAGGTCAGTACCTCGTTTCTGTAGTTCTAGAATCTAAAAAGTTTTCACATGAAACATGTGAATTGAAACAAAAACGCTACGAATCGGTACTAGGGATCCGGAAATCCCGGGATTTTAATAAGTAAATTCCGGGATTTTTCGGGATTATTATTAATTTTGAAAAACATAAAACTAAAAACAATGAGAAAAATGCAAATTTTGCAAAAAGGGTTTAAAAACCAATGCCGGCTCTACAAAAGGTTTAATAACACATCTTAACATAAGTTAATTTGGCATATGTATTTATGTCTACTATTCGGTTTACTCTCCAAAAATTACAAAATTTATTGCGTCGGGTTGAACATGTTATTTTAAGCAAAGAAACTAGAATAACAAAATCGGGGAAAATGCATAGTTTCGGAGTTATGGACCCCAACATTTCGGATACTTTTTCCACTAACATACCGTGTAGTCATTGATACGAGTATTACATTTTTGAATAGAACAAGTCATAACAAACTCAAAAAATAATGCAGCATTTGCCGATAAGTCGCTTAGTTATCGAGTTATCGGAAGTTTACGTTTCTAAAAACAAAAATTTAAAAATTGTTTTAAAATAATTTTAGAATAATTTTTGTTTTTGTTTGAGAAAAGTAAAAACAAATCGATAATTTTTCTAATTGTCAACATCCTATAACTCGATAATTAAGCGACGTATCAAAAAGTGCTACATTATTTAATGAGTTTGTTTTTAATTGTTTTATACAAGAAACTGATATCAATGGCTGTACATGGAACGTTGACGCCATAACCCTCTCACATATTCGTAATTTCGGCGCCCATAATTCCGAAACTATGCATTTGCCCCGATTTGATTATTTCACTTTTTATTCTATCCACCTTGTGGTTGTTTTTTGGAGTGTAAGCCGTAAAATAGGCCTGTTCCCAAAAAAATTTAAAAATAAAATTCCGAAAAATCCCGGGATTTCGAAATCCCAGGATTTCTTAAAATCAATCCCGTTTAGCATCCCTAATCGGTACACAACAAAGCACGGTGGGCTTGAACTCGGCGTGAATGCATTTGTTTAGCACTTCCAATTTTCTTTTGGCATTTAATTCCTGGATCCGTCAGAAGGTAAGAAAAAAATCCACCGAAATTTTTAGAGCCGATTTTGAGAAAAACACCTTTTTCTGGACTATAATTTGTCTGGACAAAATACATGTATTAATGAAAAATTTGTTAAATTTAGGATTTTTGTCGCACATCTTCAGGGTGAAGGATGGTTATTTGATTAAAACCAAGTTGTTTTGATATTGTCGACCGCTCAAAACTTACCAGGAATACTCTTCGAAATAGTAATTCGACTCCAGAGAACTGGATTTGTGAGGCAAAAATTTAATTAAGGCAAATAAGAAAACTGGTATCTTTTTAATTGATTTATTTTCACGACAACTATTGTTCAACTTTTCTACAAAACACACTTCTGAACCATAGAATAATACATACCATAGAAGTTTTTATTCGCTCAATAAATTAAACGTCATAGGTACGATGGAAAGTAAACATTGGATTTTAGAAAATATGGGTTCAATAATACCAGATGGTGGCAATAGTATACAGCGATCCACAAAGGAACAACAACCGAATTTCGTGTTTTTGTGGCAAACTAGTTGTGTTAAATACAATACAAATGTATACCAACGATAAAAGTCAACAAAAAAATGCAAAATATATTTAAATTTGTCAGTTCTACACCAAAACGACAGGAAAAAGTTAAGTGAACATATTTTGTAACTCCACCTGGTGTAAGTTAATTTTAAATTTAATTGCTCTCATTTCCACAAACCTACGATGAAGAGTGTGAAATGAAACGTCAGATGAGAGAATAAGTTTATCTACGTATGTGTTATTCTATGTTCTGAACACTTTGAAATAAGGTATGTGGGAACAACTAATAATATAAAACAAAAAAATCCAATGAGTGTTCGAACTCACGGGCGATGTGTTAACACCTTTTTGCTACACGGTACCTGTTCGATTTCTATAAACACATTCGTAAATGTTACATTGGAAAATAAAAAACAGCGTTCAATCATATGATGACGTTACATTTAAATAATATTAATACTTAAAATTATTTAAAGACCCAGTGCAAGCACATGTGTCATTATTTTCTTGCCCAATACTTTTTGTTTTATTCCACAAAAGTCAAAGAATGCAAAGCAACAGACACTTGTACATACATACATACATTGTTATATTCGTACGATATAACCGAAGATCAACATAAAATACTTTTTTAATATTACTCCAAATTAAAACACTTCAATCTCGGCTCGCCGATATCGGATCGCCTTAATTTTTGGAATAAACTCTTCGTCGAAACCCGCACTAGCTTTTTAATCCAAAAATTAATAAAATCGGCTATGAATTTTCGGAGAAAATCGCGTGGGAAAAGTATATGAAAATCGCCCAATAATCACTTTCAATACCGACTGCCAAGCAACGAACAAACAAACGATGATAAGACAAAACCGAAGATCAACAAAACACTTTATTAATATTACTCCAAATTAAAACACTTAAATCTCGGCTCGCCGATATCGGATCGCCTTAATTTTTGGCCTAAACTCTTCGTCGAAACCCGCACTAGCTTTTTAATCCAAAAATTAATAAAATCGGCTATGAATTTCCGGAGAAAATCGCGTGGGAAAATTATATGAATATCGCCCAATAATCACTTTCAATACCGACTGCCAAGCAACGAACAAACAAACGATGATTTACTCTTACAAACCTAACACTTGCGTATGTATTAAATTTATAGTTTACTGCCCTAGAGGCGCGCGTATAGATGTTAACACATCAAAAATAACATGAAAACAAACATTTTTGAAATTTTGTCTTGAAGACATTGACAGTAGTATTTCCTTACGGGTATGTCAGAAGGTGATGACAATTTTTTAAGACGACTTCTTGACATGTCAGAAGTTTTGACTTAGGTGACATAAATTGTGGAGGGGCTTACAATCTATGTAAGACCGTCCTATTGATTTGTCAGCACTTTGTCATGGCTGACTCTTATTAAGACCCATGCTGACTGTCTATTGAGGATGTCTTCATCATTTGTCGACTGCGAGTCATGTGTGTGGATATTCAAATTTTTCAAAAAATTGTTGCCTGTAAAGTCGGTTTTACGGGCGAAGATTTTACGTGACAACGTCTTTTTCTCGGTAGAATATTTATTGATATGAATATAATTAAATTGCACAATAGGAGTGCAATGAACTCACTTGCCCAATGAGTGTTAGAACTCACGGGCGATGTTTTAACATTTATTGAAACTTATGGTTTAGGCAAATATAAGTAATTTCAACACCATCTAGGTACCTGTGCGATTTCTATGAACACATTATCAAATGTGACATTATAAACAATAAACATATCCTTTATTATAAAATATAAACATTTCTTTTATTATAAAAAATAAACATTTCTTTTATTAAAAACAAAAGAAAATAATTTACTAACCAAAAAGTATTTCAATTCATCATATCGCATATCGTTTTTAAAGCCGGCCGCAGCTCTCTGTTTCGTTTTGGCTACCTAATTCATATGAAAATTTCTACACACAAACATACACTACACATATCATAAAGCCAAAAAACAAAAAACAAAAAATAATACCTTATCCAATGCAGACTGATCTAAATCAATATTCATACACACGCACATATATACGCACATACATACTTGCTCAGTCGTCATATATATGATGTGCCAAAAAACAAAAACACTCACACCACCGACCAACAGCCACTAGAAGCCAGCAAAGCAAATCGTTTCTGGCACACAAGTAAACACATTGCGTTTACTTGTGTTCGGTGACTCATCGTAACGTTACCGGGCGTTACACTTTTTCATAAGTGACTCCCAGCCGCAACCTAATTTAAGACGTTGTCACGTCAAAACTTCTATGTATATATGGGCTTTTTCAAAAATTATCGACATTTTGATATTTTTTTTTTGATGTGTTAACATCTATACGCGCGCCTCTAGGGCAGTAAACTATAAATTTAATACATACGCAAGTGTTAGGTTTGTAAGAGTAAATCATCGTTTGTTTGTTCGTTGCTTGGCAGTCGGTATTGAAAGTGATTATTGGGCGATTTTCATATAATTTTCCCACGCAATTTTCTCCGGAAATTCATAGCCGATTTTATTAATTTTTGGATTAAAAAGCTAGTGCTGGTTTCGACGGAGAGTTTATGCCAAAAATTAAGGCGATCCGATATCGGCGAGCCGAGATTTAAGTGTTTTAATTTGGAGTAATATTAAAAAAGTGTTTTATGTTGATCTTCAGTTTTGTCTTATCATCGTTTGTCTGTTCGTTGCTTGGCAGTCGGTATTGAAAGTGATTATTGGGCGATTTTCATATAATTTTCCCACGCGATTTTCTCCGGAAATTCATAGCCGATTTTATTAATTTTTGGATTAAAAAGCTAGTGCGGGTTTCGACGAAGAGTTTAGGCCAAAAATTAAGGCGATCCGATATCGGCGAGCCGAGATTGAAGTGTTTTAATTTGGAGTAATATTAAAAAAGTATTTTATGTTGATCTTCGGTTATATCGTACGAATATAACAATGTATGTATGTATGTACAAGTGTCTGTTGCTTTGCATTCTTTGACTTTTGTGGGAATAAAACAAAAAGTATTGAGCAAGAAAATAATGACACATGTGCTTACACTGGGTCTTTAAATAATTTTAAGTATTAATATTATTTAACTGTAACGTCATCATATGATTGAACGCTGTTTTTTATTTTCCAATGTAACATTTACGAATGTGTTCATAGAAATCGAACAGGTACCGTGTAGCAACAAGGTGTTAACACATCGCCCGTGAGTTCGAACACTCATTGGATTTTTCCAAAATTTTTTTGGATGACACGAATGACGCTTTGAAGGGTAATATTTTAGCATACCAAAACAGTTCGCGTTAATTATTTATTGTAAACGGCGCGAAAGTTATGGTGGTTTTAATTATATAAGAATTATTTTTGAGGTTAGGATTTTTTTTATCTGTAAAATTTTAAATCATGAGAATTTTTAATGCCTATTCGGTTTTATTATCAAGCTTAAAAAAACCTTTCATTTGGTGTCAATCACGGCGGAATCTATACATAACTGCAGTTGTCACAAAGCAAAATGTGTTTGAAGAAAAATGCAGCTGTACCCGCTAAATATGGACCGAATTGAACCATATTTATATACGATCTTTAGTTTACCGCCGCACTTTATTTCAAATATTTTACATTGATTTTAAACCACGGATTAATTAAAAAAAACGCGAAACAAAATCATGAAATTTCGCAAAATTTTTATTTTCTTTATAAAATTTTTGCGTTTCAAAATATTTTAACGCCTTCTTGACTTTGAGGTGCTGTTTACTAAGAAGTTTGGATCACGCAATACATAAACCAGTTTTAAATAATATTGCAAATGTCAGGCGCGAAAAACTGTCATTTTTGACAAATTTCGTTTTAGGACTTTCTAAGACGTTTGAGCCACGTCAGTCTGTCTGTCTGTCTGGATGGCTGGTAAACACGATAACTGCCGTAAATCTTTATCGATCACCGCGAAATTTTGTCAATACTGAGTTTGGGATTTAAAATGGGCCCATACAAATCGAAACATTTATAACAAAATCATATTTCTTTCAAACATTTCATTTTGGCAGATGTGATTAGCTTCAACTCACACACCGGGTAATAATCTGTAAATGCGTACTTAACTGGAGACCATGGGCGAGATTGTAACGCCCATTCTGGTACCTCCCAAACAAAACAAGGTGTTCGTCCGGGTAGTCAATCCGATCAATCGCGTGAAACACTTGCGACCTTAATGAATTAGGTTTGAAACACGTTAACAAACGCCAATCACCGATTAAAACAAGGGTGATTTTGCCACGCCCATTGTGGTGTTTGGCAGTCGGGTTGTTCGGCACGAGAAGTCCCGCAAAACCAAACCAGTCTTTATAAAAGTTTGTACTAGTCAATATTTAATCAAAGAAAAGTCTCCTATAGAAAATGTGCTGTTTTGCCTAGCCCATTCTGATACCTCCCATATAAAAGTTGGGCGGATGACCGGTTGATCGACACGAAAACTCTCGTAAACTACAACCGATCTTAACAAAATTCGGTACTAGGCAATATTTTGCTAAAAGCTAATATGTAATTAATAACTGACTATTGTGCCACGCCCCGTTTCGTCCCTCCCATATAAAAGTTGGTCGTATTTGCAGTTTGCCGGCTCGATATCTGCAATAAATCATAACCGATCTTAATAAAATTTGGAACTGATCAAAATTTTGGCAACAACTTGCCATGCCCATGTTTGTACCTCGTATATAAGTATTCGGAGGTAAACTAACTAATTTGGGTATTTAATACTCCCATGCAATCGATGACTAAGGGTGAGGGTATGATTAAGTCGGTTCACTCGAGTGAAACTTATGCACTGGTTTAGGGAGTGATTTGCTCACGTGTTCCTGTAAACTTGAAAATTTAATACTGCAGAAATGTTTTCTCCCCACTGAGTAGATGTGACCACATTTTGCGCACTTGTGTCTCCTATTTTTCTTGGTATTCTCGTTAATCCGTTGAGTAAAATTATATGGACCAAGATCTCTTACCAATGCGCATGGTGTGCAGTTACACAGTGTTTGAGACTTTGATCGAGTCTTTTTTTTGAAGAATCTTGAATCTGGTGAAATAGGATAGCGTTATACCCTGGAAATTATTAGACTTCACTGACCGATAAACGAGAATTTTACAGGGACTGCACAGAACTTGTGGCAAACGTTCATCGTTTGCATCATATTTCACACATTTCTCGAGGTGGTGCGCAAAATACTGCTAATTTTGACCAATAGCTTTTTCTTCTCCAGACAGAGTAAACATAAACGCTCCTGATTTTCTTGGTGGGTCCCCGCATGGTCCTTCGAGTTCCTGCATATTTTTTCCCAAAAAAGAGAAAACAAACAAAGAAGAGTATTGAACTTGACCCTTTGACTGTCATTTGACTACTAAGGCTATTTTGCCAATATTTTTAATTGTCAATGACCTGCAGGCCTGTCAAGCGAAACAAGAATCAAAACAATACGTTATTGTTATTGTGAATTATTTTATTTATTTTCATAAATACGCAGATTCATGTATTTAAAGACCAACAATTCATATTACCGGTGAAAATGAAGGGGTAATGAAAATGGATATTTATGGATTTCTCAAATTTTGCAGAAAAACGTTTTTTCCTCCAAATCGGCTCTAAGAATTACGGTGGACTTTTTTTTTGACCTTCTGATGGGTCCAGGAATCGAATGCGAAAAGAAAATTGGAAGTATTAAACAAATGCATTCACGCCGACTTCAAGCCCACGGTGAAAGCTTCTCACATGCGTCTGTGTCTACAACATTTGTTTTGGGAAAACTTTCTGTCGCATACTGTTTTTTCCATGCTTATTCGAAAAAGAAACTGTTTCTAAAAAGTAGGGAGTCGAAAAAGTATAAATTTTAAATGTCAAAAATACTCACAAATTAAAACGGTGAGGGGTTTTGATATTGTTCTTTTTAATTAAATTCTTTTTAAGAAATTAAGAACTTATATTTTAAGAGGAGAAGATAATAATTACATCTTTTTGTCATGTATTTGTAAATGTAAAACAGTAAAAAATTAAAAAACCAACCCGTAAAAACATAGTTTTTAACTATAAATTCTTTATATATGAATCCCGCCCATATTTGCAGCAGATCTTAGAATATATACACCTAACCAACATACCCAATTTTGTTCAAATACCGTTAACAGGAGCAGAAATAATGGATTTTTAAATTGTGATTTGTATGGGAGGTACCACGCCCCTTTATCCAATCCCGCCCATAGTTTGTCTGCGAAGTTTCATCCCGATTGGATCACGGGAAAAGGGTTAAAAATCAATCCAAAGTCTTTTCGGCATACATACATGCATACAGACAGGTGAAGTTAATGTAAAGAATTTAAAAAGAAAATATTGTTGAATATCAACTAATTTGGAATTTGCAAGAGACAATTTGGAGGTTTAAATTCCAACACAAATTGTAAGGAGCAGTGGGAATCCCGTAAAACAACTTCTGTTTGTTGTTATTTTTCGCACTAGCTTATTTTGTTTGTTTATATTTTTTTATTACTTGACAGCTTTCTTGGAATATTCCAATGAAAACGTCATCAGTATTGCCACTTTTCGCATTGATATACAGAAATACTCTTTACTCACAAATCGAGAAACGATGGAATTTTTTGTTTTATGTTTAACTACAGAAACGAGGTGCAGGTTGCTGTTTTTTTTTTTTGGTATAATATACATTTCAATTAAGCACACTCACTGACATGACTAGTTTCGAACTCCGTGACAAGTTCATCATCAGATGCTTAACTACTGTGCCTGAATTTATATTTATCGGTTTGTTTTTTTGGTTTCAAATTCTGATTTTATTCGTACTAAACATCTGATGGAGGAAATAACTTAAATCTAACATTAATCTTTCAATACTTCTACTTTCTATACATTAAACAATATTTTTAGAACTAATTTAATCTACCTTAATATGCTTACACACTGCAGCTTAGCTGCTTGCATATCTTTAATACTATAAATTTACCCTCTAACTGCAAAGCAGTACCCCCAAAGTAGTACTATAAAAAAGGGGTTAATCAACGTTCTACAAGCTAATGACTGCACACTAAGGATTAGTAACTACTATTCACACTTAAAGCTACTATTTACATATATACAATATTTACAGGGTAAGGTGCGGTTACTGAGCTACATTGTAGACAGTGTCGTCAATATCGGTTGTCCCTATTCTCCTATGGTAGAAGAGTCGCCTATCGTCAACAAAAAGTAACCCGTGCCTATTCAGTCCCTCCAGGCCAATAGGCGGTGTATAATTTCCCTCAAACTGTCTTCCCAGATCCCCGTCATGGTCAAGACTATGTTCAACTAAAGCGTTGTCCAAAGAGGTTGACCTCTCCAGAAAAGCCAACGCACCCCTAACTAAATATACGTCAATTCGGTCAAAATCTACCATCCTGTAGATTTGTCTACAGGATGGTACAGTACACGAGCCATCGTCAGCTCTTACCTTCCGCAAACCCAAGCAGCTTGCAAGAATGCGTCTTTCCCATACTCTAAGCTTCTCCATCTGGTGGGAAGAGATCCCAAACCAGACTGGGAAGGCATAGGACATTATAGGCCTGATGATCTGTAGGTAGATCAAAAGTCTAACTTCGTTCGTCAGTCCCTCACGGCACCGGAGCACATTGAGGTAACTCGCGAATATTCCATTCACTTTTTCCAAAGTTCGGTCAATGTGTCGGTAAAATTCGAAATTCGTTCAGTTAAGTTTTTGTATTCGAATTTAATGACCAATTTTGCTAGTTTTTAGTTAATGTATAAGAAATTCATACTACAAACTTACAGCTATATTTTCTATTTTTAAATGTCCACGTCCATGTCCATGTTAATTAGCAATTCCTAGATAATTTGTATTCATTTATCTACAAACAACGAAAAAACGATTACGAAGTCGTTATTGAAATAGTGAACTATTATAAAATTATAAAGAATTATTTACAATTAAATCGAAAATACAAAATAAAATCTAGGCATAATAAATGTAGTGACCGCGTGGAAATATTGCAGGAAAATTACTCTGTGATTAAACTGAAAACGTAGAGAAATGCAACAATCCATTCAGGAAATATTGTACCGAGAGCTCAAGGTAATTTTTGCGAAATTGGTGAAACCCGCCACAATTAGTTAATAATGTATTCATATAGATTCGAATACGCTCTTTGGTGACCTAAGAAAATTATGCGAAAATAATTTGTTAGTTTACAAATTTTCATTTAGTGCAAAAAGGGAACATCTTCAGCAGTATACCCCTTTCTGAACTTAATCGAATATTTTTTTATTTCATATTTAATATTTCATATACAATTTCATATATCATCGTACAGATTTTATAACATTTCCTAATCTTGATATTCAAAGATATATGCATAAACCGTTATCCCAAAAACTATATTTAACAACTTCTACTCAGCAACCATCATATAATTGTCAAAGACGTACTTTTTACTCATCTTATACACAATGCTTTCTTGCCAGACGATGTCAAATGCCCTGGCGAAGTCCAGGCTTACCGCTATTGTCGGTCTTTTCTCGTGTAGTCCTCTTATGATTCTGTCTGAAAAAGCCATAAGCGCGTGGCTGGTGGACAGGTTAGCCCTGAAGCCGAACTGGAATTCCTATAATATGTTCTTTTCCTCTATATGCAATCGCACCCTGTCAAACATGAGTCTATCAATGAGCTTACCGATGTTTGGCAAGGGTGCGATTGGCCTGTAGCTCTCGGTTTTCGTCGGATCCTTTCCCAGTTTTAGTACCGGCACTGTTCTGGAGATTTTCCACTTCCTCGGAAAGTACCCCAAGTTGATGTCGCTTCAGGACATAGTTCGGGATGGTGTCCTTCCCACTGCTCTTTTTACAATTGAGCCTGCCTATCGCCGACGTAGCTAATTCAAATGGTGTTTCCGTTGTTATGATACCATTTGCCGTGTTGCTGTCATAAAATATCATTATCGGTTCATGACCCTTCATCGTATCCACCACGGCCGATATAGTTGAGTTCGGTGGTTCTGCTGTTCTGGACCGCTGTATCTCAGCGAATTTCCCGCAAGGGCATTTACCTTGCCGCTGTCGTCCTCTAATATCCTTCAGGCATTGTCGGTTAACCCGGGTAACTTACGGCGCTTGGATACCCCACCGATTTGCTTAACTTTTCTAGTCATGTTCACATCCACTTTAATCATTTGGAGTTTCTTAATTCTGTCCTCCTCCTCAAATGTGTCGATCAGCTCTGTTATTATTTTTCGCAGCACATGTACCGTTCGACGAGCCATAAAAAAAGCTTTCATATGATACTAATATTCTGTACATTATCTTTAATTAAATTACAAAAGTCTTTGAAAAACTACTTTTTTAAAAATGGTCCAGCTCACAGGATCTTAATGCTAGTCACGAAATATTTTGGGAATCATCATAACAAACCACGGTAAAATTTGAGGGGTGGAGAAAATAAATATTCGAGTAGGTCTAATACATATGCGTGGCTGTGTTGGTGTACAACTTTCAATAATTGGAAAAGAAAATATTGATAATATGATAATATTAGCATGCTGGATATGGATAGAGACGCAATAAAAACGAATTAGAAACGTAAACAGAATGAAATTGACTGTAAAATGAGGGCTAAACATGATTTTTCATAAAGAGTTCCCAAATTGTTTAAGAATGGGAAAACCTGGGAATGGGAATTCACAATTTTGCATACAATAGTATCATAAAAACAGAACCAGATAGAAGGTATAATATTTACACAGAATCAGAAGCAACTAAATTCTGTTTTACAATGAAATTTTCCCATTTTTTCTTTTAATTTCGATATATTTCCTGATATTTCTGCTTCCCGACTTTGTGTGTTTCTAAAACGCAATGCGGTAACATTGTCATTTTCCATTATTTGCGTTAAAAAAATATTTTTTTTCATTAAGAAAAAACAAGAAGAAGCAGTAGAACCCCCCTGATATTTGGATCAGAGTTAAAATAGTTGCTAAAAATCATGTCGAGCGTTTCAGAAGAGTTTATTGTAGAGTCAGACGGTCCATCATCAAAATCGGTGTCTGAACCGGAATCTCCAAAAAGAAAAGAAGGAAGGAAGAAGAAGAAGGACGTAACGGTAAAATTTATTTATTTTAAATTTTTTCCCTACTAAATTAACAAAATAACTTGATTTTACGAAACTACAAAAAATTTATTATTTTCCTTATGAACAATTTAAAAAAATAGAAAAATCATTTTAATCGACTGTTCTTGCGAATTGGTTCCTTAGAACTTGACGGTACCGGTCCTTTATTTTTTTTCGATTTCTTCTTAACGTCTGCTGGCTCCACTTATTGAGGATTGCCCACTTCCTCCGAATCCTCCTCTTTTTTTGAATCGTCAAAACGTAAACCCCGAATATCTTTATACAAGTACCATTGACGCTTCATCGATAACCCTGGTGACGGAATTAAAATTGGTTTGTTATCGAAACTGGTATTGTTACTCAGATGTATGTTTTCATTTATGCTGGCTGAATTCGCAAACAGTTTACATTGCACTGGTGCCTGATCAATAAATACAAAGTGATGATACTTCGATATTCCAATTAAAGTTTTATATTTAGTGGAGAAGTATTCGTCCCATTTTCTCCACTCAACAACAGGCTCACTTGAGTTTGGAAATCGAATAGGTACAGGAACATTAAATCCATTACGAGATGATTTTCTAACACAATCAACTACATCCATGAAGCAGTCGACATTAGTTTGGGCATATTTTGATTTGAAAACTCCGAATAAACGATCAGGTGAGAACTTTGTATGTCCGGTTAACAAAAAGTTCAATTCAACTGACTCACATCTGGAAGTATCGACAAGGTGTTGTAAAGATCGTATCATCGCATTGTTTTTATTTTGTGAAACACAGTTATCAGCGAATATCACTAATTTTTTAGTTGAAGGCACTTCTCGTAGGTAGTAATCAAGCATTGATATTACTGAATTCGGACCTTTTCCAATGGAATCGCTTTCGTCAATACAGAAGATGAGTTGAACATTTTGACGTTCGTTTGTAATTCCGAAAATTGCAGTTTTGCGACCTCATTTAAAGTATGCAGTTCCTATTTGCTGTGGACCCGACGGAAAGCTAACATTTTGAGCATAATCCATAGATATTACTAGATAATCCTCCTCTGGAATACCTGGATACATGGCATTTGGATCAGGCTTGACTAATGTTCTCAAGTCGTTATAGTACTCTCGCTGAGTGCTGGCAGATTGCAAATGATCAGAATACACCTTCAATGCTGCTTCTTTTTCAATTTCAGTAACGTTTACTGTATTAACAGCATCTTTGCAAGATTTCGACACAAATCGTATGCCGGCTTCATAGTGGCGATGTGGGGACAATATTTCTTCCACAGCGTTTGGAAAGTGCGAAGTTTTACGATTTTACCAGCCGTTTCGACGCTGTAGTTCTTAAGTTGAAAGTTTCAATAAACGATAATCTGCACTGGTGCCTTCTTTTTTCCAAAGTAGTTAAATGATTTGGTTGACATCCAGGTAAAACGATAGCAACAGTTTCAGCAAAACGGCAGATAAAAGAAACAATTTCTATTTTTTTCCAAAGTAGTTAAAGCATCTGTACGATTAATTTTATTCGTCATGCCATGTTCAGGTGGATAAACACCATTTTTGTCGTAATGTTCGATTAGATTTTTGTAGCGTTTAATTCCCATTGTATACAGGAAGAAGTACATATCACGGCATATCGGCAAACTTCGAAAATAATATATCTGATTGTACCGTTTCTTCATAGCTCGCGATCGATCACAAACTTTTGACCTGAGCATTGCATGGTCACGGTGAGCTGCCAGATGTGCGAGAATAATTAAATCTTAAAATTCCTTACCTAAATTCATGAAAGACGTACGAAAATCCACAGACATCTTCTTAGGGATCACTTCATTGCATTGATTTGAACAAAACGGAGGTATTTTTGAACCATACAGTCGAGCAACTACCTTTTCTTCGCGTAAATCTAGACCAGATTTATCAAGGTACATATTATCGGTATCATCTTCAGAGTCACTATCCGATAATTCTGAGAAGTGATCGTCATCATCCTCGTCATAAGGGAAGCGATAAAGTAAATCTACTTCTTCGAATTCGTCCACCATTTCATCCTAAAACAAACAGTAAGAATGTTATCAGTTTTAAATTATTTTCGCGAATAACATAATAAGGTTATGTGAAAAAATTTTCGTACTAACAGAGTGATATTCACGATTTAAAAGAATTACAAATGAGTATTTATTATAATTCGCAATTAATAATTTCAGAAAATAAAGCTGGATTCGAAAAAACTCGAGCAAAATTGATATCAAACTCATGGAAACAGCGCGCTACGTAGAAAACAGTAAAAACCAACTACACAAAACAAGAGGTAGAGACGACCTACGCCCGTTTTCAAGGTTGACCAACACGTTCCTGACGTCGTGAGATGTGTTGCTTTCAAATGAGACCAATACCAACACGCTCAGTGATGGTACACCAAAGATACACGTATTTAAATATTTAAAATGGCTCTCCTGAACAAACCCGGTTTTTACCCTTAGGTCCCTTTCTATTTTGCGCGTCACATATAGATATGCAAATAGAAATTAATAAAATTATTTCTAAACATTGCGATGCAGAAACCAGTACTTTAAGTATTTTGGTGAAATTGAGCAAGCTATTGTATTATCCACCTTCAACAAACAATCAGCACGATATCTTTCTTCAAGGAAACGTATTAAAAAGCAGGTCGATACGGTGCATGTACACATTTTAGTGATATGTTAAAATATTTTGATTTTATACTGACGGTGGCTATTCGTTCATGAACGGGGTTGAATCTTGAAACCAGATGTCGCAGTTTTTAGCCAACTACAAATCCACAACCAAATTCATGGATTTCTCATGACAGCTTTAGTATATGTCATAGTTCTCCTTCTTTGTACTGTAGAGTGGCATTGAAATGTATGAAGAAAATAAACTTTAATTTTTCGTAAAAGCCCAGGAGGGTTATTGTAACACTTAGTCTAAAAATTAATTAATTTGAGCTAAATCGGGCTACTCTAAGCCGTGCCCCACTGGGGTCAAAGTTCAAATTTACGTAAATTCAGCAAATTACCTGCAATTACTCTTTGTGCTGATTTTGATAAAAACCAATCAAAATATTGTTATAACAAATGTGAACTATATCCCAAATAAATTTTAGAAAGCTTAACCCTTTTGTGCCCAGCGGGGCAAAATGACCCATATATTTTATTACATACATACATATATTTCAAATCAAGATACAACTTTGCTTTGTGGATTTTTTATTGAAATTCATATCGCAATCGCAAACTATTTAAATTAGCTTCCTTCGAATATTGCTGTCTATAATTGTGTACAACCTGAAAATTGAAACAAAAATATAGGGTTGGTATTTACTACAGACCTATTATAAGATTTTAATATATATTATCATTACCTTGAAAAGATATTGCCTTTGTTTTTCATCTGTTGTAATTTTTCCATGATAATCTTGGATTAGTTTTATCCCTCTTTCGGCGCAGTCGTTTACAATTTTTATGTTTTGAATAATTTCCTTTCCTTCCCTATATTCCTCAATATCATTCCAAATACTGGGATCTCTTTCTAAGAATTTGGTTGTAATTTTAAATCTTTTTAAAAGATGCATTGTGTTTTTAGAGAACAATTTTCTCAAAATAGATGAATTATCCCTGTCAAAAAAGTTTTTAATATTGTCTTGTTTAATCAAAAACTTTTTTGGAATATCTTCACATTCGTCTTCATTTTCTTCTGCATTATAAGCCAAAAACATTTTTTCTGCGAGCGTGACCTTAGTTTCTATGTCGATTCTATCATCGAATAAAGCAAATCCTACACATTCATTGCTTAGGTAATATAGGTGATTAATAAACTTTTTCTGATATTTTTTTGTTGAATAATTTATACTGTTCCATTTTCCGTATAAATTTAATATCATTTAAAGGCGCTTGTTCAGTCTTATCTGCATTGAACCAGAAGGGCGAATAACACTTAAGAATGAATCCAGCAACTTCAATCAATCCATTCACTTCAAATTCGGTTATTTCCGGAAACTGGTATTGAAACATACAAATTTTCAAACAATAGATAGCCTTAGCCATCCACCGGGCTAAGTGCATTGCACCAGGCTTCGCAAATTTCAATCCCCGGGGTGGAGTTCCTCCTAAGAAAGTTATTATTAACTCCTAAAATTCTTTATAATCACTCCGCGGAATGTCGTCCTTAATTTTTTTATTCGCGAAATCTAAAATCTCATCACGTTCATTGCCTAAAATCTCTTCTATTCGCGGATATGACAATCCCGTCAAAAAATTAGTGTGATTTATATTTGGCCAATATTTCTTAACCCTTTAAAATATTACAACTTCAGGTCCAGTTGATACCCCCATTCCTTCCACAAACACAGCTGCTAGCACTATTTCAAATATATGATGTCTGCAACCAAGGAATAGAATATCTCGTCCGATTCTCTTTTCTAAAATAGTGCACGCCCCTTTAAATTTGCCTGTGTTCTATGAAGTTGTATCGAATACAAACGCCTCTGTTTTTTCAAAAAACCTAGTTCTCCTCTAAAGTATCATATATAGCAGATGCTATTTCTATTCCAGTTCTTGATGGAATATCAGGCATATTTAAAATGTGTTCAATTTTCGGAGCCTGGCAATAGTTTTGTATCTCAGTGTATTGTTAGGGGTTGAGATTCTTTGGTGAATTTTGATACAACGTTTATTCTATTTTCTTTTCGTAACTCATCCCTTTGTTGACGTATTGAATTACGGTTTACAATGAAATCTGACGAACTTGCGCCAACGGCATCTAGAACAGTTATTATTATGTGGACTGCATCTCTTGAACTAATCTTTAATTTATGCAAAACGGCCGCTAGTCTAGGAGTTAATAACTGTTTGCAAGCCCTTGTTTTGGTTTTATGACATCCTCATTTATTGTTTCAGTATATTCAACATCCTCACTTTCAGTCGATTTTCCGTTTTTTGAAGCATCCGAACATAAAGAGTCGTAAGTAACAAAACCTGCCATAATTTCTTTAATATGACATACATAGGTAAAAGTAGGGGTTTATTAAATGTACAATACCTTTTGAAGTTGATGGGGTTTCCTGAAACTGTTGCTTCCTAAGTCTTTCCTGTTGTTGGCGTTGTTTTTCTTCCTTCTTTTGTAAGCTTACATCAATTCCTAGCATGCAACCCTCACGTCCTTTAAGTCTTTGTCTGATCAAAAAGTGTTTGTCTTCCTCGATTTTCATAAGATTGAGTGCATCCACATGAGCCATGTCAAATAAGTCATTAAGTGAGTTGTTCCAAGATTCCAACTTCTTTTTGTAGCCGTCAGAAGTTCTAGCCTTATGTCTCGATAATGTCCTCCAATTATTGTAAATGAACAATAATTTTTTTTTCAGCGTTTATGCTTTTTTGGATGGGAAAGAAAGCCCAAAAAACTGAGCACTCTTTAACAACTAGACGATCACTCTCCTTAATACTTAATTTCGCCACTTTTGTATGATGAAAAATAACTCTAAGGCAATCCAATTTTGATGGAAGCTTACTGCCAGTTAAATGGTCTTTTGGATAACCAATTAAATTAATTTCACTTCGTACTTTTCCCATATTTTAACTTACAAAATTTAAAAAACAGATAAAAAAGGCACTTGGACAGACTTAGTTTACTCGAGTGCTAAAAACTTTCAACTGTTGTGATGACGATCGCTTTACACATTACAAGTTTCATAATTTACAAAAATTTTAAAAATCTAGTACTCCTTGACTTTTTTATTCATAAATTCGTTAATTTGAAATATACTTCGAATTACTGGAGAGTACACGAAAAATGTGGCATACGTTAAGGCTTATATCTATTGTCATCATTGCATACACGTTTTGTGTATTTCCAAATATTTCAACAAAATAGTTTTTATATGCCTAATAAAAAAAAGGTCACTTTGACCCCCTTGGTACAGAAGTGTTAAGTTTACTGAAATGTATTTTGGGATATAGTTAACATTATCTAAAACTATAATTTGGATGGTTGTCATTAGAATGAGCGCACACATAACATTTTTTTTTTATAAATTGTAAGCAATTTGCTGAATTTAGGTCGATTTGAACTTTGACCCCACTGGGGCAAGGGTTAGAGTTGTCCGATTTAGCTCAAATTTTCACCATTCATGTTTTAGACTAAGTATTACCATAATTCACATGGGCTTTTACGAAAATCCAAAGTTGGATTTTCAGTGCCACTCTATTGTACAGCCATGACCTGTCCATCGTATTTCCTGGATAGCGGTAATGTCAGCCTTATAACTTTCGAGGACATCTGCCAGATGGATAGTGGCACCGGATCTGCATAGTGTTCTAACATTCCAAGTGATTATCTGTAAATCGTGGTCCTTATAACGTTTCGTGAACGGGGTCGTCAACAAATGGGCGGGTTTTATGGTTCTCATTCTCAATTTGTATTTTGAGTACCAACACAACGGTGGCGGAAGACAAGCCCAGCCCATCGTGGTTTACCTACCGCCTACTGCCAGTATGATTATTTTTGTCCGCACATTTTGGATCAGACGCTGGCCAGAATGCAGTGTGTCGTAACTAGATTTTTGGTTCTTTACTTTTGCTCCGGCGTTGGTCATTATTGTTGACTCATCCGCCTTCAAAGGACAAACGAATATGTGCGCTAGTTCGAAGAGGTTCAGCTTTTTAACCTGAGACGCGTCGGTGATCACATAAGCAATCAGTCTGCTCATTCGTTTCGCCTTCTCACTCTAGCTGGCTAACGGAGGGTTCCGATACAGGCACTACCGGGACATAAGTCGAGGAAGTAGTGTGCTGTTTGGACTGCCCTACGATGGAATCATTTCTGGCCTCTCCCAAATGGATGGCAATGAGAAACTTTCCACTTTCACGGGCAGTCCCATGCCCCAAATTTTTTATGATTATGATGCTACTAATAAGGGTCGTTACTGCTGCCGATCGTACATTTGTTTGTTCTTTACCTTCTTTAAACCTCCTGCATAGCGGAAAATCAAAACATTCTGATTCATCACTCATAATCGCATGCTTCATCTGAACACATTCGATTTGGGAACCAGTGTTTAATTTATTGCTCAAATATCATTTGTGTCAACGAAGGCGCCACTTGATAAACTATGAATCAAGTGAGAATAAATACTTCTCGTTCTCCATATCCACGGCGACACACTGTGATGATAGAAATGAACAATGCCACCACAAATCTCCAGCAATGAAGTGGAATTCAAATGATATACATACATGAAAACGAAAGGGTGCCTATAAAATCAAATTGAAAAATAAACAAATCAGATTGAGTTTTTTTCAAGACACTCAACTCGAATAAACATTGAACAACTTCAAATTTGGGCAGTCAAATATTGCAGACCATAAACAAAAGAGATACCTAAATCATGAATTGAATTGCAATTTCTAATAAATTTAATAATTTTTAATTAAACAAATTGTATTCAGGAATTAAAATAAACGCTCATGTTTCAGTTGGAGAGAGGGAATCTATAGTGAGCTTTTGTTTTCGGGGACACATCTTTCAACGATTTCATTGGCACTTAAGTGTCTGAAACAAACAAAACGACAGACGCAGTCCAAGAGCTTTAAATACAACCCCAACAAAAACAACAATGACTTTCAGAACTATTCTGGCATCAACTTTCCTCACTCTTCATATACACAGGCAAATATACACGAACAGTGTTACCAGATTTAATGAAAGTTTCCTAAATGCAAAGGATAAAAGTTTAGAGCTCTTTTGGTGCAAAATATATTTATATCGCCGCAAAAGTTATTTCGTTGGTACTTAGTTTCATGGTTGACAGTAAAATTTAACACTTCTGACAAAAAAATATATAGTTTGTAGTAAAAGAAATTTGATTTGCCCTAAAGTTCTCCTACACTATTTTTGCGGCAAATACAGAATATCATTTATTATAAACGAAAATAAGTACACACACAGCAAAAATTGCCGATTTTCGAAAATTGCCGATTTCGATAACAAATCTTACCGATTGTAGTATGAGTGGTTGACAACAAATAGGAACATTTTGTCTGAGGAAATTCGGTATGTTTTGCCGAGTGTGTGGTCGAAATTCTGTCAGAATTTTGAAGTGAAATTCAGAAGGAAATCTAGAAAAATATTCGAAAAAGAGGTGAGTTTTCTGAGAATGATCTGACTATTTTAGAGATTTTTTACTACGAATTTCTGACCATAATCTGATTAAATATCCGAAAATGATCAGACTTTTCCGATGATAAACTAACTATTTTACCACCGATTTTTGACCAAATCTGGACAAAATATACGAAAATGATCAGACTTTTCTGACGATTACACTGCAAGTAAAATTTGAAGTTTTGAAATGACTCACAAAACCACCGAGGAATCCCTACTAATTTATGGGTCCAGTGGTATTAGCTCAAAATAACGAGATATTTCTATTTAAAATTTGTAGTAGATTTAAGGTGATTTTTGATTTTATTTGAGGGAAAACCCAGCAAAAGCTCTTGTTAAAGCAATTTATATATTTTTTTCCGACGAAATATAACCGTTGAAATAATAGACATCTTTTTGGAAGCAGAATTAGTTTACCTCTTACAATTTGGGGCCATAATAATTTTGGGATTCGCGATTGGCATCTCTATTACAAACAGATGCTACAACATATATATCAAAATGTTCACTTTGATAGATTAGTCCCTACCCGCCGCTATAGATGTGAACACATCAAAACTATACGCATTTTATTGACCATTTTGAAAAAATAGAAAATTGAGTGACGAAAAATGCAGATCACATTGCCATAAATTAAATATATTTTGTTTTGTGTTTTGAAAATTTACACCGAAAAATCATCGACGACATTTGGTTGAAGATGCCCTCAAAGCTTACAATCAGTATTTTTTTGTTACCCCCGCTGAGGAAATGCGAAATGTTGGAAATGCAACTGAATTTACGTGCATCACATGTTTAAACAAATGGTGGAGATTACGGCGATATTCGATGCCTTTTGGACTTCCAATGATATGGACCGATTCAGGGGAACATGATACAGAAAATAGCTACGCGTGCAAGAACGATGTAAATGTTCTCAATCGAAACAGTAAGTTCACTTAGATAGACTGTATATGGAATACACAAAAATGTATTCTTATAGAACGATCCGAAGTCCTTTTGGACTTCCAATGATATGGACCGATCCAGGGGAACATGATACAGAAAATAGCTACGCGTGCAAGAACGATGTAAATGGTCTCAATCGAAACAGTAAGTTCACTTATATAGACTGTATATGGAATACACAAAAATTTATTCTTATAGAACAATCCGGTCTTATATATAAAGGTATGCCCAGTGCTCAAGTACCAGTTCCACACAGTGATGAATTGCCTGTCCCTGTAAATGGGACAGCCGTGCAAAATACAACCAGTACGAAAAGCGAGATTGGCCAAAACGCGATTCGCAAGTTGTTGGCGAATTTAATGTAATTCGTCCACCATTGATCCCTCTTCAGAAAATAATGCTTCCGGATGTTCATATCAAGCTGGGAGTTGTAAAGAATTTTTTAAAGCGTTTGGTTCGCGTTAACGAAAATGCATTACCATACTTGAAAAACAACGCTTTTCCAAAATTATCAATTGAAAAATTAAAAGAGGGTAATTTTGTGTAACTAAAAGTGTGTGACAGTGTGTGTTTAACAGGTGTAGTTACCGGTCCAGATATACGGAAACTTTTAAGGGATACGAGTTTTTCTGAAATGTTAGATGAAACTGAACTAAACGCATGGAACTCAATTCGTGCGGTAATTGAAAACGTTCTTTGCAAAAATCGCTCACCAGAGTACCGTGATTATATTGACAACATGATGAAGTCTTTCGACAAACTTGGCGTTAATATGTGGTTGAAAATCCACATGTTACATGCACATTTCGATTTTTACGAACGACAATTGTCCACAGAAACAGACGAAACTGTCGTAAGATTTCATCAAACCGTAATGGCATTCGAAGACCGTTTCGCTGGAAAAATAATAGACTCAATGCTTGCTGATTTATGCTGGTCGATTCCAAACAAAGAGTAAAATTTGAAAAAATCCAAAAAAATTTATAAAATCATCAAAATAAGAGGAAATATGGTTCCATGTCCGCTTGAAAATGGACGTCCATTATTTCTAGATCTAAATTTTGACAAAGAAATAATAAACAAATTGATTCTAAACAAGTTTTTAAAGTTTTTTCATTCAAATAAAATCAAAAATCGCCTTAAATCTACTACAAATTTAAAATCGAAATATCTCGTGATTTCGAGCAAACTTTTCAAAACGGGGTACACCATTGGATTCTATGATCCAAAATTAGGTTGACGTGTCTCGGCGTTTTGGTGCGTCATTTTCGCCTACTGACAGTGTTATCTACCTATTCTACCACCGATATTTGACAAAAATCTAGTTAAGAAATGTATCAGGCTTGTCTTAGAATAATCGGAAATTGTTCCCACTGTTGTCCATACCAGCATTGTCCAGCATTCTCTACAAATACTCTGAGTATCGTATATTTAATTAAAAATACTTTTATTGAAAATTAAGTTATAACAAGTTATTTATTTGTTGTAAAGTAAAAGAAACATAATAAACCTCTTCAAAGGTAGGTATTCCTGTATTAAAATTAAAATAAGAATGAACAAATTAAGTAGACGTGTTGCCTTTTAAGTTTTGTCTTCAGTCTATCTGTGAAAGAATTAAAATTTGAAGAAATTAAAATTTATATGGTTTTTTTTTCATTTCTGTGGAAAAATTGTTCTTAACGCGGCCAGACAAAAAACACTAATGAGTTTGAACAAGTTGAAAACATCGCCTTCGATTGAATGATCAAGCAAAAAATTAAATAAAATTCCCTTCAGAGCTTGTATAGACTACGTCTCATAATTAAAAAAATAAATAAATAATTTCCCATTACATCCCATGAAGGAATCGGGGAGAGCGTCTCACAACCAGTAAGCGGTGCGCTTTCTAGATTTATACTCACTGATTGGGACCTACAGTTTTAGACCGGTTCCGAACGGTATTTTGCGAAGCCTTTTCATGGCTAAATACTCGATAGTGTCGCCGTCACTATGCGAGGTGACCACCGTCGAAAGAAATTTAAGGTGGTCAGAGCAGGGATCGACCCCAGGATCTCATGTACAAGAGGCGCGCACACTAACCATTGCACCACCGACGGCCACACATAATTATCTGGTAAAATTTACGAGCTTGTGCAGAATTCTGAAGAAATATCGGATAAAGTGCAGAAATACTCGGTTAAATGTCGGAAGGAATTTTAGACGTTTCGCTTAATGTCTGATAAAATTACAGAGATTTTACAGACGTTCTACGCGTCGGATAGAATTGTTCACTGGACACTCACATGAATTACTGGTATTTTCTTTAATAGAAACAAGTTTATACGAACACACGCTTACACGACCCAGCCTATGTGTAAAGCAGAAGTACTAAAATACTTTGTTATTTAAAATTCAATCAGTTATTTATATTAGTGAGGATATAAAGGGTTTTTCAACAGAGACGCTACAAAAGTAAATCGATAGGGACAGCAAACGACGCCATATTTTTCCCGCTCTTTTGACATTTCTCTTGAGTAAAGTTTGCCATTTCATCATGGAAAGATATACGAGCCAACGAGTCGAAATTTTTAAAATTTACTATCGAAATTTGGAGTCAGTGGCATCAACTTTAATAGCGCTACATCCAATTTATAGTCGTCATAATCGTCCTACCAGATCAACAATTGAGCGTCTAGTGGAAAAATTTGAATCCACAGGCACAGTACAAAATGTTCCCGTGCCAGTGAGACAAAGAAGTTCCCGTAGTGTCGAGAATATTGCTGCAGCTGAGGCTTCAGTTCAAGAAAGCCCAAATGTGTCTCTCACACGTCGTTCTCAAGCGTTGGGCATCTCTGTGACGTCGTTGTGGCGAATTTTACGAAAATATCTCGGCCTACATCCTTACAAGATCAAATTGACGCAAGAACTGAAGCCGCTTGACCACCATAAGCGTCGTATGTTCGTGAATTGGGCTGAGCAACAACTTGAAAATGATTCGGACTTTCATCGGAAAATCATCTTCAGCGATGAGGCTCATTTCTGGCTGAATGGCTTCGTCAATAAGAAAAATATGCGTTATGGGTCAGATGTTAAAGGAAGTTTTCAATGTGGTTCCCATTTTCTACTAAACACAATTGCAGCCGTTTGCGAACCACATCCGCCACGTTTTAAAAATCCGAGCACTGGCTCAGAAGTTAGCAACTTTACCCTACTACCCTCCGACCACATATCCGAAAATTGTGAACCTGCTGCCATTTCGCACTCTTGCATTTTCGGACATGGTCCTAGTGGACTTTTCTTCATGAAATTAGCCAAGGAATACGCTGGAGAAATTTGTCCGGAACTTCCTGAATCACCCTGTATAATGTATAAGATTTGGTATACACAAGTATACCATTGACATAGTATGCATTGCAATTTACTTGAAAAGGGTAGGTGTCACTCCCGATCGAAATGTTCCAGCTCTTGTACGAGTCCCACTCTTTCAAGTTTCAACAGATCCGAAAAATTATTTGTATAACCTACTCGAACACTACGTATCAGTTTACTTAGAGGATGGCTTAATTGATGCATATAACTCTTTTCCTTGCACGAGCATCAATATTGATCTAAACAGATAATCACCCCGAAGAGCATCGTGCCAGAGACTGACAACTTGATGCTAAATTCAATCACGCACGTGCTTTCAATCTTCTTGAAAATCAAGAATAATATCAAAGATGAAGTTGCCGAACAGGCGATTGCAAGTGAGCAGTACTTGCATGTGTTTGCTGCAATCAATTTATGACCATTGTAATTATTCAGCATTATTTCTCGAAGTATCTATGGCCAAATAAATGGATTTCTGAGCCGCATCAGAATGTTTGTCAATATAGATGCTAGGGATGACAAGAGAATCACATTTAATCCATCAAAGTAGGAAAGCAGTTCAACCTGCGCTTCGCTCATAGAAATATTCGGTTAAGACACTCGAATGAGCCGTAACCGAAGATTGAGGTTTTCAGAACCACACTAGAGGTCGTCATCACCGTCGAATCAGTGGTTATCTCAACCGAATTAGAGGTTGACACAACCTCATTAGAGGTTGACACAACCTCATTAAAAGTTGACATAACTTCATAAGAATTTAGGTCGCGTCACAAATAAATTTTGAATTTTTTTTATATTACGAAGCGATGATTTATTGTCCTGTATTCTTTTAAAAAAATCCAAAGTGAAATTGAAATCGAATTCGGGGTTACCCACAGAATTCATAAAAAATTCGGTTATTGCAACCGAATTGGGTCAAATTCGAAAATTATTATACAAAAATTATAGAAAAATCAGTTGACAGAATGAATATAATTGAATATTCAGTTGTCACAACCGGATCAATTATAAAACGAGGTTGCATCAACTGAATTTCAGTTGCGGGGACTAAATTCGTTCGTGGCAACCTCAATTCGGTTGTGGCAACCGCAATTCGGTGGTATCAACTGAATTTACGGTTCTACAACCTCTTCTCAAACAATTAGTAATTTGAGTTTGCATATACTATTTAAATTGACAGTTAAAAAGGACGGTAAAATGGTAGGAAATTTGCCACCACTTACTGGTAATTATTTGACAGTCTGCCGAAATAAGTGGACGGACATCGAATTCATTTTCAGCGATGCAATTTGCATGGTTTCAACAACAGGGAAAGAAGGGAAGCGCGCCATTCGATGGCATTAACATTATGGTTTTTGGAGGTTTGGTGGAATTCCGACCTATCCGAGGAGCAGATACATTTCACTAGCTTGCAAAATTTATTCCTGAAATTTATTAGCGGAGACTCCTAAGACTTGTGGAGTTGACGGAAATCATGCGAACACATGGGGAATCTTTTGAATGCTCTACCCGTCGGTGAGTTGAACGCCTCAGATTTTGATTTATTTGGATCAACAGTGTTGACAACAGCATTTGGCGATTTTGATTTGTAAAGGGAAATTTGTATATATCCAACTCGTGCACATAACTCAGCCGTTTTTGAACATTACCAAGCCTAAGGAGTGCAAATTTTTGAAATTCATGATCAAGGTGTACTAGTGAATGCGACAAGAAATGACAACAATGTAAAAATCTACAACAATATGACGCGATACCAACAAGAATAGAGGATTGAAAAATAAGTTGAAAATTTCCAATGGAGGGTGATGCTTCGCTCAAATATTAGCATTGAGCTACGAATTTTGAATGGTACTGTCACTGACATTGTTTGGCCTTTACTCCGTGGCGCTCAAATGTACGATAGCAACATTCGATCTGTTTGAATCTAACAAAGATGGAATTAATTTAATAACTGAATGCAGTTTCCGGCACTCCGAAACTATGAAATAATCGGTCGAATACAGCTCCCACTAATGCTGTGCCGGTCCTGTTTAGTCCATAGAATGTAAGGAAGATAAGACAATAGATAATTGATGCATGACTATTTCCCATAAGCCATAAACAATCGCATTTTACCGCAAATGATATGAACTCAGCTACTCTCTACACTCCTCTCTATTTTACTATCTATGCGCCCCACATTTTTCGTTATAAATCTTACAAGTAATAGGTATTTCCACAGCTATTAACAATAAACATTCACAAATTACATTTTTGAAAAAAAAAATATTTTGTCGAACATACCCGTCGAGATTTTCTGAATCCGCTCACCAATGACAAAATGAGTCATACATGTAATACATGATTTTGATTAATGTGTGTGATATAATTTTCGAGAACTATAAGTATAGCAGAACCTAAATGTAAACGCTGAAAAATCTATAGTTTTTTGTTGTTTGGATGCAAATATAACATGTGTTTGGAGCTTGTCGCAAATATATAATACTTGTGCCCTAACGCATTATGTTTGCTATTCAATATTGTATGTTTGAGACACAATTATTAATATGTTATAACATATGTGTTTGCGACCCAAATATATATGTGTTTGTGATTTGTATTTGTGTTTTATGTTTGTTGCACTGTTTATGCTCTCTCGAAAGCAATATAATAAAAGAGGGGCAACGAGTGTGAATATCTTGTAAGTGTGTATCTGTATTTTTGAATTATTCTCTCAGTGAGTGATTCATAAATATTCCTGAATGTGCGTGCAAATTGCAGATTTGCGAGATTGCAGTCAGTGTTTCTTATTTTGGCTTACGAATTGCATTTTAATTTCATGTGCTCAGTCGTCAATGGTTCATCAGACAGAGGATATCAAAAACGATTTTGAGGAATGGTATAACCACGTCATTATTCTCTTTGCTCTTAGTGTGCTCCGCTCCCCTACAAGGCAACTATTCGCTGCCGCTACATCAATGTATGTTTCTTATCGAATTCTGAGAATCTGTGTTTCGCAGTCGGACAAATCTGTGTTCTATATAAGGGTGGGTCACCCTTATCATTCAGGGGTATGAAAAATAGATGTTGGCCGATTCTGAGACCTATCCAATATGCACACAAAATTTCATACAAATCGGTCCAGCCGTTTCGGAGGAGTTCAACGACAAACAACCTGTGATCGCAGTCGGCCAAACCAAAAAGACAAACTGTGTTTGGATGTATTCACTTTGTAAGTTTAGTCCCTACCCGCGCCTATAGATGTTAGCACATAAAAAAACCACTAATTAATACACGCTTGTCTTGCATGAACTAGATGTGTATATAAATATCTTGTTTGTGTACCAACGAATAGTGGTAACCAACGCATAGTTGAAACCTTCTGAAAACAAAAACGTGAGCGAGAAAAAAGAAAGGAGAAGCAAAAGAGCAGCGGATTCTCATTTCATAAAAAAGTACTGCAAGAAAATGTAAAAGGTAATTTTAAATATTTTACAATTTTGTATTAATTATTTATTGTAGTTATAATAAATAAAGAAAGGAAGAATAACTCGTTTCTAAATATTATTATGTTTGGAAGAAAATACGCCTATGTTTTTAAGTAAGTATATGGAGGTTTGGGGGAAACACGCAAATGCTTCCACGTAAGTATGTGGATGTTTGGGATGAAGAACGTATATATTTCCACGTAAAATCATACACATTTGTCAGTAAACATGCTAATGTTTGCATTTAAATACACCTGAATTTGGAACTTGCAAACATATAAATGGTTGGAGTGTGTTCCAAACATATACATAATTCCTGCTGTATATGTTTGCGAGAATATGTTACAGAGGTCGTTTTTTTACAGAGTGTATGTGGTTTGAAAAATCTACAACAAAATCTTAAACATTTTGCATGCTGATTTTCGTTTTTAGGGAACCAAACTACATAACAAAATTATAGTGGAACTTCTGGGTAGTTAATTACAACCACATATGTTTGTTCCAAAATGTCCACAAACTTGAAAATGTGAGAAAATTTCTCTCTACAATAATCTGGCAACATTGAATGAAAATTTGTCTTTTGTTTCTATCTTTGGCAGAAGACACAAGGAAGCATCTCTAGCCAACAAGAAAATAATCTATTTTACGGTTACAGTTTTAATGCTGTTTGCTGGGATGAATGGATGGCTTGCAAATGATTTGGATGCTTCTTTGTCTGGACTACGGTTGAGAATTTTAAAACTCGTATGCGTACTGCCAGCACAGTGGTGACCACTGTCACCCGTAGATCTTTGTCGTTGTTGTACTTTCGGTATTTTATGGTTCACAATAGTGTTCAGTTGGGCGTTGATGTTTCTCCCTTGCCTACCCTATGCAACAAGCGTTGTGTTTCCGATGTACGAACCAGATACATAATGTTTTACTTTGCTCCATCCTTGGCTTTTAACATTCTATGGATTTAGATACGAAACGAACTTATGTTTGTGTATGGAATCTTGCGTAAGTACGTCTGGCGCCATCGGTGACACTTTTATTGTGCGTTAATTTGTTCAGCGGCAAAACAATTATTTCTGAATTAAATTCTCCACAAAAAGTACAAAAGATGAAAGAAACACTTACAGCAATAAATAAATAGTGCCCGTTCCTACGAGAAGGCATATACCATGGCCAAGCCAAAAATGTTGGAACAGCAGTGTTGGCAGCATCAACTAATATGTAAACTTTGGAAATTTGTTACGACGCGATTACATACAAATACGTATGTTCAGATGCCTGTAGGTTTGTGTTATAACACACGTATGTACATATATCGACAACATTCAAATATTAAGATTTTTGGGGATATTAATGAAATTCTGTATGATGGTAAGATTGGGCATACAAACTGTCCCCAAACGGCAACAGCAACGGCGGTTGAATATTTTTCAAAAAAAAATTAAGATTTTGTTGAATCGTAGAGACACTTAATTGAGCTAGCAACATGCTCAAGCTAAAATATTTGTTACATATCTAATATCTATTGAGATATACTGAACCCTCAGCATATGTTTGGCTAATTACCTGACGAATTTGAACATTTTCTTGCTCATTTATGCACATTATGCTGCTATAAAATCATATTTTGCATTAAAATCATATTTTGTCCAAATTTTCAGATATTTTATTTATTTCTAAATTTTTTATATTTACAAATGTTTTTCTTAAATTCTTTTTACGTACACACATAATTGGTGGGCCATGTACAATTTGTAATTTGAACCCCCCGTTATTCCGAAGCCATTGAATTAGAAATTTACAAAACGACTCACTGTACACTTGAAACAAATTGGAAAATAGTAAAAACTTTCTTCTAAATCTTTGAGTCATCAAAACAAATGAATATGAAGAATTGTTTAATACTAAATTATATAATGTGTATAGAAAAGATAGAGATGTAATTTCTACTGGATTCTCGAGAGGTGGCGGTGTATTAATTGCCGTCAAGAGTAAAATCCAATCTAATCTGTTAATTTTGAATGACAGTAACAAGTTATTGGATCAGTTGTGTGTGGAGATTAAACCCTTTATATATTCCTCCAAATAGCTTGGATGATGTTTATTCTGGACTTGTCCGAAATATTCTTCACTTATCGGAGAATTTAAAATATGACGACAAACTTTATATTGTTGGTGATTTTAACCTAAATAGCAAATTCATAATTCTGGGAAGTTTCTTCCGAGTAACTTAAATAAACCTTTTGAAATTGATCTCATTGATTCCTTTTTCAGTATTGATGTTCATCAAGTAAATATCACTTTCAATAAACTAGGTAAGTTATTGGATTTGGTCTTTGTGAGTTCTGATTTGAAGTTTCAAGTTTCAGAATGTAAATTTGCCATATCGCCTCCTAATGTGCATCATTCTGCAATATATATCGAACTCGAGTTTTATCAGTTTTCAAATCCTAATTCCAGTTTGTTAAATGTGCAATATAAATTCAAATCATGTAATTTTGAGCATCTTAATTCAATAATTTTATATGTTGACTGGTCAGAGTGCATGCAAAGTGATGTTGTAACTGTTTGTTACGAGGAATTTCTCAAGCGGGTTAGGGAAATTGTTGATGAAAATGTTCCACGAATGAGGCCACAAGTTTACAAATTATCTGGGTATACTAGGGGTCTAAAGAAACTGAAACGTCTAAGGAATAAATATCATAATAAATTTTTGACTTCTAACAGTAGTTCTGATGAAAATATGTTTTTGCATTACAAGAGGGAGTTTAATTTTCTAAATTATTTTTTTTACAATCAATATATCATGAGTTTTAGTGAGTCTCTAAAAACAAACTCAAAAAGGTTTTTCTCTTTTATTAAATCTAAGAGAAATTCTTCCAGTATTCCATCGTGTGTCACGTACAATAACTTAGTTTCTTCAGTTAATTTGTTTAAGGAATTTTTGTCAGTCAAATTTCATTTCTAACTCTAGTTCTTTTAATATGCTTGATTTCAATAATATCACATCGTGTGCTGATATTCGTTCTATGAGCGTTCGTGATGAGGATGTAATATCTGGTATTTCTAAGCTTGGCAGTGTACTACTGAGGCGCTGTACTACTGAGGCGCTTATTCGACCACTCCGTATATTGTTTTCAAAGTCTCTTTCTTTCGGTTATTGTATTCAAAAATGGAAATTTGCTCCTTTCTTTCCGATTTTTAAATCTGGCAATAAAAATAGTATTACTAACAATAGACCTATCTCTAAGTTACCTAATGTCCCTACAATTTTGTAGCACATTGTGTATGATTCAATATTTTTTCATTTAAAAGTCCTGATCAGCATGGTTTCATTGCCGGCCGTTCCACAACTACTAATTTAGCTGTTTTAAAAATTTTTGTATATGTAACTTTGAGAAAGGTTTTCAAACCGATACAATATATACAGATTTCTCCAAAGCTTTTAACCGAGTTCATCATGGTATATTGATTACTAAATTACAAAAGTATGGGTTGCACTCTGCAATCTTGAATTGGTGTCGCTCGTATTTGTCGTGTAGGCCTCTGGTATTCGTCAAGGTAGTATACTTGGACCCTTGTTGTTTAATTTATTTATAAATGACATTGACCAATGTTTCCTACATTCTAAACATATTTTTTAAGGTTTTCGAGGCTATTTATTCCATGAATGATGTAAAGTTGTTGCAGGATGATATTAATAGGGTTGCTATTTGGTCCCAAGTCAATGCCTTGGCTTTTAACATTGAAAAGTGTTTTCATATCACTTTTCATCGTTGTCGGAATGTGATTAATTCCTCTTATAAACTAATGAATTGTGACCATGAAAGAGTTCATGAGTACTTCGATTTGGGTGTTGTATTTGATGAGAAGTTGACGTTTATTGGTCACTTAAACTATTTAGTGCCTAAATCGTTTTCTCTATTATACTTCATTCGTAGAAATATTGCTAACTTTTCTGACCCATACACTAAAAAAGTTATATTTACTTCTTTTGTTCGGTCAAAATTAAAGTATGCGTCATTTGGAGTCCGACTGCTACCACTCATATTTCTCGTATTGAAAAGGTACAAAAATCTTTTTTGAAATTTGCTTTGATGTCTTCAAATTTCTCCAATCCAATTAATTTCTTCTCCAATTACTTTGAAATCTTTAGAATCAAGAAGGATTATCAGCTCTATCATGTTTCTGCACGGAATTGCTTCCGGTTCTACTGATAGCACTGACTAACTGTCATGACAGTAATATGATAATATGATCATATATTCGGTTTAATGCTCCATCTCGCAAACTGCGTCGTTTTGACACTTTTAATATTAATATTCATTTAACTAACTTCGCCTCGAATGAACCTTTAATTACAGCCATGAGACATTATTATTCCATTTGTAACAATATTGATCTTTGTTTTCCTACTGTTAAATTTAACCCTGCTGTTAGATTAGGACCATTTGGTCCAAATTTTTTCTGTTTTCCCTTGTAACTTTGGAACGGTGATATATACTGACTAAATTTTTCTGCTAATGGGGTCTTTTAATAAAACAATGTTATGTGCGAAAATTAAATTTTCTAACTTTATTCAGGACTGAGAAAAATACAAAATGACGAATCTTAGATTAGAGGACCATTTGGTCAATAGTACATTTTTTCATTACCAAGCGAATGTAAATTCATGTCAAATATTTAGAAGATGTTTTTGATATGTCAAATACTTGCTTTAGAAATTATTGAACCAAAATAGTTACAAAGGATAAGATAAAATTATTATTTTGGATGAAAATTCCAGTATGGACCAAATGGTCCCTCAATCTAAGATTCGTAAGTTTTTTCATTACCAAGCGAATGTAAATTCATGTCAAATATTTAGAAGATGTTTTTGATATGTTAGCGGATGTTTTTGATATGTCAAATACTTGCTTTAGAAATTTTTGAACCAAAATAGTTACAAAGAATAAGATAAAATTATTATTTTGGATGAAAATTGCAGTATGGACCAAATGGTCCCTCAATCTAAGATTCGTAAGTTTTTTCTAATCTAACAGCAGGGTTAAGAAGTTATTATATGATCTGGTTGTATAAAATTGTATTTTTGAATTGTTATGCTAGTTTGTAAGGTTTTTTTCCATAGACTATAACAAATGAAAATGAAATCTTCGAAATAAATTCGATAGAAATAGAGTATCATACACGCAGTTTGGTGATCAACTTGTTAAGCCAATCATCCGGGTCCTTGGTGAAAAAAAAACTCGTGTACGTGCATACTTCCAGTGCGTTCAGTGGAAAATATTGTAGCTTTAGCTGAAAGTTTGCTCGAAAAGCTATAAACGTCAACTCGCCACCGTTCACAGCAATTGAACATTTCTCGCAGTTTTTTGCGCAAAATTTTGCATAAAGACCTCGGTGTAATGACTTATAAAGTCCAATTCTAAGAACTGAAGCCTCGCGACCATACGATGTGTTTTCGCTTCACTGAATGGGCTGAAGGTCGATGACTGAAGATAAGCCAATCATCTACACAAACAAAAATGTAGTATTTGGGGAAAATCCACACGTTATCGACGAGAATAAGACGAATCTACAACGAATGACTGTTTGGTGCGGTTTTTAGCATGCGGCATCATAGTTGAATTTTTCTGAGAAAATAAGCAAGGTGCCGCCGTTACCGTCAATGCCTCGCGTTACCGTGCCAATCTCAGCGACGTTTGTTGAAGAGAATGACATGCGCGACGTATGGTTTCAACAGGACAGTTCTATGTACCACACAACCAATGTTACAATCGATCAAAATTTGCGCACTGTGGAAGCCGCATAATCAGCTGAAACTCGGAAGTCCATTGGATGCCTCGCAGCTGCAATTTGACCCTGTTGGGCTACTATTTCTGGGGCGCTGTAAAAGGTGTGTGTTACGTTGCCAATCACGAGTCCTTTGAAGTCTTAAAACACGAAATCGACGCTGTCGTTCACGAGGCCCAAACTGTCGAAAATGTTCTAAAAATGGGGTAGATTCTAATGAGGTACTGTAAAGCGAGTCATGGAAGTTATTTCAATGATGTTGTGTTTCACTCAAAAATGTTAATGTTAGGCCTTTCCAATGAAATAATAATTTTGAAAAAATATCTATTAGTATTTTTTTTTTGTTCTTTAATAATTTAATTATAATTTTTTTTTGTTTTTTTCCGGTTCAAGATCAATTGCTATGAAAACGTACCTTTACATCAAAAATTAAATTTATACACTCACTGAATATATTATTAAAAAAAAAAATGTGAAATTGATTATATTATTATAGTGGATATCTGGGAATATACTTAGCTATTTCAATGCCCACCACGGCATATCACCAGCTCCCTTCTCCACAAGTATTTAGGTATATCATCACACATTATAGGGATAAACGAATTTCAACTAAGCGAGAATTTCCTAAACACCTACTTGTGTGAAAACATCCACAACAATACTTTTCCATAACCATCAATATTCACATCTTTTCTTTTTTTAAGTGAAATTTAATTTCCAATTGTAGTAACATGGCCCAGTCTATAGTTATATGATATGCATCCCGGGCTTTTCCGGGAATTTCGTTCATTTCAGTTCCCGCTTTTTCGGTAATTTTGTTCGCGAATCCCGGGAAAATATAATAGAATATTTTAGCAAAAAAGTTTAATCCAGCAAGCTCTTCTTGCACTTAGGTATTCTATATGTTTTATATTTTTTTCGTAAAATACTAGTATCAGTTCACTAAAATCCATACCCCCCACGATTGTATCGTTGCTGTAATAGAGCATGTTCCACAAGATTTTTTTAATGTTCATTATTGCGTTGCTCTAGAAACAACAACAAATTGTGGATTTTAGAAAACAAAAATTATATGAGGTGTCAGGTTGGAACGAAGTTCCTTTCGCTACATATTATGTACTAGTTAGTTCGAACATACCTAAGGAGCCTGTTGAAAAATACTGTAATTTAAATGGATCTTGTAAAATGATAAACTTTTGTAAAGAAATTTTTTATTTATTGAATGTATTTTTTTTAAAAGAAGTATATTTTTAGGCCCTTTTTGTAAGAATATGTATTACTAGCTGGGCGTTTTGCCTTCAAAGCTTTTGTAATGTCAAAGGGTGAACAAAATTTGTTGTTCCATTACGTTTCAAACTATATATATCTGTTATATCGGGTTCTTTCGAAGGGGGCGTGACATTGCCCTCTTCCACCCTGGCTGTAATTCATACTGTTCCAACAACATATATACCAAATGTCATCTTCATATCTCTGACAGATCATGAGATATAGCCATTTTAAATTTCAAGTTGTATGGGCGGTGCCACGCCCCTTTATCCAATCACAACCATGTATAGCTAAGGAGTATTAGCAGGTTGTCTGTACCACATTGTGAAATTTTCATAACAATCGGTCTATTAGAAAAGCCGTCAGAGCGATTTTTGAAAAGGGGCGTGGCACCGTCCACTTTCACCCTGGCTGTATAGCGTATGTCACCCGCTAGATGATTCTGAATATTGTCTGAAAATTTCATCAAAATCGGCCCGGCCGTTTTGGAGTCCATACCTTTCATACATACATACATCCTCTTTTATATATATGTATAGATATTTTCCCGAAAAGGTCCTTTCTTTGATGAGAGGTACTCTTTTCTTAAAATAAAAAAATGGTTTCCCGTTCCATTCCGTGAAAGGATTAGGGAGAGCATCTCACAAACCAGTAAACTGTGCGCGTTCTAGTATTACACTCACTGATGGGGTCCTACAGTTTTACACCGGTTCCGAATGGTATTTTGAGAAACTTTTTCATGGCTGAATACTCGATAGTGTCGCCGTCACTAAGCTGAGAAAAAACCTAAGAGTATGAACATTTTTTATAAAAAATACTTTTTTAAGAACAGGTACTTTTTGAAGAAGTGGTACTCTTTTTAGGATAAGGTTATTTTTTAAGAAAATTTACTTATTTTCAGGAAGGCTACTTATCTCAAGAAAACAAGAGAAAAGTTGGTACTTTATTTTTAAGGAATGGTACTTTTAAGAAAAGGAATTTTTGTAAAAAAATTAATTTTTCAAAGAGAAGGTTTTTTTTTTTTAAAAAAATTTTTTTTACAATTTTAAGAGTAGGTACTTATCTCAAGAAAAGTTATTTTGTTTTACAAAAAAGGTATTCTTTAAAGAAAATGTAGTTTTTTAAGAAAATGCAATTTGTTGTAAGATAATGTAACGGGTTTTTCAATAAGAGCGCTACAAGAGTTTTTTTTAAATAAAACAAAACCGGTTTTAGATTCCAATAAAATTCTTTATTCCTGTGAAAGTACGTTCGATGCCATTATGTATGGAACTCGATTTCTTTTGCGTGGCCACCACGGGCACGCTTGCAGAAGTCCAGACGCTGAACCCAATTTTCGACGGTTTTCAAGCATAAATCGGCCGATACTGCTGCAATTTCACGTTCGATATTCGTACGAAGTTCATCAATCGTCGCTGGCTTGTTGGCATAGACCATATACTTGACGTAGCCCCACAGGAAATAATCTAACGGCGTCAAATCGCACGACCGAGGCGGCCAATCGACTGGGCCATTTCGTGAGATAACACGTTCTCCAAACTTGGTTTCCAATAAATTGATTGTGGCGCCGTCCTGTTGGAACCACGTGTCCTCCAAGTCCATATTATCCAATTGGGGCCAAAAATATTCGGTTATCATTGAACGGTAGCGATTCGCATTCACAGTAATGTGCCGGTCTTGATCATCACGGAAGAAGTACGGCCCAGTGACGCCGCCGGCCCATAAACCGCACCAAACCGTAATTTTTTCGGGATGCAATGATGACTCATGGATTACGTGTGGATTGCTGTCTGACCAATAACACATATTTTGCTTATTGACGAAGCCATTCAGTCAGAAATGAGCCTCATCGCTGAAGACCATAAATTGGACGTAGCGCTCTTAAAGTTGAGGCCACTGACTCCAAATTTCGGTAGTAAATTTTAATAATTTCGACTCGTTGTTGGCTCGTATATCTTTCCATGATGAAATGGCAAACCTTACTGAAGAGAAATGTCAAAAGATCGGGGAAAAATATGGCGTCGTTTGCTGTCCCTATCGATTTACTTTTGTAGCGTCTCTGTTGAAAAACCCTTTAGTTTTTTAGAAAAGGCACTTCTTTTAGATGTTATTTTTTTAAACTTCTTTCACTTTGGCTTTTCTAAATTTAATTTTTATTTGGTTCAAACTAGAATATGTAATAAACAGGCTCCACCTAGAAAATTTCCCAATAAACAAGAAGTATGTTAGTCTGGACACAAACCAAAAGTACGAGTGTAAGAGTACTGCCAAATGTAATTCCATGCTAAGGGTTGTGTTTCATGGATATGACCAGTGTTGCCAGAAGTGACGATTTATCGTCATTTTGACGATTTTTAGTCACAAAAACATAAAATGACGATTTGACGATTTCAGCTTCTGGAATGACGATTTTTAGTCTATTCCAAAATTGAAATTGTTGGTAACGCAAGAGCGACAGCTATATATATTTAAACATTAACTTTAACCCATCAAGGGATATTGGGTAGAAAAATTCCCCACAAATGGAACTATTTCTGAAATAATAGAATTATCTAGATTTCATTTTTGTAGGCGGACTGAGGAAGTATAGAACTATTAAAAACTTACGATATTAATGTATAAAACATACCGTGTCAACAATATACATATGTATGTAAATACCCTAAATATTATCTGTGTGACGTTTAATCAAATTCACACAATTGAATCGGTGGTCAGCCAATTAGGGGTTAATGAAAATTATTCATGAAGGACAAGAACTGCATCGACTCTTCTTTTTTACCCTATAAAATATAAATTTACAATTCCTGTTCACATTTCTTTCAGAAATTTTAAATAATTTAATTTTAATTGTCAGAAAAATAGAAAAACGTTTTCCAACACATACCCATTTTTGTATTAAGCCGCCAACATTCTGCGTCTTGACGCCATGGAAATAAAAAGAATTCTAATTTTTGTCGTTTACGCCAGAAGCGTCGTCCAATGCCAGCTTTTGTTTTTCTTCCATAAGAATTCGTGTAAAAATTTGCACCGCCTACGTTATCGCTCCGATTGTGTTCGTACACATATTTGTCAACTCTGTTCGTCGTTTGACCAGTAGTTGAAGAGATTTCGGAATAGAGTTTAAATAAAGATATATGAATTTTAAAAATATTACTATAACATATTGATTTAATTGCTTTGTTTTACTGTTTTCCCCCACAAAAATATTGAAATTTGGTACAGCAATTGCAGTTTTTAATGTTGACGATTTTTTGACGATTTAGAAAAATAATTTTGACGATTTGACGATTTCTGCACCTCCAATTTGACGATTTGTGGCCGACTTTATCTGGCAACACTGGATATGACAGTCTTGCACTTTGGGTTTTCTAAGTTTATTTTTTATTGGGTTCAAAACTACAATATGTAATACACAGGCTCCGCCTAGAAAACTTCCCTTTAAACCAAACCAGAAGTACATAATATAGTTGATAATAATGGGATGTAATAAAGTAGTTAAAAAAAAGTTGTTTCAAAATTTTTCATTTAGCCCCCATCCCGCAACATGCGATAAGGAACTTCGTTCCAAAAATAAAACAAAAAATAGAGGCCGAAAGATAATTGCCCGTTAGCAAGTAAAAACACGAAACAAATTCAAAACCAAGAAGGTACAATGTGTCTTGGAGTGATAGGATAACATCCTATCGCTCGTCATATGAGCTGACAGGTGTTATTATCAGCGATGCCCATCTTAGGAAGCCCAACTTATCTCTTACAAAATTAAGCTCGCATGACGAAACCCAAATTTCGTAAAAACATTATAAATTTTATTATATGGGTGAAAAACTCAATTATTTAATTCTTAACAAAATTCAGCATTACTTAATCTTAAGTGCCAAAAGTGCCCATAGGGCGAAGCGGAACAAAATAATTTATCAATGAAAACAACAATGAGATTCAAGTTCCCTTTTGACTTAAGCTAAGTTTTCTTAAACATAACAAAAACAAAATAATTTACTTAATTAAGGCTCATCAGCCTAACTATGCCCCTGTAGGGTACAAAAGCAAAAGAAACTAGAGTGTAGGGCGTCGTTACCTATTCACAAATACCAATCAACTGTGATGGTACCTAAGGTTGCACCATCAGTTTCGCACGATACTACTCGCGAAGTGTTATCGGAACACAAAAGAAATAAGACCAATAAGACCCTATTGCCATTAAATAAAACGTGTTACAGCGCGTACGAGAAACAAAAACAACAAAAATCACGCATAGCCTCAGACGAAATTTGCGTGAGACCCCGTGTGGGAAATAATAAAAATCAGAAATAAAAGAAAATAAAATATCAGAAATCTGTTCAGGTCACCCTATACTCCTAACAAAAGGTCTGCCCATTCCAGCAGAATCGATGTATTTCACCCTACCTTCTTAAACAGTTTCACTTAAAACTAGAAATTTCACTTAAACAAATAAATCTCGTAATGTTACTCTTAATTTGCCATTTGCTTAGTTCAAAAATTCTGATTTGGATTATGGCACTCTAAGCGCAACTTTAATTTCTCTTAAATTTAACTTTGCACTTTTGATTTCCACACTTATAATCTCTTAGGGTGGTATTCTATAAGCCGTGAATCAGTCACTTCGCGTTACTTTTGTCGTTTTGGTAGTTTATAAAATGTTACAGCTGTTCGGTGACTACCTGCGTTGAGTTACGTTATTTAATGTGTAGTTCATAAAACACAGCGCAACGTTTTTGATCACTTCAGCTGTCAAATTGAACACGTCACAGTTCTTCGCGTCAGTTGAAGAAATTACAAATTTAAAGAAACATGTCGATCGAGGATAGGCAGATCGAAGTATTTTGCATTTCTGGCTTGTTCAGTTCAGATACTCTGATTTAGTTTATGGCCTTACAACTTGTGATTTGTAATATGTATTACTTCGCTGTTCAGTTTTCAGATTTAATTTTCCGTTTTCCAAGATGGATCCGTATGGATTTTTTTATTAAAAGTTACGTGAACTCTTATATTACGAATGGGCATGCCTCCAACTGCATTCAATTACAAATAAATTATTTTATTTTAACTTGTCGGCTTGTAGCAAAGGCTGCATGCACATTCACGATGGATTACTGAAAATATCGCAGCTGCCAGGATGAAAAAGGGTTTCTAGCCCCTGGCAAATTTTCTCGTGGTCCGGGTATGCCTGATATTTGAAGCTCCCAAACACGCCGTCGGTGGCGCAATGGGTAGTGTGCGCGGCTCTTGCACATGAGATACTGGGTACGAACCCTGCTCTGACCACTTTAAAATTTCTTTCGGCGGCGACCACCTCGCATAGTGACGGCGACACTATCGAGTATAAAGCCATGAAAAGGCTTCTCAAAATACCGTTCGGAATCGGTGCAAAACTGTAGGTCCCAAACAGTGAGTGAAAACTGCAAAGCGCACAGCTCAGTGAATGTGAGAAGTTCTTCCCTGTCCAATGGGAAACCATTTATTTATTTATTTTATAAACGCCAGATTTATTTACATATTTTCAGGATAATTTGTTGTATTGTAAGTTATCGAATATTAATGTTAATTTATTACCAACCATTGTAGTGGTCTCTAGGGTGTCTCATCAGTAAAAATTTTGTGTTGCTCAAGCTTTATTTGATAATTCGACTTTCCCCCCAAAAAACGGGTATTCCGGGCGTTTTTTGAATTTTAGTTAAAACTCTGTCAATAACCACGATTTTCTTAGTTTGTAAGTCAACATTTTTGAAGCTAAACGTCCAAAATTTTATTGTATGCGCTCAAACCACCAGTTTTGGCAATGATTTTCCTCAATAAGATGCCACGTATTAAATTAGTTCATATTTTGTAAATAACGCTTTATATCTTTAAAAATTTCTATGAAAATTTAAAAAACTAATGATGCACTTTAAAAGACGTATAAATTCCAAGCAATTTTGTTAAAAAAAATAATTTTTAATTTGCGGTTACTCTTCCAGAGTTATACCATTTTAGAGCCCTTTAGCCATTGTATGAAGCTAATAATATTATAACCTGTTAAGGGTGTGAAGATAAATTTATCCGATAAATTTATTTATCGAAGACACAAACCACTTATACAAAATTTCTGAAATCTCATGTTTTGTCAAAAATAAAGACATTCTGTACAGGAAAAAGAGCCAATAAGCGTTTTTGAAGCCATTTATGATGAATATGGCATATAATTAGCTTTATATAGAAACAAAAATTTTTTCTTCCTGTAAAAAACTGGCATTGCTTATTTTTTGTCTAACCTGGGTCGCTCACGACAAAGGTGAATGAACTTCTAATGTCTAGCCGCCTAACACCGTAGAAGCGCATAAACAGCGCAGCCTATATATCCTGATTCCATTTGAGATCGGAGATATATCCCAACTTATGAAGTGGCCCATGTCATTGACAGAAATAATGATTTCGAGTGCTAATACTGGGTACTACTGGTAAAAGTGAATGGACTAACTACGTACTCTCACTTAGCCCCATGGGAGCACATAGCATCCCCAGTACAGATATATGCTGATTCCATTTGAGATCGGAGATATAGCCTAATTTATGAAGCGATCCATGTCATTGACAGAAATAATGATTTCGAGTGCCAATATTGAACACTCCTGATAAAAGTGAATGGACTACCTATATATTCGAAATTAGCCCCATGGAAGCACATAATATCCCCATTACAAATATATGCCGATTCCATTTCAGATCGGAGATATAGTCAGCTATATGAAGCGACCCATGTCATTGACAGAAATAATGATTTCGACTGCAAATATTGAACACTCCTCATAAAAGGGAATGGACTAACTATATATTCCGATTTAGCCCCATGGGAGCACATAACACCCCAGTACAGATATAAGCCGATTCCATTTCAGATCGGAGATATAATCCACTTTATGAAGCGACCCATATCATTGACAGAAATAATGATTTCGACTGCAAATATTGAACACTCCTGATAAAAGTGAATGGACTACCTATATATTCGAAATTAGCCCCATGGAGCACATAATATCCCCATTACAAATATATGCCGATTCCATTTCAGATCGGAGATATAGTCAGCTATATGAAGCGACCCATGTCATTGACAGAAATAATGATTTCGACTGCAAATATTGAACACTCCTCATAAAAGGGAATGGACTAACTATATATTCCGATTTAGCCCCATGGGAGCACATAACACCCCAGTACAGATATAAGCCGATTCCATTTCAGATCGGAGATATAATCCACTTTATGAAGCGACCCATGTCATTGACAGAAATAATGATTTCGACTGCAAATATTGGACACTCCTGATAAAAGTGAATGGACTAACTATATACTCTAAATTAGCCCCATGGGAGCACATAACAACCCTATTACAAATATCTGTCGATTCCATTTCAGATCGGAGATATAGGCAACTTTATGAAGCGACCCATGTCATTGACAGAAATAATGATTTCGAGTGCCAATATTGAACACTCCTGATAAAAGTGAATGGACTAACTATATATTCGACATTAGGCCCATGGGAGCACATAATATCCCCATTACAAATATATGCCGATTCCATTTCAGATCGGAGATATAGTTAACTTTATGAAGCGACCCATGCCATTCACAGAAATAATGACTTCGAGTGCCACTATTGAACACTCCTGATAAAAGTGAATGGACTACCTATATATTCTAAATTAGCCCCATGGGAGCACATAATATCCCCATTACAAATATAAGCCGATTCCATTTCAGATCGGAGATATAATCCACTTTATGAAGCGACCCATGTCATTGACAGAAATAATGATTTCGACTGCAAATATTGGACACTCCTGATAAAAGTGAATGGACTGCCTATATATTCGAAATTAGCCCCATGGAAGCACATAATATCCCCATTACAAATATATGCCGATTCCATTTCAGATCGGAGATAGAGTCAACTTTATGAAGCGACCCATGTCATTGACAATGATAATGATTTCGAGTGCTAATACTGGGTACTACTGGTAAAAGTGAATGGACTAACTATGTACTCTCACTTAGCCCCATGGGAGCACATAGCATCCCCAGAACAGATATATGCTGATTCCATTTGAGGTATAATCCACTTTGAGATATAATCCACTTTATGAAGCGACCCATGTCATTGACAGAAATAATGATTTCGACTGCCAATATTGAACACTCCTGATAAAAGTGAATGGACTACCTATATATTCGAAATTAGCCCCATGGAGCACATAATATCCCCATTTCAAATATATGCCGATTCCATTTCAGATCGGAGATATAGTCAACTTTATGAAGCGACCCATAAGTTGGGATATTACTCCGATCTCAAATGGAATCAGGATATATAGGCTGCGCTGTTTATGAGCTTCTACGGTGTTAGGCGGCTGGACATTATAAGTTCATTCGCCTCTGTCGTGAGCGACCCAGGTTAGATAAAAAAATAACCAATGTCAGTTTTTTACAGGATGAAAAAATATTTGTTTCCACATAAAGCTAATTATATGCTATATTCATCATAAATGGTTTAAAAAACGCTTATTGGCTCTTTTTTCTGTACAAAATTTCTGTTTTTTTGACAAAAAATGAAATTTCAGAAATTTTGTATAAGTGGTTTGTGTCTTCGATAAATAAATTTATCGGATAAATTTATCTTCACACCCTTTAATCTGTTTGCTATTTTTGCATCGGATTTTCTATTACTTTCTATGAAAATTGATGAGTAAAAGATGGGTAAATTCCATGCAACTTTGTAAAAACAATTTAGAATTTGCAGTTACTGTTCCAGAGTTCTGCCACTTTAAAACTCTTTTCCCATTGTATGAACCTAATAATATTATAAACTGTTTGTCTTTTTTCATCGGATTTGCTTTAAACATTGTATTATTGAAAAAATCTACATGCGCTAAGTAACGACAAAGAATAACACGTAGCAAAAAATGGCCTCGGCAACATATTGCAGCAACCATATATGTGATTGCTTGCAAACATAGCATATTTGTAGCATTAGCCATTACCAACATTTTTATATATACCAAGTTGGTGTCACTTTTATAGGAGCTTGGGAAATGTCTCGTAAATTCGTAATTGTGATTCGTGAATTTTATAGAAACACTACTTTATCCCGTATAAAATTCGCGATGTTGGTCATGGTGGTTCAGAATATCGCGTGAAACTTTAGGCCGGTTTTTTTTTACCTCCAGAGTAGTACCAGTTTGTCATCGTAGTCGATGATCGAATTTCGTTGAAATAAGGCGTAATCTGTTTTATTTTTAATTGCACACTCACAGAAAAATTCGGTTGAGACAGCCGAATTAGCCGTAACCCAATTTAGAGGTTGCCACAACCTCATTAGAGGTTGTCACAACCTCATTATAAATTGATACAACCTCATTAGAGGTTGACACAACCTCATTAGAGGTTGAGACAACCTCATTTGACGTTGAGACAACCTCATTTGAGGTTGAGGCAATCTCATTTGGGGTTGAGGCAATCTCAATTGAGGTTGACACAACCTCATTAGAGGTTACAACAACCTCATTAGAGGTTGACACAACCGAGTTTAGATAGTGTCAGAAATTAATTTTGAATTTTTTTATTATAAGCTAATGATTTATTATCCAGTATTCTTATAAAAAAAAAACATTAGAGAGCGAGAAAATAAAATTATTTATATAGGGTAATCTTTAGAATAACACTAATATTTTACATGTGAATACAGACCTTTTTTGAAGTCCCGGCCATCATAGGTCACCGCACCAATTCTAGCGTGTTGTATCTGTTGATTTAAATCCTAAACCGTTTGCTACATAGATCATTGCAGCATATCTCAAACGACCGAACTTGGACATTCTCTGCAAAATAAGACGATTTAACACAAAAAACACAATTACAATATTTTTACTTACCTTACCACCAACAATACCGTGACGAGAACACTTATACATTCTTTAACTTCTTGTAATATAATATATGTTGTTTTAATTTTAAACGTCAAATTATAAATAGAGGGACTTATGTTGTGGTAACCGAATTGAAAATGAAATTCGGTTGTACCTACAAAATTCATGACAAATTCTGTTACAGCAACCGAATTGACGCCGAATTCGGTAGTTACAACCGAATTGATGCCAAATTCGGTTGGAGTAACTGAATTTGGTAACAATTTTGGTTGTTGCATCCGAAATAGTTTCAAATTCGGTTGATCCAACCGAAATTTTCGAAAGTTTAGTTGACTGAACGAATATAATTGAAGATTCAGTTGTCACAACCACATCAATTATGAAACGAGGTTGCTTCAACCGAATTTCGGTTATGGGGACTAAATTCAGTCGTAACAACCTCAATTCGGTTGTGGCAACCTCAATTTGGTAGTAACAGCCAATTTTACGGTTGCTACAACCTCTTTTCAAACAAATAGTTCTTTGGGTGCACATAACAATATCAATGGCACGTTATACACATTTACGGCCTTAATCATAAAAAGTTGTCATTGGTTTGTTAAAGCTTTAAGAAGGTAAAGCCCAAAAATTTTACTCATAATTGAAAAATTGCGTCGTCGTCGTTTTTGTTGAACGTTTAACCCTTCGTTTTGGCCATTTTGTCCGCATTAATACACAAAAGAAATAATTTTTTACATTTCACGAGTGCCATACTTAAATATTTATGCGATATAAACACGTGGCATTATTTTGTGTATATTTGCATTTGCAGCGTTTAGAGTGTCAGATTATTCTGCTAAGCCAACAAATAGATTCGTTCCAAATTTTATAATTTTTAAGCAAATGAACTTTTGTTTACATAATGATAAAGAAACTCAAAACATTGAATCTACAACCTACAACCAACCGGTTTTTTATTCGACTAAAAATAAAAATAAATGGTTTCCCATTACATCCCATGAAGGGACTGAGGAGAACTTCTCACAATCACTGAGCTGTGCGCTTTCCAGTTTTCACTCACTGATTGGGACCTACAGTTTTACACCGATTCCGAACGGTAATTTGAGAAGCTTTTTCATGGCTAGATACTCGATAGTGTCGCCGTCACTATGCGAGGTGACCGCCGCCGAAAGAAATTTTTTTTTTTTTTTGAAGGTGGTCAGAGCCGGGTTCGAACCCAGGATCTCATGTACAAGAGCCGCGCACACTAACCATTGCACCATCGACTACCCAAAAATTAAATCCAATTCATGATGGTAAATTTGAGAAGATAGCAAATATGAATTGTTCTGTTTGTTGAATAGTTCTTTCCATTAACGTTTAGAATTTGCCAACAATGCATTGACGCATTTAAATAAAAAAAAAAATAATTCGGTCTCTCGGTTGTTGTTCATCTTGTTTTTACATCACAAGCACTGTGAGACTACATAAAACAGGGTTGTTAGTCAATTATCTCTTCCCTGCTTAAAGTCCTCATTATGAATACGGTAGTGCTGAAACCTTCTCAAAATCTTGAAGCTTTCAATGCCTGAAGAATGTTTTAGAGTTAATTTATTGTTTGTTTATGAATAAGGCCGTTAAAGTTGTGGCATTTTACAACTATTTTAAGATATTTTATACGCCTAATGTCTCCCAAAGGGACACCCATGGAGCTGAATGAAAACCATTCAAATTCACGGCAACCGGTAGGATTCCCAATTTGTTTGGCACGTTAATCACATATCGTTGCATATAATGGAAATAAAAATAATAATTAATTGTTTTAGTAATGTTTATAAGTACTAATTAAGTAATACCTTAATTTTAAGAAATATAGAATATGTTAATGATAAATTCTATTTTGGCATAATTACGACGATATTAACGATATTAAAATAAAATTTTGTTAATCATGTTTCGAAATTCCAAATTTTTGCTACGAAAAAAATGTACAGTATTAAAAATTAGTTTTTCTATTTTGTATAGCTTGCTTTTGGTATTGACATGGTTATTTTTGTGTTTTATTGCTTAACACCACCATTTAAAAAAAATGTTAATGTAAATTCAACGCTAAAACATAAAAACTACAATAAAAATAAAGAAACCGCCATATTTTCCGCGTGCCTTGGAGAAAGTTACTCACGCGAACAGATTTTGCATGTATAAAAATCACACAATACGTGCACAAAACAACAAAACAATTTGACAATTACTTCAACCCCCATGGAGTTCAAAGTTCATATTTAACTCGAATATATTACAATTTCTTACATCTAAAAATGTTAACAAATATCGTTTGAATCCAATATTTATTAACCAAACTATATTACAGCGTGTAACACTTGTAATTTAAATTAGTATTTTAGTGGTCTGATAACACCAAATTTAAAATAGATGGCTACATTCATTGACAGATTCCGTTAACTTATAGAAATTTAATTAATATTTGTCATCGTTCATTGAATTCTGTGCAATTTATTTATTATGTCTGCTGGAAAAAAGGTAAGCATATGTTGTTATTACCACTTTAAAAACATATTGGTTTTTATGAGAAACATAAAAATATCGGGGCCTACAAAAAATTGTAGGAGATTACAGGCTAAAAGAACTATTATGTTAGTTAGTTCATATAATGATATTTGATAATAAAAAGAAAACCGAACCCCAGCGCTAACCCAACCCTTAATATTTAATTTTCCAGAAAATGCTCCAGGAGTAAAGTACTTGGAGTTATTTCATGGATTGTTTAAGTTAAAAACTTTAACTATGGTTGAAATTGGTCCGCGGCTGTTACTGGGGCGAATTTTATTAGTAATCAAGTATAAAAACATTATAATAATGTCAATGATGGCCTTTTGATTAGTTTCAGTACCACCTGTATGCAATTATATGCTAAATGTTGCGTCTTAAGGAATGTTTGAGACATAATTCCAAGAAATGAACCCCGATTAGAAAAAAAATATCAAAATCAGCAAGAGAATTTGATGACCTTTTTAGCTTCGTACTTACTTTTTGAAGTTGTTGAGAAACAAATTAGTTATTTAAGTTTAGGCACTAAAAAATCAGATTTTTTTCATTAAATTAGCACTATCTTCTTTGCGTTCAATCGGTCGGTAGAAAAAGTTGCACAGCGAAATTGGCGAACAGATTAGCCTTACCAACTGTGTATCAGATTCGTGGAACGCTTTTGAAGCAAACAATTTATGTTGGTCCAAAGTCACATTCTTTTCGAAAACAATACAAATTGAAAAATAATAAACAAAACTGAGCTGCCATATACTCTTTTCAATAAAGGCAAATTGAGTGCAATATCTCTAAAACTAAATGAGGAGAAACCCCTGATCTGTGTAGCTCTTAACAAAATGAAAAATATTCTTCTAAGAGACAATTTCAGATCGAATCATATACAATAAAAATTATGTGAAAGAGCCCGACCATAAAACGTAGAACACTAACAAAAATACAAACAGTCATGTTCTATAAATAGATTACTTCCAAAACTTCAGCACAAGTGCGTGTAAGTAAGAAAGAAAGACTTGTTTGTAATAGAATAAAGCCGTTAATACGAGAGATGACAAGAGAAGAGAAACCCAGACGACGACAAATGCAATAATTAGTTCAGGGGATTTCAATGGCACAGCTGATCGAAAAGCCACTAGGGAAATGATGTAGAATGAGAGACCAAAGAAGACATACAGATTATAGACCATGTAGCAAACTAAGTCTAAAAGCGTTTGATTGATACTAATGACAGCTAAATTATGTTTGCATTGAATAAAAATACGCATTCCCTTTTATTTCTATCCGTATTATTCGTAAATTGCCAAAGCAACTCGAACTGGATGAAATGGTTTCCTCAAGACAAAAAAAAAAAACATGTATCACACTTAAAGATCCGACTATAAATGCAGACGATATAAAGAAAATTTAAAATCGCGAACCCTACGTTCGGCAAAAAAATTCTTTTCTTTTAGGTACGGTCTAATGCACATGTTTGTAAGCATTGATTTCACGAATTGAAGATGTGCTGCTTTTTGTTTCTTTATTGTCATCACTTTTTTCCTCTCAGCAGTTTTCAACAAATATAACAACATTTTGGTCATAAATATATATGTATATTATAACCTATTAATCATTGTGTTCCAAACATGTTATATTGAATAGCAAACACAATGTGTTTGGACCCAAGAATACTGTAGTTGCGATATTTTTGCATCCAACAACAAAAAAGACACATCTTTCAGTGTGTCTGAAAGATACACTCCGGTTCACTAATTTAAAGGCACTAAAAATTCCATATTTAGCAGCCTGTATCTTTTGCAATTTGTAACCGATTGCAGAATTTTAAAATGGAAATGGAAGCTAGACATCTCGAGATGTAAAAAATATTATGACAATAGAGGTTTCTTAACTAAAGAACTTTTTTTGAGCAATTTATAAAAAAAGTCCAAAAATGTGCTATTTTTTTGGTTCACTTGAATAAAGGCACCTTAACTAATTTTAATGAAAACCAGTTTTTCTTGTTTGTTTAATTTATTTTACTTTATTTAAGAACTATTAGTAATGGGTACAACCCCCGTTGTTTTTAATAACTTCAAATATACGGGTTTCATTGAGAGATAAAGAGAATTTATGTAATCCAACGAAATTTGATTCCAAGCATCCTTAGTGGGCTTAATTAATTACTGCATGTCATCAAATTGTCTACCTCCTTCATAGACCTTACGAGATAACCAAGCCCAGACATTTGCGATAATGTTTAGATCTGGCGAGTAGGGTGGCCAGTCAAGAATATTAACATTTTGGCTTGCAATGAACTCCTTTACTACTCTGGCGTTGTGTATAGGGGCATTATCCTGTTGCAATATCCAAAATATGGGACCAAATAGTTCACTGAACTTCAGAAAAGCCGATTCCAATAACGTTTTATAGCTTGCACCAGTAATTTTTGCACTTTGAAAGTCATGATCGATGGAAGTAATAGCACCCCACACCATAACGCTCTCGGCTGTGATGTCGGTTTAAAAAACGGTTTTCTTTGCGAAGATCATGGAAATAATAGGTCTAAACCCTTTCTACACGCTCAATGCGTGTATGTGAACAAAATTCGTAATTTTCGTAATTTTAAATGTACTTTTTATAGAACAGGCCTATTAGCTTACTGAGCTCAATTAATAAAGTTTATGAAACAACTGTACTTCATACGCAAAAATCCTATGTTGTTGATAATAACTTTAGCCACGAAGGGCAATATGAGTTTATAGACAGACACACCAACGGCAACGACACACCAAATTGAAACAGTGGTCAACTTCATAAAAGCAAGCAAGGTTCTTTTATATATTGAAATGGCGTTTGATTCGATCTGGCACAAGGGACTCGTTTCTAAATTACACAATTTGAACTGTCCGTTGTATCTTGAAAAATTCATTAAAAGTTTTCTCTATGATTTTGAATTTATTGGCAATGTAAAAGGTTCCCTTTCCAGGGATCAAAGCATTCCTGCTGGAGTTCCTCATGGATCGGTGCTGCCTCCACTGTCGTACTCCTTATCTATTTCTAATTTTAAGCCTCTTCGGACAGGACCTAGCTTTTTGTGTAGATGATAGTGAATTTATTTTTCATGAAAAATATTCTAATGCAATAGCGAAATGTATGCTCTATTACGTTTTAGCAAATCCTCAAAGACCATTTCATCCAGAAAATTTTCAGTTAAAGGCTACATAATCTCACTTCAAACACCTAACATTTAAAACCTTTAACATTTAAAACACTATTAGACTATAACTGTCTTATTCATAAAAAGTTATGAGAGGTTCGAGAGGTGATTTATCATACAAAAATCATCCCTTAAACCTCTCATAACCTTTTATAAATAAGGCCGTAAGAGTTCAAAGCCCATAACATGTGTTAGAGCGTTACGTCCTCTCTTGAACAGTAAAAATAAACTACTTTTATATAAGATGTGTGTAAGATCAATTCTAACGTATGTTTACCAAGTTTGGCACAGTTGTGCAAAAACACACAATATAAAACTTCATATACTTCAAAATTAATTTTAAAATTATATTTAATTTACCACCACGATATTCTATCTGTAATCTGGACCTCAAATTCGCAAAAAATTGATCGAAAATTAGATAACAAACCTGACTCTGCCATTTGAAGCAAAATGCAAAAGTTACAATCACGCACATTTGAGAAGTTTGGTTTCATAGTGACTTAGGAATCTGTATGCAACCATATTGAGTTTTTGAGAAGCTGTATCAAAAACTTCGTCTCCTAGACAGGTCTACAAATGTTGTCCTACATTTTACCCATAAACTTTTTATGTGTGTTTTGCTTGCGATATTTTTGAACACTTTTATAGTGGAAAATTCTCAATTGAGATGAGTTTCGTTTGCATTTAGTTTAATGAATTTTTGAAAAGCAGCATTCCAAACAACCGCTGAAGAACATCTGTGGCTAGATCTGAAATAGCTATACGGTTTGCTAGGAATCATGAGGATGAATTTGCACAAACTTCTTTCATAAGAAACCTATATCTCTATTTATAGAGATATAATATGGTCTTTAGCTTGAATAATAAAATAAAAAATTACAGCTAAGATATAATTATTTTGTGCCAACATTTAAAGCTGGACACATTTGATGTAGTATAAAATGTATATATACACGCTGTAAAATATCGGCTTCTCTAACATATTCTCCCAAAAGTATTCTGCAGCAACCTTGTGTATGTTTGGAACACACTTCAAACATTCATATGTATGCAATCACTTATATTTACATATAAACAGTACCATGTTTACTGGCAAACATGTATGCTTTTACGTGGAAACATATGCGTGTTTCTCCCAAAACCCCCAAATTTATGCGTATTTCCCCCCAAACATAATATTCATCCTTATTACGTATGTCGCTCTCGTATTTCGACTACGACAGTTTTGTAAAAGATTAAAGATAAAGTTTGAGTGTTATCTTTAATCTTTTACAAAACTGTCGTAGTCGAAATACGAGAGCGACATACGTAATAAGGCTGAATATCTAGAAACGATTTATTCTTTGATTTCAATATAAATGTATGATTTATTATTCTTTTGCGTCTCCTTTCTTTGTTGTTTCTCATTGTTTATTTCCCCCCAAACATAATAATATCTAGAAACGATTTATTCTTTGATTTCAATATAAATGTATGATTTATTATTCTTTTGCGTCTCCTTTCTTTGTTGTTTCTCAAGACAAATATAGTTCATGCAAGCCAACCGTGGATTAATTAAGCTTTTTTTTATTATACTTATTTCAGAAATATTCAGACTTTCTCAGTAAAGGCTCTGACAGACAAAGGGCTTCACGTTGTTGCCCTTTCCAGTTTCATTCCTCAAAATCGTTTCTCACTTTGGTAGCTCACATACATATCGATGGCTTAATATAAAAAGGGCCTAACTCGATTGTTTGTTACTTGACAGGAGAAGGAAAACACTTAATAAAATCCGTAAAATTTTAGATACAACAAAAAGTTTTAATGCAATTTCCAAAAATGTTTTGCCTCTTTTTATTAAAAATAGCATTAAAACTTTTTTTGTATCTAAAATTTTACGGATTTTATTAAGTTTTTTCCTTCTTCTGTCATGTAACAAAAAATCGAGTTAGGCCCTTTTTATATTAAGCCATCGATATACTTATATACGAAACACATACACAAATACTAAAGCAACATCACCAACCATTTAACCGTCCGAGACCTCGTTTATTCTTTTTTCACTGATCAAGCGACCAGGAACATTGATGAATCACTGACTGAGAGAATAATTCAAAACTACAGATAAACACTTACAAGATAGACGATCTCGTTGTCCCTCTTTTATTCACTTGCTCTCGAGAGAGCATAAACTGCAACAAACACAGCTGTATTTGTATCACAAACACAGATATAATTGGGTCGCAAACACATATATTATAACATATTAATCATTGTGTCTCAAACATGTAATATTGAATAGAAAACACAATGTGTTTGGGCACAAGTATATTGTATTTGCGACAAGCTCCAAACAAATTTTATATTTGCATCCAAACAACAACAAAAAAGACCGATTTTCAGCGTGTTAGTATAATCTCAAACTTTGTTACTATTATTATAAGCTGATATAAGGTAGAAAAAAAATAAATACAAAAAAAATACACGCACGGATTATGCAGCTGATATTTTTACCCATCTAAATTTGTATTCATCTGGCAACGCAAACATCTTTAAAATGTGCAACAGTTGTTACTGATGAAGAGTTGAATAGAAATGTTGTCTCAAAAAGGAAGTGAATGAATATTTAAGTTAAACGCCAATATATAGAGAGACAAAACAAGGCAATATTAAGGTCACTGCCACAGAAACGAGGACATAAAATTAAAGATTAACATCACATGCAATTTTTATGACGAAAGAATAAGATGGTTTGTTTTAATGGGGGTAATTAAAGAGCTGTAAATGCTCTCGTCTTCTTACTTCACCATGAATGAGAGTGGGTGACACTGTTTTTATATTGGCAGAAAGGAACACTAGAAATTTAGTTTACTAATAAATGTCCTTTAATCCACCATTTTTTTCTTTCTCTCTTCGAAAGATACTCAAACTACAATTTATATAATGGGTGATTCATTGAGATGTTAATATATCCAATAGAGAACTGTCAAACTGTTATGGTTCTTTTGTTCAGAATAGTTCGAGATTTCATCATGGATAGACTTAGCTCGACATACTAGTGTCAACCTTTGGGCTCTTTTAAACACCGCTCAAAATGTGGTTCATTGATGTAGCTCATTTCTGGTTTAATGGCTGTCACTAAGCAAAATTTCCGTAATTTACCTGAAGAGCAACATGGAGAGGTAGCATCACATCTAGGCAAAAAAATATATATTTTGTGTGGTCTGGCTGTCTATATTTCTACAAAGATGATGCCGGCCGGAATTAAACTTTCAATGGTTCCCATTATGTAGCCAAGACAACGGACTATTTGTTTCCTATAATTGAAGCCCGTGTTCTCGACGACAATCTCGACCAAATAACCCTAGATATTATTTGGAGAACAATTTGGTAAATATTTAATTTCACGCTTCGCACCAGTGAACTGGCCACGTATATCATGGAATATTCGTATCACACTTCTAAACTTTGTTTTTTGGGCTTCGCAAAGTCCACAGCCTACATCGATAAGCCGACTACAACTGAGGAATTGGAAGCCAACATTTCTCATGCGTTCCGCGAAATAAAAATACCAAGTTGTTTTCATAACATCCCATGAAGGGACTGGGGAGAATTTCTTTCCGCCAAATTCCACTCATCGAAAATTAGAACCTCCTCAAGGACTAATTTAGCAACAGTTACGACCAACATTTGGTAGAAATAATCTTTGACAAATAAATGTATTGGTCTTTTGTATGATAATAGAGATTATCCAATAAAATTTAAGTTTTTAATTGTATCTGGAAGAGTACCTATAAAAGAATCACCCTTTACATGTAGATTATTTTATATTTTCTTTTCTAAGCTATGTTAGAGTGCAATTTTTGTTTTGTGCCTTTTTGTTAAGCTTCCGCAGGAGAAATCACCAATCTTGCGGAGTTATAATACTACGACTTCAAGGTGTCATCACGATGTTTCGATAATTCACACACACACCGACGTCTTGCAACAACAAACAGAATTATTCAGAAAATACGTTTAGTATCCGAAGCAAACTCAAATTCAGAGAAAATTATAAAAATAAGAGGGTATAATAGAGTACAAAAACATTTAAGAGGGTATAAAACGCGATGAACTCTCTCTCCCTTTGGCATTTTAACAACAACAAAATGTAAGTAGGGGAAATATACGACGAGGAGAAATTCGAACTTTATCTTTAAACTGAGAGTATAATATTCGAATATACGTTGAATTACACGTGTGAAACAAGGAACGCTATACATAAAGTTACCATTGCATACAACCAAACGGTCGTCTTTGTCTTTCTCAGTAACGAAAGGAGAGAATGATATGTTGTTGAAGTTGTAATTTCGCTACTGGGTAATGTTGCTACTTGGTGTCTGTTGATGTTTATTACAATACGAGTGGCCACAGATTATTAATCGCTGAGAATATACGAGTACCTCAGGTTCAGCTTGTGATAACTCTCCATTATTTTTTGCCCCTACTGCAAACTTTTGTTGTTATTATAGTTTTCTGTTTACCTTGTTTTCTAAGAAACCACTGCGTGTGTGTGTACAATGTACATGTATATAGGATAGTGTTTGAATAATCCTTTTTCGCACGTTCCCCATCGCCACCGGGCCAGAAATGAAGTTAGAAAATTGTGTCCAATATTGTGTGTTGTCGGTGTCGCATTTTCTGTTGTTTTAGCTTGCATTGTTTACTGGCGTGTGTATGTTTTTGTTCCTTTATTTGTGTTTCAACACTGTGAATTCTTTTAATGTTTTTGTTGTTTTGTGTTCGCATGACTTTTGTTTATATCTGGTCCCTTTTGTTGTTTAATTATTATTTGATTTCTGGTCGGGCTATACTATCAACTCTGTGTACCTCCCACTATTTGCTGCGTGTCCCACCCCTTTTCCATCCTTACATGAACCATTTCTTATCTGTTGTGAATGCTTAAGCCACTGTTACACTATCAGATGATATGAATTGATTTGCAGAGAGAAAAATGGCGAATGGTGAAACATTAGACAGTACAGAGGAAAGCAAAATACAATAGTTATTAAATGCAAATAAAATGGGGAAAGACTATTGTGAACATAAATGAAACATTTAAAAACAGCCACAATATAAATGTGTTTGCTTGCATTTCCCCTTTTGTATTCGTTTCATATCAAATGCAAACCTGACCACATAGTTGTTTGAGTGAAATCAAATAATCATCATCGAAATCTATGAGTTCTGTTAAATTGTATTCTGGAAATCATTGAGATCGTGTTTACGCTTTTCCATTTTCTTTCTGCCGTCGGTGCACGGCACTTGTACATGAGAACGAGGATTCGAACCCTGTGGAGACCACCCTATATTTCATTCGACGACGATCACCTCGTTTAATGACAGACACTATTGATTAGTATTTAGTAGGGTAAGAATTCAATTAATCATTATTCGGTTAATCGATTAAGCGTGTTATAAAATTAACCGAACATTTTAAAGATTTATTTTTCGATTAACGATTAACTCGAACAAATCAATGCGATTAATCGATTAATAAAATACAATTTACAAATGTGTCAATCATGCCCAATAAGATTTGTCATTGACCCCATTTTCAGACTTTGAAATCAAACTTTTAATAAATTTAAATAACACTTTTACTGCTGTTCAATAATTAAGTAACGACACTGCTACTCTTACCATTTTGCGTGTAGTATTAAATTTTTATTGAAAAATCTACTTACACAGAAAAAAAATAATTTTTCAATTCAAATAAAAAATTCGAAAATTCGAACAAAATATTAATTGAAAATCCTGTGATAAAAAATATCACATATTAGCTACCATATTTGTAGTTTGATTATTGGAAAAATATTATTTTTCAATCGATGCAAAATTTCACCCATCTACGAAAATATTTGTGCGTTATTTATCAAAAATATATTCGTTTTTAGTCGATGAAGAATTTTACATATTACCAAACTAAATTGTATCCTAGTTTTCGTTTTGTCTTCGATCCGAGGTATTTTTAGAATGTCTGTTTATTTAAAAAACAAATGATACAGCCGCGGTAGGATTCGAACTCACATCCACTGGAAGATCGTTTCGATGTTTGTGACACAGCGTCGTTTCGGACAGCGTCTTGCCCGTTATGCCACCAACTGCCTGTACAAACTTATCTCTAACTGAAGTTATATCGCATTTACTTCGTTAAATATTGGGGTATTTCTTGTGAATTTTTTTCTTGGTACCATTTATCGATTTTCATTTCAATATTTGATTAATTTGTTAGTATATCCATGAAAAATGTAATTGAGTGCTGAGATTTTTCATGTACCAATTTTTTTGTTAAAATTTTACAGTCGTCTTTTTTTTCTGTGTACACCAAAAACTTGTTTTGCAAAAGACTGAGTTCGTCAACTTAAAATACTATATGCAGACCGAAGGGACCAAAAATTAAACACATTAATAATTTATTTGAAATCTGGAATTTTCTCTAGTAGCGACAACCATCACTTGTCTCAATACTCGTTAAAATCCGAAACTAAAGAATATGGATGCTACGCGTATACTACGTTATTTGGAAAGCATAATCAACAAATTATTTCTGACAATAATACATCAATTGCAGAAGTAGGTGATCTTGAAGAAATTGACCTTGTGTCAGAACTGTCATCGTCTATAAAAAGTACACAGTGTCCATATTAAATCCCAAAATAGCTAGAGTCGACATTTTTGATGATTTAAATTATCTAGATGAATCTCACAAGAGAACAAACTAGTTAGAGTGTATTTTTAATGCACTTCTGACAATTTCCCCTACTTCTACACTGAGAGAAAGATCTTTTTCAAAATCTTCTTTTGTAAAAACTAAGGGAAAACATCGTTTAAAAGCCAGAAATCTAAACAGCGTTTTATTTTTAAACGATTATTTTATAAGATCAAAATAAAAATTTGTGCTACTTTATATAATAATGACTTATTAAATCTAAAGTAAAATTGAAATGTAAATGCTTATATTATCTCTTAACGTATACGCCTCTCCAAGCGTTTGTCCACGTTACTGTCGTTTTTTCGCTCTATGTTCTTTCTCTACTACCTCAGCCTGTATTTCGCGTAGCTGCCATTGTGTTTCGGGTCAATCCATCTCCCGTGTTATAGCCAGAATATTGTTTTCTTTTGCCATTATTCCTTTCTTGTCGTTGATATTCTTTTGGTCACCATTCATTGTTTTGTGTTAAATTCCCTTAGAGATAAATTTGTATTTAAAGGACATGTTTTCAAATTCTGATAAGAGCTAACCAAAAGTTATACTTTTCAAATTTCATACAAACTGATATTATTAACTGTTGGCTTGCTTTTACATTAAAATAACCACAGTGGTTTGAAAATATGGTAATCGCTTTAAATTAATTTGAAGTAAATGTCCCAAACTATAATTAATCTATAAGATATGTAAACATTAATCGTTTGTTTGCCATTTATAAAGTAGCGCAATGCCTTATAGTGTTGAAAGGTACAGGCGCAGTTTGAGGTATGTATATAAGGTAATATATTGGAAATATGGTTACATTGACAAAAAATAACACAATTTCAGCTGTGTTTTTTTTTAATTTCGACCAACACTCAGGGGATGCCGCCCATAAAGTCAGTGTTGCTTATAGGAAAGTAGGGAGGCTATAGTAAAGTAAAAGATGTTTGACTTATAATGTATTGTTCGATCAATCGACCTTTGCATAAAATACGGGTTCGAGTTTCGGCAAACTCGCGTGGCCCGGTTGATTACCCAGGCCCCATTCGCGCATCTATAAAACAATCCAAAGTTGTTCATCAAATGCAACTGGAATAATGGAAGCTAATTTTATAAAAGCAGTAAACTACATCAAATTCAGCAAATGTAAGACTTTGCTAATATTTACTCTTACTAAAAGTGGTTTCAACCAAGTTTCAACGAAGTGTCAAATGCTTTGAATGTCAACAATTTTCTAGCATTTGCCGAGATCTACTAGTATAAAATGGGAATCACATCTTATTCGCATGAATCTCTCCATTTAGGACAACCGATAATATCGTCACAATTTTACTTTTTGTTAGAATCTGGTTGAATTTTTGAGTCTTAAGCCAAGATTTAAAATAAACAAAAAAAAATAATTTCCCATTGCATCCCGTGGGGAGAGATGCTGTCCTCACACTCGGTGAGCTGTGTCTCCGTCTCTACGCGAGGTGACCGTTGTAGAAAGATATATAATTTGGTCAGTTCAGGGATTGAGTCCACGTTCTCATACGCAATAGATGCGCACATTAGCCATTGCACCACCGACGACCAATATTTTTTTTTATATATCAGTTTCTATTAATGGAATAGCTCTCGCGGATATCTCAAAGGCGAGTTGTTTCTTCCAGAAAAGTCCTTTTTTAATTGGTATCTGGTTTCTGCTGATACGTTTAATTTTCTACTATAACTTATTTTCAACCTTTTTCTTCCAAACCACAAATATATTTATTAATTTATTTCGACTGGTAGTGAAACTTAGATGTCCAGCAGTGTTGGGCGTTATTCAATAAATTTTTATTGAAATAACAAATAATTTTGTATTCGTTATTTTTCATTCGGAATTTTTTGATATGAAATTTCAACTGTTATCTGTTTATTTGTGTCACAAATAATTATTCGTCATTCGTTAGTTGTTATTTGTCATACAAATAAAAAGTTTTTCGAAGTGAAAAAAAAATAAATTGAATTTATTGAATTCCTCTGTTAAAATAATTTGTTTTGAGGAGCAATAATTATCGTTATAACCAGGAATGGAAGATACAACATCCCAGAATAGTGCTACAAGTGATTCTGGTTTTTCCATTTTTGATGGAAAATTCTACAGAATTGTAGACGACGGAGTAAAGAATATCAGTGCTGTGTGCGTGAAGTGTGAGCCTGATTTGGTTCAGATAAAAGGACAGAAAAACTCAACATCAAACTTCATATCTCACCTTAAGAGGCGACATGGTAAAGAGGCGTTTGAAGAGTACCAGAACTATAAACGCCTAAAAAATTCTCAAACGAAGGAAGTAATGAGAAACAAGTGTGCAAGAGACAAGCAAGTGAAGCAACTGAGTCTCTTTGAGTTGAACGATTTAGTTACAAAATTTGTAATTGATTCGTTGGTGCCTGTTAGAGTAGTAGAAAATCAATATTTCCAAAAAATATGTGAAGGATGCACCTCCGGACCAATCATTTCAAGGCGCCAGCTTAGTCGTGAAATAGATAAACTTTTTAAAAGCCATGTGGAGGAAACTAAGCTAAGGCTTAAAGAGAGCAAGTATATTTGTACAACTGCTGATATTTGGTCATCACATAAGCGAAGTTTCTTTGGAGTCACTGCCCACTGGATAAATTTAGGCGACCTGAAAAGGGAATCAGCGGCGCTTTCATGCAGACGTTTTAAAGTTGTGCATTCGTATGATAAAGTGGCTGAAATCCTGAATGAGATACATTTTGAATATGATATAGGCACCACAAAATTGATAGAGAGCAAGTATATTTGTACAACTGCTGATATTTGGTCATCACATAAGCGAAGTTTCTTTGGAGTCACTGCCCACTGGATAAATTTAGGCGACCTGAACAGGGAATCAGCGGCGCTTTCATGCAGACGTTTTAAAGTTGTGCATTCGTATGATAAAGTGGCTGAAATCCTGAATGAAATACATTTTGAATATGATATAGGCACCACAAAATTGATAGCAACCGTCACTGATAATGGAAGTAATTTTGTAAAGGCGTTCAAAGTTTTTGGAGTAGATAGAGAAGCAATCGAGATTGCCACCGAAGATGAAAGGGATAGTGAAGATGATTGTGAGGAGGATTTAGACCAACAAATGTTGAACTCCGGGAATGCGGTGTTGCCTAATCATATTCGTTGTAGTAGCCACACCCTTAATTTATGTGCAGCATCAAGTGATTTCAAGCGTGTGCTTAAATCAAGTGATTTCAAGCGTGTGCTTAAATCAAATAAGACCCTTTTTGAAGTTCATCAGAGTGTTATGGAGAAGTGCAATATTCTTTGGAGAGCTTCAAATCGGCCGAAGTCAGCTGAAATAGTTAAAAATGTCCTTGGCCACACTCTTAGCAGACCCGGCGAAACGCGATGGAATTCCCTGTACGATTCACTTGTTCAAATTTACAAGGAAAAATAACAAATGCCACAACTCTTGCGTGAATTAAATATAAAAGACTTTCTTAAAGAGCAAGATTTTAATTACATAAAAGAATATATTCTTTGCAGCGAACCACTAGCAAAGCCAATTGACATATTGCAAGCCGAAGACAACATTTATTATGGAATTTTATTGCCCTGCATTTTAACACTGAAGCAGAAGTTGGAGATACTGAACAACAATTCATGGAAATATTACAAGCCTATTGTTAGCGGGATGCTCAAAAGTGTTAATACTCGATTTTCGGAACTGTTAAGTTTTAAAGCCAAGATATCGGAGGATGCTGTAATAGCCGCGCTTACGTATCCAAAATTTAAAAACAAATGGTTTTGCTATGTCGATCCTGATATTCAGCAAAGCCTGATCAACTTCCTTAAAAACGGATAGATTCCATAAATGCCTCGATTGAAAATAGCCTCGTGACAATAAAGACAACTTTTTTGATTTCATATCAAGTACTACGGATATATTGTCACCTCCTAATGCTGACCTCGAGGTAAAATTTGTTAATTAGTATAAACCAACAGTTGCCACAACTTATTTTTTTTAGGTACTCAATTTTCTAGCAGATAAGGATACAACAATGGAATGTCTGTCGAAATATCCAGCTGTCAAAGAAACTTTTATAAAATTTAACACGCCGTTACCTTCATCTGCTCCTGTAGAGCGCTTATTTTCTTACGCTACGATGGTTAATTTACCAAGATCACATAAACTATCGGACGAATTATTTGAAAAGCGTGTTGTGTTAAAATCTAACATAAGCAAAATGCGTTAAATTAACATTGTTTTAAAATGCATTTACATTTTTACTTTGTTTTTAACTACATTTTTCAGAAATTTTTTTTTCACATACGTACATTATTTGAAATTTTATTTGAAACTTCCGAATAACAAATAAAAAGATAACAAATAAATTGAAGTTATTTGTTTTCACAAATAAACGAATAAAAAAATTATTTGTTATTCAAAATAAAATGTAAATTGAATTTATTCGTTATCTTTTTATTTGTTATTTAGAATAAATTTTGCCCAACACTAAAGTCCAGGCATCAAAAATCAAGAAATGTATTGGTAGTAGAGTATCAGCTGGTTTATGTCACTTACTAACATTATCTGTAAATCCAGGCGGGTACCAACTAATCTAACACCCGAAGAACTGAGGAAAATTAATGAATCCTACCTACAAAGTGACAGATGTAGTAACTCTGTGGATATTCGATTATCGCGGTTCCAACGGAAATTATCTCAAGCTAAAAATCCTAAAATACTGCCTGTACATTATAACTACATACCCACCAGTCTCCTTTGCAACCAGTCCACGAGTTCCTCAGAACTCTTTGAAGCTCTCGCTCATATACACTCCGGTTCACTTATTTAAAGGCACTAAAAATTCTATATTCAGCAGTCTGTATCTCTTACAATTTGTAACCGATTGCAGGGTTTTTTAAATGGAAATCGAAGCTAGACATCTTGAGATATAAAAAAAAATCATGAAAATAGTGGTTTCTTAACTAAATAACTTTTTTTGAGCAATTTATAAAAAAAAAATTTAAAATTTGCTATTTCTTATGGTTCACTTGAATAACGGCACTTTAACTAATTTTAATGGAAAACAGTTTTTCTTGTTTTTTTAATTTATTTTATTTTATTTAAGAACTATTAGTAATAGGTACAACCCCCTTTGTTTTTAATAACTTCAAATATATGGATTTTCATTGTATGAGAGTTGTATGTATATCATTATGCACATGTTAAGGAGACCAGTTGAACCTCTCACAGCGCTTAAAAAATACAATATACTTGAACGATTATTGCGCCACTTCGAATAAGTTCTTTGATCATCGAACATTATATTGCATTTTCATGTCCAGAACATCATGAGCATCTGTTTCCTCTATATCAAATGCATTTCTAGAAACAGAAGAATGAAAAAGATATATATAATCTAAAAGAGCTATAGAGTTAAAAATTAAATCACTGTATTTTAAGCTCAACACCTGACACCTGAGGAGACCCACGAAAAACAAATCGACACCTCTCATCTATTTGTCGATTATAAAGTGGCCTTCGATAACCCGATACTCGAAGCAATGTCTGAGCTTGGTATTGCAGAAAAACACATAAACCTTTCTTTGCAGGACGACGAACACCAAATCTGCAGTGAAAGATGATATGGGTCTTATTGAACGTTTCGAAACCAAGCGAGGTGATACCCTATCGTGCGATCTCTTTAACATCCTAATGGCGATCATTTCGAGAAAAGCTGCAGTAAACATGAATAACACCATCAGCAGCAAAAGTCACATGCTGCTCGCATATGCTGACGATATCATAGCACTGGTATATATAGACATTATATAGATATCATAAATGAGGACTAGACAAAATTAATGGTTTCAACGAACAAAAGCCTGCGTGGTGATACCCGTTATAACTTCGAGGTGGTGGACGAATTTACATATCTCGGATCTGCCGCAAACAAAAATCACATGAGGTGTCATGGGACACCCGGTTGGAACGAAGTTTCTTTCGCTATATATTATGTACTAGTTAGTTCCAGAACGTATAAAGCGCCCGTTAAAAAGTACGATAATGTAAATGGATCTTTAAGAAAAGGTTCTTTTTGTAAAATAAAAAACTTTTTTTCTGCAATGTATTTTTTAAAAAAAAGAATTATATTTTTAGATCCTTTTTGTAAGAATATGTATTTTATTTTCTGGAATATGTATATAGGTCCTTTTTTAAAGAGAGGTACTTCTTTTATTTAAAGATAATGTTTCATTTAAGAAAATGTACTATTTTTAAGAAGAAGTACTTTCTGTAAGAAAAAACCATAAGAGAATGACTTTTTTTTTACAAAGAAGTACTTTTGTAAGAACAGGTACTTTTTAAAGAAGTGGTACTCTTTTTAGGAAAAGGTTATTTTTTAACAAAATTTAAGAAAAGCAATTTTTGTATGAAAAGGTATTTTTTATTAGAAGATAATTTTCAACATCAAAGTCAACATCGTAGTCCTTACACTTCTAACATGTTCAGGAAAGCCCTCTTTCCTTAGCCGTAATTATGTCACAATGCCTTCCATTGAAGCCAGCACACTTCACATGGGCATGACTATCACAAAGCCAACATGAAAAAACACAGCCCTCATATACGTCCCTTACTGTACAAATCTAGTAATAATTACCAAATACCATAATACGGTTAAAAAAAGTTGTTTAACATTTTTTCATTTCGCCCCCATCCCCCAACGTGCAATATGGAACTTCGTTCCAAAAAGAAATAACGTCAACCTTGATATCTATCGGAGAATTTTGTTATTTTGGGTTAAGCAAGCACTTTAGAGTTATTAATATTAATAAAAATATACTACAATAATTTATAAAAAATTAAATAATTGAATTCAGTTTACTTAAAAGTACGTGAAACTGAAGTAATATATGTATATGAATTAGGGTGATTTGAATTGTATGGAACCAAAGAAAGTTGCAAATGTCAGTATCGTTCGTCAGTATAATTCTTGATATTATACTTCGGGTCAAATAAATTGCCAAATATAATAGAAAAGCGCGTGTACTTGAATTCTGCATTGATACAATTTTTAAATTTGCTTTTACGGTCGACATGTGAAGATCTTTGCCTATATAAATGCAAATGATATTTTTCAATATTCACAAATATTTTACTACGTATGTCACAATTATACATCACTTAGGTTTTTTATAATAAAGATCAACCTTTTAACAAATGTTTTATTAAAAGAAAAACAAGACCTCAATGGCTGCTAAATAAAGCTATGTATTTATAAAAACACGTGTGCGTAAGCCAAACAACTGATATGAACTGAGCAAAATTGCGACGTTTAAAAGAGTTTAAACACTTTCTATGTAAATCTGTTTTTTTTGTTGAAAATCAAGCACTTTTTGTTGCACATGGACAGGTTATTGTAGTATATGTTGAATTTTCAAAATTTTTTGTTGTAAATTTCTTTTTTGCACAATTTTTTCCATAAAATTAAACATGTTATGCCTTTTCTTTAGAGATAAACATAAAAGGTGTTAATATTACACATTACCCAAAAATTCAACAAAAATTTACAGCGCTTTTCGTAGCAATTTTCAACAAATAATTTAGACTGTAGTGAAGTGATTCAAAATAACGCGATTGCGCTATCTAGGACATGTCAGTAGAATGGATGAAGATGAACCAGCACGAAGGATTTTCGATACCGAACTCGAAGGAGTATATAGTTTTTGTTGAATTACACTAATTATGAAGAAGCACATGAATTTACAATTTATTATACTAAATTAATAATAACAAATTGTCAAGAAACGCTTTACGTTCTTTCTTTTGACGGCGGTCATCTCGTTTAGGGACGGCGACACTATCGAGTATTAAGCCATGAAAATACTTCTCAAAATACCGTTCGGAACCGGTGTAAAATTGTAGGCCCCAATCAGTAAGTATAAAAGTAGAAAGCACACAGCCCACTGGTAGTATGGGTTTTAATTTCTAGGTAACTGACCTAATGTCGAATTTCTGTATAATTAAAATTCAATATTCTACAATCCCAAAATTGTACATCGTAATAGACACAAGTGCTAAGACCAATTCAGGAAAGTATGTATTTCTCTAAGTTGTACTAATTACAAGTAGACTATCGCATTAGTCCTTCCAAAGCCCTAGTTTCCACCCGTGTAAACGCTGCACTATATTCAAAGTAGGAGTGTTTAAAAATTAGCAGCTAAGCAGCTAATGTTGCTTATACACTGAAAGAAAAACCTTCATACCATTAATGAATTCTTACATTGCATCAATGAAAAGTGTCATTGTTTTTGAGCCAATGTCGGGTTTCATTAATGCCATGAACAAAACGAAACGAAAAAATGTTTCATAGACCTGAAATTAATGTAAACTTTCTAACCGGAATGGAACGTTATCATTGTATTAAAGAAAAATTTTACTTTGATATTATAAACAGTTTCATTGATGTAATGAAATATAGTCATTGATGTTATGATGATGCTATAAACATGTTTCATTAATGCAATGAGCATGTTTCATTAATGTTATGAACATGTTTCATTGATGGTATGAACATGTTTCTTTGAAGGTCTGAATATGTTTCATTGATTGTATGAATATATAAATAGGTTTCATTGATAGTATGAAAAGGTTTCATTGATGGTATGAACCGGCTTCATTCATGGTATGAATATGTTTCATTGATGGTATAAGACAGTTTCCATAACTAAATGCAATTTTAACTTTTGCCACACAATCATGTAAATTATTGGAAAAAAATGCGCCCCCGAGCCATTTAAAAAAAATCGAAAATCGAGCAAAATAAGGGGATTTCAAAAACTAATTTCTTATCGGCCGGACCTATGAGGTCCATAGGGTCCAAAAATGGTCAGAAAACAATTTCTTGGGGGGGGGGGGGGGGATGGGTAGAACACACTATTCTAAGCAAGAAATGTAAAATGCTAAAGTTCGAGGGAATCCCGATTTTAGGAGTTATGGGCTTCCAAAGTTTGGGCTTTTTGTTGCACGATTTTTTTCGACGATTATTAGGTTTTCTGGGACGAGGACAGGGAGAGGAATATATCTGTTGCAAATTTTGGACTTCGGAATTTTTTGATTTTTGTAAATTTTTTTTGGACCTTATGGGTTCCAATAGGTCCGGCCGACAAAAAAATTTGGTTTTTGAAATACCCACATTTTGCTCAATTTTAAATGGTGCGGGATTCTGCATTACAGCCTTTTATTTTTTTTTTCTTATTTATTCCTTACCTCATACTGGCACTCATATATTGTGTCACAGCTACATACCTAAATACATTCATTTACATATGTAAATATTATCCTTTAACCAAATTAATGAATCGTTCAAAATTAAAGAAATGGTAAATTATATTAAAGAAAGATGCTACATTATTGCTTTTTTAGAAAAAATATTTTAAAATTCAATAAAATGAGTGTAATGTAAAGGATGGCCTATTTAATAGATTCTACTTTACAATGTCGATAAAATTTCTGCAATTTTTCTCTATAGTTTCCCATATTTACATGAAAAACATGTATCATTCCATCAATGTAAAAGGTTTCTTAGCATTAATGACGGTCCACAAATTTAAAAACTGCAGCAATGAAGGAGTTCATTGAAGTAATGTAACATTTCATAGCATCAACGAAACTTTACATTGCATCAATGTAAACGCATTAATGTAACCCATTCATTGATGCTATGAAGCCATTTTCTTTCAGTGTAATACCTGACTTAATTAAAATTTGTTTGATAAAACGGTATCGATTTGTAAACAAAGTCAACATTGAAAAACAGTTTCCAGTTTGAAGTTCGTCCTAGCTGATTTATCTCACTCTATCTCGCGTCTCTGACAAAAAATGTTGTCGGCCAATAAACGCGATCTACTGTACATAACAGTTCGGTCACTAAAATTGGCTAACAATTGATATCTTCGAGGTAGTATTATATTCCTTCTTCTTCTTCCATTTTGCTATTCATCAAATTTGTAATAATTCTATTAACAATGAGACGAAACCGTACTGAAAATACCGACTCCAGCTCCGGGCCAAATTAACTCTGATCTCTAACTCTAATCTATCTAACCTAACTCTGAAATGGATTTGGGAGACGGTGAGCCATAGCCTGGACCATTGAATAAATAAAAATTCACACAGGTCATTGGTTGTGAGACACTCTCCCCAATATTTTAATGGGATGTAATAAGACACCATTTTATTTTGTTTAGTGTTAATCTGATCTTCTTGTATCCAGATTTCCGATGTGGAATGTCGTAGAAGAGAGTGTTAAAATGTCACACATTACTTTTTTTGGAAGCTGAAGGCTTTGTGGTCTGCCCTAATTCAAATGCAATAAACTGAAGGTACCATGTAATTATATATATAATTATCCCGAAGAATTGATTAAACAGTTTCTGAATGCAATAGACACGACCGGTGATGGATTTTAATTTTTAAATAATTAATTTCCTCGTCTTCTTAGTAATACTAAGTTCAAGAAAAGACAAACATTTCCAATATTCCACATTCATTGAACTTCTGAAAAAGAAAGTTCAACGACTGGCTTGGATTCCAAAATGTGCGGATGAAATTTTTGGGTAACAACACAAGTTACAATTGTGTTTGCCGCTGACGTCGTGGCCGTGGGGTGCAACATGACTCTTAAAGTGCCTTTCCAGGATGTATACGAGGGACGGTTCATCACGATATCGATAAATACGAGAGGATTCCTATATCTCAAAAACTAAGAGAGACATAATTTTTTTATTAAAGTATTTATGTTTATTTTGACACCTTCTATTCAACAAGTTATTTTTTCGAAATAACTTTTATGCATGTTGCAGGAGCATCATCTTTGCAACCATTGATTTTCCTGAATTGAAGATCTAGTGCTTTTTGTATTTCACTTTTATGTTTTCAGCAGTTTGCAACAAACAAAACCACATTTTTGTCACAAAACATATATTGTAACCTATTAATCATTGCGTCTCAAACATGTAATATTGAATAGCAAATACAATGTATTTGGATACAAGTATACTATATTTGCGACAAGCTACAAACACTTTGTATTTTCAGCCAAACAGCAAAAATTCAGCGTGTTGCCTTGCGTACAAGAAACCTGCACTTCAGGGTGCAAAACGAAAGAAAGGAGAAAACAAATGTAACTCATTAATAGACTAATTGACCCCTTTATGCACATTGGAACGAAGTTCCTTATCTCACGTTGTGGGATGGGGGCTAAAAATTAAATAACTTTTTTTTAACACTGTTATGCTACAACCCAGTATTATCAATCATATTGGGTACTTTAGCTTTAGTTTGTGTCCAAACTAACATATGTTGGGAAATTTCTTGTTTAATGGGAAGTTTTGTAGGTGGTGCAATATTTAGTATATATTGTAGTTTTGAACCCAATAAAAAGAAAATCTAGGAAAGCCAAAGTGGAAGAAGTTGAAACAAAAACATTTTCTTAGATAAGTGCCTTTTCGTGCAAAATGTAAATTTTCTCAACAAACAAATACCTATTCAAAACTGCCTTTTCTTAAGAGTACATTTTTTGTGAAACAAAATAAGTTTTGTTGAGATAAGTACCTACTCTTAAAAATGTACCTATTCTTGAAAAAAGGACCAATTCTTAAAAAATTGTCACTTCTTAAAAAAAACTTTTATTCAAAAAAATACCTTCTCTTATAAAAATAATACCCTTTCTTGCAAAAATTCCTTTTCTTAAGTGTACCACGATTCCCGAGATATGGACCTCCAAAGTTCAACGTACAGCCGGGCATAGCTCTTGCATCAGTAATCCGATTAGGTCAATATATGAATCGGTGGAAAGCTGTTGGATATGCCCTCCTATTGTCCTAAAAAAAATTTAATATTATATACCCATTGAGGACCAATTTCAAAATTTCAATTTTTTGCCACGCCTTTTTTTTTGTCAAAAATGTCACTTTATCCAAATATGTCCTATATTAAGGCATGTAAAATGTACATAGCCTCATATACCAGACTTGAACACTTAATACCAAATACATATAATATGCGTGAATAACCTTTCAAAGACCAGAGATATTGAAGTTCAAAAAAAAGTATAAAATTATTTCCAAGAAATCGCGCCCGATTTTTCATTGATTTTATATTTAAATGCATACATTTGCAAATATACTATGCATGAATAACCCTTCAAAGACTAGAGATATTGAAGTTAAAAAAAATATAAAAGTTATTTCGAAAAAATAACTTGTTGAATAGAAGGTGTCAAAATAAACATAAATACTTTAATAAAAAAATTATGTCTCTCTTAGTTTTTGAGATATAGGAATTTCAGATCGAAAATATTTTAAATTCTCGAAATGTTTCGAAAATTTAGCAAAAGAACAACTTTTTTATAATATTAATAGTGGTTTATTTCCTGATTCTCTATTTAAAATGAATATAAAACCTACAGTTTACAGATATTCAAATTTCAAAATATAAATTTTAACTTGAATATCCGTGGTCTTTGAAGGGTTATTTGTGCATGCTATATGTTGTACTAAAGGGGAAAGTTCTGTTTACAAGACTATATACATTTATACATACCTTAATGTAGATGATATTTCGACATAATGAAATTTTTGACGAAAAAGGCGAGGTCAAAAATCAAAAGTTTGAAATTGGTCCTCAATGGGTTAATAAAATCAAATTTTTTTTTTCCGACAGCTTTCCAACAATACATACATTGACCTGATCGGATTACCGATGCGAGACATAAACCCGGATATACGTTGGACCTTTGGAGGCCCATATCTCGCTAACCGTGGACTGGGACACTCCAGTTTTAGAGTGGTTTTTACCCCGACTGTTTTTGCACTCACTTTAGTCGCAATGGTCTTGTCTTTATCACGTCGTAATTGTGTTTGTGGTAGGCCAGCTTCAATATTTTCATTCAATATAACAGTCGCAATGATTTAGTTTGTAACGTACACATTTCTGGATACTAATAAACATAAAAAATGCATACTCACATGGCAAAGTAAGTAAGGTAGAAACAGTAGGAATTGAAGGCATTTTGGTTTTATTTCACGAGCCGACCTTGTCAAATTCAGTCGACCGAATTTTGTCAAGATGTATTTATTTCAGATTATATCAGGAGGAATTGTTGTAATTTTCGGCGACAACAATTTCGTTTGCTATTTTAACGCTTCCACCTGTAATAGATACATCTTGCATACTCAGTTGATAAGTTGCTTCAATCTCAACCATAGAAATTATATATTTTCAACTCAAAATTTTTTGCTGTCAGTGTACAAGTTCAGTAAAACAAACACACAAAAATTAAAAATAAGCAAATGTTATGAGAACGTCCTTGTTTGATCTGCTGCGGATGGGGATGAAGGAGTTGGTGTCTGCTGTAGTGCTACGGGTACAGTCGACTTTTCTGTTCTCAGCAAGCAATGCTAATCTTGCTACCATCTCCCCTCCCTCCCATCATACCAGAGCGCAATTTTTTTTGTGTGCGAATTTTGTCTTTGTTGAACTCCAAGGACAACCGGGCGGAGTAATGTGACACGTAATGTAAAATATAACGTTGACAACTTACGGAAAATTGGCACTCCGAAGTCAAAGTTAAAACTTTGTGAATATGTATATTTCCAACATTCATCTTAAAGAATCACTTTCCGGCGGATTTGTCTGAAATATAGTAAAATTTTTAAATTGTTATTTCTATTTAGCTAATGAAACTTTGGAGTTGATCGGGCAACGATGACATGTGACGTCTCGAGGTCAAAGTTCAAACTTAAGTAAGCTAGGATTCTGTGGAAGTACATAATTCTAAACATTTTGATATTTAACCTGGAGTAGCTAATTGCTAATGATATCAGATTTTCATCAAATATTCATTGGTTATCCTATAACTACAGTTGAAAAATTAACAATTGAAATTAACCGTTGAAAAAATTAACAATTTTCTGGAAGCTATTTGATTTTTGACCTCGAAGTGCCACGTTCAAACGCTCTCTAATTTTTCCCAAATTTTCAGTTCAAAATGTTTGCACTAAGCGTTATCATATTTCGCCTTGCCCTCCTTGAAATTCAGAAGTAAACAACAAATCCTACTCTACTTCACAAATACAAGAGAACAGAAAACTTCCAATATCTTTTTATTGCTCAACAATTTTTAGGGACACAAATTTAAATAAAGTTGGTGAAAAATAAACCCCCTGAGAGGTAGTGAGAATAAACCAATATCTACCACAAAGGTCCTTAACAATTTCACAAAAAAAAGAAATCCATTGAATTTTAGAAATGTCATACTTTTGGTCCATTGTCAAAGAGGCAGTCCAAGAGAAATCACAGGCACACACAACCCACATCATCCATATGTCTGCTATTGAATTGAATCCATCGACTCGCTCGCAATTTAGTCAGTCAGTCATTCATTCACTCTGTGCCATACCAGAATAATAAAATAAACTAAACTTTTTGCAGCTGAATTGAAAATCTACATAAAAATGTCAACAAAAACTATACATCGCTGCATTTTCTAAAAGTGTACAAGAGTCCTTGCAATTTAACAACAACAAAATTGCACCGGCTTTTGATTGAAACTTTTTTTATTACTCCATTCTATTGCATCATGCATATTCTGCCCGAACAAAAGATATTTTGGGGTTTGTACACAAAAGCCAAACTATAAAATTTTATTTTCATAGCCAAACAAAAATATTTGCCTTAAATATGCGAAATGGTAAACAACAATTTAAAAGGTTCTATATTAAGGTAACCTATATGACAGCTAAGGATGGAAGCAAATGAAGTTTGAAAGAAACTAGCATACTCCCAAAGAAAAATATTTAATCAATTAATATAGTTTGCAGCCATTTTGTCCTAAGGCGGCGACCATTCTTGTTATGTATTTCGGTTTTCTAAACTCGAAAAATGTAATGAAGTATGCAATTTGTTATGGATACATTGTTTTTTAGTGTTTAATAATCGGTTCATTAAAAATTCGCTCCCTAACACGTTGGTATTCCTCGAGGCGAACATGGTATGGTCGTTGCAAAGGATGAATTGAAGTAAAATCGGGCTTAATAGTCTCATTTCGTAATCGTGTCACATCCGGTTGAGTAGCCACGGTCGGTAAAACATTATCATTGGGGTCCCATTTTTCTAATTTCTTTTCGGATGTTCGACCTTCCCTCGGCGAACATCCTTCAAGGCGTTTCCCCGCTGCTGGCAACATTTCGGGCATTGAGCTTTATAAACGTCCTTAGCTCCGCACCCGTAACAGAACACCGTACGCGGTTCCAAACAATCGATGAAAGCGTGACCAGTTTCATCACAGTTCCAACATTTACCAGTATGCACCATGAGACACACTTCCGAGCAGTTTTCCAACTCCTCGTCTTCCAGGTCTGTACGATCATTTGTGACCACGACCTCCAACAAATGTCCCTTCTGGTATAGCCGATACCGCCATATCCTTAATACATTTTTCATGTCGTCTAACAGCACGTCTTAACTGCGATATATGCATGATCTCCAGATGCAGAAGTTCGTGTCGGACTTCCGAACGTAAATTCCGTTGAATGGTCTCGCAGAGCTCGTAATCTGACATCGGTGTTTTCAGCCTGTCACATAAACTCATAACCGCATCGTAATATTCGTCGAATGTCTCATTCTGTCTCCGTTTCCTACGTCTGATGTCGTGTCTAATGTCAAAATCAGTTTGATAATCCTTATATTGTCTCTTCAAAGCGGCGCACAGTTCGTCCCAGTCCATGACTTCGCGACTCCGATGAAATCTCCAAAACCACTTCAGAGACTTCCCCTCAAAGAGTATATGTGCGTGTTGACGAAGCAGTTCGAAATCGCCTCGCAAGTTTGCATTAGTCAGAGTGTTAACCCTGTAGATAAACTCATCAACGGTAATCTCCGACGTCTCGCCAGTAAATCGGATTCTCCAATTCCGTATCAAGTTAAGAACTCTTTCCGAGTTTCGATCAAAGTCAGCATCGACAGGTCGACGTCCACGGCTCGGCAGATTATTACATCCGTTCCTTGAAGATACACTCTGATTATCCTGTTCTTCATGTTGAGACTGGCCACGAACTTCTCTTTCCGTTTGCATGCTTCGTACTTCTTGTGGAACCGGCGTAGAATTGGTTAATGTTAACTCCCTAAATCTTTCAGCAATCAAATCCTCAATTTCTTCCCTAAAACCTCGAAGGGAATCATTAACCAGCCGACGTAATCGGCCTTCATCCCTATTCTCCTGACTTACAGCTGCTTTACCTTTCTGCAATCGAGTAATCGGACGACCCGCTCGATTAACAGGGGTTCCTGCATCCCCGCAAGCTCCCTGATCCTCCGTATAAGTGGTATCGTCTGCACCAACCTCAACCTGAGAAGATTGTTCGTCATCGCTCCGAACCACCGGCATTATAAGACAAGTTTAGGATCGCACTCAGGAAAAAACTAATATCAACGATATTTTCCAAACAGCAGACTAACACTGCGAACTTACCACAAACGAACACTGAGATGATTCAGATTCGGAATAGTATAGAAAAGGTGTCAACTGAAATTACAATCTTCCAAAAGCAATATTCAATCAAAGTTACAACCAAACCAGCATATAGGTCATAAATTTCAATAATAAACAAATGTCGCTGCTAAAACCACTAATAATAAACACGATAAAACCAGTTATTACTACTCAGTGAAGTATCGCGGTATGGGAAGGTACAAAAGAAAATAAAAAAAACAAAATTTTAAAATCACCAAAACATAAAAACCCAAAATAAATTCTCCCAAAACTCCATCTAAAAACCTAATGAAAATTAAATGAAAGAAAACTAAATTAATACGAACTAAAAATAATCGAATAAAACTCAATATTAATTTTTACCGAACAATCATGACGACTAACAGTATATGAACTGAACACTCAATATCGACTAGACAAAAATCAAAAGAGTAATCCGAACAAAAGGGGAGAAGAGAAAAAGATCCCCATCATTTATTGTAGGAAAGTAATCGACTAAGATCAAAACTTTGAATTCATCTACAAAGACGACTAGGTCAAGAAGCAAGAAAGGAGAATTTCTAAGAAGAAGGAAAAGCCAAATGTAAGTTTAGTATGAAGTGAGTAAGAGTCAAACGAACGCCAAACCAACATAAACCAGAATGACTTCTCGAGTTCGAACCCAAACCCTGATAAACGATGTTCCATAAAATGTCAATCCTGGAACTGAAAATCATCTCAATAATTGACAGTTGAATCCAAATTTACAAATTACCGGAACAAAAACTAAATAAAATGAAATTAAAGAGAACAGATGCTCATATGTACGCGCCACCCACAACGGATTCAATAGACCCCAGCCTCTAGATGGAAGTCGCACCAAACAAAACTCTAAAATTCACGATAACTGAGGCCCCACGTTGGGCGCCAAAAATCCCTGTAACGATCCGTCTTTACGAGGTGTACTACCTTGGGAACGGGGCTACCTACTGGATCGACCGTGCTCGTCGTTGGGGGGGGGGTTGTGATAAGTTCCCAGACATGCTCGATCGTACAAGATTTTAATTCAATTTAGGTAGCAATAAAGTAAAACACAAGGCGGGTACATATGAATGGAAGTAAAAAAAAAATTGGACAGATTTAGCCGTTCATGATTGAAATGTAGCTTAAGCTGTTGTACGCTACACTGATCCAAAGCCCACCCTCCGTACTGACTACTAATGACGTTAAGTTAGTCAGTCCACTTAGGAAAAAGAAAAGACAAATGGGGGGAGGAAAAAAAAATTAAAATATATATATTAAATTGTACCTACTATCCCATACCTCCAACTTCACTTTTCGTAATAACATAAAAAAAATTAAAATTCCATGTTTAAACCAGAAACGTTACAAACTCCATTTATTAACAGATTTCAGGACACGATAATATATGGTCATACAAATTAAGCTATATTCTGATATTTGATTACAATTAAAATTGGGTCACCGTTTAGCAAATGAAAATATTAACATTTTAAAAACAAAAAAAAATCGGTCAAATATGTAATAACTGAATTGAGTAAATATTTGAACTAATTTTTTTATATGTTGTTATATCTTGTTACATCAATGAAATGTTACGTTAAGAAAAAAAAAATTAAAAAAAAACTTAATTTGAAATTATATTGAAATTATTGTATTCTCATAACACATTGAAGATAATTGTGTTATTTTCGGTATGGATTGGGCATAACAAATAAAGTATATGTGCAAAAGTCTGATGTACGCAGTGAATATTTCGATATTTACAACATAATTTGTACTCACCACTTAATGATTTCCCACGTAGACAACAGGCCTGTTGTCGCAATAGGGTGATAGGTGTTTTAAAAAGGGTTGTTAAGAGATATTGACTGACGTAAAGTCAAAATTGTCGGTGTATTGTTCTGATGTATCGAGATGTAATATTACACATATGCTATTTTACATAAAAACTCTTGCGAATTGATCCAATTATTCTGAGATTTAGTTCATGAAAGTGATTGTGCAAAATGGGTCCTCTGTATTCATTGATGGATTGGATGATACAACGACAAATAACAGAAATAGATGACCCTCGTTGCAATCTGCGACAGATTATGACGGACAACCAAATTTTTACGTCACTTGATTGCAACTGATCTACGACCGAAATTTCGCTTGTATGGTTTGGAGTTGTTCCGTTGTTCCGTTTCCAGGAGGTTCATTGGCCTCTTTTCCGTATATCGCAATTGAAGATATATTTCGTCCAGAAATTCGAAATTTACGATCTTTGTCATAGACGACAATAATATAAAATCTGGAACTTGGCTATACACAAGTTTGCCCAGGTTTCCTCCAGGGTCGATCAAAACAAATTCGACTTGCAGAATTAAATTGCAAATTTGCAAACTTTAATTCTTTGCCAAGGGTTCACAGTTTTTCGTTTTTTCAACTCCCCAAGCCTTCAGTCTCGAAATCAATCAATTTTTCACAAAAAATCTGACAACCCCAAAAAATTTAAAAATCAAAGGTAATTTGATTTCCATATCAAAAATTCGAAAACTATAAGCAATTCAACGAAGTCAAAGTAACTTACACCCAAATTAAAATGTGCATACAAGAGTAAGAAAAGGTCCACGAATTTAGAGCTGAGTTATATTAGACATTAAACTAAGAATCTACAGTAAAGAAATTGAAACGACACCGAATATTCAAAAAAAAAATCCGTCGCCATCACATGTTCCTGTGTCATCTGTTCTTGCCTTGCTTCTTTTGAAATTTTCGTGTTTATATAATTCCTGCTGCTGATGTTCCTGCATTCCTGTTGTTCCTGTGTTCCAATGTTCCTGATGTTCCTGGTGCCTGGTGCCTTTTTTTTTCTCTAATTTTCTTGTTATTGGTTTTTTTTTTCTATTTGTTAGTACTATTAAGAAATCTTCATTTAAATATTTTTGCCTGTGTTTTATGCATTTTTCCAACTTTCTTGTTATTGGTTTTTTTAAGTCAAAAATTTTGTTTTTTCAAATTATTTGTTAAGTAATTGTTTAAAAGATTTTAAACTTTATTTTATATACCGGCTGTTTTAGCTGATGAAATAAATAAATAAATAAGAAGACATGATATATGCTAGCACTTTTGTTTCTAAAAAAAAAGTGAAGGAGAAACTTCGTGTTTGGATTCCACAATAACTTCTTTTTGGCAATGAAAGTGTAATGCAGTGCAATATTGAGAACGTGCATTCCGAATATGGTTTCTTTTTGGAAGAATTTGTAAGTTATGCTTTTCAAAAGCATGCATTTTCCCCTTATCGATACATGAAAACGTAAGCAATACTAGTTCTTTTCTCGCTTACAGTGTAATGTATGCGTAAGGTATAAAACCGTATTTAAAATTTCTGTTTTATGAAATAAAATTTTAAAATTTATAAAATGTAGATAATAATATGACAGAGAATTATATTTTTTTTCTCGTCCAAAAACAAAAGTAAGCAAGCATAACTTTTTTGGCGTCGGCTTTTCATGCCGTTTCTAGTTTCTTTTAGTAAGCGTAGAAATGAAGTATTAGCTAGAGCTTCGGATTTCTTTTTAGGATTTGCTTTGTATACCTTTTCTAGTTTCTTTTAGTAAACAACAAATTGAAGTATTCAACACTTGCCTTACCATTGGAAGTACCTTACCAAATTTCCGACTGGGTAGGAGTAATAAACTTCTGGAATGTTCGTGAACCAGATATTAGATGAAATGTAGAAGTCAGAAGTAAATACCTAAGAAAAATTTTTGACTGCATTATCATTTTATGAGATCGTAAATAAATTTGCATTTCTTGTTCTTTAAAACTAATTTAATCCACATTGCCTACACATATGATTCCCAACTACTAAACGAAAAACAAACAAATCCCCAAACAAATCAATGCGTAGACCACAGACCTGAGGTCTCTGCGAATGTAATTCAATACTTTTATTTTCAAAGACTCTTGAATAGTTTTAGCCATGACAAGTGATGTGACGTGATGTGAATTTTACATTAAATACAGGCGGCATTGAATCTGCAACACATCTAACTGTGGTAGGTAGCACAGGAAACATGTGCGATGCGATATGCGCCCCAAAATTAGTTTAAACCCAATTCGCTGCCAAGTGTTTAGATGGTAATGAAAGACATAGAATGATTTCCACACGCCATTGGTAGAAGCTACATTATGTTGTGGTTTTTCTAGAGTATTCAAAAATCATAACAGAAAACCGATCCACCGGTTTTTTTGATATTCACCTACAGCCGGATTTCTGAAAATATGATATTTTCGCATAGCTTCTTAAATAATTTATGTGATTCCAAAATTGAATTTTTAAATAACAAATTTAAATTATAACTTTGAAGGAAAAACTTAAAAAGTGATCGTCAAGCGAATGTGAATTCGAATCCATGTCCAGTTTTTCACTAACCGGAGAAAACGTGATCTCTTAGCGTTAAAGGTAATTACAACTTTAAAAAGCGTTTAGTTTGAAATTTAATAAATTTTTTTTAAAGAAATGGGAACACAAATTTGAATGTTTTCATAAAAAACACAATACAATGGTTTAAAATATTTGTACATAAATCTTAAAACAAACAAATTGATTTCTGGTTGAAAGAAATATTGAATTGTTCGAGATATTAATTTTTCTTGTATTAAAAATTCAGATTTAATACGTTAATTCTTACATTTGTCCTTAAGTTTATTTTGTTCCCTTAAATTTTAGAAGCTTTCCGAAAATGTTTTTATTCAAAACAACCGAAACGCCGGTTTTTTGGATGAGTCGGATCTTGAATACTCTAGGCTTGCCACATTCCTCCTGCTTGTGTTTACGACAGTCGGCACATGCGGATGCTGCAATCAGAATTCCTGTCAAGGAAGAAGTAAATGCGGTTTCGTCATGTGTCATTTTGATGACTGTCGTCATGTATTTCTAAGGGTCTTAAGATTTTTTAACTCTTCCCTGTATCAGTGTCTCTTCTTGTCGACGTGCACTTGTCGTATTAGTATTGTTGTTTTTTAGTGTTGTGTGTTTTTTTTTTCGTTTATGCCGCCGCCAGTGTTATTTCAACAAAAATGTTTGTGTTTTCTTTGGAACACGTCTAGGTAAACGGGTCGGTGTTCATTTACGCCATTCAAGCACTTACCACCCAATGAGTTTTCTTATTAGTCTATGTAGTAGATGGTGAAAATTTGAAGTGAAGGGGGAAAATATCGTGGAAATTGTGTTGTATCTCATATGAGCCTTGGTATGTGTATGTGTCCACAGAGTACCCTATAGCTTTGTAGACGGCAGTAGTAGTGTCTGTTGTACCTAATAATTTGATTAATTGCAGGATTGCCCAATTGATATCTGGGATAATGTTGTATGGCTTATGTACGGCATTTCACAAACAGATAAATCTATTGAATTTCTTCAATCCCAAATGTGTGTAAAGTTTAGTCTCGTCTTAAGCATGAAGTCAAAAGATCTGTTTTGTCTCCTTCGACGTTGTGGTAATATTATCTTCGCGATTCCTGGAATAACTCTTTCTCTGTCTAGCTCTGAAAAAGCCATATGGGGTTATTAAGATGCATTATAATTCTATAACAGATTTCATAAAATTTACGAAAATATTTCATAGATATTATGTACAAATGTTATAAATTAAAATCTATGAAATAGTCTCATAGATGTTGTGTCAACATTTAAATGATTTTATTTCATAGAATGAACGAAAATATTTTTTAGGTGTTGTGAACAAATTTCATAGATGGCCTTTCATAGAATCCATGAAAATGCTTCATAAGTTCGATAAATTTCTTTTTGCACAGTACACGCTGAAAAATCTGTCTTTTGTTGTTGTGTGGATTCAAAGTCTTTGGAGCTTGCCCACATATAGTATACATACTTCTGTCCAATCACATATTGTTCAGATTCAATATTACATGTTGCAGACACAATTATTAAAATGGTATAATACATGTGGTTGTGATCCAGATATATTTGTACGTCCCGCTTATTCTGAAAGTGGCGGTTAACTACATGCCACTAGTTGCATTAACAGTTATAAAATGCAATAGTTCTATTTTTGATTAAATGTAATCTATAGTGAAACCAATCGACAGTCTTTTGACCCATAGTAATCGGAAGGGAGTCGTTTCAGACTTTCGTTGTCAACACTAATAAAAACACGTCATTAAAGAATTTGTTTGCAATAGCAAAAAAGCAGTACCGTTAGTCTACCGAAAAATTCAAACGGAATATTGTTTTATTGTATTAAAAAAAGGTACCCAGCAAAAAAAGTGTATACCAAGAAGTAGAATTTGCACCACAACTACTTGGTAAGATGTAGTGCTAATTTAGGTGCAGAAGTACTTATTTTAATATGGCGTTGTCCAACGTAGCACTTCTTCTTATTTAACTGTTTGGAAGAGCAGTTTATGCTAACATTTTTATGCTACATTTTGTCCGCAAACGAGCAACCAAAACAATTTTTAAGTTTCTTGTCATTTGAAACTTGGCAATAAGTTATGACTTTAAGCTACAACTTTAGGTCTTAAGTTTTTAACCTTTTATATAACTAATTATTTTATTAATTGACCTTTTATTAGTACTCCAAATGCATCTGTCAACAGGTGAAAAAGAATGGAAATGATAAGCGATTTGATAGAAAGTAAATACAAATTAAAAACAATTAATATATTTAGGCATCTTTGCACTTGTCCACTATCCCTTTAGCTCTTTAATAAATTTGCATCATAATGGATGTGATGCAATTGTAGATTTTTCGGAGTTGTTTTTGATCAGAATCAAAATTGCATTAAAAATGCGCATAATGTTGCAGAAGATGTACAAAAAAAATAACTTCTACTAGAACTACTTCACTTTATTTTTGCTGGGTACTTAAAAAAGTGTATGTGGAGAAAAACACAATAAATTTAAATTGTAAATTGTTATGTAACTCTTAAATATTGAAATACATAATTATTTTTGTTTTGTGTACTAACTTTTGTGTTAGTTTCCATTTAATTTCTTTATTAAACCAAGTACTTTTTTTTATTTTTATATAAAATACATACGTTAATAAACATAGAAAATAGTACAAATACTTTTTATTGGAATACCAGTTATTTAACTGATGAAATCTTGGAACTAAAGTTGTAAATAGTTACATGGTAAACATATATGTACTAGTTCGATGGTAATAGTATATACATATATTACTATGGAACTAGTTAAATACTATTCAATAGTTGTCTGAAGGGTAGTAAATTGACTACTGCCTTGGACATACACAAGTTAAATTCGCTTCTTCAAAGGATTGTAAGCGGATTGAAGTGGATCTAGTGGTGGTTGGTGTGGAACTAGCGCTATTCTAGTTTATAAGTAGTTATCTGTACAAGCGGGGTGTGGTACAAATACCGATGTCTTTGTTGCACAATTTATGCTCTCTCCAGAGCAAGAGATTAAAAGAGGGACAACGAGAGAGTAAGTGTGTATTACAGTGTTTCCAGAGACCGTCTAAAAAATTGTGCCAAATGTCCGCAAAAATTTTGCCGTTTGTGAAACCATTATGCTAAAATTGGCATTTTCGTCTTTTTGTAATTCTGTGTCGGGAACACATAAACTCACTCCAAGAAATGGGTGGTTATGCGCATTTCAGAATTTAAACAGCTGTTATACCTAACCTGACCAACTGGGTGTCACCAAAACGCGGGGCGCCATGATTAAAAAATCGGAATTTTTTGGTTTTAAATAAAAAATTAAATAAAAATACATGATTTAGTTATATGCAGACTAACGACCGTGTTCAATTTATTATACAAAAAACGGCTCTCCAAACTCTCACAACCTTTTATGTATAAGGCCGTAAATATATAAAATAAGAGAATTTATTTTGACCATAATCACTCTGTTCTTATATACTCAAGTCGAGATGAGACTCGAAAATGAGGGACAATCGCGCAAATGCGGAATAATCGCGCAAAATTCGTGGTGATCGCGATAAAAGCAGGACGGTCGATCAGGTTAGTTATACCTTAACTCTTCAACTTCAAAAGAAGTACTATTATGATTTTAATTTGCTATAGCATGAATATCAATTTCATTAAAAAATATAACCTAAAATATTTTCTGAATTTCTACAATATTAAAAGTTAACATTTTTCAGCTCCAGTAAATTTCACGTTTTTAAATAAATCTATGAGAAAATCCATTGTTTTTTACAATTTCTTTCAATCTTCTTGGAATAGAATTCCAAGTTTTGGATAATCGCTTTTAGAACCCGTTCCACTTATCCTATGGAACCGTAACCAAATCGACTACTTTAAGAAGGAATCATAGTTGTATTGTGCGTATTTGTTGCAAACAAGTTGAATAAGAAACTATTTTGCGAAGCCCTCGATTTGCTGAAAATACGTTTACATACGTGTGCACTAAACTTAAAATGCGGAATTACAGAAATAGAACTTTTACAAAAAATAAGTTAAGACAAATTTAGTACGAGCGATTGTGCCGTTTGCAAAACAATTGTGCTAAAAAATTACACTTAAATTGAAAAACTTTGCAAAACTGTTGGGGAAATTGGCATAATTTTTCAAAAAACAAGAATTGTGCCAAACCGGCACAAATTATGCCAATATGGTAACACTGGTGTATTGTAAGTGTCGGTATTTTTGCATTATTCTCTCAGTCAGTCAAAATATCGAAAACGGCCAGAAACATCACAAATGTGTTAAATCGCGCTTAACCTCCCTATACTCACGCAGACTGACTAGTAGCATTTTGATTGTTTTTCCTATGAACGAAGACTGAAATGAAAAACTATTTGTTACAAGTAAAAATGTTATTTTCTCTAAAACTTTTGTTTATAGTACTAAAAGCATATATTTCTAAAAATAAATGGGGATTTATAAAAAATTGTTTAAACTAATAACGGGGTTTTCAACAGATACGCTATAAAAGTAAATCGATAGGGACAGCAAACGAAGCCATATTTTTTCCCGCTGTATTGACATTTCTCTTCAGTAAGGTTTGCCATTTCATCATGGAAAGATATACGAGCCAACAACGAGTCGAAATTATTAAAATTTACTACCAAAATTTGGAGTCAGTGGCCTCAACTTTAAAAGCGCTACGTCCAATTTATGGTTCCCGTGCCAGTGAGACAAGGAAGTGCCCGAAGTGTCAAGATTATTGCTGCCGCTGAGGCTTCAGTTCAAGAAAGCCCAAATGTGTCTCTCACACGTCGTTCTCAAGCGTTGGGCATCTCTGTGACGTCGTCTATGCCAACAAGCCAGCAACGATTGCTGAACTTCGTACGAATATCGAACGTGAAATTGCAGCAGTATCGGCCCATTTTCTGCTTGAAAACCGTCGAAAATTGGGTTCAGCGTCTGGACTTCTGCAAGCGTGCCCGTGATGGCCACGCAAAAGAAATCGAGTTCCATACATAATGGCATCGAACGTACTTTCACAGGAATAAAGAATTTCGTTGGTATCTAAAACCGGGTTTGTTTTATTTAAAATAAACTTTTGTAGCGCTCTTATTGAAAAACCCGTTATTAGTTTTGTAGGCTCTGCAAACATCGGTCTAACAGTCCGGGGCCGAGTAAACGTTTTTCATATTTTGACGTGAGTATAGGTAGCTTAATATATAAGGGGATTTCCAAAAGGGACAGGTGGATTTTAACGATTCACGTCGGTTATATTGCATTATCCTTTGTTAACTTTTCTGTTGTTTATATTTCCGACAATAGAGATAATCACCGTGGCAAGTTCCGGTGTCGAACAACACATGCGAATGATAAAATATTATCATTTAATGTATATATTCTTTATTTATTATCTTACGCAGACAACGACGTGAAGTGGCCACAGACACCGTATGATTTGACCCACTTAGACTTTTTCTTGTAGCATGATCCATGCCAATAAACCAGCACGCCCCATCGTTCAAATTTAACCTGCGATGCACCGAAGCCGCGGTTGTCGTTTGAAGTACGACATACTTCCCACATAATGTTCTTGATACGCCTTTCAAATAAAACAAAAAAAATATGTGATATCTCACACGCAACTTGTTTCATTAAATTTTACCATCCTCTGTTGGAATATCCTTTCAGATGGTCACCCGAAAAAAACCATGTTTGTAGTGCAGATTTGACGAGTGCCAGCTTTGCCTGACATTTTTGTTTTCTCTTCTGTCTCTCGTTGTACCAACCGAATTCCGTAGGAAGGCTCCATGTCTTTCTTATGGTTTTTGTCATCTAGAATAGCTTGTAACGTATATCGAAGTATTTTGCAGCAATCATACATTTGCAATAAATACATATTGCGTTGCATTCATCATTGGGGATTTAACCGCTTCTTAAAAGAGGGATCTGCTTTCCATACCTTCCGATATTTTTGGGTGTCTCTCCACCTAAGAATGCATAAGTATTAAGCGTTATAACTAACCGATACAAAAATAGAAGCAAACAGTGAACGGGTGTTAAACGGTGGAAGCAACAAATTTCACATTCTCTAGCAAATTGGTGTTGTATAGAAAACGGGCTAAAGAGTGTTAAATCTAGCCCCAAAAGAGCTAAGTTGGCATCACTGATTATCACTCTGCGCTCGTAGACAGAAAATATTCTTGTGGCACACACACATATACATACGCAAACACCAAACCAATATCACAATCCATTTAACCATCCGAGGCTTTATTTATTCTATTTTTTCAGATCACCAATATTTTCTACAAATATAACTTTTTTCTCTGTGTACTTAGTCGAAACACTCACGTCATCTGCAATTCAGGAACACTTATGAATCAGTGACTGAAAGAATAATATAAAGATACAGCTCCACGCTTACAAGTAATCTCTCACTGTTCTCGAGAGAACAGAAACATTGCAACAAATACACCTGTACATGTGTCATAAACACATAGATATTTGAATAAACACACATGTTACAACATTTTAATCATTAGCGGCATTCATGCAAACGTGAAAGCCGAGAACTTTTGCTCAGCGCAAGTTTCCCTCGCACCGTTGCATGAGGCACCAGGTAGTTGCTCAGCGTAGTTGTGCTCAAAACCATATCAGTTGACCAAGATGGATACATAAGGTGATAGCAGTAGCAATTGCATGTATTATGCATGTGTAGTTTTTCTACTGTTCTAGTGCTATCACCTTATTTATCCATCCTAGTCAGATGACAACGAAATGTCAAAAGTTTACACGTTTCTCCATCCCACGTTTGCGCAGCAAATTTGCCTCGAAAACTTTCCACTTTTGAGCAAGTCGCTTTGTATGGGACATTTGTTTGTTTTGAGGTTTGCTGTGCAAGTTTAGGATGTTTTCGAGTTTACGAGGTTCTTTCGAGCTTCCATGAAGACCACTATTGTGTCTCCAACATGTAATATTGAATAGCAAATACGACGTATTTTCACAAAAGTAGGCTATATTTGCGACAAGCATATTTTTGCATATTAACTACAAAATTCAGATTTGTTAGCGTGAATCAATCACTTAAGCAGAAAATTTACCGACTCATTCAGGAATATTCATAAATCGCTGGCTGAAAGAATAAAACAGAATTATAGAAACACGGTTAAAAAAACGGCCTCTGTAACATATTCCCCCAAACATATTCCGCAGGAACCACGTATATGTTTGGAACGCACTTCAAACATTCATACGTTTGTAAGTCCCAAACACACTTGTATTTAAATGCAAACATGTATGCTTTTACGTGGACACTAGGGTTAGTCACTTCTTTAACTTTTTTCGAGTATCACAACGCTCTCGCAATATGATATAAGGCATACAAAAATAAGAACTGCGTCTTTACTTTGTTGCAAAAAACCTTCCGCACCACTCAAAATAGATTTACTCAAACCAGATTTTACTCAAACCAGATTTTTTCAGTTTTATTTTTGTCTGAGTTTTAAATTTGAAAAAAAAATTTTCGTTTTAAATCTTTGGTGTGGCTGTTCTTAGTTAAGTTTGTTACGCTTATTAAAAATCTGTCAATAATTGATCATTCAGTTTCCGACATATGGCATGAAATTTACCTAATGAACAGTTTTGCTCAAACTCTACATTAAAATCGCTATATCTGGAGAACAAGAAATATTTAAAAGGAAAAATTGTTTTTTTTTTATATTTTAAAAATATAACTGAATATATCTGAGTTAAAGTAATTGTATTTGGTGCGGAAGGTTTTCCAATGTCAAAATTGTAAAGACACAGATGTTCATATTTTGTCATGCCCTATATCATACTCCGAGACCATTCGCCGCAAAAAAAAGTGACTAACCCTAGTGGACAGGTATCGTTTTCTTAGTTTCACTTTACATCCCATGTATTCGCACCTTGTTTTAGTACAGTAATTTATATTATTTATTTACTTTATTTATTTACTTTCATATTTGAATTTATACTGAAGTTAATTAAAGGACGTAGTCTTACCCTTACCCTAAGTCATCCAGTAGGCTCGAGTTCAATTTTCATCGGAGATATATTTTTTCATATTTGTTTTGCTTGAACATCCTTTAGTTAGCCGCATGGTCGGGACATTGGACAACATATTGTCTACTATCAAATTTAAATAGAATCTGCTGTATTTATTGTGATTTATCGCGTCTACCACCAGGGTCGCCAGTTTGTTTTTATGCGAAATCCCCGAATTGTTATTTTTAATCCCCGAAAATCCCCAAAATAAATTTAAAATCCCCGGAAAAGTCCCCATAGTTTTAAAGGAAGTTATAGAAAGTTTTAAGTTTTAAAATAAAAATGTATTTAGAATTCAGTTTAACAAAACGAAAACTTAAATATTGAAAAATTTAAACATAATAAATTATTATATTATTATTAAATTATAAATATTATATTATTATTATTTTAATATTATTAATATAACAGAAAGATTATGACAAATGAGATCTGAATTTTGATCTGGACATTGGTTAAAAGTCATTAAGGCTTAGTATATCAGTCTCATAATCTTCAGATTCATCTACTTCATTATTTGTTTTGCACATAGTTTTAGTATTTCTCGTTATTTTTTCTCCACTACGTCTATTCTTTTCAGCAACGTACAGCCTTGCCAGTAACACATTTTGATATTTTCAGGGACTGACAAGTGCCTAGAGTAAATCTTACTAGAGGGAATATTTGATTCATCTGACGTTTCCTTTCACACTCTTCGTGATGCGGTCGGTGTGATACAGATATGTTTGATGAAAAGTGACATACACCAGGTGGAATTACAATAACTTCTGACTTTAATTTTTCATGTCGTTTTGTGAAATTTAAATGTGTTTTACACTTCTTTATTGACTGTTATTTTTAGCATACATTTGTGTTGTATTTAACACAATAATTTTAACACACAAAACAAAATGCCGTAGTTGTTATTGACGTAGAATACGTCTTACTTTTTGGTATAGGGAGTCATGTCAGATTGTTATTGTTGTAATCTTTATTTCATTGATTATGAGGAAACGGCGAGATAACTTTTTTTAAAAATTTTTTTAGAGGTAAATTAAGGTGTTATCTTTCTTTTGATATACATTTCATATTGGTTGATATCTTCCTAATATTTAAATTTCTCAAATGAAAATTGTTTAAACACATACACTCACACATATGTGTGGTGTTTGGTTGAGTGTTTGAGTTTGCAGCGTGAACACAAACTATGCTCCTGTTTCAGTGTGGACACAAACCTTCGGCTGTTGTTTTGATTGATGAAATATTGAAATATCGTATATTTACTTATGTATTTAAGTGAAACAAAATGTTAAATGTGAATCTGAATTTAACATGGATATATAATTATAAAAAATATATGAAAAAATTAATTCATACATTTTTATGTTAAATGAAAGTGCTGCCAAGTAAGCAAAATAACAATGCTGTTTGACAGCAGCTGACAGTTGACGTTTAGTAAATTAAAATAAAAACTACTAATCAAAATGGCACCTACACGAAATACAAGAAAGCAACGAGTGGTTGTTATGCAGAGAAATAAATACTCAGGTAAGTTTTGTGTTCCTTGTTTATATATATTTTTATTAAAACTGTTAATTAATTTGTAGGCGCAACATCAACAACAAATATGCAACAAATCGCAACAGCAGCGGCAGCACCCAATATCAATCAAATAGGTAAGTTTTATACCTACATACATATACATACATATGTACATACATATGTATATATTAATGTAATGTATAAATTCCTAATAATGGATTTAATTTACAGTTCCTATAGCGGCAACAACAACAAATGGTCGATTTAAGTAAATAGGTATAGGTAATAGTAAATAGGTATAAGTAAATAGGTATAAATAAATAGGTATAAGTAAGTAGGTATAAGTAAGTAGGTATAAGTAAGTAGGTATAAGTAAATAGGTATAGGTAATACGACAACAACAACAAAACAAAACATATTTATCCTATTTTTCCAACCATAAGCTTATGTATATTATCAAAAGTAACTATCAAATAAATAAATTCATTTGCTTATGTTATTTATTGTTATATATGTTTTCTGTCTTATCGGATGGCGAATTCTACGTTACACTTAATGGCCGTGTCTATGACACAGCCTGCAAATACAGTCCGTGGCCGAAGGCCTCGGACAACTGTCTGCTGTTTTTTTTTTTTTGTTCGTTGTTTTGATCCATTGCCTCTATCTGGTATTAGTAAAGCAATTCTTTTCAACATCCATCGTAAATATCACACCACGCCAAATCTCATAAATTTCCTGAGAGAACTGTTAAGTCTAGTATAGTAATTAGTCTATGGACAAGTGTATTCATATTTTGCTGACAACATTTAGCAATAACGATTTGCAAGTGTTTACTGGCAACGCAAACAAACAGTATAGACTTGCCACATTAACAATCACACATACGCAATCACACAAACCAAATATTATTTGTGTATGTATGCTTGCTTTGATTTAGGTAGTGCCAGATCAAAACTTTCAAACAATGATACAAAAGAAGAGCTTTTAATACGTCTTAAATATTCCTCCCCAAAAAATCCCCAGATCCCCACACCAAAAAACAATCCCCTGTTCTGAAAAAAAGTCCCCAATTTGGGGATAAATCCCCTAAACTGGCAACACTGTCTACCACTCATTTACCCCCTAACATTTGTATAAGAGGTTTCAAAACAGGCGTGACCGAATCATTAAGAACAGTTGTGTTTAGTGAGTCCTTCTGATTTTGGTGGTATGTGGAATGTGTTCAACAAAATAGCCACACATGAATGAGATACGTTAATCATTTGACGACTACAATTTGAAATTTTAAATACCATACGAAATTGTACGTATTCTAAGCATCATTTTTTTGATATTGGTAAGTTTGGGATTCGAGGACTTTATCTGCACAGGTTTATGGATTTGATACTTTAAAAACAGAATTGCAGTCAAACAAATTCAAAACAAACAATAAATGCAAATTCTAAACAATATACTAATAATTGGCATCCGATTCCACCACCACGCATTTGTGTTATCTGTCAAATGGGAATGCAAACTTTTTGAATTGTAATTGCGAACAATGGTAAATCAGGTGGCTTTGTATCAGGCAAAGGAATTCTAATTAAAATCCACTGCAACTAAAAAACGTTTGACGAAATTGTGCCTTATAACAAATTTCAAAATGATCGATTGTATCAACTAGCCATTCATGCCAAATTTGGGAGGTATCAACCTGAAAGTGACAATATCACCATTCCAATAATAATATAATATTAATCACCGGCAAAGTTTACATGTGATCGGGAAAGAAGAAATGTCGTTATCGGGTTGACCTACCCGCAATACAGGCGGACATAGGCTCAATCATTTTGAGAGGTCCTGAAAAGCATTTGTGCCATAGATAGATTCTGTGCGTCACGTTGTTTCCGTGTCAAATGACATTTATGGGTACGGCTAGATATTAGGCACGTTCGGGCGAAATAATAGCCGTGTTTTGGTTAGGCCGCTCGTTTAGATTGTCGCTTGTTTTGTCCACAGAAAAAAGCCTTGCGTCAAATTACCATAATGCATGGTCTGATATCAGCCAATGCACTGGGCAACATGGGGCCGGCAACAGTCGACTCAGCTTAACTGAGAAACATTTCAGCAAAGCGTTACTCGGATAAGTGAAAATCGTTTCACCAGAACGTAACTCGGACAATCGAAATATATTTCAATCTAAAGTCCGGCCCTATGGAAATTTAAATATGATCTCAATCAAATATGCGAATTGATTTCATTCTATTTTATAGGTTGATATTTAAAAGCAAAATATAAAAAAATTAATTAACGTTAGTCATAGAAAAATTATTCATACGTCAATTTATTTTTATTTTATAAAACTAAAAATAGTATATAACTAAAATTCGGGTGGGTACAAAATTCTGTTCGACGAAAATTCTGCTTTACAAAATTCTGTTTTACAAAATTCTGTTTTTCAAAATTCTGGTTCAGAAAATTCTGTTTGTAATTGCATTTTCAGTTAAATAAAAAATAATTTGGAACAAATCGCGCGATTTTTTTTCAAATAATTTTTTATTTAACTGAAAATGAAATTACAAACACATCTATAAAAATAAAACAATTAAGAAATCAGTTTGCCCTAACTTTCCCTTACATTGAAAAAAAAATACTGTTTAAAAAAACACTTTGCAAATTTAAATAAAATGCATCACATACACTGTGTCTTTGGTCAAAAATTATGTTCCAGCATTTTATTTAAAATTAGTCGCAATTGTGTTGTTTAATGTGTCGTGTTTAAAAAAATAAAAATGAATAAAGTGCAATTAATAAAAACCAATAAAAATAAAGAAATGTTGTGTCTCAACGGATATTTTTATTATTTGGAAATGAAAAGACAAAAAGGAACCTTTAATTGGACGTGCTCGAGAAGAATTCCAGATAAGTGTTCCTCTCGAATAATAACAGCAATGGAAAATAACGAGCATGTTTTAATAAGATATCCAAAAAAGCATACCCACGAACCTATTGCTAGTGCAGTGGAAATATGCAGAACATATACTTTTGTAAAATATGCCGCTATAAACAAACCCCTTAATCCAAGTCAAATAGTGCAACAAATAGTAATTACAAACCAAAAATGTCGCGATTACCTTCCGTCGAAGTACGCCCAAAATTCCCCTTTCATTATGAGAAAAAAAAAATAAAATGCCGTTAAATTATTTATTAAGAATTAAAGCCAGTTTATTATGAATAAGAAATGTTACATATAATAACGTATGTGTATGGTTAGATATTTATGCGATGGAAACAAATTATGAAATATGTAATAAATAATTAAACAGATTAATGGATTTTCAAAATCGATCTAAAAAAATTCATGTCATTGAAAAACATATTAATTTAAAAGAAAAAAAAATAACAAACATTAAATAAAAACACAAATTAGTTAAAAATCAATTAAATTAAGACAAAGTTAAAAATAATAAAAAATCATAGCAATTCAATTTAACTGATAACAATATTTAATTAATTATAAACTATGTTTTTTGCTATTCTTTTTAAATATTGTACTTTTCTTTCTGGCCGTCGGTGGTGCAATGGTTAGTGTGCGCGGCTCTTGTACATGAGATCCTGAGTTCGAACCCGGCACTGACCACCTTCAAATTTTCTTTCGGCGGCGGTCACCTCGCATAGTGACGGCGACACTATCGAGTATCTAGCCATGAAAAAGCTTCCCAAATTACCGTTCGGAATCGGTGAAAAACTGTAGGTACCAATCAGTGAGTGAAAACTGGAAAGCGCACAGCTCAGTGATTGTGAGAAGTTCTCCCCAGTCCCACCATGGGATGTAATGGGAAACCATTTATTTTATTTATTTAGTTTTCTTAAACGATTAAATTTTTTTACAATACGTGAAATATTTTTTTTTTTACATTTCTTTTTTTTTAATTTTTCTCCATTCTCAATCTTTGAGACAGTATTTTGAGAATAGATTAATTCTCCTTTTAAATGTTCTAAAATTTTGTAGAGTCCGCTATTTTTTCGTCCAACTACAACACTCAAACGTCGGTGCCATGACTCGACATTGTTTGTAGTTTTCGGGTATTTTTCAGAATACTCGCAATCAAATATCGTCCATAATTCAGGTGGCCTCGAACCAGGTGGCCAATTTAATAATATCTTAGTCTTCAAATGTTCTTCGGAGCTTCGAATAATATTTGGCTACCTTTTCTGGACGAACATACGCAAGCGCTTTTAAACATCTTACTTGCAGTGAGAAATTTTCGTAATTTCCGTACTTAGTAACCAATCTGAAATGATAATGTTGTACATATTACAAGTTCAGTACTATAAATTATAAAAGTTATTAAAAATTCTTACCGTTCTTTTTGAATACGGCGCCACAATATCTGGGAAAAATGGAAAAAGCACCCTCGTATCTGCGAATCTGGAAAGCATTTTCTAGCTGCTGACACGAAGTCAGATATAATACGATTAGGTTTAAAAAAAACTCCATATTCCAAAGCAATTTGAATTACGCGTTTAAAAAATGCTTCATAGAGTACTGCAAATTTTTTGGACATTAGTCAGAATAGGAGTCGGACGACCTCTCGTTCAATCCTTCCATGAACGGAAAAGAGTTGGCGCATTATTGTGCGCACAACACCAAAATTGCCGTCAACGAGCCAACAATCGCTTTTTTGTAGAAGTTGAATTGATGATTTTGTGCCGAATGAAACCATATATTCATCTCCCACTTTCTCTTCTGCCAATATAAATAATTCGTTATCCAAAACGTACAGATTTAGAGGGTAATCTATTTCATCTATTGCTTGCGGGTCTCTGAAAATTCCCATTTCATTCCGAGTGTATCCTATTTTTCGCTTTTGCGCGTACTTCGACGGAAGGTAATCGCAACATTTTTGGTTTGTAATTACCACCGATTGTTGCACTATTTGACTTGGATTAAGGGGTTTGTTTATAGCGGCATATTTTACAAAAGTATTTGTTCTGGATATTTCCACTGCACTAGCAATAGGTTCGGGGGTATGCTTTTTTGGATATCTTATTAAAACATGCTCGTTATTTTCCATTGCTGTTATTATTCGAGAGGAACACTTATCTGGAATTCTTCTCGAGCACGTCCAATTAAAGGTTCCTTTTTGTCTTTTCATTTCCAAATAATAAAAATATCCGTTGAGACACAACATTTCTTTATTTTTATTGGTTTTTATTAATTGCACTTTATTCATTTTTATTTTTTTAAACACGACACATTAAACAACACAATTGCGACTAATTTTAAATAAAATGCTGGAACATAATTTTTGACCAAACACACAGTGTATGTGATGCATTTTATTTAAATTTGCAAAGTGTTTTTTTAAACAGTATTTTTTTGTAAATGTAAGGGAAAGTTAGGGCAAACTGATTTCTTAATTGTTTTATTTTTATAGATGTGTTTGTAATTTCATTTTCAGTTAAATAAAATATCATTTGAAACAAATCGCGCGATTTTTTCAAATAATTTTTTATTTAACTGAAAATGCAATTACAAACAGAATTTTGTGAACCAGTATTTTGTGAAACAGAATTTTGTGAACCAGTATTTTGTGAAACAGAATTTTGAAAAACAGAATTTTGTAAAACAGAATTTTGTAAAGCAAAATTTTCGTCGAACAGAATTTTGCACCCAACCCGGAATAACATATTTCAAAAACCAGAATTTTAATAGACAGAATTTTATTAAAAACAGAATTTTGTGAAACAGAATTTTAGTCAGACAGAATTTTTTTTTGGAAAAAAACAGAATTTTTGTAAGACAGAATTTTGGAAAACAGAATTTTGTGGCTATCCCTTAAAATTCAGTCACAAAAATATATGAACATTTTTGACTTGGGTTAGATATTATACTTTTTATCAGAAAAAAATCTGATAGAACACAAACTGCGGGACACGTATCTTTAAACGTAGGTTTGGTTAAAATCACCAATGTTTCATTAAACTCCATATCAATCCCTTCATTGTTCTCTATGACTACAGCACCAATAACCTGTTCAATTATATCACCAGCAGCTATGTATGTCATCGCAATAGGTCACATTTTGTTCAATGTCAATAAGACCTTCTATTTCACCTACGATTGTAATTAAAAGTACATCTTCCCCTACTGCATAGACTCTTTCCCGACCACTGTTGAAGCGTGATTTTCTGAAACAGTTTTGAATAGTTTGTGAAGTTACATCTGAGCACGCCTTTGTAACTATATTTACTGCTTCCAACATATCTATTATTTTCTTCAAAATATTCTAATAAACTTGAACATTACCAATTTTCTGTAGTAACATTTAAATGGTCAGATTACGCCTTGATCTAATGACTTAATTATGGATGTTGCATTTGGAGATAAAAATTAAATTTTTATATTCTTCAAAATAACATCGTCAGCAATTTTATGTCACCCATGCTTTGTTATTGGACGAATAATTTGAAAGGGATATTTTTGCCCTTGGATCATCTGGGATTAGCAAACTAGCCAACACTATAAACACATTTCTCATTTCCAGCTGAGTTTGTATAAGTATGTAAGATAAGTGCGGTTCGATCTTAAGATATTTTGCTTCCTAATGGTTTATCTGCCGTATTTGCCATCTGTGGTCTGCATTCAAAATATCTGCTTCAGAATAATCTTCAATAAGTGTGGGCAGTATTTTCACACTCCATTAGTTAGCTTAAACAATAGTCGCCGCGTTCATTTCTTTATGAAGTCTCTTAAAATTAATTCTAATTATATTAGCCTTCTATGATCTCGTATCCATAAAACATAGAAATAGAGCATCTCCAACATTTTTATTTCAGCCTCCTTTGATCTGTTTCAATGAAATTTTTTTGGTTTTTAATTTGTTATAGTTGAGGCGTTCAGCGCCAAAACGGCCTAAGCCCAAACAAAAAATGGTTCTGAGAAAAACGAAGTTAAAAGAAAATAAGTTTTTAAAATATTTTTATTTTTTTTATTAATCGTAAATAAATATTAGTTGTAATATTTGTTTTAGGTTAATCATTAGGTCTTAATTAACTTAGATAAAGACTGTTTTAAACAGTTAATACACAAATTAAAGTGGCTTAGGCCATTTTGGAATCTATTTAAAAAAACTATATTGATAGGAACTGAGGGTTAGGCCATTTTGGCTCCATTTATTAAAACATACCAAATTTCTTCAGATAAATAATAAAAATAATTTTTAGCGTTTTAAATAATACAAATTAATAGTAATAATTATTCGTCTTCTTCCTGAATATCTTCTTCTTCGGCTCTCGAATTTGTTTTTAAATTAATATAAAATTCATTCTTTACAGGAGGTATGAACTCTTTGAGTTCTTGTAAATCCTTAAACTTTGCAGCTTCAATGAATATTCCTCCAGGATAAACCGGTTCCAATTCCAAATTTACGAACTTGGTGGAGTTCCTCTTTGAAATATCAAATTCTTGAAATAAAACATCTTTGTTATTTGAATATTTGTATTGAATTATAAATGACTTCACATTTTGGAATCGAAGCCACTGAATCTTAAGCCATTCAACGTTTGAAGTCTTATCTGCGGAGATTTTTCAGTTTGTTACTAGTTTCTCGATTAAGGATATGCTTTTAATATCCCCTGCCGTCATCTTTACCAACTGAAATGGTTCCCTTTTTTTGCAGTGATGATTACACGATCCCAATCATCAGCCGTAAAAATGTCCTTATAATAAATAATCGATATGTTTAAGGTAGGTGCGAGAAATTCTCTTTGAATATTCTTATTTCTTGAATAGTGGGAGCTTTACCTCGGAAATTTATTGATAAATTCTTTCACAGATTTCTGTAGCTTCAACGCTGGTCTTATTATGAAGTGGGTGTCGTCCTCTTTGGTCCATTTTTGGTGTAGTTGTGCCACTACCAGGTGCTCTATGCTTAAGAGCACGTGTAATACGACCATCGGTTATTTGTTATATCTGATTAAAATATCATTTGCAGTCATGTATTCCGACATTATTTACTCCAGGAAGTTTGTAATTTGTAAATTGTACTAGATCTCCGGCTTTCGCCAATAGACTTCTTATAAGATCTTCTTGTTTCAATTACTGCAATTTGTCCACATAAATAAGCATTTTGCAAATCATGATCACCAATTTTTTTAAAAATTTTCAAAAATACTTCGCAAATTATTCTCACTGAAATGCTGATGACATTTGAACGGATATGGATATTCAAGTGCATTAAGTGTTTTAGCTGGCTTCATAACTCCTTTCGCAGTTTCATAGGATTTTCCGGAATTTCTCTGAACTTTACTTACGTGTTTTTTCCAGTTAGATTTCTTGGCAATCCGGTTTCTAGTAGATATTTTCAATTCATTGCTGCTTTCAGCTGAACCATTTTTTTTGTCATTTTCTGTTATTTCGATCTGGGATTCTGTTGCCGCAAGTCCCGATGGCCCAGGCAATGTATCTTCGGAAGAGGGCGATGAAATTGATGACCCACTTGGAGTTGGGACGTACTCCGATCCAGAATTTTCGAAGTCTTGTAAACTATGGCCTACTCGATCGTTTCGCTTCCGGAAAATTCAAAAATTTGAACCCCCATGACTAACTTGATTTATTTTTTCGAATATACTCTTGACTAAAACGTAACATGCGTTTTTGGCCTAACCCACACATATTTTTTTATTTCTAGGATTCGATTTTGCCTAAGCTGCTTCGGCCATTATGGCATCCACATTTTTTTGAACTTTGCATAGAGGAAAAATTGTTTTCAGCAGGTTGTATAACCTAGTGTTGTACTATGCAATAGCGAGTTTTTTTAGTATTTATTTCAAAAGGTTCCGGTTAGATCAGCATAGTCAGTTTGATTTTTTTTAAAATGAGGGTTAGGCCGATTTGGCGCTGAGCGCCTCAGTTCTCCTCACTGTTGCTGGGCTGAAACTAAATTTTTGTCAGATATTGTTAGTGGCAAATCGTGATTTTTTAACGTTTTAAGTAAATTTTTTGGTTGAAAGTAATTATTTAATTGTTTACAGCAGTTTTTTCTATTCTGCTGAAATAACTGTTTTCTCTAAGTAAACACTCTACTGGTGAATCAACAATTCCGTCCGCGTGTTTGTTTCTCTTCAGAAACAAAATTCATCTGTTTAAAAAAAATTTTTGATTTTATAGAATCAAGCAAGAAAGTTGCATAAAATGTTCCTGAATATTCTGCATTTATGAAACGGAAAATTTAAAAATTTAAATTTGATATTGTGTAAAAGCGAACAAGGCGACTACACTTACATGAATTTTGGTTCAGCCCGTAGTTATGTGTTCTCGTCTGCATATACAATGTCCACACATATTTTTCAGTTAACCGTAGTCATTTTCGTATAACATGCCATATTTGTGTACAAAAATTATTTCAGTTAAGCGATTTGGTAGAGAATATAGCTATTTCGATGCCCACTAAGGCATCTCATCAGCTCCCTTCGTCACAAGTATTTAGGTATGATTCATATTCATATTTATTGGTCCCTAAAATTCATCTCACAAAAGTTTCTTAAAGATAACTTAAATCTATCCTTACGTGTTTCCCTACATTTAATAATATTTACAGGACTATATACTTCACACTAACTTAAGTTGTAGAAACTACATACATAACATTCATGACTAAAAGACTAAACAATCTACTGCCCACTAGGGGCTTCCCCAAAAAAGGACTACATAAAAGGGGAATTTAGGTATGATATATCATCACACATTATATGGAAAAACAATTCTCAAATTAACGAGAATTGTTTCAACAACACGTAGTAGTGCGACCACATCCAAAATAATATTTTAACGAAATTTTGACAACTGTTTTATTTTGTATGTGATAGTTTTGTAACTTTAGTTTTATGCCGAGAAGAGACATCAAAAAGCGGGACGGTTGGCCAGGTTACGTACACGGAAAAAACAGAATTGGTAAAATCAAATAATTACAATTGTTTGAATAAAATTTCTGGAATTCTAATATTCATTTCTTTAAAATGAAGAAAAGAATTTTGAAATCAAAATATTTTGTTTTCTAGATTTTCAAATTCAAATTATTTGATTTTACAACAAAATATTTTTGCATAATCAGCTAAATGTTTCACAGTTAGTTCAAATAAAAAACTTCGTTAATGATTGAAGTAGTAAAATCAGTTCAAACTTTCTAATTTTATTCTAACCACCTCATATTTGTTGAAATTTTATCTCGAAACATATGACTTGTCAAATTGTTATGGTGATTTATTTATGACGTCACAGCCTACGAGAGAATTTTGTTGTTGATAATACTTAGGGATATTTGATCGATACTAATTCGCATATGTAAATTGCATAATTCAGTGCTTAACAGAATTGTCTATTATTCCAACTAAACCCAACCATTTTTCAATTAGAAAAATATTCCTGACCTTGTAAGCTTGTAGTATGAATTTCTCATACATTGTCTAGAATCTAACGAAATCGGTCAAAAAACTCAATTTAGAACGGCAATATTTGCTCAAAAATATTTTAGAAAGCAAATTAAGTTTAAATTAAGTTGTATGTATCCACAAAAATTTTTACCAATTACCAAAATTACCAATTTTTTTCTTCAATACGTAGAAAAAGTTTTTCGAAAGCCAGAAATATTTCTTTAATTTGACTAATTTTAATTTTTGTTATTCGTTCAATTTTCAAAATTTATGAGTAATATTTCTAATTGTAATTCGTTAATCCATACATAAAATTGATTAAACCAGGGAATGTTTTTGTTGAATCAAAGATAGACAAATAGAATTCTTTGAAAATAAGAATTAAAGGTTTGTAATAATTACAAATGTTTTCTGGAAACTAATGAATTAATTTTCAGTTCTAACAAAAACCGTGGGATGAAAAACAACAAATCTTGTTTTGTTACATCAAATAAACTATTTCTATGTCTGAAAATTCTACAAACAATTCATTGAAATCGGACTCGACATTGTCCGATACATAGAATTTTTTTCTGTGTATATATCATTTTATACGGGAGAAAGTGTAATACATATAAGGACTCATATTCGACCTCGTTACCTTTGGACCAAATTTGTTTTGGGACTTTTTACGACTTTTGAACCATGCCCATCTGGCTGGATGGTGGGGCAACATCATATCGAAACTGTGCTCATGATTATTATCTGCCCAAACTTAGACTGGGATTGAAAATTTGACCATGCCCCAACTGTTACAAATCGGCACATTTTAGTACGAAACCATATTTCCTTTAAAACTTTATTCAGGTGTATGTGACTAGTTTCAACTAAATTTTTGATGAACTAGAGAAAATTGGCCAGGTTGCCATGTCCATTTTGGTACCTCCCACACAAAAGCTGGACGCCATTCCCGATTGAACGGCACGATATCACTCGTAAATTACTTCCGATCGTAATGAAATTTGGTATTCAAAAAATTTTGTCAACAGCACCTTTTTAAATAGGAATGAACAGCTATTGATTGATGCTATATTTTCCATAAACCACAACCGATAAAATTAAATTTGGTAGTAAGCAATGCTTAGTCACAAGCTGCTCCTTAACTAGCACCCACCTTCTGAATCTGAATGATATTTGGTGCTAGGCACATTTTGTCAAAAGATACTTTGTAACAAAAATTTAAAACATTGCGACGCCCATTTCTGCACCTTACGTAGAAATGTTGGCCGGACTAATTGGCAAGAAGCCACGATAAATCCCCAAAGAGACATCACCTCCTTGTTAAATTGAGAATTAGATAATATTCTGTGCAATGTGACTTTGCTATTGAATACTTCCGAATTTGTCTAGCTCATTCGGGTAACTGAGGGTTGGCCTGCTGCAATATATATATAACTAATGGTGAGGGTATATTTTAATATGTACAAAAAATAAATAAATGGTTTCCCATTACATCCCATGAAGGGACCGGGGAGAACTTCTCACAATCACTGAGCTGTGCGCTTTCCAGTTTTCACTCGCTGATTGGGACCTACAGTTTTACACCGATTCCGAACGGTAATTTGAGAAGCTTTTTCATGGCTAGATACTCGATAGTGTCGCAGTCACTATGCGAGGTGACCGCCGCTGAAAGAAATTTTTTTTTGAAGGTGGTCAGAGCCGGGTTCGAACCCAGGATCTCATGTACAAGAGCCGCGCACACTAACCATTGCACCACCGACGGCCATTTTAATATGTACACCCGAGTGCAATTTGTATTCTGGTTTCAGTGCACTTCAGTTACGATGATCCATGCGAACATTAACCCAACACCACTCTGCGCTTGCTATAATATATTGTCAATATTATAGCGTTGTTCTAGACCGTCGAATACCGCCGAAATTTCCACCCCAAACCGCGTAAAAAACTCCCATGAAATGAGGTTTTCTATCTCATATGTCTCTATTTAATTCCACAGCCTTTCAGTTGCTGTTCCGCAGTTAAATGTTGGCATTCAGCACTATTGTATCTGATTCTTTCTCCACTCTGAGTGGCAGTCTGTCGAAACGACTGACTGACATCTGTATTCAAAACAACAAATATAAACTTTGGCAAGTTTTGCCATCTACATGTTTTTGTTTTCTTCCGTTTCTTCGAAATTTTGATGAATAAGACATTGTGACGACGTCGTTCATACTGTCAATCAGAATTCTTCGCGTTTCTCGTTGGTATTTGGAGGGATTTAATGTTAAAGATAAAAACGAGCACATGATTTGTGTCATCCAACATGTCACCAGCATCTACCTGCCGCAGAGTTTTCTTTTTACATTTTCCTTGTGTCATCCAAGATTTTAGGTGTGTAAATATTTGTGTGTTTTAAGTTGTCTCAACAAATCTTAAATGACAGAACTAATTAACTTGAAATCACATAGAGGTAGTTTTAAGGTCAATCGTAATTTTCGTTTCTTTGTAAATTGTGGTTAAACTCAGGATTGTCTGGTTAGAACATGGTCAGGACCATGTGATATGATTATCCAAACTAGAAATATAAATAAAATAAATAAATGGTTTCCCATTACATTCCATGAAGGAATTGAGGAGAGCTTCTCACAACCAGTGAGCTGTGCGCTTTCCAGTTTTCACTCACTGATTGGGACCTACAGTTTTACACCGATTCCGAACGGTATTTTGAGAAGCTTTTTCATGGCTAAATACTCGATAGTGTCGCCGTCACTATGCGAGGTGACCGTCGCCGAAGGAAATTTAAGGTGGTCGGAGCAGGAATCGAATCCAGGATCGCAATATGTATGTATGTTACTGTTTGGCGTATACGTACATTTTGTATCTAAATCGCGACATATTTTTTTATTTAAATAGTTTTTCTAATGCAGGCACAAGTCTGGCACTGCGTAAGAAAATCTTGCGACACACACTCTACAAGTAGATCGTGCAGTTTTTCATTTTAAGTTATAAGCGCAGAAGAAAGACAAATAATACAAATAAATGGTTTCCCGTTACATCCCAAGGAGAGCTTCTTAGAAACTAGTGAGCTGTGGGTGGGCGTTCTAGTGTTACACCGGTTCCGAACGGTATTCTGAGAAGCTTTTTCATGGCTAAATACTCTATAATGTCGCTGTGACTAAGCGTGGTGACCGCCGTCGAAAGAAAAGTTAAGGTGGTCAGAGTAGGGATCAAATCCACATTCTCATGCACAACAGCCGCTCGCACTACCATTGCATCACCAACGGCCACGAAGAAAGACAACATGTGCAAATACTGCGCAATCTTATTGCTTACTACGAGTATAGCAATAAAATGATAGATAACAAGACAATGAAAAAAATACGCTTGTGGAGTACAAAGTGGTACATGAATCGTGAAAAATTAGGACAGAATAGGTTATTGAAACAATCATAATTTTCTTCTGAAAGTGATTTTAAAAACAACGTTCGAATGAGGAAAAATTCTTTTGAAGAACTATTAGCAACAATCGTCCCGTTAATAAAAACGGAAGGCACTCTATTGAAAAAAACAGTTCCAGTGCATCATCGTTTGGTCTTGACGTTGCGGTATTCACCTATAAAAAATACTTCTCCATAGTTTTAATAGGTGCTGTAAATGCTAACTACGAATTTCTGAAGGTGGATATTGGGGCAACCGGACGGGCTTCTAATGCTAGAATTTGAATGACTCACTATTTTTTTGAAAATTAGAGAAGGACGAACTCATAATACCGACCCAAGAGTCTCCTCCGGGATGCGATACTGTATTACCATATGTTTTTGTGGTTGATGATGAGTTTCCTTTAATGGAAAATATAATGAAACCCTTCAGCTATAAATCGATGATTGAATATGAAATAATATTTATTCGCCGACTCTCGCGTGCGCAAGGAGTAGTTGAAAATGCATTTGGAATTCTGACGTAAAGATTTCGAATTATCTTAAAAAGTATAAATTTCTCGCTTGAAAATTGTGACCAAACATACTCCAGCTGCCGTAATCTTCCAATAAATATATATGTTGAAGTTACAACAGAAGGAGTTTCCATGGCAACATTAAATCCTACTGTTATAAAAAATGCTTCAAATAATGGAAAAGATATAACAAAAAAAAAACAGCAGACAGTTGTCCGAGGTCTTCGGCCACGGACTGTCCCTGCAGGCTGTGTCAGAGATACGGCCATTAAGTTTAACGTAGAATACGCCATCCGATAAGACAGAAGACGTGACAACGTCTTAAATTAGGTTGCGGCTGGGAGTCACTTATGAAAAAGTGTAACGCCCGGTAACGTTACGATGAGTCACCGAACGAGAGAGAGGCCCGCCGAATGCCTTGCGTCTCTCTCCCACTCAATAAATAATTCTGTGTGTGCGGATGTGTGTGTTTACTTGTGTGCCAGAAACGATTTGCTTTGCTGGCTTCTAGTGGCTGTTGGTCGGTGGTGTGAGTGTTTTTGTTTTTTGGCACATCATATATATGACGACTGAGCAAGTATGTATGTGCGTATATATGTGCGTGTGTATGAATATTGATTTAGATCAGTCTGCATTGGATAAGGTATTATTTTTTGTTTTTTGGCTTTATGATATGTGTAGTGTATGTTTGTGTGTAGAAATTTTCATATGAATTAGGTAGCCAAAACGAAACAGAGAGCTGCGGTCGGCTTTAAAAACGATATGCGAATATGATGAATTGAAATACTTTTTGGTTAGTAAATTATTTTCTTTTGTTTTTAATAAAAGAAATGTTTATTTTTTATAATAAAAGAAATGTTTATATTTTATAATAAAGGATATGTTTATTGTTTATAATGTCACATTTGATAATGTGTTCATAGAAATCGCACAGGTACCTAGATGGTGTTGAAATTACTTCTATTTTCCTAAACCATAAGTTTCAATAAATGTTAAAACATCGCCCGTGAGTTCTAACACTCATTGGTTTTTTTTTTTATTTTACAAATTTTAATTAATTTCAAATTTATTTAGCAAAAATTTGAACCTTCGATCTGAATAAATGTTTTGATTTTCGAATTGATTCTTTAAAATTACAAATATTAAGAAAAAGTGGCAGATATAAGAAAACTTGATTTAAACTGTTGAGCAAGAATTTTAACATCTAATCAATATGAAAATCAAATCAATCTAAACAAAATATATTTCTATAGTTAAAATTTGTGCAATTCTTATTTTCATTCAATTCCTTGTTCCTATTGTGCAATTTAATTATATTCATATCAATAAATATTCTACCGAGAAAAAGACGTTGTCACGTAAAATCTTCGCCCGTAAAACCGACTTTACAGGCAACAATTTTTTTTTTTCATTCATTTTAGTCAAGTATGTAATATATTATGGGTTTTTTTTATGGTGTTAACAGCGTTTTTGCCATTTCTTTTGGTTATAGTGATTATTAGGTAATTTTGTAACTTGTTTAAAATGTTGGTAATTTTTCGCTAATTTTCGCAAGTTTTTGTCAGTTTTCGCAATTTAATAAGAAAGTAGATACGTATAATGTCACTAAAAATGGTAGAATCTTAATTAATAAAAAAAAAATGGGTTAATAATAGGATAGATTAACACAAATGTCTTAAAATATTTTAAAATTTTGTTCAATTTAATATTACTACTTTCTGTAAACATTACTGTATCATAATATGTATAAATAGTATTACTTTTACAATTTGTCAAAAATTTTCATTTTAATTTGTATTGATGTTTGTTTGTTATATATTAATTAATAATAAAAACTTTCCTGAAGAAGATTTCCAAAGGAAATCGAAATATCGAAAAAAAACAAAAAAAAATTTATGAAATCTGAAGAGACCTTATGCTGGAATAATTAGTCGAGAATAATTGATAACATAAAGGTCGAAAAATTGAAAACAAATTATTTTCAAACATTTTTCATAAAAATTTTAGGTTTGAATTTGATTTTATGAGAAATACGAGATGTACGACGTATTTAAGAGTTTAATGCGGAACACAATTGCGACGCATCGACGTACAACGTACGGCGTGCGGGCGTAAAACGTCGTGAAAGTACGTCCATACGTCCACCATGCACACAATAGCTGCGTACAACGTAGCAACGTATAATACGTCAACATACATATGTTTACTCTGTTCGATGAAAATGTTATATATTCTATAACCTTGCTGGCTTTTTTGGTCGCAATTCCAATGTATTAAATAAAACTGTTTAATTCAATTGTTTTCCCTACGTTTCGATGCTTTATTGGCATCCTCTTCAGGGGAGTTTTATTTTCGTTTTTCTATATATTTATTTGCATGTCTATTTTGTGTTAATCTAACATAAATGTATATATATCGTACATGTATGTTTTCTCCACACTATATATGTTTGTCCAGTGTTAGCGTCATGTAGTAGTGACAATTTGTCTTGTCTTGTCTTACATTTTATAAAGTTTCCTTTTCATTTAAATGATTTCCGCTCATTTTTTATCAGCAATTATTTTATTTTATAAATAATTTCACCAAATTTGCATTTTATAATCAAACATACACAAACCGTCGGAAACATCAGATACGAACTTATACGCCGTACGCGGCGTAAAAACTAGAAATAGATCTAATTGAACGTACGACGCAAAACCGCCAATACGTTGTCGTCGTCAGTTGTGGGCGAGATCATAGCAACATGTGTGTTTTATTTTTGACATCGTATCATTTTTGACGCCGTACTTCGAAACGTCGCAATTGTGTTCCGCACTTTTGAATTAAAATGCGTAGTGTCATATTTCGAATATTTTCCAGTATTTCCGAGAGAAAATTATATTTCACACATTTTCCAAATAAACAACGATTTAAAATGAAAATGTGAGAAGGTGCAAGGGGGTTCAATCGATATATCTAATATGCAGTAGTTTTAGGGTCTCAACCAACCCAAAAAAATTTTGAAATTACAGAGACGTGGTATAAAAATCGGTTTTGACCCTGATCATCACAATTTTTCTTTACAGGCCAAAGAATACTTCGGGATTTATTTCTGATTTTCATTCATTCCGAAATTTTGCATTGCAACTTTCCGCAAAATCGTAGCTTTTCCTCATGTATAAATTCTTTCTAATAAAATATAATAATAAAATGGCAAAACTTCTAGCAAATTTGAAATATTTTATGTTCCACAAATAAAAAATTGTAAATCTTTGAATTGTTACGTTTATTTTGGCAACCTCAACGTAATATTTTTTGTATACTATATTTGCCAATGAGGACATGGGACTGTCTGTGAAGGTGGAAAGTTTCTGATTGCCATTCACTTGGGAGTGACCAGAAATGATTCCTTCATTGGGCAGTCCAAGCAGCTCACTACTTCCACGCAGTATGTCTTGGGCAATGGCTTTTCGGAAACCTCCGTTAGCTAGCTAGAGTGAGAAGGCGAAACAAATGAGTAGGTGACTGATGTCACTGAAGCTGCACAAAAATCGGGCATATTCTTTTGTCCTTAGAATGCGGATGAGCCAAACATACGGGCCAACGGCGGATAGAAACTAAAAGAAGAAAATCCAGGTTCAACATATCGCATCCTGGTCAGCGTCTGATCCATAATGGGCGGCTGCAATCGAATATCCTGGCAGTAGGTAAAATTCAAAAACACGATGGACTGGGTTTGCCTCCCGCCACAGTTCATAATGACAGTGAAAATACAAGAACGGAAAAAAAAACATAAACAACCCCTATTTGTTGACGACCCTCGCAAACGTTATAAGGACCACGATTTACCGATATGCACTTGGAATGTAAGAACTCTATATAGATCCGGTGCAAGTATCCAACTGGCAGATGTCCTCGAAAGTTAAAAGGCTGACATTACCGCTATCCAGGAAATGCGATGGACAGGACATGACTGCACAAGGAAAAGAAACTGCGATATATACTACAGTTGCCATGAAAAAAAACATGAATTTGGTTGCGGATTTGTAGTTGGCAAAAGACTGCGACATCTAGTCTCTAGGTTCAATCCTGTGAGTGAACGTATAGCCACAATCCGCATAAAAGCGAAATAATTTTATATTTCCCTAATTTGTGTGCATGCCCCGACAGAAGAAAAAGATGATGATGCCAAAGACATATGCTATGAGCTCCTAGAGGAAACATATGACCGCTGCCCTAGCCATGACATTAAGATTGTACTAGGAGATTTTAATGCCAAAGTAGGAAGGGGAATGTGTTTAATCCAACTATTGGCAATATCAGTCTTCATGCTGATAGTTCCGACAACGGTATGAGACTGATTGACTTTGCCGCGGCAAAAAACATGGTCATTAGTGGTACAAGATTCCAGCATAAAGACATCCACAAGGCTACTTGGGTATCCCCTGATCAAAGAACTAAGAACCAAATTGATCACGTGGTAATTGATGGAAGGCACCCATCCAGTGTAATGGACGTACGAGTGATCAGAGGAGCTAACATCGATTCTGATCACTACCTGGTAGCAGCAAAGGTTCGCACAAGATTAAGTAGACCGAAAATCGTACGAAACCAGACGCAGAGGAAGCTGGACATCGGAAAGCTGCAATTACCAGAGGTAGCCACAGCCTACTCAAGGAAGCTCTCGCAACTTTTGGCACAGACCCCACCCCCTCCCGATGACGATCCTGATGCGCAGTGGAAACCTATTTCCGACCGCTTCGCAATAAACCGTGGTACGATGAAGAGTGTCGCATTGCAAATGACGAAAAGAACGCTGCACGTATGGCAATGCTTCAGTCAATTGCAACGCGAGCTGCAACTGAGCGGTATAGGGAGAAGAGAAAGGAGGTAAACCGTCTCTTTAGGCGTTAGAAACGGCAGTGGAGAAAGCGCGAGAGTGAGAAAATTGAGACAGGAAGAACGAAGCCCGAAAAATCTACCAAAAAGTTAAAAACGGAACTAATGGACATGGTTCAGGGCCCCCCTTCTGTAAAGACAAGGACGGAAATCTCGTCGCAGATGTGCAGAGCATGTTGGGAATATGGAGAGAGCATTTCTCCGCGCTACTAGTACCTGAGTTATCCGATGACGATGGGACAATCGATCACAATATGGACGACAACGTCGATTGCCCCCCTCCTAACCAAGACGAGGTCAGAACAGCTATTGCCCGGCTTAAGAACAACAAAGCCACAGGAGCCGATGGATTACCGGCGGAGCTGTTTAAGGCTGGCGGCGATGAGCTGATAAGGTGCATGCATCAGCTCATTAGCAAAATTTGGTTAGATGAATGCATGCCCGGCGATTGGAGTCTCAGTGTACTATGTCCCATATTTAAAAAAGGTGACCCGAGTATCTGTGCCAACTACCGTGGAATAAGCCTTTTGTCCATAACATATAAGGTACATACAAGTATAATGTGGGAAAGACAAACCAATTATCGCTGACCTGATTGGACCATACCAGTGTGGCTTTAGGCCTGGAAAATCGACAACTGACCAGATTTTCACGCTACGCCAAATCCTGGAGAAGACACACGAAAAACAAATCGACACCTATCATCTATTTATCGATTATAAAGCAGCCTTCGATAGTCCGATACGGGAGAAACTCTATGAAGCAATGTCTGAGCTTGGTATTCCTGCAAAACTCATACACCTTTGCAGGATGACCTTGACGAACACCAAATCCGCAGTGAAAGTTGGTAAGGATCTTACCGAACCTTTCGAAACTAAGCGAGGCCTCAGGCAAGGCGACACCCTATCGTGCGATCTCTTTAACATCTTAATGGAGATCATTATGAGAAAAGCTGCAGTCAACATGAATAAAACCATCAGCAGCAAAAGTCACATGCTGCTCGCGTATGCTGATGATATAGATATCATTGGGCGCACAATTAGAGAAGTTACTGCGGTTTTTTCGAGAATTGAGAAGGAGTCAGCAAAAGTGGGTCTGACGGTAAATGAGGGCAAGACAAAATTAATGGTTTCAACGAACAGGGCCTCCACGCGATTAGACTAAAGCGTGAACGTTGATATCCGTTATAACTTCGAGGTAGTGGACGAATTTATATACCTCGGATCTGCCGTGAACAAAAACAACAACGTCAGCCTTGAGATCAAGCGGAGAATTGTGCTTGCGAATAGATGTTATTTTGGGCTAAGCAAGCACTTTAGAGATAAAGCCCTCTCTCGAATAACAAAAGTCCAGCTGTACCAGACTCTCATTCAACCTGTCTTGCTTTATGGCGCAGAATCCTGGGTCCTATCGCAAGCAGACGAAACATCTGTAGGAGTCTTCGAGAGAAAAATACTCCGAAAAATTTATGGCCCTATAGTGCACAACGGCGAGTATCGGCGACGCATGAATCATGAGCTGTATGAGCTTTATCCTGACATTGACATAGTTAAGCGGATCAAGATAACGCGATTGCGCTGGCTAGGCCATGTCAGTAGAATGGATGAAGATGAACCAGCGCGAAGGGTTTTCGAAACCGAACTCGAAGGAAGACGAAAAATAGGTAGACCAAGACTCCGCTGGAGGAATCAGGTTGACGAATCCCTGCGTACACTTGGTATTGCCAACTGGAGAGATAAAGCAAAAGATCGAACTGGTTGGCGAAATATGTTATCTTCGTTTTGTAAGGTCCCTGACCCCCCGGGGTTGTCCGAGACCGGATAAGTAAGTAAGTATATTTGCCAATGTTCTCAAGAGTCTTAAGTACTACAATTTGTAGGATTTAGCCATATCCAATGCTTCAACTGCTACACTTATAAGCGATAAAATAAAAATAGTACAATGATTGTTTCTACAGGGTGTTTCAAAAGTGACCATCCTCTTGGAAGATGCTCTTATTTTTGCAAATGGCTGCCAATGTCAAATCTGTTTTGACATTTGTGGACTCGAAAGATGTAGAATACAAGTAAACAAGCCATGGAGCGATACACTCCCCAAGAACGCGAAACAATCGCGTTTATTTTTTTGCGTAACAATTCGTCTGTGGTGTTGGCGAAGCGCGAATACCGTCGCCGATTCCCCGGTCGTCCGACACCGACTGCGCAAAAACTGCGCCGTTTGGTCACTAACCTTGAAGAGCTGTTGCCTGTCGACCGCCAAACGCGTGTAACCTACGCCCAAGCCATCCTCAATCTCTTTGACGAAGTGGACGATTTTTCCATCAAAATCATGAACAAGCAAATACGTGAACAAGCAAAACTGTCACTTCTGGGGCACCGAAAATCCACGAGTGATGCACGAGGAGCCATTACACCTGCTCAAAGTGACTGCATGGTGCGCTATTCACGCTGGAGGAGTCATCGGGCCATTTTTTTGGAGAACGCCGCTGGTCAAATGACAACAGTGGACGGTGCGCGCTATAGGGCCATGCTAACCGAGTTTTTTCTGACACAATTCGACGAATTAGGACTGGAGGACATATTCTGAAGGCGGCGTTCCCGGGTCGTCTCATCTTTCGTTTTGGCGATTTGCACTGGCCCGCAAGATCGCCCGATTTCCGGACTTTTTTTGTGGATTTTTTTGAAGTCCCGTTTTTACGTTAACAAGCCAGAGACCCTGGAAGCCCTCAAGGTCAACTTCGACACGAGTGCGAGAATCTGCCGCCCGAAGTTCTCGCCGAAGTGATGAAAAATGCCATGAAACGAGCCCGTATGGTAAACAATTGTGACGGCGCCCATTTCCGATATCATCTTCTCAACTTGAAAAAAAATAAAATAAATGGTTTCCCATTTCATCCCATGAAGGAACTAGAGAGAGCTTCTCACAACCAGTGAGCTGTGCGCTTTCTAGTTTTATACTCACTGATTGGGGCCTACAGTTTTACACCGGTTTCGAACGGTATTTTTTTGAGTAACTTTTTCATGGCTAAATACTCGATAGTGTTGCCGTCACTATGCGAGGTGACCCATGTCGAAAGAAATTTTAAGGTGGTCAGAGCAGGGATCGAACCCAGGATCTCAATTACAAGAGGCGCGCCCACTACCCATTGCACCACCGCAGGCCACACCTAACCAATAAAATTCTAAAGGTTCAAATAAACATAATCAAAAAACAAGATCGAAGTTTTTCATTTAGAAAACAAATTAGAGCCAAACAACATCGGATGACTTCTTTTGAAACACCTTGTACATTCATTAGGTGGATCTAAATATAATTTTTGTCGATTACTGTATTTTGCAAAGTTGTCAAGATATTTCTAGCCTGCAATTCATCGAGGAGAGTTAGCTTATCTACAGTGAGTCAGAAAAAGGCAAATAAAAGTTAAAATATGCTTCGACGTTTCATCAGCATGTTTTTCTCTAAGAGACTTTAAAAATAGTTATGAAATAGGGAAAGAGCTGCAATATAGTCGAAGATTGCAAATCAAAAATCAAATGGTTAAAATGTAGACCAGTCTTGCAGATGAAAACTTGGGGCGTTAAACAATAAACTTCACATTGCCGCATACTGTATTGTTTTATAATATTATGCTGTGTGTGTATTCAACCAAATATTTTGAATCGACTAAAATTTTGGCATTAGTGTGGTAAGTATTTATAAGTACATATTATCAAAATTTGCACTAGCCCCAGGGCTACTCAAAATGTTGACAAGTAATCAAAAATTTAAAATTTGATTTTTATGCAGCATATGCTTGGAAGTTTGTACCCGAAACAGTAAACAATTCAAAACAGTACCACATGCCAGCAAACAAAAAGCATAACAATAGTCATGTTTCAATAAACATGAAAAAAAATATATAAAACAATAAGAACATACCTCACGTCTTCTACTCCATTTGATATATGCCTACACACATAACTTTTCAGCTATCAATATTTTGATTTTATATTTCACAGAGAGTAAATTCAACACAATTTACCATGACCAAAATAGTTTCAATGAACACACAGTATTCATATTAATAAATTATATAATTATTATAAAAGTAAAATGTGAGCTTTACATTAAAAAGTGTTTATTTAGGTCACAAGTTCATATCGAAATTTAAAAAAGGTTGTAACTCGTTTTTCCAAAGGAAAAAAGAACAGCAACCACAAACAAATATGTAAAAATTGCCTAAAACAGCTAAACTGGCAACACTGTATTACATATAGAATAATTATGAAACCCAACTGCTAATAAGTATCTATTCTTGAGTCTCATCTCCCAAAAAGAAAGTATATGGTAGTACCATAAGGTCGCATCATAAACTTCCTCAGTTCCAGCTTCATACTTTTCGCTCATTTACATTTTTTAAGCTCCTTTCTATAGGTTGTACTAAATGTATTAATTTTCTGACGACCATTTCTCTGTTTGCATCTGCGTAATTTACTTTTAATTTATTAAGTAATTTTTCGTAACATTCCACTTTCATTACTGTATTACTGTATTCACTACCTTTAATGCGTCATAATGCAGACGATTCTAGGTATAATTCCAATATTTTTTCTCCGCTCATTTTATGGTAACTTCTCAAAAAACACAACAAAATTGAACATACTACACTACACAAGTTCACTGCACAGTTTTACAATCTTGAGCAAGTAGTAAAATCGTTTTGATTTTTGCTCAGTTCAATTCGCAAATAGCACAACCAGCGCCATGCGTTACACAAATTCACTGCACAGTGCCAGACTTGTGCAGTGAACATTAGGGTGTCCCAAAAAATGTTTCTATTTCGATTTTCATGGTTGCTCAAGCTTGATTGGAAAGTTTATAGGGTAAAGTATTTTTGAGATTTTTTTTCCAGAATTTTCGGAAGAGGTTTAGAGGTCGCACAAGTCGAATTTCTCCCAAAAATCGGGTATTCCGGACGTTTTTTGAATTTTATTTAAAACTCGGTCAATAGCCACGATTTTCTTAGTTTGAACGTCATCATTTTTAAAGCAAAACTTTCAAACCTTATTGTGCAATGAGATTGCTCAATAAGATACCACGTAGTAAATTTTTTAGTGAATTTTGGAAAAAATTTTGTTAGTAACGCTTTATAACTTTTAAAATTCCTATGCAAATTTAAAAAACTATTAATGAACTTTAATAGACGTTTAAATTCCAAGCAATTTGGTAGAAAAACCTTTTTGATTTCCTGTTACTGTTCCACAGCTGTACAATTTTATAGCCTTTTACCCATTTTGTTAGTAACGCTTTATAACTTTTAAAATTCGTATGCAAATTTAAAAAACTATTAATGAACCTTAAAAGACGTTTAAATTCCAAGCAATTTTGTAGAAAAACATTTTTGATTTCCTGTTACTGTTCCACAGCTGTACAGCACAGCCTATACAATTATAAACTGGTTGCTATATTTGCATCGGATTTGCTTTAAATTTCTATGACAACTTAATACACTAATGACGCGCTTTAAGAGACGGATAACTGCCAAGCAATTTTGCAGAAAAAAATTTTGAATTTGCAGTTGCTGTTCCAGAGTTATGGCATTTTATAACTCTTTACCCATTGTATGAAACTAATAATACTTTAAACTCTCTGCCAATTTTTCATCAGATTTGCTCGAACCACTATATTCATGAAAAAATCTACATGCGCTAAGTAACGACAAAGAGTTACACGCAGAAAAAAACGGCTCCAGCAATATATTGCAGGAAACATATATATGTTTACAAGCAATTATATATATGGTTCCTACAATATGTTGCCGGGGCCATATTTTGCTAAGTGTAATTCTTTGTCGTTACTTAGCGCATGTAGATATTTTTAATAATACCATGTTTAAACCAAATCCCATGGAAAGAGACAAACAGTTTATAATATTATTATGTCCATACAGTGCGTAAGTGGCATAACTCTGGAACAGTAACTGCAAATTTTACAAAATTGCTTGGAATTTTCCCATCTTTTAAAGTGCATCATTAGTATTTTAAATTTTTATAGAACTTTAATGCAAAACCGATGTAAAAATAGCAAACAGATTATAATATTAATAGTTTCATACAATGGGTTAAAGGCTTTCAAATGGTATAACTCTGGAACAGTAACCGCAAACTCAAAATTTTTTTTACAAAATTAGTTGGAATTTATACGTCTTTTAATGCACATCATTAGTGTTTTACATTTTCATAGGAATTTTACGAAAAAAATTAATACGTGGTACCTTATTGAGCAAAATCATTGCCGAAACTGGTGGTTTGTGCATATACAACAAAAGTTTGGACTGTTTGCTGTAAAAATGTTAACTTACAAACTAAGAAAATCGTGGATATTAACCGAGTTTGAAGTAAAATTCAAAAAAAGTCCGGTATACCCGATTTTTGGGAGAAAGTCGGCTTGTCCGAAAAATCTGAAAAAAATCTCAAAAATACTTTACCTTATCAGCTTTCAATTAAAGCTTGAGCAAAAAAATTTTTTTATTGACGGGACACTCTAGTGAACACGTTTAGTGTATGGCCTGCATAAGGACATTTGTTGAATTGATTTCGGCTTTATGCCTTTCTTTCTAATTGTATATAATCCTCTTTTGGATGTTCTTTTTTGATGTCCTAGATTGTGTCCAATAATAATATTACCATTGTCATACTGGTAAACTATATGACGGTTGCATTAACTCATCTCCGAAAAACAATGATTAATTTCCGTCCAACTTACTTTGTATTTGGATTGAGTAATCCGCAAGTTCACTTACTGCATTACAACTGAGAAATAGTAAGTATGTTGGTATTCGACAAATACTTGGAATTTAAAATCTGTAGAATTCTAAATCTTAAACATACATATTCGTTTTCTGCACATGAGGTTATCCTAAAAAGGTTGCCGTCGAATGTAGGTGCCAAGTGAGCATTCGATTCCCTAGCATCTATATTCTCGGTATTCTATAAAGCTTATTTGAACCTTTAAGTTACTTCCATTACTTTTGAAGATCTTGTCGGATATTCTCTTTGCGAGCTTTCGGAGTCTGAAGTTTGCTCACATAGACCCATGACCTAAAAAAGTCCCAACGAAAGAAGTCTGGAGCGGTTAAATCGAGCAATCTTGCCGGACAATCTGGACACTAGGCGACCCGGAAATGCATCCTTTAAAATTACCATTTCCTTGCGAGCTGTATTTGCAGTTGTACTATTCTGTTAGAACCACATATCCGTCAGTGCCAGTTCATTAGTTTGCGATAATAAAAACTCGTTCATCATGGTTATGTATCGCTCAGCAGTCACAGTAACCGTGTTGCCCACGACGCCCTCGAATAATTAAGGCCCGGTAACGTCTCCGGCGTAAATGGCGCACCATCGACTTAGAGTAGATGTAACGACTCTTCGTGAATGATACGTTGATTCTTAGCGCCCCATAATCACAAATTTTGTTTGTGTACGTACACGTTCAAAGGAAATTTAGTGAAATTTAGGTCGTCGTAAATTTGGACCGAAAATCGTCCATTGTGACTTTAGGTTCAGGAGAACGTGAGCACTGATATTTTCGTGACTTCGATCACTATGCGGCCTTCCGACACCTCTTCAGTTACGCATTGCTCCAGTCGTTTCGGGGTGCGTAGCAAAATGGCTTGGTGTTTGACCAGTTTTTCATTGGGCGGCCACCACGTCTGCGAGGAACTTCACATTGCGCCGAAATCGCTAACGGATTGTTTATTAAAAACTAGTTACCCTTGTAATACTCCGAGTCCTTGATGAGTACAGAAATCTGTGACTTGGCGACGTGTATTCCGTATCTCTTTTCTTCACAAAAATCAAAACTAAACTGGCAGTTGCAAAAATTAAAGCATCATACGATACATTTTGATACATTTTGAGCCATTCTATAGAAAGGTTTTCGCGCTTACTGGAAATGTTCGTAAAAAAAACTGGAAGTAGTACGAACAACATTCGAACAGTAGTAAACAAATTATTTCTACCTCTGATCAAGCAGTGGCAAGAAATGATTCCTTCGATGGGCAGTCCAATCATCTCACTACTTCCACGCAGTATGTCCTGGGCAATTGCTTTTCGGAAACCTCCGTTAACTAGTTAGAGTGAGAAGGCGAAACAAATGAGCAGCCTGATTGGTTATGCGATCACTGATATGCCTTAGGTTTCGTAGGTAACTGATGTCACTGAAACTCATCAGACTATCGGGGATATTCTTTTGTCCTTAGGGGGCGGATGAGCCAAATACACGGGGCCAACGGCAGATGGAGACCGAGAGAAGAAAATCCAGGTTCGACATATTGCATCCTGGTCTACGTCAGATCCATAATGGGCGGCTGCAATCAAATATACTGGCAGAAGGTAAAATGCAAAAACCCGGTGGACTGGGTTTGCCTACCGCCACCTTTCATAATAGCAGTGAATGTACAAAAACTAATTGTTGACGACCCTGCAAACGTTATAAGAACCACAATTTACGGATGTGCACTTGCAAGTATCCATTTGGCAGATATCCTTGAAAGTTATAAGGCTGACATTATCGCAAGCCGGGTAATGCGATGGACAGGACATGGCTGCACGGGAAGAGGAAACTGTGACATATACTACAGTTTCTATGGGAGAGAACATGAATTTGGTTGCGGATTTGTAGTTGGCAAAAGACTGCGACATTTAGTCTCTACGCTCAATCCTGTGAGTGAACAGCCACAATTGGCAGAAAAGCGAAATAACCATATTCTATGAGCCCCTAGGTGGAACGTATGACCGCTGCCCTGGGCATGACATTAAGATTGTACTCGGAGATTTTAATGCCAAAGTAGGCAGGGACAATGTGTTTCGACAACGGTTCCGACAATAGTCTCTGCTGATTGTCTTTGCCGCGGCGAAAAACATGGTCGTTAGTGGTAGAGGATTCCAGCATAAAGACATCCACAAGGCTACTTGGGTATTCCCTGGGCAAAGGACCAGGAACCAAATTGATCACGTGGTAATTGATGGAAGATATTCATCCAGTGTAATGGACGTACGAGTGATCAGAGGAGCTAACTTCGATTCCGATCCCTACATTTCAACATTTCGCATCTGGTTAAGTGTTGCTAAAATCGTGCCAAACCAGACTCAGGGAAAGCTGGATATCGGAAAGCTGGAATTACCAGAGGTAACCACAGCCTGCTCAATGAAGTTCTCGCAACTTTTAGCACAGAACCCTCACCGTCCCGATGACGATCCTGAAGCGCAGTGGAAACCCATTTCCGACTCTACGAAAACTGCCTCCATAACCGTACTTGGTTTTGGAAAACCGCTGCGCAATATACCACGGTACGATGCAGAGTGTCGCATTGCAAATGATGACGAGAACGGTGAACGTATGGCAATGTTCCAGTCAGTTACAACGGGAGCTGCGACTGAGCGGTATAGGGAGAAAGGCAACGAAGTAGACCGTCTCTTAAGGTGTAGGAAATGGCAGCGGGGAAAGCCCGAGAGTGAAACAAACTGCGATATACAGACGGAAGAACGAAGTCCGAAATTTCTACCGAGAAGTCGGAAACGGAACAAATGGACATTGTTCAGGTCCCCCCTTCTGTAAAGACAAGGTCGAAAATCTCATCGTAGATGTGCAACGCATGAGGTACCTGAGATATCTAATGACGATAGGACAATTGATCACGATATGGACGACAAAGTCGATTGGCCCCCTCCTAACCAAGACGAGGTTAGAACAGCTATTGCCCGGCTTGAGAACTAGCGGCTGGCGGCGATGAGCTGATAGGGCGCATGCATCAGCTCATTGGCAAAATTTGGGAAGCTGAATGCATGTCCGGCGATTGGAGTCTCAGTGTACTATGTTCCATATTTGGAAAGGGTCACCCGAGTCTCTGTGCCAACTTCCGTGGGATGCGCCTTTTATCCATGGCATATAAGGTTCTTTCAAGTATAATGTGCGAAAGACTAAAACCAATTATCGCTAACCTGATTGGACCATACCAGTGTGGCTTTAGGCCTGCAAAATCGGCAACTGACCAGATTTGCACGCGGCGCCAAATCCTGGAGAAGACCCACGAAAAACAAATCGACACCTATCATCTATTTGTCGATTATAAGGCGGCATTCGATAGCCCGATACGGGAGAAACTGTACGAAGCAATGTTTGAGATTGGTGTTCCTGCAAAACTCATACGCCTTTGCAGGACGACCTTGACGAACACCAAATCCGCAGTGAAAGTTGGTAAGGATCTTACCGAACCTTTCGAACTACATCTGCGTTTAACTGCCATGTTATGCCAACGAAACTTAATGTCACATGACATGAACATGGTAACAAGCATTTTGGAAGTTACGGATTTTCGGCTCCTTTTGGTTGGCTTGTAAGTACTTGACACACAGTATTCGTCTGTAACCTAAAGCTTTGAGTTAAATAAGATATGAGTTTTAAGAACTTCGATGCAGAGGTCGCTGCAACTGTATCCAGCGTCGACGTATGTATTTACACAAGCCTTATTTCCATCTGTTGGCCAAACTTTATAAAACCATAATTTATTTTAGAGTTGTAACATCGTACTGGCTAAACACCAGATAAATTAAAATGGGCCAAATATTGGCACACCGGAGAGAAGAAGAGGATACGCACGACTCCTACTGTGCTTAGTCATGTTTGTAGCTTTGCCTATCACGTTACATACCAAATGATTTGTGCTAAAAATCTTTATGTTTCTCTTGTATGTTACCCTTACTTGTCATCGGTTTTTTGACTGACCAACTAAGAATATCATCTGAGCAAGGACATACGCCTATTTTAGGGGGCAGTGTGAAATCTCGGGACTATTTGAACTCCCCTCGTAGCTAATTTAAAATCGGGACTGCTTCTGCCAACAGACATCTGTTAACAGCAGATTACTGTGTAAATTTAAGCAAGGCGTCATTTGATTTGTGTTAGACAGCCATTAAATGCAGAGAAGATCATGAATTTCGCGTGCTCATCACACATTGTTTATTGTTCAAAAAACCCACCACCGTAACCAAGGAAAGGCTTGATGAATACTGTGGGGAGTCAGCACACGAATTTCAATATTCGTTCAGGTCGCACAAAAGTGATCGTCACACCAGAAATCGTCGATAAAATCCATGGAATAATATTAGGCAACCGGATAATGAAGGTTCGAGTGGTGACAGAGGCTATATGCATCTTAACTGAGACGGTGTGATTTTTCGCTCTCGTAAACGTGAAAGAAACACGGATCCATGACAATACACCAGAGACCAAGGAACAGTTAAAGCAGTGGATTTTTCTGGGAGAAAGTGTACGTGTATTAAAGAAGTGAACGGCGAAGTGTACCAAGGTCGGCCAACAAGGTAATAACTACAGCTTTTGGGATTACCTTGAATGGGTAAAACGATTACCGGTGAATATTAGTCACAACTGTTGGGCAGAGTCGACATTGATTAGATGCGAAAACGGCCGCTTTTAGCGCATCGGCGCAGTGGTGTGTAGTCGGCATACCAAAAATCGATTGGAGATACCGAAGCCACAGACGTTAATGATGGTATTGGTTTTAAAATTGGACCACAGAGGTGCCCTTTCCCATATAGCCCCATATAAATTGTATCCACCGAGCTTGGAACAATGGCCACAGAAAGTACAAATATTAAGTGATTGCATCATTGAAATTTGTATACATCGGTCCATATTTGTAAAGAGCTAACATGCTAAAGTATATTTTACATAAACTTTTTCGACCAGTTATAAACATCTTCTACGCACACGGTGGTGTAAGTAATTAAATAGTCTGCTAAGGCCAAATATAAGCTTGATTGCTTCCGCATTAGCGTATGTCCGCCATTGGCCCTATTCATTAGTTGTTTGTTGTTAACTAACAATATCAGAGTGGTATTTGACAACACGCGGCCCAATATCGAATTTGAGTGGAACGGAGCTATCACGTCGACCAGAAGGCTGCATAGGGGTGGCAACATCGTTGGATGAAAGATTGTCTAATACCAAATTGCATTGTGATTGGTCGTGTTTACGGGAGTTATAGTATCGACCAACCAGCCGGCAATAAATCTCTTTTACGGAATGTATAAAAAATGACATGGAAAACGTCAAAAATTTTCAATAAGTGACTGTCGATTGTCTGAATATTGCTCAATGCCAAATTCCATTAATGTCGACCAACCGGTTGGCAATTCAGCTTTGTATGCGAGGCAATTTCACCAATTCTTTATAGTTAAGTAATCGTTTACAGAAATGTTACCAACAACTGAGTTGAAGTTACTCAGATTTATCGGAAATACATTTTAGAAGAAGCAAGGTTTTGTATTAAGTTTTTCGATTTCAATTTGATGAAAATCGGGTATCAGATCCCAAATAATTTTCCGCAAATATTAACCACTGGTAATATTTTATTGTGATCTGTAGAGATTTACGGCAGTGATTGTGTTGGCCAGACGAACATAGCTCAATGGTTGTCTGACCACTACAATAGCTCCGTCATGAACGAAATTTAGTCCAAAGATACGAAGGGTCTAACATCCTTCGACACGATTTGCGTGTACAAAATTGCTGGTTTAAAAAAATGAAGGATGACCGAACAGCGTCGTTCATAATTAATCCAATATTAAAAGGAACATTAAAAGATAATACTCGCAGTATCAAAAGCCTCTTACGATGTGCCACTATACGAGGGCGGTTGGGCTACTCCGTGACTATTTGAATAAGTGACATTTTTTTCGGCCACAAAACATTTTATTTCTCACCATAGTCTTCATTTAGCTCACTACATTTTGCCCACTGTTTTTCAAATTTATTATACCTTCCAAATAATAGGTTTTCTCAAGGTCCTCAAAACAGGCGTTTGTATCAGTGATGACCTTTTAATTCGACCCAAATCTCTTATCGCCGACCCATATTTCCAGCTTTGGAAATAGAAAGTAGTCCCGAATTTTTGGCATGCCGACTGCACACCACTCCGCCAATGAGCCAAAAGCGGTCGTTTCAGCATCAAATCAATGTCGAATCTGTCCAATAGTTGTGACTAATATTCTCCGGTGATCGTTTTAACCTTTCAAGGTAATACCAAAAAATATTACCTTGTTGGCTGATCTTGGTACACTTCCATAATGGATAATCTACAGAGATACTTTTTAAAAACTACCGAATTGAACACCAAATTATGTAATAATTTAAATGCATGCATGCCGAAAAAGCTTTGGATTGATATTTAACCCTATTCCCGTGATCCAATCGAGCTGAAACTTCGCAAGCAAACTAAATTGCGGGATTGGACAAACGGGCGTGGTACCTCCCATACAAATCACAAATTAAAAATCCATTATTTCTGCTCCTGTTAACGATATTTGACAAAAATTGGGTACGTTTGTTAGGCGTACATATTGTAGGATCTGCTGAAAATATGGCAGGATTGAACAAAGGAGCGTGGTACCTCCCATAGAAATCATTAATCAATAGAATAAAAAACCTTGTGTCATATATACAGAATTTATAGTCAAACGGGTTGGTTTTTGGTTGGTACTAACATTACATATGAATTACGTCTTCCACATAAAATTTAAGTATAAATTTACAAGATTGTCACACAAGTTATCTATCAAAATTCTAAACGAAAAAATCACATGAGGTGTCATGGGACACTGGGTTGGAACGAAGTTTCTTTCGCTATGTATTATGTACTATGTAGTTCCAGAACGTATAAAGTGACCGTTGAAAAGTACGATAATTTAAATGGATCCTTAAGAAAAGGTACTTTTTGTAAAATAAAAAACTTTTTTTAAGGAAATTTTTTTTCTGCAATGTATTTTTTAAAAAAAAAATTATATTTTTAGGTCCTTTTTGTAAGAATATGTATTATATTTACCGGAATATGTATTATATAGGTCTTTTTTAAAGAGAGGATGATTAAAAGATAATGTGTTGTTTTAAGAAAAGGTACTATTTTTAAGAAGAAGTACTTTCTGTTAGAAAAAGCCATAAGAGTATGAGTTTTTGTTACGAAGAAGTACTTTTGTAAGAACAGGAACTTTTTAAAGAAGTGGTACTCTTTTTAGGAAAAGGTTATTTTTAACAGAATTTGCTTAATTTCAGAAAGCTTATCTCAAGAAAAAAAGGTAATAATTTATTTTTAAGAAAAGGTACTTTTAAGAAAAATAATTTTTGTAAGAAAGGTATTTTTTATAACAAGTTTTTTTTTGAAGAAAATGGTTTTTTTAAGAAATGGTAATTTTTTAGAATTGCTCCTTTTTTCAAGAATAGGTAAATTTTTAAGAGTAGGTAGATAGTAGATATTATACTATTAAATGAGACACAATTAAACCATTGATACAATGCAATATTTAAAAATTATAAAATCATAAGTTAATATCGAATTGATGCAACAAGGGGAGGGGAACTGCTTTATTAATCAAGAATAAAATACAATACAGTGAAAACTCCCATAAGCGGACAGCCACCGTCGACCAAAATTTGTCCGTTGTTGGAGGTGTCGCCTATGGGAGTTTGATAAAAAAAGGACAAAAAAATAATTTTTATTGTTTATTTAGAGCATTAACACAAAATTCTATTCATATCTAATTAACAAAAAATGTTAAACGAAAAAAAAATTTTAAGAAATTAAAATAATGTCTTACTTATTGAAAAAAATCCTGGTAAGAGTTGCTTTAAAGGCACTAAAAGGAACATAAATTATACGCATTTGTAATTAGTTTGAAATAAAAAAGTCTTATAGGTTTTTGTTTCATATTTGCTTGCTTTTCGGTCGCTAAACGAGTTTGAAGGTGATTTTCTAAATTTTTTACAAATGTAAAAGCTGCATAATCAGATTTTACAAATTCCTTGATATTGTAAAGATATTTCAAGGCATCGGTACAAGTCATAACTTTATTTGGAACTGCAATCCAATTTTCTTCATCTAAAGGTTCTTCTGGCTCCACTACGCTTTCACTATTCGCTAATTCAATGACAATGTTTTCATCTTCTGTCATAATATTTTCGTCAATGGTAACGTACTCTTCAGCATTGCCTAATCCACAGCCTTGTATCAATGTTTGCAACTCTATTAGTGGGATATCATCTTCGTCATCAAAATCCCGTGAACTGTATGCATTTTCATCGAATCCATCCTTACGGAAGCAGTTTTGAATTGTTTCGGTGGTCACCTTATTCCTCGCAGATGAGATGCAAATATATAGATTCAAGGATATTGATTTTTTTTTGCTACATCTGTATTTTCATCAAAAGCTGTTATCATATCCTTTACTATAAAACTTTGGTAGTAGAATTTGAAACTACGAATGATGCCTTGGTCCAGGGGCTGGCAAATTGATGTTGTGTTTGGAGATAACCAGATAACTTTAATGTTTTCGAGTTCAACATCTCGGGGATGAGAAGCTGCATTATCCAAAAAAGGGCTATTTTTCGTTTTTCTTTCCCCATTTCATGGTCCAATTGAAGTAGCCATTCAGTCATAATCTCTCTATTCATACATGCCTTTTTATTTGATTTCCAAATGACTGGTAAACTATATACGGGCATAGTTTTGAACGCTCTTGGTCGAGCGGCTTTTCCTATAACCATTGGGACTTCCTTTTCTTCTACCATATTCGCACAAAAAAGCACAGTCAACCTTTCTTTAGAAAGCTTACCACCGGTACATTTCTGATTTTTAAAAGTGAGCGTTTTGTTTGGTAGAGCTCGAAAAACAAGACTGCTTTCATCCGCATTGTACATATTTTTTGGTTCGTAATCACGAAGGATCAGTTTCAATCTTTCGTTGAACTGGCTAACGTCTTCTTCCGACACCGCTGCTGCTTCTCCGCAAATGAATTTAAAACTGATATTATGCTTCTTTCGCCACTTTTGAAGCCACCCAATCGATGCTACAAAGTTCGTTATGACCAATTTTATTGCGGATTCTTTTGTCTTCTCTTGAATAACAGGTCCAGATAGAGGGATATTTTGGGCACGAACTTTCGAAAACCATTCAAGACACATTTTGTCAAGTTTCAGGTAAACATTTTTTGATTGGAATTACTGCCAGACTGCCAGTTGGGAAAGCAAATTTTCTTTGTTTTTTAAAATGTTTGCTGCTTGTGTTTTGCCGATGTCAAACCTAGAACAAAAATGTAATGAAATTGCAATTTCATTTTATTATAATTATTGTGCACTTACTTTGATGCTATTGCTCGAATTGGTAATTAATGTTTTTGTGAGGTTTCTAGAATTTCAATCTTTTCTTTAAGCGTCAAACATTTTTTTTTGATGGCATTGCAACAAAATTAATCAAAACATGTTTCAGCTGAGTAGGTATGTAGTTGCCACAAGCATATTTTTAAGTGAGAAAAGTCTGTGCTTACACGTAGGCTTTTTATAGTGCCTCGTGTTCTATTGTAAAAACGTGCAATTGTTAATATTTTGTATTATGTTGAATTATTTTTGTCCACTTTTCAGAGGTTTTTTGACCAAATAATGCACAATTTTGCTGTCCGCGTCCGTTCAAGGGAAGGCCCGTTCTTGGGGGGAAAGTTGCTCTGAAAAATCAATTTGGTGCAACGTTATTCGAAAATTGTCCGCATATGGGAGGTGTCCGCTTAAGAGAGTGTCCGCTATTGGGAGTTTTCACTGTACTACAATCACGATAACAAAAGTAGATATTCGCTAGATGCTTTAGAGACATGCGCCATAAAGATACCCGTTGACTGGGATAACTTTTTAGTTATTACATGTGCGCACTATCCGGCGCCCATATATATAAAATACGAGCAGACTTACAAAAACTAATTTGATTTTATGAATCCTCAAAGTTCAAATAGCTCGGACAACTGTCTGCTGTAATTTTTATATTTACCAACGGCATTTGATTCAAGTCCGTTAAAAAAAAAAAATATTATGTTAAATTTTTTTAAACTTAATTTAATTTATGTATTTTAATTAATATTTTTATTGAAATAAGTTCTGCGAATGTTGAGAGGGCCGCCCTAATATTAAAAAAGGTTTACCTTATCGAGTCTTCGCATTAGCATTCGAGCGTTGTGTGAAAGCTTTACAATTCAAAATTAATGTTACAACAGCTTTATTGAAGCTTTCGCAAAACAGCTTTATTACGTTAGCTTACTGTTTGTTTCACTTTTTACTAGATACATGTTGCCAAGCAACATTAGCTTGCTGTTCGTTTCACTTTTTACTAGATACATGTTCCTAAGCAATGTTGAGCAACCAAAAACACTCAACCAAACACCACACATATGTTTGAGTGTATGTGTTTAAACAATTTTCATTTGAGAAATTAAAATACTAGAAATATATCAACCAATATGAAATGTATATCAAACGAAAGATAACATCTTCATTTACCTACAAAAAAAATTTTAAAAAATTCATCTAGCCGTTTCCTCAAATTCAATGAAATAAAGATTACAACAATAAAAACCTGACATGACTCCTCATACCGTAAGGTAAGACGTATTCTACGTCAAAAGTTGTTTAAAATTCAATTTAGCTCCCATCCCGCAACGTGCGATAATGAACTTCGTTCCAAAAAACTTTTTGGGCTGAAAAGATGGAAACTTGTGCCGAGGAATCAAATATACACCTTGATAACTTGAACATAACCCAACAGCAGTGGAAGTTTACAATCTCAACGATCCGGAAACAACCTAAACGCAAAAGCTACACGAAAAGCAAATAAAGTGATCTAATAAGTCGAAACTAATTTTTGGATCATGACAAGGGAATCGAGTACATAAATGATTTATGGGGGATGGGCTAAACTTTTTCATGTCGTTTTGGTGGAAACTGTGAACTTAAATGTATTTTGGATGTTTTCGTTGACTTTTATTGTTGGTATGCAAATGTGTTGTATTTAACATAACTACAATCACGAAACCTAGTTGCTGTGGCCATGTTTAGTACTAATGTCTCTACAGTCTCTCTCGTATTGTTGAAACCATGTATTCCAACATCCACAGTTCGTCAGCAGCCGCACCTATTGAGAGAATAAATATCTCTATGTATATCTTACTCTATGGTAGTATCAAGTTTGGTTTCGTCAATTGTATGAGGTATAACGTATGTAAAAATTGGTTAGGTACACTAACCTTGTGACCAACCTTGGGAGCCACATTTATACGGAGACTATATCAAAGCGAGGACCCATTTTCTATAGAGTTCGTCCGTAAATCAAAAATTCCGATAAAATCAGCTGGTATTTTCGACCAGTGCTTTGATTAAAAGAATAGATGGGCAGAAAACTCATTGACGGACGGACAATCGGAGAGATTAATATTCTAAATCGATTCAGAGAGTGATTCATATTAAGCTGCGCCAATATCTAATATTTCTGGGGACTAATTACACTATGCAACAAAATGAATAAAATTTTTTGCATAATTATAACCAGTATTTTTTTTGATGTATTATGGTACCCCTACTACAAAAATGGTCGAAATTTTAAATTCTATGCATAAGTTTTCAAAATTCAAAATTCTTGACGAAATGAGATACCTTCACCTAATTGTGAATAAAATCATAATTTGTCCATCGATTTTCTTAGGAAATACCTCATTTTATTTATAACAGGCCAGACTTTACTATCAAGGTGCTAAACCGATCTCTTTTTGCCGTTTAGGACTTTTGCTGATTTAAAAAAAAAAAATTATATATTTTGGCAGAAAAACATTATTTTTCACCACAACTTTCTAGATAACTACTAAAATTATGTAAGGTATTGTAATAGCAAATTGGTTGGTATGTTCCTTAACGAAGTGAGACCAATCGTTATTTAGTTATGGTAAAATCCGTGGAACAAGCGTTTCAAAAATTTTGTAATAGGGGGACTATAACATCAAAAAAAATCAATGAGTGTTCGAACTCACGGATGATGTGTTAACACCTTTTTGCTACACGGTACCTGTTCGATTTCTGTGAACACATTAGTAAATGTTACATTGGAAAATAAAAAATAATAGTTTTTTTGTATACACCGGGCAATGCTGAACATCAAATGACCCGCTTTGTTTGGCCATCGCAATAACAACGTAACAACCAAACACAAAACATACTTTGTCCGAAGTAGCTGACGTATACGTGTGTCACATAACCACATGCCACAACGAAACAGCCAAAAACACAACATCACACATACTTTGTACGAAGTAGCTGACGTATTATTGTGTCACCATAACGTCGACTGCGCAAGCCTTCACAAATGAAATGAAATTGCAAATGAAATTTTGCGTGGCTATGCTTTATATCTCCGTTCAACAACAGCAACAGACACAAGTATATACATACATTATTATGTTAATACATACGCTATAGACACAATTTCGTTTGCCTCACCCCTGCCACCCCACTCTTTCATTGCTCTTTTGTTCGCTCATTTTTGTTTAACACGTCATTATTCGCAGTCGCAGAAAATCTGGTTTTAGCAGCAGCATAAAATCTGGTTTTAGCAGCAGCATAAAATCTGACTTTGATAGATTTAGTCCCTATACGCCGCTATAGATGTTAACACATCAAAAATAGTGGATATAATTATGCATTTCGGCTGTTGCATAGTGTTATGTAAGAACGATATCGAAGTATCTATTGATTTGTTGGTAGTGAAGTATTATGGACGCATTTATTTTAAACGGTAGACGAACTGTCATTTTGAGCATAATTCTCGCATAATTGTCGTCATGCACAATTAGGTCCTAGTACACTACAAATATCAGCACTCACACTGCCCTGTTACTACAATGTTCAAAAGACCAAAAAATATACAGACTACAATGCGTGATAGCGGTGGACAACCCAAATTCTTGGTTCATCATCCCAAATTGTAAATTTTCCTTAAAGATCAACCAATAAAATAACCGAAACTTACAGCCAAATTCACGATGGCGAACGTGAACGTTCTCTTTCTTTCTATGCGACAAACAGCCGATTTTGGAGTTACTAACAGGCGAACGAAAACATATACAATTCAGTACAAAATCGGACCCCACTTACACCCTCTTCAACAAAATCCAAGCGAACGAAGTCAGTCACTCACTTTGGTTTAAAAATGCGAGTCACTATCTTTCGACTTGTCGTTCTCATGGTCTTACGTGTGTTTGTGTGGTTGTTGTTCAAAGCAATAGCATGAAGTTCACGTTCGCCATTTAACTTCGGAGCGAGAGAGTAGAGTACGAAGAAGCAGTATCTGTAGGTGCCGCAAAGTTGGCGTTTTTGTGCTGAAATGGAAATATATTTTAATAACAAATTTATTATTATTACATTATTTTCTGTCCATTGTGATTCTTCCATTGAATTCTATTTAAATTTGTTTTTATTTCAACCTTTTATTTGATTTCCAGCTATGCGACAACCAAAAGACAAGTGACTGGTTTTGACATAGAATAACACATACCATAGAAGGTTTTATTCGCTCAATAAATTAAACGTCATAGGTACGATGGAAAGTAAACATTGGATGGTAGAAATATGGGTTCAATAATACCAGATAGTGGCAATAGTATACAGCGATCAACATAGGAACAGCAACCGAATTTCGTGTTTTTGTGGCAAACTAGTTGTGTTAAATACAACACAAATGTATACCAACGATAAAAGTCAATAAAAAAGTGCAAAATATATTTAAATTTTTCAGTTCTACACCAAAACGACATGAAAAAGTTAAGTGAACATATTTTGTAACTCCACCTGGTGTAAGATAATTTTAAATTTAATTGCTCTCATTTCCACAAACCTACGATGAGAGTGTGAAATGAAACGTCAGATGAGAGAATTAGTTTATCTAGGTATGTATTAGTCTATGGGTTTTGACATTTTCGTTCGCATAGATGACAGCGAAAATAGTTAGTGGCTTCCGATTTTGCAAACACACAATAACATTTAAAGCCTGGAATAAGAACGAAAGTGAGTGACTGGCTTTCGTTCGCCTAGGTTTTCCGACGAGATCGTGACTTTGGCTATCAAAAACTGAAATAAAAAAATTAAACCGAATAATTTCGCAAACGTGGAGTTACATATTACAACGTTCATCAGCCACCCGTACAATGAAACGTGATATATGAGTATGCCATCAGCCCAAGTTCTGTTTGGTAACTAAAAGAAGACTGTACTCGCATACAATTAATAATTGTTAGTCATTCGTTAAATAACTATCGTAATCCTTCAAACTGAATTCGAAGAAACCTTGCTTCGTCGAACTATCGAAAAATAGTTTAGAAGTCGTTGATTCTTGTAGCCAATAAAGTGCCAAGAATTTGGCAATACAGATTTATGACTAGAGTTTTGTAAGGCTTCAGGGGCACTTAGACCTATGTATAATAATTTGCTCGACTTCACGTTGACACCAACTTCGATTACTTCCCATCAACTTCGATTTTGCCCTTACACTCTCAAACTAGTTGAGGAAACTTAATATTCTTTTCAGATACCGAAATGAAAGGTGGTGAGCACACTATTTTTATTTTCTTTAAATATTTATAACTAACACTACAATGATATTTATTTCGTTTATATTATTCCGATAATGTTTATGTTATTTATTTTTTTGTTTATTTATTTACATTTTGCCGATAATGTTGCCTTATGAAAGTTTCTCTTCGAAATGCGTATGAAAGTTGATGCATCTTCCGCTTACACTGATGGATAAGTTGATGTCAACTTGAAGTCGCCGCAACTTATCCACAGGTCTAAGGGCCCCTTTAGAGTCTGTGCTACAGACTGCCCTCTGGAAGTAAATCCAAGCATGTCTATATAATTATATAAGTTGCAACAACCAGATTTTCGTTAGATACGAGTACATAAATCTGAAGTATCAAAGAAGAAATATGTTGTAAGGTATGACGAGTTCGCCAGTAAGTGCGGTCTTCAGTGTTCTTCCAAACTACCAGAACGTTAACTGTGACATTTTTGTCAACAGTCTTAGTCCATGTAAACTCATACAACTTGTCAGTCTGTTCACGATTACTTTGGAATGGGTACCCAGTCACAGGAATTCGGTTACTAATGGGTGGACGAAGTGGCAGGAGAAGGTTCTATTGTCGAAGCTTGGACGCGGTACTTGTCACAGTGCCGGTTGGTATCATCAATAACTACTACAGCTAGGTTTTATCAAGAACTACATCACAATTCCTCGAGGTACCGTAAAGAATGGGAAACTGGTAGTTCACAAAACAACCTACCACGCTTCCATGAACAGACGGACGAACGCTCCGAAAAAAAGAATAGATAATGGGGTAATAGTTTTATTGTCGAAGCACTAGGAAAATACTTCTTCCGCCACATCTGAAGGCCATCAAATACTTATTGTGTTAATTTACCAGCAGGAGAGCGAGTCATGAATATTTTCCAAAACGCAGACAATCTCCCTCGGGCCCATTAAGTACCAGCACATAGAATGAAGAAAAGTCCAACGGATTATGAGGAGATGAGGGTTGCAGTTGCTCTACTCGTTGTCGTCGTAGTCCTTATTGCCAGGATTGACTTTGCAAATACGCGCATCATTGCCGGGAGGGGTGAACGAACAACTAACCCCATAAATTGATTGTTAATGACAATAGGCTGTGAAAGAAGACACAATTCTAGTAAGTGAATTAGAGAATGTGAAGGGTTTCCATTTCACGGCACAAACAGATAGAGCTGATGCCAAAGGCTCTCATTTAAACTGGAGAGTGTATGTTTTGGGTTGTAAAACCTCACATTTGCAATTTGATTGACTGCTTATCCCTGCATCGAACAGCGATTGTGTTGCTGTCGAGGATGACAACATCCTTACTAGAGATGATGATAATATCTGCCGAAGTAGTAGTTGAAATATGAGCCATTGTTGTACTTCGCCGGCACAGATGCTTCAATTTTCATAACGCTTTGGGTGGCGAGTGTTTGTTTTACTGGGCAAAAAAATGGCAGAAGGGAATCGAGAGTCCTTGTAACTTGTGGTAGCAAATTCAAAGTGACAACGCTGGTGGTGTTATAGTTGCTGGAATGAAGATAACATCTTTTATATGATGATGAGGATTGAATTAAGTTGTCGTTCGAGTGCATTTCTTTACAAGACACATTTTCCATATGTCACATTTAGCAAACAAACATGAAATACTGTTCCACTGCCGCCATATCAAAGAAGAAACAATGATTTAATTTTCCCTTTTTGATTTCACTTTGCGCTGTATGTCACATTGTGATGAGGCTAACGATACCCGCTTTTTGATAAGATTTCACTTGAAGTGCAAACCGAATCATGGACATACAATTGTGAGTGTGTCATGCGAATAACGTACTGGAAAGGGTGCATCATCATCATCATCTATATCCCTTGGGTCACAAATCAAAGGTAATTTAATAGTCGGTCTGTTGTATGGCAGACAGGGAAAGCTGAAATTTCGCTTCATTCTTCGATGGTCATCGTGTGGAAGATGCAGAAGGGGAAGCTTCATTTTCATTCCCACAAGATTTTGCATGCTGCACTTGTTCGTCGGACAGTGGTTAAGTTGTTTCCACCTGTATAAGGGATTCTCTAAATTCTGATATTTCAAACGACAACTTATATGTTTTCACCGAAACTTAAATGTTTAAACACTAAATCCTTACAAAATCAGTGAAGAACAAGTTACATGCAAGTATCGGTACCGTGAGTTTTACGTCGCTTCCGAATGTTGAAACTGTTACAATAGCTCTCAGACGCTAACACAGACATATTCTAGTCCTAGAAATGGAATTATTTTGGATGAATCTGAAATTTGGTAACAATTTGGGTGGTGGACATTTCGTTTGTCAACATCATATTTCAGCAGGACATTTAAAAACATTTTTCACAGTATTTTTCGAGCAAAATGTGAACCACTAAGCCATGCTGTGGAACCAACATTTCGGGCTATAGGCAGCGCCTACTTAGTATTTACTTGGACATTGCTAACGAAGCCTCAATTTGAGTTGGTTCACTTGTATCTCCATAATATTTGATTTTTGTCTACTTCATACTTATTCTAGCCTTTTGACGCAAATTGTTTTTACATATTATTTAAACAAAATATAACAATACTACAATACAAAGTTACAGTAACAGTTTAACGAAGATCACAGGGCGTCAACGAATTTTCATCATCGATTTCTATCTGTGGCAAGAGATTCAATTTGATTCCATGGTAAACGAGTTTGTTTGTAATCATTTTGCCAGGACCAGCTTCCATGAATTTTGTGGTCTACCCGGCCTGCGATACCATGATGGACGTCAAAGTACAACCACTGAAACAATACAATACAATGTCATAGCCAGACTAGAGGTTGTTACCTCCGTAACAGAATTTTTACATTTTCTTCTATATACTAAATACTAGATTTATGAAAATTGTTTAATATTGTATTGATGACGTATTTTCCTGCATTCTCATAAATAGTTACAAAGGGAGATATAAGTTAATCTTTAGGGAATCAATTTGGTTTTACGTGCTACTTTCGACTGTTTTTGAAGACTCGGCCATCTTGGGTCACCGCACCAATTCTTCTCTCCATTTAGATCCTAAACAGTATAAAGACGATGATATCGTAGCACAACCCAAAGACCAACTTTTAAAAATTAAATTACATCCGCTTATACTGAACGCTGATAAATGTGGATATTTCCTGCCAAATACGACGTTCTCAAGAAAAGCCATACTAATTACAATATTTTTAATAACATTTCTTAATAACAACTAAACATTTTGATATCACTGCGAAAGCAACTATTGTAAAGGGTGGACTATATCAAATTTGAAAGTTGTAGGTCCCAATTAGTGAGTGTAAAACTAACAGGTGGCGCAACTTTGATTCTTCTTGTGGATTAATTTTATTTGGTCTTTTAATTTTTTTTACATCAAGTCGAGAATATGATGTCATGTAAATGGCCGCCGCCACAGTTGATTGTCATTTGAGCCCTTTTTATGGCATTTTCCATCACTTTGGCCAAAACTTCCGGCGATAGGTCCTCACATTCTTGACGGATATTGTCCTTAAGAGCTGCAAGAGTCTGAGGCTTGTTGACATAAACCCGCGACTTCAAAAAGCCCCACAAAAAGAAGTCTGGAGCGGTCAAATCAGGCGATCTTGCTGGCCAGTGCAAATCGCCAAAACGGGAGATTAGGCGTCCGGGAAATGCATCCTTCAGCATATCGGTTGTGGCACGTGCAGTGTGTGCCGTTGCACCGTCCTGTTGGAACCACATGTTTTCCAATCCCAATTCATCAAGTTGCGGCAAAAACAACTCGTTGATCATTGCTCTGTAGCGCTCACCATTCACAGTAACCGTTTGGCCCGCGACGCCTTCGAAGAAAAAAGGTCCGATGACTCCTCCAGCGAAAACAGCACACCATATAGTGACTTTGAGCGGGTGTAATGGCTCTTCGTGGGTTACACGCGGGTTTTCAGTGCCCCAGAAGCGTTAATTTTGCTTATTTACGTACCCGCTAAGATGGAAATGGGCCTCATCACTCATGATTATTTTTGATGAAAAATCATCTTCCTCTTGGTGGTGATTAAGGATGGCTTGAGCGTATGTTAGACGCGACTGGCGGTCAGCAGCTAACAGCTGATGCACCGTCTGGACTTTGTACGGAAACATCTTCAAATCTTGTACCAAACTTCGCTGTAAAGACCGTCGACTGATACCCCTTTGCGTGGCACGTCGTCTGGTCGATGTGGACGGCACTTCCATGACATCCTCGGCTACAGCAGCAATATTCTTTGCAGAACGGCTACTCCGGGGTCTGCCACGCCTGGCAGCATCTCGTGTTGTGCCAGTCTCTTCGAGGCGAGCGGCTAAACGTCGCAGTGTTTCACCAGTAGGCGTTGGACGGCCAGGAAATCTGCGACGAAATTCACGTTGTGCCAAAGTCACCGACCGATTATTGGTCAAATAAATAGTCAGCAATATTCCGCGTTCTGGAGCAGTGTAGCGTATCATTGTTTATTAACGTGTATTTTGCATGTGTTTACTACACAAATGTCAAAACAGAACTGACATTAGGGGCCAATCGCAAAATTTATAGCATTTTCTGATAGGAGGATTACTTTTGCGCCACCTTGTATAAGCGCACAGCTGACTGGTTGTTAGAAGCTCTGCCTAATGCATTGATGGGATGTTAAGGGAATCTATTTTTTTACTAGTTTTTTAAAGCGAAATTGCATTAAATTCCAAATTTTACATGTTCCACCCAATACATTCTTTAAATTTTTTAGTATAATATTGTTTGTAGACGTTTAAACTTCAGGTTTATTTATTTTTGGGAATTCTTGGGAAAATCGGTTACAGCAACCGAATTAACGCCAATTTACGTCGTTGCAACCGAATTGATGTCACATTCGGTTGCTGTACCTGGGATGATTCCACAGTTGGTTGTTGAATACGAATAAGTTACAAATTCGCTGCTTGCAACCGAATGTATGGAAAATTTAGTTGACAGAGCGAATGTACATGAACATTCAGTTGTCGCAACCGATTCTGTTATGGAACGAGGTGGTTCAACCTAACCTCAGTTCTGGGGACTAAATTCAGACATGATAACCTCACTTCGGTTGTGGCAAGAGTCGAATTTTCGATTGCAACAACCTCTGTTCAAATTATTGGGTCTATTAGCGTATGTGGCCGATCCAAATGCATATTCTTCTACGTATATCCAATTCAATGGGGACAGTACTTGTGCGTTGTCGGGGGGTTTCATTAGAAGTTCTAAATATTAGGCTAGTAAATACGGATCATTTGCATTAGACAATGATTGGCAAACGTTTGGATCTTCTTTATTTTCACCAAACTCCAAGTAGTACAATCGTAAAACAGTACAGACTGCATACTGCAGTTGAATATTTGCAATATCGTCTTCTATGAGATCTTCTTATTACGCCAGATTTTGTGCAGGTGCGGAAATGCAACACAGACATTATGTATCCAAGCACGTACAATGTCCGTTGCGGATCCACCATCCTTCATAATCTCACAGTATGAATACTTGATAGATTTCAGGTCTGTAATCAAAGAACCATCAATTGTTGGTGGATTATTTGGTTCTTGCGAAAGCGCATTAGCTTTATCTTCTTAATATTTATTCTCCACACGAATTTTCTCCCATTTTGGGAGAGTCTATTTAACTTGGCCTTGATGTCGTCAAATTTGTCTTCCATTAGACATATGTCGTCTGCGTAGTAGATATCAGAGTTTATTAAATGCCGATCGCTGCCCTATATTGGTTTCTTTCATTATCTCGTCCATAAGAACGAGGGTAGTTTGACAAGACTGTGACTTTTTGAATAAAAGATATTGCCTTCAGTAAAAAAAAAACCTTTTAGTCCATCGATTTTTTAAATATTATACGTTGTAAAGTATTCCCACCATCTCTCTACTTGTTGGTCTGGCATAATTAGCTTTTAAAGCTTTTGCCGTAATTAGCTTTTAAAGATGAAGTACGTCTGATATTCTTGCCGCTCAGTTGTTCTATTGAAGACTCAAAGATTAATCAGATTAATTAATCGTAAATAAAAGTTAAGCCTCGAGATTAAACGGATAATTGTGCTTGCGAATAGACGTTATTATGGCCTAAACAAAAGTCCATCTTTACCAGACTCTCATACTACCTGTCTTCCCTGAGTTTTCGAACTCACGGACGATGTGTTAACACCGTTTTGCTATAAGGTACCTGTTCGATTTCTATGAACACATTTGTAAATATGTAGTCGTGTTTTGGTTACAAGCAAGCGATTATCGCTTGCTAAGTTGCAAAGAAAACGGCTTTTTTTAGCGAGAAGTCATTTTGTTCAAAAATATGAAAAATGGTTAAAAACGGTAAAAGATGTCAAAATTTTGTTGTTTTAAACTTAGCGAAAATGAATCTCGTCGCTAAGTCTTCGCTAAGTGCATCATACAAAACAAGCGAATATATAAGCAAGCGGTGTAACCAAAACACGCTTAATGTTACATTGGAAAATAAAAAACAGTGTTCAATCATATGATGATGTTACAGTTAAATAATATTAATACTTAAAATTATTTATAGACCAGTGTAAGCACATGTGTCTTTATTTTCTTGCTTAATACTTTTTGTTTTATTCCCACAAAAACAGAGAATGCAAAGCAACAGAAGATTCAGTTGTCACAATGTACATTAGGCTTATGCAGAAAATAAAAGATTTGCAAAAGGAGATGGGCTCACTGGGTTTTCATATGCAAGCAAAAATTCTACGACAAACTGCGTTTTTACTTTCTTGATATCTTAAAAAAAAGTTCCGCACCAAATGAATTTTCTGCAGCAAAAATGAGAATTTTTTAATTCCAAACAAAAATCATATTTTCGTAATGACAAAAATTTGTTTGTTAAAAAACCATCTACTAGTACCCGAATTTTATAGATTTTGATCCGCTGATCATATTTCTTGAAATTTGTATTGACTTTTACATTATTTCTGAAGGGTTTTTATTGTAAAATTCAGTTGTAAACTGTGTGCGTTATAAATTTCATAGCTTCTTAATTGTGTAAATTTGAGACTAAGTAAGCCTCAAAAAAGTTATAACGCGGTTGTCATCAACAGTGAAAAATGTCAAAGAAATTTGATGGGTGATACGCAAAATTATCGATTTTGTAAGCCGTTATTTTACTTACACCAAAAACCTAGTGAAGATTATATTATTGGACGATATTTGACATTGATAAAAGAAAAGAAACAACAAAAAAGTGAAAATATTCAGATAATTTATAAAGAGTTACCTAGTTTATGGTTAAGATTTAATAAGCCAACAACGAAGAAAAAACATATAATCAGAAAAATTGAATTGCTTCTTAAAAATTATCAAAAAAATTAAAAAATCCAAAAAAATAGGATTGCTTAAAAACATTTTTTATATAACTTCCAAATCTACAAATAAAGAGATACCAAAAAGTGGTCAAGTATCAAACGAATTAGATGAAGGTAGCAGTTTTAGTGAAACCGATAGTATCGATGAGAACTATTTACCGACTACATATATCCAAAAGTCGCTGAACAAAAATGAGAAACCACCAATGGCTGGAGCTTTATTAGCAAATAACGCAAAGATGTCATCTTCAAAAGCATGTAATGTATGTAAAGAACTATCAAGATGTGGTTTAAATATACCTACTCCAGTACAATCGACTGTCTGGAGGCAATGCTTAAAAGCTTCAGAAGCAAGAGAGGCTGAATATATTAATAGTCTTAAAAATGACCTATGGGCCTTACACTTTGACGGAAAGAAAATAAAAGGCAAGGAAATTCAAGTAATTTTACTTAAAACCGCAGATAAAGAAATGAAATTAGCAGCTTTGGTCTTAAATGACGGAAAAAGTGCCACCATTTTTAATAGTATTTTCGAAGTTATCCAAAAATTCGATTTATTAGACTCCATTAAAGTAATTATATGTGATACTGCTGCCGTCAACACTGGAAAAAGAAATGGAATTGTATCGAAACTACAAAATTACTATATATCAAAAGGAGAGATTCCCCCGCAGTATATCAGCTGTCAACATTATATAACTATAAACGAAAATATATAAAAAATTGCTTTTTAGGGGGAGATACTACATCACCAAATATGGAGTATGAATTTGTAAAGATATTGCTGTCGTCATATGATAATTTGAAAATGAGCTATAAACAAAATTCGGAAAAAATAAAAGTGGAAAATATAATCTGACGAGATGATATGAAATTTCTTGCAGAGCTATGCATGGCCTTTAAATATTTTCTGAAAGAAAATCAATTTCCATTTATTAATTTTAAAAAATTCCGCTTTTGAGTAATGCTAGACGGAATTCGAGAGCGATAATGGCATTGTTAGCATATATATTGATCGACAATTATAGATCACAACTACATGACATATGTGTATTCATATCTGGACCGTGGTCGGATGTTTTTGTTTTTCGAATCATAACTTTGATTCAAACCATTTTCGTATTATTAACGACGCGCTAGAAAATTACCGTAAAACTAAAAATTGTTTTAATAAACAATGGACCAAAGAACCATCTGCAATACCATGCCAAAGGTCAAATATTTGTGCAGAAAGGGGAGTAAAATTTATTCAAAACATATATCCATTTTGTAAATCAGTTCGTGTCCTAAATTTAAAATTTCAAACTTATAATTAACTCATATTTGTATTTTTTTGTACATGAAAATATACGATTTTTGTATATCACTAGAGTAAAAACATAATATTTTATATATTAAATATGATTTTTTAATACCAAAGTGGACGAATTTATATTCCTCGGATCTGCCGTGAACAAAAACAACAACGTCAGCCTAGAGATCAAGCGGAGAATTGTGCTTGCGAATAGATGTTATTTTGGGCTAAGCAAGCACTTTAGAGATAAAGCCCTCTCTCGAGTAACAAAAGTCCAGCTGTACCAGACTCTCATTCAACCTGTCTTGCTTTATGGCGCAGAATCCTGGGTCCTATCGCAAGCAGACGAAACATCTGCAGGAGTCTTCGAGAGAAAAATACTCCGAAAAATTTATGGCCCTATAGTGCACAACGGCGAGTATCGGCGACGCATGAATCATGAGCTGTATGAGCTTTATCCTGACATTGACATAGTTAAGCGGATCAAGATAACGCGATTGCGCTGGCCTGTCAGTAGAATGGATGAAGATGAACCAGCGCGAAGGGTTTTCGAAACCGAACTCGAAGGAAGACGAAAAGTAGGAAGACCAAGACTCCGCTGGAGGGATCAAGTTGACGAATCCCAAAGATCGAACTGGTTGGCGAAATATGTTATCTTCCTTTTGTAAGGTCCCTGACCCCCCGGGGTTGTCCGAGACCGGATAAGTAAGTAAGTAATATAACATTTAATGTGTGTATTATTTCTTTCAATCTATATATAATTAAAAATATCAATTGCCATCAAAGAAATATGTTTCGGAAATTATTTATAAAGCAGAGATATTATTAGTAGTATGATCAGCTTTGAATACTGTAAATCAGTACCTTCAATTTTATATGCAGAGATATCTCAAATGACTTTCTGCAAAAATTACTCAATATATTGAAAAATAAATGATTGATTTATGGTCAGCGGACCAAACTGTATGAATGTGCATAAATGATATTGTGCTGAAAAAATAATTAACTTTTTGCAAAATCTGAATTAGCGAATAACTGGAAAACTATTCATCGTATTTTAGATTACGTGCGATATTCGTAATTAGAACTCAAAATTTAAAAAACTTCATAAAGCGGTTAATGTTTTCGTCATTACGAAAATATGAGATTTTTTTGGAATTAAAAAATTCTCATTTTTGCTTCAGAAAATGCAATTGGTGCGGAACTTTCTTTTCAGATATCACAAAAGTAAAAACGCAGTTTGTCTTAGAATTTTAGCCCGCATATGAAAACCCAGTGAGCCTTTGTTTTTAAAAAATACGCATAAGCCTAATGTACATATATAAATTGTTATGATCGTACATACGCTGCACAAGTTCACACAATTTTCTTTGCTTACTTGCTATCTCATTTTTATATACGTACAACCACGTCATTATTCTCTTTGCTCTGAAAATGATCCGCGCCCACACAAGACAACTATTCTCTGCCGCTGCATCAGTGTGTGTTTTTATCGCAGTCTAAAAATCTGTGTTTCGCAGTCGGCCAAATCTGTGTTCTGTATACGGGTGGGTCACCCTTATCATAGAAATAAGCAAAACAGATGTTGGCCGATTCTGAGACCTACCCGATATGAACCCACAATTTCATAGAAATCGGTCCAGCCGTTTCGGAGGAGTTTAACGCCAAACACTCTGTGATCACAGTCGGACAATCTGTGTTTGGATGTATAGGCACAACGGTGAGTATCGGCGACGCATGATCTATGAGCTATATGAGCTATGAGCTATATGAGCTATATCCCGACATTGAGCGGATCAAAATAACGCGATTGCGCTAGCTATTCTATGTCAGTAGAATGGATTAAGACGAACCAGCATGAAGGCTTTTCAAAACCGAACTCGCCGGAAGACGAAAATTAGGAAGACCAAGACTCAGCTGGAGGGATCAGGTTGACGGATCCCTGGGTATACTTGGTGTTACCAACTGGAGAGATAAGGCGATAAATCGAACTGGTTAGAGAAATATGTTATCTTCGTTTTGTACGGTCCCGGGGTTGTTCGAGACCGGATAAGTAGGTAAGTAATTAAAAGTTAATCAGAGGTTAACTTTGTAATTTTTTAACTAGTAACATTGTTACCGGCAACCCTTGCATTCTTATTTGAAAAACAGCTGTTTTGGGCTAAATACCAAAACAACAAAGAGGAAGAACTATATAGAATTATGTAAAATATGAAATAAATACATAAAATCGAAGTAATTTTAACAGAAATCTATAAAAAACTATGTAGACGCATAAATTCAACTATCTAGGCTCAAACTATGTTTACAAACACTGAAAACAGAAACATGTAGTTTGTACAATCTAACATTTCTCATTTTGACAATCAGTAATGTGATTGTTAAAATCATATGGTTCTGACTACAGATTACCCAACCAACATTGGGTGGATCAATCACTGTTAACCTTTGACTTAAAAATACCATTCGATGTTTAACCACATTTTAACTAAGAAGCGAAGCTAACAACTGACTGCAAATCTGGACATAAAAGTATATATAACACTCATCAAAAATGTAACCAATCCAATAATTTACATGCCATTGACGAGTTACTAGGAACTGATTAGTCATTGCCTGTTATACTGTCGCGGCCTTAGATTCACAAGATTCTTACTGGATTTAATCATAGTAAGACTTTACTATACAATAAACTGAATTTGGATACCATATAGACGATCGTTTGGAAACTACTAAAATTATTATGGCATCAAAAGACATTTTATTGGATAGCAATGTGTTACTGCGACTAATTTATTGTAAAACCACTGTAAATACCTTCCACTACAATTATTCCACCACTGACGAAAGTCATAATCAAAAAGGACACTATGCGGTACAAAAAAATTTCAAAACTCCGACTCCGAGGTTGTATAATTTCATATTCCACTTATCCTTCATCTCAAAAATGCATTTATTGCAAGTTTCAAAAAGTATCCTTTTTTTAGCATATTGTGGCCCTCGTCGTTGTTACTATTTCTGTTGCTCCTGGTAATTGGTGTTGACTTTCTGACAGTTTGCACAAATCCTGCTTTGGTGTCATGGTGTTGGATGAATTGTTGATTTCTATGCACTTCTAGTTTAATTTTGCTACAGATTTGATAAAGAGTGGGAGGAAGTAAAATACAAAACTGTCATATATGATTTGAACGTTCGTGTGTGTCATGTTTTTTGACTTAAATTAAATTTTGCCATTTGTTTGACAGGCAATTGACAAGAACGCAAATGTCATAACCATTGAGATGAAGGTAGTGGAAGAGACATACACATTCATATTCAACATACAATACGTCACTTTGGCAGATGGTCAATTGCTCGTATTTTCATGTTTTGGAGTATAACATTTCTTTTGTGAGTGCCTCCATTTTGAAAATCACTTTTGATGCAATATTCTCTTTCTGATGTGCAATAATGGTTTTTATTTCCTGGTGCATTAGAACCTAAACGAAGTTAGAACATCTTTGTGAAGATGCTAATGCAGAAGAAGTATATAAACCCACTTTTTTTTAAATTTTGGACTAACATTCATGCTTTCAAGTATACCGTAAATTAAAGATTATTTTTTCATTTATACCTACATATGTATTTCTGCTTCAAATAAAATATTGACGCCATGAAAAGATTTGAAAGGATTGTTTTTATTAAATTTTGTGATATTAATCATAAAACTTGCAAGTCACCAGGAACCAGTACTTTGCTGCTAATAAATTTGTAAGAATTTAAAAAAAATTGAATAATTATGCATTTCTTACCAGCTGCAAGGACATCACTATACTAGAAGCACGTACAAGGCTGGATTTGATACAAATCCGACATATGCCAGAAGGACTATATTGCCACTACTAAAAATAAGTTGAAGATCAGAATACCTGCACATAAGTTGGACCAAAAAGCTCTAAATTAGCCTTTAGAGCAGATACGAGAAATCGAAGCCGGCTGTAATTAAAAAAAAATGGTCTCCCGTTACATCCCATGAAGGCATTAGGAAGAGCTTCTCACAAACCAGTGAGCTGTGCGCGCTCTAGTCTTACACTCACTGATTGTTACCTACAATTTTACACCGGTTCCGAACGGTATTTTGAAAAGTCTTTTCATGGCTAAATGCTCGATAGTGTCGTCGTCACTAAGCGAGGTGTCCGCCGTCGAAAGAAATTTAAGGTGGTCAGAGCAGGGATCGAACCCACATTCTCATGCACAAGAGCCGCGCACACTATCATTGCACCACCGATGGCCACTCCGGCTGTACTTTATCTGGAGAAAATCTTAACTTTGACGAAGAGATAAATTACTCTCGCCGTCTTTTTCGGACAGTGCTACATATAATGGGTGGGCTATGTTTAATTTGGAATTTGAACCCCAGACATTTCGAAGCAGATGAGCAATTTTACGTTTATGAAGTGAGAGATTATTAGTTACGAATTAGGAAATATTAAAAACTTTCTCCCAAAGTTCTGACGAAATCGACACTGTTGTTCAGGAGACAAATGTCCAAACAATTGAAAATGTCCTGAAAAGTTGGGTAGATGGGAGGAGGTACTTTAAAGCAAGGCGTGAAAGCCGTTTGAATAATATTGTGTTTAATTCGAAAATGCCAATGATGGGTCTTACCAATAAAATCAGAATTTTGAAAAATTTCTATTAGTATTTGTTTAAAGCGAAATTAAATTCCCAATTTTACATGACCCAGTCTTTAATTGACGCCCTCACGGAGAAAAATATAATCTTCAATTGATATTCAGACAAATGTGCACAAGTTTATGGACATGCAATGGACAAATTGTAAATTAGAAAATATAAATCAGTTGACAGACAATAGCACAAATGTCTTGATGCATTTTTTGAGTTATCTCATTATGTAATTAAACTGAAGGCCATTTTCTCAATGTCGGGTTAAACTGTCTGCTACTAATAGGTACTTAATTTATCGCAGCAATTTCTAAGTGGACCACGGAGAATAGACTGGGTGTAAATCCAGATAAATCAAAGCTCGTGATCTTTACCAGGAAGCAGAAGGTTCCGTACATTCATCCCTATGTGGTAGAGAAGTTTGCTTAAAGGATAGTGAGAGATATCTAGGTGTGATTCTCGACAGAGAGATTTCCTTTATTCTAATACTATGGATATAATCAGTAGAGTCACAGTGTCCAATATTCGCGTAAAATGTCGACAGGGGGACTATAGGGCCTATCCCCAAAAACAGTTTTCTGGATATGTAGGGATATTGGACTGTCCGTGGAGGTGGAAAGTTTCTGATAGCCATTCACTTAGGAGTGACCAAAAAGGACTGCTTTATAGGACAGTGCAAGCAGCGCACCACTTCCACGCAGTATGCCCTGGATAATGGCTTTAGCGGAAACTTTCGTTAGCTAGCTAGAGTGAGAAGGCGAAACGAATGAGCAGCCTCATTGGTTACGCGATCACTGATACATCTCAAGCTTGTCAGGTGACCCTGTCACTGAAGCTCTTCGAACTAGTGGACATATTCTTCTGTCCTATGAATGCGGATGGGCCAACGATGAATCAAAGCTGAAGAAACCAAAATCCAGTTTCGACTCACTGCATTCTGGTCAGCGTCTGATCCGTAATGCGTGGATAGAACATGATCATCCTGGCAGTAGGTATGTGAAATGCCCGCCATCGTTATGTGGGCAGGGAAAATACACAAGAACTATAATAAACGAACAAATCTCCCAACTGTTGACGACCCTCGCAAACGTTATAAGGACCAAAATTTAAGGATATGTACCTGGAATGTGCGAACGCTATACAGGACTGGTGTCACTTTCCAACTGGCGGATGTCCTCGGAAAATATAAAGCTTACATCGCAACTATCCAGGAAATGCGATGGACAGGATATGGTTGAACCAGAAAGAAAAACTGCGATATGTACTACAGCTTCCATGAGCGAAAGCAAGAATTCGGATGCGGATTTATAGTTGGCAAAAGCCTGCGATACCTAGTTTCAAGGTTCTACCCAGTGAATGAAGGCATAGCCACAATTCGCATCAAAGCGATAATTTGTGTGCACGCACCGACAGATGATAAAGGATCATTTTATGAGCGTCTGGAGGGAATATGCGAATCCTCCCTAACCGTGACATTAAGATTATTCGAAGCCCGGTGGTCGATAATCTTATGAGACGGAAGAGCCAAAAGCTACAATTTACAAAATTAAGCACTTTTTAAAGAGACACCAATATTTTTATTTTAATATTATGATATCTGATTAGGAGTAGGTATATAAACTTGATTTTGATTTAAAATAAGTAGTTTTAAATATCCGTCGGTGGTGCAATCGCTACTGTGCGAGGCTCTTGTGCATGAGAACGTGGGTTGAATACCTGCTCAGACCACCTTACATTTCCTTCGACAGCGGCCAACTCGCTTAGTGATGGCGACACTATCGGGTACTTACGCGTGATAAAGCTTCTCAAAATACCGTTCTGAACCAGTGTAAAATTGTAGGTTGCAATTAGTCAGTGAAAAATTAGAATGCGCACAGCTCACTGGTTGTGAGAAGCTCTCTCCACTCCCTTCATGTGATGGAATAGGAACTGTGTGTTATTAGTAATATTTACACTAGTTTACAATAGTTATTGAATAATATTTACATCAATGGGACCATTGGCCTTGCATGCCTTTCGAAAGTTTGGTTTCAGTTTCAAGCACGCCTCTGGAATTTTATTTATTACTTTACTTTCATGAATATAGCAAGAGAACGCTTGCTCACCTGAATATGTTGACCCGAAGATCGTCAGTACCCCGAATGCCAACTTCTTCACCTCACTGTAGCATTCTGGAAGACTTTTCAATGCGCCAAACACGAGTGCCTCAACTCGCAGCATTTCTTTTGGAGGTGTCCACTTGTGCAGCGCAACGTGCATACTTAACTAACTTGCTCTTGAGTTCTGTGAACTTACCACTCCACATATGTTTTCGTTTTAAATCCAGCAATTCCATTTGAAGCGAATCAGCATCAACTCCAAATGGCTCAATGTTGATCTCATTTGTATTTATGTTGAGAGGATTTACTGTGAACGTCAGAGCAATTGCGTTTGTTTTGAATTGCTCAAATTTCTCAGCGAATCCATCCTTGATTTTGTTAAGTGTAATGCTGAAGTAGTTCGTGTCAATAGTTGCATTGGTTTCATCGCGATATTGCTTCAGATTTTAGAAATGGAATAATTTGCCGCTCTCCATGTGTTCGACAAAAAGAAGTAATTAATTTTCGAAACAAACCACCTCTTCCAGCAAGGCATAGACTGGGTTTCCCTTTCCTTCGGTATTATATTTAGCTCATTTAGTTCCTTTGTGATATCCACCATGAAGAGGAATTTTTGCAGTCCTTGGTCTTCTCTCCATTCGTGATGGGCAATGTCTCTCTCATTAAAGAATGTTTTTATTTCAGTCAAGCAAGAAGCAAAACGTTTCAATATGTTACCCCTGGAAAACCGTCGCACTTTATTGTGCAGATGTAGTTCAGAATAGACTCAGGTACACTGTTTTTGCCAAACTGCTGATAATGATCTTACTAACCAAGTTCGTGACCTCAATCATTTCAGTCGGAAATGTTTGGGCAAAAATCGAGTCTTTGATGAATTATGCAGTAAAACGTTAAAATTTCGTGGTTTATTTTTTGCCGAAGAATCGTTGCATTCCTATGCATCCTGTCATAGTTCTGGCTCCAGCAGTTGCTATGGAAACGATTATATTTGTATCGATTTCATAGTCTTCCAGATATATTTGCCCAGCATTTGCTATATTTTCTCCACGAGTTTGCCCTGAGAGCGGCAGCAATCCTAGCAGTTCCTCTTTTGGACCTTGGGACGACATATACCCTACTAAAAGGATAACTTGTGCCGTGTCTTTATGTCGCAAGACACATCCATAGCAACTGATAAAGCAGAATCCAGTTGAATGTCTTCCAATGGCATGTGTGTTATATTTGAAGATATTTTAGAAGTTCTATCATCTACTGTTTTAGCAGATAATGGCAAATCTTTGATTTTCTTCATGATTTCGGGTTTGTTTTTGAAATCACGAAACAGTTCTTCAACTCCATATATGCAATAATCTTTGAAGTACTCACCATCTGTAAATGGTTTCCTCTTTTTGCAATTTGTAGTGATATTGCGAAGATTGCCAGATTTTTTTTTATCATATCAACACTCTGAACACTAAATGCAGTACATTGTATTGGTGAAGGTAAATTGCATAGAGTAAATTTATAGTAGAGCCGCCATTTGTCTCATCTGACGTTTCCTTTCACACTCTTCGTGATGCGGTCGGTGTGATAGAGAGATGTTTGACGAAAAGTAATATACACCAAGTGGAATTACAATAACTTCTTGCTTTAATTTTTCATGCCATTGTGGTGAAAAACTGTGAAATTTAAATGTGTTTTAAACTTTTTTATTGACTGTAATTGTTAGCATACATTTATGTTGTATTTAACACATTAATTTTAACACACAAAACGAAATGGCGTTGTTGTTATTTTGTTCGTTGTTTTGAACCATTGCCTCTATCTGGTATTAGTAAAGCAATTCTTTTCAACATCAAACGTATACATCACACGAGGACAAATGTCAGAAATTTGGTGAGTGACAGATTTTCTCTACCCATATTTACTCTATGGTAAATTGTGGCAGTGGAGGCTGGAAAGAGTAAGTAATGTTTGTTGATATTGGCCTTGAATCTTTGCATGTCACAATTGGTGGGAAATACACTAGCCCGAAGAATAATCCACATATGGACTGTCTGGTTGAAGAACGAATTTTCACTATAGTGTGTAGTGCGGTCAACAGGCCACTCGATAAAAAAAAATGGATGAGACTTCCTGGAAAGCAGCGTACTTCGGTTAAATATTCTCACGTCTGAAATAAGTCGACGGAGGTAATAGAGTTGGATACCCTACTGTCAACTACCATCCGTCTCTCTCCTCTTGACATGGTCGAGAAGCTCCAAAGATGTCCTGGGAGCACCTGCCCACATATGGGAGTTTTATTCCACTTTTGGCCTGATTTAGGTGGTGTAGATGTTAAGAAGAGTATTTATTGCACCGCTTTAAAAAGCCAAGACACTTAAATGCATCCTTAGACACTTCAAATACATGTTTTGCCCAACGGACATCGCATTGTATTTTCATGCCAAGAACATCAAGAGCATCTAACTCATTAATATCGACACCGTCCATAGACGTTGACGACACACCTGGGTCAGCAATCCGGTTATGAGACAACAAACAACACTAGGTCTTACCCGCATTAAAATCTACTCTATTCATTCGACCACATTCAAAAATGGACACCAAATCCTGGGCGAGTGTTTGATTCATCGTCCGGTGTTTGAATTCAATATCTTAAAGACTTGGCCTACGGTAGAATGAACGAGAATGACAGAGATTACTGTCATCCGCAAAAGCCTAGATTGGATCCACAGTCTGACCCGGAAGATCGTCAATGAAAATAAGAAAAAGAGAAGGAGAAAGAGAAAGAACACGCCCCTGTGGTACACCTGCAGTCAATTTATGCTCGTCGGATGAAACCCTATCTACAACAACTCGCATAGTGCGATCTCTGAGAAATCTCGATATAAAACGAGTGAAGTATCACCGACACCAAAAGCAGCGAGCTTTGACAGGAGTGTATCATGCCATACTCTATCAAACCCCATGGAAATATCACGAGCAACTACCTTACTCTCACCAAGCCGTTGGATGCATCGGCTCCACTGTTCCGAAAGAAACGCCATCAGGTATCCAGTAGATCTCATTCTACGGAAGCCATACTGCCGATCACTAATTGTAATTGGGGGGTAATTTGCAGATTTACAGTATTTAAAGATTGCGCCCAGGTACTTAGCATAGAACTCGACTTTTGTTTTTGTTTTTGAAGCTCTTTAACAGCTTTTTTCCGTTCGTAACCGGCTTCATATTTAGCGGCGAATCGCGTATGTTTTGTAGTGAAGTGTCCTTCCAAATTTGACTTCTTATTTATTGTGTTCAAGTTTTTTTTTTGGCAAATGAGACAAGTCGGAAAGCCATCTGTGTTGCTTAAAATAAATAAATGGTTTCCCATTACATCCCATGAAGGGACTGGGGAGAACTTCTCACAATCACTGAGCTGTGCGCTTTCCAGTTTTCACTCACTGATTGGGACCTACAGTTTTACACCGATTCCGAACGGTAATTTGAGAAGCTTTTTCATGGCAAGATACTCGATAGTGTCGCCGTCACTATGCGAGGTGACCGCCGCCGAAAGAAAATTTGAAGGTGGTCAGAGCCGGGTTCGAACCCAGGATCTCATGTACAAGAGCCGCGCACACTAACCATTGCACCACCGACGGCCACTCTGTGTGAATGCAAACAACTCCGTCCAATCCTGCTTAAATTCTCGATTTTCTTGTGCAGGTCGTCTCGTTTGTAAGGTGACATTGTGTTGGCGGCGCTGTAAACAAGATTTTTAAAATTTTATTTGGCTAACAATTAAATTAAATTTAAACAACTTATAATTTTTGCATTTGGACACACTGTTTCAGAGTTATAGGCACTTTTTTACTTTACCGATTTACCATCGCTGATTCCTTTTCGATTCTAAAAATACTGCAGTAACCTCTCGCAAATTTCGCCCAATGATGTCTATGTCGTCAGCATACGCCTGCAACATACGGCTTTTCGTATTAATGGTCTTGTTCGTATTTACTGCAGCCTTTATCTCCATTATTTTATTATCTCCATTAAAATGTTGAAGAGATTGCACAAAAGTGTGTCGCCTTGTCTAAGTCCTCGCTTGGTACTGAATGGTTCAGTGAGGTCTTTCGCCACTTTCACGGCTGATTTGGTGTTGGGCAGCTTCATTCTACAGAGGCGGATCAGTTTTGCCGGAATACCAAGTTCAGACATAGCTTCGTACAGTTTTCCCTGTATGGGGCTATCGACAGCACCTTTGTAATCGACAAAAAGGTGGTATGTATCGATTTGATTTTCGTGGGTCTTTTCCAGGATTTGGCGTAGCGTGAATAGTTGGTCAGTCGTGGACTTGCCTGGTCTAAAACCGCACTGATAAAGTCCAATCAGGTTGTCAATAATTGGCTTTAGTCTTTCACATAATACGCTCGACAAGACCTTATACGCGATGGATAAAAGACTGATACCGCGATAGTTGGAACAGACACACGGATCACCCCTTTTGAATACAGGACATACACTGAGACTCCAATCGTCGGGCATAGATTCCCCCAGCCATATACCGCATATCAGTTGATGCATGTGGGCTAGCAGTTCTTCGCCGCCTGCCTTAAAAAGTTCAGCGGTTAGACCATCCGCACCAGCGGCTTTAATATTCTTAAGGCGACAGATTGCCGTTCTAATCTGGTTTTGGTTGGTGGGGGTGTATAATCTACACTATCTTCCACTATCATTACCTCCTGATCTTCAGTGGAAGAATCCGAGTGGAGTAGTGCTGAAAAATGGTCTCTCCACAATTTGAGCACATACTGCTTCTCAGTCACCAGATTCCCAGACGATTATTAGGCCCGTTATTCAGTCTTCTTATACTCTGGGAAAACTTTCGGGATTCACCATTCATCCTGCACATTTCGGATTTTTCACTCTCTCTCTGCTCCCACTGCCATTTTTTCCGCCTACATAGTTTTTTTTCCTCCCTTCTCAGCTTCTTGTACCGCTCACTCGCAGCACGCGGTATAACTGACTGTTTCGTTGCCATACGTGCAGCGTCTTTTTCATCAGATGCAATGCGACATTCTTCGTCGTACCATGGCTTATGCTTCTGCGGTTTTTGATAGCCAAGTTCAGTCCTTGCAGCGGTTTCCAAAGAATGGGAGATGTGCTTCCACTGCGCATTTTGGTCTTCGGCAGAGGGGTATCCTCTCTAGCAGAATAGAGAGCTTGTGTCTATAAGACATTGATATCTCCGGTATTTGTAGCTTGTCAATATCCAGCTTTTCCTGTGTTCGGCTTCGTACGTTTTTCGTCCTGCTCAGTCTTGTGCGAACTTTAGCAGCCACCAGGTAATGATCGGAGTCGATATTGGCGGCTCGAAGCACACGTACATCCATCACAGTAGAAGAGTGCTGCCATCTATTATCAAGTGATCAATTTGGTTCTTCGTCCGCTGATCAGGAGATATCCAGGTCGCCTTATGAATGTCCTTATGCTGGAATCGTGTGCTACTAACTGCCATGTTCTTTGCAGCGGCGAAGTCTATCAGTCTAATTCCATTATTGGAGGTGGTATCATGTAGACTGTGATTACCAATGGTTGGTCGAAAGACACTTTCCTTTCCTAATGTGGCATTAAAATCGCCTAGAATAATCTTAAGGTCGTGGTCAGGAACACAATTATTGGTAATAACATCTGAATAATGTGATTGTCCAAGAAACCGCCAAATTTTTGATGGATGTAAATTTATCTGTGACAACGAATCTCTTCTCTGTGTGTAGTGTTAGGCTGGACATTTTTAATTTATTATTTTTAAGGACGCATAATATTTCCAGTGAATGCCACTATCAAAATTTTTGGGAAATATAGTTCGTTTACCGTACATATATAGTTGTCAATAATGGAGTATAATTTTGGCGTGACAACTGAATTGTAAAGGGGGTCGATTGTGCCATCTGAATCAGTATTAATTTTTGTTGTAACAATTTCGCCTGCCGTAATAGACTACAGAAGAAATTATGTTGAATTTTCCATAAGTACTGTTGTCGGTACCGAATTAACGACAGATTTGGTTACTGGAACCGAAATAATGATTTGTTTTGTTATTGCATCGAAATAATTGAAAATTCGGTCACCATAACCGAGTAAATCATGAAACAAAATTGTTTCGACCAATCAGTTTCAGCGACTAGCTTCAGTTGCGGCATCCTCAGTTCAGTTCTGATAACCACAATTCGCTGACAACAACTGAGTTTACGGTCGGTACCCCCTCTTCTCAAACAAATAGTATTATGACAGTAGAATCAGAATATCGAAAGCCTCATTAAATAATGGAGTAAGTCGGTTCGTCATTGATATCTATAACTCTCCTCACAACAAAAGGAATCGTTGCCAATCCCATGCTAGATATCCATTATTTGGTTCAAAAACTCGACAATGACCAAAAATAATCCCTATGACAATTTCATCAGGAAGCAATCAACACAAACAAAAGAGATATCTAAAGGAAACGGAAATGAATTTGCAAAGTATGCTATTGCAAAAATAGGATCATATCGTATTAATTTCTAGATATTATAAATACACCTGATACCAACGAATATGGAAAATTAATATTTTTTTTGACAGGGCGATGCCAACAAAAACTTCAACATTTTGCAATTCGATATTTTTGATTACGACAACAATAAAGTCAATACTGGGCAACAAAATCCAACAATAGATGCGGTCCATATGGTGACCATATACAGGGGCAGATCCTCCTTTGTTTAAAAGTATTGAAGTATGAAAGATGGGTGCGATTTGGCAACCATAACGACTGACAGTCTTTCTTTCTTTCAGAATACAATAAACACAATGACAGAGACACCAAACCCGTGAGATACTCATTAGACGACAAAACTAAGCACAAAAAGGACATCTTGTTATAAGTGTTATTGTCACAACTACTGGCTGATGTTCCTAAAACTACACCAGAGCCTGAATGTAATGGAAAGCATTCCCTATTGTCCTATCAAACAATGTACTTGAATTGGCTACTAGAATTTGCCTGTGTCAATTAGAACTTAAGACGTGTTTGCGCAGGATGCATTCATAGCCAATGTGTGTCTGTAACAGACTTGGTTTGTGTGAGAGATTGAGCGTGTTTAGATAGGGAGAACAAAAGTATTATTTTTCCCACATTGTTCCTACTAAATAAACAAAAACGGACAACAGTACTCGAACAATGGAAGACATTTTCCGAATTTGTTGACACGAAACTAAATATTGTTGAATAGTTTTGATTGTGTGATGCTACCACTAACAATTGTTGCTGCCACGATAAGAGAAATATGTTCGAAGACCACTGGGGTATCTACATTAATACCCCCTTTCTTGAGTTGTAATTGTACCACCGTATCTCAAAACGTCACAAGGTCAGCTTGGCTTTAACTTTCCCAGGAAATTCCACCGGTTTTACTGTTCTTTGAATGCGAATATTAATTTCAATTCAAAAGACGATACGTACATAAGTCACTGGCGAATCAATTAATGCTCTGAAAATCAAATCCAAAGGGCCCCATTTTACAATCCACTCTAGTGACAAGACATAGTTTGTCTTGAATCTAAGCTCTCTGTTGGGAATCAAACCTACATATCTTGATTTATTCCCCCTTTGGTAAATTTGTCTATCTTCTAGAGACGAATATACAGAACTTTCTCATGCCTAGTAATTGGCCCGAGCTCGGGGTTCATTTCTTCGTTGCCGCACGTTGCCGCATAGAGTTTCCTGAATAAACCCTGGAAAACATCTCTGCATGTGGAAAATAATTTTCCCTGGACTGTACGACCTGTGCCACCTGGTCCCTCCAGCTCAAGTAACTCACTAGCCAATGCTAAATTCACCTTAGCCCTATTTGCATTTCGAGTTAAAGTCTTGCGACCCTGATACGGCGTTAAACGCCTTCGCGTAGGTAAAATCACCATCTATGTATATCGACAAATGCGACAAGGGAATACATCCTTTAGATAAAAAATGTGTGTATGAATCTCAGTGGATCGCCCTTAGATTTACCCTTGTTGTAAGCATGCTGGCATATGAACAGCTGAGAAGTACGGATGACCGTGAGCTACTGGTTGGTCTAAAATCCAATGGACTTACAAGTAGTGATTTCCCCGCATTCGGAATGAATACCACCTTTGATTGCATCCATTTAACTAAAATGCATCTAAGGAGCTACGGATTCAAAGTATAAGTGTATCACCAAGCCAGATGATTTGTAGGGTTTAAAATTTCCTAAGGCCCTGTGTGATGTTTCATTAGTCACGATATTACCTGTGAAATGCGAGATGACGCGTTTGTTATACAAGTTCGAACAAATGTCTTCGGGCACTTTGCCTGGGATCTGTGTGTTAAGCAGGAAGTCTAGCGATTCAACACTTTATGTCGTCCAATGCCCGTTCAGAGAACCTAACTAGGTGGGAGAGTGTGTTGACTTTGCCCTACCTTAATCTCAAATGAGTTCACAATTCCGTCACAGAAATATTTCAAAGACATCCCATTAAAGATCTTAGCTTTTCCTTATTATCTTTAAGTTTTAGTTATGCATTTCAGTAGGCATCTGCCCTTGAGGGCTTAGCCTCGTTAAAAACTTTCTGCAAGACTTTCCCAGGAAAGATACGACTTACAAATAAAGGAAGAGTTAGGGAATGCAGACTGAAATGGTGAGGTGAGGGCATCAGTAAGATCATCAGTCTCATCAGTATTAACTGGTTGACAGACAGGAATACTTTTCATAATACTATTCAAATTCTTTTTACACTCGTACAGAGTATTTGCCGAACATTTCTTAAAACCGACGATGCGATGGAAGGAAAACGAACGCTCAGTTGACACATTCCATCCTCTTATCAACTCAAAGGTTCTTTGTGGTGCTAATATAACTTCACTGACCTCTTGTCTATCTGTAATAATAGAAACATAGAGGCCCGTGGAAAGAAATACTCTAAAAGTGTATCCTCTCTATACTTTAAAGCGCTATTTTCTCAATGTGTGTAGTGCATATTGACGTCCGCAAGTATACACGTTCTTGGCGTGCCTATGACTATGGAGACCGAAAGGTTGTAATTAAGGGTCTTTAGTTCATAAATCCTGCCGTTATTTGCCCGAGTTTTTTGAACGAAGGCGACCCGTAGAAACCACGGCAGCAGTCACCTTTGTAGTATCGTCAACATTCGCAAATACGTCCCTCTCTGCTAATGTGATATTATCCTCGTGTGTGTCATTCAGGAGGGTACCTCGCCTTCGCCCATGACTTCCAGTTTCCACACTTCATCGAGGCGAATTCAGAGGGGTATCGTGACCAGTTGGTACATGACTTTTGTCGCCTGCCTGTAAGTTCTGTAGGATCGACCATGCCCAAAACATTCTTGGAGTCTGGAGACTGCACGTCGAGTATTTTGCTATCTACGCGATATAATCTCTTCAAGGTCTAGGGGGCACAGGGCTGTATCTGACTTGCATCAGTGATGGCATCGCTAAATTAACCCCGGCGGATTATAATTATATAACTCTTATATAAATTTTTTTCGAAATAAAATTATCACTATCTCCACAAAAAAAATCTGCTCAAAATTTGATTATCATCGTTTGGAAAGCATTTAGTAGAAGATATTTTTAAATTAAATTGCACAACACAAAAGCAAATATTCACTTTGTTTCATTGGCAATAATTTCATCAATTCCAGCTTCCTGGCGTCGTCTAGAAGTTAACTCATGTTGGTGTTTTAAGAAACTTCCCTTTGAGAGCTCAATCTCGACATTGATTTAATAATAAAAAATGAAGATGAAGCATCTTTGTCCCTCCCTTACTCTCATTCATTTCTGTGTCTTTACCGTGTAATTAAATTGTTAAATTTTCTTTATGCCACAAGCAGCTTACCACCACCACCACCTTGTCGGTCATATTGGCCTTTTTCACCTTTCCTTCCCATTATTCGTTTAACCTCATCCAGATATTCATATACGGCATCAAAAAAGTCAAATCGTCCAACCAAAGTAGAGTTGGAGTTGGTTTTCTGTAGAGAGAAGTGTATGAGTTTTTCATACAGCAAATTTGATTATGTCAAAAGACGTGGATACACTGACAAAAAATACGCACCTGATTGGATTTTATGATAAAACTTGAATTTGTCATTCAGTGTCTCCCAGCCACTTAAAGCACCTAAAGGAAATCAGTAGGAAATCAATGAATTTCGCGGAACAACGGTTATAAATTTCCGACAAAAACAGTTTTAAATCAAATCTACACATTCGAATAAAAAATGAATGCGATTACCACAAACATTTTCTCAAGTGTAAATTAATTTTTTGAGTTTTTTCTTTTTTAAAAGAGGCTTTTAAAATTTTAATCAAATGTCATTGTTTTCTTTATAATATATTAAATTTTCTGAATCAATTTAAAATGAAATTTAACATATTTATTGGAGACATCAACATTATATTTACGTTATAAATTTAAACTGTTTGCTAATATTATGTCACTTATTGTTGAAAAATTCCGGTTATAATTTGAATGTCCAACTAAATCTGCAAATAATACCGAGCTCAAAATGCAAATATTTTAGTTATTTACCGATGCCATACACATAAAAAAAAGAAGTTCACAGCTCCTGCACAAATACTTACTTTGCCCCAAAAATATTTCGTTTGCTACTTTGGGTTATGGATGACCGCAAATGTTGGTACTTTTCTCGCAAATAAAAACTTTAGACGTAGATTACAAAAATTACCAAAATTACGTAGATTACCAAAAGTGGTACTTTTTTATTTTCAGAAAGGCTACTTATCTCAAGAAAAGAAAAGAAAAGAAAAGAAAAGGTATTATTTTATTTTCAAGAAAATGCACTTTTAAGAAAACGAATTTTTGTAAGAAAAGGCATTTTATTAAGAGAAGGCATTTTTTGAAGAAAAGGTTTTTAAAGAAATGGGAAATGTACCAATAGGTAAATTTTTAAGAGTAGGTACTTATATCAAGAAAAGACATTTTGTTTCAAAAAAAGGTACTCTTTAAAGAAAGAAAAGGCAATTTCTAATAAGAAAATTTACTTTTCTAAAAAATTTACTTATTTGAAACAAAAATACTTTTTTTTTAAAAAAAGGGTACTTTTGTAAGTTAATTTACCAAAGGTTCTCTTTAAGATAAGGTATTTCTTTTGAAGAAAAGGTACTTTGTTTAAGAATACGAATAGGTACTTTCTTTGAGAAAATTTTCTTTTTTTAAGAAAAGACATTTATTAAGAAATGTTCTTTTTTAAACTTCTGTTAGTTTGGCTTCTGCAAATTTACTTTTTTATGGGGTTCAAAACTACAATATATATTAACTGTTGGTTATAGGCTCCTCCTAGAAAACTTTACATTAAACAAGAAATTTCCCAACATATGTTAGTCTAGACACAAACCAAAGCAAAGGTACCCAATATAGTTAATAATACTGGGTTGTAGCATAGTAGCGTTAAAAATAGTTTTTTAATTGTTGTTAACGCCAATGCTCCTTTCCACTAGCGGGGCCTTCTTTATCTTGGAAATTATCCGCAAAAATAAACAACGTTGTTTTGCAGTTGATCTCAGATTACCGACTGTTCCTTTATTTCAAAAACTTTATTAATTCTATAGGGAGTTGAAAGGAGACAGAGAGAGAGAAAGAGAAAATAAATTGCGAAAGCGAATTCAAAAGAGAAGATACCCAGCGGGAGAAAGAATGGGTAAGAAGGCCTTATTCCAGGCATTTTTTTGAAGCGTGTAGGCATGCCCTTTGCATTCTAGACTCCTTTCCAAATAACATATAGTGTCATTGGGACCCAAGGCCTTCCGTTGTCGCTTCTATTTAGAGGCATTGAAGTAGGCCTGTAATTGAAGGCCTGGTAGAAGGCTAGTAAAAGTAATGCTGTTAGAAGGCCTTCTGTAGAAAGCCTTCAAGCAGGCCTGGAATTTTGGCATGGGTCAGGCCTACAAATAAAAGCCTTCTGGCAGGCGTCAAAACTATGTCATGTAGCAGGCCTACTAATTTAGCCCATATAACAGGCCTGAATGGAACAGCCTAAATCAGGTCTGCAATTGTCGGCGTTCTACAATGATTATATTAAAATATACTATAATTGAGATAATTTCAAATAAAAATACAGGAGCAGTTCAGTTTTTAACAAATATTTTATTAATAAAATTATATTTTTAAAATAAAATTAAATTCAAATTAATTCAGTCCTTTTAGTTTGAAGATATTAAACATAAAATATAATTCAGTCCTTTTAATATAAAAAATAACACAGAAAAAAAAAATAAAGTACATACATTTATTATGCAAATATTATTTAATTATTGTTTTCTTTAAGACATTTTTCTTTATAAATTTTATTTTTTCATATTTAAATGCCTTCTTTATGACTAATTTATAATTATCGAAATGTGTTTACCTCGGGTTCCGCTGCCTTAAATAATAAATTGTCTACCTTGAAATAGCTTTTAAGTGCCTCTTTATTTTGCAGTCCACCGTATTTAAATTCTTTTATAATTTCCTCGCCCAGTAAATTGTGAAGGTTTTTTAATATGCCACGTCTGCGTATAATTTTTTTTACTATAGATACGAAATCGTCTTCATCATATTCTGTCAATTTATCTTCCAGAGCTTGTAGATCTTGTTTCGACTGAACAGGAAATATATCATGCAGCTCCTTATTATTGTTTTTCGATGCAATCAGCTGCTTCATAAACGATTTAATTTGAGCGATTTCTCCAGCAAAAACCTCGTTTTGCTTCTCAATGTCTCTACGCACTTCCGTGACTTCTGTTTCTAAGGCTAAAATAAAATGGAGGACAATTATAAATAAATAAATATATGTAAATAAAGCAAAGAGCAAAGAATTTTTTGAGCAACAAATATATGCTAAAAATAAATTTCCAGCCTCTACACTTTGAAAATTAATTGTTTTTAAAAGGTTTTACTTAAGATGTTATATATTTTAGTTTTTAAGTTTTCCTGAAACTTTTTTCAAAATATGTAGGTTAGAAACTGACTTTTGACATATTATTTTTTCAAAATATGTTTGTTGTATACATAATGACACTTCAAACTTACCGATGATTTTTGCCTCAAGGCTTCTATATGCTTTCTCGGCCATTTTAAATATGTGTTGATAAATCTGAGAGTTTTAAAAATTGTATTACTAACTTAAGAGTATTTTGTATTTGTAAAACTTTACTGACAGCTGTGAAGGAGGGGAATTAGCAACATGGAACTGTCTAGAGGAAATGCTACCATTTTGCAATAAATGTTTTTTATTTCAAAGGTTTCTTCCGCTTGAGTGACTATAATATCGCCAATCTGAATACCAAGACCTGACGATTCCACAGGCTCTTCGAAAAAATTTCTCAAATTTTGTATTCTCTTGCCTTTCATATGTGCTCCATTTGCATCAGAAAATCCGGTAACGAGAATAGGGATATATGGCTCAAGACAACAATAATTATTAGGAGTAGCAGTACTAAGCATAAAGTTATGGGTTTGGAAACTTAAAATGGTATTATCGCGCGATTTTTTAAACTTTGTCGCCTTTGTAGTAACTGCTATCGGAGCATCACAAAATTTTTTCCTGATTTGTTGTAAAATTTTGGTTGGATTCTTTATTCTATTTTTTATTAGTTGCAAGTAATTTTCGAACCCATGGGCTGAAAAATTCGTAGCAATACCATATTCTTTGACGCATTGAGCTAAATGTAGCAGACTATGAACATTAAATGTTACACTATGTTCACCGAAGACTTTACAAAAATTTTCAACAAATAATTGCAACAGTTCATTTGCTGCGCACACATTTGAGATATAATGTCTAGGTGTAGAAATTAGACGATAAGCAGCGTGAAGTAACAGAACTTCATAATAATAGTTATCGTCGACTAAATCTTTCAAAATAAGCGGACCGTAATACAAAATAAATTGTCTAAATTCGGTTGCATTCCACCTACAAAGCTCCTCAATTCCTCGAGGTTTCCTTTGGAATTCTACAGGAACATATGGAGACATATCAAGTAAACGTTTTGATAAGATTGATTTGGAAGGCTCTGTCATTTTTATTTTTGTTTTATTATTTACCAATAACGAAAGCATTTTTTTGGTAACGCCCAGTTCCACCAAATGCATCGGTTCAAGTGGAAACTGGGTTATCATCTTTATGCCCAGCATTTCTAGTGCACTGTGAGTGTTTAAATGAATTTGCTTATGAAAAGCTGGCTGTTGTCTATTGTAAAAGTCTTCATCAGTCCTTAAGACCGCTGAAAACGAAGAAAATGTGTTGACATTATTAACCCTTGTTCCGACCTGGTAGCATTTTATGCACCCTATGAAAGAGTTATGGCCCACAATATTGCAAAGAAAAGCACGTGCGGGCGCATCGCAAATAAATGCCCTAACTTGTAGTTGCATTTTTCTGCCGTGCAATATTATTCCATTTTCCATAAAATCTTTTATTTCATATAGTATAAAGTATGGTAATATATGGTTAATGACACGCGAGAGTGTGAGTATATATGTATGGTTGCACTCATTATGTGAATGCTGTTTATGTACATATGTTATATTTTGTGTATACATATTTGTTCAAATAGAGAGTTCTTATTCTAAATGCGCACAGTGGGCTCCCCGCCTTGAAAGCTTGTACTTTTAAAAGCTTTAACAATTTTATGATAAAGATGATATATTTTCTGTTGGCAATGGGCACACCTTGTGTATGTTTCGTTTGATTATTCCATTTTGAGTCTTTATGGTGACCACTCTGACCAGTTGGTCTGCTCCAGGGTGAATGTCTTCAATGCGGCCAAGCGTCCATTGTTGAGATGGTAAATTGTCATCAGCCACTAATACGAGGGTGCCAATTGAAAGGTTCATACAGCGCCCATCCCGCAACGTGCGATAAGGGACATCGTTCCAAAAATTTACACACTTGAAGTCCATTTGTACTTAGAATTAGGGGACTGAAGTATGTATTTGTAGAAAGTTCACTTAATCGGAGTACACAAGAAAATTGAATGAATCAAAATAATCTTTATATATATAATTCTACTGCACGTGTGTTTGTGACTGAACTCCTCCTAAACTTCTGGACCGATTTGTATAATTTTTTTTGTATGCGTTTTTGTGGCGCCCTGGGTGGTTTAGATTTACTATTCGGTCCAAATGGGCAAAGGGGCGTGGTACCTCCCATACAAATCGCTTGAAATATTATGCAGGACAACGTCTGCCGGGTCAGCAAGTATAACAATATAATAATATAATGGTTCTAGTATAAATATTCTTAAAATGAGTACAATCTTTGAGGAAAGTTATACTTTGTTCTAGAAAATTCGTATTAAAACTTAATTCACAAAATCCGAAAAAATAAATGTATAGACTAAAATTTAATTCACAAAATTCTGAAAAAAATTATATAGACGAAAAGATTATAAGTTCATGTCGGACTAAAAATTATTCCAAATATTAAAATTATCATCATAATTTTTAAACAATTAGTATCACTACAATTGTTGGAAAATATTTCACATTTTAAAGAAACATGTACCTACAGGTATAACAATTTCAAGGAAATTTGAAATTTATTTAGCGATATTTATTATGATCAATGACATATTTCATAATTTTAAAGTCGCTGTTTCTAAATTTTAGGAAGTAACGTCTTGATTTGTAGAACTAGTTCCCTTGATTGACGAATGTTCTACTGTAGAAAATTGACCGACTAATGAATTAAGTTCTACTTATTGCATGAACAAATGGGTCTATAAATATATTTAAGGAAATTGGTGATTTGTTCAAAGAGGAGTGTCCTCATTTCCTCAACACTTCCCCTCTAACATTATGCAGGAACCATGTATATGTTTGGAACATCCATGTACTTGCGTCCAAGCATTGGCTTGACGATCTTCTGCTTTTTCCCGCTATGTTGCCTGCAAGGTTTTTGTTTTCAGCACTTTTTCAACAATCAAATCAATATTTGGATCACAAAAACATATATTATAATATATTAATCATTGTGTCTCCGGCATGTAATATTGGAAAGCAAACATAATATGTTTGGACACAAGTGTTCTACATTTGTGACAAACTACAAACAATTTATATTTATTAAATGATAAATTTTCAACATTTCAGCTCATACGGTTTCCTAAATTTTAGAAACAGAACGTCTTAAGTTGAATTCAAAAACCTTTGGATACATACGAAGTTTAATTTTCCTCAGTATAAATCCATTTGGAATTAAATTCATTTCTCTTTTTTGAGCGTATTTAAATGGATTATTTTCATTATTCACACCATATTTCTGCTAATATTAGTAAGCACAATAATATCGGGTGAATCGTTCAATTGTTTTTGACGTGATCGTAACTTCTCAATACTAACGTTGGATGGACGGACATAAAGTCATACTCTTACCGTGAAATTGACCTACAATATCTGGGAGGCGGGTATTCATCGTTAAGCGTACTTTAAAATCTGTTTAATTTTTTCATGTGTAAAATACATAATTAAACATTCTAAAAATACTTATTTAAAATTAGAGACAACATTATTTTAGACTAAATACCATATAGGGGGCGCTACTTTTCCGCTCGCTCGCCAAAAACAAGGTGGCGAAGAGTCATCACCCTATCGTAAATGTCAACCTAAAAAGAAGTGCGAATTTTGCTTAGATATTTGTTAATAGAACGGATACAATCTGCACGTCGATAGCTATACTCCTCAAGAACGCCGAATAATGTTTACATTTTTTTTTATGGAATAATTCGCCAGTTGTGTTAGCGCAACCAGAATTTCGCAGCGAAGATTTTGCTGCCGCAGGTTCGCACACTGTGCGGTGTTTATCATGGTTTTACACGAGACGGTGGCAAGTCTGGCCGGTTCAGAACCAGCCTTTCTGATGGGAATATCGCGGCAATGGCTGATAAAGTATTTGAAATATTTGACTTTGTTCAGATTTTCTGAACATCTTTTTCAATAAGATCGCTACAAAAGTTTTTTTAAATAAAACAAAACCGGTTTTAAATACCAATGAAATTCTATATTCCTGTGAAAGTACGTTCAATGCCATTATGTATGGAACTCGATTTCGTTTGCATGGCCACCACGGGCACGCTTGCAGAAGTCCAGACGCTGAACCCAATTTTCGACGGTTTTCAAGCATAAATCGGCCGATACTGCTGCAATTCCACGTTCGATATTCGTACGAAGTTCATCAATCGTCGCTGGCTTGTTGGCATATACCATAGACTTGACGTAGCCTCACAGGAAATAATCTAACGACGTCAAATCGCACGACCGAGGCCGGGCCATTTCGTGAGATAACATGTTCACCAAACTTGGTTTCCAATAAATTGATTGTGGCATTCGCTTTGTGGCGCCATCCTGTTGGAACCACATGTCCTCCAAGTCCATATCATCCAATTGGGGCTAAAAATATTAGGCTATCATTGAACGGTAGCGATTCGCATTCACAGTAATGTGCCGGTCTTGATCAGCATGGAAGAAGTACGGCGCAATGACGCCGCCGGCCCATAAACCTCACCAAACCGTAATTTATTCGGGATGCAATGATGACTCATGGATTACGTGTGGACTGTTGTCTGACCAATAACGCATAATTTCGGTAGTAAATTTTAATAATTTCGACTCATTGTTGCCGCGTACATCTTTCCATGATGAAATGGCAAACCTTACTGAAGAGAAATGTCAAAAGAGCGGAAAAAATATGCTGTCCCTATCGATTTACTTTTGTAGCGTCTCTGTTGAAAAACCCGTTACCAATTGAAGGATTTTATATTAGAAAGGTAATAGGAATTGATGAAAAAAATTCATTAAAAAAGGTATTTTTAAGTTGATTTTAAAATCAAAAATTATTTTAAATTTTTAACTGATAATATTTAGTTTTTTGTTCAAGCTCAAGACCAGGCTATTGATAAAGTAATAGTTTAGTTTTTTTCAGATCTCGCAACATAACTTTATCAGCGCTTGTTTGGAATGATGCAATTGAAAAAATGTATCAAACTAAATGCAAGCGAAAACTCAAAACAATGAAATTTTCTAGTTACAATCCAAATAATTGAAAAATGTTGCAAGCTCATGCACACAACAAACTTTCGCAGATCTGTTATATACATACAAAATTCAGCATTATCATCATCATCCTCAATATCGTCATCATCATCATGTGGAATATTTCATGACGTCGTCGAACATTTGGCGACTGCATGTTTTGGCAGCAATTGGTCGACATCACTTAACCTTTCAAAATGATTTGCCTCCCGATGTTGAACTTTTTAGCGAACACTTACCAATCTTGGCATATACATATTTCAGGATTTTTAAACACTCCTTAGTATTCCAGTGATGGAATATACATTTTTATGCAATCAACTTGCTTGAGTTGACTTCTTCATAAAATCCCCTTTTATTCCGTTATTCTCAACTTTATCCACAACTGAAGATTTGTTTGTCGCTGTAATATTCTTTGCGACATCAAGTAGAGCTCACATTATGTTGAACTCCGTTGGTTATGCATAATGTGGAATAATATAATTTTTCTGGAGTTTAGTGTTTCTTTAAAAAGCAGTTTGTTTTAAAAATATATAGGTGAACATAAGCAATTTTATTTATTTATCACTACAGATTCAACATGTTTAGTGCAACCAATGTTTGTTTGTCTCTATTGAATTCTGCAAACGGTTTTCAGTTTTCAAAAGTATTTGTATTCCCTAAATTTCATTTATAAAAAGTTTCTTATACGATAACTTAAATCAATCACTACATATTTTCCTACATTTAATAATATTTGCAGAACTATATAAAGTACTTCAAACAAACATAAGTCAACATGGCTTTCGGAAGGGTCGTTCCACCGTGACTAATTTGCTTCAGTTTTCCTCTTCTATTATTGACGGCTTTATTAATGGAGATCAAACTGATGTGATTTTTACCGATTTTAGTAAGGCGTTTGATAAAGTTAACCACAATTTGTTATTATATAAACTCGGGGCAATGGGTTTTAATTGTAACATGCTGAATTGGATTAGTTCTTACTTAATGAACAGAGAACAGATGGTATCATTTGGTCGATCATTCTCAAGATCTATTTTTGTGTCATCTGGGGTGCCTCAGGGCAGTCATCTTGGGCCGGTTCTATTTTTGTTATTCATTAACGACTTACCCGCCTCCATAATGCACTCTAAATTGTTAATGTACGCTGATGACGTGAAGATCTATTTTTCTTACAAGGATCCTTGTCAATATTCTTTACTTCAGAGGGATTTGTCTACTTTCCAGACGTGGTGCGAGACCAATTTGATGGAGCTTAATTTTACGAAATGTAAGCATATGCTGTTCTCTAGGTCATCATTATTTTCGGCAAAATACATTTTAGGTGGCAATGTTCTTGAATCGGTGGATTCATTTGTTGATCTTGGTGTTCTCTTGGACAGAAAATTAAATTTCACCTCCCACATAATTACGATCTGAACTTTATTAAACGTTGGGCAAAGGAATTTTCAGATCCCTACGTTACGAAAAATCTTTTTACTTCACTAGTCCGCCCTATTCTCGAATATGGATCAGTTGTTTGGGACCCCCAGTACAATTTGTATGTTAATATGATTGAATCGGTCCAGAAACAGTTTCTCATTTTTTGCCTGAGAAATCTTCAATGGAACCCGAACCATAATCTTCCTTCGTATAGCAGTAGACTAGCATTGATCAGATTGCCGACTCTTAGTAGTAGACGTACCATGATAAACTCTATTACAGTTTTGAAGATAATTGATGGATGTATATGTTCTGAATTTCTGTTATCTAAGATTTTCATAAATGTCCCATTGAGACCCACGAGGTACTATAAACTCATTCATTTGATCCAGTTAGGAGAATGTGTCGTGACTTTAATGAGCTATATCAGTTTATTGATTTCACAGGTAGTTGGGAAACGACAAAGTCTCGCATAATTTGTCATTTGAACCGATTGCATTAGTGCTGTATATTCGTTGACGTACATATGTAAATTTAACAGGGTAGGGAGAGCGCTCTATTTCAGCTCGCTCTTCGAAGCATAAATCGCGAGCGAGTTACATGTTCAACTCTCACACGAGTTGAACTCTTTCGAATCGCGATTTCAACAATCAAACTCGCGAGTCGAGTTGGAATCTCAAAGAGCGAAACATGAAACTCGCTCGCGATTTCAACAAACCAAAATCGCGAGCGAGGTGAGTATCAAAAAATCGCATAATGTAGCTCGCTCTTGAGCGAGTTGAAAAAGAGCTGAGAAGAGTTATTCGCGAGTCGATATTTTGTACAAATGAAGTTAGCTTAAAAAAAAAACCATTCAAGCGAAAAACCCAAGTGAAAAAACAATATAATTATTTACATATGTATATTTTATTTGTAATTACATCTCGGTAACTAATAATCCTTTAATTAAATTATTATTTAATTTTACAAGTAGTATATTATTAATTGTCTCCTTAGACAATTTTGACCGCTGCTTGGTCAGTATAAGTGACAAAGCACTAAAGGCCCTTTCGACGGATACTTGCGACGATGGAACTGATAACGCCACATCTATCAGATTTCCTAACTCTGGATCTTTATGTCTTATATTTTCCCAGTACCGTAAAATGTCTGATTCGAAGGGCATTCTTTCTGCATTGCATAGATTTTCAAGTTTTTGTTTCGTTGTGCGATCCGTAGTTGGTGTTTGTTGAATCATCAAATTCATTTTTGCTTCTAATTTCGAAAAAGGTCCTACTGAACTAGAGGCTGGTGAAGAGTTCGAAGAAAAGCTGTTGGAGGCGCACAAGTTACTTTGCGAGGAAGAAACTTGACCAGTTAAACGCTTAATACTTTCCAGTGTTTTAAGTAAGTGATGCTAGAAAGAAAAAAACAACAACAATTAAAATCTTCTAAGTGCATTTGTGTTGAATATGAAAAAAATTGTAAGTAAGAGATTGACCGTCGGACAAACCAATACAAAGAGAAAACCATACCCACGGAGGTATGAGAGAAAGCAACAACAACATCGGCAACGACTGCTTCAACTACGAAATCATTCATGCTAAATAGGATTGCCACAGAAGTGCGATGGTCGGCTATACACATATTAAAAAAAAAATTTTTTTGATTGCGAGCCGGCTCGCAAAATTAACAAAATTTGTGTATGGGATTTGGAGGATCCTGGTGGTTGCAAATAATTGTGTGTGTGGAAAATAGAGCAAATTGTTGTTCCGCATGTGTGGATGGACGAATAACTTGCCGACAGTCAGTGAAACTGAGGATATGTGATGTGTGTGTGTGTGTATGGATGCTGGATGGTAATTAGGTAGAAGAAAGTGGTGGTAGTTTGCATACATTTTGTTAGTGTGCAAATTGGAAAACCTGTGATTGTGTAATTTCAAAATGATCAATATCAGCCACGACTGCGCGACCTTGGAACAATAAATTCTCAAGTGTAAGCAGGTCAAAGAAAGTGGTCATCGATTGCTAAAAAACCAACACCAGTTTCTTTGAAATTACACAATCACAGGTTTTCCAATTTGCACACTAACAAAATGTATGCAAACTACCACCACTTTCTTCTACCTAATTATCATCCAGCATCCATACACACACACAGATGTATGTTACATAAAATGAAAAACACTTCCCACTGCATTTTTCTTCTGTTCTTCAGTAAGAAATGGTGTTCCAGCGAAGTTAAATCTGGCATATAAATAAATAGCAGCAACAAATGAGTCGGTACTCAAAAGATTTTGTTTCCTGGAATTCATAGCAGTTGACAATTGCGCAGCATATACATTTCCTCCTGTTTGCAGTTCTTCTAATTGAACTTCACAGAATAACCAATCCCTGTACAAATCACCAACTATGTACTGTTCGCTTTGAAATTTGATGGTACATTCCGTTAATGGTCGGAATGCATTTAAAAATCCAGTAACGAAATTCCAATCAACTTCACCAATATTTGGCTCGGAAGCATTTTCAATGTATTCTTTCAGACCTTCTAACGCCTTTAGCATGTTGTAGGTTGAATTCCATCTCGTAACGTTATCAAGTGGTGGCATACACAAATTGTCTTTATTTTCATTACGAATCATAGTGCGTAGAGTCTTCACAATCTTTCTGCACTCATCAACTTGTAGTCCAATAGTTTTTATAACGTCATAAGCGGCAAGTTGAATTGTATGGGCAGCACATGGGTAAAAACATATGAAATCAACCAATGAGTTGACCGCACCGATTTCGAATTGGATGAAATTTGGTACGAAGGGAAAGTTAAACATAATAATAGCGTTTGCCAACTTTCAGTGTCCTAGCTCTCGTACTTTCAGAATTATGGTCATTCCAAGTTGGCAAAAATCAATAAAAATTCACTCAGATGCCTTAACACAATTTTTAATATCTCGAAAAGTATTCATTGTACATTAATAATCAAGGGCTCATTTTACAGACAAAGACATGCGCCATTCAAAAAAATTTTTTTTTTTAAATTTTCGATCAAGGATAATGTAAATAAAAAAGGACTAAAATTTCCAAAGGATATATCTCGGAAATCAATATTTTTAAAAATTTCAAAAAAATATATGTTAATTCTTATTATGTTTTGTACAAGTCTGCCAAATTTCAATGTATGTATTTCATGAAATGTACCAAAATACAAAAAGGTGACAAATTACAAAAAGAAGGACAAATCAAATGTAACGGAACTTTTTCGACTTTTCTTTGCTTAAACCCGTTTTCTATTTGTTGTACCAAAAAAAACAGTATAAATAGTTAAGAGACTCTAAGTCAAACTTCAGTTGAATACTAGATTTCATAAGTGATCGTTTGAAAAAGCAAAAAAAAGAGACTAAATATTTAAATAAATTATAATTATTCTCAATACAAAAAAGTCGTGCACTATTCAGTCGGTTGTGGTATTTAAATAAAAAATATGCCATTCAATTCAACATTTTGCTGTAATCCTTTTAAAAAATCCGGTCACACTGGGTGCAATAAAAGTTTAAGACAAGTCCTAGAATGGATGCTACAGTATACTAAGGATAAAAACATTACGATCTCAAATAAAATTTGTGGGACATGTAGAATAAAATTTTCGCATCTGAAAAAATCTAATAAATCTAATTTGGAAGAAGCTTCAGACATAAACGAAAATGTAGATACTTTCGATGGCATTGCGTCAGGCACGGAAGAAGTTGCTATTTCAAAATTAAACCAATCTTTACCGTATCTGGAACAATCTCCGATAAAAAAGAAGAAGTTACATCAAAAACGGTACAGAGATGCAAAATTCAGGAAAATAAGTGATTCGATTCAAGACAAAATTTTCCACGGTTCAGCACAATCAACTTCGCATATGTGCCCGCAATCCGAAATAATAGAACAATTAAAAGAAAAGTTTAAAATATTAACAAAAAATAGTGAGAAAATCCAACTGCTAACAATTTTACCAAAAAGCTGGACAATACATAAAATTGAGGAAGAATTCCTGGTTACAAACTATATCGCGCGAAAAGTCAAGCATTTGGTTGAAACAAAGGGTGTGATGAGTACGCCTAACCCAAAACTGGGAAGTCCAATTTCGCCAGTGACAAACAGTTTAGTAAAATCCTTTTATGAATCCGATGACGTCAGCTGGTGTATGCCCGGACAGAAAGATTTCGTGTCTGTTTTTGAAAATGGTACAAAAGTCAGGAAAAATAAAAGACTTTTGCTTGGAAACTTAAGAGAAATGTACGCCTTGCCTTATTCAAGGAACGACATGATGGAATAAAAATAGGTATTTCCAAGTTTTGCCAACTTCGCCCGAGGAATATAATTCTAGCAAATGCGAGTGGATCTCATAACGTGTGTGTTTGTACAAAGCATCAAAATATGAAGCTGATGATTGATGCTATAAATTTAAAAAAATTAACTGCTGGTGTTCCGAATTATGAAGCTGATGATTGATGCTATAAATTTAAAAAAATTAACTGCTGGTGTTCCGAATTATCAGCTTGAATGTTACAAAGATTGTTTGAAACAAATGACATGCATTCCGTCTTCTTCAAAGTGTCACCTACGTAAATGTAACAAGTGTCCAGGAATTGAAAATTTAAAAGCAAAACTAAATCAATTACTAGGGCAAAATGATATTGATGAAATAACATATAAACAATGGGTAAGTGTAGATAGGGATAATTTGGAGACCATGGTTGGCCAAGCCGACGTTTTTGTGGATTCCCTATGTGAAAAGCTTGAAATTCTATTACCTCATTCATTTATTGCAAAACAGCAGGCAGCATATCTGAGCGAAAGAAAATCAAATTTGGAAGAAAATGAGTACATAGCAGTTTGCGATTTTTCAGAAAATGCTTCTTTTACTATTCAGGATGCAGTCCAGGGATTTCACTGGAACATCTCTCAGGCCACTTTATACCCAATTGCTATTTATTTTAAATCAGATGGAAAAACACAACATACAAACTTCATAATAATATCTAATTGTCTTGTACACGATTCTGTAGCTGTTCACCTGTTCCATCGCCACCTGAATGTATTTTTGAGAAAAAAGTTTAAAACAACCCCGAAGACGGTAGTGCTGCCCAGTTTAAAAATAAAAAGAACTTTATCAATTTTTGTTATCATATGGAAGATTTTTGATGTAATGCTGAGTGGCATTTTTTTGCAACAAGCCATGGAAAAGGCCCAAGTGACGGTCTTGGAGGTACCGTAAAGAGAGAGGCACGTCGAGCTAGTTTACAGCGTCCATTACAAGGTCAAATAACTACTCCAAAACAATTATATGAATGGTGCCTGCAAAATCTTTTGAACTGTAGTTTCGAGTTTTTAACTCTAAAAGACCACGAAGAAGAAGCACGGTTCCTTTAAATTTGTTTTAAAGATTTGCGTACTATTCCTGGAACTCAAAAGCTGCATTCTATTGAACCTGTAGATAAAAAAAATTAAAGTCAAGCGTTACTCGGCAGATGCAGATTTTTTAATTGAAATCCTTCAGAAATAAATAAATATGCTGTAATAAAGTGTTTAATAATGATAATACATTATGTTGTACTTTTTATTAAAGGTTTAGCAATGGAGAAAAAGAGTTTAAGCAAAGAAAAGTCGAAAAAGTTCCGTTACATTTGATTTGTCCTTCTTTTTGTAATTTGTCACCTTTTTGTATTTTGGTACATTTCATGAAATACATAAACCTTCGCCTGCTTTTTTCTTAATAACTTATGTTGTAATAAAGACTCCACATTGAAATTTGGCAGACTTGTACAAAACATAATAAGAATTAACATATATTTTTTTGAAATTTTTAAAAATATTGATTTTCGAGATATATCCTTTGGAAATTTTAGTCCTTTTTTTATTTGCATTATCCTTGATCGAAAATTGAAAAAAAAAATTTTTTTGAATGGCGCATGTTTTTGTCTGTAAAATGAGCCCTTGATTATTAACGTACAATGAATACTTTTCGAGATATTAAAAATTGTGTTAAGGCATCTGAGTGCATTTTTATTGATTTTTGCTAACTTGGAATGACCATAATTCTGAAAGTTGAAAGGCTATATGTCTGAAAGTTGGCAAATATTATTGTGCCGATCCGTAGATCGTGTGTACACAATCTTATCAAATTTGGAGGTGATGAGGTCAGAAATGTTAATATTTTCGGTTGATTTCATATGTTTTTACCCACATCTTACAACACCCAAAACAGATGTAAGAGAAGAATGAATATTAAGGTACTCTTCGTCATCACTAATTGCAGCCTCATGCGGCTGATTTTGCATTTCCTCCTGTAGATCTGCTAGCAGTTTGGATGTTTTTATGACATTTGCACCGTTATCAGAAGTGCACGCATATATTTGTGAAATATCAATATTAAACTCCTTCAAACAATTTATAATTTCGCCTTTGAGAAAATGGGATGTATGTCTTCTCTTTAGCTGAACCATTCCAATTGTGTTTATATATATTTTGGACTCTTTAACATATTGGATGTTGATTCCAAGGATGCTCTTATCCATACGAGTAGCAACGTCAATTTTTAAACACATCATCTTTTTAAAAACGTTTTTTGAAATGTTTTCCTTAATTTTGTTTGCTACTGTGTTTACTTTATCCACAATATTCCTTGAATTTATGTTAATTTTGTAATGTTCTTCATAAGGCAGTATAATTTTTTTGAAATAGTCGTCGTCGTCGAATATTCGAAACGGCATATGTTTGACTGTTACAAGTCCGACACAACACAGTATAAATTCATTTTTATCCATTGTGATGGATATACTATTACTTCTTCTCTTCGAAGAACTAGGAAGCATCGTCGTAGACTGTACTTCATCGGTATGTGTTATTTTTTTACCGTGCACCGTCTCATAATGACGCTTTATGTTGCTGGTAATTTTGCCCGTAAGTACTTTTTCGCACAGTAAACACTTCGAAATATTTTTTACTTCATCAAAACACACATATTTTTCATACTGAAATAACTGCCGCACCATTTTTGCATTACTTTCTCCAAGAAACTGTTAAATGAAACTAACCACAGTCATTTACAAAACAAACAGCGAGCCAAAGAGAGCGGATCTTTTGCGCTCGCTCTCCGCTCGCTCCCTGTTTCTGATTGGCTCGCTCGCGATCGTTGTCAATAAATCCAGAGCAGGTAGGCTCGAATCGCGAGCGAGTCAGGCAATAAAGAGAGTTGAGAACAACCCTTATTAGCGAGTTCAAATTTCTTCAACTCGCGATTCGAGTTGAATAGCGCGCGAGTTTTTGAAGATTCGAATCGCGAGTCGAGTTTCTGCGTACCCTGAAATTTAATTTACTTTATCCTTACTATCTGGTCTGATTTATAATTTGGTTTTCGTTTTGCTCGTAATTATTATATATTATGAAGTCTGTTATGTTAATATCTCGTGATGTGCTTTTATACTTATTTATGTTAGTGTAATACCAACTGGTGAAGAATTTCTGTAGTTGGTTGTAACGTGTGAACTTATGATCCTTGCTCTCCCGTTATAGACCGGTCTATAATGTGTACGCTGTCCTCACGTTATGGGGGCGTGGCCCTCTCGGTCGGTAGGGGCGGGTAAGAGTGGCGGCGATGGGTTCGCTCGATTTAAAAGAAAAAAAAAAAAAAAAAGTAGTAGCCAAACACAAAACAATAAAAACAAAATGACTATTCAACTGCCTATTACAGGCTTCCCCAAAACTAGGAATAACTAAAGCGCAATAGTCAACGTGGAAAGACTTAAAAATAAACTTAAAACTACTGCTATTTAAATATTTACAACTATTTACAAGCCCTACCTATCGGTAAGAGGTGCCACTACTGGTCCGTAATATACACTGTGTCGCTCAGGTCAAAGATCCTATCCCATATGTAGAATAGGAGTTTGTCCCCCTCTATCCAAGGTCTCGAGGCCAACTGTCGGCCTATAACCTAATTCAACTAGTCGCTCCAGGCGTTCGTTCTAGACCAAACTATTCTCCCCCAGTCCGTTTTCTAGAAAGGCTGTCCTTTCCAGAAATTGAAGCGCGCCCCTAATAAGGAACACGTCTATACTCTCAAAGTCGACCATCCTGAACATCGTAGCACAGGACGGCCTCCAAACCGAACCATCGTCGGCTATCCGCATCCGTAAGTCCAAGCAGCTTATAGGGATAGTCTTTCCCATCTCCTAAGTCTCTCCATCTGGGACGAAGAGACTAAGAACCAGACAGGGAAAAATAGGCCACAATGGGACTTATGATCAAACGGTAGATCAACAGCTTGACTTCATTCGACAGGTCCCCACGGCATCGTATCACATGGAGGCACCTAGAGAAAATCATCTTCATTTTGGCCAGGGTGTGGTCAATGTGTCGATAAAATTCGAAATTCGTACGGAATTCGACACCGAAGTGTTTAAATTCGTCCGCGATCCTGATCACGTGGTCCCCAGCCCGGAGGTCAGCATTATGGTATACAAGTGTCCGTTTTCCCCTAAAAATCATACCCTCGCATTTGCCAACGTTCAGCGTCAGTCCACACCTGTCGAAATAATTCGTCAACACCTCCAGGTGCTTGTTGACCCTGGAATTGGTGGTCTCTGCCTTTGGGCCCGACATGGCTGCAAGAATGTCATCAGCGTATACCAGCAAGAGCCCACTATCAGGAGGTGGTGGTATATCACTCTCAAAAATGTTGTAAAGTACTGGCCCCAAAAGCGAACCCTGAGGTACTCCAGCCACAAGTACGCTTTCCCTACTTTTGTATGGAATTTGCGTCCCCTCAAGAAACTGGCCACCATACGACAGGTGTCCCTATCAAATCCAAAACTTATAATTTTGGAAACAATTCCGGCCTGCCAGGCGGAATCAAAAGCCCTGACTATTTCAAGGCTCTCCAGGCCATGTTTCGAACCATGTTGCATCGTGTTTATCAATGTTTCATGTTTACAATCGTGTTTCGATTTTGGTTGCTGAAATATCAAAATTTTTTCATATTTTCTGTGTTTCAAACACAGAGTTGCATCGTGTGTGGCGATATTTACTGTTTTTGCTCTATCATTCGTAGCGAGCAGTCGTGCTGTGCTGTGCGGTTCTTTTTTATAATTCGCGGAGTAAAGGAAAGCGAAGAGAGGCAAAAATTACGACAATTGGAATTATTGAAAACTGGAGAAATTTTATAAATGAATATAAGAATTTACCAGAATTATGAAACGTAAAATGTGATAGTTATAAAAATAAAACTAAAAAAACAGCAGTATATTAATTAATATTTTTTCCTTCCGCATATGTTCGTTTAGCAGGAAAACTCACCGACTGATGTTTCATTTATGGTTTCAATTTTGGTTGCATCGTCTGTGGTAAAAAATGAAACCAGGTTTCAACAGATGTTTCAAACAATGTTGCATCGTGTGTGGGCAGCATAAAGTTGACGTTCACCACCTAATTTCGGAGCGAGAGAGAAGAGTACGAGGAACCAGTATCTGCAGTGTTTCGCGCGCTCTGTGTTCCGTAAAACCGACTTGCTGAAACCAAATGTCGCCGCCATCGCAGGCTTCAATTGCTGGCAACAAAAAGCCCATAGTCATGGTTCGGTATCGCTCACCATTGACGGTAGTGTTGTGTCCGTTGTCATTTTTAAAGATGCACGGACCGATGATTCCACCAAACCATAATATTCACCCAACAGTGCATTTTCGTGGATGTAACGGTAGTTCGAGAAACTCTACGGGTTGTTCATCATCCTAAATGCGGCAATTTTGTTTTATGTATCCATTTATCCAGAAATATGTCACTATATGGTGCTCGAAGTGCACGAAAAACAATTTTCACAGAACGCGGAGTTTCGTAATACAGCTGAATAATTTGGAGACGTTGGTGCGGTATAAGTATTTTCTTGACGAATTGTCAAGCAATACTGCATAAACATAAGGTGAAACTATGATACCAGTTACCCGTGAAAAATAGCAAATGAAAAAACTCTACCCCATTTTAAGATTGTGACAGTGTGGCGCCATATTCGCATTTGACCATATTGTTTAATGGCCAAAATATATGCGAGTATTTTCCCATATACAGCACACTTTACATGTGCATCATAAAAAACACAACTTGTTGCAGCATGAATGTACATATATATATATATTTATTAAAATATTACATGTCCTGGATTAAGTTATAATATTGATTTCCACACATCCCTCAGAGAATATTCTTCAAGGCCATTATAAAGAAGTGACTGTCGTATGTCTTAATGATATAATTTAGATATGATTATATTTTCTACGACAAAATTGCAGACACTAACTAATTTACAGCCAGCGATTTACAAAGAAGGCTAACAAGAATTCTGTATAGTGACTGTAATATGACACCTTAATTCGTTATGTTCTCCATTACCCCACTTTTAAGATTTTCATAGTATTGGAAGTCTATGACAAAATATGTTGACGACTTGAAAAACTCCAGGGAGTAGAGTGGAATATAAATGCGTTTACTTTTATACTTTGGTGTAAAATATAATTAGCATTTATTAAGACACATCAAGGAACCGTAGGTGCCTTTAATAACATTAAACTGAATTTGCTCCAAAATACAGTGGGTGACTTTCTACAAGTTTATTTAACCAAATAAATACAATCCCACAGAAGATATATGGGAACTCTTCACAAATACATGTATAATTCAGGTTCAGTTGCCTTGGTTTGCTCTTTGTATGCTAACTTTTTGTTGTACGAAACTAAAAGTGTAAATGTTTTGCCTAAACCAATCGCCAGTTCTCCGTACTTTATGCTACGTAAAAAAGTATAATAAAATAAGTAAGTAATTCATTTCGAAAAACATTTTGTGTTTGATGTGACATAACAAAATAACCGATTGTTTACATTTTTTCTAATCGCTGAAAAAACGCCTGATAGCTCATAAGAAATAGAAAAATATTCTTCTAAAAAATAACACTATTGTTTTGTTCCCCAAATTAAAACAAATATTTTTTGGTTTATGTATGGGAAATTCATACTACAAGCTTAGAAGTCAGGAATATTTTTCTAATTGAAAAATGGTTGGTTTTTGTTGGAAATAATAGACAATTCAGTTCAATACACACTCACTGGTGTAACTAGTTTCGAACTCCGTGACAAGTTCATCATCAGATGCCTAACTACTATGCCTGAATTGATACCATCGGTTGATCATCAATCGTATATATACAAACTCAATTCTGCAATTTACATGTGCGAATTAGTATCGAATTAGCATCAACATACCTTGAAAGGTCTATAATTCCAACAACAAGAAGAGACAAATATATTCTAAGGAAAACATTGCGCCACGCTTAAAGAAAACAGTGTCATAAAATTTATGAATTCCTTCATCAATTTGATGAAAAATGTCCTCATTTTCCAACATATGACACATTTCATTGCATAGATGAAGAACATTTCATCAATCTTTCAGCGACAATTTATGTTGATTCAACGACAACGTTACTTCATGTTAATATAAATTTTTCATCAATTTATTGTAAGTTTGTTATAAAGTTGATGTTAATCTGCCACTATTTTGATGAAACATTTTCATCAATTTGCTGTACATTTTCGGAAATTATATGTACTCGTATATGTAAGGTTGTCATCAATTTGATGTAAGTTTGTCATCAATTTGATGTAAAATGTTCATAGTTTCGACGTAATTTGTTTGTTAATGTATAACTAAACTCTTTGGACTATTAAAAAATTCAAAAGAACAGGGTATAAAGGTGGGATCACACGATTTGTACATTTGTACAAAAAATTACAAATTTAGATTTGTACACATTTGTGCATTTGGGTATCGATGTGCAAATGATTTGTTTTGCGGTCCGACGATTTGGCTATTAAAGATCAAAATGATTTGTCACACATTTGTACACAACAGTAAAGTGACAAAAATATTTGCCAGTTCATTCACACGATTTAACCATTTGGTCATAAACAATAAAACAGCTGATCAGCTGTCAACCATAATTTTGCATCTTTATTGTAAAATTTAAAGTGAAATAAACGAAAATGATGGTAACGCAAAGGCAAAAGAAACTCGCTGCAGTTACATATATACATTTACTATTATTTAAAACGCGAAAAAAGTGTCAAAAAAAAAGTTACTCGTCGACATTATAAAATGGTAAAATCAACTTAATCAATGTTTTGCTTTTACTTTTACTTGTCAAAACACCTGCTGAGTTGCGAGAGGAGACAGTGTTGCCAATATGTTGATTTTTTTCGTACTTGTTATGGTTTCAATTTCTTTGCCATTTTGATTGAAATTTTGCTCCTCATCGATTTACACCAAAGTTTCACTATCGATAGAACTTTTTAAACGATTAAAAATGACCGAAATTTTTTTTTTGCGGTCGGTCCAACTTTTTGATATATAGGCCTTCATAGCTTGAGTATATAATCGGCTATATCTCAAGTATTTAGGGTCCGATCTGGGTCAACTGAGTATCATTAGAAAGCTCATACAAAATTCTATAAATTACATTACGTACATTTTTTTCATTTTTATTAACCCATTGGCGGCAAATTAACAAAAATAATTTTTTTACCTCACTTTTTTGATAGAAGCCTATTTAGATAGTTTAGTAATTTTTTTTTTGATTTCTTGAATGAGCAGACAACACTTCAGGCTTTTTTTAAGGTATAGTACTTCTTATTAACCTTTGAAAGACCTTAGACATTCACGTTCAAAAAACCTTAAATGCCCAGAGAGAAAGTTTGATAGCAAAATTCGGGCCGGAAGGGGTTTTTCGGTGTGTTTACAAAGTAAATTAATAACAAGGGAGTCTCAAGTCGTTGATCCCCCATTTTCAATGTCCAATGTTATTCTGTTACTGATCACTGTGACATGCTACATTTTTTCAGTTTTATAACTTTGATATCTCTTGACCCAGGTCTCTGGTGTTTAAAGGGTTACTGCAGAGTATTCTACCTAAAAAAAAGCTTGAAGTGTTGTAATTAATAATCAAAATGGCAAAGAAATTGAAACTATAACAAGTACGAAAAAATCAACATATTGGCCACACTTGCACTTGTTAACAATATTTGTCTATTTGGCACTTGTATTTGTCTTCAAGTGGCAAATCAGAAATTTGGCCATTTTCGTAAATTTGATTTGGCTTCTGTGGCAGCATTTCGTTCACTCGATTTGGCATTTATGGTTGTTTGTGATTTGTCAGAAGAAGCCAAATATTTGGCATTTCTGATAAATGACAAATTCAATTTAGAGATCACACGATTTGTCTATGAATATGACAAATTTTTAGCCAAATGTACAAATCGTGTGATCCCAGCTTAAGACTACATAGAATATATTCATAGCGTGAGTATTGATTTCCGTCCATTGCATTATTTTCTATTATGTATTTATTTTCAATTTTTTACCTGTTGTTTCGTTTTCTCTTTATTTTTTCAATATTACGTCCATATTTTGAATCGATACCAATAATTATTTCTAAAGTCCAATAATGAAGATTGATGTAAAAGAGATCATCAAGAAACGCACATACTTCAAACTGAAGAACCTTTTCATTGAGTTGATGCAATTTGTCATCAATTCATTGAAGAATAATTTATGAACATTTATCATCGATTTTATGTGATGTTTTTCTTTTAGTGCAGTGTTTGCCAAAATTGCACATTAAACTCATCTCTCATATGTTTCACATGGTAAATGTCAAATAAAATCTCGAAATCATCAATCGAAAACGGGCATCATTGACGGAATACATCTTTAAAGAAATAAATCAGACCAAACAATTTAGTTTTTGCTGGATGCATTGGAAGCCCCTTTTACGTTTGTTTGCTAGTGAGACCAAATGTCGGAATTTAGCTAATTAACATACTCCTTCAAGCTGAAATGATCACAGTTCACGAAAAACATTTCCCGCAGAGCACGAATTTTGATAATAAAATTCGATATTTGTAAGCGTTGTTCTAGAGTTACTCTTTGCATGACGAAATGGCACTACTAACTGAGCAGGTTTGACCTTTAAACTGAGGAACAAGAATAAACGCACCCGTTATTAACCAGTCGTCTAGTTAAATTATGCGGCTAGTTTTGTCAAGGGAGTTCTATTAACCAAGACATGTAAAGCTATAATCAACTTACATTGAGGTAATTAATTTAATAGATAAAATATGCAGTGCTACAACGAAAATATACTTGAAAAAGACGCCTTGTTGTGTACATCACAAATCAGTCTTTAAATTTAGAGAAACATAATTTATACTAGAAAATGAGTCACTTGCTGTCAAGGAATAATGATATTATTTATGCGTATCTGTTCGTAAAATTTTACTTCGAAATAGATAAGATTTTATTATATCGGCATCACTTAGGCACAACCTATGATACTTTTGTTCTCATTGATGCAACATATAAACTGAGATCGTGTTAGGAAGAAAAAGTGCACAAATAGTTTACAACCTAATACACTCCATCACAAAGAAAGTGTGCAGCATCTGCTTCTCGAATACAGCGGTGACAAGAGTATATTTAATACTTTTTGTGCACGTGTGAACTTTACCCTGTGACACAGTGGTGGTCAGGATATACAAACCTGTAATGCGTTTATAAAACCAAACATTCAAATGTACATATCGATGGCTAACAATTTACAGTTTATATCTTGATTTTTTACGAAATTGCGATTGTTGCACTTTCTCTCAAAATAAAGAATTTGTGTTACTAAAAAACTTAGTTTGGAAAAAATCATGTGCCAAATCAGTCCGATTTTTTTCAGGTTTTTCTTTGTTCCCCAAAGTAACAAAGAATTGAGATTCGACATTTATATATTAAGCCATCGATTGATTGACAGATTTGTTTAAATTAATTCAATCATGTTTATGCTTGAAGTGGTACATTTTGAAACTTATTCTGCATAAGATAAATGTCCCACTATAGAAAATAGTTAATAGCTTTTACGTTTTAATAAACGACAGCTCGTTTTACTCCAAATAACGTTATATTTAAAATTATCTACAAATATATACATATTTATGTCTAAACAAATATTTTTTTCTGACGAATTCTAAACAACTAAAAAGAGAAGACGAAAAATAAAATATTCGTATGAAAATCACCACAAATTTTTTTTACAAGCCTGTCGTTTAAAAATAAAAAACATATATAAAAATTTAGTAAACTTATTTTATTTCCAGAGTCAAAAAAGGTGACGACCACGGCGTGAATATTTTAGCAATTTTAGGAGAAGGGAGCTGATGATATGCCTTGGTGGGCATTGAAATAGCTATATTCCCAACCATCCACCATAATAATCAATTTCACATTTTTCTTTTTTAATATTTACTGCGGTGTTTTCGAGAATTGAGAAGGAGATGGCAAAAGTGGGACTGAAAGTAAATGAGGACAAGGCAAAATTAATGGTTTGATAACCGCCAACGTTGATAACCGCCATAATTTCGGGGTGGTGAACGAATTTATATACCTCGCATCAGCCGTAAACAATAACAATAACGTCAGCCTTGAAATCAAGAGGAGAAGAGTGCTTACGAATAGATGGTATTTTGGGCTAAGCAAGCGCTTTAACGATAAATCCCTATCTTGAGTAGCAAAAGTCCAGCTGTAACAGACTCTGTCTTGCATTATGGCGCAGAATTCTGGGTCTTATCGCAAGCAGATGAAACATCTCTAAGAGTCTTCGTGACAAAAATTCTCCGAAAAATGTATGGTCCTATTGTGCACAATGGCGAGTAACGGCGACATATGAACCATAAGCAGTGTGAGCTATATCCCGAGATTGCCATAGTTAAGCGGATCAAAATAATAAGGTTTTTTGAAAACTTCAGGCAATATCCTTTTAAGCCCACGTTATGTCTCTACCGAAAAAATTGAAAATACTTATGGGCATTTTAAGTTGGCCAATATTAAAGTGCGTATTTCCGAAAATTTGCATTTCTGAACTTTATGGTAGGAATTTTAGTGATTGATAGTGGTGATAATACACGCAACACTCCCCTTGAGCATCAAGTAATTTTATATTTAAAAATGTTTTCTATATATTTACATACGTTATGATCGGATCGGATGGGTTCTAAATTTTTAAGAATTGTTTAGAATAATATTACACAGTTATATTTTGTTCGAAATAAGCCACCAAATATCTATAGAACAACTTTCAGAGAATTTTTAAAAGCCTAGAAATATTTACAAAAATGCGGGTGGCAGCGTTCAATTGGCTGTTAAATTCAAATGTATTTAATTTTTGTACTTTGCTTATATACATTTATACATTTGCGCTGGCAATGGTGTGAAGCCAAACAGAAATAATTGTTGTAGCAATAACACCACCTGATACAAAACAGTTGTATTAAATATGAATCGCAAAAAAAAAAAAACTTATAAAGGTTTTTCATTAAAAACACTGATTTTTAATCTTTTTGATCTCTTTTTGGTAATTGTTTTTCTGAAGCCATTTTAAATTAAGTCTCTTTGTCACGAACATTTCGCCACAGCGATACAAAATTTATATTAGAATATGACAGATGGAAGATATAAGATGTTGCTAGTTTGTACGCATATTTCGTTTTTTCAATATCTACCTCGCGTTGCCCCAAAATGTACAGTAGTGTGAATAGGCCATAAGGCTATGTCAAAATTTTGAAAGCATATTTTTCTATTTATGGTCATCATGAGACGTCGTGGAGACCCATATTAAGAATAATTTATTTTTTGCCAAAATACACTAGGAATCAAAAATGCAGCTGCCGTTAGGGGCGGTAGTTTTTAAGTTCCCGCAATTAGCATTTTAATACGTATAAAACAATTGTCAGAAAAGTGGGTCAATGTTCTTTTAGACTGGAATGGGTTAGTATTAACAGTAACGAATTAAAACAGTGCCACACTTTGGATACTTTCTTCTCAATCCTTGGGGACACTAAATATGTTACGTCCTCAAGTCACATATCAATTATTTATTGCCTGCTTTCAGAAGAGGAGACATATAATTGTTATTCGATACGGTTACTGGCAGGATAATTTAATTATCACATAAATTGAAAAACAAACCAATATGACACAATATCGTGCGATCTGAAGCAGCAAGGAAGAGGTCTAATGCGATGGTGTTGTCGATGGTCGTCGATTATAATAGGCATGACCATGACAATGACTACAACAACAGCACTTCGATAGCAATTCCTGCTGATGCATCACAGCAGGGCGCATCATTAAAGCTTGTGTTCCTTAGTAAAAACAGTACCCACAAAAAAAGTACCAACCAGCACGCAATAGTTGTCTTCCCTTAATAACTTTTAAAGGTCAGCAGTTCAAAGTGGGTTAGTCGAAAAAAGAACAAAAACGCATCATCCCTCCTCACTCATTCAGCCTAAAAAAAGGTGTTTGTAAAAACTCATAAATTTTATTATAATTTACCATTTTTAATGTTAGATCCTTTTATACATACACGAATTCAGGATACTAATGTGGCTGTTGCTGCCTTTTTATCATACACCAGTTTCCGTATCCATATCCTCAACGCCGAGACTTCGGGCTGGTAAACATTGTTGGTTGGTGGATGCGTCATTTGCCTGCGCCTTTCGGCGTTCACCGTTCGCCTTATCGCGTGTCAAATCACCGTTATCATTATAAAGAAAAAAACGAACAACGCTGTATTTCGTTAGTCTTCGGTTGAATCATCATTATTTGTTTGAAATTAATGATCGACGAATGATTCCAATGATGATGACGATTTCATTTTCGTTGATATCAAATGATTCCATCTTGATGAAAAACAAACATCAGTGAATCAATCCACCCCAGAATGTGGTTACAAGCAGAACAAATTCTACCAGATGAGTAAAGGATGTAAAAATTAGTGATTAATTAATTCACGGATATTATTTCCGTTGCTGGAGAGTGTGAATATTAGGGCATTCGATGACGTTGAAGTTATTTGGTGATATTTGCATTGGGATGCTATTCCATATGCTGCTTAAAGTATCCCATTTCTTAAGAAGCTGAAGAAATAATTTCCATATACATACACGTCTAGAATTCCTGAATTATTTATATTATTTCATATAATCCTGTCAGCGAGGACAAACATTCTGCATCACTATAAAGCGTTAACAATAGAAGTCTAATAAAACAATGTCAAGGTACAAAAATTGAGTCAAAAAGGGCGGAAAACGAATTAAAAAATAAAACGAATAATCTCGCAAAAGAAGAATACCCCAAAATTATAATTAGATCTTGTACCGAAAAACAAATTAAATATGACCAAAAATAGAAAATAAGCATGAAATGGGTCCGAGTTTCTATAAAAAGGCTTTTATACGCCTTTCGTTACGCGAGTGGGCATAGCAAATACGTCAATTTTCAATAGCAGAGGGACATTGCGCGGACTGTCATCTAATATCCAACTTAATTATGATTCTAAGACGATTTGGGATTCATTGGAACTACAAGCCAATTTATTGCCCAATATTTGTATCAGAGGTACAAAACTTGACATTACGATGTTGTTCATTCGTAATTACAAGGTACCTTTCGAGATAATATTGGCGAGTACCAAATATTATTAAGATCAGTTGTGGTTTATCGAGCTGTCTAATCAAGCGACTTTACCTGCAGCTGCAAATCGCCAAATTGAGAAATTAGGCGACCCGTAATCGCTTCTTCCAAACTGCCCATTATCGATCGAGCCGTATGTGCAGTTGCATCGTCTTGTTTCAGTTAGGTGTCCTCCACGCCCAATTCACGAATTGACGGCAACAAAGGCTTGTTGATTATGGTTCTCTACCGCACACCAGTAACCGTATCCGCGTTACCTACGGCGTCCTAGACAAACAAGGCCCAATGACAAATCCGACGTAAATAGCGCACCGTGCAGTTAAGTTAAGTAAATATAATTGCTCTTCGTGAAGGACACGTGAATTATCCGTACCACAATAGTGCAAATTTTGTTTGTCTAAGTCTCCGGTCAGACGAAGCTGGGACTCGCCCCTCATGATAATTTTTACTGAAAATCGTCCACCTCGTCGCTGAAGTTCAGGAGAGCATGATCGTGGTTTATTTGTAAGGTACCAACTACAAGTCTTTAACCAAACAGCGCAGCAGAGATGAACGAGTAATGACCAGATGAGTCGATCGTCGTCAGGTTGACGTTGAAGGCTCAACTACGACATCTTTAATCACAGCTACGATATTCTCAAATATTAAATTCATTCTGAGGTAATTTTTATTATTTTATTTTTCAGGCGTAATTTTACAGTCTAGACTAATGATGACTAGAGTAAATGATGACTACAGATAGTGATGACTTAATTAAAAACTAATATAAGGATAATTTAGGTATTATATCACTTCTAAAGCCTCGTACTCAGATCTTACGGAATTTTCAGTTCCATAACAAGTACGTGTAAATTAAAATGCAACCTCGAAATCAGGGTTGAATAAATTTGGTAGTAATTTCGTTATTTCGATCTATTTCGGGGACCATCTTCAGGAATATCACATATCTATTCCTATCTATTCTGAGTAAACAAAATACAGAATGTTAAGAATACATCATTGTTTACTCAAATATCTAGTCATGAAAATGATCCTCGACGGGGATGGAAATATCGAATAAAACTACAAAATACATACAACTCTGACATCGAGCTTGCATTTTGAACAGAAATAATTAATGGTAACGGAGGTCGCTCATTTTTCATTTGCTTGGTACTAAGCTCTTTGCGAAAATTTCATAAGCAAAATCAAGGTTTTTATGACAAAGCTATTTCGTGTGAAAACAATTGTTTGATAATTGTTGCCAACCGAAATGTTGGCAAGCGAAATTCGCACTCGATTAAAATAAAATAGAGTGGGAATAGAAAATATTTATAAAGTATGTGCAAGCTAAATCAGGGATAGCCTCTGCAACAAAAGGTTCCAGTGAGAGATAAATGAGAAAAAATTTTTACAAAAATTTCGCAGGGACTGAATACGGTGCATAATGCATTATTGCGAGTTTGGCATAATTAGTGCTTTTTAGCATTTGTTTTTCGTCGGAACAATTTCTTTGAAACATGATGCTAAATGCTTTTAGGTAGAAGTATAATTTTAACGAAATTTTTCCAAAATTTGACATTTTCTTAAAAGTTTTTTGTATAATTTTTTATCATATTGCACAATTTTCCATCAACAAATTTTTCAAGTTTTTTTTATAATTATTTTACTTTTTAATAACAATAATTAACAAATGTCGAATACTGGGACTGAAATCACACTGGACGTTTTTATTTTAATTCATAAAACAATAATACTATATTCTTTCTTATGAGCCACCACACACCAAAGTATAGAAACGAAACTAAGAATAATTTACTCTATGCTACATATTCCACACTTTTTAAAAACAAATTTGGTACAACCTCTTAGATGCGATCAGTTCTGATTGTGAATCCTTTTGACAAACAAATTAAAAATTAATAACACTGTGAGACAAAATTAGATTTTTTAAAAATGATGGGGTTCTGTCAACGGATTCTGGTAGAAAGGTTTAAAGAAATATACGTGCATCGGCGTTTTGCCATATCTGATCAGAATTTTTTTAGGGCGGGTCAAAGTTTCCGCCCCTCGGACCTTTCTTGCAACATATCGGCATGCAAAATTGTGTATTCCGTACTTCAGATGTACAAAATATTTTCAGAAGTTTTATGGAAAAGATTCAGATAAACATTTTTGTGGAACAAATTAACCCTCTAACTGTCTGTCACGTATAACCATAATTTTTACTTTTTTTTGAAACTCGCAAAAAAAACTGCTCCAGAATGACGAGGGTGTGGTCAAAATGTTGTACAAAAATTATCGCCATAAAATTTCACTATATCGTTAGCTTAATATGTAAGGGTGCTAAGTCAAATTTTTGAAATTTTACAGGAGAGACAAAAAACTTAATATCTTTTGTAATAAACCTCTTTTCCTTTTCGAAAAACTGTAAATGTAGTTACCTTAATTGCATCACTATTCAATATCAACACTCTAAAAAAAAAACAAAAAGACAAGTATTGTCTTCGTTACAGTTGTTTTATGACTTAGCACTTTTTCTGATGTTGAAAACAAATTTGTTTTCGTACTTAGCACTTTTTATTTAACATTTTTCGCCACAATAATAAGTACTCAGTTACAGTTTTAAAAAAAGATAATGATAGTATCTTCTTTATTGTTACAGAGGTAAATATATTAAATACATAAATACAGTCTTACTTCGTTGCTGTGAATAGTGAATTAAAAATAATTAAATTATTCATGAGGTAAATCATCATAAAATTTATGATGGTCTCTTGTCAAAGTTAATTTTAAACATTGGAAATCTTCGAATTTTCTGGCTGTAATTGGTTTTCTGTTTTGATACATTTGCTCTAAATTGCACCACTGTAAAGCAATTACTTTCTTATCTATTCTTTGGGGTAGCATTTTCCATATCTCAGTCAAGCGTAATTTGAAGAATATTTCTCGATTTGTATTGCGCGTATATCTGTCACTTTGGCATCGCCTTTACCACGTCCAGGACGAATGCTTTTACAAAATTCAATTTTGTTAAATTTTTTAAAAAAATCATGATATACGTAACGTCGTAAGGTTCGGGCTTTTGTCTAGCGGCTTTGCAAATTCCAATATAGTCAGAGGGAACATCAAAATTTTTATTCCTCATAGCACGCTCTGTGGTAGAGTGAACGCTATCTGCCTCCATTTGCGTATGACCAGTCTCCAGTATTTTTTGTTCTATTACAATTTTATGTTTAATAGCTGTATTAAGAAGTGCGTTACTCATTACACAATTGCGGTTTTGATATGTGCATCCATCACTATAAAATATTATTTTAGTAGGGTTATTATTGTCATTAAGGCTTGGAAGGATTTTGTTTTCAATAAAGTAAACCCAAATACTTGCAAATTCTTCAGCAGTAACCCCACCTTCAGCTTCATTCCATAGAAAGCAGTACCCTTTTTTGTTTACAAGGTTATAGAAAACTAAGTTGTGTACCTGGAGTTTAGTTTTATAATATAAGCTGCTAACTTGCGACTTCGGAGCCATTAGCACCGCTTGAAGGTCTACAGTGAAGAAATAGGATTCTTCAGACCTGTCTTTGTTTTTCTCCATCCTTGCCTCTTCTTTTTTTCTTGATGACGAGAATAATCTTCCAGTGGAAGACTGCTGACAGAATAACGTGCACATATCTCGCATTGGTCTTTTTTTGGTGAAAACGAACCCAGATTTCTGGCATCAAATGTCGAATAGAACAACGCAATCGAAAGTGGCCTGATGTTGTGAGTTGTACACCAATCTTTGGAGTAAAAGTCATACAGTTTTTTTTTTGTTCACCATTCGGGTAAAATATACTTTTTCTGAGTTACCGCACGACAGTAATGCGATTCCATTAATGGTAAACTATCAAAAAATAAATGCATGCCTTTTTTCTCTTCAGAATCAGTTTGTTTAACTCTTTTTCTCGAATTATGGTGTGCAACTGAAGATATATTCACCCATTTAAGTACAGAGCGTCTTCCTATGCCCAAAGTGTTAAAAAAAAATGTAGTAAGGTTTTATTATCCAGTTTGAGGTGGTATTTTAAAGTTTGAACTCGTCTGGATTCATTAGGATCTGTACGATTTCGAGGCTGGATAGGCTTAGATGTGTGAACTAATGTAGTCACATAAATTTTCTTTTGCTTCCAGTCCATTTGCCAAAAGTTTTTAAATATTTCTTCTCTTTGAGCATCTGTCACCCATCCGCATTTCATGGTAGCAATATAATTTTTTTGTGCACACTTACATCTCTCCTTTATGGCACGTGCTTCTTTCATTTCTCCATATTTCGAAACGTCACCTCCTTTTCGTCTTCCCCAATACCTTTTGCCACATTCTCTCTGCTTTTTATTTTTGGCCACAAACCAATCATCTTTTTCCACTTGCACCCTCTTCTTTCGCTTTTTGGTTCTTACAGGTAATTCAAAGGAATTGTCGGAATCACTATTGAAGCCATAAGGCACCAGTCCCACAACACCGTCATCAGACTCTATGCCAAAAGAACCGCAATCAATGTAGTCAAGCGATTGTGCTCCAACGTTATTGTTGTCATCGGAATCCATGGAAATCTTCTAATAAATTAATTTTTTTTTTAATTTCATATTTGCAAAAATGGAGTAATAATAGTCATGTGTTACCTTTTATGCTTTAAATAGAAACAATACTAACAGCACACAATAATCAGCGAAAAAATTGGGCTTTACTTTTCTAACAGCGCCTACTAAATCACGTAAAATTTGACTTAGCTCACTCATTTTAACAGGTGCGGAGTTAGCACTTTTACACATCTTTACCAAACAAAGGTAAAAACAGATATTTAATATTTTTTTTTTGGTTAAACTATGTATTATTTATTTATCTGTCGAACTGCATCTTAATCTATGTTTTTATAAAAGGTTGACTTAGCACCTTTACATATTAAGCTAACGATATGTGCCCGAACACTCCAAAACACAAATCTTAGCCCAAGGGCTAGATAATAAACAAAACCTAACTGCTTTCTAAGGGTTAATAATGAATTTTGTCATTTTGGTATTTCCATTAAAAATAGCCCACATAATATAATGACTTTTATCATATTTCGTCTTTTATCTAGCACTTGGGCTAAGTTTTGTCTTTTGGAGTGTTAGGACACATATAGTGAAACTTTATGGCGATAATTTTGACCACGCCTCCGTCATTCTGAAGCAGTTTTTTTTGCGAGTTTTCAAAAAAAAAGTAACAACTATGGTTATACGTGACAGTTAAAGGGTTAATTTGTTTCAAAAAAATGTTTATCTGAATTTTTTCTATAAAACTTCTGAACATATTTTGTATGTCAGAAGTAAGGAACACACAATTTTGCATGCCGATATGTGGCAGGAAAGTTCCGAAAACGCCGATACACGTATATTTTTGTTAGACCTTTCTACCAGAATCCGTTGACAGAACCCCATAATTTTTTTTGGTGTCGCACAGTGTAATCTAACTATACATATGTGACAAAATTAAATGTATCTATTCTAAATTTGCGAAAATTAAGTTTTTATATGTTTTATAACAGCTTGGAATAAAAATAATGTATTCCGCAAATTAAAAAAAAAATAAAATCAATGTATGTAGATGCTCTCCCAGAAAATGATCCCCTTTGCTTTTTTTGGTTATGTGAAGAAAACTTTTTTGGAACCAATATAAACCGTACATGTGGTTTTGGGCACTTCGAGGGATATAGGATACATTTTTTTTTATCGAATGTGCACTCCATTTTGACTTCAGTTTCTGAAAGTACTTATCAAACCTAACGAAATGGATTTGTTTTTCGTGGATCTCCTCCAGTATTTGGCGTAGCGTGAAAACCTGGTCAGTTATTGATTTTCCAGGCCTAAAGCCACACTGGTATGGTCCAAACAGGCCAGCGATAATTGGTGTTTTAGTCTTTCGCAAATTACACTTGATAGAACCTTATATGCTATGGATAAAAGGCTTATACCACGGTAGTTGACATAGAGACTTGGGCCACCTTTTTAAATATGGGGCATAGTACACTGAGACTCCAATCGGGGGGCATGCATTCATCTAACCAAATGTTGCTAATGACCTGATGCATGCACCTGATCAGCTCATCGCCACCAGCCTTAAGCCAACTGTCCACTATAGAGTGTTTTCGGTAGAGTGTAGAGACTCTACTTGTTGTGTGTACACTACAGCGTGACTATACCACTCTACTCCTCTACGTAGAGCCGCTTTAGAGAAATGTTTAGTAGAGCTCTACTACTCACTCTACAGACTTGTTGGTTTGTTTCTTTCTCTCACGGAGAGACGTATTTAGACACACATATACACAACTATACAAACAATAAACACTTTCATAGACAAATTGGAATTATATTTGCCGCGTGATTTATTCGCTGCCGATGCCATATTTCGCGATACACTGCCATTTTAATTATTTAAACCGCATAAATTTCTGCGTCTGGTTACGTTCGAGTTTCGCTGTAGTCTAGTGTTTTTTTTTCTGTACCATAATTATATTTGAAAATTGCTTCCGATTTTCTGATTTACGAGCATTTATAAACCCGCAAACAAAAATAGTCAGAAAGAATTGTGTTTTCAGAGCGAACATTTTGAAAGGCTCATAAATTAATTTCCGAAATATGTCTTTTATGACTTCAAATCATAGAATAACACATACCATAGAAGGTTTTATTCGCTCAATAAATTAAACGTCATAGGTACGATGGAAAGTAAACATTGGATGGTAGAAATATGGGTTCAATAATACCAGATAGTGGCAATAGTATACAGCGATCAACATGGAACAGCAACCGAATTTCGTGTTTTTGTGGCAAACTAGTTGTGTTAAATACAATACAAATGTCTACCAACGATAAAAGTCAACAAAAAAGTGCAAAATATATTTAAATTTGTCAGTTCTACACCAAAACGACAGGAAAAAGTTAAGTGAACATATTTTGTAACTCCACCTGGTGTAAGATAATTTTAAATTTAATTGCTATCATTTCCACAAACCTACGATGAGAGTGTGAAATGAAACGTCAGATGAGAGAATAAGTTTATCTAGGTATGTATTAGTCTATGCTTCAAATTATTAAACCTCAGAAATTGTTCATATTTTTTATTCTTTTTTGACCAATTTTCTGAGCGCTCTGAATATTTTTGGCAGGGTAAGGATTAAAATTATTCAAGTAACATAAGAAAAGTTTTCTCAACTGAAAACAAGAGGTGATCTGAAAAGTTCTAAGCTCATTACTGATTGGGGGAGGCGCGAGGGCGCACACTTCCGTTCTCAGCGAGCTTGGACTCGCGTAGCGTCGGACTAAACTATCACGGCGAAATAGTTTAATTTATTTGCGAATTTTCTCATATCATTACAGAAACTAGGAAGGTGCAGAGAACTGGGAGCTCTCCAGAATGCTAAGAAGAAAAGAAAAGAAAAAAAGTTTACAGCTCGAAAAAAAATAGCCGCGAAAATAGTTTGTAAAGCAATTTTTTTGTTGGCTCGTTGTCTAATGTTTCAACTTAAAACCTTTAACCGTTTTATTTTTTATTTTAAACGATTATTGTGTATCCACACAACGTCAAGTGTACGTGTACGTGTATTTGTCATGAATTTATTGTCTCTACTTTGCGACGAAACAAGTGTACATATACAAACATACATACGTACACTACACAATCTCTGGAATAGATGCTGCCATTAGGATAAATAACGCGCGGCTAGTGCTTGGATTCAAGTGCATTTCAGAACAATAGCATTCTTCTATTTGTGATATTAGACTCCAAACGAGAGTAAATCAAATTCAGTGAAATATATCTCGTCTGCGTTAAACAAAAATCAGTTTATCTAACTCATTTGTCGCTTCTAGTAAAAGTTTCTTTAGTTTGAATTTACTATAACTCATTTGCTGTAAACGAAAGAAAGAATAGATATTGAAATCGTTTTTAGTCTCTAACGTTTGTTGTAAACTATTTTCGGATTTCTCGTAGCCGATTTTATTGATTTATCACATTAGAAATGATAGTAGTCCTTTAACTCCAAATATATATTGCCATAATATTTACAAATTCCCTGCAGATGCAAACAAATGCTCAATAAAGGACAGAAGCTAACGGAGTTTTTATGACAGAAAAAGAAAATAAAGACTGATTTTTTACGGTGGATAGAAACGGTTGTTGCCTACTATAGTTAAGTAATGAACAAAAATTGGGAAATGTTGCATTAAGAGAGTTTTGTAGTTACTGGTTGCATGTTCGTCTCTTGGAGCAACAATTTGTTCTCGACAAGCAGGCCATCATTATCAACTGTGACCCGCAATTCATGGATTAAGTGTATGTATTTCGTTTGCCGCTATTATCTAAGGTTTCGCTTGGGCGTAATACGAGGGCGGTTCAATAAGTCCGTGACTTGTTGAATGAAACACGTTTTTTTGCCAAAAAAAAAAATATTTTTCAACATAATCTCCTTTTAGCTCAATACACTTAGTCCAACGTTTCTCCATTTTTTGTATCCCTTCCAAAAAATAGGATTTTTCGAGGTGCACAAAATAGGCATTTGTTTGATCAATTATTTCATCGTTGAAGCTAATTTTCTTTCCACCGAGGTTTGGAAATAGGAAATAATCACTGGGGGCTAAATCCGGAAAATATGGCGGATGAGGTACCAATTCGTAGCCCAATTCATGGAATTTTGCCATTGAGACTACACACGTGTCCACCCGTACGTTTATGGTCAATTGAGAGCAAACGCGGCACCCATCTCGCGTATAGCTTTCTTAAACTCAACTGATCATTTAAAATCGAAAGCACACTGCCATATGAAATGCATATGGCATCAACAATCTCACGCACTTTTACTTTTCGATTTGCCAACACCATATCGTGGATTTTTTGACATTTTCGGGTGTATTGGCCTCAATTGGCCGTCCAGAACGTTCAGTCATTTGTACTTGTGCGACCACAACCAAAGTCAGTAAACCACTAAATATATACTATTTATAGTATTATATATATATCTTTATATATATAATTCTACTGCACGTGTGTTTGTGACTGAACTCCTCCTTAACTTCTGGACCGATTTGAATAAACTTTTTTGTATGCGTTTGGGTGGCCCCTGGGTGGTTTAGATTTACTATTCGGTTCAATTGGACAAAGGGGCGTGGTAGCTCCCATACAAATCGCCTGAAATATTATGCAGGACAACGTCTGCCGGGTCAGCTAGTTATATTATATATTATTCATAGTATTTATCAAGCTTTTCCTTGGGTCGATATGGTTTGGTATGTTTGGAACAGCTGTTAAACGCAAAGAAAAGAAATTGCTCAAAATTTTGACAGTAGTCCATTAACAGGTGGTACTTGATGGGAGCAGTGTTGCATATCATATATAGCTATGAGGGAAGTCCGAAAAGTCACGGACTTATTGATACGTCCTCATACTTAACACCATTATTACAGGCATTTTGTGTTTCTCATTAGACGTATTTAGTGGATTTTGTAAAGCTCGTAAATAGCTTGGGCCTTTGAATCCCAAAAGAACAACTTTATGCAATGCTGGAAATCGATTAGTTATGAATTAATCTCAATGAGATGATTAGTAATTGATTTTAATTGATTGAAAGTTGAGCGATGAAACTCAAGTCAAGTTTGACATTTCGTGACAACGAACTTAAAACGACGAAATGCTGAGTAAAAATTTACTGGACTGCATTCACTCGAACAGCTGATTTGTGTGTAGAGAATAGATATTTAGGGCATGACATTTTGATATCTCTTGATTTCGAGTGCAGCATTTTCATAGACTTCACAGTCCTATGATCTCTTTAATTGGGCAATAAACTTTATTACGTTGGGTGTGGCCGACAATTACTTCAAACGAAAGTTGAGTACAAAAGTACAAGTACTATAGCCACCATGACCAAAATGAGAAGTGGAAAAAACTCTCAATACTGAATATCGAATTATTCTGTAAGTGGTGAATCGCTACTCCAGTTAAGCAACGAGCTTCTTCAATTAACTACACATTTTCACTATCAATGTTACTAATATTAAGTAAACTGAAAATTACATGTATTAAATTGTTACTTAAAACCATTATATAAGTATATATGTACACAGAAAAAAATCATTTTTCGATTCAATTAAAACATTTGAAAATTCAAACAAAATTGTACTTGAAAATCCTGCGATACAAAAATTCATATATCAGCAACAATATTAAAGGGTTCGCCATCTAACGTTTTTTTTTCAACTAGTGCTTATTACGTGAATGGTAACACTTAGCTCATGTCTGATTTGACAGATAATTAGTTTTATCCTTCCGCTGTGTATACGCTTGAAGAACGTTGGGAAATATTGCGACATTACTTTGAAATTCATGGTAATGTTGCAGATGCCGATTTTGCCAAAAAAATCATATTTTCAGATGAAGCTCATTTTGATCTTGGCGGGTATGTGAACAAGCAAAATTGTCGCATTTGGGACACAGAAAACCCGCACGCATTCATTGAAAGGCCGATGCACCCAAAACGAGTCACTGTTTGTTGCGGATTTTGGTCCAGAGGCATAATTTGGCCATTTTTCTTCGAGAATGAGCAAGGAGTGGCCGTTACAGTCAATGGCGATCGTTATCGGGCCATGTTGAACGAATTTTTGTTCACAAAAATTGAAGAGGAGGATATTGGCAACATTTGGTTTCAACAGGACGGCGTTACGTGCCACACAGCCGAAGCTACACTCGATGTTTTACGCCCTGTTTTTGAAGATCGCATTATCAGCCGCAGAGCTGATGTCGTTTGGCCACCTCGGAGCTGCGATTTGACACCGTTGGAGACAATTGACGCTTTAAAGGACAATATTCGTGAAGCCATTGGTGAAATACAGCTGCACACAATCGATAATGTGCTTAAAAATTGGACCGATCGTGTACACTACTGCATGGCCAGCCGAGGCAGCCATTTGTATGAAATTATTTTCCATTATTAACCGGAAGGATTGTACTTACAAATAAAAAAAGAAATTTGAGAAAATATTCAGTAGTTTTTTTTATAGCATTTTCAAAAAAAAAACGTTATTTGGCGGACCCGTTAGTAGGTTCTTCATAAGAATAATCATATTTTTAATGCGATTACAAATTTCGCGCATCTACGAAATATGTGTAGGTTATTTATCAAAACTATTTTCGTTTCGGTGGTGCAATGGCTAGTGTGCGCGGCTCTTGTACATGAGAACGTGGATTCGATCCTTGCTCAGACCATCTTACAGTTCTTTCTACGACGGTCACCTCACTTAGTAATGGCGACACTATCGAGTACTTAGCCATGAAAAGGCTTCTCAAAACACCGTTCGGAATCGGTGTAAAACTGTAGGTCCCAATCAGTGAGTGTAAAACTAGAAAGCGCACATCTCACTGATTATTTTTTTTTTATTTTTGTTTTCAGTAGATGAAGAAATCCACATATTACAAACGTTTTGTCAACGTTCCGATTTGCTTTTAGAAATTTTATTTGGTTTAAAAAAACGATCGTTTCGATGTTTCTGAAGCATCATCTTCAGCAGATTCTAAACCGTTACGCCACCGACTGCCTGGTAAACTAATCACAAATCGAAGTTATAGCTTGCTCGTACGAGTATTATTCGGGTGTCCCCTAAACGTTTGTCTAAACTTAAACACGTGATAGCTGAGAACAAAAGCTACAATGTCTGTTCTTACGCCAATTGCCTAGGTGGCTTCGTTTTCGAGATATTCGTGTTTAAAATAAGTGCATTTTTGAATGCATTTTCAATAAATGCATAATCTACTTTTTAAATGAAAAAGAAATATCATTGAAAATTGCTTCAAAATTGATTTTAAATAATTTATTTTTTCGTTTGAATTGAAAACGAATTTTTTTTTAAAACGTTTTCAATTAACGAAAATTTTCAAAATGAGAGCCTTGTTGCGTTATGCACTTAGATAAGCGGTCTCTTATTTCAGTTGTAGTTGTATTAATAGTCATTTCCTGTCGCATTTGATTTAAAATCAATTTTGAAGTAGTTTTCAATGATATTTCTCTTTCATTTAAAAAGTAGATTATGCATTTATTGAAAATGCATTCAAAAATGCACTTATTTTAAACACGAATATCTCGAAAACGAAGCCACGTAGGCAATTGGCGTAAGAACAAACATTGTAGCTTTTGTTCTCAGCTATCACGTGTTTAAGTTTAGACAAAAGTTTAGGGGACATCCTGTATTTATCGAAATGATTGCAAATATAAATTATTACTTTTTTTTTAATTTAACCAAAACATTTATTAGAAATGGTACCCGTATTGATTAATTTATTTGTTAATATGGTCAATTTGTCAGTTGAGTCAGAATTATGGTATTTTTAAAACCAACAAAAATAAACTTGTTCAACTATTGGAGTCTTTCGTATTAAATTTGTGGTTGGTCCCATATATCGACCATCCATCAATAGAATAGTTTTACTTTCCTTTGAGCTAATAGATCATGGGTTTTCTGCAATTACTTCAACATTTTTCCGCACCGTTTGAACTAAAATTTAAAACGTCCTTCGTGGAATTATGTATGTGTACTATTCCTCCATTTCAATACAGTTCATATTATTGTAGACATATTAAGGTAATATATATTCTTTGTAGATGTATTCTGATTAAATAAATTTTCTTCAGGTTTGGATCAATTCCCTAATTCTATGTGCGAATTGACTACAATAGGCAACATTTTTGAGGCTTGGACTCAAATGTATGAACTTTTTTAATGCCGATTTGGAGATTAAGTCATTAAAGCAGGCCCTATTCCTTCTAAGTGTTAGTATTAGTTCTTTTCCAATTCTTTTTCAGTTCTAATGCTATCCTTATATGTATGGGCATATCTGTCATCAGCTCGAAATTGAAACAGATTGAATGAAAAATCTCTGATGGAAAATAGAGCCATCAATTGATATGGTTATTAATAAATGATTATCATCTTATTAAGGCTTTACGGTGATTTTATGGTTGAATTTTGGTAAAACATCCTGCAGCGACTTTCATTCAACCATTCAAATGTCAGTGACTCGCGAATCAAATGAGCAATGGCAGTGAGGAGGCAACGCTCGCAATGCGACGGCACAGATGTTTGCATATAACTACTTTAGAACATCCAAGGCTGGCTTGTCCCATTCTTTGTTATCCATAAAATTTATGGGCCATAGCTTGTTTTGCTGCTGCTGTAGTTTTTTATAAATTTAATTTATTCATAAGTAATTCTCTGTTGTTCTAGAAGAGGGGAGAGGAAAGGTTGACAAGGGTTCAACAAGAGTATCGACAACACTGACGGGAAATAAAAAGGGGTGATCTGGGCGAGAAGGAATAGTTTGCATACGACCCTTTTTTCCACAAGAGACTACAATTTATGATTTAACCATGTTCCAAAGAAAAAATGCTTCATAACATATCTTTGAGCATAATTAGGAAACCCTAACCTAAAACCGGAAGAATTTACAAACATTTCGGGTGTTAGGGAATGACAGCTCTTTTTTGCCCAAGTAGAATGATGTTTTCATTAGCACCCGTCAACCAAATATTCAAAAGTATGTACATTTGTATCTGGGGAGGGAGAGAATGTAAAAAAAACGAAACCCGGATTTGGCAAAATGCACATAAACATTGGGAATATTACATTTTGATGATCACATATGGCTTGACATGACAGAGGATTACAATCATATCACAAGGGATGATTAATTCCACATCTACATTAACCATCTATTAAAGGTGTCCGTTTGTCTAGGCCTGTACGAAAATGAAAATTTGCGTATGTGTACCTTTTTGTGGGTTGGGCGTGCAAAAAAAAGGAAGTGGTGAATATTTCCGCAATTGATTGTTATGATATTATTTTGGTTGTGTTGTTGTTGGTCTATAAATCCCTTTTTAACTTTATCTCCTCTTGTTATATTTGTTTACTCCTTCGATATTCAGAACGGAAACAAATGTAAATTATTTAGAATGTAATTTGTTTAGGAGGGAGCTTTGTAAAAGGCAAGAATTTGCGTTACAACAAATAATGGAAGTTGGGTAACGTTTGCAGTTGGCACAGTTTTAAGTCAGTTAGCAAGGTGAAAATTCCTGGTATAATGTAAGGGGTAAGAATCCACAATTTTGTATGTTCGCTTACCATTGCACCATCGACGGACTCAAGAGTATTTCTGTATTTTTTTTTAAAATTTGTGCTAGAATTTGCTAAACATATATTGCGTCTAGTATGATTCGCAACCTTCAGTATAAGTATAATATTTGGATTAAGAATTACTGTAGGATAGTTGTGTTAAAGGCCTAACGTAAAGTAAATGCCCAAAGTCAAACATTTTTGAAATAGTTGGAACTTATTTCAGCCTCTAAACTCTTTTAACGTAGAATACGTTATACGGTAAGATAGGGGTGTTGATCCGGAGCACAAAATTTTGAGAAAATGTTTGTCAACTTTCATCCACTTTTACTTAAATATTAAAACATATTTTAGCAATTTTTATATGTTACTCAGTTTTGGTAATATGTTTTGTTTCGAATTACATTAAAAAAATTATATGTCTATATATAAAAGTTTTATGTAGTTAAGGAAATAAATATTTAAGAGCATGATATTTTAGACTTTTTGATGTGTTAACATCTATACGCGCGCCTCTAGGGCAGTAAACTATAAATTTAATATATACGCTAGTGTTAGGTTTGTAAGAGTAAATCATCGTTTGTTTGTTCGTTGCTTGGCAGTCGGTATTGAAAGTGATTATTGGGCGATTTTCATATAATTTTCCCACGCGATTTTCTCCGGAAATTCATAGCCGATTTTATTAATTTTTGGATGAAAAAGCTAGTGCGGGTTTCGACGAAGAGTTTAGGCGATCCGATATCGGCGAGCCGAGATTGAAGTGTTTTAATTTGGAGTATTAATTTGGAGTAATATTAAAAAAGTATTTTATGTTGATCTTCGGTTATATCGTACGAATATAACAATGTATGTATGTATGTACAAGGGTCTGTTGCTTTGCATTCTTTAACTTTTGTGGGAATAAAACAAAAAGTATTGAGCAAGAAAATAATGACACATGTGCTTGCACTGGGTCTTTAAATAATTTTAAGTATTAATATTATTTAAATGAAACGTCATCATATGATTGAACGCTGTTTTTTATTTTCCAATGTAACATTTACGAATGTGTTCATAGAAATCGAACAGGTACCGTGTAGCAAAAAGGTGTTAACACATCGCCCGTGAGTTCGAACACTCATTGGATTTTTTAATTTGATTTTTAAATGAGGCAAATCACGGATCCAGGTCGGCAATAAAGGCGGTGATAAGCCGTACGTTTTATGTACATATATATACATATATATACTCGAATTAGAATAGGGAAAAATTTCTGTCATCTGACGCTTCACATCAAATTCTCTTTGTCGTGGTTTGTGCAAATGAGGGATATTCGACGAAAATTAACTGACACTTCTTCTTCTTCAAGTTGTTTGTTTGTTTTTTGACGTAGAATACGTCATACCTTACGGTATAGGGAGTCATGTCAGATTGTTGTTGTTGTAATCTTTATTTCATTGATTATGAGGAAACGGCGAGATAACTTTTTTTAAAAATTTTTTTGTAGGTAAATGAAGGTGTTATCTTTCGTTTGATATACATTTCATATTGGTTGATATCTTCCTAATATTTAAATTTCTCAAATGAAAATTGTTTAAACACATACACTCAAACATATGTGTGGTGTTTGGTTGAGTGTTTGAGTTTGTAGCGTGAACACAAACTATGCTACTGTTTCAGTGTGGACACAAACCTTCGGCTGTTGTTTTGATTGATGAAATATTAAAATTTCGTATATTTACTTATGTATATAAGTGAAACAAAATGTTAAATGTGAATTTGAATTTAACATGGATATATAATTATAAAAAATATATGAACAAATTAATTCATACATTTTTATGTTAAATGAAAGTGCTGCCAAGTAAGCAAAATAACAATGCTGTTTGACAGCAGCTGACAGTTGACGTTTAGTAAATTAAAATAAAAACTACTAATCAAAATGGCACCTACATCAAATACAAGAAAGCAACGAGTGGTTGTTATGCAGAGAAATAAATACTCAGGTAAGTTTTGTGTTCCCTTGTTTATATATATTTTTATTAAAAATGTTAATTAATTTGTAGGCGCAACATCAACAACAAATATGCAACAAATCGCAACAGCAGCGGCAGCACCCAATATCAATCAAATAGGTAAGTAACATACACATACATATGTACATATGTATATATTAATGTAATGTATAAATTCCTAATAATGGATTTAATTTACAGTTCCTATAGCGGCAACAACAACAAATGGTCGATTTAAGTAAATAGGTATAGGTAATAGTAAATAGGTATAAGTAAATAGGTATAAGTGAGTAGGTATAAGTAAGTAGGTATAAGTAAGTAGGTATAAGTAAATAGGTATAGGTAATACGACAACACCAACAAAACAAAACATATTTATCCTATTTTTCCTACCATAAGCTTATGTATATTATCAAAAGTAACTATCAAAAAAATAAATTCATTTGCTTATGTTATTTATCATTTATTGTTATATATGTTTTCTGTCTTATCGGATGGCGTATTCTACGTTAAACTTAATGGCCGTGTCTATGACACAGCCGGCAAGGACAGTCCGTGGCCGAAGGCCTCGAACAACTGTCTGCTGTTTTTTGTTGACTGTTATCGTTGGTATACAGTGGTGTGCGATGAAATAGAGTCAACACTAATCAACATTTTCAATACAAAAACAAATGTAGAAAAATTAAATTTGTTTATAACTTTTATTTTTAATTGTTCAATTAAGAACAAGATATAACATTTTAGAACATTAATGTCGTAATTTAAAATTAAATCATTAGGTATAAATCAAAATATTTCAAAATGCCCCGTTTTGCCTGTGAATTAAAATAGAGTCATCGCGATTCATCATCTGAACTAGAATAAATAGCTGTGTCAAATAAAATGTATATTTCATTAATCCTTAATATTATCTCAGTACTTTATGAAATAACTATTATTTTTTATCACAGCTAAGCAACGCCTTGACATTGAATCATCAAGTCTCCACAAGTCATGTTTTCCACGCCGATTGTACCAGTGTCATAAGCTCATCTTTATTAAATTGGTTTATTCCTTTGATAGACACTTTAATGTCCCCCCACATATTCTGAATAGGATTTAAGCCCGGCGACTGCATAGACCATCTTAAAAATATGACACTATTATTTTCAAACGAAGCTTTTGCTCGCTTCGATGTGTGTTTGGGGTCGATATTATGTTGAAACACCCATCGAAGCGGCATTTCACATTTAGCTCAAGGCATCATGATGTTTTTTTAATACAGTGGTATAATATGCAGCGTCCATTGTCTGTTCAATTTGGAATAAAGGTTCTGTCCCAATGTAACCCCGTACCATTATGTTTCCGCTACCACGTTTAACTGTTTGGATTGTGTTCTGGGGCCTGAATTCGGTGTTGGAAGGTCTTCGTACAGGAAGATTACTCTTATCATAATTACCCAATCTCACTTTAGTTTCAGCTGTCCTCAAAATATTTCGCCATTTGCGTACGGACTATTTCACATGCTCCTTGGCAAAATTCAACATTTTTTGAACGTTCCGTTTGGATAGAAATGGAACTTTTCGGACACTTTTTGCCTTTAAATTGTTTTTAGTTAACATTTTTCTTAATGTAGAGGTGTCAACATCCCGATCGTATTGCCTTTTAAGGGCGGAAGTGGTAACAAAAGTCGAACTCTACGTGGCGCAATATTTTTGGTTCAAAATGTTCTGTAATTTTCAGGGTTTTACCGTCTGTTTCCTGGATTGGGGTTATATTTTATTCCGGTCTCCAACATTTTCTTTGAGCATCCAATTATGTCAGTAATTTGTATGTAGCTTCCGAATTCTTATATCGTATCTTTTATTCTTTCGTGAACATCGGCCCATTTTGCTACTATTAAACATTAATCGTATTTAGAAGCTAAACTTTGTTTTCAAATTCAAATCCAAACTACCATTAACCATTTGAAAAAAAAAAGATATTTTTTTGTAATTGACTCTATTTGATAGCGCACGTCATTACATAGCCTTTAAAATACTGACACTGACCTGGAGAACAGTAGTGTACAAAATTTATTAAAAATGACGGCATTATATTCAGCAGAGGACCGGCCAATCAGGTTCAGAATTTCTTGACATGAAACATCTTGGACCACTGATTTGCAGAGAATAAAAGCTTTGACGAGTGTGTGACTCTATTTCAGGCAACTATTTTACCACACAAACACGAAATGTTGTTGTAGTTGTGGCTTTGATGGGGTGTTGTACCAATGCCTCTATTTGATACAGGGTGGGTGATGAATATTGCTACATTAAGAAACCCAAATAACTTTTTTTCAGTGTATGAAATTAATTTTTCTTTTATTCATGTTAAAACTCATTCAATTTTATTAAATATAGCTTAATTAGTTTTAAAAATAATGGAATTTAAATCCCATTCAATGAGCAGGGATTGATGCATGTGCGGCATCTTACCAAAAAGTTGTTCATTACTGATTGGAGAGTTGCAATAGGAATAGCCGCAATTTTTTCTCGACTGGATTGCTTTAATTCATTCAAATTTGTTTGTTTTGCTTTGTAGACTTTCTGTTTGTAATAACCCCACAAGAAAAATTCAGGTGCAGTAAGGTCAGGCGACCTAGGGGGCCAACGGGATGTGGAGTTTCTGGATATCAGCTTATTGGGAAATTTTCGTCGCAATTCTGTTATAACAGGCCAGACTATGGGATGAGTTGTGCCATCTTGCTGAAACCACACAGAGTTGAAAGAAATTCTCATTCGGCGTAATTCTGTATAGAACAACTCTCTCAACATACTCAAGTAACGGTCTCCACTAACCGTAACGATGTGACCGTTTTCTTCGAAGTATCTGTGGATTTCTGTAGGATCTGTGAATTGGAAGCACTCCATATTCGACAATTTTGTTTGTTTATGTTGCCGTTTAAATCGAAATGGGCCTCGTCAGACATGAAAAGACAATTCAACATGTTTCCGTTCTGTACCACCATTTGAAGCATCTTCTGGCAAAATTTCAAACGAATCGGGAAGTCTGCTGCGTTCAATTTGTTGGCCATTTGAAATTTATATGGGAATAAGTCCCCAAATCTTTGTGCATAATTAACTGCAATGACTGTCTGCTTATACCCATTTGAGCATATAAGCTTCTTGTCGAAACTCTTGGATTGTTTTGTATGGCAGCAGCTACAGCAGCGACTGTTTCCTCCATCCGAACTGAAGGGTTTTGATGCTAAGGTTTTCTGTTGACTGTCGCATGATCGGCAAAATTTTTATTGCCGCCAAACGTGCGCCTATACCCTCTTTGGGCCGAAACTACTAAACCGCGTGATAGCGGTGAACAATCCAAATTCTTGTTTCAGTGTCCCAGTTTTTTTTTTTGGGTAGCGGCTTTCATCAGCCACCCTGTATTATTGAAGCCATACGCTGAAGAGAATAAGAGAATAAAATTATTACAAAATTACATTTATTAAGAGAATAAAATTATTACAAAATTACATGAGGTGTCAGGAGACACCCGGTTGGAACCAAGTTCCTTTGGCTATGTATTATGTACTAGTTAGTTCCAACACGCCTAAGGCGCCTGTTGAAAAATACCGTAATTTAAATGAGTCTTTAAGAAAATATACATTTTGTAAAATGATAAACTTTTTTTAAGAATTTTTTTATTTATTGAATGTATTTTTTTCAAAAACCCTATATTTTTCGGTCCCTTTTGTAAGAATATGTATTATATTTTCCCGAAAAGGTCCTTTCTTTGATGAGAGGTACTTCTTTTATTAAAAGCTATGGTTTTTATGTAAGAAAAAGCCTAAGAGTATGCAGTTTTTTTTACAAAGAAAAACCTTTTTTAAGAACAGGTACATTTAAGAGAATTGGTACCCTTTTTAGGATAAGGTTATTTTTTTAAGAAAATTTACTAATTTTCAGGAAGGTTACTGATCTCAAGAAAAGAAAAGAAAAAGTATTATTTTATTTTTAAGAAAGGGTACTCTTAAGAAAGGAATTTTTGTAAGAAAATGTATTTTTTATAAGAGAAGGTATTTTTGATGTGTTAACAGCTATAGTCGCGGGTACGGCGTAAATTCACAAAGTGAATACATCCAAACACAGTTTGTCCGTGTCCGATGACACAGATTGTCAGACTGCGATCACACAGATTGTCCGACTGCTATCACACATTGTTTGCCATTAAAATCCTCCGAAACGACTTGACCGATTTGTATGAAATTTTGTGTGCTTATCGGGTAGGTCTCCGAATCGGCCAACATCTATATTTCATACCCCAAATTATAAGGGTGACCCACCCCTATATGGAACACAGATTTGTCCGACTGTGAAACACAGATTGTCAGACGGCGAAAAAAAACACACACTGTAGAAGCGGCAGTGAATAGTTGTCATGTGTGGGTGCGGAGCACTCTCAGAGTAACGAAAATAATGGTTATACGTACCCTGTAGGAAGCCTGGGGACAAGTGTCTCCATGTCACCACTTTTGTCAACTATTATGGTGACATTGTCGACAATTTGTCTACAACTTGTCTACAAATATTTGTCTGGCTTTGATGTGTAGAGAAATTTATGACAAATGAACGTCAATGCTTCTTCTTTTTCATTGTTTCGCTTTGTTTGGTTGTGAAAACACGTGGTGCCGCGTACATTTAGTTGGAAAATAATTTAAAAAGAAAAAGTGAGTTTTAAAAGTGAATTTTGAAAAAAAACATGAGTAAAAGAAGCTATAAAAGATTTGTGAAAAAGCAATCAAATTTGTACAAGAATAGAATAAATGCTGAAGTGGAGATAATTGCTAGAGAGAGTAATTTCAGTGATTTTGTGATGCATGAAGAAACTTGTGAAAACTTTGAAGATTTTGAGTTGGTTGATTTGATATTTGATTGATTTGATTTGAGACTGATAAATTTTTTTTAATGTAATTTAGATAATAAATATGATTTTAATTTTGAATTTTACGTCTTTTTATTTGGTAAAAAAATCACAAGTGTAGACAAAAATAGCGACAATGGACTACTGATTCACTGGTTCCAATGTCTCCATATGGTTCCAGAAGTACCACCTAGTCAGTAGTTCTTGTGTCAGTAGTTCATTCTCAATGACAAGCACATGTTAAATGTCAATAGAATTTTACATTGCCTGGGGTATATTTGGTCAGTAGTACTGGTGACACAGTCAATAGTAAGTCAGTACTGTTTCACTATAGACATTTCCTACAGGGTATATACAAATGAGATAGCAAGAGAGCAACAAAAATTATGTGAACTTGTGTAGCGTATGTACGAACATAATAATGTATGTATGTTCATGTGTCTGTTTAAGCAAGAAAATAATGACACATGTGCTTGCACTGGTCTTTAAATAATTTTTAGAATTAAGATTATTTAAATGTAACGTCATCATATGATTGAACGCTGTGATTTATTTTCTAATGTGTTCATAGAAATTGAATAGGTACCGTGTAACAAAAGGGTGTTAACACATCGCCTGTGAGTTAGAACACTCATTGGTTTTTTTTTGAAGAAAATCTTTTTTTTACGAAAGAACATGTACTATTTTAAGAGTAGGTACTTATCTCAAGAAAAGTTATTTTGTTTTACAAAAAGGTACTCATTAAAGAAAAGGTAGGTTTTTAAGAAAAGGCAATTTGTTGTAATGTAATGTACTTTTTTTAAGAAAAGGTACTTATTTAAAGAATTACTTTTTTTTACGAAAATGTACTTTTTCTAAGAAAATTTACTTTTTTAAGCAAAGGCACTTCTTTAAGATAAGGTATTTTGTTAAGCAATGGTACGCTATTTTAGAATATGAATAGGTAGTGTTTTTGAGAAAATTTACTTTTTTTAAGAAAACTCACTTATTGAAGAAAATTTTGTTTTTTAAACTTCTTTCACTTTGGCTTTTCAAAATTTATCTTTTATACGGTTCAAAACTACAATATGTAATAAGCAGGCTCCACCTAGAAAATTTCCCATGAAACATGAAATATCCCCCCCCATATGTTATATGTTAGTCTAGACACAAACCAAGCCAAAAGTACGAGTGTAAGAGTAAATGTGCTGCCAAATGTATTTCCATGCTCAGGGTTGTACTTCATGGATTTGCCAGTCTTGCACTTTGGCTTTTCTAAATTTACTTTTTATTGGGTTCAAAACTACAATATGTAATAAACAGGTTCCACCAAGAAAACTTCCCTTTAAACCAAACCAAACCAAATGTACCCAATATAGTTGATAATAATGGGTTGTAATAAAGTAGAAATGTAGGAAGAAATGTATTTTAGGAAAGGAATGTATTTTATTTTATTGTCCGTCACAGTTTTTAGAATTTGATACTCATTCGAGCTAACTATTTGAATGTCGCAAATATTCGACATCATTGTATATCGTAAATCTGCCTAATTTTGATTTATATCAGATAATTTGGTCTGACACTGTTAAGGGCGGAGGACGGTCGATTGTTATGGATATTATTCATTGTTTTTTCCTGGTTCCAGACCATATTTCTATGTAGCGACTAAATCACATTCGACGCATTGCAGAATTTGGGCGAAATGCAGACGCAAATGATAACTTTACTGAGTACTACAGTTGTCAGTTTTTACAGCAAAGGGTTGATTAAATCGCGACAATGTGTAAGTACATGCATCAGAAGCGAGTCATATTTAAATGAGGCGTGCTACACAAACAACTGTTAAGATTTGCATAATTTGGGAAACCCCAAAACTATCTTAACTCTAAGTAACAAAGACCGGAGATTGTATGGTTGGGATGTTTTGGTAATCAGAAGAAATTCATTAGTTTTATTGCAATTCCAGATTGCCGTTGACACATTAAAATCCAATGTGGTTTCTCATTGTAAAGTATTTGTGGAAAAAATCCTGAAACACATCGTCGTTCAATCTCGCTTTACTACCCCACAGATGGACTGTTCGTATTAGTCATCATACAACTGATACTTAGATGTGTGCATTGTCTGAATTTCAATGACCCGGTGGTGCAATTCCTCACTTATCTGTGTTATCATATCATTCATTTGGAGCGGAGATGCGATTTCGGGTGTATTTTTTGCTTAATTTGCATAATTTTATCGCTGTATAAAACAAAACCAGTAACGATGATATTTCAATTAATTTGTTATTAGTTGTATGCGCTTTCCTCCTGCCCAGCATTGTTTATAGTTTGATTGTTATCTTTATGCGTGACATTAATACAACATTGATCTCAAATTAGTAAAGTTGTATTTTAACGACTTAATATTCCAAATAATTAGTATTTTTAAAGTAATGTTTGGCCGAGTTTCATTTCATATATGTATAAGTATTGCCGGCTGTGCAATGGTAGTCGGCGCTGCTCTTGTACATAACAAGATCACATTTCTTTCGACGATGCCCACCTCGTTCAGTGATAACGACACTATCGAGTATTTAGCTTCTCAAAAAAACGTTCGGAATCGCTGTAAAATTGTAGATCACAATCAGTGAGTGTAATACTAAAAGGCGCACAGCACACTGGTTGCGAGAGGCTCTCCACAGACCTTCATGGGATATAGTAGGACACAGTACGTGTTTATGTTAGGGACCACATGATAACGTCTTTGTGTTGATTAAAAAACCTGTCAGTTTTTCCCCAATTTAAGATACCCAATTCCGGAGTACTATACGCCTAGATTTTTGCGGCACAAACACATGTTTTGAAACAAGTGACTTCACCCACCAGGTTTCAAAAACGGATCCGTTTCAAACCCGTTACGGGTTTTATAAAATCATAAAAAAGCGAGATGTGAGTTTGCAAATCTGGCGCGAGTCCGCAAAATCATAAAAACCGAATCAGTGGAATTGCAACTTTGCAGATCCGTCTCGAACCCGTTACGAGTCCGTAAAAACATAGAAAACTGAATCAATGAAATTGATATTTGGCGGCTACGTTTCGAACTCGTGACGAATTCCTAAAAACAACGAAAAGTGAATCAGCTAAATTCTGATTTAGTGGATACGTTTTGAACCCATTACGCGTCCGTAAAAACATAAAAAACTGAATCACTGAAATTGATAGTTGGGGAATCCGTTTCGACCCCGTTGCGAGTCCGTATCAATATAAAAAGGAAATAAGTGAATTCCTAAATGGTTTCGGATATGAAGTCAGTCCGCTGCGAGTTCGAGATGGATCCGAAAAAGTAGAGATATCGATTCGTGTTTTTGAGAGGAATTGCATATGCAAACGAATTCGTTATGAGTCCGTAACCAATTCCAGATATTTTTCTAATTTCACACCCTGACAAGTGTAAAGTTAACATTTTTCCGTTCTTAGTAATTCGGATCGCTGCACCATTTCTGCCTCCTTTTCGACCTTCATATTGCTCCAAGACTAATCACGAAGCGATCCATATTTCTGAACTAAAGCTCCCGCTGGGTTGAGCTCAACGAATTCTATAAACAGTTCAATTGGAAATTATGTTTTCTCAATCTGAATTTTGATGCTGCGACGAAAATGGCTGAAAGTATTATTTCAATGGAAATTAAACAAATCATTCCGCTCAAAATACTAATTATTGAATATCCTGAGTAAGCATACAAAGGAGCTACCAGATCCAATAAGGAATATTTCAAAAATTGGTGATTCATTAACAATTCAGTTAAATATGTGCAAAAATAGGAACAGCGCCTGCGTGACAAAACATTTTCTTCTCCTAGAGGAAGCAAGAGCTTTTTTTCATTTGTTGAGAGAGTAAAGGATAAATCTCTTCACTCTATACCAACTCATATGCAGAATGAACATATCGCACCCTAAATACAAAAGTGTCAAAATTTACAAATTTTCAGCAGAGGTAAAAAACTAGCGTGCAAAGTTAAAAAAATGTATGAATAGTCTCAAAAGTTGACATATTGATAAAGGATTTCTTTGACGAAAAGGAGGAGAAACTGACGCCAGATTTTTGCAGAAGATAGAAATGCTTCTCGGTGTCTGTTTTTAAGCAAAAAATTAAAATCTAGAAATTTTGAGTTATGACGCTTTTGTATTTAGGGTGCGATATGCATATTTACATATTATTACCTCTTGAACAAAGACTTAAATCTGTTTTGCCGGAAAGCAATCAATGTCTCACCGTGATCGGAAACGGTTCTTGGTTAATGCCTAAATTTAATAAAAAAAATTTTCGAACGCATGGAGTTTAAAAGGTTCTTGCAAAGCTCATACAGCCGAAATAACACCCTAACCATAATCCAAAAATTAAATAACTCCTCACTCAAAAACTTTGGGCATTATGAGGAAAACAAAGAACTCCCAAACAAAATGAATGAACCCCTTTTTGGGGAGTTGTCCGTTAATAGTTTGGGTGTTAGTTCATTTGCATTACTTTGTATTGTCGGTTTTCAATAGCCCAAATAATTCAGACCTAAAAGATAAAATGACGCATCATCAAAAGATAAAACGACGCATCATCCAAATGCAGAATTGCAAACAAATGTGACAAACTATTTAAACCCTTAATTCGAAATTTCGCCTAAAAATGAAAATGAAAACTGACCCAAAAAGTTAATAATAATTTTTGAACGCAATGCGAGAAAATGTACACAAAATACGGATAAAACTGTTATACATATCTTCTCGAAATTCACTCACAGTGATAGCGGTATAAATAATTTAATACAGAATCAAGTACAACACATAGAAGGAGTCATATAAGACCAAAGGTGTGTTTGGATCAAACTCGTTTTTGGACTTCCGAAAACTTTCGAGCTATGTATGTCTGGCTGGTCACCATGCTAGCTGTAGTAAACCTTTATCTGTCACAATGAAATGTTTCTATTATTTGCCGAAACTTCGTTGAGGACTGAAAATGGGCGTACTGGCAACTCCGTTTTTGTTACTTCCCATAGACATCTACGTGCTTTGTACAAAATCATGTTTCTTCTAAACAGTGATTCTATTATAATTTAATACCAGATATTGGTAAACAATCTGTAAATTTGTACTTTTTTGGAGAACATATCAAGGTTGACACGCCCATTCTGGCACCACCCATACAAAGGTAGGGAGCCTGTCCGGTTGATCAACGCGATACCTCCATAAATAATCTTAATGAAATTTGGTAATGTTTCGTCAAAAGGTAGATTATAATTAAAAATTGACAAACTATACGGGATTTGTTACCTATGATACAAATTTTGGGCTGCTGGTCACCATTAATCCATTAACATCACATCAGATCTTAACTCATTGACAATTAGATAGATTAAAAAAAAATTGGAAATGGGCTAACTTTCCACGTCCATTCAGGTAGGTAAAGGTTTGTCGGCTGCAGAAATATGAACCTTTTTAGTAAATCTCGAATCCAATAGATGAGGGTGAGGGTATGCTTAAGTGAGATAAAAGTCTCTTCCAGAAATAACAGACAAATTAAAGTAAATATTCTCTGATAAAAATTCTCTAACGGGATCATCATGATACCCTTAACTCAATTTCGTTCCGAGAGCTCTTAAAGCGTTTTTCCTGGTTGTGTGCATTAGGGTGTACTGAAAACTTCTTTTCTTGAGAGGGGGTGTCTCATACTTTTTCATACGAGGGTACTTTAATGAAATTTTTTGAAAAATTAGCTCTTTGATGGAATATTTATGTAAATACAAGAAAATTTGGAAGACAAAATATGCATGATAAAGATTACAAATGACGTCGTGAAGGAAAAATGTTCTGTCAAAATTTTGAAAATATTTTTTTTATATATGTTCATTATGACACATCGTTTGACCATAAAAAGGAATTATTTTTTTTCGAAAATGTACTAGGAATCGAAACTTCAAGGGGCTAAGGTAGGGGCTATAAGTACCCTCGTATAAAAAAAGTTTTACGTTCCCGTAATCACCTCTTTAATACGCATCGCTTGAGACCCCCCACACATTTGAAATTCCAAAAAAAAACGTTTTTCAGTCCACCCTAGTCTGCATGTTAGTCCGCATTTCCAAGCAATCCAAATATTAAGTATTTCGGCATTTCAAAGCAGAATTGCTAAAAAATTGTTTATAATTTGTCTCAATTTAGCAATAACAGGGGTCAGAGTATGCTTAAATTTAACTGAAAGCATATTATCCGGGAATTATTTGAGCATCTCTAATTTCGAAATTTAAGTGAAATTTGTGTTATTCCTCTATAACATGATGAATATTGCTGTATTAAGAAACTCAAATAACTTTTTTTTTTATAACAAATAACTAGGGCCCGACAATGCAGCGTGATGAAACTGCACACCACACCGTGACACGAAGTGGATGCAATTCCATCTCATGGAGTATCTGTGGGTTAGAAGCACTCCCTGCTCGACAATTTTGTTTGTTTATGTTGCCGTTTAAATCGAAATGGGCCTCGTCAGGCATGAAAAGACAGTTCAACATGTTTCCGTCCTCTTCCACCATTTGAAGCATCTTCTGGAAAAATTCCAAGCGAATCGGTAAGTCTGCTGCATTCAGTTTGTTGGCCATTTGAATTTTATATGGGAATAAGTCCAAATTTTTGTGCATAATTGACTGCAATGACTGTCTGCTTATACCCATTTGAGCAGATAAGCTTCGTGTCGAAACTCTTGGACTGTTTTGTATGGCAGCAGCTACAGCAGCGATTTTTTCTCCGTCCGAACTGAAGGGTTTCGATGGTAAGGTCTTCTGTTGACTGTCCCATGCTCGGAAAAATTGTTAACAAGTCTCATTATGGTCCATCTGTTCGGAGGATTACCGACAAACGTGCGCCTATACACTCTTTGGGCCGAAACTACGAACTCCAGTGCGTGATAGCGGCGGACAACCCAAATTCTTGTTTCTGTGTCCTAGTTATCCATTGTTGTTAAATCTAAAAATCAATCTGAAAAAAAAAATTAATCAGATTCATTAAATAGAAAAAAGTTATTAAATTATTTTTGGTAGCGGCTTTCATCAGCCACCCTGCATGTACACAAGGGTGTATTAATTGCAATCATCGGGTCTCAATAGATCCATACTGGTTACTGCAACAGACCACTTCCGTCAGACTCTATCTCCACTAGGCCAACGCTACCTTTAATAATCCGGCTGTACTCAGGGCTTGGGGGGTGTTCTTGCCATTGGAGATAAGTCCAGATGCGATACTAAATAATAAGTTATAGGAGGCTTAGTGTACCTGACAATAGACGATTTCCAATGTAATAATATGGAAAAGTGTGAAAATGTGTTCGTATCCTCTCCAAAGCCGTATAACACCCAACCATGCCGACTATACGCCATATTCCCGTCAGCCCACATGGGCATTGCTTTATGAGATCCCTTCAATTTAAATAAATAAATAATTATTTAGGATTAAAGTTAAAGCGTTTAAAAAAAAATATAAACGGTCGTTTAATTTGGCCATTCCGTTAATAAACGAAATTGTAATATGAAGCAATATTATATGCGTATTTTGCAAGTATAATCCACAGAAATAATAGAATATTATCACCCAAATTAATTAATTAGTTGTAATATTAGAAATAATTAGTAGGAAGTTTTAGCCAATTTATATAATTTGTAAGAATAATTTTACATAATACAAAACGTCTTATACTTACTGTGCAAAATTGCCGTCGACAAGCGCTTGTTGGCTGCATTTGCTGAGTACTAATGCCAATAATATCTTGAATGTAATATTTTAAATTGGCTTTGTAAAATATAATTTGCAATAACACAAAAAAAAATAAACTTCGGGTGTTGATCTTGAGGTACTCATTATCCTAGAATCGATAGAAATTTTGCTTTACTGGAACATGTTTCAATTTGGTGACGAATTTCTGCGATATAATTAATTCACTGATTCATTTATTGATCCATTCAGTTATATATCCTCTGGGTTGGCGTTTCCTTTTCGCAAAATTTTAGAGTGAAATGTTAATGTTTGATCATAATTTATAATCTAGCCGGGTTCATTGAATAAATCTCTGCATCGAAGTTTAAATAAAACGATTTTCTTGGTAAATTCGAGCAATTTCTTTATCTCTACAAGATGCCGAAATGGTCTTCATATTAAAACTACTGATTGTGAATCCGATCGAACTTACCGAGAGAAATCCACATACGCCTGTCCTTGGTATTGGTAATGGGTATTTCCTCACTTTACCGATTCGCAAAATTTGAATTTTCAACTATATATTTCCTTTAACTTGATATAATATATTTTCTACGACTTGATTGATCAAAATTTTCATTTGAATGAAAAATTATCGACAATTTTTTTTTGAGGGTAATGAAATCATTAGAAATGAAATAATTTTATTTATGTTCTTAGTTTTAGGGTTTTTCAACAGAGACGCTACAAAAGTAGATCGATAGGGACAGCAAACGACGCCATATTTTTTCCCGCTCTTTTGACATTTCTCTTCATTAAGGTTTGCCATTTCATTATGGAAAGATATACGAGCCAACACCGAGTCGAAATTATAAAAATTTACTACCGAAATTTGGAGTCAGTGGCCTCAACTTTAAGAGCGCTACGTCCAATTTATGGTCGTCATAATCGTCCTACCACATCAACAATTGAGCGTCTAGTGGAAAAATTTGAATCCACAGGTACAGTACAAAATGTTCCCGTGCCAGTGAGACAAAGAAGTGCCCGTAGTGTCGAGAATATTGCTGCCGCTGAGGCTTCAGTTCAAGAAAGCCCAAATGTGTCTCTCACACGTCGTTCTCAAGCGTTGGGCATCTCTGTGACGCCGTTGTGACGAATTTTGCGAAAAGATCTTGGCCTATATCCTTACAAGTTCAAATTGACGCAAGAACTGAAGCCGCTTGACTACCATAAGCGCCGTATGTTCGTGAATTGGGCTGAGCAACAACTTGAAAATGATTCGGATTTTCATCGGAAAATCATCTTCAGCAATGAGGCTCATTTCTGGCTTAATGGCTTCGTCAATAAGCAAAATATGCGTTATTGGTCAGACAGCAATCCACACGTAATCCATGAGTCATCATTGCATCCCGAAAATATTACGGTTTGGTGCAGTTTATGGGCCGGCGGCATCATTGGGCCGTACTTCTTCCGTGATGATCAAGGCCGGCACATTACTGTGAATGCGAATCGCTACCGTTTAATGATAACCGAATATTTTTGGCACCAATTGGATAATATGGACTTGGAGGACATGTGGTTCCAACAGGACGGCGCCACAAGCCACACAGCGAATGCCACAATCAATTTATTAGAAACCCAAGTTTGGTGAACGTGTTATCTCACGAAATGGCCCAGTCGATTGGCCGCCTCGGTCGTGCGATTTGACGCCGTTAGATTATTTCCTGTGGGGCTACGTCAAGTCTATGGTCTATGCCAATAAGCCAGCGATGATTGATGAACTTCGTACGAATATCGAACGTGATATTGCAGCAGTATCGGCCGATTTATGCTTGAAAACCGTCGAAAATTGGGTTCAGCGTCTAGACTTCTGCAAGCGTGCCCGTGGTGGCCATGCAAAAGAAATCGAGTTCCATACATAATGGCATCGAACGTACTTTCACAGGAATAAAGAATTTCATTGGTATCTAAAACCGGGTTTGTTTTATTTAAAAAAAACTTTTGTAGCGCTCTTATTGAAAAACCCGTTATTTTAAAGACAGTAGTATTTACCAAAATTAAGGGCAGCCTTATAACTTTCTGTTCATCGTTTCAATAATTTACATTACCCATGGGCATTGCGACATTTTCAAAAGTGTCACAACCAACGTCCATTGACATTGTGACCCCTTTATAGTAGCAAAAACGTACAGCGGTATTAAGAGAACTGAAGTTTTCACCAAAGTTGTCTTTTGAAATATTACAAAGTATCACTATGGCCATGGACTCAGTGACACCAATTTTATTAACATTGTCCAAGGACATTATGTCCCTGGTCGTCACCCTTCAGCCCCCCCCCACCCCCCTATTTGGGTAAAAATACATTATTCGTTTTGACAGATGTCTATGTGTTTCCGCCTATTCGCACTGTAGTTCGAGAATTAGTTTTAACTATATTTATTGCATAAATTTGATAGTATTTTTATGGAAAATTAAAAAAAAAGTAAACTGAAAACTTAATTGAAAAATTTTAAGAAAAAGTATGCCCGAAGAAATTTCAAACTGCAGCCGAAAATTTCTGGTTAAAGATTTCTCGTTAGGCTCGCCATAACCCGTCTATCCAGTCTCGACCAACCAGCGGGTCAGGGACTTTACAAAACAAAGATATCTCTCCAGTTGGTAACACCAAGTGTACTCAGGGCTCCGTCAACCTGATCCCTCCAGCGGAGTCTTGGTTTTTCTATATTTCATCTGACAGACAGATTGTGTGAGAGTCTGGTACAGCTGGAATTTGTTACTCGAGAGAGGGCTTTATCTCTAAAGTGCTAGCTTAGCCCAAAGTAACATCCGTTCTCAAGCAGAATTCTCCGGTTGATCTCAATGCTGACTTTTGTTTACGGCAGATCCAAGGTATACAAATTCGTCCACCACCTCGAATTTATAACGGTTATCAACGTTCACGCTTAGGTATAATCGCGTGGAGGCCCTGCTTGTTGAAACCATTAATTTTGTCTTATCCTTATTTACTGCCAGAACTACTTTTGCGGACTCCTTCTCAATTATGCGCCCAATGATATATATATCATCAGCATACGCGAGGATGGTTTTATTCATGTTAACTGCGGTTTTTTCATAATAATCTCCATTAAGAAGTTGAAGAGATCGCACGATAGGATGTCGCCTTACCTTAGGCCTCGCTTAGTTTCGAAAAGTTCGGAAAGATCCTTACCAACTTTCACTGCGGACTTGGTGTTTGTCAAGGTCATCCTGCAACGGCGTATAAGTTTTGCAGAAATACCAAGCTCAGATATTGCTTCCTAGAGTTTCTGCCATATCGCTGTCGGAGTCGATTTGTTTTTCGTGGGTCTTCGCCAGGATTTGGCGTAGTGTGAAAATCTGGTCAGTTGTCGATTTTTCAGGTCTAAAGCCGCACTGGTAAGGTGCAATCAGGCCAGCGATAATTGGTTTTAGTCTCTCGCACATTATACTTTATTGAACTTTATTTGCAATGGATAAAAGGCTCATTTTTGATGTGTTAACATCTATACGCGCGCCTCTAGGGCAGTAAACTATAAATTTAATACATACGCAAGTGTTAGGTTTGTACGAGTAAATCATCGTTTGTTTGTTCGTTGCTTGGCAGTCGGTATTGAAAGTGATTATTGGGCGATTTTCATATAATTTTCCCACGCGATTTTCTCCGGAAATTCATAGCCGATTTTATTAATTTTTGGATTAAAATGCTAGTGCGGGTTTCGACGAAGAGTTTAGGCCAAAAATTAAGGCGATCCGATATCGGCGAGCCGAGATTTAAGTGTTTTAATTTGGAGTATTAATTTGGAGTAATATTAAAAAAAAATTGTTGCCTGTAAAGTCGGTTTTACGGGCGAAGATTTTACGTGACAACGTCTTTTTCTCGGTAGAATATTTATTGATATGAATATAATTAAATTGCACAATAGGAGTGCAATGAACTCACTTGCCCAATGAGTGTTAGAACTCACGGGCGATGTTTTAACATTTATTGAAACTTATGGTTTAGGAAAATAGAAGTAATTTCAACACCATCTAGGTACCTGTGCGATTTCTATGAACACATTATCAAATGTGACATTATAAACAATAAACATATCCTTTATTATAAAATATAAACATTTCTTTTATTATAAAAAATAAACATTTCTTTTATTAAAAACAAAAGAAAATAATTTACTAACCAAAAAGTATTTCAATTCATCATATTCGCATATCGTTTTTAAAGCCGACCGCAGCTCTCTGTTTCGTTTTGGCTACCTAATTCATATGAAAATTTCTACACACAAACATACACTACACATATCATAAAGCCAAAAAACAAAAAACAAAAAAAAACAAAAAATAATACCTTATCCAATGCAGACTGATCTAAATCAATATTCATACACACGCACATATATACGCACATACATCCTTGCTCAGTCGTCATATATATGATGTGCCAAAAAACAAAAACACTCACACCACCGACCAACAGCCACTAGAAGCCAGCAAAGCAAATCGTTTCTGGCACACAAGTAAACACATTGCGTTTACTTGTGTTCGGTGACTCATCGTAACGTTACCGGGCGTTACACTTTTTCATAAGTGACTCCCAGCCGCAACCTAATTTAAGACGTTGTCACGTCAAAAGTGTTTTTTGTTGATCTTCGGTTTTGTCTTATCATCGTTTGTTTGTTCGTTGCTTGGCAGTCGGTATTGAAAGTGATTATTGGGCGATTTTCATATAATTTTCCCACGCGATTTTCTCTGGAAATTCATAGCCGATTTTATTAATTTTTGGATTAAAAAGCTAGTGCGGGTTTCGACGAAGAGTTTAGGCCAAAAATTAAGGCGATCCGATATCGGCGAGCCGAGATTGAAGTGTTTTAATTTGGAGTAATATTAAAAAAGTATTTTATGTTGATCTTCGGTTATATCGTACGAATATAACAATGTATGTATGTACAAGGGTCTGTTGCTTTGCATTCTTTGACTTTTGTGGGAATAAAACAAAAAGTATTGAGCAAGAAAATAATGACACATGTGCTTGCACTGGGTCTTTAAATAATTTTAAGTATTAATATTATTTAACTGTAACGTCATCATATGATTGAACGCTGTTTTTTATTTTCCAATGTAACATTTACGAATGTGTTCGTAGAAATCGAACAGGTACCGTGTAGCAAAAAGGTGTTAACACATCGCCCGTGAGTTCGAACACTCATTGGATTTTTTTTTAAGTAGAGCAGAGTACACTGTGACTCCAATCATGCATGCATTCATATAACGAAATATGCTGATGCCTGCAACATGTCAGCTCATTGGCGCCAGCCTTAAAAAGCTCCGCCGGTAATCCATCGGCTCCCGCGGCTTTGTTGATGTTAAGCCGCGCAATAGCTATTCTGACCTCGTCTTGGTTAGGAGGGGGATAATCGACGTCTATCTCATATCGTCATATCTCAGGTACTAGTAGGACGGATAAATGATCTCTCCTTATTCCCAACATGCTCTGCACATCTGCGATGAGATTTCTGTCCTTGTCTTTACAGAGGGTGCCCAGAGCCATGCCCACTAGTCCCGTTTTTTACTTTTGGTACGAAGTTCTTTATCGTATGTTGCGGAAATGGGGGCTAAATGAAAACACATTAAACAACTTTTGTTTTAACACTAGTATTTTACAACCCACTATTATCAACCATATTCTTTACTTTTGCTTTGGTTTGTGTCTAGACTAACTGTTCGATGTCCCACATATGTTGGAAAATTTCTTGTTTAACGGGAAGTTTTCTACGTATAGCCCGTGTCCAATATTTAGTATATATTGTAGTTTTGAACACAATAAAAAGTAAAGTTAGAAAATCCAAAGCGAAAGGGGTTTTAAAAAAGAAATTTTTCTTACATAAGTGCCTTTTCTTAAAAAAAGTAAATTTTCGCAAAAAAACATACCTATTCATATTCTTAACCAAAAAGACCAGTAACCATTTTTTAAAAAATGTTTTTTTTTCTTAAGAAACGGCAATTTTTAGAAGTGGTCCTTTTTTCAAGAATAGGTAAATGTTATTTTGTTTCAATAAAAAGGTACTCTTTAAAGAATATATCGTTTTAGAAGAAAGAGCAATTTGTTGTAAGAAAATGTAGTTTTTCAAGAAAAGACACTTCCTTTAAAAGATAAGGAACGTCGTTCCAAAAAATACTTTTTTTTTAAGAAAAGATCCTTTTTGTAAGAAAATTTACTTTTTTGAGCAGAGGTACTTGTTAAAGATATGTTACTTTGTATTTGTGTTCCTTTCAAAAGGGTCGTGGCAAATCCCACTTCCACCCTGGCAGTAGTTCATACTGTACAACAACATATATTCCAAATTGCTCATGAGATATGAGATATAGCCATTTTAAATTTCAAGTTGTATGGCGGTGCCACCCCCTTTATCCAATCACTACCAAGTATAACTAAGGACTATCAGTAGGCCATCGGTACCACATTGCAAAATTTCCATAACAATCGGTCTATGAAAAGCCGTCAGAGCGATTTTTGAAAAGGAGGCCTGGCACCGCCCACTTATACCCTGCCTGTAATTCGTACTGTACGAACAACTTATATACCAAATATCATATTCATACCTCTTATAGTTCATGAGGTACAGCCGTACAAAGTTTCAAGATGTATGCCATGCCCACTATTGCGATCCATTATTTTTTGATGGATAACGAATTTTGCTGTCAAATGCATCCACACAAATTTTCAAGGCGATTTTTAGCTACGAAGAGGCACGTTGGGCTGAGCTCAACAATTTTTATCAGCATTTTAACTGGAAGCTTTGTTTTCTGGAGAATGACATAGATGCTGCTGCTGAAATGATCGAGAAGATAATTTTGATTGGTATGAATTCATTCATTCCGACGAAAATTATTTCGGTTAAACCATCGGAAAAAAGTTGGTGTAACCAGACATGCAAGAATGCTGTCAGATCCAAAGAGGACGCGTTCAGAGACTGGCGTTCTAATAAAAACGTTGATACTGAACTGCTACGCAAACAGGCAAGATCCAAGTGTGCCAAAGTACTTCGACGCGAAAAGTTTCTTCACGAACAGCGTATTCGTGCTAAAGTCCTTTCTTTCCCTAGTGGAAGTAAGAACTTTTGGTCATTTGCAAGAAGAATAAAAGATAGTTCTTCCTCTATCCCAACTCTTCTTAAAGATGACATAACATTCACTGAACCGGTTGATAAAGCTAACCTCTTGGCTGAAATGTTTGCAAGGAACTCTTCCTTGCCGGATAGCAATCAACCACTCCCCGTGATCAATTACGTATCTTGTTCCATGCCCAAGATATTTTTTCGAACGCGAGGAGTTAAAAAGGTTCTTGCGAATCTCGTCGTAGGTAAATCCCCGGGCCCGGATGGCATATCTGCACTGGTCTTGAGTAGGTGCTCTTCGACACTGGCGTGTCCACTGAGCAATCTTTTCAACTTTGCATACCGTGCCGGAGTCTCCCGGCGCGTTGGAAGATTGCTAATGTCCAGCCAATCCCTAAAAAAGGTGATGCAAGTAACCCTGCAAATTACCGCCCAATTGCAATTTGTTCTGCGCTATCGAAGGTTATGGAGAGCATGGTTCACCACCATCTAGTGAAGTATCTTGAGTCCAATGACCTTCTTAATGATCGGCAGTATGGCTTCCGTAGAATGACATCTACTGGAGACCTGATGGCGTTCCTTTCGGAACAGTGGAGTCGATCCATCCACCGGCTTGGTGAGAGTAAGGTAGTGGCTCTTGATATTTCCAAGGCCTTTGACAGAGTATGGCACGATGCACTCTTGTCAAAGCTCGCTGCTTTTGGTGTCGGTGATAACTTCACTCGATTTATATCGAGTTTTCTCAGAGATCGCACTATACGAGTTGTTGTAGATGGGGTTTCATCCGACGAGCATAAATTGACTGCAGGTGTACCACAGGGCTCTGTTCTTTCTCCTTCTCTTTTTCTTATTTTCATTGACGATCTCCTGGGTCAGACTGTGAATCCAATCTACTCATTTGCCGATGACAGTAATCTCTGCCATTCTTATTCATTCGATCGTAGGCCAAGTCTTCAAGAGATTGAAGTCAAACGCCGGACAATGAATGAAACAATCGACCGCGATATGCTGTCCATTGTTGAATGGGGTCGAAGGAATAGAGTAGATTTTAATGCGAGTAAGACCCAGTGTTGTTTGTTGTCGCATAAACGTATTGCTGACCCAGGTGTGTCGTCATTGTCTATGGACGGTGTGGATATTGATGAATCAGACGCTCTTGATGTTCTGGGCATGAAAATACAATGTGATGTCCGTTGGGCAAAACATGTATTTGAAGTGTCGAAAGATGCATTCAAGTGTCTAGGCTTTTTGAAGCGGTGCAAGAAATACTTCACTCCATCTGATCTTCTCAATATCTACACCACCTACATCAGGCCAAAGATGGAGTATAACTCCCATATATGGGCAGGTGCTCCTAGGACTTCTTTGGAGCTTCTCGACCGTGTCCAGCGGAGAGCGACGGTGTTAATAGGGGACAGTAGGGTATCCAACTCTATAGCCTCCCTTGAGCATCGTCGAAATGTGGGTTGCGTGTCACTGTTCTATCGATATTTCCACGGTATGTGGAACTTATGCCGCACGTGAGGATATTTAGCCGAAGTACGCGGCTTTCAAGGAACTCTCATCCGTTTTTTATCGAGTGGCCGATTGACCGCACTACACACTATAGAGAAAATTCGTTCTTCAGCCGTACAGTCCGTATGTGGAATAAACTTCCGGCTAGTGTATTTCCCACCAATTGTGACATACAAACATTCAAGGCAAATATCAACAGACACTACTCCCTCTTTCCACCCTCTACTACCGCAATTTTCCTTCGCCAACACAATGCACTGCATTTATAGGGGGCATCCCCTGAGTGCTGGTTTGATAAAAAAAAAAAAAAAAAATAAATTGGTGAAACAGTCCTCCAGATATTGCGTTTTAAAAAATAGAGTTCAATGGGCGGGACCACGCCCACTTGATATATCAAAAATTCAAGTACTCGCTCGAGGCTATACGGTACTAAAAAATGCAAAAAAACAAACACAACATCTGATTTTTGTAATACATATTTCTTAAATTAATCATTACCATTGAAAAAAGTCTTTAAAACTCATAATATAATCACTAATATATAATTTTTATAACAAAACTCCTACTGATTACGGTCCCTGACTTCAGTGGATCAAGGAACAATAGACGGCGACGGTTTCGGAGATAAGAGAAGACTGTCCAAATTATCCAAGTTAGGAGTTACTGGCACAATTGAATTACGCCACTAGAAGCTTTTTTCCGTCTTGGAGAGGACGAGATGTCATCAGGTCAAGTATCAAACATATCCTCCAACGATTTAAGTTTCAAACTAATAAAGACAAAATCAGTATTTAAAGTTTGAAATCCTTTCTTTGCCTCCTTAAGTAGCTTAGCTCTAGCGAAGACCGCTTTCCTTAGCCATAATTATATCATAATACCTTCCATTGAAGCCAGCACACTTAACATGGGCATGACTATCACAAAGCCAACATTGAAGAAATCAACCCTCATATACAAATACTAAATTCTAAAAGTTATCAAAATAATACTGGGTTGTATACAGGGTTACAGCATAATACGGTTAAAAGAAGTGGTTTAAAATTTTTTCATTTAGCCCCCATCCAGCAACGTGCGATAAGGAACTTCGTTCCAATAACTTTTCTTGAGATAAAAACCTACTCTTAAAAATGTACATATTCTTCATTTTCAATTCAATTCAATTCAATTTATTCATCCAATAATTCCTTTTATACAGTTCTTATATACAAATAATATTTATGGGGTCTATCGAGGATATTACATCAAATTATACTTATATCTAATGAGATTAACGAAGGGTGTTTACATAACAGTAATAACTTACTTAAAGGCAAAAATGGGTAAAAAACCTTTATTTGAGTACAATAGAATAACGTCAAAAAAACATCTGAAAAAGTAATTGCATATAGTTAGATTATTTCGAAAAATAATCAGCCATATAACAATAATTTTCAGTTTTGGTAAATTTCGTGTGTACACATTTACATATTAGGTTAATTCTAAGCAATCTCTTAATATGGCATAAGAAGAGTTCCTAATTCTAGTAAAATAATTACAATTTTGTCTTCGGATGAAATCTATGAACAGTTCATATCCGGTTACATCATGTAACGCTCTTGTGGGATATCTCCAGTGCTTATTATTTATAATTTTTAAACACTTGTTTTGTATTATTTGCATTTTCGTCAGGTGGCATTTTGCCGCATTATACCATACAGGAGAAGCATACGACAAAATTGGTCTTATGACACATTTGAATAATAGATTTTTATTTTGAATGTTCAGTCTTGAACGTTTGTTTAACATAGGCCATAATGCTCTTAGTGATTTCACTGCCTTTTCACAGGCTGACTCGATGTGTTTGCGGAATAATAACTTTTGATCAAGTATGACACCGAGATACTTTACTTGGGTTTGAGTATTTATAACGCTGTTATTAAAAGCAAGTTGACGCGATGGTAATCTTTTCGGTGATTTATTATATGGAAATAGAATAGCTTGAGTTTTGTTTTGATTGATTTGAATTTTCCATTTTGTAAAATATTTGCTGCACGACTCGAGACTTTTCTCCATTTTCTTCAAAAGCGCGCTTGTGAGCTTACTTGTTGTAATCAGAGCTGTATCATCGGCGTAATAGGCTACATCCATCAGTTTTAGAACCTTGAAGTCTGCAGTATAAAGCAAATACAGTACCGGGGAGAGTATCGAGCCCTGAGGCAGACCAGCTGGAATACTTTTGGTAGAAGAGATATGGTTGTTTACTGAGACCGTAAACGTTCTGGAGTGTAGAAAATCTGCTACGAGTTTACACAGATATTTGGGTAAATTCATGGAAACCAGCTTGAATATGAGGCCGTTATGCCAGACTGTGTCGAATGCCTTTTCTATATCCAGAAGTATAATACCAGTTGACTTTTTGTTCCGCTTATTTGTAAGGATTTTGTTTTTAATTCTGCTTATTTGGTGGATTGTGCTATGATCCTTTTTGAAACCAAATTGCTCATTTGATATTAAATCGTGAGAAGATACAAACTCGTTGATTCGACGATGAATAAGTTTTTCGAAGACCTTTCCTAAATTACTTAAGAGACTTATCGGTCTATAACTGGAGGGGCTAGACTTAGGTTTGTTAGGTTTATGGATAGCAATAACTTTAGCTTTTTTAAAGGCGGGTGGGAAGTAATTCAATCGAATACAACTGTTAAACAAAGCTACAAGTATTTTGACAGCCTTTTCTGGAAGATTTTTTAATAAGACATTTGGGACGTTATCTAATCCTGGAGATTTTGACATTTTTAACTGTGATAAAACGTGTAACAGTTCATTTTCCGTGATAAATTGTATTCCATCTGTAGTTGGCGGTTCAAGTTTAAGGTTATCTGCTTTCAGGTTGATTTTTCTTTCGGATGGATGGGAATAATTTATCGTTAAATAATGAGAACTCTCGAAAGTGTTTGCTAGTTTTTCAGCTTTTGCTTCATCTGAGATAAGTTTGTTGTTTCCATCATCAAGAATAGGTATTTGTTTATTACGTTTCCCTCTCAAGCTCTGACTGAGTTTCCAAAACCGCTTGTCCCCGGGTTTCATGCTAGTCAAGAGATTTGACCATTTTGCATTTCTTTCAGAATTTATTCTTCCATCGATTACCTTGTTGAGAAACTTGGTGCACTGTTCATAAAACAACGCACTTTGGTTGTACGTTGCACGTTGTTGTTTCCTCTTATATTTATTCCTATAGCCTATATATTTTAGCACGTCTCGCGGCAAGGAATTATATTGGAGATGGTTCATCTTGGGTGTGGAAACATCTCTTGCAGACAGGATGAGATTTACAAAGGCTTCGATTTCTTTGTCGATGGCTGACTTTGTACTGTATGTTTCTACAGATAATTTAGTTTTACGATTTATTTCGTTTTTAAAAATTTCCCAATCGCATCGGCTTATAATGTATTTACCGAGATCGACTGTATTGAATGTTGAACATTCAATAGTGCATACAATCGGGCGATGATCTGATGGAATTTCGTAGCCTAAAGTTTTTAGTGTCATGTTCAAAGAAGAGTTACTCAGGATTAAGTCAATTGTAGATGCGCTTCGGTGCCTTTGGTGTGGGTATAAGGTGGGACTATCAGGACTATAAACAAAAAAGTTACAAGATTGTTGTAATGAATTCAGTGCAATACCGGCAGCATTATTTCTGTAACAATTCCAAGCAGTATGCTTAGCGTTAAGATCGCCAAGTAGAAGAAACTCTCTATTATCTGGGGTCAGAGCTAAAATATCTTTAGAGAAGTTGCCCGTGTATCTGGGGGAGTATGCAGTAGTAATGATGACTCGCCTTTGGTTTATCCAAATCTCAACCGACAAATTTTCTATTTCTGCGGTTTTTGTTAATGGTAGCAGTTTGTGCTCAATTGATCTACGTACCAAGATAGCCACACCTCCGCCTCTTGACTCAGACCTATCTTTTCGGTGACATATGTAGTTCTTGAAGTATGGTTTATGCTTGTCTTTAAAGAATGTTTCGTTCAATGATACTACGTGAATATTTTCCCTTTCTAATAAGTGTTCCAATTGTTTAAGATTGGTGTAGTTGGCAATTCCATTTGAATTCCAATGTAAAATCTTAAATTGTACATGGTTATTTGATGTCATATGCATGCTTTACCATTGACATGACTACATACATTTGCTGTACTTTTGAAGTGCATTTGCTAAGCTCATCAAGAGCAGAGGTAAAAATACTGAACAGTTCGTCGATATTAAAGAGATCGCTACTATTATTGGTTTTTAATTGATCGGCATAAGAGCGCCGATCTTCATAATTGTGGCCTGCGTTGGTTGTGCTGCTTCTACCTCTGCTGGTTGAGGGTTCAACTGGCGGTTGTGCGTTGTAGGAGTTTCTGCGAACAGTTGTGATTCTCTTAGGTTGTCTTGTTGTAGCTCTCTCTCTAATCTCAAGGTAACGTGCACGAAGTGGGCAGTTAATGTCATTAGCAGAGTGAGTGATCGGTTCATATTCCATTTTTGTTCCATTCTGTATCGTTTCATTTAAAAAACACAACAATAGTAAAAAAAAAAATACAACTATGTACATTGACAATTAAAGTGCAAATTCTTCAAAAATATATTTAATAACAACGAACAAACAAACGATGATTTACTCTTACAAACCTAACACTTGTGTATGTATTAAATTTATAGTTTACTGCCCTAGAGGCGCGCGTATAGATGTTAACACATCAATAAATAAATGGTTTCCCGTTACATCCCATGTAGGGATTAGGGAGAGGTTCTCACAAACCAGTGAGCTGTGCGCGTTCTAATTTTTACACTTACTGATTGGGACCAACAGTTTTACACCGGTTCCGAACGGTATTTTGAGAAGATTTTTCATGGCTAAGCACTCGATAGTGTCGCCGAAACTAAGCGAGGTGACCGCCGTCGGAAAGAAATTTTAGGTGGTTAGAGCAGGGATCGAACCGACGTTCTCATGCACAAGAGCCGCGCACACTACCATAGCGCCACCGACGGCCACAGAAATATGGAATATTAAAATCAGAAAGTATTAATAAAAATTTGAACCCAAATACATTTAGAATCGAGACTTCAAATGCCGGTACGGGACTATAAGTAATGTCGCATAATACAAGTTTGACTGCAAACTAATTTTCCAGTATCCCTAATGTACATATTTCAATTGTACAACATTTGCAAAACACAATAACATTTGCAAACAAACAACCATACGTTGTTAATGATTTGCATACACAAACAATCAATTCAATGCAATCAATAAAATTGCAAGTAACATTTGAAACTAATGGGCGAAAGAGAAATTGAATGGGTCAGTATTTCAAAATGACGACATGCAGTGGTCACACACCCATCCAACGTCCTTTTCTTCTAATGCTGGATAGGAATCCATTAAATTTGATGTGAAATCATTATTTTCCATTTGAAAAAATCACAGCAGGACATCGCCAAACGGGCGGAACATCAAACCCCATGGCCAAGATTCGAAGGAAAGTATAAGAGATTTGAGTGCCGAATAGCCGGGGGAGTGTGCGAATGTGCAAAGGGTGATTATTTTTCATTACGATCATTATAAATTTCGATTGTTTCATAACAATTGTTCAATAATGTTAAAAACAAAACAAAGTGCCACAGTACATCCAGAATATTCATTCAAATTCTGGCATTTGCTGGGAGAAAGCCAAGCACATGATCCGATGCTGCAACTTAAATCCATTGGTGGTAATGAAAACATTCCGCACTCAACACCATCATCAGCAGCAGCGTAATTACAATAGACAGGACTCGTGTGCCAATTTTGATGATGGCGTAACAACAATGTGGGTTTTCAATTTTATTTGTTGTGGTTCGTGCACATTATCATTATGGACAATTTACAGTAAATCTCTGTATCGAGATTTTAAAATCTAATAATTCGTTAAAAATTGTGTACAATTTTAAACGCTTGCACACGCTCTGCCCTCTTCTCACGTTGATATGGGCCATACCCACTTTCATTGTTGTGGATTTCAATCAGTTTTGTGGTCTGTGGCCAAATGGTCGAATGAATGAACGAGTCAAATCCATCATAATAATCATGACTTCATGATGCATCACGTGGAGTTAACTGCGGATGTTTTTGATTTTTAAGAAATTTATCACGCCTTCATAGACGGCTACGGAGGGTTGAGAAAACTAATTCTTTTCAATGGCTATTAGCTAGATTCAATTCATAAAGCGTAAGCAATATTATTTTTTGATTACATACTTACTTATCCGGTCTCGGACAACCCCTGGGGGCCAGTGACCTTCAAAAAGAAGATAACATATTTCGCCAACCAGTTCGATCTTTTGCTTTATTTCTCCAGTTGGCTAGACCTGATCCCTCCAGCGGAGTTTTGGTCTTCCTATTTTTCGTCTTTCTTCGAGTTCGGTTTCGAAAACCCTTCGTGCTGGTTCGTCTTCATCCAATCTATTGATATGGCCTAGCCAGCGCAATCGCGTTATTTTGATCCGCTTAACTATGTCAATGTCAGGATAAAGCTCGCACAGCTCATGATTCATGAGTCGCCGATACTCGCAGTTGTGCACTATAGGGCCATACCTTTTTCGGGGTATTTTTCTCTCTTGCGATAGAACCCAGGATTCTGCGCCATAAAAGCTAGGCAGGTTGAGTGAGAGTCTGGTACAGCTGGACTTTTTTACTCGAGAGAGGGCTTTATCTCTAAAGTGCTTGCTTATCCCATAATAACATCTATTCGCAAGCACAACTCTCCGCTTGAGCTCAAGGCTGACGTTGTTGTTTTTGTTTACGGCAGATCAGAGGTATATAAATTCGGCCACTGCCTCGAAGTTATAATCGCGTGGAGGCCCTGCTCGTTCAAACCATTAATTTTGCATTGTCCTCATTTACCGGCAGACCCACTTTTGCTGACACCTTCTCAATTCTCGAAAAAACCGCAGTAACTTCTCTAATTGTGCGCCCAATGATATCTATATCATCAGCATACGCGAGCAGCTTTTGTCTTTTGCTGCTGATGGTTTTACCAGTGTTGACTGCAGCTTTTCTAATAATGATCTCCATTAAGATGTTAAAGAGACCGCACGATATGGTGTCGCCTTGCCTGAGGCTTCGCTTAGTTTCGAAAGGTTCGGTAAGGTCCTTACGAACTTTCACTGCGGTCATCCTGCAAAGGCGTATGAGTTTTGCAGGAATACCAAGCTCAGACATTGCTTTATAGAGTTTCTCCCGTATCGGACTATCGAAGTCTGCCTTATAATCTATAAGTAGATGATAGGTTTCGATTTGTTTTTCGTGTGTCTTCTCCAGGATTTGGCGTAGCGTGAAAATCTGGTCAGTTGTCGATTTTCCAGGCCTAAAGCCGCACTGGTATGGTCCAATCAAGTCAGCGATAATTGGTTTTAGTCTTTCGCACATTATGCTTGATAGAATCTTATATGCTGTGGATAAAACACTTATTCCACGGTAGTTGGCACAGAGACTCGGCTCTAGAGTTTCATCTAACCAAATTTTGCTAATGAGCTGATGTATGCACCTTATCAACTCATCGCCGCCAGCCTTAAACAGCTCTGCTGGTATTCCACCGACGTCTGCGGCTCTGTTGTTCTTAAGCCGAGCTATAGCTGTCCTGACCTCGTCTTATTTAGGAGGGGGCAATCGACGTCGTCGTCCATATTGTGTTCGATTGTCCCATCGTCATTGGATATCTCAGATACCAGTAGAGCGGAGAATTGATCTCTCCATATTCCCAACATTCTCTACACATCTCCATTTTTTGACTACTTACTGATTTATATACTGAAATTTAAGGGGAAAAGGGAAAAATATAAATCTAGATATGGTGATGGAATTAAAATTCACCGACATACCATAAATATACATTGCAGCAACGACAAAATGATCGGATATTCGAAACTCTTCATTGTTGCAATGCGTTTTAATGTTGAATCAATGAATTGCGTGAGTTGACTTTTGCTGAATCTGTATATTTATTTCGTTTATTTATTTATTCAATTGTATACCCTCACCCATAGGGACGGTGGTAGATATTATTTGATACAGAAAAACGTGTATACTGGGGGGTATACGTGTATGAAGGGGGTATACTAGGCCCTCGGCATCTGTGGACGACGTTCGTTCTCTAACTTTAAGACGACTGAACAATGCCCGTTGAATAGCTTTCTGGTTGGGCAACATGATAACTGCCGTAGATCTTTGCAGATCAGACTGAACATTTTGCCATGATATTATTTACACATAATAATATTGTGATTGAAAATGGGCGTTATGGGCACGCCCTTATGGTACAAACCATACAAATTTAAAAATTTTGTGCAATATGTGATTAACTTAAAATTGTGTTTTCTGCAAATATTTAGTTATCTACATTTAGAGAAATTTGGGAAATTTACCACGCGTTTTTCAGTGCGTCCCATACAAAAGTTGGTCGGTCGACCAGCTGGTGAACACAATAACTCCCGCAAAATACTAACAATAAAATTTGGTGTGAACCTATGTATACGAGTATTTCGCCAAACGCCTGTCACCTACTGAAAGAGGGTAGTTTTGCCACGTCCAATTTGGTTACTCCCATACAAAAGTTGTTTCGACGGATGGTTGATCGACACAATAACTCTCGAATAACACAACCGATCACAACGAAATATAGTTTAAGCAATCATTTGTAAACCGTGGTATTGAAAATGAGCGACTAGGCCAACCACACGCTGAAAAATCTTTAGTTTTTTCTTGTGTGGATGTAAATATAACATTTGCTTGGAGCTTGTGGCAAATATAATATATGCACTTGTGCCCAAACGCAATCATTGTGTCTCAAACATGTAATATCGAATAGCACATATTACATGTTTGAGACACAATGATTAATATGTTATAACATACTCCTATGTGTTTGCGACCCAAATATATTTGTGTTTGTAATATAAATACAGCCGTGTTTGTTGCACTGTTTATGCTTTCTCGAGAGCAAGAGAATAAAAGAGCGACAACGAGTGTGTGTATCTTGTAATTGTGGATCTGTGTTTTTGTATTATTCTCTCAGTGAGTGATTCATAAATATTCCTGAATGTGCGTGCGTCAGTGTTTCTTATTTTGGGTGATGTAGTGCGTTTTAATTTTATGTATTCCGTCGTCAATGGTTCATCGGACAGAGGATATCAAAGGCGCTTGATCAGTGAAAAAATAATAAACAAACGCTCGGAAATATGTTGTGAAGTTGGTTTGGTTTTTGTGTGTGTGTTTCAGATATATTTATGTGCGCTACCAAAGGGAGAAACGATTTTGAGGAAAGAAACTAGAAAGGGCAACAGCGTGAATTCCTTTTTCTGCCCGAGCGTCTACTGAAACAATCGGAATGGCGAACCATTTTTGAAATATAGAAAAAAAACACAAGTAATTATTACACGCTTATCTTGCATTAACTAGAGTTGTATATAAGTATATGTTTGTGTACCAACGCATAGTGATAACCAAGGCATAGTTGAAACCTTCTGTAAACAAAAACGTGAGAGACACCTAAGAAAGGAGAACCAAAAGAGCTGCAGATTCTCATTTCATAAACAATGTAATGCACCCAGAAAGTAAATATAAAAAGGTTAATTTTAAATATTTTAATTCCTTGAAGAATTCTTAGCAAACATTTCAACCAGAAGTTTAGCTTTATCAACCGGTTCAGTGAATGTAATGTCATCTTTAACAAGAGTTGGGATAGAGGAACAACTATCCTTTACTCTTCATGCAAATGACCAAAAGCTCTTACTTCCTTTAGGGAAAGAAAGAACTTTAGCACGAATATGCTGTTAATGAATAAACTTTTCACACCGAAACACTTTGGCACACTTCGATCTTGCCTGTTTGCGTAGCAGTTAAGTATTAACCAGTCTCTGAAGGCGTCCTCTTTGGATCTGACAGCATTCTTACATGTCTGGTTACACCAATTTTTTCCGATGGTTTAACCGAAATAATTTTCGTCGGGATGAGTGACTTCATACCAATTAAAATTGTCTTCTCGATTATCTATAATATTTGACGTCGGTTAACTGGTATTTACTTATTCAATCACAATCAATTCAATAAATTTTTCTACACATTCAATCAATTTTTATAGTATTGCCTAATTTTTTTTTCCAAAGTTGAATAAATTTTAATGAGTTTAATGTGAATTTGAATTAAAGGTTTGAATATTATATTAAACGCGCATTACAAATTGGAATATGCTTTGAGTCCGGACTTAAAATGTAAACGAGATTTTCTGTGTTAAATACAATTATGAAATGTACAGATTTAAACAGCTTAGGTTAGGTTAGCGTGACTGTAAGTTCCTCCCATAGAATGCCGTTTTGAATAGCCACGTTACCCTGAAAAGAAAATAGGAAACAAATAATGTGCCAGTAATATATTGATATTACATGGTTGCGTCTAAAGTAGTACAGTTAATGTGTTTTAGATACAGACAGAGTTCGATATTCCATAGTTCCGGTATTCCGTCAAAAAAGGGCTTTCTCAAGTTGACCTCCTTTCGTCTACCAAGGCTAGGAACTGTTGGGGGTAGTGTTCACGCAATTAGCCTTTGAGTCATTGTTGCAGCTACGACAGTAACGCCTGTATTGTATTCCAATGATAGCAGCATAGTTTTCAATCGTCCAGTGACCGGTCATGACAGCTGACAGTATGCCTGTTCCTGATTTAAACTCGAGTAAGAATATGAAATGGTCGAGAAACAATTAAGTGGTATATGGGCATTTCCAGGGGCACGCACGTGACAGTCGTACGCCTTTGATTGCAAAAAACGAAGCAAAAGTAATTTTATTTGTTCTTCTTTTAATTTTCGAATAGTGTGTTGATAGGACTATATTCAGTGTAAAAGTTGGTAACCATTGAAATCTTAGTCGTAAGATATAAACTAATAAAACGCCGTTCGTCACGTTACACAAATATGATAATCAATATTCGCGGCCGCAAAGTAGAAAAATTGTTTTTAAGCCCAGACATAAAACGTCACGTGACAAATATAAACTTTAATTTGCAATCAAAAAACTGTTCACATATTTTTGATTTTTAGCATTTATTAAACAAAGATAATGTAACAAAACGTAAATTTTAGTTCAATATAAACACAGAAAGTTAAAAAATGTATGTTTTAAATGTTTCGTTTCGGAATCGATGATGTACGTGCAACTTTTATATTTGAATTTTCGTCGCATAATATGGAATGTAGTTTGTGAATGCCAGGAATATTTGCCAAGGCCTTCCATTTTTCTATTAACTGAATAGACTGTTCCTGAATCGGTTGTGAAGAAACATATACCAATTAAACTCCGTTTATATGGTCCCGAGCGCATTCAAAAAACGATTCTGCGTCATGCAAAATAATATTCTTTGTTTTTGTTAACTGCCAAACTTTTCTTTTGACCACAGCTCCAACATCATCGACTGCCCCCTTACCATGAGAATTGCAAAGTGGTTCCATTCAATACTTTTGCAACCGAATCGATTTAAAAATTCAGGTAAGCTCCGAACAATAAATTTATTTTTAAACTGGCAGCTGCTCCCGTCTGAGAATATAAACATATTTTCAAAATACCCAATCTTCTCTTGCATCCTTTGTATAAGCTTCGTTATGAAACAGTGTACATCATATTTGCAGTGGCTTAACTTGTCACTAATGATAGCCAATGATTTAGTTTCACTGCTCAATTAATTTGTATATAATTCGTAGGCTTCTGATACGGTCAGCAACATAAATCGCTTTGGAACTACTAGTTTATCAATAATTAGAGTATCCCTCCGCCCTGCAGCTTGAACGCTAACATCTTCACGCATGTAGAAGTCCTAATTGTTGCTGGTATTCCAAAGGCTGATCAAATCTATTTTCAACATTTGCTGACTCGGTATATTTCTTATATAACGCATTGATTATTTGTATTTTTTTGTAAGTCCTTTGGCAAAGCTTTTTCTGCTTTTTTCAATGCAAATATATAAGCACCAAAATTATTTTCTTTCGTAGCTTCATTTTCCTTTATTTCACGACATTTTGTCTGCTTTATGCGATCCTTTTCTCTTTTTTCCTTCATAAGTTTCACGTTTTTCTTTGACAATTCTAGCAGCTTCTTTCGACACTTTCGCGATGTCTCTTTTGCTTTAAACGATAAGCTTCTAGTCTTAATGGGTCTTCTTTCAATCGCTCCCTATACATATGTATGTGCTCTGTGCTTCGCATACTCCATCTATGTACATTAAAACATATGCAACTATAATAATTGTGCTTAAATTTGTAGGAAACTGTACTTACAATTGAATTTAGTGACGTTTCTTGACAATTTTTGAAGTTAAACAACTATGTCGTCTTACTTTTTTACATCTGATCAATTTTATTTCAAATTCTATATAACGGGTTTTTCAATAAGAGCGCTACAAAAGTTTTTTTAAATAAAACAAAACTGGTTTTAGATACCAATGAAATTCTTTATTCCTGTGAAAGTACGTTCGATGCCATTATGTATGTAACTCGATTTCTTTTGCAAGGCCACCACGGGCACGCTTGCAGAAGTCCAGACGCTGAACCCAATTTTCGACGGTTTTCAAGCATAAATCGGCCGATACTGCTGCAATTTCACGTTCGATATTCGTACGAAGTTCATCAATCGTCGCTGGCTTATTGGAATAGACCATAGACTTGACGTAGCCCCACAGGAAATAATCTAACGGCGTCAAATCGCACGATCGAGGCGGCCATTCAACTGGGCCATTTCGCAAGATAACACGTTCACCAAACTTGGTTTCCAATAAATTGACTGTGGCATTCGCTGTGTGGCTTGTGGCGCCGTCCTGTTGGAACCACATGTCCTCCAAGTCCATATTATCCAATTGGTGCCAAAAATATTCGGTTATCATTAAACGGTAGCGATTCGCATTCACAGTAATGTGCCGGCCTTGATCATCACGGAAGAAGTACGGCCCACTGACGCCGCCGGCCCATAAACCGCACCAAACCGTAATTTTTTCGGGATGCTATGATGACTCATGGATTACGTGTGGATTGCTGTCTGACCAATAACACATATTTTGCTTATTGACGAAGCCATTCAGCCAGAAATGAGCCTCATCGCTGATTGTTGAGGCCTCTTAAAGTTGAGCCCACTGACTCCAAATTTATATATATCTTTCCAAATGTATATCTTTCCATGATGAAATGGCAAACCTTACTGAAGAGAAATGTCAAAAGAGCGGGAAAAAATATGGCGTCGTTTGCTGTCCCTATCGATTTATTTTTGTAGCGTCTCTGTTGAAAAACCCGTTATAAAACGTTCTTCAAATCCGAATTTTTGACAACTGGCATTGACGACTTAGAAGCTATGCAAACAAATGATACTGTACAGACACGCATGTGACATTAGAATATCAATAAAAGAAAATGAAAAACTCGTTAATCGATCATTGTTTTTCGTGTTGGCTTTTTAATTTAGTTATTTGTTGTTGTAAAATTGCTATATTCCATGGGAAGAAAGATGTAAACAATATATGTATATAAAACGTACAAGCAAAGAAAACATGCAAAAAAAAGTTGCCAAGAGAGATAAGGATCAATTTCAGATTTGTAGTCAGGTTTTTCGTCGTGACAGCAGAGTTAGGCTGTAAAAGCTTAATAAATAGTAAAATTTGAATATTTCCTTAATATAATATGAGACTAAAACATTTGTTTGTTAACGTATTATTTTTCGTTCGAAATGCCCATATGTGGAATTTAATTTAAAAATAAACAGAAAACGTGGATTAACCGGTTAAATGAAAACTGGTTTCATGAAAAATGCATTTGTCGAACAAAACAAAAGGAACAGACCTAGTATAGATCGGCACGTCCAATTTTTTTGCTTTTTTTTTTTGGTTGTAGGGATCGCTATTTTAAGTAAAAAAAGTAAAATAAAAAAATCGGGGGGAACCCCTATTTTGGGAGTTACGAGCCAAGTAGCCCTGGCAGGGACCTATGTTGCTCGTACCGTGTGGTAGAACTTTTGGAAAATCGTTAAATTTATATTGCAATTAGTCGCCCGGCCGTCCGGCCGGGCTCAGGCAGGAAGGTTAAAATTCCCTCTGTACCTGAAGTCGATGTGTGGCAAAATCCGAAAAATCACTCGATTGCTTGAAAAAAAAATATTTTCTGGATATTTTTAAAAATCCGATACGTGGATAACTAAGCAGTTATCGAAAAAATGTATTTATTTATTTTTTTTGTGTTTATTTCGACTCGTTTTACACAAAAAAGTTGTGAAATCGGTCCCATAACACGGCACCACACTCGTAGTATCATCCTGTATGTCCGAACTTTGGGTGCCCACAACTCCGAAAATAGGCGTTGCCCCCGATTTTTTTATTTAATATTTTTTACTTAAAATTAAAAGTTCTATCCAATGGTAATAGTTTGGAGCCGAAGCGAGTTGCCGACCTATTCTAGGTTTAAGCCAAACAAAAACCTATTATTTAAAGAATCCGGTTTATTGACACTAGTTAACAGCCATTCTTGACCATATATATTTTCTACAGGAAAAAAAACAAGATTTCATACCATTTAACAGAAAATGTACCGGTTTCCGATTTGCCACCGTATATTTAACAACTGCATATGAATATTTCAATAATATATTGTGTTGGGATCCAATGTGATGTTCTTTTGTTTATTATGATGTCGTCAAGTAACGTTTAGTGGAAATAATGGAAAACTGTTAATTATGACAATTATATTTTTGTATGTTTTTCTCCTCTCTCTCTCCCGTGTGAATGTTTATCGTTACAAAAATTAGAATGTGGATTGTCAAAAGTTACCCACTCACACCCCTCCGGATATTCTCCGGAAATAATTGAATTTGTATGTTTTGTCATTATTGAGACTAATGTACCACCATCTTGTTACAATGAGCCCAAAAAATGTTGTGCTTTAATAGCTGGCTTTTGTTGCAAATTAGATTTTTGTTATCCCACAAAAATGCTCCAGAGAGGTGTTGTTCATTTGTTATCATCCATAGCGTTTGCCCTTTTATTTTGTTTTTGTTCAGTTTATACACCCCGCGAAATAAATGTAAAGGCAACACCATTTTTTGTTTTTTCCAAATGTTATAAGGTATTTTCAAGTTTTAATTTTATTTTGTATTTGTCCTTTCAAAATTAAATACTTTTCAGCAAAAATACTTTGACTTTGACTTCTTCAAGGTGAATCAACAGAAATAAACTAATTACTAGTGCGAAATATTTATAAAGGCAAAAGGTTTATTTAACTATTCTAAAAAGTTTCGTAAGACATTTGATCTCCATTATCGCTGATAACTTCTACTAAACATCTTGGCTTTGAGTTCACCAACGAATGAATATTCTCAGGATCAGTTATCTTCCATTTTCTGGTATTGTTACCCTTCGACCTTTGATATTCTTCAACTGGCGTCCTGGGTGGTAAACTGGGGTAAGTAAAATAGACCAGAGGTTCTCGATCGGATAGACATCAGAACTATGTGCATATCAGCCGAGAGTTTGTATTATTTCTGGACTCCGGAAACTTTGGAGTTTTCTTAGACCGATGTACTGTTGCGTTGTCCTGCTGGATTATCAATTCTGGGACACAATTTTCCACTCCAGAATTAACTAAGACAACATCCAATAGTCGAATATAATATTCGGAGTCCATTTTTCTGGAAACGAAACATATTGGAGTGGTTCCTCTATAACTCATACCTGCCCAAACCACAAGGGCGCCGCTGACGGATAATTTTGGAAAAATCTCTGGAACGCCAATATTTGTTCGAGCCATCAGGTCCATCCAAATTAAATTTTTCCTTCGGAAAAAGTCGCCCCTCATCCAAAAATCTGTAAATTTCAGCGAATTTACATCTGGCTAATTCGTGTCTTGGCATAAGACCAAGTTTTGCATACTTTTTCCCACATGACAGTATCAAGTCGAGTTTCATTATTTGTTGAACACGACGCAACTCTGCTCCCAAGCTCAATTCAGCAATAATTTCCCTATCGCCGAAGTTTTCGTTAACAGCAACCCTTTTGATCTCTCTTTTGGTGCTGCCACTGATTAGTGGTGTCCTTTGTGGTCGTTTTGTATTTCCATATTGGCCAGCCTATTTTATAAAATTGTCAATGACACAACTAGATCTTTTCAATCGCCTTGAAATTTCCCGATTGGATAGCCCTTCATCGTGATAATCTTAAATTTGTCCCTTTTCTTCATTACTTAGGTACTTTCCACCTGGTATTCTTTATAGATTTTTTTTTTGATTTGACCTACGTTAATTTTAAAACAATAAAAAAACCAAACCAAAGAAAGTTCACTTCTGTTTAAATTTCTATCTACTACTGTTCGAATTCGGGTTCTTTTCCATGTTGCCTTTATATATATTTCGCACCAGAAACAGAAAAAAGAACGTCACTTTTCATTTAACTTGTGCAAGCGATCGAATGATTATATTCTCTGACATAATATACCTAAGCCACATATATGCATTAAAATTCTACACCAAAAACAGTATCGTGAAAAATATATTGCCTTTATAATTATTTCGCTGGGTGTAGATGTTTGAATGATATCTCCTGTACCCGGAAAACAGTGCACACAAGTTATAACATAGAGAGATATACTGAGTGCGTAGTAACATTTTTTACGGACTGTTTTGTATGCAACAATCATAATGTGATCATAATAAACGTAGTGGTCCTTTCTTTCGGGCGCCCTAGGTGGGAGTACAACTGGATTTGAAAGCTTAGTACAGGGTGTGTGAGTGGAAGTAGAACATGCCTTTTGTAGTAGACATTACAACGTAGTACTAAAGGACATTGTAACTCCCTCACATATTGTCACAACAGGATATTAGACACTATACACTGCATACACTCAGAAAAAAAACAAGTTTCCTAAAGTTGAGTTCAAAACATCTTTAAATTTAGCTCAAAAGGCTTATAAAATTGTAGTTCATTTATGCTTAAAATTAGGATGTAGAACTAAATTTAAAGAAATTGTACTTATTCGGAGTGCAAATAAAATGAGTATGGACTCAAAGTAATATAACAAATTTCCTTAATTTTTCTATATCACTTTTCCTCGAAATGAGTACAAATGTGCTAAGAATTCTAGCAAAAGTGTAATAAAATGTTATTCATAACAACTATTTGTGTAAAATAATTGTATTGACATAAGAGTTTTATCTTCGTATTGGTTTAAAAATTATACCAAATTCTAAAATTGAGTCACAGTTATAAAGGGTGTTATTTTAACTGCATGATAACTTAAATTGATAATGTTTTAAATATGATTTCCGGCATATGTCCGCCGCAGCTAGGAGTCACATTGTCCATTCGATCAGTTCAATTTTTGGCTACCTTTTCCACTAAATCTGGCCTTATGGCGTCAATGGTGGCTAGAATATTGGCTTCCAATGCTTCAAGAGTTGCTGGTTGTCGGCATTAACCATTGCTCTAACATAGCCCCATAAAAAGTAATCCAGAGGCGTTAAATTGCACGAACGACGGGGCCAGTGAACAGGACCACTTCTGGAAATAAGGTTATCACCAAATTTATTTTGAAATGAATCGATCGTTAAGCGCACTGTATGACAAGTTGCACCATCTTGTTGGAACCAAATGTCGTTGATGTTTAGCTGATTAATTTTTGAAAACAATAATTCAGTCAGTATGGCTCGATAACGCTTGCCATTCACCGTAACTGCAGCTCCTTGCTCATTTCGAATGAAATAAGGCCCGATTATGCCGCCAGCGTGTAAACCGCACCAAACAGTCAATTTTAAGGGATGTAATTGTGATTCGTTAATGGCTTGAGGATTGACTTCGCTCCAAAACCGGCAATTTTGCTTATTAACGTAGCCACTTAACAAGAAATTAGCTTCATTACCAAACACAATTCTTTTACCGTAAAATGGATGAAGTACTCTATGAACTTCGTGAACTAATTTCTTTTCTTCAAAGTAAACGTCCACAATTTGGGAGCGTTGTTGCAGCTTTAAACGATGACTTGCCAAACCTTACTGAACAGAAATGTCAACTCAGTTTGATATTCTCAACTGTGAAACCATAAATATCGATATCGATAGTTGTCATGCAGCTAAAAAAGACACCCTTTACATAAATATAGAGAATAATTTTAAGTACAAGTATACTAATTCTAAGGTGTAGTGTCGTTACGATGAGGAATGTTTAGCGCTGAAATCCTTTTTCCTTAACTGGTATAAACATAAATAGTAAATTTGGGTATTTAGTGCTGCAACGTCTGTATATTATCTTCCCAATTCTCATTTAATTAACGAAGGATATGGTACAAGTATTCGACGTTCCTTGGTTGCCGGTCACACCCTCCGAGGCGAATTTTATTGCCCAATCTCACCAGTCCTTATGAGTAATCAGAGAATATTTTCAAGCGAATTAATACTTTATTTAATGAAGTATTTCCTAATGGTAACTTTGCAGTTTCTAAATTTTTCTAAGAAACACAATTGATTTGGGGAGAAATAAATAATTTTTTCTTCTTCTACAAAAATATTTGTAGGGGTTTATTAAAGGGCTGTGGGTGTTGGAGTTGGTGGCATTTCCATTAACATTTTCGAAAATAAACATTTATTGACCTATTTTTTCGGTTAACCTACATTTTTACATCACATTAGTTAAAATCAGTTTGGCTTAGAACTAATTTGATTTGTTGTGGGTTTCTTGGTTTCTTATACGAACAATATAATGTTCATGTCGGTTATACGTCGCAACAAAGTCGTTGTAAAATCCTCGGTGCCGTTAAAAATTGTCCAACTAAAATCTAAATTTTACATGCTAACAAGCAACGGGAGTCCTAGATATTTACAATAAATAAACTTAATTTTTTTTATTCGAGAATATAGGCAGATTGTTTTGAGAACTAACTTAGTTTTATACACTTTTAAATAGAGGATAAAGTAATTTTTGATTTTAAAAAACCCAATGAGTGTTCGAACTCACGGGCGATGTATTATCAGCCTTCGTTACACGCTACCTGTTCGATTTCTATGTACACCTTAGTAAATGCTACATTGGAACAAAATAGCGTTCAATCATATGATGACGTTACATTTAAATAATATAAATATTTAAAATTATTGAAAGACCAGTGCAAGTACATGTGTCATTATTTTCTTGCTTAATACTTTTTGTTTCATTCCCACAAACAACAGAGAATGCAAAGCAACATACACATGAACATACATACATTGATATGTTCGTGCATACGCTACACAAGTTCACACAATTTTCTTTGCTCTCTTGCTATCTCAATTTTATATACGTATAATACGTCATTATTCTCTTTGCTCTCAGAGTCTTCCACACCCATATTTTATTTATAATTTATAATAAAAAAAAACAACCCGATAATAACATAGTTTTTGACAAAAAATTATTTATATATGACCACGCCCCTTTGGCCAATCCCGCCCATATTTGCAGCAGATCTTAGAATGTGTACACCTAACCAACATAACCAATTTTGTTCAAATAATGTTAACAGGAGCAGAAATAATGGATTTTTAATTTGTGATTTGTATGGGAGGTACCGCGCCCCTTTGTCCAATCCCGCCCATATTTTGATAGTTAATTTTTGTTTGCCTGCAAAGTTTTAGCTCGATTGGATCACGGGAAAAGGGTTAAAAATCAATCCTAAATTTTTTTCGGTATGCATATGTACATGCATACAGACAGGTGAAGTTAATATAAAGAATTTAAATGGGCGTTCAATCATATGACGACGATTCATTTAAATAATATTAATACTTAATAACACTTAATAATATTTAAAGTCAAGTGCCATTATTTTCTTGCTTAATACTTTTTATTTTATACCCACAAAAAACAAAGAGAATGCAAAGAAACAGACACGTGTACATATACATATACACTGTTATGTTCGTACATACGCTACACAAGTTCACACAATCTTCGTTGGTCTCTTGCTATCTCATTTTTATATACGTCTAACCACGTCATTATTCTCTTTGCTCTGAGAGTGCTCCGCACCCACACAAGACAACTATTCGCTGCCGCTACATCAGTGTGTGTTTTTTTTCTTCACATACTGACAATCTGTGTTTCGCAGTCGGGCAAATCTGTGTTCTATCTAGGGGTGGTCACCCTTATCATTTAGGGGTATGAAAAATAGATTTTGACCGATTCCGAGACCTACCCGAAATGCACACTAAATTTCATACAAATCGGTCCAGCCGTTTCGGAGGAGTTTAACGCCAAACAATCTGTGATCGCAGTCGGACAATCTGTGTTTGGATGTATTCACTTTGTGAATTTAGGCGCCTATAGATTTTAACACATCAAAAACATATTACATGACGTTTAAATTATTTCGTTGCTACTAAAATTAGAACTTAGACAATGCTTTAATTTAATATTGGAGTCGGAGTGGAGTCGGTTATTTGTAAAATGCTGTAGTCGGAGCGGAGTCATTGATTTTCAAATTGCTGGAGTAGGAGTTGGTCGGAGTCGTCCAATTTTGGTCAGACTCCACAGACCTACTATATTTAAAGGACAGTCTCTTCGGTTTTAATTCATTCTTGCTCAACTTCAGTAAGAAATTAATTTTATTTGAGAAAACAATTGAGTTGTATGAAAGACTTTTTATCACTTTTGAAAGAAAATGCTCCACCATTACTAACAACAACATTTGTAAGGAATTTAATGAAATTCTAACTTAATGTAATAAAACATTTCCTCGGTTTATGTACTTCCTACGTCTGTGAAAAAACCGACGTTAATTTGGGTTAAATAATCGTAGGATCCATGGAAAGTTACATTTTCCATTTGGAAATAAATGCAGTTATACCATTTTCTGAGTGTATTCGAACACATGCTTATAAATATGTGTAAAATGGTGAGAAGGAAGTGGATGTGTGATCCTTCATAATAGTTATGGCTAGGGTATGAATAGTAATAGTAATGATATTGTTGGTTGTAAATTGAAAATTTCAATCTAACCTGACATATGTACTTGCCCAAGTGTAGGTCCTTCGACAAATACTATTCATACTAATATTAATCAATATAATAATACTATTCATAATAATGTATGCCCGTCGTATATCCTTCTTCTTATTGCCTTGTTTGGACGATGCTGTCACTGCTGTTATCCTCCTGCTGTGCAGATGAGTGTTTCATCTCAACATAATCTGTTTGGTTCCGGTACATTTATTATCATTGACATATGTTTCAATCTGCTCGCTTCTGGCAATTGAATTGGATTGTAAAGTATCATTCTTCATGCGGTCTAAATTAATTAGACCACAAGTTACGGATGTTAAATAGGAAAAATTATGGAACATACTCAAGCAGTTTTAAGATTTGAAATACATGCATAATTGTATGACATACATGGGCAGAACTCAGTTCAATACCGATATAAGAGGTGAAATTAATCCAAAATAGGTGCCTACCGTTGCTATTACACTATGCGACAAGTGGAAGGCTTTTGGTTAGGTCATCGGCCAATCCGAAAGTACGTGGCCGAGGTATCAAAAAGTTCTGCTCCCAAATCCCAAAACCCTGCTAACAATTTTCTATGTATATATAACAAGATTTCAGCTGTGGTTTAGGGCTCTATTTTCGATTTTACTTCCTTATATCCAAAGCAGTTTTAAATTTTTGTAGTTTTATCATCCTTCCATTATTTTTTTTAAATTTACTTTTCGGATACAATTTTTTGAAATAGTTGAGATATTTACCATTTTCCGACTCACGGGAGAGCATTGAGCTAATTCTCATCCAAGGGATTGTGGACCACAAATTTCTGAACAACTGTCCATGACACACTAATCAGGAAAACTAAAAAGGTTGTATAGAAATAATGGGTGTATAGAGACTACATTTTCTGAATCTTTTTAATTTTGGTTTATACACAGCAAACATTTCAACCCAACAGTTTTCTGTTAGGCGGTTCCATTAAACATAAAATTTTTACAAATTCCCCATTAATACGTAATACTAATATTGCCTACACTTTTACTCTCTCCCCAGTAAGACTTTTATTCAAAGCGTATGAGCAAGCGTATTGTATACAAACGGTGACCACTTCACTATACTTTTATTCAGGAATGGCCGGCTTAGTATGAGAGTGTCCAAAAAACTGGAATTTTATAGAAACCGGTTTTCGGTTTGTTCGAAAAATCAATTTTTCATGAAACCGGTTTTCGGTTTGTTCGAAAAATCAATTTTTCATGAAACTGGTTTTCGGTTTCCAATTTTGGCAAAAACCGATAGAGCCGGTTTTTTCGGGTATTTTTGCTTTAAATTAAATTACATATGTAGAACTTACAATACATTTGTTTAGCGACCATTTAATATTAATTAATTATATTAATTAATTACGTTTTAATTTTAAATAAAAACTATATATTTATAATTAAGGTGTTCGTGCGATAGATCTATTTTATTCTTCAATATTTCTCTACCGATTGGGTAGCATCGTCGGAAAGATAAACACAATTATTAATTAAAAATTAAATAAAAAATAGTGAAATTGAAAATTAAAATGAAATTTTTAATTAATAATTGTGCTTATGTTCCTGACGATGCTACCCAATCGATGGCGAAATATTGAAGAATAAAATAATTTAAAATATACCTAGTGCTCGAACTTTTAATTTGAAATATAATACGAAAGGTCGAATAAATAGTCACATTTTAAGAAATATATATCATATTCCAATTTGCAAGCGTGTTTAATATAAAATTTAAAATTTAAAAGTTAAAATTTAAAATTTGCATTAAACTGATTTAAAATCAAAACTCATATTAAATTTTAAAAAACATTTTCATGTATGAAAATCTTATTAAGTTTAATACACTTAATTATCAAATAATTTTAATTTTGAAATTTGGTAAAACAAATTATCTTAATTAATTTTTAATTAATTCTAATTCAAGTCAGAAAATCATTTGGAAATAATTGTTTGGATATGCCATTTAGAACTTATTGAAGACCAAGATCATATTTTACAATAGGAAACATGTTTCTTAATTCTAAAATTTCACTAAGATTCGAAAGTCATATCATTTATTATTAAGTTTTTTAAATATATTAACACAAGTCACGTAAAATCCAAAATTACAAACGTTATCGCCTGTCAAGCATGGAAGAATATTTTCACATGATAAACAATGTACGTTGGAAGGTGTGAAGATGACTAATATTCGCATGAAAAATTTTTACCTTCGTCACTAGGGTTCAAAGTCGATTTTGGGGCCGTCGGCAGCTGTGTTTCCAGAATTTGACAAGGACAGTGTGGCTGATATTTAGAGAACCCGGCCAAAATGTTTTTTTTATTGTTACCGATTTTAAAGTTAGCTTATTTAAGTGAAAGTAAATACCAAGAATCCTCGATGGCCACAGCGAACAGGGTGATCCAAAATGAACTTCCTCAGTATTTTGTTAAAATTTATTAGTTAATTAAATTTTTTTTGGTTTAAAAGATTTTACAGCTTAGTATATATTAACTTATTAGCGTTCTGCCTCTTTTGGAACTATAAATAATTATTTTTTAAATGGTCCAAATTTCCGCTAAATATCCTACTTAATAGACTTACAGCAAGTGTAGGTTTTACGCGCAAACTATAACTTTGACTTGATATTATATACAATACAATTCTGTACACTATGAGAAAAGAAGAAAAGAACTGATTATAAATAAGCCCTATGCAAAGGGAAATTCCAATGACGGCTGTAAAATTTGACGAATATGCTAACGATACGCAGAATATAATATCTACTTTATATTAATGGAAACCAGTAACACCTACAGTCCACAAAGTTCTATGTCATGGTAAAGAAATTGCCAAAGACAATATACTTCCATTAGGCTAACTCACGAAAGAAGCGCAAGAATCCAGAAACCGAGATGTGAAACAATATAGATTATTTAATACGCGCAAGTGTTCCAAGATGTCTCACAATTCAGATTTAATGCATCATGTATTGCGATCATCGTATCCGGCCCTATGCTCAATTAAAACGAAATGCTTACCAACAATATGCAACGATGTAGACAACAACGACCCAGAATCCAAAGAAATTGAAGATCTTTTATCTATTGATACTTCAGATTATTAAAATTATTAAGTTAATATGTATATTTTAAAGCATTTAAACAACTACATGTATATTATATATAATAAAGACCATATGTATAAAATATACCAGACGTCGATTTTAATGCCACGAATGCTTGATTGTTATCCCGAACCACAATTTATGAAATGATTATAACGGGTGAATCCCCGAACGGATTGGTATATGTTTGTGACACTTAAAACAAGTGCACAGATTCTGACACTGCAGGTCGAATTTGAAGAGGACTTCGCCAAAATTAGACAAGTTCGAGGTATATTATGATTCCCAACAATACCCAGTTGGAAATTTAGTGTTGAAGACATTGTCAGTCCGAAATGTGCAGGATGAATTGTGAATCCCGTAATTTTTCCAGAGAGTAAGAAGATCGATCAACGGGCCTAATAATGGGCTGCCCTCCTGCAAGGATGAGAATGGGAATCTGGTGACTGAGAAGCAGTGTGTGCTCAAAATGTGGAGAGACCACTTTTCAGCACTACTCCACTCAGATTCTTTCACTGAAGATCAGGAGGTAATAATAGTGGAAGATAGTATAGATTGTACCTCTTCAACATCTTAATGGAGATAATAATGAGAAAGGCTGCAGTAAATACGAACAAGACCATTAACACGAAAAGCCATATGTTGCAGGCGTATGCTGACGACATAGACATCCTTGGCGGAAATTTGCAAGAGTTTACTGCAGTATTTTCAAGAATCGAAAAGGAATCACCGAAGGTGGGTCTTGCTGTTAATGAGGGCAAGACAAAATTGATGGTGTCAACGAGTAGAGAAACCTCTCGACTTAGTCCGCACTTGAACGTTGACAACCGATTTAATTTTGAAGTGGTAGATGAATTTGTCTACCTGGGATCCGCCGTGAACAAGGACAACAACGTCAGCCTGGAGATAGACAGGAGAATTGTGCTTATCAGACTCTCATTTTACCTGTCTTGACATATGGGACCTGGGAGTTTTCGAGAGAAAAATTCTCCGTAAAATATATGGTCCTGTTAGGGAAAACGGCGAGTACCGACGTCGCTGGAACGCAGAGCTATATAATCTCTATTCTGACGTGGACATAGCTAGACGAATCAAAGTGTACCAATTGCGTTGTCTAGGCCATGTTATCAGAATGGATGAAGATGAGCCAGCGCGAAAAATTTTTGATAACGTACCCGATGGAAGCAGGAAAAGAGGACGACCAAGACACCGCTGGAAAGACCAGGCAGAAGAATCCCTCCGAATCCTTGGTGTTACCAACTGGCGAGAAAAGGCAAAGGATAGAGCCAGTTGGAAGAATATGTTGAAATTTGTTTGTTTAATTAATATGTGTGAGACGTCTGACCTCATGAGGTTGTAATATAGTCAATAAAAGTAAAAAAGACATTGTCAGTAATATTTGCATAGGACTATGTCAGCCGGTGGTGACAATTTATGTAAGACATCTTGACATGTCAGTAGTTTTGACTTAGGTGACATATATTATGAAGCAGCTTATAATATATGTCAGACCGTCCTATTGATTTGTCAGCCCTTTCTCATGGCTGACTCTTATTAAGACCAATGCTGAATGTCGGTCGAGGTTGTCTTCATCATTTTTCAACTGCGAGTCATATGTGTGGATTTTCAAATTTTTCAAAAACTTCAAATTGAATTATTTTTATTTATTTGCCGTTATGAAATATATGCCTTATGTTTTCAGAATTTATATCAAAATATTTGAAATTTGTTAGAAGAGTATGCTAATTTTCAGAGCATTCTAATTATGTATGTATGTCTCACATTTTGTCCTCTGATCTTTCAGATTTTATTTAATATCGTGAACAGAACAGATAAATGCATATGTACATACATATACATAAATTCCAATATATAAGAACCTACCAGATGACCCGAAACACCACATTTAAAGACGTCTTGAGTAACTGACCCACTGATGAATGGTTACTCAAGACATCTTGCGTACATGTCATGATCACCACTGTTGACAAACTGTGGAAAATTCCTGCTGACTTTTGAACAAATGTATGAAAATGTCAGGAGGTGTCATGCCGTTTTTTGTATGGGAGCGGGTCGGAAAGTCAGCAGTGACTCTGACATGTCGTTTCTTTGTCATTGAAATTTTCAACTGGTTAGCTTCATAAGCAAATGACATCAGGTAGCTATATGAAGTGCTTGTCAATGTCATACTATAGCTGTCCTCCTGAACGATGCAATATACAGGGTACATAAATAGCAAAATCAAGTCAAAGTGTGAGGTTTGCGAGCACTTCCTACACTTGTCCAAAAAACCGCAATTTTTTAAATACCGGTTTTCGATTTGTTCGAAAAATCAATTTTACAAGAATACAGTTTTCGGTTTTTAATTTGGCAATAACCGGTGGAACCCGATTTTTTGATTTAAATTAAATTACTCATGTGGCACTTACAATTCATTTGTATAGCGACTATTTTAAAATACTAATTCGTGTTTAAATCTAAAACTGTTACAACTCTATTTAAGTATGACAATTACGTTTTAATTTGAAATAAAAATTCCAATATTCCAATTTGGTATGCGTGTCTAATATAAAAGTTTAAAATTTTGCGGCCGATTTCACCATGTCCAGTTATCTTTCAGTTAGAGCTAACGAACAGTTTTAGTTGTCAGTTTGTATGGAATTTATAATTTTTAACTGCATCCCTCGAAGGAATTGGGGAGTGAGCTTCTCACAACCAGTCAGCTGCGCGCTTTCCAGTTTTAGCCTCACTGAGTCGGTCCCACAGATCTTCATGGCTAAACACTCGATAGTGTCGCCGTCACTATACGAGCTGGGTGGTCAGAGCAAGGATCGAACCCAGGATCTCATATTCAAGAGGTTCGCACACTAACCATTGCACCACCGACGGCCAATATTCACATTAAACTGATTTCAATACGAAAATCATATTCAAATTGGACATAGATTTTCATGTATGAAAATCTTATTAAGTGTAAAATTTATTTCTAAAATGATTTTAATTTTTAATTACACTGTTCAAGTTGTAAAATGGTACAAACGTGAAAACCATATGGTTGTGTTTGGATGAGCCCCCTGCGTACTAATCCATCGATGAAAGTGCCTACTTGGCTCATTGGGAAAATTTTATGGCGTTTTGTTTGAATTTCGGTCAATTAGTGAAGTTTTTACCATTTAAGCCCATTTAAGTCGCTATTCCTGTATTCAAAATTTCTTTCGTTATTTTTATACGGCTCGCAATTACTAGTTCTACCATTAGAACGCACATTTCAACTGAGCAAATCAAATTTTTTAGCCTAGTTTCATGATTTTTGCCCATTTTTCATCGATTTTCCCCATTTATTGTTGTTTTTATGCGCTTTTTTGATATTCTTGGGCAAACTTTTCGACATAGTTCTTACAGTTTTTCCTTTTTACAATATACTATGCAATATTATTGCCATTTCAAGCAACTCAACACACTTTTTAAATACAGAAACCATCCTTTTTACGCTTTTTCGGATGATTTTCGCGCTTTTTATTGATTTAAATAAATTTTTTGAATACATTTTTTCGGTATAAAAATGAATGGAAATGCGTGTTTCTCCGTATTAATGTAATTAATTTTAAATTGGCAATTGAAATATAGAATTATTCAATGGAATATCATTTGTTATCCTCCAATTCCATTAACAAATTCCAGCAAAGATCTGCCAAAAGTGAATCTAATTTTTTTTCCACTGTACCAGTGTTCCAACTGTGCTGATACCTGTTGGAAACGTTCACCATGCTCGTCTGATTCAGACGGCAACTGACGCTCAAAGTGATCTTGGTGGTGATGCATGAAATGCACTTTTAACGACATTAGAACACCGATGTTTTCGAAAGATTGCAGCATATCTTCAACAATGGCCCGCCAATTGTCCACCCGATGAATGCCGAGAACTTTTTCGATCACTGCTTTCAGGCTATCCCAAGCGATGAGTTCCGTCTCTTGAAGGACATTGTTGAAGTATTCATCCTTCATCAGTTTGCGAATGTCTGGGCCATTCAACACACCTGAATTCAATATATGATTTTACATAAAAACTTTTACGAATGCTTCATCTTCGTTTGGCGGAAAAAGAATGCCAAATATTTATTTACCTGCTTTAATTTTCGGTGTATATCGCGAATCCCACGTACACAAGTAGCACATATTTTTAGTGTAACCAGTTTGAAGGTAACCAGTTTGATGTGTTGTATTCTTCAGTTGGACTCGGTTTTCTTGGGATTGGTACTGACGGAGAATGGTGAAGAGTCGTTTGAGCTGACGGAACACTTTGGTAAATATATTGCATCGCCTTTCTTCTGTTCATACCCACAACATAATTTTTACATACGTAGCACATGTTTTTTTCGTGGTCGATTGGCTCTGACCAAATCATCGGTATTCCATATGGCATTCTTTCCCGACTACCTGCTCGCCAATCAGACAAACGTGCTACATACGATGCACAAGCCATTTTAGGCACCCACTCAACATTACGAATCACTGGAATATTGAAGTACTGCTCGTACAATGTTGCAATTTCATCAGTAATTGTTTTCTTCATAGTGGTCCACTTTCCGCACATATAACAATAACGATCGAAGTTTTTAAGGCATGGGTTTCCTGAATGTTTTACGTACTTCTTTATCTGATCAACTTCGTGTGTGTAGTACTTATCTAATTTTATTTTCAACTTGTCTAATTTTATTTTACAGCGTTGTATATTTTAATAACAATTATGACTACTTATTACATATGTACATTGTTGCATTCCATTTGTATAATGCTAGGGATGCCACAACATTGTAAAAATGAAAATCGGTAAGAATTATATCGATAAGTTTGCGCAAGAACTACAAAAAAGCGCATAAAAACAGCAATAAATGGGGAAAATCGATGAAAAATGGGCAAAAATCATGAAAATAGGCTAAAAAATTTGATTTTCTCAGTTGAAATGTGCGTTCTAATGGTAGAACTAGTAATTGCGAGCCGTATAAAAATAACGAAAGAAATTTTGAATACAGGAATAGCGACTTAAATGGGCTTAAATGGTAAAAAATTCACTAATTGACCGAAATTCAAACAAAACGCCATAAAATTTTCCCAATGAGCCAAGTTGGCACTTTCATCGATGGAGTAGTACTCAGGGGGCTCATCCAAACACAACCATATGGTTTTCACGTTTGTACCAGAAATTTCGTGTCAAAAACTTGGACAGTGTTATTAACCCTTGAACAAACACATGGTTCTGGCCAGGCATATTTCATTTTTGAGCGTTAATTAAACATACTTCTGGTTTAGGTAAATACCTGTATTTCCCGGTAGCCGCCTAAAATGTTGTTGGCTTTCTATTTTAAAAAAAAATCAAACATATCGTTCCAACACGACGAAAACTGCAAAAAAAAGTCTCCCCTCGAACAAACACATATGCCTGGTGTATTTGGATATAAAAATTTCTTATATTTTTGTCAGTATTTTTGAAGTCATCCTGTAAGATTCTGTGTGATGATTGTATTGACCACTATAAGTAGAAATATCGATCCACTCTGTTTTTATGTCTGTTTTTGGATGATTTATAGTCTCACTTTTCTTCTTTGTACAAGTCATCTATTCATTGCCATAGGGGTACAACGCTTGATGGCACCCCCAGGTATTCAATGCTACACGCCAAAGTTTATTGCTCAGTTGCCGCAACAATACTTTGATTTATTTTAATTAATTTATTAATCGCAATCGTTTATGTAGTTCTCCCAAATAAACTCATATATCGCTTAAGTGTATCATGTTGTTGCTAACGAGTTCTCGTTTGCATCAAGCGCGTACAAAATTACATTTGCCGCAATTTAAAAAACGTTTGCGATAACTGAAATTAGCCATTTTTCTAATGAGAGCACAGATTACGAAGAATGTACATTTCGCTTATTCTCTCGACTGTATACACAGTCTCGTTTGGCATACACACTCACGCATACACATAAAAGTGATCACACTCTCCAATGATTCTACCATGTCAATATATCTTGGGTGGACAATTCACGCGTTAAGTGTGCTGCGCTTTTAATTGTTATTTGAATACGAGGCGAGACAGACGTGAAAGTAGACAGTGAAAAAATATACAAAAATTAAAACAAACAAAGTCCAAAATCATAAAAGTTGGAAATTTAAACAAAAAAAGCTTATGGAAGCCATAAATAAAAGTTTTAATTACAACTCGGTTGCTGTAACCGAAGGAACAGTTGGTGGAACCGTTTTTCGTTTCTCCCAAACGTTTTTTCAGCTTTAACTTTTCATAAATCGTTTACGGGAAACGTTTTTTTAGTGTGGAGCAACTACAGCTCTGTTGCTGTAATCGAAGGAACAGTTAGCGGGACCGTTTTTCGTTTCTCGAAAAGGTTTTTTCAGCTTATATTTTTCATAAGTCAATTTTTCGGTTCTCCCAAACGAAATGACATGTATGGATTAACAGAAGTTCGTTTCTCCCACTTCAGTCCCCAAACGAAAACTCAGATAACAGATCGGGTTTTTTCTTTGCGTGTAAAAGTTTTAATGTTTCGATGAGCTGTGACCGACATCTCATCGTCAGCCACAATTCTGGCAGCAATTTGATTAAATCCAGTAGACATTCTTATTGTATTTATTAACAGAGTACTAGTTTACATTATTGACGACGTTGATACAGGAATAATTTTTTTTTTCAATTTCAATTTTGTGGGTTATTTTTAGATGAATAATGAGGGGTGATGTCGCGGAACTTTCTCAGCTTAAATTGTTGAGCCACTTAGAATAGTTTGTCTTAGTTAAATCTTTTCCAAAACATTTTCAAAAGGAGGTCGTGTTAAAATAAATACATAAATTTGTTCAAAAATGCCCAGCAAGAATTTGAAAAAGAGTTTGAAACACATTTAACCCTGCTGTTAGATTAGGACCATTTGGTCCAAATTTTTTCTGTTTTCCCTTGTAACTTTGGAACGGTGATATATACTGACTAAATTTTTCTGCTAATGGGGTCTTTTAATAAAACAATGTTATGTGCGAAAATTAAATTTTCTAACTTTATTCAGGACTGAGAAAAATACAAAATGACGAATCTTAGGTTAGAGGACCATTTGGTCAATAGTACATTTTTTCATTACCAAGCGAATGTAAATTCATGTCAAATATTTAGAAGATGTTTTTGATATGTCAAATACTTGCTTTAGAAATTATTGAACCAAAATAGTTACAAAGGATAAGATAAAATTATTATTTTGGATGAAAATTCCAGTATGGACCAAATGGTCCCTCAACCTAAGATTCGTAAATTTTTTCATTACCAAGCGAATGTAAATTCATGTCAAATATTTAGAAGATGTTTTTGATATGTTAGCGGATGTTTTTGATATGTCAAATACTTGCTTTAGAAATTTTTGAACCAAAATAGTTACAAAGAATAAGATAAAATTATTATTTTGGATGAAAATTGCAGTATGGACCAAATGGTCCCTCAATCTAAGATTCGTAAGTTTTTTCTAATCTAACAGCAGGGTTAAGAAAACCACTGTGAGACAGAAGCCGCTGTGATTTTATTACGTTACGTTCCGTTCCGTGGCAGTCGGTGGTGCAATGGTTAGTGTGCGCGGCTCTTGTACATGAGATCCTGGGTTCGAACCCGGCTCTGACCACCTTCAAATTTTCTTTCGGCGGCGGTCACCTCGCATAGTGACGGCGACACTATCGAGTATCTAGCCATGAAAAAGCTTCTCAAAGTACCGTTCGGAATCGGTGTAAAACTGTAGGTCCCAACCAGTGAGTGAAAACTGGAAAGCGAACAGCTCAGTGATTGTGAGAAGTTCTCTCCAGTCCCTTCATGGGATGTAATGGGAAACCATTTTTTTTTTTACGTTCCTAACCACAGAAATAAAAGGGTTGTAGATTTTGTAAATGAACAGACAGTTTTCCCATAAACTCAACAAACATCTATCTTAAATGCTCACATGGAATTCAAATTGAAATAAAAAAAAATTAAATTTAAAAATATAAATTTATCATATTTTTTCAAATCAGGTATCAAATATAATGATTATTTTCGTATATGAATGTACAATCGTATATAAATTCGATCTGTACAAAAAATCATTCTCTGTCGATAAACCATCTAAATCCGCCGATATTTTTCGAAAAATAATGATTAAATGATTAATATAACAAACTCGAAAAATAATGATTAATTCATGATTTTTTTCAATTACTCCAAAAATAATGATTACACTGTTGTAGTCGAAAAATGTATCAACGCTCTGGTAACGTAACGTAATCGGTTGGAGGCAAATCTTCTCGGTAGCCATGAAATGTCTGTATCACGTCAAATTCTCAGATTTTTCCACCAGAACTTCAAGGAACTCCAAATTTCACACATACAATATTTGGCAAAATGATTGCCATGGTAAAGCTGAACATATTAATTACGGTAACCATTCAATTAATCATTATTCGGTTAATCGATTAATCGTATTATAAAATTAACCGAAGATTTTAGTAATTAATTTTTCGAGTAACGATTATCTCGATCAAATTAGTGCGATTAATCGATTAATAAAAAATAAGTACGTGTTTATGGCAAGCAGTCCGTCTTGTATCACTCCTACAATGTGGCAACTCATATGATAACGATTTGAGAACAAATTTCCTAACTTTACACACATTTCCAACAGATTTGATAGTTTTTTGATAGAAAGAGTCGCACAGTTATGGTGTGATATAGTTTCGGAGCTATCCTACCATTTGTATGGGAGGTACCCGAAGGCGTGGCACTTTTGGGTCCCAACTTTGGGATTTTTTTAATTTTGGCTTGGCACCAAAAGTCACTAATTTTCATGTTGCTGGACCTACGGCTTGTGAATTGCACAATGAATGATGACAAAATATATTTTTGCTTAAAAAATTCAAATTTTATATATTTAAAAAATTATGAAACATAGAAAAGGCAAAAAGGGCAAAATTTTGTTAGTTTATCCTAAAGTTATCCATCAAACGTTTTTTTTCAACTAGTGCTTATTTCGTGAATGGTAACACTTAGCTCATGTCTGATTTGACAGATAATTAGTTTTATCCTTCCGCTGAACGAATATGGTTGTGTATACGCTTGAACAACGCTGGGAAATATTGCGACATTGCTTTGAAAATCATGGTAATGTTGCAGAATGTGTGCGAAAATTGCGTAAGATCGCATTATCAGCCGCAGAGCTGATGTCGTGTGGCCACCTCGGAGCTGCGATTTGACACCGTTGGACTATTATTTGTGGGGTGCCCTCAAAGATAAGTGTTACGCCGACAACCCAGAGACAATTGACGCTTTAAAGGACAATATTCGTGAAGCCATTGGTGAAATACAGGTGCACACAATCGATAATGTGCTTAAAAATTGGACCGATCGTGTAGGCTACTGCATGGCCAGCCGAAGCAGCCATTTGAATGAAATTATTTTTCATTATTAACAGAAAGGATTGTACTTTCAAATAAAAAAAGAAATTTGAGAAAAAATTTGGTAGTTTTTTTTTCATAGCATTTTCAAAAAAAAAAAGTTATTTGGCGGACCCGTTAATTGTATTGAACGAACGTACATAATTCTTTGAAACAAACGTTGATGAATTTTTTTATGCCTCTCCAAATTAAAAAATAAGTAATGAAAAGTTATATCTTGTTTACGATTGCATTCTCGCGAAATTCCGACAAAATATGGTACACTTAGCAGATGCGTCCATTCATATGTACTTATACCTGTAAGAAAAAGTAGGGATGACTTTTTTTGCATGTACTTAACAGACGCACACTTAACAGTAGCGCACATTCGTATTCACCTTTAAGGAAAATGTTGCATGAAAACTTTAACAGGTATAGGTGTTGACGGAAAATTAAACTTTGAAACTTGTCCTTGAATTTCAAATATCTTCTCCGTAAACAATTGGTGTTAATAGCTGGCATTGTTCTGCCTAATGCAAGAATTTAAATTTAAACTATTTTCTAAGCTTCGTTCAATTTAATTAATCTTCTTAAATTACTTATTTTTTTTTATCCTGTACAAGAAGAAATAAATGTTATTAATATAGTAAGAGAATTCTAAACGAAAATATGAGTCTTTCATCGAAATATTTTAAATTAGAGAAGGGATGTTACTTAATACGTATTATAAATAGAACACAAATTAGCGTTAAAACAATTTAGAGTAATTAGATTTGTAGACACTATTTACCAATTCCATTTTCAGATTCCAGCATAGCTCGGCCAAAAGAGAATCCAATCTCTTTCCTCAGTCGATTTTTTTCACAAATTTGATGTGATACAGACATTTCATTGGAACCGATCAACCCAATAGACTTGCCTCTAACCGATATTAATTATTAGTACGTTGATACAAAAATTTCATACCAAAAAATAAAACACTGTTATAATATTATGTTTGTATTGCAAATACAATAGTGATTATTTTTCGATGTTTACTTATTTCTCAGAAAATGATGACTATATTTTGAGTTTTATAAATTGTTTAGAATATTATAATTACTTCATGGCACAGATTGTTTTCGTTGTCAAATATGGTCGCAAGTGTACATTAACGGTCTGTGATCAGCCACGCTCAAGGTATAAATGCCTGTTTTAGTTTTGACGAGATTGATAGAGTTTAACAGGACAACTTAGTTCTTTAGAAGCTGTATCAATAAGCTTGGGCATATTTAGGGGAGCGTCAGTCGTGCCTGCCCGGCGCCCTCAAAATTGTGGGTGCCCTGAAAATCTCATTAATATATATATGTATGTGATTTTGATTAATTTCGATTCCTGACATGTGTTTTGATTAAGTTTACAATTTACAGTAAATTCCATTTTCACAATCTGAAGCTTATTTGATTCAGGGACGGGCGATGAGGATTTGAACGAGGTGTTCTCCAATTTTTTTTATTTCTAAATTGCGTCTATACTTAGTTTATATCCAGGACCACGACGAGGACGTGATAGACAACAATCCCATTATTGTTTTGAAGTTTTTTTGGTTTTTTTTGTATTTTTGTTTTTTAAGTTTTTTTTGCATTTTTTGTAAATATACATATATTTTTTTATTTTTTGTATATGTACTTTTTACATAAAAAATAACTTATTTTAATATTAATTCAACACGTCATTTGTTTATTAGTTTCGATGACCATGTCATAGAATGAATTTTGGTTTTATATTTTTAAGAAAATATTTTATAATTAAAACTCTATTCATATTTTCATGTTTTTCTATTCATATTTTTCTATTTCATATTTTTCTATATCCTATACATTTTATATATTTGAAAATCTAAAATGTTTTTTATTTATAATAATATTATTATGCGTAAAAATTATTTTAAATTTACAAATATAACACATATATAATATGAAATACAATAACAATTTTAATTATAAAATATTTTCTTAAAAATATAAAACCAAAACTCTTTCTATGACGTGGTCATCGAAACTTTAATAAACAAACGACGTATTGAATTAATACTAAAATAAATTTTTTTTATTTAAAATTTTTATTTATATATACGTCGAGTTTTTTGTATAAAAATTTCGATGACCTGGTCATAGAAAATATTTTTTGTTTTTATATTTTTTAAAAAAGCCTTTTCAATTGAAATTAATACCAATTCAGATAATCTTTCTTCGTGCATTTGATTTCTTGAATAAATTTTATTCTCTTAAGCGCAGAAAATTACCTTTCCACTGAACTAGTTGATGTTGGAATTGTTAGAGTTAGGGAACTTAAATTAAATACCCAGCTAAAAACGATCATATATTATTATATATCGTCCATATATGAATATATATGAATATGTATGGATCCATACATGGAAAAGCATGGAAACATATATGGAAATCTTTGTCATATATGGAAGCATATATTTAGCCATATATGAACAATTGTTGCATATATGTTTTCATATGTGGAACCATATATGTAAACGTTTACCATATATGGGTCCATATATGGAAGTGTTTTTCATATATGGTTACATATATGAAAACATATATGAATGTACTACCCATACTACCACATATGGAAACATATATGCACCATTTTCCCATTTTTTATGACTCTTCTGTTCTATTTCAGTGTACATAAGCAGTGTATAAAAAGGGAAAGCCTTTTTCACAGGCTTTCATTAAAGGTACAATATGACCCCATAAGTCTTGAAATGAAGTACTTATTAAGGGTTAAAGTTGACCAATAATAAGTTAGGTACTCAAATTAAAGGAAATTGTCTCACGATTTCAAAAATGTTATTCGAATTGTACCTCATTAGAAAGGTATTTCAAAGAGCTTTCATATGCTCGAACGTGTAGTTTTTGAGATAATTGCTAAAAACTATTCCAACTTTAATGTCCTGCCCATCCGCAAGGGGGTTAATAATTATATTTTCTTGTTATCATATTTATTAATTAAATTGTACGATTCAGTCGACCTTTACTACATTTTACAATTATAACCACAAAAAAAATATAACCACTACTCAGTACCGACTACCGATTGTAAAGTAGTTCATACGCTAGCATCACTGCTATAAATTGTTTACAGCGGAAATAGCGTAATTAAAACAAATCTAAATAACGCAACAATGCCGAAAGCTGGTAAGTATAATAAATGAATATAACAAATAGTGTTTGATTTTTGTTCTTTTTAGAAAAATCTAATAAGAAGACATTGCTTCAAAACGCCACCAATAAGCTGCTTGGTAAAGTAAAGGCAGAAACACCTACATCTTCCAATGTAGAAAAGCATCAAGAAGTAAGTAATCCTTGTTAAAAACAATTTTGCTTATTTAGTGATAAAATAATAAACTAAAAATAAATAAAATAAAATTGGACGAATATGGTTCAGAGAACACCAGTGAATCTGAATCTACAACAACCACAACAGAAGTACTCATCAACACGCCAAACGAATCTCCAGGAGATACCCAGTTGTATGGAGCAAATTATCTGAAAGAAGAAGTAAGTTTACATTTTGAAACTTTGCATATTTGAAACCTACAATAACACCCGTATATAACAACTTTTTAAGAGCAAATGTAATAGACATAGACATACCATAGACATACCAATAAAACTATAATACTTTTACTTCGTTTTTAGATGGTGTTATTATGTAATAATATATATTGAAGAAAAACTGTTTATGACAGTGCAATAGGAGCATCATTTAAAGCCTCTCATGTTGCGAGAAGACTACTCGAAGGAGTTTTTAAAACGGAAGCTATTTTGGAGTGTACTTTTTCTGGGCAGGCTCCAAAGGCCCAAGGCGAAGATCGTCGAAATAGAAAGTACGACTGTTTAAATGGTCATGCCAGAAAGGCTATTATAGGTAATATAAATACAACGCAATATAAATGTACTTTACATTAATTCATTTAAAATTCATTTTAGAGTTCTGCAATGAATACGCCGAAATGCGGGGTTGGACCAAGCAAAGTCAGTACGAGCTTAATCGGGCAATGACCCAAAAAATTGGTGAAATAAAACGTCACCATAAAAGAAATTAAGGTTATTAGAATCACGGTGTAGTTGAACAAACTTTAATTGAAAGGTGGTTGAATATAAACTAAATCAGTTCCAAATTTGTTTACAAAAAATTCTACAACGTCCAGTTTTTGAAAAATTGCGATTTTTTAATTTTTGAGAGGCTAGAAGAAGACACCGACGTGGTAGACAATTCCATATGGGCTTGTATCAAAGCTTTAATTTAAATGGATTAACAGAACAAATAAGAAACATTTGCCTTTTTAAGGAAATCCTTCATTTCCAAGTTATTCATTGAAAGACTGTGTTATAATTTGAATACATCTCATATTTTCATTGAAACACTGTTTTATAAATTGAATTTATCTCATTTTCCTCATCTCCTTCTCATTTTCCAAGTTTTTATAATAGTGTTTTTCATTGAAAGACTGTGTTATAATTTGAATACATCTCATATTTTCATTGAAACACTGTTTTATAAATTGAATTTATCTCACAAAATACCTCAATAATACCTCAATTATAATTTGTGTATGTTATTCATTACTATATTAACAGTTTTGAAGTTGAATTATAATCTTTATAACAATGTACCTTTTAAAACTAAAAAATTTATATAAAATATATACTTTTTGTGTATATATAATATACATTGTATAAATGTAAACAATATGTTTTTTTAATAAAAATTTAATTTTTAAACAATTGTTTTTATTTTATAAAAATATATATACATATATGGAGGCAAATATATGAACATATATGGGAAGTAATATATGCATATGTATGGGATGGATATATATGGACAAATGTATGGATATATATGGACATATATGGCCACATATCCTCAATTTTCGGATCCAAATCATATATGACAATCCATATATGTATATATCTGGGTCATACATGATCATTTTTAGCTGGGTATCCCAGAAAATGTGTCCTTCAAATCCAAATTTAATAAAATCCCAGGTATTTCGTTTATAGAAATTTGATTGAAGTGTGCATTTGAGTAAAAAACTGTTAGTTCATTTTTAAGTTTTACAATATCAAAAAAAGATCCCTATAATTGTTTTAGGCTTTCAAAAGCTTCAATTGGAAATATTTTTTGATACTGATTAAATTTCTTTGAATTTAGTAACGCTTGGGAATTGCAGAAACAATATCTTTTGCAGTATTAAATACATAATTAAAGTTAGATCTAGTATCTATTATACGTTTCTTTGTTATTTCAATATGTTCACAGCATTATTGAATATCCAATGACTTTTTTTGAAGAATATCGAATAATATATCCGTGAACGAAAAAATTTCATTAAAAGTTTTTAACATAAAAACTGTGTTGAAATTATTTAAAAATTGAATTATTGCCTGAATTACGTCCGCGTCCCAAGTATCTGGATCATCAAATATTTCTTCAAATAATATCATAAGATCACAATGGTATGAATGTACTATATTTACTAGCCGAGACGAATAATTCCATCTCCTTATTGCGGCTTCTGGCCCTAGGGCCATCAACGTCAATCGGAGGCTGAACACTTACCTCGAATTACGTCCGCGTCCCAAGTATCTGGATCATCAAATATTTCTTCAAATAATATCATAAGATCACAATGGTATGAATGTACTATATTTACTAGCCGAGACGAATAATTCCATCATCCTTATTGCGGCTTCTGGCCCTAGGGCCATCAACGTCAATCGGAGGCTGAACACTTACCTTGAGACCCTGGGTGGTTTCTTCTCCAAGTGGGCAATTGGGCTTAATGTGGCCAAGTCGAAGGGGATCATTTTCAAGGGGAAACGCGGGAACCTGTACCCGAACGCCAGGGGCTACATCCCCAGACTCAAGGTGGGAGATGCGAACATCGGGATTTCGAGGGAAATCAAGTACCTTGGAGTGATGTTCCATGAACGGTTCACCTTCGTGAGCCATGTGGACTACGCTTTGCGGAAGGCAAGATTTGCCTTTTCTGCATACTACAGGCTGTTGGCGAGGGCGAATGGACTGAGTACGGAGGTGCGTCTGCTGGTGTACAGGCAGGTTATAAGACCTGTTATATGCTTTCCCGGCCTGGTTTGCTTTCCCGGCCTGGTTTCCCATCTCGTCGTGTCAGATGGAGAGGCTAAGGCAATGGGAGCGGAGGATACTCAGGACCTGTCTGGGACTGAGGATGACGGTGATGGCGGATGGATCTTTCCGCTCGCCCTCCTGTAGGAGGGTATATGATGGTGCTGGTTTTGGGAGGATTGACAAGTTCATGGTGGACTCTGCTCTATATTTCCTGGGAAAAGCGGCGGGTGTTGATAATGACCTGGTTAGGGCATGTTTCGACACAACAGATGCGGACAATCTTCTGTCACGCTGGTTCTTTGGACCAACGGACCTTCTGGCCCTCAGTAATGGGGGCTATCTAGGAGCGGACGGGGATTTGCTATTTTACCACAGGAGATTCGGTACATTGGGTATCGATGATCCTGTGTATAATACTGCTCAGTAGTATTTCTTCGGACCAAGGTGGAGACTGGAGATTCTTCGGAATTTCTGGTCTATTGTTTTATGCGATCCAGCTTGCTGGATATCTTGTTTTTATTTAGTTTTTAAGTTGTTATTTAATTTTTAAGTTTCTTTTATTTTTAGGTCAAGATGACAACCGAGGCGTTCCCGTTTTTTCTTAGATTTTTCGGGAAATTATTATTTTTTCAGCGTATGTAATTTATGATTAAGACTCGATGTATGTATGTAATGCTTTTTATGAGGATGGAAGTTTCTGGAAGGCACCCTATGGGTGTGAGGGAAATAGTATAGGTAATATTAAGTAGTATTTATTGTGTACGAGTAGAATGTTTAGAATCTTTACAATAAAACCAGTTAAAAAAAAAAAAAAAAAAAAATTAATTGCTAAACGGCAATTTGTCCAAAATTTATTATATTTACATTTCTCCCTTTAATTTATCTGAAACATCCTTTATTACAACATATCGGAATCTTGTCGTATAGTACCACATTCTAATGTTGATACACACCTATGTAAACGTATTTCCGGATACCAAAAATTTAATAGAAACTGTTACAAAGAACATACTAATGTATCAGAAGTTCAAACTACAAGTTTACTAGGTCAGAAGTATTTTTCTAATTGTTGGGTTTTATTTTAGTTAGTGCCTAAGTACCAACTCGCAAACTGAGAAGTCAATTATTACAACACACACGAGCAGAACAAAATTTTATATTAGGAAAATGTGTAAGTATATACCTTGTATTGGCATATTTTCCACATATGCTTTGGAGTGAATACCTTGGCGTATACTTTAGTCGCGTTTTGGTTACATGCAAGCGATTATCGTTGGCTAAGTTGCAAAGACAACGGCTATTTAGCGACAATTCATTTTATTCAAAAATATGACAAAGGGTTGAGTATTGTAAAAGATGTATAAATAGAAAACTTATAAATTTAGCGAAAATGATTCGTGTCGCTAAGTCATCGCTAACTCTTCGTCGATAAGTGCTTCACGCCAACCAAGCGCTTATATAAGCAAGCGGAGTAACCAAAACGCGCATTTTGCTTCTGCACCTTTACTATTATAACAAATATTGGAATTATGATGAATCGAAAATTTTGCTCACTTTCGCCTCTTTTCGCCAATTTCATGAACAAACTCAATTACAGGATTTTTATACCGAAGAAATTTCGTACGAAACAATTGCGTGAACCTGCATATTAATATTCTGACTATTTCCGCAAACAAAGTATCTCCACATGCCTTAAAGCAAAAATGGAGCTCATGAAATATTGGCAAGATACATCAGAAATAGGCAGACTATTTCCGAAATTTCCGTGTAGAGATAAATGATGCTGATAAATGATGAATGCTTTCCTCAAATCAGTAGTGAATCCGGTGTTTTAAGACGTGCCTTTTGTAGTTACAGTAAAAATATGAGAGATAAAAATTACCCATTGTTTAGCTTTTAATGTTACAGAAATTCCATAAATATCTAGTTATTTTTTTGTATGAAATTAAAATCGTAATAATACTTCTCTTTAAGTTGAAGAGGTAAAGTATAACATCTGCTTCAATTTTCAAATGCGTGATTAAGCACCCGTTTCTTGGAGTGACTGTGTGTGTTTTAGACACATAATTAAGGTCATGACTCACCTTCGGATTTAGGCCCAATTTTTGACTAGTCAATCATCTTTGATCACCAATCAAACATAACTTAAACTCTGAATTCATTTTTTAGGTTACTAGTTGATTGCTGTTTAAGCAGCAAAAGTTGGGAATTTAAACTATGATCAAGTGCCCATATGATTTTGACAGAAAACAACAAGAAGAACTAACACAAAGCTTCTTTAGTTGTTAATGTGAGCAATTATAATTATAATCACCATCCTAGATGAAATAACAATAAAAAAGTATCATTTAACTCGTAGTGCAGTTAGAACTTTGTTTCTGCTCAAATATTTTCCAATTTCATTAAATATTTTCTATTTTATCACTTCACTTTTATTTTGCAAATGGCGTCAGTTTGATGCATTGTAACGATTAACAGATAAATGTATGAATACCGGTTATTTTTCGTAGCATTTGCCACTGTTGCCACATAGTAGTAAGATTATTTGACAAAGCACTGAAAAACTCTTTTTCGTATTTAAAGTCAGATCAAACATAAATCAAAATCAAGTAATTGCCAATTTAAATGACCAGTCAAAAATTGGGCTTTAGTCTTTGGATCTGTCAAAACTCTTGCTTTCATGTATGAATACTGATTTTGACAGATGCACCGCAAATCGTTGGATTTGATAAGGCAGTCTGTCAACACCTTTTAAACGACACAATTTTTGAGAACTTGTGGCACAATTTTTTTGTCGTTCTCTGGCAACACTGGAGTGAAATGACCACTAATGGCCAGTTTTTAAGTGGGTAGTTAACTAAAGGGGTTTTCAATAAGAGCGCTACAAAAGTTTTTTTTTAAATAGATACCAATGAAATTCTCTATTCCTGTGAAAGTACGTTCGATGCCATTATGTATGGAACTCGATTTCTTTTGTATGGCCACCACGGGCACGCTTGCAGAAGTCCAGACGCTGAACCCAATTTTCGACTGTTTTCAAGCATAAATCGGCCGATACTGCTGCAATTTCACGTTCGATATTCGTACGAAGTTCATCAATCGTCGCTGGCTTGTTGGCATAGACCATAGACTTGACGTAGCCCCACAGGAAATAATCTAACGGCGTCAAATCGCACGACCGAGGCGGCCATTCAACTGGGCCATTTCGTGAGATAACACGTTCACCAAACTTGGTTTCCAATAAATTGATTGTGGCATTCGATGTGTGGCTTGTGGCGCCGTCCTGTTGGAACCACATGTCCTCCAAGTCCGTATTATCCAATTGGGGCCAAATATATTCGGTTATCATTGAACGGTAGCGATTCGTATTGACAGTAATGTGCCGGTCTTGATCATCACGGAAGAAGTACGGCCCAATGACGCTGCCGGCCCATAAACCGCACCAAACCGTAATTGTTTCGGGATGCAATGATGACTCATGGATTACGTGTTTATTGCTGTCTGACCAATAACGCATATTTTGATGATTGACGAAACCATTCCGATGAAAATCCGAATCATTTTCAAGTTGTTGCTCAGCCCAATTCACGAACATACGACGCTTATGGTGGTCAAGCGGCTTCAATTCTTGCGTCAATTTGAACTTGTAAGGATGCAGGCCAAGATCTTTTCACAAAATTCACCACAACGTGTGAGAGACACATTTGGGCTTTCTTGAACTGAAGCCGCAGCGGCAGCAATATTCTCGACACTACGGGCACTTCTTTGTCTCACTGGCACGGGAACATTTTGTACTGTGCCTGAGGATTCAAATTTTTCCACTAGACGCTCAATTGGAGGGACGGACGATTATGACGACCATAAATTGGACGTAGCGCTCTTAAAGTTGAGGCCACTGACTCCAAATTTCGGTAGTAAATTTTATTAATTTCGACTCGTTGTTGGCTCGTATATCTTTCCATGATGAAATGGCAAACTTTACTCAAGAGAAATGTCAAAAGAGCGGGAAAAACTATGGCGTCGTTTGCTGTCCCTATCGATCTACTTTTGTAGCGTCTCTGTTGAATAACCCTTTATAAAATTATTTAATCGTAATTGAATGTTAATTTGAGGTTAACTTTTAATTTTGTTTTTTACTGGTGAGTTAATGTAAGTCGCCATATTGTTAACGATTATGGCAACCCTTGTATTCTTATTGGAAAAAACAACTGGTTTGGGATAAATACCAAAGAAAAGAAGAACAAACAAAATGGAATTATGTAAACTAAGAAATAGATGCACAAAAATGAGTAAAAAACTATAAAGGCGCAATCATTTAACGATCTACACTCAACGTAATATGAACAAATACGCAAAACAGAAGCGTATATTTTATACAATCTAACATTTCTCATTTTGATAGTCAGTAATTTGATTGCCAAATTAATGGGTTCTGACTAAAAGTTAACCAACCAACATTTTGGGTTAACTCATAGTTAAACAATAGCGGCATTCATGCAAACGTGAAAGCCGAGAACTTTTGCTCAGCGCAAGTTTCCCTCGCACCATTGCATGAGGCACCAAGTAAACTTGCTCAGCGTAGTTGTGCTCAAAACCATATCACCTGACCAAGATGGATACATAAGGTGGTAGCAGTAGCAATTGCATGTATTATGTATGTGTACTTTTTCTACCGTTCTTGTGCTATCACCTTATTTATCCATCTTAGTCAGATGACAACGAAATGTCAAAAGTTTACACGTTTCTCCATCCCACGTTTGCGCAGCAAATTTGCCTCGAAAACTTTCCACTTTTGAGCAAGTCGCTTTGTATGGGAAATTTGTTTGTTTTAACGTTTGCTGTGCAAGTTTACGATGTTTTCTAGTTTACGAGGTTCTTTCGAGCTTTCATGAAGACCACTAATGACTGAAAAACACAATTCGATGTTTAACCAGAATTTAACTAAGAAACGAAGATCACCACAGACCGGAAAACTGGCCATAAGTGAACGCTTTGAGTGCTGTTCGCGGTGTTCCCTTAAAAGTGTGTTCCCAATAATGTGCGTTCAATTGAGTAATTATTTCTATGCGGGTTCTAATGGGTTTGGATACGCTTTCGTCGAAAATTATACATAAACAATAAATATTATGTATTAATAAAGCGAAATGCATTTTTTACAAAGGATATGTCGCCAACATTCAATAAATATGTTGGGTGGGTGAGATGACTGGTAGATGTATAAATCGTGAAAAATACAACATATCCCTAAATTTGGTGTTGGCAATATTTTGGGCAATGCCACTCAGCTATTGAAAATGTACGAATTTTCTTCATCTCTTAGATCTTCACAAAATTTGGATCAATTATTTTTATTGAAAATCGGATCCAACGAACAAGTATACGTATGTATACAAATGTTTAAGTGGTACCCGTTCTACATATAAACTATGTGGCTAACTGCCGACCAACAGCAATGTAGTTGTAATAATTTTGTCTCCAAATTGTTCTCAGTTGGTCCCATGTGCGTTGCTCTATCTCATTACAAACCCCCAATGAAAGCGACGTAGATACAACACAGAGACAATAAGTTCCAATTTCATTTTTACACCAAAAGGTGCAAAACAGCCAGGCAAGCCAAGGAAAAATGTCGAATACAGTTTGCTATTTACTTGGAACAGGTTAACTGCTATTCACGATTTCATTGCAATTTTAGCTCAGTGTACAACACCTGATGCTAGTGTTAACGATGATGGTTTCACTAACTACTGGTTTCCTTCTTTTACTACGGGTACTTCGTTCTTTCTATTACATTCCCCCCCTTCAACATTTGTTGTTTTTGCTTTGTACCCTACACTAAAATGTGAAATGATGGGTACTTATTGTTCTTGGAGATGGATGCGCTTACTATTTGCAACTAATTTCAAAGTTGGTATTAGACAAAGACTAATTGTTTGAAATGCAACATCAACCTGAAATATCTCTAAAGCTGAGTATAGTAAATCGTAAGATTGTCAATGCTAAATATGTGGTTATTTGCGGATAATGACAATCTCGGTTATCTGTAGCTTACTCGAAAGTGTCCAAATTCACCACAAACTGGTCCTCCTATTCTGGTCTCCATCTGTTTCGTCGTCATTATGACTTTCAGCTTTATTGAGATACTGATGTTCACGAGTTTTAATGACGGCATGGAAGTCATCGAGAACACTGATGATGGTGGTGGTGATTTTTTTTGCAATTTTAATGGCCGTAATAATCGTATCGCCAAATGGTGATGGCTTTCATCTACGTCCGTTCGCTGGTTCATTTTATAATGTCTCAACTTTAAAGCCCGATTTTATGGAATCCCGGAGACATTTTTGCTTTCCACTAAGTTCCATAGATGCTTGTGAATTAGTAGGGCTATAATAATAAAAATGATATTAGCCGAACAAAGTTTTACAGTTATTTATTTAAGTCATAATCATTTATTGTTGAGAAATCGACAAATTCGAATGAGAGTAGACCATTGGGGGCATCTACACCTAAGTGGAAGCTTTTACGATGCAATTGTGCGAAAATAAAAGCGATGACATGAAGGCATTTTTAGGGACGATATGACGGCGAATAGATGAGTGTTGTTGCAAAACGGCAATACCATGTTTGTTGCTCATGTTGGTTAAAAGTATAGGTAGAAAAGAAAGTGAATTTGAATTGTGAAGAAGTGAAGAAAAGTGAATTTTTGACGAACAAACATAAGTCCGGAGTGAACTTTTTAACCCACGGCGGCGCAATCTGAAAAAATTAAATAATAAAGCGATAACACTCTACTTATCGATATATCGGACAAATTGGCTTCGACATGTCGGAAATTATCGCAAAAATTGGGTTCGACACCGGCCTCGTTAAGTGTGTTGCCTACGACTTCGTCGCCACCGTCACGAATAAATTCACTTGGGGGAAAAACTTATGTTACGAGTATTTCTAATATTGACTTTCGATATCCAAGCAAGTATAACAAAAATGGGGTCCCATACATCACATGAAGGGATTGGTGAGAGCTTTTCACAATCAGTGAGATATGCGCTTTCTAGATTTTACACTCACTGATTGGGACCTATAGTTTCACACCGGTTCCGAACAGTATTTTGAGAAGCTTTTTCATGGCGAAGTACTCGATAGTGTCGCCATAACTAAGCGAGGTGACCGTCGTCGAAAGAAATGTAAGGTGCTGTGGGCAGGTATCGAACCCACGTTCTCATGTACACTTTCACTTCCCTTTGTGGTTTTCCTTAAGATAAAAATATTAAAATTTTACAGATTTCTTCAAACTTTAACATCCGAAATCTTGAAAATAAAGCGGGATATCGGAATATTGTTGGAACGAAGTTCCCTATCGCACGTAGCGGGATGGGGGCTAAATGAAAAAATTTTAAACAACTTCTTTTTAACAACTTTATTACAACCCATTATTATCAACTATATTGGGTACTTTTGGTGTGGTTTGGTTTAAAGGGAAGTTTTCTAGGATGAGCCTGTGTATTACATATTTTAGTTTTGAACCTAATAAAAAGTAAATTTAGAAAAGCCAAAGTATAAGACTGGCAAATCCAAGAAATACAACCCTGAGCATGGAATTACATTTGGCAGCACACTTATTCTTACATCGTACTTTTTGTTTGGTTTGTGTCTAGACTAACATATCTGTTTTATATTTTTTTGTTTAATGGGAAATTTTCTAGGTGGAGCCTGTTTATTACATATTGTAGTTTCAACCGAATAAAAAGTCAATTTAGAAAAGCCAAAGTGAAAAAAGTTTAAAAAAATTAAATTTTCTTAAAAAATAGCTATCGATATGCTTCAACAATCTACATTTTCTTAAAAAATACCTTATCTTAAAGAAGTACCTTTGCTTAAAAAAGTAAATTTTCTTACAAAAAGTACCTTTTCTTAAAAAAAATTAATTTATTAAATAAGTACCTTTTCTTAAACAAGAACATTATCTTAAAACATATTGCCGTTTGTTAAAAAACTACCTTTTCTTTAAAGAGTACCTTTTTTGTAAAACATAATAACATTTCTTGAGATAAGTACCAACTCTTAAAATTGTACATGTTCTTTCGTAAAAAAAGCTTTTCGTCAAAAAAACATACCTTCTCCTAAAAAAACACCTTTCTTACAAAAATTCCTCTTCATACAAGTACCTTTTCTTAAAAATAAAATAAAACCTTTTCTTTTCTTTTCTTTTCTTTTCTTTTCTTTTCTTTTCTTTTCTTTTCTTTTCTTTTCTTTTCTTTTCTTTTCTTGAGATAAGAAGCCTTTCTGAAAATAAGTAAATTTTCTTTTCTTCTTTAAAAAGTACCTGTTCTTAAAAAGTACTCTTTTTCTTACAGAAAGAACTTCTTACTAAAAATGGTAGCTTTTCCTAGAAAAAACATTGGCTTTTAATAAAAGAAATACCTCTCATTAAAGAAAGAACCTTTTCGGGAAAATATAATACATATTCTTACAATAGGGACCTAAAAATATACTTTTTTTTAAAAAATACATTCAATAAATAAAAAATTTCTTAAAAAAAGTTTGTCATTTTACAAAAAGTATCTTCTCTTAAAGATCCATTTAAATTACACAATTTTTCAACAGGCGCCTTAACTAGTACATAATATATAGCGAAAGGAACTTCGTTCCAACCGGGTTTCCCCTGACACCTCATGTGATTTTTTTACTCTCCCCTAGTTTCGTAGTCTATTTATAGACAAATTGAATTCATCGGTTTCATCATTGTCGCCCTTAAGCTAAAATGTAGCATTCGGTTTAAAAATATATAGGCTACTGCACGAAGAATACTCGTATTATTCACTAATTTGAATTGTTTTATATTTAAAACTTCACCATTGTTCGCAAAATTGTTAAAATTGTATACTGAAGTCACGAATTGAACCGTTGAGAATTCCAAGAGCATATCCCACTTTCAAAGCCTTCTCTTTATTTTCTTAATTTCCAAAAATATTTATACATATTTGTTACATTTACTTCGGACCAGGTGTAAAGTTTCAATTCGTGCAATACGTGCAATGTTGATTTTTTCCCTCTCATTGACAAGAGATGGAAGTGACGAAAAGACCCTTGTCAAATGTTTTGCATTGATGCTGATGATTGTACTTCTGGTAACCTTCCTTCGTTTGTTGTTCCAACTAACAAATGGAATTATTTCGATTTTCAATTGTTTTTCGACATAATCTACATACGCTGACTAAGGACTGAACAATGTGCCACACATACTCGCTGCATTCAAATGTCGTGCTGTCCTGAATGTTCTCGTCAAAATCCGCTTTTTCTCGTCAATGTTAATTTGAAACTCTCCAATTTCGTTCAAAACACCGTCAACATTGCCGTCAATCGAATCGACAGTGGCAAACAGCAGGAATCATATTATACACAGCCCTTGTGGGCAATCAGTGCTCTTCCGTGGAAAAATGTATGCAAAACATGATTAGGGTTGATCTAGATTTCCCTCTGAGTTTTATGTCTTACTTAATAACCCCCCGCTCTGGATATGTTACATTGCATTATGTATACAATTTCATTGTTTTGACATAAAAGACATGTGTGCTCAACGGGCTCGTGCGCATGCGCCCCTCTTCTGTTGCTATTGCTTTATGTCCTTTGCCTACGGGGATTTGGGTTAGGGCCACAGATTTTCTGGTTTCGAATTGTTAGTTTTACGAGTGGAATTTAAAAGCCAATTTTAATCAACTCCTCAGACACACGATGCCCATGAAATTGTATTTTATTGAAGTGCTGCAGTCAGTCCTTTTCGTCCTTATTCTATTGCGATTGCTCTCTTTCCTTTTTGTTTTGTTTTAAGGGAATGTATTACGGATATTTGTTTGTAATTGTCACCACTTTTTGTGTGTGAAATGTTTGTGCCATTGCTTAACCATGACTAATGCAATTTTTATGAGTCTATCTGAGTTTGGGTCTTTAGAAAGGTACAAATATGAAACCAACCCATATATGGTAACTGCAAACTAAAAGAGATGTTTACGGGAAACAACAAGCATTTCCAATACTTATTCTTTCCTGTACCGCAAATATGTTACAGTAACTGCAAAGTCAAAGAAAAAACTGTTAGGAGAATCCTTAATTTGTTCCACAAACTGATTTTCGTTTCTTTCAATGACACCACGTATCAAACGAAATACTTTTAGAGCAAATGAAATATTTTTGCACCAAATGAACCCTAAACGTAATTTTATATGGTGTATGTAGTCAAACCTGGAACAAGGTGAGTTTGTAATTTTGCTTTTTAAGGCAAATGTTTTCTAATGCATTAGAATCAGCTGCATGGCAACCGATCCTTTATTAACAAATATACAATACAATAAATATTTACACAATACAATAAACCAACAAATAACACGCTGCTACAAAACTAAAAAAATCGAAGGAACTTGGGGAGAGACCTTTTGTTGTATACCCCCAAAATCTGATTTTGCCGTTAAAAACCCGTTATTTTTGACTTGTCATACAAATCGATTTATTAAGCTGTTATTTCCCAACCGATTTTCGATCATGGAACTGTTTTGGAAAGAGGAGAAATAGAGCTTTAAAAATATGTAGATATGATGGTACTTTCAATAAAAACATATAGAATTTCAAGTGAGTAAACTTCAAATTTCCAAAAATTTTCTCAATTTTTCAACTTTGATCGTGATGTGTTGCATTATTTCATTCCCAATGGTGCTATATATATATATTATTCTGAAAGTGTGTTTAGTCTCAATTAAACTAAGTTTTATTTCATAACAATCGGTGTAAAATTGCAGAAGTTATGCGAATGTTTATCAAGACGTTTATCAAAAGTCCATAGTGAATAAATTCAAATTGAGTCATAAATTCTGTATATGGGTGATTGTTCGGAAATTGTCATTTTCTCGTCCTTTGAATTTTCCCACCCTAAAATGGTCGAATGGTGATTAAATTGCGACATGTTCCCGAAGCTACGATGGTACTCTATTATTTCCATGAAACACATTCCATTCTGAACCGTGTAAGTCGGTTTTAGGGAGAAAAAACGGTTCAAAATGTCACAACCATGGCCTGTCCTCCGTATCGAATTCAGGACTTCAGCAGTAATATCCGTCAAGGACGTGGCTTGAAAGAAGTTACCTGCATATATGTTCTATGGGACATTTAGATTTACAATTCTACGCAAAAAAATTGGAGGAATATGCACGCCATGGTTATTGAACGGTCCACGAAGTCTGTCCAACAGTTTTGTCAGAATTTTGTACAATTTGTATTCGACTGTGGTGACGCCATCTCCGGGGTTTCAATATGACCCACTTGCTTGCATTTTGGAGTGGAGGGGGTAGTGGCAGTATTTACACCGGCAGAAGTCAACACACGCACATGTATACGAAGGGGAATTCAATTCGAAAAATTTAAAAGCTAAGTCACAAAATAATACGTCACAACCGTTCTCTTATGATTCACATATGCCGTACGATATTTAGGCTTGATTCCCGGTTATGAAAGTAACATTTCATTGCCCGAACTTCATTGTCTTTGGAACTTGTCGAATTCCAAACCGGTCTGGAGCACGGTTAGGTTAAACACTGAAAGTCACAACCGTGGCTGTCACAACCGTGTCATATAGTTTCCAATACTGACTAAAATGATAAATAATGGTTTCTTCACACTGAATGATTAATGTGCAGTAGGCTGTTGCAAAGACCTGACAACACAGTAGGCTTTTGCGAAGACCTGGCAGCACAGTAGGCTTTTGCGAAGACCTGGCAAAACGAGAGTGAAGTATTTTACATATCTTGTGGCAATCGTCAGTCGTGTGTAGGTCGTGAAAGGTATTAGTCTATTGGCGAAGTTAACTAAATAAATTAGTTAAAACATTCAAATAGTGCGTTTTATTCAATTGATATATATTAGCGGTCATTACAATTAAGTTTCGTTCAGGCAGTCACTACCGTGGCATCGGAATACCATCAATGCTCCATAACTTCGATTGCTTTGGTGTTGTAGTATAGTGATCTTCAGATCATACTTTTGGACCATGATAACATTCAGAAACGTAAAAAAAATGGTACTGCAGACATATTGAGGTTTGGAAAAATTGCTATCTGAAAAATAACAATTTCCGAACAATCACCCATATAACTTTACTCTATGTGAGTAACAACTCCATTAAAATTTTCTTTTTTTTTGAAAAATTCGCATAACTTCTGCAATTTTACTCCGATTGTTATGAAATAAAACTTAGTATAATTGAGACTAAACACACTTTCAGAATATTTAAATATGAATTGATCAAGTTCGGCTAAAATGGTATTTTCTCTCTTTTAGCAAATGATTTTAGCTGGAATATTTAGGAAGAACATTTTGCCACATTTAATTGCCTACAAAACGTTTGGATTTTCCACTTTCGACACTTGTGTGCGTTTTTAACTCATTTTGAGGCACTGTTTGAGTTTTCGAATTGCAATTTTTACTATTTTCAGCTCATTTTTTTTCTATGACGATGTACATGCGATGCAAAACGCAATGATGGAGTGTTTTGGAGAATTTCATTGGCTTTCATCAAATAAATACCTTGCTCACACCCCACCCCTTTATGGTCTCAAGGGAGTGTAGAAAAAACCTTATACACTCCGGTTCACTTATTTAAAGGCACCAAAAATTCTTTTATCTTTTGCAATTTGTAACCCATTGCAAAATTTTAAAATGGATATGGAAGCTAAACATCTTGAGATATAAAAAAAATCATGACAATAGTGGTTTCTTAACTAAAGAAATTTTTTGAGCAATTTATAAAAGTCCAAAAATGTGTTATTTTTTTGGTTCACTTGAATAAAGGTGTTTTAACTAATTTTAATGAAAACCACTTTTTCATTATTTTTTAATTTATTTTACTTTATTTAAGAACTATTAGTAATGTGGTACAACCCCCTATGATTTTAATAACTTCAAATATACGGGTTTTCATTGAGAGATACAGATAATTTATGTAATCCAACGAAATTTGATTCCAAACATCCTTAATGGCCTGAATTAGTGACTGCTTGTCGTCAAATTTCCTACCTACTTCATAGACCTTACGAGATAACCAACCCCAGACATTTTCGGTAATGTTTAGATCTGGCGAATAGGGTTGCCAGTCAAGAATAGTAATATTTTGACTTGCAATGAACTATTCTGGCTTTGTGTATAGGTGTATTATCCTGTTGCAATATCCAAGATATGGGACCAAATAGTTCAGTGAACTTCGGAAAAGCCGATTCCAATAACGTTTTATAGCTTGCATCAGTCATTTTTGCACTTTGAAATTCAAGATAGATGGTGCCATAGTACGTAATAGCACCCCACACCATAACACCTCCCTCTCGGCTGTGATGTCGATTACAAAAATGCTTTTCTTTGCGCAAGTAATGGAAATAATAGTTGTAGCCATCAGACCCATCCAAATAAAACTTCTTCTCATCCGTAAATAGAACGGTTCTCCAGACATTTACATGACCTCTTGGCTGGACGTATGGGATGTAGTCTCGTGCGAATTGAAGCCGCTTTTAATTACGAGGAGCATTAAGTGGCGGCTTTTTTTGTAATTTCAGGTATTTAAGATAATCACAGCCTTTAATTCCTCTGCGTACTGATGAATTACTCGCTTCCACTCCAACTTGAGCTCTTATTTTTGACAATGATAAGGCAGAATTAGAAGCAATTCTGATGATTTTTCTTTTCTCATACGTAGATAAAGACAATGAAACTCTTCCTTTAAAATTTTTCCCATACCCCTTGGGGTCCTTAATGTAATTGCCGACAACTGTTGGGCTTCGTCCAATTTTTTTAGCTATTGCGCGGTTAGAGTATCCTTCAGAACGGTAAACATCGATTTTAGTTTGTTCCGATAGATTTAAAATTTTTTGTTTTGCCATTTTGACTCGTAAAATGATTAAGATGTAATAAATTGTAATAAACAAACGCTCCCTCCAACAAATCATCGCTTACTTTAAAAATAATAAAAAAAATAATAAAATGCCTTTATTCAAGTGAACCAAAAAAATACCATATTTTTGGACTTTTTTTATAAATTGCTCAAAAAAAGTTCTTTAGTTAAGAAGCCACTATTGTCTTGAATTTTTTTATATCTCAAGATGTCGAGCTTCCATTTTCATTTTAAAATTCTGCAATCGGTTACAAATTGCAAAAGATACAGGCTGCTGAATATGACATTTTTAGTACCTTTAAATAAGTGAACCTACACTGCGGTTTCTGAATGGAAAATTTTTAATTACTTTTTTCAAAATCATACTATTATTATAGAAAAGCTATAAATACGTTTTCGTTGAAGCTCCAGATGCCTCCCGCCAGAAAAAAATTGGGGTCGTTCAAATGGTCATTGTTCGATTTATCGGACAAGCAATATCGGAGATAGTGAAATTTTGACGACGAATTTGAGTTCTGTGGAGCCTAATTACCATACAAAAACCATTTTCAATTAAAAATTCAAAACATTTTGCAACGTGGCTCAAAATGGGTTAAACCAAATTCTACTTCGTACAAATTATTCTTTTTCAAACAGTTACTAATCTTTACCCCGAAATATTGAACAGTTTATCGATGCAATAATAATATTTTAAGAAAAATGTGGACTTAGTTGACCAAATTTGGTGCAACCGAAACGGATTGGAAACTCGACCGATTCAGTCCACCAGCCCACCAGAATTTACTCAACATTCATAGTGCTATTTTGTTGCACATCGGATTATAGGAAAAAATATTTACATTCAATTATCACAACCAGTGAGCCGTGCGTTCTTACTGATTGGGACACACAGTTCTTCCTCGGTTCCTAATGGTATTTTTAGAAGCTTTTTCTTGGCTAAGTCCTCGTTACTAAGCGAGGTTAATTTTAGTAAATGCTCAAGATCATGGGAATTAAATGAAATGGATCTAGCAGAATAGAAAACACAAAGTTTTCGAAACATTAGTGTGAACAGTAAACACCAATCTTATATTTTATTTGCTTTGATTGCGCCTACTGAGTCATAGGGGTCAAGGGCCTTACAAAGTGACGAAAACAAGTTTCTCCAATCGGCTCGATCCTTAGCATGTTTCCTCCAGTTGTTAGATAACGCCAAGTAGTACTATTTTTCGATGTACTTCGAGTACGTCTTCGATTACCATTCGCACTGGTTTATTGTGATCCATTCTAACGCGTTATTTTGATGCGCATAACCACATAGATATCTGGATACAGATTATACAGCTCGTGATTCATTATACAGCTCGTGATTCATCCGCCTTCGGTACTCGCCGCTCCCTATTATAAATAAATAAATAAATGGTTTCCCATTACATCCCATGAAGGGACCGGGGAGAACTTCTCACAATCACTGAGCTGTGCGCTTTCCAGTTTTCACTCACTGATTGGGACCTACAGTTTTACACCGATTCCGAACGGTATTTTGAGACGCTTTTTCATGGCTATATACTCGATAGTGTCGCCGTCACTAAGCGAGGTGACCGTCGTCGAAAGAAATTTTAAGGTGGTTGGAGCAGGAATCGAACCCAGGATCTCCTGTACAAGAGGCGTGCACACTACCCATTGCACCACCGACGGTCTCTATTATAGGACCATATATTTTTCAGAGCATTTATCTCGCCAAGACCCCAGATTCTAGGCCGTAAAGCAAGACATTAGTTATGAGATTCTGATATAGTTGGTTCTTCATTTCTCGAGAGAGTGCATATTCGGTGATCTGATTGCTTAGCCCGAAATAACACTTGTTTGCAAGCATAATTCTCCGTTAGATTTCTAGGCTAACGTTCTTGCTTGTGTTTATGTCAGATCCGAGGCAAATTATCTCGTTCACTACCTTGAAATTAAAATGTTATCAACTCACTTGTATTGTTCTCGTTTGCTACCCAACCCACGTTTGCTGACTCCTTCTCAATTCTCGAAAATACTTCAGTAACTTCTCACAGATCTCCCCCACTGGTGTTTAAATCATCAGCATACGCGAGCAGCGTGTGATGTTTGCTCCTGTTAGCTCCATTCGTGTTGCATGCATTTTCTCCACGATGACCTCAATTAATATGTTGAAGAGATCGCATGATACCGCGTCGTCCCTCCGGAGTCTTTCGCTAGTAGTAAATGTTTCGGTGAGATCTTGAGGCCATCGGTGGTGCAATGGCTAGTGTGCGCGGCTCTTGTACATGAGAACGTGTGTTCGATCCCTGCTCAGACCACCTTACATTTCTTTCTACGACGATCAGCTCACTTAGTGATGGCGACACTATCGAGTACTTAGCCATGAAAGAGATTCTCAAAATACCGTGCGGAACCGGCGTTAAACTGTAGGTCCCAATCAGTGAGTGTACAAAACTAGAAAGCGCACGTCACTGATTATAGCAGGCTCTTCTCAATCCCTTCATGGGATGATTTGGAACACCATATAGAGATCTTTACCTATCTGTATAAATGATGTCAGGTTGATTAGATTCATTTTGTAAAGGCGTGTCAGACTAGCAGCAAAACCTAGCTCTGGCATTCCTTGGTACAGTTTTCCCCGCATCGGGTGGTAGGTATTTCTCATGAAATTTCTCCAGCATTTGTCGAACTGTGAATATCTGGTCGATAGTTGACTTTCCAGGCCTAAAGCCACACTGATAAGGTCCGATCAAGTGTGCAACAAATGGCTTTAGTTCTTCGTACATTACGCTATCTTTGCAAAAGGCGGACCTTGGTCCGTTTCCGTTTGTTTGACTTTTGTTCTTTTCGGTAGAACTTACGGGCCTTATTCTTCCTTCTGTAAGATTCAATTAGCTCACTCTCGCGCTAAATAAACGGATTTTATCTCATCTCTTCTGCGTGTATCGCTTTACCGCGGCTCGCGTTGCAACTGACTGAAGCATTGCCATACATGCAGCGTTCTTTTCATTACTTGCCGTGCGATACTCTTCATCGTACCTTCTTAGTGTGTCTTCAAGTGAGTTTTTATATCCAAGTGCGGTCTCTGCATCAGTTTTCATAGAGTGAGAAATGTACACCAAATGCGCTTTAGGATAATGAGGTGTGGGTACCGTCTGCGCCAGTAGTTGAGTGAGCTTCTCTGAATAGGCCGTGGCTATGTCTGGTAATTCCAAGTTACCGATGTCCAGCTTTCTACATTTCTGGTTTCATACGACTTTCGGTCTGCTTAACTTTGTCCGAACCTGTGCTACATCCAGATAGTGATGCGAAGCGATAGTAGCTCCTCGAATCACACGTACGCCCATCAATACCTTCCATCATCACCTGGTGATCGGTTTGATTTTTCGTCTGTTAGTCTGGGGATATCCAAGTAGCCTTGTTGATGTGTTTGTGTTGGAATCTCGTACTAATGACAGCCATGCTTTTCGCTGCGGCAAAATCTAACATTATCATTCCGGTATCGGAAGTGATGGCGTGTAAACTGAATTTAAAGATGGATGGTTCAGAGACATTTCCCTGCCGACTTTAGCAACAATCTTAATGTTATGGCCAGGACAACGGTCGTATGTCTCCTTCAGGCGATCATAGAACATGTCATTGGTGTCATTGTCTTTTTCTTCTGTCGGTGCGTGTTCTCAAATTAGCGATATGTTAAAGTATTTCGCTTTATGCGGATGGTGGGTGTACGTTCACTCACGGAGTAGAGCCTCGAAACCAGTTGTCGCAGTAATTTGCAGCCTGGATATCAGTCCTGGATAGCAGTAATCTCAGCCTTATAATTTTCGAGAACATCTGTCAGTGGGAGTGTGGCACCGGATCTGTACAGTGTTCTAACATTCCAAGTGTATATCCGTAAATTGTCGTCCTTATCACGTTTGCGGGGGCTGTCAAAAATTAGGGGTGTTCTATGTTTCTCATTCTCATTTTGTATTTTCCATGTTTATTATATTTATTTATATTATAACCTTTTACCTTTCTAGCTTTAAAGAAATTGACAACACTGTTGTTAAGAAATCAACTCTGATCGTGGTCACAATCAGCCTGGCCATTCCCCGACAGACCGAGACTACATCTTGAAAAGCTGTAACTACAAGCAACTTCACAAGATCCGCCTCTCTCTGTTCTGACGTTGACCCGACTGATTGTTCGCGAAGAAAAAAACCAATAGAAAAAGAAAAATTGTAAATTATATAATTATCATTGTATCAACGAGAAAATAAACCGAATAAAGGTACAAAACTGAATTAATAAATTTAACTGGCGCAGTCGAGGCAAACTTATTCCTAAGAATAAGTAAAAAGAACTAAACGCATTTAAAACAGTTCTTTAGTTAGAGAACAAGAAAAAAATTTTGAAATAAAATGCCAAGAAAAAGACAACTAGACGTTAAACAGCAGAAAAATGCTGAAATCAACCCCGAAACATTAAACGAAAAGATAAAACATTTAGAAAGAGCGGTAGCCTACCAGGAACAAATGTTGCGACAACAACAGCAACTGAATCTACAATTGCAGACTGAACGAGAAAATTCTGTCACTCTGGAGATGTTTTCTACAAAAGATATACTGCTGCAATTTCGACAGATACGGCGCTTGGATGAGAGTCATAACGCAATGGCCTTCATTAATTCCGTAGAAACACTGATAGCGTTATGTCCACATAACAACGCACAATTAAAGAACCTAACGATGTCTATAATAGTCAACGAAAAGATAACTGGAGAAGCAGCACATTATGTACGTGAAGCTGGGAGCAGTCCAACATGGGAAGAAGTTAAAGAAAGGCTAGTCGAGCAGTACAAGCCTAAGGTTTCATATGGAGAGGTTTTCAACAGATGCAGAAGTATGAAAGTAAGTAGTTTAAGAGAACTATTTGATAAAATTAGAAAAGCTAAGTTTGAGATTAATGAAATTTATCAATTCGATAACGAAAAACCTGATCTTTATACTCCGGACTGTGTTGACAGACAGCTAGCTAACATTCTAGTCGAAAAGATAGATATACCTTTGAGGCACCATACAGACCAAAGAAATACTATAGCAGAATTATATTCGAAATATACGCAGATTCAAGCTCTTGATGACCCGAGATGCATTTATTATAAATTTTTTAACAAACAGAATACATACAACACTAACAAAAACAATCATTACAGTAGTAGAAAACCCAACTATAATAATTCAAAAAACAATAGCCAAGAACAAAGTAAAGACGTGCAACATTCTAATATTTATCCCGCACACAACAACCTTCTTGGAGATCTTCGGAAATCAAAACCTCTTATCTATTAGAAATTGATATGACGGCGAGTGATCGGAAAGTTAGAGCTTTCTGTGCAATCGATGGATTAGAGAGATCAGTGAATCATATCGGAGTGACAAAAAAGACTGAATATCCAAGCGAATGGTTTGACAAACATCCCAACTCCAAACCTCTAATCAACATTGGGAAATCTGATAGAACTCTTGATACATTAAGAAGAGCAGTTTTTGATGCAGTAAGTACTGGAAATCTGATGGTGGATATAGCAGTAGAATATTTGGCAAGCGTTCTGCAAGGGGTGCGGGCCAAAAATAAGACCGAATGGAAGTCCTACAAGGTGACGATTGCAGCAGAAGGCGCTGATATATGCCCTCTTGACTTACTAAAGGTCAATTCTGTGCCTTATGGTATTGGCTCTGCTGTTATTGGTGAAAAAATTGATGCATCAGCGGACAAATGGCTATGTCTTTGGGCAGTGTCCATATACCGACTCAACCGTGCCACTGATGAGACCTATAAACGAACTATCATGACAAAGGTATCTGAGCATTTACTTGCCCTTGGATCGGGACACACTATTTCAATGGCCCAAGCAGCAATTAGTTGCAAAGGTTGGAATAACAACTCTGATTATTGGAAAATTGTAGCAGCCAGTGACATGTTCTTTTATAGATTCGAGGATCATGAGTGGTCAGTATTAAGAGTTGGATCCATCATGTCAAGATTCAAAGATTGTGCAGCATTGTTATCTTTTACTCACATTTCAGAAGCCATCGGATGGACCGATCCTGGGAATTTATTATTTTGGATATTAACTGAAGTTTTGATATTAGAGACAATGGCAATGTTTACAGATAATGAAGAATATGACAGAGAAGAATCTTATTTTCCATATTTTATTGACCTCGGTCTATCCCAAAGGAGTCCCTACTCTGCAAGGGTTAATCCAGCAGTTCATTGCTTTTGTAATGTTATTGGTGTAATGTTGGGTGTAAAGAGGTGTCAGAACGCTCGGATGATACTGGAGAAAAGTATATGGAATGTAACATCAAATGCTAAATTAGTTGGGTATGTCTTTATGAATAGGACCGAGCGAAGTCGAGGATACATAAATGCCGACACAACAAGTGAAGAGGACAAAGCTAATTTCAAGCGCTCCTATGGGAAAGGAAAACAAGCTACAGCATTGAGACTAACCTCAGGAAAGGAGAACGAGGAGTTGGGTGATTTATTGAGTCTAACTGATGATTTGGAACAACAACCGGATGGAAATGATATTGCAGACTGGTATACTTGGTATGATCAGAGAAATGGCGTCTAGTCGTTGACTACAGGCTTCTAAACGACAATACTATTGACGACAAATTTCCAATCTCAAATCCAATACACCATCTTTATCTCTTATGCTGCATATGGATTGTTCTCTGTGTCGATTGACAATTTAGTTCGGCAGAGAAGTTGATTGAGTAAAGTTGGTGCAGTATATGACGTACTACTTTATATGTCTTATAACTATACCTCCACTGTATATTGATTGAAAGTCGATTGAAAAAATCAAGCGAATTTAAAGTATTCCCTACTATAGATTTCTTAATAACTACAAATATCTCGTCCCCATATTTAATCAAGATTTCCAGGCTTTCCGTTAATGTGTCAAGTATCGTTTCCAGCAAAACTTCCATCATATTATCTGACATTATCGGCGATGCTGCAGATTCCATAGGCATACCTTTCTGTTGTTCATAAATACTGTCGTCACATTTAGTAGTTCCATGAAAATATTTCGTAGTATGTATTATTAATCTCATACCATTGTTCCTCCGTAGTCCGTAATCTCATACCATTGTTCCTCCGTAGTCCTGAAAGTCAATATTATGGGTGTACTAAAAAATATATCAACAACGTCAAATGGCACCAATATTTCGACTTTGACAAATTGGAAGTCCTGTATCCCTGATTTGCCATTAACTTCGATTTTAATATTATACTTCGAGTTTCCCGTCACGTTTTTAAGAATTTTAAGAATACATTTTCACAATCCAAAACCCGGTGCATGTATCGAAGAGAGCTGATCGGTTTTAAGGGTTTCCCTCTTTGTGTATCTCCGGCAAGCCAAAGATTGTGGGAGCTGCACACGTTTTCGTGCCGATACTAAAATTAAACTTATTAAATTAAATTGAAATGTAAACCCTTACGTAACTGACTTATAAAGTCTACATATAAAGAATTCAAATCTTTCAGGATTTAGGTATTAGACAACTTCAACACTCATGGTTTCACGGATGAAATAATTCAATAAATTTTGGGATAAAATACCGTTTCAGTATAAATCTTCCACCTTCCAGTAACTTCCCAAGCAAGCCCTTTTGCCTAAATTTCTCTTTTGTAGTCCTCGTTCAGTTTGTTTTTCATTAACACCTTTTATCAATATTTACATTTCGTAAATGCAACGATTCGTGTTTTCCAAACGGGGTTTGTTATTTTAGGTGCTCTCTATCCTTAAGTTGTTCTATCCGCCCTTCTGTCAGTTTCATCTGTCTGTTTGTCTATCATATTAACTCATTTGTTTGTGATTTCCCTATTGCGAGTGATTCACTGTAGTTGTTACCATTGCCTTCCAACTACAAACCACCGTCCATATGTCATGCATCATGTCCTTCATGTCATCCCTTTTGCAGTCACATAACTTGGCGTTCACGGTAATTCGAATACACGTAGCTGGATGATGTAAGGAATTGATCAATTTTTGAGTTCTGCTTCTGGGTTCCATTTGTTTTGTTTTAATTTTCGACTGTTGTTCTTTCCCTGAGTTTGTCATCTACTATTTCCCATTTTGTGCTGTGTTTACAATTATGTTGACTTCGTTTCATTGGATTTATTAACTTTTGAACTTTATCAGCTACATACTTACAATGAGTGTGGGTTTTAAGCGTAGGATACACAGGCTCCCGGAAGGCAAAGGTGCCTGCATACGTGTCAAAATTTTTTGTCTATATTTTCGATTTTAGGGGAGCAAACCACATCAAATACTATATTGGCAATTGTTGAAAAAATATCGTGTTATCTAGTGTAAACCCCGGTATTCAATATTCATGAAATTTTCATTGCCATAAACAGTACGTGTATAAAAAATAACGAACATTTCATGAACCGGAAATTTCGCTCACTTCTCATTTGCTTGGTACTCAACCACCAAGTTATTTCGTACGAAAACAATTGTTTGAAACCGGGATTTTGACATTTTGATAGTTTTAGCAAACAAAACTAACACTGCATGTGTTAAAAATAAAATGGAGTGCGTAGAGGTTTTACAAATAAAATTTGCAAGGTGAATCAAAGATATGTGGTAACTCTCCACAACAAAATTTTGCATTTAAAGGTGAATGACAAAATTTCTTACGAAAATTCCGCGAGAACTAAATACGGGGCTGAAGGAAAAAAATACAATAACTGCTCGAACTCACGGTTCGATTTCTATGAACACTTTAGAAACTGTTACATGTGAATATAAAAAACAGCGTTCAATCACTTAACGACGTTACATTTAAATAATATTAATACTTAAAATTATTTAAAGACCAGTGCAAATACATGTGTCATTATTTTCTTGCTTAATACTTTTTGTTTTATTCCCACCAAAAACAAAGAGAATGCAAAGCAACAGACACATGAACATACATACATTGTTATGTACGTACATACGCTACACAAGCTCACACAATTTTCGTTTCTCTCTTGCTATCTCATTTTTATATACGTATAATTCGTCATTATTCTCTTTGCTCTGAGACAGCTCTCCGCATCCACATTTTATTTATAATTTATAATAAAAAAAAAACCAACCCGTAAAAAACATAGTTTTTGGCAATAAATTCTTTATACATGTCCACGCCCATTTCTCCAATCCCGCCCACATTTGCTTGAATTTGAATCAACACAAGAACAAACAGCTTGATGATGAACTTAACACGGAGTTCAAAACTAGTCATGCCATTGAGTGTGTGCTTTACTGAATTGTCTATTATTTCCAACAACAAGCGACCATTTTTCAATTAGAAAAATGTTCATGACTTGTAAGCTTGTAGTATGAATTTCTCATATATTATTAACCAAAAACAAATTTAAAACAATTTTTTAAAATTTAACCTAAATTTTAAAACCACTGATTACTTCCACTTTCTAGCACCTGGCATTGCCTATGTTCTTTAGCAGAATTCGCAACAATATTTTTATTTAAGAGGCGCCCAAAAAATTTTATGAATTGTTCAATACAATATTCTAGAAGGAGCACTTCCATTTTGAATTAATTTATTTAAATTAATTAATGCCAAATTCTCAAACTTGAACTGATTGAAACATCTCTCATACTTCGCTAATAAGTAATCACAGTTGATATTTATAGTACTTTTTCGTAGATTTAGGTCGAAAGATCGGTGAACCGAAGGAAATGAACATGAGACAGAGAGATTCCCAAAAATTCCCAAATTTATAATAAATTAAGATGCTACATTTGGCATATGAGATCAAATTCACGTACAGGTTTTTTACACATACTACACTTAAAAAAAATTAAATTTTAACATATTACCCAAATAATCCTAGGATTTTAGGCAGGGACAAAATGTTGTCAACATTATTTCCGACCTCGTTCGCTCGTAGTTGAGCTACTTAAAACATACCAAATATAAGTAGCGACGTTTTGTAAGAGGGGAATGCCAATAGAAGCCTTCCAAAAATACTTTGTTTAACACAGTTGTAATAAAATATAAACAAATGAGGTAAATCATTCAGGAGCATGCGTGACTCTCGCGAAAATAGTACTCCGACAACCTCACTCCCGCAACGATTGGACTCATGCACGACGATTTTTCGCCACCTATATTTACCCACGCTCACGTCCTCAAGTTTTGATCCCACTCAGAGTCACAACTCATGGAAAGATATGGAAAGACATGTGATTCGCAACAATCTCTATTGTGAAAATATATATTTTTTGAAGAGTATTTCCATACACAGACGAAATGCAAATCTCATTTTAACTGTTTACTTTATAATTCTATTGCTAAAATATTTAGGTAAGAAACATAGACTTTTTAGTATGCATATTTTATTCTATTGACAATTCTAATAGCATTTGTTACCCTTTCTAGTGTTTAAAAAACAATAAATATTTATATTTGAACAAGAGTACTACTTCTGTTGGCTATCGGACAAGTGGCTAAAATATATTATAGAACAATATTGATTTTCGGAACTCATCTCTAAGTACAATAATCTTTGTCAGTAAGTGTATTTTTGTCTATTAACTTAGTGAGCCAATAATCTTAAAATCATCAACAGTGGGGTTAATTTTAACTCCCCAAATAAGTAAAAGACGGACTGTTATACAATATTGTTTTGCGTTTTAAAAACGTAAACGAATTGATATAGACCCAGATTGTCATGGGTATTTTGGTATTTATTCTTCTTTAGAATCAATTTCATTTTCTTTGGGTACATTTTAGAAATTTGACAATACAGGTGTACATACTTCATATCAGACACCAGCTCCAATCACATTTACGTTCCTGTTGTCTTATATCGACCGAAGACTTCAACAGCTCATAAAGCACACAAACAGATGTTTTTTCTGAATGCAATAACATCCCTTGAACCAATTCCGGTTACTCTCCAGCCCAATTACTGCAATTTCTTCTTACTGATGTTACTTGACTGTAACGTCTATCATAGTTGGCTAGTAGGTAAACATAGTTGATATTTATAGTACAGTTGATGTTTGTAGACTTTAATAAATTAATCAATACTCCAACGTTCTTATTCCCATTTGAATTTGAAATGTAAATGTACATTTTATAACAAGCAGCTTTTGTTGTATATTAAATTATTTTGCTCATTATAAAATGCTCTTACGTTTTTGGTTAAAGTATGAGAAATTCATACTACAAGCTTACAAGTCATGAACATATTTGGTTGGTTTTCATACTACAAGCTTACAAGTCATGAACATATTTGGTTGGTTTTTGTTGGAAATAATAGACAATTCAGTTAAGCACACTCACTGGCAAGACTAGTTTCGAACTCCGTGACAAAATCATCATCAGCTGCCTAACTACCGTGCCTGAATTGATACCATCGGTTGATCATCAATCGTATATATACAAACTCAATTCTGCAAATTAACTTGTGCGAATTAGTGTCGATCGAAGATCCCTAAGTATCGACATCACAGAAATGCCTATAATTCTAACAAGAAGAACAGCCATAATTTTTCCACCATGTTCTTCTTTTCCTCATGCGTTCTCGCATTGTTGCATTTCTTTCTCTTACGTGAATACCCCCAACGTTTGAATATTTAAAATAGAAATATGAATTAAAAAAGTTGCAATTATTACTATTTTATATTATTTGACATAATTTATAATTCTAATATTCCACCTTTCGGAATTATAAGCAAGAGTTGGATACATGTGTTGTGTATTGTGTATTGTAATGTATTCGCCACTCACGCTTACGCACTGCACGTGAGAACAAATTGATCTTAGTCAGATTCAAATGTGAATCTTGCGTGATTCAGTTGATTTACGACAATCACGTAAAAATTTCCGGTAAAAGTAAAAAACCCGTATTTTTGGTTTTTAGGCTACTGCAGAATGAATATCATAATTCCGATATTTTGAAGGGAAATCCCGGATTATACATACATATAACTTGTTTGTAAACAAAAAGAAATACAAAAAAGAATGGTGTGCCATGACCACATTATTTTATTCTTCTTTGGAGCAGATTAATGCCCATTTCTTCCGTAGTTGCACTATAGAACGATTTAACGGAATAGATCTTTCGATTTCGCTCATACTTGATACAGGCATTGACATGCACACAACTGCCACGCCTCTGTTTCATGTTTAAAAGTTCAGGTAAATGATGTTACGAGCTTTGACCGCGCTGTAGGTGCACAACCTCTGTCGTCATCCCGGATAGTTTTGATTCCACTACTCTTATTAACAACGGAATAACTCACAGAAAGTTTCAAGACTACCAATGGTCTATAATGATAAATATGTACTTGGTACGAGGGTACTCACATTCTGATCCAGCATATGTTTGGTTCCAATGCTCAAATTCACAACAAAGGACTGTATTGGAGGTGCAATGCAGGCCGTTCCGATCACACTTGTTTTTTTGATTCGCCTACTCAATATTATAACAAAGAACTCACCCAAAATGTCAAGACTATGATAGCGGGTAGTTACGCGATGATAAACATTTGCTTTTTGTTGGAGGTCCAACGTTCCGAACAAGGCAATTTTTGACTTGACCACACCCATTAATAACAACGAACATACGACAAAGTTTCTAGGCTTTGCCTGCCTCGTACTCATATACCGCCGGTATATGATTTAAAAAATCTAATCAGTGTTCGAACTCACGGGCGATGTGTTAACACCTTTTTGCTACACGGTACCTGTTCGATTTCTATGAACACATTAGTAAATGTTACATTGGAAAATAAAAAACAGCGTTCAATCATATGATGACGTTACATTTAAATAATATTAATACTTGAAATTATTTAAAGGCCAGTGCAAGCACATGTGTCATTGTTTCCTTGCTTAATAGTTACTTTTTGATTTATTCCCACAAAAAAACAAAGAGAATGCAAAGCAACAGACACATGAACATACATACAGCCATTGTAATGTTCGTACATGCGCTACACAAGTTTACACAATTTTCGTTGATCTCTTGCTATCTCATTTGTATATATATGTATGTATAACTACGCCATTATTCTCTTTGCTCTGAGAGTGCTCCGCACCAGTGTTACCCTGTTGGCATAATTTGTGCCGTTTTAGCACAATTTTTTAGGGTTTAGCACTTGTTGTTTGAAATATTATGCCAAGTGCCGTTTAGCACAATTTTTGCAAATTTTTTCAATTTAAGTGTAATTTTTTAGCAAACGGCACAATTGTTCGTAATAAAATTGCCTTAATTTATTTTTGTAAAATTTCTATTGCTGTAATATGTATCGGCATATTGTGGTATAATTCCGCATTTTAAGGTTCCTACACACGTATGTAATCGTATTTTCGGCAAAGCGAGGGCTTCAGAAAATAGTGCACACTGTTTCTTATACACTAAACGTCTAATATTTATTGTGTCATCTTGTTTGCATCAAATACGCACAATGATTTTAGGATTCTTCCGCGAAGTAGACGATTTGGTCACTGTTCTCTAGGATAAGTGGAACGGATTCCAAAAGCAATTATCAAAAACTTGGGAAATTCTATTCCAAGAAGATTGAAAAAAATTTTTAAAAACAAGGGATTTTCTCAAAGATTTATGTAAAATACGTAATATTTACTGGAGCTGAACAAAGTTAGCTTTTAATGTTGTAGAAATTCAAAAAATATTTTAGGTTATATTTTTTAATGAAATTGATATTCATGCTATGGCAAATTAAAATCATAATAGTACTTCTTTTACAGTTGAAGAGTTAGGATATAACTAATCTGACCCACCATCCTGCTTTTAGTGGGATTACCCTGATTTTTGCGCGATTATTCCGAATTTTGGAGTCTCATCCCGACTTGAGAATATAAGATCAACGTGATTATGTACAAAATATTACTTAATTTTTTATTTAAACCCAAAAAATTTAAAATTTTTTAATCATAGGATCCCGCATTTTGATGACAACCAGTTGGTCAGGTTAGGTATAACAGCTGTTTAAATTTTGAAATGCAGATAACAACCCGTTTCTTGAAGTGACTTTGTGGGTTCCGGACACAGATTTACAAAAAGCCGAAAATGCCAATTTTAGCATAATGGTTTCGCAAACGGCACGATTTTTGAGGACATTTTCCATAATTTGTTAAACGGTCTCTGGCACCCACACAAGACAACTATTCGCCGCCTCTACATTCGCAGTCGGACAAATCTGTGTTCTATTTAGGGGTGGGTCACCCATATCATTTAGGGGAATGAAAAATAGATGTTGGCGGATTCTGAGACCTACCCGATACAAATCGGTCCAGCGGTTTCGGAGGAGTTTAACGCCAAACAATCTGTGATCGCAGTCCGACAAATCTGTGTGCTTTTTTGTTTGGATGTGTTCACTTTGTGAGTTTTGTCCCTACCCGCGGCTATAGATGTTAACTCATCAAAGATATCCCATGAAGGGATTAGGGAGAGTGTCTCACTACCAGTGAGCTGTGCGAGTTCTGGGTCTACACTCACTGATTCGGACCTACAGTTTTACACCGCTTCCGAACGGTATTTTGAGAAGCTTTTTCATGGCTAAATACTCTATAATGTCGGCGTCACTAAGCACGGTGACCACCGCACAGTGTTGGTATTTTTGAAATGGCGGCCAAAAGTATTTTTTTTTGTACCGTCAATTTTTAATTTTAAATACTCATATTAAAGTAAACACCTGAGAACGTCAGAAGCCTCAGAAGCCAAAAATTCAGATCTCTGCGTAAACAGTTTCCCTATAAACAGGGTGATTCAATATGCAACTTTTTGTTATCGACTTACTTTTTATTTTTATGTTTTTTTATGAAATATAGCGTTTTGGTTAAAATGGTTTCAAAGCTTTAATACCAAATCAGATATATGTTTCCGCTACTTTTGAGAAATTTGTTAAATGACACATACACGTAAGGTTTGGTGGAATATAACCTTAGGAAATTTCTAATATTTCGTAAAATAACTAGTACCATTTTAAGTACGTACTCTTTCCTTTACTCACATACCCATTTCGTATTGCTCTTTTTTGCTTATTAGGAGCTTGATCAATTTTTCTGACACAAGTCTGATCTTTATAGTATAAATGTATTCCTTTACACAAAGTACAGGTCGCAATTTTCAACGGAATTCAACGAACTTTGGTGACTTGGGCGTAAATCGGTCCACTTTTTCGGGTACCAGAATCCGATTAAACGCTAATAAATGTCCAGCAAAAACTAATAAAACGATCAAATTAAGCCAGGAAATTTTTTGTGTGAACATCAAATATTACACTAAATTACAATCGGTCCACCATACCCCTCATATAACTCCCACTCCCGAAAGACAAACATACAGATTTAACACGTGCACAGTTGCGTCTAAACAAAAGTCCAGACGCTGAACCAAATTTTCGACGGTACTGCTGCAATTTCACGTTCGATATTCGTACGAAGTTCATCAATCGTCGCTGGCTTGTTGGAATAGTCCATAGACTTGACGTAGCCCCACAGGAAATAATCTAACGGCGTCAAATCGCACGACCGAGGCGGCCAATCGACTGGGCCACTTCGTGAGATAACACGTTCACCAAACTTGGTTTCCAATAATTTGATTGTGGCATTCGCTGTGTGGCTTGTGGCGCCGTCCTGTTGGAAGCACATGTCCTCCAAGTCCATATTATCCAATTCGGGCCAACAAATTCGGTTATCATTGAACGGTAGCGATTCGCATTCACAGTAATGTGCCGGTCTTGATCATCACGGAAGAAGTACGGCCCAATGACGCCGCCGGCCCATAAGCCGCACCAAACCGTAATTTTTTCGGGATGCAATGATGGCTCATGGATTACGTGTGGATTGCTATCTGACCAATAACGCATATTTTGCATATTGACGAAGCCATTCCGCCAGAAATTAGCCTTTCCGATGAAAATCCGAATCATTTTCAAGTTGTTGCTCAGCCCAATTCACGAACATACGACGCTTATGGTGGTCAAGCGGCTTCAGTTCTTGCGTCAACTTGATCTTGTAAGGATGTAGGCCAAGATCTTTTCGCAAAATTCGCCACAACGACGTCACAGAGATCCCCAACGCTTCTGAACGACGTGTGAGAGACACATTTGGGCTTTCTTGAACTGAAGCCTCAGCGGCAGCAATATTCTCGACACTACGGGCACTTCTTTGTCTCACTGGCACGGGAACATATTGTACTGCGCCTGTGGATTCAAATTTTTCCACTAGACGCTCAATTGTTGATCTGGTAGGACGATTATGACGACAATAAATTGGACGTAGCGCTCTTAAAGTTGAGGCCACTGACTCCAAATTTCGGTAGCAAATTTTAATAATTTCGACTCGTTGTTGGCTCGAATATCTTTCCATGATGAAATGGCAAACCTTACTTACTTACTTATCCGGTCTCGGACAACCCCGGGGGGTTAGGGACCTTACAAAACGAAGATAACATATTTCGCCAACCAGTTCGATCTTTTGCTTTATCTCTCCAGTTGGCAATACCAAGTGTACGCAGGGATTCGTCAACCTGATCCCTCCACCGGAGTCTTGGTCTTCCTATTTTTCGTCTTCCTTCGAGTTCGGTTTCGAAAAGTCTTCGCGCTGGTTCATCTTCATCCATTCTACTGACATGGCCTAGCCAGCGCAATCGCGTTATCTTGATCCGCTTAACTATGTCAATGTCAGGATAAAGCTCATACAGCTCATGATTCATGCGTCGCCGATACTCGCCGTTGTGCACTATAGGGCCATAAATTTTTCGGAGTATTTTTCTCTCGAAGACTCCTACAGATGTTTCGTCTGCTTGCGATAGGACCCAGGATTCTGCGCCATAAAGCAAGACAGGTTGAATGAGAGTCTGGTACAGCTGGACTTTTGTTACTCGAGAGAGGGCTTTATCTCTAAAGTGCTTGCTTAGCCCAAAATAACATCTATTCGCAAGCACAATTCTCCGTTTGATCTCAAGGCTGACGTTGTTGTTTTTGTTCACGGCAGATCCGAGGTATATAAATTCGTCCACTACCTCGAAGTTATAACGGTTATCAACGTTCACGCTTTGGTCTAATCGCGTGGAGGCCCTGTTCGTTGAAACCATTAATTTTGTCTTGTCCTCATTCACCGTCAGACCCACTTTTGCTGACTCCTTCTCAATTCTCGAAAAAACCGCAGTAACTTCTCTAATTGTGCGCCCAATGATATCTATATCATCAGCATACGCGAGCAGCATGTGACTTTTGCTGCTGATGGTTTTATTCATATTGACTGCAGCTTTTCTCATAATGATCTCCATTAAGATGTTAAAGAGATCGCACGATAGGGTGTCGCCTTGCCTGAGGCCTCGCTTAGTTTCGAAAGGTTCGGTAAGATCCTTACCAACTTTCACTGCGGATTTGGTGTTCGTCAAGGTCATCCTGCAAAGGCGTATGAGTTTTGCAGGAATACCAAGCTCAGACATTGCTTCATAGAGTTTCTCCCGTATCGGACTATCGAAGGCTGCTTTATAATCGATAAATAGATGATAGGTGTCGATTTGTTTTTCGTGTGTCTTCTCCAGGATTTGGCGTAGCGTGAAAATCTGGTCAGTTGTCGATTTTCCAGGCCTAAAGCCACACTGGTATGGTCCAATCAGGTCAGCGATAATTGGTTTTAGTCTTTCGCACATTATACTTGATAGAACCTTATATGCTATGGATAAAAGGCTTATTCCACGGTAGTTGGCACAAATACTCGGGTCACCTTTTTTAAATATGGGACATAGTACACTGAGACTCCAATCGCCGGGCATGCATTCATCTAACCAAATTTTGCTAATGAGCTGATGCATGCACCTTATCAGCTCATCGCCGCCAGCCTTAAACAGCTCCGCCGGTAATCCATCGGCTCCTGCGGCTTTGTTGTTCTTAAGCCGGGCAATAGCTGTTCTGACCTCGTCTTGGTTAGGAGGGGGGCAATCGACGTCGTCGTCCATATTGTGATCGATTGTCCCATCGTCATCGGATATCTCAGGTACTAGTAGCGCGGAGAAATGCTCTCTCCATATTCCCAACATGCTCTGCACATCTGCGACGAGATTTCCGTCTTTGTCTTTACAGAAGGGGGGCCCTGAACCATGTCCATTAGTTCCGTTTTTAACTTTTTGGTAGAATTTTCGGGCTTCGTTCTTCCTTCTGTATGTCTCAATTTTCTCACTCTCGCGTTTTCTCCACTGCCGTTTCTTACGCCTAAAGAGACGGTTTACCTCCTTTCTCTTCTCCCTATACCGCTCAGTTGCAGCTCGCGTTGCAATTGACTGAAGCATTACCATACGTGCAGCGTTCTTTTCGTCATTTGCTATGCGACACTCTTCATCGTACCACGGTTTGTTGCGAAGCGGTTTTTCGAAACCAAGTACGGTTGTTGCGGCAGTTTTTATAGAGTCGGAAATGGGTTTCCACTGCGCATCAGGATCGTCATCGGGAGGGGGTGGGTTCTGTGCCAAAAGTTGCGAGAGCTTCCTTGAGTAGGCTGTGGCTACCTCTGGTAATTGCAGCTTTCCGATGTCCAGCTTCCTCTGCGTCTGGTTTCGTACGATTTTCGCTCTACTTAATCTTGTGCGAACCTTTGCTGCTACCAGGTAGTGATCAGAATCGATGTTAGCTCCTCTGATCACTCGTACGTCCATTACACTGGATGAGTGCCTTCCATCAATTACCACGTGATCAATTTGGTTCCTAGTTCTTTGATCAGGGGATACCCAAGTAGCCTTGTGGATGTCTTTATGCTGGAATCTTGTGCCACTGATGACCATGTTTTTTGCCGCGGCAAAGTCAATCAGTCTCATACCGTTGTCGGAACTGTCAGCATGAAGACTGAAATTGCCAATAGTTGGATTAAACACATTCTCCCTTCCTACTTTGGCATTAAAATCTCCTAGTACAATCTTAATGTCATGGCCAGGGCAGCGGTCATACGTTTCCTCTAGGAGCTCATAGAATATGTCTTTGGCATCATCATCTTTCTCTTCTGTCGGGGCATGCACACAAATTAGGGAAATATAAAAATATTTCGCTTTTATGCGGATTGTGGCTATTCGTTCACTCACAGGATTGAACCTAGAGACTAGATGTCGCAGTCTTTTGCCAACTACAAATCCACAACCAAATTCATGTTTTTTTTCATGGCAACTGTAGTATATATCGCAGTTTCTTTTTCTTGTGCAGCCATGTCCTGTCCATCGCATTTCCTGGATAGCGGTAATGTCAGCCTTATAACTTTCGAGGACATCTGCCAGTTGGATACTTGCACCGGATCTATATAGAGTTCTTACATTCCAAGTGCATATCCGTAAATCGTGGTCCTTATAACGTTTGCGGGGGTCGTCAACAAATAGGGGTTGTTTATGTTTTCTGTTTCGTTTTTGTATTTTCACTGCCATTATGAACGGTGGCGGGAGGCAAACCCAGCCCACCGGGTTTTTGCATTTTACCTACTGCCAGGATATTTGATTGCAGCCGCCCATTATGGATCAGACGCTGACCAGGATGCGATATGTTGAACCTGGATTTTCTTCTTTTAGTTTCTATCCGCCGTTGGCCCGTATGTTTGGCTCATCCGCCTTCTAAGGACAAAAGAATATGCCCGATTGTTTGATGAGCTTCAGTGACATCAGTCACCTACTATACCTGATTTGATGCTCATTTGTTTCGCCTTGTCACTCTAGCGAGCTAACGGAGGTTTCCGAAAAGCCATTGCTCAGGACATACTGCGTGGAAGTAGTGAGCTGCTTGGACTGCCCAATGAAGGAATCATTTCTGGCCACTCCCAAGTGAATGGCAATCAGAAACTTTCCACCTCCACGGACAGTCCCATGTCCTATGGCAAACCTTACTGAAGAGAAATGTCAAAAGAGCGGGAAAAAAATATGGCGTCGTTTGCTGTCCCTATCGATTTACTTTTGTAGCGTCTCTGTTGAAAAACCCGTTATTTATGAGATATGTTATTTAATAATTGTTCGGTTCAAGATCAATGACAATGAAATATTAAAAAAGAAATTTGTGAAATTGAGTATTATAGTGGAATTCTCGCTAAGTTGAGTTTTGTTTATCCCTATAATGTGTGATAATATGTCAGCTACCTTGTGGAGAAGGGAGCTGAAGATTTGCCTTGGTGGGCATTGAAATAGCTATATTCCCAACCATCCACCATAATAAACAATCTTGAACCGAACAAATATTAAAGAACATAACCACGGTAAAATAAGTAAGGTAAACGCAGTAGGAATTGTTACAACAAAAACAGGCATTTTGTTTTTGTTTGGTGTCCATAATCTGTCAAATTTTCTACATGTGTGTATCTACTGTAAAAGTAAACAAAAAGATACAAAAAGAAAATCCATGTGAATTTGACGTAAGAGAAACACCAAAACAAGAAAAATGTTCAAATCTGCTGTTCTAACGAGTTTACCTTACTTATTTTACGATGAACATAATAATTGTAAGGTCGATTAATATAAACGTAAACGGAAATATATAAGATATATAAAAGTGCAAATATAGGTTTCAAAAATTTATGAAAAATATAATCAGGTCTAATAAACATAATAGATTAAATGCATTTTAAAACAAATTACATTAAATAAATGTATCTTAGTTTTCTAAAAATTATTTGTATTAATACACTTTTGTACAGATAATATACATAGTTGATTAATTACAGTTCTTCCAGTAGCAGAAGGGCAACATTTTCACAAAAGTTACTAAAGAAATCTTATTATCTGAAATTCTTCGAGTGAGAGGTCACGAATGTTAAAATCTCAATGTTTATTTTTAATCAGCGGGTCTCGAAATCACAACTGATCGGCTATGCAGTTGGTGGTTCTAAAAAAAGAAAGTGAAAGGTAGAATTGCAGATGTGCAGAGCATGTTGGGAATATGAAGCTATCCAATGACGATGGGACAATCGATCACAATTTGGACGAAGACCTCGATACCCACCTCCTAACCAAGATGAGGTCACAACAGCTATTGCTCGGCTTAGGAACAACAAGGCCGCAGGAGCCGATGGATTACCGGCGGAGCTGCTTAAGGCTGGCGGCGATGAGCTGATAAGGTGCATGCATCAGCTCATTAACAAAATTTGGTTAGATGAATGCATGCCCGGCGATTGGAGCCACAATGTACTATGTCCCATAGCCTTTTATCCATAGCATATAAGTTTCTATCAAGTATAATGTGCGAAAGACTAAAACCAATTATCGCTGACCTGATTAGACCATACCAGTATGGCTTTAGGCCCGGCAAAACGACAACTGACCAGACTTTCACGCTACGCCAGATCCTGGGGAAGACCCACGAAAAACAAATCGACACCTATCACCTATTTGTCGATTATAAAGCGGCCTTCGATAGCTCGATACCGGGGAAACTCTACGAAGCAATGTGTGAGCTTGGTATTCCTGCAAAACTCATACGCCTTTTATTTTCAAAGATTTGAAGTATTGTCCGCTACCGATTTAATACAAAACGAATGATTCGAGTGTCGAAATTTGAGAATATCCCAGGCAACCAACGGGGTCCGGAAGGTTATCCTTTAGGACTCCCAACCCGGTGCGCTAACGTCCCAAAGAGACTCCGATAGGAGGCTCAAAGGAACAAATCCGCCGGAGAAAACAGCACACTCAAAACATACGAAAAAAGTGAACCCTTACTCCTTAAGTGAGTGTTTTCGGAGTCCCTTCATGCTCATTTAGATAACCCGAAAAGACTCCCCACGGACTCCTTTTTCGCCACTAATTTTTAAAAAGGTCCCCAAAAATCACTTGAAAGCAACCCTAAAAAATAGCTCTTTATTTTAGAAATTATAAAAAACTCAAGGCATCAACGCAATCCTAAATATTGTCTGCAATGCAGTCTGTTTTTCTTTAAAATACATTTTCAAACAATGAAGTATACAGGGTGTCCCCTAAACTTTTGTCAAAACTTAAACACGTGATAGCTGAGAACAAGAGCTACATTGTTTGTTCTTACGCCAATTGCCTAGGTGGCTTCGATTTCGAGATATTCGTGTTTAAAATAATTGCATTTTTAAATGCCCTTTTTAAACTAGAAAACCTACTTGTTTAATTTGCAAGAAATTAAAAAAAAATTTTTTGAAAAAGTTGATTGCTTAGAGTTTTTTCCCTTTCTGTAATTTTTCTCGTTTCTAAATTTTTGTCGTCATGAAATTCCCCTTCCAAGAATACGGTGATATCGTGTACCATTATGGAAAAGCTGATGGAAACACTTACGAAAAAAAATTTAGTTAATTGAAAACATTTTAAAAAAAAATTCGTTTTCATTTCAAACGAAAAAATAAATTATTTAAAATCAATTTTGAAGCAATTTTCAATGATATTTCTTTTTCATTTAAAAAGTAGATTAAGCATTTATTGAAAATGCATTCAAAAATGCAATTATTTTAAACACGAATATCTCGAAAAGGAAGCCACCTAGGCAATTGGCGTAAGAACAAACATTGTAGCTTTTGTTCTCAGCTATCACGTGTTTAAGTTTAGACAAAAGTTTAGGGGACACCCTGTATGTATATTTCAATGACTGTTTTGTTTTACAGAATTTTTTAATATTTTTTACGCTAATTTTGTGGGAGTTTTCATGATTCACCGCTTCTAAAACAATCCCATGCGGAGCACTTTCAGGCGCCCTTTGAAAGTCCACTCCGCAAACTGTCCTTGAAAATGCGAGAAACATCGTTTGGAAAAGTTAGGAATATGGCAAAAACTTTGAATTTGGGTAAAATGGGTAGAAAGGGGAGCGAAAAGCGTAAAACGTGAAAATGAAAGAGAAATCTTTTGGAAAGTTTTGGCATGGATTGAGAATGCGTATAAAAAAGGGAAAAATGTGGGGCGGAAAGACTAAAACTTGAAAATGCTAAAGGAATTGTTTGGAAGGCTTACGAATGTGGCAAAAAGTATGAATGTGGATATAAAAAAGGTAAAAACTGAGGCGAAAAGGGTAAAACTTGTTCATCGTTTTTCAAGTTTTACTCTTTCCTGCCCCTTTTACCCATATACTATTTTTATACCCTCACCCATGGGATGGGGGTACATAGAATTTAGTACGAAACAAAATCTAACACATAGAAGGAGACATACTAGACCCGAAGTATCTTTGGACGAAATTCGTTTTGGGTGCTAGACAAAATTTAGTTAAATGTCACGCTTCTGTGGAAAATGAGGCGTTTTGACACGCGCACTCCCTTGCCTCCCATACAAAAGCTTGGTGGTCGTCCGGGTTGTCAAATATATAAGTCGCTTAAAAATTTCCGATCTTAATGAAATTAGGTTATAGGCTCCGCGTCATCAAACGCCAGGCACCGATTAAGACGATGGTGTTTTGCCACGGCCTACCAGGATATGTTGTTCGGCCGGCTGGTTCTTCGGCAAGATAAATCACGCAAAGCCGAATCAATCTTTATGACTTTTGGTGCCGGACAAAATTTAGTCAAATGCCTGAACGCGCCCATTTTCAAGTTGGGCGGGTTTCCGGTTGGCCACAACCGATCTTAACAAAATTTGGTACTGGTCAATATTTTGTGCAATACTGTTGAACAACTTCGCCGTGCCCATTTTTGTACCTCCCATAGAAATATTGGGCGTACAATTAGCTGGTAGTGACGATAACTTCCCGTAATCACTTAGGATCGTAACTAAGTTGGGTATTGGATAATATTTAGCGCAATGCCACTCTCTATTGAATACTGACAAATTTGCCAACTCGGTCGCAATGGATGACTTCGGGTGAGGGTACGTTTAAGTCGGTTCACCCGACTGAAATTTTTGTACTGGTTAATATATATATTTTACCACTTGTTAAATTTTATACCCACGTACACTATGTTTAAAACATTCTAAACGATTTGGATTCGCATTTGGAAATTTTACCCTTTCATGACCCTTCTACAGCATTTTACACACACACCACATTATTTTTAATAAATTTCTAGTAATTTATAAATATTTTTCCGCTATTTAAAGTTGTACCATTTTTACCAATTTCTACCCGTGTTTACCCACAGACACTATTTTAACACATGCGCAATAAATAGTTCCAAACGATTTTCCTGCATTTTACAGGCTAGCACTTTTTGCCAATTTTTATCCCTTTTTAACCACACACACTATATTTAATATATCCTCAATCATTGTCCAAACCAAATTTTGGTATGCCTTTAGTCGGATTCTTTAAACTTGTATTCCAATTATTAGTCGAACGAAAGACCCAATCGTTCCAAACGAATGTTCCCGTTATTTGTAGTTTTTCACCAAATATAACATTTTTTTATAAAGGTACTTTCCCCATTGTTCTATCCGATTTTGTCCGCTTTTTATAATTCTGCCCTCTCTGATAGACATACATTGATTATTTGATACACCTTTCACAACATTCCAATTGATTTGTGTCGCAATTGACTCTTACGTATTTCCAAATACGAAACAATTCCACTCGCGAGTCGAAAAATTCGGCTCCTCTTCACTATAAGGTCTCACTCCCAGAATATTAAAACTTAAACTCCGAAGTGAATCAAAGAAACAAAAATTTTAAAAATTAAATTCGCTCGAGGTTTTAATTTTGTTTAAATTCGTAGTGAGATTTTTATATTGAGGATGAGCTGAATTTTTCAGCGCGCAAGCGGATTTTTACTTACTCCGGTTTGATTTGTATAATTGCAACTTTAAATTCCATGCACTTTATTGTAAAAGTGTTGATACCGTCCAGTTCCGATCCTAATGGCAGAGGCCCTGTAACACTGTGTGAGGATATTCTTAGTGCGCTACAGCGGCAATTATGACATTTTTAAACGCGATTTTTGCTACGTTGTCAAAATTGCGTTGATGCAGTTTTATAGACCCAAAACAGCAAAAAAATTAATTTCGACTTTGAGATTTAAAGTAAACTGCATTTATTGCACTCTTCAAACTCTTTCTGTGCACACTCAGACCTACGTGTCACATGCTACATTTCACCATCCTTACAATTTTGAAAATGTAACCAAATCATACTAAAATTTACAAATTGTGAAATTACGTCACGTTTTTACTACAAGTGCATTACGAGATGTTAAGGGTTTAATGGTTTTTTTCCTGAAATTTTGGTTGTTCTTTCTATGACCAATAGAACGATTTTTCTGACTTGGTGATGTTCTAACAACAATAGGGACTTAACTCACAAAGTGAACACACCCAAGCACAGTTTGTCCGAATGCGATCAAACAGATTGTGTGACGTTAAACTCATCCGAAACGGCTGGACCGATTTGTATAAAATTTTATGATCATATCGGGTAGGTCTGAGATTTGTCCAACTGCGAAACACAAATTGACAGACTGCGAAAAAAACACAGACTGATGTAGCACACCGAATAGTTGTCTTGTGTTGGTGCGGAGCGAAGAGAATAATAAATAAATAAATTGTTTCGATTACATCCGATAAACGGACAGGGGAGAGCTTCTCACTATGACTGAGCTGTGCGCTTTCCAGTTTTCACCTAATGAATGGGACCTACAGTTTTACACCGATTCCGAACGGTATTTTGAGAAGCTTTTTCATAGCTAAATACTCGATAGTGTCGCCGACACTATGCGAGGTGACCGCCGCCGAAAGAATTTTTTAAGGTGGTCTGCCCAGGGATCGAACCCAGGATCTCATGTACAAGAGGCGCACACACTACAATTGCACCACCGACGTCCACAAGATAATAAAAAATTATGCCAAATGCCCTCAAAAATTGTGCCGTTTGCAAAATCATTACGCAAAAATTGTTTTTAGTAATTTTCCAATTCTGAGTCCAAAACACATACAGTCCCTCCAGGAAAAGGGTGCTCATCTCGCCTTTAAAAACCTGTTAAACTTTAACCGCTTAACTAAAAAATATGGATAAGTATAAGTATTATTATTATCGACGATGCACTAAAGTCGACAATCGAAATTGATGTTCACTCAAATGTATTTTAATATTTTCTGGATTGCTGTTTAAACAGCAAAAGTTGGGCATTTAAACTATGATCAAGTGACCATATGATTTTGACAGGAAACAACAAGAAGAACAAACACCCAGCTTCTTTAATTGTTAATGCGAACAATTATAATCACCAGCCTAGTTGAAATATCAACAAAAACGTATCATTTAACTCGTAGTGCAGTTAGAACTTTATTTCTGGTCCTAAATATTCTCCAATTTCATTAAATATTTTGTATTTTATCACTCACTTTTGTTTTGCAGATGGCGTCAGTTTGATGCACTGTAACGCTTAGCCGATAAATTTACGAATACCGGTTATTTTTAGTGGTATTTGCCACTGTTGCCACATGGTAGTAAGATTATTTGACAAAGCACTGAAAAACTCTTTTCGTGTATAAAGTCAGATCAAACATAAAAAATCAAAATGAACTGATTACCAATTTAAATATCCAGCCAAAAATTGGGCCTTAATCAATATCTTCCAATCACTTTAGAATATAATTTCCCTAGTTTTGGATAATTTCTTTTGGAATCCGTTACTCTTATCCTAGCGAACGTGGTCAAGTCTTCTCTACTTCGAAATTTGCTTTGTCGGATATTTCTTTCATAATGAACCCGGAGATTTTCCTTGCAGTTTCTACCTGGAGCTTCGAGAAGAATTTCCATCCGATTTAAACTATTTTGCAAAAGCTAGATCTTGATATTGAAGGCACTGTTTGGTTTAATACAACTAATTTTAAGTTTGTGAAAAAATAGTCCATATTTTTCTTCCAGGTAAAAATTACGTTTTAAAATAGGTTTCTCACTCCTGAGTTGAAGAGAGCATTTCCTAATAATAAATTTATAAGGAATTTTGTAATTTTTCTGATATTTCATGAATTTCTTTTGTGCTTTTACGCCTCTGGAGTTACTCTGTTAGCCAGTAACCTAAACATGTGATATTGTACCGATAAATATGACAACATTTGCAGATAAATTAAACAGAGAAAATTTCAGTACGAAAAATTGTGCCGTTTCCAAAAGGATTGTGCCAAAACGGCACAAATTATGCTAACATGGTAACACTGGGTTATACGTATATAAAAATGAGATAGCAGGAGGACAACGAAAATTGTGTGAACTTGTGTAGCGTATGTACGAACATAATAATGTATGTATGTAGGTACATGTGTCTGCTGCTTTGCATTCTCTTTGTTTTTTGTGGGAATAAAACAGAAAAGTATTAAGCAAGAAAATAATGACACATGTGCCTGCACTTGTCTTTAAATAATTTTAAGTATTAATATTATTTAAATGTAACTTCATCATATAACTGAACGCTGTTTTTTATTTTCCAATGTAACAAATACTAATGTGCTTATAGAAATCGAATAGGTACCGTGTTACAAAAAGTGTTAACACATCGCCCGTGAGTTCGAACACTCATTAGATTTTTTTTTCTAACCAAATCCTAAACAGCAGCAGGAATTCGGTGATTTTACTGACAGAAATCATTTGACCCCTTTAACCATATGAAACACTTGCTGCTGGTTCTGGACAAGATGTGAGTGTTCCCAACGTACTTAACATAATCATCACCCTCATTGTCACACAAATAAAGCCATTGATAACATTTTCATCACCAATATCCTCATTGTATACACTCAACTCAATCCTTGTTCTCTTGTCCTTCGAGAGCCGGATAAAGTTTGCCATATTTTATATGTTGCTTGTCAGGTCCTATTTAGTTTGATTGTCGGAAGGATTGAAAAATCTCGTTTTGATTTTAATCCTTACTATTTAGCGACTGCACATTGCAATACCCTTTTCCTTAAGTATTCACGAATCCCTGCGAGGGAGAATGAGTGAGTGAGTGCGAATGTTTGTATTTGGTTTAGGACAGACCAATCTGTGTCTTCTTGATCGTTTGGCGGCATATAAACAAACGCTTATTTCGTTAGTACCCCGTTAATGTCACACAGACAGTTTTGTATTCTCGGTGACAGTGTGTGCATCCCTAGGCTTCCTGTCTGTCTGAATTATTCGCTACTTCGACTGGTTTAGGTTTCGTTGTTTAAATTGAATGTAAATTGTTAAGCACTGAAAACAACAACAACTCATAATCTGGAATTGTCTATTGAATACTAATGTTGTTGTGTACGTGTCACGGCACATCAATGTCGCTGACGACAATGAGTATGACAACAACAACAACCGTAATTCCAACAACAATAGTGATATTTAAATCGTTTGAATCTGTTGAGGATTATATCCTTATAAGTGCTGGAATCAATGCACGCAAATGAACATTTGATGAGATGTTAAATGTGAAATTTAGAATTCAATTTCTGGCAGATTTTAATTCAATAATGGATGTATATTTGGGATTATTACAGCGAAGGTAGATTGAACTCAAGCCCAAAAGCGTTACAAACAAAAGAAGTCTCTGTTTGAATATTATATACCTTAATAAATAAATACATAAATGTGTTCCCATCACAGACCATGACGGGACAGGGGAGCGTCTCAAGATCAGGACCCACGGCTACGCTTCACGTGGTCCATTCTAAAAGTCAAGATTTTACACACTTTTCGCAGTATTTCGGCCGATATCTGCTCCCGTGGTGCAATGGGTAGTGTGCGCGCCTCTTGTACATGAGATCCCGGGTTCGATCCCTGCTCTGACCACCTTAAAAAAAAAAAACTTCGGCGGCGGTCACCTCGCATAGTGACGGCGACACTATCGAGTATTTAGCCATGAAAAAGCTTCTCAAAATACCGTACGCTTCCAAGGCATCAATCGTGGTTGGTTTGCCTCTATAGAGACTTCTCGTGGGGTGAAATTGCACGACCGAAGCGCCTAATTGAGAGCACAATAACGTTGAGATTAATTTGTCACCAAACTCGCCTTTTGACAGTAACGTTGCGGCAGTCATGGTCTTTGTAGAAGTACAGACTAATGATGTCGCCGGCCCGAAAAGCATGGCCGGCGCATGGGCAGCCCTTGTGTAGCCCTTGGACAGCCTTCGGACCAAATTCTGCAACTCTATATTGATCCAACAACGAGCCTCGTTTATGAAGGCGCCTTTGATTCGAACTCACGGGGTATGTGTAAACACCTGTTCGATTTCTGTGAACACATTAGTAAATGTTATATTGGAAAATTTAAAAAAAATTCAAACCTGTTTTAGCCGTTAATAAATTGTTACAAGTCAGGAACATTTTTCTAATTGAAAAATGGTTAGTTTTTGTTGGAAATAGTAGACAATTCAGTTAAGCACACTCAGTGGCATGATTAGTTTCGAACTTCGTGACAAGTTCTTCATCAAATGCCTAACTACTGTGCCTGAATTGATACCATCGGTTTTTTTTCGTTTTCAAAATTCTGATTTTATTCAGACTAATTAATTCATCTGATAGAAAATAACTTAAATCTAACATTAATCGGTCAATACTCTTATTTCTACCATTAAACAATATTTTTAGAACTATCTTAATCTACCTTAATATGCTTACATACTGCACCTTAGCTGCTCGCATATCTTTCATACTATAAAAACTACCTAACTGGCAAGCAGTACCCCCAAAATGGTATAACTAAAAAGGGGTTAATCAACACACTACAACTAAAGACTAAAAACTAAGGGTTAGTAACTACTATTTACAGTTAAAACTACTATTTACATTATATATTTACAATATGTACAAGTTAAGGTGCGGTCACTGTGATATATTATTAACAGTGACGCCAGTGTCAATCGTCCCTATTCTCCTATGATAGAAGAGTAGCCTATCGTCGAGAAATAATAACCCGTCCCTATTCAGTCCCTCCAGGCCAATAGGCGGTCTATAGTTTCCCTCAAACTGTCCTCCCAGATCCCCGTCATGGTCCAGACTATTCCTAACTAAAGCGTTGTCCAAAAAGGCCGACCTCTCCAGAAATCCCAACGCACCCCTAACTAGAAATACGTCAATTCGGTAAAAATCGAATCGGTAAATTTGCCTACAGGATGGTGAAGTCCACGAGCCATCGTCAGCCCTTATTTTTCGCAAGCCTAAGCAGCTCACAAGAATGCGTCTTTCCCATATTCTCAGCTTCTCCATCTGGTGGGAAGAGATCCCAAACCAGACTGGGAAGGCAAAGGACATGATAGGCCTTGATCTGTCGGTAGACCAAAAGTCTAACTTCGTTCGTCAGTCCTCCACGGCATCGGAGCACATTGAGGCAACTCGCGAATATCCCCTTGATCTGTCGGTAGATCCGAAGTCTAACTTCGTTCGTCAGTCCCCCACGGCACCGGAGCACATTGAGGCAACTCGCGAATATCCCCTTCACTTTGGACAAAGTTCGGTCAATGTGTCGGTAAAATTCAAAATTCGTCGTAAATGGGACAAATGGTAACCTCGGTATTTACTATTCGGGCGTCACCAACCCAAAGGTCAGGTACAAATGCCCTCGGGCTACGAAACAGCAATCGCAGTTTGCCCTTGATTATCGCAGCCTCACATTTGCCAACGTTCAGCTTAAGCCTCCGTTTGTCGAGACTTCTCGACAAAACCTCCAGGTACTCATTAACCCTGGAGTTTGATAACATCGGTTGATTATCAATCGTACATATACAAACTCAATTCTGCAATTCACATATGCGAATTAGTATCGATCGAAGATCCCTAAGTATCAACATCACTGAAAAGCCTATAATTCCAACAACAAGAACAGACAGAATTTTTCCACTATGTTCTTCTTTTCCTCATGCATTCTCACATTGTTGCAGTGCTTTGAGGTGAATTTTTAATCAATATCACAGAGTTGTATTTCTCCGTGGTATAACATTTTGAAGACCGTGCTAGTGTCAGTTACGTTTATTTGAATTTCAATTTTTATGACCGATTTTGTTAGTTTTTGGATAATGTATGAAAAATGCATACTACAAGCTTACAATTCAAGAACATTTTTCTAATTGAAAAATTTTCCTGACTTCCTGACTTGAAAGCTTGCAGTATGAATTTCTCAAACATTATCCAATAAATTAAAAAATGTATTTAATAAGTATTGATCTGGGTTTATATGGTACCCAGAATGCAGTCTATTCCAAAAGGCTGTTATACGAAATGTACTTACTTCCATTATAGATAAAACTTAGTTTAAAATTGTTTTGTTGTGGTTTGAAATCGTATTAGAATATTTAGCTTACTGAAATAATTGTTGTTATTTTGAGCGAGCGACGACAAAAAGTATTGAACAGTATAGAGAACTTATTGCACTCTTTTTCCGCTCTCACCTAGAGAGTCTGAGTAAAAGAGCATAAACACGTCTTGTTCTCTTTATAGAATATTTCAATGTAGATGCACCATTTCGACAATGTTATTACTTTAAACAATACAAAAAGCATAAATGTTTCAAAAGGCATTAATGTTTCACATCAAAATTATTATTGGACCAAGTTATGACACAAGGAGAGTAATACGTTTTGAATCATTCGCCAAATATCGCCAGTGCTTTTGAGTCATACAATTCGTTCCATGAGTTCTCTATACTATTAATTACTCTCTGGCGACGACGACCTGCTTGTTTGTTCGCTTCCGCTACATCAATGCCATCATACTTATTTTCAGGCAGAGACTATTGTTGTACAACAAACACGTATGTGATGCTTACGCTGTGTGTTGTTTGCATGTGTTCACTTTGAAAGATTGTCCTCTTCTTCCGAATGGGCCAACTTCTCTAAATCCCATTCACCGAATTGTCGACTTTGGGTAGGTCGTCCGGCTTTAGCTCCTGCAACAGCTGTATTTGTATTTGTATTTCGGCTCTAGACCGATGTCCTTATCCAAAATCTTCCAGGTGGTTGAATATCACAAACCGAATTAGTGCGACCGACGATGAATAGACATATCGTGATCTTCATTGACACTGGCGGATACAGCTGCAATATTATCCTCGCTATGCACTCTACGGGTACGGGCTGGTGGGTTTATATCCAATAGAGTGCAACTGATGCGAAAACTGGTAAGAATGGCTGGAATAGCCTGCTCAGTGGGGCGATTATAACGACCATAAAATGGACGTAACTTGCGAAACACATTTTTCACATAGGACGACTTTTCATAATGAACCTGCAGGATATGCCAGTGTTGTTCGTTTGTAAGTCTATTCATAATGAAAATGCAAGCAAACTGAACACTTCGACTCGTGACCACTCGTGTGCTGGCAAAAACTTAACACTGAAAACCCAAATATCAAAAAAATACACCCGTTGTTATATTTGCGTTATATGAGTGCCCGGCAATCGGCCGCACATTAGGACTTTCTCCTCTATGACGGTTTTGCTGCTTCGGATATTTTTGTTCATGTAATAACATTTTCTGATTGACCCTCGCCCTAATTCCGGCAATTATTCCGGTAAAAGTGTACCAAATTATTTGTGTGTGATGTTGTTGTGTTTGAAAAATAATTTCTCCACATTTAATAAAATTAACTTGTGATCGCATCAGAATGTGTTAAAATGTTTTTAATCACTTTTGTAATTGAGGCGTCAATAACTTCTGTTGCTAAAAGTCTCCAAAAAAAAGCATTATTTGTGTATAAAACACGTTCTTCGTGGCTAGATTTGCGCACAAATTGAAGTCAATTGAGAACAATAAATGATGAATAGCCGGACGAATTCCAGTTTTACACTAACCGAAGAGATTTTTGAGCAGCTTCTTCAATGTTACTGGCTCAATACACGATAGTGTCGCCTGCACTAAGAGATGGGACCATCGCCGAAAGAAATGTAAAGTGGTCACAGCAAGGATCTAACCCACGTTCTCATGTACAAAAGCCGCGCACACTATCCATTCTACCTCCGACGGTATTTGGACACAAGTAAATATTATGGACATGGGACTGACCGTAGAGGAAGACACTTTTTGATTGTCCCTCATGTGGGAGTGCCCAGAAATGATTCCCTCATAGGCAGAGGGATCACTACTACCACGAAATATGTCCCGGGCAATGGCTTTATTGGAACCCTCCGTTAGCTAGCTAGAGTTAGCTAGCGAAACGAATGGGCAGCCGATTAGTTATTGGATCACTCATGCGTCTCAGGTTAAATAGGCGACCCTGTCACTGAAGCTCTTCGAACTAACCGACATATTTGATGGCGGATGAGCAAACACTACTAACCAACAGCGGATCAAACGTACAGACCCATCCATCGGTAAATTCAGTCTTCAAGCAATCACTTTCGATAACGGAATGATACTGTAAGATTTTCCGCGGCGAAAAATATAGTTATCAGTAGTATGTGACTCCAGCATAACGGCATTCGTGAGGCTACTTTGACATCCACTGACCAACAGACGAAGAACCAATTGATGGAAGGCACTCTACTAGTGTAATCGACGTACTTGTGATTCGAGGAGCTAATATCGATTCGGAACACTGCCAGGTTGTATCAAAAGTTCGCACAATGATAATTATAAGCAGAGGGAGAGTCGTACTCAACTAGACACACTCGTGAACTGAAATTACCAGAGATAGCCAGCCTATGAAGAGATGCGCACTCAGATACTGGAGCAGAACGCAGCCGCGCCTCATGTTCCTGACGCGCAGTGGAAGTACATTTCCCACCGCAGAGCTGTAAACGAATCATTCATTTTTGATTTCAATTCATTATGAATTAGCAAAATTTTTAATTAATTCTTTTCACAAAAAAAAGAATTGAATGGAATTTGAAAAAATTCAAAATTTAGCAAGCAATACTGAATTGGAATTCAATTCCAATTCAAATGATTTTTCAAGAAGCAATTAATAATTTATGAAACCCACCCAATGAAATACACTTAGTAATATATTTTACAATATTTATTTTACAGAATAGAATTGTCTTTTTGAACTAAAGAAGGAATTAGAAAAATCAACTAATATTGGTATTATTTTAGTTGTAAAACGAATGCTAAGTCGATTACATTAGAATGCACCGTTCACTTTCAACAATAATAACTTTTCAAAGTTATCATCTGATAGAGATCCATGTTTTAGTATTTTAAATGCTTTTCTTATTGAATTTCTTATTGCAACAATAGTGAATTTTTTGCGAAATAATTCATTTGAATTAATTCAAAATCAATTCAATTCAAATTAATTGGTAAAATTAATTGCAATTTATTTTTCTAATTCATTTGAATTAATTCAAAATCAATTCAATTCAAATGAATTGGAATTCAGTTTTCTAATTCATTTGAATTAATTCAAAATCAATTCAATTCAAATGAATTGGAAATGAATTGCAATTCATTTTGCCAATTCAAATTTGAATTGGAAATGAATTGCAATTCATTTTGCAAATTCATTTGAATTGGAATTGAATTCCAACTCATTCTTACCTAATTCATTTAAATTGATTCAAATTCGTTTACAGCTCTGTCCCACTGTATGAAAACTACTGAAAATACCTTACTTATGAAAAACTGCTTAAAGACAAACCATGGTACGATTTGGAGTGTTGCATTCTAAGTGATAAAAAGAACGCTGCTCGTATGGCAACGCTTCAGTCAGTTGAAACGCGAACCGCGACGGACTCTGCATTGCGGCTTTTGTTACACGGCAAAAGTGCGTCGAAGTAGGAAAGCAACGTGGTAGTACTGACAAATGGCACTCTACATGACAGAAGGCTTCGGTTACTGACAAGTGTGAATATACACTGCGGTGTCTTACCGGGCCACTCAGTGCTGAAGATGATGCTTGACAATCATCGAAATGATCGTCCAGCGAATGTCAGTTCGAATCCCAACCGCGTCATTTACATTTTTTTCACTAACCGGAAAAACATGATCGTTATCCCAAAACTTTCTAAAGTTGATTTTGTTCATCATTGCCCAAAGTGAAAAAGTATATTAAAATGTTAAAATTATTATAAAAATCTTTGAAAAATTTCTGTTGTTTTGTCAATCGCCCACAGATATGTCACGGATGGTCCACATACAGGTATCATTTTAAAGTAAATTTTATTTTGACACTGACCGCTTTTTTCTGTTCGAAATATTGACTGTCAGTCAGTACCATACCTTCGCCAACAAAATGAGTCGCTTTACACTTGAACAACGTTGGGAAATACTGCAAACTTATCAATAATTGAATTTGGCCGAAAAATCATCCTTTCTAACGAGGCGCATTTTTATCTCGGAGGCTATGTCACCATACACATTTGAAGCGTTTGGGGATCGAAAAACCCGCACGTCATTGTCGAAAAACCAACGCATCCACAGAGAGTGACAATTTTGGATATTGGAGTGGGGGCATCATTTGCCCATTTTTGGAAGTGCTGCTGGAAAGGCCATTTCAGTCAACGGCGAGCGCTAGAGAGCCATAATTACGGACTTTTTATGGGCTAAAATTAAAGATAAGAGCTTGCATAATCTTTGGTTTCAGTAGAATGGCCCACCATGTTACACAGATCTTTAACAAAGTCTTGGAAAATTGGACTGGAGTCACATGAATGAAATCGGGTTCCATAACTAATGGGATTATTTGTTGTTTCTAATAAAGCCATAAGAACGAAAAGAGATTAAGTTTAGTTATTTTACTTAATTTTTATAAATATTTTTGTATTTGGACAGCCCTGATTTGTCCTCAATTATTCAAAAAAATTATAAAATAAAAAATTCGAATACAAGCTTCACAATAAGGCTGTTTTTTATTCCATTAAGCTATTGCCACTTACGATTTTCCAAATAAAAGGATCCACACTTAATTTTACGAAATGTGACATCATTTGTTGTAATGGGTGAATAAAAACACGATACGGCTACACATTTGCAGCCAGTGCCAACAAATACATGTTAGCAGCAGATGTTGTTGTAGTTGTAAGCAGCAACAAAATAGATAGATAGATAGACAAAAACCACACAGCAGACCTGACAACGATAAAAATATTAGATATAGAAGGAAAACAAAACAAACGATTGACTTTAGAAAGCCTATACCTCAAAATGCACCAAAAGAAAACGGTAGCCAAAAAAGAAGACTTTGACAACATAAGCGCGGCATACAACGCCTTATTAGAACAACAGACTTGAACATAAGAAGGCGCAGTAAAATAGTTTAAGTTAAATTGACTTTATAAGTGTAATTTTTCTAACTGTTTAACTAATTGTAAAGTTGTAAATAAAAATTAGCCCTGAAGATGTCAGCAATTGTCTGACGAAACGTTGGCGGAAAATACGAAAACTGTGTTTAAATTATGACCAAACAGCTTGTATAGAAGATTGAATATATTATCACATTGGTCTACAAATAACAACAAAATACATTTTATTTTCGTTCGCTCTTTTCAGTTGTCAAACTCTACCCAAATATATACCAACAATACAAGGATACAAAAAAGTATATGATTTTGGCAAATGAAACGAAAAATGACAATCACCTGTTTAAACGACTATACCTGATAGATAATTCTACCAAGATTAATATGTATAACATTTACCGCGCATTTTAGTGAATAATATAATTCCAATTTTTTATCGGAAATAAAATTCTAGCCTTCAAATTTAGAGATATAAAGGTATACGTAGTCTTCCATTAAATACAATTATTTAAATGAACTTACCATGTGTAAGTCATTTTACAAATTTCAGTTTTTGAGTCTCTCCTTGATAACATTTTTTTTCTCAAATACTTTTGTTGCCATTACTTGAAATTTAACATGTGGCAACATTGTCATTGCTCAAGTCGGAATTTAAGTGGAAAATTGAAATGCCACTTAATATCGCTTAGCCACAATTAACTTTAGCGAGGTAAAGAAACGCCCTTAATGAATATAGAGCGGTAAGACGATAAATTTTAAGTTGGGTGATTCATTACGACACCTCATTCAAAATTAGAGGCTGCCGACATCTGCTGTTGATGTTGCCTTATTACCAAATACGCATTGGTGACATTCATGTTGCTCAACCATTCGCCTTCCCACTATTTTGTTGTATAAAATTTTATTTGGAACATTTTATCAATTGCAGAATATGTCTGTAGATGATGGACGAAATATTCAATATACAAAACCGACAAAATTTGACAAACAACCTATGACCGACCTAGAGCTCAATTATATAAGGAAATATAGGGTATTACAATTACGAGGTTTGCTATTTATATTTGCTATTTATATTGTGAAATCATCACCTTGTTTAATTGAGGTTAATTCGCCTATGGCTGCTACTGATAACTTTGTTATCCGGTCGGTCGTAGCCTCTTCTGTGGCTACTAGTGCTGATATTTTGGAACCTCCCGCTCCATATGGTGCTGGTGAATTACAGTCTGAGCGTGTGCAAACCGGGGACAATAATTCGCCTATGGCTGCTACTGATAACTCTGTTATCCGGTCGGTCGTAGCCTCTTGTGTGGCTACTGCTGCTGATATTTTGGCACCTTCCGCTCCATCTGGTGCTGGTGAATTACAGTCCGAGCGGGTGCAAACCGGGGGCAATAATTCGAGGGACATCTTGTCGAATAATTCGATTGTTGACTCTGGGGGCTTGACGCTTGCTAAAGTCACCGCTTCTGCCACACCATTTGGTGCTGATAGATTGGGCACCGTGTCAAATAGTTCAGTCGTTTACTCTGACCCTTGTTCTTCCAGGTTACGGGCTAGAGAGCTGACTGTAGTTCCGGATAAGCGGGTAATTTTTATTTCAAGACTCTCCCCGGAAACCACTGTGGATGATGTTAATTTTTATTTATCATCTAAATTGAATAACACGGATTCTATAGCGAGTTATAAGCTTAACTCCGCGTATTCCGAAAAACTCGCATATTTTAAGATTTCTGTTCCCGATGGTTTGTTTGGACAATTGGTTAACTCTAATTTCTGCCGCTGCCAAACTTAATATAACTTGTTCGTATATTCCACGTTCATCAGAGTTTGGAATTTATGAGATACACTTGGATGCCATCTCTAAAGTGTGTGGGAAGCTTGGTGACAGTGACAGCTTACTGATATTGGTTGATTTCAATTTACCTTTGGTATCATGGTTACCCTTACCTGATACTAAACATCTCACTCCGTTAACTCCTTGCGACTGGACTTCTGATTTTGTTAGACTCATTTCTTCTCTGAATCTTGTTCAGATTAACGATACTGTTAATGCTATGAATAGGACACTTGAACTTGTAATAGTTAATAATTCTGATAATTTTGAAGTTTCCCGCGTTAATCCTCTAAGTTTGCCCGAGGACTCATACCATCCTACAATTTGTATTCGTTTCTATCTCCAGACTGAAAGCTCAATCTATTCAAAATCTACCAGGAAAACTTTTTGTTTCTCACGTGCTAATTTTATCTTACTGAAAAGTCTTTTTGAATCAGTCGATTGGAGGTCAATATTAGATTGTGAGGATCGCAAGAGCTTTGATGGGAGCTTAATTAATTTTTATGATGTAATGTGGAGATGTCGGTGGTGCAATAGTTAGTATGCGGGGCTCTTGTACATGAGATCCTCGGTTCGAACCCTGCTCTGACCACCTTCAAAAAATTTCGTTCGGCGGCGGTCACCTCGCATAGTGATGGCGACACTATCGAGTATATAGCCATGAAAAAGCTTCTCAAAATACCGTTCGGAATCGGTGTAAAACTGAGTGATTGTGAGAAGTTCTCCCCGGTCCCTTCATGGGACGTAATGGGAAACCATGTATGTAATGTGGAGATGTATACGTAAATCAGTGCCAAGGTTATCTTCAGGAGTTACGAATTGCTCACCTCCTTGGTCTTCTAAATATTTAAAGCAGTTAAAAAAATGCCAGGAGTAGATTACATAAAAAGTTTAGGGTATCAGGTAGATCTTTTGATTATAGTAAGTACACTATTGCCACATGTCGTTACGAGGCAGAATCTCGCAAGTGTTATCAATCTTACTTGTCCAAGGTTGGTAAGAATTTTAGGAACAATCCTAAAAGTGTTTTCAACTTTGTTAACACTAAGCGTAAGTCCGTATCAAGACCTTCTCGAGTTGTGATGAATGATGTCGAATACATAGACTCTGAATCTATTGCCAATTGTTTTGCTGACTTTTTCTCATCTGTTTACTCGGTTAATTCAGTCTCGACTACCTGTGACTATCCTTATGATATTCGGTCATTAGATCCGTTCGGGATCACTTCTATGAGTGATACGTGGGACCAGGAGAACCTTTCGTCACTGAAGCCCACGAACACTTATGGACCTGACGGGATCCCTAATTCTGTGCTAAAATACTGTTCTACGACATTGACTACACCATTGACTATACTATTCAATGCATCTTTGAAATTTCGCTACTTTCCGGCGGTCTGGAAAAGCTCGTATATTGTCCCTCTTAATAAATGTGTCAAATTATACAAATGTGTCAAATTATAGAGGTATTGCCAAACTGAGTGCGATTCCAAAACTTCTTGAGAAACTGGTCACTGACATTATATCTTTCAAAGTTTCCTCTTCTATTGACTGTAGACAACATGGTTTTCGCAAAGGTCTATCTACAGTTACAAACTTTCTTCAATTTTCTTCTCACGTAATTAATGGTTTTATTTCAGGAATGCAAACCGATGTTATTTACACGGATTTTTGTAAAGCTTTCGATAAGGTTAACCATCGCCTCCTACTGAGTAAATTAAGCGCTATCGGGTTTTAATAGTAATATTATTGAATGGATTTCATTTTACCTTACGGGTCGCGAACAGATGGTAATTTTTGGGGATTCGTTATCTAGGCCTATCCAAGTGTCTTCCGGCGTTCCTTAGGGAAGTCACCTGGGTCCTATTTTATTTCTCTTGTTTATCAACGATTTGCCTAATTCTATAGCTGAGTCTAATGTGCTTATGTACGCGGACGATGTGAAAATATTTATGTCATATAAAAATACTTCAGACTATATTCTACTTCAAAATGATCTGGATCGGTTTAGGAGTTGGTGCAATCATAACCTTATGGAGTTAAACTGGGGTAAATGTAAGCATATGGCGTTTTACAGATCACGTTTGATTACCTCCCGGTATTCTATAGGTGGTTCTACATTAGAATTGGTCAATTCATTCTTGGATTTAGGTTTTTTTACTTGATAGGAAATTGTCTTTCAATAGTCATATTATTGCTCTGTTAATAAGGCTTGTGGCGTACTTTCGTTCATTAAGTGCTGGGCGAAGGAATTTTCTGGTCCATATATCACGAAAAATCTTTTTACATCCCTTGTGAGGCCCATATTAGAATATGGATCAGTGGTATGGGATCCACAATATGACTTTTATGTGAATATGATAGAATCGGTACAGAAACAATTCCTTATTTTTTGTCTTAGGAACCTGAGATGGGATCCGAACGTCCATCTTCCTCCATATGTCAGTAGATTGTCTTTAATTAAATTACCTACTCTGGCTAGTAGACGGACTCTGGCTAGTAGTTCGATTACAATATAAAAGATTCTCAGGGGCGATATACGCTCTGAGTATCTTCTTGGTCGTATTTCGATAAATGTTCCTTCGAGAACTTCTAGGAACTATAAACCCCTGTATATTAGTTTTCGACGCTATAATTATGCTTTGAATGAACCGGCTCGGAGAATGTGCACAGATTTTAATGATGTTTATCAGTTTATTGACTTTTCTTTATCACCGGACACTATAAAGTCTTGCATTATAAATCATCTATATAGCTAGCGTGTATTATTTTATGTACGAGTATTAATGTTATATTCATAATTTATGGTTTTATGTTTTAAGATTTATTATTTTTCAATAAGTAATAGTGGTAATCTGTAGATTTTATTCCTCTTTTAACTGGTATTGCTTTAATCGGCTGTGAATTTTTATGTAGCCGTTACACGTTTTCCTCTCGGTTACTCCCCGCTACGGATCGGTCTGTGGTGTGTACGTTATCCCTACGTCATAGGGATGAGCCACCCTCGGCCGGTTGGGACGGGTGTGAGTGGCGGCGATGGGATCGTTCGTTGAAAAAAAAATAAATACTAGTGTTGCCATCTGGAAACTGGAACTTCCATTGGAAAGTTTGAAATTTTTTAGCTTAGACATACATAGACCGTTTTCGCTTATGAACAATATTTGTTGTATTTCCAGTGTGTAGAAAAATGCATCTCGTTCAAAAAGTGGAATTATCCGGTGAACATTTTCGTGCGATAATCTTTTATGAGTTTGGCGTGGATTATCGAGACAAGAGTGTCTCAATCAACTTATTTCGACTTTTGGGTATGAAGCAACATCAAAAACCTCTGTAAATCGCTGGTACCAAGAGTTCAGTTTCCAACGACTTTCGCTGAAGGATGAATTTCGGGCATTAGTATCACTAGCATCAATAAGATATTGCATGTTCATTTGGCAGTGAAAAATGGTTGTTTTCATTGGAGCCCACATAATTTGACAAAGGCTCGTGTCGATTGGAGCAAAGAAATGTTGAAAATATACAACTGCGGTAACTCAAACATAACATGTGCATAACATCATCACAGGTGACGAATCATGGATCTATACAGAACAAATAAACATCGGTAATATTACCCAGTTTGTGTTTGGTGATTTTTTTTTATATGAAGACAATAAAAGGTGGCATTATTGCCTAAATCAAAAGTGTAAAACACACTACCAACAGCAATGCTGAATTTACATTCTAATGTTGGCAAATACCCTGCTTCTTATTTGTATGTCAAGAATTGCGGCGAGGCAGCAACATACCGACTAGACACCGTGTGGTAAAGCGAGACGAATATAAAGCTATAAGAGTTTGTATTACTACTGCGTCGCTGTGTATGTGCACCATTAATTTGTGAAAGAAAAACAAGAAAGGAAGTTTTCCAAAGTTTCTCAGCGTCCATTTTATTAAATTTCCCATAAAATAGTGCAAATTTTCAATTTCATAAAGAATTGTCAGTAAAAATTTGATTTCCAAGTGGTTTTAATAGCCAACACATTTGCATTGGCCAAGATTCTATGGTCAAATTTGTGTAATTAGAAAAGTGTCTTGTCTTGGTTGTCTCTTGTTAAACACTCGATCACTGGCGAAATGTTTTTAATAAACGACGTGAAAATAAATACCTCTTAGCCACTTGGAGAATATAAATGTGTGTCCACAGTTTATAGCAAAACGTTTGATAGTTTTATCTCATCTTTAACTAATTTCTTTACAGGAAAATTGAAATAAACCAAGGGTGGAACTATATTTCAGCAGCCTGAGCTTTCTTTATTATAATATTATCGTTTGTATACATTTTATTGTAGGAAAATAATCTGATTATTCAATAAATGGTTCTATATTAAAATACAACAAAATTTGTTCTGTAAATATGGAAAATATGGGCTAAATATTTGGTAAGATTGCACATTTTGATTGAACGTAATTTTCACTTACATGAATTCTGTAAATTGCCATTTCTTCTTTGGGTAAATATACAGGCAATTGCCACTATGGTTTGACAACATAAAATTGCCTACATTATTTTGTAATATTTCCCAATTAAATAGCTGAGCCTATGTTGCCCAGTGCACTGGCTGATATCAGACCATGAATTTGGGTAATTTTACATAAAGTTTTTGATGTGCTAACATCTATAGGCGCGGGTACGGCCTAAATTCACAAAGTGAATACATCCAAACACAATTTGTCCGACTGCGCTCACACAGATAGTCCGACTGCGATCACACAGATTGTCCGACAGGGATCACACATTGTTTGCCGTTAAACTCCTCCGAAACGGCTGGACCGATTTGAATGAAATTTTGTGTGCATCTTGGGTAGGTCGCAGAATTGGCCAACATATAATTTTCATACCACTAAATGATAAGGGTGACCCACCCCTATATAGAACACAGATTTATCCGACTGCGAAACACTGATTGTCAAACTGCGAAAAAACACACACTGTTGTAGCGGCAGTGAATAGATGTATTGTGTGGGTGCGAAGCACTCTCAGAGCAAAGAAAATAATGACGTGTTTACCAGTGTTACCATGTTGGCACTCTTCAACTCAGGAGTGGAAACCTGTTGAAATACTTACTTTTTTACCTGGAATAATAATATGGACGACAAACTTCAAATTATTCGTATTGGACAGTAGTTCAATACCAAGGCATGACTTTTGTAACATGGTCTAAATCCGATGGAAGTGCTTCTCGAAACTCCAGGGAAAATCTCCGTGTTCATTATGAGAAAAATATCCGACAAAGATAATTTCAAAGTAGTTACTAATTGACCACTGTTCGCTGGGATAAGTGGAAGGGATTCCAAAAGAAATTATTCAAAACTTGGGAAACTTGATTCGATGATTGATCGAAATTGTTAAAAATAATGGACCTTAAACAAAGTAATAAAAAAATTGTTGCCTGTAAAGTCGGTTTTACGGGCGAAGATTTTACGTGACAACGTCTTTTTCTCGGTAGAATATTTATTGATATGAATATAATTAAATTGCACAATAGGAACAAGGAATTGAATGAAAATAAGAATTGCACAAATTTTAACTATAGAAATATACCTATTTTGTTTAGATTGATTTGATTTTCATATTGATTAGATGTTAAAATTCTTGCTCAACACAGTTTAAATCAAGTTTTCTTATATCTGCCACTTTTTCTTAATATTTGTAATTTTAAAGAATCAATTCGAAAATCAAAACATTTATTCAGATCGAAGGTTCAAATTTTTGCTAAATAAATTTGAAATTAATTAAAATTTGTAAAATAAAAAAAAAAAACAATGAGTGTTAGAACTCACGGGCGATGTTTTAACATTTATTGAAACTTATGGTTTAGGAAAATAGAAGTAATTTCAACACCATCTAGGTACCTGTGCGATTTCTATGAACACATTATCAAATGTGACATTATAAACAATAAACATATCCTTTATTATAAAATATAAACATTTCTTTTATTATAAAAAATAAACATTTCTTTTATTAAAAACAAAAGAAAATAATTTACTAACCAAAAAGTATTTCAATTCATCATATTCGCATATCGTTTTTAAAGCCGACCGCAGCTCTCTGTTTCGTTTTGGCTACCTAATTCATATGAAAATTTCTACACACAAACATACACTACACATATCATAAAGCCAAAAAACAAAAAACAAAAAAAAACAAAAAATAATACCTTATCCAATGCAGACTGATCTAAATCAATATTCATACACACGCACATATATACGCACATACATACTTGCTCAGTCGTCATATATGTATATGATGTGCCAAAAAACAAAAACATTCACACCACCGACCAACAGCCACTAGAAGCCAGCAAAGCAAATCGTTTCTGGCACACAAGTAAACACACACATCCGCACACACAGAATTATTTATTGAGTGGGAGAGAGACGCAAGGCATTCGGCGGGCCTCTCTCTCGTTCGGTGACTCATCGTAACGTTACCGGGCGTTACACTTTTTCATAAGTGACTCCCAGCCGCAACCTAATTTAAGACGTTGTCACGTCAAAATCTTTATTTTTAAGTTTTATTTAATGTCTGTCTTTCGTTATTGTTGTAGAATTTGTTAAAATATTTTAAGTTAGAGATTTGTATGAAATTAAGATACAGGCTATAACAAATTAAAACTATCATACTTATTTTTAAGTTAAACGGTTAACGTTTAACAACTTTTTAAAGGCGAAATGAGCATCCATTTATTGGAGGGACTGTATGTGTTTTAAACTCTGAATTAGAAAAAACACTAAAAGCAAATTTTAGCATAATGGTTTTGCAAACGGCACAATTTTTGAGGATATTTGGTATAATTTGTTAGTCGGTCTCTGGCAACACTGGTGGTTACGTATATAAAAATGAGAAAATTGTGAACTTGTGTAGCGTATGTACGAACATAACAATGTATGTATGTACATGTGTCTGTTGCTTCGCATTCTCTTTGTTTTTGTGGGATTAAAAGAAAAAGTATTAACCCTGCTGTTAGGTTAGGAAAAAAATACGAATGTTAGGTTAAGGGACCATTTGGTCCATACTGCAATTTTCATGCAGAATATCAATTTAATCGCATTCGTTGTATATATTTTAGTTTAATATTCACTAAATATTGTTATTATTATTATCATCTTTGTTTTGAAAATAAATGTAAAGAAAATCAAAGGAAATATACTATGGACCAAATGGTCCCTTAACCTAAGATTCGTATTTTTAACGAATGTTAGCTTAAGAGACCATTTGGTTCATACTGCAATTTACAAACAAAATAACCATCTATTCGTATTCTTTGTATCTTGGGTCAGTAATACTCAAATATTTTTATTATTATTGTTATTTTATATTTTGAACATAATTGTAAAGAAAATCGAAGAATATATTCTATGGGCCAAATGGTCCCTTAATCTGAAATTTGTAATTTCTTATTTGACTCAGTCCTGTTTCTAGTTAGAAAATTTAATTTTTGCTCATGCCATTGGTTTATAAAAAAGATCACGTGACCTGAAAAATTAAGTCAGTATATATCACCGTTCAAAACTTACAAAGAAAACTAGCCATTATTTGGACCAAATGGGCTTAATCTAACAGCAGGGTTAAGCAAGAAAATAATGACCCGTGCTTGCACTTGTCTTTAAATAATTGTAAGTATTAATATTATTTAAATGTAACGTTATCATATGATTGAACGCTGTTTTTTATTCTCCAATGCTACATTTACAAATGTGTTCATAGAAATCGAACAGGTACCGTGTAGCAAAAAGGTGATAACACATCGCCCGTGAGTTCGAACAGTCATTGGATTTTTTTCTCTGTGTATGTACATATATGAGCCTAAAACAAAACATCGTCACAAGTGACGAATCGTGGATCTATGCATAGGAACCCGAAACAAAACAGTAATCGATAGTATCGGTCTTTCAAGACGAGCTAAATCCAACAAAAATTTTTCGTAGAAGAAGCACATCGAGGCAAATATTCGGATTTTTTCAGTGTAACCGGTCATGCGGGCACAGTGCCTTCAGTGGACCGTAGGATGTATGGTATACCGCCATCTGTTTACTACAGTGTTCAAAGAAATAAGGAAAAGCAACAAGAGAAGATGGATCATTTTGCATCAGGACAACGCGAGCTCTCACACATCAGTCGAAACAATGGGCTACTTCAGCACTCAACATGTCAAATTGCACTGACAGCCCTGATTTCGCACCCAATTACGTCTTTTTACTGTGTGGTCAACGATTTTCGATGCCCGAAAGAGTTCAAAAACCATGTTTTGGAGATGTATCAATAGGAGTGAGAAAAATGCTTCGAAAATTGGCTCGAGCGCATGCAAAAGTGTATTGATCTTCACGGAGAATATTTTGAAAAACAATAAATCCATTTCCCATGACATATGAGTGTTTTTTATTGCTGCACCCGAAATATAAATAGTAACCATCGTAAATAGGTTGAATATTTAAAAAAAAACTGATAATTAAATAGAACTAAACTTAATTTATTATAAGAATATTTTTATTTTATTTTGGTGGATTATAACAAATATTCCCATTGCTTATGGAACACGATTTCATTCATAGGCAGCCCGGGCTGGCTTCGCAGTAGTCATCCTTTCAGCCCATTTTCCGAGAGTATGTTGACAGTTTCTGTTTCTATCTCTCTAATGGCTCGGACGATATTAGCCTTAATGCTGTGCATCGTTTCTGGATTATTCGCCTAGCAACTAGTCATTCCTGAATTGTATATTGATCCAACTACAACCAATTATTTTCAAAAACTGGCTAATAAGCTTGTAGTATGGACATGTTGCTCATAGGCCAGTACCCATGTTCTGTAACTCTCACAAAGAGATATTTCTCGCATGGAACATATGAAATAAAACAGAAACATAGTGAGTTAGCAGGAAAACCAGAAACTGAACTGCGTCGGTAACTGTATTTTGTGAGAACTTTCTGTCATCTGTCAATTTTGCTCGTCTCACTGGTAAAATGTGAGAAAATCTGTGCCTGTAAAGTACACGATCGAGAAAAAATATTAGCAACTGTCAAATTTTTTTATCAAATTTATCCCTAAATCAAAATATCACAAGAACTCCAAAATGTATTAAACCAAAATTGAAAAATTCAAAAAAATTGTTTAAATTTACGTTTTTATGGACATACATACAAATGATAAATGGTGGTAACACAGAAAAGTTAATATCGTCGCAAACTAAAATATTATTTTTTGAGTTAAATAATCAATGAATTTCCAAAATGCGGAATTGAAAATGATCATGTAATTATTTTCGTTTATTCTGCCCCATGTTATACAAATAAATGCTAGCAATCACTCAATCACTTCCTCACACATAAACTTTCCAGTATATCCGGACTTTGATGGCCTATAACTCCGAAAATAGAAGTCCGCACCAAGTCTAATATTTTAAATTTTTGCTTACAATCCACCCACAAACAGTTTGCTAGGACAGTGGGGACTAAACGATGCTTGTTCCACATTTCGCAACTGTTTCCGGTTAAAGTGCAACATATTTCGACAATCAATATCCATTTTTCTATCTGTCTGTCTGACTGCTAGGCTGGCTGGTCATCACGATAATCGGCACATATAGTACAAAATCTTGTTTATCTCTAAAACTGTTTTCCGCTTTATGGCATAAACTATCGCTCAGGTGTTGGTAAATTTTCTGCAAATTACACCCGCCGACAAAACCCCCACGCACCATACGCAGTGGTTCAACCAATTGGAATTTTGTATCCCAGGAGAATTTCATGATAAAGTATGTTAATTAATAATATTGTTTTGCCATATTGTATTACCTAAAAATTATGTTAGGATTCACAAATTCGGCGAAAATTTATTGGTGACAAAAATTTCATTTAAAAAAATAAAAATTTGCCTTATTGACGAGAAAATTGTTTCTTAGACACATTTCTTTTAGTCTTCTTTTCAGGTGATAATACCACAGTCGAATTTACTTATTTTAACAATTCGCTCAAAACAATGATTGAATCACCAAGTGCAGAATTGAAATGTATCAAAAATAAGTATACGGAATTTCAAATATACTCAGAGTTGCCATATAACACAATCTAAAGAATTCCTTAACCAAAGAAAATTGTTGAGTTTGCTACACCTATTTTTATTCTTGTTTCCCGTAAAACACTACCGATTACTATGATATTAGGTACTAATCTTTATTTCGATAAATCGATAATTACTAAAATATTTTTAATATTAGACGACCATTTTGGTACCAGTTGCTGGGACACGAGAACTTTCGTAAACACATCCGATTATTATAAAAATTGATATTTGAAAATATGTCGTCAAACTCCACTCAGCAGTAGAAAATGGGTGATTTTGCTACTCTACATTTGGTGCCTTTCATACAAAAGTGGAGCTCAAGTCTGGTTGCTGCTGCCCTAAAACACAACCGATTTAATGTTTTGTCAAACTTTACTCTGTAATTGAAAATTATCAAGTCTCCCTCTCCCAATTTGGTGCCACTCATATACAATATGTTGGGCATATAATTGGACAATATTCAGCAAAAAACCCGAAAAAGGTAATATTTTACCCAATGTCACTCTGCTGTCGAATATGGTCAAATATATCTCGCAGTTTGTTGACAGGAAAATAAGTAAAGGGTTTTTCAATAAGAGCCCTACAAAAGTTTTTTTAAATAAAACAAAATCGGTTTTAGATACCAATGAAATTCTTTATTCCTGTGAAAGTACGTTCGATGCCATTATGTATGAAACTCGATTTCTTTTGCATGTCCACCACGGGCACGCTGGCAGAAGTCCAGACGCTGAACCCAATTTTCGACGATTTTCAAGCATAAATCGGCCGATACTGCTGCAATTTCACATTCGATATTCGTACGAAGTTCATCAATCGTCGCTGGCTTGCTGGCATAGACCATAGACTGGACGTAGCTCCACAGGAAATAATCTAACGGCGTCAAATCGCACGACCGAGGCGGCCAATCGACTGGGCCATTTCTTGAGATAACACGTTCACCAAACTTGGTTTCCAATAAATTGATTGTGGCATTCACTGTGTGGCTTGTGGTGCCGTCCTGTTGGAACCACGTGTCCTCCAAGTCCATATTATCCAATTGGGGCCAAAAATATTCGGTTATCATGGAACGGTAGCGATTCGCATGGACTGTGCCGGCCTTGATCATCACGGAAGAAGTACGTCCCAATGACGCCGCCGGCCCTTAAACCGCACCAAACCGTAATTTTTTCGAAATGCAATGATAACTCATGGATTACGTGTGGAGTGCTGTCATAACTCATATTTTGCTTATTGACGAAGCCATTCAGCCAGAAATGAGCTTCTTCGCTGAAGATGATTTTCCGATGAAAATCCGAATCATTTTCAAGTTGTTGCTCAGCCCAATTCACGAACATACGACGCTTATGGTGGTCAAGCGGCTTCAGTTCGTGCGTCAATTTGATCTTGTAAGGATGTAGGCCAAGATCTTTTCGCAAAATTCGCCACAACGACGTCACAGAAATGCCCAACGCTTGTGAACGACGTGTGCGAGACACATTTATGCTTTCTTGAACTGAAGCCTCAGCGGCAGCAATATTCTCGCCCCTACGGGCACTTGTTTGTCTCACTGGCACGGGAACATTTTGTACTGTGCCTGTGGATTCAAATTTTTCCACTAGACACTCAATTGTTGATCTAGTAGGACGATTATGACGACCATAAATTGGACATAGCGCTCTTAAAGTTGAGGCCACTGACTCCAAATTTCGGTGGTAAATTTTAATAATTTCGACTCGTTGTTGGCTCGTATATCTTTTGCATGATGAAATGGCAAACCTTACTGAAGAGAAATGTCAAAATAGCGGGAAAAAATATGGCGTCGCTTGGTGTCCCTATCGATTTACTTTTGTAGCGTCTCTGTTGGAAAACCCTTTATATAAAAATATGAATTCATCTCTTAAAGTGTCCTAAGATGTGGATTAACGCTTATTAAATGGAATTCGAACCTAATATATGACTGAGAGTGAGGATATGTTTTGACGGTTCACCCGACTGAAATTGCGGTTCTGTCCAAGTTTATCTAATTCGTATTACATCTCACCTCAATCGCCAATTCAAAATCCTTATTTTTGACAAAAAAAAAATATTGTAAGCTACTGTTTTTAAAACAAAATTGTGCAGATGCAAATTCTATTTAATAATTTTTTTATTGATTTTCGGGACACCCTATTGCAAATGTGATATCCTATTAATTAGTTCTGGATGTTTGAATTGATACAGAATTGATGTTATTTTCAAATGTGAATAAAAATATATAAATATTTTGAAAACAAATAAAAGGATTCAACTACAAAAAACAATTAGTCACTCTCTACCAACTGTGCCATGTAATTTATACAAATCATTTATCATATTACACTTATTACAAGAAAATATCGCAATGATTGTGTGGCGATAAACGATAGCGAAATTGTGCTGAAGGTTAAACTGGTATGATAAATCATCTCCGTGGTATGATAAAAATCATCATCATCAATTATCACTCGTAATACATCGTAGTAAAACTAACACCAGATCTACCAAAAAACACGTCATACCCAGACACAAATGATACATTATTTCGCAAACACTCATGTCCATACTCGCAGAATATCCTTTCGGCTCATTGACAGTCCGTAATTGTGTGTAAATACTCGTAGTTAACAAGTGAATGAACGGACAACACATTTGAGTTAAATTCATTATTTTAGCAAATAGTATATGCTTTTAATTGGAATGATAAGACTTAGGATATTGAACGTTATATCCGAGGCAGTAGAAGTCCACACAGAAAAGAGATTCGTTGTTACAACTACATTTACAGCCAACTAAAATTTGGCGGTCCCTTGGACTATACATTATTCAGTTGTGATTACCAATAATTGTGTTCCGTATCACCACATATTGTGCATACAATTTTTTATATTATAATTCAGGTTTGGTTACAAGAACTGAAATATTTTGTTGAAACCACAACAACAAAAAATAAATGGGATCGAGTTTTAGTTGTAGCAATCTAATTATCCTGTAGCGGTGAATATTCTATTAGTTGGATCAACGAAAAATATAAAAACTAATTCGGTTGTACCAAATAATACAGTGGTAGGCTCAATTAATTACTTGAATTTAAAGGCTGTAACAACCATTTCTTGAATTTTATAGAAAACAAAATCTTTAAAAATAATCTTTTATTAAAATTGTGTATTTTATAATTAAATATACACAAAATAATTATTATTTATAACCGAGGTTCGTGTTTCGTGGGTAATGGGTGACCGTGGGTATGTATCGTGCGTATTTTTGATCGAAAATATGGAAAAGTTAGCATAACTGTCAATATCTCGGAAGCGGTGCATCGAATCGAAAAAAATATATAATTTTTGGTTGGTTTCTAAGGGCTTTTGATAAAGAGGTCAAATTCGTATGGATATTTTTTTTAAACCGCAAAAATAGGCAAATCGATAAAATTAAAAATGGCTATACATGTCCGTGGAAGTGGAAAGTTTCTGATAGCCATTTGCTTGGGAGTGGCCAGAAATGATTCCTTCATTGGGCACTCCAAGCAGCTCACTACTTCCACGCTGTATGTCCTCGGCAATGCCTTTTCGGAAACATCCGTTAGCGAGCTAGCGTGAGAAGGCGAAACAAATGAGCAGCAGATCAAGTTTAGTAGGTGACTGATGTCACTGAAGCTTATCAAACAATCGGGCATATCCTTTTGTCCTTAGAAGGCGGATGAGCCAAACATACGGGCCAACGGCGGATAGAAACCAAAAGAAGAAAATTCAGGTTCGACAAATTGCATCCTGGTCTGCGTCTGATCGATAATGGGCGACTGCAATCAAATATCCTGGACTGGGTTTGCCTCCCGCCACAGTTCATAATGACAGTGAAAATACAAGAACGAAAAAGAAAACATAAACAACCCGTATTTGTTGACGACGCCCCCCAAACGTTATAAGGGCCACGAGTTACGGATATGCACCTGGAATGTGAGAACTCTATATAGATCCGGTGCAAGTATCCAACTGGCAGATGTCCTCGAAAGTTAAAAGGCTGACATTACCGCTATCCAGGAAATGCGATGGACAGGACATGACTGCACAAGGAAAAGAAACTGCGACACATACTACAGTTGCCATGAAAAAAAACATGAATTTGGTTGCGGATTTGTAGTTGGCAAAAGACTGCGACAACCTGTGAGTGAACGTATAGCCACAATCCGCATAAAAGCGAAATATTTTTATATTTCCCTAATTTGTGTGCATGCCCCGACAGAACAGAAAGATGATGATGCCAAAGACATATTCTATGAGCTGCTAGAGGAAACGTATGACCGCTGCCTTGGCCATGACATTAAATTTGTACTAAGAGATTTCAATGCCAAATTAGGAAGGGATAATGTGTTTCATCCAACTATTGGCAATTTCAGTCTACATGCTGACAGTTCCGACAACGGTATGAGACTGATTGACTTTAGCGCGGCAAAAAACGTGGTCATTAGCGGTACAAAATTTCAGCATAAAGACATCCAAAAGGCTACTTGGGTATCCCTTGATTAAAGAACAAAGAACCAAGTTGATCACTTGGTAATTGATGGAAGGCACTCATCCAGTGTAATGGACGTACGAGTGATCAGAGGAGCTAACACTGATTCTGATTACTACGTGGTAGCGGAAAAGTTCGCACAAGATTAAGTAGAGCGAAAATCGTACCAAACCAGATGGAGAGGAAGCTGGACATCGGAAAGCTGCAATTACCAGAGGTAGCCACAGCCTAGTCAAGGAAGCTCTCGCAGCTTTTGGCACGGAACCTACCTCCTCCCGATAACGATCCTGATGAGCAGTGGAAACCCATTTCCGACTCTATAAAAACTGCCGCAACAATCGTACTTGGTTTCGAAAAGCCGCTTCGAAATAACCCATGGTACGATGAAGAGTGTCGCATTGCAAATGATGAAAAGAACGCTGCACGTATGGTAATGCTTCAGTTAATTGCAACGGGAGCTGCAACTGAGCGGTATGGGGATAAAAGAAAGGAGGTAAACCGTCTCTTTAGGCGAAAGAAACAGCAGTGGAGAAACCGCGAGAGTGAGAAAATTGAGACATACAGTAGAAAGAACGAAGCCCGAAAATTCTACCAAAAAGTCAAAATCGGAATAATGGACATAGTTCAGGGCCCCTTTCAGTAAAGACAAGGACTCAAATCTCATCGCAGATGTGTAGAGCATGTTGGGAATATGGAGGGATCATTTCTCCGCGCTACTGGTAGCTGAGATATCAAATGACGATGGGGTAATCGATCACAAAATGGACGACGACGTCGATTGTCCCCTTCCTAACCAAGACGAGGTCAGAACAGCTATTGCCCGGCTTAAGAACAACAAAGCCGCAGGAGCCGATGGATTAACTGCGTAGCTGTTTAAGGCTGGCGGCGATGAGCTGATAAGGTGCATGCATCAGCTCATTAGCAAAATTTGGTTAGGTGAATCCATGCCCGGCGATTGGAGTCTCAGTGTACTATGTCCCATATTTAAAAAATGTGACCCGAGCATCTGTGTCAACTAACGTGGAATAAGCCTTTTATCCATAGCATATAAGGTTCTATCAAGTATAATGTGCGAAAGACTAAAACAAATCATCGCTGACCTGACATACCAGTGCGGCTTTAGGCCTGGAAAATCGATAACTGACCAGATTTTCAATCTATGCCAAATCCTGAAGAAGACACACGAAAGACCAATCGCCACATATCATCTATTTATCGATTATACGGCGGCCATCGATAGTCCCTTACGGTAGAAACTCTATGAAGCATTATCAGAGCTTGGTATTCCCGGAAAACTCATACGCCTATGCAGGATGACCTTGACGAACACCAAATCCGCCGTGAAAGTTGGTAAGGATATTACCGAACCTTTCGAATTTAAGCGTGGCCTCAGGCAAGGTGACACGTTATCGTGCGATCTCTTTAAAATCTTAATAGACATCATTATGAGAAAAGCTGCAGTCAACATGAATAAAACCATCAGCAGCAACAGTCACATGCAGCTCGCGCATGCTGATGATATAGATATCATTGGGCGGACAATTAGAGAAGTTACTGCGGCTTTTTCGACTATGGAGAAGGAGTCAGCAAAAGTGGGTCTGACGGTAAATGAGGACAAGACAAAATTAATGGTTTCAGCGAACAGGGCCTCCACGCGATTAGACCAAAACGTTAACTTTGATAATCATTATAACTTCGAGGTAGTGAACGAATTTATATACCTCGGATCTGCCGTAAACAAAAACAACAACGTCAGCCTTGAGTTCAAGCGGAGAATTGTCCTTGCGAATATATGTTATTTGGGGCTAAGCAAGCATTTTAGAGATAAAGCCCTCTCTCGAGTAACAAAAGTCCAATTATACCAGACTCTCATACAACCTGTCTTGCTTTATGGCGCAGAATCCTGGGTATTATATCAAGCGGACGAAACATCTGTAGGAGTCTTCGAGAGAAAAATACTCCGAAAAATTTATATCCCGGCGAGTATCGGCGACGCATGAACCATGACCTGTATGAGCTATATTCCGACATTGGCATAGTGAAGCGGATTAAAATAACGCGATTGCGCTGGCTAGGCCACGTCAGTAGAATGGATGAAGACGAACCAGCACGAATGGTTTTCGAAACCGAACTCGAAAGAAGACGAAAAATAGGAAGACCAAGACTCCGCTGGAGGGATCACGTTGACGAATCCCTGCGTACACTTGGCATATAAAAGCCAACCAGTAAAAACATAGTTTTTGACTATAAACTATAGGTACCACGACCCTTTGCCCAAACCCGCCCATATTTGCAGCAGATCTTTGAATATGTGCACCTAACCAACATACCCAATTTTGTTGAAATACCGTTAACAGGAGCAGAAATAATGGATTTTTATTATTTTGATAGTTCATTTTTGTCGTCGCCATTAGTTGATCTGCGAAGATTCAGCTCGATTGGATCACGGGAAAGGGTTTAAAATCAATCCGAATTTTTTTCGTCAAGCATGCAGACTGGTGAAGTTAAGATAAAGAATTTAAAAAATGTTAAAAAGGGTAAATAACCATTGGTATTAAAATGTCATGAAGGGTCGTGCGTGATTTCTTTATCTTGTTTCGTGGACGAGCGTGATCGTATAATATTGACAACTCCTCGTGCGTGATATTTTTTGACCTCTTAAGCATGTGTGTCCACGAGTAAAGATTAAGAAACTTAATACATGTCTGAACTTTAATATAGCCTTGCCAGTAATCAGAGTCGGGAGTTTTTACTTTGCAGTGGATTTTAATTTGCTTTATTTTATCTAATGCTAATGCAAAAGAATTACCATTGTTCGCAATGACAATTGAACAATTTTGAATTTCCATTTGCTCAGGCAATGTAAATGCAGGTTGTGGAATCGGATGCCAATTGCAATGAAAAATGGGAATGCATTCAATTATTTTTAATTTGTCTGTTTTTCGCCGACAATCCGGTTTTTAAAGTATTTTATATGTAAGGGTTTGTCGCTTCGATTGGTGTTGTCTCGTAGTACTTACAAATTCATAAACCTGTACATCTTTATATACTATATAATTCTACTGAACGTGTGTTTGTGACTGAACTCCTCCTAAACTTCTGGACCGATGTGAATACATTTTTTTGTATGCGTTTGGGTGGCGCCCTGGGTGGTTTAGATTTACTACTCGGTCCAATTGGACCAAGGGGCGTGGTACCTCCCATACAAACCACAAATTATAAATCCATTATTTCTGCTCCTGCTAACGGTATTTGAACAAAATTTGCAGGACAACGTCTGCCGGGTCAGCTAGTACTCGTGTAAAATATTTGAAAACCAATACTGGCAGATATAAAGGAAATGCTTTGGAAATAAGTACAACTGCCAATGGTATTACAATTTTTTCAGTTTTCATTTGTTGAGGTAATTCAAGTTAAACTACAAATAATGATTGTCATATAAAATAGTTGCCCTATGTATGCCAGTAATAGCTAGCAAATTGGATTTGGAAAAACCGCCCAGGTTGTCAAGAAAAGTAAACTGAAAAATATGGAAATAAACAGAATTATTTTTCTCTTAAATGACACTCATATGCATTTCATGGGGTGGCTATAACAGCCGAAGCAAATCTCAGTAAAAACTGTGAAAATTTTGAAAATTATTATTATTGAAAATTACACCAACATTTTTAAAAAATTATGAAACAAAATGTATCGTGTAAACTAGACGAAAGATAGATGTGAGTGCTGAACATCTAATATCAATCAAATTTTAATTACAAATCTATAATCTTAGGAAGGGTTATGTATCTTTGGAGCCCTCTCCGCAAAATCACCACTGCCCCAATATCAGACACGATCAGCTATGGTGTTTTTAATAATAAAGTCCCAAAACAAGGGATATAATATTCTGTTGTCACCCCTGACTGTTTAGAGAGTCCGTGTGTCAATACCGTAACCTTAAAGGGAACCATATAGTCGAAGATAACTCACTCTTGAAGCGATTTGCCCGTATGTAAATGTCTTCCTTTCCATTACAAATTTTAAGTTCCTACAGCATTCAACAATCAGTTCCAAATTTTATGTTTGTAGTTTATTGTTGATCAAATATGTTTCGAATTATTTCCTTGTATTATTTTATTTAATATCAATATATGGGTGATTCCTTGGAAATAACGTTTTTTCGGATGGTGAAATTATTAGTTTTTAACATACCTCGGATGTGATTTTTTTTTACAGTTTTTGTTTATATATACTACTATAGTGTATACCAACATCTATTGTACTACAACAATTTAAAACATTTATCAATATATTTTATACTATAATTTTCAGAATTGCCACGATTCTGACATCCACGGTATTGACATTTCATATTTAAATTGACTTCATTCTATGCCAAATTGACGTGAGATAATTTCCTTTGAAAATCACATTTCTATGACTAAATATCGAACAAATTTCGTCACTAGGAGGGCGAGTATTATATTGCGCAATAAAAAAGCGGTTCCATGGTATTGACTGCTAATTTTGTGACTTACCCTTCGTAAAGAAAACACTTCACTCCAATCGATTCAATGTGGATAAATCTGTCAGCCATTGATGTAAACATAACATTTGATATACAATGGTCGAGTTCTCACAGCGAGGGCTCCTTTATACCCATCCAACATGGCGCCACAGCGGTAAAACGTAAATGTACGATATTAGGCAAAAATGCGTGGACAAAGTTTAGATCTTGTTAGTCGGGCCTAAATAGGAGATTTACGCTCGGTAAATACATGAAAATATCCTCTATATGACAATTTCAATGACCATAAAAAAATATCAATCCATCCTGCGAAATGAGGGAGTGAATATAGTATAAACCTTGATTTTTATGAAATGGACACGCCACGGTTCTGATATTTTCATTAGTTTCTGTATGTTTCTATCGAATAAGCGCGACGCAGGTGAGAATATTGTTGTGGAAAATCTTGTGTACCATAAAAGTATTGAAATTACGCGATTATTTATTTGCCGTCCCTTAATTACATGGAAATAAACGTGATGGACAAAGAAAACGTTATTTCCAAGGAATCACCCATATATAGATTATCTTTAATGACAATTGATATCACTTGTTAAATCGATATATATCACTAACCACTATTCAATATTCAAAACAGCCGTGAATAAAAAAACTTGTATTGATTTCAATACAAACGCTTATACTAAACCGTCAATGTGTTAAGTTGACAGCTTCAATTCATGCTATTTCAGGAGTGACTATCGTTCGGCTATTAATTTGAAATGTACCATTCTCTCCGAAACCATTCACGATAATTGTAGTGTCTCCTATTTACCAGCATGTTTTACTATAAGCAAAGTCCAGAACATTTATTCCTCTATTCAAGATATTCATGTTATAATTCTACTGAAATTTTAAGTATTTTGCTTAATAATATAATAAACTACTCAAGTCTCAATTTTCGCCTTTTATTTTAACTGCAACCGTCACCCCACGAATGCAACACCCTATAGCATTTATACATTAACAGCGTTAAATAAGCAAACAATCAGAACAGCTAAACTAAAAGTGAAAGTGCCACACAATAACACACATGACCATCCAAGGCAGAGACGTAGTCATAATTTCAATTCTTTGCTAATCATCTTAACCTATAAAATAATATAAAAAACATCAACTTATATAGTTCAATTGTACAGAAATATAACATTTGGACAACTCCCAAATTTATTCTTCGGCAAATGTGGGACTTTTGTTTAAATCTTATTTCAAGGAATTTCAGATTGGAAATAAAATATTATTGGAAAACCACTTTTACCTTAAAATTTATCCTGCTTCCAACCTCATGTCTACCGCCATGGCCCAAGGATATTGAGGCCCAATAAGGGAGAATATAATACACAATTTAGATTAAATTTGGAAGGGGAATGGATTATGTGAGTCATATAGTGAGTGACTGACACAATGAGGAGATACATGATGGATTCTCGATGACAATGGTTTTAGAAGTCACTTGTACTTTAGAGAACACACATTGACCCTTTTCCTCTATCCAATATCCCTAGTTTGTTTGAATACCAACCAAAACTGGTCAACACTTTGTTCCCATAACCATAGATAGATCCATTATGACAAAATCAACAATAATAAAAGAGGGACAGCATAATGCAAAAGGCGTCCATTACTCACATCTATGTATCATAGATAAACAAAACTCGAATACAGCAAATATGAGGAAACTACTGGAAAAGGATGCGATTTGAAGAAAATTTTAAGAATATCGAAGGAATTCAGCGTGGAAGTGGTAGACCGGAAGTAGTCACTACAGTGCCTGGGTAAGATATTACAACAATTTTAAAACTGTACTAATAAAAAACTTAATAAATTTATTGGACTGATCGTGGAGGTCGAAAGTTTCTGACAGCCACTAATTTGGGAGTGCCCAGAAATGATTCTTTCATAGGCCTGTACAAGCAGCTCACGACTTCCTAGAAGTATCTCCCAGGCAATGGCTTTATCGGAACCTTCCGGTACCTAGCAAGACAGAGAAGGCGAAACGACTAAGCATGCTGATTGGTTATACGATCACTGATGCGTCTCAGGTTAAATAGGTGGCCCTGTCACTGAAGCCAGTGGACATATTATTTTGTTCTTTGAAGGCGGATGAAACACTGTTTGACTAATCCCTGTTTGACTAATATAAAATTGCAACTCTGTAATATGAATTGTATGAAGTTTAAAGAGAAACGTCAAATAACTTTACAGCCGACTTCATTGCGAATAACAACACAACAGAATTGCAGAGCATTGCGTACCTGCTTATGTGCGTAGATATATCTCAGTGTTTCTTATAATGTCACATTTCAACTTGAGTCCGTGTGATACACAGTGAATAAAGCCGGTTAAATTATTTTCTTTTTAATAAAAATTGATTATCATTTTCATAAATACACAAGGGAAAAACAACAAGAACAATAACATTGATATTTTCGTGTGACTTAAATTCAGTGTAATATGGTACGGCCACATAGTAATTTGAGACGTCGTACTCGAAGCGCGAGAGCAGTTGATTTATTAAGGGTTTCTCGAAGCGATGAACAGCGTGCGGCTACGAATTCTGCTTTTGCTACTTCTGCTAATCGTCGTCGTGCAGCTATTCGAATGCAACAAAATCCTATTCGTCATGTGGTGCTTGAAAGAGCAGCATTTGCGTATGACTCCAGTATTGATTATGCTTCACATCAAAGTGTTTCGATTGGTGGAATGGATATTGTATGCAAGCATTGTAAAGCATTGAAATTCAAATCTGAAACACCTGGAGTATGTTGTGCAAATGGGCAAGTAAAGTCACTTGACTTGATGGCACCGCCAGAACCGTTACTGTCTTTCATATTGGGTGGCGCACCGAATTCAAGTCATTTCTTGAAGAATATTCAAAAGTATAATTCATGCTTTCAAATGACGTCATTCGGTGCAACGAACATTATTCGAGATAACTTTATGCCAACGTTTAAGGTAATTTTACATGAATTAAAAAATATCGATTGTTTTTGGTAATAACGCAACGTTCGACTTTGTTTTCGATTTTCAACAGATTAACGGCCAAGTATACCATCGACTTGGTTCTTTGTTACCCTTCTCTGATCAAAGTTATCAATTCTTGCAATTATACTTTGTGGGTGACGCATCTGCTGAAGCAAATCATCGTTGCAATATTTCATCAGATTTGAAAAGATACATTGTTCAAGACTTGCAAACCATGTTGCACGAAGAAAATGAATTGGTTGGTTTATTTCAAATGGCTCTTGATCGAATGCCGTCTGATACCTATTCCATTGTCATTCATGCTGATAAAACACCACCAGGTCAGCATATTAGAAGATTCAATGCACCGACAATTGATGAAGTAGCCATTCTCATTGTTGGAGATGAATTTAATTCACGTGATATTGTGTTACATCGACGAAATACGGGGCTTCGGCGAGTTTCTGAAACTCATCTTTGTTACGATGGATTACAGTATCCATTGCTGTTTGCACGTGGTGAAGATGGACATTAAAATGATCAATACTTCCACCGGTTGTTAGTATTTTGAATTTCTATTTTGTTATGGTAATTTTTTAAATAGTTTGGTTTCAATTCATTATTTTAGGAATGGAAACGAATAAAAAGGTCAGCGCAATGAACTATTATTCATACCGGCTCATGATTCGTCAAAATCAAGTCAATCACATTTTTTATTGTCGTCGGCTTTTCCATCAGTATGTGGTTGACATGTATGCCAAAATTGAATCTGAACGGTTGAATTTTATTCGCTTCAACCAGAAAAAGTTGAGATCGGAAGAATATATCCATTTGCGTGATGCAATCAACAGTGATGGTAATGTTCAAGATCTTGGTAAAATGATCATATTGCCTTCATCGTACACAGGAAGTTCACTTCATATGCACGAGTACGCACAGGATGCAATGACGTATGTGCGTAACTATGGTCGGCCGGATCTATTTATAACTTTTACCTGCAATCCGCAATGGAGCCATATTACAGATAATCTGTTTGCTGGCCTAAATTCAACTGATCGTCATGATATCACGGCACGTGTATTCAATCTAAAACTGAAAGCGCTTATGGATTTCATCATTAAATCAAAGATTTTTGGTGAAGTCAAGTGTTGGATGTATTCTGTTGAGTGGCAGAAGCGTGGTTTGCCACACGCACACATAATAATTTGGTTGGTTGAAAAAATAATGCCAGAACAAGTGGACGATGTAATTTCTGCTGAGATTCCAGATAGCACTGTTGATCCAGATTTGTATGATGTCGTGCTTACAAATATGATTCATGGCCCATGTGGTGAATTAAATATTCACTCACCTTGCATGATTGATGGCAAATGCAGCAAACGATACCCGAGAACTTTAGTTTCGGATACAGTGACAGGAAATGAGGGATATCCATTGTGTCGACGCCGTTCGACTGAAGACAATAGCAGATCAGTTACGATTAAAGTAAGAAATACTGATGTGGAAGTCGACAATCGTTGGGTTGTTCCATATTCACCACTGCTTTCTAAGACATTTAAGGCACACATTAATGTCGAGTATTGTAATAGCGTGAAATCGATAAAGTACATATGCAAGTACGTAAATAAAGGAAGTGATATGGCTGTTTTTGGTGCATCTGATCCAAAACGCAACGATGAAATACACCAATATCAAATGGGGCGCTATATTAGTTCCAACGAAGCAATTTGGCGCATTTTCTCATTTTCAATTCATGAGAGACATCCTCCTGTTGTTCACTTAGTCGTTCATCTCGAGAATGGCCAACGTGTTTATTTCACTGCTCAAAATGCAGCGCAATTTGCTCAGGCACCACCTAATACAACTTTGACTGCATTTTCTCAGTCACCAGATTCCCATTCTTGTCCTTGCAGGAGGGCAGCCCATTATTAGGCCCGTTGGTCGATTTTCTTACCATCTGGAAAAACTTTCACCATTCACCATTCATCCTGCACATTTCGGTTCTTTCACTATCTCTCTGCTCCGACTGCCATTTTTTTCGGCTAAACTGTTGGTTTTCCTCCCTTCTGAGCTTCTTGTACCTCTCACTCGCAGCTCGCGTTGTAACTGACTGTTTCGTTGCCATACGTGCAGCGTCTTTTTCATCAGTTGCAATGGCTTATCCTTCTGCGGGTTTTGATAGCCAAGTTCAGTCTTTGCAGCGATTTCCAAAGAATGGGTCTTCGGGAGGGGGGTATTCTGCTCTAGCAGGAGAGGGACTTTCTGTCGATAGGAAATTGATATCTCCGGTATTTGTAGCTTGTCAATATCCAGCTTTTCCTGTGTTCGGCTTCGTACGTTTTTCGCCCTGCTCAATCTCGTGCGAACTTTCGCAGCCACCAGGTAATGATCCGAGTCGATATTGGCACCTCGAATCACACGTACATCCATTACACTTGAAGAGAGCCTGCCATCTATTACCAAGTGATCAATCTGGTTCTTCGTCCGTTGAACAAGTGATATCCAAGTCGCCTTATGAATGTCTTTATGCTGGAATCGTGTGCTACTAACTACCATGTTCTTTGCAGCGGCGAAGTCTATCAGTCTTATTCCATTATCGGAGGTGGCATCACGTATGGAATGTTCTGTTCCAGTAGACTGTGATTACCGATGGTTGGTCGAAAGACACTTTCCTTTCCTATTTTGGCATTAAAATCGCCCAGAATAATGTTAATGTCGTGGTCAGGGCAGTGCTCATATACTTCCTCCAGGTGCTCATAAAATGTTTCTTTGACCTCATCATATTTAACCTGTGTCGGTGCGTACACACAAATTAACGAGATGTTGAAATATTTCGCTTTGATGCGAATTGTGGCTATGCGGTCACTCACTGGGTTGAACCTTGAAACTAGGTGTCGCACAGTTGGTGGTTTCTTTGTTCATTATCTTTTCTGTGTAGTTTCATTGCCAATATAACGGTGGCGGGAAGCAAACCGTGGTTTGCATTTTAGCATGGTTTGCAATTTACCTACTGCCAGGATGATCACGTTTCAGCCGCCCATTATGGATCAGACGCTGACCAGAATGCAGTGTGTCGAAACTGGATTTTGGTGTCTTCAATTTTTGACCAGCGGTGTTGGCTCATCCGCCTTCAAAGAACAGAAGAATATGCCCACTACTTCGAAGAGCTTCAGTGGCAGGGTCACCATAAAGGCACTTTAATGAAAAACAATTTTCTTGTGTCTTTAATTTATTTAAGAACTATTAGTAATGGGTACAATCCCCTTTGTTTTTAATAACTTCAAATATACGGGCTTTCATTGAGAGATAAAGAGAATTTACGTAATCCAACGAAATTTGATTCCAAGCATCCTTAATGGCCTGAATTGCCTGAACTGATTGTCACCAAATTGTCTACCTTCTTCATAGACCTTACGAGATAACCAACCATAACGTCGATTTTAGTTCTTCCCGATTGATTTAAAATTTTTTATTTTGCCATTTTGACTCGTAAAATGATTAAGATGTAATAAATTGTAAAAAACAAACGCTCCCTACAAAAAATCATCGCTTACATTAAAAGTAATAAAGTGCCTTTAAAAATGGCTCAAAAAAACGTTCTTTAGTTAAGAAACCACTATTGTCATGATTTTTTTATATCTCAAGATGTCTAGCTTCCATTTCCGTTTAAAATTTCTGCAATTGGTTATAAATTGCAAAAGATACAGGCAGCTGAATATGGAATTTTTAGTGCCTTTAAAGAAGTGAACCGGAGTGTATTTAACACATTTAACATGAGCAACATGATTTCAATGATTCATTCAATGATGGACAAGAACTTGTGGGGAAGGTTCAAAAACAGATATGGGGTTTCAATCGATATATCTGTGAGGCAGTAGATTTAGTGTCCAAACCAAAAGAACAAATTTTGAAATACATGGACGTGGCATCAACAATCGGGTTTGCCCATGATCATAACAAGGGTTCTTTATAGGCCAAAGAAGATTTCGGTTGAGGGTTATTTCGGTTATTTTTGATTTTGCTTCAATAAATCCCAAGCATGCCCAAATTGGCCGTCGGTGGTGCAATGGTTAATGTGGGCACCTCTTGTACATGATATTCTGGGGCCGATCCCTGCTCTGACCGCCTTAAGAATTTCTTTCAGCGGCGGTCACCTCCCATAGTGACGGCGACACTATCGAGTATTCAGCAATGAAAAGCTTCTCAAACTACCGTTCGGAACCGGTGTAAAACTGTAGGTCCTAATTAGTGAGTATAAAACTTGAAAGCTTGCAGCTCACTGGTTGTGATATGCTCTCCCCAATTCCTTCATGGGATGTAATGGGAAACCATTTTTTTATTCCTAAATTTTGCATTGCAACTTTCCGTAATATCGTAGCTCTTTCCTCATTTCGTAATTCTTTCTAATATGTTTTTCAGAAAAAATTTGCCAATACACCATAAAATGGCGAAACATCGAGCAAATTTCAATTATATTATATTTTCCCAATAAAAAATTGTAAATCTTTGAATTGTTACGATTATTTTGAAAATCTCAACGTAATATTTTTTGTACACTATATTTGACAATGTTCTCAAGAGTCTTAAGTACCACAACTTTGCAGGATTTAGCCATATCCAATGCTTCAATTTATACACTTATTATCAAAATAATAAAATTATTGTTTCTAAATCCATTAAGTGGATCCAAATATAACGTTTCTCGATTACTGCATTTTGTAAAGCTGTCAAGAAATTTCTAGACTAGAATTCCTTCGAAGAGAGATCGTTTCTCTACAATGTGCCTGAAAACGGCAAAAAAATGAAAAACTTTCAAATGTGTTTCGAAATATAATCGATGATTTCAAACGTAATTTCAAGCTGTTTATGATTTAAAACTGAAATAAATCAAAAATTAAAATATTTCCACCGCTTCTCTAAATTTTGACAACGAACCAAATAATGACATTTGTTTAACAACAAGATGTATTTAGTAAAGTGAGTGCATAAACAGTGGTGATTCGTTTTGTTTCATTCATTTGACCCAGGACAATTGTCAAATGTTGTTTAAACAATTGTGTTTGCATTGTTTAAAATGAAAAATATAATTAAGTCATTTCTACAGTTTTCGTTTCATTTTAATCTGCTAAGATTTTTATACGGCTCCCACCACCTTATTGAATAACTCTTGCTAAACATCACCCTTCATTTAGGTCATCCTTCTCATGTGCACACCCGATGAGCACACAAAATTTCATACAAATCGGTCCAGCCGTTTCGGAGGAGTTTAACGCCAAACAATCTGGGTGATCGCAGTCGGAAAAATCTCTGTGTTTTTTTGTTTGTATGTGTTCATTTTGTGAGTTTAGTCTCTACCCGCGCCTAAGATGTAAACACATCAATAAAATGTGAGCTTTACATTACATAGTGCTTATGTAGGTCCCAAGTTGTTAACGTAGAAAATGACCTAGAAAAGGGCAATAATTTAAAGAGAGATCAAAAGACCCTAGCCCTTTTTTCCCAAAAAAAAAAGATCAGCAACCAAAAAAGAACTAAAAATGCCCTAAAATTGCGAAATTGGCAACACTGATCCTTTGCAATGACTGCCAGGTTTGTATTCTGCGTAAATACGAACGGTGATGCGCAAACCACCCTTAATTCACATCGCCTCCTTTCTCCGACTTTCTAAGCAATAGGTGGGCAACTCAAGAACTTGCCAGAATACAATAATCTAATACACAGTCGCTGTATATAGCCACAGAACAATCCGCGGGGTCTGTCTCCTATTGCAACCTATACCCCCTTTACAGGTGTAGATGATTATCGTTGCCCTTCTTGCTCTTCCATGTTGGTTCTGAAACTAAGCATGAATAAGGCCCAGGTTGTATGTTCCATGGTAGGAAGCTCATACCTTCGGGTCAAAAGGGCACGCTCGTCCTTGTCCATGTTTAAGCTACTCTAGAATATGTATCTTAGGGTAATAATAGATAATTGTTACTTACTTCTATTGCCACTTCGTCCGCGTAAGCAATAACTTTTCCACATGCGCTTTCAACCGAGTTCAGTATTCTGTTTACCGAAAAGTTCAATAGAGTTGGACACTAGGCCACATTTTCCAGTGGGTAGAAATCGGGGGTGCGCAATTTGGCCGTGACCCGCTCATGTTGTCCAATTCGTTTACTGGTCCCATTAAACCATCTTGTTCTCCTCATTCGATAATTACATCTCTATGAATTACACTAGTTTATGAAGAGCTGACTCTGTCAATCTTATATCAATACTCACTAGTAATTGCCAAAGACCTTATTACGAGTGATGCCATGATGTATGAATTCTTCCACACTGGAAATAAGTACATGACCACTATGTATATCGGCCACAAGTAGAAGTTACGCTGGTGATGCGATACCGGGACCGAGAAATTGAAAGAGTTCAAGGCTGCCGATAGGGTAACTTCATCCGTCTTGTTGTTCAGCGAGTGGCCAGGGAATCGATATTCACATCGAGGTTGAGCGACAGGTAGTCCAGTGCCAGCAGAGTCCTTCAGGATTCCTACTGTTGTTTTACCCAACGCCAGTATCTTTCTTGGTCTCTTGGACGCATTGATTTAGAGAAGAGCATTACCGTGTTTCTGTTCACCCATCTGATCGCATTGTTATACCGCCTAAGCTCCACATAGTGTTTATACCACTCCTGCTTATCTCTCGAAGAATTGGCTCTATTAAATAGATTCCGACATGGCTTCCTTATGGCCGCAACTTCCCCATTCCACTAGGGACGATTCTTGTTTTCCTTTGGCTTCATCCTTGAACAAGAGATTTCACTGAGTTGTTGTGAGTCCAACTGAACCTGCCCGTAGCACCTGACACTAAAGTCCCTTCTATGCCGTTTAATAGAGGTACCGGCCCTCGTCATATTCCTCGTTATATAACCTTCTTAAGATGCATCATTTCTAAATCCAACCGAAGTCCGATATATTTAGGAGAATCTGTTCTCTTCCTGAGGAAATTCCATTCCCTAATAATTCCATATACCTAAAATACCTTGCATTCTTCTAGTGACAAAAGCCGGTTCATTACCTCTATTGTGTATAGCAATGATTGTACTCAGTAGGTGCTCAACAACTAACTTGACTCTCTCATTGTCATCAGTAAATGGATGGTATGCGTTTGCATCCACGCATTTTCAACTTCTCTGTAAGACTTTACAGAACCCGAAGATCTACTCCTATTGAAATCCCAAAGTTTTAAATCCTTGACCGTATAATGCCATATTATTGACTTCAGCAAATTTGGGCTTGAAGTTATCATTAAAACATATCTCAAATATTATTTCTATTGTAATTGCTATACAATATTTGCGGTAGCTTTTTGCTAACGACACAGCCCGCATTTGCCCATTATAATTTACCTACATCCTTTGCCTTTCGATGGGCCTCCTTACTTTGAAAATCTATTTGTGAATTGGATATCTTTGTTTGTCGTAACACAAAGCAAATATGGGAGACCATTTGTATTTCAGCAACAGAAATATTAAGGATATTATTCCATTTGCAAATACGAATGTCGAGAATGAAGGCCTTATGCCAATACCAATAAACAAACTCATTATCATAACCACAAAGATATCATTCAACCTTCCTTTGCCGTAATTTTCCATACTCTGATGAACTCCAAACGACAAATCATGATTGGGACAAATGAATAACCATCAAGTAATGGAGCAGCCTGCCAAGGGGGGGATTTAAATAAAAGGACAACATGTAAGGAAGTCTTTGCGCAAAAACAGAGATACACGAACAAACCTACACATGTGTATGAATGAATGTTTACATAGTCCTTTTTCATATGGTGAACATGGTAATGCTGACATTTGCAGTATTTACTCGCCTTTACTACAGATATAAGTATCTTCAGCTTCATCGTCATCAGCAGAAGTATCGTCCAATCCAAATAGAGGATTACGTATACAATCACACGTCCAACATTTGCCTGGTGTTGTGGATGTGGTGTTTAAGAGTGTACTCTTTGTGATGCTTATGCCTCAAACACAGACACATCAACATTGTAGTGGCCTGAACTGAACGAAATTTGATACTGTTTGGTTACAGTTGATAGAATCACACATCCTGCACGTACTTCACCAACCACGCAAAAGACCAAGAGCGTGAGTTGTCCATACACTCGTAAGAGGCATCATTAGAGGCATCAATCCTAAATAACAGAGATTGCTTTGGACCACATTGCTCTGCAGTGAATGTGGTGATATCACGGATGTCCAAGAATGTCCTGTCGTGGCAATGATGTGTTTTTATTTGTTAAACTGAATGCGAAACAACGGAGGAAATGGAAAGAAAAGCACAAACTCGTTAGATGGCGTGAAAGGGAGAGAAAAAAATTGGAAGTAGAAATAACACTTTGGTTAACTATAAAAATAGTATTCTAAAGAGTGTAATGTTAGGTGTGATAAAATTTGACATACTATCTACTATTAAATGGTGGGTTTATAAAGTTTGATATTCCGTTTATAACACATAGAAATGTTCACTAACAACAACTTTCACGTAGTTGGTATGGGAGGTACCAGAATCTAAATGACAACGTCTCTAAGTTCGAATAGTAGAATAAATCAAATGAAACTGCACAAAAGTCCACATCAAGTGCTGCAAAAGTCAGCGCTGTAGGTGGTATCCTTGTACTACAGTGTGTAATCCAGGTAAAGAAATTATCGTTTATTTAAGAAAAACATTTATTAGGCTGATTTTAAATGAGATTTTTTGGATAAGTAGTGAATTACATTTTTTTACTGGAACCTCGCTGCATGTCTACCAATCAGACAGTGCCCCCCTAAAACTGTAACCAGCATTGATACGTTTGGCCTGACCAACGACAGAAGTTTCATGGATCTCCTGCTATCTACTATGGACCAGGTTTGTCTTGAATGTAAACAATATGTGCCCCTCGTCCATCTCACCCGCATCATCATATAGGAGCGCTGTCACTGGTTGTGCTTACAAGTCACTTGGGGCAGAACAACTCCTTCCTATTCCTCTGGAACCTTAAAGATAGTCCCTAATCTGGTCAGCTCATCCGCTCTGTAGTTCCCCGGAATAAGCCTGTGCCCTGGCTCCCGCATATGGTGAATGTCGTTCTGCAGATCGATCTCATAATAATTTGTTTGATATCTGGAAATCTTGTACAGCATGGTATAACTACTAACAGGTACTAACAGGATATTCCGTGCAACGTTGTTAAACTCAGCTAATTAATAAAGGGTGTATCAGTATGATTGTACTTTTTAAATTTAGGCTGTGTGTGCTTTGAAAATATTTCGGTCGTGATAAATTGTGTTGAATTTATTTTTGTGTGGTGAAGATACAATTTAAATTTTGCTGTGTGAAATGGAGAGCTGAAAATTCATGTGCTTCCACTTTTTTGAAATGAACATAATTTTTAAAAAATATTTCGCTATTTTTATTCAAATTATAAGTAAAATTAGTAAATTGCGATTACGCCAAAGGATGTATTTATGTGATGTCAACTGGAGAGAAAAAGGCGTGAGGTATGCTCTTATTGTTTCACATTTTGAATGACTATATTGCCAATAAATATTGAATTTTACAGACTTTATTTGTGTAGCTCACACCTTCAGGTCAGTATAACAAATCAAAAACTTTGCTGGGAACCAATGTGGGACACAGCTTAAAGGCGGTCACATAAGAAGCCTTAGCGTTGCAATATACAATGCCGGAATGACATCATTGTGGATATCCGAAAATTTTTAAACGCAAGTTCCTCCTCATACTGGTCTATTTACGTTCCACATAAGTACGAACCACAGAAAATATGGATGAAATTCTTTGCCATCTTTACTGTAAATAATTGATCTAGTGCGATGCGTTTTCCACAAGTATATCCCTGTCACAATTCTTCCCTGGGCTTATGTCCCTGGGTTCTCTGGGTAAATGCGTAGTTTCGGAGTAATGAACCCCCGTATGTTGAAATATTGAAAAATTATCGATTATTTTCTTTTATTTTTCTCAAAATAATAAAGCTTTATGCCACAAAAATACTATGCCGAAGCCGCGAAGCCGGTGTTGGACCTACCCCAGAGGAGAAAATCCCTTAGCCCGGCCGAAGGCCCCCACGCTGAAAACTTTACACCACAAAAGAACTATGCCGAAGCCGATGTTAGACCTTCCCCGGGGGGGAAAGTCCCTTAGCCCGTCCATATAGGAACCTCTATAGCATTTTTCGATAACTCACTCAGTTATCCAATTATCGGATGTTGAAATTTTTCAAAATTTCAACATCCCATAAGTCGATAACTAAGCGAGTTATCGAGAAATGTTAGCTAACTTTTTTAATTTATTTTGATTTCTTTTATAAAAAAAAGAGATGGTATCAATAGCTTTACGCAGTGTCTTAACCCCATTACCCTCTTACGCATCCGAAATTTCATTGACCATAACTCCGAAACAATGCACTTGACCGGATTTTGGTTGTTTTTGGAGTGTAAGTCGTAAAATAGATCTGTTCCACAACTAAAGCGAATCAGACAAAAACAAAATGCCTGTTTTTTGCTGCCTACAACTACAACAGCACCTGCTGCTATTACCATGTCTCCGAGCAAATGCTGCGTAAAAGACAAACCTCAAAATTTTGACTACTTGTCAAAATTTTCACCAAAATTTTGATAATAAATACTCAGTCAATACCTAATGTCAAAATTTTAGTCAATCAAAGTTATTTGGTTCGATAAACACACAGCATTAGTGTGATTTGTTTAGTGCAAGTGGCAACTCTGAAATTTGACAGCTGTCCGATTTGTTTATTCCTGTTGTTAGAAATGGAGCGCTTTTCGAAGGAACAACGCGTTATAATTCTGAAAACTTAGTACACAAATTTGGAAAGTTATGCTGAGATCGCTCGCAAACTTCGAAGATTTTTCATTCGAGAAAGTAGACCTAATGAGTCAACCATTCGAAGAGTGGTAAAAAATTTAAATCATGCGATTTATTGGTCTGTGATTTCTTTCTGTGGGGTTTTATGAAACCTAGGGTTTATGCGAATAAACCAGAAACAATTCCGTCATCGGTGAGATACAGCCACATCTCTGTGAAAAGGTCTTGGAAAATTTCATGAAAAGAGTTATGGGCTGTCATCAGAGCGGTGGAGGCTATTTGACGGATATTTTAGTCCGTACTTAATCGGAACATGTATTCTTTACAATCCAATAAAAAAATTACAACTATCTCAAAAAATATGTGCTCTTATTTTAAACTGAAAGAGTGCATTCTTACTTAAAAGGGTAAAGGGAGTAGAAGCAATGTTGTACACAAAGTGTGAAAATTTTAATAACCGTTCCTACCGTACGCTATAAATTGCTTTCCGTTTGAAATTCTTTAGAATTTTATCAACAAAGCAAACGGTTGTATAAAAAACAAAGCGAAGTTTGACAGCTTTAACACGGAAAGGAAAAAAATTAAAAATAGGCTAAACGTATGCTGATAAAAAGATATTTGCACCATCGTGTTTTGATTTCTGATTTTGATAAGTAATATGCGGTGCGGTGCCAGCAATCAAACCAAAAATATATGTACATACAAAATACTTCAGAAACAAATTTACCAGCAGAAAGGTATCCACCGGTATACTTGGAGTTCTCCTAGATTTGGATTTCTAGATGACAAAACAAGCATCGATTGTCATTTAAAAGTCATTAGCATTATTCAAAAGTAATTTTAAATTCATATGGGTCAATCTAACGTACATAAGTATCACTCAAATGCCTTTAAAATATAGTTTACTTCCAGTCACTTACAGCTTATTCTTTCATTACACTCCATTCTCTACGATTACTCACTCCAACTATCAAGCCTTTCAGCTGTGGCATCGAGATCCCTTGATGAAAAGCATTTCTATATAGTATTTAATTTCAATTGGCAACCGAATTGCGTTTGTATTGACTGAGCAAATGGAAATTTGTTTTCAAATTTAATTCTGATCGATGATAACACATGTTCTTATCCTATAATTCACTTTTTTTGAATTGACTCTGGTTCTCGAGATAAACCGCTATTTTACAAATTAAGGAGGTTTCACCACACATTTTAGCATAACGCAACAACAGTTTATAAGATTTGGTTAAGTAAAAAATACCAAAATCCGAAGCTAAATTACCTTCAAGCTAAACCTACAATATTTTTGACAAAGTCACTACTTTCGAAAATATTCCGAAACTTTTTCCTAAAAAAATTTTTTACATGCAAAATTTAAATTTTTTATTTTGGCGTAGAATACGTCTTACCTTACGGTATAGGGAGTCATGTCAGATTGTTATTGTTGTAATCTTTATTTCATTGATTATGAGGAAACGGCGAGATAACTTTTTTTAAAAATTTTTTTGTAGGTAAATGAAGATGTTATCTTTCGTTTGATATACATTTCATATTGGTTGATATCTTCCTAATATTTAAATTTCTCAAATGAAAATTGTTTAAACACATACACTCAAACATATGTGTGGTGTTTGGTTGAGTGTTTGAGTTTGTAGCGTGGACACAAACTATGATGCTGTTTCACTGTGGACACAAACCTTCGGCTGATGTTTTGATTGATGAAATATTGAAATATCGTATATTTACTTATGTATTTAAGTGAAACAAAATGTTAAATGTGAATTTGAATTTAACATGGATATATAATTATAGAAAATATATGAAAAAATTAATTCATACATTTTTATGTTAAATGAAAGTGCTGCCAAGTAAGCAAAATAACAATACTGTTTGACAGCAGCTGACAGTTGACGTTTAGTAAATTAAAATAAAAACTACTAATCAAAATGGCACCTACACGAAATACAAGAAAGCAAAGAGTGGCTGTTATGCAGAGAAATAAATACTCAGGTCAGTTTTGTGTTCCCTTGTTTATATATATTTTTATTAAAAATGTTAATTAATTTGTAGGCGCAACATCATCAACAAATATGCAACAAATCGCAACAGCAGCGGCAGCACCCAATATCAATCAAATAGGTAAGTTTTATACCTACATACATATACATATGTACATATTAATGTAATGTATAAATTCCTAATAATGGATTTAATTTACAGTTCGATTTAAGTAAATAGGTATAGGTAATAGTAAATAGGTATAAGTAAATAGGTATAAGTAAATAGGTATAAGTAAGTGGGTATAAGTAAGTAGGTATAAGTAAGTAGGTATAAGTAAATAGGTATAGGTAATACGACAACAACAACAAAACAAAACATATTTATCCTATTTTTCCTACCAGAAGCTTATGTATATTACCAAAAGTAACTATCAAATAAATAAATTCATTTGCTTATGTTATTTATTGTTATACAAGGTGGCGCAAAAGTAACCTTCCGATGTTTTTCGGCTGTAATTTAAAAAAAAAATGAAAAACTTTGATTCTTCTTGTGGATTATTTTTATTTGGTCTTTTAATTTTTTTTATGTAAATGGCCGCCGCCACAGTTGATTGTCATTTAAGCCCTTTGTATGGCATTTTCCATCACTTTGGCCAAAACTTCCGGCGATAGGTCCTCACATTCTTGACGGATATTGCCCCACAAAAAGAAGTCTGGAGCGGTCAAATCAGGCGATCTTGCTGGCCAGTGCAAATCGACAAAACGGGAGATTAGGCGCCCGAGAAATGCATCCTTCAGCATATCGGTTGTGGCACGTGCAGTTTGTGCCGTTACACCGTCCTGTTGGAACCACATGTTTTCCAATCCCAATTCACCAAGTTGCGGCAAAAAGAACTCGTTGATCATTGCTCTGTAGCGCTCACCATTCACATTAACCGTTTGGCCCGCGACGTCTTCGAAGAAAAAGGTCCGATGACTCCTCCAGCGAAAACAGCACACCATACAGTGACTTTGAGCGGGTGTAATGGCTCTCCGTGGGTTACACGCGGATTTTCAGTGCCCCAGAAGCGTAAATTTTGCTTATTTACGTACCCGCTAAGATGGAAATGGGCCTCATCACTCATGATTATTTTTGATGAAAAATCATCTTCCTCTTGGTGGTGGAAATAGTCAGCAATATTCCGCGTTCTGGAGCAGTGTAGCGTAACATTGTTTATTAACGTGTATTTCGTATGTGTTTACTACACAAATGTCAAAACAGAACTGACATTAGGGGCCAATCGCAAAATTTATAGCATTTTCTGATAGGAGGATTACTTTTGCGCCACCTGTATATGTTTTCTGTCTTATCGGATGGCGTATGCTACGTTAAACTTAATGGCCGTGGCTATGACACAGCCTGCAAGGACAGTCCGTGGCCGAAGGCCTCGGACAACTGTCTGCTGTTTTTTTTTTTTAAATTCATTAAAAATCAAAAAAGTCACAAATGCTATTTTTTAATCTTCAGTTATTAACATAGATATGTTACAAATAAAAGTAGCCATATTTCAACAAAATCGATTAACAAGTTTTGGTTTAATTCACAATTTAATGATGGTATCTCATTTTGATAAAAAATTTTAAATGAATATTAATTACAGAAATATTCCATTATTATACGAAACACGAGTTAAGAAAACCGTTTTGTTTGGGATTTGCTTTGGTACTTTTTGTTGAGACAGTCCTGTTGTAGGTTCCAGCAGTAGTCTGCCATCATATGGCTATCCCATCGGCCTTGGTATTTTTCTCCATGATCTTGATGTCCTGGTGTAATCGATCCCATTGTTCTTCACTATGCCGATATTGTTAGAAAATGCCCCAGAATTTCCAAAAACTAGGGGCTAATATAAGCATAAAAGTGCATTATTTGCACAGTCATTTGGAAAAATTTCCTGACAACCTCGGGGATTATAGTGAAGAACAAGGGGAACGATTCCACCAGGACATCAAGATTTTTGAAAAAGTTTCTGAATATTTTCGAAACTATTGACTTTATCAAAAAACATTGTAGGCGTAACTTAAAGGTAATTTAGCTGCAGATTTTAAAATTTTTTACTTAACCAAATCGGACAAACATTTTTTGAGTAATGCTAAAATGTGTGGTGAAACCTCCTTCATTTTTAAAATAGCGGTTTATCTCGAGAACCAGAGTCAATTCAAAAAAGGTGAATTATAGGCTAAGATCTTCATCAACATATGCACCAAAATATTCTTACAAACCCCGCACCGCAGAATCAGTGTTGCCCTGTGTAATATTTGCTACATTATCCTTATATAAAGTAATACAACTAGAAATGCAATGCAAATTAAATAATCCCAATACTGAACCAAGTGGACAGTTCAAAGGTGGACAGACACGAAGTTGGAAGCAACCAATTTCACACTCGGTCAAAACATAGTTTATAATACCCTAAACCACCTAGTGGCCGTACGTTGTAAAAATCGATAGTATCAAGCCTTTGAAGGTTCATTTGTATTTCCGCCATTTACAAAAGTGTAAACTCTAGAGTCGATAGTAGCAATCATGCTTGGTATAATTTGTTTGGGGCTATATCAAAACGTATACTGATATTAGGTCCTTGACCTAGGAAGAAAGTATGTACCAAATGTTGTTATTAGTAGTAAAGTTTAGAGCCGACAGTACCAAGCTTGATAAAATTTGTATAGAGGCTTATAAAAAGTGCACCGATATGGTTCATTTCTAAAAGCAATCACACCCTGCCTATGAAAAGCTGACGTTCCACACAGCTTGCACATGTATCGTATGAGTTAATATTTATATCAAAATGAGGATCGATGTAATTGATGAAACTTACATACTAAATTTATATGAAAAAACATTAATATTTGTAAACTCTGGAGCCGACAACGCAGTTCATGGTGGGCCAGGAAACCTGATTCGGTGGCAAAAACTCAAAACTCAATTGTGGATACTGGACAAACAAAATATACCAACCCACTCAGTAGTAATTGGAGAATCTTCTGCATAAAATTTGTTGTATTACGACAACTGGTTACCTTTCCATTGTACGACTAATATCAAAAATTTTTGTTTATTAACTGATTAAATTAATAAATAAATGGTTTCCCGTTACATCCCATGAAGGAATTAGGGAGAGCTTCTCACAAGCTAGTAAGCTGTGCGCGTTCTAGTATTACACTCGTTAAAAACTCTGCACAAGTATACGATTCTGATGCCGATTTCCAACAGAGAATGTACCGAAAATTGACAACAACTCGGACGTGCTTGTTTGGGGAAATTCGGAAGTATTTTCTGACTCGCCTGACAGATTTCTGCCCGAATTCGAATGAAAATTCGAAGGAATCCTGAAGGGCTTTTCGACGTGGCTCAAGAAAGTCTGATCAAAAAAACAGAAAATGGTCAGACTTTCTTACCGTTTTCGGACCCTAGTACGAAAATTCGTACGAATGTCGGACAAAAGTCTGACTAAACATACGAAAATTGTAAGAAAATTCGGATCGTTTTCGGGTGCTTTGCCAGATTATTCCTCACATTTTCGGACAAATGTGATATCCGAACATTGTCAGAATATCTGCCGTTTTCTGATTTGTGAAATAAATTTCTTAAAACTTTAATTTTATAATAACAATTTATTTAAAATCAAACGTGTGTACTCCATTCTACTAATAGGTACAACACGTAAATTTATTTATTATAAAAAACTTAAATTAAAACATTTACTCAATTGAAAATAAAAATAATTTAGAATAATAAACTTAACTTAAAATACTTAGTCTATTACTACCTTTATCTTATTTTTTAATCTTTTATTTAACCGGTCTTTAGCCGAATTACAAAATTGTCTTATATAGTTGACCCCGTTGTCTGCGGAATCATCTTTAATTAAAAAAAATACATATATGTACACTGTGAAAGATTTTAAAAAATGTCAGAATAAAAACCTTTTATACGCCTAATAAAATGCATGTCCTTCACAACTATACCAAGAAAAATTGAGAGATATTTCATCGTTCTGGAAATCTGCATGCCTTTGAGCAGGCAGTGGGCCCAAAAATTTGCTAAGTAATTGCTCAGCTTCTTTTTTTGATTTTTTTCGTATGGCCTGATGTGACAGCATGTTTATATGAACAGTAAATATTTTTTACTTACCGCACACTTTTATGTTCACTTTTTAATTTAAAACTTTTTCCGCGACGTGTTTACCCAACAACTGCTGACAATAACTGAGAAAAATAACAAAAAACAAACAAAAGAATGCACAAAAGATAAAAAATCAATTCCCCGAAAATGTACAGAGTCCGCGTGATTTAATGTGGTTCTCGACGTGAAGTCCTTAACCACAGGTGAGCACCGCCCCACCAAGAACATGTTTGATACGACTGTTAGCGCCGCCCTTGAGATATCCGTGCTACCCCGCATAGAGGGGCAGCCAAGAGATCAGGAATAGGAAGCCTTACACCATTGGTATACACGATTACATGGGAGAACAAACGCCCCGTATTCGCATATCCGCCAGCGCGATTTCTTTCTTCCGTCCACGAGCTACCAATTGAGCAAACTCTCTGTACATGAGCTACTCCTCCTTGGTAAAGAGTGAGGTACTATCCAAACCTCTTCCGTGATAAGGGCCACGGATCCTATATTTCGAGGATATGCACCTGCCTAGCGTACTTCGTTACAAGTAACTGATATACAAGGCAACTACATAGCCTCTACTAGCGATTTTGGTGGCAACCACTGCCAGCACGATCTCCCACAAGGGGGCCAACACCACCCGTGCTACCAGATAGGCATACTCTCTGGTCCAAGTTTCGCAGTGAAACTGCTTCCAGTTTTTACTTTGTACTAAGTAGGGGACTGGTCACCCCCGGCGACAAAAGCCTCAATCGTGAAACAATTCTACAATATCAACACCAACAACAACATCACGTGGCATTGCCATTTAAATGCTTAAAATTGCAATTTAAACGGTCTAATAACTACAGTCAGACGACTGCAGCTTTCTCACCGTGGGAGCAAGGCTGTTTCCACCTCTTCCGGTCAATGACAGCGACCGGTAGCCAGTCTTCAGGCTTCGCCCGATGATGCCCCCGTGGGTCACAAAACAAGACACAAACTGAGAGGGCACGAGTTCGAGACCTTCCACGTGTCAATCCCAAACAGCACACGGTACCAGAAACAGGCCTCTGGTCAGACCTCGCGGCTAATCCACTTCCATATTCGACTCCGACGAAGTCCGGGACTGGCAGTCCCTGTGTTCGCAGGGTTCAGCAGTACCGACAACGAGACCCTAAACGGCTGAATAACTAGCTTGAAAAAGCCAGGATCACGAAAAACATTTAACCACTACAAAAGGGACACACCGATAGAGACCAGTGAAACCCACAACAACAACTAAACCATCCTAGCGCGCCGACTCGCGAAAACATCTATTATTTCCAACAAAAAAACCAACCATTTTTCAATTCGAAAAATATACATGACTTGTAAGCTTGTAGTATGAATTTCTCATACATTAACCAAAAACTTACAAAATCGGTCAACAAAATTCAAATTCAAATAAATGTAACTGACACCAGCACGGTCTTCAAAAATGCTATACCACAGGAAAAAACAACTCTGTGGTATTGATTAAAACTCACCTCAAGCCATTGCAACAACGTGAGAATGCATGACGAAAAAGAAGAACATGGTGGAAAAATTCTTTCTGTTCTTGTTGTTGGATTTAAAGGCCTTTCAGTGATGTTGATACTTAGGGATCTTCGATCGATACTAATTCGCACATGTGAATTGCAGAATTGACTTTGTATATATACGATTGATGATCAACCGATGGTATCAATTCAGGCACAGTAGTTAGACATCTGATGATGAACTTGTCACGGAGTTCGAAACTAGTCATGCCAGTGAATGTGTGTTGAACTGAATTTTCTATTATTTCCAACAAACAAACCAACAATTTTTCAATTCGAAAAATGTAATTAAGTTGTGTAAGCTTGTAGTATGAATTTCTCATACATTAACCAGAAACTAACAAAATCGGTCAACAAAATTCAAATTCAAATTAAATTAATTATTAATAATTATAATAACTATTTAAGGTTTTTAAATGTTAATTTAAGATTCTTTTTTTGATATCAGTCAATTGTTTTTTGATCTACTTGGATCCGCCATCTTGAATTTTACGTTTTTGACTCGAGATTCGAAACGAGTGTACTCCAGAACCCCCAGATCCAGGAATTTATAAATTTTTCTCGTAATATCTCTGAGTTTTGAGTGTTGGCCATTGAACTAGGGTACCTGGCCCACCGTGCAGTGGTTGGTTTAGGCATTTGTATGAGGGTTATATCAAACCATGAACCGATGTGACCTATTTGTTGTGTAATTTACTTTACCTAATCACAGACAAAGCGAAACTCGGGCAATCTTAGGACCCACAAAAACGTGAGCCGATGCAGCACACTCCCATTATGGTTCATATGGAAATTTGAGTATTCAATTTCGATCACGGAATATATGTACAGAACAGAGAAGGGATTCGAGGACTCGGTAAAAAAATAAACATCAGTATTTACTTATAAGTTTTATAAATACTTGCGTACACTCGTACTTGTTCATAAGTTGTTGGCACAATTATGTGTGTACTTCGGTTTTATAACTAACATTATTGATACACATTCAACTTGTTTGATTTCATACATGTTTGATTGTAAAATACTCGCTTAAAAATAGCTCGAACACTCAACAAACTCGTACCATAGTCGGTTGAGCCCGTACAACAACCGAATGTATGTAGATGCAAGTAGTATGTTCGAATTTTAAATGACAATATACTCGTCGTGTACCAGATGTAAGGAATTTTAGAACTCAATTTAAAGTTTAGCTTTTAAGTGTCAACTGTTGATGTGTATGGTGAAAAGGCGACTCTCGCAATTGCGCTTCGTGCAGTTAGCAGTACTTGTGCTTTCGCATTCTTACCTGACTTATACGCATACTTATATTAGCAATTTCGCATATTTAACGATAGCTTAAGATAAGATTTTTGTTAAATAAAACGCAAACTATTTGAGATATTTCCAAAACTTTATAAAACACAATCAGAACATTTATGAATGGAACTCGACTTCGTTCATATGGCAACCGTGGGCACGTCGGTAGCGGTCGAATCGTTGAACCCAATTTTCGATGACTCGGTCACACATTTCGGCCGTAACGACCACCATTTCGCGTTCAATGTTGGCTCTGAGTTCTTCCAACGTTGTCGGCTTGTTGGCATAGACCAATAATTTGACGCAGCCCCAAAGAAATAAGTCTAGAGGCGTTAAATCGCACGAACACGGCCAATTGACTGGTCCAATTCTTGAGATAACACGTTCACCAAACTTACTCTTCAATAAATCTATTGTGTGGCTTGTGGCACTGTCCTGTTGAAACCACATGTCGCCCAAGTCCATGTTTTCCAATTCGGGGCAAAAATAATCGGTAATCATGGCGCGATAACGAGAGTAAAGTGACGATCGTTATTGTCGACGAAAAAATATGACCCTATGAGGACGCTGGCATGCAAACCGCACCAAACGGTTGTTTTTTGTGGATGAAGTGGTGATTCATGAAACACATTTGGATTTTCACCAAACCAGTAACACATATTTTGCTTATTGACGAAACCATTGAGCCAAAAATGAGCATCGTCACTGAAGATGATTTTGCGATGAAATTACTCATCTTGGCGCATCTTCACCAGGAGATCGTACGTCGCGTCAAATGGTCCATAGGCTTCAATTCTTGCGTCAGCTTGAAAACAATCAGTGAGGACCATTTCTATCTGTTGTAACAGTCTGGCGTAATTATCTATTCCCTTTAGTTAAAAAAATCCAGGATCAATATGTCTACTTTTGAGACTTTTCATACATTTTTTAACTTTGCAACTTAGTTTTTTGCCTCTACTGAAAATTTGTAAATTTTGAGTTGTGAGACTTTTGTATTTAGGGTGCGATATGTTGCTTATGGCTGTTGTTTTGATCATTTACATGTATCATAGTACATCATAGTACATGTTTTATGAAAAATACTTTGAGTATACTGAAAATAGAACTTGTGTCATTCTCTGTTACAATCAGACGAAAATAGTTAAATCGATTGGGTATCAAAATACCTGGTCCGATTCTGCTCAAACTATATACAATAAGGATAATAGTCAGAAAATTACGTTTTGCAAAATTTTTATAAAAATCAGTTTTATAGTGTGATATAGTTTCAGAGCGACCCTAGCCTTTGTGTGGGAGGTACCGGAAAGCGTCGCACTTTTGGGTCCAAATTTTGAAATTTTTTTTAATTTTGGCTTGGTATCAAAAGTCACACATTTTCATGTTGCTGATACAACTACCAGTTGTGAATTGTATCTGCATATATTTTATACTTTATAACGAAGTTGCTTTTGTTACTTTTTCTATTACTTTAATAAATGTGCCTAGTACAATGTTTGAACACTGTTTTATTTTTTGTGTTTTATTTTATTCGAATAATCGATTAATCGAATAATTTGATTGCGTTTTGTTCGGTTAATTGGCAGATTGAACTAAACGATTAACGATTAACCGTTTAATCAAAAAACCCGATTAAATGGGTACCCTAGTGGATACCTACTATACGTTTCTAAAACTTCCACGTATAATTCCGATCAAGCCAAATATATTCGTCCTCTACTTTTGCATTACGTGAAATGACCAACGGTTGTTTTCTTAAAATATGTATTTGTATTTGTTTCGGTAGCAAAATTTCTTCTTCCTTTCATTTATTTGTTTATTTATTTACCTATTTTTTTTGTTGTTGTCCACTTCGTGATGTGGCGAGCAGCATTTAAAACATCCCAAACAAACACTTGAAATAAAAACTAAACATCATCCTTGTATGTACTGTGGAAGCAACAACAGTAGCATCGCCCGGAAAAAAGCTCTAAAAGGATAACAAGGATACCTAAAGAGCAAATATTTTAACAAGTGTCAAAAACACACGATCTGTACTGAGCGTCCTTCCTTATGGGCATCAGCAGCAGAAAAAAATGGTAACACGTTCTGTACAAGTGTGAAGTATTAGCGCAAGTGTTGGTGTTATGACTCAAGTTGAAATTGTCGAGTCCAACAACTTTTACGCCAAGTGGGTGACGAAAAGAGGGTGTGCGAGTTTGTGCATATGACAAAAGTTGCATTTGTTACTTATTTTTTTCAATTGTGCGAATCCCTTTACTCTTGTTCTTACTCTGTGTCATTCGGCAGTTGATGTCACCATATTTCGTGGTAGTGAAGCTTTGCGTGTTGTCAAGTGTTAATGTTATCTCAGTTGTTTAGTAGATTTGCAATAATTTTGTTTTTTTCTCTGTTCCGTTTTCTGTAGTGTATTTTAAACCTAAAACAGTTAACCGAGTTTCGGTCGGTTAACCGTTCGTCGGTGTTTTAAAAACTGATATATTGGAAGAACCGTTTTACTTTTTAAATGACTTTTACACAACTGATATTACAATATAGAATTACAAACCTGAAACCTTTCCAATTGCTTGCTTTGGTTACTGAACCCATCAGACAGACACAAAAGATTTAGACAATGAATTATTTCGACGTCCGTTTCCCGAAATAAGTTGTACAATCAAAATATAATACATATTTGCCAACCCGATTTAGGTATAAATTCCGGATATTATTCCCAGAAGAAATGCATGAAACAGTAATCAGAATTCCCGATCCAAACGGATCTACAATACACTCAGAGAAAAATGTACTCAAATATGATTTTTTCAATGTGTATACGTCAAATGAGAGAACAGATAGGTTGAATAAACTTTCTAATGCCATCTGTTCAATTAGCCCTACGCTATTCCTTATATGGGTTATTTTTTTAGAATTTGGAAACTTCGAGAAAACCCTGGTATTTATTTTTGACTTTATCAGCAATCTATTTAAGAAATTTGGCATCCATACGCTCATGGCCCCTTTCTGGATGTTGCCTGTCTCGTTTTTAAAATTATTTTTAATGATTCTGAAAGGTCTCTTCAAGGCCTTTCCAACAAGCCCAAAAACAAAAACTATCCGACCACTGGTAGCAATTTTACCCTAGTACCCTTCGACCACCAATCCGAACATTTCCAAACCGCTGCCATTTCGCCCCCTTGCATTTTCGGGGATGGTCGTAAATGGACATATTTTCATGAAATGAGCCAAGGAATACGCTGGTGAAATTTGTTCAGTGGTGACTGAACCACTCTGTATAAGTAAAATAAAAGGAAGTTAAACTTTTGTAATTATCGTAATTTAAAACGTTCCTTGTTTTATAATTGGGAATAAAACAGCGCAAAAAGGACGAATAACGAAATTCGTAACAATATGAAAGTTTGAAAATGTTGTTATAGATTTATTTTACTTTATCAATGGGTGTCTTGTGCTTGGTGGATTTCAGCTAAAGCTTGTATGTTTGGCTTCATGTTAGCCAAGTTCAGACGCAAAGTCGTCTCCCTTGAGGCAAATAATGTCTAACTTATTTCTTTGTTTTGTGAGAAGCTGGAAAACAGAACTGAATCCTTTTTCAACTTAATTTGTTGACGAACCCAGGCTAACTCGTAACCGGTCTGTTGGAAAATGATTTTCGCCTCACAATCATACTTCACATCTAGAAACTCCGTCTGCAAAGAGCTATCAAGCTTATACACATCTTCAAACGAGAATGGATCTAGAATCCAATCCGGAATTTGGAACTTGGTCAAATCTTGCTGACGTGTGGGTAGTTAACTGTTCAAGGTGATCTGTAAAAAATAGGATTGTGTCTTGAGTGAGTTCAGGCGTATTGTTTTCTGGCACTGAAAACCTTTTAAGGTTCTAAAAATGAATCAGCTCTTTACGGTCAATGTTTGCCCTGGGAATATCAAACTTGGCGATTAAAGATGAAATAATACCCTTAGCCTTAATAAGATTCTTCTTGTTTCCTTGAAGCCTTGTATTGACTTCGTTAATTTTGTCAAAAATTCCTGTACGGTAGGCAAGGTCCAACTTTTTTGTATCAAATTCTGATTTAAAATAGGATCACGCGAGTTGAGAAACTCAGTAGCAAATAATTTAAGGAATCGGTGCAAACAGTTTCCTTTGGAAAGCCACCTCACAGCCGTTTGTAGAAGCAAGCGATCGAATTTCTCACCATTTTAATGGAAACGTGGTCGGAACAGACGGTCATTGAGGGAATTAGCTTTGATCTTGTTGACACTAGTAATAACCAGTTGTAGGGTTTCATCCAAGACACCACTCAATTTTTTCGCAGCTAAGTGTTAACGATGAATGACACAGCGAATAGTGATGACATCTGGTACTGCTTTCTTAAAGTGGGCTAGAAACCCAGTATGATGGTCTATCATGGCAGAAGCACCGTCTGTTACGCAAGCACTCACGTTTGTTAGGGTAATCTCTTTATCATCAAAATAATCTTTCACCACTTTAAAAATCGACCATCCCTTCGTATTAGCGATCGAAGTTTTTGGAAACAACATTTCCTCTGTAATTTCATTTTGTTCATTTATGAACCTCACATAAGCTAATATTATTACTTTGTTATCAATCACAGTTGATTCATCAATCTGTAAAGCAAATATATATTTTTTAACACATTGGTAAGTTTGAATTCAATGTGCGTGGCCATTTCGTCAATTCGCCTGCAAACAGTATTATTGCTCAAAGAAACCGACCCTCGCCTAGCATGATTTCAACAATCTTTTTGGTAGGTGGTAAAATAAGAGATTCTCCAATTGAGTGAGGTTTACCACATTTTGCAATCAATAAATACACCTCTTAAAAAGCAAGTAGTCCTTTGTCAAGATCGGTTTCGTGTTTAGTAAATAATATTAATTTCTAACTCAAATTGCACCACTGTATTTATATAAAACTTTGCACTTTTCAGCGATTTTCGAGAAGGTTCCCAGCGCGTTTGACACCGATTCATGAGAAAACGTCTTAGTTGTCGTCTGTGTGTTATTAGGATTTCAGAATGTGTTACGGTTTACGCTGTTATTCTCCCTATCTTTATATAGGCTTTTTAGTAATGTTTGTTTGTGATTCATTTGTCAAATGCGGAGGATTTCGTGACTAAACTTCTAGTTGTCGTCTGTCCGTTATGTACACTGTTCTACATATATGTCGCCCCCAAATCGTCCCCCATTTATTTATCGCCCCCTGATAACCAAAATTGCCCACTTGGATGCGATCGCCCCCATGTTGGGAACCACTGTTCTAGAGCACATAACAAAACTTGACTATTACAATCAGCCGCGTCAAAACTATGTTATTCCCAGGGCACACTAATCACGGTAGTAGCAGTAAATATGTGTGTAATCATGTGCAAAATCGCACTTGGCTTCTGTCAAACTCAGCTGATAAAAATGTAAACAAAATGTGCATTTTGAAGATTGAAATTAATAATTGAAATTGTTTGATGCTGCAGTTGAATTGCTTTTTCCCGGTGTGAAACTCTAACTCGTATTCGCGTCTGTTGTTTAATTCCGCGCCTGTAAACAACTTATAACCAACAAATGTAAACAAATTTGACATTTCCCAAGTGCGTCAAATGAAAAAAATCAAATCAGCTGTTCTAACGATACAACCTTGTGTTTCAACCATGGTTATTCCATTTCAAAATTTTGATTTATCCAAAATATATTATTGGTAAATTTTTGAATCCTGTACAAAGCAATGACTAATCTTGTCGTCTATAATAATGCAGAAAAGATTCGGGTTAACTAAAACAGGTGCATTCCTAAAAAATTATTTTCTTAAATTGTACAAAAACACAAAAAGTGGAATAGACAAGTTTTGTAAAGAACATCCTCAGTTAATGTATGAGAAATTCATACTATAAGATTACAAGGTAAGGAAAATTTTTCTAATCGAAATATAGTTGGTTTTTATTGGAATAAAATAAATTTGTGTTAAGCACACTCACTGGCATGACTAGTTCCGAACTCCATGACAAGTTCATCATCAGATGCCTAACTAATGTGCCTGAATTGATACCATCGTTTGTTCATCAATCGTATATATACAAAAACTCAATTATTGAAATTTGCATCGCGAAATAGTATCGATCGAAGATCTCTAAGTACCAACACACACTCGAAGGACCATAATTCCAACACAAGAACGCTCCACTTCATGGGATGTCATGGGAAACTATTTTATTTTATTTATACTAAAGATGATGCTTATTATATAAGTACCTAATAGTATTACCATTTATATTAGGAACATAAAAACTTTGACATATTTAAATGCTAATCGCGCTACGAGCTGCAAAAAATATTTTTCCAATTGAAATTTCAATAATATCAATTTAATTTTGAAAAATATCAGTTGGAATTTGAAAATTCTATATGAAATTTAAAATACATCAATGTAATTTAAAACTTATATTTGAAAGTTGAAATACATCAATTGAAATTTAAAAAACGTCACATGAAATTTAAAACAAATGAATTGAAATTTAAAATTCGTCAGTCGAAATTTAAAATTTATTAATACATTTTATGTATTAGACTTTTAAATTTCGACTAATGTATCTTAGATTTCAATCGACGTGTTTTAAATGTCAATAGATGTCTTTTAAAATTAAATTGATGATTTTAATTTTCGATTGATTTCTTTGCACACTGAAAGAAAAACAATTCGTCGCTTGGATATATATAACTATTTTCGTTAATGATGTTACGTTGCTACAGTGGAAAATGTCGTATATCCGACAATTTGGTAGTCGCTGCAACGAAAAATTGCATACATGATTTATTTAACAATTTTTCATTTCGTTGCTGCAGGAACTTACTTTTTGTTCCTTCAACAATTTTATTTAATTTGAATTTTGTAGAAAAATGGGATACAAATTAAAAAAAAAAACACTGTAAACGCATGCAGCTATTCATAAAAAGTTATTAGATGATTGAGAGACGATTTATCAGACTAAACACAACGTTCAAATCCCTCACAACTTTTAATGAATAAGGGGCATGATATTTAAACTGTTGATATTTGGTTTATCTCTTACTTTTCATAGTTTACGTTTATTATTTATTTATTTAGGAGGTTTGCCAACATTTTTAGTTGACGAAACAATTTCGTTATTGTAACGAAACTAAATATTATGAAGGTAAAGGAGTAACACAGCAGCAAAAAATGTGACGCATCGATAAGAGAAAAACTACCCCGAAATATGTAACTGAATATTTGTGTGTGTGTGTATATGCGCGTGATGGTACAAATCGCAACAAAATGTTCGTGTTTTTGTGTTTTTGTGTTTTAACCATAATTAGGCCGGTCTTGTTTCGTTGTAATTATACTTGGATTCAGAAAGTATCGAAAGACATATATACATTTTGTGGGCAGTCGAAGTCAATGTAAATCGAAGAAGTCAAAGAACAAAAGTGTTTCGAGTAAGACGAACATAAAAAATAAAAATTTTACGAACAATGAAATGAATCCAATCAAAATTCTAACAAATTTTGTCAAAATAAATAAAAGAACAGGTGAAGAAAATGTTTACGAAGCGATCACTTGTTTAATGACGGGGAGATTTGCAGCTTAAATCGAATGACAGAAACCGTAACACAACAACACTTGCATGTATTAAGATAACAATGATTCGGTTCTATGTTGAAAGAGTAGAGGTTATGTTCGTGGTAAGAACAGACATAGATATGTACATATCTTAAATATAAATCGTAATAATAAATTCCTCATATTTGTTGATAATTGCAGGACCTGGACTCGATGGCCACAATAACACTCAACCCCTCGACTACCACAATCTTCAGCAGACGGGGGTTTCAGCATGGATTGGAGTTAATATACTATTTATGCTTATATAGTTGAGACCGTTTTCGAAAAAAATTTACAAAAAATTATTAATTATTATTATTAATTAGTAATTAATACTAACAGTGTATAAATATTTATGTACAATTGTCAATAAATAATTTCAAACACACTTCAAAACATGCATTGCAGCAAAGCAACAAAATCATTGTAGTAATCAAAGCAATTCATTGCAACAATGACTCAGATTCATTGCACCAATGAAATAAATGTATTGCTGCATTGAAATAAATTCATTACACCAATGAAACAAATTCATTGCTGTATTGAAACAAATTCATTGCAAGATCGAAACTTATTCGTTGCAATAATGAAACAAATTCATTGCAGCAACAACCATACCTTCACCACAGTAACGAACAAGTTGCAGTTGATGAACACATTTTCATAGCTGGAATGAAACTATACGTTAGCTCACTTTCGATGACAAAAGTTGTTGGGGTGATGAACATTTTCATCACTGTGACGATGCCTTTCCGTTCAGTGTATGGAATAGATAATAGGGTAATTTCACTACAGTGTGTGCATATACTTGAGTCGTCGTTTTAAATATAGAAAACAGTATGCTCAGGCTGTAATCGCTGGTCAAGCATTCCTCAACCAGCCATCGCCACACACTGGGATGCAACATGTCAAAAGTGGCAATAAATTGAAAATATCAAACTTCTATTCAATCGTTTACTGCAGTGACCAGGCAAAATTCGAAAATATTTACACATTTTTGTTTAAGTTGGTGAAATTGAAATTCAAAAGCTTTAACTTTTTTCATGCATTCGAAAATACCAAAGGTGAAAACTTTATGCTACAAACTTAAACATCAGGTAATGTACTAAAAGCTAAAACAATAATGTATATATATTTTTTATATATTCCTTAAAAGTACCAAAAAGGGCGTATTGAACACATCGAATCAACTGTAACTACCAATGTCACAATATTTTGTTTGTAATGTGTTAATGGTCATAAAATATAAAATCTCAGTGTTGAAATTCGATAACAGAAAATGCGTTAGCTTGCGCAAACTGAAAATAATTCAGATTTTGTGAAAGTTCATGTCGCCTGATCATAATTCCTAAAAATCGAACTGAATACAATTGTTTCTTTATATCCGTTTATGTTTATATTATTTGATCTTTCAGTTGTTATGTTGTCAATTATTGTTCGATTCAAGATCAATAGCTATTAAAATGTACTTTTTCAAAAAAAAGTACTTTCTGATAGAAATATTATAAAAGAAATATGTGAAATTGATTATTATGGTGGATGGTTGGGAATATAGCTATTTCAAATAAGAGGTGTAAGGTACAAGTGTTGTATATTTCTATCCGGGGGTAATTGCTGAATCGCTTGAAGGTATTTGCTTAGTGTTTTAAATGGCGCACGAAAAGCTCTCGACGGGTGTCCTCCCTTTTACCAATCAAAAACCTACATACTGGCGGTGCAGAGCATGTATTCACAGCCGCCTAGTCTGGGCGAGACGCTGTCTAGGGTCAAGATCTCAATGAGTCTCTCAGACCTGGATTACTTTATCCAAAAAGAAAAAATCTGAAATTGTAGACCCAAAAGCCTTTGTTTTGTTTATTTCTATTTTAAAAACAGAATTTCGCCCAAAACCCAGTACTAAACAATTATGCTCTTGTTCTTCCAATTTCACTTACGTCGCACCGTCGATCAGACTGGAGTTCCATCGGACAAAATTCAATAATATTTGATCTATAAATTGTTAAAAAACACTGTCGTTTTACACTACATTTACCGTAACTTCTGAAGGTACAATTTTGGGCAGTCAAATGTTACCCTTGAGCAAATGGAACAACCCTACCCTTACAGATATGTATTACATTCATTGAAGGTTGTTGAAGAACAAATTGATGGTGGTCAATATTTTTGTAAAATTTATGTTTACAAATACAAGTCAGAAGTTATAAAAGTCATAGACACAATTTCTAATAAAAAAAACTTCAGTGAAATAGATACAAAACTGTAAGCGAAACAGTTCCAGAAAGTCAGACTCTTATTTTCAAAATTTTAATAAAGTGAAAATTTGTATAAGTAAAGTGAAAAAAATCAAAAATATTTGTGCATTAATAACGATTACAGCAAAATATGTCAATAAATAACATAAAAACAAAAATAATAAAAATTGTGGCGTCTTTGAAGTCCAAAAAAAAAACAGTCAACTCTGGGCTACGTTCCAAAATATAACCAACTGTTATATTTTCAAAGAAATCCCTGACGCGTTACCTACAGTCGGGGTTTTTGCAGAACTGAAAATCGTTTAAGATCAAAAGTTATTGACTTTTGGCCGATCTAAATCGATTTTGAACCATTGTGCGTCATAATAATATGATTCATTAAGATTTTACAGCGACGAGACATTAAAATACGTGAGTTTATCAAAGACCAACAAAGTGTGGTGCTATCCTTGCTGACTCCGCTTGGCTTCATCACAAGATTGATTGATGTCTGTCCACTTGGTAAGTATGATGCAAGTGACCAACTGTGTGTGTGTAAAGGTCTTGCCCACATTGCATTCTTATGAATGAATGACTGTTCACATTATGCCTTTCTTCGTCCTGACTTGTGATTGACGTGCAACACAACAAAGAAGATGCGAATGCATGTCCAGCTTCACACATTGTGGCTAATTTAATGTTATTTTTCCTGCGTTTATTTTGTTTCAATTTTCACCTTTTTATCCCTAATCAATTTGCTGTGTGTAATGGAAAATTTGTTGCTTCACCTTTGTTTTGTTTTTGTTTTTTTTTCTAATCCTTTAGCAGGACTTACGGATTCGACACGTTTCCTGAGTGCGGCAAAATCTACAGATCTCTTAGGTTGAAGATGAATACTACAGTGTAATACGGTGTAGTGACAATGGGTAGGTATAGAAAATATTTGAAAACTCGATTACTCAATGGTTGAAAATGGACTCGAAATGAATAGGTGATGAGAATGAGTCATAACAGAGACCTTTATATTGCCGGTTAAATGTTTTGTTGGCTTTCTATGCGATTGTAATCAAGTGCAACGTGTAGTTTTTCGAATGATTTATTTGAAAGATAAATCAAGAGATTCAATGCCGTTGATGGCGTGTCTTTTCTTTGAAAACGGAAATTATCGAGTTTGCTCCTATTGCTTTATGACTTTATGATTTCATATCCGGTTTGATTTGATAGCTGGATAAATTGTAATATTTCTTTAGTTTTTGTAAACCTTCACCCATGGGATAGGGTACGGGTGGGATATATCATTTGAAACGAAAAACAGTGTAATGCATAGAAGGAGTCATATTAGCCCCAAGGAATTTTTTAACTAAATTCGCCTGTCTGGCTGGCTGGTGAATACGATAACTGCCTTAAACTTTAACCGATCAAAAAGAAATTTCGTCAGTGACTACTGTTTGTCCAAACTTAGTTTGGGATTGAAAATGGTCGCAATGGACATTCAAATCGACACATTTTGTACAAACCTATGCTTCCTCTAAAACTTTTTCTGGTGCATGTGGTTATCTTTAACTCAGACACTGGTTAATTATCTGTAGATGTTTACTTATCTGGAAACAAATAGGAAAATACAAAATCTGTGGGGTCGGTTGGTTGGCCGACAAAAAAAACTGAACCATTCTTTATGAAATTTAGCATTAAACAGTAGCTAGTCAAAGGCGACTCTGCTATGGAAAATAATTTATATTGCCACATCCATTCTGGTACCCCACATACAAAAGTTAGTGAAATTTGGTACTGGGCATTGTTTTGCCAAAATCTAATGTGTAATTACAAATCGATAATCTCGCCACACCAATTTTTGTGCCTCCCATACAAAAGTTTGGCGGCTTTCCGTTTGATCGACATTATATCTCGCAAAAACCACAACCTATCTTAATGAAATTTTGGTAATGGGGATATTTTCTCAGAGCTGCCGAATAATTTCAAATGGACAACTTCGTAACGTCAATGTTTGGACACCTTATATAAATATTAAGCAGTCAGTTAGTTGGTAGTCGTGATAAATCTCCAAAAGTACAACCGATCTTAATCATATTGGGATTAGACAATATTGTGCGCAATGCCACTCTGCTATTAAATAGAGGCGGGGCAAGTTCGACCATTCTGGTAATTGATGTCTAAGCGGCTGCTAAAAATAAAAAAAAAAATTTTTAATGGAGCTCGCGCCCAACGAGGGTATGTTTACGTCGGTTCACCCGACTGATATTTCTGCACTGGTTCCTGTACACTTTACAACAGCAACGTTTCGATTGGTACAGTAATCGACGGTTTAGTAAAATTTACTTCTCTTTATTTTATTACATTTTTTAAAATCTAAAGTACAAAGTTGTGCCATTCTATTGGCGTCCAAGGATACTCGTATACTGGCACAAAAGATACTTGTACATATCTATCCAAAACCTCGGCAAATCTCTTTATTGTTTTGTAGATAGTTGGCGACTACCAGGGCCGGATATACTAATACCTCTAATACGTCGTATTAAGTTTAGTTACGTATTTAACTTATGCAAACAAGATTAGAGTTAGAAGTGTAAAAATTATTCCTTTAGATTTACTTAAATTTTTTGGCATAAATCATCGCAGGACTCACAACCAAAAGTTTTTGTTCGTAGTTAGTAGAGTAGAATACTACTGGGGAAAATAGAAAATTGACGATCAATTAGGTTTTGAATTAAAAACAAAACGAACATTTTTCCCATCAAAAACAAAAAAAGGGGAAAGAAAAATTGAGTTTTAAGGAATACAGAAAAATAATTTTCGGAAATAAAATAATAAAAATAAATATTGGAATTAAAATTCGGAGTATTGTTTTTTAACGGAAGCCAATATCGAAAATATGGAACCTTCGGTGTTAATTTAGGAAGTTGGAAAGTTCCGGAAATTTATCCAGATACAGCCATTTTAAAAAGTAGGAGCAAACTCGTATCCCACAACAAAGAAATAAATAAAATTCGTGGTTCTGGGACCGTTAACAGAATAAGTGAATGGCTTAGATATTAGAAGATACATAAGTCCATTGATGGATCCCCATTAGGTATGGAAAGGTCATCGAATGAATGGGAACTTCAATTAACCAGGATGCAAGTCATTAAAATGTCAAATACTATGGAAACGACATCGACAATTGCCTTTGCGAATGGAATTTTTTAATACCTAGTTTTGACATGATTGAAGAATACAGACAACGACAAACATCAAATAACACAGGGTGACAAAATAAAGATTTATTTCTGCAGCTCAATTTTTCGGAGTCAATTTAGATGTATGAGATAGTGATGTTCTTATCCTATAATTCACTTTTATTGAATTGACTCTGGTTCTCGAGATAAACCGCTATTTTAAAAATGAAGGAGGTTTCACCACACATTTTAGTATAACTCAAGAACAGTTTGTCCGATTTGGTTAAGTAAAAAATTTGAAAACCCGCAGCTAAATTATCTTCAAGTTCCACCTACAATGTTATTTGATAAAGTCAATAGTTTCGAAAATATTCAAAAAGTTTTTAAAAAAAAAAAATTTTTCATGCAAAATTGAAATTTTTTGTTTTTTTTTTTAAACAAGTTTTGGTTTAATTCACAATTTAGTGATGGTATCTCATTTTGATAAATTTTTTAAATGAATATTAATAACACAAGCAGAATGACTTAATTCGAGATTTAAATTTATCGAAAAAATCAGCTGAACTTCTTGCATAAAGACTAAACGAAAAACGTTGCATTCAGCCTGGCGTAACAATATCTACTTACAGAAATAGAGAGCGAGACATCCTTCCATTCTTTACCGAAGCGAATGATATTGTATATTGTAATAATATTTCTGGGCTTTTAAATTTAATGGGCCTTCCAATATACCACCCAAAAGATTGGAGACTTTTTATAGACAGTTCAAAAAAAAGATAATGGAAATAAATTCGATTCCAATAGGTCATTTGACTAAACTTAAAGAAGACTATAAAAACGTCAAGGTGGTGTTAGAGAAGATTTCATATTATCAACACAAGTGGTCAGTCTGTGTAAATTTAAAGATGGTAAACTTTTTATTGGGTCAGCAAAGTAGATACACTAAATATCCCTGTTTTCTCTGTTTATGGAACAGTCGTGCAAAAAATGAACACTGGAGCAGGACAGACTGGCCATCAAGAACGAACATGACTATAGGAAAAGTTAACATCGTTCATGAACCTTTGATAAGTCGAGAAAAAATCATTCTTCCACCACTCCACATTAAACTTGGTCTTATAAAACAGTTGGTAAGAGCTCTCGATACGAATGACGATTGCTTTAAATAGTACAGAAAAGTTAAAAGCAGGCGTTTTTGACGGGCCACAAATCCGTACTCTTATAAACAACGATGAATTCACAAATCACATGTCTCAGGTGGAAGTGGAAGAATGGATAAGCTTTGTATCAGTTGTCAAAAATTTTTTTTGGCAATAACAAAGCTAAAAACTATGCCGAAACTGTTAGCAAAATGCCCCAGAATTTCCAAAAACTAGAAGCTAATATGAGTATAAAAGTGAATTATTTGCGCAGTCATTTGGATAAGTTTCCTGACAACCTCGGCGATTATAGTGAAGAACAAGGGGAGCGATTGCACCAGGACATCAAGGCCATGGAGAAAAGATACCAAGGCCGGTGGGATAACCATATGATGGCTGACTACTGCTGGAACCTACACCGGGACTGTCCCAACGAAAAGTACCAACGAAAATGCAATACAAAACGATTTTCTTAACTCGTGTTTCTTATAATTATGGAATATTTCTGTTATTAATATTCATTTAAAATTTTTTATCAAAATGAGATGCCATCACTAAATTGTGAATTAAACCAAAACTTGTTAATCGATTTTATTGAAATATGGCAACTTTTATTTGCAACATATCTGTGCTTATAACTACTGATTAAAAAATAGCATTTGTGACTTTTTTGATTTTTTATGAATTTTAAAAAACAAACAATTTTTTGGAAAAAGTTCCTGAATATTTTTGAAACTATTGACTTTATCAAAAAACATTGTAGGTGTAAATTGAAGGAAATTTAGCTGCGGATTTTAAAATTTTTTAGTTGACCAAATCGGCCAAACTGTTCTTGGATTATGCAAAAATGTGTGGTGAAACCACCTTCATTTTTAAAAATGCGGTTTATTTCGAAAACCAGAGTCAATTCAAAAAAAGTGAATTATAGGCTTAGATCTTCATCAACATATGCAATAAAATTTCCTTACAGACCCAGCACCGCAGAATCAGTGTTGCCCTGTGTAATTATTGGATTTTCCTCCAGAAAATAGAAAATTTTTGGACTTGGAAAATCTATTCAAATCGTTATTTGGAAAGCAGTAGGGAGTAGGACTTACGGAGCCATTAATATAGCCAGCAATAGTATTCGGTTGGGGGGTTCGGGCCCTGTCCTTTCTACACTCGGATTAAAAAACAATAATAATATGTAAACTCCTTTTTGTTTTATATTTAAATGTATAACAGTTACTATGGGCCAGTGTTGCTAAATTGTCAAATTAAATACCCCGGTATTTTGCTACATTATTTGAAACTTACACTAATGGTTTTGGTTATGACCTGGTAATTTGCGCATCTCATAGATGTTATTTTGAGTGCGTCGTGTCTTTACCCTTCCGGACCTAGATTCAACTGGCGCGAGAATGTTTACTGAGAGCCTCACATGTAAATTACTTTCCTACCCTAATTCCTTCTCACCTGCATCGTCCTAAGAAAACTCTCATTTTTGTCTTCAGAAATCCATACGTAAAGGTAGACAATATTTATTAATTCAAACATGCAGAATCTATTATATTCTAATCTAATCTACAGGATTCAGTAAAAATTCGAACAAATTTTTGAGTAATCGAACAGAGCTAATATACAAGTTTTCGTTTAAGAATGCACTGCATGGGGCGATATTGAAAAGCGCTACGATTTTCCGGGTAATGGGAAAAGTATAAGAAAACCGGTATCACGAATAGGGAAAATCACCAAAACAGTGCCGTTATCGGTAGAACCAAGATAGCAACACTGCATACAGGCAGAGTGTGATTCAAACTTCAGCATTATAAACTCTTTTGGTGGATTGGGCGTCGAAGGCCCGATTTTATTTTACATGGAGAGACTATTACTTTTGGCGTCATATATTAAACCTCTAGGGGTTGTTACTGAATACCTTTTCATCTTTGAAACCTGGATAAATTTTGTAGGATGAAACTCCAGTTAAATATGGAGTGCAGGTCCTCAGAATTGTATGTTTATATGATCTACAACGGAATGATCATGTTTCTATATTAGTTTTAGATGTCTTATGTTATTTGTTCAAGGATTTTGGGAACATTAGACTTTTAATGACTTTGTAGATGGCCATAAAGAGTGAAGTTTCACATTCACATTTTGGCATAACTCAGTCTTTAAAGTGCACTCGCTTTTCTTCACTCGTTATCCGGAATTATGTTGTAGTACGCATTTAAACGTCGAAAAACAAAAAAAATTAGTTAAAACCTTATAAATTTTGGCAACATCTTTGTATACGAGTACACATATATCTTTGATAGACATCATACAACGAATGTACTATCAGTTCGAAGGTTATGTAAACATATAGATAACGAACAGCTGACAAAATCTCGTTTAGATTCAACTAATCCGTACCCTACGCTGGAACAACTAAATATTATAATTTACCCCATAAAATCTGAGCAAAACCAAATTTAACAAGACATTTATTGGAAAACATTTCAATTCAATTCGAACGAAAATCTATATTTCGAGCACACACAGAAGATTCGATGTCTTAACTAAAATTACCGCCTACTAAAATTTGGCGGTTCCTTTTACTATCACATAATTGTGGTTCGTAGTTGAAGCCACAGCAACAAGAAATAATGTGATATGCCAATCGAGTTTTAGTTCTAGCAATAAAATTATCCTGTAGTGCTCAATATTCTATAAGTTGGATCAACGAAAAATTTAGAACTAATTTAATTTTATCAAATTATATGTTGGTATGCTCAACTAATAACGTAAATTTGATGACTGTTACAACCATTTGTTGATGTCACATCCCATTATCCAAAAATAAACTAAAAAAATATTTTTTTTATTAAAATTGTGCATTTTATATTTAAATATAAACAATATTTTTATTATTTGTCACCAGGGTTCGTATTTCGTCGGTCCCCATTTCGATCGAAAATATGAAAAAATTTCTATATCTCGGAAACGGAGCGCCGTATCGAACAAATAACTAATTTATGAGGGGTTTTCCAAAAAGCGGTTCAAAGTGATTCAAGAAAACCGCTGAATCACTTTTTTTAAACAAATCGCTAAAACTAAATTTTTTTCGAAAAATAAATCGCCAAAACGCCATTATGTCTATATTTCGGAAACGGATCGTTCAATCGAAATATAACCAAAATCTAATTCGCAAATCGTTGCATAAATCGTAAGAAAATTGCTTAAATAAAAAATGGCTATAACTCGGAAATGGTCCGTCCAAACGTAAAAATAATAAATGTTTTAACTCCAGAGGAGGCTTTTACCAATGGATGGGCTGCTTGCCCATTCCCCATGTATAATAGATAATCGTGCAGGGTAATTTTCCATCGTCGTGGGTGGTTACTCATTATTTCCCAATACCCTGTGGGTACTGAGGATCCCTGTGTGATGACCTTGACGAACACCAAATCCGCAATGAAAGTTGGTAAGGATCTTACCGAACCGTTCGAAACCCAGCGAGGTCTCAGGCAAGGCGACACCCTATCGTGCGATCTCTTTAACATCTTAGTGAGGTCATTATGAGAAGGGCTGCAGTCAACATGAATAAAATCATCAGCAGCAAAAGTCGCATGCTGCTCGCGATTGTTGATGATATCGATATCATAGGGCGCACAATTAGAGAAGTTACTGCGGTGTTTTCGAGAAATGAGAAGCGGTCAGCAAAAGTGGGTCTGAAAGTAAATGAGAACAAGACAAAATTAATGGTTTCAACGATCAGGGCCTCCACGCGATTAGACCAAAACGCGAACGTTGATAACCGTTATAATTTCGAGGTAGTGGACTAATTTATATACCTCGGATCTGCCATAAACAAAAACAACAACTTCGGTCTTGAGATCAAGCAGAGAATTGTGCTTGCGGATAGATGTTATTTTGGGCTAAGCAAGCACTAGCTATAAATTCCTCTCTCGAATGACGAAAATCCAGCTATGACATCAATAGCAACCTGTCTTGCTATATGGCGCAGAATCCTGGGTCTTATCGCAAGCAGATGAAACATATGTGGGAGTCTTCGAGAGAAAAATACTCCGGAAGATGTATGGCCCTATAGTGCACAACGGCGAGTATCGGCGACGCATGAACCATGAGCTATATCCCGACATTGATATAGTTAAGCAGATCAAAATAACGCGATTGCGCTGGCTATGCCATATCATTGGAATGGGTGAAGACGAACCAGCATGAAGGATTTTCGAAACCGAACTCGAAGGAAGACGCAAAATGGGAAGACCAAGACTCCGCTGGAGCGATCAGGTTGCCGAGTCCCTGCGTACACTTGGTATTACCAACTGGAGAGATAAAGCAAAAGATCGCACTGGTTGGCGAAATATGTTATCTTCGTTTTGTAAAGTCACTGACTCCCCGGGGTTGTCCGAGACCGCATAAGTCAGTATGTACTTGGGTACTAAGTAAACGTTCATTACCCTTCCCCACGATTATGTGTATGGGTTACAAATATACAAACAGTTATAATTTGAAAATATCGCATGTAAGAATGTTTAAGTTAATTTGTGTTATCAACAATAATTGTTCGTCTAGACAAGTGCCCACAATTTGCTGCCTCTTTACGAAGGCGTCAATAGTGGCGTCAGAATCAGCGATTGTGTTTAAGAGTCTAGCTTCACCTCAATTTATGGTAATAATAGTAACATAACCAGTACATCAATTTCAGTAGAGTGATCCGACTTAAACATAAAAATTAGAGTGAATCGTCAAATGTGACCATATTCAATAGCAGATTGACATTCAATTCAATTGACTGGCAATGAACGGTCCGCCCAATATTTATATGGCAGGTACAAAAATGGGCATGGCAAAATTATAAATTTTGTGTTACAATATTGGCCACTACCAAATTTTAGTAAGATCGATTTTCGTTTACTAAAGATATCTACTCGGCCAATTGGAAATACGCCACAGTTACGAAACTGGGAAGTAGATTTTAGAAAATATTGAATAGTACCGACTTTCATTAAGATCGGTTGTGGTTTACGAGAGTTAGAGTGTCGATCAACCGGTCATCCGCCCGACTTTTGTGTGGTACCAGAATGGGTGTGGCAAACCCGCTCATTTTCCACAAGAGAGTTGACACTTCAATAAATAATGTCCAAAACAAAATTTCATAAAGACTGGTTCGGTTTTGCAGGACTTCTCGTGCCGAACAACCAGACGGCAAAACAACTTTTGTATGGGAGGTGCCAAAATGGGCGTGGCAAAATCACCCCTGTCTTTATCGGTTATTGGCGTTTGGTGGCGTGAAGCTGTATACGTAACTACATTAAGGCAGGATTTATCTGATTGAAAACCCGGACAACCACCAAATTTTGTATGGGAGGTATCAGAATGGGCGTGGCAATCTCTACCTTTTTTCAGTTCAGTAGACATTTATAGATTATTAAACAATGTGGAGTTGAAGCTAACCATATCTACCAGAAGAAAGTTTTAGAAGTAATATGATTTACTACTAAATGTTTCAATATGTAAGGGAGGAACCAGAAGGGGCGTGGTCAAAACGTCCATTTTAATCCCAATCTAAGTTTAGACAAACAATAGTAACCGCCACAATTTCATTGTGATGGACAACGTTTTAGGGCAGTTACCGTGTTAATCAGCCAGCCAGCCAGACAGGCGGACATGGTTCAATTGTCTTAAAAAGTTTAAAACGAATTTCGGCCAAAGATACTAAGGATCTAATGTATCCATGGCGATTGCGACCTTCCTATGGTTGAGGGTATAAAAAATACACGCGATTGAGAAACTAGAGTGGTCAGATATATCAACTGGGCATATTCGTCTTTTTTTTTTTTTTTTTTTTTTTTTTTTTTTTTTTTTTTTTTTAAATCGAGCGAACCCATCGCCGCCACTCTTACCCGCCCCTACCGACCGAGAGGGCCACGTCCCCATAACGTGAGGACAGCGTACACATTATAGACCGGTCTATAACGGGAGAGCAAGGATTATAAGTTCACACGTTACAACCAACTACAGAAATTCTTCACCAGTTGGTATTACACTAACATAAATAAGTATAAAAGCACAACACGAGATATTAACATAAGATACTCCAATATATAATAATTACGAGCAAAACGAAAACCAAATCATAAATCAGACCAGATAGTAAGGATAAAGTAAATTAAATTTACATATGTACGTTAACGAATATACAGCACTAATGCAATCGGTTCAAATGACAAATTATGCTAGACTTTGTCGTTTCCCAACTACCTGTGAAATCAATAAACTGATATAGCTCATTAAAGTCACGACACATTCTCCTAACTGGATCAAAGGACGCATAATTCGAACGCTGAAACTCGATGTTTACGAGTTTATAGTACCTCGTGGGTCTCAATGGGACATTTATGAAAATCTTAGATAACAGAAATTCAGAACATATACATCCATCAATTATCTTCAAAACTGTAATAGAGTTTATCATGGTACGTCTACTACTAAGAGTCGGCAATCTGATCAATGCTAGTCTACTGCTATACGAAGGAAGATTATGGTTCGGGTTCCATTGAAGATTTCTCAGACAAAAAATGAGAAACTGTTTCTGGACCGATTCAATCATATTAACATACAAATTGTACTGGGGGTCCCAAACAACTGATCCATATTCGAGAATAGGGCGGACTAGTGAAGTAAAAAGATTTTTCGTAACGTAGGGATCTGAAAATTCCTTTGCCCAACGTTTAATAAAGTTCAGAACGCCATAAGCCTTGTTCACCATCGTAATTATGTGGGAGGTGAAATTTAATTTTCTGTCCAAGAGAACACCAAGATCAACAAATGAATCCACCGATTCAAGAACATTGCCACCTAAAATGTATTTTGCCGAAAATAATGATGACCTAGAGAACAGCATATGCTTACATTTCGTAAAATTAAGCTCCATCAAATTGGTCTCGCACCACGTCTGGAAAGTAGACAAATCCCTCTGAAGTAAAGCATATTGACAAGGATCCTTGTAAGAAAAATAGATCTTCACGTCATCAGCGTACATTAACAATTTAGAGTGCATTATGGAGGCGGGTAAGTCGTTAATGAATAACAAAAATAGAACCGGCCCAAGATGACTGCCCTGAGGCACCCCAGATGACACAAAAATAGATCTTGAGAATGATCGAGTCGATAACAATAAAATATACATAAACTTTAATGACCTTCTTTTGATTTATTGTAGAAAAATTTACGTTAACCGTTGAATTTGTCCAAAGCATATCCAATTCTGGGTCTAAAATGTCAATATCTATACTTAATCTATTCTTTGGTGAATGATATCTATATACTTTATTGTTTTTTCACAAATTTGTTCCTCACTTTCTGTTTAAAATAATAGTTCTTCTGAAAAATCCTGGTGTAACATTAAAATATAGCTTCTCTTTGATAGCAAAGCCTCTTATGAAAAATCGAGTACATAACTTTGTAACAAATGTTTTTGTAGCAGATTACAGTGTCTAATATTTGAGCACGAATTCTAGTTTTGTACCTTTAACCTTCGCATTAATACCAAATTTTAACTACGCGGTTTAATAATATCTGCCCGGGTAGATACAGAAATATTCTATGCCATTCGTATAGGTTCAATCACAATATTTTAAAATAATTGACAATTTCTTGACGATATACGTAACTGTGAGTTACAAAGACTATAAACAAAATACTTTTCCTGATCAGGAAGGAATGAATTCTGAATTTATTGAGGAAGAAAAAAAATCTGATCTTGAATCTGACAACAATGACAGCGACCATGACGGCCTCCAATAAAACAATTTGTAAAGATGGTACAAAATGCTATAGAATAATAATACGTTCGTGCATGGCCATAATATCATACTCGACTTCATGGGTCACATTTCCAAAGTTTTAGGTAAATAAATAAATTAATTGTTTCCCAGTACATCCCATCAAGGGACTGGGAAGAGCTTCTCACAACCAGTGAGCTGTGCGCTTTCTGTCTACTCAGTGATTGGTTCTACAGTTTTACACCGGTTCCAAACATTATTCTGAGATGGTTTTTCATTCCTAAGTAGGCGATGGTGTCGACGTCAGTAAGCGAGCTGACCTTCGTCGAAAGAAATGTAAGTTGGTCAGAGCAGGGATCAAACTCACTTTCTCATGTAACTGGAATATCAACAACACCGATTTGGTGGGATTTTTTAAAATTTTTCTTGTAATTCGTTCGCAGGAATCAAGAAAAGAACCACTAATTAATCGTTAGCATGAGATTTTATGCACTCCTTTCGAATGGGGACAAGAGTCCTTCGGCGGGATGAATAAAGTTAGCAACGAAAAGATATATCTTTGAAATGGTAAACTCGAATACGGCGGAATATATACGGAGTAAACCAGCAATATATGGTATAAATGCGGTACCATATCGTCGGTTGACAGGAAAAACTCACTAAGTGCGTTTAGAGCACAATGGAGATAATGGGATTTTAATCAATTATTTTGTACCAAAATTCTATTTTAGTAGTTATCGACTTAAAATCGTAGGTTATAATAAAACTATATTTCTTTTTAATAGTTGAGCTTGTATCTTCGTGTTAAATGCAAAAGTCTTCGTAAAAGTGCGAAATGAAGGACTTAATGAATTTTACCTGCCGGGATCACAAACATAGAGGCACATAATGAAAAACAAATTCTACTTTTAGTAAGATTAATAATTTATTTATTTAAAGAGAAAAAAACACTTTCGTCGTCCTCTATATCGCTTTCATCATTAGATGGCTCTGGTAAGCGTTCCGGATGTAAAAAATTAATAGTGGGCAAATTTTTGAACCACGGGATAACTTCTTCTGGAATTAGACCAGCATCGCAAAGTTTTACAAGGTCAGTTTTTTTTGCTTGTGAAATAGGTAAAAGATTACAGTATGCTGACTTTAGTTCAACTATTGTCCTTCGGCGACCTCTTCCGGATACATTTATTTTTTTTGTAGTCAGATGTATGATCGTATCTATAATATACAATTTCTGGGAATCCTTTTTCGAATTTTAAACACTTTATTTTAAGCCGTGACACTTTTTCACCACACTCGTCTTTGTTCCGGTTTTTGATAGTGGTAGCTGCTAGTTCCTGTAGGCTATAGAAATCCGCGAACTTTAAGAGATGAACTTGATATTCACCCTTCTTTTATCTTTTTTGGAAGATCTAGCAGATTGAAAAATCCGTATCCAGTCAGACATTGTGTAAGCGCTTTTAGTTTTTTTTGCCGACTCTATTGCGGAATGCATGGAGTCACATTCCATGTGCGAGTGACCTGACTCTAAAAATTTTAGCTCCAATCTGTTGAGATGGCTTAAATGTTTTACAGCATACATTAACACGGCTGCTACTTGCTGGTTTCTATTCTGACCACCAGAAGTGTCACAGAAGAGTGAAACATCTGTCACGGTCAAGGGCAATGTTTTTAGGAAACGAAACAAAATTGAGCCTATCTCATTGCTCCCTCGCTTACCATTCAATTCATTCCAAGTGTGCATTTTCTCCGCTTCCTGAGCATTTGCTCCGCTTCCTACGTAGATAGTCAAATTATATACGCATATCTTTCTGGAATAATAAAACAATGAGACACTCGAATACGGCAACTGGAGGACACTTTGCAAATCGAAAGTACAAGTAATGAACGCAGGATCATTTTTGCGTCTCAGTTTATCGTTTTCCTTGGCTTCATTACACTGGTTTTTTCTCAGTAAATGCATTGAATGCTCTGCTTCCAGCTCGTTTTTATTTAGCACCTTGCACAGAGGTATTTTTTTGGTTTAAAAAACGAATAGTTGTAATTATCGCAGAATATCCTTCTATAAGTTATTTCGCTGACAAGATTGCGTTCTTTGCAGAAATCATTACGGTAAAGATCATACATCTTCCAAATAGACAGATCACTATTTAGGTTCAGTTTCTTCGAGGACTTTCGAACATAGTGGGATTCCATAACTGGGAAGTTTTCCATATGTGTTTTTACTAAAGCGACCACTAGATCGCTAGTTTTGTTACCAGGCGCCTTTCGGCCTCTTTTATCATTATCAGTAAATGATCCAAAATGGGAACCGCTGATGGCTGTATTAATAGGCCCATTCGAAATACACAACGTCTTTTCAAAACAATTTGAACATACTCTATGACGTGTTCCAGAGCTATTTTCTAAGAAATATTTTTTAGAAACATGGCGTGCTTTATCACTGCTGGGATCTACTTTTCTTCGTTTCGGTGGCTCTGCTTGGACAAATTTTAATATAAAATCTTTCTTTCTAGCAAAGTCACAAAATCCCCAATACAATTTACAAATTGTTTGTCTGTCCTCTTCTGTAATATTGCTTGTACACTTAAACTTACATTTGGAACAATCAGCAAGTTTTGGAGCTTTTGCAGGATGGCTTTTGTTTTTGGTAGTATAAAAAAAACTAAATAAATGGTTTCCCATTACATCCCATGAAGGGACCGGGGAGAACTTCTCACAATCACTGAGCTGTGCGCTTTCCAGTTTTCACTCACTGATTGGGACCTACAGTTTTACACCGATTCCGAACGGTATTTTGAGAAGCTTTTTCATGGCTATATACTCGATAGTGTCGCCGTCACAATGCGAGGTGACCGCCGCCGAAATTTTAAGGTGGTCAGAGCAGGGTTCGAACCCGGGATCTCATGTACAAGAGCCGCGCACACTAACCATTGCACCACCGACGGCCGACGGTAGTATAAGGTATACATTTTTCTCGACGAGATTTCACTACATTGACTTTCCAGGTTTCTGGGTGTCAATTATTCAATTCAATTCATCCGAATAATCGGAATTGTCAGAATCCTCTCGTACAGGCTGGAAAGTTGGGTCATCATTGGAATCTCCACTAAAGTCTGTATCAACACTATCGCAATCATAGTTCACAAGTCGATATGTGTCGTTTTGCATCTGCCCAAAGTCAAAGAGAGCTTATGATTATGATTGAAATGTTGACAAGCAAAAACTATAAATATAGTTGTGAGTTGTAACTTACATTAACTTCAATTCCTTTGGCCTCTTCATTCACATCGTTCTGAACACTATCAGCTGCATGTATGCCTTGTAAAACTTTAGTATGAATCTTAATGTATAAAGGATGCAAAATCAGTTTTGAATATAGTAGAATTAAGCCCGATGTTAATATTATCATTTCAAAATAGCAGGTAATAGATAATACAAAAAATATTACTTACATGGTTTTGGTTTACATCATTAAAACTTGTGACACCAGATTGTGGTACATCAAATACACTAACAGATTTATCATCAAACAAATCTCTTTGAACACCAAGTATGGATTTATGATTCTATAAGAAGGATTCCATAAATTAATATTATTATCCTCAAGTTGAATCTAAACATAAAGAAAGTACTTACAAGATTATCGAGAGTTTCTTTATGCCTTTGTTTTTTCGTTGCCAATTTGACCAAGTATTTACCTCTTGTCTTACCAAAGTCACACAGACGACTGAATGAAAGAGCATAAGAATTTTGTGAGAGGCGGTCTTCCACAATTGTGGTATGAAATGGAAATCCCTGTTTTAAGAATACGTTCTACTGAAATAGGGACTTCCCCATATTGATTGTAGCAACGCGATGGTAAAAGTTGGTTTGAGGATAATTTGCTCAGTTACTATCATGTTGGAGGAACAGCAGTTATCTTATGTGTTTTTGTTTATTTCTTTTATGTATGAAAAATACAATTTCAAATAAAACAAAAATTCTGCAAAGTTCATTAAGTACGTATATAGTATAGAGTGTTCGCAAGAAATATTCATTAAGTACGTTCATGATTTTTTCCTGCCGTAAAAATCTGAAAGACCGCAGTTAATGAAATTTGAAACTGGTATTTTGGAAGCACTTAGGGACTTACTGAGTTTTTCCTGCGATACATAATTGAAAATTATAGTACTTAGCATTAAAAAGTAATTTTAGTTAAAATGTGTACTTAGTGAGTTTTTCCTGTCAACAGACGATATATTTGTATACTCCAAATGTAAAAATTTATATAGGATAGCGAGAGGGTTCTGAAGGGCATTGCCTGTAATTTAAACATCAAAAAACAAACAATTCTAAGCTTCAAAAAGGGAAAAGTCTATTCCAGCATATTTGAGTTTAGGCCTAACGCAACCTAGTGCTCCTTCGTACGATATAAGCAAAGGGAAATCGGTTTTACACTTGTCATCCTTGCATAGATATTCGGCTGTGTTCAATATGAAACAAACATCAGAAATTATTTTAGTTTGTAATGGTGTGGATACCATGAACAAAATCGTTTCCCCCTTTCTCAACGAAAATTGTAATAACTCGCTGGACATTGACTATGTTATACAATTTGTTGGAAATTTCAGCTCTTGCTGCATATATAATTTGCGTTAGTAATAATCCACAAGGTGGGGTAAAAACCGCAGTATTCCCGAAATAAGATCTAAAGCTCAAAATGCCTATGGTAGGTGGTAAGCCGCACAATGTATATTAGGTAGGTTTCAATATTTCGACCATTTTTTTAAATTTTCCTTTACAGGTGAACCAATATCTTCGAATAGAGATGGCAACATCGAATGTATTTAGTGGAGCGGGATTGTAGTGGAAGTACGAATCAAAAAGATAGCGGTTACATATGCTGCCATGAGTCCAGAAAGTAGAGATTTGTACGACATGGATGTGTCCCATGCAAAATACCTGTATGCGCTCAACTTAGGTTTACACAGCCAAAGCGTAAAAATGTTACATGGGTATATTTACATCAAATAGTAGCTTACGTCAATAAATTCACTATATTTGCTTAAAATTTTTATTGGAAATAAAAAACACAACTATTACAGCTTCATTTATAACAAATATTTACTTAAAAGTAGTAAACCTGACAAGAATATTATTTGTATCTACCAGGGTAGACACTAACGGGTCCGCCAAATAACTTTTTTTTTTGAAAATGCTAGAAAAAAAACTACTCAATATTTTCTCAAATTTCTTTTTTTATTTGAAAGTACAATCCTTCCGGTTAATAATGGAAAATAATTTCATTCAAATGGCTGCCTCGGCTGGCCATGCAGTAGCCTACACGATCGGTCCAATTTTTAAGCACATTATCGATTGTGTGCAGCTGTATTTAACCAATGGCTTCACGAATATTGTCATTTAAAGCGTCAATTGTCTCTGGGTTGTCGGCGTAACACTTATCTTTGAGGGCACCCCACAAATAATAGTCCAACGGTGTCAAATCGCAGCTCCGAGGTGGCCAAACGACATCAGCTCTGCGGCTGATAATGCGATCTTCAAAAACAGGGCGCAAAACATCGAGTGTAGCTTCGGCTGTGTGGCACGTAGCGCCGTCCTGTTGAAACCAAATGTTGCCAATATCCTCCTCTTCAATTTTTGTGAACAAAAATTAGTTCAACATGGCCCGATAACGATCGCCATTGACTGTAACGGCCACTCCTTGCTCATTTTCGAAGAAAAATGGCCCAATTATGACTCTGGACCAAAATCCGCACCAAACAGTGACTCGTTTTGGGTGCATCGGCTTTTCAATGTATGCGTGCGGGTTTTCTGTGCCCCATTGCGATAATTTTGCTTGTTTACATACCCGCCAAGATCAAAATGAGCTTCATTTGAAAAGGTGATTTTTTTTGGCAAAATCGGCATCTTCTGTAAGTCGATCGCAGGCCCACTTAGTGCAATATTTCCCAGCGTTGTTCAAGCATATACACAACCATTTTCGTTCAGCGGAAGGATAAAACTAATTATGTGTCAAATCAGACATGAGCGAAATAAGCACTAGTTGAAAAAATCGTTAGAAGGCGGACCCGTTATTAAAGCGCTTATACAAAGAGATAAAATTAGGAACAAAATTTAAAGAAACGTTTTTAAATATAATTTTTATTTTATCTAACTGGAAAAAATAATAACTGAGTTTGAAGAATTTCTGAATCGGATGAAACCCCTCAGAGATATCAAAGAATGAAAATTGATATATCTACCCGGGTAGATACTATTAATGCGAAGGTTAATGAGCTGTGACTTCCATTTCAGATGAACGAGGTTTTAGAAAATAATGTCGGAAGTAACAACTTCAATTTACTAAGACCTATTTTTAATTTATTAATAACATCGACAAGTAATTCTGGTGGATGACAATTATGAATTCTAATCGAAATTTCCAATGCCTGAATTGATTTTCAACTAATATTTTCCTTGTGTGAGTGTACTGTAAATTGTGATCAAAGGTATAGTCAGCCGAATGGAACCTTTTGACTAAAGGAACCCAATTTCATTCGAATTCTGGTGGTTGGCTTTAGTTCGAGATCGAGGGTTCTAGTATTCGTTTTTATTCGGACATCATTTTAAAATACTTACATTATCAGCAGCCAATTTCCAGTTTTGCTGTCACAAGTGTATTTGACATTATCCATATCATATGAACTTATATCTTCGGACTAATTTTGTAGATTTTGCTTCATATTTCAAAAAATGTACATGGAAACTTACCACCATTTTTAATAACTTTTTAAATCGTCTATTTTGGTTGAAATGACAGTCAGGGCAACTTGTCGGTCAGACTTGTGGGTTGTGCCGCTTTGCTTTATATAATTGGACTATTGTGGCGGCTGTGGTAGACTCGTCCCTTATCAATATTTATCATCAGCGCTGTGTTTGCTTGTTAGGCCAAATGTCTGTTTGTTTACCTATCGTCGTGTTTTCCTCTCTTGTGTTGAACGATGCTGAATGTTGCAACAACGCAAATAATGCGAAAACTGACGTAGCTGAAAATGAAGTCAACTGATCTGTTGGATGATGTTGATGTTAACTTAGTGACCAGGGATATAAACCACATATTGAGTTGTGTTTAGTGGCAGCTACAAAGAACGCGCGTGCACGAGGGCGTGTGGGTGGATGGGGTTGGCGTCTGCATGTGAAGACCATAATTCATGTAATAGCGTAGCCAAAACTCCAATTGTTGGCTTAAGCAAATAAAGCGTCCTAAACCAAACACTGGTCGAAAAGAGACTCGTCATGCTGTAAATGACGATGGATGGTGCAAAAGCTTTAGTTTAAGATTTCATCCCCTCCCTTGTTTTCTGTATTGTTTGTTTTAAATTACTACACTGATGTGATTAAACAAGGACATTGCGATTGTTCTCGAAACTTTTCTAATTATTTTCGAATCTTTGTGTGTATTTGCCATTTGTGGTTTTGTTGATTGAACTTACTGTAGATAAATGTCAATAAAGGAAACTCGGTGACAGTGGTGGCGGTGAGAACTAAGATATAAATTGTTTGGGAGATAAATTCTAAGCAGTAAACAACAATTTTATAGATTAAGTTTAAATAAAAATTTTCTGAATAGATTGAAATTTGTTAAATTAGAAGGGTTTCAATTACGAAATGTTATAAGCTTATCTTATAAGCTTGAGTTTCTCATTCATTATGCTGTAAACCAACAAAATTCAGTCATGAAAATATAATTATATGAGTTCGTCTAGATAAATGATTTGTTTAAATGTTACACATTTTTTCGCCGCCTACATTCTCACATTAATAATCTATAATATGGTTTGGTAAGAATTTTAAATCACACCTTCTTTTCTCATTAGGACAATGCTGTTTCATAAATCCCACGCCCCTTTGACGAATTTTAAAAGTAGATGCAATAAATGCAACCACTGTGCCGCATCGTATAAAGTTTACCCATATTTATCTGTCCTTCAATTCTTCTATACCATCCCAAAGTTAAGGTTATATTTCGTGTCGTTTCGGATAGAGTTCCCTTTAGTGTCTGTGAGAGATTTTGTTGCTGACGAAAGTAAATAAGTTTATTAGGTTTTAATCATGAGCAAAACTCAATTTTCAGAGTTTTCAGTTATTGTTGTTGAACAAATATTGACACAAGAAATGAACATTTATCCAAATCCCCACCATGAAAAGTATAAATGGGGGAGCAGGGCCAAATACAGTTATATTCACTGATAGAACTCTGCAACCACAAACCGAAATGTCTTCCTTTGGTGGTAATGCCAGTATGTTGCGTCTAAAGTATTGCACGTTGAGGGCCCGAATACATGCTGTATTTATTGTTTGTTCGCATTTGTACGAGTATTTGCAACGCACTTAATAATTCCAACAGATTTATGTTTTATGGTTAGATTTGTATTCCGCACCCTGCTAAATCACAAATTAAAAAAATAAATTTGAGAGGGAAGAATACAGAGAAGGATCCAAATCACATGAATTGAATAGCCAAAGTCAAGAGCAACATTGTTTTTAACAACTTTTCAACAACTTGTGTATACTCGTTCAATTTTTCAAATTGTTTCCTTTTCCCTATGATATGATGAGAGATTTCCGGAGTGGAGGAGAAGGACGAGAGGCTGCAAAACTTTAGCTTTGTGAATATTTGAGTAGTTTTTGCATACATAAATTAATAAAATATTTGTATTTTATTATCATTTTTCAAATAACAAACAAGCAGAGAATACAAAGTGGAAGGCGGTGAGGCGAGGCTCACAGTACAAACAGACCAGGATATAAAATTGAAAATGGCAAAACTTTCTCTACGAACCCTGGCAAGGGATTAATTTTATCTTTTGTGGGGTTCACAATGTATGCGACTGTGGCGAAAGCGTATGGAGTTTTTCCCACAATAACGAGCATATCGGCAGCGAATTTCACAGAATAGGGTGGACAAGATCCTGGCTCGTTTTTATGCCTATAAGTCGATTACTGCTCAAAGTGGATAGAAAACTTATAATAAAATAAAAAATAAATAGCTTCCCATTATATCCCATGAAGGGATAGGGAAGAGATTCTCACAATCAGTGAGCTATGCGCTTTATAGTTTTAAACTCACTGATTGGAACCTACAGTTTTGCACCGGTTCCGAACGGTATTTTGAGATGCTTTTTTATAGTAAAGTACTCGATATTGTCGGCGTCACCAAACGAGGTGACCGTCGTCGAAAGAATTGCAAGGTGGTCAGAGCAGGGATCGAACCAATGTTCTCATGTACAAGAGCCGCGCACTATGACCATTGTCAAACGGCGGCCATGGGAAGTTATAATAGTCTAAAATAATACAGCATAAGGCGTAGTAGTTCATTTTATCGTTCCAGATTTATTTTACTATTATTGCAGCATCGATATATTAATGTTACATATCTACTGTGTCTCCCAAACACCGTAAGAGCACTGGTAAATGTGAATTTGTAAATTTTGAGAACTGTTCATTGGTAGAGATTATTCGGTCATTTATATAACCAATAAATTGAAGTGCAAAAAATTATTTAGTAATGAAAAATATGTTAAAAATGTATGTACGCCCAATTTCACCACAAAAATTAGAGCTAACTGACCGTTAGAAATTATAAATTCCCTACAAACTGACAGCAAAAACTGTTCGTTAGCTCTAACTGAAAGATAACTGAACATGGTGAAATCGACCGGTAGACTTCTTGTTATTATATTCTAAATTTAATCATATTTATTTGACTTCATTAGTGTCACAACATAGTTAACATTGACTGAACAAGTCCACGCGACTTCGAACAAAAAACTTTCCAAACAATGGTTGGTCGGTTCTCTATAGCAATTCTCTTTAAACATCGCAATCAATCGGAGTTTCTAGTAAGAATGACAACAATGACATGAATACAGCCACGAACACACAGGCTCACGCATAACAGAATGTAATGCGAAATATTTTTCAGAGAATTATGGAAACAGCGTAAGTTACATTTTTGGCGATGACTGATTTATATATATTAGTGTGGCCCTTATTTTTCAACTTTGGAAACTTTAGGTCTCAACCCTCAGTTCTGTTGATTTGCTTGAAAAAGTGGTGTGTGGAAAATTTTTCCTCGATCGGGATGCGGGGTGCCGCAAATCCCCTAAAGATCGTGCAAGCATCACCCTTTGGCATTTTTTTAAATAAGGAAATAAAATTACGTACCCTCGTGCTTTTTTATAAAATAATATTTAACTATAGAGAGATTATGTGTGTAATGGTTGGTGGAAGTCGGAGATCATTATATGTCCATCAGAAGTCATTTGCTAATTCAAGCCAAACAGAGAAAGTTTTAAAACGGCATTTTTTGTTTTTGGTATGAAGTTGTATGGGCTTTGAATTCAGAAATCATTGAAAATAGTATGGCTGTATTGAATACATTTTGAAGGCTAAAATAAGGTATAACATGTTACCTTAGTACACTGTTTTAATAATCCAGCTTGGGGTAGTAGAAAAATATGTTTTCCTTGTCTTTTAGAACAAAATTTAAAATTTTTAATATGTTGTTACATTGTTTAAGTATAATGAAAGGTCTAACATTTTGTAGGAGTCGTATTTTTACGTCCTGAACTTGCCACAACTACTTCCTTCATCCACAAACATTAGTCAGGGATCGTCGCACAGTGATTCAGAATCCAAATGCAGTATCTGCCAAAATTCAATATCTGTTGACCTATTCAAGTCTTTGAAGTTCTGTAAACACGCGATCAGAGCCAAGGGTTCAAGGATTATTGCTTTTTTTATTATTATTTTATTATTATTATTTTATTTATTATCATTATTGTGTTTCTTTTTGATTAACTAGAAAACAAAATTTTTAATTGGTTTGACATCTTGTGGGATAATTGTTTATAACACGTACAAAAAATTAAAACTCTTTTTTCGTATTACAGAATACCCCTTTATTCGAGTTTTGAAAATCGAAAAACATTGATCCCCTTTTTCGAATTTTTTGAACTGTATATCATTCAGTTTTACAGACCTTGTACTCAATTGTTCTTTATTAAGAGGAGTGATATAATTTGTAATAAATTTCTCAAAAAATTTCGTTTTAGAAAAAATTTTGACTACCCACCAACATAACTTCGTTTATTCAAAAGCTTTCAATGAATATGACACACAGCTGGATAAACAGCTTCCTAATTTCCCGGGTTAACTTTTGTTGCCGCCGGATTAAACACGAAAATGATAGTGATCATTTAATGAAAAAAGTGCTTACTCGTAAATAACTATTTTTTATCATTTAGAAAAGTAGATACATAACTAAAAATGTGAGAAAATTCTCTTTCTCATTTTGGTATTTTTTATACTATCAAAATTTTTATTCTAATTCAAAATTAGAAAACATCGTATATCGGTAATAGAATATTTTCTAAATTTGTCATGTATCGTATGTACGATATTTGTCAGTATGTTCAAAAAAAAAAGATAAAACCAAAATTGTTGTTTTCTTGGAAATCGAAAGAAAGAAATGTAGACAAATATGAAAATTTGTATTAAATATACCTCTTAGTGTGATTTTCAATGTTGATATATCACAATAGTCCTTGACTCCTTGCCTTCCATCGCGTGTTAGATCAAGATATATTGAATTTAGGCCGATCGAAATCGACCGTGCGACGATCTCTTTCTAATGTTTTGGTTCATCAGTTCTTTTTCGTTCTTTTGGCAAGTTCAGAATGTTACCATATGACAAACATAATTGTTGACCTTTCAATTCCACTTAAATAATGTAATATATTAAAAATTTTAAATTTTGTTCCAAAAGAAAAAGAATAGATATTTTTCTACGTTATGAATATCGAAATGCTTATTATTAAAGCAGTGTACTAAGGTAACATGTTGTACCTTATTTTACGCTTCAACATGTTTTCAATACAGCCATACTATTTTCAATGATTTCTGAATTCATAGCCCATAAAACTTTATACCAAAAACAAAAAATGCCGGCTTGAATTGGCTGATGATTTGATTATTGTGAAAAAGTGCTTGAAGTGTTTGTGTGCAACTAACTAAAAGTGAAAAAGCCTACGTGGAGTAGTAGCTTTTAGTTTTTCCGGAATTTGGAATTTGCTGTGTTCCAGCTGTATTGCCGATTTTTGGAGTTTTTGGTGCCGTTTTCCAACAAGTGGAAAATTCAATACTACATCACAAAGTTGAAAGTTGTGCTTATAAAAAAGTACTTAAGCGGAGAAAATTTTTTTTGGAAATTTGTCGATTCCGGAGGAAGTGCCTCCCGTGTGCCATCCCAGTGGAGGAAAGTGCACCCTGGTCACCACCTGTGACCGTTCCGACAAGTGCCAGGTGGGAAAAAGTGGTTTTGTGGTTTTTTCCCAAATTTCAAAAAATTTGAGAAAAAAACACCTGTTACAAGTCAAAAGTAACTCGATTCAAAAATCGAAATTAAGCCAGCCAAAAAGTATAAATAGTCGAGCTTTTCCTCATAATTTTGGGAAACTCGCAGCCAGTGGTTCTCACTGCTTGCTCGGGTCTCCCAGAGATAAAAGGTTGGTTGTGGAACTAGGCCAGTGTAGGGTGTCTCGTTTGGTGTTTTTTCGACACCCACTGGTACGCTCGCGCTGCCCATGAGCAAGGTGTCGCTCATGGAGGAGCTGGACGGAGACGGGTCCAGAAAGTGTAAACAGCGCGATGACGCAGCTGACGTCGCTGTCAGAAATGGCGCTGCAGGTGGCAGCGCTGAATGAGGAGCTGCGCAACTTGCGCCGGGACTATGCCGTTGCTACGGCAAGAATTGACTCGCTCGAAGAGGCAGGAGGCGGTGGAGGAAGAAGAAGAAGAAAAGGGGGAGGGGGTGCAAGAGGCCGAGGCCTCCTCCCAGGAAGAAGAAGAAGATGAGGAAATGGCCTGTAGCGATGATGGCAGTATTGTCGACGGGCCAGTTGTCGAAGTCAAGAATATTTCAATATATTTTCCGTCGTTGGATGAGGCGACGGCCAAAAAACGCGAATCAAAAATAAGTTCAGCAGGGCAAGTCGCCACAACTGCGGTGAAAAAACGCGACGGAAATGATATTAATTCGGCAGGGCAAGTCGCCACACCTGCTAGGAAAGGCGCGGCGCCGCCGAACAAAACTGGTGGCGGTCTGCAGAACAACAACAACAACAATATTAAGTCAAACAAGCAATCTCCTGGCAATGCCAAGTCAAAGGAGAAGAGCCGGAAGGTGCCGGATATTATGCTGGATAATGCTGACGTTAGAGTATTGTGCGGTAAGATTAAACAGTTATTGGGTCACGTTAATTTTTCCGTGAAAGTAATGGGTCGCTCGTTAACGAGTATTAAACGAGTATCCTTAACGGATTTCCAGAAAACAAAAGTCATGTTGAAGCAGGAGACCTTCAATTTTTATTCCTTCACTCCGAAGTCGGAGACGCCTTATGCGGTGGTGGTATGCGGGTTGTCGGACACTTTCGAGGAGTCCGATGTGACGACGTATTTGAATGGCTTGTCCATTAATTTGGGCGTGAAACGCGTCACTAAGCTAGGCGGAAACAAATGGCTGATTCATTTGTCCCGCGAATCAGACATTGATGGGGTTTACCGTATTAAATACGTGCTATTCTCAAAAGTGACGGTCCGAAAGGACAGATAGATTGGTGTCACACAGTGTAAAAACTGTCAGCGATATGGCCATGTGGCAATTAATTGTGGCATGCCATATCGCTGTTGCAAATGCGGTGGAACCCATGGGCCAGCAAATTGTCATATTCCCTCGAAGGGGTCTTAGAGCGAGGAATCAGTCCACGTGGACGCGGTTACGGGTGCGGTCGCGCGGATGGCCATCTGTTAAAGTGCGTGAATTGCGGTGTCGAGCGCAAAAAAATGCCCGATTCGGCAACGCTTGCTGAGGGAGAAGGCTGATGCCAAAAGGCGTCAAAGGGCCTCAGATAAAATTAGTGCTCCTCGTATTGAAGGGGGCTTTCCCCGAAACAGCGGTGTTGTCCGAGGAGGGGTCTCTTTTGCGCAAGCGGCGCGAGGGGCATCGGTTGGCGCGAGATTGTTGGACCCAACCGGGGTCGTAGGCGTTGGTGGCGCGATGGCTCATTACGATATTGTGGATGAGGACTGCCGGAGATTTTTCGGCAAGGATATGATAACTTGCCTCGGCCGAGTTGGCAATTTTTCGCGCGAGTACGCAAAATTAAAGGACGACGCGTCAAAATGCCGTGCAATGGTTGGACTTTCCATCGCCCTCCAAAATGAGTTGAACCAGCAACATAACTCCATCGTGGCTCGCCATAGGAGACATTATTTGAATCAGTTTCTCCTTAGGCATAAGCCTGATTTGTTGCTGGTGGCGGAGCACATGCTTTCGCCTTGTCATGTGCTTCATTTTGGAGGTTATGCCGTTTTTAGGCAAGATAGAGTAGGTGGCCGTGGTGGTGGCACAGCTATCTTCGTGAGAAACGGCATAAGGTGTGAAAATTTCAGCCTGAATTTGGGCAGGACGGAATCGACGTGCGTAAAGATTGTCGGCGGAGACGGGTCGAGTTATTTTGTGGTGACGGTGTACCACAGTCCGGGCGTCGTATTAGATATTAACAACCTTGAGCCCCTTAGGCCTTTGGCCGCTGCTGGGAAACTGCTTGTGGGCGTTGATTTCAACGCCAGGCACACCAGCCAGGCACACCAGCGAGTGATACGGTTGTTAATACTAATGGAAGGAAGTTGCGGACATTTTTGGACTCATGTCCAGACCTATTGGTCAGGCAAACTGACGCGCCTACTCACGATAGTAGCGGTGGCTCGTTCATTGACTTCTTCGTGGTCTCTAGTGGTATCGAAGTGCTTGGTGCTGAGAGTGGTCTCAAGACCCTCTCGTACGAATCGGACCACAGGGCTGTGAAGATCTCAATCGTAACGGGCCAGTTGCGTGTGAGAGAAGACGAGGAGCGCTTTAATTTTGGTGCGATGAGAACCAATGTCTTCAACCGAGTTTTGGAGTGTGGATTGCAGCGACATTAGCTCCCGGTGGACCGAAACGTGACACGCTCAGAGATAGATGCGTGCGTTGCGTCGATGTGCACAGCGTTTCGAGGGGCGATGGAGGCCTCTATACCCAGAAATCCATCTGATGGCAAGGGGCTTTGTCGTCTCCCTCCTAATATTGTCCACTTCATGGATGAAAGGAGAAGATTGGTCAGAGTCGCGAGTAGAACTGGCGATCCAGGAAGAAAAGCGACGTTGAAGGCAACGGTGAAAAATCTCGACAGGATTATCCAAGGTGCGATATTCTGGCACGAGCATGGTCGCAGGGCGGATTTCCTTCGGGGAATCAAGCCAGGGCCTGATGTATTTCGCAAAGTGAAAGCGGCGGTTGGCGCGAGGGTTGCGGTGTCTGTGCCGGATTTGATTGATGACAGCGGAAGCATGGTGGTGGTCGACCGCGACAAGGCTAACCTTCTCGAGGAATGCTTTCGCTGTGCTGGGCAGGACATCGCAACGGATGATGCGGTTTCGGAGCGGGTCGAGGCAGCGGTTTCGGTGTTGAATGAAGTGGCGCCGGTTGTAAAGTTCGGGCGTGAAGTGTTGGCGGACGGGTCTCGGGGTCTTTCGGATAGATTTATAATGCCGGATGATGTGGTCGAGGCGTTAAAATCGAGGCCGAACAAGAGGTCGAGTGGTAAGGATGGAGTGCCGGATGTGGTTGTGCGTAGGTGCAGCAGAACAGTGTGGGCTTTTCTGGCAGTTTTGATTAACCATTGCCTGAACTTGAGCTATTTTCCGGTGGCGTGGAAGGAAGCAGTAATGGTTCCTATCCCAAAGCCGGGAGCGGATAGCGAGAGGACAGGCGGATATAGACCAATATCCCTATTGTCATCTTTTGGTAAACTGCTGGAGAAGTTCATACTTGCTGATCTCTTACGTGCAATAGAGGAGAAGGCTGTATTTTTTGATGGACAGTTTGGCTTTAGGAGGGACCACTCGACCTCTCATGCGCTGTTAGTGTTAGGAGATTATGTCTCCAGAGTATTTGCCGGGAAATGTCCTACCATTTGTGCAAGCTTGGACCTGTCGAAGGCGTTCGACACCATATGGCACGATGACCTTCTGTCCAAAATGATAGCGTTGGGGTTCGATGTGAACCTGTGCAAAATGGTGGTAGATTTCCTGGCAAATCGTTCTTTTAGAGTCAGGATTGGCGAGAGCCTGTCAGATGCGAAAGCGGTTGTGGCAGGAGTGCTGGAAGGGTCATTGTTGGGCCCCGTGCTGTTTAACTTATATATATCGGACATCCCGCAGCCGGTTGGCGGAGATCTTCTCCTGTGTTATGCGGATGATATATTGGTGGCAGCATCGGGCCCAAGAATGACCACGGTGAATTCGAGGCTGAACGCCTATTTATCGATATTTTTTGACGTGGCGACTTCGCCTGAATGTGCCGAAGTGCTGTAGCACTGTTTTGCGGGGTAGAAAAAGTACCCTATACCCGAGCGCCAGAAGATATGTCCCCAATCTCGAGGTAGGTGGCAGTGCAATCCGAGCTACTTCTTCAATGACGTACCTCGGTATTGAGTTTGGAGAGGATCTGCAGTTCCGAGGTCACATTGAGCGTGTCTTACACCAGGTGGTAAGGACGTATCACATTTACCTCGGAATCCTGCGGTGCAGAGAAGGTCTACCAGACGATGTTCGTCTGCTTATTTACAAGCAGCTGGTGAGGCCGTGCATAGCCTACGCTTTTCCGATCTGGTTTGGGATCTCCTCAAGTCAGATGGAAAATCTTAGGCTATGGTAGAGAAAGATAGTGTCGGTTTGTCTCGGGCTCCGGTGTACGAGGAGTAACGGTGAGTGGCGCAGTCCGTCGGTGGCGTCGTTATATCAAAAATTCGACTTCGATCGTATCGACGTTTTTCTGATCAGAGGAGCGTTAAATTTTCTAGAACAAGCGAGGGAACATTCCAATTTGCTGGTTAAGGCGTGTTTTGAAGGACATGTTTGTGTCCGTATACCCGCTGCGAATAATTTTATGCCGCCGGCAAGTTTGTTGGCATTGGAGGGTGAAGGCCTCCTGTTTCAGCATGACAAACTGGTTTTCTACCACAGGCGACACAATAGTTTTAATGTCGCGGACCCTGTTTATAACATGGCCCAATAACTTTTTTATCTTCCTGTACATATGTAAATAGTTAGTTTTAAGTTATTTTTAAGCTAATATTTAAGTTATTTTTAAGGCTCACTTTCCTATAATTTGTTTAATAGTCATAGTTTTTATTTATCCTTTTTTAATGTATATTGTATTAGTGTAAGAAATTTTGAGTATGTGCTGGAGGAAAACCTCGGCACGGCGGGCGAATCCGCTTACCATATGTAGGTAGATCTATAAAAATTTTTAAAAATTTAGATAATTAGTATTAGTTTTAAAACCTAGATTTTAGTTTTTCAATATCAAAAGATTAATAAAATCATTTTAACAAACCGCAAACCGCTAATGATTTCGGATGGACATATAGTGATCTCCGATTTCCACCAAACTGTATACACATAATTTCTCTATAGTTAATTAAATATTATTTTATACAAAACACGCCTTAGAGTAATCCGATCGGTGTTAACACATTTTTGTTACACGGTACCTGTTCGATTTCTATGAACACATTAGTAAATGTTACATTGGAAAATAAAAAACAGCGTTCGATCACATGATGACGTTTCATTTATATAACATTAATACTTAATAACACTTAACTATATTTACAGCCAGGTGTCATATTTTCTTGGTTAATACTTTTTATTTTATACCCACAAAAAACAAAGAGAATGCAAAGTAACAGACACATTTTTCACACATTTTCGTTGCTCTCCTGCTATCTCATTTTTATATACATATAACCACGGTTGCCACAGTTTGTAATATCCAACCAAACTTGGTAAAATTTAAACGGCTTGGTAACATGTTAACATTTTATTCATTTTGGTAAACTTTTGAAATGAAATAATTAGTATAAGAAAAAGCATTTGATTTCATACTTCTATTAGAAAATTTGACGAAATGTGATCTAAAATGTTACTTACAAACAGAAGAAAGCATGAAGCAGTGGCAACACTATTTGGGAGAATTGAATGATTATTGCCCTAAAGGTCCAATTAGTCTTGACGGTTGACGGTAGACGGTTTACGTTCTACTCAATATTGCGCGGTTAGTTATGACAGTTAGACGGTAGAAAGACAAAACAACAAACAATGATCGAAGAGCATTTGTACAAAATATAATTTGCATACATTAGTTTTGTGTTAAAAAGTGATTGTGTCAAATAAAAGAATGAAAAATAAAAGAAAATTATGGTTGCCGTGTAATTGTGTATTGTCGCCCACAAAATGTCGACGTAAAAGCAATACCAATAACAGCTAATCGGTCTTGACGGCTGACGGTAAATTCTGCAACCTGCAGAAGTCTACCGCAGTAAACCGTCAATTTTAGTTGTCTCTCTCTAACACATGCAAAATGCAACCCCAACTCAAACAGCTGATCGCTAACCGTTAACCGTCTACCGTCAAGACTAATTGGACCTTAACCACAATACGCGTTTGTCGTCGGTCGCACTAAATAACCAAATATATTCGTCTCTTTCGCACTAACGAACTGTTTCTTCTTTGATTAGTCTGAATATAAAAGTGTTAGAATACTTGTGCACTAATTAATTTTTCGTCGCAATTGAATGGCAGTAAAATGGAAAGAAAGTGAAGATTATATTTTGTTATGCCATATTTTTTTATGTTTTGCTTTTGGTTTTTTTTAAATCTTTATATTGATGTATGATGATGAAAAAGCTTCTCAAAATACCGTTCGAAACCGGTGTAAAACCTTAGGTCCCAATCAGTGAGTATAAAACTCGAAAGAGCTCTGCTCACTGGTTGTGTGAAGCTCTCCCTGATTCCTTCATTGGTTGTAATGGGAAACCATTTATTTATTTATTTTTTATTGATGTATTTATGTAATATGATTTTCTGTAACGAATTAGTTTATATAAGCATTTAATGTTCTAAATAAAATAATTTAAAAATTTCGTAATTTTTGGTAACTTTTTTTGGAAAATTCTGGTAATTAAAAAATTATCCCTGTGGCAACCGTGCGTATAACCACGTCATTATTCTCTTTGCTCTGAAAGTGCTTCGCACCCACACAAGACAACTATTCGCTGCCGCTGCATCAGTATGTGTTTTTTTCGCAGTCTGACAATCTGTGTTTCGCAGTCGGACAAATCTGTGTTCTAAGGGGTGGGAACCCCTATCATTTGGCGGTATGAAATATAGATGTTGGGCGATTCTGAGACCTACCCGATATGCACACAAAATTTCATACAAATCGGTCCAGCCGTTTCGGAGGATTTTAACACCAAACAATCTGTGATCGCAGTCGGACAAACTGTGTTTAGATGTGTTCACTTTGTGAGTTAAGTCCCTACCTGCGCCTATAGATCTTAACACATCAAAATCTCCATACAAATATGGGCCACACTAATATATGTATATACATCGCTTCCATCAGCACGGAATCTGTTCTTTAGTCACTCACTAAATCGACATATGAAATAGCCAAGAATCGCGAAGGAATGCCAACATTTAATAATTTTAGCAAGCCTAGAACAACTTTTGATGAATAAGGCCGTTAAGATTTAGCGAAGGTTTCATTAGAACCGTATTCATAATCGGTATTTTAACTCAGTTTTATGTATTCTCACAGTGCTTGTGATGTAAAAACAAGATTAACAGTAACCGACAGACCGAACTAAAAAGATTTGTATTGAAATGTGTCAATGCATTTCTGGAAAATTTTAATTATCAACAGAATGAAATATTCAACAACCAGAACAATTAATATTGGTTATATTCTTAAATTTGGAAGGGGTTCCAAAAATTCATATCGAATTGGATTTCACTTTTGGGTTGTCGAATATAAAACCGGATAATTGGATATCGAATCAATGTTTTCATTTTATACTTATATATGTAAGCAAATACACATAACGGGTCCGCCAAATAACTTTTTTTTTTTGAAAATGCTATAAAAAAAATCTACTGAATATTTTCTCAAAATTTCTTATTTTATTTGAAAGTACAAACCTTCCGGTAAATAATGGAAAATAATTTCATTCAAATGGCTGCCTCGGCTGATCATGCAGTAGCCTACACGATCGGTCCAATTTTTAAGCACATTATCGATTATGTGCAGCTGTATTTCACCAATGGCTTCACGAATATTGTCCTTTAAAGCGTCAATTGTCTCTGGCTTGGCGGCGTAACACTTATCTTTGAGGGCACCCCACAAATAATAGTCCAACGGTGTCAAATCGCTGCTCCGAGGTGGCCCAACGACATCAGCTCTGCGGCTGATAATGCGATCTTCAAAAACAAGGCGCAAAACATCGAGTGTAGCTTCGGTTGTGTGGCACGTAGCGCCGTCCTGTTGAAATCAAATGTTGCCAATATCCTCCTCTTCAATTTTTGTGAACAAAAATTCGTTCAACATGGCCCGATAACGATCGCCATTGACTGTAACGGCCACTCCTTGCTCATTTTCGAAGAAAAATGGCCCAATTATGTGTGTGGATCAAAATCCGCACCACACAGTGACTCGTTTTGGGTGCATCGGCTTTTCAATGTATGCATGCGGGTTTTCTGTGCCCCAAATTTGCTTGTTTACATACCCGCCAAGATCAAAATGAGCTTCATCTGAAAAGATGATTTTTTTTGGCAAAATCGGCATCTTCTGTAAGTCGCACACACTCTGTAACATTACCATGATTTTCAAAGTAATGTCGCAACATTTCCCAGCGTTGATAAAACTAATTATCTGTCAAATCAGATATGAGCTAAGTGTTACCATTCACGAAATAAGCACTAGTTGAAAAAAATCCAATGAGTGTTCGAACTCACGGGCGATGTGTTAACACCTTTTTGCTACACGGTACCTGTTCGATTTCTATGAACACATTCGTAAATGTTACATTGGAAAATAAAAAACAGCGTTCAATCATATGATGACGTTACAGTTAAATAATATTAATACTTAAAATTATTTAAAGACCCAGTGCAAGCACATGTGTCATTATTTTCTTGCTCAATACTTTTTGTTTCATTCCCACAAAAGTCAAAGAATGCAAAGCAACAGACACTTGTACATACATACATACATTGTTATATTCGTACGATATAACCGAAGATCAACATAAAATACTTTTTTAATATTACTCCAAATTAATACTCCAAATTAAAACACTTCAATCTCGGCTCGCCGATATCGGATCGCCTTAATTTTTGGACTAAACTCTTCGTCGAAACCCGCACTAGCTTTTTAATCCAAAAATTAATAAAATCGGCTATGAATTTCCGGAGAAAATCGCGTGGGAAAATTATATGAAAATCGCCCAATAATCACTTTCAATACCGACTGCCAAGCAACGAACAAACAAACGATGATTTACTCTTACAAACCTAACACTTGCGTATGTATTAAATTTATAGTTTACTGCCCTAGAGGCGCGCGTATAGATGTTAACACATCAAAAAACGTTAGACGGCGGATTTACAGATTTTATAAATTGGAACGAAACTATTTGGCTTCTCAGCTGGATAATGTGACATTTTAATCGCTGTAAATATCCACAAAATTATTGCAAGTACTTATATCGCGTATGTATATGTTTGTGTGAAATGTAAAAAAATTAATTCTTTTGTGTATAAGTGCGTATAAAATAGCCTCAAAGTAAGATTAGTATCTTAGAGAACTTTTAACAGAGGAATTTATTGGTTATGAACACTATTTTTGTGCTCTACCTTCTTAAACCTTTCACAGCCCCATGACAACTTTTTATGAGTAAAGCCGTAAGGTGCTAAGCCGTGCGCCTCAAAGAGACTGAAACAATACGTTAGTGCTCGTTCCGATGAGAATATTTGCCGCTGTGACTGAAGATGATTCTGATGAGTCGTCAATGTCGAACACACGACATTGCACACAACTGTTTTTGAGCGTTATGTTCCCGAAGCTGAGCGGACATAATGCCCCACGGAGTTACGATTAGTTTTAGTAAACATTTTAACAATATAAAACAATTAAAATTATATTTTATTTTGATTGTTGTACGCCTGCATTTTAAATACATGAAATTCTTTGGGAAATCAATACAAACGTTCCCAACGTAATTTTCAAAATGGTTTTTAGATATCTAGATTATGTCGCGATTTTATTTTAAAAAATTTAAATTTGTTTTCGTTACTTTAACAAAATGTTTGTTACTTACATATTCTTTACAATATTATAACACATGGTGTAAGTAAAATGTTCACGAAGAATATAGCTAGGAAATACTTATATAATAATATAGCGAGTTGAAATATAATATTGAACTGAAGCCTCGCCGGCGTCGGATTTGTAGAATATCGGGCGACATATTTTGGAAAAATTAATAATTTGTAGTTGGTTTTAAAACCTGAATTTAAAAAATTTGTTTGTTGTTTACATAATGTAGTTATATACTAAAGCGAAAATTTCTTCCCAATTTTTAATTTTTGTTTTATTGGTTATTGGTTATATACGCTTGAGTAACAAATCTTCTGTGTTATTTATATAATAAATAAATACATTATTAACCTGGGTCCTTACTATGTAACTCGATTCTATAAAAAAATAATACGAAAACGAACGGTTGCTACTATGTATCTCGAATTCAAATACAAAATGCTCTATAATCGGATTTTTTATTCGATTTTCGAATAAGTGGCAACTATGTAACTCGATTGTGAATGGTAAAAGTGTCCGTTTCTTCATATTTTTATTCGTTTACATTAGAGTTAGCGAAAGGACACAAAAATTTAGGTTTTTTTATTACTTTTGTTTGTTTAACATAAATTATAACTGAAATTGATTAAAGGGAATTGACCAAAAACGTGCAAGCACAAAACAGTGCCAATTTGAATGCATTATACATTTTATTGCGTTGCACCCCGATATGGCAAAGGGCTGTTTAAAGACGCCGGAGGCAAAATCAAAATGTGGAAGTTTACGGAAGCGGCTAGGAAGTGACCTCAACATCTTAGGGCCACCAATACGTGAAGTACTTAGCTGGAAGATGTATTTTATAATTTCTTATAATTTTGTAATATGTTTTCCACATTTGGTTTGATCATAAAAATAATTTAAAGGCGAAGTCGCGAAAAATAATATTTTAGGCACAGGTGGCGGTCCACCTAAATTATGCCCTATATCACCGCTAGAAGAGAGGGAAATTGAGGTCCTAAATACGCAAGAAGCAGTCGAAAAACTGCCAGTAAAAAAGTTCGGCGCAAAAAATGCCACGACTGCTGATAACCCGACAGAGCCAACAGGCATGGAAGAGGAAGCAATCGATGCTCATCCGGGCTTCGATCGTCTACACCTTGTCCTCCGACCCAAAGCCGTCGCGTTTTAAGCGATAGGCAGCTATTAAATAAACAAGTCGACAACCAAATCGACTATCGAAACAAATCCACTAATGTTCTTAATAAAATGCACCACAATTTAAAATCTTTAGTCAGGCAGAGTCGGAAGAAATTGGAGCTGAAAGAAAAAAAGACAACGCAACAGAATCCATTTGTTGGATTTATAAAACTATTACTCTTCACAAGAAACTTTTGCACAAGAAAATGTGTGTTTCAAAAATTACCAGAAACAATTAACGTTTGACAAATAGTGTTGCCACCTCAATTAAAATTTTTATTCGAAAGCAGTGCTAACGTGTGGTTACACTTTTTGTTCGATCCGTAAATTTTACATGGTACCATTTTAAATACGAATCGAAAACAACTTGCGAACAGTTTTAGTTTTAGTTCGAAACGAGTTACATAGTAGGGGCCCTGAGGTGCCACCAAGCGGCAAACATTTTCCCAACAATTTTTTTCTTTTTTTTAATTTAATTTTCTGTTTGGATTTTTGAATGTTTAATGTGTGAGAAGTTTCAAGATCTGATAAATTTGTCTAAGTGAAAAGTTCTTGGTTTTTGGTGGGAATAATAGATAATTTTTATCGAGTAGTGTGCTAGCTGTTGTTTTAAAGATCTATATTTAATGCATATTGTAATTTACTTCGATTGACCAAAAAGGATTTGAATTAAAAAAGATGGGACCGGTCTAAAACTGTAGGTTTCAATCAGTGAGTGTAAAACTATAAAGCACACAGCTCACTGATTGTGAGGAACCCCCTATCCCTTCATGGGATGTAATCGGAAACTATTTTTTTAATAGATAATTCAGGAATGCACATTCACTGGCATGACTATTTGTAAACTCTGTGAAATCGTCATCGTCAGATGCCTACGTACTCTGCCCGAATTGGTACCATTGGTAGGATCATCAACCGTTAATATGTACAGACTTTATATGCAATTTCATAAAGGAATTGGGGAGAGCTATACGAATTGGAAGTAGTACATAGAGTTAAAGTGCAGTATTGAACTGAAACACCGCAGGAGAAATGTTTTCCAAAATATGATGCGATTTTTTGGAAGCATTTTAATTTTTTCTTTCATGATTATAAAAACTGTATTCAAAAAGTTAAATAAAGTTAATTTTTAACATTGAACGTAATCGATGGAATCAAAAAGTGTATTTGTTATTTTTAAAGATATGAAATATATCATTGGACTGAAGCGCCGCAGTCGAACATTTTTTTTTTAATAATTGTATTTGTATTGCCAATATTGGCTATAAAGTATACAGGGCTTAATAACGTTTTCATTTATATATTGTAAAATATACAAGATTATAAAATATACAAAATGGAAATTTTTTACACAAGTTTGGAAAATAATGTCACTTAACGGGTCCCTGTTTTCAGCTTCGCAATGATGGGCTCGTTTTCGAACATTTTCCATAATATCTTTCAACATTTTGACTGTAGGGTTCGACTTTCTGCAACAATGTGGGCCTTGAGTTCAAGGATTGTCTCCGACTTTTTCACATATACTCACTCCTTCAAATAACCAAAAAAAAAAAATAGTCGAGTGCTGACAAATCTGACGATCGCGCTGACAAATTAATTTCCGAATTTCTGGAAATATAATGCAAGTAGGTATGAATGTGCACTAAAGAGTTTAAGAAAAGATTTTGAAGTACGCAATAATGCAGTTAACTTTAAACTTCAAAGTAGAAATCGTGTTTTTTTCTGCTTTTTTGCTTCTCATTCTCATCATGAGCGCTGACAAAGGGGGAAAGACAGTTGCGTTATCTAAGGACGAATATATGATGAAGATGGGAAATATTGTGGGCAATATATGCACATACAGACGACTCAGGAGAGATCCGACGTCAAGTCTACAGGAGAAGAACAATAAACTAGTGGATAAATTATTCAACGAAAAGTTAATTGACGAGGAAGAAATTATACACGAGAACATCTACAGCCCCCAGCATCTATGGTTTGCCAAAAACTCACAAAGAGAGGAATCCTTCAAGACCTATTTGCTCATCCATAAATGCTCCTGGTTATGCACTTTGCAGATTTATGGTTGAAATCAGTGGTGTGGAGTCGGAGTCGGAGTTAGGAGTCGGAGTTTAGCAACATTTTGCAGGAGTCGGAGTCGGATTGTTTTTTACATCGACTCCGACTCCTATTTTTTGTGTAATGAATTTTTTAATTTTTTTCAGAATTTTAGTTTTTTCTTCCTAAATAAAATAAAATTATTTCTTTCTTCCTAAAATAAAAGTTCATAAACTACAAATTCTCGCTGACTCATCTCTGTTATTATTTCATTGCGCGAATTATATGTTCCTTGCAGTTCCTCGTTTGTTTTTCTTTCTTTAGTTTACAATATTTATTTTTAAATTATGTGTTTTTTGAACGATTTGATTTTCTGTTCGTTTTTTAATCATGTGAAAAAATGGAATGAATCGAATTTTGAACAAATTGTCAAGTATTAAGAATTATTTGTAAAATGAGTACTTGATAAATATCTTAAAATTAAGGTGTTTGTATTGCAAGGTGTTTACAATAGAATTAGTATTATTGTTTGTTAAAGTAAAGTGTGCTAATTTATACGTGTTGTATTTGTTGTCTGCTTCCGTTGTTCCAGATTCGGCTGTTGCTGTTATTGTTGTTTCTGCGATTTTGGTGGGGTTGATGTGGTATCATGACTTCATACGAATACGCTGTCAAGGTGTACGTCACAAATTGGAAAGTTGTTGTAGAAATGTTAGCGTGACGTAATTCCTCCCCCCTTAGAAGAGAGCGACGGCCACAACGATTTCGTAGGGGACAGAGCGACTTGGATGAGATCAGTGCGGTATGTGATGTATGGTCTTCTTCATGCCAAAAGTAGGGCACCTGTTACGAGCAAGATAAGTAATGTTGCAGACAGGATGATGTTACTTTTTACTGCTGTTTCTTCCTTCAGGGTTTATGCGAATCTTTGATTTTGGAAGCTGAAGTCCTAGAGTCTCTTCAAGTTCAAGGTTTCTGCTATTGACGTTATTTGAAGTATACTGTAGTATGGTAGAACCACGAATATGTTATCCCAATGCGCTCAAGGGTTGTCTCTTTTACGTGTATGTTGGTTCTCCTGCAGATAGACGTTATTAATATGTTTTCTACGATTATAAAATTATGTAATTGTCCTCTGGTTGGAAAGTTTCTGAAGTATTTAACGGCCAATAGGGCGTGATGTTGCAGGTCGAGTTGATGGCTTCCTCTGTATGAGTAGATGCTTTACGGTAGTGGATATTCTCAATCTGTGGGCAAATCTCTGTTAAACGGTGGATGTAGTTGTTACCAGCGCTAACATAAGGTTTTGTGATACTTTGTTTAGTTTTGTAATATATACATATATGTTTTTTTTTTTTTGTATTATATATTTTTTTTTTTATTTGTAGGTAATGGAATTAAGTGGTATAATATATTCGTGACTGGTGATAAATTCGGAATTTTTTTTTTTTTTTTTTTTTTTTTGATGTGTAAACATCTATACGCGCGCCTCTAGGGCAGTAAACTATAAATTTAATACATACACAAGTGTTAGGTTTGTAAGAGTAAATCATCGTTTGTTTGTTCGTTGCTTGGCAGTCGGTATTGAAAGTGATTATTGGGCGATTTTCATATAATTTTCCCACGCGATTTTCTCCGGAAATTCATAGCCGATTTTATTAATTTTTGGATTAAAAAGCTAGTGCGGGTTTCGATGAAGAGTTTATTCCAAAAATTAAGGCGATCCGATATCGGCGAGCCGAGATTGAAGTGTTTTAATTTGGAGTAATATTAAAAAAGTATTTTATGTTGATCTTCGGTTATATCATACGAATATAACAATGTATGTATGTATGTACAAGTGTCTGTTGCTTTGCATTCTTTGACTTTTGTGGGCATAAAACAAAAAGTATTGAGCAAGAAAATAATGGCACATGTGCTTGCACTGGGTCTTTAAATAATTTTAAGTATTAATAATATTTAACTGTAACGTCATCATATGATTGAACGCTGTTTTTTATTTTCCAATGTAACATTTACGAATGTGTTCATAGAAATCGAACAGGTACCGTGTAGCAAAAAGGTGTTAACACATCGCCCGTGAGTTCGAACACTCATTGGATTTTTTTGTTGGATTGGAATTCTGACAGTTCGTCGTATAAATGTTGGTTAATGTCTAAAGTTGATCCTCTTATTCTCCTAACTTAAGTTTTATCACGTTAATTGAGTTTGTTAATGTACTGTGATTAGCAAAAGATTCAATAATTTAACTAAGTTTCTGAGCCTGTTCAGTGTATGCCTCCAAGTTTACTATATGCATTAAGCCAAAGTATATTTTAAGTTCTTTTAGCTTTTCCGAGTTTTAGTGCGATTAGGACCTGGTCTTCATCAATCTTTTGTATTTTCAGTATTTGTGTTTTAATGAGAGGCGAGCTAAAATAGAGGATAGAAGGTATGTTATTTCCTTTTCCTCAGTTTCATTTCAGATTTATGAAGTTTTTTGTTTTCCGTAGTTTGGAGAGTTATGCCATTATCGACAAGAACTTTACGTTTGGAAAATCTTGGAGTTAACTTGTTCCTCCGATTTTCTTTTCTGAAGATTTCTTCATTATCGTCTTTGGTTTCCGGTTCATTTCTTGTTTTATTTAGTTTCTCTATCAATTTCGTTTTTGATTTTAAAATTTGTTCTTTAATGTTAGGGTAAAGTTTTTCTTGAAATTCATTCAATTTTTCCAGATATTCATGTACGTTTCTAAATTCCTGATTTTCAACAAAGTTATGTGGTTTTCCAAAAAAAACTTCATATGGAGTCAGTTTTGTTGAAGAATGGATAGAGCCATTGTAAGTCATGAAAGATTCACTGAGGATTTCATCGTGATCAGTATCAAGTTTTTGACTTTTTCTTGTATTTAAGACAATTCTATATATTTCCGTTATTGTGGAATGAAGTCTTTCGACCGGGGAGTTGCTGGTGGATTGTTGGAAAGAGGTATAGTGAAGATCTTTTTTTTTTTGTTCACAAAAATCTTTGAAAATATTGGATGTGAATTCTGTGCCTTGATCACATACAATTTTTTTAGGGATACCTAAAAGACTAATGAAAGATTTCAACGATTTTAAAACGCATACACTAGTTATTGAGGGGAGAGTGTAACCCATTGCATATTTGGAAAATTTGTCAATAATAGTCAGAATACAATTTGCATTTATGGTGTAAATGTCTATATGAAGTATGTCGAGCGGTTTTGAAGGAGTTTCTGTTAATTGGAATTTTGGTTTTGGTGGATTTCTGTCGTATTTAAGAGCTTGACAGATTTCACAATTATTTAGGGTTTTGTTTATTAAGCTCTGCATGTTAGGAAAGTAGAAATTTCTTTTGAGGTATAGATAAGTCTCTGTAACTCCTCGATGGTTACGATCTTTATGGCAATTCCTGATTAATTCCTCTTGTTTATCACTATCAGTAATGTCCTCTAAAAATTTGGTGCATCTAAGAATACGATATTGTTTAGCGTTGGAAAAGTATTTAGAGTATAACTTTTGAATTATTCTAAATGTGATATCGTCTGTATAAAGAGCCACCAGTTTTCGTTGTGGAACATATTTTTTAAAAATTTTTGTTATATCATTTTCTAAAAATTCTGATTTCTTTATGACTCTTCGATGTTTGTTTCTAAAAATGTTATGCACTGTTGACTCAGGGTTATTTTTTGATTTTCTTAAAATTATTTGTAAATTGAATTCATTTAAAGGTTTTTCTGAGATGGCAATGCCGTCGTCTAAGTTTTCGTCACCTGAGTGAACGGTGGAAACATTCATGTTAACGTCAGTTATCTCAGTGTTACCTATTTTAATTCGACTTAATGCGTCTGCATTAAGGTTCCCTTTTTATAAACTATTTCATATTCGAATTCCTCTAATTTTAAACGCCACCTTACTAATTTCGAATTTGGCTCTTTCAGACTCATCAACCATGTCAGTGGTCTATGGTCAGTTACTATTTGAAATTTTCGTCCAAAGAGATATGGTCGGAAGTATTTAGTAACCCAAACTATTGCCAGCAATTCTTTTTCAATTGTGGAATAGTTGATTTCAGATTCGGACAATGTTCGGCTTGCAAAACAGATAGGCCTGTCACTTCCTATACGACCTTGGGAAAGAATTGCACCTAGAGCAACATTACTTGAATCTGTCGTTAACACAAAAGGTTTTGTGAAGTCTGGGTATTGAAGGATTGGATCATTCATTAGTATTTTCCTACAAGTATCAAACGCGTTTACATATTGATCGTCTACCACAATTGATTTATCTTTCCTCAAACATTGGGTCATGGGCTTTGTTAGTTTCGCTAAGTTCGGTAATAACTGAGTAGGCCAACGAATGATTTTATCTCACGCTTGGTGCGTGGAATTGGGAATTTTTGAATTGCCTCTATTTTTGCAGGATTTGGCTTAATACCATCTGTTGAGACTATATGTCCAAGGAAAGCTATTTTCTTTCTTAGAAATTCCGATTTGTCAGGCTGTATTTTAAGGTTCGAGGATTTCAATCTTACAAAAACTTGTCTTAAGCTGTCGATGTGTTCCTGAAGAGATGTCGAAAATATTATGATATCGTCTAGGTATACCAAACAAACTTTCCCTATCAGGTCCCTCGAAACATTGTCCATAACCCTTTGAAAGGTTGAAGGAGCGTTTTTTAGTCCGAAAGGCATTCTGACATATTCGTAATGTCCACCTTCCACATTGAATGCTGTCTTTGAAATGTATTTTGGGTCCATTTCAATTTCGTGAAAGCCGCTGGCTAGATCTAGTGTGGAGAAGTATAAACATTTTCCCAATTTATCTAAAATCTCAGATATATTTGGGAGGGGGTACCTGTCAGAAATTGTCTTTTCATTAAGTTTTCTGTAGTCGATAACCAGTCGCCATCGTTGCTTTCCGCTGGAATCACTTTTTTTTTGGGACTATCCATACTGGGGAACTCCATGGAGAAAAACTTGGGCGGATTATCCCTTGTTCTACCATGTCCGATATTTGTTTACGTACTTCGTCTTTGTGTAGTATGGATATCTGTACGATCTTACGTGTGTGGGAATGTCGTCCACTGTTTTTATTTTGTGTTTCACCTCATTTGCAAACGTTAAGTCGTTTCCTTCTTTAAAAAAAATATCTTTATAGTTTTTGCATAGCTTGAAAAGCAATTTCCCTTCCTCGTTATTTAAGTGTTCTGTTCGGATAAACTCTGACAATGTTCCATTATTTTCGTTGTATTGTATAGGTATAATATTAAAATTATTAAACTCTATGAAGTTGACGGATACATATAAATTTGTTTTTAAGGGTTGTTCCAAGAAAATAGTCTGTTCGATGCTCGTTGGATTTACAATTTCTACATTACTAAACCAATCTCTTGCAGAATATAACCCGGGGGAAATATATAAATCGTTATCTAATGAAATTGTTTCTAGAAAAATATCCCCTTCCTCTCTATCAACTGGAAGTTTTGCGATTTGTTTCGAGTTTGCTGATATTGAAAATACATTCGACGAAAGGTTGGGTTTGAATTGTAATGGTATAGAAATGTTGCCGATTACCAACGTATTGTTTTCGAGATTAAGCTTCGCTCCTATTTTCTTGAGGTAATCTATTCCTAAGAGGCCATCAAAGTAGCCATGAAATTTAAAAACCAAAAATGTAAATAGGCCTGGTTTTTTGATTTCTTTAAATATCGGAAGTGTTACTCTATCCGTAAGGTCATATTTGTGGAGAATTGTAGAAATAGTCATAGTTTTACCTTTTTCGATATCTCTTTTATCTATAAATTCAGGATTTATAAAGGAGGACGAAGCCCCCGTGTCTATTAAGAATTTTAAATTACGCCCAAATGGTGAAGAAATGTTTATATAGGGTAATACACTGCCGTGTTTATTAATGTCTATATACCCTGTTTGTCGCTCGAGGCTAATACTCGAAAATTTTGCCCATCATCGATATCGTGGTTTACAAATTGGTCAAGGTTAGTATACTCTTCCCTTTTAGTCTCGCGAATGTGGTTCTGGCGTTCATAATTTGGATTTCTAAATTATATTAAGCTCATTTTGATTAGATCGTTTACTGTATTGGGTAGTAGGACTACTTTTGAATTTTCCAGGATTTTTATTATAATTGGAATATCCACTACTGGTATCCATTGGTTCTGGGGGTGGTTGCGATTGTCGCCAATTATTCTGTCTACCGGAGTTATAAGTTCGTTGAGTTGTATTATTATTTCTATATTCTTCTCGTGTAGGTTGTTGTTGTCGCCAATTAGTTTGGCTAATGTTATTTCGTATATCATATTGTCCATTAGTGTTATTATAATATTTTTGCGAATTCTAATCGTATGGTTTAGAATAGGCTCCGTTTCTGGAGTACGGTTTAAACTTTGAAAACTTGGGCTTGTACATATCTGTCCTTGAATAGTAGATATTTTGTTCCCTTATGCAATAGTCTAGAGCAACTGCCAGAGATTCCGGCTTCATAGCTCTTACAGTAGATCCTAAGGGTTCACGCAACCCTGTTAAAAATGAATTTAAGCACATTTTCGTGAAAAGGTCTCTTTTGGCGGTTATAACATTGAGGTCAGTCTCATGAATTGACACATTAGTCGTCAATATGGACTGGATTTCGATCACTTCGCTATAAAATTTTTCCACGGTTTTCCGTATTGTCTTAAATTATGAAGATCTCTAATAAGAGATGTTTCCGTTCTTTTATCAGAATAATGTGTAATTAAATTGGACTTAATTTCATCCCAGTTAAGAGATGTGCCGTAAGTATTCAAGACCTCGTTGGCCTGTCCATCAATTTCATTTCGGATGGCTCTTAAAAATATAAGGCCTTGTGGTGTGTTGTCGGCACCTCTAATGTGAAGAAGAATTTCTTCAACATTTGTTATAAATTCGTGGAGTAATCTGGGGTTGCCATCATACTTCGGAAGGTCTTTTATAGCGTCCGGTATCCGGAGGGAATTAAAAATATCGATACTATTCGGTGTTTGTTGTATCTGTTGTGTCGAACCTGTAGGAAGGTCTGCGTTATTTTCGTTATTTAATGACATGTCAAATACAAATTGTTGGTCCTCTACAAACGTGATAAGACTTCGCGATTTGAATATTTTAAAATCTTTTGAATATGGAAAAAAACGTAGATTTCTATTTATTAAAGATAATTTACTAGAGGGTCTCGTAAGAATCGCAGAAAGCTGTCTTTAATTCCCAAATATAATTAGAATAGCCAGATTCCACAAAAATATTTTTGTTTAGCCACTTTTCGCTATTTACCTTTAAATTAATTTTCTTTTCTTCTCTTTTTGATTAATTTAATTTTTTCATGAGATTTGCGCGATTATTTATTATTTTTTTTTTTAATTGATTTCTTTGATGCCTTCTAGGCTTTCAATTTAAGTGATATTTGCAATATATTTCACGTAGTTTTTGAATATAGCGTAACTGATTTTCTTTTTCTGAGTTTTCTTACTACTGTCCTGATGTTGGTGGTCCTTGTATTTTTGATGGTCCAACGGCAAAGGGTCAATACCCACTCAGTGCTCTTTTCATTAAACGGTGGCCTCCTTGTGATAGCCTAGTATCAATGTGCTCTTGATACTTGTTGTTTCGCTTGATATTCTCTCAAGGAAACGACAAGCGGCTGTGTTGTTAGGTCTTATGGCAGCCTTTTTTTCACTTTTTGGAGCGTTTGTTTTCCGTTTTTTTTTTTTGATCACTGACCCGTTGCTACTGCCGACTGCGCCAATTATATGTTCCTTGCAGGATCCTTTTATAAATAATCTTGTCCTCGTTTGTTTTTCTTTCTTTAGTTTACAATATTTATTTTTAAATTATGTGTTTTTTGAACGATTTGATTTTCTGTTCGTTTTTTAATCATGTGAAAAAATGGAATGAATCGAATTTTGAACAAATTGTCAAGTATTAAGAATTATTTGTAAAATGAGTACTTGATAAATATCTTAAAATTAAGGTGTTTGTATTGCAAGGTGTTTACAATAGAATTAGTATTATTGTTTGTTAAAGTAAAGTGTGCTAATTTATACGTGTTGTATTTGTTGTCTGCTTCCGTTGTTCCAGATTCGGCTGTTGCTGTTATTGTTGTTTCTGCGATTTTGGTGGGGTTGATGTGGTATCATGACTTCATACGAATACGCTGTCAAGGTGTACGTCACAAATTGGAAGTTGTTGTAGAAATGTTAGCGTGACGTAATTCGCGCACACACAACATTTTTCGTCGTGTCGACATGGATGACTTCCAAAACAAACTATCTCAAGTGAAAAACGTTCCAAATTAGATAAATAATCATTGAGCAAAGTCCAATTTTTTACTAAACTCGATGAAATACTAAAATTTGATCGAAAAAGCAAAATGGAAGTTGCTGAGGCAATTAACTTGTACCCAGCCGATATAAAAGCTATATCATTGCTAGTGACTGCGCTCCCTCCAACACAGGTCAGTGTGGAAAGGTTATTTTTAGGATTAAAATTTATTAAAAGCGACCAAAGAACGGCAATTAAAGATGATTTAATGGAGTCAATAATGTTTTTAAGAACAAACACTTAATAGATAATATCTTTTTCATCTTAATGTAAACATAAAAAAGCTAGTAGTATTTAAATGATTAACTTTTTTATCTTAATGCATTATTTTACTTAAAACTTGACCAATGAAGTGTATTATTTCTAATACCACCGTCGGTGGTGCAATGGTTAGTGTGCGCGGCTCTTGTACATGAGATCCTGGGTTCGAACCCGGCTCTGACCACCTTCAAATTTTCTTTCGGCGGTCACCTAGCATAGTGACGGCGACACTATCGAGTATAAAGCCATGAAAAAGCTTCTCAAAATACCGTTCGGAATCGGTGTAAAACTGTAGGTCCCAATCAGTGAGTGAAAACTGGAAAGCGCACAGCTCAGTGATTGTGAGAAGTTCTCTCCAGTCCCTTCATGGGATGTAATGGGAAACCATTTATTTATTTTTTATTTTTTTTAATAAATTTATTTTGAGTTAAAAAAAATGTTAATGTAAAAAATTAAATTTTTAATTTACTTATTATTAATTAATAAATATTGAAAATATAAAGTAAGAGTGTGCAATTATTTGTAGAGTTTAAGTTTGGAGTCGTAGTAAGAGATGGAGTCGGAGTCGGAGTCGGAGCAGGAGTTGAGATATTTTTATTTAAGGAGTCGGAGTCGGATTTTTTTTGATTTTGGGAAACCTCCACACCACTGGTTGAAATACTCAAAAATGTGACGAGAACCTCTGAATATAATGTTAAGGACGCAATTGATTTCAAATCCAGGATAGAAAACTTGACGATAGACCAAGACGAAATATTAGTATCGTTTGATGTGGTCAATCTTTTTCCTAGTATACCCATAAATTTGGCATTAAGGGCCGTATATGAAAAATGGAGTAAAATTGCGGATTGAACGACTATACCTCAGGATATTTTCATGGAATTACTGTGGTTTTGTATCAAAGATACACGTTATTCTAAATATGAGGACAGATTTTATGAACAGAGAAAGGGCATGCCTATTGGTTATCCAGTGTCACCGATAATGGCGGACATTATAATGGAAGGATTACTTGACATGACGCTCAATACATTGACGAGGAGACCAAAAGTTATAACTAAATATGTGGACGATATACTTGTGATCATTAGGAAATCTGAGGTGGAGGACACGATGAAGGCGCTCAATTCTTTCAATCGACAACTACAATTTACAGTGGAAAAGGAAACGGACCATCAATTACCATACCTTGACTGCATGGTTATAAGACAAGATGGAAATTCAAAAGCCTACAGCGTCAGGACGACTAATTGATTATTATTCTAAGCATTAGGGACTATAAGCATAGAGGGACGATAATTAATACGGCCAAGAATTTCGTTAACAGAGTGCTGAAAATAAGCGACGTGGAATTTCATGGGAAAAATAAGGAGAAAATACGAACGATTTTAAAAATGAACAGTTTTCCCCTCAACACGATTGACGACTTGGTAACGCGAACTGATTTGAAACCACCAACGCCAAAGGATAAATCCATAACGTATGTGCCGGGACTCTCTGAAAGAATCAAATATTCGAACATTTATGACAGAGAGAAATACCAATTAGCTCTAAACTCTAACTTTACAATAAATCACCTTTTTAGTAGGACTAAATCGAGAATCGATGAGGATGACAAGCCAAATGCGGTGTACGAAATCAAGTGTAACGGAGACAAAACTAAAATATGCCAGAAGGTATATCTTGGAACTACGATGAATAAATTGAAGACGCGAATTTCATCACACAAATCGGACCTAAAGGCACATTATAAGCCTTTGGAACAAAAAGCAGCACTCTCAGCCCTCGTTAACTGGACACAGGCAAGTGAAAATTCTAACTGAAGAGAAGATTTACTCACGACGTCTCTTTCAGGAAATGCTGCATATTATTGACGTTCCATCTGAGAAAAGACTCAACTACGAACGTGATACAGATCAATGTGCACAAGTTTACAGACATACACTTGAGAAATTTAGGCGGAAAAATCAAATTAGTTGACAAAATCTTTCAGCGAAGACTAGTCGTATACTTTTTCTTATCTCACAATGTAATTATATGCATGAATATTACTGTGATTCCCTACTCAATAATCTCTAACACACAATATTGTAAATTTTGTGTTTACTGTTTCCACTAATGTTTTATAAAATCTTTGTGTTTTTCTTATATTAGATCCTTGAAAATGATGAACAAAGTTGATCGGAATATTGGAAACTAAATAAATTGTGATAAAAGGAAAATTATACAGCTTCGTTTTCTTTTTTCATTTCTATGACCTCAAGCCGATACTAAAATTGAAAATCATTTCACCAAAATTTCTGAACCTTCAACTCAAACTGTAAGAAATGTACGAAATAATTTCGATAGAAATAGATTCCAATAATGCCGATTGTGGATCAATTTGTGAAGCTAGTTTATCAATCCGGGTCCTTATTAACCAAAAGAACTCATATACCTTCAACTCAAACCGTAAGAAATGTACGAAATAATTTCGATAGAAATAGACTCCAATAATGCCGATTGTGGATCAATTTGTAAAGCTAGTTTGTCAATCCGGGTCCTTATTAACCAAAAGAACTCATATACGGCTCGGCCAGTGGAAAATATTGTAGCTGTAGCTGAAAGTGTGCTGGAACAGGCATCAACATCAAATCGTCAACGTTCGCAGCGAATTGAATTTGTATAAAGACCTCGGTACGAAGACTTAAGCTCAAATAGTCAAACAACCGATGCGTTTTCACTTTTTTACGTTTCACTTTTCTTTGCCGTTGAAGCTCATTTTCACCTCGGGGCTGCGTTAACAAACCAAATTGTCGCATTTGGGGCTCGGAAAATTTGAACGTCGTGGAGGAGAATCCGATGCATCCACAACGAGCGACTGTTTGGTGCAGTTTTTGGGATGGTGGCATCATAGGCCCATTTTTCATCGAAAATGAGCAAAGAGCCGCTGTTACCGTCAGTGGCGAGCGTTACCGAGTCATGATAAGCAGGTTTTTGTTCCACAAATTCGAAGAGGGTGGCATGGACGAAGTATGGTTTCAACAGGACGGCGCTACGTGTCACACAGCCAACGTTACAATCGATCTTTTGCGCACTGTGTTCGAAGACCACATAATCAGCCGAAACTCGGAAGTCCATTGGCCGCCTCCCAGCTGCGATTTGAACCTTTATACCAGTGGTAACCAACCCATAGCCTCGCGAGGCAGACAATAGTCGAATTTTTCACACCCACACTTTCGGCAACTCACATGTACACAACAACTATGCTTGATTCGAAGCATCAGACTCCCAGCGGCGGAAGTCGCAAGGCCTTCCACAAATAAGGCATGCGGAATAGTTCTTTTGTAATGCCTTCCTAAAATAACGCCTGCGGAATGCATGCATTTTTTCATCACATATAACCAAGAAAAAGATTTTTACAATTTTGAGAAATTTATTTTCCGATTCTTTTTAACAGTAATTTAATTGATAAAATGTCATACAAATTTTAAAATTATATTGTGGCCGTCGGTGGTGCAATGGTCAGTGTGCGCGGCTCTTGTACATGAGATCCTGGGTTCGAACCCTGCCCCGACCACCTTAAAATTTCTTTCGGCGGCGGCCACCTCGCATAGTGACGGCGACACTATCGAGTATAAAGCCATGAAAAAGCTTCTCAAAATACCGTTCGGAATCGGTGTAAAACTGTAGGTCCCAATCAGTGAGTGAAAACTGGAAAGCGCACAGCTCAGTGATTGTGAGAAGTTCTCCCCTGTCCCTTCATGGGATGTAATGGGAAACCATTCATTTTATTTTTATATTGTTTATTTAATATTTTCAGCGTATTTTTAAAATTTTTAATTTGAAGTTGGGCGTGGTAGAACTTTCTAAGATAGATACATACATACTTATAAATAAATATGTAGAATTGGATAATGATTTTGTGATAAAAAAAGTTATTTTAATTTTATTTTTGTTTAACAGAAATAAATTAAAGTAAATGCCTTCTAAGGCCTTCCTCTTTGCATGTCTTCTAAGACCTTCTTTAGGCAATGGGCAAGGAAGGCCTTGCCTCCCAATCTCACGCAGTGTTAAAAAGAAAGGAGGAGGTAATGTGTAGGGAAGGCCGTATTTTAAAGATGGTCTGTTTGGTCATGATTTCAGGCCTTCCAGGTCATGACTTCCGCCGCTGGGCTATGCCTGTGCGTTTGCGTCCACACACACGAGCACATAATACTTTTGTGGGCGTGCATTCGGTTTTGCCTACCACTTCTTTAGACTAATATCTCTGGAGCGCCTTGAAAGATAAGTGTGTCGGAAACAATCCCGAGCCCACTGAGGCCTTAAAACCGGAATAAAGACCCAAACAATCGACAATATAATTATACACGAGAAATTGGGATGGTCGAATGAGGTACTGTGTCTACATTAGTATTTTTTTTAATGTGAAATAAAATTCTATATTTTACATAGCCCACACTTTTGTTTCCCATCACATATACACTCAGTCTTACACCGGTTTCGAGCGGTATTTTGACAAGCTTTTTCCTGACTATCTACTCGGTATTCAATCTCAAAATTCAAGACTGAATTAAAAATAAACGATGTTTATAAAAGCTAAAGCTATGGTTCCTGAAAAACCTTGTTTTATTTTTGTGAGTAATTTTTGCGTGATTGTCGTGAATCACGCGTGATTCTTGCGTGAAAGTGATTAGGATCAAATTCTGCTCACGTGAGTGTGCGTGAACGTTAGTATCGAAGAAATCTTCGTGCCTGATTGTGCGTGAGTGACTGTCCTCCTTTCCTATCCACTCAGTCTTCCTATCCACTCAGTTGAGATGCCTACAGTCCGAGCCACCGAAAGAACTTTCATTCTTTCATCCGATCGTCTAATATCATTCCATGTATTTTATCGACGATTTCTGGCCTGACGTCCTGACTGCTCCGGATCACTTGTGCTGGGGCGACCACAACGGATATCAGAAACCAATTTTTAATCATTGGAATTGACGGTGCAGAGTCCCAATAGTATTTTTAAAGCCTTTTCTTTGGATTCGGTGACGGTGTTTTACGCATGGATTAATGTTAGTGAGCACAAGAAATTCACTTTATTTAATTTTCTTCGAAATTCAGGATGCTGTTTGCTTTTAATGGTAGACAACGAACTAATACAGGGAATACACAATACATCAGAATGATGCGTGTGTTTCTATGGTGTATTGAAAATAAACTTGGATGTGTGTAAATGTGTGTTCATCAATCAAAGCAAATATCAAAATGATTTTAATATTTTGCTTTGATTGATGTTGCTAATGTATCGAGTATTCCCTGCTTTAGTCATACAATTGGCTTACAATTTTACAGTAGTCTAAAATAGAAGGTAGATGACAGTAGCAGTTAAATGTTTACAAAGTCACGGATCTTTTTTATTCCGCTCTCTATAAAATAAATCAGAATAGAAGTTTATAACTTTACTCCAAATTGTAATCTGATTCAATATATTTCTATTTTAAAATGAATGGTTTAAAGCTGAGCTTTGTTGAATTATTAATATAGACATGTGCGTGGACATAATGTTTTCATTATTTATGAAGTGGAACAGAGTCTAAAACAATAGCCGAGTTTTGGTTAGAAGCAAGCAATTATTGCTTCCTAAGTTGCAAAGGAGACGGCTGATTGGCGAAATGGCTTATTATTCGAAAATATGTGGAAAGGGTTGACCAAAAGATGCCAAAAAAAATTATTAAATTTTTCGTGTCACTAATGCATTGCTAATTCGTTATACAAAACAAGTGTTTCATACAAAACAAGCGATTATACAAGCAAGCGACAATTTGAGGCAAATCGAATATATATTTTATTTTAACGTGGCGCCTCGAGGACCAGAAATTTTCGAGAAAGGTGGATATCTTCGTGCAAAATTATTGTTAACTGTTTTATTAGAGTTCTTCCATAAAATTACGTAGATAAACAACTGACATGAAAAAGATCTTTTCAGTTTGTAGGAGATTTTAATTATTTCAATTTGAAATGAAATCGCATGAATTTGAGTTCTTAAGTAATTTAATATTTCCTTAATTTATTCAATTAACTTTAAATTGTATTGAAAATACTAAACCACATTCCACTACATAATTTTTTCGCCGCGGAATGATTTTGCAAATATTGCATCGCATCACATTGCAACATGGACATGAAAATGTTGGAAATTAAATATTGATAACTGTCAATAGTTGTTAGGAATTCGAATTGCTGACATATGACTTTTGCAAAATATCAACTAATCTACGTACAAATGTGAATAACTGAGTGAGTGCGACGCGAGTGTGTGTGCCAGTGATTATCCCACTTGTAAATAAACAAAGTAGTAATAAATGGCAAAAGGAATGATATTAAATGTTGCCAAATATGTCGTTTTCATCGTCGTATGCCGACTGACAGATTCAGTAAACACTCAACCACGAAACGGAAAACAGTTACGGATGTAACGAATTAGTTTGCGTATGAAATTCCCCTCGAGAATGTCGATAGTTTTTTCTACTTTTTCGGGTCCGTCTCGATCTCGCAACGGACTTCATGTTCGAATCCGATTTGGGTTGGGGTTTTTAAATAAAATTATATCGGATTCACTTTTATAATTTCTATAATTTTAACATTATAACGGGTTTTTCAATAAGAGATATTTTAAATAAAACAAAACGGGTTTTAGATACCAATGAAATTCTTCATGCCTGTGAAAGTACGTTCGATGCCATTATGTATGGAACTCGATTTCTTTTGCATGTCCACCACGGGTACGCTGGCAGAAGTCCAGACGCTGAACCCAATTTTCGACGGTTTTCAAGCATAAATCGGACGATACTGCTGCAATTTCACGTTCGATATTGGTACGAAGTTCATCGAACCAATCGTCGCTGGCTTGTTGGCCTAGACCATAGACTTGACGTAGCCCCGCAGGAAATAATCTAACGGCGTCAAATCGCACGACCAAGGCGGCCAATCGACTGGGCCATTTCGTGAGATAACACGTTCACCAAACTTGGTTTCCACTAAATTGATTGTGGCATTCGCTGTGCGGCTTGTGGCGCCGTCCTGTTGGAACCACATGTCCTCCAAGTGCGCATTATCCAATTGGGGCCAAAAATATTCGGTTATCACTGAACGGTAGCGATTCGCATTCACAGTAATGTGCCGGTCTTGATCATCACGGAAGAAGTACGGTCCAATGACGCCGCCGGCCCATAAACCTCACCAAACAGTAATTTTTTCGGGATGCAATGATGACTCATGGATTACGTGTGGATTGCTGTCTGACCAATAACGCATATTTTACTTATTGACGAAGCCATTCAAATTGAGGCCACTGACTCCAAATTTCGGTAGTAAATTTTAATAATTTCGACTCGTTGTTGGCTCGTATATCTTTCCGTGATGAAATGCCAAACCTTACTGAAGAGAAATGTCAAAAGAGCGGGAAAAAATATGGCGTCGTTTTCTGTCCCTATTGATTTACTTTTGTAGCGTCTCTGTTGAAAACCCCTTTACTTATAATAAGATGAAATTACCTAAGAATATGAAACTGAAAATACCTAAGCATAAAATCTAATGAATTCCTATAAAACCACAATTAATCTACTTAAAGCTGTGGATATGTCAAAAATATACTATTGTTAGTAACTTTTCTTTTCATGCGTAATTAGTACGGTGTACTAAATTACAACTAAAAACGTATTGTGAATAGTTATATTGAATTGTTATTTTACCAAGACAAGTGGATAAAGAAAAAAATGGATAAAAATATGTTTCCTATAACCAAAATGTATATCAAAAAGCACTCTGGCAGCAACAGTCCAACGTGAGCATCAGTCTCGAAATAAAATCCGATCTCTAAAACATCTTGGATCTAATCCATTTGTTTTTTTTTTCTTTCTCCTAACTCTAATCACTCTCACTAGGAATTCTTAACATACAGACAGCTAATTACAGTCCCCAGCAGCCACAATCCCCAGCAGCCACAATCCCCAAGAGACAATTCAGCAAATCTCTCTTCATATAAGCAATACATGGTCCTTCGAGCGGATTCGTTCTAATTTCGTTGGCAGCCAATTCTTATTTCAGCTTTTGTGTTGTAGCAACCCAGATATCAATCTGCGACATTCGTTTTTTAGGCAAGAATATCTGCCGCCAAAAGGTAAGAGGTGGAGGGGACGAAATTACGAGTTCCATCATGAGATACATATTTACAATTTCAAATTTGCTTCGCATTTTCATGATTTTACGGGCTCTAAATAGATCCGCCAAATCTTAGTTTCACTGATTAGTTTTTTATATTTATACGGACTCGTAATGGGATCCAGCAAATCACAATTACGTTGCTTCCCTTTTTTGGCTTTTTCGGACTCGCTACGGGCTCGAAATGGAACCGCTAAACCGCAATTTCACCGAATCGCTTTTTATACTTTGACGGACTCGTAACGGATTTGCCAAAACGAAATTTCACTGAATCGCTTTTTAAATTTTTGAGCACCCGTAATGGGTTCGAAATGGATACACCAAATCGCAATTTCACTGAAAATTGTGTCTACATTTTTACGGACTCGTAACGGCTTCAGAACGTGTTCGACAATTCATATGTTGCTTACAGACTCGCAAGGGAGTCAAAACAGAAACGCATTTGATTTTGTGCACATTGCTTGGCTATTGATGTTTGCTACACCAACAACAACACATCATTTTATCACGTGTTATAAACACATCTTGCACTTAACGTTTCAAATTATCGACAGTTTTTTTTGAAGTTAATGAAATCATTAGAAATGAAATAATTTTATTTATGTTCTTAGGTAAAGGGTTTTTCAACAGAGACGCTACAAAAGTAAATCGATAGGGACAGCAAACGACGCCATATTTTTTCCCGCTCTTTTGACATTTCTCTTCAGTAAGGTTTGCCACTTCATCATGGAAAGATATACGAGCCAACAACGAGTCGAAATTATTAAAATTTACTACCCAAATTTTGAGTCAGTGGCCTCAACTTTAAGAGGCCTCAACAATGAGGCTCTTTTCTGGCTGAATGGCTTCGTCAATAAGCAAACTATGCGTTATTGGTCAGACAGCAATCCACACGTAATCCATGAGTCATCATTGCATCCCGAAAAAATTACGGTTTGGTGCGGTTTAAGGGCCGGCGGCGTCATTTGGCCGTACTTCTTCCGTGATGATCAAAACCGGCACATTACTGTGAATGCGAATCGCTACCGTTCAATGATGACAGAATATTTTTGGCCCCAATTGGATAATATGGACTTGGAGGACATGTGGTTCCAACAGGACGGCGCCACAAGCCACACAGCGAATGCCACAATCAATTTATTGGAAACCAAGTTTGGTCAACGTGTTATCTCACGAAATGGCCCAGGCGATTGTCCGCCTCGGTCGTGCGGTTTGACGCCGTTAGATTATTTCCTGTGGGGCTACGTCAAGTCTATGGTCTATGCCAACAAGCCAGCAACGATTGATGAACTTCGTACGAATATCAAATGTGAAATTGCAGCAGTATCGGCCGATTTATGCTTGAAAACCGTCGAAAAGTGGGTTCAGTGTCAGGACTTCTGCAAGCGTGCCCGTGGTGGCCATGCAAAAGAAATCGAGTTCCATACATAATGGCATCAAACGTACTTTCACAGGAATAAAGAATTTCATTGGCATCTAAAACGGGTTTTGTTTTATTTAAAAAAACTTTGGTAGCGCTCTTATTGAAAGACCCTTTACATGTATACATTTCTTCTCAATTCATTTTGACAAATATAACGGTGTTCTTGTTGCAGGATAAGGGTTTGAAGAATTAGTGGTTATGGCTGTGGGTGACGTGCTGCTGAGGACCTGAAGTGAACCAAATTAAAAGTTGTTGATAGTACGGTGAGTGTTTGGCGCGTGCAACTACTTGAAACCATTACCTGTCGTACTAGTACCAAATACATTTACGCAACACAGTATCGACTAATGAAAAATTCCTTTTGACAAACAAACAAACAATCGCACACTTCTTCGCGATTTGTGAATAAATGGAAGTATGATGAAGGATCAAACTATGTGACCATTTGATGGAGAAAGTACGAAGTGTGATAACAACTTCCTGCAATCTTTATAACTCCAAGACATATGTCAGTATTTTACATCTAGCTTTCAGTGCAGTCAACGTCACAACAATGCAGTCAGCTGGAAATATCCCCTCAAAATTAATATTTTATAGGGCTATTTCTATTTAATAAAAATCATTACTTGTTTATATGCTCATATTTTTTACTTTATTCAGTTTCTGACATAAAACTTGAAAGATTTTATCGTTATATGGATAACATACGCTCGGTACAGCGAACCAAAATGGTGTTATTCGTTTTAGAAAACTTCCGGCCAATAATTGTGGTGTTCAGAAGCCAAACTGATTAGCTCCACATTACCAAAAGTTTAGTATATTAGTGTCTGTGGCTTAAACTAATGAATCCAGTATATTTTGAAGTTAACTACACGCTGAAAAAACGGCCTCTGTAACATGTTCTCCCAAACACATTTTGCAGGAACCATGTATATGTTTGGAACACACTCCAAACATTCATATGTTTGCAAGTCCCGAACTCACTTGTATTTAAATGTTTAACGACAAACATGTATTCTTTTACGTGGAAGCATATGCGTGGTTCATCCCAAATATCCATATAATTATGTGGAAGCATTCGCGTGAATCCTCCCAAACCTCCATATACTTCATCTTCCACTTCAGATGAATGAGGTTTTAAAAATACTCAAATATACTCAAAGTAACAACTTCTATTTAGTAAGACATTATTTTGATTTATCAATAACACCGAAAAATATTTCTGATGTATAATAATTATGAATTCTAATCAAAATATAGACTTTATCATGGAATTGCAGATGCCTGAATTGATTTCCAACTAATCATTTCCCTATGTATATGAATTAACTAAATATTAATGGTTATCATTATTAAATTATGAAATAATGAATTTTTAATTAAAATTAATTAAATGTTTCTAATCACATAAAAAAATGCCGTTTCCGATGGTAATAACATTTTAGCTATTCACACAAGATGTAAAAAGATATGGTCTTCTGAACCCAGAAATTTAAGTGGTTCTAATCATCTGATCGAAAATGTAAATTTAATTTTCACAGTTATCCACCAAATCTACATGAATTATTTAAGTCAACAGTTCTTGTAACTCCACCTGGTGAAAATCTAACATGTCTCTATCACACCGAAGAGTGTGAAATGAAACGTCAGATAAGAGTAATTTTCGCCCTATAATTGTTGACACCATGGTTTTACCCGTGCTGATTGGGACCTACACTTTTACTGCGGTTCCGAACGATTTATTGAAGAGCTTTTTCACGGTCGCCGTCGGTGGAGCAATGGTTAGTGTGCGCGTCTCTTGTACATGAGGACGTGGGTTCGATCCCTGCTCAGACCACCTTACATTTCTTTCGACGACGGTCACCTCGCATACTGATGGCGACACTATTAAGTACTCAATAGTGAAATGTAAGGTAAATTTTGATTTTTGTGAGCCTAGCCCTATTTGCGGCAATTTTCTACACAACAACATCTCTAGCATGACTAAATTAAACAGGTTAGCGCATTAGTACAAATACAACGATTCAATGTATTTTGTTTGTGTACAGACGACCTATTATGTCAAAATCAGTTGACGTAAATTCATAGAGAATTTGAGTTATTTGTATGAAGACAGACATTGTCAGCATGGAAAGTACACAGGAAAAATTTATATTAAAGTATTTGTGGAATCATGTATTTGTGTTAGAATTTGTGTTATTTGTATTACAATTAAAATTATATTGTAATAAAGTGGCAGTGAAGATGATGGTGAGAACCCATACAAATGTAAATACTGTGAAAGTTCTTATTATTTTATTGGTTAAGTCTAATAATTTGTAAGTCAGTAAATAAATAAATAAGAAATTGATTATGGGTATTTGGGATTTTAACAAAAAATAACTATGTCTAATTTGTTGATGGTAAGTTACTTAAAATACACTTCGTGTTTTGTACATAGGTATATGTATTAGTATGTATGTATGCACATATTTTCAAAAACTTAAAACTGATAAATCCGAAAAGGTTAATTGATTGCGAATTTCTAAAATGAAGAGAAAAGAAATATGTTGTTATTATTAGTATAATTATTTAATGCAAATAAAATGAAAATGCCGCAAGCTGCTTACCAAGTTACAAAATAAAAATAATTAAAGTTTAAATTGTAGCATTTTTGTATAGCCCATTATCCTCTGCTTGGCTTTTTGGACTTTGAGGCGTCTGTTAAGATGACGTATCCTGAAGAAAATTTTGCATCTAAAAAAAAAAACTAACTATTTGTTCTGGGAGGTCGATACCAGCACTTCTCTTCATTAAACGCTGCTTTATATTTCTGTTGTGACAGATTTCTTTATGATTAATATCATTAAAAATGCATTCGAGTTTTTTAATTTGCGAAAGAAACGCAGCGGAAGGATTAATTTACTTTATCCTTACTATCTGGTCTGATTTATAATTTGGTTTTCGTTTTGCTCGTAATTATTATATATTATGAAGTCTGTTATGTTAATATCTCGTGATGTGCTTTTATACTTATTTATGTTAGTGTAATACCAACTGGCGAAGAATTTCTGTAGTTGGTTGTAACGTGTGAACTTATGATCCTTGCTCTCCCGTTATAGACCGGTCTATAATGTGTACGCTGTCCTCACGTTATGGGGACGTGGCCCTCTCGGTCGGTAGGGGCGGGTAAGAGTGGCGGCGATGGGTTCGCTCGATTGAAAAAAAAAAATTCCTTTTTCAGAGATCCCTTGGAAATGTGGTCGACCCATGTAAATGTTTTGTCATTACTTAGATATTGTTGAAGGTTTTTCTTATGAATAATATAGCCACATATATATTCAAGAGCGTCTTCTTCCAGCATACCCACGTCACCAATACTCTCTCTCTTTACTCTTTTTATTTTTCAAATATATTTTAAAACACTAATTGACACTAATTATTTAACACAATTTTTGACTTCAAACGCTCACCACTTTAAATAATTTTTGTTGTTTTTCGTATATTAAGTTGAAACACTGATTTTTTTATCAGTGTGTAAACTCATTGTGACTGTATAAACACAAATATTGTAAATAAAACAATTGTAAATAAACTTTAATAGATTAGGTCGTGAAGGAAATCGTTGTATTTGTACTAATACTATATATGCAAATTAGTAACGATCGATGACCATCAGTGGTACAATGGTTTGTGTGAGCGCCTCTGGTACATGAGATTCTGGGTTCGGTCCCTGATCTGACACACTTAAATTTCATTCGGCGGCGGTCACCTCGCATAGTGACGGCGAGACTATCCAATATTTAACCATGAAAAAGCTTCTTAAAAATTCCGTTCGGAATCGGTGTAAAAACTGTAGGTCCCAATCATTTACTGAGTTAAAACTAGAAAGCGCACAGCTCACTGGTTGTGATAAGCTCTCCCCGATTCCTTCATGGGATGTAATGGGAAACTATTTATTTTATCGATTGAAAATCCTTGGGCAAATATCAATTTACACCGTAAAATTATATTATTCCAATACCAGAATATCCTTTTTCCTCCTCGTTCTTTTATATTCGTGCTTACTCGCATAGTTGAAGTGCTTCGAGGTAAAGTTTATTCTATGAGACACTGTGTTTCATTTTTATTGTTGGAATCGCGTTGGGAATATATAATGCCATTAAAACTATTATATGTAGCTATATGTCAAAAACGACTTTTTGCGAAAAAGAACTTTTTTATTGTTGAATGTGAATCTTTGGGGACTCAAAAACAATATTTATTCCACGAGTTTTTTTTTAAAAATTAGTTGTATTTCAAAATATAACACAGTTTAAACATTTTCGTGGGCTTAAAAATTAAAAAATTAAATTAAAAAAAAAAAAAAAACTGGAATTTTTTAATTTTTTACAATAAACTGGGTTAGTAGCCTTTCATTTAAGATGAATATTTCATTCGTACACTGAGAGAAAAAAAAATATTATAACAATAAGTGGTAAAGGTAGATTTACGACTTTTTCATTTAAAATGGCACAAAAACGGCTAAAGATTTTTGGCCAAAATTTTTTATTTCTCGTTTGGAACCTTAAAATCTAAAATTCCACCAAGGCGCTTCAATACCAGATAGAGGCAATGGTTCAAAACAACGAACAAAATAACAACAACGGTATTTCGTTTTGTGTGTTAAAATTAGAGTGTTAAATACAACACAAATGTCTGCTAACAATAACAATCAATAAAAAAGTTTAAAACTCATTTAAATTTCACAGTTTTTCACCAAACCGACATGAAAAATTAAAATCAGAAGCTATTGTAATTCCACCTGGTGTATGGCACTTTTCGTCAAACATCTCTCTATCATCCCGACCGCACAACGCAGAGTGTGAAAGGAAACGTCAGATGAGTCAAATGTTCTCTCTAGTAAGATTTACTCTATGGCCGATACAATGACTGACAATAATTAATTTTCTGGCACAACAACTATGAAAATAGATTTCTAGACTTAAATAACACAGAAAAACGTCGAAAAAGCGAAGCGAACGATATCAACCTATGTCGGCTTTCGCTACACATTACAATCTTTAAAATCGAGAAATTTTTATAGCAAAAAATATATGTATTTATATCCAATTATTATATTCTTAGTGACATAAAATAAGATACTTATGTAACAAAATAGTTGTAAGCTCTTAAAAAAATTGTGTTTTCGGCTTGTGTTGTTATCTGTGGAAAACACTAATATCTTTCCACTTCTGTGAACTCCTCCTACCCCTGAACATCTCTGATGTCTGCTGAAATACTAAAAACACCCAGTGAGGAACAACACACGTACATATTGTGGCTTGACTTCGAAGTTTCAATGTGTTGGAGGCATGATTTGCAAAACCGCAGTGTTCGGTAATCTTTGGTACTAACCAACCAACACCCTCTTTCTGTGAAAAAGAATCAATGACGCGGGGAAAATGTCCATTCCTGGCAGTTCTTGGCACATAATAAATTATGTTTCCATTCCAAGCCGAAGGAAGTAAACAAATCTGTAATATTGACTTGAATGTTATTCAAGCGAGAAGAGTCTGCCTAATGCAAACATTTGTGATTTTTTATAATTTTGAATTTTTACTTCACATATAGAAAAAAAAAGAATTTTTCGAATTAATTTTTGGTTAATGTTTTAAAATGTTCCAAATTCTCACATCTTTAATGTCTACTGTCTACTCGAATTCGTCGTAAAACTGCTGGTCCCAATCAATGACTGTAACGCTAGAAAGGACAAAGCGCACTGCTTGTGGAAGCTCTTTCCAGTCTCTTCATGGAATGTAATGGGAACCTATTGTATTTATATTTTTAATTTGAATATTGATACTTGTGTATGTTTTATATTTTAATGTTATTTCCAATGAATTTGATTATCGGTGTTGGACAATTAGCAATTAGCAGTATTGATTTTATGTAGAATTGATTTTAGTACTCGTACGCTAAATTCAAATAAAGCCAGTTATTATATATTGATGGTTTTTTGGGTTAGGAGAACTCTATAATTCATACAACATTCAAAAGATTTGGACGCCCTCCGAAATTTGGATCAGCTAATGAAAATGTTTATAATTGGTAAATGTGTTCCATTCAAAGAAACTTTTTTTTGTTGCGAAAACGATATATGTTTTACTTCAAACGGCTTTTTCCTATAATCCAAACTAGTTATATTTACCCCTACATATAAAGAAGTACTTTATTGGAGTTTCAATATAAATTAGAATTCGTTCTAATACTTGCCCTGAACCGGGCACCATTACTGTAAGTCTGGGGATATATCCACTGAGTTCCGCGAAGACGAACACACCCTTAGCTTTAGGATATTAATCAAAAAGTCTGCGTTCAGTTAAAAAACAAAAACCAAATGCGTTAGAAACACAAACAAAAAAAACTTTAATATTTTGTTGGATAGCCACGCTGTTTTAAGACATCACTTAGTCTGTTTGGCATCGAGTTTACCAATTTCTCAGTTTCAGCAGGTGTAATCTTTGCCCATTCTGTCTGCATAACACTTCGCAAAGTCTCTTTCCAGGTTATAACATGCTGACGAATTATCTTCTCTAATAGATCCCAAAGATGCTCAATGGGATTGAGATCTTGTGATTGAGGAGGCGTTTTAAGCTGTTTGCGCGTATTGTACAAAAGCCAAAGTCTAACAACGTCCACTTAGTTTCAAATATCTTTTTAATATATTTGAAACTATTTATCCATTGTTGAGTCAAGAAATTCCAATTGGCCCACACCACCAGCAGCCATACACTCCCAAACCATAACTCCGCCACCACCGTGTTTGATTGTACCAACAAGATTTTCTTTCTCAAACGCAGATCCTAATTTGCGCCAAACTATTTGACAGCCTGTAATTCCAAAAATATAATATTTACTCTCGTCAGAGAAAATGACTTGTTTCCAAAATTCTGGGGGCTTATTTATATAGTTATGAGTAAATTCAATGCGCTTTTGTCTGTTCACGAGGGAGATATACGGCTTTCTTCTGGCTCCTCTAGCATGATATCCAGCTTTATGTAAAATTTTTCTAGCGGTTTCGGCACAAATATTTTTTTTGAAGATTACATTTATGTTTTCAATAATTTTAGTAGATGTTATGCGGGGGGGGGGGGGGGGGGGGATTAACTTTTGCCATATGGATTACTTTGCGCTCTTCCCGTACGGATAATTTTTTTGGACGCCCAGATCGAGGCTTAGATGTTAAAATGCCGGTTTCTTTGAAATTATTTATTAGGCGCTGGACAGAGGAATACGTTCTTCCAATAGTTTTACCAATTTTCCTGAGGCTCTTCTTTGTCCTTAATAATTATTTTTCTTTCATCTACACTAATTGCCTTTCCTTTGCTTTCCATGTTTTAAATTAATTATTAGTTTTAATGAAAGGTGCCACTGAACTCGCTAAACGATCACTGTTAATGGCACTGACCGGAAAGTGATCAAGGAGAAAAAACAACATGATAGAAAGTAACGGCAATTTCCGAATAAACAAAGTGAACCCAGACTTATTGGTTGTTACATTTACTTGTTACGGCACGAAAATTCCGTTAGTACGAAAATGCAAAAATAAATGTAGAATTTTGTTTATGGTTTTTAATCTAAGGATAATGAAGAAAAATATACGTAACAAAATTGATTTGAATTATATTTTTATTATATGTTTTTTTTATCATTTGTCAGGTGAACGCAGACTTTATGATCTATGTGTATGTATCAAATTTTCTCTTTTAACTGTGTTTTGCTTAGCTGCACTTTCGTCCTAGCAGCCTCGACAATTGTGTTTCATAATTCAATTTTCTATAGAAAAAATTCGTTTACTAACACTTTAAAAATCAGTCTCTTATAATTTTATGTACATGCATATATCGAATTTATTATTGTGTAAGTGATCGATGAAATCACATCACTAAAACAAATTGAAATTTAAATCAGTTGAAGCCAGGGGTGTTCTATGCCACAGCTGATCAACCTTAGAGTTGGGGAAACATGCAGAATAAAGTAACAAAGAGAAATAGCGATAGATGACTGACAGTATGTAGGGTAGGCATTCGAACCAAAAGTACAAAGCTCATCAACTGAGAGTATTTTTGTGATAATTAAATCGAGGAAAAAGGGAATAACAATTGAAATAAAGCAAAATGCAAGGAAGTGTTAGTGTCAAACTGTTTATAGAGTTTACAATTGAAACACAATTTTATAAAAATAAATATTTTTCTCATTCTGTGTGGGTTGCCATGTTTGTATAACTCTATGCTCCAACTTTTCGAGTGACTTTTCTTGGTTTCCGGTCCAAGAAAAACAGCTGTTGCAAACTCTTAGTATATTACTCTATGGTTGAAGCTTTGTCAATGTGTAAAAAAATCCGGATAACTGTCTCATGTGTGCAGGTAAAAAACTTCGGATAAGGGCACATTTCGCTTAAGTGCACAAAAATGTGTGCACCGAAAATCAGTGCAGCTAAGCGAATTAGTCTATGACACGGAGTCGTGTGTGTCTGTGGGTTTGTATAGACTTGCTGTGTATCAATGTATAGAGGTGTAGTGTAATCCGTTTCCTTTATTTTCGCAAAAATAAATTATTAAATTTTTATAATAAAAGTTTTCTATTTGCGGGAAATGTATCAACTTTTGTGCACAACCATTGGGGTAAGGTGCAAAATAAATATTTTGAGGCAAAATAAATATGTTTGCGTCAAACGAGCTCTAAGCGTTGATTTAATAAATAAATTAGCTCAAACTTATTTTGAATATCACTACAAATTAGATCAGCGAAAATTTACACCTCTGCGCAATTAAAGTCTCTTAACTTTTGAAGTGCTCGTGCCACGATGTAGTGCTCGTGTAATGTATAGCTGGAGTTTTGTTGCCAGAGACACGGATTTAATTCTAAAGTGCTTGCTTAGTCCAAAATAACATACATTCGCAAGCACAGTTCCCTGATTGATCTCAAGGGTGACGTTGTTGTTTTTGTTTACGGCAGATACGAGGTATATAAAGTAGTCCACCACCTCGAAATTATAGCGGGTATCAGCGCTCACGCATTGGCATAATCGCGTGAAGGTACTGCTCATTGAAATCATTAATTTTGTCTTGTCCTCATTTACCGTCAGACCCACTTCCTTCTAAATTCTCGAAAACACCGCAGTAACTTCTCTAACTGTGCGCCCAATAATATATGTATATATCATTAGCATAAGCGAGCAGCTTATGACTTTTGCTGCTGATGGTTTTATTCATGTTGATTGCCGCTTTTCTCATAAGGATTTTCATTAAGACGTTAATGCGATCGCACGAGTTTCGGTAAATTGCCTGAGTTTCGGTAAAATCCTTATCAACTTTCCTTGGCGATTTGGTCTTCGTCAAGGTCATCCTGCAAAGGCGTATGAGTTTTCCAGTAATAGGAATCTCAGACATTGCTTCGAAGAGTCTCTCGGGTATCGGTCTTTCGAAGGCCGCCCTATAATCGACAAATAGATGATAGGTTTCGATTTTTTTTTTCATGGGTCTTTTCCAGGATTTGTTGTAGTTTGAAAATCTGGTCAGTTGTCGATTTTCCAGGTCCAGTTAGGTCAACGATAATTTGCGATAGAGCCTTATATGCTATCGATAAAAGCCTTATTCACGATAGTTGGCACAGAGACTCTGGTCACCTCTTTTAAATATTGGACATAGTACACTGAGATTCCAATCGCCGGGCATGCCTTCATCGAACCAAATTTTGCTAATGGGCTAATACATGCACCTTGTTGTTCTTAAGCCGGGCAATAGCTGTTCTGACCTCGTCTTGATTACGAGGGGGCAATCGACGTCGTCGTCCATATTGTGATGGATTGTCCCATCGCCATTGGATATCTCAGGTACTAGTAGCGCGGAGAAATGCTCTCTCCATATTCCCAACATGCTCTGCTCATCTGCGACGAGATTTCCGTCCTTGTCTTTGCAGAAGGGGCCCTGAACCATGTCCATTAGTTCCGTTTTTAACTGTTTGGTAGAATTTTCGGGCTTCGTTCTTCCTTCTGTATGTCTCAATTTTCTCACTCTCGCACTTTCTCCACTGCCGTTTCTTACGCCTAAAGAGACGGTTTACCTCCTTTCTTTTCTCCCTATACCGCTCAGTTGCAGCTCGCGTTGAAATTGACTGAAGCATTGCTATGCTTTCTTTTCATCATTTGCAATAAGACACTCTTATTCATACCATGGTTTGTTGCGAAGCGGCTTTTCAAAACCAAGTACGGTTGTTGCGGCAGTTTTATTGAGTGGGAAATGGGTTTCCACTACGCTTCAGGAGTTTCATTGGAAGGGGGAGGGTTCTGTGGCAGAATTTGCGAGAGCTTCCTTGAGTAGGCTGTGGAGGTAATTGAAGCTTTCCGATGTCTAGCTTTCTCTGTGTCTGGTGTCGTACGATTTTAGCTCTACTTAATCTTGTGCGAACCTTTGCTGCTACCAGGTAGTGATCAGAAGGGTCCACGAAAAGCCACCCAATGAAATAACGCCCAGGAAATAACCCCAAATGAATTAAACCCCAAAAAATAGAAAATAACACCCGAAAACAGTGAATGAAATAACATCGACAGATAAATGAAATAAACCCCAAAGCGAAAACGAAACAACCCCCAATATTTGGGAGTTATTTCATATGAAATAACACCCAATGATGAAAATGAAATAACCCCAATGAAATAAACCCCATCAGCAACAAAAATTAAAATATGCCAAAAACTCATAAAAGAATTAGTTTCACCAAGGATTTCAAGAAGTCAGTATGGACCAACAGCAAAGTCGCAAAATTATTGAAATGAATCGTGTGGAGGTCCGCAGGTGTCTTCTTCGTAATAAGGATATATGCAACTTCGAAAGTGTGCCAGCATTCATAATCAATTTTTTTTGGTGAAGGAACATACAAAGCTCGTTTAATAGTTTCTACTTTTGGTTTTGTGAATGGAGCAAGTCCAGTGCAGTTATTTTCCCTTATAGATCAGCCACCAACGATCTATCCTAAAACTTTACGAATGGCTTGAAAATCCAACTCATGGGAGACGTTATTACAGTTATAATGTTGTAAAGAAGGCAGTAATTTTCTGTAATGGAGATGTGAGGAAGTATGGACAAAGAATTGTTTAATATTTCCAATATATTTATTTGAAACCCAACTACGAAAAAATTATTTTCATTCAAGAATTGTTTAATATTTCCGATATATTTATTTTTGAACCCCAACTACCAAAAAATTATTTTCATGTACATACATAAAAAATAAACTCAATACATTATACGTAAGCATAGATAAAGGAATTAACTAGATATCGCACATGCCGTGGGAAATTTATTGTTCAATGGGATATTTTCTAGATGGAGCTGAATGCAATAATTACAACGTTTGATCCCAAACAAAATATACCTTGCAAGATGTATTTAGAAAAGGTGCTAACAAAAGGTGTGGTAGGCAACATCAACATGGATTTTGTTTTGTTTAGTGGGCCGATGCTGTACAGGTCAACATAAACGAATACCAACAATAACAGTACACCAAACAAGCACATAACCAAAATTAATTGAATTAGAAAGTGGGGAACACAACGACATGAAAAAAACTAAATTAGTTGTTTGAATAGCACAACCTGGAAAATGATTCTATTTTTGTATTGAAAAAATATCCCACATTTTTGAATAAACGTCAGTGAATGTTATGAGAAACGTCAATGAAAGTTACAAAACGATCACACAGCACCTAGTGGCAGTACTTGACAACGCCTGTGGGATATCTACTTATTTCCTTTATCTATGACGTAAGGAATGGTAAATAAACAAAATGGTTGCTCATGAATTCAAGATGGAGAAAATATATATATATAAAAACTTGGATAACGTCGTCTACTGCAGCACGACAAATGGGGCAACTATATGTTTGGAGTCCACTACCGATAGCTTCCGCTTGAAGCTTTAGTACGAACTCGTTACATAATTTCAAATGCTTACAGGGTATAAAAACTGTATTAGCCTCCACTACCAAACAAACAACGCCCAACTTTCTTTGAGTAGGTTCCTGCGGCGGTGCAGAAATATTTATATCATCACCTTCAACCTCAATATACTCTATGACTTCGAAGAAATCTTCGTCCGGTTTCATGCCAGTACATATATCATTGTTGGGAAATGTCATTCGATTCAAAAATATTGCTGCAGTTATTTTACCCGCCCGTAGATCGTTGTAGCCCTGCTCTATTTTTGCAGTTTGGAAGACAATTTGCCTTTTACGTTGGCCTTTACACAACCACCTCCACTGTTCACAAGAAAATCAATGTTTCAGCTTTTATTGAATTCTTCCTTCTGAAGAACTCTTACAAATTTAAAAAAATTCCCATTCTTAGATATCATTCTCCCCAAAACGCCATTGCATGCTTCCAGTGCAGAGTTCGTACGGCTACATGTTCCATAAACGGAAATTCCTTCTGGTCCAATCTACAAAAAAAATATTGTCAATACCTTAACAATAACCAAATTAAATTTGAAATTGTAAACAATGAAATAAATACCTTTTTCAACCACTGATTTTCATAATATTGTAGGAATTTTTCAAATTTAAGATTCTGGTCGAACTTTTCGATTTCACCTTTTATTTCCACGAAAGATGTATGTATATAGGCAGGAGGCAGTAATGGAAGTGCCAATAACTTATGGTATTCCAAGGAAGCCTTCTTGTTTTGGCGTATAAATGCTGCCAGTTTGTTGCACTTTGTTATTATGTGCCTCCTCACTGCTTGGCAGAAGTGGAACCAACAACCGATTACTTTCGATTTAGGGAAAACAATCCTTATTGCCGTCCGTAGACTAATTTCGTAGTCTGTCACGAAGATCGCACCACCCAAATCCAGAACGTTATCAATTATGTATTTGAAAAAATGCTCGTAGCATTTTGTTGATTTTCTATCCGTCAATATGAACACAGATGGAAATATCTGTAAACGTTCAAAAGATATTGTAATATATTCAGAGGCTAAAAGTTTTCCTGTAAAAGGCCTATTTTTATATAATTTATTTACAAGCAAATACATACCTTTGTGGAAAACTGTATATGGACCATTATTAATTGTTTAAAACATCCAAGCGGAACTACTGCAAATGTGCCATCAACTAAAATTGTCCAGTTTGAGTTGCTCGGTATGTTTTCTTCAATTAATAGTACAGTTTTGGCAGAAATAAAAATACAGTATGAAAAGTCTTTCTGTACGTGGCAGACAGTGAAAAACTTTTTATGGTCGTTCCCTTGGTGCAAACTCATGCCAAAATGTTTGTTAATGTTGTCTTTTTGGAACCCATGTACTACTTCTGAGGGAGTTTTTGGAGAAATTTCGAAAAAGGCGCTACTAATATATTGAAGTCCACGCTGAATTTTCGAAAAGTCTATATTTTTTGTTGCATCTTGATCGCTGGTACAGAAACAAATATTTAAAATTAATCGATATTTCAGTAAGCAGTCGCCTTACCTCGCGCAATTTTCTTGGAATGAATTCCTTATACCACTTAAAGCATTTGCTTCTCCAATAACACTGTGAACCTCCGTGCATTTTCATTGGGGGGCTTTTCGTGGAGCCGATCAGAATCGATATTAGCTGCTCTCATCAATCGTACGTCCATTCAGGTGATGAATGCCTTGCATCAATTACCACGTGATCAATTTGATTCATTAATCAGGGGATACCCAAGTAGCCTTGTGGATGTCTTTATGCTTGAATCTTGTACCACTAATGACCATGTTTTTTGCCGCCGCAAAGTCAATAAGTCTCATACCGTTGTCGGAAATGTCAGCATGTAGACTGAAATAGTCAATAGTTGGATAAAACACATTTTCCCTTCCTACTTTAGCATTAAAATCCTCTAGTACAATCTTAATGTCATGGCCAGGGCAGTGGTTATACGCTTCTACTAGGTCCTCATAGAATATGTCTTTGGTACCATCATCTTTCTCTTCTGTCCGGGATTTCAAAGTCCTATTCAAATCTCAATTTATTAGGTTTAAAATTTTTTACACATATCGTTGCCTTAATTTAGAAAGGACATAACTAACATTTTGAAAATGTTACAAGAGGAGGAAAAAACTTAATAAATCTCATAATTTCAGAAATTTTAAAAATGTTTTAATGCAGATTGAATTGAAAAAGGATAGACAAATTGTGCGTGCACAGCACACTAAATTTTCTAGTAACGACGAATTTTATATTTTGTTTTACGGATATAAATAAAAACTATTTCAAAAAAATTTTTATTTATGTCCTCTCTATACTTTAATTAAATATGTGATATGATGTAGGGAATAATAATCAATAAAAACTCGATTTCGATTTTTGTGATGATGCGTTGTTTTGCATTTTAGGTGACGATATATATGTGCTTAAACTTTGCACAAATATGCACTCAATTTTCGTATTTTGGATGATTTTTAGTCCAATTCGAACTTAGAGAGTAGTGCTCAACCCTATTTTAAAATTGGCATAATAAGAAAAGTAAATGATCAATTATTGATCGAATAACAGATTCATAACACTGTGATAGATTTTGCCAAAAAGTTTTTAGGACAGAGCCGGAAAGGACGGTTATACCAACCAACCAAATAGAAGTTATAGCAGTCAAAAGTGTGTCAAAATCGAAAAATCAAAAAAAAATGCACTTTGTTAGTGACAACAAAAAAAAAGCGAAGGATAAAAGCCGGTTAATAACCGGTTTCGGGTTTTATGTCGAAATAGAAAACTATACATTTCCTAACATTCGATTATTTTTAATTCAGTCTTTTTGATATTTAAGATTGATATTTTTATAATAAACCAATATTCGATTTTGTTGCGATAGATTTTCATCTCATGCCGGAATATTTCACTGTTAAACAATTTACGTGATTTGCTTTAAAACGATGTCCTTGTTTATTTTGACGTAAGCTGGAGTTAAAAATACGTAACAAAAGTTGGAAATCGTGGGGCTGGTTGTCTAGACGATATTATATTGTTTATTCAACCCAGGTTAGGTCAGGTTAAGATAGATTGACTCACTTATTCCAAAGATTCAACATCATTGCACCTGTAAATTATCATTGTGTGGCTATGATACGATACGATACCTCATTCCGATATTCCAGGATGTGGTTGAAGAAGAAGAACCAAGTGTTACTCTGCAGAAATATCCAAAGATGATTCAGCTTAACTCTCTGCAGCGAATACCCTCTTCATCCCCACAACTTCTGCAGTAATCAAGTGCTGGCATTATTCCAAGTCTAGATGCGACGGTGCATATTATACAGTGCCCAATGATCAGAGCTATTGGCATCGAAATATCTTGCATAGGAACGGATATCAAGTTTAGTGTATACTTCCGTTCATAATGTGGTCATACACGCACACAGGGAAAATATTAGTTGGAAATCAATTCAGGCATTGGAAATTCCATGATAAAGTCTAAATTTTGATCAGAATTCGTAATTGTCATACATCAGAATTATTTGCCGATGTTATTGATAGATTAAAAATCGGTCATATTAAATACAAGTTGCTACTACCGAATTTTAGTTGTATTAACCAATTTGAGTATTTCTAAAACCTCATTCATCGGAAGTGGAAGATACAACTAATAAAAAGTACAATATTAGAACTGGTGTTCAAATATTAGTTACTGTAATCATAAGTTAGTTTCTGATACAAAAACACTTGTAGCAATGTTATGTATTCGATTTTTCACAAGAGGGTTTGTTGTTAAAGAGAACTACGTAATTGGAATGTTACACGAGGACTTTACAGAAAAACTAAAATTTCAAACAGAAAGTGATAAACAAAGTTGTGAAAAAACAATACAGTGTATACTTCTAGATACCAGCCAGCGAAGCATACATACGAGTATTTATCGTATCATAAATTGAGGTGAAGTGAGACTTTTAAATATAATCGTTGAATATGACGCAACTATTGAGGCCTTGGGAAACACATGCAAACAATTGTGGACACTTGTCTGGAGGAACTATTATTCTGGATGACACAAATTAACTTAAACATACATATGATACCCAGGGTAACTCATCCCCATTTTTGGTCGAAAATATGAAAAATATAGGAAGCGAAGCGTCCAATCGAAAAAATAAAATTTTATTTACGAGTTCCTAAGGGTTTCTCACAAAGTGTTCGATCAAAAATGGGCACGAAACACGAACCCTGGTTATATATAATAATAATTTTGTTTATATTTAAATATAAAATACAAAATTTTAATAAAAATTTTATTTTTTATTTTTTTCTATAAAATTCTTAATGGGTTAAAGAATCACCAAATAGTTGTGACAGCCATTAAATTCATGTACATAATTAGTTGAGCACAGCAATATATTATTTGGTACAACCGAATTAGATTTTACATTTTTTGTTCATCCAACAAATAGAATATTCATCACTACATGATATCGTGATGGCTAGAACTAAAACTCGATTGACAGATCACATTTATTTATTGTTGCTGTGGCTTCAACTAAATATTTCAGTTCTTGCAAACAAAACTGAATTACAAATCAATTGATATGCACAACATTTGGTGACACGGACCACAATTACTGATACTCACAACTTAATAATGTGATAGACCAGGGAACCGCCAAATTTTATTTGGCTGTAAATATAGTTGTGACAACGAATCTTTTCTCTGTGTGCGCTTGGTGATCCTGCATTTTGTGCAACCAGACCACCTATAATTCACATTTCTGAGCGCTTCTTTGCTGAAAGTATCCACTTACTCCTTATCCAGTGTAACAATTCAGGCAGACCCTAATCTCAACAGCTCAATGGTTCCCTTATGGTTCCCTAAAATAAGGTGACCCATATAAGGTGAATATAGAACTGCATGGTCGTCTCATTTAGAAATGCGCGGCAGTCCTTGAGGTCAGGAATACAGGTTGTCAGAGTAGATATACAATCCCCAGGCGGTGATAAAGTTTCATCCCAGCAAAGCGCACAGTCTCCGTTTGAATTCTTCCTGAAAGACACTACAGTGGTCTGGTAGCCCTCGTGTAAGTTCTAAACCCAGCTCTTCAACATAGATTCAAAACTCGACTTTGCCCCATAGTCGGAATTCATCAATATAGAAGCCTAAACAGCTTCTAGAACTTTAAAAAAGATAGAAATGGGTGTCATAATCGACTTCTATTGTGGATGCAGCTTATTCCTTAGAATCGTTCAATGGGCTGGTGATCTGTTGCGAAGAACGACGTAGGCTGATTGCCGACACTATAGTCATTTTCCTTTACGGCAAATTTATGGGTTACATGTGGAGAATAACCCCCAACCCCACTATAGTCATTCTCTGGTCAATACCGACTACTCAAGTAAAGTAGAGTTATCTATGAAACTGACTAAACCGTATGTACTTGTTTTCGTACATTAGCCCTAATTGTAAGAGTGCGGGCATGCGGATAACTGAGAAGTACGTATGATCTTTTACATATATGACTCAAACATCCCTTCCAATTCCTTCAGAAGACATTGAGACTGATCGGTTTAAAAACTTTTGGTCTAATATTCGATGTTTTATCCCCTTTCGCAATTTGGATTCTCTCCATCTAAAGGATATATAGGATTGCTTGTTGCAGCTCAAATAAGGTTTTACAAGCCAGGTGATCTTTAGGGCTTAAAGCTTATTATTGCCCAATGTAGTGTTTATTTTGTCACGATTTTTCCCGCAACCTGCGAGATGGCGTGCCTATTCGGTGAATCCGAACTTTTGTATTCGGACCAGTTTCCTGTAAAGTGTATGTTAAGCGGGAAGTCTATCGATTCATCAGTCGGTGTCGCCCATGGCCCGGTTTGTTCCTTCAGATATCCTAGAGATGTAGGAGTAGTCGAGAGGACTTTGCGCAGTCTGGAGATCTCATCTTCGTTTTGAATGCATTCGCACAAATATTTCCAATACCTCCGCTTTGAAGAACTTCACTGTTTCCTATATTATTTATGTCTAAATTTGTACACATTCCAGTTGTTAAGGACTTTGCTGTATTAAAAAGCTTTCTGCAAGACTGTCTTAGGATTTTCATATCCTTATTCCGGCACGGAGATTTCTCTTTCCCCGGTAGGAACCGGTGAAACAGGTTCCTGCGTACTAGCTGGTTCTGAGGGAGGACTGATTTGTATAGAACCGATAAAATTTTGTGCTTGGTGCAGTTTATTTTACGAACATTTCTGATAGTCGAAATACCAATCCTCACTCGAAACCTCCCATCTTTTGATCGACTGAAAGGAGTCCTGTGATGCAAAGGTAACATCAAGGAGCTCTTGTATGTCTGTAGTAATAAGGGCAGCATCATTGCCCTGGTTACAAACATACAGATTAGTGGACAAAACATAATCCAAAAGCGTCTCTTCACTTTAATTATATTGGTACTTGATAAAAATTATGTGGTGCACATTGACTTCCGCACAGAGAACGCAACCCATTTTATATTTCTCCGCTTCATCGATTAGCTGTCTCATCAGAAGTGACGTCCGTGGTCCAGTATTTTCATAGGGCAAATAGGCTGATGCTAACCAGTTGTGGCCATTATTCAATCTACCTGTATTTTTATTTGACTTATCCAAATAGGCAAAATCTCCCTTGAGTAAATGCCCCTTTGAAAGTTTTGCAATTAGGATTGTGAAGACTGTTTCTGCCAACATACTGCTTGTGTTGTCATTAGTTCCGGGACGTATATCCAAAACGGAGTTGGCAGATATATCTTCTATTTCCATTGGATAATTTATTTCGGGAAACGGGCGGCGAAATAATTCGTTGGCAAAGTCTTTTATGTACATATGTATATCTGGTGGATTCAGAAACCATAGTGCGAAATTGAGATGGCTTTAGGTTTTTTATTCTGTGTTGTAATATCATTTGTGAAAAAGTTCTTAAAATGACGAAAACCAGTTTATCGATTTGAAATATCCGCTGAAATCGGTTCTCCGTAAATGAAAATTTTTACAAAACCCAGCGGTTAACCGGTTTCGGCTTTGAATAAACTATCCGGCACCACATAAATAGTTGGCATTGATTTTGTTTGTATTTTCATTTTCCGATTCCGTATTTTAATCCGAAATGGCTTCGGTACTGTATCCAATATGATTTACACATCGGATCCGTCGGATTCTTGTTTCGAGTTCTCTCCTATTTGATTTTGAGAACAGTTTTCTTCTCATTTCGAGATCGGTTTCGTCCTCATATCGAACCCAACACAATTCTAGTTTCGAGATTGTTTGAAAAATATTTTATGTCATATAAGTTGTTTTTCTTTTGTTTCGAAAGGAGAATTAAAACCGCTCGCGTATCCGATCTCGAATCGAGAACGGACCCAATCTCGAATTTACATCAATTTTAATTTTTTCAACTAAATTTAGTGAACTCTTGACCTCTCCTTATGAGGATTTGTTTTGTTGCTGTTACAATAACAAAATACGTTGCTATTTTGGTACGACACGATTCGCGTATGACAGACGCATTGGTTGGACGCGTGCTTTAATAGGATATATTTTAAACTTAATCAGTATCGAAATAGTGAGCTCGTTGGAGACAGTCAGCAATTCCTATTGAATCGGGTTAATTTATTAATTACTTGAGCCTAATGTCAGTATCACCATCAACAATTAACCCTACATTTTAATTGACCCTCTTGAGGGCTCTATTTCAATTAAAATTGTATATTTTAAATAACCAACCCTTCGTGTCCAAATAGCTTCACTTCCCTTCATAAAGGAAACAAAGCTAAACAATGCAGTGCGTGTGGTGGTGGCGATGATGATGACGACAATTACCTCTGACATTCAACAATGAATATCATCCTGAATTACGCGGAAATTAATTTCTTAAGTACTGTGAATGCTCTCTAGTAATTTTGGCGCAATTGCATTTTATTGCAGAAGCGTACTGCCGCTTCCCTGGAAGCTACACTTCCCAAAATGTGTCGTCAACCATGCAACATGTTCCGGATTCTCGATTAGAGTTGACTGATTCCGCTTTGTTGATTATATGGCTTTGTTTTGTTATTTTCTTAATAAACTCTGACATTGTACTAGTCGCCGTCCTCCAACTCCCACCCGTCCAACGCACACCAATCATTTAGTGAATCAACTCAAAATAATCATAATAATGACTTGGATTTTGAATGAACGGATGGATAGATGAATGAATGGTATGGTACGGTTGGATAAACTGGTACCCCTTACGAATGATAAGAAAGTGTGAGTATTGTTCCGCAGGACAATAGTGATGACAATTATTGTTATTGGAGGTTGTTGCGATGTGGGTCCTTAACGTATGAATTGCTCTAAAGAATTGACTTTGAAATTATCACAAAACACTTACCCGCTTTCGTCTCTCTAAGGGCGCATTTTGTTCGCATCATAGGAAATGAAAGCAATTTCGTGTGTGATTTGTTTCCTCAAACACGTGAACTTGACTTTTAATATTTTTCTATAAAATACATGGAAAGATTGAAAAAAATTTAAAGAAAAAATATCACAAACATTAACAATGTATTGTTGTAAATTTTTGTTTGGCATCAAAACATATTCTAACGGTAAAACTCAGGGGAATCTTCATTGAACGGCCAGATTCTTACGGGGCATTTGTGGTTTAATAGCCCAAGTTATATTTTTACAAAATTGCGACAATGAAATTTTATTCGCGTTTTGCAAGGCCGAAAAGGGCTAAATATAGCCCCAAATAACAAACATTAGAAACAGCAATAACAACAATGATGAGATCAATACTGGCGCTGGAGCAGGAACATTACGAATAGGGGCATCAGAGCAAGAACAAGAGATATAGTAGGAGTAACAACAGTAGCAGGAATGGTGAATCGTCTGCTTTAAAAAATGTCGTGATCAACTTACAAGGAAATTGTTTCATAACCAGGAACATCAGGCAACACATTTGGGGTTTCAGAGCAGGTTTTCAGAGCAACGGATAAAGTTACAGTGTGACTAGAGCTCTAATCGGGAACAGAATATCAGAGGACAAACAAAATAGGAGCTGGAGTAAGGGCAGTGTTTGAAATTACCTGACTATTTTCAGTACATTTGTAATTGCTTAGCTACGAGTAAGAATCATAAATAAGCGAGAGCAAACAGCAAATGCAAGAAGAGAAAGGAAATTATTGTCTTCATATACGTGCGCAGTTGGATAACGCAGTCAAGCGAAGCCACGAGGCAACATAGTACCTAATTATCCCATATTGTGGCCGTCGGTGGTGCAATGGTTAGTGTGCGCGGCTCTTGTACATGAGATCATGGGTTCGAACCCTGCTCTGACCACCTTCAAAAAAAAATTTCTTTCGGCGGCGGTCACCTCGAATAGTGACGGCGACACTATCGAGTATATAGCCATGAAAAAGCTTCTGAAAATACCGTTCGGAATCGGTGTAAAACTGTAGGTCCCAATCAATGAGTGAAAACTGGAAAGCGCACAGCTCAGTGATTGTGAGAAGTTCTCCCCGGTCCCTTCATGGGATGTAATGGGAAACCATTTATTTATTTTTATTTTTTTTATCCCATATTTCACAGTCCTCTTTGGGGGTGTTCTTAAGACTCTAGCTCATTTTACTTAAAATGTCTCATATGTACTTGAAAATTAACTTTCATTATCACTGTCACATTTTATTCGAGTTGAGTGGTTTCAATCTGTCATATGATGACGAACAATGCAGTAGCAGCAGCAGCAAAATCAACACCGACTAAATCACCAGCAGACGCAGGAACTGAAACAAGAAATTAACATTAGCGTGCCGTCGTTGCCGTTATTGTTGTTGTTGTTGTGCTGACGTCGACTAGGGAAATACTTGAGCGTAACCGTAGCGTATCCGTATTATTTGCTTGATTCCACCCTCGAGAGTTTGTTTGCTTCACCCTTTGTTGCTGTTGCTGCTGATGAGTTATCTTTTACGTATTAAAGCCCATATGGCGAAATTAAGAACTAATATCCACAATAAATGTTGGCTTTTATCGTTAGGTTAGGTTAGGTGTTGGTGGCAGTCGATGAACTACACACTTAAAACTTTTACTCCATTGTGATATCATGGGCTATCCTCACCGTAGAAGAAACCATTGGTTCTTCTAGATTAAAATCTTGCCGACACGAAAATAAGACAATTCTCGCAGGACCTTACAGAAGTAGGATTCCATGTTATACATCCTTCTGCTGGCTGGGACTGGAACCATGGAGAGTATATGGTCAATGGACTAATTATCTTGCTCACCGTTATAGCCTTTGCAGAAGTTATTACCTGACCTACAGTTGTGTCGTTTACCTACCAACCGGCAGTGTCCGGTCAAATCTGACACACGCATTGAGTCCTTGGACCTGGTTGGAAACAGAAAGTGTAATAAATCTATTGATTTCTCCACTGAGGTTACTTTCGCAACCCTACAGTGTTTTGGAGCAGTAAATATTTTTGTTTGCGGTTAAGGAATTAATGATTTCGTTGGTATATTAATATTGAATATCGGATATAGAAATTAACCCAAAGTTTATAATTTTCTTATCGATTTTAGAGAAATAAATATTGTATATATTTATGATGTCACATGTTGATAATTTGGTAAAAGCCGAAAAGAGGTTAGTGTAGGTTGGTGCAAATCCTTTTAAGGTTTCGGAAACCTATGTAAATTCCAAAAATTTAAATTCATGATAAATTAGAGAAACAATTTCCTACACATTTATAAATAAATAAAACAAACAAAATTTGAAAAAGAAGCACTAAATATATATTTAGATTTTATTAATACTTGTACATGTTTGCAAATCCAAACATTTCGAAGGATTTCTTATATTCCGCTCATCTTCACGAATTTGCTCAAGGTGGAGTTTTAGCACTTTTTCTATATTTTAACACAAAGCAAAGCGAAGCAAAGTTGTAGATATTGAATAGGAGAAAACAAAAGGCGGTACAAACCTACCCGAGAAAGTGCATGCTTCACCCATTACCCACGAAAAAATAATAATAAAAAAAAAATAATTCTTGGCAAGGATACGCCTACCTCTAAAATGTGCTTTTGTAAAAAAGTAAAAATAAGAGCAAACCAATATAATTTTCTTATTTAATTTGGCACACAAATTACTTATAATGGATTTTATGTGTAACTATACACATTTTACTTTTTATTCAATGCAAAAAAAGCTCTCGTCATTAGCATTCCCCTACATCCGTAAAGACATGTAAAATCCAAGCATTTTACCACAATTAAAAAAATTATTTAAGTTATCAAACATAAATTTTATTACTTTATATACATGAAACCATACATATGGGTATACCTCCTGAAACTGATTAATTATCCATACAACTGACAAAAAAATAAAAAAACAATACTTAAATTATTATTAAACAGAAATTAATATATACATTAATAAATTAATACTACATAACATAAATATTGTAATCATCATCGCTGGTAATATCACTCTCAGATTCCTGTATCATACCATTGCTATACACTATGTTCGTACCATCTTCTCTTTCAATTACATACATGCTTATATCATTCTTATCGTAGTTTTTAAAAAGTTTTTTCTGACTATACATCGAAATTGATGGTTCTGACTGTATTACAAGATAAACTATTAGGTCCTTATTAGATTGAACCCTACCTGTTTTTCTCGTATGCCTTAACCTGGCATTTCTTATAATTTTGTCGCTTGACTCAATGGCTTCTTCTGATAACATTAACATAATCAATGCCGTGAATTAAAATTTTGTGCACTGTTGCAGGCATATAGTACCAAGGATAGGTACTATAGAGGTTTTCAAAATTTGGAATATTAATATTGCGCCCACATGACAGTGTACTTAAAATAATTGAAAAATTGTTAATTAATGTTTTATCTACACCTGTAATTTCAGCCGAAAGCTCTACATTTGAAAAAAATCGTCTAGCTGTATTTCCATCACTCGATGTACCACATCCCGCCTTAACCCTGTCAACTATCAGCCCCATTTCTTTTTAAATCTATCTGGTATAATCCTTTTTTTCTCGTCAACTTGCTCGGTCATTTCCTTTCCTGGTTTTCGCCATGTTTTGATGGATTGTTTATACGCAATATGTAGAATACATTGAAAACACTTTGTCCACGCGTGCAATGTCGACAATCCGTATTTCGTTCATTCCATGTCAAAACGGACACCTTTTTTACACGACCGTTTCAGATTTTTATGAAACTTGGCAATATTGCACTACTATTAGCACTGTTTAATTTGTGGTTGTCAGAAAAAAAATAATTTTTTTTAAGGAGTTATATGCTTTTTAAAATGTTCAAAATCATGAAAAATGTGCCGAGGTGGCTACATTGAAACGGGTGTAGGATCAAAACGCGACGGTGGATTTTAAAAGACTATACCTTGACGCGTAGTTTCTGCCGATCTAATTTAATTTTAATATTTCATTTAATATTTCGAGACATGGAAAAAAACCTACAAAATATCCACGCTGGATGAAAACGTTAAATGGAAGAATAAGAATTTGTAACACGTGCCGATTAAAAATGAGCAAAATGTCTTTAGAGACATCAGAAATTGATTCGATTAGGAATGTTTCGCCAGGCCCCGAAGCAAATAGACAGTGCGCGTCAAATAGTTCTTCACCGGAATCATCATTAAACATTTCTTCACTTAACCAATCTTTGTTGCTCTTAGGGGATTCGCCCATCCAAAAAAGGAAAATGGTCCAGAAAAAGTATATCGCCCATAAAAAACGTAAAGTCTTTAGTCTGATCTTAGAGAAAATATTTAATGAAAACAATGAAGGTAATGAACAAGAAGAAAATATAAATCAAGGAGATGGTATACTATTAAAATTAAAGGAAAACTTCGAAAAAAAACAAACGATAAGCAGCTAAAAATTAAAATTTTATCATTATTTGCGGATTGGTCTTACAGCCAAATTCAGACACATTTCAGCGGGATAACAAAGCATATGATTTCTATTGTAAAGAAAGTTGTGGATGAAAAGGGAATTTTAGCTTCTCCAAACCCAAAGTTGGGAAAACTCTTACAGGAAAAGTAGTTAAGAGAGTAAAAGAGTTTTACGAATCACAGGAAATAACCAGAATTATGCCAGGAAAAAAGACAGCATTAAAGTCGGAAGCGGACCTGCTAAAGAAACTGTCCAAAAAAGATTAGTATTATGTAATTTGAAGGAAGCACACGCTTTATTCAAGGAAAAATATCCAGAGACAAAAGTGCAATTCTCGAAGTTCGTGGAACTGAGACCAAAATACTGCATTCTACCTGGAGCCGCAGGAACCCATTCCGTCGGTGTATGTATTCATCAAAACGTGAAACTAATGATTGAAGGAGCTTCTCTGGCAAGAATAACATCTAGTAATTTAAAAATATCATCACATAATGGCTGCCTGTCACGTATAATATGCAAATCTCCAACCTATGATTGCTATCTACAGAGGTGTAAGATGTGCCCGGGTTGTGAGCCCATAATTGAAGAATTGAAGCAAATTTTTAATAATAATATGATAGACTCAATAACATATAGACAATGGGTCACTACCGATAGATGTGCTCTTGAGACATTACAATCAAGCAGTGAAGAATTTTTCGACAAGCTTTCAGTAAAGTTGCTTCGATTGTCAACTCATTCGTACGTTGCAAAGCAACAACAGAATTTTCTCAATAAAAAAAATAAGTTTGGAACCTGGAGAATGTTTGGTCATTGCAGACTTCTCTGAAAATTATGCGTTTATAATTCTACATTCCATTCAAGGCGCTCATTGGAATAACGACCAGGTTACGATTCATCCAATGGCAATTTATTACAAAGACAATGGAAAAGAAAAATTTACTAATTATGTAGCAATTTATGAATATTTGAAACGCGATACTGTGACAGTTAATTTGTTCCAGAATGGTCTCATATCATTTCTTAAAAACACCTTAGGATCATTGCAGAAAATTTGTTATTTCTCAGATGGATCAAGTGCTCAGTATAAAAATAAGAAAAATTTCTTAAATCTTATATATTATGAAGATGACTTTGGTGTTAAAGCGGAATGGTATTTTTTCGCAACATCCCACGAAAAGGGACCATGTGATGGCCTAGGAGGTACAATTAAAAGGTTTGCAGCACGGGCAAGTTTAACAAAAATTTATGAACCTATTAATAACGCCCATGTATTCTTTTCCTGGGTTAAAACTAATGTAGAGAATGTTAATACAGAATTTTTTACCTCAGCACAATAAAATCAAAATTTTATTAAACTTCAAGATAGATTTAACAAAGCTAAAGTTATTCCTGGAACCTTAGGATATCACTCATGTATTCCACAAGAAAACAAGCAAATCCAAGTCAAAATTACATCAAACGCTTCTTATTCATTCACTAAAGATTCTATTAAACATTAGTTCTTTTTACGATAAATTTTTCATTATTATTAATTCTGTATAACATATGTAGCGCTTCTTTAATTTTGCAATTAAACTTTCACATATGTATTAAATTGGTTTTGTACTTTGTTTTAATTATTTCTGTTTTATATAATCATTTGATTGTATAAAATTTCCGGTTTGTAGTCATAAAATTACACTTATGCTGATCAGCTGTTGTTTGTTTGATATATGTATGTCTGTTTTTGTGTGAAATACAAATATATGAACGCTTTGATGCTTTCTATTTTTGACGTTTTTCAGATTTCCGTATATGAATATACGACAGGGTGTTCACATGCATATACGACAGGGTGTTCACACTATAGATTTGCAGAGTTGTAGTACTTTTGGTAGATATATTTTCGAGGACTACATTAAGTAATTAATTTTTTTAAAATAGAACGCATTATTTCTCCAAGCTAAAATTTTCAAGGTTTGTTTAGAATCGATAGAGAAGTATGCGCGTATTTTTGTTAATTTGGAATATTGGTGCAAAAATAGTGAAAATCACGTTACAAAATTAATTTCACAAATATACATATGTTCGGCACCCTGTATAACAAAATTAAATTAGATCGGCAGAAACTACGCGTCAAGACCTTTAAAATGAGGTACAGCTTTTTAAAATCCACCGTCGCGTTTTGATCCTACACCCGTTTCAATATAGCCACCTCGGCACATTTTTCCTGATTTTGAACGATTTAAAAAGCATATAACTCCTTAAAAACATTCATTTTTTTTCTGACAACCACAAATTAAACAGTGCTAATAGTAGTGCAATATTGCCAAGTTTCAAAAAAATCGGAATCATCGATGTATCTTTTTTCAGAAAATCGTCCGGTTTGACATGGAATGAACGATTTGTACCACCCTTCATTGACAGGCCTTTCAAAAATTGACATTCTATTCATTTCGGATGGCTTTGCTCCACACAAAACGCAAGTTGAACTACTTTTGTTTTTATTTAATACATTTAAAACCGCACCGTCTATCATTGTTAACTTCATATTATAATGAACATTAAAAATTTTGTTTTCCGATATGTAATTATATACATCTAAGTTATCAATTTGCGTTTGTATGAATCTAAGATCATAAGAATACTTACAACGCAAATGTCGTCATTAAATATCTCAGTATCTAGCCAGTTACTCAACGCAGTCTCAAACCTACTTTTCCCACGTCTGTATTTAACCCAATTACTGCTAATTTTAAAAAGAGTGAATATTAATTTTTCCTTCTCTGTATTCGTTAATGTTCTTCGAATACGATTTTCCACAAACTGTTCAATTGGATGGAACACATTAACTGCATTACTTTTCTTCAACTCCAACCACTGCTGAAAAATACTACGAATCTGTAATGATGTCGACACTAAAAAACATTCACAAAACACGTAAAAGCAGTCAGAGGCAGCTGAAATTTCCATATGTGAAAATACATACTTGTAGCAATAAAATATCAAAAAATTTGGAAAGTGATATCACGAGTTTTCTTTTAATTTACTTTAGAACTTTACTTATGTACCAAAATACCGACATTATTAAGAACTGTCATTTGGCTAACGGTATTTCGCGTATGGTTAATATTTTTAAACAAAAACAGTGTTGTAATTAGAAATACATACCTGGCTTACAACCCTGTTACAAAAATATTAGCCGTTACCAAACCAGATTTGAATTTTAGCTATAACAACCACATGTAATATTTGAGGTTTTCCCCCTAAATCTACCATGTTGCATAAAATCCTTAACTTTGAACTGTAATAACTCAAAAAGTACGCAAAACTTTAACATAATATTTAACACAAGAACTAATAGAAGTGTTTTCTATAAAATAAAATTAAAAACAAAATAAAATTCGTACTTTGACTTTAGCCATTTATGGCCACGCTCGCGACAGTGTGCGCCATAGGCGCGTTCCTATCCATTAGTTTATTTATATGAGGCAATTCAGACCTAGTGAACTTTATGTACTAAGGTCGTCATCATCTTTTACGTTCTGTGAGACAGATTCATATGTAACCTATAATGTCAAAGCTTTTTGTATAGAAACGGTATCGTAAAGATCCGGCTTTTTAAGTAAATCCAAAGGAGTTGACATAGTATAGTTTTCACTCTCCTCGCATTGAAAGCTGGAATTAACATATTGATTGATGGTCTTAGAAATGGCATAAATTCTGGCAGAGTGAGTAGCCATCTGATGATAAACTTGTCACGGAGTTCGAAACCAATGAAACCCAACCAATTTTCAGTTAGAAAAATGGGTCAGACCTTGAAAGCAAGACGTATGTACTTCTCAAATGTTAACATTCAGAACTAACCCAGCAAAAAATATTGGAAGTATTTCCATGGGAATCAGTTTTGCACTAGTTCCAGAAATTAGGTATAAACGACTTATCTACCTCCAAAGAATGCATTTTAAACTATTTCCAAAAAGTTGTTATGAAAATGTTTCCAGCCAAACTTATACTCTCCGAAGATGCAGTATAACCATATTTTCCACTTCCGAAGGTGTCGCCGTACGAAATAAAGTTGTTATTAAATATTTCCCTCATCTGAATATTTGACTACGATCCAAAATTAAAAACCACGTTTAGTTCTAAAAAATAGGACACCTAAGTGCCACCACCAATTTTGATTTTCGTAAACCATACATAAATAAGTCATTTTATACCAATACCACGTCTAGAAAATATTTGTGTTCAGTTACATAAGTGTCTTCTTCCTCCCTTCTAAGCAAAACTCAGGTTTAATTCCACTGGTTTGATACAGTTTCTCAAATTATTAGAGTTTTGTACCTCATTGAAGGCAATATTTGTTTGCTAGGAATTTTAGAAATAAATATTTCCGCCTTCTGCGTATTAACCCTACGCCCAAACATTTGTCAATCGTAAGTAGAAATTATGGTTAGCGTTGAGATTTATTGGTGTATACATTATTATTGTTTATTGAAATCAGGGACTGAAAAAAGTTGTTATTGATTTAGTTTTCAAGTAAAAAAAATCATTGTAAAGGAAATTCACTAGAACTACTTAAAGTGAACCAAAACGTTTACTCTGATTCTATCTACCCAATTGTTTTCTGATTTTTATTATAATTTTTGCTATTTTTATACATGTATGTACATACATCTTATGGGAAGTAAAATTTGGTAAAAAAGCTGAATTTTCGGCTTCTTACTTCACGTCTTCAGATCCCGATAATATTATGCTTGCTCCAAAAAACGAATTTTAATATAAAATAAATAATTGTAAAATGTTATTGATTTTTTCCAATTCGTGGATTACGGCACACATCCAAAATGTTGACTATTTTTTTCATAGAGTAAATAGGGGTAGAGAAAATCTTTCACTCACCAAATTTCTGGCATTTGTCCTCGTGTGATGTATACGTTTGATGTTGATAGAGGCAATGGTTCAAAACAACGAACAAAATAACAACAACGGCATTTCGTTTTGTGTGTTAAAATTATTGTGTTAAATACAACACAAATGTATGCTAACAATAACAGACAATAAAAAAGTTTAAAACACATTTAAATTTCACAGTTTTTCACCAAAATGGCATGAAAAATTAAAGCAAGAAGTTATTGTAATTCCACCTGGTGTATATCACTTTTCGTCAAACATCTCTCTATCACACCGACCGCATCACGAAGAGTGTGAAAGGAAACGTCAGATGAGACAAATGGCGGCTCTACTATAAATTTAAAAGTTGGGCATCGGACCAAAAATCGTGTGATTTTAATGTATTTCGATTATAGTTATTAAAAAACCATTCGGAAAACTTTCTTGCTAGTAGATTAATAGAAAATTCAGACTCATCAGCAGGAGGTGGCGAGAGGATTTTTGGTTCAAAATCAAGCTCTAAACTATTATTTGTATTTTCTGAGATATTTCGATGAGTTGTTGTGTCTTCAACGCTAGAATTGTTTCGAACTGATCCATTGCGATAATCACCAAGTTCTGCTTGTGACTGCTGCTCATGCTTTTCCGTTTCCCTTGATTTGTTCCAATAATTCATCACCTTTCTGACTAGTGAAGGTTTTGTAAAGTTGCCTGTGACTCGTACATTGTTGCAATGTAGATACTTAAATAGAATTTCTTTGGTGATGGCTCGCTTATTGAGCAACGTTACACAGTCATCGATGTGGGTAAATATGTACTCCAGAGCCTCTGTAATACTAAAGTTAGTTATAGGTTATTTTATTATTTTGTGTATTGTCTTACCTTGCGTTGTTGCAATGTCCACCAAATTTTTTGTTATACTCTTCGCTAGTTGTAACAATATTGGAATATTTCGTTCTTCCGTCTGCAGAAGATCAATAATTCCAGCTTTTTCTTCGGTTGTAAATGACATTAAAAAAAGTCAAAAACTAAATATCGGCGTGAAGTTTACAAACAAAGAAATATCATTGAAAATTGCTTCAAAATTGATTTTAAATAATTTATTTTTTCGTTTGAAATGAAAACGAATTTTTTTTTTAAATGTTTTCAATTAACGAAAATTTTCAAAATGAGAGCCTTGTTGCGTTATGCACTTAGATAAGCGGTCTCTTATTTCAACAAAAATTTAGAAACGAGAAAAATTACAGAAAGGGAAAAAACTCTAAGCAATCAACTTTTTCAAAAAAATTTTTTTTAATTTCTTGCAAATTAAACAAGTAGTTTTTCTAGTTTAAAAAGTGCATTGAAAAATGCAATTATTTTAAACACGAATATCTCGAAAACGAAGCCACCTAGGCAATTGGCGTAGGAACAAACATTGTAGCTTTTGTTCTCAGCTATCACGTGTTTAAGTTTAGACAAAAGTTTAGGGGACACCCTGTATATGGCTTGGCCGCCCCGTTCCCATATCAGGTCAATTTGCAAGTTCAACGATGAAGTATATGTGTATCCATAGTGATGGTCATTTCTTATGTTAAATGAAATTAAACGAAAAATATTTACAATGATGTTTTTCGCAAATTCATCAAGGCAATATACATTGATACTCGTTATATTAATAGAATGTCTAGTAGTCTAGTACATATTTTATTCGAAGAATACTGCAAGATTAAATTTCTGTGTAATTGTATTGCTCTAACCCTTGTCCAAATTCTTATGATTCGGTTTAAAATTATTTATGTTGAATAAATATAACAAAAAAATTTATAACTTGCATCCACTGTGGGCTTCCGGTGTTGGCATTACCAAAGCCAGAATTATCGTCTTCCTTCGGAATTGTGACGCTTACAAATGCCTAGTTTTGTAGGTATTATCCTTATTGTATTTGCTTCTTTTGTTGACTACTGTTTTAGTCCTGGTCTCTTGGAATTAACAGTTAACTGCAGCTTTAATAGGGCGGGTCTAACTACATTAATTCATACTCTAATTCAGGCCACAGATATTCCTGATTTCTATATCATAGGTTTAGTACTTTATCTCCCAGCAAAAATTCATTGAGACTTTGCCGCTTTTAAATATGCACTGGTCGGCAAAAGCAATTTGGACACATGTAAATTAAATTTTGAGTCGAAAAAACATATGAATATAGCACGCGTACGGCAGTTTTCTGGAAACGTATCTGATGGTGTCATCATAAGGTCATCATCGCACGCAATCATGAAAATTATTAGGGCGAAATTCTAGATCCTGAATGCAACATTATGCTTCTGCTATTGTTGTTCTTACCTCTTCACTAATTTCAAAGCAAACTCACCCACGAATCTACCCATTCCTTCATACAGTAGATAATTCGGACATGACGTGTGAAGGAATAATAAAACAAAAACCAAATAGACAAACGAACATAACGAAACAGATATAGATGAAAACGTGGAAAATTCAATTGACTTGTGCTTCACTATAGCACAAATAGTTACGAGTATCCTGTTGTGGCGTGTGAACGCAAAATTTTATTGCATAAAGTTAGGCGAACGGAAGTGGGCATTGCCTTTCGTGAATGAAACATATGACCCGGGACCAGGTCATCCGCTGTGTTTCTCTGTTTTGGCTACAGTGGCCCGCTTTCCATTGTAAAGTTGTATTGCCTCTCGGGAGATCACAGCTACAAAGGTGCGGTATGGTATTGGCTTACTGTGGCCCGTCAATATCCCTGCGTCATGTAGCGTACATCTATGTGTGCGATACTCTATGCCAAACATTCAATATGCCACATTAAAAAATAACGTGAAATGTGTTGTATGTGATTATGTGGAATATTTGACGAATCACAAAAAAAGTATGTCGACGGTATATCTTCCAATAAATATCTCATATGATTTGTAAATATGACTGTTAAATCCCATAAAATGTGTACACTTTCCTCGCTGCTGTGGTAATTTTTCCCTAGAAGTGCAAAGTTTTGTTACATAGAAGTGGTTGTCAGTTAGGCTATTTTTTTCTTCCATTAAGCTATCGCCACTTACGACTTTGCAAATAAAACGATCCACACTTAATACTACGAACTGTGGCAACATTTTCTGTAATGGGTGAAAAAAATGCGATACGGCAACACGTTAGTAGCCAGTGCCAACAAATACGTGGTAGCAGCAGATGTTGTTGTAGTTGTAAGCAGCAACAACAGACATTTTATTTTCGTTCATTCGTTTCAGTTGTCAATCTCTACACAAATATATATCAACAATACAAGAATACAAAAAAGAACAAAAACAAAATACATATGATTTTGACGAGCGAAACGAAAAATGACATTGGAAAAAATGTCATCACGTGTTTAATCGACTATACCTGATAGATAATTCTACCATGATCAGTATGTATAACATTTACCGCACGTTGTTGTAAACAATTTAGCTACAATTTTGTTTTCAATCGGAAATAAAAACACATACTTCAAATTTAGAGATATAAAAGTATAAATAATATAATAAAATAATTTTAATGAAGTTAATTTGCCATTTGGCAAATTTCTGAATCTGAGTCTCTCCTTGATAACATTTTCATTCGCAAGAAATGATAATAAAATTTATCTAAGATAACTTTTTGTTGCCACTTCTTGAAACTGAAGATGTGGCAACATTGTCATTGCTCAAGTTGAAATGACACTTAATATCGCTTAGCTGTTCCGTACGAATTAAGCTATAATTAACTTTAACGGGGTAAAAAAAATACACTCACTGTTGCCAACTTAACGTAATTTTCTCAATATTTGGCTACCATTTTTAATCGCAATTTATCTCTAGCTCTCACAACTGAATGTCAATAATATCACAGCCCAACAATTTAAAATGTAATTTCCGATAACTACAGTAGTTTTAAATCGCTGTCTATGTTATTCGACGGATTGCAACAGAGTTGACACATGGTTGTGTTGGAAACGTAGTGGATAAGTTACTTAGTATGCAACCGATTATTTAATAATTCATTCGCACCGAAAAGGTGAAGCAGAGTAATGTGGCAACTCTTCAATGGTCTGCAAATTCACATTTCCCGTCCAGTGGTAAACAAGAACATATCGTACGAAAATGTATCGGGTTTAGAGTACAACGCCTAATACAAAAATATCCACCCTCGAATGAATATCAAGTACAGGGTTGCTGATGAAAGTTTCTATCAAAAAATTTTAATAATCACTTTTCTGTGAATCAGTGATTCGTATTCCGGTTAAGGAACAATTTGGATTGTGCAGCGCTATCACGCATTGGATTCCGTCATTTCCATATAAAGGGAGATCATAGTTTCCAAGTGACAGATGATCTCGAAAAGTTATAATTCTGCCATTAAGGCTATCCAGGAAATACGATTTGTAATTATCAAAATGCAGCAACATCTTGGCTCTAGTTTCGGCACGGTGCGTAGGCGTACACTATTTCGTGAATTTTCGATTTGCCAAGAAAGTATAACTAGTAATCTGGGTGACTTTAATGCCAAAATTGAGGAAAAGTCTTTAAACTAATTCAACCCACATGCCATACCATAGAGTAGCAATAAATTAATGTGGGTTAGGCGCCAAGCACACAAGTTCGAGGCAAATAGACTCACACCAGATGGGGTTACAACAACTTCTGACTTAACTTTATATGTCGAGAATTGTGAAATTGAAATCTATTTCTCCCTTTTTTTGCTTTTAATGTTGGTATACATTTGTGTTGTATTTAACCAGTGTTGGGCTTTTGTAATTTGCATTTGATTTTAATTTTTAATACTTTATATAATGCAAATTCAAAAGAATTACCATTGTTCAAAATGGGTATTAAAATATTTTGACTTTGCTCAGACAACGCAAATGCTGGTTGTCGAATCGGATGTCAATTGTAATGAAATATGGACATGCTTTTAATTATTTCGAATTTGATTGACTGATGGCAATTGTGTTTTTAAAGCATCTTTTGTGTAGAGGTTTCTGGCTCCGATTGGTGTTGCCTCGTGGTACTTCCAAATTCTTAACCCTGTAGATATAAAATATATGAAAGACATAACTGCCAGATATGAAGGAATTGTTTGTAGTACAATTGCCAATGTTATATACATTTGTTTGAATTTGTATTTGTAGAGGTAATTCAATTATACTAGAAATTATATTTAGTGTATAATTAATTTGCCCCATGAAAGTATTTAACACAACAATTTTCCCACAGAAAAACGAATAGCCATTATTGTTGTCTTGTTGGATGTTTTACACTAATGTTTCTACATGGTACTATTATTGAAGCGATGCTTGCACTTCCAACAGCGGAATGAGGCTAATGAATTGAAAAACATGATTGTCAGTGGTACGAGATTTCAACATAAGCCACCTATTTGTTGGAAAGCGTGATTGTTGTTAACCGTTATAACTTAACGTCAGAACAGGATCAAGCGGAGAATTGTGCTTGCTGATAGGTATTATTTCGTTCTAAGCCAACTCTCCGAAGATAACCACTTCTCTCGAGAAACAAAGATTAACCTATATCGGGCTCTAATACATCCTTTTGTGCTTTATGGAGCAGAATCCTAGGTCAAATGGCACGGTCACTAAACAGCCTTGTAATTTTCTGGAGAAAATTGTCTCGTAGAGTATATGGTCCAATAATAGACAATGGGGAATAACAAAGTCGTATTAACTTTGAACTGTTCGAACTGTATCCCGGCATCGACGAAGATAAGCGAATCAAAGTAATGCCAGCCAGCAGAATGAATCAGAACGAAACTGCGCGAAAGAATAGGGAGACTAAAACTTCGATGGAAAGACCAGGGTGAAGAATCACTGCGATATTTTGGTGTAACCAAGTGTAAGATCGAGCCGGTTGGAGAAATATGTTAACTTCTTTAGGCATCAAATCGTCCTGAGTTGTCTAAGTAAATGAGTATGTATAATAGACAATGACGAGACAATGATATGGTATGAACCCCGAGCTCAAAGTATTGTATTTGGTCATGGACGATGCTTACACTGGCGAGGCTATACCTGGACGTTCGTGGTGCAATGTCTAGTGTGCGCGGCTCTTGTCTAGGAGCCGTTCGGAACCGATGTAAAACTGTAGGTCCCAATCTGTGAGTGAAATATTAGAAAGCGCGCAGCTCACTGGTTGTGAGAAGCTCTCCTCAATGCCTACATGGGATGTTATGGGACACCATTTTTTTAGATGAATGAAGTAATTGTGGCAAGTTCAGAATATAACAGTACAACTCCTAAACATAGTTTTTGGCCTCTCATTATAATTAAACCATGGAACATATAAAAAATTACAAATTTTGTTCCAAAAGAAAAAGAAAAACTTTTTGATTAATGTATGAGAAATTCATACTATTACAAGTCAGGACCTTTGTCTTTTCAAATGATAATTGGTTGGTTTTTGTTGGAAATAATAGACAATTCAGTTAAGCACACATTCACTAGCATGACTAGTTTCGAACTCCGTGACAAATTCATCATCAGATGCCTAACTACTGTACCTGAAATGATACCATCGGTTGATCATCAATAGTAGACATACAAACTCGAATATGCCATTTACATGTGCGAATTGGTATCGATCGAAGATCATCCCTAAGTATCAAAATACACTTAAAGGCATATAATTCCAAAAACAAGAACAGACGGTTTTTTCCTCCATGTTCTTCTTTTCCACATGCCGTCTCGCATTGTTGCCGTGATTTGAGGTGAGTTTTAATCTATATCACAGAGTTGTATTTTTCCGTGGTATTTCATTTTCGATGACCGGGCTAGTGTCAGTTACGTTTATAGACGTTACGTTTATACAAAATTCAAATAATTATTTGAATTTTAATTTTTATGACCGATTTTGTTAGTGTTTGGTTAATGTATGTAAAATTCATACTACAAGCTTACAAGTCAGTAACTTTTTTGTATACCCTCACCCATAGGATGGGGGTTTATATCCTTTGATACGTAAACAAATGTAACACATAGAAGGAGCCATATTAGACCCTTAGTATCTTTGGACGAAATTCGTTTTAGGACGTTTTAAGACGTTTGAGCCATGTCCGTCTGTCTGTCTGTCTGGCAGGCTGGCTGGTCAACACGATAACCGACGTAAATCTTTACAGATCACAATGAAATTTTGTCACTGACTATTATTTGCCAATATTGAGTGTGGGATTGAAAGTGGGCGTTTTGATCACGCCTCTTCTGGTACCTCCCACACAAATCGACACATTTAGCACAAACTCATATTTCTTTCAACCCTTTCTTCTGGTAGATGGGATTAGCTTCAACTCTCACACCGGATAATAATCTGTAAATGCCTACTTAACTGGAGGAAATGGGAGAGATCGTCACGCCCATTCTGGTACGTCCGGGTTGTCAATCCCATAAATCGCTTGAAACACTTCCGACCTTAATGAAATTAGGTATAAGGCTTCACGTTCGCTGTTTAAAACTAGGGTGATTTTGCCACGCCCATTGGGGTACCTCCCATACAAAAGTTGTTTGGCCGTCTGGTTGTTCGGCACGAGAAGTCTCGCAAAACCGAACCAATCTTTATGAAAGTTTGTAGTCAATATTTAGTTAAATAAAACTCTCCTATAGAGAATGAGCTGTTTTTCCACACCCATTCTTGTACCTCTCGTATAAAAGTTGGGCGGATGACCGGTTGATCGACACGATAATTCTCAGAAACTACAACCGATCGTAATAAAATTCGATACTAGGCAATATTTTACTAAAAGCTACTGTGTAATGAATAACTGCCTATTGGGCCGCGACCAGTTTCGTATCTCCCATACAAAAGTTGGGCGTATTTGGGGTTTGCCGACTCGATATCTGCAATAAATCATAACCGATCTTAATAAAATTTGGTACTGATCAAAATTTTTGCAACAACTTGCCATGCCATTTCGCATAGAAATATTGGGAGGGAATCTAACAAATTTGGGTATTCAATAATATTAAGCGCAATGTCTGCTATGGTCACTTTTGAGTATGGGCGTCTTTTATCAGAACTCCCACGAATTGGACTACCTAGGGTAAGGGTATGATTAAGTTGGTTCACCCGACTGAAACTTATGTGCTGGTTTTAATTGAAAAATGGATGGTTTTTGATGCAAATAATAGACAATTCCGTTAAATACACTCACTGGCATGACTAGCTTCTAACTCCGTGATAAGTTCATCATCAGATGCCTAACTACTGTGCCCGAAAAACTATTTTTCTACAAATTGAATATCGTATGTACCCCAAATCGGATTATTAAAACAGTGTACTAAGGTAACATATTATTTAATTATTTATTTATCTCACAACTACAATCCTAAATATGATACAGCCGGTAATGTATTTTCAACAACGTTATAAAATTTATATTATATACATAGTAGACATAACATACAATACTTAATAAAATTAACATTTAACATAAGAAAACGAATAGAGTAAAATTAAAATAATAGGAAGAAAATCTGCAAAATTAAACATTAAAACAAAATTTTGCATTAAATAATTAAAATTAATAATATAGTTAAAGAATTATTATAATTAGCTTGAATGTTAGATATAATAACACGGTGTTACAAAAAATAGATTTTTTTCTGTCCTATGAACCAAATGCACATATTCGGAAAGAGGGGAAAAAATAAAAATACACGTGTATCGTCGATTTTCATGTACACGTCACAATATTTTTTTTTAAGTTTGAAGTATAAAGCTCGTAGTGGCCTGTGTGAAAGCCTTTGGACCGATTTTTAACCCTTTTTCAGTGATCCAATGGACAGGAACATCTGGAACATGAGAAGCAGGAAAAGAAACTTCAGCTTGAGTATTACAAAGCAGGGGGATGAGCAGGAACAAGCGAAATGGTAAACAGTCTCCACAATTTGAGCACAGGAAATTTAGGATAAAATCATAGAAGATAACGTGGGTAGTAGCGCCTGGAGCAGGAACGTCGCAACAATATGTGTGGAACGGTAAGCAGGAACATAAAGATAACATAATGGGAGATAAACATGAAGATTAGGAACATGAAGATCGGGAACATAAAGATCAGGAACATGAGGAGCAGGAACATGAAGAGCAGTAACACGAAGATGAGGAACATGAATGTCAGTGTCTGGCCTCAACCTCTAATTATTTATTTATTTACTTAGCGTCAGCTACAATTCATTGTAGAATCCAGGATTTATAATAAGATTGATGAATATAAGAAGGATTGGTTTATCGGATGAAAATCGTTGGCTACACAAGGTGGATAATAGTTAATTACAAATCAAATGTTGCTTAATTGTATTCAAAGAATCTGAAGCGGATAAGGAATTATAGATCTCATTGTAAATGAGACAATAGCGGCGAAAGGATTGTGTTAATCGTAATTACAACGGACAATCGGTAGTTTTATAGGATAGAAATATCGGGTTTGTCTACAGGGAACATTAAAATTTATTTGACTCGCGATATAATTTGAATCTTATCTTAATCTTACAATTTATTTTAAGCTGCCAAATCTTTTCACCACAGACATACCATTTTCAAAGATTTCAAAATTCACAGCCCATACAACTTTATACACTCACAGAAAAATTCGGTTGAGACAGCCGAATTAGCCGTAACAACCGAATTAGAGGTTGACATAACCTCATTAGAGGTTGACACAACCTCATTAGAGGTTAACACAACCTCATTAGAGGTTGTCACAGCCGAATTAGAGGTTGACACAACCTCATTAGAGGTTGACACAACCTCATTAGAGGTTGTCACAACCTCATTATAGGTTGTCACAGCCGAATTAGAGGTTGTTACAACCGAATTTAGATAGTGTCACAAATTAATTATTAACGTTTTTTATTATTAAATGAAGATTTATTTTCCTGTATTCCTATAAAAAATGTTAAAAGCGAGAAAATAAAGTCATACATATTGGGTAATCTATATAATAATAAATTTGTTTTACATGCCTCTTCCGACCTTTTTCAAGTCCCGGCCATCACGGGACACCGCACTAATTCTGTCATTCGGCTGATGTATCGGTTGATTTAGGTCCTTAACAATTTTGTACAGAGACGATTGCAGCACATCTCACATGACCGACCATGAAAAACTTGAAAACTCTTGATATCTGCTTCAATATTTTCTGCAAAATAAGACGTTTTAATTCAAAACATATTTTACTTACCTTTCTTAATAACAGCAAACAATTTTCCAATTTTTTAATTCTTTTTAAAATAACATTGGATTATAGAATTTTCAACGTCATATGTTAAATACATGGCATTAGGTCGTGGTAACCGAATTGAATATGAATTTGGTTGTACCTACAGAATTCATGAGAAATTCGGTTAGAGCAACGGAATTGACCCCAAATTCGGTCGTTGCAAACTAATTAAAGCTAGATTTGGTTACTGCGACCGAATTGATACCAAATTCGATAGTTACAACCGAATTGATGTTAAATTCGGTTACTACAACCGAATTAATGCCAGATTCGGTTACTTCAACTGAATTTGGTACCAATTTCGGTTCTTGCATCCGTATTTATTTCAAATTCGGTTGTTCCAACCGAAATTTTAGAAAATTTAGTTGACTGAACGAATATAATTGAAGATTCAGTTGTCACAACCGAATCAAATAAGAAACGGGGACTAAATTCGGTCGTAACAACCTCAATTCGGTTGTGGAAACCTTTATGGTTGCTACAACCTCTTTTCAAACAATTAGTTCTCTGAGTGTACCAAAAACAAAAAATGCCATTTTCAATTTTTCTCTATTTCGATTGAATTGGCTAATGACTTCGGATAGACATATATAATGATCTCCAATCTCCACCAAATTCTCTCTAAGTTAAATATTATTTTATACAAAAACCACGAAGGTACCCAACCGCAAATAATTTTATTACCTTATTCCAAAAAAATGTCTAAGGGTGACGCTTGCGAGATACTTAGGGCGTTTGCAGCACGCCTTAGAGATATCCGGTCGGGGAAAAATGTTGCACACACCAGTTTTTGTAGCAAGTGAAACCCAAGCAATAAAAATCTCCGCATATGCAATTATATTGGAATTATATATTTTTCATGAACGAACATTTGATGTTGCGTATAGCGCCCGTTATTCAAGTTGTGGCCCACAAAAACAGTCAAAATTTCCGTCCTACAAATGCAATCGCCATTTCAAAGGGATATACGGCACCGCAGGAAGGGGACGGGTGCACATGTTCTTTATGTTGTCAGGCCTGCTAGATTGTCAGGCCTATAGATAAATAGTCCTGTAGAAGCCCTTCCATTTCTGGTCTTCTGGTGGAAGGCCTGTAGAAGGCCTTCCATTTCTGGTCTTCTACAGAGGCCTACAAAAGCGAATTTTTTTTAATAAAAAATTTATCCGAATTATTATTATAATATAATAATATTCAGACAGTTGTATGTGTTCTCTAAAAACAATTAATAAAATAGTTAAACAAAAACATGACTACCGCCAAATATGATTTAATAAGACGAATTGCGAACAAAGTCCTAACAGCGACCTACGAACAACAACATCTCTCGGGCATTACAGTAGCTTGACTGCCCACAGGCCTGCTTGGAGCAGGGAAGTGTGCAGATCTATGGAACATTTTTGAACGTAAAGTTAAGTCCTCGTTACAGGCGAAAGATGAAATGAGCTTGTCTATCAGATCTTGTTGAGCTCTTAGAGAAGGCTCCATTCCAGGCCACCTTCAAGAAGCGAGATTAAATGTGTTGGAATTTTTCGTTAGCCTTGGAGAAGGAGTAAGGAGGGCTTGTATGTATTCAGCAGTTATAGTTGGTTGTGTTATCTGCTCGTGTACCGCATGATATAATTTTAGTATGACGAATCCCGAGCATGTAGAAAGGCGACATATCACGAACAAGATAACCCCTCTGTGTAAGAATCCAAGTGTAAGGCGCATTTTAAAAATGGTTTAGCTCACTCGAGGCGTTCCCTAGATCTTTAATATTTTCGGAACCACCGTAAGACATACAAGATTTATTTTCACGGGTTTAGCTTTATCTGTTTTTTCGTGAATAGCCCTGAAGCACCTAACTAAGTTCGTGATCTTAACTAACAAACTATATAGTCGATACATATTAAAACGTCTGTCTCAAAGAAAAATTTATTTTTTATTATTATGTCGGCATCTATTTCCATCAGATGTTTTACTCTTGCCAGACATAGTAAAGCAATGACGTATGCCAAGGTAACAGCGATTTAGGTTAGCCTCATAAAACGGAAAAAACTAGACGTGAGGTGGCATCATCTATAAGTAAATTGTCAAAGTCATCGTCAATGCCATAAGCATGACAGGAAGTCGACAAAAAGTGATGATAAAACCAAGTAAAAAATTGATTTCAGTTTTTCTTTGTTGTACATTTGTTTTTAATTTCGTACACAGCATGGTCCCTAGTAGCATGGGAAAAACTGAACGAACAACACAAAATTTTGTTTGCCATGGAAAACAAATAAACTCCCACCCAACGCTAAAACAAACCGGAAACCGGAAAAGGAGCGAAGTAAAACCCGTAGAAAAGAAAATATATGAAAATCGAAAGCCTCACCTTTTAAGGTAGTGTGTCAGTACACATCTAGAAATAGCAGCAACAAAAACCATAAAATGTATGTATGTATGCGCATATATAAGGGTGCTTAATAATTTGATTTTTTTCAAAAAAAAAAAATTGGGGTACAGAAAATTGGTTGCCTCTTTTGCATTTCACAAACCCGGATTTGGTAGAGTATTATATGGATCTTTTCACACTAGCAACTGTTTTGAAATATTTCTCCATAATTTGAGTTTTGTTTAGCCCAATACAGGAAAAATTAAAGAGATTGAACCAACGTACTCATTCACAATAGTCGCATGCGTAAAGATTTGAATCGTTCGTGACTACAACTTCAGAAATTCCCAAATCACATTGATTGGTAAATTCTGTTAACGAGTTGACAGGAATATATATAGACCAATACTAAAGGTAACAGTGATAACATCATATCGTTTAAAACTTGGTCTGCTTAACTAAAACAAAGGCGCAAAAAGTAGATTGCGCTCACATAATATCGTATTTTGGTATCAGATTGTGAGGAAACAAGTCATTCTTTCGTTTCTCCCATTCTACCGACATTGATAGTGGGAAAGCTCTTTCATCAACACTTTCAGGATCTGAAATTAAAATGAGCAAAAAACAGTTTGAAGTATACAGTTGTTGGGATTTGGTGCCAGATACCAAACACCCATTTCGCCCATAACTAGGAACTAAATAATTCGCGTAAAATCATATAAGAACTTAACACCATTGGTAAATTTAATGACCAATGATAAAAATCACACGCTGAAAAAAAGGGCCCCAGCAACATATTGCAGGAACCATGTACTTATTTCCAAGCATTGTTTTCATAAATTGGAGACCTGTTGCTTTTTTGTTTCTTAGTTGTCTGTCGCTCTTTTTTCAGCCGATTCCAACAAACAAAGCTACATTTTAGTCACAGAAGTATATATCATAACCCATTCAATAATCATTGATTCCATCTTGTAATATTGAACAGGCAACACAATGTGTTTAGACACAAGTATACTATGTTTTCGACGAGCAGCAACAACGTTATATTTGCATCCAAACAACAACAAAAATACCGATGTTTCAGAATGTACAATTCTAAAAATACAGATTCGACCAATTTTACCCGGTTTATTCGAGTTTCGAAAATCAGTAATTAAAATAAATCCATGGGTTCAGTATGCAGAAATCCCAAGTACCAGGGTCTCGCGAACCAAACTGATCACCCTAATAAATAAGCAGCCATTGGGACCTGCAACAAAATGGTCCTTTTTAGTTGGGTGTTAAGTTAAACAGATTTTTTGACAATGAAGAAAACCAGAACCCTTTTTTATCCTACACTGCCTAATTATTTTGACTAATGTTGTTTGATGAGTGTAATTAACTTTTGTATGAACACATTGGCGTTTTAGTCCTTGCTGCTGTTGTAGGAAATTAATTTAAACCAACACATTGTTCTCGATTTAGGGTTGTTGCCATTAACGGTAACCAACTAATAATACTTTAAATGAGGGGTATGGTATATGCCTGGACACTACATTCATTCACTTGTATATACACGAGAATTTCCGTTTATTATGTTTATTTTTTATTAGTATTCATTGTTTTGGTTGTCATTATGTTTACCATCTTTCCTTGTTGTTTTTTTTTTTGTCGCTTTTGTAGTCAATTTGTCAACGGACTCATTGCATGCAATTCTATATTTTGTTTTGTTTTTCTCTGACTCAGTTTGCGTCTTCTCTGTCTTTTGTAGGGCATACATGTCACTCATTTCGTCGTCTAATTACACCGTACACATACATCACCCCTTTCCATTGATGAATAGTGGCGCAGTTTTGACTTTATCTTTCGGATCAAATAAGTTAGATTATAAGAGAATGGCAGAGCCTTTAGAGACCGAGTCATACTGTGTATACTTACTTACTTATCCGGTCTCGAACAACTTCGGGGGGTCATGGACCTTACAAAACGAAGATAACATATTTCGCCAACCAGTTCGATCTTTTGCTTTATCTTTCCAGATGCTAATACCAATTGTTCCCAGGGCTTCGTCAACTTGATACCTGCAACGGAGTCTTGGTCTTTCTATTTTTCGCCTTCCTTCAATATCAGTTTCGAAAACCCTTCGTGCTGGTTCGTCTTCATCCATTCTACTGACATGGCCTAGACAGCGCAATCGCGTTATTTTGATCCGCTTAACTATGTCAATGTCGGGATATAGCTCATTGTTAATGCGTCGCCGATACTCGCCGTTGTGCACTATAGGGCCATAAATCTTCCGGAGTATTTTTCTCTCGACGACTCCCACAGATGTTTCATCTGTTTGCGATAAGACCCAGGATTCTGCGCCATAAAGCAAGACAGGTTGTATGAGAGTCTAGTATAGCTGGATTTTCGTCATTACCCTTGTCGAAATTGATCATTCTCAAAAATAATTCTTATTAGTTTAAATGCCTTCCAAAAGAAACCATTTGTTTGTATTAATTCTATCAAACTTTTGACCACAATCTCATGTAAGCATTTCATCCAACCAATTAATGTTTTTTGACTGGCAGATTACACGCATAAACGCTGAAAAACTTGTCTTTTTTGTTATTTAGATGCAAATATAACGTGTTTGCAGTTTGTCGCAAATACAGTATACTTGTGTCCAAACACATTGTGTTTGCTATTCAATATAACATGTTTGGGACACAGTGATTAATAGGTTATAATATATGTTTGTTTGTTTGTTGAAAACTGCTGAAAACAAAAACGTGAAGGACAGTAAGGAAACAAAAAGCAGCAGATCTTCAGTTCCCAAAAACAAAGCTTGCAAACATATACATGGTTCCTGCAATACTTTGGTGGGGCCGTTATTTTTCAGCGCGAATATAAAAAAAATTGTTGTCAATTACAACGCTTGAAGCAGTAACAGTTTCATTCCGACAAAGACGACGATATTGTACCCCGCACTACGTTGTGGTCGTGAGATAACCACAATACCGTAATATATACAACAGGACAAATAAGCCAAATGCCAAGTGGGATGATTTGCAGAGAGAAAAGTGTAAATAAATCTTTTCTTTTAGAGATTCGACTCTGAACATTTTGACTATATTTGTTGGGATACTAATTTTAATTTTGGCCAGGAGGTTTTCAAATGTAAAGAGAAGTAACATATTTCCTCTTCTTTCTCCACGTAACCGTTAGCGTCAAAAAACGAAATTTAAAGACAATTAGCACATGCTGACAAAAAAACAGCCCCGCCAACATATTGCAAGAACCATGTATACGTTTGCAAGCACTGCGGTCATGAATTAGAGACCTGATGCATTTTTTGTTTCTCTGTTGTCTCTCACGCTTTTGTTTTCAGCAGTTCTCAACAAACAAAGCGGCATTTGGGTCACAAAAACTTATATTCTACCATATTAATCATTGTTTGTCCAACATGAAATATTGAAAGGCAAATACAATGTATTTAGACTCATGTATGCCATATTTTGAACGTAGTCTGCCAGTATAGGGAATTTATCCCAAAAGTGCAGATTTTGTTCGAAGAATCGGGAAACATTTTTTGGTTAGGGGATTTAGGGATTATCTATTTTGTACTGTTTGCTATGGTAACAATAAAAATCTAGGAGTAACGATTTCAAATTATTTATATATCTTTGTGTGATATCGTATTTAGGCACAAAAATAACAAAGTGTATCGGATAATATGAAAAGTCAGAGTTTTGATGTGATAAGTATACATCCTCAGGTACAGGAGATAACACTGTATCATAACAGCGATTAAAGAGTTTATCATGGCTACATCTCATTAAAATTTTTCGAGGGGACCTTACTGTGTATATCTAAAATTATCTTAATTATCTTATCTTTTCTTCTTATTTATCAGGAAAATTTTAATTGTATTTGAATAAAATATTGCATCGAAATAAAATCTAAAAAATAATTTCAATTGACTTAAGAATCATCAGGAAAAAACTTTAAAAACAGTGGAAATATCACACTGGACCCCATATAAACCGAAATAAAATATATTGGGATTGTAATATCATGCATTTAAAGGCCTTCGATAGAAATATTAAACATTTTGTTAAAAAATCGGAAAATATTTTCATTTATGAAGAGCAATAAACGATAATTAACTAAGCCAACATTAGCTCTTTTGGCGGTCGTTTGGATAACCACTGTTCACCACGCCACCATTTGCAAATTATCACATATATCACCGCTGAATCCAAAGTAACGCCATTGACACATCACAACATCTCCATATATCTATATCGTTGGAAATATTTCAAGCGTAAACAGTTTTCACAGTCGTACTCCAAGTACGGTGCCACACTTCAGCAAGATAATTTCGAAGAATCACTTAAGCCACAAAACTAACGGATTCGATGCATAGAAGTTATAATTAACGTAAGCTCTTATTTTTAAATATACACGCTGAAATACAACGGCCTCTCTAACATATTCTCCCAAACATATTCTACAGGAACCATGTATATGTTTGGAACATAATACTCTGCAAATGTTTGTTATACTCAACAGGAAGTAAGATCCCAGATATTGCCTTTTATCACACAAAAGGGCGGCAGAAGAATATGAGATGTTCAAGGCTACTGTAGCAATCATGAGCTGAGATTGCAAGCCTAGACGACTGTATGCCTATTAAACAGTGTCGAGTGATCACACCTACTAGCATCAATATACCTTGTCTAGGACTGGATATCTAGTTTAGCGAACGACGTAGCACCATACTAAACTCAAAAATATCACAGGCCACTTTTGAGTTTAACAAAAGGTGAAATGTGTCCTGTGATGCACTCCCGCAGAACATTGCAACTAGGTCAGTCCTAAGATACGCTCGTGAAGCAAACTGGACCAATTACAAACAACATCTGAACGGTTTTATGAAAACAATTCCTCTCTCTGAACCTGCTAATACCGCTGATGTCGATGATCTTACCACTGCTCTTAACAGATCACCTAATTCTCCATCTCTCTGGGATATCTACAAGTTTAAAATAAGAAATTGACATCATAAAGTAATGCATCGCTAGACGTCGTGCTTTATACACACGTCCGAGGACACTGGTGGTCGACATGTGGTCGAGCTCACCGGCCAACTATTAATCTCGACTGTTGCGTGAAATATCGTCATTAATGAATTACTGCCCTGGGCTAAGATTGAAAGATTGAAACCCTATAAATCACATGGACCTGATGGCATAGCACAGGGATGTTAAAAAGTGTACTTCACATTTTGGTTCCTGTACCTTTACACGAGTTGCATTAAGCAAACCTCTACTCCTGCTAGATGGGGAGAATCCGTAGTTTTATTCATTCCGAAAGCGGAGAAATCATCACGTATTAGTCGAAAGACTTTTTACCTACCAACCTCTATTTAGGAATCAATCAAATCCAAGAAAGCGGGCTCTAGTGAGCGTCATAGAGAATTGTACTTATCAGAAGGAATACACTCCTATCACATTTGCCGATATAGAGGGCGCCTTTATCAGCATCTTACCAGTATCAGTAAAATCGGCCCTATGTTTACTTTGTTTGACCAAGCACATTTTGTTCACTAGAAATGTGAATTGGATTCACATGATTTGCACTTGAAATGTGAATAGGAGTAGTCTTATCTCCACTCCTCAGGAATTCAGTGCTAGATATAGTTTAGACTGAGCTGGAGGGATCAAGTTGCATAGCAGTAGCACCTACTGGCAAATTGGCAATTGCCGAATAGTGAGAACATCCTTCAACATGCAGAGATGTGTACTTAGACTTAATCAGAAGACTCTCTAAGTGGGAAATGATGAATGGGCTGTGTGATATTTTCCGCCCGATATTGGACTACGACGCGGTCATCTGGTGGCAGATACTGTAAAAAATCGACTTTCCTACGTCTCTTGACAAAAGTCCAGAGAACGGCAATGGAGTGTGTCATAGGTGCCCTCGCACAACCTCTACTAACCTTTGGGATTCATGCTAAACCTGCTACTACTATATTTTGTGGGCAGATGCCTGCAATAGCCTTCACGATGGATCACCACCTCATATGTTAATGGAACGATTTTAAAGTGTTTGATACACACTTCTACCTTTGAGAGAAATGTTTTTACTCATATCCCGGACATACAGGACTGGAAGGAACGCTTACCAGGTAATACAATATATTTATGTTTCTACACTGATGACTCCCAACTAGATGTCAAAGTAGGTGTTGGAGTCTATTCTAAAGAAGTCGGTCTCGAACTTTCCTGAAGTCATGACAATCGAAATCTGACTGGAGCGAAACGTCGTCATCGCCCTTTGTATCTATATTACTGCGACAGTCAGGCTGTTATAAAATCTCTGCAATCTTAATTCCTGACTTAACAAATTGCTCATAACTGTCCTGAATAAGAGTTTGATATCCAACTTATATGGGTACCGGCGCATGGGAAGTTTAGGGACTTTTTTGGACCTTATCTCTTCCAAATCAGTAAAACCGAAGCTCTAAGACATGCAAATGATAGATGGTCTGGATACACAAACTGCTGGATCAATAGTCAAACATATTCAAGTTACCACCTGAATCGTGTGCTAAACTTGAAACCTCTTCATTAGTACTCGTAACTACGACAGCTTGGCACTGCTTAATAGACAGACACGCGTCTAGACTTGGAATCATAGCTCATGATTACTACAGAAGCTATGAGAATGCAGGTGAGGACGAGAGTGTAGCACATCTCGTCTAACTTTTGTGTGAGATGCAGAGAAAATCTTTCATCATTCAGGAAGTTAAGCTAAATTATCTTCGAATCTTTTGTGGAGCACTAATTGGTTCACTTGGGACTAACTGTACGCCTCTTATTCAGTCACCACATGGAACATGGGGATGGGTTATTATATAACTTGAACGCCCCTTAATCATACCAGGCGAATTTACAGGTTTACCGATGGGGACAGAGTATGACGTCCTAAACAAACCTAAACAACCTAAACAAAAAATTCCAAAACATGCCTTTTCTGAACTAAATTGCAATTTAGAGAACAAAAGTTAGGCGGAAAATATGAATGTTATTCAAAATTTTATAAAAATTGAATCAACACCATTTAAATAAAAAAAAAAACTGAAGATCAAAAATCTGCAGCAGTGTTGACTCAGGAACGGCCATTAACCTTCTTGTGATAAACGGCGATAGTATCAATCTAGGTAGGTACATGTGTTTGAGAGCTATATAAACATGTGGACCAAACAATCTATTTTCAACTGCAATCTTAGTTGGCCTAAGAAAAACTTGTTACCCAACTTTTGTTTAAGTTAGCTAATATAATTGATGTATGGATCGATATTAACAAGCATTTGCGCATTTGTGTGGGAGCTAACCCACAAATGTAAATTGATGCAGCTCAATTGTATAATCAAATATCCTTGGTCTACAACCGCTCACTTTACAAAAATATAATACTTTTTGTGCAGCATATTATTTTTTTTTTGATATAAAGGTTTTTGCATCTTTTCATTAACTAGAATTATAACATTTCGACCCGGTCTAATGTGTAACTTCGTTATGTTAATGTTCGAACGACATCGTACTTACATTGATAATGGTTACAATGACTATGGGTTTCCTTAAAAGCAGATGAAGGGAGTTTAATGTATGAAAGGTGTTTTTATATCCGATTTTTATGTCAATCATACCAGTACATGTGTGTATGGGTCACTATTTGTCGGAGAATGTGTTTCGCAAGAGTTCTTTTTTACTTTGTTCTATCATAATTTTGATTGAGCATACGTCAAAGAGATATGCATGTAATGAATGCATTTTGACAAAATGACTGACTCTCGGACTCGGCTCGTCATTTAGTCACTTTTTTGTAATCTAATGTGTGCTTTGTGGCCTACTTAGTGTCACCAGGAAGGGGAAGTGACGGAAAAGGGGTGAAATGATGTTTGATTAACACACCCGCCTGCACTGGTAATTACAAAGTAATTTAAATTAATGCTTTCTGAGAACATTTCTGCTGGGCGATTGATATTATCTTTCTGATAGGCAATCGTCTTGCAAGAAGAGTTCAGTGTTGGTGTCCCTGCACAAACTAAAATCCTTTCTTTCAAATAATAACATCATTTGTTTCAACTAGATGGCAGCACATAAAAAATAAAAAAATCAATGAAATATTTAAAATGCAAGAGTGCTGTTGATTTTTGATTGTTGCCGATCATGCTTTCTTAATAAAACCCCTTGTTTCCACCACGTGCTCAATATTTAATGGGCAAGAAACGAATCGGCTGTAGTATTTAAATATGTTTGCATAATTAAAAAGAGTAATGGCCAGTTTCACAGTTGAAAATTCTCCACTTAAATGAACTTTAAATACTCGATGTTTGTCATTTAATATGAAAATTTTCTGTGAGATTTTAACTTGAGCATTTAAATTACGAGTGTGAAACTCGCCCTAAGTCAATCTTGCTTGACTTTGGCTAACCGACAACCTATAGCCCAAACGAACATCAGCCCCGAAAAATAAACAAGATCATGAAATCGAGCCTAATAAAACCCCCTAGCAAATTATTTAATGTGTTGAAAGGTTAACATCAAGTAGCAAAGCGGTAAGATGATCGAATAACGGTCATAATAATCGGCTGCCCCGACTGCAAGGACGAGAATGGGAATCTGGTGACTGAGAAGCAGAGTGTGCTCAAAATGTGGAGAGACTACTTTTCAGCACTACTCCACTCAGATTCTTCCACTGAAGATCAGGTGGTAATGAGAATTTGTCATTTCGTTGCTACATCATCCGATACTTCGTTCCTACAACAACATTACAACAATTTGAATTTTGTATAATAAAAGGGTTAAAAATTAAAAAGAAGTAAGTGCATGAGATTTAAACTATTCATATTTTGGTGTATCTCGTACTTTTTGTAGTTTATTTTTATTATTTATTTATTTTGGAGGTTTGCCGACATTTATAGTTGACGAAACAATTTCGTTATTGCAACGAAACTAATTTTTATGAAGATAAAAACAGCAAAGCTGTCGAAAAAATGAGCGAGCGTTACCAAGAAGCCAGCAAAAGAAAACGGTAAGCGTGAGTGGTGGATCACTTACACATCTGAAATTAGTTACCGAACAATAACGGAAAGTGGAGACATTTTTCTCCGCCGGAACAATTTAAATAAATTTTTTAAAACAGACTAATTAGTTATGGTTAGTAATATTGTTTTACTGTGTGACTTTATGTGTTTGCTGCAATCGTTTGTCCAACTTGAGTATTTATAAATCAAATAGATAAATAAACAGAATGCAAGACGGATCCGAAAATGTACAAAACCGTTTCGCGTTCTCGAGAGGAATTTCATACGAAAACGAATTCGTTATGAGTCAGTAACGGTCGTTCGTTTCGGACAAAAACTTATCTGCTTCGAATTCGTACAAAATGTTCGTGTTTTTGTGTTTCAATCATAATTCGGTCACGCTTGTTTCGTTGTATAGGTATTTGGATTGGGAGTCAATGAATATCGAAATTTTAATAAATTTGGTTAAGATAAATAAAAGAACAGATGAAGAAATCGCTTACGTGGCGTTACAATTGAGTGAAAAAAAGACAAAAAAAAAATGGTTTCCCGTGTTCTAATTTTACACTCACTGATTGGGACCTACAGTTTTACACCGGTTCCGAACGGTATTTTGAGAAGCTTTTTCATGGCAAATACTCGATAGTATCGCCGTCACTATGCGAGGTGGTCGCCGTCGAAAGAAATTTACGGAGGTCAGAGCAGGGATCGAACCCACGTTCTCATGGGGATCGAACCCACATTGCACCACCGACGACACTAAACAGAACAATGGCAAAAATTTAAGAAAACAATTATGTGGTTCTATGTTGAAAACTACACTCACAGAAAAATTCGGTTGAGACAGCCGAATTAGCCGTAACCGAATTAAGAGGTTGTCTCAACCGAATTAGATGTTGTCAGAACCTCATTAGTAGTTGGCACAACCTCATTAGAGGTTGGCACCACCTCATAAGAGTTTGACACAACCTCATTGGAGGTTGACACAACCTCTTTAGAGGTGAACACAACGTCATTAGAGGTTAACACAACCTCATTAGAGGTTAACACAACCTCATTAGAGGTTGAGGCAACCTAATTAGAGGTTGACGCAACCTAATTAGAGGTTGACGCAACCTAATTATAGGTTCACACAACCTCATTGGAAGTTGACACAACCTCACTAGTGGTTGGCACAATTTGAGGTTGTTACAACCGAATTTAGGTAGTGTCAGAAATGAATTATTAAAGTTTCTTTTTTATTATTCAATGATGATTTATTTTCCTGTATTCTTATAAAAAAATAAAAATCGGGAAAATAAAGTCATAGAAAAGGGGGGTAATCATAGGGTAATAAATTTGTTATACATGCCTCTTCCGACCTTTTTTCAAGTCCCGGCCATCATGGGACAGCGCAATAATTCTGACATGTTGTATCGGTTAATTTAGGTCCTAACCCGATTTATATACAGACGATTGCAGCATATCTCACATAACCGACCGTGAAAAACTTGAAAACGGCGGATATATGCTTGAATAATTTCTGCAAAATAAGACATTTTAATACAAAACATACTTTACTTACCTTTCTTAATAACCACAAAAAATCTTGCCATTCTTTAATTCTTTTTAAAATAATATTTGATTAAAGAACTTTAAACGTCAGATTTTAAATACATATAATTATGTTGTGGTAACCGAGTTGAAAATGAATTCGGTTGTGCCTACAGAATTCATCACAAATTCGGTTACAGCAACCGTATTGACGCCAAATTCGGTCGTTGCAACCGTATTAAGGCTAGATGCGGTAAATGCGACCGAATTGATACCAAATTCGATAGTTACAACCGAATTAATGCCAAATTCGGTTACTACAACCGCATTAATGCCAGATTCGGTTGCTCCAACCGAATTTGGTACCAATATCGGTTCTTGCGTCGGAATTAACTTCAGATTCGGTTGTTCCAACCGAAATGTTAGAAAATTTAGTTGACTGAACGAATATAATTCAAGATTCAGTTGTCACAACCGAATCAATTATGAAACGAGGCCGCCTCAACCGAATTTCGGATGTGACCGAATCATCTTCTCAACACGCTTAATATATTTCTCTTTTCGAATCTTGTACTGAGATTTATAAATATCGAGTAACTACTGTATGCAAATGTGCTCATACATCAGCTTCTTTCTCGTCATTATTTGTTTGCACGTTCGTTATAGTATTTTTACCACGGAATAAAAAAAAACATGAAATAAACAATTGTAAATCAAATATACTCAAAGAAAATATGAAAAACATTATCTGCAACTGTAGACGAGAAAGATGAAATGTTTTCATAATTTTCATACATAGAATATGAATGAAATAATAATTTATTTATTTATTTGAACGCTTACCTGGGGGGTCCCATACATGAATTTGAGGCCGCCGCGTCAGCATACCGACCCCCATGCGCGGAATAATCTTCAGTGGCAAAATGTAAATTTTACAGGAGAAGCGTTTCCAGTGTTCGCTTGAAAAATATCATACTGAATTATTTCCCGTTGCTATTACTACAACGAGAATTTTTTTTGCAAATTATGAGTCGATCATTTCGAACAGAGGGGTCAGTATTATTGAGACGATGGGTGCTCTTTTTCTGATTGGTAGTTTTCTGATTTTTCAAGAAGGAGTGAATTAACGTATATAAACTGATTGATAAACCACAATAATGGCGGCTCATCTTACAGTCAAGATGGACATTTGCATGGGCAGAAGATGAAATAATTGACCTTGTCATAGATTCACATGTAAATGGTTCTTTTCCCACTAGCTATAATTCTGCTACCATACCTAGGACTTGCAATACGATTGTAACTGATCCCATCATCTTCCTATTACGAAGTCGTTACCAAATAATCTATATAATATCAATTCTTCCAAATTCAGTACAAAAAATGACGAAATTTTAGAAAATCAACTCAAAATTGTAATATTGTGTCGCGACAGATTAAACATTCTAAAGACAATTTATAAGATCAGATTTCACAGAAAAGTAATTTATCCAGAACTTGCTGTTATATGTATCTCCAAAAATAAATGGCACATGGTAAATGTTTTCGGAAATTCGAAAATTATGTACCATATCATCTGACAATTCTATCCCATTCAAACAATTATATCCAAGTTAACAAACTTATAGAATAATTTCGCGCACTTTCAGGGCCGGAATTGGAATTCAGGAGACCGAGTGCAATAATCTGCAATAGGTCCAAAGTCAAAATATAATGTAGTGAATTTTACAAGCATCGTTAAGTCGAAAAACGTCATATTTGAAAAAATACCAGAGATTCAAATATGTATGTAAATCGTTGAGATTAGAGAGAAATTTATAAGATACATGGGATTTGCGCGGTGTATCCACGATTTTCAGGGAGCTTATGTGTCACATATGAGTTGCCATTATATATTTATTTATTCACTCAGCTAAAAATTATACGAATCTAAGAATGCACAGTCTCGATTAAGCCATGTCATTTTAAAGTTTTTGTCGACATCTAAAATCTTCCTACCATCGGAAGATTTCAAAAAAAAAACAACAACAACATTAAGGTTTAATGCAACAGCATTGTGAAGGTCCTTTTCCAAAAGAAAAAAATAAAATTCATATGATTAGAACCACTTTGCATTTTTAAATATTTTGCACAAGTCGACTTCAAACAATACATCAAGTCGACTTCAAACAACACATCAAACAATTAGTAAAAGAAAATCTTAGTTTTAATGAACATTCGTGAAAATTGGGCAAGTATGTAGTTTGAAGATAAGTGACTTAAACATTTTTACTTTTTGGAAGAAAAATAGGGCAAACCGGGACGAAAATGGTACCACTGTGAATACCAAACGGCTAAAGACCGAATCATGAAATTTGGGTTGCAAATTCCTCTTATAATGCATTCATACGTGATTTTCAAGATTTTAACTGTTGGAGATACAAATAGGGCAAAAAGGGGAAAAATATGGTACTGTCGTCAACATCAAACGGTTATAGATGAGATTATGAATTTTGGGGCCTACATTTCCAAATTAATAGTGCTTTTTAGATACTTTTGTGGTTTTGGGTACTTTTTTTGGTACCATTTTCAGTGCCTTGCTTCCTTCTTTACTATTTCTCTTATAGTCTGTTTGTAGTCCTCTGTACCTTTTTTCGTACTTTATGGTACTTTTTATGTACTCTTTGTTACTTTTTTGTTGCGTTTTTCAACATCTATGTGATATACTTGGCTTTTCTGGGTATCTTTCTCCGTTCATTTATGGAGTTAATAACAATTTTTGTACTTTTTTACATTTTAGTACCTTTTAGGGTACTTTTTTTTGTTGGTTTCGTCACGTTTTGATACAATTTGTCAGTTGCTGTCACTTTATTGGTACTGGTTTTGGATTTTTTGGGTACTTTTTTGGTACCATTTTTAGTAACTTCTGCAACCTTCTTTGCGATTTCTCTAGGATAGACAACCAAAAAAACACCTGCAATAATAAGATATCAGATCAGATTTTCCTATCTTCACCTAAAAATTCCAGAGTTTGACCCAATGTCTCATTATGGTCTCTGTTGCAATAAGTAAAAGATAGGGGCCATTTTCACTGTCTTCATTACATAAAAAAGTGTATATCTTTCGTTAAATTTTATTTCAATTTTATTAAAATATCATGTTGGAAAAATCACGGAGGTAAAACAGCTCGAAAGAGACGACAGATTAAGTTACTTTTTAGGTTTCCTGTTTCCGAATTCAAGCATTTTTTAAATTAGCACTTTTCCTTTGTTTTATTATTTTAAAGAAAACATTTTCCCATATGTACAAAACCTCTTATTTTTTTTTTTGATTTCACACACTGTGTTTGTAGATTAATGTATTACTATGGGTAGTTAGTTGTTGAGTGTCGCCATCTGGTGGCGAATTTAAATATTCAATCGGGTGATATCTTTCAATCATATTTTAGATGCCATGTTGTCAGCACTGATTTTTAATCTATACCTAAACTGCGTCAATTTTACTATCATCCCTTTCCTTTGGAAAATTTTTTTAAAAAATATATTTAGAATAAATATATTTTAAAAAGGCTATTGTTATAACTACAAAGGCTGTGGGCGGATCGGACTCTTTTATATCGTGGTAAAATTGGGTGAATAAATTTTGGTGTGGTAGATAAAATTTTGTCATTTTGCTGTGCGGATTCATGCGATGAAATTTTGACAGATTCTTAACAAATTTTTGACATTCAGTCGAAGCAGAAAACAGGAAAAATGAGTGAGTGGTGGCGTTGAAATGAAAAAATTAATCAAAAATATGTTGCACTTCTTTTTGCGGCTTTGGAAGAATTGGTGAAGTTGCAGTTCAGCCAAGGACGTTTTTGTTAATATTGCGCGTAAAAGAGAAACGACAAAACCAAAACAACTAAATCATTTGTGTCCCTGTTTAGCAATATGTATTCAATAAGGTGGTGGGAGCAGCAGATGTTGATGTTGTATAACAATCTTTGGTTTTAATATGACCTGATTAAAGTTAAAATAAAACTCTAAAAATTACTTAAAATTGCATATGTTTATATTTTTCATCTTATACAATGCAAACACAATTGTTTTAAAAACATTTGAAAATTTTCGTTGGCCAAATGAATGAAACAAAACCAATCAGCATTGTTGATGCTATCACCTTACCAAATACATCTTGTTGTTAAAGAAATTTCATTATTTGGTTCGTTGTCAGAATTTATAGTAGCCCTGGGGCTAGTCTAATTTTTGACACTAGAAATTCACCACGAAAAATTCAAAATTTTGTTCGGTGCAAAATATTTGAACCAATCCGCCCACAACCAAAGGAGAAAAAATACAGATTGAAAAAGAAAATAGATTAACTTATAAAAAACGCGGAATGGGTTTTATTTTTCTGGATTATGATTCATATCGTTTATTCCATGCCAAACCGAACGTTTTTCGTAAAAAAAAATCATTCACCACTCACATTTTTTTTAGACATTAGTCAGCCATATTCGTCTGTTAAAAATATTTTGAGGGTTTTTAAAAAACAATACATTTTTTTTAATTTATACCCAATTGAAATTGAAAATTATTGCAAGAGAAAAACGATTTGTGGTGAGGGGTTTTTCACCAAATTTATTCAAATAAACTCTTTTTTTAAATACATATCAGTGGCCACCTAGTAGTGATAGGTATTCAGTTTGGTTGTTCCCCTATTGTACATTTTGTTAAAAAGACTTTATTTTGAATCAAAAAGCTTATGAAAATCGGATAAAAAATATAAAAGTTATTAAAGTTTTTAGGCGCAAAAAATCAAACTGATCCAAGCGAAGAGCTTACCGATTGCTAGAAGCTCTTCGCAATTCCTTCATGGAATGTAATGGGAACATTTTTTTTTATTTTCTATGGTATAGGAACAAAGTTCAGTGTTTATATCAAATAACATATGCAATTAAGTTGAATTTCAGCTTTATTTCAACATTTACCCTTAAGGAAAGTATATGTCAGATAGTTATTTATGGCTTTTGTTACAAATCGAACAATTTTATTAAAAGCCTGACCAGCCTTACGAACAGGATTTTTTCAACTGCTTGAAAAAAATGTTGTAGTACTAAATATTAAGTACAATAAAATGTAAAATTTATGGGAAATAGTCATTGCCTTTTGCTAATCTATACTAGTACATCAAAGAAATAATCAGTTTGATCTGATCGAATAACGTAATATCTAAAACAATACTTTTGTAGGCAGGACCAACAAACCAAAATGTTCGTCTTTTTAATTTGCCACTATATTCTCCCGGCCTAATATAACTGAAAATGTTTGGGGTTGTCTTTTCCGCAAAGTTTATGAAGGAGAAAGACAATTCGACGATATGAAAATACAAATTCAAGCCATTACGAACTCCTAGAAAGAGATTTCTTTGGATTATTTAATAGCACTTTATGAATCAAGAAAAGCCGTAAATTAGAAGTTATTTTAAACAAGGAAGGTAGCACCCACTATTGAAAAGTCTACAATATTATATTAATTGGTCTTATTAGTAAATTATAAAATAATAAATTTTTAATTACAATTAGTTAAATGGTTCTAATCATATGAACGGACAAAATTTTAGTATGTTTTGTCTTCTTTTGGAAAAGAACGTAAGGGTGTGAAGATAAATTTATCCGATAAATTTATTTATCGAAGACACAAACCACTTGTACACAATTTCTGAAATCTCATTTTTTGTCAAAAAAACAGAAATTTTGTATAGAAAAAAGAGCCAATAAGCGTTTTTAAAGCCATTTATGATGAATAGAGCATATAATTAGCTTTCTATAGAAACAAATATGTTTTCTTCCTGTAAAAAAATGACATTGGTTATTGTTTATCTAACCTGGGTCGCTCGCGACAAAGGCGAATGAACTTCTAATGTCTAGCCGCCTAACACCATAGAAGCGCATAAACAGTGCAGCCTATATATCCTGATTTCATTTGAGATCGGAGATATAGCCTAATTTATGAAGCGACCCATAATAGCCTCATTACAAATATATGCCGATTCCATTTCAGATCGGAGATATAGTCACCTTTATGAAGCGACCCATGTCATTGACAGAAATAATGATTTCGAGTGCCAATATTGAACACTCCTGATAAAAGTGAATGGACTACCTATATATTCGAAATTAGCCCCATGGGAGCACATAATATCCCCATTACAACTATATGCCGATTCCATTTCAGATCGGAGATATAGTCAACTTTATGACGCGACCCATGTCATTGACAGAAATATTGATTTCGACTGCCAATATTGGACACTCCTGATAAAAGTGAATGGACTACCTATATATTCCAAATTAGCCCCATGGAAGCACATAACATCCCCATTAAAAATATATGCTGATTCCATTTCAGATCGGAGATATAGTCAACTTTATGAAGCGTCCCATGTCATTGACAGAAATAATGATTTCGACTGCCAATATTGGACACTCCTGATAAAAGTGAATTGACTAACTAATTGACTAACAATGACATGGGTCGCTTCATAAAGGTGACTATATCTCCGATCTGAAATGGAATCGGCATATATTTTTAATGGGGATGTTATGTGCTTCCATGGGGCTAATTTGGAATATATAGGTTGTCCATTCACTTTTATCAGGAGTGTTCAATATTGGCACTCGAAGTCATTATTTCTGTCAATGACATGGGCCGCTTCATAAATTAGGCTATATCTCCGATCTCAAATGGACTCAGGATATATAGGCTGCGCTGTTTATGCACTTCTACGGTGTTAGGCGGTTAGACATTAGAAGTTCATTCGCCTTTGTCGAGAGCGACCCAGGTTAGTTAAACAATAACCAATGTCAGTTGTTTACAGGAAGAAAAAATATTTGTTTCTACATAAAGCTAATTATATGCTCTATTCATCATAAATGGCTTAAAAAACGCTTATTGGCTCTTTTTTCTATACAAAATTTCTGTTTTTTTTTGACAAAAAATGAGATTTCAGAAATTTTGTAGACGTGGTTTGTGTCTTCGATAAATAAATTTATCGGATAAATTTATCTTCACACCCTTAAAGAACGTATGTAATAATATTGCATTAAACTGTGATGTTGTTGTTGATAATTTTGTAACCTTCAGAAAATGCCCTTTCCGAAGGTAGTTACAAAATTAGAAATTTAACGGCTCTAATCATCTGATCGAGAGTCTAGTGCAAACACGGGAGAACTCCATGTTTTTGCACAATGGGCGAATTTATTTTTGGGGCTCTGAAAGTTGATGGACATATTTTCTTACTTCCATACACTTCTTGTACATTTTGATTTCAGATTCTGAAAGTGTTTATAAATAGCTTTCCATCAAGTTATGCAAGAACACGTGAGAGGTCCTTGTTTTCTAATTGAAATCGATGCAAATTTTCTTATAATAAATTTACTTTGGTCCATTGTGCGAACACGGTAACACTTGCACCAGGAATAACTATTTCTTCCGATAGTGCCTAGCATGTCATTTGTAAGATATGTTTTTTTTTGTATATTACTCCGATCGGTTACAAATAATATTTCATTAAGCGCACCACATTTCAATATAATAAAAGTGTCATATTAACGCTATAGCTGACCTATATCAACTGTTAAGGTTTTTGTCTTTGCTAGTATGAATTGGAATCTATCTCAGGCATATAAGACTTCCTAAAAATTATACTAATTATACTATAAAACTATGTTTGGTACAAGCAAACAACAAGTCGAAAAATAATCAAATATTTTAATTTTTCAAAACTTGACAAATTATTAAGAGAGAAATATTTCAAAATTTTTTGTGCATCATGAACAATTACGTCAAATTCTTCTAATGTGTAAAAAAAAATAAAACTAAAATATTAAAATTTTTGTATTCATTGAAAACGAAAAACAAGAATAAAGTTAATTTCTAAAATATACGCAATTGTTTTGAATAGATACACTAAGATTTACACAAACCGATGGATATTTTTCGGTCGATCGTAACTGAGAAAAGGCATATATGTACATAAGTTCATCCCAGTTGGAAAATTTATCTCGAAAACCGTATCAGTAGAATTTCCTAAGGACCATGTCAATAGGTGACGACGCTTTATATAAGGCATCTGATTGATTTGTCACTAGTTTTAACTTAGGTGACATCATTTGTGAACGGGCTGACAATCTTTTGATTTCTCAGCACTATGTCATGACTGACTGTTACTAAAGCCAACGCTGAATCTCCATAGAATAAGTTTTTATCATTTGCCACCTCCGAGTCATGTGCGTAAATTTGCAAGTTATTCTAAAACCTAACACTGAAAATTTGTACACATTTGAAATGTAATATGTCAAAAAATGTTACAATTTATTTCAAAAATATTTGAAAATGTGGAAAAGAATATGGGCTTTTCACTTTTCACTTAGTCACTTTTATTGCGGAAAATACCCTCGGTGTGTGATGTAGGATATGAAAAAACTGCGTCGTGTCGTTACATTTTTGATATTGCAAAAATCTTCCGCACCAAAGATATTTTAAAATATTTTTGTGACCTTTATAATTTGAAAAAAAAAATCCTTTTAAATATTTCTTACGGCGGTTCTTAGTTTAGATTTGTATGATGACTATGAATCTGCAATATCGATTAATAATTGGTCATTCACTTTTCGGGATATGGTGATTATAAAATTGGGTGGAGAAAAAGTTAAATTTTTTTTGTGATTTTTAAAATTTTACAAGCATTGTTTTCAGTTAATATATTTCAAGTGCCGCTAAAGCTAATTTGTTTGCTAACAACTTTGTTACATGGTAACACTTTAAGCAAATATATTGTAAACAAAATGTATTACACTGTACAACAAAATCAAACTTTTTCAAAAATGACAAGGTTCTGACTACGGACTCTGGTTCAGGGGGTAAAAAAATATACGTGTATTGTCGTTTTGTAAGTTTACGTCTGAATTTTATTTTATGGCGAGGGGTTAAGATTAAGATTTACCCCTTTGGCACATTCTTGTAATGAATCGCCATAGGAAAACATGTGAACTTTACATTTTAGATATATTCACCAGTTTCACGTAAAATACTACGAGGATCATTTTTGTCGAACTTTTTAATCCTCTACCGTCTCAATAAAATAAAATAATAAATAGTTTCCCATTACATCCCATGAAGGGATTGGGGAGAGCTTCTCACAATCAGTGAGATGTGCGCTTTCTAGTTTTACACTCACTGATTGGGACCTACAGTTTTACACCGGTTCCGAACGGCATTTTCAGAAGCTTTTTCATGGCTAAGTACTCGATAGTGTCGCCCTCACTATGCGAGGTGACCGTCGTCGACAGATATTTTAAGGTGGTCGGAGCAGGGATCGAACCAGGATCTCCTGTACAAGAGGCGCGCACACTAACCATTGCACCACCGACGGCCACACCGTCTCAATGTACCAATCTTTTTTGTCCCTTTTGTGGTATATTTTAAAAAGAACCCATAAACAGGACTATGTTAAAATGTAGCACAAAAATATTAGTGATAAAATTCTACTTTATGTCTTGGAACACACCACAGCTAAAAAATCAACTTGAATGACAGCAAGCAGTCAAAATTGAAAATGTGTTTAAATGTTAATTTGGAATTTACTCAGAATTGATGCTAAAATGTCCCACAAAACTGAATTTTAGAGGATTGGTGTGTATGGAAAAAATAGTGTACTTAAAATTTCACTGTAATTCACCGAACAAAAGAAAGCTCTAGATATACTTACATCTAATATATGTAACTGAAAAATAAGAGAAATCTAATAATCCAAACTTTCCCCGACCTGGTTTTTTGTTTTGGCTGGCATCATCAAGAAACATTGACCCCAAGCTCGGAGAAGATTTGGATTATTTATTGAAAAGTTTGTAATTTATTCATAGTGCGATAATTTTTGTCCAGTACCGAATTTCATTAAGATAGATTCTGACGTCCGCAAAACTTTTGTATGGGAAGCACCAGAACGGCAAAATCGGCCTTATTTAGTAGCAGAGTGGCATTTAATATAATATTACATAATGCGAAATTTCTTTATGGTCGGCTTTTTTACACCGCATTTATTGTGCCGACTAACCAGCCACCCGCCCAGCTTTTTCTGGAAGGTACCAAAGTGGGCGTGGCAAAATCATCGTTTTTTAGTAACTGACTGGAGGTCGGCGAAATACAGCTGAATTCCAACTATCATTCAGATTATTAATTAATTTTCTAGGGATCTCTCAAGTAAAACGCTTGCATTTAAATTAAAAATGGTGACAAAATTAAATGTCAAATTAAGTGTCAAAATTAAATGCCACCATTTTTAATTTAAATGCACGCGTTTTATTTGAGAGATCGCTGGAAAATTAATTAACTAATTCATTTTAACTACGCTCTTTATTGAAAGTATCTAGACCATTGTTGTTGAAGTGCTAAGTAGGCGGACCATTGTACAACCCCACCATGAAGAAGAATATACTTATTGAGGCTAAGAGAAAAAGTATTTTCTAGTTTTTAGTGCATTTATAAATAAAACACTGTAACTTATTTTTTTTAATTATTTTTTTATTCGTTTTCTATTCGACCTTTTTGAATAGCTAGATTTTAATTTTTAAATAATTAGGCTCGAGGTCAACAAGAATTATCTCCATCCTTCTAATTTTGTTACACATTATAGTTCAGTTGACATTATTGGAAAGATTACTTTTTTCACCAAACAGATTTATGAGGAAACTTTTCTCTGCATTGAAACCTAAAAATTTTGTTCAAAAATTGGCCTCTTACGACAATGCTGGTAGTAGGGTGAATGCCCCAAAGCGCATAAAATTGCACGTAGTGCCTTTGTTGAGGCATTTTCTTTCCACATCCTTCAGTAAAAAGAAATTACTGAAAGAATGATGATACCTGTTTGGCAAATTGTTGAATTCTTTCCGGTGCAAAAATCTACATTTTGAGAAAATGCCCTTACGAAACAGTTTCAAATAATTTAAACGTTTTTCAGCGTGTTCCTGCTTAAAAGGTTTACAATGCGGGGATGTTTTCAAATCTATATTCTGCCCCAAAATATCTAAAATGTTAACATAAAACTAAATGAAGTCAGTGCAAAAAGTTTAGTTTTAAATTTTTGATTTCAAATTTCTTTGTAACGAAGGGGTTTCCATGACACAGCGGATCGACCTCATGGCTGCTAATTTGATACAGGACGGATTGTGATAGAGAACGAGCGATAGACGAATTGAAAAAACTGGTTTTAAATCTGATTTTATTTTCACTTATGACTCTTAAAATAACTTTATGTTTGCAATAAATTAGTTTTGATTCGAAGAACACAACAATTTTCTTTCATTATTATTTGTATACGTCCAAATTCAGATAATAGATTCTGAAAGATTCCCCTACAAATGTGGTGTATATAGTAAAACGGTTCGAATTTTAGGTTAACGTTCTGATATTATTACAAATACTTTTTGCAATCGGCCCCCGGTTTTACGTCAATGAACGAATATTATTGACTCCCGAAAAAATGGGTCTTAAACGTTTTAATATAGTACCACCCATACAATGCTTAAGAACAAAGACACGCATTATATAAAGGGTGTTTTTTTCAAGCGCGATAGAACTTCAAATTGTAAAAAATAACACAACAAATTAAATTTTAATAAAAAAATTTCTATTATTTGTTGCAGTATATTCTGGCAAATCATCATGAATAGACCCACGCTTGAACAACGCTGCCAAATTATCCAAATTTACTTTGAAACTCAGTTGGAAACTGATCCGTTGTTTTATCGCCAAATTGTGTTCAGCGATGAGGCTCATGTTTGGCTTAACGGGTTTGTTAATAAGCAAAATTGCCGTATATGGAGTGAGACCAATCCACAAGAGACCCTCCAGACTGCATTACATCCAGAAAAATGCACCGTTTGGTGCGGCTTACACGCTGGTGGCATCATCGGACCTTATTTCTTTCTTGTCAATGGAGATCGTTACCGCACCATGATCAATGATTTTCTGTTTGAAAATATGGATGACATTGATCAAGAAGAGATGCAGTTTCAACAGGATGGCGCTGCGTGCCATACGGCGATCGCAACCATCGACTTATTGAAATCAAAATTTGGCGATAAGTTGATTTCGACAAATGGACCTGTCAATTGGCCTCCAAGGTGGTGCGATTTGACACCTCTCGATTATTTCCTGTGGGGCTACATGAAGGCACTGGTTTATGCTGATAACCCAGATACAATTGACGCCTTGGAGGCCAACATTGTTCGTGTTCTTCGTGACATACAGCCAGCAGTGCTCGAAAAAGTGTCCAAAAATTTGACGTCCAGAATGCGCTTCGTCAAGAACAGCCGCGGTGCCCATATGCCCGAAATCATTTTCAAGTGTTAATGCCACGTATTGATCTTTCGAATAAAAAAAAAATTTTTTTAAAATTTAATTTTTTGTGTTATTTTTTTACAATTTGAAGTTCTATCGCGCTTGAAAAAACACCCTTTAGAACAGTGACACATTTTCGTCACCACAACGAAACTATTCAGTTAACGAAACCGTATTCGTTGCTACGATTGATTTTGTACATCACCTAACAAATAAGATATCCATCGAGCCGACGAAAACTTACACTTGTGTAAATAAACGTTTTCTTGCAGTATTAACAGAATAGGGAACTATCTGAGTTTGCATGCAGCCCTAAATTGCTGAGATTTTGATGCACTGTTATGATTATTTTTACCATATGTCATGATAAATCGCGTAACGCGTATCAAAAATAGAACCAAAAATGTTTAAAAAGTTTTTTGTATTCTATCAATGTTGTGTTATTAGTGGGTTCACGCCAAGTCCTCTGCGACTCTTGTCCTCATGGTTGTTCCCACCTGATGTACTCTACATGTTGTATGCGTATGTCTGTACGTGGATTTATCATCGTCATCACCCATTCATACAAATATAATTCATAATTTATACATTCATCTACATATATCCTTTATCTCTTTGAATTCCAGTATTTCCGTATTCATCGAACAAAAGTATGATAAAGGAAAACATGTTGAATATAATTTGTATGTGGAATAACCTGGAACATATGAATGCCGGCATTAGGGTGCCCTCTATCAGCTATTAGCGATTTTACTTTATGAAAATTAATTAATAAGTGACTTTGTATTGAGGATGTAGTTTCAATTCCGCTCTTAGCAGTGTTCAATTATTTCGATGATGGCCACCTTGTAGTATGATGGCGACACTCGTGAGTGATTCAACATGTATCAAATTGTAAACGCAAGACCGTTTGTATTCTGTAGGAAACAGTTGTTATTGACGAAAGAGTCAACAACGAACAGCTCGCTCATTGTGAGAAACTCTCCGACGTTAAATCTTTGAAAGCATATTTTTCTACAATTTTAAAGCATCTTGTAGATTTTGGTTTATTTTCTGAATGGTATTTTCAGCTTGACATATAATAATATCGTCTGCAAAAGAGATAATATTTTCTATTTTACTGACTAGATCCAGTACAAATAAATTAAAAAGAATAGGTGAATTGACGGTTCCCTGTTTTAATCCATTAAAAACTTTAAACAATTTTTGCTTTTATGATTTTGATGAGATCATTATAATATTATATTATAAATGAGTTGTATTTGATGCCATCAAAGTTTATAACTAATTAATTTTAATATCAGTCCTGGAATCCATGTGCTATCAAACGGTTTGTCCGTATCTGTATAGCAAGCCCCAGTAGTTTTCGAATTCCTATTGATGTTATATGTAAGTAAATGTATTGCATTGATTGTCGAATGTTCATATTTAAATCCAAATGGTTTTTCGCTAATTAAGCTTTTCTTGTTAAATTTGTTTATATTATTACTAACACACATTTTGAACACTTTGCTAATATTAGGGAGTAAACTTACAGTTCGAAGATTTTTTGGATTGGTTAAATCTTTATCTTTTTTAGGTAAGACGACAACTTTTGCTCCTATCCATTGTTTTGGGAAATATGAGGTATTGAGCATATTATTAAATAAATTATAAAATTCAAGAATCAATATAGGTGGTTTATTTTGTAATACTATATTTTGTATTTCATCTACTCCTGAAGAAAATATAGCTCTTAGATTTGATAATATGTATACTATTTTATCATTTGTTACGAAATATTACTCTGATTATATTCCATTTAAATTAGTATATGTCTTTTCATCACTAAAAGTTGTTATGGTGATTTGGTTATTTTCAAATATGGTTTTCGTTTCCAAGAATTTTGTAAAAGTATTATAAACTGTTATTTCTAAATCATTGTCTTGGTTAATATGTATATAAGCGTGAACTGACTCAAGGAATGATCCAATAGTATCAAGCATTTGTTCTTGATCTTCTATTATAAAATTGTTTGAGTTGCCCTTTTCTTAACCCCTTGAGTTTAGTCCCTCATTATTTAATTAATACAGGTTCTAAATTATGTGGAATAATAATATTCTGAAGATTTAGGGGTTTAGACTTCTTAAAATTCTTCCTCATTTCTGAAAACGTATATTCAGATTCTTTTGGATCTATATTGGCCAATTTTGCTCGAACGTTTTCATTATGATTTATTATACAATTTTATTTTTATATTTATTTATTTTCTGAGTTTCCTAATCAGTTTTAATTTAACTTTTAATATATTGAGTGACAATTTAGATAAAGTGTGTTCCAATCGATTGGGTTTTTAAATATCTGCTACAATTTTACTTTTCTCGTAATTTAATTTTCTTATAATTGTATTAGTTATTTTTGCAAATGCATTTACATTTTCATATTGAGGGGTTAAACTCCTCTATAGTTTCATTTACTATACTATTGAGTCGATTATTATTGATTGTATTATTTAGATTTGTGAGATTGCGGTCAGATGTTATATGTAATTCGTCATCCATTTTCTGAATGATCCTATTTTAAAATTTTTTACAATTTGTTTGCTTATAATTTTATTTAAGTTCGTTCATTTCCTCTATAAATGTAAACTGTTGCTCATTATTTATAGAAGTGTATGTTTCTATAGGATTATGGTCACTGTCGTGGACAAGCGATTCACGGCAGTTCAAAGAGCTATTTTCCGCTCGAACATGCAATCTACAATCTGCAATACATACATCTCGGTACAATCCTGCTCGAGGAAAGGAAGGTGAGCTTGAAGCGTAACATCTACATCTTACATTTATTTCATTGTCAATCAACCATTGTTTAAGCTTTTTTCTTTACCAGTGGAGTTACCCCACCCATCATGTTTACAATTCAAATCTCCGGCTAAAATATAGTATTTGTTATTATTTTGTAAATCTAAAAACTCAAAAAGTTCATTCATATCGGAATGCCTTTTACAAAAAATAAATAAATAAAAAATTCAAAAAAAACCCCATTTCTGGAACTTACGACACTATTATTCTGGGGGAGCAATATGTTTAGCTACTTTTTACAGATTTCGCTACCATTGTTTAATAATGTGTGCGTTGTGGTCAGAACAACTGGAAACATATGTCTGCACAACCATTTCTTTCAGTGTATCTTAGTATATATGCAACAAATATGTTAATATGCCTTTCTAAGCTGTATGCCCGCATGCATAAAAAAATTCGCAATTTTCCTGTCTCCAACTCCGGAGACACGGGATCTTTCGCTACATATCAGGATTTTTCGGGAGTTATCGGTGTATCATAATTCTATATATGATTAGGTATACATATATTGAAATCCCGGGATTTTGTGGTTCTAAATCCCGGACCTGGCATCACTAGTGCAGGCCCTTAGGATGAAGCCTAATAGCATAAGCTTAAATCCGGCGATATACGATAATTTCTAGGAACATAAATCATAAGCCTTGCATGACTACTGTGTCAGGTGCAATCTTTTTTTTATAACGAGAAGGGTAAACTAATTTTGTGTATGTACATAATTTTCCTTGTCCGGCTGAAATGCAGCTTCCCATTGAATATAAGTCACTTCCTAACTATTAAACGATTACAGATCAGTTAAAAACACGACCAGACCACATTCGACAATTTCTACAAATAAAAATCTATTCAGACCACCCTAAATTACATACATACTCGCTCGTATATATTATAACAATAGTATGCACCTACGCGTGTAGTGATATCCATATGGGATATTCTGAACATAATGTAGATTTATTAATAAATATTTGCCATGCAATATTGGTTAAAAGTAGAAATACACACAGTGTACACAGACAAAAAATGTACATCCTATCGAAACAAGTGGAATTCTTAATGTATTGAAGTACAGTGGGATACATTGTCATTGGTTGTTGGACAAATACATGGTGGTGTTTTATGCCCCTATTACGGTTCTCAACTTTGGGAGAGTTTGGTCGTAATCGATGAATTAGCATTGCCGTTCTCAACTCAACGGCCGACTCAACTCAACTGAACAACACCTGATTTTGTCGTATTGCCTTTGACAACTCTGTGCCAGTTTGGTCGACAAATGCGTTAAATTTACACCACTGCTTGAGAGCAGTTGAGTTTATAGTTGTGCTTGTTTTTAAGTTGATAAGAATGGAGAGATCGTAAGTAGATATTATTTCGGCTTCAAATTATAATTTTCATTTAACATTTGAACATTTTTATTTAACAATATTATTTTATATATTTTAGAAGTATCAAAATCACAAAAAAGGCTCAGTTTGAGAAACTTGTCCAGCTAATGGAAAGTAATCCAGCCGTCGCCCTTAGAAAACCACAATAGGAAGGATGGGATGGATTTGCTGTGGAGTTCAAACAGTTTAGGACCACCGTCTAGAACATGAATGAACGGCAACCTGTATGTGCAAATACATACTTTGCAGTGGGCAGCTCAAGAAAGTTGGCTGCATCACGAATATTTCTTCTTAAATGCAACAAATCTATAATCGCGTTTTCCACTCCATCTTCATAAAAGAAATCTATGCTACTTATATCCATTTCGATTTTGCAAGCACAACACAATTGTTAACTTCTTTAATTTTCACATAAATCAGCTGCTTTTACTAGTCAAAATTTATATTTCGAGAGGGTAGCACCATAACAATTGCAACCAAAAACAGTTGTGAACCACAATACAAAAGAAAAGTTTGGTCGTGTTGAAGTTGGGTCGCCTCCAAGTCGACCAAACTAAGTTGAGTGGTGAACGGTAATAGGGACATTAATCGGAATCCAAAACAAAGCAACATCATACGTGATTTATGGCCAGCTTCACAGTTGGAAATTCTCCATATCCCCATCAATTTTTGCTCACATTGTAACGAAGCTTTTCCGTTCAGTGTGCTGTACTGATCTTCACGCCTAACCGTGGGCTTTATAAAACTTCAGGTTCAACAAGTTTTTATAATTGTTAAGTTCATTTATTGTTACGTTTAAGATAATTCCCCAACTTTTTTGAGATTTTGATCCACTGTGCACAATTTATATAATCCATATTTATACAAAAATATTCCGTGTTTATGCATACGAAATACTGAAATATGAAAATTCTTGTTCAATTGTTTGATTTTGTAATTAAAATCGTACCGAATTGTCTGTCAGAGGCTTTTTATGTTTTGCGTCAAAACTGTTTTCCCCTTTTATTTTATAATGTGTCAATTTTCTGATCAGGAGGGTCGTGCAGTCAGTGGGTTGGGTAAAAATGTTTCTGATAACGATTTTGATTTAATTTCAACCATAATTAGATTGTCTCCTGTTTAGTTTTACCCCACCCCTTTGTCAACACTTCAGTTAGGTACGATTCAGATAGTTTGTATGCAATTCCCCTAAAAAATAGCAGTGACGTTCGAAGTGAAGATACAAAAACTCACTTCACGTTGCGAGTCATTCCAGAACAAACCGGACATAAAGTTCCCAATTCCATGAAAACTTCGCGTAACATTACTCTTTTAAAACATGGTAGTCGCATTAGAAATTCCGTGGTTAAGATGCCAAAATTAGCTGAATAATGAAAAACACTATGTACACAAAATGTGAAAAATTTTATAAGCTTGTCTTATTACTTGATATTCTTTAAATTTTATTAACAAACAAAAAGAAACAAAACCGAATTTGACAGCTTACCCACGGAAAAGATGAAAAATAGACAATTTTAATATGCTTTAAAACTTTTTTATACCCGTGTTTGGGAAAAGATCGCAAACATCTGTTTGTGGTGATAGGAGATTGTGAAAAGTACTTTCCGTTGCGAGATTTTTTAGTCGGTCTGTTTTTTAAACATAAATTTTTTAAATTTATTCAAGGTCAATACACTATTAATATTAAGCTTATTTATTAGCATTATTATCATTAACATTGGAAACACTTTCCGACACAACTCATATGCATTATGCCGAACAAAAACAAATTATGCCTATTTGAAACCGAACCCGTTGAAACCGCATAAAAGTGTATCCAATGTTAATGCTTGGTACGATACTCTTCGAACGTATTGATAAAGGAATTCTCAGTAATATGATGAATGTTTCGATACATACAGTTTTGATGAGATCATCGAAAGGCATATCAAACACGTCTGCTGATAATGATCTTCGTAACATCCGAAATAGATACAGAGACAGCCCTGGTATCCTTGGAACACTTTTTGTGCTCGACTTTTTGAAAATAATATAAAGCTAATAAATAAACTGAATATTAAAAAGGTCTTGAGCTTGAATAAATTTAAAAATTTAAGCTTGGTAATCCTTTAAACGTGTGTATATAAATATACAGGCCTTTCAATTTCACAATTGGTTAGATAGATATTAGTATTTTGTATCGTGTTCTAAAGGCCTTTAAAGCATAACAAAGTCACATACACATCTCCTCTCAGGGCCATGAAAATTTCATAGATTTGAATCTCCGTTTACGGTTTTGTAACGGGTTTTTCAACAGAGACGCTACAAAAGTAAATCGATAGGGACAGCAAACGACGCCATATTTTTTCCCGCTCTTTTGACATTTCTCTTCAGTCAGGTTTGCCATTTCATCATGGAAAGATATACGAGCCAACAACGAGTCGAAATTATTAAAATTTACTACCGAAATTTGGAGTCAGTGGCCTCAATTTTAAGAGCGCTACGTCCAATTTATGGTCGTCATAATCGTCCTACCAGATCAACAATTGAGCGTCTAGTGGAAAAATTTGAATCCACAGGCACAGTACAAAATGTTCCCGTGCCAGTGAGACAAAGAAGTGCCCGTAGTGTCGAGAATATTGCTGCCGCTGAGGTTTCAGTACAAGAAAGCCCAAATGTGTCTCTCACACGTCGTTCTCAAGCGTTGGGCATCTATCTCTGTGACGTCGTTGTGGCGAATTTTGCGAAAATATCTTGGCCTACATCCTTACAAGACCAAATTCACGCAAGAACTGAAGCCGCTTGACCACCATAAGCTTCGTATGTTCGCTAATTGGGCTGAGCAACAGCTTGAAAATGATTCGGATTTTCATCGGAAAATCATCTTCAGCGATGAGGCTCATTTCTGGCTGAATGGATTCGTCACTAAGCAAACTATGCGTTATTGGTCAGACAGCAATCCACACGTAATCTATGAGTCATCATTGCATCCCGAAAAAATTACGGTTTGGTGCGGTTTATGGGCCGGCGGCGTCATTGGGCCGTACTTCTTCCGTGATGATGAAGACCGGCACATTACTGTGAATGCGAATCGCTACCGTTCAACGATAACCGAATATTTTTGGCCCCAATTGGATAATATGGACTTGGAGGACATGTGGTTCCAACAGGATGGCGCCACAAGCCACACAGCGAATGCCACAATCAATTTATTGGAAACCAAGTTTGGTGAACGTGTTATCTCACGAAATGGCCCAGTCGATTGGCCGCCTCGGTCGTGCGATTTGACGCCGTTAGATTATTTCCTGTGGGGCTACGTCAAGTCTATGGTCTATGCCAACAAGCCAGCGACGATTGATGAACTTCGTACGAATATCGAACGTGGAATTGCAGCAGTATCGGCCGATTTATGCTTGAAAACCGTCGAAAATTGGGTTCAGCGTCTGGACTTCTGCAAGCGTGCCCGTGGTGGCCATGCAAAAGAAATCGAGTTCCATACATAATGGCATCGAACGTACTTTCACAGGAATAAAGAATTTCATTGGTATCTAAAACCGGTTTTGTTTTATTTAAAAAAACTTTTGTAGCGCTCTTATTGAAAAACCCTTTATATGCTTACATTAACTGATATTTTTCCAAAACTCTGTAGAAATATATTTAAACTGTTGTTTATACTAACGGTAAATTTTAGACTGGGGATAGGATGGTTCAATACTTTTTAAAATCTTCCAAAAGTATACAGGAAATAAACGGTGGCACAGTAAGATTGCACTTTTCAAATTTAATGTAATTTTTTTTGTGCAAGTGACAACTCTGAAATTTGGTAGGTGTCATTTATGATTTTTCCAATTATTGGAGTATTGGAGCAAAGTGAAGTCAATGCAACTTTTTCCACAAGTAGTCATCATCTCCGATGAAGCGCATTTCCATCTGAATGGCTTCAAAATTCAGAAAATCGTCGAATTTGATGCTCACAAAATCCTCATGCAATCCATGCGAAACAAATGCACCAACAACGAGCAACTGTCTGTTGCGGAATTGGGTCAGGCGTCGTGATTGGGCCTTGCTTTTTTGAAGATTAGGCCGCAGTTGCAGTGACTGTGAACGGAACAGGAAAATGTTAACGGAGTTCTTGTGAACAGGGACATGTTAACGGAGTTCTTGTTGCCTCAACTGGGCGGCGTGGATATGGACGACATGTGGTTTCAGCAACACAGCTCCACCTGCCACACCGCGCATGCAACAATCGATTTATTGCAGTAACGATTTCCAGAACAAATTGTCTCAAGGAATTCTGATGTCAACTGGCCACCAAAATCATGCGATGTAACGCCGTGCGATTTCTTTCTTTGAGGTTTTGTGAAGTCTCGGGTTTAGGCGAATAAACCAGAAACAATTCCTGAGCTCAAAGCCGAGATCCAACGCATCATTGGTGAGATACAGGCACATCTCTGTGGAAAAATAATGGAAAATTTCATGAAAAGAGTAATGGACTGTAATCAGAGCCGTGGCGGCTATAGCATCTGAACTACTAAACCAACACAAATCAGAATCTTTGGTTTGATATGCAGATTCTAGACAATATGAATCTTGAACAGAACAGGAGAATGAGCACTGCACTCTCACAACATATGATGGAGAACAATCACACACCAGACGTAGAAAACGTCAGAATTATTGACAGAGAGAAGAACACTAACAGGAGATATACACTAGAGAGTTTGAGAATTCAACAAAAACATGACATAAGTATGAACACAAAAGAGGACAAAGACAAAACAAATTGTCACTACTACATGACGCTAACACTGGACAAACATGTATAGTGTGGGGAAAACATACATGTACGATATATTTACATTTATGTTAGATTAACACAAAATAGACATGCAAAGCCATATATAGAAAAACGAAGTAAGTGTGAACAGTGAACGGAAAATACTAAATGTAATATTAAATGTTATCATTGTTATATAGAATAAAACTGCCCTGAAGAGGATGCCAATGAAGCATCGAAACGTAGGCAAAACAATTGAATTAAATAGTTTTTTTTAATACATTGGAATTGCGACCAAAAAAGCCAGCAAGGTTATAGAATATATAACATTTTCATCGAACAGAATACTCACGAACAACTTGGTCTGAAAAACACTCAACATAGATACTTTTCTATTTTATTTATTCAAGCTCGTGGCCCCCTTCTATATCCCTATTAATAGAGATACATTTTTTAAAAAGAAGTATTGTAATATACATATATGCTCATGATACTTGGTGAACAGTATAGCTATCAAGTCACAGATATTCATCAGGGGTTGTTTGGAATGATATCATATTACATCAGATCATGATATCAAAATGCTTTAATTTTTAGAAAAGTTATTATTTCCTCTCCTGTCTCCAATCTGATCAAATTTCATGCTCTATGCACCCCCAGTTTTGAAATAGAGTGAAGCAATTATCATTATGTCCAAGGCCTCCTAGAGTCTTCTGCAACGCAGCTATGCTCTGACTCTGACATCTCTGACTCCGACATATAGCCGAAGAAATGTATTATTTAGGGCTAAATTCCAGGGACCCAGGATCGAGGTTATTCGACCTCTCGTATTTAACCCATATATCAAGTCAATCAATTCTCGAAAGAAACTTTGTCACTGAAATTGGGGCATTAGGTAAAAGAAGTTTGAGATAAACAAAATAATAATCACATATAGCAACTACGGTGGCCGCCGGTGGTGCGATGGTAGTGTGCGTACATGAGCACCTAACATATCATTCCACGGCGGTCACGTCGTTTAGTGACTGCGACACTATCGAGTATTTCGCCATGAAAAAGCTTCTCAAAAATACCATTCGGAACCGGTGAAAAATTGTGGGTCCCAGTCAGTGAGTATAAAACTAGAAGGCGCACACCTCACTGGTTGTGAGAAGCTCTCCCCAATCCCTTCGTGGGATGTAATTAATGTTAAAACATTTTTTTCTAAAAGCTGTTAAATCTCAAACACTGTTTTATTTTATTATTTTAGCGAAAGTTACACGGCTCTACGAAACTTTTCGATGTAGCAACCTTTGGCAATCTTTATATGCTACAAGGTTATTAACTTGTAACGTGATTCTCGAAACATCCCTCAGAAACTGTGTAGATTTCGAGACATGAATGTTGTAATAGAAAGCGGATAGCTACAAAATGAATAAAAGTGATGCCTTAACCCTTCAATTCCTTCAAAGTCCAACACATCCAAGATGATTAGGAGTTTGCGGAAATACAATTTGCCTTCCTAGCAGCACAATAACACAAAGCAGGTTCCACGTACTTACCTTCGTTCTCTTTACCATATACATATGTTTAGTCAACAATCTCACAACACATTATCCAGTAATACATTAATGTGAATATGTGTAAGTCGAGTTATCCAATTAGGTGCGACTAATGTCCAGGAATTCCTTGATACCGATACGGATAGATTTAATAGACTAGAAGGTGCTCCTTTCTTAAACCCACAAACTACTTATTTACCCTCCACAACCTCTCGTTACTGATTCTATTCTACGCTCCTGCGGGTTGTTGATAGCTTTGACCAGAGTGTAGTTGTTTGCACTAATTTCGTTCCATTATCGACATATGAATTAAACGGAAATGATAACATTTGTTGATAAACACAAACGTTGGACAATCTAGATATTGAAAAACATAAGTACCAACATTGTACTTTGATTGACAAATTCGTGAGTATGCATGATGACATGGATGAATGTTTTTCCAATTTTGGCGATATTTTGGAATATAGTCAAATGTCCATATGTATTGGAGCACAGCAAAAAGTTTCGCTGGAATATATTTTCCGGCTTTGATTAATTTAATGCTTGATGGTGGCGAATTATAGGAAACGACAACAGAAAGTGACATTGTTTTCTCCCTCTCTCTTCAACAAACACAAAAATTAGGGTCAATCCTTTCAGAATTTGGTTTCCACTTGAACCAAGATAATTATACTTAAATCATGTGTTTTGAATACAATTGTATATGGAATACACAGGGATTCTTTCTACGCGCTACTACTCCCTTGGAATAACTTCAGATAAACCACGAAATGTTCTTAATCTTCTTATCGTTGATGTGTTTGAACATTCGACGCTGCCATTTTCCGTAAATACATTTACCAGTTCGACTATTGATGGTTGTACACGCTATCGAGTTTCCCTGTACACGTACATACTTGTACTCGGATTTGAATACATTTTAGTATAAGCGGATATATTTTTACTTATACTCGAACTACTTCGGGCTTGGTGAGGGGTTTCCCTTGTTTGTGTATTATTAATCCGATTGAAAATTGTTCATTTGCACGTAAGGATAATGAACGCCTCAATGAACTGTAAGCATTTAATGCCATCGGATGATTTGCGTTGTACTGCTGCTCTGTCCGGCCATAGAAGAATTTTCATCGATTTGTGTGTGAGTACTTGGGTTGTACATTTGTACTTAAGTCTCATTTACAGGTCATGGATCCTCCCAATTGTCCATACAAATGAACTTCATGTACTCGAATTTGTATAGCACACGCAAAGAAAAAAGTGCAGATCTCGTTTGATGTAAAAATTTTGAAAAATAGTTATATTAATGTACTTGCATTCGAAATAACTCATATTCAGTGAAATATATCTAATTTTCAAAATTACTGTAACTTACTGTAACTCGTTTGCGCTAAACGAAGGAACACACCTTTTGTTTCTAGTAAACATTTTTTAAAGTTTAGTGTTCGATATATCATGAGTTGTGAATGCTATTTCTAAACCAATTTATTTATTTATCACAAAGGAAATTATGTTTGACTCAAACAATGTTTGTATTCCGCAATAAAATTCAACAAACGAAGTGAAGATGTCTGAGATTTCGTTTGGGCGAAACGAAAATGGACAGAAACAAATAGCAAAATCCTGCAATGCGTCGCAATGCCAATCAACAAATGCACACATATTTGGTTTTTCATTATTTCTACCATTGGCGGGCTGTCCCACTCTGTTGCGACATGGAATTTCATGATAAAGTCGACATACTTGAAGCTGTTAGCCTTGTTTGTCACCATTAAAAAGGGTTGTAAGGGAGAACTGTACCGGGGAACTGTAAATGGAATGCCAGTTTGCGTCAGGAATGCACGGAATGGGGCCATTTCCTGCCTTTGTTTTCCATTAACAATTGTAGCTTCGCTGACTTTACGCATCGGTTTTTTCGCAGCACGTCGCTTTCCATTTCACAATGGATATGGTTTCATGTTGCGATGAAGGTGTGTGTTAAACTCTTTGGAAATTTAAATTAGATTTTCGAAATTATAATTAAAGCAAGTTATTTTAGTTTCATAAGATTTCAAATAAAAAAACAAAGTTTTCAAATAAAAAAACAAAAATTTATTCGAAGAACGTCGTAATGTTTCATTTGAATGAAATCAACTTCTAGGGATTTTATAATTGGTGACCCGAAAAAAGTTCCGCACAATTTAAGCTATTTATTGCAACAACAACAGTTTCGTCCATCAGGATGTTTCGTTTTTGGCGAGACAACCCATCGCTTTGATTTGCGCAAGTTGAAGGTCAGTTTATTTTGCATGGGATCGAAGAGGACCGCATGAAGTATTATTTATATATGACAGAGCTAGACACAGAATTGCTTGCTCGAGTAACTGACAGAACCAAACCCCCAGATAACGCATATCAAGCCATAAAACAACGTTTGTGTAATCAGTTCTCGGTATCCGAAGACTGCCAACTGTTCTTCTCCGGGAAATGCGGGATTTGGAAAACTGAGGCGTCACGGACGGCTTCTGCGTACGGTTTGGCTGCAGAAACTTCCGTCACAAACGCAAATTCTGTCAACGTCTGTTGAAAGTTTAAAGACTATGGCGAAAATGCCAGATAATTTTGTAGACATATCAATAATAAAGTCTGCAACCGTTTCGGATATACATATGTCCTCATTTCGATATGTCAGAGATCAAAAAGCAAGTCGATGCGAGTTCAAGTCGCCAAACGTACGTTCTCCGTCGACAATTTGCTTTTACCACCGTCGTTTTTGGACCGAAGTTCCATATCGCACGTTGCGCGATGGGGGCTAAATGAAAAAATTGTAAACAACTTTTTTTAACTACTTTATTACAACCCATTATTATCAACTATATTGGGTACTTTTGGCTTGGTTTGGTTTAAAGGGAGGTTTTATAGGTGGAGCCTGTGTATTGCATATTGTAGTTTTGAACCCATTAAAAAGTAAATTTAGAAAAGGCAAAGTGCAAGACTGACAAATCCATGAAATACAACCCTGAGCATGGAATTACATTTGGCAGCACAATTACTCTTGCACTCGTACTTTTGGTGTGGTTTGTGTCTAGACTAACACATCGGGAGATATTTTTTGTTTAATGGGAAATTTTCTAGGTGGAGCCTGTTTATTCCATATTGTAGTTTTTAACCGAATAAAAAGTAAATTTAGAAAAGCCAAAGTGAAAGGAGTTTAAAAAATAACATTTTCTTAAGTAAGTGCGGTTTCTTAAAAAAGTAAATTTTCTCAAAAAAAAAATAATTATTGATATTCTTAATCAATCTACCTTTTATTAAAAAAGAAGTACCTTTGCTTAAAAAAGTAAATTTTCTTACAAAAAGTACTTTTCTTTAAAGAGCACCTTTTTTGTGAAACAAAATAACTTTTCTTGAGATAAGTACCTACTCTTAAAAATGTACATATTCTGGAAAAAGGACCAATTCTAACAAAAATTCCATTTCTTAAAAAAAACCTTCTCTTTAAAAAAACACCTTCTCTTAAAAAATACATTTTCTCACAAAACTGCCTTTTCTTAAAAATAAAGTAATACCTTTTCTTTTCTTGAGATAAGTAGCGTTTCTGAAAATAAGTAAAAAGAGTACCACATCTTTAAAAAGTACCTGTTCTTAAAAAAAGTTCTTCTTGTAAAAAAATTCATGCCTTATATCTTTTTAAAAAAGGTACTTCTTCTTAAAAAAACATTAGCTTTTAATAAAAGAAGTAATAGTAGAAGTATAATACAATTTCCTGAACAAAGGACCTAAAAATATACTTTTTTTTTTAAAAATACATTCAATAAATAAAAAATTTCTTTAAAAAACTTTATCATTTTAGAAAAAGTATCTTTTTTTAAAGATCCATTTAATTTACAGTATTCTTCAACAGGCGCTTTAGGCGCGTTGGAACTAACTAGTACATGATATATATATGCGCATACGTAGTGACAGGGGCAAGCAACCAACCGCCTGTTCGTACTGGATCAGTACTCTGGCAAACATTTTCTTATTGACACATGTGCTGGCATTTTGGTTTTACCTGTCCGTAGTGCGAAATGTCAACTTGAAAAAACATACACTTTTCGCTACCAACTGCTCTCCAATCAGATCATATGGCGTCGAGCTAATATCTCCGACATTTGGACTGCGCAGGGCTTTCCAATGGAAATTTATGGTTGCTAATGTGACCCACCCTATCATGGGCGCGGATTTTTTTAAGCATTTCGGCCTAGTTGTGGACTTAAAGCGGGGGGATCTAATTGACAGTTGTTTTCGAGAGGACGTTTGGGTGGAATCTCAAACTATAAGGAAATCAAGACAGTGGTAAATTCCTCCTGTCCAAATTCTCTGAACTCACCAGCGCTTCGGTTGCTACAACTACAATTAGAACAGTTCGTTTTATAAATATAACTTTCAAAACTTCTGCATCAGTGCGTGTAAGTGGGAAAGCAATGTGTAAGTAGCGACAACCAATCACTCTGTACAATCAATAAATGTCTTCGATTAGTACTTGTGTAAATTCACACCGCAGTTGCTTAACGGGCTAGACGCTGCTGAAAATGATGCTTCACAAACATCGACACGATTTTCCAGCGAATATGAGTTCGAGTCCCACCCGCGGCATTTACATTTTTTTCACTAACCGGAGAAAACATGATCTCTTATAGCCTTAAAGGAAATTACAACGCGAAGCATTCTGTTGAACATGTAATTGAAGTTGGAGATTGCAAGACTGGAATTTCAGTTCATGCTTGGCCAAGGTTTATGCCGCCCATCGAAGAGCAGTTGGCCCACCCCTCTACACATGGACCCCAAGAAGAATGGGCAATGGCGACCATGTGGCGATTATCGTCGGTTGAATGCTCAATCCTTTCCAGATAAATATCCCATCCCTCACAGCCATGACTTTGGAAATGGCTTACAAGGAAAATCCATTTTCTCTTTTTTATTTTAGCGATTTTATTATCTTGGCGATTTTTTGAAAAAAAAATTATTCCACACGAGTTGGACCACTTTATGAAAACCCCTTAGAAACCACCAAAAATTGGTTATTTTTTCGATTGGACGCTCCGTTTCCGAGATTTAGCGATTTTTTTTTTTATGTTTTTTTTTTTATGATGCCATATTGGAGACACCCATTGGTTAAAGCCTCCTATGGAGGTAAATTGTTTATTATTTTTTCGATTGGACGCACCGTTTTCGAATTATAGCTACTTTTTTATTTTAGCGATTTCTTTATTTTGGCGATTTTTCGGGAAAAATTCTTCCATACGAATTGTACCACTATGAAAACCCCTTAGAAACCTACAAAAATTGGTTATTTTTTCAATTGGACGCACAGTTTCCGAGATATAGACATTTTTTCTAATTTTTTCATATTATCAATTAAAAATGGGGATGAGTTACCCTGGGTAACCCACTGCCCATCGTTGTGGGTAGCTACCCATTATTTTCCCCATTTCCCTGAGGGTAATGGGAAATCGTGATGAGTTATTCCCCATTTCGTGGGTAGCTACCCATTATTTTCCCCATTGCCCTGAGGGTAATGGGTAATCGTGATTGGTAATTCCTCATTTTCGTGGGTAGCTACCCATTATTTTCCCCATACCCTGCGGGTAATGGGTAAACGATCGCTACTCATTCCCCACGACGATGTGTATGGGTTGCTCATGGGGGGGGGGTAAATACGAACTTTGACTTAAAGCCCTAAACTGGCAACACTGATTCAAACAGTACATGTTCATGGTTTGTTATATTTGGTTTGTTTTGTTTCTGACAATAAAACTTCAAACTGATTTGGAAGAGAGTAGGTTGTTGCTACTTTCTAGACCTACCGCACCATAGAATAATACGTACATAGATAAACTTATTCTCTCATCTGACGTTTCATTTCACACTCTTCATCGTAGGTTTGTGGAAATGAGAGCAATTAAGTTAAAAATTTCCTGGAGTTACAAAATATGTTCACTTAACTTTTCCCTGTCATTTTGGTGTAGAACTGAAAAATTTAAATGTATTTTGCACTTTTTTGTCAACTTTTATCGTTCGTATACATTTGTATTGTATTTAACACAACTAGTTTGCCACAAAAACACGAACTTCGGTTGTTGTTCCTTTGTCGATCGTTGTATACTGTTGCGACTATCTGGTATTATTGAACCCATATTTTCCACCATCCAGTGTTTAGTTTCCATCGTACCTATGACGTTTAATTTATTGAGCGAATAAAATTTTCTATGTACATATGTATTATTCGGTGGCATGTCATGACGTCCAGGGTCACAATGTCCATGGACATTACGACACTATAAAAAGTGTCATAAGGTCCATGGACATTATGACTCTTCCAAAAGTGTCGCAATGTCCATAAAGTCGTTGTCATTGTGTCCATGGACATTATGACACTTTTTGGAGTGTCGTAATGTCCACAATAATGCAAAAGGCAACACTTTTGAATAAAAGACCGTTACTCGTTTGTAGTTTGTTAATGTGGCATCAGATGCAGCAGTCAGTCTGTAAAAGATCAGTGAAGAGAGTACATGATTAATTTGGAAGTGATTGAATTAAAAAAAAATGGAAGTGGAAAATTTAAGTTTAAAGTTTGAATTCGTGCCAACCAACCTTCTGCTCTAATTGCAATACTGTGGGGAGAACACACTGAAGAAGAGGCTGAGATAAAAAGTGTCAGGGTAAAGGAAATAGAGCAGAAGGTTGGCACGAAATTTTTTATTTATAGCAGGTTCTGGAAACGGGTAGATATAATTAGAATGCTCTACTCGCCTCAAGAGGTCGTTCGGCAATAATGTTAGCTGATATAAAAAGACAGAACTCTGCTACGACAGAGTTAGTCGCTAAGTAAAAGTGAACATGAAGAAGTATAACTAAAACCGTTGAAATATAAACTCGTCGATAATATGGGAAATAAAGCAACGCGAAGACGAATAATAAGAATATTCGTAACAATACCCTTTGTTGTACCACCGAAAATTCATGTTGTTGTACCTTCAAACTCCCAAAGTAGAACATCATTTTATTAATTTCGTATACCTAGTTATTTTGTTACAGTGACGCGAAGAAAACTTGGTATATATACAATTTAATTAGCGGTATATTAACACAGTTTTAGCTAGTTAATACAATTTTAAAACTCTTTATTTCAGCCCCGCCACCTGAATGGCATCTGATAAATAGAAGAGTCGAACTGAATAAGAAAATCGATAATTTTTCAGGCTGGACGGAGGTCGTTTTCATTCGTACGCAACACAGATGGCCTTCCGACTTGTCTCATTTGCCAAGAAGAACTTGCACACAATAAGAAGTCAAATCTGGAGAGACACTTCACTAGAAAACATAACAGATTTGCTGCTAAGTATCCAACCGGTGACGCACGGAAAAAGCTGTTAAAGAGCTTTAAAACCACCACATTCAACCAACCACAACCATAGTCGAGATCTATAGCAGCATCGCAATATCTCTACAAACTGCAAAAAGAGGGGACCCATTCACGGATGTTGAGTACGTCAAAGACCGTTTCCTGGAACTAAAGAACTGTTTCGTGATTTCAAAAAAAAAAAAACTAAATCATGAAGAAAATCAAACATTTGCCATTATCTGCTATCTGCTTCTAACATGTCTGTGGCTTTATCATTCGCTATGGATCAGTCTTGCGACATAAAAGACACGGCACAAGTTACCCTTGCCGCTCTCAGGGAAAACTCGTGGAGAAGGTATGATGTGTAAAAATGCCTTGAAGACTATGAAATTTATATAAATAAAATCGTTTTCATAGCAATTGATGGAGCCAGAAGTATGACAGGAATACATAAAGGGGTGACAACGATTCTTCGGAGAAAAAAAACAAACCACGAAATTTTAACGTATAATTCATCATCTAGAGGCGCTTTTTGCCCAAACATTTCCCACCGGAATAGTTGAGGTCATGAACTTGTTTATTAAGACCATTAACATCATTTTGTCAAAAACACTCTACCATCGCCAGTTTAAGGAATTTCTTAAAGAAATAGAAAGCCAATATTTTGACCTACTGCTGGACAATAAAGTGCGGTGGCATTCCAGGTGTAACGTATTGAAAAGTTTAACTTATTGCTTGAGTGGAATAAAAACGTTCTTCAATGAAAAGGCATTGCCCATCCCGAATTGAAAAAAGAGAAATTGCTGCAAGTATTCAACATCATGGTGAATACCACAAAGAAACTAAATGTAAAACTGCTAGGAAAGGGAAACCCAGACTATGCTTTGCTTGAAGAATTAGCTTGTTTCGAAAATAAATGACTTATTTTTGTCGAAGACATGGAGACCAGTAAATTACATGATTTTGAGAATCTGAAGCAATATCACTTTAAATCCATGTAGCTATTGACACGAATTGCTTCAGTATCACTATAAACAAAATGAAGGAAGAATTCGTTGAGAAATTAGAGCAATTCAAAACAAACGCAAATCCTCTAGCGTTCATAGTAAATTCAAATGGTATCAACACTGAGTAATCGAGGATGTTAGAAGAGTTGGAGCTCCAGAAAAGTATGCACGTTACGCTGGACAAGTGGGCAGCTCTAAAAGAAATGCCACGAGTTAAGGCACTAGTGTTTGACGCATGGAATAGTCTTCCAAAATACTACAGTGTGGTTAAGAAGTTGGCATTTTGAGTACTTATGATCTTCGCCAACATACTCATGATATCAAGCGTTCTCTTGCAAGAATATAATAAAAATTAAAGTAAGAAACCAACTAAAAAATAAAAATTACATGAGGTGTCAGGGGACACCCGGTAGGAACGAAGTTCCTTTCGCTATATATTATGTACTAGTTAGTTCTATTCTATTTTTAGATCCCTGTTGTAAGAATATGTATTATATTTTCCCGAAAAGGTCATTTCTTTGACGAGAGGTACTTCTTTTATTGAAAGCTAATGTTTTAATGTAAGAAAAGGCCTAAGAGTATGATTTTTTTTAAAAAGAATTAGTTACTTTTCTAAAAACAGGTACTTTTTAAAGAAGTTGTTACTTTTTTTTTTTTTTTTTTTTTATCAAACCAACACTCAGGGGATGCCCCCTATAAATTCAGTACATTGTGTTGGCGAAGGAAAATTGCGGTAGTAGAGGGTGGAGAGAGGGAGTAGTGTCTGTTGATATTTGCCTTGAGTGTTTGTATGTCACAATTGGTGGGAAATACACTAGCCGGAAGTTTATTCCACATACGGACTGTACGGCTGAAGAACGAATTTTCTCTATAGTGTGTAGTGCGGTCAATCGGCCACTCGATAAAAAGCGGATGAGAGTTCCTGGAAAGCCGCGTACTTCGACTAAATATCCTCACGTCCGGCATAAGTTGACGGATGTCCGAGGAACACATACCGAGGAAATATCGATAGAACCGTGACACGCAACCCACATTTCGACGATGCTCAAGGGAGGCAATAGAGTTGGATACCCTACTGTCCCCTATTAACACCGTCGCTCTCCTCTGGACACGGTCGAGAAGCTCCAAAGAACGCAACCCACACTTCGACGATGCTCAAGGGAGGCAATAGAGTTGGATACCCTACTGTCCCCTATTAACACCGTCGCTCTCCTCTGGACACGGTCGAGAAGCTCCAAAGAATTCCTAGGAGCACCTGCCCATATATGGGAGTTATACTCCATCTTTGGCCTGATGTAGGTGGTGTAGATATTGAGAAGATCAGATGGAGTGAAGTATTTCTTGCACCGCTTTAAAAAGCCTAGACACTTGAATGCATCTTTCGACACTTCAAATACATGTTTTGCCCAACGGACATCACATTGTATTTTCATGCCCAGAACATCAAGAGCGTCTGATTCATCAATATCCACACCGTCCATAGACAATGACGACACACCTGGGTCAGCAATACGTTTATGCGACAACAAACAACACTGGGTCTTACTCGCATTAAAATCTACTCTATTCCTTCGACCCCATTCAACAATGGACACCAGATCGCGGTCGAGTGTTTCATTCATCGTCCGGCGTTTGACTTCAATCTATTGAAGACTTGGCCTACGATCGAATGAATAAGAATGGCAGAGGTTACTGGAATTTCAGGAAGGCTACTTATCTCAAGAAAAGAAAGGAAGAGGTATTAATTTTTTTTAAGAAAGGGTACTTTTAAGAAAAGGAATTTTTTGTATAAAGGTATTTTTCGTAAAAGATTTTTTTTTGAAGAAAAGCTCTTTTTTACGAAAGAACATACAAAATATTAAGAGTAGGTACTTATCTCAAGAAAAGTTATTTTGTTTTACAAAAAAGGTACTCTTTAAAGAAAAGCTAGTTTTTTAAGAAAATGTAATTTGTTGTAAGATTATGTACTTTTTTAAGAAAAGGTACTTATTTAGAAAACTAAATTTTTTAAGAAAAGGTACTTTGCGTAAGAAAATTTACTTTTTTAAGCAAAGGTACCTCTTGAAGATAAGATATTTTATTAAGTAAAGGTACTCTGTTTAAGAATATGAATATGTATTTTTTTTTTGAGAAAATTTACTGTTTTTAAGAAACGCACTTATGTAGGAAAATTTTATTTTTTTAAACTTCTTTCACTTTGGCTTTTCTAAATTTACTTTTTATTCGGTTCAAACTACAATATGTAATAAACACGCTCCACCTAGAAAATTTCCCATGAAACAAGAAATATCCCCCCATATGTTATTTGTTAGTCTAGACACAAACCAAGCACAAAGTACGAGTGTAAGAGTAAGTGTGCTGCCCAGGTAATTCCATGCTCAGGGTTGTTCTTCATGGATTTGCCCGTTTTGTACTTTGGCTTTCTAAATTTACTTTTTATTGGGTTTAAAACTACAATATGTAATAAAGAGGCTCCACCTAGAAAATGGATGGATTGTAATAAAGTCGTTAAAAAAAGTTGTTTACAATTTTTTCATTTAGCCCCCATCCCGCAACGTGCGTAAGGAACTTCGTTCCAAAAATCCAATGAGTGTTCGAACTCACGGGCGATGTGTTAACACCTCTTTGTTACACGGTACCTGACGCTACAAAAGTAAATGGATAGGAACAGCAAACGATGCCATATTTTTCCCCGCTCTTTTGACATTTCTCTTCAGTAAGGTTTTCCATTTCATCATGGAAAGATATAAGAGCCAACAACGAGGCGAAATTATTAAAATTTACTACCGAAATTTGGAGTCAGTGGCCTCAACTTTAAGAGGCCAACTTTAAGAGGCCTCAACAATCAGCGATGAGGATCATTTCTGGCTGAATGGCTTCGTCAATAAGCAAAATATGCGTTATTGGTCAGACAGCAATCCACACGTAATCCATGAGTCATCATTGCATCCCGAAAACATTACGGTTTGGTGCGGTGCGGTATCGGCCGATTTATTGGGTTCAACGTCTGGACTTCTGCAAGCGTGCCCGTGGTGGCCATGCAAAAGAAATCGAGTTCCAAACATAATGGCATCGAACGTACTTTCACAGGAATAAAGAATTTCATTGGTATCTGAAACCGGTTTTGTTTTATTTAAAAAAAACTTTTGTAGCGCTCTTATTGAAAAACCCATTATATAACAACAATACAAGAATACAAAAAAGGATAAAAACAAAATACATAAGATTTTGACAAGTGAAACGAAAAATGACATGGAAAAAATTTCATCACCTGTTTAAACGACTATACCTGGTAGATAATGCTACCATGATCAGTACGTATAACATTTACCGAGCGTTGTTGTGAACAATTTGTTTCCAATTTTTATTTTCTATCGGAAATAAAAGGCTATCCTTCAAACTTAGAGATGTAAAAGTATACGTAGTCTTCGATTAAACAAAATAATTTTAATGAACTTAAAATGTGTAAGTCATTTTGCAAATTTCTGCTTTTGGGTCTCTTCTTGATAACATTTTCATTCGCAAGAAATTATAGCAAAATTTATCTAAGATAACTTTTTGTTGCCATTTCTTGAAATTTAACATGTGGCAACATTGCCATTGCACAAGTCGGAATTTAAGTTTCAAATTGAAATGCCACTTACAGCCCGATTCTGTGCACTTGATAAGTTCACCACATTGAGTATTATATCAACTTTTGAATATTTATCAAGATTTGGTATTCTACTACAAAAAATAAAAGCTTTTTAGTTGATAATTTGTCAAAGTCTCATGTGGTATTGATAACTCTAATTTATTGTGTGTGTGTATTCAAATTCGGTATATAGTGCACGCTTCATGTAAATATCAACATAATGGATTCGTTTTTATAACACATGTATAAATTTGCGTATCCTTTTAGAAAAATGGAAGAAGAAATAATTGTGTTAATGCTGATTTGTGAAGACGAAGAAAATGCGGAAAAAATAAAGCGTAGGTGTGACTTAGGTAGATTACGCGACTCAAGCGATCCTTTTCAGTTGTCGGAGGCAGAATTTATGTATCCATATTTTTGCTTTGTGCCAATAATTTGATAACAATAAACAAAATCAGCTGTCAATAGAAATTCAGCACACTGGTGAATGTCAAAAGCCTTTTATTTATCAATGTTGCCACAGAATACCAACCGAACTTTTGGTTGATAAAAATCTTGACAAAATATCTTTATAAAAAATGTATCAAGAATTCACAGAATCGGGATGTTAATATAGCTTAGGTTAACTTTAACGGGGTAAAAAACACACTTATTGTTATGTTCGTACATACCCTACACAATTTCACACAATTTTCGTTGCTCTCTTAATATCTCATTTGGATATACGTATAACCACGTCATTATTCGCTTTGCTCTGAAAGTGCTAAGCACCAACATAAAACAACTATTCGCTGCCGCTACATCAGTATGTGTTTTTGATGTGTTAAGATCTATAGGCGCGGGTACCCAGCGGCGGAAGGCATGACCTGGAAGGCCCGAAATCATGACCAAACAGGCCTTCTTTAAAATAGGGAAGGCCTTCCCTACACATTACCTCCTCCTTTCTTTTTAACATTGCATGAGATTGAGATGCAAAGCATTCCGTGCCCATTGCCAAAAGAAGGCCTTAGAAGGCATGGAAAGAGGAAGTCCTTAGAAGGCATTTACTTTAATTTCTTTTTGTTAAACAAAAATAAAATTAAAATAATTTGATTTATCGGAAAATCATTATCCACTTCTACATATTCATTTATAAGTATGTATGTATCTATCTTATTTAACAAGCTGTACCACGCCCAACTTCAAATTGAAAATTTTTAAAATACAGTGAAAACTATTAAATAAAAAATATAATTTTAAAATTTGTATGAAATTTTCCAATTAAATTACTGTTAAACAGAATCGGAAAAGATTCTCAAAATCTTCTTCTTGGTTATATCTGATGAAAAAATGCATTCATTCCCCAGGCCTTATTTTAGGAAGGCATTACAAAAGAACCATCCCGAATGCCTTATTTGTGGACGGCCTTGCGACTTCCGCCGCTGGGTAGGGACTAATTTCACAAGGTGAATACATCCAAACGCAATTTGTCCGACTGCGATCAGTCCGATAATCTGTGTTTCGCAGTCGGACAAATCTGTGTTCTATATAGAAATAGATGTTGGGCGATTCTGAGACCTACCCGATATGCACACAAAATTTCATACAAATCGGTCCAACTGTTTCGGAGGAGTTTAACGGCAAACAATATGTGATCGCAGTCGGAAAAACTGTGTTTGGATGTGTTCACTTTGTGAGTTAAGTCTCTACCCGCGCCTATAGATGTTAACTCATGAAAAATCTATAGGCGTGTTTGAAACTGACAACAATAAGTTAAGAGCCAGATTTAACTGAGGCCAATGCTCTCATTGATCTAACTATTGTATATAGTATTCAATAATTATAGTTATATTATTTGATTACTAATTTCATTATTCTAGCAGAGCTAGCTAAAATAATTTAATATTTTTTTTTCGAAATATTTGTATGTTTTTGTTAGCTCATATTTAAAGCTATTTATTTCAAATCAAAAATCAAATTTATATACCTAATGCTAATCAAACACCGTAAAATTGAAATAAAAATGTTAGTGGCTCTTTAAAAACTTGGAAATATTGTAAATTTTAGCTTTTGGCTGTTCTTGGCTGACCGAGAACAACATAGGCCACTGAAGATGAAGATTTACTAACGTCGAAACGATCGTTCACCAATGTCTGTTCAGGTATAACTCCCGACTGTTTCAAAGTGTTCACTAATTTAAAATAGCCTAATCTGTTACCTTATAAGAAATTATATCTTCATATAAAATAAATAGTGTATTTAGTTTAAAAAACGTATAATTTTCCTCAATGGTGTGGAACATCTGTGGTGTGGAAAATTATTCACACCATAGATGTTCCATGTTATTATATAAAATAATCCGTTCTATTCCTTGCACATCAACTTTAAAATTAAATGGTAAGCCAACTTGCCGTTGACATAATATTTGCCCATATAGAAAATTCGAAATCGAAAAATTCTAACAGATACATAGTTGTTGCGTTACTTTATGTACACATGCATAAATATTTATCTATTATTTATTTTTACGATTGTTACGTTAGGCGATTATAAATAATATATTTTATGCCAATAATTATCCGTTTCAAGTGCATTAATACTCGTGTCCGTAAGGCATAAAATTACGAAGATATGGCATTGTAAATCACGTTTAGACATGCATATATTCATATTGTAGTTGTTTGTTTGGACGAAATAAATCAAATACTGAACATCCATAAACAAGTCAACAAAGTCGCATTACTTAACTAATAACCGATTATGGACAGTATAAAAAATTATGTGTGAAAGCAATAAATAGTTGAAATATTTCAGACTTTAGGCAGAAAATTTAATGCAGAATACGTTAAAAATTCATAGAAAATGTTAGTGAAATCAAGCAAAACAGGCAAATTATCGGTTGAAATTAACATTAAAAAAGAAAGACAATTGTAAGCTTCCCCCTATCTTCATCACAACTAGAGTATTCAAAGAATGGATCAATCCAAGAATTCAGGTTTTCGATTGCTTCGAAAAATTTAATTTTTTTGAGGGTAAATCCCGGTTTCCTCCAGTTTCTGTTTTTAAACTAATTATGACGGACTGGGGGTTTTATTAAAATATTAAAAAATTGTTACAAACTTTTTTTTTTAATATTCAAGCTCAAGACCGCTCTATATTTCTATTAATAGAAATATTGTTTTTTAAAAGAGGTTTTCACAATGCTGTCTTATGATTCCTGGCAAACGGTATAGCTATTTCAGATCTAGTCAAAGATCTTCATCAGCGGTTGTAGGAAATGATTCTTTTGCAAAATTCATCAAACTAAACGCAAACGAAATCTCATTTGAATTGAGTATTCATCACTATGCAAGTGTTCGAAAAATATCGCAAGCACAACACACAAGAAGACATTCACAGAAACTCCATTAGACTCGTTTTTTGTTGTTGTCCAAAAAGACAACACAATTCTTACAGACAACAACAATTGTCCGCAGTTTCGTCGTGCTCTATATTCATGTGGAACGAATGGACGTGGCAAACGTGACCATAATCAATAGCAGATTGGCATTGCCCTAAATATTGTTTAATATCCAATCAATTGTCCGCCCAATATTAATATGGGAGGTACCAAAATGTGCATGGCGACTACGATTATAAATGCAAGCCTGCAACTCTCATATTTTCGTCAATCAAAAGTTATTCCAACAACGAAACCCAACAAACCCCCCAAAATCCAGGTTCTTACAGACCAATTAGTTTATTATCATCAATTAATTTATTATCAAACAAGTTCGCTGAAGATTATAACGTTCTCCCTGCAGAACCATACGGATTTCGTCGGCGACATAATAAAGGGTTTTTCAACAGAGACGCTACAAAAGTAATTCGATAGGGACAGCAAACGACGCCATATTTTTTCACGCTCTTTTGAGATTTCTCTTCAGTAAGGTTTGCCATTTCATTATGGAAAGATATACGACCCAACAACGAGTCGAAATTATTAAAATTTACTACCGAAATTTGGAGTCAGTGGCCTCAACTTTAAGAGACCAACTTTAAGAGGCCTCAACAATCAGCGATGAGGCTCATTTCTGGCTGAATGGCTTCGTCAATAAGCAAAATATGCGTTATTGGTCAGACAGCAATCCACACGTAATCCATGAGTCATCATTGCATCCCGAAAAAATTATGGTTTGGTGCGGTTTATGGGCCGGCGGTTTATTGGAAACCAAGTTTGGTGAACGTGTTATCTCACGAAATGGCCCAGTCGATTGGCCGCCTCGGTCGTGCGATTTGACGCCGTTAGATTATATCCTGTGGGGCTACGTCAAGTCCATGGTCTATGCCGACAAGCCAGCGACGATTGATGAACTTCGTACGAATTCTCGAACGTAAACTTGCAGCAGTATCGGCCGATTTATGCTTGAAAACCGTCGAAAATTGGGTTCAGCGTCTGGACTTCTGCAAGCGAAGTCTGGACTTCGAACGCACTTTCACGGGAATAAAGAATTTCATTGGTATCTAAAACCGGTTTTGTTTTATTTAAAAAACTTTTGTAGCGCTCTTATTGAAAAACCCGATACAATCCATCCTATTTTGCGAATTAGAAAGCTGGTACAAAATAATTCCAATAATGGCGAATCTACCGGATTGATGCTATTAGACGTAAAAGCAGCTTTCGACTCCGTTTGGCACGATGCCCTAATTTCTAAGATGTTTAACTATAATTTCCCCATATACATCATTAACATTATTAGATCGTTTCTCACCGATCGCACCTTTAAAGTCCACGCTTGTGGTAACCTCTCAACAACTAGAAGCATTGTAGCTGGGTACCCCCATGGATCTTGTCTTTCACCCATTCTGAACAACATCTTTACTTCAGACTTTTCTCAATTAGATGGATACCAGCATCAATTTTCGCAGATGATACCGCCATTCTTAGTTCTGCTGTTCTTGCGACGGATATAATATCAAGATTGGCATCAGCTTTCATTTCCGCGTATTTCGAAAATGGAAAATTCATGCTAATGCTGAGAAAACTCAAACTATATACTTCAGCCGAAGGAGAAAATCAATATTCGTTCCACAAAGGTGTATCACTTGCACCAATTCTGAAATAAACTGGAAGAAAAAAGTTAAATATCTTGGTGTAATTCTAGATTCGAGAATGACGTTTAAAGATCACATTATCTATATTGTAGATAAGTTCAATCATATCGTTCGTATCATGTACCCCTTAATTAATAGAAACTCTCATTTGAATATCGTAAACAATATGTTTATATTTAAGGCAGTATTTCAAGCTGTCCTCTTTTACGGATCACCATCATGGACAAACCCATCGTCGCACAATCCCATATTAAAAAACTTCAGATAGCCCAGAATAAAGTTTTAAAAATAATTTTTAAATTTCCAAGGCGTTATTCGACACTGCCTCTTCATGATTCCGCAAAAGTTGAATTAGTAAAAGACAGACTAACACGTCTAACTGAAAACTTTATATCAAGATGTCAATCATCTGATTTCGACCATATCAGCCTCAAACAGCCTCATTATATAGCAATTAGTTTTTAGTATAGGTTAAGTTTAATGTGATATTCTAGTCATAACATTCAGACTGCACACCATCCAAAACCATATCTTATATAAATTATAAAATTAATTTGTAAGTAGCAAAGGTTGATACAAGCCTAATCTCTTTGTTATTTTATACTGATAAGAAATAAAATGTTTACATTGATAAATGAATAAATTGAATTGAAAAAAAAATTAAGATCGCTTGTGGTTTGCTGAAGATTTCGAGTCGCCCAACCGTGAATACGCAAAAACTTTTGTATTGGAGGTGTGATCCTGGGCGTGGCAAAGTAGTCAATTACTTATTAAACAGCACCTTTTAGCAAAATATTTGCAAGTACCGAATTTCATTGAGATGGTTTGTGGATTACGAGAGTTATCGTGTCGATCAATCGGCAATCCACCCTTTGAATGGGAGGTACCAGAATGGGTGTGTGAATCCTGCTCATTTTCCATACGAGAGCGGCATTTGAACAGATATTGCCTAAAACAGAATTTCGTAAAGATTAGTTCGGTTTTGAGGGACTTCTCGTGCCGAACAACAAGACTGCCAAACAACTTTTTTATGGGAGGTACCAAAATGGGCGCGGCAAAATCACTGTCGTGTGTATCGGTCATTGGCCATATACATAATTTCATTAATTTGTATGGGAGGTACCAGAATGGGCGTGGCAATCTCGCCCATTATATTATTAACAGGCTAACCACATCTAACAGAGAGGTACCAGAAGGGGCGTGGTCAAAACGCCCATTTTCAATCCCAAACTAAGTTTGGGAAAATAATAGCCACTGACATGAAGATCACTAAAGATTTACGGTAGTTATAGTGTTGACCAGACAGACAGACGGACATCGCTTAATTGTCTTAAAACGGATTCCATCCAAAGAGACTAAGGGTCTAATATGGCTCAGGCGTGGTCAAAACGCCCATTTTCAATCCCAAACTAAGTTTTCGAAAATAATAGTTTGGGAAAATAATAGCCACTGACATGAAGATCACTACAGATTTACGGTAGTTATAGTGTTGACCAGACACTCAGCCGGACATCGTTTAATTGTCTTAAAATGGATTCCATCCAAAGATACAAAAGGGTCTAATACGGCGTTAAATTTTTTCCAGTATTAAGTAAATATTAAGAGGGTATCATTATTTGAAAAAAATTGTCTTAAATTCCTTTTTGAGAATTAAATTTTAATTTCCAATACATAATATTCAAAAATCTGAATTTTCGGTACAGATTTTTTGTGGAAAACTTCCTATCCACAACTCAAAAACAGTATCGTTGCTGCTATACACCATGCTCATCATTGCGTTGATCAAACAACTCAATTTTTGTTGCTGCAACGAATACATCCTTTGTGCATTTTTATCAAAACTATTGTTTAATAATGTAACTGTTAAGCTTTTGGGGTTTAATCCTTTCTATTTGGGCATCTTATCCATTTTTCAACATTTTATTTCTTTATTACTTAATGTGGTGAAACATTTAAAGTTAATAGAACGAATATGTTATGCAACGTATCAGTAATTATAGCGACGAAACTGAGACCCAAATAAGGGAGAGTCTGATTTTACACCAATCTTTAGTACAAAAATAGCAAAGTGGGAAAAATCATATAATGACCAAAAGAAGGGTGATTGATGTTAGTGTTTGTACATCATTAATATATAGGTGATAAAGTTTACATCAATGCTATCAACAAGGGTTTCTTCAAAATATCTTTCAAAATTTAACAAAAGATATAAAGTTATACTTTAACTAGCCCAGAAATAATTTAAAATAATTGTCAAATCATTTCGAACCACCGCAATTACACACCATATTCTACTCATGAAAACTTAAAATTTTTTAACCAAAGGTCACTCTATAGTTACATTCGTCATTATTGTAATTTTTTAATCTATATCTAGTCTAATCTTATAAAGGGGGAATGTTTTTGAGTTCGTATGTTTGTATGTAGGGGGCAATCTACTAAACTACTCATCCCATTTTAAAAATTCTTTCACCAGTTGAATGGTTCGCCCGATAATATTTTCAAGCTTTGTAGAAATAGAATTTAAGATAAAACTTTTTGTACGAAATTGCCAAAAAAAAATCGCCTCAGATGTGGTCAAAGTTCAAAAGCAGTTTGTCGCCGCTAAACATTTGTCGGTTGTAGACGATCAGCACGGTGTGTCATTGGAATGATTAAGTGACACTGCATGTTTACATAAATGCGTTAGTTTTATCCACATCAGGAATTAGCTGCCAAATTTTAAATAGAAAGTGTATCCTTGTCAGTTTAGTTGCATCAAATATTGGATTTCGTAACACATTGGAATTCATATAACTGCGATATTTAAGATGCTTGCACTGTTTTTTCTCAGTTGTGGTACAAAAATTGACCTAAAAATATACGAAAAAAATTTTATAAATTAAGGGACTCATACACTTCGGTTCACTTATTTAAAGTCACTAAAAATTCCATATTCAGCAGCCTGTATCTTTTGCAATTTGTAACCGATTGCAGAATTTTAAAATGGCAATGGAAGCTAGACATCTTGAGATATCATGCCAATAGTGGTTTCTTAACTTAAGAACTTTTCTTGAGCAATTTATAAAAAAAAGTTTTTTTTTCCCACCATGTTCTTCTTTTCCTCATGCATTCTCGCAGTGTTGCAGTGCCTTGAGGTGAGTTTTAATCAAAATCAAAAATACAACTCTGTGATATTGATTAAAACATACCTCAAGGCACTGCAACACTCCGAGAATGCATGAGAAAAAGAAGAACATGGTGGAAAAAATTCTGTCTGTTCTTGTTGTTGGAATTATAGGCCTTTCAGTGATGTTGATACTTAGGGATTTTCGATCGATACTAATTCGCACATGTGAATTGCAGAATTGAGTTTGTATATATACGACTGATGATCAACCAATGGTATCAATTCAGGCACAGTAGTTAGGCATCTGATGATGAACTTGTTACGGAGTTCGAAACTAGTCATGCCAGTGAGTGTGTGTTGAAACTGAATTGTCTATTATTTCCAACAAAAACGAACAATTTTTCAATTCGAAAAATGTTCATGACTTGTAAGCTTGTAGTATGAATTTCTCATTAACCAGAAACTAGCAGTTTTCCATTAGCTTTCACGTTGAGCGACAAACTAATTTAACTAATTTACATTCTCAGCACTTGAGCAACTTTTGGCTCACACTAACGAAAGTGAGACGGTCACTCCAGCACAAACATATTTTCACTACTCACGTTAGCATATTTTGATCTTACTCACATTCACGCACGATTCACGCATGGTGCCCGTGATCCACGGCGAGCTTGTACACATTTCTTACAAAAGTAAAACTGATTTCTGATGTGTTAACATCTATAGGCATGGGTAGGGCATTCTATCAAAGTGAACACATGCAAACAACACATGTACAACAATAGTCTCTGCCTGAAAATAAGTATGATAGCATTGCTGTAGCGGCAGCGAACAAACAAGCAGGTCGTCGCCTCCAAAGAGTAATGAATAGTATAGAGAACTCATGGAACCAATTGTATGACTCAAAAGTTCTGGCGAATGATTCAAAATGTATTACTCTCTTTTTGTCATAACAAGGTCCATTCATAATTTTGACGTGAAACATTGACGACTTTTGAAATATATATGCTTTTTGTATTGTTTTATGTAATAACATTGTCGAAATGGTGCAGTTGTATTGAAATATTCTACAAAGAGAATAAAACTCGTTATTCTCTTTTGCTCAGACTCTCTACATGAGAGTGAAAAAGACTGCAATAAGACTATACTATTCTCTCTATACTATTCAATACGTTTTGTCATCCCTCTGTTCATGACAAAACAAAAACAATTATTTCAGTTAACTAAATATTGTTTTTTATTCAGTTGTATGCCAGCATTCAAAAATGCAGGTCGTCGTCACTCAGTTTATGACAAAACAAAAACAATTACTTCAGTAAGCTATCTTCAGCACAAACACTATTCTTTTTTATTTCCCAATGTAACATTGACAAAAAGGTGTTAACACATCGCCCGTGATTTCGAACACTCATTTATATTTTTTTATTGGTTTCTGCAGAATACCGAAACCATACCGAAATTGTGTTCTCGCCAAAGTTGAAACAATAAATTAAAACAATTGGATTTCTTTATAACAATTTTATATCTTAAGAATGTTAAATAGGTCAAAATTCACAAGTAGCTATTCCATACTATGTATACTACACTTACATAAACACTTCCAAAAAATTAAGTCTCTTTTTTGGTAAATCCAGCAAATATCCCAAATATTTGTATACACAACAACATTTTATCATCTTTATCTCCAAGATGTCGAATTTTTCTTTGTATTTAAATGGAACTGCTTGTAATATTTAAACTATGAATAGCGAGATCTTGAGCTGGGGAATGCCATTGGAAACCATCCAAAATTAATTATTTAACAGAGTAGTAATAAAAACAAGACTAAGTTTAATCAAACTTTCGGAAATATGTTTAAATTAGGCGAAAATAGTACTCAAGCACACTTACAGGCACAAACATTTTACTCACGTATGAAGATTTATTCACTCCTCACATTCACGCATGCTCACTTGAGCAAATTTTGATCCAATTCACATTCACGCGTGATTCACGGCATCACATCTATGACGAAATTGAATACAAATCGGCGCCAACACATAGAGCAATATATAAGAGTCTCCGTTCCTCTCTTAGCCTTAATTCTCACTGTTTCCAGATTTGATTTTGCAGTCATCGAGATAGTAGGAAATTTCTTCGAGTTTGAGTTGCTGTTGTTTGTTACTCTTTGGTTGGAAGTAAAACGGACATAAATAAAAGGGAACATAATTTAGCTGACATTAGTGTCAATCAAACACTATATAAACTTAGTTTCCTGCATGGTTTGCTTCTGGTTGCTTATCGCTCTTTTAGCTATCTAATTTGTTTTCTCTAAATTTTCAACGTCATAGTCGTTAAGATGTGGTATGAGTCCTATTTAGACAATCGTGGTATATTTGCGAGAAAATAGGAGATTCACGGCAAGGCATGTTCCTTTTTGAGTTGGAGATGAATATTGATATTTGAGACTTTTTATGTACATAAGTATGTATGTACGTAGATTTATTGTTGGTTTAATATATGGGCAAATCCTGGGCGACGGACGCGGCATTCGCTCACTTTTAGTTGAGCCAAAAACAAAAAAGGAATGACAAGATGCGGTATATACCCTTAATGTATTGAAGCAAGGAAGAGTGCCAAATTTGAGGAAAAACATTGGGCATAAGCAAAAAGATATAAGCAAATATCAGCGAGAAACGGACGCGACAAAAAATGGCAGTTATTTTTATGCACTTATAGAAATATACATAAGTCAGCAAAATTTGTGAAAAATTTTTGTTTTGTGAATGTGGAAATTAAAATGAAAGGACATACTTTAGGATATATAATAGTTAATAAAGTTGGATTTTCTTAGTTAATTTTTACTACAGATTTTAATGAATAAGAGGTTCGAGCCACCTCAATGCCTTCGCTGTCGAAATATGAAAACCAATGCAGGCTTTTAATCCCTTTAATATTTGGAACATTCTGCCAAAGCTCAGCCAGTTCAGGTGAAGAATCCTCAATTTGTTCTGTCGATATATAAAACAGCTTAACTCCATCAATGTTGTTTCTTGCACATTCATAAAACGATTAAGCATCAATATTTTTTGACCTAACTATTTGCCAAACTTTTCGTTTTAATACAGCTCCAACTCCGTCTACAGCACCTTTGCCATGTGAAGGGGCAAAAAAGTTCCACTCTAAGACTCTGCAATTGAATTCATCTTTAAGTCTAGGTATTCTAGAAAGAATGAATTTATTTTTGAATTGGCTACTGCTTCCATCTGAGAATATATAAATTTCTTTGTGTTGGTTCTGTAATTCTTTCAGAATTTCCGAAATGAAGCAATTAAACATCGAATTTATTATGGGTCAGCTTATCGCTGATAACCGCAATCGACGTAGTTTCACCAAAATACCAAGCTACGCAGGTAAAAATTGTTACTTGGCTGTAACTGAAGTGTGCATCTTGAATTTCGTTCTGACAGGTTAGACGATAGTTTTCAGCAAAATCAACTTGCAAAACTAGTTCATTTGGTGATAAATTTTTCCTTTTATTGTGCATTTTAAAAGCGGGTAGCTGCGTCTGTAAATCATAAATCAGGTCACTTAATGGGCCAATAGTGTAGTTTAAACTTATGCGATTATCTAATTTTATCCATTGCTTCCATTTCACGTTTGTATTAATTTCCTTGATAAACTCTATCGGAACTAATTCGTCCATAATATCGCGTACGCAGGTCTCACATTCACCAGCCATACAGTTTTCGTTCGTCACATCGCAGCAAACTGTTGTTAGGAATAAATCGGATTTGTTCGGAATAGGCGATATAACTTTTGCACAGCTTTCTACCAAAAAATTGAAATTTGCATGATATTTACAGACACACATATTGTGTGGTAAATTATTAATAAGTTGAATGTAGCTTGGCCTGGAACTACAAAATAAGGTCTTACTGACATCCACCGTGGTGAATTGAGCTTTGAAAAGTTGGTATGCTTCCGCCAAGGTCATAAGCATAAAACGTTTCCCAACAACTTTTCCTTTAATTAAAACCATATCCTTCCTTCCCGGAGCTTGTACGCTGATTTCGGCTTGCAAATACAACTTTTCAATTAGCGCTGCTCGCTTCTGGCTGTCTGATCTGTTTGTATAGTTACCATCAGTCATCTCCGTTGAGGTAATATACTTATTGCATAACGATTTGAGAAAAGCTACCTTTTTATTCAGGTCTTTTGGCAACGCAGCTTCAACTTTTTTTATTGCTTTCCCCATCGTTTGTTTACAGTTGTACGCTTTAAATTCCAAATTACCAATGGAGTCATTCCTGTCTTTCTTTTTCTGTCGCAACATCACCTGTCTAACTCGGTCCTTTTCTTTATTTTTGTTATAGATAGACCTATCTCTTTTCATATTTTCCAACAATTTCTTTCGATATTCTCGTTTTCTTTCAGCTTCTTTCATCTTATATTGCTGCCATTTGTCACCATCTTCTCTGATCTTCTCTCGCCGTTTCTTCGCTTGTTCCCTTTTTTTTTCTTTTAATGCTTTTTCCATCTTTAAAATATATATAATAATAATTTTATGCTACTGATATTACTTTATTGAATATTAAGTACTTACGGCGACGGACGCGACAAATTTTAAATGACAATAAAATTTGTGAAATGCTTTCTTCCAATATAAATGTGTTGCCTTTTCGAGAGACCACGCGGAGCTCGATTAAAAATCCGAAACTGGTTGCTTTTCAAATGCTTACTTACTACTGAAAACAATTAATATTTATTTTTGGCGACGGATGCTACATTAACATATAGGTCAAAGCAAACTTCAAAAACTTCCGTTATAAGAATTCCGATCTCCCTCTCTTGTGTTAATGCATAAAGGAACTTTTAGGAGGAAATTTGTAAATTACAAAAACAAAAATAAAATTACTTTAAATACTCTTAAAACACGTACAAAAAAATTGATATAAATCGCAAAAAGGCTCAAAAAAATTTTTTTTTTAAAGTTGTATATTTCGTGCAAGAAATGAGAAAAATTCAAAATGCTTTTAAATTTATAAAGTTTAGACATTTAAGCTTTATTATTGAAAACAAAAAAAAATCTAAGCACTTTTCATTTTTCACTCGTGGTTTACTTTTTCTGGAATTGCCCATATGTGTGTTGTCATATTATTAATTTGCCCCACATTTGATTTTCAGGGATTCAAATATCTTTATTCAGCATATGACAATTTAACAGATTAATCGAATAATTTTTATTGACCTTGTTCGATCATCTGTTGGTATTGACTTTGGATTAAAGAGTAATCGAATTATCAAAATGTCGCAAGCAAACCACACAAGAAAACATTCGCAAACCTTCTTTCTTGTGTGCTTTTCTTGCAATAATTTTCTCAATTGAGATACATTTTCGATTGCATTTACTTTGATCAATTTTTCAATAGCATCATCTCTAACAAACGCTTATAAAGATTTGTGGCTAGATCTGAAGTAGCTATACGGTTTGCCAGGAATAATAAGGCGCATTTTGCAAACTTCTTTTTTTTCTGAAAAACATATCGCTAGTAGTAGAGATATAGAATGGTATTAAGCTTGAATAATAAAATAAAAAATGTCAATCATCCCTGATGAATTCAAACAGTTAAACCATATAAAAATAGACAAGAGATTCCATACTTTTAAACTAATTTGATACTAAATTGATTTGTATGGAGTTGTCGGCTTCAACTCTAATTTAATCCAGAAAACTCACTTACTTATTTTTACCACCATTAGAAGTCACATAAGCAGAAATAAATAATACAATAAATTGTATGCCGCCTTATCAATCAAAGGAATATACATACATGAATTTCTTATCGAAATAAAAATTAAGAAGAAATTATAAAATGGATAAAAGAAGGGACTGATGTTAACATTAAAACATCAGTCTTACATGGAACCTGCAGTTTTTTACCAGGGTCATATGTCGTGGGTAAATGGTTACCCTGGCTAAACCATCAGTATTGCCGTGGGGAATGGGTAGCGATAATTTACCCATTACCCACAGGGTATAGGGAAAATATTGGGTAGCTACACACGACAATGGATGGGGAATTATCCATACCGATTACCCAATACCCTCAGGGTAATGGGGAGCATAACTGGTTGGTTGTTGCCCACAAAGATGGGTATTTATGATCGAAAATATGAAAAAAATTATATATCTCGTAAACAGAGCGATCGAAAAAATAACCAATTTTTGAGGCTTTCTAATGGGTTTTCACAAAATGGTCCAATTCGTATGGAAGAATTTCTTTTTAAAAAATTGTCAAAATTAGAAAATCGCTGCAATAAAAAACTGTCTATAACTCGGAAAAGGTGCGTCCAATCGCAAAAATAATGCATTTTTCCCTCCAGAGGGGGCTTTAGCCAATAGACGCCTTCAATTTGGAATCACCATTATTTTTTAAATAGCTATAACTACAATTTTTCGAATGTGTATGGGTTACATATGGGGGATAAATACGAACTCTCTCTCTCACTCCGTTTGAGTTTAACCTAAACAAATACGACCAGAAGACGTGCGCAATTTGGCAACCCCCGTAAAAGTGAACCAAAAAGTTGTCGCAATTCATTAAAACGCATTTCTCTCTCGCGTCATACGATACCGTGATTATATCATACTTTTTGCATAGTTTAGGTAATTTTACTTCTACATGGTTGGAATTTGCATAGTTATATAAAATAACACTATCAAAAAGCTGATCGTGTATTGAAATTTTCAATAATGAGAGTAAGAGACAGCAGAGAATGTTTAACGTTTCACTCGGTTTGTTGGTTGGCATTCGAGTGAAGATAAATTTTGAATGTATACTTTAGTACATCGTTTTTGACCTAAAATCTGGGTTGTTGGTCTTTTGGAGCAGTTGCCATATTCAACTTATTTATAAATATAGATTTATATGTTTGATATATGTCTATAAGGATGACATTCGTCAACTATAAACCGTTGATATTTTAACGATGAAGCAACCCACGAATACATTCATGAACGTTTGGTGATATTTCTCAACCATGTACATCTAGCCATATATGTATTTTACTAACCCAGATGTCGCAAGATTAAACGCCATTGATACAACATATAAACCGTAAATTTGTCATAGAAATATTGTTTTGAAATATTGTATTTTTTACGAGGAACATTTTTCTTAAACATACTACTCCAAAATGTCTACAATTTCCATTACTTTTATTGGATACAATTTGTTGATGTCGAAGTAATGTTTTGCAAAAGGAGGAAAGAGGGTGTAAAAAATCAGAGTTTTTAATCTTCTAAGGGTAATCTACATTTCTTACTCAGAACTCAAATATTAATTCGGAAGCTTTCTGTCTCTAATTTAGTCTGAAAGATCTTAACATTTATGATTCGCAGCCACGTTTGTGGCCAAATATCGCAAAATTTTGACGTGATAGAGAGAAATGGTAAATGCGAAACAAAATTACACTGTGCAACACGAAAAAAAATAACCATATACGGGCACCACTACGTGATAAAAGACTAAAAAAAAAAAGACCCGTGTCTCCCAATTTTTCCCAAAGTCATGCACTTTTTTTTATGGGCCGCCAAAGATTTGGGGCCTCGGTATCATTTTCGTAAAAATGTGATCATATTCTCAGGCTCATATCTTGCAAACCGTTCAGAATTTCGATTTACTCTCTGAGGCAAAGTTGTAGTTCTTGTCATAGAGAACAAAAATTGCGAACATATAAAATCAAAAAAACTTCACCTTCCAGATCAAAATCGCAAAAAACTTAAAAAAATTCGATTTTTTTTACATTTTTCCCCGTGTTCAGGTCCATAGGTAGCAAACCGTTCAAAATTCAAGGAAACAATCAACTACAAAAATTTACCTAAGATCTCAATAAACAAATTTCTAGAACATATAAGCTTCCTAGAGATGATTCTTAACACTGTTTAGGTAGCAAGCAAAAGTGAAAAATTTGCCGAAAATTTTTTAATTTCATTTCTTTTACCTTTTTCTCCTGTTCAGGCCCATAGGTAGCAAAAAATTAAATATGCCTGGCCAGAACCATGTGTTTGTCCAAGGGTTAACACCGTTTAGGTAGCGCTTAGGTATCACGCGGTCATGCACCGACAGCAGCAGCACAGGCAATGCAGTAAGCTCAGCACACGCAACAAGGGACGCAGCACACAATATTAAAGCGACACGACGCTCACATCGAGGCATTACACAGCGCGACGTCAACGAGAGCTCAGCGGTGAAAGTTATAAAGTGAAAGTGAAAGTAAAAAAAAGTGAAAGTGCTACAGTATAATTCGCACACAACATTGGCAACTGACAATTTCAATATGCAGTGTGAAAATATTGATTTATTTTGCTACGTTTGCGGTCATCAAACCAGAAAAAAGACATCTACAAGATTTCAGAAGGAAAAGAATCTTTCAACTAGTGAATTCAAAAGAGCATATACATTGTTTTTCGACGAAGTGGACTTGACCGGTGAAAATTACACACCTAATACAGTGTGTCGCTAATGTTATAACAATCTCATGGCATGGTTGAATGGAGGCAGAGGTACTATGAAGTATTGTAAGCCGGTAAACTGGATTAATCGCCCAGGTGATCATGATGCAACCAGTTGCTATGCATGCGTAAATTACACATGTCGTCTAAATCGAGATTCTGAGAAGAACAAAATTTATAAAGCAACTGCAACAGCCACACTACCAGTGCTTGCACCTGAAAATTTTGTATCACCAAGGCCGCCAACTCCAGATCGTACTACAGAATTTACAGCAATGAGTACAGCAAGTGGTGTTACTTATGAAGATCCATTTGATACCGATTATGAGCCCCAACAGGGAAGAGATGGACCACAACTAATAACACAAATGGAAATGGATTTCATTGTGGCCATATTGGGATTATCGCAGCGACTTGCAATATTTTTGACAGCTTTTTTAAAGCAAAGAAAACTCACACATGCTAATGTTAACTCTACGGCGTACCTCAAACGACAAGCTGAATTTCAGATGCTCTACACTCTAAATGATGACAATTCGTTCGCTTACTGCAACGATATAAAAGCTTTGGTGGTAAAAATGGGAATGAACTACATCGCTAGTGAGTGGAGATTATTTATTGATGGTTCTGTTTCAAGCTTGAAAGCAGTGTTGTTGCATGTGTCGAACCGAAAACCTTCCATTCCGCTAGCAATGGGTATCAACATGAAAGAAAGCTATGAAACATTGAAAGATATAATGGAAAAAATCAAATATTACGAAAATAAATGGAAGATTTGCTGTGATTTGAAGGTCATCAACATTTTGCAAGGGATCATCGATAAGGGCGGCTTCCCAAAATTCTTTTGTTTTCTTTGTAATTGGGATTCACGCTCACCTCTGAATCAATTCCAATGTAACTCGTGGAGGCCAAGAGGAAGTGTGGATGAACAAATACAACAACATAGACTGAAGAATGCACCTTTAATTGACAATACTCAAGACATCTTGCTGCCACCGCTCCACATAAAATTGGGAATTGTTAAAAAATTCATCGAAGTGGCCGTTGTAAATTGTCCAAACGCATTCGACTATTTGAAAAGCGTTTTCCCAAAGCGTAGCGATGACAAAATTAAAAAAGGTATTGTAGTAAATTTAAAACGAATTTTTGTTCACCTAATTGTACTATTTACACTATGTTAATGTTTTCTTTTCTGTCTTTATTTTTTGTTTTCATTTAACAGGCGTACTTAATGGCCCTGACATTAGAAAGCTATTCAAGAGCAACTTTGATTCATCGCTTGATGAAAATCATTCAATGGCATGGATTTACCTTCAGCGTGTATGCACCAGAGTCTTGGGATGTGATCGAGACGCGGAACCGGAAGCAAGAGAATGGGCGAAACAAATGCTGCACTATTTTGAGATAATCGGCGCATCGATGACATTAAAGCTGCATTTTCTTCATTTTCATTTTGACGATTTTATCAAACAACTCCCTACCGAATCCGATGAGCAAGGAGAACGGTTTCACCAAACCACAATGCCCATGGAAAAACGGTACAAGGGCAAAAACCTTGACGCATTGCTTGCAGAGGTATGTTGGTGGAGTCACAAGATCACCCTGTATGATGTTAATGAAGTATTTGAAGAAGAAAGAGCTGATGATGGAGGGTAGTCTGGAAGCAACGTGCCTGTGGACACCATAATTGCTGAATCAGAGTCAGATTCGGACGACGATTTGGATCCACAACTTAAGAGAGCACGATTTGCAAGTCCAGGCCCATCAACATTATAAACATAATACGAATACTTTTTTTTAATATTTTTGTAATAGATAGCATAGTATCTCAATGTTGAAGTAAATAAAAAACAAATGAAATTAAAAAACGGTGTTAAGAATAATTCCCAGGAAGTTTATATGTTCTAGAAATTTGTTTATTGAGATCTTAGGTAAATTTTTGTAGTTGATTGTTTCCTTGAATTTTGAACGGTTTGCTACCTATGGACCTGAACACGGGAAAAAAGGTAAAAAAAATCGAATAAGTTTTTTGCGATTTTGATCTGGAAGGTGAAGTTGTTTTGATTTTATTTGTTCGCAATTTTTGTTCTTTATGACAAGAGCTACAACTTTGCCTCAGAGAGTAAATCGAAATTCTGAACGGTTTGCAAGATATGAGCCTGAGAAAATGATCACATTTTTACGAAAATGATACCGAGGCCCCAAATCTTTGGCGGCCCATAAAAAAAAAGTGCATGACTTTGGGAAAAATTGGGACACACGGGTCTTATTTTTTTAGTCTTTTATCACGTAGTGGTGACCGTATATGGTTATTTTGCCATGACTTAAAAAATTACACACAGTGTTATGGTGATTTGCTATGTTTCACTCAATTCCGATTTTTGGTCAAACACTGTGTAATTGACGTTCCCGCGGAGAAATGGCTAAATTTCAAGCTAGACACAGATCGATTTAATTGGAAAACAAAAATCAGTTATCATAAGTTTACAGAAAAGTGTAGGCGCATTTTTTTGTGTTATTATTTTATACGTCGTTTTTTATTACACTGTCTCACTAATGTTTATGAATAATTTTTCGAAGGACATGATTTTCACTCCAAGAGAGGATATCTCTACCCTAATAGTTATGCTAACTGAATACTGCTTGATATGCAGAAACACGTCTAGACTCGACAACTCAACTTAATATTACTGTTTGAGCTGTCGGGATGAGATGTAGGACCTCGATCATATCCTTTGCTCCTGTACGAGCTTTATTCAAGGAGGTCAGCTAAATGACCTTAACATTCTTTTGAGCTGCATAAATTGGTTCGTCAGGATCGATAGTTTCACACCATGTCAATTTATAGGTTCAACGATGGGGAAGGATCGTGACTCCCCGCGGCATTACAATTGTCCTCATTGGCCTAAGTGTGTCAATAGTGATAGCCACTGCTACCTAAAATAACTTAGCAGAAATATTGACATATATTGACACTTTGATTTGTATAGAAGGCCCTAAAAAAGGCGTGGTAAAGTCATTAGTTTTCAATTACAAAGCGGTGCTTGACAAAACATAGACCAAGTACCAAAATTCTTAAACATCGGTTGTATTTTACGTGAACTGTTGCGTCGACTAACCAGAAAACCGCCAACTTAAGCATTTGGGATGCCACACATAGAGTGGCATATACCAATTTTCAATAGCAGAGAGTCGTAAGAAGAAATTGTAATGACCAGTTGTTTACTATGTGAATGGGACACAACTTTTGTATGGGAGGTATCAAAATCGGCACGACAAATTCACCAAATTGTTATAGTTAAGCAAACATTTTCAGATTATTTTCGGACTCACTAATCTGAACCTTCAGTGTTGCAACCAAGCCAAAATGTTCAGCTTTCGAAAGCTTTGGGTGACTGACAACTCGACAGTGTCCATGCCACTAAGACAGGTACCCGTAGCCGAAAAAAATTTAGGGTGAAGCCACGCTCTCATCCTCAAGAGGCACGCTAGCTAACTTTTACACGAAACCAGTAAACTCGAAGTCCTTAATATGTATATTAAGGATATAACTTCTTGCAATTCTTCCAAATATCAAAAAACCATCGGATACCCGTGTAGGGCATGAAAAATATGGAAAAAATATGGTGTCACTTTTTCTATATCGTGAAAAAAGTTTCCGCACCGAAAGCGTTGAAGTTTGAATTAAACAGTAACTCTTGTCTCAAATACGGTATTTTTGGAACGAAGTTCCTTATCGCACGTTGTGGGATGGGGGCTAAATGATAAAAAATTAAACAACTTTTTTTTAACACTATTACACTACAACCCAGTATTATCAACTATATTGGGTACTTTTGCTTTGGTTTGTGTCTAGACTAACATACATATGTTGGCAAATTTCTTGTTCAGTGGGAAGTTTTCGAGGTGGAGTCTGTAACCAATATTTAGTATATATTGTAGTTTTGAACCCAATAAAAATAAATTTAGAAAAACCAAAGTGAAAGAAGTTTAAAAAATAACATTTTCTTAAAAGAGTGCCTTTTCTTATAAAAAGTAAATACCTATTCATATTCTTAAACAAAGTACCTTTTCCTAAGAAAATACCTTATCTTAAAGAAGTCCCTTTGCTTTAAAAATGTAAATTTTCATACAAAAAGTACATTTTCTTTTAAAAAAGTAAATTTTCCTACAACAAATTGCCATTTCTTAAAAAACTACATTTTAATTAAAGAGTACATTTTTTGTGAAACAAAATACTAGCTTTCTTTGAGATAAGTACCTACTCTTAAAAATTAACATATTCTTGAAGAAAGGCCAAATTCTAAAAAAAATGCCATTTCTTAAAAAAATCCTTTTCTTTTAAAAATACCTTGTCTTAAAAGAATACCTTTTCTTACAAAAATTCCTTTTCTTAAAAATAAAATAATACCTTTTATTTTCTTTTCTTGAGGATATATAGCCCTTCTGAAACTAAGTAGATTCTCTTAAAAAAATAACCTTTTCCTAAAAAGAGTACCACTTCTTTAAAAAGTACCTGTTCTTAAAAAAAGTACTTCTTTGTTAAAAAAATTCATACTCATAGCTTTTTCTTACAGAAAGTACTTTGCTCAAATCGCGATATTTTAGGCGGAAAATGTACCTTTCTTTAACTTGTTAAATTTTTTTTTACTTAAAAATGTAGTGAATTGTGTGATATAAGAAATCTAAAATTGTCCTTATTATTTGTGTTTATTCGGAAAGTGATGTATAACAAAAGCAAATTATCTGTTATAAAAAATTGATCAAAGAACTTTACAAAAAATAATGATGGTATTGAAAAATGTAAAGCAATACAAGAATTCGAAATTCCTTTAAGTGAGTTGAACAAAATGCCAAAGGAAGAAATAGTTTTCGGTAGATTTAATGCCTTACACAGTACAACATTTTCCAGGTGATTGATTCGGGACTCAATTCTGATAATTGTTTGTGAAAGTAGCCCCAAAAAGAAGAACTTCTGTATCATTCGTTTGGTCAAGTTACCTCAAATAATAATTTAATAATTAATTTGAATTTAGTAAGTATCGTATAGGGGAATTTGCCACGTTTTAGGTTCTTTTGTTTGTTATAACTCGAGAACCACTACTCCGAATAAGCTGAAACAAATTTAAGAAAATTCCTTTAATCTGTTCATACAACGTGTCGCTGCATAAGCAACAGTTTCGAAGTTATAAATAAATGTATGAAGAAAAAAAAATATTTTTTGTCTAAAAAATTAAATTTTTTTTTTTTTAATTCATAAAAAATACAAAACGGTAAAAAGTGTCAAGTCCTATTTCTTTCACGTAAAGTCACATAAAATATGAACAAAATGAGGCATAGATTATAAAAATCGATTTACGCGTTTCGTTTTTATGCACAATTAAGTGAAGGTATGAATTTCATAAATTTTCTAGATATGTACAAAATTCTTTGGAAAAAAGGTTGATGAGTTTTTTATGGTTCTCTGCTGATGTCGATGCACCTAAACCTCCGAGTCTGGATACTGTGTCCCTGCAAGCCGAAACCGTTTTCACCAATCCGACCAATTTGAACACCCGATATTGAAAATAATGGATCACAACCGCTAACACAAATGGAAATGGATTACATTGTGGCTAAGATGGGACTATCACAACAATACTCCGAATGGTTGACATCATTTTTGAAGAGCAGAAAACTCACACAGCAAAATGTCAGCGCAACATCATACCGACAACGCCAAGCTGATTTTCAGAAATTTTATGCCGTTGACGAAACAAATACGTTCACCTACTCTCATGATATCCCAGGTTTAGTGAAAAAATTGGGAATGGATTATATCGCTGGCGACTGGCGTTTATTCATCGATGGTTCAGTTTCCAGTTTGAAGGCTGTGCTGTGCTGTTACACAAAACAAACAAAAAACCGTCCATTCCATTGGGATTCAGCACAAACAAGGAGGAAACGTATAAATCATTGGACAACATTTTGAAGGAAATCAAATACGATGAACACAAATGGAAGATTTGTTGCGATCTGAAGGTGGTGAACATATTACAAGGCATTATAGAAAAGGGCGGCTATCCAAAATACTTCTGCTTCCTTTGTAATTGGAATTAACGATACACAGGGAATCAATATCAACGTAAAGATTGGGAAGCAAGAACACCCGAGCTCAACAAACAATTACAATTACGCAATGAACCTATGATAAGGGACCTGGATGATATTTTGTTGCCACCGCTCCACATAAAATTAGGAATAGCTGGGATATTCGTTGCAGTGGTAGTCAAGGATATTGGGGACTTTCCATCTTTCCAAAACTCAGTGACGCTAAAATTAAAAAAGGTAAGTATCTTTGTCTGTATTTAAATATTGTCATATATAAATTTTTTCATTTCGATATATTCGCATTACCAATAATTTTTTTTTTATTTATTTAAAATAGGTATTCTCAGTGGACCAGATATAAGGAAATTAATGAAAAGCGAATCTTTCACAAATGTGCTTTCGAACCATAGTAACCACCTACATGCATGGAACGCACTGAAAGATGTCATCGAAGGCGTTTTAGGAAAGAACCGAGTACAGCGAGATGACATACAGAAACGAGTGGACAAGTTGCTGTATTATTTTGAAAAAATCAATGCATCCATGACATTGAAATTACAATTACCTCAGGAATCAGACGAACAAGGAGAGAGGTTCCACCAGGTGACCATGCCAATGGAAGAGCGATTCAAAGGCAAAAAATTATATGCGATGCTGGCGGAGGTTTGTTGGTGGAGTTCTAAAATTATGCAGTATGAAGATGAAAGCACCGCAGAAGAACATGGCACTGAAATTGGAAAAAAAACGAGCCCTTGAATATAATGGATTCCTCGGATGACGACGCAAACTCAGACCACGAATATTAACAACCTACGAAGAAAAGAAGATCATCAGAACCACAAGCGTCAACTTCAACGAGAATGGATGTTGACAATAATTATAATTATAATTAAAAATGTTCTAAATTTTGTTTTTATGCATAGATTCCATAAATTCCATATTTTCTGTGTAAGAATAGCTGCAATACAAATCGGAATTTTTATTTTAAGTTTTGTGTATATTCATTCATAACATTATTGGGATTGAAATAAATTTATTCATCGATTTTCTCAAAAAATGTCTCACTTTACTCACAGGTTACGTGGCTTTATGCGACAGTAATTAGATTTGACACCTTTTTCCATTTCGGATTTTTTATGAATTTTAAAAAAAAAAATTGTAAATGACAAAAATCGATCAATGCTGTAAATACTACGTATATTTCAATATTTTACTGCCAGGTACTTATAAATGGGCGCAGTTTTTAAGGGTGGCTGGCTATATACCAGATTCATCACTTGTACGTTCCAAATTGTAAAAAAAATCTGTAAAAAAAACATACAGATAGTCACCGGAAAACCCCAAATAATTAAAAAAGTCCACTTTCCTTTTTGCCTTTTAGTTGTTCACGCACATTTATTAGCGTTTATTGCTTTGCTTACGCAATCATAAAAATCAAAAAACCTTTTGTTTATTCCTTTTTTGTTTAATTCTCAGAATCATGAAAAAGGTGTCAATATTTTCTCCAAATAATGTGAATATCTCGGGCAAATTTTTGATATTCATACATTTACTTAATTGTGAATAAATGAGAAACGCGTGCATCGATTTTCATGATCTATGCCTTATTTTGCTGCTAGGTTATGTGACTTTACGTGAAAGTAATTAGATTTGATACTTTTTTCCATTTTGGATTTTTTATGAATTTTAAAAAATAAAATAAAATTTTTAGGCAAAAAAACTTTTTTCCCTTCATACATTAATTTTTAACTTCGAAAGTGTTGCACACTTAGGAAAACAGTATAAGAAAATATTAGAGGAATTGTAATTCTTCTAAATTTGTTTCAGCTATATCGGACTAGTGGTTCTGGAGTTATGACAAACAAAAGAGCCTAAAACGTGACAAATTCCCCTATACGATACTTACTAATTTCAAATTAATTATTAAATTATTACTTGAGGTAACTACTTTCACAAACAATTATCAGAATTGAGTCCCGAAATCATGTGTTGTACGGTGTTAGCTAAGACAGGAAAATATATAAAGGAAAGGTATGTTAAGATGTCTAATGAGTTACTTAATTTGTGGACCAAGCTTGATATGAGAACCATGGGCGTGGATCTTATAAAAAGAAAAAGTAATCAAAATTTCTTCAACCGCCCTAATCGAAGTAATGTTCAAAACAACTTTGATATATCTTGCGAAGCAGCACATTTACAATCTGAACCAGAATGTAATCAAGAGATAACTTTTTATTGAGTTCTTCATTAGTGTTTAATAGCGATCACTATGAACACGATCACGACAAAAAAAAACCAACCAGAGAGAATAAACCATATAAAATGTCGTTGAAACCACCAGTTACATTAGTGGCAAAAGCAAAAGTTTGGCTAAGTCTGGCATAACAATTTCGACTCCATCTCAAGCCGGAATGTATAAAGCTGTAAATAAATCATTCTAACATTTAAAAATTATGACATTTGATGGCACAACATTTCGATGCTGACATTTCGATGGTACAAAAATTGGTGAAAGGAAATTCAGGTAGTAGCCATTTCAAAATCACTTACCCTGATTAAATTAGCAGTGATAGTACTTGACAACGTAAAATCTGTAACGATAAGGGCACATTAACTAATTTCAACTTATGGTCTATTAAAATTACAGTTTGTCATACAACAAAAAACATTTTCAATTTATGTCATTGCCCCCTGCACAATATATTTGGTGTCAGCACCATGTCCTCGATCTTATATTGAGACATGTAATGGATGAGGTTTTGAACGGTAACACATCATCTCCCAATATTGCATACCACTTTGTTACGGATCTAGTGGAGAATTATGAATATCTAAAATCTATATATATGCAAAATTCTTAAATTTTCAAAAATGAAATGGAGAGATGATAAGGAGCTTTTATATTCGCTTTGCCAATGCTATAAATATTTCCAGAAAAATAACATACTTCCATATATAAATTTTAAAACTTTTCCATCAATCAGCATGCTAGATGGAATTCCAGAGCTATATTAGTTATTTGGGCTTTTATCCTAAGCTATATGTGATTGCTTCCTGGTTTGAAATATGGTTTGGTGACCATTGCTTCAAAGAGAATAATTTTGAAGCATTAAATAAATCTTTAGTAAACTTCACGAAATATTATGAATGTTCTTAAGGCATTGGGTGAGAGAACCGTCTAAAATTAAATATCAGCAGCGCAGCAACATATGCGCCGAGAGTTCAATTAAGGTGGAGCAGGATATATATCCACCATATAAAACCATATGCACGTTTCGCTCATTTGAATTTTAAAAATACATATGCAAACGTACATACATATGTTTGTACATTAATTAAAAAACCATAATTTTTAAAAATAAAAATTTGAAGCACTTTTGGAATTGCTTTCGGTACGGAAACCTCTGGCACCGAATCAACCTAAAACAATGCTTTTTATTATCAGAACAGAATTCCACACATGGTATTGGAATGTACTTCCACGTACTTCTAGGTTTGTCCTTAGCTTTATTGCCTTGTTAATCTAGGTGTTTTAAGAATTTCAAGGTTTTTGGAATGCACCAGAAAAGGGGGCACCACAAAATAAAAAATCGTACAAATTTCTCTCATTAGCAGTAATCTGTACCAGAGAGAATGTATCTAAGTGGAATATCTATAGTATGTCCAGCTAGTGTCTGTTTTGCATATTTATCATTTTCATCAATGTCGTGTTACCTCCGGATTAACACAGCAGATAGATGTCACTATACCGTATCCATTTGTCACTAGTCAACTCGAAATGTTAAGTGTCAAAAATCAAACGGCTCTTGTGTTCTTGGTGCTGGTGTCAAATCCCTTTTCACACTTCTGACTTTGACCAACACGCGACTGGCGACAACGGCATTTGGCGAATATTGCATATAACTTTATGTACAAATGTGTCAGTGTATAAACATAGTCATTGTATGTATGATATCAGTTATGATGCATATGTAATGCACAAGTATTAATGAAAATTTATCACTTTGCAAAAGTTGTCTGTGTCCACAAAGACCGAGATGAGAATGAGTATCCATAGCTATACCACCCTTCTTTTTGGCGTCAAGGGTTTGCAAGGTGTTAACATTTGTAATCCTTTGGCAAAGGACATAGCTTTGCATTTTCACACCTTTTTGAAAATTCATGAGTGTGATTAGTAACATCAAGAGCGAATTTGCAATGCTGACCATTTCACAAATTTGATAATAAATAAAATATTACAAAAGCTTGGAATAATTACAACACAAAGCATCGAAATACCGAGATCAAAGGATTAAATACTGATTATCAACACACCAGCACAGTACTGTGCCTCTTCTTCGTCAGACTAGTTTTGCATGTAATGAACTCAACATCTTTATGAGACATTTACACAATTAACATGTTGCAGATGCCACTTGACTCACTCCAGTCAGAGTGACATATGTGCTCCATAATGAAGACTTCAAAAAGAGATTTGCACGACATGTAAAAGAGTCTGCCAACAGTTTGACGCCACTACACTTTTAAATCGCCAGTGACGCTATGATGTTGCAGTTGTACATCTGTCGGCGAGATGTTGTACAAATAAATTATCAGCTACATGAGTAGGAGAACTCAGTATTATACAGTGGCGGCAATATAAAGTAAACCCCATGCAGTCGTCTTGTGAATAATTGTGGAAATACATATATCACAACATTCGTATGCAAGTGATGCCAACTTACAACGGGTAAACCAGTAACCTACTTGGTGAAACATAATCAATAATACCCTTTATTTTATTGGTTGTAATAAAATATTTGGAAGATATAATAAAAACAATTTAAAATTTGAAAAATCGTCAATGACAGCGGAATTTTTTTTTCAGTATATTACGTAGTGTCAGTTGTGATAATACGGGACGTCATCTTCCGACCACATCGTTGAACGCGCAAATTGACGTGGTGAGTTTTTAACCATTTTTATTGACGTAACCAAATTTCTATTGGATGTAAAATACAAATAAATGGTTTCTTGTAACATCTCATGAAGGGATTTGGGAGAGCTTCTCACAACCACTGAGCTGGGGCTCGATTCTGGTTATGTGAAACTGTGAAATGAAAAAAATCTCCAGTGTTAATTTAGGTACAAAAATTATCACTGAAAAGTTTTCACAGAACCAGAATCCACCCCCTGTGCGCGTTCTAGATTTCCACTCACTGATTGGGACTTACAGTTCTACACCGGTTTCGAACGCTATTTCAACATGTAAATATGAGGTTTCTGTACGATTAATAAAATAGAAGAGATATTAAAGAAAGTCTCCTAGAATTCGAAATCCATACCAATACCAATCAATACTAAAAAAAAAAGATTTTCCATTACATCCCATGATAGGATTGAAGATTCCGAACGGTATTTTGAATAGGTTTTTCATAGCTGAATGCTCGATAGTGTCGCCGTCACTACGCGGAGAGACCGCCTTACAGAAAAATGTAAGGTGGTCAGAGGAGGGATCGAATCCATGTTCTCACGTGCAAGAGCCGCAAACACTACTATTGCACCACCGACTGTTGTCATAAGTGATGTTATTTTTCTTTGAAAACAACACTCGCAGTCAGGATGCGGCAAATGAAAGTTTCGGTACCAAAAACGAAATTTTTGACATTTGTTGTAATAAATAAATATGTTCCCATAACATCTCCAGTGAGTTGTGCGCTTTCTAGTTTTATATTCACTGATTGGGACCTAAAATTTTACACCAGTTCCGAAAGGAAATTTGAGAAGCTTTTCCATGGTTAAGTACTCGACAGTGTCGTCGTAGGAAATATAAGGTGGTCAGAGCAGGAATGTTGTGACAAACGGTTTAAGACAAACGGTAACTGTTTGTGACAACGAGTTATATTAAGCGAATTGGATTTATTTTGAATAGAAGCCTACTCTAGTTAATAGAAGTATGGTATTACAATTTAAATGCAAAATTTATTTTAGTAGGTTTTCCTTCCCTGAAATGGAGTTCAACTAGAGTGCCCAAAGCCGAAACCGAAAAATGGGGGAACTGGTTAACAGGGGTTTTACTATTAACCGTGTGCCGGTTTTTCGAACACTCCGAAACCTGGTTTTTTCTTGACTTCGGAAAACCGGTTATACGGTTTTTACTCAAATTGTGTTAACATCCTTAAAAAAATTAAATATAAATGACATGATTTTCGAATTTTTATGTTAGTTTGGAATTATTTTCAAATATTAATAGTATATAAGTTCTAAATAACAATTCTAAACAATTTTTTATTCAAACTTCAAAATAATTTTATGATTTATTTAAAAATTAAATAAAAATTAAGTAAGCTTTTCAAACATTTGTTTCTTTTAAATTTCAAAATTAAAATTATTTTATAAGAAATGTTTTAAACTTAATAAGACTTTAATACATGAAAATTTCTTTAAATTTGAATATAATTTTCGAATTTAAATCAGTTTAATGTGAACTTGAATAAACATATTTATATTAAAAATCACATGAGGTGTCATCGGACACCCGGTTGGAACGAAGTTTCTTTCGCTATATATTATGTACTAGTTAGTTCCAGTTCTTTAAGAAACTGTACTTTTTGGAAAATAAAAACATTTTTTAAGAAAATTTTTTTTTCTGCAATGTATTTTTTAAAAATTTTATATTTTTATGTCCTTTTTGTAAGAATATGTATTATATTTTCCGGAATATGTATTATAAAGGTAATTTTTTAAAGAGAGGTACTTCTTTTATTAAAAGATATTGTTTTTTAAGAAAAAGTACTATTTTTAAGAAAAAGTACTTTCTGTAAGAAAAAGCCATAAGAGTATGACGTTTTCTTTACAAAGAAGTACTTTTGTAAGAGCAGGTACTTTTTAAAGAAGTGGTACTCTTTTTAGGACAAGGATATTTCTTAACCAAATTTACTTATTTTTACTTATCTCAAGAAAAAAAGGTAATATTTTATTTTTAAGAAAATGTACTTTTAAGATAAGGAATTTTTGTAAGAAAACGTATTTTTTATAACAACATATTTTTTTGAGAAAAGGTTTTTTAAGAAATGGTAATTTTTTATAGAATTGGTCCTTTTTCCAAGAATAGGTAAATTTTTAAGACTAAGTAGATAGTAGATATTGTCCTATTAAATGAGACAACATTAAACCATACACATGTACAATATTTAAAAATTATAAAATCATAAGAAAATATTGAATTGATGCAACATGAGGTGGAGGAACTGCTATATTAATCAAGAATAACATCACGATAACGAAAGTAGATATTCGCTAGATACTTTAGAGACATGCGCCATAAAGATACCCGTTGACTGCGACAACATTTTAGTTATTACATGTGCGTTCTATCCGGCCGGCAATATAAATTCAATACGAGCAGACTTGCAAAAACTAGTTGATTTTATGAATGGGGTAATACTGTTAGTAACGCAAAGGCAATAACCTAAAAAAGAGTCAACATCGAAGTCCTTACACTTCCAACATGGTCAGCGAAAGCTGCTTTCCTTAGCCGTAAATATGTCATAATATCTTCCATTGAATCCAGCACACTTCACAATGGCATGACTATCACAAAGCCAACATGAAAGAATACAACTCTCATATACGTCCCTGACTGTACAAATCTCGTAATAATTACCAAATCCTAAAAGTATGCAGAATAATTCAGGGTTGTATACTGGGTTATAGCATAATACGGTACAAAAAAGTTGTTTAAAATTTTTTCATTTAGCCCCCATCCCGCATCGCGCGATTGGGAACTTCGTTCCAAAATGGTTTGTATTTATAATTAAAACGTAGTCCTCATATTTAAATAGAGTTGTGAGAGCTACTTGTGTAATTTAATTTTAAGTAAAAAACGGGTTTTACCGGTTTTGCCAAAATTTAAAACCGAAAATCGGTTTCTTTTCGAACAAACCGAAAACCAAGTAGCCCGAAACTTAGTTCAAGCCAAGTAGCTTTAATGCAAGTTCTCACGAACGCTGAATCTTAACATTTAGATTTGCTTGTTTGCTTTTGTTGAAAGAAAGCAGAATCAATTCAAGATAAGTATTTGTGTATGAACTTGTATAAAAACTTGTATAACTTGTTTCTCTAAAAGAAAAGTAAAGCCAATTCATTTAATGCAGTTTCTACGCCTAAAATTTAAAAATATTTTTCACTAGGATTAAAGCCTTTTAAAAACCAAGAGCACTTTGCTTTGGAAGTATACAGTTACGTCCCTGCAGTTTCAAAAGTAGCTAGTGGGTCTATGTAGGCAGTTATTTCGTCAGCTACTTGAGGGTCTACAGGTGATGCTAGAGCTCGCCTTTTGATTATTATAAGTATGAAAACCAGGGAGAAAACAATGCACTGAACCGTTATCCCGTTATGATTTGTTGGTTGCTTTTTGGTTTTAGTTTTTGTGTTGGCGTCAGTTGCTATATTCAGTCAGTTGCTATTCAACGTTCGTAGAAGTATCATCGTGACAGTGTACGTGGGTTAGAAGTATAAACAAGTAAATTTTAATATTTAGAAAGGTAAAATGACAAGCAACAGACAAATGAAACGCATAATAAAGAAAGAAAAGGAACCAATTGTGCAAAAGTATGAAAATGTGGAATAAGAATGTGGTGAAGATAATGAAAAAGATTTATTCATAACATTAATTCCTTATGGTCCGGCGAATTCATCAAGTGGTTTGTACTAGTTGTTAGATATTTCGTCAATTCCATGTAACTAGCGATCTGCGTGGTACATGGTAGTGCAGAGGGTAGCCACTGACTACCGTCAATGGCATCCCCATGTTAAATTCGTCAGTGTAAAGCATTGCTGGTAGTCTGGGGGGTAGGTAATGGTAATTATTGGTAATTAGGGAAATAACTAAAAATTCGTTAGCTACGTCGACTGCAGGGGTATGACAAGATATATTACAGCATTAATACAAATATTTCTTCATGATGTTTGCAGTATTACCGGTAATTATAGCATACTTTTTAGCGCTATCGACAAAATTTTTAAATAAAAATTATTGAATATTTTTTAGTGGTATCGAAAAAAAGTTTTAATTTAGTTACCATTTTTAATCAAGTTACCATTGATATCTTGGTTTGGTTTTATTACAAATAAAATTCAAAAAATAGTAAAGATAATTATAACAAATATTGACCTTCTTTCGACAATGGTGTCCCACGTCAGCGACATCTATAGGACAAATATAGTACTCGTTGAGACCTATACAATGATGGCTTGTATGTTACGATCGAGCCACAAACAAAAACAACTACTTTAAGAAAACATCTTTGGCTGATTTTCACGGGCTTAGAAAATAAGAACGTTTTTTTGTAATTGTCTCGAGGTGATCTTTAATATTTGGACTTTGACTTTGACTTCAATTGACTTTGTTAAAAATACTCTATTTTTCATCTCCAGTTTCAAAAATGGATAATTTTTGTTGCGTTTGAGCAATAAATTCCAAGTGCTCAACCGCTTTGTTAAGTGGATTTCTTTAAGCTCGTGCAGAACCCAAATATCAAGCTTTTTGATAAGTCCAAGCCGTTTCAAATGTTGTGCAATGGTCGTGTGCGACACCTTCAGCTTGTTTGTAAGTTCTCGAAAAGTAACGTGTTGATCAGATTAGATGACAACCTCATTGGGCCTGACGCTTCCTGTGATCATTATTGATCTTGAAATATCCAGAACGAAGCTCTTTGAACCAGCTTTGGCACGTGCGTTCTTTTAAAGCACCCTAACCAAACACTGCACAAATATCCCGGCGTACTTCCGCGAACCTGCATTTGCATTGCCTAAGCAAATGCAAATTCAAAATTTGTTAATTGCCATTGCGAACAATGGTACTTCTTTTGCATTTCCATTAGATAAAGTAATGCAAATTAAAATCCAATGCAAATTAAAAAAACAAAAACATGTATGCAATTAATGGATTACAAAATTTGTTAATTGATACTATCAACTACTTAGAATAAATTACATCCCATGAAGGGATTTGGAAGAGCTTTTCACAACAAGTGAGATCTGCGCGTCCCTTAATGGGATGTAGTGGGAAACCTTTTTTTTTTATTGTGACCTACAGTTTTAAAAGCTTCTTCGTGGCTAAATAGTCGGTAGTGTCATGCTTAGAAAGTGCTTATAAAGTGGAAAATCAACCAACATTTTGGTAGACACACAATTGTTTATCAGTGTAATTTTTTCTACAGTATCCGACGAATATTACGAATATTTCTTATAAGTTAAGAAAATGTTAAAGGCTCTCAATAACATGATTCGGTGAGCGACGAATGATCACTACTACACAATGTGAATAAGATTCCTATATTTTCGCTGTACAAATGTATTTAATACAATTGAGTTCTTTTATTTCTGGAATGTACTAAAATATTGAGTAAAATAGCAATTGCTTTGGCAGTCTATTACATCTGTCGGCATTAACCATTTGGATTCCATTAGCAGCATGTGTAAGTTGTAGCTTTCGGAGGCACACGTCTCGTCACCTATGCTGCTCTCTCCAGACACACCCCATGCCCCACAATGGGTAACCCATTATCTGAGGCGCATGTTAACAAGATCCATTAGTGAAATTTTGATTGGTGTCGGCATGAATGTCAATAGGACGCAACTGGTGAAATTTCTCTAAATGGTGATATATTGATGGATGGATGACCGACGATTTAACGATCAGATTAATTTTGTCAGACACCAAGTTCAATATCATTGTTCATATACACAAACATTCAACTAAATATTTTCACACAATTTACAAATGTAGTATGAATGTTGCAATTCTTGACTTTCTTCCCCCTTCATTCTAGTTGCAGTGTAATTATGTTGCTTGATAAGTTGCTGCAACATTATGGCTTGATGGCGGCAACTTTTGCTTTAATGAATGAATTGTCTTTTGTGTACCAAATACATTAAACGAGGGCTGGCTGTGTTTGCTCTTATAGACGATGACATTTGTTATTAGTTTTCTTCTTTTTGGGCAAGACGAGTGTGTGAGCGACCTACAAGCATGGCCCAGGACTGGCGCTTGCTATTCAGCGGCGGCGGCCTTATTTTTTGAAGTGGTGCATTGGTTGGATCAATAAATTATACACTTGAGTTCCGTTGTTTTCAGTTCTCTGCTGTTTTGGTTGATGTCGTTGCGTGTATGATCCGGACGTTTTGTATAGCATTTAATTTTGAAGCACTTTAAGTAAGTGGCTGCGTTTATGATGAGAAATGCATAAATTCCAGTCAAATCTTAAAAGACACCACATGAATTACGTTCTCAAGTTGTTACAATCTCTTAGTTTTTCTTTCAACGGCGAGTATTTTGGAACTACGTATTTTCTTTTAAATTCCCACAATTTTTAATATGATTTTTTGTATCTACGAACGCTTTATAACTGTATGAAAATTCAAAACGGAAACGCAAAGGCATTTTTCCGAAATTTTCAGGCATGTATGTATGTGCACCGAAAAATATATGACTTAATTGTGTAAATTTTAAAGATCTGAAAAATTTTGGTAGTGGTTAATTATATTAGACTGGGATTGAAAAAGGGCATTACTAGACTGTGTGTTCTATGTTGGTGGTTCCGAAATTTTATTTACCCAACATTTATTTAATAAAATTAAGTGCATTTAAGCAGAAAATGTAAAACTATACTTAAAATATTCTAAAAATAACAAAAACATATAGCGTCAATTTTAGAACTTAACTTGTTCCTACTGTCCGTCAACTTGTTAACACCAGCGTGTGAAAATGCCTCATATTTTCTGTACGGGGATCGACTCGCACTAATGCCAACGCTCTTTAGGCCCTCAAGATTTGAGGAAGATTAGGTGTTGATAGCAGTCGATGAACGCCTCCCTTAGACCTAGTTGTCCATTGTAATACCACGTTTTTAGGATGTTAAGCGCTTGCTTCATCGGTGAACCATTTTGTTTGTTCCAAAAAGGTTAAGATCTTGTCTACGCCTATGTGAGGGAAATCTTCCAGGTCTCGAAATAGTAGAGAAAAAATGTTTACTGTATTCTTCCTTTTCATTATCGCTACAGCGTCTTCAGAAAGATTGATAACTTCCACATGTCTAGAGACAGAGAGTTCATGGATATCCTGCTAGCAACTATTGGTACTAGGGTGTCCCATTAATAAAAATTCGATTTTGCTCTAGCTTTATTTGGAAGCTTTCAAGACGAGATTTCCGGACGTTTTTGAATATTACGTAAAACTTGGTTAATAACCAAGAATTTCTTAGTTCATAAGTCAACATTTTTCATGCGAAACGTCCAAACTTGACTTGTTTGTATATGCATAAAACATCAGTTTTGGCAAGGATTTTGCTCAATAAAGTACCATATATTAAAAATGTTCATAAATTTACCATTTTTAGGATTTTAGATTTTTTGCAAGATTGTGGAATTTTGTCAGAAGGAATTTTCAAAAACTTTCATTGCTTTGAATTTTCATTATATGAAACTACCAAATTTTGTTGTTATCTCACATTTCTTTCTATATTTTGTTATAATTCAACCATCAATTAATTCCAAAAAGAACTCCATTCTATAAAAAGTTTACTTAACTTTAATTCACGACTCATGAGTTAGTTTCATTATTCTTTTATTGATTAGGTTACATTTTGGAGGTAATAGCACGTCTATCGATACCAAATACTTATGTAAAATTGTATACAATAGCGTCGTAGATGCCCCTCAATTGCATCCATTTTAGTGGACTCTACCATACTGGCATCGGAGGTGTTTCCGCCAACTCTAGGACTAGCGCTCTGATATTTTTCTGTTTGTGTTATTGTTTGATTATTTCCTTTTAATGTTGTGATTTTCCCGATTGTAGGGGATTTGAGGTCAACCGCACCATAGCCCCCAGTAGTACGGCAAGGACTTGGTCGACAGCATATTAGTCGCTGAAGCGACCAGATATCAGTGAGGCACCGCTAAAATTCAGTCAGAAGCCACAGAAACAAGAAATAAATGTGATCTGTCAATTGAGATTTATTTCTAGCAGTCAAATTATCCTGTAGTGGTGAATATTCTATTAGTTGGATCAACGAAAAATTTAAAAACTAATTCGGTTGTACCAAACAATATATTAATTATGTACTTGAATTTCTCCAGCATTTGATGATGCTTTAACCCCTTATGAATATTATAGAAAAAAAAAGTAAAAAAAAATTTTTTTTATTAAAATTCTGTATTTCATATTTAAATATAAATAAAATTATAATTATTTATAACCAGAGTTCGTATTTCGTGCACATTTTTTTCTTATCGCAAAAATGAAAAACGGAGCGTCCAATCGAAAAACAAATATACAGAGTCTTTCTAAATTTTTCATATTTTCGATCAAAAATGTGGATGCGTTAGCCTGGGTATCATATGTATGTTTAAGTTAATTTGTGTCACCCACAATAATAGTTCCTCCAGCCAAGTGTCCACAATTGGCTGCATGTGTTTGTGAAGGTGTCAATAGTGGCGGCATATTCAACGATTATGTTTAAAAGTCTCACTTCACCTCAATTTATGATAATATGTATTGTTTTGTCACAACTTTGTTTATAACTTTCTGTTTAAAATATTAGTTTTTCTGTAAAGTCCTCGTGTAACATTCCAATATACGTAGTTTCTCTTTAACAACAAAGCCTCTTGTGAAAAATCGAATACATACTCGTAACTTTGCTACAAGTGTTTTTGTGACAGAAACTAATTTATGATTATAGTGACTAATATTTCGAATACACGAATTCTAATATGAATTGTACTTTTTATTAGTTGCATCTTCCATTTCAGATGAATGAGGTTTTATAAATACTCAAATTGGTTAATACAACTAAAGTTCGGTAGTAGCAACTTGTATTTAGTAAGACCTATTTTTAATCTATCAATAACATCGATAAATAATTCTGATGTTCGATAATTATGAATTCTAATCAAAATATAGACTTTATCAAGCAATTTCTAATGCTTGAATTGATTTCCAACTAATCTTTTCCCTGTGTGTATTGAGCCACATGGTCGCCTTAGCTCATCCCTAGTTACCTATCATAGAAACCTACGATATGTTATAATTTAGGTAACTGGTACAGGCAACTAGCATGGGTACCCATCGTAGGCACCTACCGTAGGTACCCCCAACCCCATGATTTTCTTGTTTCCTGCAAGCCAAGCCATTCTGCTTACCACATAATCCCCTGTGCGTAGATAAAATAGTTATATTATTATGATCATTTGAGGAATATGAAACACCGGAATTCATGCCTGTATTGTAGGGCTGAGTTCGTAGTCCGAGTATCTTTTTCTGACTTTTTAGGAACTAGGCGTGTTACTAACCAAGAACCACAAATCCGGTATTGTGAATTTGTATTTATGTGAGTCACTGCCCGTATTCGTGCAGTTTTTGTCATCATAAAACAATTGATTTCGTTTTTGATTTCCGTGTAAGTGTTCATTTGGTTTCTATGAAGACATAAATCTCATCCAGTAAGCTGGAGCAGGATTAGACGAACTGCTACTAGCGATCCGCGCCCAGACCTTAATAGGGTTTAGTTCCCCAGCTGTTATTTAATGGTGTCAATCACACTCTAATGACAAAGGATCTTCATTGACGATACAAATTTGTACGAGGCTGATCCACAGATAAACTGAATAATAATATCTACGATGATTTATCAGCGACCGCCCACGGACAAAAAATTACACAAGAGGTAAAGAGGTGCATTTTCACTTAGCTTTTGTGAATAGTCATTCCTCTTGTCATTCCTCAATTCAATTTGGTATAAGAAAATAATTTATCAAACGACACTCTGCTATTGAAAATGAAAAATGTCCTTAAATTATTTACAATTTTTGGAAAAAATAAACTGACAATGAAACTTCGCAATCAATTATTTTCGCAATCAATTATTTGATTGCAACTGCAATCAATTATTTTCGCTTTCATGTTGATTTTAGACTAAAATCAAAAAAAATGCCACTACTAGACCATAGGAGATTGCAGCATTTCGAGAGGACAGTATTTTCACCAATTCACCTATAATGAAGTGTCCTAGCCATAAATTACAATTGAAATTGAATTAATCGCATTCGCGTCTCTTCTTTTACAGCACTCCCACTTGATCTACAATTGTTCTACCAAGATCGCACTAAAGAATTAGTTATATTTGTGTACTTTCGTAAATCTTATTGAGAAAAAACTCGCAAAAAAATCAAAACGAGTTAGAATTTATAATATCCCAAAGTCTCATAAAATTGCATATCTTCCATCTCCTCTTTTTCCTCAGCAAAGCCGATATCACTCGGGCGGGCGCATAAAGAACTCCCCACTCGATGATCGCACTGAATTGTGTCGTTAAAAAAATACGCGAAACAAAAAATTGGCTGCATTAAATAAGAGACGTGCGTAAATTATGTCCAAAACACCTCCAACACCAAACCAATGGATCTGACCAATATCGATGTGTTAACGACGCAATCGCATTGAGGTGTTTGTTTGGTTTTGGCTCTTGAGTTCTTTCGGAGGTTGTTTGTAGTACGAGTATTGTGTGCATTCATATGGAGCCGGAGCTTATCAGCATTGAAATAAATTTGTCATTAATAACTCAAATACTTTACGAGCTGCATATAATTTACTCAGGAGATAACGAGTAAATTAAGCGAGTAAACCAAGAAGAAATTCGCATTTAATGAATCTCAATGCGCGAATAAACCAACCGTAAGTATCTCACTCAACAGTCGTAAGCAAAAGTGTTAATCGTGAAAAAGTTTGAGGGAATATTGTCCCTCATTTTTATCGGAAGTAATCAATTCATTCGAAATATTGGTGGCAAACTTGAGCGTACATATGACGAAATCACTCTCAACTCTTCTTCAAAATCCGGCACCTAACAACCTTTACTTTAACTTTTTGATTGTTCAGAATTTTTAGATTTTCCCTAATCATGTTGAAAAGTAATAAAGTCATGAATTCCCTTGACATTAGCAAAATTAAAAAATTATACGAGGGCATAAGGCAGCATATATGGAAATTTGATTTCGGACATGACTTCAAAATATTTTAGCAAATTATCATCACACGAGTTAACGTCGGAATTTGTTTATACTGCAAAGATCAATTGTAATCCAGTTACGGGGTTAAATTTATAATTGTGCTTACTAAAGTTGAAAAGGCGAACACATATCAAAAACAAAAATTACCCTTACTTTTTGGAGCAATTTTTATTCGTTTTTTTGAGCAAAGTTTATTGGCAGAAGTTTATTTCAGAAAACTTTTTTATTGTCAAAGGATATTTTAGAAAATTTTGTAGTTAATGGTTTCATTAAAAATTGACTTTCTGTCAAAGATTTTGGTTACAAATCTGTGTTGTCAATAAAATTTTTTTCAAAAGTTTGTTGTCAAATATGTTTTTTACAAAATTTTGTTGGTTTTCCAAACTGCCCTTTAGAAAACTTTGCTTTTTAAGCTTTCCACTAAAAGACTTTATTGGCCAAGGTTTCTTTTAGAAATCTGTGTTGTCCAGGATTTCTTGTAGAAATCATTGCTGTCAAAGTGTTCTTATAGAAACCTTTGTTGTCAGAGTTCCCTTGTAGAAATCCGTGTTCCAAAACTTTGTTATAGAATTTTTTTTATCAAACTCTTTTTATAAAAATTTCATTTTCAAGGCAACGTTATCTTTTCAAAAACTTTCTAAAAAAGTTTGTTTATCCTAAACATTGATGTTCAACAAAATTGTTCACCAAAGAAAACTTTAACAATAGTTTGATCCATAAGGAAGTTGACACCAGCGGTGTTAAACGAATCTGAAAAAAAGTATAATTTGCCTTTTTGTCATACATGGGGCAAATTAATTACATGGCAATTATTATTTGTAGTTTAATTTGAATTACCTGATGAAATGCAAATTCAAAAAAATATCAATACCATTGGCAATTGTACTTACTTTCAAAGCATTTCCTTCATATCTCGCAATTTTGATTTTTAAATATTTTATACAGTACAGGTTTATAAATTGCAAAGCCCTACGAGGCAATACCTATCGAGGACACACACCTCTACATATAAAATACTTTAAAAACAGAATTGCCAGTAGTCAAACAAATTAAAAACAATTAAAAGCATTCCAATATTCATTACAATTTGCATTCAATTCCACAACCTGCATTTGCATTGCCTGCGCAAATGCAAATTCACCAACTTTTAATTGCCATTCCGAACAATGGTAATTCTTTTGCATTTGCATTAGATAAAGTAATGCAAATTAAAATCCAATGCATATTAAAAAAACCCATGTATGCTTTTTCCACATTGTTTATGTGGAATGCACGGTGAAAAATCGTGGACTAAATTTTAATACAGCAAAAATATTCCTGCATGTTTTAAAACATTGTAGTTTCAAATTAAAACTTTGCCAAATACTAATGCATTTTAAGGATTTTACTGTATTAATATTTGATCAAAATAAATATTACAGCTCTCTTGTATTGAAGATAACTTGCAATACTGTTTAGACTAAAAGTTGCAGCTGAGCTGGTGCTGCGATCCAATACGGGCCCAGAAATGTCAATAGAAAATGTAGTTTATATTATTACGCAGTTTTCTAACTGCGCATCATTCGTTTTGAAAATATGAAGTTTGTTTTCCATTATTCAAAAATACGAATATTCTTATGTATACTATTTCCAGGTCCGCCAATTGAGTGCGGTGCAATTGGAACGAAACGCAGGGCAGAATAAAAAGATTTTATTTTTAACAAAGAGGTAAGTGTTCCATTAAAATTTGTTCGCAGGCTCATTTGGAAGCATTTGGATGCACTCAATCTGTTTACGGAGCGCGATATAATAAATGTCTATCAAATTTAAGGTACTGGAACAGCATTTGCGGGGCAATGAATGCAGCTATATTCTGCGCGAATACGCCAAAAAAAAAACACATTGTCAGACGCATCTCGCCGCAAAGTTGTCAACGGAACTGCGACGCTCTTAAGGTCGCTTACGTCTGATAATCCTTCTAAAGAGGAAAAGTTATCTGCGTCCAGAGCCATCATCAATCTTTTTCCATAGTATAATACTGAAAGTGACGGCACGAATATTTTCTACGACCCTGTAACAAATACAGGATTTTTAGCTGCTCGTTTGAAAAACCTGAACTATAAGAGGAAAAAAATCAGCTCAAAATACGACTCGAAAAAGGCCTCTTTGAACGACTCACACACTAATGCCAGAGAGAAACACTTAAGGGCATTGACAAGGATTTTTTTTCCAAAATTGTACTTTGCCTCTGCAACGAAAGGAACTTGAAGGATTACTACGAAAAACTCTGGATGCAAGGCTATTCACTAAAGTGGAAAACATAAAAGAATACTACCCTTTCGTTTTCGTCGAACCTGGTTTGGTAAGTGATATTTTTTCAAATATTTTTCGAAAAGATTTTGCCTTTCGAGATTTATATTATTGACTTATTCTAATATTTTGACTAATTTTTCAGCATAATGTGGATTAAAATAACCCCATAACATTGTATGGCGAAAGACAGAAATCTAAACCAACACAAATCTGTTTTTTAATAGTCACAAGTATTAAATTTTACACCAAAATGTACTAGAATTTACACCCTAACTGTATTAGAATTAAGTATCTGAGAATATCAAAATGAAATCCAAGACTATACTAGATTTGAAACCAAAGCTGTATTAAATTTATGTTTTAGTATTTGGCAAGTACTAGATTTGAATCCAAAGCTGGTGTGGACGTATATGTAGTACAGAAAAGTTTCAATTTTAGTACAAGATTTCTAACCGTGTGGTGACAAATCGTGTTCCAAAAGAAGAACAGATTGTCAACGGCTTTGTTGTTTGGCCGGCTCGAGTTTCAAGACGATGTAATCTATCTATCTATCTGATTAGAAAAACACAGAGACTCGTAATTAGTCCGGTTTTATCTCTGCTCGCCATCGTTTTGAGCCCCGTATTCAGTTCATCAGTCCACTTCTTATCGTTTGCAGGTACTAGGTACTCAGCTCTTTGGGAAAATTCCATTTACATACTTTGTTACGCCAATGCTATTTCGTACGAAAACCATTGTTTGGGACCGGCATTTTAACATTTCGATAATTTTAACAAACCGATATAATACCACATGAGTTAAAACTAAACAGGAGTGCGAAGAGGAAACACTAATGAAATATTTGCGAGGTAAGAAATATACGTGGTAACTCTCCGCAACAATATTTTTCGTTTAGAGATAAATGACGAAAACTTTTACGAAAATTTCATACGCACTGAATACGGAGCTTTAGCGATTCTTTAATGTAGACTTTATATTACGAGGAAAAGGATTGTAAATATTTTTTTTTAAGCTGATAATTTTCTCTTCCATATTTCGAAATGCCCATTTAAAATCCTATTATTAATACTGGTACACTAAAAAAAAGAGAACTATATTTAACTCCACATGAACTTTAAAAGGAAAAATTGAATTTCATAAGGATCCTAGGATTATTGAAATCAAATTAAGATAATTTGTTCCTTAAATATAGGAAAAGATGCAATATTTTATTAAATAAAGTTAAAATTTCCTTCAATTTAGTATACCTGCCTACTCGAATAAGTAAATATTTACTCAAAAAGTGGAACATTTCCCTTCCTAACTAGTAACAATCCTGCAAAAAATATTGAGAATCAGTTGGAGTTTTTAGAAGCTGGATATATATTTAAAATATATATTTAAAAAGAACGGTGCTCTGAAGCGCTGCTGAGAATTAGCAGAAAAGTATAAACAAGGTAACTAAAACTGATATGAAAAACAGAAACAGATATGAAACCCTATCACGATGATGTACAGAGAGAATTCCGCTAATATCAAGAGAGTAAGCAAAAGTAAAATTTCTTCCCTTCTTTTAGACTGATTAATGATTCAAAATAATTTATGCCGCAATCTATAAAGAGCTTCTGGAAAGCAATGAATATATTGCGTTTAGTTGGCACTATCGACTGCTTCTAAGTGGGAACCTTGTTCGAAAAAATGCGCTTCTATAAGTGCATTGACAAGTGCTTCCGCAGAGATTCCTGCTTCCATTACCCCGTTTTGACATGCAAAATTTTTGCTGGGTGGTCTTTACAATGAGTCAATTATTTCCTCAAATCCTACGTAAATTTAGCACTAATGGACGCAAAATGACGAAGTTCTTCTTTGAATAAATCACAAATTCCATTACACATGGACCAAAATTGCCCTAAATATTATGATATTTCACTTAGATAGAGCCTTCAATTTTATGTACACTCTAAATGTTAAACTCCTGAGTGAAATTTCTTTCGAATTGCCGTTTTTAGAACATGATCAGTACAGAAATGTTAGTCGTGTACTCCACCTTAAATATACCCTCACGGTGTATCGGCCATTGGGTTCGAGTTGAAAATTATTGACAGATATTTTGTGTTAATTTTTTAGTCATATTCAATCGCAGAGATGCGTTGGGAAGATTATTGTCTGACCCCAAACTTAATTAGGATCTTTTGTGTTTATCGTGATGTATTGCCCACACAACAGTTGGATGGGAGGTACCCTTAGTGTCTTTGGATTAAATTCGTTTGTGGTCAACACGATAACTGCCGTAAATCTTTACCGAACCCAATGAAATTTTGTCGGTCACTATTATTTGCCCCAACCTAGTTTGGCGTTGAAAATAGGCACTGTTACCACGCGCGTTCTGGTACCTTCCATACAAGTCGACACACTTCTTACAAAATCATGATTCTTCCAAAACCTTTTAGCTTCAACTCAGAAACTGATTAATAATCTGTCAATGTCTAATTAACTGGAGAAAAATGGCACAGTTGTCACGCCCATTCTGGTACCCCCCATTCAAAAGCTGGGGTATGTCCGGTATCACGATACGATAAGTCGCGTACAAAATTTCCGATATTAATGAAATTAGGTATTGGGCTTCATTTGAAAAAGGCCTGCCAACTACTAAAACAAGGGTGATTTTGCCACACCCATTTTTGTAACTCCCATACAAAAGGACCGGATGGTTGGTCGACAATATATCTCCCGTAATGCGCAACGAACCTTTATGATATTTGGTACAATATTTAGCCAAACGGCATCCTGCTGTGAAACATTGGTGATTTTTCCACTCCCAATCTTGTACTTCCCACAACGAATGGCTGTCTATCCTATTCATTGATGCGCTATCTTCCGTAAGTTTCAACCGATATTTAAAACATTGGTTCTTGATAAGTTTTCATGAAAAACGAAAAGTTTTTGCCTCCCATACAAAAGTTTGGCGGCAGTCTGGTTAGGTCGACAAGATATCTCTAGTACATCACAATCGATCTTAATGAAATTTGGTACTGTACAATACGAGTATTTTTCCAAAACTATTTTTACTTAAAAGGGACATCTTTGGAACACCCATACCATACAAAAAATTCGCGACTGTCTGGTTTATTAATGCGATATGTAACGTAAGTCGAAATCGATCTAAATAAATTCAAAATTCAATTCAAAATATGTATTAATCCAAAAATACAAGTTGATCTTAAAGAGATATGTTACAGAATTGTGAGTTTTATCATTTAATATTTCACCAACTGCAACTTAGTATATACTTTCACTTGCTGGCATTTTTATCTTTTGTTTATATTTATAATTTATAATTCGTAGTATATTTTAATGCAAAAAGGATGAAAAACCTAAAGTTAGGATTCAATCATAGGATAAAAATATTAACGATAGAGTCAGTATTTGTTAAAATAATTTTCTATTTATCAATATTTTTGGGTTGGTACATTTCTGAGATGTTCTTATAATAATTCGTTCCACTCTCTTGGATTTTCTTAAGGAGAGTCTGCTATTTTTTGAAAATATTTTGCTTTCGACCGAGATATGAAATCATTGATACGTTCATATCCAGTCTCCCCGTGAAGCATTATTATAGAGTAACGCTAATGTTTTTTAAATAAAATTTGGTACTAGACAAAATTCTTTCAAACGCTACTGTGTGGTAAAAATTTACAACTTTGCCACGCCCACTTTTTACCTTCCATATTGGTCGATATATCCTCAAAAATACAACAGCTCCTAAGTAACGTGGCACTTAGATAATATTTTGGGCAAAGATAATCTGATAATGAACGTGGACGAATTTACCATGCCCAGTCGGATAGATGAATGTTGGTCGGCTTCAAACAGTATAAACTTTTTTTTAATGGAATTGTAACCCTATGGATGACTAAGGGTGTGGGTGGTTTTAGGGCGAAATTTCTGTACTGGTTCCCTTGTCAGATAATATATGTATATCACTATCCTTATAGGTGAGGATAGTAAAAGAACATGAAAATAAAAAATTAAGGGTGCTCGAATTTTATACCACATAGGAAATTTTCATACGCAATATTCCCAGCAAAAAATTGTGCATGCGAAAAAGCAGTAGTGGAAGCATTTGCCTATGCACTTACAGAAGATCAACTCCCTTAGAATCAGTCGATAGAGTCACCTAAAGGCAATATATTCATTGCTCTCAAAAAGCTTTTTATATATTGCAGAATTTCTGCAGATTGATCGTGTTTCATATTTTTTTTCGTTTGAACTGTCTTGGTATAGTTTTAGTTATTATGTTTATACTTTTTTACTAATTGTCAGAAGCACTTCAGAGCACCATTCTTATTGTACATATAAGTATATTTATTGCATATAAGAAGCAGGCAGATATAGAGCTTCTAACAACTCCAACTGCTTTCAAATTCGCAATATTTTTTGCTGGGCTTGTAGAAATCTATGGCCATACATTTTAGTCAGGTTTTCATGGAGCTGCTTTTAAAATGGACAAAAAAAGCGTTCTAGAAAAATATTTGATTTAAAAAACAAAAAATTTTAATTTGTCTGAAATCGCTAAAATGTTCTTTAATAATTTTTCCACCAATGCCTATCATCAGCTCCCTTCTCCTCAAGAATTTAGGTATATCGTCACACATTATACGGGTAAACAAAACTAGACTTCGCGAGATTTTTCTCAACACCTACTTGCGCGAAAACAGTCGCAACAATACTTTGCCATTGCCTAGATGTTGTTGGTTTAAAAGATAAACAACGAATGCCCTGAAATTTACGTTACAGTGTATCGTCTGGTTTCAGGGTCTATTACTATTAAACTAGTCGAGACTTGTGTAGCTCTGTAATTTGTGATGATTTACCTAAGTACTTGTGGAGCAGGGACCTGCGGACATGCCTTGATGGGAAATGAAATAGCTACATACATTCCCAGCCATCCACCATAGTAATCAATTTCACAGAATTTCTTTCAAAATATATTCTATTTAATCGTACTTTTTCAAATAAAACGTACTTTTTAATAGTATTTGATCCTGAACTGAAAATTATTAAAGAACATAACATCATAAAGATCGAAAAGTATAAACTTAAACGGAATCGCTAGAATAAGCGCATTATTCCTTCAGTCACAGGTGCATTTCGTTTGTTGCAAACGAATTTCAGTTCCCGTAAACGAATTTATTTATTTAACACAATGTTCTGTTTGATTTATCAAATGTTCGTTTACCGCAATTACATTCCACAAACAAACTGCGTTTATTTGAGATTTCGTTTGGACGTAACAAAATATTTTTTGCGTGAAGAAAAACAAGAAAAATTTTAATCAATATAATTTTTTCCGCTGAATACTTTAGATACGAGTACAGATTATAATCCAAAAACTAATGACATTTTAAATGTAATGTGAGAAAGTGTTTTTATATGTTTGTTCGAAATAGAAAAGTTATGCCCGCCACTGTAAGCGCTAAACGAAATCCAACAATATGCACTCGCAACTCTTAAGAAATGCAACTACTTGGAACCTCGCGTTTGTATGAATTTTTAAAAACATAAACTTGCAAATTTATGACAGATTACAAAGTACGAGCGTGTATATTAATTAATGGTTTGATAAAAAACCAACAGCAGCAACAATATGAAAGTAAAAACAGATAGAAAGACATGAAGCCAAAACCCAAGGTGCAATCCGCCAATACTTGCTAGGGAGGAACAATCGTCATTTATAGTGGTAAAGTGGAATAAAGGTACTCACAACGGAAACCCAAAATAACACCAGAGATACCTTAACAATAGTTCGCGCCAGAGACGTGCAAATGGAGTGCGATGTGAAACATCTAAATGGCCTAAATGAGTCTTAAACCCAAATCCTAATATACTAAAATGAATACTAATGAAACAATTTCCACTCGCTACAAAATCCCACAAGACAAGCATTTTCGAAAAAATACCTGGGTGATAAAAAACAAATCCATTTGTTCAAACTATGCCCAACAACAAAGGGCAAGAACAGCAACAGCAAAAAAGGAAACAATGACGGCATGTTTGGTAAAAAAAAGAACACAACTACAACAATGGCAATGAATAAAGGAATCCTTTGTAGTCGAATGTATTCTCAGCCATTATGTTGTCGGCACCCATTTTAATGCTCCAGTGATTTATGAAAAGCCATTGCAGAATACATATTTCCCCAAATACAACATGAACATGGGCGTATAACAATAACATTTGGAATCGCACATTTCGCCCACTCTCCAGCATGAATTCATAAAAACAACAAAGGGTCCTTTGGGAATTCAGCACAAAACATACTTTTGGTTACAGTGTCCGGATTGAAACGAGCAGCTTCGTTTTTCTTTTAATTCTTTGGAGTGCACAAACAATATGGCGGCGACCCGTACCACAAACCATCATCCCCTTCCGTGGATCCAACTGCAAAGAGTGGGTGGGGATGGGGGACAACGAATGTGTGAAATTATATTTTGGGTATTTTTTGGGGAACCATTTCTTTTGGTAGATATTAAATTTGGGTAATGTGGTGGGACTTTTCGGGAGAACTGACTTTAATGGCGGCAAAGACTACACTTATGCGCCGATTTAGATACACATTTATCCTTAAATTATTCCACTTCTACACTTCAATTTCATTTATATTCGTGCTGCAAATACATTTGTTGGCAACTTATTGTTGCAAATGTTTATAACTGTTGGTAACACAAGAAAAACTGTTGTTGTTGCTTTCGTTTCCGTAAATTACAGTGGGACAACTTGCGCAATTTTAGGTTATAAAGGTTTAAATATCCTGCATAAATAACTTTTGCAACAAATTAATGTGTTAGTTACGCGTCTACTGCCGGCGGTCACAAATAGTCTTTGAAAGCCTTACTACTCATACAATTAAATCAGGTTATACAGTGTAGATGTTAACGCTCACTCATAGTTCACATTATGATGTTAAAGGGATCATCGTATCAACTTTCAGTGAAGGCTTTATGTCAGTCATTCAACATCATTCTTATTATATAAGCGATTTAATCAGAAATCTGTTCGCTCACAGAATTTCCACATAATTTCGCGATTATGTCTCTTTCCACACTCAGAATACTAGAGGCTTTCAAGATGGAATTCATCCAGCTATTTACCTCCAACTCAATACACACCAAATACCATTTTCCAAAAAAGTACGATCAATTACTGTAAGTAAAATTTGAAGTTTTGAAATGACACACAAAAACACCGAGATACCCCAACTAATTTTTGGGTCATAGAATCCAGTGGTGTGTACCCCGTTTTAAAAAGTTAGCTCAAAATAACGAGATATTTCGATTTTAAATTTGTAGTAGGTTTAAGGTGATTTTTGATTTTATTTGAGGGAAAAACCTGCAAATTTATATATTTTTTTTCGGCAAAATATAACCGTTGAAATAATAGACATAGATTTGGAAGCAGAATTAGTTTACCTCTTACAATTTGGGACCATAATAATTATAATAATATTGGGATTCGGGATTGGCATCCCTATTAAAAAGAGGTGCTACAACATATACATATTTATATCAAAGTGTTCACTTTGATAGATTAGTCCCTACCCGCCGCTATAGATGTTAATACATCAAAAATATAAGCATTTTATTGACCATTTTGAAAAAAATTTAGAATTTTAGACAAATGAGTGACGAAAAATGCGAAAAATTAAATATGTTTTGTTTTGTGTGTGGAAAATTTGCACCGAAAAATCATCGACGACATTTGGTTTAAGATGCCCTCAAAGCTTACAATCAGTATTTTTTGGTTACTCCCGCTGAAGAAATGCGAAATGTTGATCATGCACCTGAATTTACATGTTTTGGTGCATTAAACAAATGGTGGAAATTACGGCGATATTCGATGTCATTTGGACTTCCAATGATAAGGACCGATCCAGGGGAACATGATACAGAAAATTGCTACGCGTGCAAGAACGATGTAAATGGTCTCAATCGAAACAGTAAGTTCACTTAGATAGACTGTATATGGAATACACAATAATTTATTCTTATAGAACGATCCGGTTTTATATACAAATGTGTGCCAAGTGCTCATGTACGAGTTCCACACAGTGATGAATTGCCTGTCCCAGTACATCCATCGACATACCAATATGACACTGCGTCCTATGAAGTACAATCACAAACTTCAGCAACATCATTACATCATACCTTCAGCCAGTTATACAATATCCATCATTAATTTCGCAGGAACATTTAGATACAATCGTTCGAAATCTGAAGCTATCTCAAAATAATGCAATGACTTTGGCTTCGGAACTAAGAAGCGTTAACGTGCTGGCACCAGGTGTAAAAGTTACATTTAAAAATACCGGCAAGAACCACATATGCCTTATTTCATGCTTTCCGAGGACGCAGCTTATGCATATTGCCAAGATATTCCCGGTTTAATGAATGAAATGGGAATCTGCAACTATAATCCATATTTATGGAGTCTTTTCATAGACTCTTCAACCAGAAGCTTAAAAGTAGTCTTGCTATTTGAAAACACCAGCGTTAAACCAGTGCCATTGATGTATGCTCTTGGAATGCATGAGTCGTATGATACCATGAAATTAATTCTGAAACGCATAAGTTATAAGGAACACAATTGGCGCGTAAATTGTGATTTTAAGGTTCTTTCACTATTAGCGGGAATGCCAACTGGCTATACAAAGTACATGTGTATTTTTTGTAAATGGGACAGCCGTGCAAAATGCAACCACTACGAAAAGCGAGATTGGTCAAAACGCGATTCGCAAGTTGTTGGCGAATTTAATGTAATTCGTCCACCATTGATCCCCGTTCAGAAAATAATGCTTCCGGTTCTTCATATCAAGCTGGGAGTTGTAAAGAATTTTTTAACGCGTTTTGGTTCGCGTTAACGAAAATGCATTACCATACTTGAAAAAAGATGCTTTTCCAAAATTATCAAAAATTAAAAGAGGGTAATTATGTGTAAATTAAAAGAGGGTAATTTTGTGTACCTAAAAGTGTGTGACTGCAATATATTTTATATCAATTTCTTTTAACAGGTGCAGATAACGGTCGAGATATACGGAAACTTTTAAGGGATACGAATTTTTCTGAAATGTTAGATGAAACTGGACTAAACGCATGGAACTCAATTCGTGCGGTAATTAAAAACGTTCTTTGCAAAAATCGCTCACCAAAGTACCGTGATTATATTGACAACATGATGAAGTCTTTCGACAAACTTGGCGTTAATATTCGTTGAAAATCCACATGTTCCATGCACATTTCGATTTTTACGAACGACAATTGTCCACAGAAACTGGCGAAAGATTTCATCAAATTATAATGGCAGTCGAAGACCGTTTCGCTGGAAAAAGAATTCAATGCTTGCTGATTTCTGCTGGTCCATTGCAGACAAAGAGTAAAAATTGAATAAATCAAAAAAAAATTATAAAATCATCAAAATAAGAGCAAATATAGTTCAATGTCCACTTGAAAATGGACGTCGGTATTTCTAGATATAAATTTTGACAAATAGATAATAAACAAATTGATTTTAAACAAGTTTTTAAAGTTTTTTCATTCAAATAAAATCAAAAATCGCCTTAAATCTACTACAAATTTAAAATCGAAATATATCGTGATTTCGAGCTAACTTTTCAAAACGAGGTACACCACTGGATTCTACGATCCAAAATTAGGTTGACGTGTATCGGCGTTTTGGTGTGTCATTTTCACCTACTTACAGTGTTATTTGTGTACTTGAACACAATTCTAGATTCAATAGACTTTAAAACAAATTTAGTATGAAAGTGTTGGTTTGTATATTTCCGTACTAGAATGTATTGCAACCACTGAGACTGACTGATTCGGCAGTTTTGTGCCTGATTTCTATAGCCAAATAGATTATTCTGTAAGCTCTCTAGCAGATGGTGACATAAATATAAATATATTTCTAGGAGATTTCAATGTCAATGTAGACAGCGACCTCACCAACTTACTGAAAGTTGTGGGAAGACAGTTGTGGGAATAATAGTTATGACAGGCTCATAGATGACAGTACTTGGCATCAACTGTTTTTCGTCGCAACGAAATTACCGCACAAAAATTTAGAAATATCTTACATGGTAATCACCCGATGCTCTAACCTTCCATCAAATTGACCATGCACTTGCCAGCAACATGTTTTTTTCCGTTCCTGCTGGACGTTAAATCTACTCTTAGTGGACACCTTCTATTTCCATGCATCGGCTGTCGTCGGTATTAGAAGCAAAATCGTAAAATACAATACATTTAAATGATGTAATGTAATGTACATTTAAATGTAAAGTTAAAATATATGGCCAGGCAATGTTCGAACACTGAAAGAAGTGGCCAAGGAGGTCTTTGGTGAGACAATATGTAACAATAACCCTTGGATTAGTACAGAATTCTGGACCGAAATTCGGAATGTTGAACGCCTACACGTAAAATGCAATTAAGAACAGACTATCAGCAATCGGCACTTGGAGTGTGGTACATGGTCAACTCCTATTACGCCAACTTGCGGAACGATACAATAAGCGTGTTTTGGTTACACCGCTTGCTTATATATTCGCTTGTTTTGTATGTAGCACTTAGCGACGACTTAGCGAGAACTTAGCGACGAGATTCATTTTCGCTAAGTTTAAAACAAAAAAATTTTGACTTCTTTTACCGTTTTTAACCATTTTTCATATTTTCGAATAAAATGACTTCTTACTAAAAAGCCGTTTTCTTTGCAACTTAGCAAGCGATAATCGCTTGCTTGTAACCAAAACACGACTAATAGAACCAAGCGAAAAAGCTGTCAATACATGTAACCTTATGAAATGAGAAGTAGTGCCTCTATGAAAGCTATTGATGGTACGGAGTTAACATCACCAGATCAGTAAGTACAGACACAGTCTAAACTTCCAAATGACGAAAATCAGAGTGGTTCTTCGGCAGCATACGCACATCGCAACCCGAGAAGGGATATTCAAACTGAGCCCCCATTGCGATCTGAGACACATTTGACAAAATGAGAGCTGTTGAAATATGGCGCTTTAACGTTAGCAAATATCATTACGCGGGTTATCAGAAGTGCATGGCTAAAAATCGAACAGCTATCATTATACCGAAACATGGTCACGTAACAATGTGCAAGAACTGAATAGGTATTACACTGATCAATGCAATAGGCAAAGTAATGGATATAATTTCACAATGGCGACCCTTGTGCTGCAGCGGATTTCGCCGATGATGGATTGACATTCAGTGGAATATATATGAACATCTACATTATATCGGCTACGCAGATAAGATACGCCACATGGCCCACAAATCTGATGGCATCAGCGCCAAGTTAAACAGACTCTCCGAAAATGTGAAAAGAACTATTGAGAATAAATATTACGAAGAACGGAATTCGTACAGAACGGAATATTCCACTAACAGTTGATAGTTTGGTAAATGAAGACGTGGAATCATTTAAATGTTTGGGATGCAAGAATAGTAACGATGATGGCTCTGCGACAGATATGTGAGATCGAATAAATAAAGCCCATGATGCCAAAAAAACTGTCACAATTAAAATATATCACAAAAGGCGAACTTGCGAATATTCAATTGCAGTGTGAAATCTGATCATGACGAAGATGGCAAAAAAAGATTCAAACGTGTACAATTTTAATGATGATATCTGGAAGTGCATCAACTAGATTTAAGCAGGGGGTGGGAGAGGAACAAAAAGAAACAAGAATAACATGGACTCAATTTAAATCACTTGTCAAAGACAGAAGTGGATGATGGTGCGAATTTGTTGACGCTCTATATTCTTCGTAAAACTTTTATTTAAACTTTATCTTGTAAAATTGTTATAATTTGTTCAAATACATATACATATCACAGCCATCAATACTGTTTCCCCAGAAGCAGCTGACATAAGGCATGATTTTTGTATGAAATGTCCCACTTAGTTAAGTGCGGCAAAAGACAGGCATTTAGAAGTAAATTAGGAGTCGAGAAATTATGGCAATTTAAGGACAAATAAGTGCCTCTTTGTCTGTGCATTGAGGAAGTTGTGAAATCATAAGTTATGGTAATTGACAATTTAGGACATTCATTTCCGATTTTATATTTCGGATCATTTATTTTATACTCGTTATTATTTTTTTGAATTTCTTAAATATTTTTTGATTTTGTATATAAATGGGCACTGCAATGAAACCATTCGCAACAGCTTTTCTGGAGAAAATATCACCACATTCAAGTTTAACAAAAATGGTGTCCCATTACATCCCATGAAGAGATTTAGGAGAACTTCTCACAATCAGTCTGAGCTTTTTACTTTCAAAACTAAAATTTTAATTAACAACTTAATCGTGTACGAGTTGTCGCTGACAACAGCGTTGCCATTGATGCTTTTCAGCTCTTCATTAGGGGACATTCAGGTATGTGATGGAAATCGATCATTTTAAAAAGTAAAATCAGTTCATAAATCGATTAAGATGTGACCAATTACGATTGATTTCATATTCCATTTTTGTTCCATTCTGTATCGTTTCATTTAAAAAACACAACAATAGTAAAAAAAAAATACAACTATGTACATTGACAATTAAAGTGCAAATTCTTCAAAAATATATTTAATAACAATACATTTTGAAAATGGCCTTTGTTGTCTCAGCAACTATTATTTTACTAGAAGAGGAACAAATAAATGAAAATATAAGAAGAAAACGCTTACGGGACATCTCGGATCCATTGGACTTGCCGGAAGTATATTTTATATGAAATGCTCATTATATTTAAAATCATAAATACATTTTATACAGATTTATTCAATGTTTTCGGTTAAATAAGGAAGGTTTTATGATGGTCATGAAAAAAATTGGAAACAATTGGAAAACTACTACGATCCCGCTAACATTGCAATTGGCTGCTGCCCTGAGATTTTTACACAAGGAAGTTTCCAAAGATCTGTTGGTAAAGATGTAAATATTTCAATGCATCGTACAACAATTTCAAAATCTTTATCAAAAATGCTGCGCTGTCTGTAAACAAAAATGTGTCCAGGGCAAATAAAGTTGGAATCAACGGAAGAAGATTTGAGAAAATCTAAAAATTTTTTTTATGAGAAGTATGGTATACCTGGAGTTATCGGATGCATAGGCGGTACCCATGTTGCAATAAAGAGACCAACAGATGAAGAATACCTATACTTCAACAGAAAGGGGTATTACAGTATTAATGTAATGATTGTGAGTTCATGTAATGTTTATATGTGATATTGATTTAAATTTAATATTTTTTAATTGAAGATCTGCGACTACAAAATGGATATCAAAGCCATAGACGCGACTAGGTCGGGATCAAGCCATGATGCCTTTATGTGGAACATGAGCAGTGCTAGGAACGTTTTGGCGTAGAATACGTCTTACCTTACGGTATAGGGAGTCATGTCAGATTGTTATTGTTGTAATCTTTATTTCATTGATTATGATTAGGTAAATGAAGATGTTATCTTTCGTTTGATATACATTTAATATTGGTTGATATCTTCCTAATATTTAAATTTCTCAAATGAAAATTGTTTAAACACATACACTCAAACATATGTGTGGTGTTTGGTTGAGTGTTTGAGTTTGCAGCGTGAACACAAACTATGCTGCTGTTTCAGTGTGGACACAAACCTTCGGCTGTTGTTTTGATAGATGAAATATTGAAATTTCGTATATTTACTTATGTATTTAAGTGAAACAAAATATATAAAAAAATATAAAAAAATTAATTCATACATTTTCATGTGAAATGAAAGTGCTGCCAAGTAAGCAAAATAACAATGCTGCTTGATGCTGTTTGACAGCAGCTGACAGTTGACGTTTAGTAAATTAAAATAAAAATATAAAAACATATTTATTCTATTTTTCCTACCATAAGCTTATGTATATTATCAAAAGTAACTATCAAATAAACAAATTCATTTGCTTATATTATTTATCATTTATTCCCAGCAAAAATAAAATGAAGTAGTTCTAGTAGATGTTATTATTTTTGTACATCTTCTGTAACACTATGTGCATATTTAATGCAATTTTGACGCTGATCAATAACAACTCTGAAAAATCTACATTTGCATCACATCCATTATGAGTATTATGATGCAAATTTATTAAAGAGCTAAAGGGATAGTGGGCAAGTACAAAGATGCATAAATATATTACTTGTATTTAATTTGTATTTACTTTCTTTCAAATTGATTGTCATTTCCTTTCTTTTTCACCTGTTGACAGAAGCTTTTGGAGTACTAATAAAAGGACAATTAATAAAATAATTAGTTAAACCCTAAAGTTGTTGCTTAAAGTCAGAACTCTTTAATAGCATATCACTTCTTGCCAAGTTTCAAATGACAAGAAATTTACAAATTGTTGAAATAATAGTTTTGGTTGCTCGTTTGCGGACGAAATATAGCATACAAATTTTAGCATAAACTGCACTTCCAACCAGTCAAACAAGAAGTAGTGCTGCATTGGACAACGCAATATTAAAAGAAGTACTTCTGCACCTAAATTAGCACTACATCTTACCAAGGAGTTGTGGTGCAAATTCTACTTCTTGGTATACTCTTTTTTTGCTGGGTTGTTATATATGTTTTCTGTCTTATCGGATGGCGTATTCTACGTTAAAGTTAATGGCCGTGTCTCTGACACAGCCTACAGGGACAGTCCGTGGCCCAAGGCCTCGGACAACTGTCTGCTGTTTTTATTACTGGATTTGTCATAAAGAAATGACATATAGAGAAGCAATTTGTCTCAGTGAATTTACGAAGTGTGGTGTGTTGGATGTTGGAAAGTATTGCTTTAACAATACCAGATAGAGGCAGTGGCTCAAACCAACCAACAAGCAATTTGTGAGTTGAAATTTTTTATTTTGTGCGTTAACATTTTTGTGTAAATGCACCACAAATATATACTAACAATAAATGATAACAACAAAATTCAAAATACTTTACTTTTCAGAGTTCTTAACTAAAAAGACATGATAAATTTAAGTCAACCATTTTTTATGTCAAAAGACGATAACGGTGAGCGTGGGTCATGGCTATTAGCAGATTCAGGGTATGCTCTTGAGCCATTTGTTATGACACCATATAGATAGAAGTCCAAGCAGTATTACCCAACAGAACTTTAATAAAAAGCATGCCTCAGGGCGAAATATTGTGGAAAGAACTATTGGCGTGCTAAATAGTAGATTTAGATGTTTGTCTCGAACGCTTTGGTACTCGCCGTTTAAAGCAGTACAAATACCCAAGATATGTTATGCTTTACATAATTTATGAAATTTTTTAAAAGTTCGGAATACCTTTGAAACAGTTAGAGAAGAAGCCGACGATGATAGTGTTGAAACAAACGAATTCTGGAAAATGATGCAAGTTCTATAAGAAATGGTATTGCCGAAAGTTTAAGTTCTATATTCTTTAATATTTAAGTGATAAAATAAATAAATAAAAAGTGATACAAAACAAAATTAATTTTTATTAAATGATTCCTTTAGTTGTTACAGCTGAAATTGTTTTTGTTTTATTTCTATATCTAGCTCCTTAAGGTTATTTTTTCCAACTGCTGCCTTTTCCATTTGTAAATGGTGTCTTTTAAGTTCATTAGTAAATACGCTTGTTAAATTTTCAACGGATTTGTAGACTCTTCTAACATTACCGCCGATTATATCTAGTTTTTCAACAATTTTCAGACTTGTTTCTCAGACTATTTTTAGCGAATGCGTTAATTCCTTGTAAGTTTTAGTTTCAGTTTCCATATAATTCTTCAATTGCTCCTTCATATTGCTGGACGTGTTTTTATAACCTTGTGGAGTTCGTTTAGGCGTACTTGGATTCTCATATGACCTATTCTCGTTCCTCTTTCTTTTACCACCCACTTGAAGCTCTTTTGAAGCACTCGGCTGTTCATCCCAAGAATTTTCGTCTGATGACGTTTCATTAACACTGCTTTCATCTACTCCAAAGGAATTGGAATTTTGTATCCCTTCCACAATAGCATACAGACCACATATCTGTCCTATTAACTCATCTTTTTTAGAAACCTAGATTTGATTGTAGGGACCACCACCTGTTGTAGGGACCACCACCTCTTTTCTGTTGGTAGCAATTTTTTTCATTACGCCATCCTTCCATCCAGTCCATACCTTAACAACATGAAACTTCAAAATATATTTTTAAATAATTTTTTCTAAAGCCTGCCTTCTTCCAACCTGTCACGTCATGCATTGGAGGACCCAAACTATTCAAATCTTTTACTAACCCAATCCAAAGGTTGTCCACATCTATTCTAGAGCTCCTGTTAAACCCTCTGGCTACATCAGCATGATGTTCCATAAATTGAATTAAAGCATTTTCCTGGCGAGAATTCTTGTGATTTGTCCTTTAAAATTTACAATTATTTCTTAAACTATTTTTTGCAAACATGAAATTTACTTACATTTTCTGTTTACTTTTTCAAGTGAAAAAGGCAAAAAAAAAACAGACAATGGCTACTTGATTTGAAATTGAATTCAAAGTAATATTATCGATTTGCATCACATAGCAAACTGATAATTTTTCCATAGAACAAAATGGAATTTGAAATCGATAAGACAAATCGATAAAAATAAACACATCACACCTTTAATCAATTTCAAATCTTTTTAATGTCGATATTGATTTTCATAACATACCTGATTATTTTCGATTACATTTAATGTCCTGCAGTGTTGCGTTGAACAACGGTTTCCCACAGCTACATTAAAAAATATATGCGGTTTAAAATATATTATTCGATATCTTGCAAAATCACTAATTTTGAAAATCTAAAATATAAGTTTAATATTGTTACACCATTAAGCTTGAACTACGAATCATGATATCAGCTTAGAATAAATTTATGGAAATGTACCTCTTTCCAAACCTTCCTTTTAACTATAATTGTGTAAAAAACTTTCGGTTCAAGCAAAAGCCCATGGAGACCCACAGTACCGTGTAACATAATAGAAAAAAGACTTTTGTGTTTTTCCTCGTTCATGTTTGGCTTAAGTTTCAGGTTATCCTCGAATTGTATATGCTTCCATTGTGATTTCGTATTTTTCCTTTTTCTTTTGTTCATCATCGCCTCCGTGTTTGAATGAATCTACTTGAAAGTTTTTCCAAAGTTTTCTTATGAAAATTCTGCTATTCACCATTTCATATACTTTACCTCCCTAAGATGATGTTGAAAAGGTTTCACATGCATGTGTGTAAATCAGGTTTGCTGCAGTACCAAAACAACGGATTTGGCGAGGCCTTATCTAAAACTGTTCCTGTGAAGGTCTTGTGTGGGATTCTATACATCTGTCAAAATCCGTGCTACATAAAGGCATTTTAGTGGCCCTACTTCTTACAAGTTATAATATCACCTGGTAATTGGGTTTCTTATTTTTATTTAAATATACTATATCATATATTCTATCTTTATCTGGCATGGAATCGTGCGTCTTTTGGAAGCCATGTAGGTGGTGCTTACATCGTTTTTAGAACGAAGTTCCTTATCGCACGTTGCGGGATGGGTGCTAAATGAGAAAAAATTAAACAACTTTTGTTTTAAGACTATTTAACAACCCACTATTATCAACTATATTGTTTGCTTTTGCTTTGGTTTGTGTCTAGACTAACTAGATGTCTCACTATATGTGGGGAAATCTCTTGTCTAATGGGAAGTTTTCTAGATGTAGCCTGTAACTAATATTTAGTATATATTGTAGCTTTGAACCCAATAAAAAGTAAATTTAGACAAGCCAAAGTGAAAGAAGTTTAAAAAAATAATTTTTTTTAAATAAGTGCCATTTTTTAAAAAAGTAAATTTTTTAGAAGAAAAATATCTATTCGTATTCTTAAACAAAGTTGGTTGGTTGAAAAGGCTGCAAGAGAGCACGCTGTCTAGCACACTTAGGCTAAAAAAGCCCATTGTGATACGTGCAGTTTCCTCTATAGCAACTATTGACTAGTCGTCTAGCTAATTTGCCCTTTCAATGAATATGTCTATAAGACTTACAGGAATATCCTGTAGGGCTGCGGTGCTAACTAAATGTGCTCCGAATATTCTACTTCTCAGTCCTGCCAGAGCAAGGCAATCCAAGAGAAGGTGTTTCGTCGTTTCCTCGTCCTCTTCCATGCAGCATCTACAGAGAGTGGAGTTTCTCTGTCCCAATCTTAGGGCGTGTTTTCCTACAAGACAATGACCCGTAAGTGTTCCTATCATTGTGGATAAGTTAAGTAGTTGCCTAGTCCTCTTCCTGTCCACCTGTTGCCAGATGACTCTGGCTTGTTTGGAAGTTGAAATAAGTCTCCACTTGTCCCTGAACATATTAAGAACATTTGCCGTAGTGCCCTGTCTAGCTAACGCATCCGTTACGCAATTGCCTGGAATGTCGCTGTGTCCCGGTACCGAGATGAGCCTGATGTCAAAATACTCTGCCATCACCCTAAGTGATGAGTGCCATTCTTTCACCGTCAGGGATGTAGCAAACATGGCTTCCAGGGATTTTATGGCAGCCTCGCTGTCTGTGTAGATACATATTCTCCGGAGGGTTGTGACACTACTTTTCAGTAGTTCAGTAACCTCCAGTATGGCGGTAATTTCCGCCTGAAATACAGTACAGTGATCAGGCAGCTTGAAGGAGATATTTAAATTTATGAATGGACCCCATAGCCTACTTGCTCGCCCAGCTTTGATCGATCTGTGAAAAATCTGATACTACTGGTATCCCCTTCCAGTGACTTTTCCCAGGTATTCCTGTTCGGAATAGAAGTTCTTAGATTTGTCGCTGGTAGAAGGTAGGGGATACAGTTGTCCATTATTACGGGAATAGAGTTGATCCGGTGTAGTAATTGAGTGTGTCCGGAATGCCCCGATATCGAAAAGCCACAATCTCTGATTCTCACCAGGGCTGTAGCGGCTGCCGATTCTGCCATGATATCAGTAGTACATATGTTCAGGATAGCACTAAGTGTAGTACCTGACGTCGTGCCCATTGCCCCACTAACGCTAATCAGTGCTGATCTTTGAATTTTCATCAAGGAATTCAGAATATACTTCTTTTGGAGGGACCTCCACCAAACTACGACCCCAAAGTAGCTTTTTTTAAAAAATACCTTACCTTAAACAGGTGCCTTTGCCTACAAAATAAATTTTATTACAGAAAGTACGTTTTTGTTAAAAAGCAGTAATTTTTTTAAAATAAGTCCATTTTCTTACAACCTTTTCTTTTCCTTTTTTACCTTTTCTTTAAATAGTACCATTTTTGTTAACACAATATAACTTTTATTGAGGTAATTACCAACTCTTAAAAATCTGGCTATTCTTGGAAAAAGGACCAATTCTAAAAAAAATCCCATTTTTTTTAAAAACAACCCTTTCTTCAAAAAAATACCTTCTCTCAAAAAGATTATTTTTTTACAAAAATTAATTTTCTTAAAAGTATATTTTCTTAAAAATAAAATAATACCTTTTCTTTTCTTTTCTTGAGATAAATAGCCTTTCTAAAAATAAGAATATTGTCTTAAAAAAATTACCTTTTTGCTAAAAAGCCAGTTCTTTAAAAAATGCTTGTTCTTGAAAAACTATTTCTTTGTAAAAAAAAAAAATGCTAGTGTGAACTCTTGTACATGAGAACGTGGGTTCGATCCCTGCTCTGATCACCTTACATTTCTTTCGACGGCGGTCACCTCTCTTAGTGACGGCGACACTATCGAGTATTCAGTCATGGAAAACGTTCTCAAAATTTCGTTCGGAAACTTCAATCCTGTCATGGGATATAGTGGGAAACCTTATTTTTAGAGAAGGTAGTAACATATCAGTCGACTTCTCCAATGGTATTGATTTCGAACTCTAGGAGACTTTCTTTAATTTCTCTGATAATTTATTAGTCGTACATAAACCTCATATTTACATGTTAGTAGGCCTTCTGGAATATATGGGTTGGAAGGCCTAGCTCTACAATCTTAAACCATGTTATTGTAGAATGAATACTGTATGGGCTTGCATGTACATCGCTTCCATGTGAAGGCCTGCTAGAAGGCCTCCCAAGTCACGTGTTCGTTGCAGGATAATAAAAGGATCTCATGATTTTATTCTTTTATGTTTATTTACAACACACACCACACACTGTGAAATAATCTCGTTTACATGTGTCTGTATTTGTATTTGTAAAAAAACGGAAATCAAACAACGGAAGGACGACGAGGGAAAAGGAGTTGGAGGCAACATCCACTTGCTCACTCGTTCATTCATTCATTCCTTGTACATGAATATTTTTTCTAGGATTTGTTCTGCCTCAATGCTTATGATTCGTTTTGCATGACTGGCGAAAGGAAACATTTTCAGTTTTTGTTTTTTTTTATGTCGACATTTTCTCATCCATCGGACAACTAAAATGCTTACACAGATTTTGGAAGAGGAGCCATTTTTGTATTTTCCTTTTCCCCAAAGTGTTTACTTTAGCTTTTTGAAGATGCCTATTGGAATAATATTTTACCTTTAGTTTTAAAGACCAACAATCTGACTTTATTAGTAAGAATTTGTATTGGTGTTTAACAAAATTTATATACATATGGCCGTGTTCGCAGCCTTTCACATTACATTTGTACACACTAATTTGAAAAAAAATTTTTGAAATTAGTTAAATGCTAATGTTTTATGCGTGGAAATTATAAAGCTTAACAGTGTGCACATTTTCTTCAAAGAAATTTTTTTCCAGGTCCTATGGTTTTCATGGTATAAGCAGTTAAAGTCGGTCTTTCACATTACAAATTTTGGAAGTCACTTTTGAGGTAGACAGATACTTTCTAAAAGTTCTGCTCTTATAGACAACGGGTTGTCGCCGTACTTTTGGAGATAAAAGTTGAATAATGAAGAAAGGAAATTGCATTTCAACGGTTTAATTATGTTGCTTAGTAACCTCAGTAGGACTAAAAATATCAAGTCTTTCACATTACATCGAAAGTCTTTCACATTACATCGTACAAATTTTTGCACTTAAAAACGATTTTTAGTGCTTATAAATGCTTCTTAAAGAATTTTTTTTACAACCAAAGACCAATATTAGGTCTTGGGGCTAAGGGATCGTAATAAATATCACGGTTTGGGAGGTGGGGGTAGAGCGATTTGTGACAGGTGGAACAAAACCATGTTTTTATCAGCTTTTTATGGCAAAAAAATGAAAAGTGTCAAAAAATTCGAAAACAGCATGACAATATTTAAGGACGGGCCCACACCTGGCCGTGTTCGCGAAAATTTTTTGGGGTGTATGAAATAAGAAGTGTCTAAAATATCTGGCAACACTGTTTTCTTGGTCGAAAATTGGAAAACAGTGGCAACCCTAGCATGTTTTTCTAGTAAGCTTTAAAGTTGTATGTCACCATTGTTCCACATGCCAAATAAAACTATAGCATTCTTTTTGAAAACGGTTATATTTGCGGAATTATAAAAAAAAATGCAAAAACAAAGTTATTGAAACTCTATTTTTATTTTGTTTCTCTTTTGATTTTTAATTTTTTTATTTTTTAAGATTGATTATATCCTTCTTTGGAAGTTGAAAAAATGCGGATATTACCGGTCTCTTGCTGTATTTGATGGGCCGACGCAATATCTCGAATGTTTTTTGTGTTCAAAAAAAATTCGGCAACATTTAATTTATTGTTTATTTCACAAAAGTCTTCATCAGTGACTTCTTCGACAGTAATGGTTGAAGGTGTAAGGTTGAATGCATTTACGAAGTCTGCAGCGGAATTGGCACTTGCTTGGCGTGCTTTCGCACCACATTTTTCACCGTCGCACCAATACCGTCAACACATCCCTTTCCATGGGACGTAGCAAAATAATTCCAAAAATTCGATGTGTTAAAAGTCGACTCTAATAGACCAATTATGGCGGCGATAAATTTATTTTTAAATTGTGAACTGGGTCCATCGCTCCAAATTTTGACGATTTTAACTGTTTCTGGTAAGCTCGAGAGCAATTTATTTACGTATGGGATTATAGTTTCTTTTGTGTGATGAAGGTTGTTTGACACAAATACTTTAGAAAACGTTTTTCCATTATAAAGCAAAGCCGACGTGAACAAACTTAACTGACGTTGATTCCAATGTGCATTTTGGACTTCGTCTTGCACTTCGCAGACATAATTTTCAGCGAAGTCCACTTGCAGCAACGCTTCACCATAAAATTCTGGACTGAGTGCACGGGGGCGATCGTACGTGATAAACATTTCAGATTGCGCTCATTTGATAAAGCAGTGCTTAAGAAACTGTGGGGAAATCTGTGCAATGTATTTGACAAGGTCAAGGAGTGATCCGTGTTCTTTAACTTTTTCAGTTCTTTTAGAAGTAGGGTTCCTTTTCCACGCCATCCACGAAACAGGTTTTTGCAAAAAATCGTCAGTAACCAATTGTTTGAGTTTTTCCACCGTTATCCCATTACAATTACCACAATCGCCAAACCACAATCACAAAGGAGCGTATCGATAAAACCGTGTTCATGATTCGGAGTACTTGGCACAGCTTTGTGTAAAGCAGCGACCGCTTCTGTAATGTTTGAATGATATGCACATAAACATGTATTCATGGGTAGGTTTTGGACGGTTTTGAAGTTCAAAGGAACTCCACTGCAAAATTTAGTAAGTCCACAAAACTATAGAAAGAAACAATAAATAACCGTTATTAAAGCCCGCTCGACCGCGCCACCTCTAGCGAAACTTACACTTTTTATCACGTGTCCTCTCTTCAGTAAAAAGAGCGTGCGCTTCTCTTAAACTTAAAAGCATGAGCCTCAAAGGCAATAGAACTGCTTTTCCAGACGTGGGACAAATGTAGGATTTTACGTGTTTTTCTTTCGGAGAAACACAAGAAACATCATCCCGTAAGAAAAACTCCCTGATTTCAACTTCAAGTTCACTTAGTTCCCTTGGAGCTTCCTCCGTAGTTCCGGTAATCGATGCAATAACGTATTTTTTGTCATTTTCTTCCAAATTTGCTATCATTTTAGCAAAAACTAATTGTTTCTTTCTTGGCGAATTTGGCAAGGCTCTTGTAGCTTTATTAACAGCCTTTCCAAGCGATTGTCTTGTTTTATAGCTTTGGGAGTTTCGTGATTCGTTTTGGCAATTTTTGTTCACCTTTTTTCGTTCACGATATTTTCTCTCTACGCATAGCTTCTGCCCTCTTTCTTTTGTGTTCTTCGTATTTACCATTCTTTTTTAGCTTTTCGATGTAATTTTTATTTTTTTCTGCACTTGTGAGTGGATCCTACCAAAAAAAAATTTAAGTTATTCCACTATCATTACCTCATTACCTCCTGATCTTCAGTGGAAGAATCTGAGGGGAGTAGTGCTGGAAAGTGGTCTCTCCACATTTTGAGCACACACTGCTTATCAGTCACCAGATTCCCATTCTCGTCCTTGCAGGAGGGTTGCCCATTATTAGGCCCGTTATTCGATCTTCTTACCCTCTTGAAAAACTTTCGCGATTCACCATGCATCCTGCCTTTTCGGTATTTTTCACTCTCTCTCTGCTCCCACTGCCATTTTTTCCGCCTAAATAGTTGGTTTTCCAGCACGCGTTGTAACTAACTGTTTCGTTGCCATACGTGCATCGTCTTTTTCATCAGTTTCAATGCGACATTCTTCGTCGTACCATAGCTTATCCTTCTGCGGCTTTTGATAGCCAAGTTCAGTCCTTCCAGCGGTTTCCAAAGACATAGGACATTGATATCTCCGGTACTTGTAGCTTGTCAATATCCAGCTTTTCCTGTGTTCGGCTTCGTACGTTTTTCGCCCTGCTCAATCTCGTGCGAACATTCGGAGCCACCAGGTAATGATCCGAGTCGATATTGGCACCTCGAATCACACGTACATCCATTACACTAGAAGAGTGCCTGCCATCTATTACCAAGTGATCAATCAAGCATATCCTGTCCATCGCACTTCCTGGATCGCTGTGATGTCAGCTTTATATTTTCGAGTTCACCCCCCAGTTGAAAAGTGGCACCCGTCCTGTATAGCGTTCGCACATTTCAGGTACATATCCTTAAATCGTGGTCCTTATAACGTTTGGGAGGGTCGTCAACAGTTGGGAGGTTTCTTTGTTAATTATTTTCATGGTGTATTTTCAATGCCAATATAACGGTGGCGGGAGGCAAACCCAGGCCAAAGTGGTTTGCATGTTACCTACTGCCAGGATGATTATGTTTCAGACGCCCATTATGGATCAGACGCTGACCAGAATGCGGTGAGTCGAAACTAAATTTTGTTTACTTCAATTTTGATGCGCCGTTGGCTAGGGGTGTTGGCTCATCCGCCTTCAAATGACAGAAGAATATATACATTACTTCGAAGAGCTTCAGTGGCAGGGTCACCTAATAATCCTGAGACGTATCAGTGACCGCATTACCTTCTCTTTGGCCGTTGGAGGTGCAATGGTTAGTGTGCTTGCCTCTTGTACATGAGACCCTAGGTTCAGTCACTGCTCTGACCACCTTAAATTGCACTCGGTGGGGCGAGTGACGGCGACACTATCGAGTATTTAGACATGAAAAAGCTTCTCAAAAATACGGTATATCGGGTTTATAGCATGTGACACCGTTTTGTTGAAACCACATGTTGATGCACTTGTTTCTCAGCCATCACTGGTATATTTTTTATCCTCTAAATTCGACAATTTTGACGATTAACGAAGACATAACTATGAAAATGAGCCCCTCGCTGCAGATGAATTTGTTCGAAAACCTTTAATTATTTTTAGATTAATTTTCAGCAGTGAAAATGGTTTTGTTCTTTAATTTTCAGTATAACTTTCAATACATTTGAACTGTCAGCTGTCACGCTTTCATTTTTCGTCACGCACAACAACTCTTTACTGCACACATGCCACGAAATTCATATCATGCGTGAATTTTCAGATTCAAATGGAGTACATTCGAAATTCGAATGACATTACTTGTTGCCAATATGAATCGTCCCCAATGCGTTGTTTTACAAAGGTGTTCAAATGTACTCAAAATGGTCTAAATACCAACCATAGAATAACACATACTATAGAAGTTTTTATTCGCTCAATAAATTAAACGTCATAGGTACGATGGAAATTACACAGTGGAGGGTGGAAAATATGGGTTCAATAATACCAGATGGTGGCAATAGTATACAGCGATCCACAAAGGAACTACACCCGAATTTCGTGTTTTTGTGGCAAACCAGTTGTGTTAAATACAATACAAATGTATACCAACGATAAAAATCAACAAAAAAGTGCAAACTACTTTTAAATTTTTCAGTTCTATACCAAAACGACAGGAAATAGATAAGTGAACATATTTTGTAACTCCACCTGGTGTATGTAAATTTTAAATTTAATTTGCTCTCATTTCCACAAACCTACGATGAGAGTGTGAAATGAAACGTCAGATGAGCGAATAAAACCTTCTACGTATGTGTTATTCTATGATACCAACAATTTTTTGTCAAATTGTTATCTAAATTGTGGCAAGTTGTATTCAAATCTCTATCACGAATACGATGTCAACCTATCGACAAACATGGTAAATCTGACTTAGTTTTTGGTTCTTTTATACCAATGTTTTCCCTCCATGTGCGATACTCTCCACAAAATGACTGCCTGATTACAGAGGCATTAAGGAGGAGCTGCAGTTCCCATGAACTGGCAAGACTAGGAACTACCTTCCATGTTTCACAGGAATTGGAACTTGTTGGTATACCCCGAGCGACTTGTAAGCATAATGATGGAGGAAAGATGAACGAAGACGCAGGTTGTATTTAGCAGGATATATTATAAAACTTCTGCTGCTACATACTAGATATCTGCACAAGGCGTCTTGAATGGGTATTCAAGATATTTTTTTTTCGTTAAAGACAGATACTGTAGCGATGTTGCGACAACCAACTACTTCGGGTTACTGTTCGTGTATGTGTGTATGTACACAATAACACAATACGATGTGATACGAAGTAGAAGTAGCAGTATTGTCTGTTTGTGCTCTACAGCTCCACACAAATAAAATAATATTTTTTTCTCAAAATTGTATATAGTATATACCTTGAAAATAGGCAAATATCTGGAATGGCAACCCAATGTGAACAAAAACTGATGCGGATCTGATTCGAACTCGTTACGAGTCCGTAAAACACCAATAAAGCGATATGAGAATTCTCGAATCCGTATCGAACCCGCAACGAGTCCGTAAAAACATAAATAAGCGAATCAGTAAAATTGCGATTTGGAGGATCCGTCTTTAACCCGTTACGAGTCCGTAAAATTATAAAAAAAGAGAATTGGCGAAATTGCGATTTCCAAAGAAAATATGCACTGAAAGAATTTTCTTCATAATATTAATGAAACATTCTTCATTAAAAATTCTTCATTAATCCTATGAAATTTTTGATGTGTTAACATCTGTAGCGGCGTATAGGGACTAAATCTATTAAAGTCAGCTGCTGCTAAAACCAGATTTTATGCTGCTGCTAAAACCAGATTTTCTGCGACTGAAAGAGAATAATGACGTGTTAAACAAAAATGAGCGAGCAAGAGAGCAATGAAAGAGTGGTGTGGCAGGGGTGGGCAAACGAAACGAAATTGTGTCTATAGCGTATGTATTAACATAATAATGTATGTATGGACATGTGTCTATTGCTGTTGTTGAACGGAGATATAAAGCATAGCCACGCAAAATTTCATTTGCAAGGGGCTTTGCATGGGCTTGCTCAATCGACGTTATGGTGACACACTAATACGTCAGCTACTTCGTACAAAGTATGTGTGATGTTGTGTGTTTGGCTGTTTCGTTGCTGTTGATATGGCAAACATGTGGTTATGTGACACACGTATACGTCAGCTACTTGGGACAAAGTATGTGTGATGTTGTGTGTTTGGTTGTTTCGTTGTTGTTGCTATTTCCAAACAAAGCGAGTCATTTGATGTTCAGCATTGCCCGGTGTATACAAAAAACTATTATTTTTTATTTTCCAATGTAACATTTACTAATGTGTTCATAGAAATTAGACTTGTGTCGAACTCGTTCACTAGTTCTCGAACTCGTTCATTTAAGGTGCCCGGACATACCAATCACGAACATACTCGCGGTATCGAACATGTGCATTATGTTCATGAGGGTGATGTCTGGTCACCCTAAATGAACTAGGTAGTTCATGAACTACCCAACTCTAATAGAAATCGAACAGGTACCGTGTAGCAAAAAGGTGTTAACACATCATCCGTGAGTTCGAACACTCTGTGATTTTTTATCGATTTCATATATCCTATGAATAAAATGTTATGAATTTTACGAAATTTATGAAACGTGTCCGTAGAAAAGTTGCATTAAAAATTAAATTCATTAATTGTATGAAAACATTTCATTATCGTTACGAAAATTCTTCATGACAAATTTTATAATAATATTTTTAGAAATTTGTTAGAATTTGTTATACATTTCCTGAGAAAAGATTTTAAAAATAATTTACGAACACTTGTTTTAGATGATAACGTTTATTTCTGCTGCGTTGGGAAATTGAAATTTGTATCTATAAAATTAGAGGGGAAAAGGATTCAACGACAAACAACAACGACAACGAACAAAGTACAATAACAAAATACATTGAATTTGACAGTTTGGGTCATAAGTAATTAAAATCAGCTGTTCTAATGCGTCAATCTCTACTGTTTCAGGCATGTATTTGGCACAAACATGCACAAGCAGAAGCATTGAAATTGTTGTTGGGGATGTCACTTTACAGCATGAAAACAAAATGAAAAGCGTTAGGAAAAGAATAAGGAGGTTATTAGTTTAGTGTTACAACAGAGTTGCAGCCGGCAACATAGAAATTATTATAATTACAGCGTGGTGTTTTGCTATGTTTTTGGTCTTCTTTACTCTTTGCTATTTTTGCATGACATAAACGGCAACAACACATATTTTCGTATTTCTCTTTTCGCGATAAAAACTACTAATTGTTACAAACAATCGTTATTATTCCTGATGATCCTTACCCCATCTCTCTATGAAACTGATTCATAGAATCTGTTCTGTTCATAAATTCCATGAAAGATTTTCATATCGTAGGTCCTATGCAACTCATTCATAGTTATTATGACAGATTTTCAAAGATCATAGCCTGCATGAAATATTTTCATAGAATCTATGAAATATTTTCATAGAATTTATGTATCAATTTTTTCATAAAAAGTTTCATAAATTTAACTTCATGGAATCTATGAAAATCTTTCATAGATTCTATGAAATGTTCTTTGGCTGAAAAATAATGAAACATTTCATAGAATCTATGAGAAATTCATAAGTATTATGAAGATAATTCTCTCAGTGTACGGACCAGCCAATATCAAAAGTGGAGGACGTTGGTAAGAAGTTTATCCACTACGCTCATGATCGAAACCTTGGGGCGCTCTTCTTCTGAGTCTTCTAATGATAATAACTTTCTATTTGAGATTTATATGCGAGCATTCTAGCCCACATTTTGTCTTTAACAGTGAGCAGTTTGAAATCAGTATGTAATTGGTTGTGAGTAATAAACCATGGAACATTTGAGATTTTCCGAAGAGTTATTTATTGAAATCGCTGTAGAATTTCCAAACTAGAGTTAAAGGCTGTTCCCCATGGGTGAATTCCATATGTCACAAAGTGAACACATCCAAACACACTTTGTCCGACTGCGATGACAGATTGTTCGGCGTTAAACTCCTCCGGGCTGGACCGATTTGTATGAAATTTTATGTGCATATCGGGTAGGTCTCAGAATCGGCAAACATCTATTTGTCATACCCATAAATGATAAGGGTGACCCACCCCTATACAGAATGTCAGACTGGGAAAAAAAACAATGTAGCGGCATCGAATAGTTGGCTTGTGTGGGTGCGGAGCACTCTCAGAGCAAAGAAAATAATGACGTAGTTATACGTTTATAAAAATGAGATAGCAAGAGAGCAACGGAAATTGTGTGAACTTGTGTAGCGTATGTTTCATGTATTTTCATTAAATGTTTCATTATTTTTCAAACTGAATCTGGTGGCTTCCATGAAATAAATGCACTTCTGTTGGGGCTTGGCAAAAGTTGTTGACACGGTAAGCATTGTTTAATTAAGCTTTCAATCTCAATGTCAATCCGTGGCCACCATACATTTGATTTTGCTGACGATTTTGCTTTAACGAATCCTAAATGCGACTCATGTAGTTGCTCAAGTACGAACTTTCGCAATTTTAACGAAACTACAGATCTATAACCCCATAACAAATACTCTTGGTCGACAGTTAATTCTGTGCTTTTGTTTACATAGGTAGTAAATTCCTCTCCTTTGAAATTTTTCAGTGTAACCATTTTTACAGCATTACACACTTTTGATAAAATCGGATCTCGGCGAGTCTCTCGCGCCATACCTCTGAAATTAATGTTTAGGACATTGTCAGCTTTGATATGGCAAACAAACGATTTTTCATTGTTTTGTTGCTCAAATGCATGTTAAGGAAGTCTTGACAAATTGTCAGCTTAATTCAACGATCCCTTTATGTATTCAAATTTATAATCAAAACCTGATAATATAAATGCCCAACGCTGCATTCTTGCTCCTGCCATCAAAGGAAGTCTTTTGTTTTCTCCAAATATGGATAAAAGTGGTTTAAGATCATTTCGTAATGCAAAACGGTGTCCTAACAAATACTGTCTGAGTTTGGTCACTGAGAATAATATTGCAAGAGCTTCTTTCTGCACACGCTGAAAAATTTGTATTTTTTAATTGTTTGGATGCAAATATAAGGTTTTCCAGCTTGGCGCAAATATAGTGTACTTGTGTCCAAACACATTGTATTTGATATTCAAAATACCATGTTTGGGGCACAATCAATAAGAGGATGGAATATATGTTTTAGTGACCAAAATGTGGATTTGTTTGTTGAAAACTGCCGAAAACACTGGTGTCTGTCACATTAAAGACACAAAAAGCAGCATACCTTCAATTCACGAAAACAATGCTTGCAAGCATGTACACGGTTCCTGCAATATGTTGCTGGGGCTATTATTTTTCAGCTTGTAGTAATCCAGTAACTTTGTCGCCTGAAAATATCGGGTAGTATGCGTCAAATCCGGTAGCTCTCCTTTTTTGCAGACTTGTTTAAGATGTTGGAACGCAACTTTTTCAAGAATCTAAAAACCCGCGAAAAAATCCTTATTCTTTCAAAGTTTGACGATTATAACCCTAAAGGACTAGTTTTTGAAAAATGCTTTTTATGAAATTTTTAAAGTAGACTAAATTTGCTACAATATGATTATGTCTCTGTAGACCCAATAGTTTCCAAGATTAAGGCTTTCAAAGTTTATAATTTTTCAAGTTTATCACCTTCCCTATTTGTTTTTCCGTTTCCGTTGTTGACTGGCTTGCTGCCCATAACGTGAGTGCTGTTTGAACTCAGAATCTACAGAATGTCTGATACCAGTCCCAGTGTGGGATTGCGTTTTATATGTGAGGAGACTTTAAGTGAAAGTCAAATGCGCCTAGTGAAGGAAAGAAGTGTAAAAACCATTCCTGCGTCGAGTATTTCCCTTAAGACCATAGAAAATCTTTGTTTATTGAAGGGTGTAAATGAGATATATGTGCACAATGCTCGTCAGGTAAAATACAACAATCCGAAGTTGATCAAAGCAGCTTGTAGCAGTGGAAAATAAAATATTACGCCATCAAAGGAAACGAGATCAGTCTCTGAGCAGTTCAATTTCAGAGAGCACTGTTGACTATGTGGAGACAAAATAACTGAAGAGTTCCTTGTGGCAATAAGGAAGAAGCCAGAAAAACGGAACAATGTCATTAATGTTGTCATTACATCAAGTTGTCTGGCAGTGCAACAATCTTGAAAGCAGCTAAGAAACGTGGTGATGACTGGGCTCTTAAAATAAAAGAGTGTTTCTCTGAGAACACGGATGTGGTAGCCCTTGATGGCAGATATCATCGGTTTTACCAAACAAAGCTCTACCAGGCACCGCCAACAGGAAAGTCCAGGGGAAATCGTCAGCATCCCATAGTTGATGAGGCTTTATTCATTTCTGGAAGAGAACGCTGAGGAGTGTCAGTTCTCTCTAGATGAACTCGTGGACCACAGGCAAGGAAAACGACATCAACTACGAACATTTAAAATCCGCTTGTTTGCAAATTATGGGGAGGACATTTTGAGCATTGAGAGACCCTTCAAACACACGACCGTTTGTTTTAAACACACAGGTCACAAAATTCTCACCAGTACATGGTATGGCAGTAGAAGTTCAGATCCTCAAGAAAAAAGACTACGCGTGGTGAAAGCAGCTGCTGAAGTCATACAAGAGGTCGCAAGTGTACGACACAACACAGTTCACACCATCCTATGACTTCTTCCAGAATGTAATTTCTGTTATCCCTGATTCTCTGAAACTTTTGCTCGAATCAGTAATTTTCAGAGACAAACCAAGCTGCTTGGATTGCTATAGAAAGTAGTGCGTTGCTCTTACACATTCAATAATATCGCCAGGCAGGCCTCGCTCGTTCAACTCTTGTATACTGCATGGGATTGGTGTATTCTTGTATCAAAAGTTTGGGTCAAGGCATCTGGTTGAGTTATTGCCAACGCTTGGATTCTCCGCTAGTTACAAGGATAGTATGCTTTTGGAAACCTCGGCCATTATGCAACCATACCAACTGATGTTGAAGGGTCTTTCAGTGTCGTTTGTGAAATTTCCTTTCGATAACGCCGACTTTAGGGTCAAGACTTTACCTCCTACACGAGACTCTGCTCGATTTCACTCCTTGCGGACATACCATAAGGTACAAATTTGTCCTTGCATCAGTTACATATCATTCATCATTTTCTATTCTTATGTACAATCTTCTTACAGGTACAGGCGTGGTGAATGTCACACTGAACCCTCTCTCCTGGGGGTAGATATCCACGCCACAAGACCTCAACCCCAAAATGATGACCAGAGATGCAGTCCCACCACACCTCTTGCGGCTGCACGAAGGGTTGGGGGAACGCGTGCAGCTGCAAGAAGGCAGGATTAAAATGCTCATCAGTCTGCAGCGGTGAGGCTTTTGTAACAATAATCCTGAGGTTGCAGTAGTAGATATCCCAGAATGCGACGATCTGTCTCACTTGTGGGCAGAAGACGTCGACGATTCATCACCATCCCCTGATGGGGATATGGATATGCCATCCCAATACGTCGATCCAGATACGGACGAACCTCAACAGGGACCTTCCAAGGGGGCTAATTTAATTTAATTTTTTGATTTTGAATATTACTCAATTTCTTTTAACTTTTGTTATACTTATCTTTTTTACTTCATTATTCGTAGCATAGACTAAAACATGCATAGATACTTTTATTCTCTCATCTGACGTTTCATTTCACGCTCTTCGTCGTAGGTTTGCGGAAATGAGAGAAAATAAATTTAAAATTAACTTGTACCAGGTGGAGTTACAAAATAACTTACTCATGTAGAGCTGAAAAATTTAAATGTATTTTGCACTTTTTTGTTGACTTTTATCGTTGGTATACATTTGTATTGTATTTAACACAACTAGTTTGCCACAAAAACACGAAATGCGGTTATTGTTCCTTTGTGAACGTTGTTTACTATTGTCTCTATCTGGTATTATTGAACCCATGTTTTCCACCATCCAATGTTTACTTTCCACCGTACCTATAACGTTTAATTTATCGAGAGAATAAAAGTATCTATGTATGTATTAGTCTATGATTCGTAGCGCAGCTTAAACATTATCGTTCACACTTCTCATTTTTTTTTTAACATACTATCATAAAAGTACAGGCCTGCGATACTAGTATCAGTCCAAAGTTTGAAAAAAATTATAAACTTTGAACGGCTTAATCCCGGAAACTATTGGATCTACAGAGACAATTCTAGTATCAAATTGTAGCAAAAAAATAACGATTTTTCCCGATTTTTTCGACAAAGTTGAGTTAGGCGCTCGAGGTCACATTAGGCCAACATCATAAACAAGTCTGCAAAAAATCAGAACTACCGGATTTGACGCATGCTGTGATGTATAAAATTACAGGACTATAGGGTACTATAGTTGTTTTCTCTTTTGGACAAAGCCCTTGAAACGAGCGGAATTGGTTTCAAGCTTTAATCGAATTAAAAAATGGTGAAAGTTTAAAAAATGTCACCAATTCTAGAAATCTGAGTTTGAGTTCATACGATATTAAATTTTTCACTAGTAATGCAATTAGAAGAACCAGAAGACCATTCAGTTTACAACAGTTTTTGAACAGAAGTCTGTACGCTTCTAATAAGATCATGTCAGACTTGCTCAACTGTTTGATGGTGAAATGGTGGGTCAAAGTAGGGGAACTTCTGGGAAAAGGATCAAGATGGTCTAATAATATGGGTGCTAGAGCAATTAAAAACACAATGCAACAAAATGAAGATAATTGTCTGGAGGGTGAATGATTCCTCCAAGGAATGAAAGCCTTCGGTGAGTATATTCTATTATATATCAATATCGTAGCGCACTTTCGATATCAGACCTCTGCTGTGAAATTGAGTGAGCATTTTTTCCGTGGAACATTTCAATCATCTATGCAAACCCCTTCGTCTTCTTTAAGTTATTATTTCGGGAAATGTTAAAAAATTGCACTCTTGGGCATTCAAACTTTTCAGGAATATGTTGCTCAGAAAATATCAGTAGGGGTAGTGAAAGACAAGACATAGATAACACCAACTTATTCCGGTCCTGTTGGTCCTTTATCTTGTACTCCATTGTGCAGCTACGGTACGAGGGCGAGTTTGCTCTAATGTTCCCACCGACTATTTAACTAATGTTTCCGCCGACTGAAATGGTATCGTGGTACATTACATTTACTATATACTTATAGTGTGGTTCTTATAATAATCATATACTTTACATTCTAATGAGAATACAAGAGCTATAATTTCTACTGGTGCAATGGAGAGAAAAAAATTGTTACAGCAATCTCCTTCTTCGCAATTTAAACATAAACAGTAATATGAAATTATGCACAGTGGTATCCCGGTTTAACATACTGTCGAGTTAAGAAAACCGTAAACTACTCGCTACAATCAGTCAATGTCAAATCAATGACAGCTAGATGATATTTTATGTTGGTTTCGTCGAACGTAAATACGCATTCCCTTCTACTTCATCCAGAGAACGTAAAGAGAGGGATATAGACTCTTGTCATTGCTCTGTGATACAATCACTCGATTTCTACAATCAATCACTCGATATAAACAAACAAGATAAACTATCCCATTTGTGTGAGTTTCTCATTTATTCGGTATCTTTTATTTGAATTAATAATTTTTATTTACTTTTAATTGCATACAAAAATATTTATCAGTGCAATGAGACTTCATTTGCATTTAACTAGGGGGTATCCATGACACAGCTGATCGACTATGTACTAGGAAAATGATAGAGAGCAGAGTGGATAAGCGAGAGAGCGATATGCAACCAGAATCAAATCATGCAGAATACTAAGTTTAAATAGAGTTTGAGTTAGAGTTTTGACAGCTAAAGTAAATAGAGTTTTGACAGCTAAATTATGATTTATGTTGGTTGCATCGAACGAATATACGTATTCCCTTTGATTTCTGTCCGCTTTGACCTACTACCTCGTGATCATCGAGAGCGAAAAGAGAGGGATAGAAACTCTTGTATATTTCTCTATGATTTAGGTTGAAGAATTTTTCAATAGCATCAATCCAAACAATCGCCGATGAGGGGCGGTGACAAGATGCGAAATAGCTATACGGTTTGCCAGGACAACTGGGCCAAAAGACAAATTTGAAAGGATTTTTAAAACGCGTCAAATGGTATATAAAATATGTCAAATTTATTCCTTTCAGGGGTATTCTACCAATACCAAGTACACGCCGGGATTCGTCAACTTGAGCACTCCAGCGGAGTCTTGGTCTTCATATTTTTCGTCTTCCCTCGAGTTCGGTTTCGAAAACTCTTCGTGCTGGTTCCTCTTTATCCATTCAACTGACATGGCCTAGCCAGCGCAATCGCGTTATTTTAATCCGCTTAACTATGTCAAAGTCGATACTCGCCGTTGTGCACTATAGGCCATAGATGGATTCTGCGCCATAAAACAAGACAGGTCGTATGAGAGTCTGGTATATTTCTGGTATATTCTCTTCTGTCGGGGCATGCACACACATTAGGGAAATATAAAAATATTTCGCTTTTATGCGGATTGTGGCTATACGTTCAACCACAGGATTGAACCTAGAGACTAGATGTCGCAGTATTTTACCAACTACAAATCCGCAACCAAATTCATGTTTTTTCTCATGGCAACTGTAGTATCGACATATACTTTTCTTTTTCATGTGCAGCCATGTCCTGTCCATCGCATTTCCTGGATTGCGGTAATGTCAGCCCTATAACTTTCGAGGACATCTGCCAATTGGATGCTTGCACGGGATCGATACAGAGTTCTCATATTCCAGGTGCATATCCGTAAAAACAAATAAATTGCTTAACAAGCTTAACAATTACATTATTAAACAATCGGGTTTTCTCCATTAAGTACAATTGATGAATTCGTTGCAGCAACAAAAATTGAGTTATTGAAGCAATGCAATAATGAGCATTACAAAAATCTTATAGATACTAGATGTGTCTCTGGATGTCTGGCCAAAGGCTTATAATGGGGTCACCTTATAAAAGATTAGAATCAAGTACAAATCGCAGGATTTTTTCAAGTGTATTTTTTTATTGGATTATAGCGTATTTAGGATTAGGTTTTGTATGGAGTGAAACATAGGGTAAATTGCAGCCACGACTTTTCTGGCACATACTTACCCTTGTTCGAAAATTTCCATGACTTTTTTTGCATAAATGAGGCTGAATTTCGGTGATGCAGTGTTAAATATCCTCCTTCAGCGCACAGGTGGATGTGGGATTGCTAACATTTACATGATTTAGGAGTGCTAATTGTGATCACCGAAACAAATAGTTCACGGCCAGAAAATGTCTCATACAGAAATTTAATTGTTTCAATATGTGTATGACATTCGTCCACCGTCAACATCAATATCATCCAATTTAGGCAGACAGGACACGGTTATCATGTCACGATATCGCGTACCAGTAACAGCCACTGCTTGACCAGCTAAACTTTCAGAGAAGTATGCGAGAAACCTTCAGCCCAAAATCCGTATCAGGCAATCCTTCAGCCCAAAATCCATATCAGGCAAACGTTGTTGATGCATTTGTTTTTCGACAATCACATGTGGCTTCTCTAGCCCCTTAACTCAGCAGTTTTGATCATTAACGCAGGCATGAAGATGAAAATGATCTGCGTCACTTAGGAACAATGTTAGAACTGTAATTTGCGAACAGTAACAGACAAAATGTCATTATTTTTGAAATATTGTTCAAGAATGAAACCGCATTCTTCTCTCGTGTACTGCTCCATTGTTACAAACCCAAACTCTCAGTCGAAAAATTTGTTTTTATTTTTTTAGATGGCAACCCCTTATCATGCAAATTGCGTCAATTTTAAATCTTGCATCAATTTTGGGACATTTTTACCCTATATATACATACGTGCAAGTTAAGATTTTCTCAATATTCACTACTTCCTTGGAAATGAATTTTTGAGAGCTGTATTCCCAGCTGTTTTGTTGGCCTTTAAACTAAACAACCCTACGTTTTAAATATTGTCAACCGATAAGCTTCTACTGAAAATTGGGATTTTGCCACTGCCATTCTGCATCATCCCATTCAAAAGATAGGCATCGTCTTATCGCCAACACAACCTACTTTAAAGGAACTCGGTAATGGGCAATGTATTTTCAAGTACCTTTTTGTAATTGAAAATTTCCTATTTTATCCAGCTCATTTTTATGCTTCTCTTATAAATATTAGACGGACTATACATCTCGATAATGACAACAGATACTAATTAATTCGGTATTAGATAATATTTAACGCAATGCGATTCTGCTATTTAGTTTGGTTTAGAATTTGGAACGCCTATACGGGTAACTGAAGTTTCGTAGGCAACAAAGAACAAAATATGTCATCATCTCCTAAATTATCTTAAAACTTGGATTACAATTTTAAATGGACCGCTGACTCAATGGAAGACTTAGTCTAAGTCGGGTTGTTAGGTTAAGTTAGGTGTTGGTGGCAGTCGACGAACGACCCGGTTGGACTTATTAATTCATTATGATGCCACGCACTAACAAGGTTATGCTTTCGAGCCACCGAAGAACGATTTGGTTTGCTCCAAGAAGCACAAAATCTTGTTGACGCTAATGTGAAATAATTTACCCAGGTCCCTAATTAGTGACTCTCCGGCGTCTACCTCTTCGTAACAGCTTCTACTGAAGTCATTTTCCCTAATACTTAGCCTCGACGCATGTCTACCCATCAGTCAGTGTTCTGTCATAACTGAAACAAGCATTGATATCATGGGCCTAGCTAAAGACAGGACGTTCATGGATCTCCTGTTATCCACTATGGATCACTTTTGTCTAGACCGTGCAAAATCTATGTCCATCGTCTATCTCTCGTGCATTATCATATAGGACCATATTGGACATCATATAGGATCATATAGGACATCATATATGCGTACAAGTCGCTAGGGGCAGTACAACAAGCTTCAAGTCCTGTGGAACCTGTAAGGTAGTCCCTAGTATGTCAAGCACATCCACTCTGCAGTTTCACGAACTGTTCCTGTGATACACGCTACAATGATCACGCCTACGAGGAAGGGGCAACCCTAATTTCGTAGAGTAGACCATATATTCTACCTACACATATCATACAGATATCCCTTTATACCACGAACTCCATTGTTTCAATAATCTCTTATGAATTACAGTAATCGAGAAATGCAGGACTGTTGTTGGTGTGTTGCTCAAGACAGTTTTCGCCAGAACATTTTCCGTCTAATTTCAGGGTTGGCATTAGCTTTTATTGTTACGTATGATTAGAGAAAATTAATACCATCTTAATATTTTAGCTGTTTAAAATGGTCACGGATCGTCTCGAGGAACCATGTTTTTCTCCATTCAACGGAACAGTCGCTTAAATCGGGATTTTGCTGTACATATGGGTGTGGTGGGTACTTGGTGATGTTGCCACTTGTTTTTGTTTTATTTTAATGCATATGCAATGTTTTTGTAATGATCACAGATAGGAATCTACCCATCTGAAGATATGTGTGTGCAACTTCAGCAGTATCCAGGACAATGGAAAATGACTCTGTTATTCGTTGTTGTGAATATTTATGCATGGTGTTATGTATCTCCATGTATTGTTGGATGTAGTCCTTGTTAACAACGCTTAAACCAAATTGTTACTGATACCCAAGTGGGGATGTTCGTGTTGCAAAGTGTACGCCTTGTTGTTGTGATAACTGTGTTTGTTGCATGGCGCTTTAACTCCTTATGCTGCATGTGCCACAGTTGCAAGCGAACAGATACAGACATTACTTTAGAAATGGATGCGTTTGAGTGTCAACGTGTGTTGGTATGTTGGTTCATGCGTCGCTATTATTGTAATACAAAAAGCTATAATCATAATTTCATAAAATATTTCACAAAAGCTTTCAACACTCTCGGATATGCAATGTAATTATTATTGTTGTGGCTGCCAGTGATGTTACTGTGAAGCTGTTGCCTGGCGGTGCTAAGGCAATTAGGGTTGCCAGATATTGTTGCTAAAATATGGGGACAATCAATAATGTGTATTTCTTTAACATTAGTTTAATGGAAACGACCCTGGAACGCTCAGACGTAAAAATTTACGCAGGCGCAACAAGATATTTTACATACATCTGATTAACCCATTTTGAGCCAATGTTCGAGCTTTCGAACACCAATTCTTACTATATTCAACCCAAAACGCATTGATGCAGTGCTATAGCAAATTTTTTTGGCTTTCAAAAAAAATTACATTGCTGATCCCTATATTTAGACCAAATTTCTAAAAGGAAAATAAGACACATTAAAAGAGGTATTTTTTTCAAGAATGTATTACTTTTAAAGAAAAGGCTACAAATAAGCTTTTGTTGCAGAACCAGATGCCTCCGGCCGGAAAAAATGGTCATTGTTCGTCTTTTCCAACAGATGAGATAGGTGAAACTATCTGAGATAACGCCATTCTGGCGATTGATTTGGGTTCAGTGGAGCCCAGTTACCATACCATTTTTCCATGTTTTGATAGTTTAGTTTAAATAGTTTTATTGTGGAAGAAAAAGTAACTTTATCATTTATATAGAGTATATCACACAATTGCTATAAAACAGTCATAACTCAAATATTCCAAAATTAAAGCAAATAATTATTTTTATCCTCTGTAAATATCTGCCGTAGTTTTCTCTTGCCTTTCGCTAAAAAAAATTTTTTTACTTAACCCCGGGTTTTTTGCTGTATTTAAAATTTGCAAAGTCTTAGTTATGACTCTTTTAATAAGAGGTCGAGCATTCGCTTTTCAAAGGGGCGCTAGACCTTAAAAAATCTGTTTATAATACTAGAAATATAACAGAGATGCCAAAATATGTGTCAAAATGTATGTTTCGTATTAAGTATCGTCTGGGATAAACTGAATGGAATATCATTTTTCATATACTAAACAAATTTGGATTGGCCATATACTTCTGCAACCAATATTGGCCATACAGTTCTGCAACAATAGCACTTGAAAACAACTCGAAAGGGTAGGGTATCGAAGGCCAGGAAGACCACCATATACATGTAAGCGGTGCCTGAAAAAGGAATACAAAATAACTCGACTATGGAGAGAATTCATTGACGCCCTATATTCTTCGTGAAACTTTTATTTAAACTTTGTTTTGTTATATATTTTTATATTTTATTTAAATAAATACTCAAATTTACAATCTTCTATAGCAAACATGTGCAGAAATTTCAGTCATATGAACCGACATAAACCTAACCTCGTTCTAAGTTATCCATTGGGTCTGAGTTCCATTTAATATGGTTGATCAAAGTTTTAAGAATACGCAAGGGAACATACATCCACGTATATATTTTTTTGTTGCCGACCAAACTTAAGTTATCAGAATAAGAGTGGCAAATACCATAGTTCACAATAACATAGGTAAATTGAACGACTGATTACACTACGTAACAGTTTTTTGAGCAAATGTATGTGACACCTAATCTATACGTAAAATTGTCTGCTGAATCCGGATATGGAGTCAGAATGGTCAAAAGTAGAACAGTTTTTGAGATATTGCAAAAAAGCCGTTAATTGTGTTTTTAAAAAAGATGATGTCACTTAAATGCAAATATCTTCAAAAATGTTCATCGGTTTAAGTATATATTTATTTTTAATAAACAATAATAAATTACGAAAATAACCAGGGGTCGGCTGTGAAGATTAGTTAAGAAATGACGGAGTAACGGTGGACAAAAGTTCCAACTTCATGAAAACTTTTATGATTTTTTGGAATTTTGCTCCTTTCAAGTAATTTTTTTAAACCAAACAATTAAATTTTTTAATGTTTTATTACCTAGGACACGTTTGTTTTATTGACAGTTCACAATAAACAGTTTGTTTGCTAAACGTTTTGATTCTCTTGAAACGCAGAATTCGCATTAACATGAACAAAATGCATTGTGCAAAACGTGCATTTATCTGCAAGAAAAATCCAAACAAGTTTTGCTATGCTTGTGGAGTTTATAGTTTTGCAAAGCCGACAAATTTTTCAAGCCAATTACAAAATGCATTTTGCCTGTATTTTAAAGTCCATCCGGAAAACATTTTGACATCTTGGACCCCAAATGCTTTATGCAATTCATGCAGAACTCGTTGAAGTATGTGGATGTCGGGCGCAAAGTAAGTATGCATTGTTTCGCTCCACGAACACTATGCCCGAAAAGATTGGCCGCATAGAGTAAATTTTGTGCTTGGTCAAGATAATGGCACACACAAAGCTCTGGTAAAAAAGGAAAATATTATTTTGCCACCGTTACATATTAAACTTGGCTTATTCAACAATTTCGTCAAAGCTTTATTGAATACCTCAAAACCCTTTTTTCCCAGCGTATCAGATGCCAAAATTAAAGAAGGGGTTTTTGTGGGGCCACAAATTACAAAGCTACTTAAAGATTCCAAATTTGATTCGATTTTATTTGAAGATGAATCAAGGGCATGGAAGTCATTTGGTTTGGTTGTATCAAACTTTCTGGGAAATTGCAGGAGCCCAAATTATGAAGACATCATTCAAGATTTATTAAAAACCTATGAGAAAATTGGTACAGTTTTTATCACGATTTTAATTTTATTTATTTTTTTATATTAACATTTATCTTTATATCTTACTTTAAAAAAAAAGTTAATATGTCTTTAAAAATACACCTTCTGCATTCTCACTTAAATTTCTTCCCAAATAACCTTGGCGATGAAAAAGACGAGCATGGTGAGCGTTTTCACCAACAAATACAGGAAATGGAACGTCGGTATCAAGGGGCGTATTATGAGTCGATGGTCGGTGACTATTGTTGGTTCCTTGTGCGCAAGGCAGAAAATAATCACAAAAGGCAAAGCAATTCAAGAGTTTTAACCCATTTTTAATATATATTGTTACTAATATTTAGCCTTATATATTTACTTGTTGTGTTTTTTTTTTTTTTTTTTTTTTGATTTGATAAAAAGCGAAAAGTGGGTTAATTCAATAAATCTTCTGTAGCATTGTAATATTTCCACCAATCTGGGTCTTGTTGGGCGCAAAATATTCGTATTGAAATAAACTAATGTCCTAGGTAATAAAACATTAAAATTTTTAATTGTTTAGTTTAAAAAAAAATTGCTTGAAGAGAGCAAAATTCCAAAAAATCATAAAAATTTTCATGAAGTTGGAACTTTTGTCCACTGTTACTCCGTCATTTCTTAACTAATCTTCACAACCGACCCATGGTTATTTTCGTAATTTATTATTGTTTATTAAAAATAAATATATACTTAAACCGATGAACATTTTTGAAGATATTTGCATTTAAGTGACATCATCTTTTTTAAAAACACAATTAACGGCTTTTTTGCAATATCTCAAAAACTGTTCTACTTTTGACCATTCTGACTTCATATTCAGATTCAGCAGACAATTTTAAACGACGATTAGGTGTCAGCTATATTTGCTCACGACTTTGTTGAAAATTTGTGACACAGTGTTATTGTGAACTAGCCATACTAGTCCACACTCTTCCGCTTTTTTGTTTCGGTACATCAATTGTATCAGCAGATTTTTGTATATCAGCTGTGCAGATATTTCTATCATTTTTTAGTTCATGTCTTACCCAATTTGCACAGCTGTTGCCTAGTGTTGCCACCTTTATGAAGTGGATGCATATCCGGCGTTTACACATTAACAACAGGGATGATGACTCATTTTGCTGCAAGATATAAAAGTAGAGAAAACCCATTATCTCGGAAAATCCCAATGGCTACACCGATCCCAATTCTGTTCACACGTATTATTAAATCAAAATGACAAACTGCAGAACTGAAATGATAAAATGAGTATGCGCGCTCTGTTGAACAAACGTATCAACCAGACTGCCGCCCATCTTTTGTATAGGCGGTACCCGAATAGGCGTAAGGAATTCGTAAATTTTCTCCAGCTTTGTAAATTTTTACGTATACTTATCAGATACATGTATAGGGAAAAAGATGTAGATTTTGGTACATCATAATCACCGGCAGAAGGGAAAGATTTAAGGCAGTTTTGGTGCTTCAAAGACTAACCGATATGGCTCAATCGTCTTAAACATTCATACAACGAATTTGGTCAAGGATACCTGCAGTTTAATATGTCATCTACTATGTGACATACTTTTTCCGTACCAGATAGTATATGGCATGAAGAAAAATATTTTCAAATTAATAACTCTGTAATTTTATGAATAAGTACGTTTTCTTCGGCAAAAAAAAAACATTAGCCTCCATTTACCTTGTACATTTAGTACATCGTTTTTCAAATTTTTTAATAATTCCAAGTAATAGGTTTTATCAGTGAAGGCCTCTTCATTTGGCCCACGTCCCTAACAGCCTAGCCATTCCTTTAGGTTTGGAAGCAGAAAGTAGGCATTGAGAACTAAATCCGGAGAATGTGGCGTTCGAGGTAGAAATTCTTAACCCAATTTATGGAAGAACACTTTTTTCTTCACCAACTGCGGAGGTTTATACTTCAAATCAATGGTGAATCTGTACCACAGCTGTGAATAATATTCGGCGGTAATCGTTTTACCTTTTTCGGGGCAATGAATAACTGCAGCCATAGCCTTATTGGCAGTCAGACCTCTGGTGTGTTGTGACAGATCTATGTTTCGTCCACCATTACGAAAATTCGCAAAAACTCATTCGCTTATGGGCTAGTGTGAGTATTCGCGGTATCTATTGTATGTCCTAATAGATTTCAGGACAGGCGAAAAATAAAAAGTAGTACAAAATTGAGAACTTGGGTTTTTAATTGAACACCGGGAGACACAAAATATACGACCGTTGATTCTAATGATTTCACAATAACGGTTTTATTAATTCAAAATGATTCTTAAGTATGGGATAGTATACGACATATCAGAAATTCCAAAGCAACATGACATTTACACAAAATAGGGGTTTCAATTCAATTTTAACATAATGACAAGGGAATCCAAACTAGTATGGTTTTAACCAATTTTAACATTGATTGGTAGAAAAAATTCAAGTAAAAGATATCAGAAATGTAGTTGAAATGCTAAAGAAGGAAAAGTAGAATTGAGAACCGTCATGTGGCAAAATACCTACAACAAGGACAGGTTTTTTACGCGCAAATACTTAATAAGGTAGCCTCAAACAACTCAGAAGTCTCAAGAGCCTTACAATATGAAGAAAACTTGTACCGTTATTAACACTGAACTTTCGCCCGCACTTTCCAGCAAAGTGTTGGTTGTCCTATTTTGCGATGTCCATTGATTACGTTTTCGACTATTTTTCGCGCTAGCTCATTCTGATCCATTCTACATGACATGGACAACCAGCGTAAATGCGTTATTCGCATAAATACGTCGATGTGGGGATACAGACTATACAGCTCGTGGCTCATCCGCCGTCGATACACACCTTTCTCTATTATAGGATCATATATTTTTCGGAGGATTTTTCTCCGGAAGATTCCCAGTGATGTTTCATCCCCCGCTGCGATATGACCCAGGATTCTGCGCCATGAAGCAAGACAGATTGTACGAGAGTCTGATATAGTTAGATCTACATTTCTCGAGGGAGGGCCTTATCTCCGAAGTGATTGCTTAATCTATTTGCAAGCACAATTCTCCGTTTGATTTCTATGCTGACGTTATTGCTTCTGTTCACGGCAGATCCAAGGTAAATAAATTCGTCCACTATAACGAAATTATAAAAATTACAAACGTTCACCCTTTCATTCACTCGGGTGGATATTCTGTTTGTCGGGACCAATAATTTTGCCTTGTCCTCAATTACTGTCAAACACACTTCTGTTGATTTGACAGTTCTCGAAAATACTGCGAAATATCTCGCCGATTTCGCCCAACGATGTCTAAATCATCAGCATCCGCGAGGAGCAATGACTTTTGCTGCTGATAGCTTTATTCGTGTTGACTGCAGCTTTTCACGATGGTTTCATTTAATATCTGGAAGAGATCGCATGATAGGATTTCGGCCTGACTGGGGTCTCGCCTCGCACTAAATGGTTCGGTGAGATATATGCCAATCTGTACTGAGAATTTCATTACAGTATCAATTTACAAAGGTGTGTCAGCTTATCAGGAATACCATGCTTCGACACAGCTTGGTACAGTTTTCCGCGTATCGAGCTATCAAAGGAAGCCTTATAATATGCAAAGAGATGGTAGGTGTCGATTTGATTTTCTTGGGTTTGCTCTACGATTTTCGTAATGTGACCAAAAGCCACACTGATGAGGTCCGATCAGGTCTGCAATAGATGGCTATAGACTTTAGCACAATACGCTCGAAGGACCTATTCTGGCTTATTTCATGGTAGCCCAGTATGCTAAGCCTCCAATCGTCTAGCCATATTTTGCACATGAGCTGATTTATGTACTTGGCCAACTCAAAGCCGCCAGCCTTAAACAGCTCAGCTGGCAGTCCATCAGCACAAGCGGCTTTTTTGTGATTAAGCCGGGAAATTGCGGCTCTAACTTCGCTTTGGCTAAAAGGGAGCATTCGACGCCATCGTCGTGTATTTTTTCAACACCCTCATGTATATTGAAGTTTCCTGGGACAAGCCAAGCACCACACATGCGGCAAGATTCTCGTCGTCATCCCTACGAAATAGGGCCTGATCCATGGCCGTTGGTTTGACTTTGTACTTTTCGGTAGAGTTTTCTGGGCTTATTCTTCATTCTGTAAGATTCAATTTGCTCACCCTCGAGCTTTCTCCACAACCGTTTTTTCTTTTTATGTAAACGGATTATTTGTCTGCTCTTCACCTTATACCGCTCTAGTGCGGCTCGCGTTGCGACTAACTGAAGCATTGTCATAAGTGTAGCGTGCTTTTCATTACTTGCCACGTGATAGTCCTCAACGTGCAATGGCTTATCTTTAACCGGTTTTCCATAACCAAGTACGGTCTCTGTAGCAGCTTTCATAGAGTGGGAAAGTACTTCCACTGCGCTTAAGGATCCCGAGGCGGGGGTTGAATTCTGCTCCAGTAGCTGAGTGAGCTCTCTGCAAAGGCCTTGGCTATGTCTGGTAATTGTAATCGAAGCATACGTGCGTCCATTGCACTAGTAGAGTGCCTTCCACAAATTACTAGGTTTTGTGTGTTGATCAGGGGATATCCACGTAGCCTGTTGGATTTCCTTATGTTGTAATCTCGTACTACTGACAAGCATGTTTTTCACCGCGGCAAAATCTAAAAGTCTTATGCCGTTATGGGAAGTAATGGTGTTTCCAATGAATTTACCGATGGTTGGTTCAAAAACATTTTCCCTGACGACTTTAACACGAAAGCCACCTAGGAAAATCTTAATCTCATCGTCAGAAAAGCGGTCGAATGTTTCCTCGGGATGCTCATGGAACATGCCCATGGTGTCATCGTATTATCTTCTTCCGTCGGGGCATGTACACAAATTAGCGATATGTTAAATTATTTCGCTTTTATGCAGATGATGACTATAGTTTCACTCGCGGGGTTGGTCCTTGAGACTAGATGCTGCAGGCTTTTAATATATGTATGTCATAGTTCTTTAGTATATGTCATAGTTCTTCTTCTTTGTACACCTGACAGTAAACACTACTCAGATAGCATTTCATCATGGAAAGAATTTCTATATGCGAAAACCGAATACAAATTTATTAATAATATTATCAAAATTCATGGTCGGTGAGAAATGTTTTTCGCGGTTGAAAGGGTACTCAACTAAAGGGAATAACAATGCTGCTTATTTGTCAGCGGAATCAACATTGCAATTAAACTTCACTTCACTTTATTTGAAAATGTGTTATTACGGGCTAAGCAAGTATTTTAGAATTGCATCCGTTCCTATAGAAACAAGATGCCAGCTATACTCTCTTGCATTCTGACTGCGAATTCTGGGTTACATCAGCAACAGACGATCCTGCACTGACTGCTGGGCGTAGGGATCACGAGCAATTTCAGCTGTATTCTGACATCGATATACGAGTGGTTAAGCGAAAGACCTCCCAGCGACAGCTTGGTATTACCAAATATTGCCAAACGATGTTATCTGCATTTAGGATCCTAACCCCCTGAGCTTTTTGTAACCAATTAATTAAGTAGGCAAGAATCCAAACTTTGTACGAGTAAATACTAATTTATAGCAAGTCTTCCTGTCATGACGATATTTGTTACTATTCAAATTCCCACCAAAATTACCATCGATATGGTGATTTTATGGCCGTCGGTGGTGCAACAGAATGCGCGGCTGTTGAGCGAGAGAACGTAGGTTAGATCCCTGCTGTGACCACCTTACACTTCTTTCTTACACTTCTTAGTGACGGCGAAACTATCGAGTAATAAGCCATAAAATAGTTTGTCAAACGCCCTTTCGGAACCGGTGTAAAATTGTAGGTCCCAATCAGTGAGTGATAACTGAAAAGCTCACAACTCAATGATTGTGAGCAGCTCCCCCTTATCCCTTCATGGGATGTAATGGGAAAATATTTATTTATTTTATGGTGAATCTGGCAGTCCTAAAGAAACACTCTCCAGGATACATACATCAGCAACAATAAGTGTAGTTAATACAACGATGCAACTTAGCCGCGCCCAACACCCACAGAAATGATTGTGGTACTTCGACACCACTTGCTCTGCTATACATGTACATGTAGCATTTGTATTTGTTTCCGCACTTGCATTCGTTCAATATCCCAACACCATTTGTGTATTCTGCACTATGGTCAAGGAAGTGTGTCCCTGCAGTAAATTTTTGAGGAAAATCAATTCGTTTAGGTTTATCTTTAAGAGATTACCTTAAATTCAACTCAAAGATGTTAAAGTCAAAGCAGATTGATGACACAAATGCACCCTAATTTGCAGGCGTGCATCCAATTGCATTCTGTTCCCCAAATATTCAATGTTACACCCGAATTGCTGAGAAATAGCTCCCATTCCAGTCCATTTGTCAGTTGGATTCAGTGACTACAATTATCTCAAATGCCAGTCGAAGTGTAAAAAATAGCACAAAAAATTGTGCCGCCATCAATCATTGCTGGACTATTAACCGGAATTACTTCCTATGATTCAAACATTTCCAATGTTGATGACTTTTAGTTGCATCGTTAAAACTTGCAGCAGAAAAAAACTAGAGAACTGTTCCAATTGTCGTCGATGATACAAATATTTATGAACTGGAATTTATTTAAATATTTTTTTTTATTGTGCAATTGTGAAGTTAGTCACACAATGGGTGGGTGACCATATGTCGCACTTGAATGTTGCATTTACTCGTACTCGCACGATTGTTTTCCCCTTTAGTTGTATTTTTAACCGTTTCCCTTTGAATTCATGTTTATGGGATTTTAACGGAAATCCATTACGGTTTCATACTGGTTTGAATTTAAAAGGTTTTTGTTCTGCCTTTGGGACAATTGTGCAAACATTCATTAGAGTTTTGTGGGAATGTTAAGAACCCGTCACTATATATGGTAACTGCATATTCAAATTTTCAAATAAAAAATATATACATACATATATTGGATTGAAAGTTATAAAATTTCACAAAGGTCTTGGCTGTAAAGTAGATCACGTTAAACTGTCAGCCTTGAACTTTCTTGCCTTATGCTCTAAGATTAGCTTAGTAGTAATTTTAGATGGCCAATAAAACTGTTTTATTTAAGAACCTTCCTTTGCCTTTCGTCATGTGTGCTTTCGAATCTAATTATAACCTCATTAGTCGTGTCAGAATGTTATTATTAAAGTACCCCCCCCCCCCCCCTATTTGTAGTAAATATTATTATTTCACCACCTTCTTCAATATAATTAGATAATATATTTCAAAAGTTTAGTCGTAGATTCTGAAATTAGATTTGCTAAAAAAAATAACAAAGTTTGTAATACACGCTGAAAAATCTGTATTTTTTGTTGGTTGGATGCAAATATAAAGTGTGTTTGGAGCTAGTCCCAAATATAATATACTTGTGTCCAAACATATTGTGTTTGCTATTCAATATTACATATTTGAGTCACAATGATTAATATGTTATAATAACTATATGTGTCTGCGATCCACATATTTATGTTTGTGATACAAATGCAGCTGTGTTTATTGCACTGTCTATGCTCTCTCGAGAGCAAGAGAATAAAAGAGGGTCAGCGAGAGACTCTATCTTGTAAGTGTGCAACTGTATGTTTGCATTATTCTCTGTCAGTGAGTCATAAATATTCCTGAATGGTGGTGCAAATTGCAGATGAAGTGGTTCTTATTTTTCCTGATGTATCGCGTTTTAGTTTCATGTATTCAGTGGTCAATTGTTCATCGGACAGAGGACATCAAAAGCGGTTGATCAGTAGAAAAGGATGAACAAAGGCTCTGACGGCTAAATGGTTTGTGATGTTACTTTGGTTTTTGTGTATGTGTTTCGTATATATATATGGATGTGTGCTACCAAAGTGAGAAACGATTTTGAGGAAAGAAACTGGAAAGGCCACAACGTGAAGCCCTTTGTCTGTCCGAGCCTTTATTGAGAAAATCGGAACGGCGGACCATTTGTGAAATAAGTGTAATAAAAAAAACACAAGTAATTAATCCACAGCTTCGCTTGCATTAACTTGATTTGTATATAAATGTCTTGTATGTGCATCAACGCATAGTGATAACCAACGCATAGCTGAAACCTTCTGAAAACAAAAACGTGAGATGCAACAAAGAAAAAAGAAGCAAATGAGCAGCGGATTCTCATTTCATTAGAGAAAACAAATAATGCATTCAATGCAAATAAATGTAAAAAGGGCCGTTTTAAATCTATAATTTTTGTATTAATTATTTATAAATGTGGATTTATATTGTTAAAATTAATTATAATAAATAATACATATATATTGTAATCGAAGAATAATTCGATTCTAAATATTATTATATTTGGGAGGAAACGCGCTTATGTTTACACGTAAGTATATGTAGGTTTGGGGGAAACACGGGAATGCGTAAAAGCATACATGTTTGTCAGTAAACGTGATACTGTTTGCATATAAATACAAGTGAGTTTGGGACTTGCAAACATATGAATGTTTGAAGTGTGTTCCAAACATATACATGCATCCTGCAGAATATGTTTGGGAAAATATGTTAGAGAGGCCGATATTTTTCAGCGTGTGGATTCTATCCATCAGTCCGTTGTGCAATGTTTAGATTCCAAAATTGCGCGTAATTTAAATGAACCATAAACACATCTTGGTATATTTTTCAACGTCGATACTTATGGATTCTGACGGCATTCATTACGAAGACAGTGATAGAAACGGGTTTGTCGCATGTGCGTTTGCTGATCCAGTCAAATTCCCAGTACTCGGTGAGTTTTTACTCCCTTCTGTTCCTCAGTTCTATTTTAATTTATAGGTTGTTAAATGTTATTAGGAAAAACATAATGACCTAAAAATTAGAACTACAAATACAAACTTTGGTTTCAAATATAACTTAAAATTAATGTCATATTCGTCAGTCCTTTGGTGTCAGTCCATGTCAAAAATTGCACCAGAAGACTCACATGCAAGAAAATATTTGAAAAAGTGACTGGCCCGGTTTACACCTGAATATTGGTAAGCAAACCTATCTGCTCATATCGAAATAAACACAAATAAATACAAGTATATTAAACTAAATCAACCCCAAAATTGGTCAACTTTTTGATTTTCAACCTCATAAATAATAAGAAGGATAAATATTATTCAAAGGTACAGAACATTGAAAACAACATGCAGTGGCAACAGCTAGACTCCTATAATGATGGAAGTATAATTCTGTTAGATATATATAAAACACTAGCTAACCCGGCAGACGTTGTCCTCAATAATATTTCAAGCGATTTGTATGTGAGGTAAATCTAAAACCACCCATGGGCCACCCAAACGCATACAAAAAAATTTATTCAAATCGGTCCAGAAGTTAAGGAGGAGTTCAGTCACAAACACACGTGCAGTAGAAATTTATATATAAAGATGTATCAGCTATGTAAGGATCACTTTTTGTATTTACTTCCCCAACACTGAAATACAAATATCGACACACAAGGGAATGTGATTCGTTGTTGCAATGAATATGCTCCATTGCAGCAATGAGTATGTGTAATTGTTGCGAATTTTGTCGTTGCTACGATTAATATGTTTCGTTGTTTCACCGCTGTGGGGAATAAGTTTCATTGTTGTATGAAATGTGTTTAGTGAATACTTATAATGTATGAAGACTAACATCATGGCCCCTTCTGACCATTCTAAAATTATATTACAGTGTTTTATTTTACTTGCTTTGTTGTCTGTCAGTCTGTATTGTTCAAATCTAGTAACTCATTTTTAACACAGTTGCAGTTGACCAATCGAATATGAAAAAAAAACTAAAACATTAAAAATTTATTAACTAAAAAATTAAAATTAAGAAAATAATTTAAAAAAAATCAAGTTACAGTGTTTTATTTATAAATGCACTAAAAACTAGAAAATAATTTTTCTCTTAGCCTCAATAATTTGTAATTTCAATGGAAGCGTTTTATTTGAGAGATCCCTAGAAAATTAATCAACTAATTCATTTTAATTACGCTCTTTATTAAAAGTATCTAGACCATTGTTGTTGAAGTGCTAAGTAGGCGGACCATTGTACAACCCCATCATGTAGAAGAATATAATTATTGAGGCTAAGAGAAAAATTATTTTCTAGTTTTTAGTGCATTTATAAATAAAACACTGTAACTTAATTTTTTTTTAATTATTTTTTTATTTTATTTAATTGAATTTAATTTATTCTGATATTGTATGTCGATGTGTTTTCAAACAGTTCCACCAGAAAGTATTCACTTTAAGTTATATATATAGCCACTCTCCTGTGAAACATCCCCTGATAAATTGAGTTGTTGCAGCAACGCGTCGAACACGTTTAAAAAGCTCTTGTATCACATGCTTTGTGCCAGAAACAACATTATCGTTGTATGCTCGGAAACTTTACATTGTGGCAACGTAAACAGGCTAGAGGTTTTCCAAAGAAGAAGAACGGATACTTGGCATGTGGGTACAAAATAAGTGGTCACTTTTTTCAGAATGATCTCGCCAGCTCATCAGCTCTATGATTCCCTTGAATTTTCCTGTGCCCCGGCACCAATGCAAGGAAAATATCAAACTGCTCGGCCATCGTAATTAGATATACGCGGCAGTTGTGGGCAGCTCTGGCAGTCATACATAAAGTTTACAACCCAATGGCCGCAATGACGCCCAACAATACATTATTTCGGATACTCTGGACGAATAAGATAAGTTACATCATTTGGAAAGAAATCTCAATTACTATAAAACGAAACAGAAAAATTACAATCCACGCTTTATGACCCTCAAATGTAATGCATATAAGAGTCATATTAGTCCCTTAGTATCTTTGGACGAAATTCGTTATAGGACTTTTTAAGCCGATTGAGCCATGTCCATCTGTCTGTCTGGCTTGCTGGTCATCACGATAACTGCAATAAATCTTTACCGACAACAATGACATTTTGTCAGTTTATATTAGTTCCCAAAACCTAGGTTAGCATCTTCTCATACCTCCATACAAATCTACATATTTAGTACAAAATCATGTTTCTTCTCAAACTCTTATGGGGTACATGTGATTAGCTGCAACTCAGATTTTGGTTAATAATTTGTAAACTTCTACTTAATTGAAGTCAATTTACAAGGTTGCAACGCCCATTGGGGTAACTCCCGAATAAAAGCTGGGGTCTGTCCGGTTTACCGATGCGATACGTCGCATTAAACATTTCTGATATTAATGAAGTTAATTATTAGGTTTCATTTAACCAAAGGTCAGTCAACTACTAAAACAAGAGTGATGTGGCCCACCCATTTTTATGCCTCCCATACAAAAGTTGTGGGACCGGTTGGTTGGTCATCAATATAACTCCCGTGACATACATTCAACCTTTTTGAAATTTCTTTTTGGTAATTTTTGGTCAGAAGCCACTCTCCTGTGAAACATTGCCACTCCCAATCTGGTAACCCCCCATACAAAAAATGGGCAATGGTTTATAGAAGGCTATTTTGTAACTACAAATGGACAACTTTGCCACGCCCGTTTTTTACCTCCCATACAAAAGTTGGGCAGCAATCCGGTTGGTCGGCACGATATCTTCCATAAATCACAACTCAACTGAATGAAATTTGGAACTAGACAGTGTTTTATCAAATGATACATTTTACCTCAAAAATTTTAACTTTTGCCACTGCCATTTTGATATCTCCCATACAATACTTATAGTTTGGTCGACGCAAAATCTTCCGTAAAACCGATCTTAATGGCATTTGGTACTGGCCAATATTTTGTCAAAAGCTAGTATCTAGTTGAAGTGTACTACCTTGTCTTTGCACCTTCCATTCAAATGTTGGGTAGAAAATTGTCTGGTAGTTCAGATAAACCCTCAAAATCACAACGGTATCTAATTAAATTGGGAATTAGATAATATTTTGGACAAAGACACCTAATATTGAATATGGCGAACTTACCACGTCTATTCCCGTCATTGAAGGCTAGTCGGTTTCAAAATAATATAACCCTTTTTAAATGGAACTTAAACTCAATGGATGACTAAGGGTAAGGGTATGTTTTAATCTGTTCATCCGACTGAAATTTGTGTATTGGTTTGTTTGACCACTGATATTGCTTCGTACTTTTCAGATTCGAATGTCGAAGCTAATGATGGGCCAAATGTCATGCATCATTTCAAGAGCCGTTGAAGGAGAATAATACAACGGGAAAGAATACAACGCTCTAAGTTGGAATATGCTTCGTTTACATGGATCCAAACAGCTTCTATCCACATATATCGCATTGAAAAGGATGAAAAGTCTTTTACTAACTTTGCATTAATCTCTTTAAACTTTCATGATTCACTTCCATCGTATGAGAGTAAATATTTGCTCATATCCTTGCAATTAGCTGTTTAGTGTTTCTCCATCATATTTTTAATAATTCTGTGGATTGTGCTGAATTCCTATATTTTATACAGTTTAATGCTCCTTCTCGTTCACTTCGTTATTACTGTCGTTTTTATATTGGTATTCATACTTCTAATTATGCGTTACATGAACCATTGCTTAGGGTGATGATATTGTATATTTCATTATATAACTCATTGTATTTTATTATTCCTAGGAATAAGTTTAAACCACTTCTTAATCATTTCATTATCTATATATTTATATATTAAGCTGCTAGTCTGTAAGGAACTATTGTCCATAGACTGAATAAATGAAATGAAGTGAAATGCTGCCCTATTCTAGCCAGCGCTGAAACAAGTGCTGAGTGCTAGAATATTTCGAACCACTGTACGTCGAAATCAAACCTACTTTATTAGCAAACCATTACAAGTTCTACAAACTTTGTTTAGAAATGGGGACAATTTTTTAAGTGTATTTAAAAGCGGTTTTATTAGATAAAGAAGTTATATATAGATGTAGTCAGTAAAATTTGGTAGGAAGTCTCAAATGTATAGATGCATTGAGGTAGGTATATACACTGAAAGAAAAACGCTTTGTCGCATGTATGAAACGCATTCATTAATGTTTTATGTTTCTGTAACATCTTACATCCGACAATTTGGTTGTTGCAGCATCGATTACATTGTTTATTTGGCAATTTCTCGTTTCGTTGCTGCAATAATTCATTTCTCGCTCCTGCAACAATCATATTGAATTTTATTTTTTGAGCAAAAAATACAAGTAAGTGTATGAAATTTAGACTACTGTTAGGTGGTTTATATCTTACTTTTCCGTAGTTTAATATATATTTAGTTAGGCTGTTTGCCAACATTCATATTTTTTCCATTTATACACAACTTTCGGCAAAAAACTGAAAACCCCAAATTTAAATATTTTCTAAAAATTTACAATTTTTTCAAATTAATAGTCTGAACCCCTAGAGTGGCGGGATTGTAAAAAAAAATGTACTACTTTATATTCAGGTCAAACCAAATCGATCTGCAATTTTTTATTAAAATGAACTGAGAAATGCAATTTTCTAGCGTATACAAATTTAGACCCAAAGTCACAAAACCCGAAAATGTTGACCACAAGTCGACCGGCTTAGAGTTATCCGATTGAGCTCAAATTTTCACCACGTTCGTCTCAGACCAAATGGCAAAAAGAACCGCTTGGTATTTGTTAAAATTTGAGAAAAATAATTGCTCCATACATTTCATTGCCACCCTAATATATATATATGAATAGGACGCTTATTAATAATACCACCATATTTTTTTTATTTGTAGGACCAAAATACGATGACCAGATTAACGCAAAACCCTCAAATACAACATTTTCTTCCAGACGAGAGTTTTAACATGAATTGTATATATCGTATTTAGCAAATTAAGTAAGTACTGAGCGAAACAATAGATTTACTAAATCAATAAATAAATATTTTCAAACAAGGCACACAAATTGTTTCATCACTCCAATGAGTTTGTTTCACTGCAGCAATGAAATAAATTATTTGCAAGAGTGAAGAAAATTCGTTGCAACAATATAAAAAATCATTGCAGCAATGGAACAAATTGATTGAAATAATGAATCAAATTCATTGTAGCAACGAAACAAATTCATTGAAGCAATGACACATATTCATTCGTTGCTGCCATGCGTATTCATTTCCGCCAACAATCACGGATCCGATGAACATATTTTCGTAGCGGGAATGAAACTGCATGTTAGTTAACTTTCAATGACTAAGGTTGTTGGGGCGACGAACATTTTCATTCCTGTGATGAAGCTTTTCCGATCAGTGTAGATTAATATTGTAACTGTAAAATTCGCTCCCGGACTATATTATCAAAATGTTTTTGTCAGGGTTTTGAAAGTGTTCTAACATATTCTTTGATGTGAACATTTTGGTAAATTTATAAACGAAATAAATCATCTTTAACGAATACTTTCATCGAAAGTGAGCTAAGTGGATTAATTAACTGAAAAACCTAAAACTTTGCATTGCCGTTATGAAATATTTAGTTATTATAGGCGTTAAATAAATTGCAGCGATAAATAAGTTGCATTACAGACATGAATGTGTAAAAATACTATTGCGAATTTGAACATGTTTCACTGTATCAGTATGTTTCAATGCTGGATTGAATTCGTTGGTTTGATGTTTACTCACTCAAGGAAAACGCTTCGGCCACAAAATCAATGAAGTAAGTGTGTTCAGCATCTGTTGTGAGGGCACTTATATTTAGTAAATTGGCAGCACCCCTTGAAAGCAACGAGAAAACTGACTACGTGCATAAATTTTCACCTTATTGACATGTTGCCACTGCCAGTCTGAAGGCCGATAATACCCACCTCCGGCTTACGTATGCCACGAGATGACACTGGACAGATGGAATTTGCTGGAAAGCGAATTGGTAATGCTGAGGAACACAAAATGAGTATCGGTTTTTGTGTGGACGCCTAAACTCAACACACCCCAGGAAAATACTTGCATCCATGGAAGCAAAAAATCGCAAAATTATTACAGGTAGAAGCAGGGATATAGTGCGTAACCACTGCTGAAAGTAATACGGGAAGTCGCAGAAAAAAAAAAATTCTTTTTATATCTAAGGTGTGCAGAAGTAATTTAGTACAGCGAATGTTTATGTAGACTGTATATTAGGGTGTACCGAATTCCGTGTTTTTGGAATATAATGGAGATGGACATTAAAAAGCCGATTACGGGAACATAGAACTTTTTGGGAGAAAAAAATTTGTTTGTTAAATTGGGCTCAACGACGTGTCATTGTGAGCATAAATCGAAAATATATTTTTAAAACTTTGACAGAGTATATTTCTCACAGCGGAATTTTAAAACATTTATCAAAAATTTTTAACTTAAATTTACTTTGTATTTTGTATTTTACATGAAAATACTATCAACAATAAACAATGGTTTCCCATTAAATCCCATGGAGGAATTGGGGGAGAGCTGCTCACAATCAGTGATCTGGGTGCTGTCTAGTTTTAAGCTCTCTGCGAAGGGACCTATAGTTTTACACCCGTTCCAACCGGTTTTTTGAGACCCTTTTTTCATGGCAAAAATCCCCGATAGTGTCGCCTTCACTAGCGAGGTGACCGTCGGCGAAAAAATTCCACGTAGTCAGAGCAGGAATCGAATCTCCGATCTAATGAACAAGAGCCGCTCACACTGTTATTACAACACCGACGGCAATACTATAAAATACACAATATTTATGGCCCCCACTAAACGAAATCCATTGAATATACCCTCTCGCCCTTGAGAGCTTGTTGACAACTGACATTTATACTTTATTTTTGCATAAACAGTTTTCGGCGTCCAATACTTATAATTATGGAATGGGGAGATGTTGTAACCCGTATTGTCGTAATTGACTTGTATTCTCCAATAGCTGGTTACCTGTAGTCATCTTGGTGCTGTGGATGACGGCGTAGTTGTGGCCGGAGCTGCCACTCCCTAAAGTTTACGGGTGCAGCCAGTGACACAAGGTGAGCCCTCAATTAATTACTAGTGCAGTGAAATAATAACATTAAACCCAAGAGAATTGCAAGTTCCGGAAGAAGTAGTAGATTCTGGAATATTATTAAAAAATTTCCCTTAAAAAAAAATAGTGTCATAGTAAACCGTGTTTAACCATTATTTTTAATTTAAAGTATATGGTTTTGTAAATTGTGTTTTAGTGCAACTTTGTGCAACTAAATTATAATACACTGAAAAAATAATTGATCATGATATCGCATCAATCAACCGGACAGTTGCCCCTTTTTTTCTATGGGAGGTACCAGAATGGCAATGACAAGATCACCATTTTTCGTAGCAGAGTGGAATTTAACTAAATATTACGAAATGTAAAATTTCATAAAAATTGGTTCTATCATATGGGAGTTGTATTGTGGACCAACCAGCCGGCCACACAACTTTTGCAATGTAGGTACCAAACTGGATGTGGCAAAACCATCATTGTCTTCGTGGGTTACTGGCGTTTAATAAATTAAAGCCAGTACCAGGTTATAATTGGAAGTTTTTTACGCAATCTGTAGTACCGCGAAGACGGATGGCCACCCAGCGTTTATATAGGAGGTACCAGAAAGGGCGTGGAAATTTCACCAATTTTCTTTAGTTTATGTACATGTTATTACCCAATATATTAGTTGAAGCTAATCACTTACACCAGGAAAAATTTTAGTGTTGCCAGATTTGCATCTAATATGGTACGTCTGGAAATTGTTAAAGTGAAAATTGTTTCGTTGTATATTTTTACCCTTATTCCAAACCTATATTGCTTCTGTCCGGAATTGCCACACTTCGACGGAATTGCTTTCAAATGATTGTAGGGTACTGAAAAAGGCCTGCAAGGTACTAACGGGTCCGCCAAAATTCTTGAAAATGCTATAAAATAAAACTACTGAATAATTTCTGAAATTTCTTTTTTTATTTGAAAGTACAATTCTTCCGGTTAATAATGGAAAATAATTTCATTCAAATGGCTGCCTCGGCTGGCCATGCAGTACCCTACACGATCGGTCCAAGTTTTAAGGACATTATCGATTGTGTGCAGCTGTATTTCACCAATGGCTTCACGAATATTGTCCTTTAAAGCGTCAATTGTCTCTGGCTTGTCGGCGTAACACTTATCTTTGAGGTCACCTCACAACTAATAGTCCAACGGTGTCAAATCGCAGCTCCGAGGTGGCCAAACGACATCAGCTCTGCGGCTGATAATGCGATCTTCAAAAACACGTAGCGCCGTCCTGTTGAAACCAAATGTTGCCAATATCCTCCTCTTCAATTTTTGTGAACAAAAATTCGTTCAACATGGCCCGATAACGATCGCCATTGACTGTAACGGCCACTCCTTGCTCATTTTCGAAGAAAAATGGCCCAATTATGCCTCTGGACCAAAATCCGCACCAAACAGTGACTCGTTTTGGGTGCATCGGCTTTTCAATGTATGCGTGCGGGTTTTCTGTGCCCCAAATGCGACAATTTTGCTTGTTTACATACCCGCCAAGATCAAAATGAGCTTCATATGAAAAGGTGATTTTTTTTCGGCAAAATCGGCATCTTCTGTAAGTCGATCGCAGGCCCACTTAGCGCAATATTTCCCAGCGTTGTTCAAGCATATACACAACCATATTCGTTCAGCGGAAGGATAAAACTAATTATGTGTCAAATCAGACATGAGCTAAGTGTTACCATTCACGAAATAAGCACTAGTTGAAAAAAAAACGTTAGATGGACCTTTATAAGGACCTGCGTTCATATTTTTCTTTCCATTCGTATTTTACCTTCAAATGCTCAGCCACCGCAACGTCCCTCTACCATAATCAGTATATACTATTTCAATTTACTTACATAAGGCACACGTGGTGTTAGTATATTTAAAATTAACAAATTTCAATAAAACCCACAAATACAATTAGCCTCCAAATGCCTGTCAACTATCAAGCGAAAAACTCTTAGATGCATTCACCAATTATGGGCGATCAATGAAAGACTCCCCGACACGAAAGAAATATTGGGCATACATTTTTAAATGGCAGCATTCGGAAGTCAACTTCTGATTTTAGCTTGCCCATACACCCATCCGCCCGTCCTCATAAATCTCTGTGATTTGACGTGTGTCGTTCGGCGTGAACCTTTTAAAATTCCACACATTTTCCCATAAAAAAATTTCACACTCCAATTTTTGTGGTCTCGATCGAGTGAAAAACATTTCGTTTTGTTTATTTTCATGAAAAATATGAAAATATTCAACTAAAAACAACCACAACAACTGCGATCAATTAAATGGAATGAATAGTTCAAGGCGAAACGCATTCGCCGTCTATCGGAGATGATCATAAATAACAAAACAAAAATCTATTAAGAGGAGCAACTCCTCGTGCTCATTCATTCATCAAAATTCAAAGTACCGGAGAGGGAGACTCATACACACGAACCCTTGTTGGAAGGGAATACGCGTCACATGTGCATCAGTTGGTACAGAAGCATCTGTAAATGAACAACGGCAATTCCATTTGGTTGTTATTTGAAGTTGTGAGAAAACATAGAAATTAGACGCATCCATTAGTGGAGGAAGACCAAAGGTGCAATGTCTGTGGATAGCGATGATGTGCCTTATTTATGTTTTCAATACAGAGAAGCGCTAAATGGAGTGCGCTATTCCTAATGTATCACTTTACACCATTTCCATGAAAATATTTCGCTTTAATACAAATATGGTTAAATGCACTGCGTCTAATACTGCGTTCAGCCTGATAGAATAAATAATCAAATAAAAAATTAAATACATACAAATATACCTCGTTTATACGGCTCTAAATACTGTATCGAATAAACTCGTGTCAGATTGCGAACCTAAACCTAAGCGTTTATACGCATTAAAAAATATATATCTAGTGTACACACTTTTAAATTGTGTCAGAAAATCAGAACTGCCTTGCCCACTCCATTGCTTTAATCAAGCATATTATTAAAATTATATTATTAAATGAATTGAATATGGCAAAAAAAACACTGGTTTTAGAAATGATATGCTCATGACAAATGATCAAACCCGTGTTAGCGTAGGTTGTGTTTATAGGGACACTTAACGCGGTTCAACAACACTTAGCTCGTATTAAAATTGCGATTTACGAAGACACGGTTAGCAGTTTAGATTCGTGTTACGGATGCAACTGTACGTGTGTATCTAAATATGGCGATTGGACTTAATACAAATTAAAGCGTCGTGTAAACGACGCTTCGTTACAGGACATACATTTTTGATTTTCAGGATAATTGTTAAGAAACTCAACTAAACTCCCATTCGGTTTTGCTCATCGCCTTTCGTTCAAACAGCTGATCAAGAATGTGTGGCAGAAAGACCGATAGGTGAGTTTGAATAAATGCGAATTTTCCTGGCCTTATGCCATTTAAACCAACGTTATATGCCCTAAATGAGTTTTGAAGTGAACAATAAACAAAAATTCATTTCTATTCGTATTATAGAATATGGGAAAGACATCCTGCAGTTTATAATAGGACTGTGTGTACCACGTCAAGAAATACAGCGAGTATAGTGACCAAAATGACACAAAAATACATCTTTTAAAAAAAATTGGATACAACTTTAAAAAAAAATAAATGGATTCCCATTACATCCCACGAGGGAATTGGGGAGAGTTTTTCACAACCAGTGAGCTGTGCGGTTTTTAGGTTCATACCCACTGATTGCGACCTACAGTTTTACACCGGTTCCGAATGGTATGTTGAGAAGGATTTGTATGGCTAAGTACTCGATAGTGTCGCCATCACTAAGCCTGAGCAGGGATCGAAACCAGGATCTCATGTACAAGAGACGCGTACACTAACCTGGTGAAAATTTGTGGAAGAATCCTAAAAATCTTGGAGTCCATTCATGCGTTTCTTATGAATGTAATCTTGATCATAATGGTCTTAATAATTTCTTCTCCGAAGTATTACCAGCTCATTTTGCGAACTCTGACCAACCGCAATTCTCTTCACGAAGATGACTCATCAACTAAATTTTTTAAAACTATTTTACCATTTTCGATTATACCAATTACACACATATTCAATCATTAGGACTGATTTCTTATTCCCTGCTAAACTCAATTTTCGACCACTTTCTACCGATTCCGGGTCTGAAATTGACACTTCTAACCTGCCAGTCATATATCTCGAAGATACAGCTCTTCATTCTCTTAAATGAACTAAATTCTGCGGATTTTCTATTAGTTCAGCTTTGACTTGTAATGACCACATGAATCACAACGTGAGTGATATTTATTTTGTACGTGTGTCATCGAATTTCATTCCCACTGAGACAAAACGTAACTTGTTCTTTATGAATAGTCATCCTCTTTTTATCCATATAACATTGTTTTTTGAAAATATATCTATCCCTTTCTAATATTTGCCTAGCTTTAAGTTATTGCTTTCATTGTTATAGAGCTGTAACAAGATTATTAATAGAGTTGACGAGAAAGTGAAAGGTTGTGTCGTTTTACTTAATACGCGACCATGTTATTGTTCTTAGCCATAAACTAAACTAGTACGTCCAAATTCTAGCATATATTGAAATTGTATCAAAACTCCAATTAGCCTAGATATTTTCAACGAGAATATGGGGAAATTGAAACACTATCTGCCATCATTTCCTAGCCGTAAAAAATACGTATTTGCTTAAAATACTCTACTCCTCCCTTTCACATTTTTCGACATGATGAGAAGTTCATACTACAAGCTTTAAAGGTCAGGTTCATTTTTCTAAGTGAAAGATGGTTGGTTTTCTTTGAAATAATAGATAATTCAGGAAAGCACACTCACTGGCATGTTTAGTTTCGAACTCCGTGACAATTTCATAATCAGATTCCTACTCACTACGTATGAATTGGTACTATTTGGAACATCATCAATCGTATATACCACCAACTGTATATACAATTTGCATATGCGAATTGGTATCGATCGAAAATCCATCATGTACCAACTCAACCTGAAAATCTATTATTCCAACAACACGAGCACAATGGTTTTTTCTTCCATGTTCCCTTCTCCTCTTCCCAAGCAGAGTTGAAGTTCTTTTGAGGCTAGTTTATCTATAACACACAGTTGCATAACTGTGTGAGATTTTTCAGCTGGCCCGGCTAGTGTTTTCATTAGACAAAATCACATAAGGTTTGTTCCCGTACTTTTTTAGTAGTAACGGGTTTTTCAATATGAGCGCTACAAAAGTTTTTTTAAATAAAACAAAACCGGTTTTAGATACCAATGAAATTCTTTATTTCTGTGAAAGTACGTTCGATGCCATTATGTATGGAACTCGATTTCTTTTGCTTGGCCACCACGGGCACGCTTGCAGAAGTCCAGACGCTGAACCCAATTTTCGACGGTTTTCCAGCTTAAGTCGGCCGATACTGCTGCAATTTCTCGTTCGATATTCGTACGAAGTTCATCAATCGTCGCTGGTTTGTTGGCATAGACCATAGACTTGACGTAGCCCCACAGGAAATAATCTAACGGCGTCAAATCGCACGACCGAGGCGGCCAATCGACTGGGCCATTTCGTGAGATAACACGTTCACCAAACTTGGTTTCCAATAAACCAGGTTCCTGTTGGAACCACATGTCCTCCAAGTTCATATTATCTAATTGGGGCCAAAAATATTCGGTTATCATTGAACCGTAGCGATTCACATTCACAGTAATGTGCCGGTCTTGATCATCACGAAAGAAGTACGGCCCAACGACGCCGCCGGCCCATAAACCGCATCAAACCGTAATTTTTTCGAGATGCAATGATGACTCATGGATTACGTGTGGATTGCTGTCTGACCAATAACACATATTTTGCTTATTGTCGATTCAGCCAGAAATGAGCCTCATCGCTGATTGTTGAGGTCCCTTAAAGTTGGCCTCTTGAAGTTGAGGCCACTGACTCCAAATTTCGGTAGTAAATTTTAATAATTTCGACTCGTTGGCTTGCATACCTTTCCATGATGAAATGGCAAACCTTACTGAAGAGAATTGTCAAAAGAGCGGGAAAAAATATGGCGTCGTTTGCAGGCCCTATTGATTTACTTTTGTAGCGTCTCTGTTGAAACCCCCTTTAAAACGATTAAAATAGAGTTTCATCAGAAATAACAACAAATTCTCTCTGAGGGTTCAAATTTCAAAAGAGTACGGGAACGAAAAAATAGGAAATGTGGTAAAACTTGTGTCAGAAGTGTGTCCACAACATGGTCCTCGTCCGAAACGTCCAAAGGGAAATACCCCGTACTGCTAGAATCGACCACAGGGATATTATATTGTGTCTCTCCGTTTTTGTCTACAATAAAAACAATTCAATTCCTTATCGCTCGTTGCGGGATGGGGGCGAAATGAAAAAATTATAACAAATTTTTTTTAACTACTTTATTATAACCCATTATTGACAACTATATTGGGTACTTTTGGTTTGGTTTGGTTTAAAGGGAAGTTTTCTAGGTGGAGCCTGTTTCTTACATATTGTACTTTTGAACCCAATATAAAGTAAATTTAGAAAAGCCAAAGTGCAAGACTGGCAAATCCTTGAAGTACAACCCTGAGCATGGAATTACATTTGGCAGCACACTTACTCTTACACTCGCACTTTTGACTTGGTTTGTGTCTAGACTTACATATGGGGGCATATTTCTTGGGAAATTTCCTAGGTGGAGCCCGTTCAATACATATTGTAGTTTTGTACCGAATAAAAAGTAAATTTAGAAATGCCACATTGAAAGAAGTTTAAAAAATACCAAGTGCGTTTTCTTAAAAAAAGTAAAATTTCTCAAAAAAATACCAATTCATATTCTTAAACAGAGCGCCTTTATTAAGTAGTACTTTTGCTTAAAAAAGAAAATTTTCTTACAAAAAGTAAATTTTTTAAAAAAAGTAATTTTTTTAAATAAGTACATTTTCTTAAAAAAGTACATTGTCTTACAAAAAAATTGCCTTTTCTTAAAAAACTACCTTTTCTTTAAAGAGTACGTTTTTTTAAAACAATATAACTTTTCTTGAGATAAGTACTTACTTTTAAACTTGTACATGTTCTATCGTAAAAAAAATTAATTTTCTTGCAAAAATTCCTTTTCTTAAAAGTACCCTTTCTTAAAAATAAAATAATACCTTTTTATTCTTTTCTTAAGATAAGTAGCCTTCCTGAAAAGAAATAAATTTTCTTAAAAAAATAACCTTATCCTAAAAAGATTACCACTTCTTTAAAAAGTACCTCTTCTTAAAAAAAAAAGTACTTCTTTGCATTTTCTTACAAAAAACATTTGCTTTTAATAAAAGAAGTACCTCTCATCAACGAAAGGACCTTTTCCTAAATATATTTCCTAAAAATATACTTGTTTTAAAAAAATACTTTCAATAAATAAAAAATTTCTTATAAAAAGTTTATCATTTTACAAGAAGTATCTTTTCTTAAAGATCCATTTAAATTACAGAATTGTTCAACAGGTGCCTTAGGCGTGTTGGAACTAACTAGTACATAATATATAGAGAAAGGAACTTCGTTCCAACATGGTGTCCCCTGACATCTCAAGTAATTTTTTTTCAGTGCATTTAGCCAATTCAATTGAGAATGCCTATTTATTACTTTTATATTTAGGATAGAGTAATTTATTCTCTCAATAGTTTTAACGTCATAGACTTGGTTGCAAGTGATCATTGGATGGTTGAAAGCATGGGTTCAATAATACCAGATAGAGGCAATAGTCCACATCGTCCAAAAAAGGAACAACAACTGCATTCCTTGTTTTTGTAGCAAAATAGTTGTGTTAAATACAATTCAACTGTATACCAACGATAAAAGTTAAAAAACGTGCAAAATACATTTAAATTTCACAGTTCTATACGAAAACAAAATGAAAAAGTTAAGTCAACAGTTCTTGTAACTCCACCTTCTGTAGGCTAATTTCTGTCATTTGCACAAACCTACGACGAAGTGTGTGAAATGAAACGCCAGATGTGAGAATAAAATACTCTACCCTAAATTTCTCTACGATATTTACTCGGTAAAATTCTTCAATTAAAAACTAGTAAAAGATAACGCCATGTTTTAAATTTAAATTTTCTTACTACTTTTACTATTTTCTTGAGTACGCGAACGCTTTTTCGAGTAAAAGTCTTCAAAGTGGTAAAACTAGTAAGTTGTAGGACGGACTAACTGGGCCCCTGCTATGTAATTCGATTCGAAAATTAAAACTTTTCGAAAGTTCTTTCCGATCCGAATTTTAAATGGTACCATGTACAACTTTCGGATTGAACAAAAAGTGTTACCAATACTTTCGGAAAATATTTAATTTGTGGTTGAGAACATTTCATGTCAAAATTACCCTTGGTTTGTTATTGTTCACAAATAAGTTTTAGAAAGGCAGTGACACAGATTCAGTGTACAAATTTAAGTCAAAATAAATACATATGAAAAATATTTGTCTTTAATAAAGACACCTCGCTTAATGACGGCAAAACTATCGAGTATTTAGCTATGAAAAAGCTTCTCGAAATACCGGTTGGAACCGGTGTAAAACTGTAGGTCCCAATCAGTGAGTGTAAAACTTGAACGCGCACAGCTCACTGGCTTTTGAGAAGCTCTTCCTAATCCCTTCATGGGATGTAACCGCCGTCGAAAGAAATGTAAGGTGGTCAGAGCAGGGATCGAACCCACGTTCTCATGCACCAGAGCCGCGCACTCTACCATTGCACCACCGACAGCCATACAACTTTTGGTTGGGAAGTTACAAAATGGGTGTGGTTTGAGAACAGGCGAGGTCACAATGCCTATTTTTAATCACGATGGGAAGATCTCATCGTGATCGGTAAAGATTTTCCGCAGTAATAGTGTTGACCATCTATCCAGCCAGCGATACAGACACACGGACATAGCTGAATCGTCTTAAAGTGATACTAATGGTCTAATATGATACCTTTTCCTTGTGTTACATTTTGTTCCATATTAAATGATATTTACGCCCTTTCCCATGGCTGAGGGTATACAAATTTAGAGAATAACAAAATGTAAGTACAAAAATGCCAACTTCATGTATGAATAATTATTTTGTCACAATGTTGATGGCACAACAAGACAAAATATAATAATAGTTCGGGCACTCGCAGCTATATAACTTGGAAAGAAAATATAATTTTTTAATTAAATTTTTGACCACAACAATTTTCTTATGGATCTACTTCCAGATGTTCCCGTCATAAATGTATATAAATTTCTTGCAAATTACAAAAATATCTTTTGGCCTCCTCCGCCACAGTGTGAAATATAGTACAATGTGGTATGCGTCCTACTCTTATGAATGGCGAACTTAAAAATATGATTAACAATAACAGGTTAACAATATTTTCCTACGCCAGTGGGACGCCATAAAAAATTTCGATGATGGGAATTTTATAGAAAACGTTAAGTGGCACAAAGTAAATGGTGTAAATACGCGTGAGTAAAATGCACTCGCCATAAAAAAATACACCCAATAAATTCACTTGCCTTATGTCGGTTTCCAACCTTTTAATTTTAGTTCTGAGTGACGTTTGGCACCCGCTTGTTTTTTGTTGGCCTTTGGCTTTTCCAATATGTTCGTTTTGTTTGTGTTTTTTCAAATTTTTATTAAATCCCCATATTTTACAATATTTATGTGTTTGTTTACGATGGAACTACATTTAGTTTTGAGATGTTAAACATTTTAACACGTCATTTCTTATTCACGTCTACCACACACTCGAAATTAGTAGAGTGCATATGTTTTACATATCAGACGTGTCAGCAATATAATGCGGTCGGTGAGTTGATGTATTAAAGGTCAAAAACATAATCTTATGAATTTGATGTTTTGGCTTTTTATTGGTCTGTATGTAACATGTCGATCAAAATATATAAGTAAACATATATATTATTCTCCACATTTTCACAAACTAATGCACTCGGGGATCGGCGTTCTAGGGACATAAAAAAAGACTCTTCAGTAAAAACTGTCCTCATATATGTCTAATTACTGTCGTATATGCGTATAAGTAGTGCCGTCGGTGGTGCAATGGGTAGTGTGCGCGCCTCTTCTACTTCAGATCCTGGGTTCGATCCCTGCTCTGACAACCTTAAAAAAAAATTTGTTTCGGCGGCGGTCACCTCGCATAGTGACGGCGATACTATCGAGTATTTAGCCATGAAAAAGCTTCTCAAAATACCTTTCGGAATCGGTGTAAAACTGTATGTCTTAATCAGTGATTGAAAACTGGAAAGCGCACAGCTCAGTGATGGTGAGAAGGTCTACCCTGTCCCTTCATGGGATGTAACCATTAATTTATTTATTTATTTATAAGTAGTGCACTTAAGTAATTTAGCTTCTATTACGAACTTTTTGTTGCACGTCTCAGCTTTAGACCTGGTAAATCAGCCACCCACAAGATTTTAAAGTTACTCCCAATGCTCAGGAAACTCCCACGCTTAACAAATCGACCCGTATCTTGATTTAAAAAAACGGAAACAACTGATGAGCTACGGCCAAGCTTGATATCCCCGCCAAGGTGGTACGCATTTACAGAATAAATCTGACAGCCAACAAATTCTTAGTGAAGTCGCGTAAATATCTAAATAAACTTTTGGAATTTAATGGCGATTTCGTTTCTGCCAAAAATTCAACACTTGGTCTGCCCTTTGCCTAAAAGTGCCTTTTTGTTTCCGTTTGTGACACAAGTTTTTGTGCTCTTTTCTGAGAATACTTACCTACGAATACTTAAAACGAAGATAACATATTTCGGCAACCAGTTCGATCTTTTGCTTTATTTCTCCAGTTCGCAATACCAAATACACGTAGGGATTCATCAAATCGATCACTCCAGCGGTGTCTTGGTCTTCCTATTTTTCGTCTTCCTTCAAGTCAGGTTTCGAAAACCCTTCGTGCTGGATCGTCTTCGTCCATTCTACTGATATGGCCTAGCCAGCACAATCGCGTTATTTTGATCCGCTTAACTATGTCAATGTCGGGATATAGCTAATACAGCTCATGGTTCATACGTCGCCGATACTCGCCGTTGTGCACTATAGGGCCGTAAATTTTTCGGAGTATTTTACAGATGTTTCGTCTGCTTGCGATAGGACCCAGGATCCTGCGCCACAAAGCAAGACAGGTTGTATGAGAGTCTGGTACAGCTGGAATTTTGTTAGTCGAGAGAGTACTTTATCTCTACAGTGCTTGCTTAGCCCCAAATAATATCTATTCGCAAGCACAATTCTCCGCTTGATCTCAAGGCTGACGTTGTTGTTTTTGTTCACGGCAGATCCGAGGTATATAAAGTCGTCCACTACCTCGAAGTTATAACGGTTATCAACGTTCACGCTTTGGTCTAATCATTTACGGTCAGACCCACTTTTGCCGATTCCTTCTCAATTCTCGAAAAAACCGCAGTAACTTCTCTAACTGTGCGTTCAATGATATCTATGTCATCAGCATACGCGAGCAGCATGTGACTTTTGCTGCTAATGGTTTTGTTCATGTTGACTGCAGCTTTTCTCATAATGACCTACATTAAGATGTTATAGAGATCCCACGATAGGGTGTCACCTTCCCTGAGGCCTCGCTTATAACACTTGATAGAACCTTATACGCTATGGATAAAAGGCTTATTCCACGGTAGTTGGCACAGAGACTCGGGTCAGCTTTTTTAAATATGGGACATACATAGTATACTGAGACTACAATCGCAGGACATGCATGCATCAAACCAAATTTTGCTAATGAGCTGATGCATGCACCTTATCAGCTCATCGCCGACAGCCTTAAACAGCTCCGTCGGTAATCCGGCGGCTCCTGCGGCTTTGTTGTTCTTAAGCCGGGCAATAGCTGTTCTGACCTCGTCTTGGTTAGGGGGGGGGCAATCGACGATATCGCCCATATTGTGATCGGTTGTCCCATCGTCATTGGATATCACATGTACCAGTAGCGCGGACAAATGATCTATCCATATTCCCAAAATGCTCTGCACATCTGCGATAAAATTTCCGGCCTTGTCTTTACAAAAGGGGGGGCCCTGAACCATGTCCACTAGTTCCGTTTTTGACTTTCTGGTAGAATTTTCGGGCTTCGTTCGTCCTTCTGTATGTCTCAATTTTCTCACTCTCGAGATTTCTCCACTGCCGTTTCTTACATCTAAAGAGACGGTTTACCTCCTTTCTCTTCTCCCTATACCGCACACTTGCAGCTCGCGTTGGAATTGACTGAAGCATTTCCATATGTGCAGCGATCTTTTCATCATTTGCAATGCGACACTCTTCATCGTACCATGGTTTGCTGCGAAGCAGTTTTTCAAACCCAAGTACAGTTGTTGCGGCAGTTTTTATAGAGTCGGAAATTAGTTTCCACTGAGCTTCAGGATCGTCATTGGGAGGAGGTGGCTTCTGTGCCAAAAGTTGCGAGAGGTTCCTTAAGTAGGCTTTGGTTACCTCTGGTAATTGCAGCTTTCCTATGTCCAGCTTCCTCTGCGTCTGGTTTCGTACGGTTTTCGCTGTACTTAATCTAGAGCCAACCTTTGCTGCTACCAGGTAGTGATCAGAATCGATGTTAGCTCCTCTGATCACTCGTACGTCCGTTACACTCGATGAGTGCCTTCCATCAATTACCACGTGATGTATTTGGTTATTCGTTCTTTGATCAGGGGATACCCAAGTAGCCTTGTGTATGTCGAGAATATTGCACCTAAAAAGTGTAAAATTGTTACATTTCCGTCCCTTTCAGCGAGTCACGGGGGAGAATATTGCTCGTCAAAAAGGCTGACTTTCTGGCAATTTCTATGCATTCTTTGTCATCGCTAAGCTAATTTTTCTACCTTTTCTGTGGCGCGCTAAGCAATTAAACGATTAAGCGACTTCTCAAATAACAAAAAAATACCAATTGCTTTGGTACTTCGTCGACCAGTTTGTTCGAAAAGTCTTTTAAAATCTCTAAATACTCGCATCGCTTAGGTCTCTACGTGGCCGTCGGTGGTGCAATGGCTAGTGTGAGCGGCTGTTCTGCAGGAGAACTTGGGTTCGATCCTTGCTCTGACCACCATACTTTCCCTCGACAACGGCCACCTTGTTTAGTGATGGCTGCACTATCGAGTAAATAGTTCAAATTTTAAATTTTTGCATTAATTATTTATAAATGTGGTTTTATATTAATAAACTTAATTACAATAAATAATACATAGTATAAGTATATGTATATTGAATTCAAAGAATAATTCGATTCTAACTATTATTATGTTTTGGAGGAACTACGCATAAGTTTCAACGTAAGTATATGGATGTTTGGGGAAGAACGCTTATGTATCCACGTAAAAGCATACATATTGCTGTTGTTTTTCATGCTACTGTTTGCATTTAAATACAAGTGAGTTTCGGACTTGCAAATATATGAATGTTTGAAGTGTGTTCCAAACATATACATGGTTCCTACAGACTATGTTTGGGAGAATATGTTACAGTGCCCATTTTCCCAGCGTGTTGCTTGTGTAAGCTGATGATACAGATATTTTTATTGCAGAAAAAAGTTAAACGGAGATGAATTTCACAGTAAATTATGAAAACACCAGTACAAGAGTCTCAGCCGGTTGAGCCGACTTCTTAGTCTTAGTCATCCATTGGGTTCAAGTTCCATTATCAAGAGTTCATATTCTCCGGTGCCGACTAACCTTCAGTTGCCGAAAGGGCGTGGTAAATTCGCCCGCATTGTCCAAAAATATTATCTAATTCCCAATTTACTTAGGATCTGTTGTGTTTTGGGGATTTATCGTCACTACCAGCCAATTGTTCGTTCAACATTTGCATGGAAGGTGCGAAAACGGTGTTGGCAAAATTATTAATATTTAGCTATATTGTTGCGTTTGACACTATATTGCTCAAGACCAAATTCAATTATATCTATGAAAAATTAGTTCAATCATACAAAAAGCTATTGAAGAGGAAGTGCCAAAATGTACAGGAAAATGCCGGACCGTCACGAACACTACAATTGAAAAATTGTACGCTGGAAAAAGAAAGACTCTAACTAATATTCAAAGACACTACCGCATGGAATGTATAGTACATGATTCCATACTAAGCATATTAAAAGTCAAGTTGAAATTAATCGGAAAATTCAGAAAGGAGAATATCATATCTAAAATCAACAAACTGAAAGAAAATTCAAAAGCATTGATCCCAGAAACTCCTCAAATCTTTTTAACAAATTAAAAATTACGTCAAAAAAATATATAGACATTATAGCATTAAAATCGCTGAACAATCTAGTAGTATGTTAACGAATGCGGGTTTAGATATCCAAAAATTAGAAAGAGATGAAGAGAACAACTTTATCATACAAGATAAACAGGAAATAGTTAATGCAATAGGGGGTTTCTTCGAATCTATTCATTCCCACTGATAACGACTTACATGTACGTATTAACCAAACTTTTAATAATTTCCTTGAGAGCAAACATTATTTTGAATACAGCGGACATACAATCACAAGCTTCTCTTGTAGGAAAAAAGCGAACGCACTGGACGAAAATGAAACCGAATTATTTTTCACGACACCCGGATCGTTGATTTATATATTCAGGCATCTAAAAAATAAATTATCTTCCGGATGGGACAACATCCCAAATATAGTATATTCAAGACAAGGCTATACTCGAATACTGCACTTTATCCAACAATATGATAAATAATTCCTATTTCCCAGAACACTGGAAAAATGCTGAAGTCAAATTTTTACCAAAAATAGGGAAAAATAAAAGTCTACCGGAAAACCTTAGACTTGTTAGCCTACTTCCAAATATTAGTAAAATTTATGAAATCTGCATTAACAATATATTAAATAAATACTGCTCAAGGAAAAATTTTATTAATGAGAGACAATTCGGGTTCAAATATAAACACTCAACTATAAACGCCATACAGCTTTTAGTTTCGGATATAAATTGGCATTGGAACAAAGGGCAACCCACAGGGGAATGTCTTATTGAAATGGAAAAAGCTTTCGACAGTGTATGGATCCCAGCACTAATATTCAAATTGATAAATTATAAAATTCCAATTAATATAGTTATACTAATCCACAACATGCTATGTAATAAAGAATTCCAGGTTTATTATAAAGAATGTAAAAGTAGAATATTTAAGATGACAACTCTTTTCAATATATACTTGTTTGACCTCATCAACAAAATAGACAATATAATAGCATTTGCTGATGACATAAGTAAATATCACCCGTATATGAAAATCGAATATATAAATCAAAGGTTGCAAAATTCTATCGACATGGTTGAAAGATATGCAATGGATTAGTAGATAAATGCAACTACAATGTCAGGAGGAATTGGAAAAGTTTCGGTATAAAATCATCTTATAGTAATAATACAATTCCAAACAAGAAAATCGTAAATTATCTAGGCGTTCACTTGGACAACTTTCGATGATATAACAAACACGTAATTCCAACAGTTGATAAAGCTAAAAGGCATTTTTGATGCATAAAGCACTATTTTACTCAAAACATTTGAATAGTAGAGTGAAAATAATACTATACCAATCTCTAATAAGACCAATTATAACATACGCTTGTCCAATCAGGTTCGAAAGAAATGTTTACGGGCCTGTACTTCCCTCTATAAATCACCAAACAGTAACTATATAAAATTTATCTCAAATAGGCGACTCTACATTTCAGCTAATGTTAATCGAATTGAAAATTTTACGATACATCTCATACGAGAACATATTTATTTAATTATTTATTTATCTCACAGGTACAATCCTCAATAGGATAACAGCCGGTAATATGTTTTCAACAATGTTATAAAATTTCTATTATATACGTAGTAGATATAACATATAATACTTAATAAAATTGAAATACATTTAACATAAGAACAAGAGTAGAGTAAAATTCAAAATAATATGAAGAAAATTTGTATAATTTAAAAATTTAAAACAAAAACAAAAATATAAATATAAAAATATTAACATAAAATAATTAAAATGAAACAAAATAGTTAAAAAATAATACAAAATACAAAAATAAAAAATAACTTATAATTAAAACAGTAGCAATACAGGAGCTGGGACAGGAACATCTGGAACATGAGGAACAGGAACAGGAACATCAGGTGGAGTAGAACAACAGGGGGATGAGCAGGAACAAGAGAAATGGTAAACAAACTCCACAAATTTTAGTGGAATGATTCACAGGAACTTTAGGATAAAATCATAGGAGATAACATAGGCACTCACATCTGGAGCAGGAACGTCGCAACAATATGTGTGGAACGATAAACAGGAACATAAAAATAGCATAATGGGAAATAAACAGGAAGAGTAGGGACGTGAAGATCTGGAACATGAAGATGAGGGACATGAATGTCAGTATCTGGCGTCAACCGCTAATGATCCATCCATCTATTCAGCGTCAGCTACAATTCATTGTAGAATTCAGAATTTATAATAAGATTGCTTAATAGAAATAGGACTGGTTTATCAGAGGAAAATGGCTGGCAACACAAGCTGGATAATAGTTCCCGGTTAATTACGAATTAAATGTTGCTTAATTATATTCAAAGAATCTGAAGCGGGTAAAGAATTATAGATCTCATTGTAAATGAGGCAAACGCGTCGAAAAGGATTGTAGTAATCGTAATTATAATGGACTGTCGGTAGTTTTATGGGATAGAAATATCGGGTTTGTCTACAGGGAACATTAAAATTTATTTGACTCACGAGAAAATTTGAATCTATACAACCCCTAATGAGTTTTTCAATAAACATAGCATTTAACATATACCTGCGTTTTTCCAGTGTCCAGAAGATCAATAAGCATCAGTCGATTTTTATAAGGTGGCAAATCATCAATGTTCCAAGCGAGACCACGTAAAGCAAAAATTGCCTTTGAATCGATTCGATGCGGTCTATGTAACAGGCATTATACGGACACCACACAATACAAGCATATTCTAATCCAGGTCTAACGAGAGAGACAAAAACACGTTTAGTGACGTACGGATCAGCAAATTCTTTCGCCCATCTTTTTATAAAAGCTAACAGTGATCTGGCTTTGCCTATACAGGAATCAATATGAAGATCAAAACGCAACTTTTGATCAAGAAGTACTCCTAAATCCATGAAGGAAGACACATTTTCCAATATATAAGAACCAATAAGGTAATCAAAATTCAACGGTGTACTACGGCAAAACGAAAGCTTTTTACATTTTCCCTGATTTAGCGACATACCATTTACCAAACACCAATTAGTGAGACCATCCAAGTCATATTGAAGATGGGTGGAATCGTCAGTATCGCATATAGGCATATATAACTTAACATCATCTGCAAACATCAAAATGTTAGAGGATTTCACTATAGACGGTAGATCATTTAAATAAAGAACGAAAAGTAGAGGACCTAAATGATCGCCTTGAGGAACACCAGATGTTACTGATATAGTTGAAGATAATACATTTTTAAACCGCACCTTTTGGGTACGACCACTAAGGTAAGAAGATACCCAGTGCAACAATTTAGGTGGAAAACCGATAATATCAAGTTTGCATATTAACAAATTATGATCAACTGTGTCAAAAGCTTTACTAAAATCTGTATAAATTACATCCATCTGACATTTATCACGAAAAGCTGCAAAAACATGAGACGTTAACTCCAGTAAGTTAGTCGTAGACGACCTGCCCTTAACAAAACCGTGCTGACATGGCGAAACTAAACATCCAACAAAATGAAGTAGTCTATTCGTAACCAATTTTTCAAATAGCTTTGGGATTGCACTCAGCTTTGCAATTCCTCTGTAATTTTCAATATTGAATCGACTTCCAGACTTAAAGAGTGGGCTTATGAAACAGATTTCCAAAAAGAGGGAAATTTACCCGATGTCAACGATTCATTAAATATATTTGTGAGTGGAATATACAATTCATGAGCTCACATTTTAAGAATTGATGTGGGAATACCATCAGGTCCAGGCGAATTTGAATGTTTTAAAGTTTGCAATCCATAAAGAACATCATCCTCAGACAAGATAACATCCGGAATGCCATTAAACGTATTAATATTATAGGGGTAATTTAGTAAAGAAACAGAAGGAGAATATATTTTACGGAAGAAGTTAGCAAACATATCAGAAATATCGGCATCATCTGATGACTCTGAACCATTGAATTTCATACTACGCGGATAACCAACTACTTTCCGCTTTGAATTTACAAAGGTGAAAAAATGTTTCGGGTTCTTCAGTAGAAAGAACTCTTTTCATTTTAGAGATATAAAAAGAGTAACATTTCCTATTAAGAACGTTGAATTTATTCCTAGCAACTATGTATTTCGCCAAATAAATTAATGAACCACAACTATCATATCTACTTTTCATTCTGTTTCTTAAATTACGTAGACCCCTTAATTCTTTTGTGAACCAAGCAGGCCCAGATTCCAAACTTGAAGGATGATAAGGTATTGAAGCAGAAAATCCAGAGTTCACAATACATATTATAAAAGTTTTCAATTTGGCACCCAAGACCACCATCATAATTCCAATTCGCATTATGTAGAAAAGATCTGAGTAAGGCAGAATTTGTTCTGGCGAAATTAAAATTCATAGTACGTAGCTCTTTCCGTTGGATTAACCCAGAATTTTCTTCCTGTACATCAAGAGCAAATTTAAATGTTGGATGATGTTTATCCTCCGGTAAGATAATGGGAGAAACTCTACAAAAAGAAATACAGTTACTGTTCGAAAATACGAGATCCAGTATTCTATTGTTCACATTTTTAATAAAATTTAACTGATGGAGACCTAAATCAAAAATGCCATCCCAATAATTACTCATTATAGTAGAAGACAGAGGTAAACATCCGTTAGAGTCATCTACAGAGACCCACGTTGTATATGGTAAGTTAAAATCACCTACACAAATTATGTCCGAATTTGAATCCATTAAGTTAACAGCTGATTCTGTCAATCGAAGGTGATCCATATAAATGTCATTACTAGAACTGGGAGGAATATAGGAGCAAGTCGCAAAAACAGATCTTACACCAATGCGAAGACGCACACAAATGAATTCAGACTCACAGTCCCCACAGAATGTGACCAATTCAGCAGAAATGGTAATATGTACAGCAATGAGAACACCGCCGCCCGATTTCGTTCCAACTCTATCCTTCCTAAATACCTGATAATCTTTGTAAAAAATCTCAGAATCATTGACACTAGGTTTTAACCAGGTTTCCGATAAGCATATAACACCATAACCACAATCAATACTATTCAAATAAATATTTCCTCGGTTAGAATTAAGACTTCTTACATTTTGATATAGGAATATAATTGAAGCACCTAGTTTTTTGACACATTGACCGAGGGTGGCAATCTAGTATTCAGATCGGAACGATTCCTATCTCTATGAACAAACTCTCGAACCAAAACACCATCAGGCCAAAATGATTTCTTCACAATCTCATCAAAAAATTTACCTGGAACCGATATTTTAAATGAAGAAATATCTCTTGGTTGGGACTAATTAAATTTAAAAACAGCAATATCATTACCAACAATAGAATAATTGGATCTGATGAAATCACCAATATCATCAACAGTAGTATCAGATGCCTATCTAGATATGAACACTGTCCTCCTGTCAACTGTCGAACTAAGTTGTGAATACCCTTTTGCCCAGGATTTTGATGTTGAGGAATGGTGTCAGTAGAATTAACTTGTACAACAGACGCATAAGGCAAAGCCGGAGTTTGAGAAACGGAAACAGAATCAATTGGAATGACCTCAGCAGGAGGAGATAGTTCTGATTGATTACCAATAGGTTGACTACTAAGAGTAACAGAATTTTGAACAGAATCACGTACAGATGGAAGCGTATTTTGGGCAACAATATCTTCCACGACTGGTGAAAGCAAACTTATCAAATTAGATGGATTCGATAGGCTATTACAATTACCAGTATCTACACTCAAAGACGATTTCTTGGGCTTAGGCGACCCTTCAATATATTCAAAGTCATCAAAAAGTGACTACATTTTATTCAAATTTCCCATCACAGTTGCGAAATCAGATTTCATACATGTAATTATTAACTTTGCATATTCAAAGATGTGCTCAGAGTGCAGAATTCAACTTGATTATGGCTCCATACTATACTAATGAAGCATATATCATAAACACTATTAATAACGGATATGTTCCACCTGAGTAATTTTTTCACCTTGATCAGAAAAAAGTTTTTCAAAAAGATAATGGAGTTCCAATCTTTTACCACTACTATAGAAGGGCAAACGTTAAAGCCATTCATATCAACCAGTTTGATGTAAATAATATACATTTTGATACTAGTATACCAAACAATGATTTATACGATATTGCCAAATTACACAGCAAAAATTAATGGTGGATTTCTAATGTAGAAATAATACAATAGTCATTTTCTTACCTCTAGACCCTGTTATCTTAATCGAAATTCAAATATAAATGTAATATTTTTTTTAATTTTTTCGTTACATACCAATTATGAAAAATAAAAAAAGTAGAAATGATAAATAATATATTGAAAAAAGCAACTGTAATTATAAGAAGTACACTAGAGATTCCCGCTATCGAGACATTGTATAAGCCGAAACAATTACTAACAACTATCGTTTAGTGTAGTATAAAATCGTTAAAATTTAAATAAATAAACACATCATAAAAAAATCTCTCTTTGCAACGGTCTTTATGAATTTGTAATAGAATACAATAATGATATTGTATACGCGGTCGCATTACCATGACTTAAATATCCTCTGAAGGGCTTCTTTAAATATATATATAAACATTTTAAAATATTTTCAAAGAAGAATAATATATAATAAACATATAATTTTTTTTAAATACCTTAAAAAGCCTTCCACAACATAACGCAATTTCGAAGTGAAATGAACATTTGCTTGGTAGAAATTTAAATGTTTCGTAACTGAATTTGTTTTTATATTATACGAGTACGAAAATATGCCTGAGCGTATTGTCTTGTGGCCGTCGGTGGCGCAATGGGTAGAGTGCGCGGTTCCTTTACATTAGAACGTGGGTTCGACCCCTGCTCTGACTACCTTACATTTCTTTCGACGACGATCACCTCGCTTAGTGATGGCGACACTATCGAGTACTTAGCCATGTAAAAGAATCTGAAAATACCATTCGGAACTGATGCAAAACTGTAGGTCAAAATCAGTGTGAAATTATTGGTTTGACCGTCGTCGAAAGAAGGGTGAGGTGGTCAGAGAAGGAATCGGGCTCATGTTCTCATGTAAATTAGCCGCGCACGCTATCCATTGTACCACCGACGGCCATAATTAACAATTAACCCTATACTTGATTAATTAACCCATTCACTTGAAATAAAAAGGAGATGCAATTTTGCATTAATTCAGTCTATGGACATTCAATATCCCTTACAGAGTGTAACTGAAAACTAATAACAAAGTTGAAAATAATAAATACTTTAATATCCAATATGAACACAAATTTTGATTAGTTATTCTATTTTATTGATTTAAGGCTCAATTAATAGGTTCATTAACCGACTAGTTAGAAGCATGTGTAAATGTAGTATGTGCATCAAAAGTTTTGGAAAAAATTATAAGTATTCAATTCCCGCTTTCCTGGGAATGTTATTCGGGAATCCCATGAACTTTCTAAAAGAAAACAATGGTATATTTTTGCAAAAAAGTGTAATCTAGCATGCTCTTCTTGCACTTGGGTATTCTATATATTTTAAATTGTTGTATTTTCGTAAAATATTAGTATCAGTTCACTAAAATATAAACGAGAATTCGAAGGAAGGCGACATTTTCGCTAGTTGGTTTACATTGCTAGACAGAAAAGTTTGATACTCCCCATGCTTGTATCGTTGCTGCAATAAATCATGTATGTAGTACAAGATTTTTTGATTGCTCATCATTGCGTTGCTCCAGCAACTCAATTGTTGTTGCTGCAATGAACACATCAATTGTGCATTTTCGAAACTAAAAAGTTAAATAATTTCATTGTTAAACTTTGAGTCTCTTATGCGTTTTTCACCAATTCAACTATTTTACTACTGTCCTTAGCCAAACATTTAAAGTTAGCAAAACGATTGTGTTATTCCAATGTATAAGTCATTAAAGCAACGAAACTATAACCCTATAACTATAATAACTCACTATAATATCTACCTATTTAGCAACAATGATCAAAAATAGAATAACCGTCAAATTGTCAGAAATTTTATACTAAGAAATTTAAAATTGTCCATGAAAAAAGCAACGGTCTTTGCTGCTAATGTTTATACACTAGGGTGGGTTAAATTTTTTTGCGACAAAGGCTCATCGCGATTCTTGTTCTATGGGTTATTTGGAGAAAGTTAGAAAATATAGTTCTAAAATGAATTTCGAGCCCCCGGATTTTTCGAAATAGGGTTTTTTTTTAAATATTCAATGACCGAGTTAGATATTGGACTAAAAAGGCAAAAGAACATTGTATTTCCTCTAGTTAAATGTGAATTTGGGGGTTTTTGGGTCGACGACTCCATTCTTGACATTTATTTTTATTTTTGAGTACCGCCAGAGGGCGCTTTTGCCCATTTCTTATGATTTTATCACCTTTTTGGGGAAAATTGACGAAATGTACTCCAAAATTTTAAATAGCCCATAAAATAAATAGTCCATAAAATAAGGAAAAATATGTTTTTTTCATTCTTAAATTGAATGAAGTTGAATGAAATCGATATAGGTCGTGAATAAGTACCCCCCTAAATTATAGAGCTGAATGCAATGAATGCGTGGCTACTTGGCTTCCAAGAGACAAATATAAAATATAAACATTATGGGCATCCACCTTTACAACTATCGCTTATATCGGTCGAACCTAGAAGTAGCCTATGTTCAATGTCACTGTTAGTTTTAATACAGAATTAGTCTATCTACTAGCTACTAACTACTATATAGAACCTACTTAGGCTACTTCTGCATCCAAGCGACGATATATATTTATATATTTTAATATATATAATAAAGGGTCCGCCATCTAACATTTTTTTTTTCAACTAGTGCTTATTTCGTGTATGGTAACACTTAGCTCATGTCTGATTTGACAGATAATTAGTTGTATGCTTCCGCTGAACGAATATGGTTGTGTATACGCTGAGAAATATTGCGACATTATCATCATCTTTTCAAATGAAGTTCATTTTGATCTTGGCGGGTATGTAAACAAGCAAAATTGTCGCATTTGGGGCACAGAAAACCCGCACGCATACATTGAAAAGCCGATGCACCCAAAACGAGTCACTGTTTGGTGCGGATTTTGGTCCAGAGGCATAATTGGGCCATTTTTCGTCGAAAATGAGCAAGGAGTGGCCGTTACGGTCAATGGCGATCGTTATCGGGCCATGTTGAACGAATTTTTGGTCACAAAACTTGAAGAGGAGGATATTGGCAACATTTGGTTTCAACAGGACGGCGCTACGTGTTTTTGAAGATCGCATTATCAGCCGCAGAGCTGATGTCGTTTGGCCACCTCGGAGCTGCGATTTGACACCGTTGGACTATTAGTTGTGAGGTGACCTCAAAGATAAGTGTTACGCCGACAAGCCAGAGACAATTGACGCTTTAAAGGACAATATTCGTGAAGCCATTGGTGAAATACAGCTGCACACAATTGATAATGTGCTTAAAACTTGGACCGATCGTGTAGGCTACTGCATGGCCAGCCGAGGCAGCCATTTGAATGAAATTATTTTCCACTATTAACCGGAAGAATTTTACTTTCAAATAAAAAAAGAAATTTCAGAAAATATTCAGTAGTTTTTTTTTTATAGCATTTTCAAGAATTTTGGCGGACCCGTTAGTACCTTGCAGGCCTTTTTCAGTACCCTACAATCATTTGAAAGCAATTCCGTCGAAGTGTGGCAATTCCGGACAGAAGCAATATAGGTTTGGAATAAGGGTAAAAATATACAACGAAACAATTTTCACTTTAACAATTTCCAGACGTACCATATTAGATACAAATCTGGCAACACTGAAACTTTTGCCTGGTGTAAATGATTAGCTTCAACTAATACATTGGGTAATAACATGTACATCTTTACTTAACTAAAGAAAATTGGTGACATTTCCACGCCCTTTCTGGTACCTCCTATATAAAAGCTGGGTGGCCATCCGTCTTCTCGGTACTACAGATTACGTAAAACACTTCCAATTATAACCTGGTACTGGCTTCAATTTATTAAACGCCAGTAACCCACGAAGACAATGATGGTTTTGCAACATCCAGTTTGGTACCTACATTGCAAAAGTTGTGTGGCCGGCTGGTTGGTCCACAATACAACTCCCATATGATAGAACCAATTTTTATGAAATTTGAGATTGCGTAATATTTAGTTAAATTCCACTCTGCCCATAGAAAAAAAGGGGCACCTGTCCGGTTGATTGATGCGATATCTCCCGTGAGCCAAAGTCGATGTTAATGAAAGTTGGTACCAGGCAATATTTTGCCAAAAGTTAGTTCTAATAAATAATTGACAAATTTGCAACGCCAATTTTCGTGCGCGGACAATAAGCAGGTAGTCACGATAGATCCCCCAAAAACACAACAGATCATAAGTAACTTGATCGGCTGCAATAAAATATAAACCGTTTTGAATGGTATTCGGCTGAGTTTGGGTAAGGCTATATTTAGGACTGTTGACTGCAATTTATGTATTGGTTTTTGTTATTATTTTGGACCCATTGCACTAATATGAGTTAGAGTTGTTTATGACATGCCTGGAGGAAAAAGTGCCAAATCTAACAAAGGTAGGTAAAATAGTAAGTTACGTGAACATATGCGCTCAATATTGTTTTGAGGATCTTGACTTTTTGATATTCTCATGACATAGGAAAGTTACTATTCTGGAAAACAACTCAGTATTTTATACTCCTAAAGATTTCAGGATACTTTTGTATTTGTTATGAATGGCATGTATAAAAACCTAGTACTGAAATTTCAGTCAGTTGACCCATTTTAGAAAATGTAAGAGATGCACTCATGCCGTGCCTAGTTACAAATTAGCTGCCTTCTGATTCCCGAATGATGGCGTCAACTTCGCTCATATTCAGTAGTGGAGTCGAATTGTTTACCAGTCAATTTTGCGCCCTACATTTGTATGGGAGGTACCTAGGTGTTGGAATGAGCCAGGGCCAGGTGTTGGAATGAGAGTGTCAGAGTCATATATTTTCAATAGCTGAGTGACGTTACTACTAAATGTGATCATGTTATACAGGAGTTATTGTTTCGACGAACCTCCCATCCACACAATTTTAACATTGGAGGCACAGACTTGGGCCTGACAAAATCTAACTTGTTCAGGAGTTGGATGGAATTTGAGGAAATATAGGCTAATACCAAATTTCATTCTGATCAGTAGTGTTTTGTGGGAATTATTGTGTCATCCAGCTTAGGGTGTCCCATCACTAAAAATTTTTTTTTTGCTCAAGCTTTATTTGAATGCTTATAGGGTAAACTATTTTTGAGATTTTTTTCAGATTTTTCGGAAAAGGTTTAGGGCCGCACAAGTCGAATTTTTTAAATTTTGATTTGTAGAAATTTTGACATTTTGAAATTTTGATGACAAAAAAAAATGGTATAACTCTGGAAAAGTAACTGCAAATTGCAATTTATTTTTTTATTTGGAATTTATCCCTCTTTTAAAGTACATCGTTAGTTTTTAAAATTTTCATAGAAATTTAAAAAGTTAAAAGCGATATTTACAAAATGTATCCAATATTTACGAAAAAATTTAATACATGGTACATTATTGAGCAAAATCATTGCCAAAACTGTTGGCTGATGCATATACAATAAGAGTTTGGACGTTTGGCTTTAAAACTGTTGAATTACAAACTAAGAAAATCTTGGTTGTTGACCGATTTTTAAGTAAAATTCAAAAAACGTCCGGAATACCCGATTGTTTTGGGAAATCCGACTTGTGCGACCTCTAAATCTCTTCCGAAAAATCTGAAAAAAATCTCTAAAATACTCTACGCTATAAGCTTCGAAAAAGACACCCTTCGGGACACCCTAATCTAGCTAGCCGGCAGAATAACTTTTGCATGGAAGGTACAAAATTCTTAATTTTTTCTAAAGTTAAGTAATCATGTACAGAATATTTAGAAAGAATAAAAATGGAGTTAATAGCAAATATCGGAAACAAATTTTAGCGAAAAGATTGGATTTGTATGGGAGGTAACACAATGGTAATTTTTTAATATCAAACCAAATATTAATTCATTATAATCACTGAGATCGGTAAAGATCTACGGCTGTTATCGTGATGACCAACCAACCAGCCATCCATGCTGACATGGATCAATTAATGTAAGAAGAACTCCTTTCATGTGAAACACTTTGTGCCGTATTAACTGATATATAACACAAACCCTATGGGTGAGGGTACACTGAAAAAATATACCTTGAAATGATGATATATGGTTTCCCATTACATCCCATGAAGGGACAGGGGAGAACTTCTCACAATCACTGAGCTGTGCGCTTTCCAGTTTTCACTCACTGATTGGAACCTACAGTTTTACACCGATTCCGAACGGTATTTTGAGAAGCTTTTTCACGGCTATATACTCGATAGTGTCGCCGTCACTATACGAGGTGACCGCCGCCGAAAGAAATTCTAAGGTGGTCAGAGCAGGGTTCGAACCCAGGATCTCATGTACAAGAGCCATGCACACTAACCATTGCACCATTGCATTGGTTTAAAACATTAGTCTACAAAATTTCATCAAAATGATGTAAAAAGATGATTCAATTTAATGCAGAAGAAAAAATGTGAAAAAACGTGATCATTAGTTTAAAATAAAAGTTCAGTGCATCAATGAAATTTTGCACCAGTTTAAGGTAAAACTATTGATGAAACTTTTTCATTGTGCTCATGATCAATTATTTTTTCAGTGTATTGTAATTTAGTTGCACAAAGTTGCACTAAAACACAATTTACAATACCATATACTTTAAATTAAAAATAATGGTTAAACACGGTTTACTATGACACTTTTTTTTAAGGGAAATTTTTTAATAATATTCCAGAATCTACTACTTCTTCCGAAACTTGCAATTCTTCTTGGGTTTAATGTTATTATTTCACTGCACTAGTAATTAATTGAGGGCTCACCTTGTGTCACTGGCTGCACCCGTAAACTTTAGGGAGTGGCAGCTCCGGCCACAACTACGCCGTCATCCACAGCACCAAGATGACTACAGGTAACCAGCTATTGGAGAATACAAGTCAATTACGACAATACGGGTTACAACATCTCCCCATTCCATAATTATAAGTATTGGACGCCGAAAACTGTTTATGCAAAAATAAAGTATAAATGTCAGTTGTCAACAAGCTCTCAAGGGCGAGAGGGTATATTCAATGGATTTCGTTTAGTGGGGGCCATAAATATTGCGTATTTTATAGTATTGCCGTGGGTGTTGTAATAACAGTGTGCGCTGCTCTTGTTCATTAGATCGGAGATTCGATTCCTGCTCTGACTACGTGGATTTTTTTCGCCGACGGTCACCTCGCTAGTGAAGGCGACACTATCGGGGATTTTTGCCATGAAAAAAAAACCGGTTGGAACGGGTGTAAAACTATAGGTCCCTTCGCAGAGAGCTTAAAACTAGACAGGACCCAGATCACTGATTGTGAGCAGCTCTCTCCCCATTCCTCCATGGGATTTAATGGGAAACCATTGTTTATTGTTGATAGTATTTTCATGTAAAATACAAAATACAAAGTAAATTTAAGTTAAAAATTTTTGATAAATGTTTTAAAATTCCGCTGTGAGAAATATACTCTGTCAAAGTTGTAAAAATATATTTTCGATTTATGCTCACAATGACACGTCGTTGAGCCCAATTTAACAAACAAATTTTTTTCTCCCGAAAAGTTCGATGTTCCCGTAACCGGCTTTTTAATGTCGGAAAAACACGGAATTCGGTACACCCTAATACACAGTCTACATAAACATTCGCTGTACTAAATTACTTCTGCACACCTTAGATATAAAAAGAAATTTTTTTTTTTCTGCGACTTCCCGTATTACTTTCAGCAGTGGTTACGCACTATATCCCTGCTTCTACCTGTAATAATTTTGCGATTTTTTGCTTCCATGGATGCAAGTATTTTCCTGGGGTGTGTTGAGTTTAGGCGTCCACACAAAAAACGATACTCATTTTGTCTTCCTCAGCATTAACAATTCGCTTTCCACCCAATTCCATCTGTCCAGTGTCATCTCGTGGCATACGTAAGCCGTAGGTGGGTATTATCGGCCCTCAGACCGGCAGTGGCAACATGTCAATAAGGTGAAAATTTATGCACGTAGTCAGTTTTCTCGTTGCTTTCAAGGGGTGCTGCCAATTTACTAAATATAAGTGCCCTCACAACAGATGCTGAACACACTTACTTCATAGATTTTGTGGCCGAAGCGTTTTCCTTGAGTGAGTAAACATCAAACCAACGAATTCAATCCAGCATTGAAACATACTGATACAGTGAAACATGTTCAATTTCGCAATAGTATTTTTACACATTCATGTCTGTAATGCAACTTATTTATCGCTGCAATTTATTTAACGCCTATAATAACTAAATATTTCATAACGGCAATGCAAAGTTTTAGGTTTTTTAGTTAATTAATCCACTTAGCTCACTTTCGATGAAAGTATTCGTTAAAGATGATTTATTTCGTTTATAAATTTACCAAAATGTTCACATCAAAGAATATGTTAGAACACTTTCAAAACCCTGACAAAACACTTTGATAATATAGTCCGGGAGCGAATTTTACAGTTACAATATTAATCTACACTGATCGGAAAAGCTTCACCACATGAATGAAAATGTTCGTCGTCCCAACAACCTTAGTCATTGAAAGTTAACTAACATACAGTTTCATTCCCGCTATGAAAATGTGTTCATCGGATCCGTGATTGTCGGAGGAAATGAATATGCATGGCAGCAGCATTGTCATTGCTTCAATGAATTTGTTTCGTTGCTACAATGAAGTTTGCATAACACATCACTCCGGACAATCCAAAGTACCTTGTCTATATCCAGCCTGATAATCGGAGATAGCTCAGTAGATCCCCCAGATCGATCTCGTGTATCTCAGTGAGGTTATGCGGGAAGGAACGCCCCATAGTTTTCAGGCGCCTATTCATCATAGCCGGACAACTGCAGAGGAGATGCTCCACCGGGCCCTCCTCTTCTGCATCATCGCAGGCACCGCAGTTGTCATTTTATGACAGCTTCAACCGTCTTGCGTGATTACCGATTGGCCAGTGGCCGGTCAGCACCCCAGTTAGCCTAGATATGTCACACCGATTGGGAGTAATCAGGGAGTTAGTCCGGAGAATGTTATATTCTGGCCATGTGATTCTGGATATGCGGCACGTTGCCGTCCTGTTCCATCAGGTCTTTCCACGTTCAAGGTAATGCCAGTACCTCCACTTGTAAAACGCTGCACTTGTCTGGGAGTTTGTATGATAAATTGAGGCCTGCTTCTTCGCAGAAAACACCCCAGCCGGTTCCACATTCAATTTTGTATCCGTCCGTAAATACTTTGGTGTCAAAACATGTAAGTGGTTCCCCTTTATCCCACTCTATTTTCCTTGGAAACCTGACATAAAATAGGTTATCGAACGTCAACGAGTGGATGCAATAATCGGTGGTTATATTGAGTTCTCTTGGGATTGTCTGTAGTATACTCGCATGTCCATATGCGTTGCTCTTACAGAGTCCAAGGGCGTTTAGTCGGGTGGCACTCCAGGCCGCACTAGCCATGATGTGAAGGTCGATTGGTATAATATGAATCATTGTATTAAGGGCTTCAACTGGACACGTCCTCATTGCCCTTTTTATGCCGATGCAAGCTGATCTCTGTACTCTATACAACAGTTTCATGGTGGTCGTCTTCCCTGCGACAGACCACCATACCATTGCTGTGTAGGAGAGTATTGGTCTGATTATGCTAGTGTACATCCATAGCACCATTTTCGGTCGGTGACCCCATCGGCTTCCGAACATTTTCCGACAAGCGTAGTACGCAACGGTTGCTTCTGTGGGCGGTGGTCTATGTTATGCTTCCAGAATACTTTAGGGTCCAGAATCACGCCCAAGTACTTGTCGTGAGTTGATAGTGGAATCTCTATTCCTCGTGGTAAAAAGCATGACCTCAGTTTTCCCTGGATTCACTCCAAGACCACTCACAGTGACCTATTTATTAAAAGATTTCAAGACCCCACTCTTGATTTCGCTCAATACGGTTGGGAACAAACCAGATACCTTGATTACCACGTCATCCGCATACGCCACGGTTTTCATCCTCATATTGTCCAGTTTTAGTAGTATTTTGTTGATCACCAGTAGCCAAAGTAGGGGAGAAATGACTCCACCCTGAGTAGTTCCCCTATTCACTCGCGTTGATGACTCGCTGTTGCCTATAGAGGCGTTGATAATTCTACTCTGAAGCATTGCCACTATTCAACTCTTGAGGAATGTTTCCACGCCTAGATCTTCAAGTGATTCTTCTATAGCCGCTGAGCTCACAGTATTGAATGCACCCTACATATCCAAGAAGGCCGCGAGGGTATATTGTTTATGTTCCAAGGACCTCTCAACAGTTGTGACGACTTCGTACAGGGCTGTAACGGTTGAGCGGCCTTTTAGATATGCATGTTCACTGCATGAAATTTTGGACGATCCATCCAGTTTCGTGAGGATGTATGGGTCAATTAGCCTTTCAAGTGGTTTCAGAAGAACCGATGAGGGACTGATCGGTTCGAAATCATTTGCGCTATCATGACTCCGTCTTAGGACTCTTTAAAAATGGCTTGTCTTTTCTCGTGTCGTAAAAATAATAACTATAGCCATCTGAGCCATCTTTTCTTCTTTCGATCCTAAAAATATCATACAGCTTGAACATCCGTTTAAAACACCACGTAAGTTTACAGGTTAAACGATGGGAATGGAACATGATATCCCGTGATATCACAATGGATCTCATTATAGTGTGTCAATTGTGACAGCTACTTCTTCCTAACCTAACCCTATTTTCAAAGCCGTTCATCCGTGTAATCACATAATTATTAATTGATAAAATGTGTAACGTCCGGAGTCGATAGTACTTATAAATGTTGGTCAAGGTTGATGTTTGGGGCTGTATCAAAATGTAAGCCGATAGGACCCATTACAATTATCCCTGGCTTAATAAAAGCGCATTCTCAAACTTTTGTTGAAGTCGGTTATTAGTTGTACACTGTGAAACCGATAGCACCGAGTCTTGTTGGTACAATTTGTGCGCCGATATGACGCACTTCCAATCCCAACCATCCCTGGCCTTGGTTCATATTTGCGAGCTGTATTATGATCAAAAGAATATAATCGATTCAGAAAGTGATTTCAATTCTAGGTTAGGTATTGGTCTTAAATTTACATGTGGTATAAACACAAGCACTAACTTATAACAAACACCCTGTTACCACAGTAAAGTGTAAGGTTTAAATGCACAACAACAGCACAAACCATAAAGACACGAAACTATTCCGACGTGTTGCTTGTACTGAACTGTAGTTGGAATTTGTAAATTTGGATGACGCTTTATGCCGGCGTTTGTAATTAGCCAAGCTTAAATAATATCGCATGATTTCAATCAAACTGATGCCGTCTTAATACGCCGATGCCGAACAAATGCCTCGACGTCACTTTTATTTTGCCGCATTGGATCAGGTGTTTGACTTCGGCACCAACGGAAACATAAACAGAGGGATTAAATACTACAACTGAATGATTGTCTGGTTCGGCTGATGTCTTTATTATTATCGCCACAAAAATGAAGATGGCCAACCAGCGATTACGACTTTAATTATATGGAAAATCACAAGTCATCATAAATTGTTTGATCTCCAGCTCAGACAACATGGATTTTGACTGACAGACGTACGCCCTCCTTTGATGTATCCACTAAAAGGCCAGTCGTAATGAAAAGTTGTAACAAAATCGGTTGATTGCTACATTAGCTGTATTATGAGTAAGCGATGGAGTTGGTGCATATAGCACTGACTGAAAGGATGACTATTGCCGTGGCGGTTTATTCAAATGACTCAACAAAATAAGGGAAGATTAAACGATGTAGGTATCACACATTACGGCAAAGTCCAATTTTTTTTTTGCACACATGAAAAAATAATACAGATTTCGAAAGTAGAGTGAAGACTAAATACTAATATTTCCCAGATTTGCTAGATCACGTCATTTACATTTCTAAAATGCACAACAATATTTAATATCCTCTCGTCCGACTACAAGCGAAGCTACGATCATTTCCATTATAATTGGCCGTTATGTCTGACTCTTTATTATAATGTTTGCAAATGCCCAAAATGTTCGGCCGTCCTCAAATCCCCTACCCTCATGGGAATCACATGATAAAATTTTGAGTGCTAATAACAAAACAATACCACAAAGAGATGGGGGGCAGACCTTGAGTCTAAAAGTTGGCGAAACCTCATCCGATGTCAATATGGAATAGTCCTGCGTTGCCGATTCTTTGTACGGGATAGGAGGCACGTCTGGAAAATAGGTCGGTGTACCAGCTGCAGGTATTATTTTAATATTTATGAAAAAAAGAAATATGAAAAAAAGAAAAACAGACATATGCCCAGGGACAGGAGACCAGTAGCTATCTATGTTCTCAAACGTCTCGTAGAGAAGGCAAAAAGTTATGTTCAGTTGAGTGCATGCGCGGACGCTAGAACGCACCATCCAATAGCACTGACACCAATGAGAGGGATGATACACTCATTGAGTACTCACTAGGTACAAGCCACTTATAATAAAAAGGAAATAAGCCGACTGTCGGTACCAGCTCGAGGTAAGAGTTACTAGATGTCGTCATTGCAACGAAGTAACGATGTATGCGATGATCAGGGAATGGAATTTACGTGATGACAGTTCGTTCTCAGATCATCAATATATCAAATTCTTGTTAGACTGGAACATGACCCAGTCTGTAGTAGTTCGTCGCAATGTGACTGACTGGTCCCTCTATGAAAAACCTGTAAGAGTCAGACAATTCTGTGGAGATGAGGTGCGTAATTGACATAGACAATGTAACGGACATAATCTCGAGTGATCGCAATAAGTCGCTACATATCTCTTCCCCGAGAATGTAGTCAAGGGGAGAAGAAGCCGACCTGGTGGAATAAGTCATTTCGACGACTGTTTAATATAGCCATGTTTACAAGACGCCAGAAGAACTAAGATAATTATAAAACTGAGTTAAGGCAATATACAAATAAGCTCATATGAGCCAAGATGCACTAGTGGATGATCTTCTGAAATTTAATAGAAGAGATATCCGAGGCGTTGAAGCTAGGGAAAGTACTGGCTATTCTAGGCAGTTGACAACCTGCAGTGGTGATTCACTCAATTTCCTTATGGACACCCATTCCTGCGGCAACCGCTGCAACTGAATATGCACCTCGTACATCAAAACATGAAATCGATTTTGTTACTGAATCCAGGAGTAAATGGCCTATCGACAGCTTCGAGGTCTTTAAGTTTGTAAAGTTATACATCGTGTGTAGAAACTTGAGAATCATACCCTAAGGCTAGAGAGACACAAGGATGCTGTTTACTTGAAAAGTGGAAGAAACCTCTCTCACTGCTTCTAAAGCCTTAAAGCCTATAAACCAGTCACCGTTCCCACAGAAATCTTTGGAACGGCTGATAGACATAAACTTTCGAGCGAGTATTGATTTAAGATTGTTGCCAGGAGCGCTGCCTACGTACTGCAAGAATAGATTTACAGAGACATGGTACGATACCTAGAGAAATATATGGCTGCTAAGGAGTATACATTGGTATCCTTTCTTGAATATTATGGGGCTTGATTACGAAATACTCTCCAGGAGACATGTCACGTCCATATTTGCCACATTGACGTCTATGGTTCTGATATTAGGATTGCAGTCTGTTAAATAACTTGGTGTTATTTTGGGCAGCAGGTTTAGTTTCAGAATCAACACAGTGGAAAGGGCGACAACGGCGATGATAGAGGTTGTAAAAGGGTAATTTTATCCGTGGACTGTTCAATGGATCAATACAGCGGTGGTGAGACCGATAATACTCTTTGGGGTTAAAGTGTGATAGATAGTTGTTGAAAATCCCACCTAATGTGCACTACTGTCTAGAGTTCAGTGTACATAGGTATTTTCCTGCATTACCTTGAACGAGCTAAGGCGAGATGGGATAAAACGGAAACGTGCCGCATATCGAGAAACACGAGGCCAGAATATAACATTCACCGGATTAACACCCTGATTAGCCAAAATCGGGGAACATGTCAAGGCTAATAGCCGTGCTGACTGGGCACTGGCCAATCGGTAATCACGCAAGGCGGCTAAATCTTCCATACAATGACCACTGCCATGTCTGCGAAGACGCAGAGGAGGGGGAGAAGGTGAAACATCTCCTCTGAAGTGAAGCTGTCCGGCTCTAATGAATAGACCCCTGAACACTATAGGTCGTTCCTTCCTACACAACCTCACTGAGGTACACGAAATAGATCTAGGGGATCTAATGAGGTATCTCCGATTAACAGGTTGGATATAGACACTGTACATTGGACTTTCCGGAGTGATGTGGTATGCAAAACGGAGTCGTAAGATACAAATTGATGCTGAACAGTATCTTTATCAACCACGTAAACTAACCAACCAAAAGAGTTGAGTGAATGGTGATGATGTGAATAACGGGTGATGTGCTCGTCACTCCATCAAAGTCAATGAATGTATTGTTACATTTGATGCCGTGGGCATTATAGCTAGTAAGATTGCTTCTGACCGTATGTGTGAGAGACAGGAGAACGTAGGTTCGACACCTAATCTCATCACCTTTCTCTGTCAACGACGGTCACCTCGCCTAGTGACGGCGACTCCCAGCATGCCAGCATTTGTCGAAAACTTTATGAATTTAAAAAAGGTTGAAATAGAGCTGGTTCACTTATTTTGGGGAAGTAAATAACATTTGCCTATTAAAATTTCCAACTGAGTTCAAAAATAAGTCATATATATTTATATATTTAAAGTGTCTGAAAATTCAGCAACTTGGATCTCCAAGGCTGCTGAAAAAAATTTGTTAACATTAGCCCCCAAGAAAAATTATCAATCCACGACAATTTAACATTTTTGCTGGTTCATTTCAAATAATTTTTCCAGTTTAACCTTTTTCCTCAAGCAGTTATTTATTTGTCCGTCATTATATATATGTTTTTTTAAAAAAAAATTTATTATTTTTAAGAAGAAAAACTTTCTGTAAGAAAAAGCCATAAGACTATAATTTTTTTTTACAAAGAAGTATTTTTTTAAGAACAGGTACATTTTAAAGAAGTGGTAATCTTTTTTGGAAAAGGTTATTTTTTTACGAAACTTTACTTATCTTTAGAAAGGCTACTTATCACAAGAAAAGGAAAGAAAATATATTATTTTATTTTTAAGAAAAAGTAGATTTAAGGAAAGGAATTTTTTTAACGAAACGTACCTTTTTAAGAGAAGAAATTTTTTAAAGAAACGCTTTTGTTTTTAAGAAATGGGATTTTTTAGAATTGGTCCCTTTTAGGTAGGTAGTCGGTAATTATCTCAAGAAAAGTTATTTTGTGTCACAAAAAGATACTCTACAAAGAAAATTAAGTTTTTTAAGAAAAGGCATTTTGTTGTTCGAAAATTTAATTTTTAAAAAAAAGATTATCATTTTAAAAAAATACTTTTTCTAAGAAAATTCAATTTTTTTAAGACAATTTACTTTTTGTAACAAACTGTACTTATTTAAGCAAAGGTACTTATTTCGTTCGTTTTTTAAGAAAAGGGACTTTTCTATGAATATGAATGTACTTTTTATGAGAAAATTTACTTTCTTTAAGAAAAGGCACTTATTTAAGAAAATGTCCTTTTAAAAACTTCTGTCACTTTAGCTTTTCTAAATTTGCTTTTTATTGGGTTCAAAACTACACTATACACTAAATATTAGTTACAGTCTCCACCTAGAAAACTTCCCATTAAACAAGAAATTTCCCAACATATTTTAGTCTAGACACAAACCAAAGCAAAAGTACCCAATATAGTTGATAATACTGTTTTATATTTTAATATATATATATTTTAAATATAGCCCCCATCCCGCAACGTGCGATAAGGAACTTCGTTCCAAAAGTATTACAGTTTAATTACCTTTCTCCCTATTTTAAACAAATAACTCAATTAACTGTATTTTAAAAATAATGGTATCCCGCGTTACCATATGAACAATTTAGGCATTATTTGGCCTTGATTTGCAGAGAACTTGACGATTCCTTAATAAATGCATTAGAATCGTTCAATACCGCCTTATGAACCTAAAATCTATTAGTTAAGATTATTATATAAGTATGATATATATTATAAATGATAAACTTCGATTCTGTTTTTTTTATTATGCTTATTTGAACCTTTGGAATTTTATTGGTTAAGTTGAGAAGATGATATCGGTTAAATGGGCGCCGTCACAATTGATTACCATACGGGCTGGTTTATCTGAAGAGTAATAAAGAATTTATTTAACTTCTTTTGTTGATAAGTGCATCAAGTGATAATTTTACTTTTAAACCTTAATTTTTAGAGGTCCCTCGTCTCATTCCTTTATTAACTACTATCATGTCTACACATTGCATGCATTTCTATACTTAGAGTACACTCGGCTCCATTAGCCATCTCGGCCGCCATTAAATTACAATAAATTGGCGTTCAAAATGCGTCTACTTTTCAAAAACGACCCAATCCGATTCAACTCAACGACATCAGCTAGCGTGCGCATGCGCCTGTGTACAAGGGAATGTGTGCATGTGTATGGTAATGCCTTGTTTACCTTCCAGTCACTCGTTCCGGTCAAAGACGTTTGATCGACATTTGCCTTGGAAAAGAAATGTCAGATAAACGTTAAACATTTTGTATGGCTGAGACTAATTTGTGCGGCTAATCCCAATAATTTACACTATCAGTGGCAGTCATCTTGTCTCGTTCTTCTTTAAAGCTTCGATGACTTCCACATATTTCACTGCTCTCTTATACGTCGTTCGTTGGCTGTGGTAGCAGGTTCTGTTCGGTTTCGGTATTTAGTTTGCTGGTATGTCTTTACGTGGCTTCAAGAGCGTCGGAAAAATATTTTAATTTTTCTTAAATTTAATTTTTTAACTTTAACAGAAAAAATTGGTTTTATTATTAAACAAAAAATAGGATATAAATCAATCATGTTCACTCGAAAGTTCAACTTAATCTATATCTCACTGATCTTAACATAAAGTCATCCGCTGTGCAGTTCCTCGAAATGTTTCTGTGCTCTGGCACCCACATTTGGTGAATAGTTTAGTTCTGGGCCATCTGGTTAAGAGATCTGAGGCAATCCTGGGCAGATATTGATTAAATGATTGCTCATTTCAGGTACTTGATTACCACCTGACATTGCCACCAATGACTTCTGGACTATTAGCTATCACTAACCGCCAAAATTGCAGCCTTATATACGCTACAATGACAGACAGTTCAAGATGTTCCCTGGAGTAGATCTCATATGCTAGCTTATCATTCATTTCATTCATCCGTAATAAAATGCACTTATACCTTTATGCCTAGATCTCCTTCATTCCCGGAATTCCTTTCGGATTTGTTAGTGTGATATTTCCAATCAAATATTAGTTTCACTTTCCAATAGTTGACAGTTGGCAGGCGATAAAACAATAGAGTACCTATAATGTCCACTGGCCACAAATATAACTTTGCATTTAGTGCATTAATCGGAGTGGTACACTGAGCACCAGTGATGCACATGGTCGTCAATATCTGAACCCTAGACAGCAGTGCACATACATACATATGTATATATATAAAATTTCTTCAAATCCTTAATAAAAGATGCTTTAAGCAACCTTACGACCACGATTCGGAGGCACATTTGTATGTGGGCTTTATTAAAGCATGCACAGATTTAGCCCGCTTTCAAAAGGCTCATCCTTGGCCCAATCCAATATACAAAATTTCATTGAAATCAGTTCGTCTCTGAGAGTTGTACATTGATTACAAGAATACATGGAGTTAACCATGGCCTACAATATCTCGTGCAGAATACGACATCAGATGTGTGGTCGTAGCCTCGTCCTGTTGAAATGTCGTTCACATCCATATCATCCAATTTTGCCCAAAAAAAAATAGATCATCATCGATCGGTAACACTCTCCATTGACGGTGGTAGCAAAACCACCATCGCTTTCAAAGAAGTACTGATCAATAATGCCGCCGGCCTACAAATAGTAATGGTATCCACAGATGATGATTCTGAATCTCCATTCTAACGTGTGTATGTTGTTGCATTCTTTGCTACACATGATGATTCATTTTCATGTAATCACTCATCTTCGTTCAGCTTCCGAGTCGCAAGGTTGTTGCATTGTGTGCAATGTATTTTGTCAAAAGGCGTTTTAGTTGCTATGACCGTTCCAATTAAAGAAAAACAAAATAAAGAAAAGCAAAAAACGGCTTCAAACATCCCACAAAGCAGTCACCGAACTATATACATACTTACATACATCACTAATTCCAAAAGGATTTAAAATAAATAAATTTCCTCCGCGGACTTCTTTACACCACTTTCGTTTTTTGACACAAATGAGCAGTTTTGGCACACACAATGATTCGCAAATGCATCACAACCGTGCATCAAGCCAAAATATCAAAATATTTTTATTTTCGCGATTCATGCATGCATCATGTTGGTGTAACACACCCATTCATATTTTCGCTTAAACAAACATAATGAATTACGATTCAGAAACATCGTGTATGGACACTTTAACTCTCTGCGGATGCATTGTCACTTGTTGGATCTTGTGTGGATTGGTATCGTCCAAAATCAGGAAATTTTGCTTGTTGACGTACCCGTTCATCCAAAAATTGACCATGTCGAGAAGATTTTTTTTTTGCTGAAATCGTTCAGCGAACACACCACATTGTATATGATTGTTTCCTTCAGCTCCTGCGTTAGTTGGCTTTCGTAGGACCGTATGTAGGTCCAAGTCACGATACAAAATGCACTATGGTAATGTCTGCGAAAGGCTGACTTCTTGTGCGCGATGCGGAATTGACTGGCTCGGGTTCTCCTACACACTCTCAGGGATTTGGGTTTTGTTGACGTAGGGGTCGACTCGAGTGTGGCCACCGATCATTTAATATTCGTTTGAGATGGATGATCATGTAAGCCGTTCAAACGGTGCAACGCGCCGTTGTGAAAAACAAAAAAAAATAACAGTCATTTGGATAATAGAGTTTTATCGTTGATGATTTGACTTTATTGTCTGAAAAATACAACTCAAGAAAAATACTATCGTCATGAAATTGTCAACATTTTGCCAGTCCTATTAGAAACTCCTTGATAATCTGAAGAAAAACACTTCCTAGCAGCGACGGCACATGTTCCTTGGTGCGTTAACAATGTTTCAATGAATAGTTAGTTGGAAATAGTCCGGCGAGATTGTCACTGCAGCAACGAAGCATGCCAGTGAACCAGCACTTCTTTGTTATTGCTGTTGCTTTGCATTCGTGATGCAGAGATCTTCCCTGCCAAACAAACAGTCAAACTTTCCTTTTTTTGTCTTTACCTTGAATTGTTCTTGCCTCTGTAAATTTTAACTATCAACACCTATTCGAACCAAATGAAACAAAACAGTGGTATCGATCGACCCAAATATAAGGAATTTTATATTTTCCTCGAGTTGGCAAAGTGAGTAGAAATCATAAATGAATACATCATGTAAAATACGATATATATAATTTACACATAAAGCCATCTAGTGAAAAACGCTGTTAGAGGCAAAATTTAAATATTGCCGAGAGACAAAAACTTTAGAAACATTGTTGGCACTTAGTCAGGTTTTGTTTGGCTCCCTAAGTTTTGGATTAATTACCACAATATTAATATCTAACAGAAAACTACGTGACTTAAACATTGAACAATTTTAAAAAAAGGGTAATTTGCATATTTTGCCTAAATGTCATAAAGTGTTAAATATTCACAATATTTCTTTGACATTTATGATAAAATAAAATAGTGGATGTTTCTGCACAAGTGAAGTTGAGACAATTCCAGCCAAATTGAGTTTTGTTATCCCTATCATGTGGTGAAGGGAGATAATTATATGCCTGGGTGAGAATTAAAATTGCTATGTTCTCAACCATTCATTTGATCCATTGATCTTAAACTGAAAAATTATTAAAGAACATAATAATTTTTGTTGCAACGAAGAATCTGTAATATCGCTCAACTTTGATGACAATTTTCATTGAGGTGTCACAGCACAGTGACACAACAGAACGCGTCAACGTGTGTATGAATCTCTCGACCCATGAAATGGATTTTTGAGACTCCACGTTGAGCGCCAATTACTGTCACTGCAGCCAGATTGATAGGTTTGAATAAAATTCGTAAAATTTTGCCTGTTGGTGTATCGTTAAGCGGCATGCTTGGTATGCCATGCGTATGCCGGGCTGGTAAACTCGCCGGACGGGGGGGTTCTTCCCGCTTAATGATACAAGAACAATCTGACTTGGGAACATGTGTTTACATACCAAGACGAGTGGTCTAAGCAGAACTTAAACCGAAAACCGACATTAAAAAAAAAGGAAGAAAAGGAGCCCGAGCAGATACGTCATTAGAAAAAGAAAACAAACGCGATCATCAAACCGAATTAATTTGACTGTGTGACATTTGAAGAAAATTGTTTTGCGGGCGCAGGGAAAGTATCTTATTTGTCGATATTTTCGCTGACTGGTGTAGATGTCAGCGTATGCCCACCCTCACGAAGCCCCTACTGCTTCACCATGACTCTGTTTCTTCTCAGAGTCCCAATATGTTAATCCACGGAGACTTACCTTCACATACCCCTGCTTTACCACACTGGCCAACTACTCAGCCATACTAACGACAACTAAAGATCGGATTAATACACAAAATTTATTCGACCTCGTACAGAGGTTTGACATATACAATCTCAATTACTTAATCCTAATATGGCCCATAGGGCGAAATTAAAATACATCAGTGACAAAGTGACTGGAATAAGGGAGCGCCTCTCAAGGGTATGCTCAATAAAAATTATCATCACTTAAAATACTAACAATGTTTTGCTTAGGGACTAGATAAATCTTAACTATCTGAACCTTTGCAACTTGAGAAAGTAAACTTTTTCCTGGGAATGACCTAGTGTTCCCCAAGGTACCCCATTGCGGGTAATTAATGAAAGCCGATCAAAAATTATCAAAAGAATCCTAAATATATATTAATGTTGACCCGAAAATTACTCGGGCTACCCTCGTATAATATATAAAAGCTGAAATTATTTGTATAATTGTAAATATATCACGTATAAGTTGAAATGGCCATTAAAAAATATAAAAATATAATATAGGAAGATAAGCAAAATTTAGGTCAATATGATATAATGTCAGAGGGCGTGTGTGTCTGTCCATAAAATTTAATTATATTGTCTGAACGGTGGATTCTAGTCGGCGAAAGTTATTCAGTTTATCTTCTCATATCGCCTTGGTTTCACAATTTATAAATTTTATTATCGGTAGGATAGTGTAATTTCAATTTTACACATACGTGGTACCATGGAGGCTGTTCTGATTCAATTTAAGGTGCACCGTTTTCATTTTCAATTTAATAAATTCCTAATTCTATGACCATGAAATTTTGGCCTCAACAAAGTTAATTTTCAATTTATCTATAATTCAATAACTATGAAATTTTGGTCTCTACCAAGTGCACTGATTTTACGTTAATTTTTAATTTATCTATAACTCAATAACTATGGAATTTTGGTCTCTACTAAGTGCACTGATTTTACGTTAATTTTTAATTTATCTATAATTCAATAACTATGAAATTTTGGTCTCTACCAAGTGCACTGATTTTACGTTAATTTTTATTTAATTACAAATCTATAACCATGAGACTTCAACTTTGTCTGAGTGCACTCGTTTCAATTTTACTTCAAGAAATCCAAGATTTTCTTATCATACAATTTAGACGATATTTAGGAGCACTGATTTTCCTCTCCGGTATTTTACTTATCTACTATGACTCTTACGCTAGTGGATTAATAATTGTGTATGCGGGAATTTCTTCAATTATGGTCGACATTCGTTTATTAATTCAATGATCTTCCGCACTTTATTTTTGCTTGGTCGAGATTTTCTTTGATTTCAGGTTACTTCGCGAGAATTGCACTTTCCTTAATCTTGCCCTATGTCCAAGATTCACTCGTAAGTCCGGGGGTTAAAGAATCAACGGACTTACCTTTTTCTTCCTCAAGGGGGGGTTTCTTTAGCTGTTTTTACCGGGGCAGTTGAATGATGTTGGTTGAGCTTCGATACTTTTCTTCCTGCTGTACCGATGCTAATCTTGCGTATGTTCACTTGGCGCTAGCTAGGCCTATAGGTCAGATTTTTGCCGAGAGATTCCCGGACTTTCCCCTGGTACTACGCTTCCCCGAGACTAGCAGGTGTCGGAGACACTAATGACGTCTTGGTCTCGGTGGAAGCGCGTAATCTCGGTGGTGTCTCGGTGGTCTGAAAATGTCCTAGGCCGGCGATTCCGGTTCCTAATCTGGGAGGCCAAAAACAAACACACAATGAGGATCTATTGACACAAAATTTCTTCTCGTCCACATGGTCTACAATCTTACCTCCTATGTCCTTGTTTCGGGTCGGGAATTGGATTGAGGTCTTGTTTGGTCTCGTTGGAGACAGAAACGTCGTAATATACTGATTCCAGCAATTTGATGACTTTCAAAACTTAATTCGTCACTACCGCTGACTTGCGTTTCAAACTTTAATCAATTAATTTCACCACTTTTAAAATTTTTACTACTTCACTTGTATTGGAGACTGCTGTCGACCGTTTGGTTTAATTTCACAATTATCAATGACAGACAGATGTAAATTTTCGCAGCAGCTAAGCGATCGTTGTCCGTTATCCCACATTCCATTGTCTGCCTGTATGTGTGCGTGTGTATACGTTTACTCGTCGCTTTAAGGGTGATGCGTAAACGTTTGATTGTAATTCTTGGTGTTATGTGTAAACGTTTACTTGTGCGTATGGGTGTCGTGTGCAAAACGTTTGCAAGTACATGTTGGGGTGGGGTGCAAAACAAACAGTTTCTTAGACGAAAACTGGTTTGGGCACATTCCACAAATTCCATTGCACATGATGCAATAACTGACGGGTAATGTTATTGTTTTAGGTCAGTTTAGTCGGATAGTTGCCGGATGACTTGGCATGGGGGATTTTCGATTGCCAATATGGGGCCGTTACAAACCCAATCATCTGGAAGACAGTCATGGCGAGAGATGGGAGGGAAGGCAGAATTCAGATGGTTAGTAGTCATTGGCTTCTGTGGACAGGGTATCGCCACCTGAGGTATCAGAGACCTTCCGAGGGGATGGTGCTGAGTCAGTCGGTGGAACAAATCCCGTGGACTTCCGCCTATACTAAACCTACTTAGTTCAACCCCCATTTCCGTTGCCAATGGTTTCGTATGGTCATAGTTACGGTGGGTGTAGTCTTTGTAAAGTTATTGTATTGTTTGTATTCGTTATCGTATTCGTTACGTATTAAGTTCGTATGAGTGTCCTATCGTCGTCGTCTGCGAGAGCCGGATTGGAGCTGGGACGTACTTGGCAAGAGCGCTTCAACCTCCTCCAGTTGTTCTTCGTTCTCGATTTCACGCGGGTCACTTTCGCCACATAGGTGGATTATGATCTGGTCTTCAACGATCCGCAAAAACCGAACACCTCTTCTACCAGAAACTCGGCTTCCCGCTTTCTTGTATAAATCAGAAACCGCTACGCTGTCCTTAACTCGGAGTGCGCGTAGAGCGGCTCGTCCACTATCCACTAACTTGGGGAAATTTGTGAGAAGCTCAAATTTTAGACCGGGAGCATTACACTCCACGATCACCTGGTAAAGTCCTGAGTGTACCACCAACTGAGAACATGCGTGTATGTCGAAATCTTGGGGTGCGTAGGAGATCCCTAACCGGTCCAGGACTTTAGCAACCTCAGCTCGAGGGTCACTGGTCACGGTTTGCGGGAAGCCCCTAATTGCAACCTTAGTATCCGCATACCCAAGTTGTTTCTTACGCAGGATGCTCTCCTTATATTTCATTTTGGCTACTTCTTGACTTCGCGCGTAATCGAGATTCTGCTTCTGAAGGTCATGCAGTTGGATGGAATGGTCAAGTTGTTGAGCGTTCAATGCCTCATTTTCCGCGCTCAGTGCGGCCACCTTTGCCTGCATCTGTTTCACGCTGTGCTCCAATCCGACTACTCGTGCGTGATACGCTTGATCAATCTCGCGGAGCTGTCGTCGCAGGGCTGCATTTTCGGCTTCGTACCGTGTGTGCTGGCGCTGTTTTTCCTCACGCAGCTGAGCAATGATCAATTGCGCGGATTCTTCTGCCCGCCGAAGTGTGGTCAGATGTAGGTCGAACTGCACACGCATCTGTACCTGTGCTTCCAGACTTCGCGATGCCTCCGACTGGGCAGCAGCTCGCTGGACTGTACTCGTATGCAATTGTTCGCGAAGGGTCTCTACCTCTTGCGGACTAGGACCGGGTTCAGCTTCGCCGTAACCTAGGTAGACGGCACGGACGGTGTAGTCGGCGTGTCTACAAACCGGGCAATCGGTTCGCTCTTCAGCGCGCCAAGTCTCGTGACATGTCCGATGGAACACGTGTCCACAATCGGTAGCGAAAACCTGTGGATTGGTGTCAGACAAGGTTTACAAGCATATGCTGCATTCAGCGGCGGACGACATGCTTGGGGTCACCTAATGGAGTTAGTCGAATGTCAGGGTCTTGATACTCTCGTGCTGCAAATATACCAAAAGAAAATACCCCTAAGTAACTTGAACGACTAATCATGGGACTATATAAACTCTGTCCTTACCCTAACTAATAGGATTTCCTTTGCAAGCTGTTGTTTTTCAAACACTAATGACATGACAGAACTAAATAACTTTACTCAAATAACGTATTCATCTAACACTGGACCTCGATCGCTCCTATCCCAATGTGTCTTCTGCTCCCGAGAATACTATGCTACGCAAAGGGTAACCCGTATTCCTCCGGCATTGGTCCACATTGGCCTAGAACCGATAGAGCTCTAGTTACTAGTTGCTTCTCCAAAAATACCAAAACTAAATAACCGAAAATCTGTTGCTACATTCTCGCATATTCGATTATCACCAGAAGATATACAAAACTTAAAATTTTCACACAAACGTGTGCACGCAGTTGTATCTCACACACACTACTGCTTCAGATCCTTGGCGTGGAATACGCCCAGTCGCTTGCCTTTCAGGTCTTCAAGCTCATACAGACTGTTCCCGATGGGTTTCAGAATCCTACATTTCAGAAACTTTCTAGCCAACTTAGCGTTGAAATTATCCTTAAAAGAGCTTTGTTGAAAGTTTCGTCGATATACCTCTTGACCAGGGATAAACTTCACTTGTCTGCATCTGGTATTGTACGATCGCTCGTTTTTCTCGTATGCCTTGTGCAAACTTTCCTGAATTCTTGTCCGTACCAATTCTTGCGCCACTGACTTAGGCACTGTTTCTCCGCCAAGGTCTGTTAAAATTTGTAAGCGTCGTGCAAGCTGGTACATGCTTCCATGCGTTATCATGTTCATACCGAATAACGCGAAATATGGTGTTACTTTCGTAGCGCTGTGCACCGAAGATCTTAATGAACATTCAATCTGGGAAAGATGACGATCCCATTCGCGATGATCCTCCTTCATGTATGACCGGATTGCTGCCAAAACTGACTGATTTACTCTTTCAGACGCGTTTGCTTGCGGCGAATGTACTGCCGTCCTATGGTGTTTTATCCCAAAATTGTTCACGAAATCATTGAACTCTCGGCTAATAAATTGTTTCCCATTGTCAGAAACTATTGTTTCTGGCACACCGAATTTATGGCAGATCTCGTTTATCAGAAATTTAATTACACTCTTGCTGCTGGCTTTTGGCATCGCCTTCAGTATCACAAATTTAGTCAAATGATCCAGAATAATAAAGATAAATGTGTTACCATTACGGGAACGTGGATATGGCCCAAGAAAATCAACGAAGATTCGCTGAAAAGGTCGCTGGGTAATTACTTCTTTGCCCATCGGTGGTCTTAGGACTCGGTTAGCTGCTTTGGCTTCACGACACACTTGGCACGCGTCTATATAACTTTTCACTTGCGCGTTCATGAGCGGCCAATAGAAGTACTCCTTAATACGCTTTAAGGTCTTGTGGAAACCTCCATGAGCTACATGTGGTGGATCGTGAGCTCTTTTAACTACGCCAGCTGTTAACTCCGTTGGTACCCATACTTTCCAAGCGAAATCTTCGTGTAGAGGCACGCCGTCGTAATGCATCGTTCTTCTGTATACGATTCCATCGATCACAGTTACGTCGGGCAATCTACTTGCGTTGTCTTCCACGGTTTTAGCTAAATCCTTATACTCGTCGCTCTTAAAAGCTTTATCATCCAGGTCGATCAGACGCATAACTTCCGCAGACACTTCTTCCATTTCATAACGTGATAATGTATCTGGCACAACGTTGAGTTTTCCTTTCCTATGCTCTACCACGAAGTCGAACGACTGCAGATGCAGACCCCATCGAGCTAATCGCCCACTGAGATCACGGTGTGACATCAGCCATTTAAGGCTGCTGTGGTCCGTGATCACCGTGAAAGCCATTAACTCGATGAAAGGTCTGAACTTTTTAATTGCGAGAACTACCGCTAAGCACTCACGCTCTGTCACGGGGTAGTTCCGCTGAGCCGACGTCAGCTTGTGCGAGTAGTACGCGATTGGATGTTCTCCTTCATCTTTATCCTTCTGGAACAGTACAGCGCCAATTCCTAAATCTGATGCGTCGCACTGTATGTAAAAACGTTTCGAAAAATCGGGATGCACCAAAACTGGACTCGTCACTAAGGCGTTCTTCAACTGGTCGAATGCCGCTTTAGCTTCTTCCGTAAAACAGAATATCTTGTTCTTCTTCAGCGTGTCCGAAATCGGGCTCGCGATAGTGGCATATTCAGAAATAAATTTTCGATACCAGCCGGTAGCGCCTAAAAAGCTCCTAACCTGCTTGAGGGTTTTCGGATACTTATAGCCAATTATTGATTCCACCTTGGAAGGGTCTGGCTTGATTTGGCCGCCGCCGACGAGATATCCCAAATATTTCAACTCCTTGAAGCAAAATCTTGATTTTTGGACATTGATAGTTAGTCCTGCTTGTTCAAGGCACTTGGCAACTTGACTCAACAACTCTACGTGAGTCTCGAAATCTGGAGATACCACCAGAAGATCATCCAGATAAACGAAGACGCGATCACGGATAGCGGAAGGTATCACTCTATCCATTAATCGGCAAAGCCTTTGAGCTGCATTACACAACCCAAAAGGCATTACCTTAAAATGGTAGAGTGGTCTTCCGGGCACCGTAAAAGCAGTCTTCTCTCGGCTGGATGGCTCCAATGGTATCTGCCAGAAAGCGTCTTTTAGGTCAACACTGGAGATGTAGTGTGTATCGCCTAACCTGCTGAGCAAGCCCTCTATATGCGGAAGTGGGTACGCATCCTTGACCGTCAGAGCATTAAGTTTTCGTGCGTCCAGGCACAGCCGATTCTTGGCCCCCTTTCTTACTAACGTTACGGGATGGCTCCATGGACTTTCACTGACTTCAATAACTCCTAGATCGAGCATGCGGTCCACTTCTGCATACAGAAGAGTCTGCACTGCCGGCGAAACAGGGTAATACCGATCCTTCACTGGCACTGCATCTCCAGTATCGATCGTATGCGTTTCCAATGTTGTTCTGCCAAGACCTTTCTTCGTATAGCACGGAAATTTCTCCATTACCGCTTCCAATTGTTCATTCTGCCGTGGTGACAAGGCATGAGTTCGAACCTCCTCCGAGGAAGCGACGTCCTCGCATAGGTCTACCCCTTGAGTGGTGATACTCTCTATGCTTGTGAACAATTTAAAGATTCGCATAAAATCAACTCCAAGATATAAAGCACGTTCTAATGATGGAACGAGATAAAAACTTATTTCCTCCACCCGTTTGTTGAAGTTAATTTTTGCGCGTATTCGGCCTAAAATCCTATGCGCACTACCATCGGCGGTTTTCACAGAGGAACCAAATCGATGGACTTCCAATCCAGCTCGGGCAACTAACTCTTGACATCCTTTGCCTAGGCATGTCACCGATGCTCCGCTGTCGAGAAGGCCCTCTACTTCGATACCACATATGTTAACTTTCGCGTAGAATCTATGGTCTTCTCCTTCGAATAGAGTGGTAGCGGCAATCTCTCTCCGCACCAATCGCCGTTTCTGGTATCGTATTCTCGCTCTATCGATCCGGTCAGATGGTTCTCCAAAGATTCTTTCTCTAACTATGCGGTATTCTGCCATGCGCTGGTGTATTGGCCGGATTTCTTTCAAAATTGGAATTGGTCGTGGTACTTCTCCGCGATCATTATTTCTCAAAATTGTAACCACTGCTTCTCCAATGGGTACTGGAATATTTTCTGCATCATTATCGATTTTGTCATTGCCGGTTAATCTATTTTCCGCTAAATCGTCATTCTTTATGGTGTTATTATTCATGGTGTTGCTATATGTTGTATCGTTTTCGGGAAGAGTGTTATTGTTGTTGATACTACTATTGCTGTCACTATTGATGGTGTTATCATTGATGGTGTTATCGCTGATGTTATTTTGGACTAAATCATGCAGAGCTGGGTCGTCCAAAGTTGGAATAGGTATGGCTGGGTCTAAAATTGTGTGGACCTCACCTCCCCAGTCTGAGGTGGGTTCCTGGGCTGGTTTCCCTGACACACTGGACACTTGGGCGTTACAGTGTTTTCACGGCCACACTTGTAACATTAAGACATTTCTCACCGTTGATAGGCAATCTCTGAAACTATGTCCTAAGGCCCTACAATTCCAACATATCAAGCTTCCAATAGCCTCTATTTCTGCATCTGCTTCAACTCCAACTCCATCTCCTTCCAGATTCACCTCGTGTACTCGCGGTTGGTTGAACTGCCGCGTAGGATACTGCTGCCGTTGTGTAGATAGTAATGTTTCAGCTCTCCGCACTTCGCGTGAAAACTCATTGAGTGATGTCGCGGGTATTGGGAACATTAATTGAGCTAGCGAAGGTTTTAAATTTCCCTTCATGATCTCCGCTAATTGCGCCTCAGTATAGGGAATTCGCTGTTGGTGTCTCAATTGCATAATTGTATTATAAAATTCTTCGAACGTTTCCTGCGGCTGTTGACGTCTACTCAGGATTTGACTCTGAATTTGAAATTCATTATCATAACGTTGGAATTGCACTGACATCGCTTGCCGAAGCTCACTCCACCGAAGGTCAGGCGTCAATCTTCTACAGCTCCAATAGTATTCTAGAGCTGGACCTTCTAGCAAATGATGCAAATCTTTCAGCAATTCTGCAATATCACATTCCTTGTCTTCGCATATGACATCAACGCGGTATAAAAATTCCTGCACATTCATGGTCTTCTTCGTTCCGTCGAATTTTATTCCCCATTTAGTGACATCAGGTTTACGTCCACTTCGACTAGGATACTCCTCACGGCCACCAGAACTCGGACTGCGCCGCTGGCGTGTGTCATTCCTTCTTGCTCTGTTGCCTGGAGGTGGTGTTGACTCGCGAACTGGCCAGAATCGTGGCGTTGCTGCCGTAAAATCATCAGTTGGCCGCTGCCGTTCTGTGGTCGTCGCTAATTCCATCATAGAAACCATTTCAGGTCTAGTATTCCTCGAAGGTTGCTCTGCTGTTAAATGTCTTTCACGATCTTCAGCTGTTCTTGAATTCCTTCTCCGTCTCGGCTCATGCTCTAAGTAATCTGCCATATCTCCTCGCCTATTAGTTCCATTATTTGCCTGTATTGGCATCAGTGGCGGTGGTAATCGTTCTTCAAGTTGACTTTCCATACTGCTGGCTAACGATTGCCTAGTGGCTTCCACGATCGCTGGCAAAATTCGTCGTACAAGAGCTTCGTCGTCTCTTTGTCGATCTGTCTCCATTCGTTGATTCGGTTGCCGTTCCATACTATTTCCATGACCGGATGATGTGGCATTTGTTCTTCGTCTATGACTAGCCAATGCACGACGGGCTGTAAGCGTGCTATAGTCTGGGGATACTGGCGATTCTTCTTGATCCGTCAAATTGCGGTCGCTGGTAATCTGATCCAAACTCGCTGGATAAATCCTGCCTCCTGGCACACTGGTCGTCATAGGAGCTGTGGTCACGACTGTTGTTGCTGATCCTGCCGCAGTAGTGTAAGTGAGAGGTGCGGAAGCTGCTTGAGTGAAAAATGCTTCCACCGTGGACTCTAATGGTAGGTTACCACCTCCAGTTCCACTAATGCGCGGTGATCGCCGAACAGGCATGGTTAATTAACCAAAATCAAAAATGAATAAAGATAACAAAAATGAGAATTTCCTCCCCTAACTGGGGGTACAATGCAAAATCATATCCTCTTAGAGGTAAACGAAATACGAGAATTATCAACAAATTGTAGGAAAATCAAAATGTCCAATGAGTGTTGTCTGTGAACAACAGCTTGCGATGGAAAGAAAATCAAATCTCTTGGTCGAAAAACGAAGAAAAGCAAAAGAAATCGTCGAAAAGAAAAATAAATGAGCTGAAAATCAATACTTAGTCGAAATGAAAAATATAATATAGTTTCGAATATAAAAATAAAATCAAAAAGAAAAGAAACACCACTTCTAAGCTTACATCAACCTTAGAAGAATGTTTATATTCTAGTGCACAACAAAATCAATTTTCATCAATCGTTATCAAATGATGCAAAACAAAAATTTTCTTGAAGATATTGAAAAATGCGGTATTTCAACTATCTACAATAGAGACTATGCTCAAGATATAAATTCAAAAATTGGAGTCTTTCATCCAAAAACGCTTAAAACTAAACTTGGAGTCTTTCATCCAAAATAACTAAAACTAATGTTGGGAATTTTTCATCCAAAATATTTAAAATCACATTTGGAGTCTTTCATCCAAAATAACTAAAACTAAAACTTGGAATCTTTCATCCAAAAATGCTTAAACTGAATTGCGGGATCAAACACCCAAAACTAATAATAAATGCTTGGAGTCTTTCATCCAAAAATGCGGGATCAAACACCCAAAAATAAACTAAAATGCGGGATCAAACACCCAAAATTAGTAATCCAAACTAAAATCTTCTTGTCGTCGTAGATGGTAATTTGGGGTAAGTAAAAGTAAGTTACCGTGGGCAACTTGTGACAAATAAGCTTCGCAAAAATTTTCTTCAAAACACAAAATCATAACAATTCATCGCTGAACTGATAGGTTTACTGAGAACCAAGACGAGGGCAAACGTTATAGGCCTGAGGCCACCTAACGTGTCTCACTCCTCCAGATTCTCCTGAACACTTCCATTGGGTTCAGCCTAGATAACTAGTAGTAACCTTAAACTTATTAATTTTAATTTAACCGTTAACTACTAATTCAAAAACAAACAATATATAATCTTTCGCCGGGAATGCCCTAAACAATTCGTCGCAACGCGGTTCGATTATGAAATCTCATCCGGGACTGACGCATTGTCCTTAAACACTACCGAAACGAAAATGACTATAAATGAAAAATAAAAGCTTTGCCAGTCATGAGTTAAACAAATCGTCGCAACGCGGTTAAAATTTAAATTTTTCGCCGGGACTTACGCTAAGTTTAACTACATTAACATGAACGAAACGTGAAACTATTTACTCTACTTTACTTTAAAAAAAAAAAAAAAATGGATCAAACAAAAATTCAAGTTTACTCACGATTATGAGCATTTGTTTCAGACTAGAATGCCAAAACAAGACTTCACGAACCGATCAATAAACAAAAACAAATCGAAAAACATATTATTGCCCCGAAGCAGATCCGTCGCAACGCGTCAAGAAATTTAATAACTCCTTAAACGGGACTTACGTATCGCGTAGGAACAAAAATAAATTTTCATACTAAATTACGGTCTAATAAACATAACCGCTCGGGCCCCACGTTGGGCGCCATTAATGTCACAGCACAGTGACACAACAGAACGCGTCAACGTGTGTATGAATCTCTCGACCCATGAAATGGATTTTTGAGACTCCACGTTGAGCGCCAATTACTGTCACTGCAGCCAGATTGATAGGTTTGAATAAAATTCGTAAAATTTTGCCTGTTGGTGTATCGTTAAGCGGCATGCTTGGTATGCCATGCGTATGCCGGGCTGGTAAACTCGCCGGACGGGGGGGTTCTTCCCGCTTAATGATACAAGAACAATCTGACTTGGGAACATGTGTTTACATACCAAGACGAGTGGTCTAAGCAGAACTTAAACCGAAAACCGACATTAAAAAAAAAGGAAGAAAAGGAGCCCGAGCAGATACGTCATTAGAAAAAGAAAACAAACGCGATCATCAAACCGAATTAATTTGACTGTGTGACATTTGAAGAAAATTGTTTTGCGGGCGCAGGGAAAGTATCTTATTTGTCGATATTTTCGCTGACTGGTGTAGATGTCAGCGTATGCCCACCCTCACGAAGCCCCTACTGCTTCACCATGACTCTGTTTCTTCTCAGAGTCCCAATATGTTAATCCACGGAGACTTACCTTCACATACCCCTGCTTTACCACACTGGCCAACTACTCAGCCATACTAACGACAACTAAAGATCGGATTAATACACAAAATTTATTCGACCTCGTACAGAGGTTTGACATATACAATCTCAATTACTTAATCCTAATATGGCCCATAGGGCGAAATTAAAATACATCAGTGACAAAGTGACTGGAATAAGGGAGCGCCTCTCAAGGGTATGCTCAATAAAAATTATCATCACTTAAAATACTAACAATGTTTTGCTTAGGGACTAGATAAATCTTAACTATCTGAACCTTTGCAACTTGAGAAAGTAAACTTTTTCCTGGGAATGACCTAGTGTTCCCCAAGGTACCCCATTGCGGGTAATTAATGAAAGCCGATCAAAAATTATCAAAAGAATCCTAAATATATATTAATGTTGACCCGAAAATTACTCGGGCTACCCTCGTATAATATATAAAAGCTGAAATTATTTGTATAATTGTAAATATATCACGTATAAGTTGAAATGGCCATTAAAAAATATAAAAATATAATATAGGAAGATAAGCAAAATTTAGGTCAATATGATATAATGTCAGAGGGCGTGTGTGTCTGTCCATAAAATTTAATTATATTGTCTGAACGGTGGATTCTAGTCGGCGAAAGTTATTCAGTTTATCTTCTCATATCGCCTTGGTTTCACAATTTATAAATTTTATTATCGGTAGGATAGTGTAATTTCAATTTTACACATACGTGGCACCATGGAGGCTGTTCTGATTCAATTTAAGGTGCACCGTTTTCATTTTCAATTTAATAAATTCCTAATTCTATGACCATGAAATTTTGGCCTCAACAAAGTTAATTTTCAATTTATCTATAATTCAATAACTATGAAATTTTGGTCTCTACCAAGTGCACTGATTTTACGTTAATTTTTAATTTATCTATAACTCAATAACTATGGAATTTTGGTCTCTACTAAGTGCACTGATTTTACGTTAATTTTTAATTTATCTATAATTCAATAACTATGAAATTTTGGTCTCTACCAAGTGCACTGATTTTACGTTAATTTTTATTTAATTACAAATCTATAACCATGAGACTTCAACTTTGTCTGAGTGCACTCGTTTCAATTTTACTTCAAGAAATCCAAGATTTTCTTATCATACAATTTAGACGATATTTAGGAGCACTGATTTTCCTCTCCGGTATTTTACTTATCTACTATGACTCTTACGCTAGTGGATTAATAATTGTGTATGCGGGAATTTCTTCAATTATGGTCGACATTCGTTTATTAATTCAATGATCTTCCGCACTTTATTTTTGCTTGGTCGAGATTTTCTTTGATTTCAGGTTACTTCGCGAGAATTGCACTTTCCTTAATCTTGCCCTATGTCCAAGATTCACTCGTAAGTCCGGGGGTTAAAGAATCAACGGACTTACCTTTTTCTTCCTCAAGGGGGGGTTTCTTTAGCTGTTTTTACCGGGGCAGTTGAATGATGTTGGTTGAGCTTCGATACTTTTCTTCCTGCTGTACCGATGCTAATCTTGCGTATGTTCACTTGGCGCTAGCTAGGCCTATAGGTCAGATTTTTGCCGAGAGATTCCCGGACTTTCCCCTGGTACTACGCTTCCCCGAGACTAGCAGGTGTCGGAGACACTAATGACGTCTTGGTCTCGGTGGAAGCGCGTAATCTCGGTGGTGTCTCGGTGGTCTGAAAATGTCCTAGGCCGGCGATTCCGGTTCCTAATCTGGGAGGCCAAAAACAAACACACAATGAGGATCTATTGACACAAAATTTCTTCTCGTCCACATGGTCTACAATCTTACCTCCTATGTCCTTGTTTCGGGTCGGGAATTGGATTGAGGTCTTGTTTGGTCTCGTTGGAGACAGAAACGTCGTAATATACTGATTCCAGCAATTTGATGACTTTCAAAACTTAATTCGTCACTACCGCTGACTTGCGTTTCAAACTTTAATCAATTAATTTCACCACTTTTAAAATTTTTACTACTTCACTTGTATTGGAGACTGCTGTCGACCGTTTGGTTTAATTTCACAATTATCAATGACAGACAGATGTAAATTTTCGCAGCAGCTAAGCGATCGTTGTCCGTTATCCCACATTCCATTGTCTGCCTGTATGTGTGCGTGTGTATACGTTTACTCGTCGCTTTAAGGGTGATGCGTAAACGTTTGATTGTAATTCTTGGTGTTATGTGTAAACGTTTACTTGTGCGTATGGGTGTCGTGTGCAAAACGTTTGCAAGTACATGTTGGGGTGGGGTGCAAAACAAACAGTTTCTTAGACGAAAACTGGTTTGGGCACATTCCACAAATTCCATTGCACATGATGCAATAACTGACGGGTAATGTTATTGTTTTAGGTCAGTTTAGTCGGATAGTTGCCGGATGACTTGGCATGGGGGATTTTCGATTGCCAATATGGGGCCGTTACAGAGGCGACGAACAAATTCTGTCGTGAGAGAATCATTTTCATTCCGTGCACGAGTTTTGTACTAGACTTACTCTAGTATTACATATTTCGAGTATGGTCTGCTATTTATGAAATAGTTGAACCGATTGTAAATTGCTGTTAAATTTTTCTAAGACATGTCTGCAAATTCGAAGTAACAAGGTTTGTGTAAGCAGAGTGATAATGAAATAGTAATCACATGAGAATGATTGCCTGAGATTAATCAATTCGTAATTGACATATTAGCAGGACCTTTATATTCATCACTAATAATTAATTAAGTTTTACATTTTAATATTTACATTCTACTTCGGTGCCCTATCAAAAGAAGTGGCAATTAGGGATAAAATGAGATGCTTGTTACTTACTTGTTTAATTGGCAAATATATTCGGTTACTTTCCACCCTGGTTTATAATTATCGATTCTACTGTCAAAGCCTAGCCAGCGCAATTGCGATACTCGGAATCGACTGACTATGTTGTAGTCTGGATATAGTTCAGGCAGCTGGTGATATTAAAAAAATTTTAAAATTATTAATTTAGATATTCGAATTTCGTTGTTCGCTCCTTTCGTTACCAATAAATAATCTATATTTTCCGAGCTTGAGGTCAGATTTGCTTTGAAGGTTTGATTATTAGATTTGAAGAATAAATACGAATAAAACAAATCTGACCTCAAGCTCGGAAAATATAGATTATTTATTAATTTGGATATTTATTTAAAATTTTATCGGTGTTATTATTAAAAATATATAATGCTTAATTTAAAAATTTAACTAATATTTTTTATTAATTTATATTTTTATAAATTTGTATTGTTCATACGAAGTCTATATATACCGTTGTCTATTATAGGTCAGTTATCTTCCGGAAAATGTTTTCTAGAAGACTCACAAAGCTCTATCGTCTGCTGTCATAATGAGTTAAATAAATAGCATCAAAACCTCGAAGTTATAACGCTCTACTCCAGATGTGTGGAGGTTCTGCTCCTCGAAACAATACTCTTATTCTCATTAACTAAACTACCGAGTTTTCCTGATTTTTATCTATAAAAAAATAAATGGTTTCCTATTACATCCCATGAAGGAATTGGGAAGAGTTTCTCACAACCAGAGAGCTGTGTCCTTTATAGTTTTATACTCACTTATTGGGACCTACAGTTTTACTCCGGTTCCGAACGGTATTTTGAGAAGCTTTTTCATGGCTAAATACTCGATAGTGGCGCCTAAGCGAGGTGACCGTTTGTTTGTTCGACATATCTACAGCTTTTCTCATTATTATCTCCATTAAGATGTTGAAAAGACCTCACGCTTTGTCAGAGACCCCGTCTGCTATTAAAAGGTTCAGTAATTTTTTTTACCCACATTTAGTTAGGATTTGGTTTCTCTTAGTATCACTGAAGAGCCGTATCAGCTAAGGAGGGATACTAAGTTCAGACATAGTTATTTCTGTATCGCGCCATCGAAGACAGCCCTATAATCAACAAAGATATGGTAAGTATCGATTTCAAGACATCATATCAGACCAGCTGTGGATTTTCCAGACTTAAATTCACATAGCGAGCAGAGAGAGAGAGAGTGAAAAAGCCGAAATGTGCAGGATGAATGGTGAATCCCGAAAGATTTTCTATAGGGTAAGAAGTTTGAATAACGGGCCTAATAATGGGCTGCCCTCCTGCAAGGACGAGAATGGGAATCTGGTGACTGAGAAGCAGTGTGTGCTCAAAATGCGGAGAGACCATTTTTCAGCACTACTCGGATTCTTCCACTGAAGATCAGAAGGTAATGATAGTGGCAGATAGTGTAGATCAGTGTGGTTTTAGACCAGGCAAGTCTTCGACTGACCAAATGTTCACGCTACGCAGATACATACCACATTTTTGTCGATTACAAAGCTGCTTTCGATAGCCCCATACGGAGGAAACTGTACAAAGGTAGGTCTGAACTTGATATTCCGGCATAACTGATCCGCCCCTATAGAATGACGCTGACCAACATCAAATCAGCAGTGAAAGTGGGGAAAGACCTCACTGAACCATTCTGTACCAAGCGAGGACTTAGACAAGGCGAAACACTTTCGTGCAATCTGTTCAACATCTTAATGGAGATAATAATTAGAAAGGCTACAGTAAATACGAACAAGAACATTAACACGAAAAGCCATATGTTGCTGGCGTATGCTGACGACATAGATATCATTGGGCGAAATTTGCGAGAGGTTACTGTAGTATTTTCAAGAATTGGTCCGCACTTGAACGTTGACAAGCGATTTAATTTTGAAGTGGTAGATGAATTTGTCTACCTTGGATCCGCCGTGAACAAGGACAACAACATCAGCCTGGAGATAGATAGGAGAATTGTGCTTGCAAATAGATGCTATTTTGGGCTCAGCAAGCAGTTTAGGAACAAATCCCACTCTCGACGGACAAAAGTCCAGCTATATCAGACTCTCATTTTACCTGTTTTGACATATGGCTCCGAAACTTGTGTCGTATCGCAAGCGGATGAAAAACACTTGGGAGTTTTCGAGAGAAAAATTCTCCGAAAAATATATGGTCCTGTTACAGAAAACGGCGGGTACCGACGTCACTGGAACGCAGAGCCATATAGTCTATATTCTGACGTGGACATAGCTAGGCGAATCAAATTATGAAAATTGCGTTGGCTGGGCCATGTTAGCAGAATGAATGAAGATGAGCCAGCGCGAAAGGTTTTAGGTAACGTACCCGATGGAAGCAGAAAAAGACCAGGCAGAAGAATCCCTCCGCATTCTTGCTGGCGATGGATAGACCCAGTTGGACGACTATGTTGAAATTTGTTTAATTTGTTTGTTTTAATTAATATGTGTAAGACGTCTGACCTCATGAGTTTGTAAAATAGTCAATAAAAGCAAATCCACATTGATAATATCTAATCCGGTCTTCAAGAGTTGGCTTTAGTTTTTCACACAATTCGATTGATTGGACCTTTTACACTCAGCGAACTCTTTGTTTGAAAAGAGGTTGTATTTGGCTGCTGCCATCAATTCGACTGCAACTATCGAATTTGACATCAACTCGGATGGTGTAACCAAATTTCTCATGAATTCTATTGGCTGAGCCAAATTCATTTCCAATTCGGTTACCACAACATTATTCGTGTGATGTGCTGTCATCGTCTTTTTATAGAAAGGTTTAGGATCTAAATCGATAGACACCACACGTCAGAATTGATACGGTGAACCTGATGGCCGGGATACTAAAAACCCTCATAAGTGCCCCATCAAAATGAATTTGATACCCTAAAGAAAAGATTGCCCCATATAAATTATTTCCTCGCTTTGTAATTTTTTATGAGAATACAGGAAAATAAATCATCACTAATACCCTTTTCACATTTACCGCGTTTCAGCTGAAACGCGGTAAATGTGAATAAGCTATAAACTAATATTTCAAAAATTTCAAAACTCAGTTGAGACACTATACAAATTCGGTTATGACAACCTCTAGCTCGGCTATGACAACCTCTGATTCGGTTGTGACAAACTCTAATTCGGCTGTGACAACCTCTAATTCGGTTGTGATAATTTCGAGTTTGACAACCTCTGATTCAGTTATGGCAACCTCTAATTCGGCGGTGTCAACCTCTAATTCGGCTGTGATAACCTTTAGTTCGGTTGTGGTAACCACTATTTCCAGTTTGACAACCTCTGATTCAGTTATAACAGCCTCTAATTCGGCCGTGTCAACCCCTAATTCGGCTGTAATAACCTATAATTCGGTTGTGGCAACCCCTATTTCAACTATAACAACCTCTAAAACGGTTGTGACTGTCTCCAATTCGGCTCTGGCAACCTCTAATTCTGTTGCGATGACCTCTAATGTGGTTGTGACAACCTCTAATTTCGATCAATTCGTCTGCCTTGGCCGAATTTTTCTGTGAGTGTATGCAATTGATAAACCGGTTATTCCACGAAAGTTGGCACATGTAGCCGGTTCACCCATTTTAAATACACAATATACATTGCTCAGACTCCAAACGCACGGCATGTATTCGTCCAACCAATTTCTGTATATTAACGGTTACATGGTCCTTGGCAGCTCATCGCCTTCAGCCTTGACAAGCTCGTCCGATAGTCTATCCGCACGTGCGGGTTTTTTGTTTGTAACTAAAGAATTTTCTGTTATGACCTTGCCTTGATTAGGGGGCGGCAAACGACACCTTCGTGTTATATTTCCTCGACTCCCTCCTCAGCATGGAAAATAAATTGTCTCCACATATTCCAAGCATATTCCGCATATATACTGCTAGATTTCCGCCCTTATCTTTATAAAAGGGGGCTGAACCATGGCCGTTGGTTCGACTTGCTGCCTTTTGATAGAAATTCGGGCTTGGTTCTTCCTTCTGTATGATTCAATTTCTTCACTCTGTTGTTGTCTCCATTACTATTTGTTCATTTAAATAGTCGCGTTGTGACTAGTGTATTCAAAACCGTAACCGGTCAACCAGTTAACCGAATTCTATGTGGTTAACCGTATTTTGGTTTTTTAGAAATTTTTTTTCGTAGAAACGGCTTTACCCGTTATTTCTAGTCGATTAACGGGGTTTTTCGGTTTTTACGCAATTGATATAACGCCGAAGAATTAGACACCTTAAGCCTTTTCCGTAGCACACTGTGATTACTGACACCACCAACGATTTATTTCGCCTACAATTAGCTGAAATTAATTACCCACTGGTAATAAAAGCCACATGTGCGAAATCCGATTTAGATGTAAGTTCCGGAACTAGTGACAACACAGGTGGTATGTCAGCATAAATGCATAAAAGCAGTAGAAAACGTCCAAAGGAATATTTACTCAACGATGATTTTGACTAATGTACCTCCCCATGACTAATGTCCCCCCCCCAAATATGTATGAGAACAGATATGCCGAATAAAATAAAGAAGTGTGGGGTCGGTGATGTAAAATTTGGAATTTGAACCCCCATTATTTTGAAGCAAATGACCAATTTTAAATCTATAAGGTGACAGATTACTTTTTAAAGGCTAGAAATTTACAATATGGGTCGCATTATGCTCGAAACCATTTTGGGAAATATTAAAAATTTTCTCCCAAAGTTCTGAGTCTTCAACTCAAACTGTCAGAATTCTACAAAATAAATTCGATTGAAATAGAGTGCCATCAATGCAGTTTGTGGATCAATTTGTTAAGCGAATTCGTCAATACGTATCCTCAGTGGGCAAAACTAGTGGAATATATCGCCGCTTTAGCTGAAAGTCTGTTCAAACAGCCGGCAACATCAACTCGCCATCGTTCGCAGAACTAAACATTTCTCGCACTGCTTTTCGCAGAAAAAAAAATCATATTTCCCTATGGAGCTCATTTTCACATCCGGGGTTACGTTATCAAGCAAAATTGTCGCATTTAGGGCTCGGAAAATCCATACGTCGTCGAGGAGAAGCCGACGAATACACAACGGGTGACTGTTGGGCGCGGTTTTTGGCATGGCGGCTCCGTAAGCCCACTTTTCTTCGAAAATGAGCAAAGAACCACCGTAACCGTCAATGGCGAGCGTTATAATGGCATGCTCTGCAATTTTTTGTTTTTGAGAGTTGAGGACAGGACGGCGCAGCGACTCACACACCCGACGCCACACTCGATCTTTTTCGCACTGTATTCGAAAACCGCTTAGTGATGGCGACACTATCAAGTATTTAGCCATGAAAAAGCTTCTCAAAATATCGTTCGGAACCGGTGTAAAACTGTAGGTCCCAATCAGTGAGTGTAAAACTAGAAAGCGCACATCTCACTGATTGTTAGAAGCACTCCCCAATCCCTTCATGGGATGTTATGGGACACCGTTTTTTATTTATTCGAAAACCGCATAATCAGCCTAAACTCCGAAGTCCATTGGCCGCATCGTAATTGCGATTTTAGCCCTTTCCACTATTATCTCTGGAGCACCGTAAAATATAAGTGTTACGTAAACAATCCCGAGACCTTTGAGGCCTTGAAACACAAAATAGAAGCCCAAACAATCGAAAATGTACTGAAAAATGTAGTAGATAGAATGAGGTACTCTAAAGGAAGTCATTGAAGCCATTTGAACATTCAAAAATATCAATAAATAAATAAATTGAAAAAATGTCTATTTGTATTTTTTTAAAGCGAAATTAAATTCCAAATTTTACATGGCCTACTCTTTAGTTTCCCATTACGTCCCATGAAGGTATAGGCTAACACACTCTGATTGTGACCTGCAGTTTTACACCGGTTCCGAACCGTATTTTGACAAGCATTTTCATGGCAATGTACTCGATAGTCGATCCCAAAATTCAAAGAGACGAATTAAAAATAAACTACGTTTATAAAACGCATAGTTGTCAATTTTGTCATAAAACCCGACACCGGTTTTCTACACCTCGGTTTAGCCGAAAACCGGGTTTGCATGAATAGGAATATTCGGAGAAACCGAAATTTTTGTAAACCCGGTTTTTTGAATACACTGGCAGCAGCGTTACCATACGTGCAGCGTTTTTTCATCGATTACCATGCCACAGACTTCATCGAACTATAGTTTGTCTTGAGCGGTATTTCAAAACCGACACTCCAGTCGGAAGTGTTTGTCCCTACTCTTCGTAAAGCCCAGTATTCAGGTCTTGCGAAATTTTCGTAAGAAATTTTGTCATTTATCCCTAATCGGAAATTGTTTTTGCAAAGAGTTACCACCTATCTTTGATTTACCTTGTAAATATTTCATTTATAATTCCTCTACGCACTGGATTTTATTTTTAACGCATGGTGTTACTTTCGATTGTTAAAACTGTTGAAATGTCAAAATTCCGGTCCGAAACAATTATCGTACAATTGTTTTCACACGAAATGACTTTAGTGTAACAACCCTGTAATTGATTTTGTGAGCGAAATTTTCGCTAAGAGCTGAATACAATGCAAATGAAAAGTGAGCGAAATTTTCGGCTCATGAAATTTTCGATATTTTTTATAGACGTACTTCTTTTGGCAACGAAAATTTCATAAAAACTGAATACCGGGCTTAATCATCGAGCACCCTCCCTCGTTCAGCGATAGTAATTTATTTTATTAGGCTGCAGTTACCTCTGGTAATTACTACCACGTGAACAATCTGGCTATTCTTTCGTGATCAGGAGATACCCAAGTAGCCTTAGGGATGCCTTTATTTTGGAAACTTGTAACACTGACAATCATGTTATGTTACGACAGTGCTAGTATGTAGGCCGAATTTAACGACGATTGGCTGAAAAGCATTTTGTTTGCCAATTTTTGGCATTACACTCAACTAGAACAATCTTAATTTAATGGTCAGGACAGTGGTCGCATCGTCCCAAAATGCGGAAATTCAAACTTTTTCTATACGAAAGTAACAAATGAAACTGTAAAGTACATAAAATGTATTTTCAAGTATTTTCATGTGAAATTTAAAACAATGTAATAGCTTGGCAACTCTACTCTCGTTTAGTTCGTTTTTTAGTTGTGCTCCGTGAATTTACTTTATTTTCGTATTTTAAAAGTTTAAATAGTGCTTGTTGTGTTAATAGTGCGAAGATAAGTTAAATTACATTGCTTGATATAATTGTGTGTTCAGTGCAGTGCTTGTTTATACTGTTTTTGTATTATTGTGTGCAATTGGAAATTCTGTTGATCGTGTAAAACACAAACAACAACAATAATATTTGTTTGTCATTGTTGAGAACGTCTAATGTTGTAGTTGTTTGATTTTTGTTTTTCTTTCATTCTCTTTGTTTCGTTATTTGTGTGCAGAGTTGCCATCTGGTTTTGGGAATTAATATCAAAGGGATAATAAGTTCATACGTTTTTGGGAATTTTGTCGATTTTGGAATTCTGTTTTTAGTATTTGTTTCTTATTTATTTATTTATTTTTATTTATCTTTTTTTTTTTTTTTTTTTTTTTTTACTCTGAATTAATTATAATGATGACTTGCATGAACAAAGACTGTAAGGTTAGATCGGATACCGATACTCTTATTTCGTGTTGGTTGTGTGATGGCTTGATACATGTCAAATGTGTTGGCCTTTATGCAAGAGTGGCGGACAATCTTAGTGATGACAAGGGTCTGCGTTGGTGTTGCGTGGATTGTAGAAAATTGGATGTGGAGTTCTACAAATTTTTCAGGAGCATGAAGTCCGAGTTTTCTGAGATGGAAAAGGAGCTTTCGGCTTTATCTGGTCGATTTTCCAAGTTTATTGGGATGTTTAATAAATATCCGGGATTGGAAAAGAGAGCGGGTTCACCGAAAGCTTCCTCGCCGAAAAGGAAGAAGACGGCTAAGAAGGCCCCTCCATTGTTGGTAATTCCTTCCTCGCCGAATTTAATGGACGTTAATTCTCCAGTTACGGTTTCAAGTCCAATGAAATCTTCTGCCCCTCCTACTTTTGCTGAAGTCATTTCTGTAGTTACTATAGCTTCCACGGACAGCGATAAGTCGTCTCCTCCGGGTGGTAATCCCGCCCCAGTGCCAGGACCGGGACCAAGAACGTTGACTGTCGTACCGGCAAGGAAGACAGTTTTTGTGTCTAGACTTTCCCCCGACACGACCGAAGAGGATATACGACTTTACATATCGTCTAAATTAGTCGGGAATAATTCTAACGATTCCATACAGTGCTTCAAGCTGAAGTCACAATTTTCGGAACGTAGGTCGTCTTTCAAAATTATTGCACCGGATGATCTATTTGTCAAACTGGTGGATTCGGAATTTTGGCCTCACAGAACATTCGTAAGGGAATTTGAGTATCGGGATAATGGTAGGCGTGATAATTTTGCTAGATTACCGTCTGGAGATAAGCCAGCTCCAAAAAACTAATTGGGAGTTTGAATTTGGCGTATCAGAATGTTCGCGGTTTGAATACTAAATTCTCCAGATTATTTGTTGATAGCTTTGGTTTTGAGTTTGATGTCATTGCATTTTCTGAGACATGGCTTAAACCTAATGTTTTTAATTCTGAGTTGTTCTGCGATAAGTACGTAGTTTATAGAAAAGATCGTGTTGGTAAAATTGGAGGTGGTGTTTTAATCTCAATTGAGAATTCTTTATCTTCTGAGTTGGTTACAGTTGATGACATTGGCGATCTTGAGTTTCTTGTGGTGTCCATTAATTTAGGCGATTTGAAATTGTTTGTCACGTGTTCCTATATTCCGCCATCATCATGCTTTGAGGTATATCAAGTGCATATTGACGCTATTGCAAAAGTTATTGCGTTAGCCAGTAGAAAGGACCGTATTTTAGTATTGGGTGACTTTAACTTGCCGTCTGTGACATGGGTGTCTTTACCCGATACTAATTCTCTGACTCCATTGACACCATATGATTGGTCATCTGATTTTGTTACGCATATTTCCGAACTTGGGTTGATTCAATTGAACGACATTCCCAATTCTATGAATCGAGTCCTTGATCTAGTTTTAGTGGATGATTCTAACAACTTTGATATTTCTCGAATTGATCCGTTAATTTCTCCTGAGGATAGTTACCATCCAACGCTGGGAATTAATTATACATATGATACCATGCAGGTTGGTTGCAATTACTCTTCGTCCTATGTTGGCCTATGCTTTTCGCGTGCGAACTTTATACTTTTGAATAATCTTATCTTTGATACCGACTGGCATAGTATATGTCAGTGTGATAATTCTTTTGAATTGGAAATCGCCCTGGATGATTTCTATAATATTATTAATGGCTATATTTCTAAGTCTGTACCCAAGAGGCCAATAAGGGGTAATACTGGTCCCCCATGGTCCTCAAGGGCTCTAAATAGTCTCAAGAATGTAAGGAATAGATGTTCGAACAAGTATAAAAAATCTGGACTACTAGCAGACTATGCTAGGTATATTGTTGCTAGGAGTAGATACAACTCTAAATCTCGTGAGAGTTACAGATTATATTTGGATAGGTTGAAGGCTAATTTTAAACGGAACCCCAAATCATTCTTTAGATTTGTTAACTTGAAGCGTAATTCGTCTTCCACACCTTGTAGGATCAAAATGAACGGTATTGAATATTCAGATGAAGAGTCTATTGCTAATTGTTTCGCCGATTTTTTCGCATCTATTTATTCCACCCGAGCCTATGATGTTTCCAAATCATACCCGTACACTGTCCGCTCTACCATTCCGTTTGATGCACCTGTCGTAAATTCTTCGTGGTTGCTAGATAACTTAATCAGCTTGAAAGCCTCGAATAAAGCTGGTCCTGATGGTATCCCGGACTCTATGTTGAAATACTGCTCGAATTCTCTCAGCTTACCGTTGACTCTCTTATTTAACGCTTCGTTGAAGTTCGGCCATTTTCCTGCAAAGTGGAAGAGCTCTTATATAATCCCTCTCCACAAATCTGGTAGTTTAGTAAATGTTGCAAATTATAGGGGAATTGCAAAATTGAGTGCCATTCCTAAACTTTTTGAGAAGTTAGTCACAGAGGTAATTTCTCATCAGGTTTCCTCTATTTTAGATCCATGTCAACATGGCTTTCGGAAGGGTCGTTCCACCGTGACTAATTTGCTTCAGTTTTCCTCTTCTATTATTGACGGCTTTATTAATGGAGATCAAACTGATGTGATTTTTACCGATTTTAGTAAGGCTTTTGATAAAGTTAACCACAATTTGTTATTATATAAATTAGGGGCAATGGGTTTTAATTGTAACATGCTGAATTGGATTAGTTCTTATTTAATGAACAGAGAACAGATGGTATCATTTGGTCGATCATTCTCAAGATCTATTTTTGTGTCATCTGGGGTGCCTCAGGGCAGTCATCTTGGGCCGGTTCTATTTTTGTTATTCATTAACGACTTACCCGCCTCCATAATGCACTCTAAATTGTTAATGTACGCTGATGACGTGAAGATCTATTTTTCTTACAAGGATCCTTGTCAATATGCTTTACTTCAGAGGGATTTGTCTACTTTCCAGACGTGGTGCGAGACCAATTTGATGGAGCTTAATTTTACGAAATGTAAGCATATGCTGTTCTCTAGGTCATCATTATTTTCGGCAAAATACATTTTAGGTGGCAATGTTCTTGAATCGGTGGATTCATTTGTTGATCTTGGTGTTCTCTTGGACAGAAAATTGAATTTCAACTCCCACATAATTACGATGGTGAACAAGGCTTATGGCGTTCTGAACTTTATTAAACGTTGGGCAAAGGAATTTTCAGATCCCTACGTTACGAAAAATCTTTTTACTTCACTAGTCCGCCCTATTCTCGAATATGGATCTGTTGTTTGGGACCCCCAGTACAATTTGTATGTTAATATGATTGAATCGGTCCAGAAACAGTTTCTCATTTTTTGTCTGAGAAATCTTCAATGGAACCCGAACCATAATCTTCCTTCGTATAGCAGTAGACTAGCATTGATCAGATTGCCGACTCTTAGTAGTAGACGTACCATGATAAACTCTATTACAGTTTTGAAGATAATTGATGGATGTATATGTTCTGAATTTCTGTTATCTAAGATTTTCATAAATGTCCCATTGAGACCCACGAGGTACTATAAACTCGTAAACATCGAGTTTCAGCGTTCGAATTATGCGTCCTTTGATCCAGTTAGGAGAATGTGTCGTGACTTTAATGAGCTATATCAGTTTATTGATTTCACAGGTAGTTGGGAAACGACAAAGTCTAGCATAATTTGTCATTTGAACCGATTGCATTAGTGCTGTATATTCGTTAACGTACATATGTAAATTTAATTTACTTTATCCTTACTATCTGGTCTGATTTATGATTTGGTTTTCGTTTTGCTCGTAATTATTATATATTGAAGTATCTTATGTTAATATCTCGTGATGTGCTTTTATACTTATTTATGTTAGTGTAATACCAACTGGTGAAGAATTTCTGTAGTTGGTTGTAACGTGTGAACTTATAATCCTTGCTCTCCCGTTATAGACCGGTCTATAATGTGTACGCTGTCCTCACGTTATGGGGACGTGGCCCTCTCGGTCGGTAGGGGCGGGTAAGAGTGGCGGCGATGGGTTCGCTCGATTAAAAAAAAAAAAAAAAAAAAAAAAAATGTAAATTGAAAATTTAATTGAAAAATTGGGAAGACAAAGTATGCATCAGAAAGATTTCAAAACGCTGCCGTAAAATAAAATACTCTATAAAAATTTTGAAAATATATTTTCCTTTTTATGCTTGTAATGACACGCCGTTTGAGCCCTATATATTGCCAATATATACTAGGAATCGAGCCGTCAAAGGCCGGTAGCGGACTATAAGTACCCTCGCCTAAAAATAAAATCCACCTACATGTGAACTTCGTATTTTTTTGAATTAATACGGGTAGTAACTGTACGATTACTTCTCGTGTTAAACTTTGATACTAGACGTCGTGGCCTTTCGACAACTACAGGGCAGCAGACAAATGCGTACTTTTTGTCATGGCAGTTGCAGTACTATGTCACAGTTCGTCTTCATTGTACATAATTCTTCCCCATGTCCCGTTCATCATCGGTAATGATAGCCAAATATCTTTCGATGACATCTGTGAATCTGTGTAGGTTTCTTAAATTACAGGAGCACATCCTTCATCTTTAATTAAAAATAAAACCGTTTCCCATTACATCCCATGAAGGGATTGGGGAGAGCTTCTCACAACCAGTGATTTAATTTTTCTAATTTTTCACTCACTGATTGGGACCTACAGTTTTTACACCGATTCCGAACGGTATTTTGAGAAGCTTTTTTCATGGTCGCATATAAATCATTTGCAAGGGCAGTCAACAAATTCGATTTATTTTTTCTTTGATTTATTCTGTCAGACAAGTTATGCTGGTTCAACCACCTTCCAAGATCAGAAGAAATACCCCAATTAGTTCAATGAGCTTCGGTGACGGTTGGCACTTGATAACCTAAGATACGCCGGTAATAACATAACATTCAGGTTGCTCATACAGCTGTTACTAATGCATATTTTTTGGTTCGCCGGAATGTATTATTTTTGGGTTCAGCGGTACACAACCTATCTGACGGGCATCTACCAATTCCACCTACCAAGGTGCTTTGTAGGAGAAGTAGAAAAAAATTTCCTTTGAGATGCTTGTATTGCTCTCATAATATTAGTTACCGGTCTACATATTGTGTGTACTACTTCGCTTTTTCCACAGTATCAGTGTTCACTTAAGTCATATTTACCTTTGGGAAAAAATATATTTTTTTAATTAAGCGATTTCTCAGTTAAACTAGTTTTTTTAAGCGGGGTACAGTCTTTGGAATATGTGCCCAAATCAAAGTTCGAAATGTGCTGTTTAAGCTAAGTGAGTTTTCAACTAAATGGTTCCCAATTATTCGGAGTCGACAATATAAGTATGTCGTGTAATGTATTCAAATGTCAAGGCATATAATCAGTTCGCTATAATCGTAATACCATCAGCAAAATATTTGTCGGTATAAATCAAACCGAGAAATTTCTAAAAATACAAAGTCTTTCGAGAAAAAATTTCAACAATTTTTGTTATTTACTCAATCGGTCCATCTGCGACAACCAACAAATCAATCAAATGCAAACAAGTGGTCAGCATACAAAAACTTATTGTTTTCTTCTCAAATAAATGTTGAATATCTGCTCTTCGGAGTCTTGAGGATTAGGCTTCACAAAGTCAAACAGAAATGCATGTACTTTAATCCAACAACAGGTAAACCGTGATCAAATTAAACACTCAAACTCATAGTTGGAGAAATGGACAACAGACGGAGATGACCGATTGAACGGTTGACCAATGCGGTCTTTTTTGAAACCGTAAAAAAATCGTTGAACGACAGTAAATTGACATAATGTGGCGTTAAACGAAGTTAAAGAGCAGACGTAAACACCGACAACTACACTTAAGAAGAAACAAAACAACATTTGACTGGAAAGGGGGACAACGACGACTGGCATGAGCTTACAAATTATAAAGAAAGAGATCCATCAAGTGGATGCATTCATGAACAGTTGGGAGAAATTAAATAGCAGCAACGTACCTGTAGCTTAGGGCCCTATCGAAGAAAACGAATCACTTTCACTTCATTTTTCAGTTTCTGAATCACAAAAAACGAACTTGCGGTTTGATCACAGCATCACATATAACGCAGACGTGGCTAAATCGTCACATGAACTTCCATAATTCAACGCTGGAAAATTTGACGCGAATTCCTGTCAAATACAAATGATGGTTATTAAAATTAATAAATATACATAAAATTTAATAATATTTTACAGCATTATTAGTTTTGTGTGTACAGTGTGCAAATATTTTTTAATTTATATTTTATTTAGGTGTAAAAAACAACAACAGCACACCAATTCAAGACTAGCGGAAGAAACAAACCACAGATGTTGTGGATTTTGTGTATGTTGACATATGTTGACACTGTTGACGCCAAAAGGTATGAAATTACCAAATACTACCAGATTATGGAACGGAGGTAGAAAAACTCAAAGAGGATGAAGAAAGGTAGAGAAGAAAAAAAGAGCGTAATTTGGCAACCCTCGTAAAAGGACTCAATGCACTCAAACGCATTTCTCTCTCGCGACATAACTCGAGTATTTCATACTTTTTACATACTTTATGTTTAAACATACTTATTTTTAGACATGGTTTGAATTTCTATAGTTAGATTCAATAACATCATCAAAAAACTGCTCGTTTATTGAAATATTCCACGAAGAGTGTAAGGGAGAGAGCAGAGAAACGCGGTGCCCTAATCGTTCTCTTTGTTGGCACTCCACTCCATGAGAAAATTTTCTTCTCTATGAAAAATTCTAGGATAAAATAAATGGTTTCCCATTACATACCATGAAGGGACAGAGGAGAGTTTCTCACAATCACTGAGCTGTGCGCTTTCCAGTTTTCACTCAGTAATTGGGACCTACAGTTTTATACCGATTCCGAGTGGTGTTTTTAGAAGCATATTCAGGGCTAAATACTCGATAGTGTCGCTGTCACTATGCGAGTTGACCGTCACCGAAATAATTTTTTTTAAGGTGGTCAGAGCAGGTATCGAACTCAAGATCTCATGTACAAGAGACGCGCACACTGCCATTGCTCCGACGGCGTATATACTCTTTGAAAAAATTCAAACTCGAACGCAGAGAGACTACTGAGAAACCAGTTTTCTCCTCAGGTGACTGTGCGTGTGAGTTAGATCTATTTATTCAGAGTTATGAGATAAGACCCTTAAGCCAAGTGTCCACTATAGAGATTTTTGCGTAGAGCTAGATTTTTGCGACGTGTAGAGAAGTGTATGCACCATGTAGAGCGCTCTACATGAACTCACTACATACTCTAAGCGAGTGTTCTCTCGCCCAAAAACTCTACAGTGTATACACTCTTTTGTGTGTGTGGTAGAGCTCTACATATGCTCCACGCTCGAGCGCTCTATCAAAACTATTTGATAGGTTTTACCATGGTAGAATGAGAAGGTAAACTCGGTACACAGCTGATTTAAATTTTTTCTCGTTGTTTAGTTGGCAGTTTCTGTCAGTTTCAAAGGTTTTGTTTTGTACTTTTCTGTTTACATTTATTTGTTGGTATATGTATGGGTTGATTTTGACATGAGCAGAGCTAAACAAAAACAAAATGTCTGTTGTTCTTGCCTACAATTGATGTTGTATCTACTGCGACTACTTGGTATTTTTACTATGGGTTTCTCTCTCTACAGTTCAGCTGTTTGCATATTCGAATATATTTACTTTATATTAAAATCTGGTATTGTAGCAACTGAACGACTTTTATTAAAAAAATTACATTTCTATTCATTTGCGCTCCGATTTTCGTTCAAATGAAATATTGCTGTGCTTCTATCTAGTGGAAAAATTTGAATCCACGGGCACAGTACAAAATGTTCCAGTGCCAGTGAGACAAAGAAGGGCCCGTAGTGTCGAGAATATTGCTGCCGCTGAGGCTTCAGTTCAAGAAAGCCCAAATGTGTCTCTCACACGTCGTTCTCAAGCGTCTGCCATCTCTGTGACGTCGTTGTGGCGAATTTTGCGAAAAGATCTTGGCCTACATCCTTACAAGATCAAATTGACGCAAGAACTGAAGCCGCTTGACCACCATAAGCGTCGTATGTTCGTGAATTGGGCTGAGCAACAACTTGAAAATGATTCTGATTTTCATCGGAAAATCATCTTCAGCGATGAGGCTCATTTCTGGCTTAATGGCTTCGTCAATCAGAATGGCTTCGTCAATCAGAAATCCACACGTAATCTATGAGTCATCATTGCATCCGGAAAATATTACGGTTTGGTGCGGTTTATGGGCCGGCGGAGTCATTGGGCCGTACTTCTTCCGTGATGATCAAAACCGGCACATTACTGTGAATGCGAATCGCTACCGTTCAATGATAACCGAATATTTTTGGCCCCAATTGGATAATATGGACCTGGAGGACATGTGGTTCCAACAGGACTGCGCCACAAGCCACACAGCGAATGTCACAATCAATTTATTGGAAACTAAGTTTGGTGAACGTGTTATCTCACGAAATGGCCCAGTCGATTGGCCGCCTCGGTCGTGCGATTTGACGCCGTTAGACTATTTCCTGTGGGGCTACGTCAAGTCTATGGTCTATGCCAACAAGCCAGCGACGATTGATGAACTTCGTACGAATATCGAACGTGAAATTGCAGCAGTATCGGCCGATTTATGCTTGAAAACCGTCGAAAATTGGGTTCAGCGTCTGGACTTCTGCAAGCGTGCCCGTGGTGGCATGCAAAAGAAATCGAGTTCCATACATAATGGCATCGAACGTACTTGCACAGGAATAAAGAATTTCATTGGTATCTAAAACCGGTTTTGTTTTATTGAAAAACCAGTTACTTTTTAATGAAGTGGTACTCTTTTTAGGAAAAGGTTATTTTTTTTAGAAAATGTACTTATTTTCAGAAAGGCTACTTATGTCAAGAAAAGGCTACTTATTTTTAAGAAAAGGAAGGAAAGGTTTTTATTAAGAGAAGGTATTTCTTTGAAGAAAATTTTTTTTATGAAATGGGAACTTTTATAGATTTGGTCTTTTTTCAAGAATAGGTACATTTTTAAGAGTAGATACTTATCTCAAGGGTGGCCGTCGGTGGTGCAATGGTTAGTGTGCGCGGCTCTTGTACATGAGATCCTGGGTTCGAATCCTGCTCTGACCACCTTCAAATTTTCTTTCGGCGGCGGCCACCTCGCATAGTGACGGCGACACTATCGAGTATCTAGCCATGAATAAGCTTCTCAAATTACCGTTCGGAATCGGTGTAAAACTGTAGGTCCCAATCAGAAAGTGAAAACTGGAAAGCGCACAGCTCAGTGATTGTGAGAAGTTCTCCCCAGTCCCTTCATGGGATGTAATGGGAAACCATTTATTTTTTATTACTTATCTCAAGGAAAGTTATTTTGTTTCACAACAAGGTACTCTTTAAAGAAACTCGAGTTTTTTAAGAAAATTTCAATTTGTTGTAAAAAATTTACTTTTTTAAGAAAAGGTACTTATTTAAACAAATAAATTTTTTTTACAAAATTTTACTTTTTGTAAGAAAATTTACTTTTTTTAAGAAAAGGTACTTCCTTAAGAAAAGGTACTTTGTTTTTTTTTGAGAAAATTTACTTTTTTTTAAGAAAATGCACTTATTTAAGAAAATGTTATTTTCTTAAACTTCTTTCACTTTGGCTTTCCTAAATTTACTTTTTATTGGGTCCAAAACTACAATATATACTAAATAGTGGTTACAGGCTTCACCTCGAAAGCTTCCCATTAAACTAGAAATTTCCCAACATACATATGAGAGACATCTATTTAGTCTAGACTTAAACCAACGGAAAAGTAAACAATATAGCTGATAATAGTGGGATATAGCATATTAGTGTTAAAACAAAAGTTGTTTAATTTTTTTTCATTTAGCCCCCATCCCGCAACGTGCAATGAGGAACTTCGTTCCAAAAATAACGAAAGTTTAATGAAGCGGAAATTTCGCTCAGCTGTTTACGAAAATTTCTTAGGCAAAATCAAGTAACCCTACCCTGTACGCCAAATTATTTCATACGAAAATAATTGTTTGATAACTGTTAGGCACCGGATTTTTGACATTTCGATAGTTTTCTGCAGCAACATTTTCCGTCTAGTGATAAATGATAAAATTTCGCAAGAATTGAATACAGGGCTTTATTAGGAATGGAATTGTAAATAAAAGCACAACGCGTTTTGATTGTTTAGATATATTTGAAAAATAATGACAGGTGTTCTAATAAAATCATCTTCAACGAGAGGCTCATTTTCATATTGATGGCTTCGTTAAGGTTCAGAAAATAAACGATTGAATGTTGACAAATATATGCATCAACAACGTGTCACTGTTGTAGATTTTGATCTTGGACAAAAATCGAACCTTTTTTCTTCGCCAATGGGACGGTCGGGCAATAACGGTTATTGGTGCTGTGACGCGATATGAGTATATTGTTTTGTTCTTCTGCCGGTGGTGCAATGGTAGTGTGCGCGGCTCTTGTGCATGAGAACGTGGGTTCGATCCATGCTCTGAAAACCTTAAATTTCTTTCGACAGCTCAACAAATTGATTTCGCAAATCTTTGATTTTGCAACAAATTAACTCGCTTCATTGTAATTTGATTGAGGGAAAAACAGTTAACATCTACTAAATAATTCGTAACATTCATTCCCGAAACTCATAGAGTAAGATATTTCAGTTCCAGAGATTTCTCCGCGAAAGTCACCTGGATAATGACGGTTTTGATATATTCTATCATATTCTAGCCTGCTCTAAGTTTGCAGCTAGGAGGTTGGAGGTGTGTCATCGAAACCCCCTGCCGGAACTACGACTGAAATGAAGGAAAATATTAGACGACATCAAATTTTCTAATTAAAAAATGTTTCGAATATTTCAATGTACAGTGTTGTTGTACACCACTGAAATTTGTACATACATTTACATATTGGACTTGTTAAAAACTTAAATTTGAAGCCTTTAACTGTGAGATTTGCAGATTAGTTTCAGTTTCTCGATGTCGAACGAAAACTTTCGTTCGTATCCAGTCAAAAGAAATTGTATCTGTGTTCCGAACTTTTGCCATTTCAAGTCGAACGAAAGCGTCAAACTTCTCTGTTTATAATGTGACGAATTCGAGATACTGGCTTCCGTTCGAGATCGAGAAACAGGGCATTTGTCTCAAATTTAAAGTTCATAATATTTTTATATTTTTTTTCTAAGTAAAAAACTTTATTGTATTTTCACAACAACACTTTATTAAAAAATTAATTAAATTTTCTTCAAAATATTAAACAATAAAAACTGGTCCAAGTCGCAGAACTATAAAATGTTTGAGTCTGGCAACTCTACACTAAGTTAGTCAACAAATTTAGAAGCTCGTTTTAGAATATTAGTCCTACTCGTTTTAGACTATTAAGTCCTACAAATCATTTTACGACCGATTATTTGGCATTAACAATAAAATTACATTTTAGAGAATTTTAGCGGAATTCGTGAACCCCAGCGATTTAGTGCATACAATTTTTATAAATGTCAATTAAAAAAATCATTTTTTTACACAATTGTCACAATTGACTGACTTGATTCAATGAGGACCGTTCTGATACAACAGGACGTCACATATTCCGTACCCATCATTGAACATGTAAAATGTTCAGTTATGGTGAAGGGGCGTTCAAGCCGTATGATACCTCATCCCGATATTCTAGGATGTGGCTGAAGAAAAGACGCACATTGGTCCCTGGCGAAGCAATTATTCCTCTGTCGAAAGTCCCTAAGATCATTCAGCTTAACTTCCTGAATGTATGTTAAATCCGACATGAAGTAAGATCCTAGATATTTTCTCCTGAGCTGAAATACCAACTCTAGACACGTGGTTGCCTATTACACAGTATCCAGTGATCACAGCTACTACAGCCAGAGAACTAATTGGTTGAAAAGAGGTTGTAGCAACCATAAATTCGGCTGTTACCAACGAATTGGGGTTGCATTTTGCAGAAAATGCCCACGAAGGTATCAACAGTTTTGGAAATTTTCAAGGTTGGTCGTTGGAGATATGCTGCAATCATCTGTGTGTGAAACGGTTTAGGACCTACATTAACAGATACAACACGCCAGAATTGGAGCGGTTACCCATGATGGCCGGGACTTCCATAAAGGTCGGTAGTGACAAATGTCTTACCCTAAAGATTACCCTATTGTTTAATAAGAATACAGGAAAATAAATCGTTACTTAATAATAAATAGGCTTTCATTTTCATTTCCTTCATTTCTTACACTATCTACATTCGTTTGTGAGAACTACTATCGAGGTTGTATCAACCTCTATAATGAGTTTGTGTCAACCTCTAATGAGGTCGTGTCAATCTCTAATGAGGTGTCAACCTCTAATGAGGTTGTGTCAACCTCTAATGAGGTTGTGTCAACCTCTAATGAGGTTGTGTCAACCTCTAATGAGGTTGTGTCAACCTCTAATGAGGTTGTGTCAACCTCTAATGAGGTTTGTCAACCTCCAATGCGGTTGTGACAACCTCTAAATTCGGTAACGGCTAATTCGGCTGTCTCAACCGAATTTTTCTATATATTATATTATATAGGAATGAGTATCAGGTTTAGCCTACAATTTAGGTCTTAACTTGCCCGGTGACTCTCCAATTTGTGCCACGAGACCAATTATCATTCACATGTCTAAGAGCTTCGGCTTTAAGCATGAGCCTGCATTTAAGCATGAGCCTGCATTCAGAAAGGGACTCCACATCCAGTGGGACAAGTAAGGTAGGTCATACTCTTGCTAGCTCATCGGCAATATTAACTATTTCCTGGATTGTGTTTGTCCCTCAGCACACATATAAGATTTATATCGGACAGCTTGACCATCTCATTTAGAGATGCGTGACAGTTTTGGGCAAATCTTGAAGTCAGGAACACAGATTGCAGAGATTTTATAGCCGTCTTCATGTCACAGTAGGTTTTGATACCCCAGGCGGTAATAACGTTACGTCCTACCCCAAGTCAAATTATCCGATTGTCACGACTTCTGCATGAAAGACACTATAATGATCTGGTAGCCTTTGTGCAAGGTCTAGACCCAGCTCTTTAGAATAGGCTTCAAACCCTGCATTGCCATTTAGTTGGGAACCGTGGGCGTAGAATCCTAAGTACCTTCTATAACCTGGTTTGGAACAGTTAAGGTCCTGCCTGTCCGAGATATGAGTGGAGAAGATTCTCTCAAAGATTGAAGTGGCTGCCACGTAGTCGACTTTTACTATGAATTGCCGCAGATCCTTCAAACTCGACCCATGACCATTAGGGATGGTGATAAATTGCGAAGAATTATCGATCTTGCAGCCATTTACCTTCAACGCAACTCTAGTGGTGACAGGTGTAAGATAACCCCCAAACACAGCATTGACATTCTCTGGACTTTTGTCGACAGACTTAATTAAGTGGTTTTTCCAGTACTGGGCACCAAAGAACAATGACGTAAAGCAATATCGGGCGGACAACGACTGTACCTGGTAAACTATTTTCGGGGACACGCCACATCGTCCTTGGATGAGCCTTTTACACGAATATAGGCCCACTGTTTCTCTACTGATCCTATCCATAGCGTTAGTTTACAAAATGACTAAGTTGTCACTTGACAACAATATGACATATAAGGACAATAAGACGGTAGTTGCCAAAAATAGTTCATCTCTTTCAACCCTGACAGTATTAAGAATGCTGTTCTATGGGTTTAAGCCAAGTCTTATAAACCAACCATTTCAAGCCCAATCAGAAATAATTCGGAGAATTAACAGGAACGACGAAATATGAAAATAGTTCGAATTGATTGTAGAAGTCCCAAGAAATATTATCAATGAGTTATAGATATGGCATTCTCTGCTCTTTCTTTGCACCCTTGTGTTTCAATATTTGTGTACGGATGCAACCACACAAAAGCTTACAGCCGAAATTAAACTAACAACACAACAGCAACATCAAACAAAGGTGCCTGTTCTGACATAATCGTTGAAGGTATTAACAGGGCTTAAAGAAACCGCTCAGTCAAGCGAATCGAAAAGACAAAAAATTTCAAGCCTCTTAAGACACTCGAGCAGATGAGGGATGCGATTGCCGCGATAAACACGCCCGAACAAAGAAATGTCGCCTTCAAGAATGAAAGATCAACAACAGAAACACCATGTCGTAATACCTTAAGGTGATGTTGCCCTACAACAAAGCCGTCTAATCATTTGGGCTGATAAAGGTGCAACAGCCGATAGTCACTCTCCTAACGCTCCTAAAATTCAGTAGACTCCCTCCTTAAGGCAACGCTCGTTCGCTAACAAAGAGATCAACGTTTCAATCTATGGGTATTTGAATGTAAGGCCTATTAGTAACCGTGGCAAAGAGGCCAACACACATTTCGTATCTTAACATGAATATCAGTTTGTTTGTTGTTGGTACTAGCATCTTAATATACATTAGTGTTGTTGTAGCTGCAGAATGTATGTAATGCAACATTTTGTGGTGGTTCACGCCCTCATTGTACCAGGAACAATTGACAAATGCCTATAAGCAGCGTTAAATGACACTTAATCCGCTTTTTTAGTTCAAGTCAGTCCGTAGAATGGCAAAAAAACACAAACGCCGTACTAATCAAAAGAAAAATCCCAAAAGAAAAATAATGTCATAATAAGAGAAAGAAAAATGAAAGAAAATTCTTACTACTAAGCTGCTAAAGCATATTACTGTAATAGCATCTTATGGTCTTATATTTTACGTCCTTGCTTCTGTTTGTCTACATACATATGTGCACGGACGGACAGAATAAGTGAGTATGGTTATCGGTGTCGTTGACAGTTATCCTGCCAATGTACATTTTGACAAATCTTTGCTTTGGGTCATATTCTCCTCAAGCCGAGCAATTCATTGGAATGGTGGGACATTGTTATGCTAGTCACATTATGACAACGTTAATGATGACCTGTTGCAGGAATATAAATCGAAGGACATAATATTAGGCGAGGTAAAAATGGCTGACACTACTGACACGCTCAGTCCTACTTAAAGCAAATTACACTTTTCATCCATAGTAGTAACAACTTTACAAATATTGTTAATTACACTGTTGCAGTTGAAAAATGTACCAACGTTGTAGTAAATTTAGGTTAGAGGCAAGTCTACTGAGTTGATCGGTACCCACGAAATATCTGTAGAACGTCAAAAGTTCCTCATCATATGCAACCCAAACAAAAATTCACAATTCTTGACAAAATGAGCTACCTTCACTAACTTGTGACTAAGAACGAAGCAAGTGCATCGGTTTTTATGATCCATTTTATTTTGTTTATAGGTCATTCTTTTGTTTTATAACTGCGAAATTGTATCAGAATAGATTAAAGGTAAATATTATAATTTTAAATATTTCTAAATTTATTCGGATAAAATCGGACACATCGTTCTTGAGTACTGGTGACATATAAATACAAATTACCATCTTTAAGTCCCAAAGTGGTCTTTATGAGCTATTTAGGGTGACTACACGCAAAGGAAAAACTCGTTCCTCCCAAACGAAATCTCAGATAACTGAAGTTCGTTTGGGGACTGTAGTTGGGAGAAACGAACATCTGTTACGCCATACATGTAATTTCGTTTGGGAGAACCGAAAAATGTTTGCAGCAAACGAGTTATGAAAAACATAACCTGAAAGAAACGTTTGCGAGAAACGAAAAACGGTTCCGCCAACTGTTTCCTCGGTTACAGCAACCGAGTTGTAGTTTATCCTAACAAAAAAAGTTTTCGAGAACTGAAAAACGTTTGCAGTAAACGAATTATGAAAAATTAAAGCTGAAAAAACGTTTGTGATAAACGCAAAACGGTTCCACCAACTAGTTACTCTATTCAGTACCACATTACTTGTACATTAAAATTTATATTTATGGTTTCCATAAGCTCGTTTTTGTGTAAATTTCCAACTTTTATGACAGATTTTACCATAAAATTTGTTTTAAAAAAAAAGTTGGAATTTTTGTCTATCTTTCAGTGTCAGTGTCAACTAATAGCGCAGCAAACTACAACGCGTCAGTTGTCCATCCAAGATATATTGACAAGACAAAAACCTTTTATCTGTATGCGTGAGTGTGTATGTCAAACGAGTGGACTGTGTATACAGTCGACAGAATGAGAGAAATTTACGTTCTTCGTAATCTGTGCTCTCATTAGAAAAATGGCAAATTTCAGTTATCGCAAACGGCTTTCAACTTGCGACAAATGTAATTTTGTACGCGTTTAATGCAAACGAGATCTCGTTTGCAACAACATGATCCACATTTGAGATATATGAGTTTATTTGGGAGAACTACATAAACGGTTGCGATTAATAAATTAATACAAATCAGTCAAAGAATTGTTGTGGCAACCGAGCAATAAACGTTTTTTTTTCTTTGCGTGTAGATTCAGACTAAAACAGTTGGTTCAGCTTTACCATGGCTACAATTTTGCTAAATATAGTGAGTGAAAAATTTGGAATCCCTTGAAGTTATTCTGAAAAAAGTGCAGGAAAATCTGAGGATTGGAAAAAGCCGAAGTTTTCAAAAATGTGACTTAATAGACTAGACTCAGTAAACTTGCCTCTAACCGATAAAATTTACTAGGACGTTGATACAAAATGTTCATGCCAAAAACTACAACAGTGTTAATCCCTGAGTATACACACAAAGAAAACTTTCGTTCCCCACAAATGAAATTTCAACCCAATAAACATCGTTTGATGCATTTGTTTGCGGTAAATTCTCATTCTATAGGAAAAGGATATAACTTACGACTAAAATTAATGAGTTGCCGAGTGGCACACGTTCAACTACGCTTAGAGTCAAATAGTTTTGTAACTTCGTTTGCTTTCCATCAAGTTGTTGACGTAGCAAAAATATATATAAACTAATATTTCGACCACTTTGTTTGGTCGAGTTCACTTTTATTTTTAGCTTCACTTTTATTTTTAGCTTAAAAGTATTGAGAATTCAATTTTGTTTTTATTTAAAAGAAGGGTGAATATAATAAACAAAGAATATTTCCAAACTTAGGCCGACTGCGACTAGGCAAAACTACAAAAACAAACGGATTAGATTATACGCGACAGAGCATAGCACTTTTTCAACTTACAAACGTTTAGCGACTCTCTTCGACTGCCTCTTCATTCCTTATCCTCGTCAACATTACTGCCTTGAGAGCGATCGGGACCAGGGTTGCCGTCTACATTCGGCCATCCGACCACATCGTCCGCCCCGGACAGCTCTGCATCTTCGTCGACCCTCCATGACTTCATATTATCGGAACTCGTTGAGGTACTGTTTGGGCCTTCAAAACTCGCCGCATTCTTCACATCGTACCTTCCGTTGCCCTTGCACTTGCATATTTCGTATGGGCCCAAAAATGTATTTCCGAGCTTTCTCCCAGCTACAAACTGAGTGCGCTGAATTGCCACCAAATCACCGACATCGTATACCTTCTCTTCCTTGCGACGTTTATCGAATTGTTTTTCATATTTCAGCTGAGCTTCTTGTATTTGCTGTTTCGCTGCCTGTCTTTTATCTTCTCTTTCTCTCATAAAGGCTTCAGCCAACTCCTCCGTTAGCATTTTGTTGATGGACGCATCCAATCCAGTCCTCATCTTAAACCACATCTCTGGACGATCAGCCGACAGTTTTGAAATGATATTTAAAATCGAACGGTTTATTCTTTATATTTGTCCATTCCCGCGAGATATTCCGGTGGTCTATAAAATATGAGAAATGCCTTCCTCCTTACACCACTCTTCGAAGCTGTTAGATGTGAATGCTGCATCTCTATCACTGATTATGCGCTCGGCTGTTCCGAAGATTTGTGCCCACTCTGACATCTTCCGTAAGACTTCACCCGCTGACGTTGTTTTTGTGGGATAGACCCAAACAAATTTACTGAAGCCATCTACTACAGCAAAAATGTACTTATACATCTTTGAAGTGGAGTCCATTGGACCCAAGTGGTCAACATGAATTGTGCTTAGTGGTGTGTCACCTTTGTCAATCGCATGTAGAAAACCTTCTTGTTTTCCCAGCTTTTTATTATACAGAATGCATTTTACGCAGTTCCTAACAACAGTTTCAACCTTTCTGCGCAAATGTGGAATAAAATACTGTTGATCGATCCTGTGAAATGACCATTCTCGTGAGCTCTCCTGATTATTTCATACTCCATCTTCTTTAGTACAACCACAAGATTAAGACCGTCACTCTGTTTATACAGCACATCACCAATAACCACATAATCTGCATACGGTTTAATTGCCAAAACCTAATTTACAACCTTTATATGCTCGTCCTCACTTTGAGCCTTCAGTAATCTCGCTGACAACTCCGTTGTTAAAACCATCACCATAGGATAACGACATAAGGCGTCGACGTGCTGCAACAATTTCCCACTTCTATGCTCGGTAGAAAATTCAACATCTTGTAAATACACAATCCACCTGGACACTGCCCGCAATACTTCTGTTTTGGATAAAGTGCTTTTAAACGCTTGACAATCTGTGACTAATTTGAATTGTCTTCCGAGCAAGTAATGCTTTAACTTCTTCACCGCTAAATACGCTGCGTTCACCCCCAAATAGTAGCTGTGAACTTTTCTATCAGTTTCCGTGCACTTTTTACTCCAATAATACACAGGATGCAGCTGATTTTCAAACATTTGGAATAAAATCGCACCAAAACATTCTTTTGACGCATCACAGAGCAGTTCTGTTCGTGCAAACGGCGAAAAAAATTTTAACACGGTTTGAGCTGTTAAAGCCCGCTTGACTTTTTCTATCGCATCTTCCTCTTTTTGTCCGATTACAAAATCTGTATTCTTCCGCAGCAAATCACTTAATGGTTTCGTTAAAACAGCATACCCTTTAATAAACCTTCGAAAGTATCCCGTTAACCCAAGAAACGACTATAAGCCTTTGATGCAATTTGGCTGTGGAAATAATTTCACTGCTGTACATTTTTCATCATCTGGAGTAATGCTGCCATCTTCAATAATGAGGCCCAGAAACGTCACTTTCGTTTGCAGGAACTTGCACTTTCGCCACTTTATCTTCAAACCATTTTCCGACGTTACTTGTAGTACCAACTTCAGCTTTTTAATTCCATCCTCGATATCCGCTGAGTAGACAATAATGTCGTTCGTGTACATCTGCATGACTGATTGGTTAATCAGATTACGAAAAATATTGCTGACAAATCTCAAAAACACCGCTGGTGAGTTGCAAAAGCCAAAAGGTGCACGGTTGAATTCGTAAACTCCTTCTCTGGTCACAAATGCAGTAAATCGTTTTGAATTTTCCTCTATAGGGACATAAAGAATGCATTCTCCAGGTCAATGACTGAAAATACTTTCGCTCCTTGCAAGGCTTCCACCACTTCTTCCATTAACGGCACTGGAAAACGGTCTTTTTGCACCAGCTTGTTTAAATCTCTGTAATCGTTTTGAGTTATCTTTTTTAACAACAACCACTACTCTGCTGCTGTAATCAGATGTTGACGGCCTGATATCTCCCTTGACCAACCACTCTTCAGTCTGTTGCCGCACAACCTGTTGCTGAGTCATCGGTGATCTGCTTGGTACATGTTTTACCGCCATACCGTCCTTTTCGAGCACAATTTTCATAGAAATGGGACTTACTGCATCTGCTTTTGGCTTATAATTCGACACCATTTCGTGAATATCAGCTTCTATATGAATATTCATGACCGACAATTCCCTTTCACCATCTTCTGTGAGGCTTGTAAATGTGTTCCCGTTTTCATCCGATGTGTATCGATATTTTCTTATAACATCGTAACCAAGAATTGCCGAATACGGAATCGCATAGTTTGGGACAATAAGAATTTCATGCCCAGTGGACAAATTATCTATTGTTATTCCCGTGCAAGTAGAACCAACTGGCTGAGTACGCATTCCACCAAGACCAACAATATTATGACAACTCTTGTTTACTTGTGTCAAATTTAACTTTCGGGCAACTTCCACTTTTATAAGTGAGACTTCAGCACCACTATCAATCAAACACTCCAGCTCACGTCCATTTATCTCAGCCTTCTTTAGCATTCTACTATTCCTAGCAATAGTGTTGACATTCCTGTTATCCATTGGACAATTTCTCGAAATATGCCCATTCTCATTGCACCGAAAACATTTAACACCCATCTTGCACTCATTTCTTTTGTGGTCAGCTGAGCCACAATTAAAACAATGTACTTTCTTTGCATTGTTTGGATGTTGTTTATACTTTTTGTCAACACTAGAGCCACTCGCGTTATCATATTTACATCTAAGCGATATTAAGCGATTTTAAGCGGCTCCCCATACATACAAAGCCGTCGAAAACTTTATTTAGCAGGAAATTAAAACACATTTAGTAGGCCTCTTTTTTATTTCCTGCTAAACTAATTGTTCGACCAATTGGCTCGTAAAATTAGTTTAGTGGGAAATAAAGAAATACACTTATTACTGTATACCACCTGATGTCATAAATACTTCTAAAGGCAGGACAAGCCTGCCGGTTCAGACGTTGAACCTGCAAGACACAAATACAGTATCAAAAATAAGGTCGAAAAGTAACGTTTGAAAAAAAAAATCAATGAGTGGGCGATCTCACCTTTTTGTTACACGGTACCTGTTCGATTTATATGAACATATTAGTAAAGGTTATATTGGACAATAAAACAAGAGAATAGTTTTTGTGCACATTGCACATTAACATTAGATGTACTATTTTTAAAGTAAATAAATATTGCTTAATCTGAAATAATTCAATTCAATTCAATTAATTCATTTCTCTCTATACAAACATATCCTAATAATTCAATTCTAAAATTCCTAATAATTCAATTCTAAAACCAGAAACATGTTGTCTCACTTTGAGACCAAATATGTATCTAATTACCCTATTAAAACACACTTTAAGTCTTCCTATGTTATCCCGCCCAGTGCAGCTATACATTTCGAGCCCATATAAAAACAAGGGACACATAAAGCAACTCCTACACGCCGTCTAACCACGAGAGGAATATAGCTGCTCATATTATACGATCCACGCAAGGTCCAAGACACTTTGGAAATAACGGAATTAACGTGACGGGTAAAATCTAATTTATTATCAATATAAAAGCCGAGCGCTTTGTAAGTATCCACCGACTCAATACTCACACCGTTTACTAAAATATTGAGTTGATAATCTGTGTCTCCTGAAAAAACATAGCCTTACATTTTGCAGGATTAAGGTCCAAGAAATTTGTCCGAGACCAGTTAAAAACTTTGTCCAGCTCAGTATTGATATTTCTCTCAAACGCTACCAAATTATTAAGTTCTGAACATCCCAATATTTGAATGTCATCTGCGTAAGTGTAACACGTTGAAATAGAAAAAGTAGAATATATATCACTAATACATAGTAAGAAGAGAAGCGGCCCCAAAATCGACCCCTGAGGTACGCCCCTGTACAGACCAATAAGATTAGAGCTTTGATCACCTATTCGAAAATACCGTACACGATTGCTTAGGAAGGAAAATAAAAGTTTACTAGATAGCATATCAAAACCAAACTGATCAATTCGTTTCCTAGCCAATAAATCATGGCTTAAAGAGTCAAAGCCTTTTCGGAAATCCAAAAATACTAAAACACTTACTAAATGTCTATCTAATTGCGATCGAATAGATTCTACGATATCAAGCATCAAGGTTGATGTATTATTTCCTTTTCTAAACCGTAACTGGAATGGACTGATTAAACCAGATTCATCCAAATAGGAATGCATATGATCCTTCAATAGAATCTCAAATATCTTGGAACAGCAGGGTAAAATTGTAATTGGCTGAAAGTCTTCTTCTGTTCTTGGATGCTTTACTTTAGGTATAGGAATAACTCTACCCACTTTCCAGTCTAAAGGAAAATAGGATCTAGTTATGCATGAATTAATAATAAATGTGAAGTGCGAGACTACTTTAGGGAAAATTAATTTTAAGAATTTTAAAGGAATCATATCTGCACCGACAGCATCTGACTTTATCCTTGATAATGCACTAAACACTTCTAAATTATCCACATTTCTAAAAGAGAAACCAAGAGTATTATCGTATATAAGCTGATCAAAAGATATCGCCGAACTTGGTAATGGCGACTTTCTAGAATGTAGAATAAAAGCATTCAGATTAATTATCGACTAGCTGAAGGCCTTACTCGCCAGTGCTATAAATCTTAATATTAATCTTGTATTGACTATAAGTTTAATATATTGTAAATAAATAAATAATTATCGAGGGGGAAGAATTTTCACTTAAGGCACCGACAGATCGTAGCCTTTGCCATATTTGTCTTTGATTACAATTTGAAAATAAGTGTAAATAGGCTCTTCTTCTTATTGTACGAATAGCGGACTTAACCTTATTCCTATAGTAGCAGTATGTCCTCACGGTACCTTCCGATCTATTTTCGCGCATAGCCCGAAAAGCCAAATCCCTATTGAACATAGCAACTTTAATTTCAGGATGATTCATCCAATCATACGATTTTCTCATCTTAAACTGACGTAAGGGAACGAGCTTATCAAATGAATTGAAAATCGTTGAATTAAAAAATTAAATTTGTATATCAGGCATGGGATTCGCATATATCGGAGAAAAGTCTATAGACCATATTTCAGATATACATACATTGATTAAGATTAAAAGATTTATAATCTCAATAAAAAACAGTTTCGATTTCTAAATATATTGCAATATCTACAGAAATACATATGACAGCGTGATTGGAGTTCAAAGCGAGTAGCTGAAATTGTCCTTTGTGACTCACCTGATCAATTTTAAATACCAGGAAATAATCAATTAGAGATGTACTATTTCTATCATCGCTGTAATGCGTAGGGAGTGAGTTGTGTACCACAGTGAGGGATGAAAGATTACAGAGATTACGAACTTTGTCTGCTCTAGAAATATAACAACCCTTGAAGTTATATCAGAAAGTTCGTCTTCACAAATATTAAAATTGCGATGTGGTAAATACACCACACCAATTAGAATTTATTTCCCATCACCAAGCACAACCTCTATGAAGAGACTTTCAAACACACCTTCAATCATTCTTTCATAAACCACACGAGACTTAAACTTTTGTGCTACATATAAACATACACCACCTCCCCTTCGTATTTGACGATCATTTCTGTGAATATTATAACCCTGAATACTAACCGACCTATCTGCAACACATTTCGTATACCATGTCTCTGAAACTCCAATTACATCTATAGCACTATTGTGAAATAAGTTTTTTACCTCATCATACTTCGTAGATTGTTGGTTTGGTACAAGACTTTGAGCATTCAAATGTGCCATCTTTAATCCAGAATCTTGCAAAACGGAATTGAACATTCTACTGCTACTGATCACCGGTCCCAAATTGTCACCATTTCGAAAATGTTATTACATAAAACAATACAAAAAGCATAAATGTTTCAAAATGCATCCATCAATGTTTCACATCAAAATTATGAATGGACCAAGTCATGACAAAAAGAGAGTAACATGGCTTAAATCATTCGCCAGTGCTTTTGAGTCATACAATTCGTTCCATGAGTTCTCTATACTATTCAATACTCTTTGGCGACGACGACCTGCTTGTTTGTTCGCTGCCGCTACATCAATAGCATCATATTAATTTTCAGGCAGGGACTATTGTTGTACAACAACCACGTATGTGATGCTAACGCTGTGTGTTGTTTGCATGTGTTCACTTTGATAGATCGTCCTACCCGTGCCTACAGATGTTAGGACATCAAAAGTGTTCTCCCTCTGCTAACCTGTAACATTGTTTTTGGCCGTACCCTTACAACTAATATCTGGTAGAATTTTTTTTTGGTTTCATTCGAAGTTCGTAATTTCTAATGATACATATATGCAAATAATATCCATTGTGTTTAATTTAAATGAAATACAAAAACCGAAATTTTTGTAAAGCTTGAATTTGTTATCAATCGTTCATTTCAACCAATAATTTCAAACTACGTTCTACTACTAACTACGTCCATGTCATTTGCTACCACAGTACTTGGATATGTTTTAAGATTAAAATCTTTTCTTTAAAATCAACAATGCATTTATGAAAAAACAATTTATTTTCATAAGCGTAGTTATCCCTTTACATCGAGTAACTACGTAAAAGTTAGGTATGTTGTACCGGCGTGGTTGAAATTGATATTAATATTAACTACGGAATTAATTGTTACGAATTATAAATATTTGCATTTTTTTTAACTTATCTTTGCTTTGAAATTTTAGGACAAAATCTGTATCTCTGTATTGATATCTAAGCATTCGTATACAAAGCGTTCCTGTTCAACCAACTCCGACAAATATAAAAGACAAACTTCTAACTAACTTCTTACAAAATTGAGATATTATTACACCCATGACTAGTGCACCATATGCCTATGTCCAAATTATACAACTCTTTACCTGGCACACAAGCGAAGAAAAACTATAGCGCGAACAACTAAAACTTGTGTAGAACAACAATGACAAATGACGGAATTGTTAAAGGAATAGGAAGCATTAGCCACAATATGGAACACGCCCTCTCCCGCATCAAAACGTGGCACAAGAACAGAACAAAAAAATCACCGGAAGGGAGAAAAAATGACATAAAACATAAAAATTGCCGGAAGAAAAGCGTAAAAAACAATTTCCCAGAACGAATCCTAAACGACATTTAAAAGTGTTGAGTTGGCGGCGACAACGACAGCAGCAGTTGATTGAAAGCTCAGAACTGCGGCGGAGCTCTCACAAAGTCAAAGGATAAATTTAACAAACATTTAAGCAATGTATGGCGGACACGTGTGGTCGTGGTTGACTCAGCCAGTGGCCTCCAAGTGGCAATAATCAAAACATAAAAAATACTCGTATTACGAAAAGAGTACCATCAACAAACCACCCGGTTGCACTACCCTCATGAAAGTATTTGGGTAGTTCGTTAGTTGAGGAGTTGCTCACCAGTCACGTGACCCAGGCCAATGTGTGCCATTTGGACACGTGACTTTGTAAAAAAACAATTGCAACAATTTCGTGGCAACTTTTGTGTGCATGTGTGCCTTCATTATGCAGCAATGTAAGGATTCCATACCCATCCCTTCATGCCACTTGACGGTCACATCCTGCGTGAATGAATGAATGGATGGATGGGTCTCACTGAAGGTGAGTGTGCCTGCGTGTCTGCCACACATAATGCAATGTACATTAACGTGTTCACTAACATTGAATGGAATATAAGGTCGCCCTCCCAAGAGACCGAAGAGTGCCGTCGCCCAACTTTTATTGCTCTCTTCCTCTCCAGATGAGAAAGCGTCGCATCCCAGCTATGAGAGATGTGAGTGAATAAATGTTGCTGTTTCCTTAACTAATAAATAGCTCAGTGGAAAATACGTTTGCCGGGCGGCACAAATTTTTTGGATAAACAACAATTGTGCGAGCACGTGGCATTAAGCATATTCCGGCCGCTCTTCTGCCTAAGAGTATAACAACTTCCAAAACTGGCCGTTGCAGACGGCGTTGATTAAGTTGAAGATGTGAACAAGTGCATCTCGACAAACATCTGCAGACCTTCATGCTGCGGTCGCACGTAAACCCATAATCTCTCTCACTCTCCTTTTCACTCTCGAGATAACGATGTGCATTGTGGGAGTGTCGTCTAAGGCTTCGTTTATCATTTGGTAGTTTCTATTTCCGTTTCCTTTTGTTTCTACCAAAGTCGATAATTTCTTTAGTAATTCCATTGCGGATGTTGGGTAAATGAATGTCAATGAGTTACTGTCATTGTTGGATTTGCTGCATTGGGTGAGTCACGTGTGCCGATGGCTCAGTTAATTGTTCTAATTCCTCCTATTCGTCCGCAAGAAATATTAAGTGAACAAATTGTTTTCGTAGTCGTTTCTGCTAATTTTTATCGCATTTGTTTTTAATTGCAAGAGTATCTGTAGAATTCTCGATGATATCGGTACTTGTATATAAAATTATAGCTTATTACTTTATTATTATTATTTCTTGAAAAAAAATTAAATAATTCAGTCATTTATAAACGAATTGTCCGATCACAGCGAATTTTCACATGCTCTTTGAAATTTCACAATTGACAATTTGGTTAATTAGTAAAAAATATTGAGAGCTACAGCTGGAGGCCCTATTAAGACATACGAGGGTGGATCAATAAGTGCGTGACTTTCTGAATGAAACACAGTTTTTTTGCAAAAAAAAAATATTTTTCAACATAATCTCCTCAATACACTTAGTCCAATGTTTCTCTAATTTTTGTATCCCTTCCAAAAAATAGGATTTTTCGTGGACCATAAAATAGGCATTTGTTTGATCAATACTTTCATCGTTGGAGCTAAATCTCTTTCCACCGAGCCATTTCTTTAGGTTTGGAAATAGGAAATAGTCACTAGGGGCTAAATCCGGAGAATATGGCGGACGGGATACCAATTTGTACCCCAATTCATGAAATATTTGCGCTTGAGAATACAGACGTGTCCACCCGTGAATTATCTTAATGAAAAATAAATTTTTTCCTGGCCATATGTTGTCGCTTTTTTTAAATCCTCGTTAAATCGGTGCAATAAGTTGGCATAATATTCGCGGTTTATTGTTTTTCCCTTTTGAAGGTAAACAGTTGCCATCACCTTATTGGCCGGCAAACTTACCGGAGCCGGTTCACCCGAAGAAACCCATTGTTTAAATCCATGATCCATATTTCATTCACAGTTACAAAACGCAGCAAAAACTCCTTCGAATTGCAGTTAAACAACTCCAAACAATCCTTTGAAGTTGTCACACGATTGCGTTTACGGTCAATTGAGAGCAAACGCGGCACCCATCTTGCAGACAGCTTTCTTAACACCAACTGATCATTTAAATGGAAAACACACTGCCATATGAAATGCCTATGGCATCAACAATCTCACGCACTTTTACTCTTCGATCGCCCAACACCATATCGTGGATCTTTTTCGACATTTTCGAGTGTATTGACTTCAATTGGCCGTCCAGAACGTTCAGCGTCATTTGTACTTGTACGACCACAAAGGAAGTCAGTAACCCACGTTTTTACCATTGAAATCGATGGCGCAGAGTCCCCATAGTATTTATCAAGCTTTTCCTTGGTTTGATTTTCGCAAGTCACATATATATTATCTGTTTATATCACATTTTTCAATTTTTGCGGTTTGCGGCATTTGAAAGAGCGTTTTTTTTTTGTATAAGAATCACTCAAAAAGTAAAAAAAAAATTCTCGGCGCAGAGGTCCCTTTTCGTGTAGCAGGTCACATATAATATTTGAAATTTAAAAAAAGTTAAAAAAAAAAGTAAATATCAAAATTTTTTTATTTTTCATAGACGCAGCACTGCATAGTGAACATCGTACAAAGTACCAGAGAGTCGAAATACATCGCCAGATGATCAGGTTGAAGGAAGAGTTGCATAACCATGATCAAAACACGGAAAACGAAGCGCTTTTTTAAACACGTTTTTCTCAATAACTTCTTTTCGGCGCAGAGGTCCCTTTTCGTGGAGAAAGTCACATATGGGTTTTGAATGTTGTCTGTGCATGCAATTTTAATGTAATCGATTCATAAATCATAAGTAGCATAAATTCCAAAATTCCTCAAATTTATTGTTAATACAATATACAACGCCAGCGTTTTTAAAAATACGCCAAAAATGTGAATGTTTACTAAATATCCGGTTTTTCTTAATTTCTTTTCAAAATTATGAGTTTACTAGTAAGGCCCATCATTGGCATTTATGAATGAGGCACTACATCGTTCAAACGGCTTCCACGACTTGCTTTACAGTACCTCATTAGATCTATCCAATTTTTCAGTATATTTTCGATTGATTCGGCCACTATCTCTTCACGAAAGCGTTGAATTCGTATTTAAATGCAGGCTACGCACGCTACAACCGGTTGTACAAAAATTTGATGGTTGTACAAGGGTTGGTTGTAACGTGTGTAGGTGAGTTGTACAACCGTTGTATGAAACTCGAAATTTTTTGATTTTTGGCGATATTGGTCCAACGGTTGTAGCGTGTGTATGCATGTCATACAACCTCTTTGATTTTTCGTCACTTTAATTTTGTTGTTGTGAGAGTAACATCGTTCGCTTCAATTTGAAATCGTTTGTATTAGTGCAAAATCAAAACAAATTCAAATGGAAGACTGCGAGGAAATGCCTAAAGGCCTCAATGAACTCGGGATTATTTGCGTAACATTTATTTACCACGAGTTTCGGCTGATTATGCGGCTTTCAACCACAGTGCGCATAAAATTGATTGTTACGTTGGCTGTGTGGCACTTATCGCCGTCCTGTCGAAACCTTACGTCGTCAATTTTATCCTCTTCAACTGAGCACGCGTGCAATTTACGGTAACAGCGGCTCCTTGATCATTTTCGAACAAAATGGGCCTATGATACTGCCCGCCAACCCAATAACCGCAACAAACAGTCACCCGTTGTGAATGCATCGGCTTCTCCTCGAAGACTTAGGTTTTCAGAGCCCCAAATGCTACAATTTGACTTCTTAATGTAGCCCCGAGGTGATAATGGGCTTTATCGGAAAAGACTATTTTTCGGTAAAAAGGCTTATCTTCAGCAAAACGATCTTTAGCCCTTTCAGCAAAGCGAAACCGCATCGATTGGTCAATAGGCTTCAGTTCTTGGACTTTATGGCCTCAGTGCAAAATTCCGCACAATTAAGTGAGAAATATGTTCAATTGCCTGGAACGGCGGCGTGTTGACGTTGATGGCTATTCGAGCACACTTCAGCGACAATAATTTCCACTGAACGTTCTGAATGAGCACAAACACGAGTTCTTTTGTCCAACAAAGACCCGGACTGACCAACGTGCTTCACAAATAGATCCACCAACTGTGTTGATGGCACCCCACTTCAATCGAATATATTTCGTTGATTTCTTCCAGTTTGGGTTGAAGACTCAGAACTTTGGGAGTAACATTTTTATATGGAATACAAATTTAGAAAGCAGTTTCTCTCAAAACAAAACTCAAACATTGGGCAACGATGTAAATTCTTTAGTTTTTCGGACAGGCCTATTTAGATCACTCATTTTGCGGCGCCACTTCACTCTGTGAAGTCCAAAGTAAGAACTGGAGTTCTTCTGCACAATATTAATTCCTATAAATCGGACAAACGTAATATACATGGCAGAATTAGATGTTGCAGAATATGTTGATATATTTTCCATTAGCTCAAAGTTAGTCCTCACACAAGCTCTTCACGAGCATGATAAGGCCGATTTTGTCCGGTGGGAGGAGTCTGAAGTGCTACATTGAAATCCGGCAAAGTGATCAGTTCAACGGACGTACCGTGAGACAATACGTTCATTAAACCGAATAAGGCACACATTATGAACGAGGTGACAACGAAACGACTACATGTAATAGGAGAACGGATCCGAGAAAATCAAAAATTAACTCAATTACGTTGGGTTGTCCGTTGTTGATGAGTATCGTTGAGCGACTCACTTAGACTTATTTGCCCATTGTGGTACCACGTGATACCGAAATAAAGCGGTAGCCCTATCGGAGAACCATTTTGTTTTTCTGCAAGAGGCTTTTTCATACCAATTAGACACTGTCCCGTGAAAATTGAATCAGGCATTGGTACTTGGAGACTGCTTAGAGACAGAAGATTCATAGATATCCTGCCTCCCACTATCGACCATATTTTCATATACACAATTGTGCCCCATGATCAAAACTACAGCATCACAACATAGGAGCGTTCTTGAAGAATATGCTTGCCAGTCACTAGGGGTATGCCAATTCCTGTGGAACCCGAAAGATAGCCCCTAATAGCCACTTCCCTAATAGCTAAAATTTCCGGCTGATTGAAATACGCCACAATGCTCAGGTAGTCTATGAAAAAACCCCAACCCTAGTTTCCTAGAGTAGACCCGGTTCCCTATGAGATCATTAATTTTTGACCCAACCGTGTCTAAATACATATATCACTCTATGCCAAGAATTCCTTTGTTCCTGGAATCTCTTTCAGGTATGAGAGTGAGGAATTTCCGATAGACTAGTGGTTCTGCTTTCGTGTAGTCCCTGTATGAAAAGACTCGTAGGGTTGAGCTCATCCACATTTTCTGCATATTAATTGGAAATTGTGTTTCCTGGACAATAACATTGAAGCTGCAACATCAATGTCCGAGAAAATAATCTTAATGGGATTGAAATCAATGAAAACCCTCTAAAATAATTTCGGAGAAAACTTCTGATAAATGTTGGTTTAACCAGGCATGCAAAGAGGATATCAGATCCAAAGAGAAAGCTTTTAGAAATTGCTGCTTGGATAAAAATACAACCACTGATACGCTGCACAAGCGTGCAAGATCGAATTGTGCTAGAGTATTTAGGCGTACATAGACAGTATGCTTTTCGTAGAAATTGATCACCTGGAAACCTGACGGTTTTACTATCGGAACAATAAATTTGGTTAATACAGGGATTAGGAGAAAGCAAAGATGTATCTTCAGATTTTTCTAAACATTCGATGTAGGATGGCATAGTAGACTGGGGTCTAAACTTAGCGCTTCTGTGTCAGGTACACGCTGAAAATCGGTCCTTTTTTGTTGTATAACGTGTTTGTAACTTGTCGCAAATATACTATAATTGTGTCTAAACACATTAGTGGTCCTCATGCAAACTCGAAAGAGGCTCGTAAACGCGTAAACCTCGCAAAAAGCGACTTGCACAAAAGTGGAAAGTCTTCAAGTCAGATTTGCTGCGCAAACGTGGGATGGAGAAACGTGTATACTTTTGACATTTCGGTGTCATCTGACTAGGATAGATAAATAAGGTGATAGCACTAGAACAGTAGAAAAAGTACACATACATAATACGTGCAATTGCTACTGCTACCACCTTATGTATCCATCTTGGTCAGCTGATATGGTTTTGAGCACAACTACGCTGAGCAACTTTACTTGGGGCCTCATGCAACGGTGCGAGGGAAACTTGCGCTGAGCAAAAGTTCTCGGCTTTCACGTTTGCATGAATGCCGCTATTGTATTTGCTACTCAATATTACATTTTTGAAATACAATGATTAATAGGCTATAATATAGGGTTTTCCAATTAGGACTTGACAACTTTTTTTAAATAAAACGAAAACCATTTGAGATATTTCCAAAACTTTATGATCGACTTGAAATACAATCAAAACATTTATGAATGGAACTCGACTTCGTTCATATGGCCACCGCAGTTACGTCGGCAGCGGTCGATTCGTTGGACCCAATTTTCGATGACTCGGTCACACTATTCGGCCGCAACGGTCGCTATTTCGCGGTCAATGTTGGCTCTGACTTCTTTCAACGTCGGCGGCTTGTTGGTATAGGCCAATGATTTGACGTAGCCCCAAAGAAAAACGTCTAGAGGCGTTAAATCGCACGAAAGAGGCGGCCAATTGACTGGTTAATTTCTTGAGATAACACGCTCACCAGACTTACTCTTCAATAAATCGATTATATCGTGTGCTGTGTTTTCCAATTCGGGTCATAAATAATCGGTAATCAAGGCGCGATAACGATCGCCATTCATAGTAACGTGACGATCGTTATTATCCACGAAAAAATATGGCCCAATGACACCGCCGGCATGCAGACCGCTCCAAACAGTTATTTTTTGTGGATGAAGTGGTGATTCATGAAACACATGTGGATTTTCACCAAACCCATAACGCATATTTTACTTATTGACAACCCATTGAGCCAAAAATGAGCTTCGTCACTGAAGATGATTTTGCGATGAAATTAATCATCTTGGCGCATCTTCTCCAGAGCCCAATCGGAGAACGTACGTCGCGTCAAATGGTCCATCGGCTTCAATTCTTGAGTGAGCTTGATCTTGTATGGGTGTACACCAAAATCTTTAAGCAAAATGCGCCATAAAGTGGTCTTCGCGAAGCCCTGTTCTTGAGAACGGCGCGGAATCGACTGATTTGGATTCATTTGATTCATTTGCTACGGACGGACGAACGGCAGCGATATTTATATATTATCACTTCGACCAACCCGCCTACTAGGGCGAGAATAACGATCGAAAATTGGAGTTAACGCTCTTAAAGTTGCTCCAAATTTCGGTAGTACATTTTTATAATTTGCATACGTTTTTCTTTCGTGTATTTCACCATGATGAAAATGTTGAGTTTACTGAAAAAAAAGAAAGTAACAGTTAGATGATCAGTGAAATAGTGCGTTCACAAATTAAATTCAAAGTTGTCAAAGTTGGAAAACCCGTTACAATATATAATTATTCTTTTAAGCGACCTATTCCAAATTGATAAATTTGGTGAAATGTTGTTTTGGTAAATTTTTAAGAAAATATTGATAGATGCAATTGACATGGCTTATAAGCATGTAAATATGTATCCCCGTAAGATTTTATCTAAAATGATAACACTTACAAACATTCTTATAATATTTTATATTAGTATATTTCAGTATAAACCACTGTGATAAATTATAAACTAAAAATAATTTCACAAGTTTTCAATTAAATCCTAGTCTTTCAGAGTAGCATCCCGTTTGATTTCTACAGCTTCCATTCGGCCAATAGACTTGTAACTACCCTACTGGAAATGAGACCAGTACAGAACTAGTCACGTGGTAGGTCTATTAGTGATAGTGGCCGGTCCCTGTATCGTCCCATTTGTATGAAAAATAACCGGTAACTTTAACATGGCTTTGTCGTTGTGATGTATCCTGTGATTTATCAACGTACTGGAGTAAAACAACCCGTCGCAGAATAAGAATAAGTCCGAATTGAACCAGTCCCACAGAAAGCCCTAGTTAACCTCTTAAACAAACTTTCCAAATTGGTATCCACCTTGAAATTGTCTAATAAAAACGCTAGTAAATAAAAGTATTTAAAATAAATCGATAACTCGCTAAGTTATCGCAAGATTAAATACGAAAAAAATTCTATCCCTTTTAAATTTTATAGAAAATCCCAATATAATTCCTAAAGATAATGACTTTAATTTGAGTGCCCACACTGCCTTATTTTTAGGAGGACCCGTATAGTTTCGATCCAGTAGATCCCGTGGGTCCAATCCATTTAGTCAATCTCCAATTTCCATTTTTAAGTCTCGGCCTACCAACAGCAGTTCAGCAAAATTGACATTTCTTTAACACTTTGGAACCAGTTTGGAGATATATCCTATCTGAGAACAGGTACTTTTAGACAATTAACACCACATTTCCACAATCTATTTTACATGGCATGCAAACCTTGAGGGATTGTCTCTCCATTCAAAAGTATGTTAACTAGTAAAGAAATTTCAGTCAGGTGAACCGACGTCAACGTACCCTCACCCGGAGTCATTCATTGGGTCCGAGTTCCCTTAAAAGTGGTTTATAATTTTTTGCAACCGACCAACCTTGAGTTACCCGGATGGGCCTGGCAAACATCAATTGCAGAGTGACATTGGGTAAATATAATGTCATGCCAAATCAAATTGGGATCTTCTTTGATTTTGGGGATTTATAGCGGTTATCAGCGAATTGTCAGCCCTTCATTTGTATGTGAAGTAACTGCATAAACGGGGAGGGAAAAGTTTTCTATTTCTAATTGACAAAATATTGACCACTACGCAATTATATTAAGATCGGTTCTGGTTTACGACAAGCAACCCCGACAATCTAGTTAAGTAAATATTTACAGATTATTAGCCACCGTCTGAGTTGAAGTTATTCACATATACCACAAATGTTTTAGAAGAATCCGGATTAGTACAAAACCTGCCTCAATTTGTATGGCAAGTTCCAGAAGGTGCGTGGTCCTAATGCCCATATTCATTTTCAAGCTATAAGTCACTGACAAATTCGGTAAAAATTTGCGACAGTTATCGTGTTGACCAGCCAGACAGACGGGCATGGAGCAATCGTCTTTAACAGATCCAAACCAAATTTGATCTAAAGATGCCTTGGGTCTAACATTTCTCCTTCCTCGTTACACTTTTTCCCGCCCCTTTATGTTGCTGTTTAAAGTTTTCCATGCACTTCCCACGTTGGATGACATAGTTATTATGTTACAGTGGTAAGGTAATTCAGCTGTCCGATTTCCGGCTAATTGTGTGTTCCGTTTCTACTCGTATTTTGTTTCGTTTCTTTACGTTCAGGCTATATTAAGCGAACCACTGACTTGTCATTCATACCATGGGCTTGGTCGATAACTTTTTATCTGGCTGATGCGAACAACTTCGATTATATCCATATTTGCTATCAAGAAGAGGGGTAAACCACAATAAATATCAACGATAGGTGATGTTCATGCTCCAGAATGCCAAGTTTGTGTTTCGCTTTGCTCAATTATCAGTCTTGTTACAGGAGCTGAAGAAGTTAGGTATATCCCATTTACACAAAAATGGACAAAGGTATATTACGTCATCCCAAAATGCATAGGAAAAAATATCACATAGGTCACTAATTGTCTATTCAACAATTATTTCTATGAACTAAAACGAATTACAATTTTCCACGTTTATTTATAACTTTTTACTTCAGCTTTGTTATAAATACATATTGGCAGAAAACTAGATACGAAATTTCTTACATAAATATGTTGCCAAGTTAATTATTCGTAATCGGGACGCGTTCCCTTTGTTGGATTCGATGTTTAAAAAACTAACGTTTTTCACAATGAGCTTTATGCGATCAAGTGTTCATATGATTTATTCGAATTAATTAAAGTCAAGAGAAAAGTAAAAAACGAAATATGGGAGGCCACGTAATCAACTTGAAAAAAAACTACCTCCATTTTGTCAACCGCTGATGAATGTATCGTCACCACTAGATGTAAACAGGACAAAGAGAAGTAAATGCTGCCGGATTCAACTGATGTGAATAGTTCGAAAGAACGATTACACCCAAATCACAACAGAAGTGAGGACCCACCTACTTTTTGTCCACGTTTGAACATGGCACAAAACAAAACAATCATAAATAATAAACAGACGAAAGGACAGGCGGACGAATGTCAAGAATGGATGGCAGAATGAGGAGTTCCAGTTGAATGCAACTCGTGCATTTGTACGTTTGTAAGACAACAATTGTCCCGGAGAACTAACAGAACAATCACCGTGTCTCGCGACTCGAAATAAACAGGGATGGAGGGACAAACTGTCACCCGGTACGTTAAGTGACAATGACCCATAACTTAAGGGCATTATTAATAAATCGTAACTACAACACCAAACAATAAAAGAGCAAGGACAATGGCATAAGATGTAAAAATTATCAATAATAACGATATTTCATTATTTTGTCGCTATTGATATTTATTTTGTATCTTTTGTTTTCCTTATGGCATACGAAGGTTTCAAACACAATTGCAAATACATATCAAGTTAAATCCATTTTTCGAAAAACTATTTAATTTTTATTTATTTATACCGACTTCCTCAGATTTCAAGAGGCTCACATTTTGGAAACAAGTCTACGTAGTCTACAGAAATCGATATCTACATATATGGAAAATAGAAATCATTCACCTTTCTAAATCGTCCTAAATATAACACTGAACAAGTAGTTTTCGTTGAACCAATTTCGGGTGATTCTTTTTCTCCTGCTAACCAGAATTTCCTTTAAAGTAAATTCGTGTACATTCTATATCTGTTAGTAACCACAGAATAAAATACTCTTAAACGGGAGAAGCATACAAGTTTGTTATTTCAGCAAACATAAAAACACAAAATGTTCCTGACCTAGTAAGCTTGGAACATGAACTTCTCACACATTAACTAAAAGTAACAAAATCGGTTAACATAGTATGTTTGTTATATTACACTGTGATAGTTTTTGACCCGAAAAAAAATGAACTTTGATGAATCCTTTTCGAACTATTAGTGGGGAGTCCCCTGAGTGCGAAAGTACATTTGGAAGTGTCAGATTGGCTCCAGTTTTTGAGAAATCGGTATATATGGATATAGCTAAGTCTGCGCTATTTAAACAAATTTTACCGGCAATAGGCCAATTTTTTCTTTGGCCTAAAAGGGCTTAAAAAGCTTATTAAAATAGAAAAAACAAATGTTTGCGCTCGGTCCAACTTCTTGAGATATGCGCCTTTAAAGCTTGAGTATATAATTGGCCATATCTCACATATTTATGTTCCCATCTGGTTCCGGTGAGTATCATTACAAAGACCATTAAAAACTCTTTAAATCTGCATATAAATATATTACATTTTATTAACCCATTGGGGACAAATTTAAAAAATACGATTTTTTAACCTCACTTTTTTGCTAAAAATCTGATTTTCTCAAAAACAGCCCTAGTAAACCTATTTTCTACCTACACTCAGGTTGTAGGCAACACTTCAGGCTTTGTTTTAAGGTATAATACTTCGTATTAACCCTTCTAAGACCGGAGATATTTATGTTCAAAGTTTGAAATACAAGAAGAAATTAAAGTTTTTTTAATTTTTTCCAAAATTTTATTTATTTTCCTAGCATAGGCCTCAAGTTAAGGTTCAAAATCAAAATATTGGACTTTTATATATTTTTTGGAAAAATTTTGGAAGAATTTGGAAAAATTTAATTTTTTCTTGTATTTCAAACTTTGAACATAAATATCTTCGGTCTTAGAAGGGTTAATGCGAAGCATTATACCTTAAAACAAAGCCTGAAAGAATCTGAGTCTAGGTAGAAAATAGGTTTACTAGGGCTGTTTTTTGAGAAAATCAGATTTTTAGCAAAAAAGTGAGGTTAAAAAATCGTATTTTTTAAATTTGTCCCCAATGGGTTACTAAAATGTAATATATTTATATGCAGATTTAAATAGTTTTTAATGGTCTTTGTAATGATATTCACCGGAACCAGATCGGACCATAAATATGTGAGATATGGCCAATTATATACTCAAGCTTTAAAGGCCCATATCTCAAGAAGTTGGACCGAGCGCAAACATTTGTTTTTTCTATTTTAATAAGCTTTTTAATCCCTTTTAGGCCAAAAAAAAAATTGGCCTATGGCCGGTAAAATTTGTTTAAATAGCGCAGACTTAGCTATATCCATATATACCGATTTCTCAAAAACTGGAGCCAATCTGACACTTCCAAATGTACTTTCGCACTCAGGGGACTCCCCCCTAATAGTTCGAAAAGGATTCATCGAAGTTCATTTTTTCGACTATCACAGTGTTATTAAACATTTTCTACCATATTTTGTTAAAACTGTAAACAGTTTTTGTTACGGCACACAGTGGGGCCGATTTACAAAAAGTGGTAATAATATCAGAACCTCTAAACTAGTGGTATGATTGCTTCAGAATGTACCAGGTATTTCTATGAGAGGCGTCAGGGTTTCAGAATGTGGTATTTAGAGGCACCCTGTTTCAACGTAGGTTTTGGTACACGGTAGCAAAATTGACCATATTGGTGATATTCACACTTTTATGCTATGTAACTTCTAAACTTGTAACCAGATTAAAAAGATGTTTTGTTTTTATTTTTGAGGCTCTACTAAGCAGCATAAATAAAAATTATGTGGAGTCGTGTGTAATGTCTCTAAACGTTACAAAGATATTTGGAATCAAAAACTGAAAATTCAACAGGGATGATTTTTATTTATTCGGCCTTTTCATTGGTACGTTTAAATTTTATTAGACAAACTCGAGGCCATTGTATATCTCTATTAATAGAAATATACTTTTTAAAAAGGAGTTTTGCAAATGTATTTCTATGATTCCTGGCAAATCGTATAGCTATTTCGGATCTAGCCACAGATCTTCATCAGCGGTTGTTTGGAATGATGTTATTGAAAAATTCATCAAACTAAATGCAAATGAAAATTCATTTCAATTAAGAATTTCCAACTAGTATGCAAGTGTTTGAAAACTATCGCAAGCAAAACACACAAGAAAACCATCGGATCCCATAACACATGGTTTTTGTCGTTGCCTAAAAGACTGCACAATTTTGTACATGCAATAACAATTGCATACAGTTTCGTTGCACTGACTTTGTTTTGTTTATTGGTAATAGCATGGTCATTTTATGTCAAAATGTAGCTTCAGCAAAACTTAAGTTAAAATTTTTAAAATAATTTCAAACTTCTCAAAGTTAATAATAAACCTGAAAAAACGAAATTTTTTCGAAAAATTACCACATTCTTTAACTAGTTTCTTAATTTTTCTGTAAGAAAGCATACATTTATTTAGTTTTTTTAAGGCAAAGGCCATGTCAAAAGAATCATTTTAGACATAAAGCCTACAGGCAGGCTTGCCCGATTTTTTTTAAATTCACTTTTTCACTTTGGGAACAGTTTTGCTTCATCATGTTTAATGGTCATGTTTTTTGAATACAAATTGTAGACGGAACTCTTGTTAAATACCTGCCTAAAATATATGCAACCCAAACAAATAATCACAATTCTTGACAAAATCTCCACTAAATTGTGAAGCGGGTCCATCAATTTTTACGATCCATGTCTCATTTTGTTCTTGGATTTATAATAATAAAAAATTAGAATTTTTTAAGCAAAAAAAAATAATTTTTTTCACCAATCTGTACTTACATCAATTAATCTTAACTGGGAATGGTTTGAATATGTTCAGAAATAGTACAGAAATGATTAAAATTATTATAATTCTACATTGTTCTAAATTTATTCGTACAAATTCGGTCATGTCATTCTCGAGTAATGATGAGATATACATTCAAATTACGATTTTTAAAATACGAAGTGGTCTTCATGAGCTATTTAGGGTGAGTAGGCACCTACAGATATTAATATGTTCCCAAAAGTTGTTCGTCTTTACGATGGCTACAGTTTTGCCATATATTGTTGTTGAAAAATTTTGGAGTCCTTGAAGTTTTGTGAAAAAAGTAAAAAAAATATATTTTTTTTAAAAAACATGCAGGAAAATCTGAGAATTGGTAAAATCAATTTTTTCAAAATTTTGACGTAAAAATTGGATGCCAAAAACTACACCAGTATTTTCAGAGGAAGAAAAATTCTTTCCAACTATGTATAATATGTCTACCTGTGGTATTACGGTATTACAGAAAGTCTAAGTATCACACGGAAAAGCAACAACACTTCGGCCTGAGTTTGCAGATTCTCTAGTATTTTGGTCAGTTTGATAAGCTGCCGTAAAACACTGCCGACCTAAAATAAAAACAACCAAACACACAACATCACACATACTTTGTACGAAGTAGCTGACGTATACGTGTGTCACATAACCACATGTTTGCCATATCAACAGCAGCGAAACAGCGAAACACACAACATCACACATACTTTGTACGAAGTAGCTGACGTGTTAGTATGTCACCATAACGTCGACTGCGATGGTTTTAGCAGCAGCATAAAATCTGGTTTTAGCAGATTTTGACTTTGATAAATTTAGTCCCTATACGCCGCTATAGATGTTAACACAACAAAAAGGGAAATTGTGAAATTAATCATTATGGTTTATGGTAGGGAATATAGCTATTTCAATTCCCTCCCAGGCATATCATCAGCTCCTTTCTCCACAAGTATTTAGGTATATCATCACACACTATAGGGATAAACAAATCTCAAGTAAGCGAGAATTGTCTAAACTCCTACTTATGCGAAAACATCCACAACAATACTTTGCCATAACCATCAACATTTCTTGTTGTTGTTTCAAAAAAGCAACAACGATTGCCCAGAGATTGAGGTTTAGAGTGTACCGTCTTCGAATTTATATTCGTTTACATTATTCGATCTTTTAGTTGTTATGTTTTCAATAATTGTCCGGTTCAAGATCAATAACTATTAAAAAGTACTTTTCCAGGAAAAAGTAAATTTTAATAGGAATATTAAAAAAAAAACTAAAAGATCGAATAATGTAAACGAATATAAATTTGAAGATGGTACACTCTAAACGCCAATCTCTGGGCAATCGTTGTTTCTTTTTTGAAACAACAACATCTATGCAATGGCTTTCGAAGAAAGCATGCATAGGAAAGAAATGTTGTGAATATTGATGGTTATGGCAAAGTATTGTTGTGGATGTTTTCGCACAAGTAGGAGTTTAGACAATTCTCGCTTACTTGAGATTTGTTTATCCCTATAGTGTGTGGTGATATACCTAAATACTTGTGAAGAAGGGAGCTGATGATATGCCTGGGAGGGCATTGATACAGCTATATTCCCAACCATCCACCATAATGATCAATTTCGCAATTTTTCTTTTTTAAATATTTCTATTAAAATTTACTTTTTCGTAGAAAAAGTGCTTTTTAATTGTTATTGATCTTGAACCGGACAAATAACAGGTTTTTCAATAAAAGCACTACAAAATTTTTTAAAATAAAACAAAACCATTTTTAAATACCAATGAAATTTTTTATTCCTGTGAAAGTACGTTCGATGCCATTATGTATGGAACTCCGCCATTATGATGGCCACCTCGGGCACGCTTGCAGAAGTCCAGACGCTGAACCCAATTTTCGACGGTTTTCAATCATAAATCGGCCGATACTGCTGCAATTTCACGTTCGATATTCGTACGAAGTTCATCAATCGTCGCTGGCTTGTTGGCATAGACCATGGACTTGACGTAGCCCCACAGGAAATAATCTAACGGCGTCAAATCGCACGACCGAGGCGGCCAATCGACTAGGCCATTTCTTGAGATAACACGTTCACCAAACTTGGTTTCCAATAAATTGATTGTGGCATTCGCTGTGTGGCTTGTGGCGCCGTCCTGTTGGAACCACATGTCCTCCAAGTCCATATTATCCAATTGGGGCCAAAAATATTCGGTTATCATTGAACGGTAGCGATTCACATTCACAGTAATGTGCCGGTCTTGATCATCACGGAAGAAGTACGGCCCAATGACGCCGCCGGCCCATAAACCGCACCAAACCGTAATTTTTTCGTTATGCAATAATGACTCATGGATTACGTGTGGATTGCTGCCTGACCAATAACTCATATTTTGCTTATTGACGAAGCCATTCAGCCAGAAATGAGCCTCATAGCTCAAGACCATAAATTGGACGTAGCGCTCTTAAAGTTGAGGCCACTGACTCCAAATTTCGGTAGTAAATTTTAATAATTTCGACTCGTTGTTGGCTCGTATATCTTTCCATGATGAAATGGCAAACCTTACTGAAGAGAAATGTCAAAAATATGGCCTCGTTTGCTGTCCCTACCGATTTACTTTTGTAGCGTCTCTGGTGAAAAACCCGTTAGTGAATATTATTAAAGTAGATTGTGTTTTACGAGAGCTATCCTGTCGGCAGATTCGACGTACGCATTGCTTTTGTGTGGGTGGTACCATAGTGGCAGCGGCAGAACAGAGTGGAGTTTGACGAAATATTGGCCAATACTAAATTGTATTATGATCAGTTACACGGCAATTATTGCCCCAACCAAGCAGCCAGCCTCCCACTCTTGTACGGGTGGTACACAAATGTGAGTAGCAAATCCCCACTTTTACTACCTACCATATTGGCGGTTGACCAAATACTCAATTTGATTAACTATCGAATTTTGTATAATTTCGGTCGCAATAGGCGAATTTGGCCGTACGTCGGTTGAAATGACCGAATTTTTCGTCAATTCGGTTGCTGTATCCGAACTTCTCATCAATTCTATTGGGGCAACCGAATTAATTTTCAATTCGGTTACCACAGCATAATTCTATATATTTCATACCTGAAGTTTTAAATTCTAAATACTGTATTAAAAATGCTACAAAAATTTACAACTGATGCGACCACGGTAACATCATAATTTTTTTGTGGCTATTAGGAAAGATGAGAGAAAATTTTGTAATCATTGTTTCTGCATAAAAACATTCTACTTCGCACAAAATTACCACATTTATCAGCGTGCAGTACAAGCAGATGTCAACAGTACAGTTTTTCAAGATCCGTCGTTTGAGTTGTGTTGCCATCGTTTTTTTACAGAAACGTTTAGGACCTAAATCAACAGACAAAACACGTCAGAATTGAGGCGGTGACCCTGTTAATCGGGACTTCAAAAATGGACGGAAATGGATGTAAAAAGAGTTTTTTACTCTAAATATTTCCCCAATATGAACTATATCCTCGTTCTGTAATTATTTATGAGAATTCAGGAAAATAAATTATCACTAAACATTAAAAAAAATCCAAATTCAGATGCTGCACTATCTAATTTTGCTTGTGACAACGTCTAGTTCGACTGCGACAATCTCTAATTCAGTTATTATAACCTCTAATGCGGTTGTGGCAACCTCTAATCCGGCTGTGACACTGTAGTATGATGATGAACTCTAGTATGGTTGGTGATGAACTTCGGGTATGGCTAATTCGTCTTCCTCAACTGAATTTTTCTGTGAGTGGCCGCCGGTGGTGCAATGGTTAGTGTGCGCGGCTCTTGTACATGAGATCCTGGGTTCGATCCCTGCTCTGACCACCTTAAAAAAAAAATTCTTTCGGCGGCGGTCACCTCGCATAGTGACGGCGACACTATCGAGTATATAGCCATGAAAAAGCTTCTCAAAATACCGTTCGGAATCGGTGTAAAACTGTAGGTCCCAATCAGTGAGTGAAAACTGGAAAGCGCACAGCTCAGTGATTGTGAGAAGTTCTCCCCGGTCCCTTCATGGGATGTAATGGGAAACCATTTATTTATTTTATTTGTATCAGTTAGGGAACAGAAACTGCAAATTCAAACCGAAGTTTAGTTCTCACCACTCTAGTCTTCTTATCCTACAGGGTTTTTGCATTTTAAGTATTATTTTTTCAGACGAATTACCAAAAGTTTCGGAAATTTATTTAGATTGACCTTGGTTCCAACTCTGAATTTTAGGGAATTTTTGATTTTTCTAAAAAGTAAGAAATCAGTTTTTTTGTTTTTATATAAAATATTCATCTATATGCAAAAATTATTCAACTTCAATACAAATGCGTTTTAACTGAAATCTGCGCCCTTCCAATAAAGTGCCTCAACAATTTGATGGTGAGATAGTAAAGCAAAATCGGCTACCTTGATGAAAAATCGCCAAGATGAGTGCCAAATCATAAAAGATTAAAATAAGGAATTATAATTTACAAACTTTGGGCGTAAATATCATTTTAACTGGATGTAGGAGAATTACGAAAATATAACGAATAAAGCCTATAATCTTATAATTTATTAAGGTGTGGAAAAACTCGACTCGCGAGCCGAATCTTCAATAACTCGCTCGTTTTCGAACTTGTAAAAAAATTTTATTTTTCATCTCGCTCGCGGTCGAGCTCTATCTATATGGGTTTACTTCATTGGAAGCGAGCCGGAGAGCGGCCGAAAAGACCGGATCTTCTGTTGCAAAAATATGAAGCAAAACTGACCGTGGTCAGTTTCATTTAACTTGTTGATTGTGAGGGTTGATAAATGCAAAATCGACAAATATGTTTCGTATGCCGCAAATAGTTAAATTCGCGAAAATTTAGAAGAAATATAAAATGTCATTATAAGGTCCCAAAAACATCATAGAAACTAATTAAAAAAAATAAAAATAAAAAATGGTCTCCCATTACATCCCATGAAGGAATTGGGGAGAGCTTCTCACAACCAGTGAGGTGTGCGCTTTATAGTTTTATAATCACTGACTGGGGCCTACAGTTTTACACCGGTTCCGAACGGTATTTTGAGAAGCTTTTTCATTGCTAAATACTCGATAGTGTCGCCGTCACTAAGCGAGGTGACCGTCGTCGAAAGAAATTTTAAGGTGGTCGGAGCAGGAATCGAACCCAGGATCTCCTGTACAAGAGGCGCGCACACTAACCATTGCCCCACCGACGGCCACTAATTACTAATTATCAAATTTTTTATCATCATTATCATGCAACATAATGTTGATTTTGTTTCCACAAACTCCACAATTTAAAAACATACAAATTCGTAAATAAAATCAAAATACATTCCTTACAAACCAAACTCAAATTATACATACACACTGACAGAGCTGCTAGGGATGGAAACAGTACGATGTTTTCAGGCACTACATTTTTACAACTATGCAAATAGTATGCCCCTCATTCATAAAATGTAATATAGGAAATTGACGTTTTCAGCGATATGAAAATTGAGAAGGTTTTGGTTTTGATCTTATAGCTCATACATCATTCACGTATCAATGATTCAGCTTCAATTAGACATAAGAAATACAAGTAGAAACGCTCAACCATAGAGCAATAGATAAGAGGGAGGTTTAAACCCCCCGAAAATATTTTTGGAAAATTGTAATTTAGTGTTTATTTAATTTTGTAAATTGTTGTGTGTTTTTCTATAATTAAACGAGTTTATTTTTGAAAAGCCATCCAACCTGGATTTGCGTTGTCTGTGCCTCGATAGCGAAAAGCACTACAATTATATTTCTTCGACTGAAATGCCATCTTCGGGTTCGGTTATATTTTTTCTGGTTGTACAAAGCTCAAAGAGGCGTTAGCTAATAGTTTTACATATGTACATATCATACATGGGCACACTGCAGTTTATATTTACTGGATTCACAATAGCAGTAATCAGTAAAGTTTTACTGATAAAGAAAATTAGTTCGTATTACAAGTAAATTTTTGCTGATTATTGAAAAAACTCTCAGTAAAAATAAATCACATCTATACTGGCAATGCATACAAAAATTTCATTATCATTTAAAAATTACTGAATACTGAAATATTTTTCATATTTTTTTACTTGTAATGAAAATTAAATTTCAGTATCAGTAGAAAATATAGTTTTGGGCTGAGCAAAAAAAATATATATGTATGTATAATTGAGCTCACCTCAAAAAGTCATATTGATGGTTAAAAATAATTTTTGTATTTATATTTGGTAAAGTGGTTAAACCCAACCGAAATAAATTCCTGCGCACGGCCCTGACTGTAGAGTTTCTCACAATCGGTCAGCCTCGCATGTTTCAATTTTGAGACTAACTGCTCAGGACGTACAATATTACACCGAACCTGCAGGGTTGTACTTGATATTGTCGTTATCACTAAGCGAGGTGGGTAACTCTGCCATTTGCAAAGCATTGTCAGTTGGTTTGATTGGGAATTGAACCACGTTCTCATCCACAAGAGCCCGCGGAAGCTAACAATTCCGTGAGTCAAAAATTCTGGGTGACTTTGCATCATCCAAATTAATAAATATCCCCCTTTGTGTGAGCTATTATGACTTTGATTCTGTATTTTCCTCCGTATTTGCAATGATTTTTTGTTGCGTTACGAAATTACACCACTTTCGGACGTGTTAACACGAGTACGCGTACGTTCGCACAGTCGGAGAGGACTTACAATACGACCCAAAAGACAATAACTACTACAGCAGCAAAAAAAGCACGCTTCCACTTGAATTGACGTCAATTGAAAAGATCGCTTAATACCCATCGTTCGGGGTGTTAATGATGGAAAGGATTTTTTACTTTCGAAAACAATTTTTTTGCACAAATGACAGAATTTGGTACTGCCTAAAGTGAAGGAGAAAGAGGGGAGTGTTAAAGAGTTTAATCGACGACATGCGTATTATATCCCATGCCGAGGATAATGCCAAATCTGCCCATGATATTGATGTCGATGATGGTGGTGCTGGTGTCTGCAATGATGATGACTTTTAATCCTTCCTCGGTGTGTGTGCAAAAATGGAAAGTGTAGTAGATATTTGATTTGTTCCACTCAATTAAAGTGAAAATTGTGTAGATTGACACTAACCCTCGTTTACAGCTGATGCTAAACAATTCGATGTGCCCTAAAAGGATTAAAGTTATTCACTGTTAATATTGCCCCTTTATGCCAATTACTTTTATTAAGATTTATGAGAGTTTCTGCAAAAAACAACGATTAAAATAACACATGGTTGCGAGAAGTCATTACTTACATTCGAAATTATTAATAAATGTCAGAGGTCCTTTAAATTTATTGGCAATGAAGTTCTGCAACACTTACCAGTGATATGTTCTCCTTTTTTAGCACAGATTTATGCAGTCATGCGAGTGATCAAATGATAAAGGTTTATACGAATTGCTGCTACAAAATGAGTTACATGTGTATCAAGCGCTAAAGGAATTTTTAGAACAATTGCTACTTGAATTGCAATGGGGCAATGGTTAGCGTGCCCGACGTTTATCAGAATACGGATTTAATTCTCACACAGACCGCCTTAAATTTCTTCGATAACGGTCAGTCATCTAGTGATTACATTACAATAGAGTAATTGATTGCGATTGCATTACAATAGAGTAATTAGCCTTGAAATAGCTTCTCAGATACCGTTCGGAATCGGTGGAGGTCCAGGCAATTATGCCAGACTCCGACTCCAACTGCGACTCCACAGCATTGCAGGTTTCCACTACAAGTCAACCTTATTCATTGTAACCAACAGTTAGTGAGTGTTTAAGTATTCCATAATTATTTCTGAGGTAAAAATTTAAGAAGATAGTTATTGGAGCGCTATTCGCCTTAACTGATACATTTACCTATCATATTTATATTTCAGCTTTGATTTTAGGTCCATACATAACCCGGTCTTTGTAACACTTAAGCCATTTAGCATCCACCTTAGACTACCGTGTCCCCATTATTTTCTACTCGCAATGGTAATGCAGCTCTGGAGCTTACCGTCTTCCGTCTAAAAAATCTGATCCTTTCTCTACATCGCTTCTTCAGGGAGGCCTAATATAGTGCCTACCTTTGGAAAGCACAACGGAAGCCCACTTGCCATAGCCGTAATTATATCACAATGCCTTCCATTGAAGCCAACACACTTCCCATGGGCATGACTATCACAAAGCCAACATGAAAGAAAGCATCCTCATATACGTCCCTGGCTGTACAAATCTAGTAATAATTACCAATTATGTATAAAGGTATACAATAAAATAAAATAACAAAACGAATTGGTACAACTTTCAAACACTAAACGACGAAATCCTAAAAGTATGCAGAATAATACTGGGTTGTATACTGGGTTATAGCATAATACGGTCAACGTGCGATAAGGAAGTTGGTTCCACAAATAGGGCCCTGGAACCCAAAATTTTTTTCGGCTGTAAAAAAACTGTTACGTATAGGACAAAATTTGCTGGTTTTACGATATTTTGAGCTTTCTCAGAGACTATTCTATACGAGTTATTATAGATTGTGCCTCTTCTGATGATTATAGGATTAATGAAGGGGTAACACAAGGGCCTCTTCTTTCTCCTTCTTTTTTCTGATTTTTATTTTTAGTCGTACTGCGAACCCTATCTTCTCCTTCGATTATGATAGTAATTTATGCCACTCATATTCGTTCGATCGTTTCATTCGAAAGAGAGGGGCAATGAATAAATCGTTGAATCGTGATTTGCATTTGGTTGCTGAGTTGGGTCAGGCAAACCGTGTCGAGTTGGGCTCTCTCGCATAATGATGGCGACACTATCGAGTATTTAGCCATGAAAAAGCTACTTAAAATACCGTTCGGAACGGGTGTAAAACTGTAGGTCCCAATCAGTAAGTATAAAACTAGAAAACGCACATCTCACTGGTTGTGAGAAGCTCTCCCCTATTCCTTCATGTGATGTAATGGGAAACCATTTATTTTTTAATATTAAAGGCGACCACTGACACGACCAACACAACTTATAATTAAATTAAATAACATTATCGTGCCGTGTTTTAAAACAAAGAACAATTTAATATCTGTTTCCTCCTTGATATATATTTACTTATAGATTCTTAATTTGAAAAAATAATAGCGTCATATTATGGAATCCAATTTCGGAAACCCCACTTATAGCTATCCTATAATAGGAGCATCCGCACCAAATTTCATGATTTTACAACCACACGTTTGGTCAAAATACTCATTAGTCTGATTTAGTGCCACGCCTATATCTACCGCCCCCTATTTAGATATTTAAAAATTACTTATTAGTTGAATTCTACTTCATTAGGGAACACCTACACCAAATTATATAATCCTTTCATCAGTCAATTGATCAGTGTGCTAATTGGTTTGATTTAATGCCACGCCACGGATTCTACCGCCGTTAGCTGAAATTTTGAAACTACCACACTTTATATTTTTTACTCCAGGAGAGGTAAAAAAAATTTCATGATTATGAGAACTCACCCATTTGGTCATATCCACACCAAATTTCATGAGTCTTGGATGACGCAAGTTCTCTGATTTAGTGTCATAATAGGAGTTTCGGAAAAACTTTAATTTTCTATTGAATGTTAAACTGCCTTGACGTTAGTCTATTGTTATTCACACATTCCTGAAGATTCCATCCGACGGATGGCGAAATATTGAAAACAAACACTTCGATCTTGATAAATCAATCGAAAAGCAATATTATTAATTTAATTTTCTATTTTTTATACTCTAAAAGGATCCACACCAAATTGCAAGTTTCTAGGTTGCCGAGTTTGTTCAAAATCGCAATTTCTCTGATTAAGTGCCTAATTCGAATTTTCAAAATCACTCCTTAGCTGACGTCTACTACATAAGAAGAACAACAACCCCAAGTTTTATCATCCCATCTGCAGCCATTAGGTCAGGGCGCTGATGAGTCACTCTGTCAGTCACCAAGGAATTTTATATTGTATACATATACATATGTACATATGTAGATAGAGTTAGCAGCAAAACTCTAGCAAAATGTTTCCTTTCTTTGTGCCAGCAGTACAGTTGTCAAATGCGTGACATCAATTTTGATATTCTATATTCATATAAAGCATAAATAGAAAATGTTTCCTTAGGTCTTATACATGATGCACTTGTACACATTTATCAGGCCTTCTGGACGCCTTGTGAGAAGTGGGTCTCATTCTTCAATCCCACAACGTGATATTTTGTAATGAGGATGAAGCGGGCTTATTTCCTGTCAAAAAATGTTCCACATTTGAAAAGAGGTTGTAGCAATTCGGCCTTGACACCTAATTGCAGTTGCTACAACCGAATTGAGGTTGTCACCGTTGGATTTATTCTCCACAACTAAAATTCGGCTGATCTAACCTATAACTCTAATTAGGTTGTGATGACGTATAATGAAGTTATGAAAGTCTCTAAATTTGGCTACGAATTTTTCACTCATTTTTTCCGTGGGTGCATTCACCCTAAAATATCAAATGCTGGTTTAGATTTTATCTTGTTGTGAATTTAGCCAGTCAGGTGTCATAAACCAAACTTCGACATATCAAAAATGAAGTTGATAGTTGACAGTTGATCAACAGAAGTGTACACAGTCCTCCACACTGTGGGCATTAGAGTTTGATACTTGAGTTCCTTTAAGAGATCTTGATATTTTGAATCCGCTCCGGTGGGGGATCAATTTCCGTATTTACACCATAGTTCCTTTTAGTTTCATCATTGGTTTTGGGAACAGAATTAAAAACAAAAACAAAATTCAAAGATTGATAAAAAGCAAAATATAGGAATAAACTGTTTGATACAAAGACCATTTGATGAACAGAGTAAGAAATAATTCAACTTCCAGATAAAGGAAATGTAGGATGCAAGGTCTAAGTGAGTTGAAAAATGAAATGAAAATGAACAGGAAACAGAAAATAGAAGGATAAATCCCTTATGAAGCTAAAGAAATTATCAACATTAAAAACATATAGATATACTTATAAGTATAAGTATAATACAGTGAAATATCAAGAGCAGCATAGGAACAATTAAATGGGTTTGGATAGAACTAGTTCCTATAGGGATTAAATTGCGGGACCAAGTTCCCTCCAGATCTCTAGTGGGCATCACTTTAATCTTAGCCATCGTATTACCCGTCCATGATTTAAGACATTTATCTATTCATTCTCAGCTAAACCAAACCAAACAAAAACACTATTTACAGCCCTATTCTAACAGGGTTACAAAAGTCACCACGGTTACTATTTGACAGCAATGTGACAATTGCCACTAATCAATATTCTGACTAATTTTTCTGGTGACCAAAGTATCTAAAACTGTTACCTGCCAAAGAGGAGGTAACAACGCATGACAGCTGCTTTGTTTGCCGGAATGTTGATACAAAATCATTTTATAAATTCTACAAGAAAACAATAAAAGTATCTACGGGAAAAAATAAATACTATATTTTGTAACAAAATGACTAGAGGGCATAATTAAATGGAGGAAGGACTTTTGTTACGTTGTGCTATGGAAATGTAGCAGAAAGAAGAAAGGGCTTGTTGTTGTGTTTGAAAGAGACATTGAAACAGCGCCAAATGTATTTCAAAATTTCGAACGTAAATATTTCCGGTCTTTAAAGGGATATTGGTAAACATTATACCTCAAAAAATATTACTAAGGTCTTGTCTATTAACGGAGAGAACCAAAAAATAACTAAAATAGAGTATTTTAGGGCAAAAAAATTTAACACAAAAATTCTTTTTTTTAATTAATTCCCCAATGGGATAATAAAAATAAAAATGTTTATGCACAGATTTATGCAATTTAGAAAGGCCTTTGTAATGACTACCATTTTAACCAGATCGGATTATAAATACCTGAGATATGAGCGATTATATACTCAAGCTTTAAAGACATATATCTCAAGAAGTTGGACAGATCGTGGGGAAAAAAAACTTTTTGAACTCAGCGCAGACGCTTTTGTCGGTGATGAAATATTGATGCAGATCAGAGAGCTGGTGCTAAAGTACATTGCTCCTTTTATTTGCCGCGGATGCGCAGGTGTATTCTCTCCGCTTAGCATTTCCGGGTGTTCCTTTATAAAGGCAATATTGCATTCTACCTGTGCCTGTGCGGTGCGCTCCTAAGTATTATTGTATTAATTTTAATTAAAACATAAATATATTAATTATGTACATACTTTTCCCTTTTTCCCGATTTCATTTGGTGCAGAAGACCATATGTTTTTGTTTTGTTTTCTCTGATTTTGACAACCTGTTATTGTGAGGTGAATTGTTTGTTATGCTGGGTATACACATATCAAGCGGTTTGACCATAGACTAATACTTATAGTAGACCCACCAGTTCTCCCACCAAATTTATGACATTTGGCCTGGTGTGATATTTACGTTTGATGATGAAAATAATTGTATTACTAATACCAGATAGAGGCAATGGTTCAAAACAACGAACAAAATAACAACAACGGCATTTCGTTTTGTGTGTTAAAATTATTGTGTTAAATACAACACAAATGTATGCTAACAATAACAGTCAATAAAAAAGTTTAAAACACATTTAAATTTCACAGTTTTTCACCAAAATGGCACGAAAAATTAAAGCAAGAAGTTATTGTAATTCCACCTGGTGTATATCACTTTTCGTCAAACATCTCTCTATCACACCGACCGCATCACGAAGAGTGTGAAAGGAAACGTCAGATGAGCCAAATATTCTCTCTAGTCTGAGATTACTCTATGGGTTTGACCAATATTGAGTGTATGTGTGTGTGAAAAATGACACACGTATACCCCTGTGTGACGTTTGAAGCAAAATCCAAAATTTCATTCAAGCGGGTCGTCAAATTTGAGTTGTGTATATCACAGTTTGACCGTTTGATCATATATGATTCATTTTTGTGTGGAAAGCACCGAGTAAACATCTCAAGTGAAGAGCGGAAAATGGAAGAAAAAACTTTATTTTGGAATTGATCGAAGTTAATCGTTCTCTACCGGCGTTGTGGAACATAAAAGGAAAAGAGTATGCAAATCGGAATTTTTTGGAATATTTTTTTTTGAACTGATTTCAAAATACGTAGACGAAAATAACAAGCAGCCGACAAGAAACTGTACGTGCTTTCACTTCAACATTCCCATAAAAATGAGTGTTTGAAGTACCACGTTTGACGTGTGTATATGCAATGTCAAACATATTTTACTAATTCATTCACATTGTTGGTCAAACCGCTTGACGTGTGTACACCCTGCATTAGAGGTGAATTTTGCGTTGCCACAGTGTTGCCAGAATACCAGATACAAACAATGGTGACAACTTTGGAACAATTTTGTTGGGTACAATTTGATTGTTACCACATACACAGAATAGGGGTGAAGTGTGCCAATATTTGGTGGACTAGTATTTTTCAAAATAAAAAGCTTTTCAGTTTACTGTTCCGAAATCGTCCATATTTCCAGACGTTTTCAAGGATATTCGGATACTACATAAAGTGGAATAAAAAAATATAGAAATGGTTCCCTATTATGTGTATTGCCAACGAAATTTCTGTTTACCTCTGGCTTGGTTTATTCTGTCTACATTTTCCAATGTCAAACATTTTTCGCTTGTGTTTGAGGATTTTGCGAATGCAGTACGCATAAATACGAAAAGATTGCCGTTCCCCATCATTGTGTTCGCGTATTTATGGAAAAGAGTGGTATGTTTGATACAACAAATATTCGATAGCTGCAAAAATATTATTCAAACGAAAATTAGTAGTTTAAAATTGCAATTGCACGAAGCAAAATTTTTCTTTTCGTGTTTCCACAAACAGCTGTTCCCTATTTATGCAATTGATTGTGTTCCCCTTCCATTAATCGAAAGGAAATTGGAGAAATTTAAGTATTGCCCTTGATAAAATACAAATAAAGAAACTTAAATTTCTTTTATAAGACTTTGGGACATCTGGACTTTTTCCTGGATGAACATTTCCGTGATAATGGAACCCCTTTCACTTCACATATAACAACTGTAAATGCATTAATATATGTGCATATCCATATCTGTATGTACGGGACAACAAAGGCATCACCAGAATCATCATCGACATCAACTTAAAACATGAAACCTCTTGAAATCCATTAAATGTTTTTGTTCAAAGAGTCCAACAGAAATTGTACCGAAAACACTTTTGTTTCATTTCACAAATGCGATAAATAAAATGGAATTTCATTCCATATCAGTGGATATATCCGAGCAGATAAAACGGCTGTTGCTGCTGCTGCTGCTGAGCTGCGCACAATTGTATTGTACCACAAGTAGGATCTTCGTGAGCAAGTTCGTTTGTTTTGGGATATAGATGTTTATTAATTTTTGCCGATTGTATCGTATAAAACTCTCAACTTGTGCACTTATAAGTCGTCATCAATACCAACACTTAACTCAACAATAATGGAACAACCACAATAACATCAAGCTGCACTCCAGAAACACGACTGAACATCGGGCGCACTAAAAGGACAATACACGTCCTCCCTCCTTTTCCGTAGCCAACAGGCTGCCTTTAATCAAACAGCCAACTGGAAATGGCAATAATTCATCGGTGGTTCGGTGTGTAATGAAATCAAAAGAGTGGAAATTGTAATAAATTTGGAATGGAAAACAAAAACCGAAAAAGAATATGTTCCATCACAACTTCCAAAGGATTCAATATAAAGCATAAGGACCCTCTCAACATTTTACAACACTGTGTCTACTTATTGTTGATTGATATCCACTTGAGATTTTCGGTTGTAGTTGCTGGTTCGTTCGCATGTTGTCACCAGTTGGCCTGCCGAAATGTGTTCTGCCTTCATGATCTTACACTGATAATTATGCAGTAGCTGCTTCGAAAGATGACCACATGGCTTCTCAGGAGTTATCACAAATTCGGTTTCAGATTACCCTCTTCATGTTAGAGGAGCGCATTGAAGTAAGCATTTGGTAACACTAACTATTTAACCACTATTTATTGCGAGTCTTTCCCCTTATCACAAATGGCGCCACGAGTTATGTTGTCACTTGATCTACATACATCTTTAACGAGCTGTGAAATTTGTGTTCTTTGACAAATCTAAATTTAGCACAACGATTTCAAAATTTGTAATTGGACTCCTAAATTGTTTTGTACTAAAGATTAAAATAGCCACCAAAGGATTTAGAAACATTGTGAAATAAAGAGATTGACAGTCATAGGGCACTGTATATGTTGCCAGCCGAATAAGTCACCAGTACAGAATTTTCAGAAGAAATTTTAGTTTTAAGTGACCCATTGGGCCTGATCTTCATTAAAATGGTTTACCCCGATGTTAGGAAGAACTAAACATTAAGGAATTTGTAAGAGAAAATGTTGCTGCCGACCAACTTTTAGGTTTCCCAAAGGCCGTGGAAAATTCGCCCACATTGATGGTTTTCGAGATATTGGAAATCAAAACTATTTAAATCCTCTTGTCGAATTCTCGACAAAGTTCAAATCAAGTTAAATCGGGTTTGTGGAAAAAAATTTGAATATCAACAAAAGACTATCGGCTTGATTCATAAAAGGTATGAGAAGTTTGAAAGACGATTTTTGTACGGTCATTCATATCTCAAAGCTCTCATAACCTTTTGTGAATACGTTGTATATTCTTATTATATTCAAAACACTTTTGTTTAATTTCACAATAAATAATTGTGGAACAAATAATTTCAAGCATTCATATGTCTGATTTATTAAGAGCTACATCTTCCAAAAGGGATTTTATGGCAAATCACACTATCATGGCATTTTTGTTCAGTATCATGGTGACACATTATCCTGGATAGACGCAGGCCGGCACAGCGTCAGTCTTTGGGTTCTTGAAAAGTTTGAAGAAGAACCACTGTTTCCGGAAAGGGTGTGGAGAAAAATCCGACTCCAACTACGCAACGCTGAAATTCTAAACTCCAACTCCACAAATAAACCAAACGTATTTAAATGTTGTGTATTTAATAACTCCAATCATGAAGAAGCAGTGAATATGGCCGCCGGGTTTGCAATGCTAGTGTGCGCAGCTTAAAATTTCCTTCGACAACCGTCACCTCGCTTACTGTCGACGACAGCGGTCGAGTTTTTAGCCATGAAAAAGCTTCTCAAAATGCATTCGGAAACGGCGTAAAACTGTAGGACGCAATCACCCACCAAGAAATTCTAAGCGTTAGGGAAGCTTAGCAACTTCTTTTGGATACTAAAGCGCTTACTTGAACAGCCCAAAATTAAATAAAGTAAGGCATTATATAGTGTGTAATGCGTCAATGTATAGCCAAATTCAAACGATCGTAAAGTACATTGCTTACTATGTCGCTTCCTTGTAGGCGATATTAGAAGGCAATGAATATATTTTTCCGTCGTTCGCTTAAAGGGCTAACTATAATGTGCATGTGTTGGCTTAAGCTACTGTCAAATCTGAACGAAAAGCCTGTCAAATGCTTAACCAACTCAGAAAAGACTTTTAGGTGACTATAATGTACTTACATGAAGTTGAAACTATTGCGACACAGTTGCACAATAATGTAATATTGGTAGGTTTGCAGGAATTTTAATTGTTCTCATGTTTCGTAAATATATGAAATTTGTTCGCAAAAATTTACTGAATGACCATAATATATAAAAATCATACCTTAGGTATGAATGTGTACGATAATTTTATTAATTTTTGCAAAAATTTGAATGCAAAACTGCACCCGTTTTTCTTTTTGTGTAATTTATTGAGAAAAGTACTAAAAATGCATCACTGTACATCTCTAAATTACTAAACAATAATAACTTCAGATTTTGTGTGTATTTAGTGAAAAATGGATAAGAAGCTGAAATATTTAAAGTTCCTTAAATTGATTAAATTTGCATTGGAAGGCATGTGCACATTAACAAAAATAGCTGAATTCCATTTCATATTTGCTTTTTATGTATACCATATACAAACAGCTGTTTACGTACGTAATGTGCGTTCAGTTTGGCTCTTTGCTTAAGCAAATAACATTTGACGAAACTTTTTATTAAGTACATTATAGTTTGCCGCATACTATATATATGTGGTCCCACAGTTGCTTAAGCTGGCTTAAGCCCACACATGCTCATTAAAGTAGTTAGGCCTCAAAAATATGCAGTATAGTATTGTAATATACGTGATTTCACGATCTCGTACGAATAACAACCGAACTCCCACGACAGTTTGTATGATGAAATCAGAATACAAAGTTAAAATTAGTTGATATATAGATTTCGAGGAATGTGGATGTGCGGAATTTTTTTACCAGAAAATCAGTTTTAAAAGCGTGCATATTTGTAAACAAAAAATATTAAAGAATTTTAGAAATTCAAATAAATAATAAATTGCAATAAGGAATTACCATAACACATGATTTCACAGCATCGACAATGCACAGAAAGTATGGCCTGTAATTGTCCTTAAATAGACATGATTTTGGAACCTTCAAGCTGTCACTAAAAAAGCGCTTTGGCCCTTAACTAGTACTGTCAAGCGGGATATTTCATACAAAAATCATGCCATATTTCAGCAAGTTGGTAAGCTATTGCTACTTCAACTCTCCCTTACAAACCTGCTATTTTTTGCTGGGCAGTAAGAAAGCGCACAGCTTACTGGTTGTGAGAAGCTATTCCCAATCTCATCATGAGATGTATTGGGAAACCATTTATTTTTACGTAAATATACAAATTATTCTCTGTACTAAGTTAGCAAATTACTCTTCATCAGTCAGCGCTTTAATTGTCTTCTAAGAAACAGGAAATGAAAGCTCGATATCTGGATTAAATCGAGGCAGCAATTTACTTTTTTTTTTTTAAACAGCCGGACCTATTGAGAGTCTGTGTCGAATAGCTGATAACGAGAAAAAATGCTTCGAAATTAAATTGCCCTGGTTGGCTTAGAAAACTTGTTTTGTATGATACTAAAAAGATATGACATATGTTCACATCGGCTTGATGATACATTTGTAAATCAATAGTTTGTTTTCGAGCAAGAGTGAAGGTCTGTAGTTAATGAGAGTATTGAATTTATTCAATTGTACGCCGGGAGTTTTTGTTGGGATATGTTTTCAACATCAACTCCGCTTATCAATATCAACTCCGTCTGTAAGAGGGAGATCTTAGGGGAGAAGAAAAAATAAAGTGTTGGGCCCAAAACTCTACCTCGTGCTACACCTGCTTTAGTTTCATAAATTGAGCGAAACTAATCATTTCCTTTTACATAGTAATATCGATTTCGAATATATGATTTGATATATGATTCTTTAATTTGAATAGTAAGCCATCATGCCAATTACAGATATCGAGAAATGGTGCAGTACTGTCCTTTTTCTACTGTCCTTTTTCAAAAGCCAGATTTATCGTTTCCACGAGCCTGTGAACTTGTTCTACGGTTTACCCCCAAACCCAGATAACAAATAGATTTTTCTTATCTATAACGTGCATAAATGTATTCAGAAAGATAAACTCCAGCGGCCTTATCATAAAAGGAGGTTTGAGATTCGATTTTTGTATGATAAATCGTCTCTTAAACATCTCCCAACTTTTTATGAATAAGACCGCAGGTTTCGTAGTAAACTGTTTGGGCGGGATGAGGATACATATTCAGGCGATTTTCCAGGTCTGAGAATCAATGTGATTTCCGAATCTTTCCATTGAGGTGTAACAAAGAATCGAGAGAGACATGCGTTATAAATATATCTTAAGAGAGAGAAGTTGGAAGTTTTTTTTATAGTTTTGGGAGTAGCAATATCATAACCTGGAGCTCTACTGGATTTGAGTTTACGTATGATATCAGCATTGTTGGGCCGAAATTCATTTGGAGTAAAAATCTCTTCCAAGTGTTCTGCAAATCGAGCAGCCTTTTCAGAGTTAGTTTTTGTTCAAGAGTTATCAATGTTTCTAATGGGGTGATTCAGATTCTGCTGTTTTTTAGTTTATACCTCTTTTCCCAAAGAGAATATTTTGTTGCTGTCGAGGGATCGAGGTTTAATATATCAGATTCATAATGTGTGTTATTTTCCTGTTGCAATATATCTGTGAATTCAGAAGTAAGTGCGGATTTATTCGAGGGTATCATTTTATTTGACATGGCTTGACATTGGCTAGCGCATTTTTTACAAGTTTTCTCCTAACTTCTACAGACTAACGGAGGAATTTGTAGAAGAGTTCCACGCAGTTTGTTAAATGCAGAGATTTAAATGTTCTATTGTATTTGAGATATCATATTAAGTTTTGAGAGGAACTTTGAGATTTAGTGATGCACTGACAAGTTCTTTATAGTATTGCCAATTTGTTCTCATAGTTACTGTGAAGCTTAGATTGAGATTCCATGATATTTGGTGTAGAATTTACTGTCAGTAAGGCAAGTGCGTGATCCGAAGACAAATCAGGCAGTGTGCGGCACTTATGAGACACGGGAGATATGTTTCTCGATACACAGAAATCAATGAGATCGGGTACTTTGTAAATATCTGTTACCCAATGTGTGGGGGAATTTGGGAAAGTGCTGTTAAGAGAGACGTGGTTAATTGACAAGAGTAGTTGCTGTCCATTTGGAGTTATATGACGAGAGCCCCTTGCTATATGTTTAGAATTATAGACACCACATGCTAGGAATTTGTCCTCACAGTTCATTGATAGATGATTTTCTGCACATTTTATGCATTTTGGTCTTCTTTTGCGGAATGATTTAGTGTGACCGTATTGCTGGCAGTTTGAACACTGAGAGATAGTATTTCTCGGACTGGGTGAGTCGAATACAACACGATAATATGTAAGAGATTTGTTGGGGTACAGTTCCTTGTTGTTGGGATTCAACTTGTCATCAACTTCGAACAATGGAAGGCGTTCCGTTGTTTCTGTTTCGCGCATATTCCAAATATTGGTTACATCATGGCCGAGTTCAAGAAGCTCTTTTTTAAATCTTCTGCGTTTGCTGAAGGGTGCAAATTTCTGAGAATAACTTTAAAGGGACGTTCTTCCTTGAGTTTGTCAGTAAAGAACTCTATGTTGTTGTTTCTTTCAAGCTCGAGTGCAATCATTTTATAGATCTACGGCTTTGTGCGCATAATTTTCACCTGCTATTTTCCCAGGCCTCTAAGATCAAACTGATCTTTTGCTATTTCATGAAATAATGATATGAAGGGCCGAATGTTGGAGACATTATCCTCAAATATAGGAGGTGGTTTACAGAAAAGTTCATTATTGAGGATATTCTGACTTTTAACTTCTGGGAGAGGGCCAAAGTGATTTGAAGACGAATTGTATTTACTGAGCCAATATGCAGACTTTTTATGCTGCTTTTGATTTCCATTTACATTATCTGGACTATCTCTGTTCCTGTTTTTGTTTGAATCAGTTTGCCATTGCCTCTGCGCTGGTGGCTCGAAATCACCTACTTCGCTATTTAGCTGTTCTTCATGAGTTACGTATGTTTCTGAAGAAGCGTGGGAACGAGATGATGATGGAGAATTAGCCAGGGGTATAATACGTATGTTTCTGAAGAAGCTCGGCAACGAGATGATGATTGAGAATTAGCCAGATGATAGTTTTACACTGAGATTACTGAAAATATTGAGATAAGGGTCGAGATTGGTATTGCTCTATAGGATTTTGGGACCTTGGTCTGGAGTTTTCCACTTTGAAGAGATCCTTGCTCTTACGGATTTGGAGACATAAATTCTCATAATATTTATTTTTCTCATGAAGTCCGGAGTTACTTTTCTCCAACTCTTGGAGTTTACTAATCCTGAATAAATATAAATTATTCAAAGGAGTTAGTTCTGAGTTCGAGTCGGACACCATCTACATGTCAATATCAGCAATGAACTAATGTACATGCACAACCTTGATATATATATAAGCTAATTGCTACGAAAGTATAAATACAAATACCTGGGAGGACAGCTGGTGAGGACTGCCGGAGAATTAGAAATAAGATGTAAACAGTAGATAATACACATATTTTGGTTTAGTTGTTTGTAATTTTTGCACTTCAAGCACTTCAGATTAGCCCATTAATAATTTGAGAGAATAAGTTCTCAAGGAATATTCGGCACTATTTGGGGTGTGTATCTGGGTTTTTGTTATATTTATTCAGCGCGCGATTTAAAGGCGACCCACACTCGTAAATACCCGAAAATAATCTTTACAAACTGAAAGGACACGCTTCGTCACCCAAGAGGAATGGTACGTCGCCTCGAGAAATAGTCTCATTAATAACTTATTAATTAACTAAATATGGTTTGTCACTGTACTGAAACACGATACAAATTGTAGGAACCACATTGCTCGTTGCTGTGATGGATCATTTCTGCAATAGAAAGGTGTAATTTTTATGATGAATTATCACTACAAGAATGTTCCACTACTGTGATAGATATACGTCATCATCTGCGATGGATATGCATCATCACCTGCGATGGTGATGGTGGACAATGGGAGAATTGAACCCGAGTTCATATTGGCAATAGTCGCTTACGCTACCCATTGCAATACCCACGTTCACACAAAGTGAATATAGTGATGTAAAACCCCAACTGTATACTATAACTCCATAAAAAGAAGTTATGTCATATAAACAACTTCCTCGTTGCAGCAAAGTATTCGTTTTGCCAACTTCAAAATTTAGACAAAATCCGATAATGACAAACTATGAGAGCAACCAAACAATATTAGTTTAAATCTCAAACAGTTAATGGTATTTGCCAGTTGATCTTGTTTTCCCAATAATTCACAACCAATGTATTTTTTGCAACAAAGAAAATTGTGTCGTTGCAGTCTTACAACGACGAACAGTCAACGGACAAGTTTCATTGCAGCAACGGTAAGATTCGCATTGCAGCCATGAAAACACACTAATTAACATATTCACGGAAAATATGTAGACCAGTGTCGCGTCTTCGATACCGCTTATGTCAACAATAATAGAGTAATTACGTCGACTAGGATATGCCTCCTATGATCGAATACCTGCGAAAGTTTAGTGTGGCAAATTGGAGATAAAATACAATAAACCGGCATGTTACCAAAAAAGATTGTAAATTACCAAAAAAGTTTGTAACGGGTCCGTCAAATAACTTTTTTTTCCTGAAAATGCTATAAAAAAAAATACTGAATATTTTCTGAAATTTCTTTTTTTATTTGAAAGTACAATCCTTCCGGTTAATAATGCCTCGGCTGGCCATGCAGTAGCCTACACGATCGGTCCAATTTTTAAGCACGTTATGGATTGTGTGTAGCTGTATTTCACCAATGGATTCACGAATATTGTCCTTTAAAGCGTCAATTGTCTCTGGCTTGTCGACGTAACACTTATCTTTGAGGGCACCCCACAAATAATAGTCCAACGGTGTCAAATCGCAGCTCTGAGGTGGCCAAACGACATCAGCTCTGCGGCTGTGTGGCACGTAGCGCCGTCCTGTTCAAACCAAATGTTGCCAATATCCTCCTCTTCAATTTTTGTGAACAGAAATTCGTTCAACATGGCCCGATAACGATCGCCATTGACTGTAACGGCCACTCATTGCTCATTTTCGAAGAAAAATGACCCAATTATGCCTCTGGACCAAAATCCGCACCAAACAGTGACTCGTTTGGGGTGCATCGGCTTTTCAATGTATGCGTGCGGGTTTTCTGTGCCCCAAATGCGACAATTTTGCTTGTTTACATACCCGGCAAGATCAAAATGAGCTTCATCTGAAAAGATGACTTTTTGGCAAAATCTGCATCTTCTGTAAGTCGATCGCAGGCCCACTTAGCGAAGCGAAAACGCATATTTCCCAGCGTTGTTCAAGCGTACACACATCCATATTCGTTCTGCGGAAGGATAAAACTAATTATCTGTCAAATCAGACATGTTACCATTCACGAAATAAGCACTAGTTGAAAAAAAAAGTTAGATGGCGGACCCTTTATATCAGTGGTACACAAACCGTCATGGCTGTAGTGCTAACTTACTATCCCATATAGCAGTTGGCTGAGCGTCGGTGGTCCAATGGTAGTGTGCGCTGCTCTTGTACATGAGAAAGTAGGTGCGATCCCTGCTCTGGCCACTTTACATTCCTTTCGACGGCGGTCATCTCGCTTAGTGACGGCGACACTATCGAGTATTTATATCAAAATTCTTCCCAAGAGCTCCTCCAAATATCGTTCGGAACCGGTGTAAAACTCTAGTTCCCAATCAACAACAACAGCAGCAATGGTTTTCCAATAAATCCCGTGAAGGGGAGAGCTGTTCACAATCAGTGAGCTGTGCGCTTTTTACACCTAATCCGAACGGTATTTTGCGAAACTTTTTCATGGCTAAGTAAGAAATGTAATGTGGCTAGAGCAGGGATAATTTCCACGTTCTCATGTACAGGAGCCGCGCACACTACCGACTGCACCACCGATGCCACAATCAATGAGTGTAATTAGAGAGCGCACATCTCACTGGTTTTGAGAAGCTCTCTCCAATTCCTTCATGGGATGTAGTGGGAAATAATTAGTTTATTATATTGCTGTAGGATGTAATGTATGATTTAATGTTCCATAACACATAAACTCTACAAGGTTTATGGCTAAGGATATTTAGAATAGGTTTTTATCGAAACGTCTGTCTTTTTAGAGTGAAATACAGACTAGAACTTCCCACATCCTTCTGTCACTTGGAATAACCCCAACATTACGTTTACTAAAACTGCGTCATAATTTTCCCGTATTATTGCAAAAGAGTGCCCATATGGCCACATATACTCTCAACTTGAACTAGCAGGAACGACTTTAATAAAGTAGAGTAAGACTCCCTTAACTTTACCGACTGGCAAGTACATGGAAGCAGACATAGTTTTGTGGACTAGATAGACTTAAATGACATTTACTTGTTACAATGTGTGTGTAAGAATATTTAGACTTGGTCATAGTCAATAATTTATTCATAAGTGATTACACATAGTAATGTTGCTGCCGGTCAAAAGATTTATGTGTTTTTTCTGCAACAGCACAACCAAATTTCTGTTGGTCGGTTTTCCGTTTCAGATATAAAACTCATTTGTAATTAGTATGCCCTTGTCTATGAAATGCGTAGAAGATGACTCGCATTTTTCGGCCTCAATCTTTAATTGATAGTCACCTTATGAGATTCATACTCCTAATATAATTTTAATGCATTTGAAACGTTTGGTTTGTGATGCCATCATCTATAGCTAATCATACAGAATCAAAGCCTATATATTCTTAGCTGCTGCCAGCAGTGTCAACAAAAGTCAGTCGAAAGATATGATCCTGCTATCCTAAGCTTTGGCATATATTTTAGTCGTCCAGTAACACACACATCGATATAAGATTAAATTCTTCTCTTTGTGTGTGTACTCTCGCGAAAGGCGACACGGGGAGAAATGACAGCGTAGGTTTAATATCAACATGTATTTGAAATTTCAAGATAATTTTTGTTGAAAGAGAAAATGTAAGGTAACACTGAAAGGAAAACGCTTCGTCACAGAGATGACACATTCTTGTTCAAGTTTTGACGGTGCTGTAATTAAAAGGTTTGTAAGTCTAACGATGAAAAGTCGCTGTCTCAATGAAACAACAACATTGGCGTCCGTAAGATAAGGATAGCAGAAAGAGAAACGGTTGCAACAATGTAACAGACTCGTCACAACAACGGAAAATAATCATACCAGTTATGACAAATATTCAGTATTGCAACAAAACATATACATGTCAGGAATAAAACATATTAATTACAACAATAAAAGATATTTCGCAGCAACAATCATCTTTCGCCACAGTGACGATACATTTTCAGTTAATGAACACATTTTCGTACATTAACTCACTTTCGCTGACAATAATGGATGGTGAGGTAGCTTTCGTAGGTTTTAAGATCAACTAGGACCTGTTCCATTTTACTTAGAAAATTATAACATAAATTGGCAGTAGAACTAATCCATCAGAGAAATCCCTATGGAAATTAAGTTTAATCTGTTGTAAACATCTCCTTGTTCCGTCCTGCTCAACAGTCACCAGAATTCACTATAAATCGCTTCCACTAATGTCATGATCGATAGTATCCACACTTAATACTACTAAATGTGGCAACATTTGCTGTATTAGGTGAAAACTATGCGATACTTCAAATTAAACCACCTGTTCAACCGACTGTATCTGATAGATAACTATACCATGATCAAATATGTACGACACCGCGCGTTGTTGTGAAATATGTGAATAATAAAAAAAATATTTTTTTCCCGCTAAAGTTAATAACAGCTTACTTTGTACGGGGGCGCTTAGCAATATTAAGCGTCATTTCAATTTTCCAATAAAATTCCGACTTAGCAATGGCAATGTTGCCACATATTCAACATCAAAAATGGCAACAAAACGTTTTTTATTCCCTGCTAAACTAAATTTTCGACGACCTTGTATGGGGAGCCGCTTAAAATCGCTTAATATCGTTTAGCTTCCCATACAAAGTGGTCGAAAAATTAGTTTAGCAGGGAAGAAAAAAACAGGCTCAGTATTAGATAAATGTTGTTATCATTTCGTATGAATGAAAATATTATCAAGAAGGAAAGAGGACTAGAAAACATAAATTTTCCAAATGGCTACAAATGGTAAGTTCATTTAAAGTAGTTTATTTATCGGAAACTACGTATATTTTTATTTATATCTCTAAAATTAAAGATCCGTTTTCATTTTCGATTTCCTCATGGTAGAATTATCTATCTGTTAAAGCCGCTTGAACAGGAAATTAAATTTTTTTCATGTAATTTTTCGCTTTACTTGTCAAACTCATATGTACTTTGTTGTAATTTCCTTTAAGGCAAAGATATCAAGTTTTCTCCGGTTAGTGCAAAAAATTTAAATGCCGCGGGTGGGATTCGAACCCACATTCGCTTGACGATCGTTTTGATTTTTTTGAAGCATCATCTTCAGCAGCGTCTAGCCCATTAAGCCCCTGCGGTGTGTATTTACACAAGTCACTAACCGAAGACATTTATTGATTGTGCAGAATGATTGTTTGTCGCTATTTACACATTGCTTTCCTACTTACACGCACTGATGCAGAAGTTTTGAAAGTTATATTTATAGAACAAACTATTCTAATTGTAGTTGTCTCGTTCTGTTGGTTTGGCCCTACCATATGGTTTTCTTTTTGTAGCTTTTTGTATTCCTGTTCTGTTGATATACTTTGACAGTCGAAACAAATGAACAGAAATCAAATGTCTGTTGTTGCTGCCCACAACTACAACAACACCTTCTGCTACTACCATGTATTTCGTGTTAGTGGCTACAAACGTGTTGCCGTATTACAACAAATTCTTGCCACATTTCGAAGTACTAAGTGTGGTTCGTATGTTTTAAGTCATAAGCAGTAATAGCTTAATGGAATAAAAAACAGCCCTATTAATTCTAAATTTATTTTCGATCGAAATAAAAACGAATCCTTAAAATTTAGACATATATAAAATATAGGTATTTTTCCATTAAATAACATAAATTAAATGAACCTACCATTTGTAAGCCATTTTGGAAATTTATGCTTTTGTGTTTCTCCTTCTTAATAACATTTTCATTCACAAGAATTACTTTTTGTTGACATTTTTTGAAATTGAACATGTGGCTTTGCTTAAGTCTGACCTTAAGTGTGAAATTAAAATGACGCTTACTATCATTTAGCTCCCCCATACAAATTAAGTTATAACTAACTTTAACGGGATAAAGAAACATACTTAACGTTTGCATTACCAATACCCACCCGGATAATCATTTCGGTTTTAGTTGATTGATGTCTTTATTAATTTTCCTCCGATCTAGGGGAAATTTTGACTCACTCTACAAGAGGTTAAGAGTTATTCCAGTTGTGCCATCCATTCCATCAATCAGAAGGTTAAACCTTTGGATGGTATTGGTAAACGATGCACATGCAGACCTTTGGTAAGGCGAAGGTTAATGTGTCTGCCTAACAGAAGCTCCAATGTTTTCACTAAATTTTAATCTTAAATTTTTTTCACGAAATTTTAATCTTTCTCCACATTGAGATTTATGTTATTTCACTTTCGCATAAAAATGCATTAGGATAACATTTGACTATGGATCTTTTTTCGAACTGAGCCTAAAGCAAAGTAAGGCATTCCTATCTGCCTGAACTTCTTGTGGTCAGAAAATCGTAGCTTCTGATCATATCACTTCCTGCAGGCATGAAAAGCAATAACTTCTGTAAACCTCGTCTGCGAACTCTATTGTCAGGATTGGTGACATATAAATTTCCATCTAACCCATAAATCGTAAGATTTTGTTCGACGCTAGTTGGAAGCCTAACACCAATTTTACATTCTTGCCTTAATTGGCCTCAAATAACCCAGTGGGTTGGGGGCCTTACAAAACGACGACATCATATTTCTCAAACCGGTTCGATGTTTTAAGAGCATACTTTCCATCTGACCCTTCCATCGGAGTATTCGTCATCCTATTTTTCCGATTCGTTAGAGTAAGTTCGCGCTGTTTCATCCTTATGAGCTCTACTGGTATGGTAGTCAGGGTAATCGCGTTAGTTTGATCCGCTCAGCCACATCGATGTCGGAATACAGTTCAAATATATTTTGTCCTCCCAAAGACTTCCAGTAAATTCCAGCAAAGTCCGTTCAATCATCATCATACGCAGGGAGCATGTGGCTTTTGCTGGTAATGGTATTTTGCGTGTTAACCGCAGCTTTTCTCGATATGATCTCCATTAAGATGTTGACGATGGCGCACGATAGAGTTTCGAGTTATCCGAGTCCTTGCCTGGTATCAGAAGGTTCAGCAAGATATTCAACAACATTTACCGAGGACTTGAGACAGAAGAGTATCAGCTTAGTGTACCTACCTCAGATATATCTTCATAAAATTTATCCGTGTTTGGGTACCGAAGGGAGTCTATTCGTGGATTTCCAAAGGGAATAATTTACAGGTCTAAAGCCAAACTCAACATCCGGTCAGGCCTACAAAAATTATTTTTAGTCTTTCTCTCATTACGCTTCAGAGGAAATTGTATACAATGGGCCCTTCCACTGCCTATTCCTCATAATACGTTCCGCCGGCCTTAAACAACCCTAGCTATAGTCTGTCAGCACCTGCAGCTTTGATGTTTCTAGGTCGGAATATTTATGTTTGACTTTAGGAGGCAAGACCTTGTCTTGATAATAAGGCAACCTTCTATTTGCTCAACTACTCTCTCATCTACATCGGATTCTAAGTAGTGCAGAGAAAGTTTCTCTCCATCTGCCCAACACATTCTACACAAATGCGACTAGCTTTCCATCCCCGCCTCTTTGTAGGATTTTCGGGCTTTGTGCTTCCTTCTGTAAGTTCAAACTTTTTATCACCTCTCACTTTTTCCGCTGCTGTTCCTATCGCTTAAATAGGTGGTCTACCTCTCTTCTCCTTATACCGATCTGTCACTGACTGAAACATTGTCATGTGACACTCTTCATCGTACCATGGTTTGCCATGAGGCGACTTTTCATAACCAAGGACAGCGGTTCCAGCAGTTTTATAGAGTCGGAAATGTGTTTCCACTGGGCTTGTACTTGTAAATAATCTGAGTCCGGTTCTTATGAATTTCGCTCGGCTTATTCGTATACGAAACTTTGTCGCAAGCAGTTTATGATCCACTAGCAGCTCAAACCTCACATATGTCCATTACACTGGAAGAATATCTGCCATCAATTACAATGTACTCAATCTGGTTCTTTGTTTTCTGATCAGGATATACGCAAGTAGTCTTGTGAATGTTCGTATCATTTCGTTGACGAAAGTGCTGGCATCTAGATTAAAGTTACCGACCATTGATTGAAAGCCTTTTTTCATGCCAATTTTGGTATTAAAATTCATTAGCATATTTTTAATGTCATGACAATCTGAATGTCATGACAATCTTAATGACGTAGTTTTCTTCTAGGCGGTCACAGAATATGTCCTTGGACTCGCCGTCTTTATCTCCTTTCGGGGAGTGTATACTATTTTTTCCGCATTTATGCGAATAGCGGTTAACTTTCCATCACTGGGTCGAACCTAGAGACCAGATGTAGAAGCAGTTTGCCAGCCACAAATCCGCGACCAAGTGCATGCTTTTTCGTGGTACCTGTTGTATATATGTAGATGTCATAGTTATTCCTCTTTGATTTTCGAGCGCATAATAGATCATTCGGTGGCCGTCGGTGGTGCAATGGTTAGTGTGCGCGGTTCTTGTAAATGAGATCCTGGGTTCGAACACTGCTCTGACCACCCTAAAATTTCTTTCGGCGGCGGCCACCTCGCACAGTGACGGCGACACTATCGAGTATATAGCCATGAAAAAGCTTCTCGAAATACCGTTCGGAATCGGTGTAAAACTGTACGTCCCATTCAGTGAGTGAAAACTTAGCTTAGTGATTGTGAGAAGTTCTCCCCTGTCCCTTCATGGGATGTAATGGGAAACCATTTATATTTATTTATAATAGATCATTCGCATTGCCTTTTCATTGAAACTTCGCCTGGTAATTCTACAATCGTCTATCCCATGACAATAATTTTGCCGTTTAATAAGGTTGCATTCCCAGTCTATGAGAAACTCAACTATAATTTTGCCGTCGTCCAAATTATTATTGTCTATTCTGACCAGATACACATATTGATAATATCTCCGATCTACAACAGGCTATATATTTCTGCCGCAAGCCGCAAAATTGTGTTTATGAAAAATGTACGAAATAATGTATCATTCTTACTCTCAACGAAGATTTGTATCCCTTGAATCGTGTTCTCTCTTTTGCCCAACTGTGGGACAGCCACGGGAATTCTACTGATGATACTACATTATTCGGGCGTGAAAGGGCGAGAGTCCTCCTGATATAACAAACTAGAAAAAACACATACTAGGTACAATATTTTTCCATTTAAGGTTTTGGCTGCATAGTACAGACTAATGTAATTCTTGTAGGTCATGCGGCACAGTTGTGTAACTCTCAGGAACTCAAAAAATTTTACAAAAATTTCAATTCGTTTACTGAAAGAAAGAGCATCGTCGCTTGGACGAATATTTTCATCAAACGTAAGCTTACATATAGATTAGTCGCCACAACGAACAAATTATTTACAGCAAAAGTCAAATAATTGTTTCATTGCAGAAATGTAAACACACTAAGAAACGAGTTTCAGTGTATATACGTAGAATAAATTTATCTGAGTGTATTTTTGTGGAGCTGACAAGCAGTAAATCATATGATAAGGCCAACTTGGTTGTTCATAATGAAACTATGTTAAGTAGCCATTGAATCCCATCATTAAACATATCCCATATCAGTGCGACAGTCACACAAACACACGCTACCATCCAACCCCGAGGGAGAGAAAGACATTTGTCTGCTCTTTTAATACTGATTGCCCGTCAGTTAGTAAGAGCATATGGGGCCAGACCAATTGGTATCCTTTGGCGAGGAGATGATGTCGCCACGTAATAAATCATAACATTAGCAACAAGACAAGCGACAACGTAAAATGTCAAATAGCGATACACAATACGCCAGTGTTGCCAAATGTCCTCAAAATTTGAGCCGCATTCAAACCAATTATGCCAAAACAAATTTTACAAATTTTAATTTCGAAATCAAGCCAAAAAACTGTTAATACTCTTAAGAATAGTGTATTCAACCACTGGAAAACTCCACAACCGTTAGTAGCGGAAAAAAATTTTTTTTAATGTTCTGCCTGATTCTCAGAATCTCTGCCCTATCACTTTATGGGATGTAGTGGAAATATATGTACGTTAGACAGACCTGGTGTTTTTGTCCACCCCTCAAAATGTACCTTGGTCTGTTTTCTGATAATTCCCAAAACATTTCGTGTCCTGGCATTAAGATCTCATGCGCTGAACCGTTTTCAAAAAATTTTAGATTTTCAAAAATTTAGATTTTTTTTTTAATTTTCAAAGAATTTTGCTAACCTGCTCTTGGCACAATTTTTACAAAATAAGTGTCAATCCCAAAAAATCTGCAAAATTATAGCAACATGGTAACACTTTAGGACGCGTATTTGGTTTGGCCTTGTATCTGTGTTTGTAACCATTACCAATGCAGACTCTGGCACATTTCTCGAAGCCAGATTGCTGGTTCTACATCCTAAGTTGTTTTGTGTCACTGCTTTCGCGTTCGATGTTCGTCATGCAATCAGATAATAACGCAAATAGTAAGGCGAATGTTGCAGCACCAACACTCACTACTACTCGCTAGTAAGTATCATTATTAAACGCACCTTAAGGTTGTATATTTTGTGCCGATTACTACCTGGCCCAAATGAAATCGCCGTCTGCCAACAGAAATGCAAATGGTATCAGTCAGCTACGGACATTTGATCCTTCTAAAATTACTTTCCATTCCTTTCGAACAGCACCGCTTGCTAAGTCCACACAAAAGCAACAGGAGACAGCGGTGGTGTCTGGCGCGACAGCATGAACGTTTTCCTTATGTCATCAATACCAGAAGCCTAAATCATTTATGTTCTCGCTGTGTTGCGTTGACCGATCATTCTAGTGGCGCGACGCGCCGTCACGCACGCTCAATGGCATCGGTCGAATGTTATGAGAATGACAGTGCAATGTTGTGAAAATGAGCCTTCACTGTCCGACTGTGACTGGTGAAGATGATCGCCTACGGACGTTGTTGACAAAGAGGCAAAGTCTTGTCAACCGCAATAGCCGCTAAGTAGGTAGGCTTACGACGCTCTGGCATTAATATTCTCTTCCTTGTGTAGAGATTCCTTTGTCAGTGCTGGACGGACCGACGAACAGTGATGATTATGACAAATAGTTGACGAAGATTTAATTTTCGACCTCTGTCTGCATTACGTTATGGTGATTCATTTTGGATTATTGGTACCTGTTTGTCCAAACAACCAAATGATGTCTGGCAACAGGTACGGAAATATCGTTATATTTCCAAATATGTGACATCGCACTCTCTGGGAGTTCGGAAATGCGGAAGGAAGTGGTTGAAGATAAAATACACTGAGATGGTTTGGTCGTTTGAATGCTCCTACTATTTAAAGATTTCATTCTTATTATGGGGTTCGTGGAAAGAGATGTATGTAAACTACGATAAGTTTTTTATGAATTGCCTCAATATTTGACAAAGGTAAAGGTTGATTTCGGAGAATTGTAATCGAATTTATTATAGCGTCAAAAACAACGCCCAGAAATGTAATGTCAGAACTAATTTCAAAACTCTTCTGGTTCATACGACGTCGATAATCGTCGTTATCTCTTATAGGTCCACATTTTTCCGGAGCATTTTTCTCTCGAATGTTGCTTCGCCTTCTGCTAAAACACCATCACGCAAGACAGTCTGATACAGCTGGATCTTTGTTTCTCGAGCAAGGATTTTATCTCTGAAGCGCTTACTGTGCCCGAAACTGTACTTATTAGCAGGCAGAAGTTTATTTGATATGTTAATATTTTTGATATGTTAACACTTATAGGTACGGGTAGGGCAATATATCAAAGTGAACACATGCAAACAACACACAGCGTTAGCATCACATACATGGATGTTGTACAACAATAAACTCTACCTGAAACTAAGTATGATGGCGTACAAATAAGCAGGTAGTCGTCGCCAAAGAGTATTGAATAGTATAGAGAACTCATGGAACCAATTGTATGACTCAAAAGCACTGGCGACATCATAGAGAAATATACATAAAAGCCCCTGCTCGTGTTCTCTTGATAACGACGAGGTGTTAGGCCATTTCATCGAGGTCGAGTTGCTTTTGTAATTTGCTCTTTGGTTGGACCAATACGGGCGGAAAAAAGGGAATGCGTAGGTTCGCTCGATGCAACAACATAAAATATAATTTAGCTGTCAATAAAATAAATAAATGGTTTCCCGTTACATCCCACGGGGGGGATTAGGGAGAGCTTCTCACAACCAGCGAGCTGTGCGCGTTCTGGTTTTACACTCACTGATTGGGACCTACAGTTTTATACCGGTTCCGAACGGTATTTTGAGATGCTTTTTCATGAGCAAATACTCGATAGTGTCGCCGTCACTAAGCGAGGTGACCGCCGCCCAAAGAAATTTAAGGTGGTCAGAGTAGGGATCGACCCCACGTCCTCAGGCACAAGAGCCGCGCGTACTAACATTGCACCACCGACGGCCATTAGTATCAATCAAACACTATTTAAACTTAGTTTGTTGCATCGTCCATACTCGCTCTGTCCTCTTTGGCCTCTCATTCTACATCATTTCCCTAGTAACTTTTCAATCAGCTATGCCATAGAAACCCCTGGCGAATGATTTAAAACGTATTACTCTCTTTTTGTCATAATTTGGTCCATTCATAATTTTGATCTGAAACATTTATGCCTTTTGAAACATTTATGCTTTTTGTATTGTTTTGTGTTATAACATTGTCAAAATGGTGCATTTATATTGAAATATTATATAAAGAGAATAGGACTCGTTTATGTTCTTTTACTCAGACTCTTTAAACGAGAGAGGAAAAAGAGTGCAATAAGTTCTCTATACTATTCAATATTTTTTTTCATCGCTCTCTTTATGACAAATCAAAAACAATTATTTCAGTGAGCTAAATATTGCTTTATTTATTTTAACAATATAACATCTAATGTTGAAGCAGATGTAAGAGCAAAAAGAAAGTGCAATAGCCAAAGAGCCTACAGCACAAAAACTGCTCTTTTTTTGTTTTCCAATGTAGCATTTACTAATGAAATCGAACAGGTACCGTATAACAAAAAAATGAAAACACATCGCCCGTGAGTTCGAACACTCGTTGCTTTTTGTTTACGACAGATCGAAGAGGTAAATAAATACGTCCACTACCTCGAAGTTATAACGGTTATTAATACCACTCTCTGGCTTAAATGAGTGGAGGCTCTACTTGCTGAAACTATTAAAAACACAATGAGTGTTCGAACTCACGGGCGATGTGTTAACACCTTTTTGTTTCACGGTACCTGTTCGATTTCTATGAACACGTTAGTAAATGTTACATTGGAAAATAAATAACAGCGTTCAATCATATGATGACGTTACAGTTAAATAATATTAATACTTAAAATTATATAAATACCAGTGCAAGCACATGTGTCATTATTTTCTTGCTTAATACTTTTTGTTTTATTCCCACAAAAAACAAAGAGAATGCAAAGCAACAGACACATGACCATACATACATTGTTATGTTCGTACATACGCTACACAAGTTCACACAATTTTCGTTGCTCTCTTGCTATCTCATTTTTATATACGTATAAACACGTCATTATTCTCTTTGCTCTGAGAGTGCTCCGCACCCACACAAGACAACTATTCGCTGCCGCTATATCAGTGTGTGTTTTTTCTCAGTTTGACAATATGTGTTTCGCAGTCGGACAAGGCTGTGTTCTATATATAGGGGTGGGTCACCCTTATCATTTAGGGGTATGAAAAATAGATGTTAGCCGATTGTGAGATCTACCCGATATGCACACAAAATTTCATACAAATGGGACCAGCTGTTTCGGAGGAGTTTAACGCCAAACAATCTGTGATCGCAGTCGGAAAAACTCAGTCCGACAAACTGTGTTTGGATTTGTTCACTTTGTGAGTTAAGTCCCTACCCGCGCCTATAGATGTTGGCACATCCACAAATTTCTAAAGAATGATATTTTAATTACAAAACCGATACAGGCCCAAATAGCTTAAAATTTCCGGGAGGGGATGTGTTCTGATATAGTAATTGAGTGAGTTTTTTTTGAGTTGGATGTGTTTACGCCGGGCAAATTTTCCATCTTCTTCTGTGTCTGATTTCTGTTTACACTGCAGCTATAGTATATGTCACAGTTCTTCCTCCTTGTATAGTCATGTCTTGTCCATCGCACTTCCTTCATAGCAGTAACGTTAGCCTTCTAATTTTCGAGGACATATACGCGTTGGATGCTACTACGGGATTACTCTAGAGTTCTTACATTCTAGGTTTATATTTCTATATCGTGGGTCCTAAACATTCAAGCGGGTTGTACTTTCCCATTTTCCGTTTTGAATTTTCAATATCATTTTAAACCGTGACAGGTTCGCAAGACCAGTCCAGCATTTTACCTATTGCCAGGGAGCATTTTGACTAATTCATCCGCCCATTACGGATCAGACACTGACCAAAGTACAATACTCTGTTAGTCTGACAACCAGGACTTTTTTCTGGTTGTTTTAATAACTGCCGCTGACCAGTAATGTTGGTTCATACACCTTCTATATAATTCTCATAATAGTCCGATGAGATTTAGTGAAAGCTGTCGTCATTTGATAACCTGACCAACAATGCATATTTTTTTGGCTCGCCATGCTTATTTCATTTTTGCGGTGCCCAACACATCTGAATGGCGTTCCACTATCAGCTACTTGCGGAGGTGGTCAGTAGGATAAGTAGCAAAAATTAAATAAATAACACAGTGCAACACGAAAAAATATATCCATATACGGACACCACAACGTGATAAAAGACCAAAACAAAAAACACCCCTGTCTCCCAGTTTTGCCCAAAGTCCTCCAGGTTTTTTTTATGGGCCCCCAAAGAAAGTGGGGCATCGGTGTCATTTTTGCAAAAAAGTGATCATTTTCTCAAGCTCATATCTTGCAAACCGTTCGGAATTTTGATTTGTAGCTCTTGTCATAAAGAACAAAAATTGTAAACATATAAAATCAAAAAAAAACTTCATCTTCAAGGTCAAAATCGCGAAAAACTTTAAAAAATGAGCGAAAAATCGCCCAAAAAGCGTTTTTTTTTATTTTCCGCTTTTACGAACAAATTTACTTTATGAAAAATGCGCCAATTTTCTTTGGTAAGGTAGGGCTTACAGCGCTGATTAAAACCCGAAAGTTTTTTTATGGAGGCCGATCCAACTTCTTGAGATATAGGCCTTTATAGCTTGAGTATATAATCGCTTATATCTTACCCATTTCCTATCCGATCTGGTTGAGATGGGTATCATTGAGAAGACCTTTGAAAACGCTATAAATCTATATGTAAATATGTTAATTTTTACTCATTGGGGGAAATTAAAAAAAAAAGATTTTTAACCTCACTTTTTTAATAAAAATCTGGTTTTCTCAAAAAACAGCCCTAGTAAACTTATTTCTTCCTAGACTCAGTAAAAGACAACACTTCAATCTTTTTTTTTATTGTATAATGTTCCGCATTAATCCTTCTAAGACCGGAGATAGTGAGGTTTTTCTAACAAAAATACTTTCTGGGAGCCAAAATTTCGCTTAAAAACAAGTGAAGTGTAAGAAAATAAGCGATTTCTTAAAAAAAATGTTGATTTTCAAACCTTTAAACCAAAATAATTATCAGTGAGGAGGCCGAGTAATAGTAAGTGCATTCTAATAAAAATTCTCAAGCTGGTGGGTGAGTTCCCGTGCCCAAACTATCAAACAACTACCTGGAAGCAAAGATCTGCATTGAATTCACATAAAAACAAACCAAAATATAAAAAAATACCTGGAAACACATTGTAGCTCTTGTCATAAAGATGAAATTGTGAACATATAAAATCAAAAAAACTTCTATCAAAAAACTACCTGGAAGCAAACATCTGCATTGAATTCACATAAAATCAACCCAAAATATTAAAAAAATACCTGGAAACACGTTGGAACTCTTGTCATAAAGATGAAATTATGAACATATAAAATCAAAAAAACTTCTATCAAAAAAGCAAACATCTGCATTGAATTCACAAGGGACGCAGCACACAATATAAAAGCGGCACCACGCTCACATCGAGGCATTTCACAGCGCGACGTCAACGAGAGCTCAGCGGTGAAAGTTATACAGTGAAAGTGAAAGTAAAAAAAGTGAAAGTGCTACAGCATAATTCGCAAACAACATTGGCAACTGAGAATTTCAATATGCAGTCAAATCAGAAAAAATAGTTCTACAACATTGCAAAAGGAAAAGAATCTTTTAACTAGTGCATTCAAGAAAGCATATAAGTTGTTTTTCGACGAAGAAGACTTGACCGGTGAAAATTACACACCTAATACAGTGTGTCGCCAATGTTATAACAATCTCATGGCATGGTTGAGTGGAGGCAAACATAGTATAAAGTATTGTAAGCCGGTAAACTGGATTAATCTCCCAGGTGATCATGATGAAACCAGTTGCTCTGCATGCGTAAATTACACATGTGGTCTAAATCGATATGCTGAGAGGAACAAAAGTTATAAAGCAACTGTATCAGCCACACTACCAGTGCTTGCACCGGAAAATTTTGTATCACCAAGGCCGCCAACTCCAGATCGTAGTACATAATGTACAGGAATGACTAGAGCAAGTGGTGTTACTTATGAAGATCCATTTGATACCGATTATGAGCCCCAACAGGGAAGAGATGGACCACAACTAATAACACAAATGGAAATGGATTTCATTGTGGCCATATTGGGACTATCGCAGCGACTTGCCATATTTTTGACAGCGTTTTTAAAGCAAAAAAAAACTTACACATGGTAATGTGAACTGTACGGCGTACCGCAAACGGCAAGCTGAATTTCAGAGCCTCTACACCCTAACTGATGACAATTCGTTCGCTTACTGCAACGATGTAAAAGCTTTGGAGGTAAAAATGGGAATGAACTACATCGCTAGTGAGTGGAGATTATTTATTGATGGTTCTGTTTCAAGCTTGAAAGAAGTGTTGTTGCATGTGTCGAACCGAAAACCTTCCATTCCGCTAGCAATGGGTATTAATTAACATGAAAGAAAGCTATGAAACATTGAAAGATATAATGGAAAAAATCAAATATTACGAAAATAAATGGAAGATTTGCTGTGATTTGAAGGTCATCAACATTTTGCAAGGGATCATCGATAAGGGCGGCTTTCCAAAATTCTTTTGTTTTCTTTGTAATTGGGATTCGCGCTCACCTCTGAATCAATACCAATGTAATTCGTGGAGACCAAGAGGAAGTGTGAAGGAACAAATGAAACAATATAAACTGAGGAATGCACCTTTAATAGAAAACTATGAATCATCGCTTCATGATTATAATCATTCAATGGCATACATTTTCCTTCAGCGTGTAGGCACCAGAGTCTTGGGAGGGGATCGAGACGCGGAACCGGAAGCAAGAGAATGGGTGAAAGAAATGCTGTACTATTTTGAGAAAATCGGCACATCGATTACATTAAAGCTGCATTTTCTTCATTTTCATTTTGACGATTTTATCAAACAACTCTCTACCGAATCCGATGAGCAAGGAGAACGGTTTCATCAAACCACAATGCCCATGGAAAAACGTAATATCAATTTTATTGATGCATTGTTTTGCATTCCTTTTTTGATTTCTTTTCTAATTCATTTCAGGTATGTTGGTGGAGTCACAAGATCACCCTGTATGATGTTAATGAAGTATCTGAAAAAGAAAAACCTGATGATGGAGGACAGTCTGGAAGTAACGTGCCTGTGGACACCATAAGTTCTGAATCAGAGCCAGATTCGGACGACGATTTGGATGCACTACTTAAGATAGTGCGATTTACAAGTCCAGGGCCATCAACATTATAAACATAATACGAATATTTTGTTTTATAATTTTTGTAATAGATAGCATAGTATTATAGTGCCATCCCTGCTGAGACTACGAATCCCTACAACACTAAATCATTATTACTAAATATCCATGCTACTACTCTTTGTTACAACCCTAACTCTAAATGTCAGTCAACCCATACCACCTAAGGACTAAGATTAATAAAATCAGTAATAGTATAACAATGAAACCTGCAACATGCCTTTTCACTTACAGCAGAAGGCTTTATAGTATCTCAATGTTGAATTAAAGAAAAAAAAATTAAAATCTAGAATGTTTATTGAGTTCTTAGGATCATTCTTTCCTTGAATTTTGAACGGTTTGCTAGCTATGGACCTGAACAGGGGAAAAAAGTTCAAAAAATTGAATTTTTTAAGTTTTTTGCGATTTTGACTTTGAAGATGAAGTTTTTTTTGATTTTATATGTTTACAATTTATGACAAGAGCTACAACTTTGCCTCATAGAGTAAATCAAAATTCCGAACGGTTTGCAAGATATGAGCTTGAGAAAATGATCACTTGTTTGCAAAAATTACACCGAGGTCCCACTTCTTTAAAAAAAAACCTGAAGGACTTTGAGCAAAACTGGGAGACAGGGGTATTTTTTTTGCTCTTTTATCACGTAGTGGTGTCCGACAGGGGCAAAACTGGGAGACAGGGGTATTTTTTTTGCTCTTTTATCACGTAGTGGTGTCCGTATATGGTTATTTTGCATTGGCTTAAAAAATTACACACTGTGTAATACATATTGTACTACTTTCCGACACGCAGTGGGTCAGAATCGTTTTCGGTTGGCTAAAACTGAATATTTAGGACCGATTAAAATATTTTAGTACAATTTTATTAATTTTTTTTATGTGAAAATTGGTGATATTGGTCGGAAACTTATTAAGTCATTAATTAATTATTAATTAATTTTTTAAACATAGTTCCTGATGATGGTCATCGAAGATGACAGAAATATCGAATATACAATTGGAATAATAAATGGGAAATATAAATTCATGAGTTTTTGAACCTTTATTTGGACCTTCAGACAGGAGAACATAAATACAATACCGACCAGTACATACATTTCAGTCGGGCGAACCGACTTAAACAAGTCATCCAGTGCGTCCGAGTTCTGTGAAATAACGCCTCTATTGTGGCATTGCGCTAAATGTTATTTAATACCCAACTTAGATAGAATTCTAAGTAGTTTTGGGGAATTTTTCTGACTACCAACCAATTTTCCGCGCAATATTTACATGGGAGGTACAAAAATGGGCATAGCGAAGTTGTTAATTTGTTATTATACGGTAGCTTTTGCCAAAATATTGATCAGTACCAAATTTTATTAGGATCGGTTGTGGTTTACTGGAGATATCGAGACGTCCAACCGGAAATACATCCAACTTGTGTATGGGACGTACGAAACTGGGCGTGGCACAGTAGTCAATTATTAATAACACAGTAGCTTATTGCAAAATATTGTCTAGTACCGAATTTCATTACGATCGGTTCTGGTTTACAAGAGTTATCGTGTCGATCAACCGGTCAGCCGCCCAACTTTTGATAACAGAATGGGTGTACCGATTTTGACGTTGAAGATGAAGTTTTTTTGATTTTATATGTTCACAATTTTATGGCAAGAGCTACAACTTTCCCTCAGAGAGTAAATCCAAATTCCGAACGAATTTTGCAAAAATGAAATCTTTGGGGCCCATAAAAAAATCCATGACTTTGGGCAAACCTGGGAGACACGGGTCTTTTTGTTGGTCTTTTAGCACGTATTGGTGTCCGTATATGGTTATATTTACATGACTTGAAAAATAACACACAGTGAAATTAAAAATGTTTCGGGAAATTTTTCACTTTTGCTGCTACCTAAACGGTGTTAAGAATCATTCCAAGGAAGTTCATATGTTCTAGAAAGTTGTTTACTGAAATGTTAGGTATATTTCTGTAGTTAATTGTTTCCTTGAATTTTGAACTGTTTGTTACCTATGAACCTAAATAGGGGGAAAAAGGTAAAAAAAATCTAATTTTTTAAAGTATTTTGCGATTTCTACTTTAGTAAATTAATTCTAACATCTTTTTAAATTCACTTAAATTTAAAGAAAAATCAATATCATACAATGAGCAAATTGAGTTAAATTCTCTTAGACATCGTAAAGTAGGTTCATTCATGAAATAATTCGTTCTACGCCAGGGTATATGGAAGAATTCAAATTGGCGCAATCTTCTCGAAGGTACATTAAAGGATATTAGATTCAACAAATAAGGACTATCAATAATTCCACAAATGATTTTGTAAATGATGTAAATTGGTAGCTTACTTCAATTGTGTGCCGGTCAACATCTAATTCTAATGGTATCATGAGTTTCCTTTTTAAAATCAAATTTAATTGGTCTGCAGTATTTCGTGGTGTTTGATTTTTTCAAATATCCTTTGTTTGCACTATACTAGTCCAAGGCCCTGAGTCATCCAAATTCTTTATCAATCGCAATGGTACAAATGACACCATGAACATATCTGTGTCGAATTTTATTCACATACAAATTGCTTGTCTTGGTTCTACCCAGAAAAAACATGACATCGCTGTTGGAAGAAAGCGTTAACATAGAGTTTAAGAGGACACTTTAATATTTCTCTGGGTGGTTTAGTTTCCTCGATCCCTTTTGATACGAGGGTTGAATTTTATGTTGGGAACTGGAAACTGACAGCTCTATCGTAAAGTTGGAAATTTTTGAGGTTATGCGTACTCAGAACGTTTTGACATGCGAGCGCTATTTGTGTTGTTGACAGTAACTGAAAAGATTCATCTCGGCCCAAAAATGGAATTAAATCGTGAACATTTTCGTTCGACTATTTTTTACAACTTTCGACGTGGATTAACTCAGCAACAGTGCACGGATGAACTTAATTCAATTTTTGGCGGTGAAGCTCCATCAAGGACCAGTGTTTATCGTTGGTATGGTGAATTCAATCGTGGTCGTAGTTCACTCCAAGACGAATTTCGTGAAGATCGGCAAAAATCAGCTATTGTTCAGAAAACCATTGATGCTGTGCGCGAACTGATTTTGCAAGATCGTGATGTGACCTATCGTGAGATTGAGACAACCTTAGGCATTAGTGGGACCAGCATACATTCAATATTGCATAAACATTTGATTGTCAAAAAAATTTGTTCGCGTTAAAAACACAATTTGTCAATCGCTCAGAAAAACCGGACATGTCACAACTAGGGAATGCATCCCGGGAATTCTTCAATTGTCCTTTCCCGATTTCCCGGGATTTTTGACCGGGAATCCCGGGAATTTTTTTTACATCATATAGCAGAAACTTTTACAAAAAATATGATCCGGCAACTACTTTTTGTAGTGATTTTGTCTGATTTTCTTTTTCGTTTTCTCGAACCTCAAACAAACATAACTAGATAGAAGTATAATAACAAAAACAAACACGAAGTCAATCGCCTGTGTATTCAGACATAATCAAATCACAAGCGACAGTCGACAGTAATGTCATTTCGTCATCATACTCATCGTTCATTTATATGCAATTTACTGTATTGCAGATATCGCTCTGACGTCTGGTTCTGTTTACGCAAAAAGACGGTTAACTCTTTTGTTTTGGTTATTATCTTTCTTTTGATTTGTGCAAGTAAAGAAACTCAGTCGTTAATTTGGCTGTGTTAGGTGTGCATATTTGGTTTTCTACGGCTGGCAGCAAGCTTTTTACTTAATATTCCAAGTAATTGAAAGAAAAATAAAATTGAGGTAATAATATGCAATTAATTGCTAAACAGTGATATATGTATATATGAATTGTAATTTTAGATGGACCACTTCTCCGTTTGGAAGTATTTCACCAAGAAAAATGCTGAAACGGCTGCTTGTTCGTTATGCTCAAAAATTCTTTCCTGTAAAGGCATGAGCACTAGTGGTTTGCTAAGACATCTTAAATGCATTCACAAATTACCTCAAGAATCACAGGAAGACAAAACCAGTAAGCAAACAGCAAACCATTCAAAAACAACACCAATCTGTTCCTTTTTCAATCAAAACAACATTGAAGATGCGGTTGCAAAGTTAGCTTGTGTGGATGGTTTTTCTATTAAGTCGATAGCCAATAGTGAATTTATAAAAGAATAATTTGCTTTGAGAGGTATGCCACTTCCAAAAAGTGAGCATTCAGTACGAAATCTTCTTGTTCAAAAGTATGATAAAGTAAAGAGTGAAATAATTTCAAAAATAAGTTCGCAACTTAAAGAAAATTTAAAATTCTCTTTGGCGCATGATGAATGGACGAGTTTAAGAAATAGGCGATACTTAAATGTATGCCTCTTTGGATCCGCTGTTATAAATTTGGGAATGGTGTACATGCCTGGTAAGTGTGGTGCAGTTGAAATCAGATCTGCCTTGGATACAAAGCTACAGGAATTTGGACTAAACGTGGAGCATGATATTGTTGCAATGACCACTGATGGGCCAAATGTGATGAATACCAATTATAAAGATGTTCTAAACCAAACTAGAACAATTATAAAACTGTTTAAAAAAGTCCAACAAGGAATAATGTATTGCAAAAGTATGTCCAAGCAACGTCCAATAAAGAAATTAGTCTGGACCTTGACGTTGTAACAAGATGGAATTCTTTAGTCCCAATGGTCGAAAAATTTGTCAAGTTAAAAAATTGTTTAAAAAAGGCATTGATTGATCTGGACTTGGCAAACACCTGGAATGATGATAACATTATCGTGTTCGAAAATCTTCTAGAAATACTCGGCCCTATAAAGTTAGCTGCAGAGGCTCTTTGTCGCCGAGATATTAATTTATTAACTGCGGATGCAGTAGTGAACACACTATGCGTACAAATCTCCTCAATTAAAAGTAGTATAGGGGAAAACATGTTTGAGGCTTTGCAAAAAAGAATAAACGAGCGAAGAAATAACAAATTATAGACCCTAATAAAATATCTTAAACACCCGGAAGTTTTTGCAAATGGAAAAGAAGATATTTTTGAAAATGCTTCAAAACATTCAACAATATCTTTTACTGAAAGCTTGTACATACGACTTTTTAGTAAAAATTTTTACAATCGAGACAATTCTGGAGAAGATGCTGTAAATGATGTTGACTGTGAGGAAACTGGACAGGCTTTTGAAGATATTTTAAAAGCAGCCATCGAACAAGCCGAGAAAGAGGAAATCAGCTTCAAGAGTGTGTGTTTACTAAAACGAGAATTTAAACTTTATGAGGCCAGTGGTAAAAAAACTGAAAGCTTGCATATTCTACTCAAAGCACTGCTAACAATTAGACCAACATCAGTAGAATGTGAAAGAGTATTTTCAACAGCATCAATATATGTAAATAAAATAAGAAACAGACTCTCAGACGAAAATATTAACGTTTTATCTGTTTTAAAATGTTATTTTCAAAAGTAATAATACATAATCAATAGTTTTCAAAGAACTTAAAGTTTTGATCTCTTTTTTTAATTTTTTTTGTGATACAATATGAAATATATGTGTTTTTTCTTTTATTTTATTTAGATTTATAAAACAACTTAACTTTTATGCCATAATTTAATAAAAAAAATTAATTCTAACAAATTGTAATGGTATATTTTATTTCTACCGGGAATTCCCGGGATCCCGGGAAATTTGATAGCTTTTCCCGAATTCCCGGGAAGTCAAAAAGTCCGGGAATTTGCATTCCCTAGTCGCAACCGTACCACTAGAACAACGCAGAACAGTGAATTCTAAGTGGTACACAACCATTTGTTTGCAAGTACACAACCATTTGTTTGCCAGTTGTCTTCCAAGATATCAGGAAAACCAACACATCTCACACATCGGCTGAAACAACTGCATTTTTGAGCACCCAAAACATCGATTTGATGGGTAATCCGCCGTATAGTCCTGCCATGGCACCGAATGACTTCTTTTTATTCCCGTACGTAAAATACAGCAGACAGTTGTCCGAGGCCTTCGGCCACGGACTGTCCCTGCAGGCTGTGTCAGAGACACGGCCATTAAGTTTAACGTAGAATACGCCATCCGATAAGACAGAAAACATATATAACAATAAATGATAAATAACATATGCAAATGAATTTATTTATTTGATAGTTACTTTTGATAATATACATAAGCTTATGGTAGGAAAAATATGATAAATATGTTTTTAAATTAACATTCAAATTTCTCGCAAAAACTAAGTCAATGGTTGTGTTATCAATAGTTGTGGGAGCATCATCAAAACAACAGCCGAAGGTTTGTGTCCACACTGAAACAGCAGCATAGTTTGTGTTCACGCTACAAACTCAAACACTCAACCAAACACCACACCTATGTTTGAGTGTATGTGTTTAAACAATTTTCGTTTGAGAAATTTAAATATTAGGAAGATATCAACCAATATGAAATGTATATCAAACGAAAGATAACATCATTTACCTACAAAAAAATTTTTAAAAAAAGTTATCTCGCCGTTTCCTCATAATCAATGAAATAAAGATTACAACAATAACAATCTGACATGACTCCCTATACCGTAAGGTAAGACGTATTCTACTCCAAAACAAACTGAGACGTCAACGTTTTTCGACACTTGAAGAAGAATTCAGAATGCATGTTTTGGAGATACCTCAATCAGAGTGGCAAAAGTGTTTCGATAATTGGTTCAAACGCATGCAATATATTTGAATATTTTGCAATATATTTCATGGGGAATATTTTGAAAAACAATAAGGTGATTTTCGATGATTAATATTTGTTTTTGTTATCTAAACCCGAAACATTAAATTCAACCCTCGTATTCATAACTGATATTCCCCTAAAATTTGAATTTGACAAAAATGTAGTACTTTAAATGGACAGCGCCTTGCTCACCAATCTTGCTTCTCTATTGGCTCATGGTTTCACGTGCAGTGCGGCACGTGGCACCGTCTTGTTGAAACCACATGTATACCAAGCCCAATGCTTCCGTTTTTGGGGAAAAAAAGTCAGTGATCATCAAAAAGTGCCTTGTGGCCATCATCGTTTTGAAGAAATACTGTCCAATTATGCCGCCGGCACATTAACCAAACAGTGAGTTTTTCTCCCCATGCATTGGCAGCTCTTGAATAGCCTCTGCGGACCTAATTCGGCAATTCTGTTTATTTCAATATTTTCATATTTGCGACAAGCTACAAACAAGTTAGCTTACATATAAACACCAACAAAAAAGACCGATTTTTCAGTGTATATAGTCCCTTCACCGAAAATACGAAGTTACGGCAGATCGCTCAGCTTCAGCTTCGACACCACCTGTATTTTGTATGGCTTTAGACCGAGATCCTTACGTAAAATCTTCCAACAAACCCAATTGTTGCGAGTGGCGACGAATGGACATATCGCGATCGTCATTAACACTGGGGGAAGCAGCAGTAATATTCTCCTCGGTACACACGCTACGGATATGGGTTGTTGGATTGATGTCCAATAGGGTGCGAAATTGCGACTTTACACAGATCACGAATTTTGATCATAAAACTCAATGATGTGCCCGCGCTGTATGAAAATTTTTGATTTTCACACCTGCCACGATTCGTACGTGAACTGGCATAAACTTAACACTTAAACTTTGTTACTGGGGCCGATATTTTTCAGCGTGCAGTAGTAGGATTCCCACACTGAAAGAAAAACCTTCATACCTTTAATGAATTCTTACATTGCATCAATGAAAAGTGTCATTCTTTTGAGCCAATGTCGGGTTCATTAATGTCATGAACAATGTTACATTAAACGAAAAATGTTTCATAGACCTGAAATAAATATAAACTTTCTAACCGGAATGAAACATTATCATTATATTAACGAAATATGTTACATTGATATTATAAACCGTTTCATTGATGTAATAAAATATTGGCATTGATGTAATCAACATATTACATTGATGCTATGAACATGTTTCATTGATGCTATGAGCATGTTTCATTAATGCAATGAACATGTTTCATTGATGGTATGAACATGTTTCATTGAAGGTCTGAATATGTTTCATTGCTTGTATGAACATATTTCATTGATGGTATAAACACGTTTCATTGACGGTATGAACATGTTTCATTGATGGTATGAACAAGTTTCATTGTTGTTATGAATAGGTTTCATTGATAGTATGAATACCATCAATGGGTATGAACCGGCTTCATTGATGGTATGAATATGTGGGTCCCAATAGGTCCGGCCGACAAAAAAATTTTGTTTTTTAAAATCCCCTTAGTTTGCTCGATTTTCGGTAAAAAGTTTCTTAGCATTAATGACGGTCCACAAATTCAAAAACTGTAGCAATGAAGGAGTTCATTGAAGTAATGTAACATTTCATAGCATCAAAGAAACTTTTCATTGCATCAATGTAAACCCATTAATGTAACCCATTCATTGATGCTATGAAGCGTTTTTCTTTCAGTGCAAACCAGGAACGATTATTTCTTTTTGATCAAATATAACAATGTCACCAATTTTCTAAAATGATATAAGACATTTGTATTTAACAGAATGTTAAACCCCCAATTACCAATATTTTGACACAATTGTTTGGGTTTCGATATATTGGCGTTACAATTTTTTAAATCGGTGACACTAACATATTTCGGTTTTGGTCATCGAATTCAATTCCTGAATCACAGTGCGTCGGTGGAGTAATGTAATGGAGTAATGGAGTAATAAGCTCCAGAATATGATAATGCGGGTTCGAACCGTACTCTAACGACCTTACATTTCTCTCGACAATGGTCACCTCGAGTAGTGACGGCGACACAATTGACTGTTTGCCAATGAAAAAGCTTCTCAACAGACAGTTCGGAACCGGTGTAAAACTGTAGGTCCCAATCATTGAGTGTAAAGCTAGTAAACACTGATTGCGAGAAACTCTCTCCTATCCCTTCACGAATATATATACACACGCTGAAAAATAATGCCCCAGCAACATATTGCAGGAAACATGCACATGTTTGCAAGCATCGTTTACATTATTTGAAGATCTGCTGCTTTTTGTTTCTTTGTTGTCTGTCTCGTTTTTTAGTGGTTTTCAATAATCAAACCCACATTAATGACCTATTAATCATTATTCCTCAAACATGTTATATTGAATGGCAAACACAATATGTTTGGGCACAAGTACAGTTTATTTGCGACAAGCTACAAATACGTTATGTTTCCATCCAAAAAGCTAAATATACAGTTTTCGGCGTGCATATGTAAATTTGACTTAGACGAAAGACTTTTATTACATAAATTGCCTCGCAACACTTAACTTGGGAACAACAACACTATCGACAACATCAATACCAGCATCTACTACAAATGTAACAATATTATTAAATACACTTGAGATATGTAATCAATATCTGTGGCAGTGATCAAATAATTCTCGAAAGGAGTACACAACTCTTGCCGCATGTACTGCTGATGGAGGCGCACACGTGCGTATCACAAGTTTACTTAGCCTACTATTAATGAGGAAACTCTAGACTCTAATCGGAGAAAACACAAAACGAAGACAAACAAAAAGAGCTTGTAAAGATTTTTCTGTCTTGGTTGGTGTTCTTCCCTTTTGATGATATAATTAGAAGTGTACCTGAAAGGATAACACAACAATCCTTTCGCAGATGGGAAGCAAACTGTGAAGCAAATAGACGGTTACAGATACAGAGTCAATATGTCAGTGATTTATTTACATAGATATATAAATATTTGCGTCCGTGGAAACGTAGAAAATTAGAGAAGGTACATTGAGGGTAAGTGCTTTTAATTAGCGTTAATGATGTCTGAGACTTGCGACAGCAGCTTGTTTATTAGAAAGGTTTATGGACTGTGGATCAATTAGAAATCGATACCTACTTTGACCTAAAACTCGATGAACGGATTACATTTTTTGAAACCCTAAGAACTGATTTAATTTGATATTTGTAACGTCGTGTAATTGGCTTCGAGGTTTTGATGTTGTAATTTTTGCAACTCAATATTACTTTATTCACCTCTATCCATCCTCTTTGCTCTTCCACAATTTAATATTGACAGTGTTGGATACAACTAATTAAATTTTAAATTTAAATAATCGTGTACATATTTAACTAGAAAACGGCGTCAAATGATCGACTACTGCAATACACATGTTCAGCCACACTCACTCAATCCGTCACCCGCCCAGTCACTTCTCACTCGCAGTGTCACTGACTCGCTCACATCTTTATCACAATGAATTCCCGACCAGTCCATCAATTAAAACCCAAAGACGCGGCGCAGCGTATTCAAATTTTCAAAACTCAATGTTGGTATTATCTCTGCGAGGTAACCCAGAGATGTCAAAGCGAAATTCTATGGGTGCACAAACCTTTTGAAGTATTTGAAGATAATGTTATGGAATGTGCTTTCTTTGGCAGCAAGAAGTGATACCATCTAACGATATTACGGGGTATTACGCTATATAAAAGTTGTATTAAGTATAACCTTATGGAAGCACGGAAAAGGGTATTATAAAGACTTCAGAGCAAAAGCCCAGAAATCATAGAGCAGTCCTTCCCAATCTTTCCAAGGGTTGTTAAGGAATTGAATTTCTTTATTTTCAATACTGTCATGAATTTTCCACCATATTCTCTTTGTCATTCCGTTCGTAACACCTACACACTAGCGTCAAAACGAATTGATACCGATGGTCAACATTTTCCAGAAATATAGCTTATAATAACTGGTAAGCCACACGCTGAAAAGTTGGACTTTTCTCTTGTTTGGGCGCAAATATACTGTTAGTGAAGCTTCTCGCAAATAGAGTATATTTGTGTCCAAACACATTGTGTTTGTTATTCAATATTAAATGTTGGAGATAATAAAAGGTTTTGTCCGGACATGTTTTGACTTGCTTAATATACCATTGAGTTATGTAATTGAAATAAGAACAATAAAATTGTTCTTCAAAATATATTTTTTCGATTTATTTCTTCTTCTGTTTTTAAGTTCTGAAACAAAACTGACTTGATATTAACATATTTTTGTAAAACACAAACTTGGTTTCGAAAGTTACGATAAAGTCAAAGTTAAAAATAATCGTACAAAATATTTCATAATAAAACAAAGATAAATACAATAAGAATTCTTAATAGTAAATGAACATGTTTTCATATATTACAAATAAAACAACCACAAATAATGCAGTTGAAATAACTCATTGGGAGTAGCGAAAATACATTAAATACAATAATAAATCATAAAGTAATATGAAGAGAAGGTGTTACTAGTATTATTAGGGATGTGCATTAAATATATATAACTATTGGACGCAGCATAAAAACCCTTTCAGATGATACTAATATTGTATAAGTATACATTGTCGTTAGCTAAAGTACAAATTTCTTTGAAAAACTAAAAAATATCTTTTTTACAAACGGTCCAGCTCAGGTGATGTTAATGCTAGACACGAAATATTTTGGGAATCATCAAAAAATACAATGTGAGTCGGTCTAATATACATACTAGCATTCGTTTTTATTCAAACTATTTTGAACAAACAACTAAATTCTTTAGACTTTCCGCTCAAATTCCGCAATTTAAACGTTATTTTCTGCTGAAGTGACAACTGACTAGGGATATATAGTTGATACAAAAAGTCGACTTTTCGACATTTCGATAATTTCAAATATTTGAAAAGTCGGCTTATCGACTTTTCGATTATTTCAAATATTTGGAAAGTCGACTTTTCGATTATTTCAATATGTGAAAATTCGACTTTTCGTCGACTATTCGATTATGTTTTTAACAAATAATGGCGAAGTATTAAGGATTTTCTACATAGCGATTTTATTTTGCTCATAGTAAATTACAACAAAAAGAAAAATAAATTTTTTATAGTTTCCTATTTTTCATCCAATCTGCTAGAATACGTCTACACGAATCGAATGACATCATTATTAAAAAACGGTCGGTTTAATTGCATTTTTTATTTATTTAATGTATTATATACATTTTATTTAATATAAATAAAATGCATGTTCACAAGAAAATATAAAAATTTAGTTCAATGTTTTCAAAATAAAGGTACATATCGTATTTTTCATGTCAAACCGAACGATTTTTGAAAAAAATGGAATTGATTTCGAACACATGATTACTTAAAAAAAGATTTAACCGAAGGTAATGAAAAAGGCGCTTAAACGTTTACACACCAAAGATGCAAGCCGAGTGGAAACATTTGGCGGCGGTGCTGGCTCAGTTGTTTGTCGCCGATTTTTCTCTGCTGAAGAAAAATTGTGAATTGGCTAGAAAAGGGTTTCATATAGTCAAAAAAGGCAGCAATTTTAACGACGGCAGCGCTACGCTGTATATTACTGTATACTGTATATTCAAATACAGTAATGAGAATGTCAAAACATACCATTTTCAAAAAGGATGTACAAGAGAAGAAGAAAAAAACACCGCAATTTGGCAACCCTAGTAGAAGAGAACCAAAAAAGTCGACGCGATTCACACAAACGCATTTCTTTCTCGCGTCATAACTTGATTATGTCATACCGTTTACATACATTATCTAATTTTGTTTAAATGTGGTTGGAATTTCTATAGTTTATACAATAACATCATCAGAACACTGCTCGTGTATTGAAATATTCAAAGAAGAGAGTAATAGAGCGAGCAGAGTAAATTTTCTTCTCTATACCATAGTTGCTTTATGCCATATTCCCGATGCGAATATTGCAACGCTAGATACCATTTTTTTGCTGCCAGCATTAAAAAAAAACTCTTAATGAAATCTAAATTTTCAAATCTGACAACATAACCTACAAAAAGTCGATTTTTAGACTTTTGCACATTAAGAAAGTCGATTCCGACTTTTAAGCTTTTTACAACAAAAAGTCGATTAGTCGAAAGTCGACTTATAGATCTCTATAACTGACTACATCATTACCATATATTTTATAAATATATCACTGGTATATCCTGTTTTATGTAATCCAGCTAATTTCATATTATATTATTTGTTACAAACTTGTTATGCTGCATCAAATATTGTAAAACTAATTTGTTAAAGCTTTAACTCGGGGACGGGTTTAATATCTGTGGTCCCTAGGCTAGGTGTGTGTTGCGCGACCCACACTAATTTTGTTAATTCGCCGGAATAGAAGTGATTTTGAAAACAAACTACAAATTTTACATCTAAGACTTAGATTTTTCACAGCAATGTAAATATTCATTGAACTATCGAAAACAAACATAGGATGTGCGAAAAATTGTCATTGCTTCCAAGAAAATTTACGTTGTGGTGATGTTTGATTAGAAATGTTTACAAAATGAGACTTTTTTACTTACTAACGTTTTATTGAATTTAATTGCGTTTATTGATTGGTGGTGTTTATAATAAATCAATTTACATATTCATTACTCGTTGGAACGCCAAGCAGATTTAATACCATATTTAAAGTCAACTTCTGGAAAGTTTGTATACCACCTGCATAAAAAACTTGGCACAAAATACTATAATTTAATAATGACTCTATCATTTTCCAATAGAAAACTGTAACTTTACTCCACTGAGAATTGTTTAAATCTTTCGATAAGATTATAAAATATTTGAACAATTTATAGAATCGATTCAAAATTTGGTTGGATTGCACTAGTGCATTTGCAAACAAGACTAAACCCTGCTAAACCATTTTTCACTCAATTTGTATGGGGATCCGCTTAAAATCACGTATACAAAAAAAGTGACAAAGTACTATAGTTTTACGGTATTATTGTTGAAATTTACGCAAGTTAAAGCGTCGTTTTCGATTCGCTCTAAAAATTTAAATTTAAATATTAAAATTTAATTTTTAATTTAACTTAATTCTAATTCTTTAAAGATTTAAATCTTTGAAGCTCCCGAGTTATACTTTTAGCTCAGAAGCCGAAATTTAACTTTCAAAGATTTTAAAATATTGCTCGCTCCCGATGTAATTCAAAAAGAATGATTCACGAGCCAAACTTCAGAATATTTTTTAATTATTAAATGTGTAGGAAAAATTTACATTTGTATTTGAGAGATAATAGAAAAGCTGGCAACTAATTCCCAGCCAACCAACGGAGTCCGCAAGCTGCTCCGTTAGGACTCCCCACACGGTGCGTTAACGCTCCTAGGGAGGCACCAACAAGAGTCCCAAATAGCGCACTCAAAACATATCAAAAAAGTGCACCCTAGGGACTCCTTAAATGAGTGTTTTCGGAGTTCCTACACGCTCATTTAGATAACCCAGTAGGACTCCGTGCAGACAGCTACAAATGAGTTTTTCTGGAGAATCTGAACACTCATTCAGATAACCCGCAAAGACTCCGCACGGACTCTTCTTTTCGCTTATAATTTTTAAAAAAGTTATCCTAAAATCATTCGAAAACCACCCTAAGAAAATAGCTCCTAAGTTTATAAATTATTAAAAACATAAGGCATCAATCAATGCAAATGTAATCAATGTACAAAGATAATAAAATTAAAATATGATTCAACGCTCCTAAACTAATCCCATGCGGAGGAGCTCTTTCGAACACCTTTTATACGTGCACTCCGCAAAAACTCCTACTTCCTACACGCTCCATTTTTGGAGTGCTCCGAATTTGGTAGGCTGGTCGTGAAATTTGATGACACGAGAAAATTGATTGAAAGGATGGGAGGTGTTAAAATTTGGACAAGTGGGGTAAATCTTTAAACTGCGGTTATAAGTTCAGAATTTGACAAATGTCGTTTGGAATGATTGACAAAAATGATAAATGCGGGTAAAAAAAAGTAAAAAGGGGGTGAAAAGGGGTAAAACTTGAAATACCAGAAAAATCGTTCGGATACATTATGATTAGGAATGTGCAATCCAAAACTACACATTTAAAATTAAAACTTTTGATATTAAAGGTAAACAAAGGAGTTTTTACAAAAATGTTCAATGCCATGAACAAGATGCTCGGTATTAGATGCAAAACATACACAACCCAATGTAATCAAGACCAATTTTACTCGTATTTTGACCTTTAATCATTTTTTTGCCAACTTCTTACCCACAGACACTATTTTTAATAAGTTAACAATCATTTCAACCGAATTTTCAGTTTTTTTTTTTTGAAGATTAACCATTTATGTTTCCTTTTCTATCATTCAAAACTAATGTTATCCGTAGTTTTGCAATTTTGCCGCCATTGTATCCCAATTCACTATCTCAATCTTTCGAATCGATTTTTCCCGCGTTTTTAAATTTTACCCTTTTTTGCCCCATTTTACCCACATATAATATTTAAAACCAGATTTTCCCCGCATAGTCATATTTTACCCTTTTTAAGCACACACTAAGTTTTTAACATATTCAAATCATTCATGTAATTTTTATTGCTTTTTAAGTTTTAACCATATTTAACACATTTTTAAATTCTACCATTTTTACCCACTACACTATTTGGAATAAATTCCCAATCACTACATACTAATTTTCGCGCAATTTCAAATTTTACTCCGCTTCCACATATAATACACTGAACGGAAAAGCATCGTCACTCGGATGAAAATGTTCATCACCCCAACGACTTTTGTCACAGAAAGTGAGCTAATGTAACGTTTCATTCCCGCTATGAAAATGTGTTCATCAACTGCAACGTTACTATGGTGAAAGTATGGTTGTTGCTGCAATGAATTTGCTTCATTATTGCAACGAATTTGTTTCGTTGCTGCAATGAATTTGTTTCATTTGTTTCAGTATGAAAAATTGTGAAAGAAGTCAAGTATGACATTTTTCGTTGCAGCGACTACCAAATTGTCGGATATACGACACTTTTCACTATAACAATGTAAAAACATTACGAAAATGTATTATCCATGCGACGAAGCGTTTTTCGTTCAGTGTATTATTAACATACTATACATATACACAATCCCAATCATTCCAAACAAATGTTCTCCTTTTTTGACTTTTGACCCTTTCGTGCCCATTTTACCCGCATACACTACTTTAAATATTCATATTGTTCTTGCATTTTCAAGTTTAACGTTTTCTGCACTTTTTGTCACTTGCTACGTTTTTATTTACGCACACTTTTTTAACACGTCATTCGAAACGCTTTTTCTAGCATTTTAAGTTTTACCATTTCATGACTTTTTACCTACAAACAATATTTTTAAAAATGTTCTAATAATTTCTAAACTTGTATCGCTTTCACCAATTTTCCCCCTTTTCACATTAAACTCTTTGTCCCGAATTTCTGAACCGTTTTTACCAAATACACTATATTCAATATATTTTCACTATATTTTTAGACTTATATTCCATTAATTTGTCGAAATCTAGAACCAATAATTCCAAACTAATGTTCTAGTTGTTTGTAGTTTATCACATCATATACTATTTACTTTGTATAGGTACATTCTCCATCGTTTAACCCGATTTTGTCCGCTTTTTATATTTCTACCCTTTCTACTCGTAATAGACGTTGATTATTTTCTACATCTTCCACATAATTACAATCGAGTTTTGTCGCAATTGCCTCTTATGTATATCCAAATTCGAAAAAATTCCGCTCGCGAATCGAAAAATTCGGTTCCTCTTCACTACAAAGCTCTCACTCCCAGTATAATTAACACAGAGTAATTATTTAAAGAGAGAAAATTTGACTCGCCTGACGTTTTCTTTTACACTATTCGTGGTGCGGTCGGTGTGATAGAGAGATGTTTGACGAAAAGTGACTTACACCAGGTGAAATTACAAAAACTTCTGACTTTAATTTTTCATGTCGTTTTGGTGAAAAACTGTGAAATTTGAACATGTTTTACACATTTTTATTGCCAACTAACATTTACACAATAATGTTAACACACAAAACGAAATATCGTTGTTGTTATTTTGTTGATTGTTTTGAACCATTGTCTATCTGGTATTATTGAATCAATTCGTTTCAACATCCAACGTTCATATCACACCAGGCCAAATCTCATAAATTTGCTGAGAGAAATGTTAAATCTAGCCTAAGAATTAGTCTATTATAATAAAATTTAAACTTTGAAGTGAATTTTTATATTTTATTTTAAATTAAAAATGAATTTTTTAAGCTTGGAATGAAAGTTTGAAATTGAGGAGGAGCTGCATTTTTCGGCTCGCGAGCGGAAGTATATTACACAATTCATATAGATGTATAACAATTGTCTTGGGATTGTTTTATTTTATTGAAAATAGTTTTATTTACACACACCCAAAGAAGCAGTGGAAAAATGATTTCCTTGGAGTTTGACTCTACATTTTTGTAACTTCAATGCTTCTTACATATTTAAGCGAGCAGTTGTTTTTCATTGCTAATAAAAAATGTTTCCTCAGTCTAAAAGATATGCAATTGTTCTTCGTAATGTGCGATGTCTGCATCCCACTTCTAGGAGATGGAATTCTTCGCACGTATTTATTGACTGACTGTAAATTCACACGGTATCAAAGTAAAAATTCCGTCGAGAGCTAACTGCCGGACATATGCTAATTCTGAGAATTTAAGCACGTTCACTTATGCAACATTATTTAATGTTGCTTCAGAACAATTGTGTAGTCATTGCATTTTCGACGTGTAATGCAATGAGAGCAATCCGGTACCAAAGATTTTCGCAAAATCTGATGTAAGGTACGACTATTATAGTATGTTTCAAATTAGCGATTGTTAACCAATAATCGAGACGCTGCCAAGTATTAGCTGTGTGTTTTATATGAAAGCGATTACCAAAAATCCCCAAAATGTATAAAACTCATACATGGGGCAAATTAATTATATGACAAAGTCTAATTTGAATTAACTTTCGAAATGCAAATTCAAAAAAATTTCAGTACCAGTGGCAATTGTACTTATTTTCAAAGCATTTCCAATATATCTGGCAATTTTGGTTTTCAAATATTTTATACAGTGCAGGTTTATGAATTTGAAAGTACTATGAGGCAATAATTATCAAAGCCACAAACTCCTACATATATAATACTTTAAACACAGAATTGCCAGCAGACAAACAAATTCAAAACAATTAAAAGCATTCCCATATTTCATTACAATTGGCATCCGATTCCACTACCTGCATTTGCATTGCCTGATCAAATGCAAATTCAAAACCGTTTAATTACCATTGCGAACAATGGAAATTGTTTTGCATTTGCATTAGATAAAGTAATGCACATTAAAATCCAATGCAACTTAAAAAATCCCATGTACGATAAAAATACATTAATTGGCAAAGCTATTAAGAAATCAGGTAGAGAAATTATTGCGTGATATTGTGCATGATTTTCTCACAAAGCTTAAAGCATCATAACGTTTTGTATTCATTGCTAGTATGTATTAGAGTAAGGTTAGTTTTCTTTCAGTGTTTGCTGGGATTATTCCATTTTGTCCCTCAGAAAGGCATACTTGTTCTTTTGTTTCAACGGTAACTTTTTCTCTCCCTCTGCATGTACTTTACACCAGCATTTACAGATGTCCGTACCAGGTTTTTATTAATAATGTCATAAGCAACAGAACAACCTTTAAGATCTCACTTGGTGCAATAATACTTATTCTGTCCCAAAAGTATTTCTGAATTTTTCGTAATGACCTGATTTTTCTTAGTTTTTTGAATGTTAATGTACGGCCGGCAAGTCCACGCCCCAATCTTTCAAGGTCTGATAAATTATTTAAGTTAAAAATGGTTGTTTTTTTGTTGGCATAATCGATAATTAAGGAATGAATGCACTTCACTGGCATGACCAGTATTGAACTCTGTGAGAATTTCATCATCATACGCACTCTGCCCGAATCAAACACTGTAGGTAAGATCGATCGTCAATCGTCTATGTATAAACTTTTTGTGAAATTTGCATATGCGAATTGGTATCGATGAAAAATCCCTCAGTAGCAACTCAACCTGAAAGTCAATTACTCCATCAACAAGAGCAGAAGGCTTTTTCATCCATGTTCTCATTTCCTGTTACATTTTTGTATTTCGTTTGCCATTTAGTCTCATGGTTGACCACAATAGTCCACAATTTCCCTACAAATAAAAAGTTGAATCGCAAAAGCAGGTTCTGTCGTGATAAACGAAATTTCATTTGCCCTCAAAATTGTCATAATTCACTTTTGCGGCAAATAAAGAAACCCTTTTGTTATAAAAGCAAAACGCAGACGCATATCCCCAAATGAGATCACTCTCATGACTTGATTCTCTCTTCATCGAGAACAAACAAGTTTATATAAATACAAACATACACTACACTCTGTTGGAGTTTATTTCAAGGAAGTCATAAGTTAAATATACATTTATACTTAAAATTCAATAAAATGCTTTTATTAATGAATATTCACTTCATTCAAAATAAATCCTATTCAGTGGAATAAAACTCGTTTTCTTTAAACAAAAAAAAAACAGTTGGCGCACACATTTTCCGTTTCTCGTAAAAGCTTTTTGAGTTTGGAGTAAACGTACAACTCTTCTTTCAGTTTGAAGATATTATTTACCGTTGCTCGCTCTCGTAAACGATTTTATTTATTTATCACAGAGGAACTGATATTTTGATTCCACAAATATTCGTTTGACGTAATTACAATCTAAAAACTAAGCTCATTTGTTCGAGTTTTCGTTTGCGCTCAATCCAATTTTCCTTAACGTGGAACAACATAAAAGAGGGCATATATACTTTTCACACGATAATGAAAAGGTGATGTTGCCACCAAACTGCTCGAATACTTGAAATGGAAATATAATTTCTTCGTTTAATTCCTTCGTGCTGATTTTAAAGGGCGGCTCAAAACTAAGTATCTTTCTAAAAATTTAATGCAATGGACTAAACTTAATTTTGTTTTATATTTTATGGCTGTATTAGAAATAACAACCATTCCTATCACGATTTCATTAGTTGTCAGCAGCAGCTGGCTTAGCAGTAGCTCATCCTGTCGGTCCAATTTTCTGAGACTTTGTTCACGGTTTTGGGTTCTTTCTATCTCACGATAGTAGCCTTAATATTGTGGATCGTTTCTGGAATATTCGCATAACATCGGTCTTTAACGGCACGCCACAAGAAAAAGTTTAACGGCGTCAAATCGTAGCACCGAGGTGGCCAATTTACTTCGCCAAGACGGCGGATAACACGATTACCGAATTTAGTGCGCAAAGTTTCGATTGTTGGAGAAACTGTGTGACATGATTCGCAGTCCTGCTGCAACCAAAGATTATCCAATTTCACATCTTCCGCCCATAAAAAGTTCATAATCGTGGCTCTGTCACGCTCAACACTGTCTGAAATGTCGGTTTCAGCAGTACTGTCGAAAAGAAATGGGGCAATGCTGCCACCGCTCCACAAACCACACCAAACTGAGACTCTCTGTAGATGCATTGGCTTCTCATCCACTAGCAAGACCGTCTCACGAACTTTTTACACAAACTTGTGCTTCATTTCGACCAAAAATTTTTTTCAACAAACGAATAATTTGGCCAACACGGTTTTCAATCTGAAAATATTTTTGCAATATTCCCCAACTGTTTTTAAAGCGTAAACCGACTCGTATTGGCCGCGGAGGTATGATACATCTGATAGTCAATATCTCGAACAGAAGAAATCTGTCAGTGTCAAAATAACGTAGAATTTAAAATGATACTTGTATTTGGACCACTCATTAAGTATTCAAACCGGTAAGTCCTAAATACGTCCATTCAACTAAAAGATGGACTTCTTTTGTACATTAAGTCAATTCTATAAAGGTATTAATTGCAGTATTCAACTTCCCAAATCGTACTCAAGGTTGGACCTGCATGTGAGGGTCTTCTTAAGTCGTGGCATCATTTCGCCCGTTTTGTTGTGGCGTCTCCGAATCACACAAAGAAATATCCATGAATTATGTTGGTGCCATTGTCGCCCTGATAGCCAGCAAACAAAATGTGTACGCGCATACACGTTGATCCGTTGCCAAACAGCCGCTTCGTGATGCGTCGTCTTTGGCATCCATGGATGGGGAACATGGGCACCAATGGCTGTTAGGCTAGGTTGGGATGGATGTGCAGTCTTATCAGTGCAGGTTTAACCGAAACCATAAACAACCGCGTGGAATGTCATGCATAATGTCCCCCAAATTAGATAAAGATGGCGCCAGTGCAATCGCACAATATGCTCACGTTTATATGTATATCTTTCATTACCAACCAGCACATGGAGGAGACACGGTGACAATGTCTTTCGTTTGTGCATTCAAAATATTTGTTTTCTTTTCGTTTTTCCTTCGTTGCCCCTAATTTGTTATTTGTTACATTTACTACAGTTGATCTTTCGTCTCCAAACGTCCGAAAAGAAAAGAAAACTTTTGATGTTTTCGAGAACAAAAGGAGAATAAAACTATTCAACGAGTTTCTGCTGTTTTTTATTATAATTTTTATCTTTAAGTACTTCTAATTTCTTTGGTGATAAACTAACACAATCGCTTTCGTCCTCTGTTTCTACCGTGCCTCTAATCACCTTATGAGTTTCTTCATTTTACGCTAAAGAAACGTTTCAGTAACTTCGCTCTTGTCGCTGCCATCGGTATCATTACAATAAAAATCCAATTTGTAACTTTTGTAAGGACAGACAGATAATCGGTTTCGTATTCGAATGCAAAGTCCCAAAGAAGCAGAACCCAATAACCAAACCATGAAAATGTGAAATGTCAAACGACTAAGCATAAAGGTCACTGATAGGAACCTCCACCCCAAGCCTAAGAGGGCACACATCTCGAATTGTTGTTATCGGTTACAGCGTTTTTTGGACGAGATAAACAAAGCCGGAGCAATACCATTGGTGGCATTTGGTTCCATTGCGTTGGTGCCATCTTTATCTTCTCGTTTTATTACAATTTTTATAGACTTTTTGTTCTATTCCAACATTTTACGAGTTGTTCAAAGAGTTGTTGTGACGTAGAATTTAATTCCATTTGGTCATGGAAGAGTTGTTTTTATGAGATTCTAAACATAAGTTTCCCATTTTACAAAAATCATAATAATAATCGTATATTTGCAACTTGTTCCGGTGATGGGTATGAATTGAAACGAAAGATATGCATAAACCGGTGGAGGACTAGCTGGCAGAATGAAGTTTCATGTAATATTTGCGTAATATATAAAGATTATGTGTACACTGTGGGAAAAATGTATCACCTTATCTGAAGATGCTTATGATATTTTCTTATGATATTTGTGAAGCACACAGATACAGAATACCTGTCGACAAGCCATTGAATGCTATACTCCTCAAGAACAGGGAATACTCGTGGCATTTTTTTACGGAATAATTCGTCAGTGGTCCTGACGTGACGTGAATTTCGACACTGATTTCCCACCCGTCCTACGCCAACTGTTCCAACACTAAGGGGTTAAGCCGCTTGACTTGAAGACACTAGAATAGCACGATCAGAAGAAGGCCGAGTATTTCGCCTGCAGCCCACGGCGTCCAAACCGTGTTCACGATCTCCTTAACCTCAAATACCCAGTGGACGTTTTACGGTCGAAGCTTATCTAGACGGATACGTTAGCAAACAAAATTTGCCCATCTGGGGCACTGAGAACCCATGCATCATTCACGAAGTGTCACTACATACACCCAAAGTCATTGCATGGTTCCGGATTAAGAGTTTTTTATTGCCACAAAATGAGGAATTGGGACTGGAGGACATGTTGTACGAACAGGGCGGCGAAACTGCACATACAGCTCGCAACATTTTAATGGCTGCGTTTTCGGGCGGCTTAATGTCCCTTTTTGGCAATTTGCAGTCACCGTCAAGATCGCCCGATATGACCGCCCCAGACCTCTTTCCCCGGGTTTCATTCAAGTCACAAGTCTAAGTAAATAAGCCACTGACTCTGGAAGCTCTCAAACAGAATATTTGACAAAAAAGTGAGATCATCTTGACCGATATTATGGCAAAACGGTTGAAAATACGGTAAAATGTGTAAAAATGGTCATCAAAAATCATACATGGGGCAAATTATTTACATGACAATTATAATTTGCAGTTTAATTTGAATTACCTTTCGAAATTCAATTTCAAAAAAATTTGAATACCATTGGCAATTGTTCTTATTTTCAAAGCATTTCCATCATATCTGGCAATTTTGGTTTTCAAACACTTTATACAGTACAGATTTATTAATTTGAAAGTAAAGCCACAAACCTCTACATATAAAATATTTTAAAAACAGAATTGCCAGCAGTCAAAAAAATTCAAAGCAATTAAAAGCATTCACATATTTTATTACAATTGGCTTCCGATTCCACAACCTGCATTTGCATTGCCTGAGCAAATACAAATTCAAAATTTTTAATTGCCATTGCGAACAATGGTAATTCTTTTGCGTTTGCAGTAGATAAAGTAATGCAAATTAAAATCCAATGCAAATTAAAAAATCCATCTATGTATGTCAAAACGTTAAAAAAAAACATGTCAAAAAACATTTAAAAAACCCTACATAAAATCGTAAATACCTCCTTATCTTTTAACCGATCTCCATATCCTAGGCAATTTTTGAAACCCCTGGAAATTTCAAAATTCTTTTCATATTGCGTAGTTCTATATATTTTCCTATGTAACCCTATCTTACATTTTGCAGCCAATGCTAAAGTTGGTCGTCAGATAAATTCTGAATACATTGACATCGATTGATTTTCGAAGACATTGTTGAGGTTAGTAGATTTTGTGCGTTATCTATCCAAAACTGAAAGGAAAATCATCGCCAAACAAATGAATTTGTTCGTCGGCTTGACAAATATTTTTGTCGAACTGCAAATTTTCATTTAATATATATTTTATTTACTCAACCAAAATATAACAATACAAAAGAAAGTTCACGAACTACAAACAAAATGGCTGCATTAATAGGAACAGTTTAATCACAGTAACGAAAATGTTTCATTAATGCAATGAATATGATTCATTGCTACGATAAATATGTCTAATTATTGCGATGAGTATACTTAGTTTCTCATGATTCAAACGCTATAACTTCAGGCCAGGACATTGGCCCAATTGTGCAGTGTCCTTGTTTCACCACTGATAGTTACACAGGCCAAGAATTTATTTAACTCTGAGACTGAGCGCTGAATCCAAATCTGACCTCAGAATTAAGCTTTCGAGATGTCCTAACCTAAGGTTTAAAAAACGCCGAATTCGCGTATTAAGTTCAAATCAACAATATATATTTTTGTTATGTCCTCTGAAAGTTCTACCTGTTGCCTTCCAGATTACCTCATATTTTCAATATCGTAATCCTCTTTGACAAATCGTCCGCTGAAGTACATTGATATGGTATTTTTCCTATTAATACATTGATATGGTATTTTTCCTATTAAAGTCGATTTGGATGGACATGAGGTCGAGTAGATTTGTATTGGGATGTAATAGGAATATATATACATATATACTCGTATACATATATGCAACATTTATTTTGCTATTATTCTTATAATGCTCGACGAGTGTCTAACTAGAGTGTTTTTTAGGCTTATGAATAAAATAAATAAATAGGTTCCCATTACATCCCATGAAGGAATTAGAGAGAGCTTCTCACAACCAGTGAGCTGTGCGCTTTCTAGTTTTATATGCACTGATTGGGACCTACAGTTTTTACACCGATTCCTAACGGTATTTTCATGGCTAAATACTCGATAGTTTTCATGGCTAAATAGTCGATAGAAATTTAAGGTGGTCAGAGCAGGGATCGAACCCACGTTCTCACGCACAAGAGCCGCGCACTCTACCATTGCACCACTGACTGGACTTTTTTTCTTATCTGAAACAAAATCAGATACGAAGGATAAGAAGGATAAGAAGGAAACTATTGAGCTAACACCTTCTTCCATCAGGTTCTTCAATTATTGAGTGAACGAATAATTGTACTCTTTAATTACAAATTAATTATAATACGAAGATGGTGTCTCATCTAAAAATTGGCCACAAGATGAACAAATCGCAAAATTGGGAATAAAAATTACTTCAAAATGTAACTGACAGTATTCCGGCCATTAAAACTGTACTCACATAAATTGGAAATATGTGTGTTTCTAAAAACTCACCATGAAAGTGCCAGCACAGCACGGGGTTTATGAGCATGGAGGAAAACGAATTCTGTTACTGTTCTTGGAATAATTGACTATCCGTGTGTGTAGCTAGGGATCTGCACTCTAGACACACTTCGCATATGTACATTTCATTAGAAGATTGTATATATACGATTAGTGATCAATTCATCTGATGATGAAGTTGAAGACTAGTCATGAGTGGGTGTGTTTCCTTGAATTATACATATAGATTTATTACAACAAAATCTAATTATTTTTCATTCGGAGAAATTTCGATGACCAGTAATAATAAAATCGGTCATAAAACCAACAATAACCTAAAGAGAGAAAAAAAATGGTTCCACTACATGTTCTTTCGTATACGGCATACGAATTATAGTAACTGTAAACTCAAGAAATTTTTGGAAGAAACAACATATTGTTGTGTCAAACTGCCTTTTCATTTAACTCCAACTAGTTATATTTCACTGAATAGTATTTATTTTGAATCAAAGTATTAAACACAAAACTATTTCAGTACTTTCGCTATCCCTGAAATGGAGTTCAACCAGGGCACCGTCACTGAATTACCGTGCGGCTGTCCACTAAGCCATTCCGGTACATTAGGTGTTGCTTGTTTTTTTTGGCGTAGAATACGTCTTACCTTACGGTATAGGGAGTCATGTCAGATTGTTATTGTTGTAATCTCTATTTCATTGATTATGAGGAAACGGCGAGATAACTTTGTTTAAAAATTTTTTTTGTAGGTAAATGAAGATGTTATCTTTCGTTTGATATACATTTCATATTGGTTGATATCTTCCTAATATTTAAATTTCTCAAATGAAAATTGTTTAAACACATACACTCAGACATATGTGTGGTGTTTGGTTGAGTGTTTGAGTTTGTAGCGTGGACACAAACTATGCTGCTGTTTCAGTGTGGACACAAACCTTCGGCTATTGTTTTGATTGATGAAATATTGAAATTTCGTTTATTTACTTATGTATTTAAGTGAAACAAAATGTTAAATGTGAATTTGAATTTAACATGGATATATAATTATAAAAAATATATGATAAAAGTAACTATCAAATAAATAAATTCATTTGCTTATGTTGTTTATCATTTATTGTTATATATGTTTTATGTCTTATCGGATGGCGTATTCTACGTTAAACTTAATGGCCGTGTCTCTGACACAGCCTGTAGGGCCAGTCCGTGGCCGAAGGCCTCGGACAACTGTTTTTTTTTTTTTTAATGAAGACCAAATCAAATTTGTATGTATACAAATTTGCTTTTATACTAAACGGTTTTCTTTATTCGGCGCAAAATTAAATTATGATAATTTCGGGGTAAATAAAAGTTCGATTACAACAAGGACAAAATTATTTATGTGCGCGAAAAGTATCAAATTTTGAGGACAACCATTATACTATGTAGCAAATGAAAGAGCTCTGAACGTTTTGTTTTGTTGCGTGTAGGTTAACGAAATTTCCAGGTTATATATGTACATATATCTGATTCCAAAATATGAATGACACTTCATCTGCGAAAGTCATATCAAACTAAAGTATATTTAAGGGAAATTGATAATAATAGCTTTAATTGATGTGTCGAAGTTGGAATTTTCAGATTAACTAGATACTGCCGTTTACGAAGTAGTGGGCATTTGGTACTTTCTCCTTATCTATATTTAATTACAAGTGTACTCATTAAGCCTCATATGTGCACGAGATCTTGTATGATAGTGTATTGCCTTAGGACAGTTTAGTTATTTTTTACCTTCATACATGTAAGAAAAAATATTTAAATTTTAAGACTAATTGCCAATTTTCCCTCCATGGTTTTGATGTACAATTTTAGTTCATTTAGTTCAACATATGGACTACCGCAAGCAAATCCTTGTTTTGTGTTACACTATTTCACTGTGTTAGATTTGCCTACATCATAATCGTATCTCCACGTAAGGACTCGTGTCATCCATATGTGTGCGATTGTAATTTATTCATAATCTATTTACACAATCTGATGTCCAATATGTTGCAATTGCGTATGCTCCTAATGCCACTTGCATCAGTGGTTAGGGCAGCTTAAATATAAACGCCACCACCGTCAACTCTCCTCGTTTTACTTCATATCATATCATGGTTTTATCAATCAACATTTTCATCATCAGCGGCAAAAGCTGCAGCTTTCACATAAGGGACAACACTCATACTTGATGATAATCACTTGCAATGTCAGGCTTAAGAGTTCAGAGATGAGCGTTGTTGCTGTTGCTGCTCTTGTTGTGGTGGCAATAAATATTCATTATGATCGTAAATGCAACATCATCGGTTGACCACGGGTCAGTATGGCTAACATTAATAGATTAATGGTATGTGGGTAGATGATACACCCACAAACTGCACATGTCCATTGGAGTGTAAACCGAACAGAACTCACACTGAAGGAGCCAAGTAGGAACACCCCAATCACAACATAAATGTAACAAATCATATTGGATGGAATCCAATGATTATAAAGATTTCTATCCGCTGTGACGAATTATGACTGGAACTCAATCACATCTTAAAGCTTCTTAACTTCCCCATTGTTATCCTTGTTTCCTGTGGCAGTTATGGCCACTGCTCATTTAATAGCAACAGGACGTATGGGACGACACCTCGGCCCAGAGCTCTGCAGCATCGGCAGCAGCAACGGAATAGAAGCCATTAATCAAACTATTAGCGTTGTAAGGCGAAGAAGAATGTAAGTCCTACAATTTATATCTGTCGACACAGTCATGACACACCCCCCGACACATCATACTGCTTTGCACCCCGTATCTACTCTCACATAATAAAATGCATTTAAGTTTTATGCTGTTTCTGTTACTGTTACTACTGCTGTTGTACATCCTTGATTATACGGCCATCTAAACCCGGGGGGTTGTTGTTGTTTCTGTTGCTTTTCTCATATTTATTGGATTTTACGGGGCTTTGGAATATCAACATACTGTTTGAATTTAGCAATAAGTAGTTAGTGGGATGTATCCATAGACCTCCGTAATGTACTTGTTCGAAAGGCCGCTAGAATTGAATTCATGATGACATTTATGGGCTTGAAAAGCGAAAATATATCAGAGGACAGTAGGACAAATTTGATGTAAAATTTGAATGTTGTGAAATGCTACGGGAGATAGTTATTCTACACTCTACGCACGAACTCTATCTAATTTGTCACAAAAAGTTACACTGAAAATATTAATTGAAAAAATGTTTGCTTCTTCTAATCTTTTTCAATCGAATTTAAATTTAAAAGAAACAAATTTAGCATTTATTTTAATACTGGGAACCTAGGAAAATTATTAACTTCTCATTTTTATAGTAGATACTTCACCTGCACTGAAAAATTGGTCATCATAATATTCATGAAACTTTCTTCGTTTTTCATATATTTCTTAGACATTCGTCAGGTATGATTTTTACTTATTCGGCCGATTTACTGGTACTTTTTTTTAAGTATTGAAGCTCAATACTATTCTATATCGCCATTAATAGAAACATAGGTTTTTAAAAGAAGTTTTTGCCAAATGTATCCTCACGATTCCTAGCAAACCGTTTAGCCACTTCAGATCTAGCCACAGATCTTCATCAACGGCTGCATGATGCTATTCAAAAAATCACATGAGGTGTCATGGGACACCCGGTTGGAACGAAGTTTCTTTCGCTATATATTATGTACTAGGTAATTCCAAGACGCCTAGGCCTAAGGCGCCCGTTGAAAAATACGATCATTTAAATGGATCTCTAAGAAAAGGTACTTTTTGTAAAATAAAAAACTTTTTTTAAGAAAATTTTTTTTCCCAATGCATTTTTTAAAAAAGTTTATATTTTTACGTCCTTTTTGTAAGAATATGTATTATATTCTCCGGAATATTTATTATATAGTTCCTTTTTTAAAGAGACGTAAGGCGTTAAGAAAAGGTAATATTTTTAAGAAGAAGTACTTTCTGTAAGAAAAGGCCATTTACTAAGAAGTACTTATGTAAGAACAGGTACTTTTTAAAGAAGTGGTACCCATTTTAGGAAAAGCATATTTTTTTAAAAATTTATTTATTTTCAGAAAGCCTCTTTTTAAGAAGATGTACTTTTAAGAAAAGGAATTTTTGTAAGAAAATATATTTTTTATAACAAGATATTTTTTTGAAGAAAAGGTTTTTTTTAAGAAATGGTACTTTTTTTAGAATTTACCCTTTTTTCAAGAATAGGTAAATTTTTAAGAGTAGGTCGATAGTAGATATTGTCCTATTAAATGGGACACACAGAATGGGGTAATACTGTTAATAACGCAAAAAGCAATATCGTAAAAAAAAGTCAACATCAAATTCCTTACACTTCCAACATGTTCACCGAAGCCCGCTTTCCTTAGCCGTAATTATGTCATAATGCCTTCCATTGAAGCCAGCATGAAAGAAAACAACCTTCATATACGTCCCTGACTGTACAAATCTCGTAATAATTACCAAATCCTAAAAGTATGCAGAATAATACTGGGTTGTATACTGGGTTATAACATAATACGGTTTAAAAAAAAGTTGTTTAAAATTTTTTCATTTAGCCCCCATCCCGCAAAGTGCGAGAAGGAACTTCGTTCCAAAATGCATAGTTATTTTGAAAATCATTCATTAAAACTTTACGAACCTACCAAACGTATTCATAAAATATTATTCATTAATTAAAGGACAGTTTACATCTTCATTATGTCGTAGTCGTGTGTCAGCATGTTTAGATTTCATTTAGATTTCAGCATTTAGATATTTCGTTACATATAGCACGAGAATCTGAAAATCTACCTGATGAGAATATGTGGCTAGATCTGGAATAGCTGTACGGTTTGCAGGTATCTTTAAGATGCATTCTAATTCAATGACTGGTTTAATGAAATATAGATATTATGGACACATGTTATAAGTTGCACTTCATTAAGTCTATGACAAAATTTTATAGCTGTTATGACCAAATTTCATATACATATTTACTTTCATACAATCTATTGAAATATTTCTCAGAACTTATGAACAAATTTCACAGATCTTATGAACAAAATTCCGTGGATTTCGTTTAATTGAGTCTAGGAAAATATTTCACAGATCCTAATAAATGTTTTTTTTTACTTAAAAGTATATGAAGGAATTTATCAAATCTATAAAGGATTTCACAGAATTTTGAAGACGCATTTTTTCAGTCCTCAAATGTTTAGAAATTACTTAAGAACAAAAATTTTACTCTCCACCATTTGACTTGAAATATAGATACAATAAGAAAGAGGAGAAAATATTATATTTCTTAAGATGTTGATGAAATCGCACTTAGTCTGTGGCGTTGTCCTAGGCATTAATTGGTATCATATTATATTGTTTTTTTTTAAAATACATAAGTTTTCACTAAATTAGACAGGAGACGTAATCTAAGGTAAACCAGAGAAGGCAATGTATGGGCCCCTGAAGACTCGACATGCGAATCCGGAAAGTAGCTCAGTCTAACCCCATTCTTACTGAAAACTATATAAACGACATAGTAATATCGCGGATAACGGACGAAGTGCTGAAGTTCAGATAGATCGTATAAAGCTTTGGGCATTACGCAGGTTAGTCAAGGGTTATAACAGAAACGACGGTTATAACAATATATAGACTCTTGCTATTTTGATATAAGTAGATATTGAGGGCGATTTTAACAATGTGCCTGCCAAGACACAAACCCAGTACTTGTGCCAATTTGAAGTTGACTGGCCGATAAAAGACTTCATCAGCCACTTGCTGTGGGGACGAATAACATAACCATAAGGAACAACAAATACCACTGAAGCTGGCATTCTACCACACTTCTCAGGGTCACCATCATAAACAGTCTACAAAGAATATTGACCAAAGAGAGATTCAAGCCCATCTGTTTCGCAGTTAATGCAGCGTTCCAGATGGTAGTCTCCTTGCAGGCTCAACCAAAAAGATCGAACACTTGTTATACACTTGCGAGGTCAGCCTGTTTCTAATTTACATGTCAGAAGTCCAGTAGATATCAATTCAAATAAAGTGTAACATTGAAAAATTGCAGAGGGTTTAAGGCTTGTCCTGCTGAGCATTAGCGGAGTGCTGTGAACCACATCGGCAAGATCAACGGAGGCAATACTCTCATTAATCCCCATTAACCTACAAAGTACGTACAAAAAATATAGACAAATGTAATGAATGGTAAAGCCACCGATCTTCTCAAAATCGGGAAATATAAATCAGATCGCATTCCTGAAAAGTATTAGCTATAAACAATCACACGAAGTGAGTCGTGGTCAGATGCTTTGCAGTCGAAACAGAGTGGCATCACTGTCTTTATCAATATCGAAACTACATTCCGGCACAATTTTACATTATTATCCCACGAAGTGAGTGCTGAGGAGGTGGTTTACCAGTCGAGGGAGAGCGATAATTCAAGGCTCTATTGTCTATATCGAAGTTTACTCCCGGTATTCAGTTTTTATGAAATTTTCGTTGCCATGAGATGAACGTGTATAAAAAATAACGAAAATTTCATGAACCGAAAATTTTACTCATTTTCCATTAGATTGATACTCAGCTCTTTGCGACAATTTCGTAGGCAAAATCAATTACAGGGTTGTTACGCCAAAGTTATTTTGCACGAAAAAAATTGTTTGGGCCCGAAATTTAGACATTTCGATAATTTTAACAACCAAAAGCAACACCAAATGCGTTAAAAATAAAATTGAAGGGCGTACAGTAATTATAAATGAAATATTTGCAAGTAAATCAAAGACAGGTGGTAACTCTCCCCAACAAAATTTTTGCGTTTAGAGATAAATGATAAAATTTCCTACTAAAATTTCGCAAGAAATGAATAGTATTCATTGAATACGGGGCTTTTTACCAACACGAAATAGGCAACAACCTTCTCAGGATCTGGACCGATCGCCAACCACATTCTGGAAAAACCAGTAACGGCTTACTATCACACAATTATTCCCCGAAGTGAGTCGTGGTTAAAGGGTTTTCCAGTCGAGGGAGAAAGAGGAATTCACGGGTTTGTTGTCGTTGTCGATGTTTTATAGGCAATTGGACCGACAGCAATAGAACAAACAAGAGAGGATCATAAATCTTTTTACCAGCAGGTGATGGAAACCTGACTTCTCAGAAATTTTAAACAATTCCAACGATTGACAATTTCTCACGAAGTGAGTTATGAGAAGGTGGTTTTGCTGCATTTATCGAGGCTTCACAGCCAGTTAGCGAATGCATTCGAAGACCTCAGGTCTATTCAGCAGCAAACAATGGTAACCCAATGGAACCACAGAGGACCGCCTAAGTTCTGGAAAAATTTTGCCACACACTTATCCCACTAAATGAGTGCTGGATGGGTGGTTTACCCGTAGAGGGAGAACGACTGTCCACGGTCTGCTTTCTTTGTCGGGGTTGAACAGGCAGTTGGATAATGTATTTGACAATATAAAATATTTCTTTACCAGGACGTAATGGAAAAGCTGGCACCGGAACATAGAGATTTTCTTAAATGAGTCGTAAGCAAATGGTTTTCTAGTCATCGGAGAGCCAGAATCCACGGCTTTGCTGCCGTCGTCGAGGACCTAACTATTAAACAGACCTTTCTTATACGTGACCATAACACTAAGGTTAAATTACAGGTTAAAGGGCTCAACTAGAAATATGTGAAATGGCTGTAAAATGTCAGCAGATACGCACATGTGAGTTGGGACACATCAGGCAATAGCAGAACGGTAAAAGATCCTTTGGCCGGTACAAAAGCATTAATTAATCTGGACAAATTAGAACTTTTCGGCACACAACTATCAGGAAACATCTAAGTAGAATTTAATGAGCGGATACAAATGATGGCAGGACGTGTGGGGAGGACATAAAGTAGATGCAACTCTTTCTCTGGCATTGCCCCGATTTCGTATAACACATCAATAGCTGAGACGAAGTTTGGAAGAAGTTATGGTTTTTGTAAAGTCGTTGATTGAGAGGACATGTGAAAACTGTCAATGCAATCCCACTGTGCGAAACTATCTACTTGTTAGTGTTGCTATTTTAGCAACCACCACTTATCATTTTTGTTTGTGTACTTGTTGGCTTTATGCGTACAGATTTTTTATACTCGATAATCATGATAATGTGTCCTGTAATCAACTAATAAGGCTCATGCTGATTCCCCCTTCACTGCTTATACACATCCAAAAACAACAATGAGGACTGGAATAAGGATATGAAGTAAAGCAACCCTTATGAGGGTGGCACTCACGTTCACTTCGTCGCACATAATTTCGTAATATTTGGTGTTTTCTCTGGGGTATGACAATGATGATGGTCTGGTGTAATCTATTTTATAGCCCAGAAATTGAATTTAACGCGTAATATTTTCTGCATTTGCTCATATTGTTATTATGCTTGAAGTCGTTTCGTATGTCCTTCTGCATTGGTTGTGTATGGCAAAATGCATCGGACTAATAGTGGGACGATGGAAAGAGTGTCGTAAATCTGACAACCCAACATTACTAAAGAGGGGCGCCATATCAGATGGTATCATTATGTTTATTACAGGTTCAATAATCCACTTTGCCTTGACTACTTTTACTCTTTAGATTTTCAATGACCACCGTAACACATGTTAGAAAATGTCGTGTTTACACTCAACGGGAATTGTCGCCCAGAATCTTTATTGTAGTTTTTGTGTTTGAGTATTGAAACTTTTGAACCTTTTAGCTGGGGAGCAATAAAAGTTAATAGACTCACAGCCGTTGTATTCATACTGAGGTGACATCCCACCGTGACTGTGATTATGGGTTATTGCACTTGTCATGAAATTTAATACCAAATGTACCAAGACAATAATTTCAATGAATACAACTGATTGAGCGACATTGATGTAGGACCTATGAATCCATTTAGATTAAAAATGAGCTCAGTTTTAAGATATTTTTTAAATTTTCAAATACAGACTTGAGAAACCGCAAACGCGGTTTCTTCCACGACATACGGAAATTCACTTTCAATGTTAGTACGCTTTACAGATCCGGTGCCACTATTCAACTGACATATGTCTCCGAGAATTATAACTACATGGCTGACACTACTTGGCTGTATAAGGAAGGAACTCTGTGACATCTACTACAGCTGCTATGAGAAACCCATGAATTTTGTTGTGGATTTGTAGTTGACAAATAACTTCGGCATCTAATCTGGAAGTCCAAACTCGTGACGGAACGTTTAGCCACAATCCGAATAAAAACGAAATACTTTAACATTTCGCTAATTTATGTACATGCACGACAGAAGAAAAATAAGGCGTCATCAAGAACAGCTTCTTCGAGCACCTAGAATAAATCTACGAAAGCTTCATTGCCCATGACACTAAGATTGACACCTAGAATATTCGAAAACTAAAATTGGCAGGGAAAATGCCTTTGAACGACCCATTGGTAAATTCGGTCTACACGCCAGCACTTCCGATATCGGCAGAATGAGACTAATACCGATGCGATTCACTATCAATGGTTGTTCATCATGAAGAAAAAGAGCTGTGCAAAAAAGTGTTTCCAATGTTAATGCTTTGTATTCTTCGAACATATGTATAAAGGACTTCTCATCAATATGATGAGTTATTCGATTCATATAGTTTTGATGAACTCACCCAAAAGCATACCAAAAACGTCTGCTGATGAAGATCTTGTCAAGATCCGAAATAGCTATACAGACGGTCCTGGTAGTGGAACACATTTTTGTTCTCGACTTTTTTGAAAATAACATAAAGCTATTAAATAGCTTAATATTAAAAAAGTCTTGGTGAGCTTAAATAAATTTAAAAAATGTAAGATAGATACAGAGCTTTCGGAAAAAAAATTCACATAACCTCAATATGCTCAGCCAGATGGCAGGTAACTTATGTTTTTTTTTCTGTTGAAAGATAGCCATACTTCTCGGCGATTTGACTTTTTTCTACCTTTCTTTATTGATTCTGAAAGACCTTTCCAACAAGTTCAAAAACAAAAAAATCGGACCACTGGCTCAGAAGTTAGCAACTTTACCCTACTACCCTCCGACCACCAATTCGACAATTTTGAACCCGCTGCCATTCCGCACCCTTGCATTTTCGGACATGGTCCTAGTGGACTTTTCTTCATGAAATGCGCCAAGGAATACGCTGGAGAAATTTGTCCGGAACTTCCTGAATCACCCTGTATATGTAACTCGTTTACGCTGGCTAGGCCATGTTAGTACAATGCATCTGAATGAACCAGTGAGAAAGGTATTCGAAGACGTACTCGAGGGATATCGAAAAATAGGACGACCAAGACTTCGCTGGAAACACCAGGTCGATGAATGCCTACGAGACCTTGGTGATACAAACTGGAAGCGAATGCTAATGATCGAGCCGGTCGACGAAATATGTCTTTCTCAGTTGGTAAAGGTTGTTTGAGGAAACTTAAGTAAGCCAGTCAACAAATTTGCATTTCAAATTTAAAAAGCTATTCCTATTATACCGGTGCACTGGTACGTAAACGTCTGGGAAAAAAAAATATTTATATTTTATTTTATGGAAAGCCAATCATAAAATTTAAACAAATACAAACAAATGTACTCTACGTTGATTTGAATCTGGGCCCCTCGGCAACCCCAGTTTTCTAGTCGGTTGTGCTACCATCATGCCTTCATGGCATGTCCTAAACGTTTCTTATAAAACTAAATAATCGTTTTCGGCAACTAAATTCCTCAAATAAAGATTGTTTTTTGGTTTTTAGTTTTTGCGGCATTACTTCCAGTTATTCCAGTTTTAAGGATGAATCATAGAATAATTTATGCTTTATGTCGCTCTAGGGAAGGACTGTGAATCAGGGTTCCACAGTTTTCTCATTTAAAATCGACCCAGAACCTCGAATTTTTCTATTTCGAATATGGTTCCATTTGCACTCAAACATAAAGTCAATCGCCGAAAGAGAAGTCGAATTTGAGACCCCGGCTTTTGTTTCAGATTGCGAAACAGGGTACAAATATATTTTGTACATTTTTGTTTAATTTTATTGTCAATATATATTTGTGTTAAATTTCACTGAATAATATTTTGTACTACTGCTTTTACAACAGTTCTATGTCGGAGGAAGCAGTGGTCAATTGTACTTAGCTGAGATTGCAAAGGACGATAAATGTTGAGAAGACAGAACTATTTCAAACCATAAGTAGAAACAAGTTGTGGACCCATTCTCCATAAGACGCGCTCAGATGGGAAAGGAAATTCCGGGAACTATGGTAGGCTGGTTCCAAGGCCGAGAAATCAATGGTCGGTGAACTACCAATAGAATATTTATCACATCCCCCTACAGAAAAAACTCCAAGGGTGTTAAATTATACTATCGTTAGGGATAATCCGGGAAGGAGATCGAATTAAAGTGCGTCAATTATATCGCAAATCCGAGAAAATGGTAACAGGTCAGTCATATAACACTGAAGTAGTTTCAGCTAATTTATTTGAAGACATATCGTACTCTAACTTCGAAAGAGTCATAACACGAAATTTTCAGAATTCAATTTTTGCTTAAACAGAGTAACCAAGAACCCTTACTATCTGTAAAAATTTGTCATGATTTTGTTACGAATTTAAATAAAATATTTGTTAACTTAACAAATCCAGATTTTCCCCTCTACTCATCTGTAGTTTTGTTACAATATTTTAACAATGAATTTAATGATAACTTTAATGATAGCTCTAAAGTAGATTCTTACAACCCAAAGACTAAAATATTAAACTTGTGAAATTCGTTATATTTTAGATAACCCTATCGATTCTATGTCGAACCATGTATCATGAAAATCTACGTTTTACTAAAGGGGACCAAACTTTATTCAAACACTACCAAAGTCATCATATAAGACGGTCGTAGGTGTCCTGACAAACAAATATCGAGATCATTAATATCATTTAATGCCCAATATTTATGACTTGCATATTCCTTACAATAGACGTGTTTTTGTTACACGCTAGCGATTATCGCTTGCTTGCTAGTAATGAAAACGCCAAACTAGCGATAATTTGGTGCTATGTATAACCGTCCTGCCCTAACACATGGTATGTAGTCATTATTGCAAGTGTTTATTTTCTTCTTCTTATATTTTAACACACATTAACGAACTGTAGTCGGTAATATCAAATGCCACTTAATATCGCTTAGCACTCCATACAAAATAAGTAACAATCTAAGCGAGCGGTGTAACCAAAACAAGCCAAATGTTAGAGTTTTTAGAGGTTCTTAAAGAAACATAGGGGTGCTTTAAGGTTATTTGCTGTGCAGCTATTTATCTTTACCACTTCAAATTTTAATATTTATGGATTTTTCAAAAGAAGAAGAAACCCACCGCACACACACCAACACCCACACAGTAGACAACAAAATATATACACAGGAGATGAAAATATGGAAATAGGTAAAACAAGAATTTGCAAGTCCAAGCACATAAAATATGGTGAACTAGGAATAAATGTGAGTTTAATATCAACGTACCGCATCAGACCACACTGGCATTGATACGTTGCTTCAACACAGATACAGGATACAGCAACAATAAGGGCAACAACGGCAAAAGTTGCCTGTGAAATGAATACATAAATGCGAACCCATATATACGTCGTGTAAGTGTATAGGGAGACGACCTCTTGCCACCCTCTACTGCAGCAGTCGGCAAACTTTGATCTGCGGGTCTAATAAATACGTCGCACAGTGGTGCACAGACTTATGGTATGTTCCCCGATGTTCAGCGAACAGCTAAACGAACGAAAGACAGTCACTCGTAATCGACTCAAATTGGGTTCTCTTATTTGAGATTTTCATTCGAATGATTCAATTATTGTTCCCAAGTGGCAGCACATTCAAAATTGAGGAACAAAAATTGGTATTAGAATTTTTTAATAATTTCATGTTTTTATTCGACATGGAATGGCAAGAATGTGGAACTCAAATCAACATTCTTTCGAAACCATTCGTTCGAGATTGAGGAACAGGCTGTTAGAGTTTAAATTGATCGGAAAACATGAACGTTTTGTGTCCATATTGGATATTATATATTTTAATTAAAACTTTGTTATTCGTTTTAAGTCATAGTCTGTAAGGAATATTGTATGCCCATAGACTGAATTAAATAAGTGTGTGTTGAAACTGAATTGTATATTATTTCCAACAAAAAAACCAACAATTTTTCAATTCGAAAAATGTTCATGACTTGTAAGCTTGTAGTATGAATTTGTCATACATTAACCAAAAACTAACAAAATCGGTCAACAAAATTCAAATTCAAATAAATAAATAAATAAATGTACACACCGTCCTCCTAGTGCAGCCGGTTATCATTATTCAGGGTGTCAAAACTCTCTATTTTTACAAAAAAAAAGGATGAGATTATCATGTTTTTCGGGGCTGAATTAATCCTGTGCAGAATGCAAGCCTTAGGTGAGCGTATTAAAATCCCGGAAGCACAGACACCTCTTGGGTCAAACTTTTTTGTTATGGCCGGACGAAGTTTTTATTTTTGGCAGAAATAGTATTAGCAAAATAACCAAAAACAATGTTTCTCGATGTCACTATGTCTTTAGTGAAATTGAATAAGACCTGTCAATCCCCTATCCCAATTCCTTACGTGTCCCTTTCAACCTTAGTTCGAGAAATGTCAAAAAAGTACCTTAAAACGAGGTTCTAGGGCATTCAAATGTACCATGAAAATGTTGAACAGGAAATTTCAGTTCAGGTTGTCAAAGACAAGAAATCGATATCTCCAACTTTGACCGGGTCTGTTGGTTCTTTTTCAAAACAGTGTTTAAAACCTAATCGAAAGTTCAGTATTCAACACAATAACATTTGTTAACAAATTCATACAGTTTTAACATACATTGTGGTTCATCAGGATAGAAGCAATAGAGTTTTAAGTTTTGGTTGAAATTTTTGGACTTATGCCCTTTTCGAAATGACTTCTTAGAAATAATCGCAAATCCAAAGATTTTCGGAAGAAGTGACATTTAATCATCATTATATTCTTCATATTCTTTATTAGCTGAAGTTGTTGGCCATGCAAAAATCTCTGCATAGAAATTTTGGTACTTTTCTGGAATGTATTTTTCTAGTTTTTTCAAATCTGGTATTTTCTTTTCATTGATTGGCACTTTCCCAGCATACGCAGGAGTATCATTTGATGGTAAAGGCGGGCTGGTGCCCATTCTCTGTAAGAGCTGGAATTCATAACTGGTTAAACAATCTATAGATTCACGTGTTGTAACAAGGCCTGGTGTAGACTTGGAAAATGTGAAATGTGACACTTGGGAAATAGCAAAATTTTTTTTTTTGTCCTTGGGTACTCTTTTGCCATAGGAATCCACAGAATGCACCAGTTTCTTGTAATGGTTCGGCCACCATTTTTCTTCTAATTTCAAAATTTTCATTAGCCTCAACTATAAGATTTTCATACTCGGCTGGTGTGTATATCCTGTAATTTTTTCGAATATGTCTCTTTGCTGTCCCAAACATTCTATCGTTTGGCAGGAATGAATGGCTTCGTTTGGGTATGTAATATTGTATCTCAGTTATATTGCTATTTTGTTCCCCTACCAAAGATAAAAGAAGACGGACCATGGCATGATTCCGATTTTGGCCGGCACAACCATCTGAAAATAGGTGCAGTTCTTCGGAATCATGACCAATATTTGTTTTAATATAATCCAGGACAAAGGTACCCACTTCGTACCCAATTCTTTTTATGCTCTTCTCATTATGCCAATAATGGAATTCTATACAAATATATACATCAGCATTTTGTTTCCCTTGAAAAGGGCATAAGTCCCGGACTCGTGCCCTTTTCATACAGACTTTAGATTTCGAGGGCCATATAAGGTGGTTTGTTGCACTTGAAGATCTACCATATTCACAGAGAATACGTAAAACCCTTAAATGAATTAAATGGCGTCAAAATGTGATATTTGAGAAAAGTGTGACTCGTGCCCTTTTCGAAATGACATGTTCAATTGGTTTATAAATCAAACAAATATACATTGTTAATATAAAAAAATTGGTTTTATTCTAATTACTTTATCTGAATATTAATTTAATAGTGTGTACTTTTATCAAGATCAAGAATAACTTCGAATATTCTATATTTTACTGACTCGTATAGGGATTTAAGGTAGTCAGAGAAATGTTGGCCCATATAGTTTTTTTCCTTCAATTTTCTAATCTTTTGTCGTCCTGCTTTCCTCCGTGATAGACCTTGCAGGTTAGTCAACCCCAAACATTTTCAATAATGTTCATGTCGGGTGAGTAGATCGGCCAATTTAAGATTTCAATATTTTGGCTAGAAATTCATGTTTTCATTGAATATTATCAGGTTGACAAATTCACTCTAGTTCACTGAATGATGCAATTTATGTATGCGAATTAAATCCGAAAGTATCAACACACACTGAAAGGCCCATAATTCTAAAACAAGAACAGACGGTGTTTTTCCACCATGTTATTCATTTCACATTGTTGCAGTGCCTTGAGGTGTGTTTTTTGTATATGTGACTTGCTCCACGAAAAGGGACCTCTGCGCCGAAAAGAAGTTATTGAGAAAAACGCGTTTAAAAAAAGCGCTTCGTTTTTCCGCTACAGAAGAACCACCAAAAAAGCGTGTTAGGAGTAAAAAAGAGTAAAATTTTGATATTTTTGTAATTTTGTACCTTTGATATTGAACTTCTTTTAAATTTAAATATATTATATTTATATTTATTTATATCACATTTTTCAATTTTTTCATTAATTATGTTCATCTTTACAGGTGATTTGTAAAAAAACTAAAAGACATAGAAACTTGCGGTTTGCAGCATTTGAAAGAGCGTTGCTATAAGAATCAAAAAAACGTATTTTCGGCGCAGAGGCCCCTTTACGTGGAGCAGGTCACATATATTGAGGCGGTAGAGGGTTAAAGTATTCCACAAAACTGTTTCTCGTAATTTTTTACATAAAATTGCTGAACACATCCAAGACCTAAAATATAAGGATAACAAGGTTTCTTATGCCGATTCATCATAAGAATGTTCAAAAGGGGGAAAATTTCACCCCCTTCCTTAAAAAAAAACTAAGATGTAAACTTTTAAAACGCCGATACACGTATATTTTTTTACCCCCTCTACCAGAATCCGTTGTCTAAACCTTGTTGTTTTCGAAAAAGTTTCATTTTGTTCCTCAGCTTAGTTAGAGAATACTAAAGAACACGAAAAATTAAATTTATTGACGGTCCGATATATAAAGCTCACAAGGTTTTAAAAAAATGGGTCCATTTAGGCACGGCCATTACTGAAATGGAAGGCATTCTTTTCACAAAGTTAATGGTGCTAAACATTTTGTGGTGCGTCATCTGCGGACTCAAATAGCCATAATTTACCACGATAAAGGGAGTCTTGAGAAAGGGTACACCACTTAGAGTGAATGAATAAACCTACTTCATTGCTACAAATTCTGCAAATTTTAAAGAAAATTAAAAATTTTATTTTAAAAAATCGCGCGAGGAATTTCCAAACGGAGCTACATACATATGTATGTACTTTAAATCTCTATTACACAAGAGGCTTATTCCGAAGCAACGAATCTGGCGTTTGACCATTACCAGAGGGGAAAATCTCTAAAAGACCCACCCAGGAGCTTCGGATTCCAAATACCATAATCGGATTCTATAAAAAAATAATAAACATTCCCACTTTTTGCATATACATAATTTAGGTTCGAAATCAATTGAACTTTTATAAATTTTAACTTTCAATAACTCGGTAATTACGTGAGTTTTCGAAAAGTGTAATTTAGTTTTTCTCGACTAAATTCTAAACTTAATAAACAACTTAAAACAAACAAAAAAACCAAGGATTTTAAATCTCGATAATTTTACGAGTGATTAGTTTTTATTTCTGTATGAAAAACGAACAAATAATATCAAAAGTATAAGTATGTGTTATCAAGTCTATCAACTTTTTCCACAAATTTAATTATGCGGTAAGTCGATAACTAATTGAGTCATATAGAATTGTTATCTATTTTTTTTTCTTTTTCACAAACCTTTTGTGGACGAAGTGGGCCCCATGGGTTCGTCCATTAAGAATTTTTATATCTTCCGCATTCACGCATTTTCGACTAATTTCGTGGCCAAATTTTGAGTCTTTCCCGAAGTTCGGAAAATTTGCCTAATTTTGTTATAATTTTCAAATACATATGCAAAACAAATATGTATTCAATGAAAAATATGCATTTATCATAAATATTCACTATCTAAAACGTTTTTTTTTTCAAATTGTGTGAGTCGTCAACATAATTAGACTTCTAGATTTTTGAGAAAAATATGCAACTCATACATTAACTAAAAACTAACAAAATCGGTCTTAACATTCAAATGCCAATAAACATAACTGACACAAGCCCGTTTTTTAAAAAGCTATACCACGGAAAAATACAACTCTGTGATATAGATTAAAACTCACCTGAAAGCACTGCAACAATGCGAGTACGAAGACAAGAAGAACATGGTGGAACAAAAACTGTGTGTTCTTGTGTTGGAATTATATAGACCTTTCAGTGTGTGGTGATATTTAGTTATTTTCGATCGATACTAATTCGCACATGTAAATTGCATAATTGAGTTTATATATATTCGATTGATGATCTACCGATAGTATCAATTCAGGCACAGTAGTTAGGCATCTGATGATGAACTTGTCACGGAGTTCAAAACTAGTAATGCCAGTGAGTGTGTGTTGAACTGAATTGTTTATTATTTCCAACAAAAATCAACCATTTTTCAATTAGAAAAATGTTCCTGACCTTGTAAGCTTGGAGTAGAAATTCTCATACATTAATTAAAAAATAATAAAATAATGTCTATTTGAAGAGGTATCCAAACCGTTCCCTTTAGATTTTCCAAACTGGGCATTCAATTCTACCGAGTGGTAAAGATAAATTGTCTATTGGTTATATACTTTTCTTTTCTCGGGTCCTTTTCCAGAAAAGTTTGGCGACTGCTGCTCTTTTACAAAGCCATTGGAGTGCCCACAGTGCTATTTTCGTATAACATTTCGAATTCACTTGAGCATAATTTTTGCGGTCCCTTTTAAGTTTGCATATCAATTGAAAAGTTATATGTGGAAGCCACACGCAAATATACAATCCCACATAGCCACCAAAACACACACACACACTACGGTACGAAAATATAAAAATCCTGAATGTTAACTCACCACCCACATCTTCAACTACATCTACATATTAGTTGGTTGGTCCTTTCTGTGAAACTCAATGTGAGAGTGTGTGGTTCTGTTTGTATTGCCGTATTCATACAAGAATGCTCTCCTTGAATGTGTTTAGTATTTGTTTTTTTTTTTGCCATGAGTGTGTGGGTACAGTTGGCTGTGCATTCATTTGCTATTCTACTGTTTGTGCAAAAGGCAAAGCCATTTGTCAGTGGTAAAGTGTGTTTTTACAACAGTAAAAAATGTAAATGAATATCTATGGGTGGGTTTTATTTGCATATACATATATATGAATACACATACACACATTACTGTGTGCTGACAATTTTACAGCGTCTGTTAGTTAGAAGTCCTTTTTGGGGGCCTTTTTCTGGGGAGCCATTAAACTGTCTGCCTGTATTCCATCCACTGTTATAAGTTTAAGAATTGTGAAACTGATATATATGTATGTAGAATATCTTAGATTTTCTCTACTGCTGTTTACTATTTTAGATTCCCTCTAATGCTGCTAACTAACACAATTAAACAAAAAGGACGATTTTTAACGTTAAATCAGCGACCCAATGATAATATTATTGAATACAATTCCTTCGGAATCAAATCATAACATTTTAACCCATATATGTCAGCCAAATCAGCTTTACAAAGACTTACATTTTTTAACGCAAATTGCTCCGGCAGAATTAAAGATACCGTCTGTTTGTCAATCTGACTCTCACAGTGGAGATATAATGAAAATGTTACGACAAAATAATAATTCTCTACTATTATTTACAAATATTTAATTTTAATCTATAATGTAGGTGCCACTTTGTCCAATGACCTTCTGCCATCGGTCAGGTAACTTTTTGATCCCAGATTAATTGAATGACTAGTCCGTGTCACAACTATACTCGCACAGCTTGGCTTGTAGGTCCTCTTCTGTAGTGAAGGAATTCCCATTCAAAGACTTTTTCAGACTCCGGAACAAATGAAAATTCGATGACTATAATTTGGATGTGGCATAACTTCCCATCCAAACTCCAATATTTTTTTGCCGAGTCTGCAAAGATGTGTGAGGCCTAGCGTTGTCGTGATGGACGCCACGCCTTTGCGATGGCCGATTGCTGACAATACACGTCCGAGTTTATGATTTGGAAGCAGTTCAAAATAAAATACTTCCTTAAAATCCCATTAAATGGACAACAGAACCTTTGGTGCATCTCAGCCTTTGATGAAGATTGCGCGCGTTCATCGTGCTTTGACCAGGATTTCTTTCGGTTGACATTGTTGTAAAGCATCCATTGTTCATCTACAGTGACAATGCGTTTCAAAAATTAATCATTTTTGTTGCGTTGGAGCAATAAATCGCATGTGCTTATTCCACTTTGTTAAGTGAATTTCCCTAGGCTCGTACAGAATCTAAGTATCAAGCCTTTAACAAGTCCAAGTCATTTCAAATGATTTTCAATGGTCGTGTGCGACTCTTTCAATTTGTCTGCAACTTCTCGAACATAAACGTGTCGGTCAAATTCGACCTCATTTGGCATACCACTCCTGTGGTCATTTTTGATTGTGAAATTTCCAGAGCGAAATTTTTTGGACCAGCTTTGACATGTGTGTTCTGTTAAAGAATACAAACCATACACTTGACAAATATCCCGGTGCTGCCGCGGTTTTTTTGCCTTTTCGGAAATAAAAGAGCAAAATATGGCGAAAATGTTAATTTTGAGCATCAATAACAACACGAGTTAAACAAAAACTGAAGACTCAAAATAATGTGACCTATCACAAACTTAAGCTTGAAATGTCAGCTGTGTGACTGTATAAAAAAGAATTTAGTCAGCTGATCAATTAAAAAATCAATTTAAAAAATAGCACATCCGTGCTACGTTCCTGCCAACCCAATATTTGATTCTATTTTGTTTTAGTTTTTTTTATTTCCCTGTGCTCGTAATGTCACGTAGTTTGTATGGCATTAGACATTTTTTGACAAAATACATTAGAAATTTAAACTTCAATCGTCGCACACTGGAGTTTGCAGCGCGAACACCTGGCCAACGCTATTTTTATTAAACTTAGCAACCCTACAAAAAAGCCAGTCCTAATTTGGACCGGTGATCCGATTAATCCCCCCAGGATGAAATTAAAACGGGTTTAATAACTAGTTTTTCATTTTTTTCAAAAGTGGAGTGACACCTTTCTTTTTCTTAAAGCAAATTGATTTGCTACTAATACACCAACTAAATATCATTGTCATACCTCGTATAATGTCTGAAATATTATTATTTAATGTTTGTGTGTCTAATGGGCAGTGCCCCACCCAATTTTCGAATCACAACTTTATATGGCTTACAACATTATATAGGCTTGAGGTGTAATTTCCTACACTTAAAATTGCCAACGTATCTTCCTAATTATGCTAAAAAGGGCGCATCGCCGCCCTTTCGCCTAAAGCACATTTTTCTCTACACAATACCAACTATCATCCTCATACCTAAAATAGCGTCGAAAACGTGATTAGTCGATGTTTTATGTTCTATGAACGCTGCCAGATATTGCTACGACCACGTCCATTTATAGGGTGATACAATGGACATTACACACAGGGAAAAGATTAGTTGGAAATTAATTCAGGCATTGGAAATTCCATTCTAAAGTCGATATTTTGATTAGAATTCATAATTGTCAGACATCAGAATTATTTGTCGATGTTATTGATAGATTAAAAATAGATCTTACTAAATAAAAGTTGTTACTAGAGAAATTAAGTTGTATTAACCAATTTGAATATTTCAAAATCATCATTCATCTGAAATGGAAGATACAACTAATAAAACGTACAATATTAGAATTCGTGTTAAAATATTAGTCACTATAACCATAATTTAGTTTCTGTGGCAAAGTTATGTATTCGATTTTTCACAAGAGGATTTGTTGTTAAAGAGAAACTGCATATATTGGAATGTTACACGAAGATTTTACAGAAAAACTAATATTTTAAACAGAAAGTGATAAACAAAGTTGTGAAAAAACAATAAAGTGTATAGATATCAGCCAGCGAAGAATACATATTACCATAAATTTAGGTGAAGGAAACTTTGAAACACAATCGTTGAATCTGACATCACTATTGGGCGCCTTCACAAACACATGCAAACAACTGTGGGCACTTGTCTGGAGGAGCTATTATTTTCGATGACACAAGTTAACTTAAGCATACATATGCTACCCAGGGTAACCCATACCCATTTCTGATCGAAAATATGAAAAATTTAGAAAAAATGTCCATATCTCGAAAACGAAGCATCATATCGCCAAAATAAGAAAATCGCTAAAATTTAAAAATGGCTTTCATCTATGGATGTCTTCAATACGGCATCACTTTTATTTTGAAAAAATCGCTTAAACTAACATTTCTGGAACCAAAAATCGCTAAAACGCCCCTATGCCAATATCTCGGAAACGGAGCGTCCAATCGAAAACAAAACTATTTTTTACGAGTTTCTAAAGACTTTTCATAAAGTGGTCCAATAGTATGGAAAACATTTTGTTCAAAAAATCATCAAAATATGAAAATCGCTGAAATAAAAATGGCTATAACTCGGAACCAGTGCGTCCAAACGCAAATATATATATATAAGAGATTCTAACCAATGGATCTTTAGTTCGATATCACTTATTTAAAAAAGATAGCTATTTTAGCGATTAACTCATTTTGGCGATTTTTAGAATAGAAAAATCCATACGAATTGGACCACTTTATGAAAAACCTTAGAAAGACGAAAATATTAGTTACTTTTCGATTGAACGCTCCGTGTACGAAATACATATATATACATAATGGCCGTTTAGCGATTTTTTATTCGAAAAAATTTAGTTTTAGCGATTTGTTTAAAAAAAGTAATGCCATGGTAAAGATATAAGTTGGTTAGAACCTAATTTGGAGGTAAAACATTTATTATTTTTGCGATTGGACGCACCGTTTCCGAGATATAGCCATTTTATTATTTTAGCGATTTTCTTAGCGAAATTTTGAAAAAAATTATTTCATTGAACACTTTGGGAGAAACCCTTAGAAATCCGTAAAAATTTTTGATCTTTTTTCGATTGGACGCTCCGTTTTCGAGATATAGAAATTTTTTTATATTTTCGATCAAACATGGGCACGAAATACGAACCCTGGTTATAAAAAATAATAATTTTGTTTATATTTAAATGTAAAATACTCAATTTTAATAAAAAATTATTGTTTTTACTTTTTTTTCTATAAAATTCATAATGGGTTAATTCATCACCAAATGGTTGCGACAGCCATCAAATTAATGTAATTACTTTAGTTGAGCATACCTATATATTATTTGGTACTCCGAATTAGTTTTCACATTTTTCGTTCATCCAACTAATATAATATTCACCACTACAGGATAATTTGATTGCTAGAACTAAAACTCTATTTCCAGATCACATTTATTTCTTGTTAGTGTGGCTTCAATTAAATATTTCAGTTCTTGCAACCAAAACCGAATTACAAATCAATTCATAGGCACAACATTTGGTGATACTGAACAAAATTGAGGGCATGAGAATTAAAACTCGGTAAAGACCATTTTTGCAACTTTTCAGGAGAAGCAAAAAACTGTTTTCTGTTTACCTTGTTTTCATACTCACTGACAATATGGATGTACTTTGATGCTCCCTAGCGGCCAAACAAGGAACTATAGAGGTGCGGATGTTATATCAGAGGGTGCGCCTTGGTCTAGAGAACAAAAATATGTGAAAAAACGCATTTCACCAAAAATGGTCTTTACCGAGTTTTAATTCTCATGCCCTCAATTATTGGTAATCACAACTGAATACTGTGATAGTCCAAGGAACCGCCAAATTACGTTACAAAGAAAATAAATAAAATTAATTTGGTGACACAACCTTCCCCGTTAAATCTATAAGTTTCCGGATTTTAGAATTTTATAACCTTTTCATATGTTCTAGAGAATGCTCAATGTTTATTTTATTCCCTACATTTTCTTGGAATTGATTAAGCTCAACGAAACCCTTTAAAAACAAATTTCACTAACAATAAACAAAATTGCACATTCAGTAAACAAAGTCAGTTTTTGAAGAAAATGCATTTTTACGTACTTCCTTCTTTCCACCAGATCAAAAATATCGTTATACATTCTTTGATGCGTACATACTACCTCAGCTAAAGGGCGAATTTAAACTAGGATTTGGAATCCACCAAATCACCACTTATTACATTCAATCCATGAAAACAAAGCTTGCAAACATATACATGGTTCCTGCAATATGCTGCCGGGGCCTTTTTTGCTTCGTCTAATTCCTTGTCGATACTTGGCGCATGCAGATTTTTCATTAATGCAAATCCGATACAAAACTTGCAAACAATTTATAATATTAATAACTTCATATAATGGGTAGACATTTTTAAAAGGGTATAACTCAGAAATGGTAACCGCAAATTCTAAATTGTTTTATATGAAATTGTTTAGAATATAGCCATATTTAAAACTCCATCATTAGTTTTTTTAAATTTTCGCAGGAATTTTAAAAGTTATAAAGCGTTACTTACAAAATTTGTGCAAAATTTAGAAAAAATAATAATATATTGTACCTTGTTGAGAAAAATCATTCCCAAAAATAGTAGTTTATGCATATGCCAGTAAAGTTTGGTCGTTTTGCTTTAAAAATGTTGACTTAAAAACTAAGAAAATCGTGGTTAAATAAAGCTTGAGCAAAAACAAATTTATATTGATGGGATACCCAACTCTACATATAAATTTTTCTAAAAACAGGATTACCAGCAGTCAAACAAATTTTAAATAATTAAAATAATTCCCGTATTTCATTACACAATTAGCATTCGATTCCACAACCTGCATTTGCATTCCCTGGGCAAATGCAATTTAAATTTTTTTTAATTCACATTGCGATAAAGTAATGCAAATTAGAATCTAATGCAAATTTAAAAAAAAATAAACCTGTTATCATATACCGAATAAAAGTTAGAAATCTTATAAAATTAAATTTTTTTAGAGGTTGGTTTAGTTTATAAATGTGCAGCCAAAAGTTTTCAGAAATTCAGAGTCTTAAAACAGTGAAAACTATAATTGCTCATAATTCAGATTCATAAAAGGCACATTTCGGAAACTTTTTCCAACAAAAAATAGAGTCATTATACATAGAGTATGAAACAAGAATGTTATTTGTATACTCCGAGAATATTCATATTTGGAAATATCACATGAGCCAAAAATACACACTTAGTTTAACTTTAAAAAAACACAACAATTTGTCAATAATTTATTAGTGTAAAATTGTTTATAAAAACCATTTCCCATTACATCCCACGAAGGGATTGGGGAGAGCTTCTAACAACCAGTGAGCTGTGCGCTTTCTAATTTTTCACTCACTGATTGGGAGCTACAGTTTTTACACCGATTCCGAACGGTATTTTGAGAAGCTTTTTCATGGCTAAATACTCGATATTGTCGCCGTCACTATGCGAGGTGACCGCCGCCGAAAGAAATTTTTAAGGTGGTCAGATCAGGGATTGAACCCAGGATCTCATGTACAAGACTCGCGCACACTACCCATTGCACCCAAATTGTTTATACTGCTGATTAGTTTTAATTTCATTTCATTTATTAGGCAATGGAAATACAAATTCCTGACTGACTACGATTTTTGTATGAAACAATAACTTCCTGATGTCGCCTTAACGAAAACCGTCCTTACAGACAGCAGTCACAATGTACCATTATTTCAAGTTTTTTCCACCTTAATCTATAAATGGCGGAACTGTACGGCTCTTTATTTCCTTGCGTCTAGTTCTTAGTAGTGTAGTCCAGTTGTGAAGAGCTGGGCAATCTATCCAAATAGCCAACGCTATTTCTGTAACACAAACGTCAAATACTCTTCATTACAACTATTTTGTTGTTGGAATAAAACGTATATTTGTAACTGAATCGAATAGGTGGGCTTTGAAAACAGTCTGAAATCTCACAAAACAAGCCACCAAAATCAACCTAAAATAAGTCTGAAAATACTACATATTTGAAAATGTCTAAAATTATCCAGAACGTAGTAAACAAAAATACTGTGTGTAATTTGTTAAGTCATAGAAATTTAAACATATACAGACACCACTACGTGATAAAAGATCAAAAAAAAGGCTCGTGTTTCCCAGTTTTTCCCAAAGCCATGCACTTTTTTTATGGGCCCCAAAGATTTGGGGCCTCGGTGTCATTTTTGCAAAAAAGTGCTCATTTTGTCAGGCTCATATCTTGCAATTCGTTTGGAATTTTAATTAACTCTCTGAGGGAAAGTTGTAGCCCTTGTCATGGAGAATAAAAATTGTCAGCATATAAAAGCAAAAAGCTTCATCTTCAAGATCAAAATTGCAAAAAACTTAAGAATCACTCGTAGGAAGTTCATAGAAAGTAGTTTATTGAGATTTTAGGTACATTCTTGTAGTTGATTGTTTCCTTGAATTTTGAACGGTTAGCTAACTATTGACCTGAACAGGGGATATCGAATTTTTACAGTTTTTTGCGGTTTTGACCTTAAAGATGAAGTTTTTATATATTCACGATTTTTGTTCTTTATGACAAGAGCTGCAACTTTCCCTCAGAAAGTAAATCAAAATTCCGAACGAATTGCAAGATATGAGCCTGACAAGATGATCACTTTTTTGCAAAAAAGACACCGAGCCTCCAAATTTACGGGTCTTTTTTTTGGTCTTTTATCACGTACGGGTGTCCGTATATGGTTATATTTTTTCGTGTTGCACTGTGTAATCTTATATGGATTTAAATAAAATCATGAACGATTCTAAAGCGATTGAAATCAGAATCATAAATGCGCCTGAAATGATGTTCCTTTGTGATTCCCAAAAGACTCGTAGGTTTGGTTAGGTGTTGGTGGAGCAATCGATAAATTAGCTACTCACTTAGTCTTTTTAGTCCATTGTAATACCATGGGCTAGCGAGATAAAGCGCTAGCCCTACCGGAGAACCATTTAGATTTCTCCAAGAATATTGTCGACCCTTAAATGGCATTCTCCTGCCGGCTTGTGTCGAATACATAGAACTTATATTTTCTATGACCTTTTGTCTGGCCGTATGTCTGATCAAATCTGAATCAAACGAGGACACCTTGGATCTACACATTCTGTGAACCGCGATACCTTCGGCCTGGCTACACATTCTGTGAACCACGACGACATATACAGGCATAGGAGTGTTTTTCCATGGTATGCATACTAGTCGTTAGGAGCCTTCCAACGTGTTCCAATTCCTGTGGAACCTTACAGATTCCCTAGTCTATAGTACCCCGAAATGTCCGTGTGTCCTGACATCAATATAAGATGAATATCATACTTCTTACGAGATCTGCGGTAGTCCTGGGCAAATCTTTAGTTCATAAATACCAATTATATGGTCTTTATTGCCGTGTGACGGACTGAGATTGACCTCAATGACTGTTGAACTGTATTATCTTCAGGCAACCGGGAACTGCCCTAATCCCTAAAGTCGCTTCAATTATGTCCATATTAGTGTTCATTACCATATTGGACCGAAGGGATTTCTTCCTTCCATCTTTTTGTGGTTTTCTTGATTTTGTAATTTTTTTCCATGCGATTCTCCCTAGGGTGGGGAATTTGGGGGCAACCGCACCATAGCCTCAAGTAGCAACGGCAAGAACTTGGTTGACGGCCTTTTATTTAATGAGGCGCCCTGATACCAGAGCTATGAATGAATCATTCTTTATTGATTTCAATTCATTACGAATTAACAAAACTTTGAATTAATTCTTTTCACTAAAGAAGGAATTGAATGAAATTTGAATCAATTCAAATGACTTTGGCAAAATAATTTGCAATTTGCCAACTTATTTGAAGCAAAATGAATTGCAATTCATTTCCAATTCATATAAGTTGGCAAAATGAATTGCAATTCATTTCCAATTCAAATAAGTTGGCGAAATGAATTGCAATTCGTTTCCAATTCATTTGAATTATATTGAATGTGTATTAATTCGTATTAATGAAATGCAAATCGAGGGTAATGCTTGCTGTCTTTGATAAAAAAAAAGAGTTGGATAACAAAACAAGAGTTTTAATTACACTAGTTTTTTTCAAAATCAATTAAATTCAAATGAATTGGAAATGAATCGCGAATTAATTTTTCTAATTCATTTGAATTAATTTAAAATCAATTCACTTCAAATGAATTGGAAATGAATTGCTGTTCATTTTGCCAATTCATTTGAATGGGAAGTGAATTGTAAATCAGTTTGCCAAATTCATTTAAATTGAAAATCAATTTCAATTCATTTGAATTTGAAATGAACTGCAATTCATTTTTGCCAAATTCATTTGAATTGATTCAAATTTCCTTCAATTACTTTTTTTTGGTGAAAATAATTAATTCAAAATTTAGCTAATTCCGTGCATAAATGATTCGCGAAATAATTCAAAGAAGAATGATTCGTTTACAGCTCTGCCAGATACTAGTGAGGCACCACAAAAATGCAGCCATACATCCCTGACTGCTAACTATCTTTAGACACAGTACGCATGTCACCCAGGATTGAGGGAGTTAGTTTTTAATACAACCACTATTGTGTTAACCAATCGCCCATAACATGGGGAACAAACGCAGTCGAGGCAGCCAGGCGTAAGCTTCTAGATTTAATTTAACAGGTGACCCATTAAACAACAATACAAAATATAAATATAAATATAAATTACCAATTTTACAGTTATGACTCTGTTTTTAGTCAGAAAACAACGCTCAGAAATAGGGGACATTTCAACACAAAAATAAAAAAAAATGTCTTAAGGCTTTGCATGAGCCGGCCTATAAAATGTCTCCTTAGAATTTACGTAAATGTACCCATACCGTGCATAAGTGGAAAGCACGAGTTCAACGACAACAACAAAATATCTCGAAACGGCTCCACAAGACAAAAGTGCGGGTTGGAAAGTATAAAGGATTTTGAATAACAGTCAACAGCATTTAGCTACCTCCGATGGTATTATGGCAATTGAAGGAAAACAAACTTTGATCATTGTCACGACTAAATTATTTCAATAATTTGCAATGTGGGCCAGTCAGATCAAAGGTTGCAGTTGGGCTCTGGAATTTAATAACAAAATTATACGTCAAAGCAGTGACAATAGTACTGATCAAGGTACGGAAAACTCGACTGGCGACCCGAATCAAAAGCGAGCTTGATCAAAAGCGAGCCGAACATATTTTGGGAGATAGAGGAGAGCGAGCGAAACAGAGCGGATCTTATGTTGCCAAAAAATAAATACAAAATCGGGTCAGCAGAATTGTGAATATGAAAAAAAAATATTTTTCTTATGACGAAAATACCAAAATTAGCTACATCAAAATTTACAAGAATTATAAAAAATCATTATGAGATTCCCAAAAACATCATAGGAACTAATTATCACATTTTTATATTATTATGCAACATCATATTGATCTAGTTCCCAATTTCCCCAACATAAAAATACGAATGTAAAATCAAAATACATTCCTTACAAAGCAATCAGAAATTATACATACACACTGTCAGAGATGGTAGGGATGAAAACAACTTAAAGATTTGGGCTCGCAATCCGATATTTTCTCGCGATTTCTGTCTGTAAAAATCATGAGCGAACTATGTTTTTAGATCTTTAAATTTTAAAATATCTCGCCAGTTTTACTTTTTCAAATCGCTATCAAGGTGAAGTGAATTGCACTCGTTCGCGATATTTTCATTGGTGAGTGAGCAGAAAACGAGCGGTCTCCGTACTAAAGTATTGAGCCTGTTTTTGAGATAATACGTTTCATATACAAATATGCCAAGGGTTCTCAGGAAATGGAGAATCGTTCGATTAACCGTTCAGTATAGACGAAGAATTAGTTACAAAGACACTTGTGCCATCTAAATGAAATTTACCTATCGCCTTCAATATTTTTTGATCGTATGTTGACAATCTTGTCGGACCATATCAGAGCTGTTTTAATCGTGATAAATTTAAAAACCAAGACCATTAAAAGCGGAAAGGAAACATGTTTTTTTCTTTCAGTAAAACATATATTTATTGTCTTATGAAACGGTTTGTTAGGTATTTTATCAACACTGCAAACATTTTATTGTTATGGCAGTAAAATTTCTGTAATACACCCAGCGAAATAATTATAAAGGCAATGTATTTTTTCTCGGTACTCGCAATGCACTGAGTTTTTAGCGCACACTTTTAATGTATATAATTATGAGTCATTAGTATATTATGTCAAACAATGTAATCATTCGATCTCTTGTTCAAGTTAAATGTAAAGTGACGTTGATTTTTCTATTTCTGGTGCGAAATATATAAAGGAAACTTGGAAAAGAAACAGTAAACGAACAGCAGTAACTAGGATTTCAAACAGAAGTGAGTTTTCTTTATTTGATATTTTATTGTTTTAAAATTAACGTAGGTCAATTTAAAAAAAATGAATTTATATAGAATGCCCGGTGGAAAGTAGCTAAATAAAGAAGTAAAGAGAAAAAATACAGCAGATAGTTGTCCGAGGCCTTCGGCCACGGACTGTCCCTGCAGGCTGTGTCAGAGACACGGCCATTAAGTTTAACGTAGAATACGCCATCCGATAAGACAGAAAACATATATAACAATAAATGATAAATAACATAAGCAAATGAATTTATTTATTTGATAGTTACTTTTTATAATATACATAAGCTTATGGTAGGAAAAATAGGATAAATATGTTTTTAAATTAAAAGAGTAAGGATAAATGATAAATAACAGACGCAAATCAATTTGATTTATATTTTTTATAATTATCTATCCATGTTAAATTCAAATTCACATTTAACATTTTGTTTCACTTAAATACATAAGTAAATATACGAAATTTCAATATTTCATCAATCAAAACAACAGCCGAAGGTTTGTGTTCACACTGAAACAGCAGCATAGTTTGTGTTCACGCTACAAACTCAAACACTCAACCAAAGAGTGTATGTGTTTAAACAATTTTCATTTGAGAAATTTAAATATTAGGAAGATATCAACCAATATGAAATGTATATCAAACGAAAGATAACATCTTCATTTACCTACAAAAAAAATTTTAAAAAAAGTTATCTCGCCGTTTCCTCATAATCAATGAAATAAAGATTACAACAATAACAATCTGACATGACTCCCTATACCGTAAGGTAAGACGTATTCTACGCCAAAATTTAAGATTATCATGATGAAGGACTGTCCAATCGGGAAATTTCGGGGCGATTGAAAAGATCTAGCTACGTCACTGACAATTTTATAAAATAGGGTGGTCGATATGGAAACACAAAACTACCAGGAAACACCGCTGATCAGTGACACCGCCAAAAGTGAGATCAAAATGTTTGATGTCAAAGAAAACTTCAGCAAAGAGGAAATTATTGCTGAATTGAGCTTGGCAGTAGGGTTGCGTCGTGTTCAGCAAGTAATGATTCGCGACTTGAAACTGTAATATGGGAAAATGTATACAAAACTTGGTCTCATGTCAAGATACGAGATAGCCAGATTTAACTTCGATGAAACATTCAGATTTATGGATAAGGAATAAAATTTTTCGATGAAAAAAATAAAATTTGGATCTACTTAATGGCTAGGACACATATTGGAGGTCCTAAGGTTTTTTCACAATATTGGCGGTGGCTCCCTTATAGTTTGGGCATGTTTAATTATAGAGGAACCACTCCAATGTCTTTCGTTTCTCCAAAAATTGACTCCGAGTATTATACTCCACTGTTGGATGTCGTCTTAGTTAATTCTGGAGAGGAACTTTGTGTCCCAGCACTTATCTTCCAGCAAGACAACGCTGCATAACGTCGGTCTAAGAAACTACAAAGTTTCTGGAGTCCGGAAATAATACCAACTCTCTGGTACTGATCGTAATCCGATCAAAAACCTCTGGTCTATTTACCTACCCAAGTTTACCAACATGGGCGCCAGTTTAATAATGTCAAGGATCAAAAAGTAGCAATTCAAGAAAAGTGGAAGATAACTGATCCTTCGAATATTCATTCACTGATAAACTCAATGCCAAGACGCTTAGAAGAAGTTATCAGCGATAATGGAGATCATCCGTCTTACGAAACTTTTTAAAATATTTAAAAAATCCGTTTGCCTTTATAAATAAATATTTCGCACTCGTAATTACTATATTTTTGTTGACCCATCTTGAAGAAGTAATAGTCAACGTATTTTTTATGAAAAGTATTGAATTTTGAAACGACTAATACAATGTAAAATAAAAACTTGAATATTCCTCTCAACATTTGGAAAAAGCAAAATATGGTGTTGCCTTTATATTTATTTCGTGGGGTGTAGCAGAAAAAATGGTTAGTGATAGGTAACAGATATTGTTTGCTGTTAATAGCAAACTTTTTTATTTGATCGTACAACATATGACTAGTTTTAAAACTGCTTTCGTAAATTTGTCAATCTAGCATAATATGGGTTTATCAAACTTTCGTACACCATTCAACGAAACCAACTGATCATACTGACCTGGTATATTTCAGCCATTGCCAACAATATCAGTAATGTTGTGAATAAACAAAAGCACGAACAACAATAGCAATAGCGAGGAAAGTATGAGAACGTAGTTTTTATTATTTTGCATTTTAAGGCTTTAATACTGAACAAGTTATAACCACACACACACACACACTTCTCTACATTCGTATAAATTTGCATACACACACACATCCTTAGAACATGCACTTCAACAACTATAACAGTTTTATGATGACAACAAAGGGTTGCCATGTAAAATATGGCGGACTCAAAAAGGATTCAATAAAAGGATGTGATGTGGTTAGATTTGGTAGCACAACACACTCAAACACCGATATTCTTTAACGCTCTCTACTCCCCAACGATAGCTGGCTCTATGCTCCCCATTCATTTCCATTTCAAAATCGTATCCGAAAGGCAAAAAAATATATCACCACTTCTCCACGGAAACAATGGCGAACTGGTGATGGTGAATGTTGGAAAAATCATCAAGAAGTACTTCATGGTTTTCCATTTGAACAATTCTCTTTTTCCATTATTTTTGAGTGGGACAACATCAATCCTCTTTGCTATAATGTAATCGATACAAATTCCAAACTGGAAGTTTTTATTTACATATATTCAAATAGCAAAGGGTTTGTTGAATTTTTTATGAAAAAATGGGTAGGTTCTAAGAAAAGTGTATTCTATTCTTTGTCTACAAAACTTACAAAGTTTCCAATTTTGGACTGGAAATCATGTGCTGCTACCTACGATAACTTGTATAGTGTCATAATTAGCAACAACGATATGTTGCCTGAGTCCTTGTGTAGTAGGCAATATTTCTGAGGATTTAGTAGCACAGTGACTAGGTAACCGAAAGACAAGGGATCATTTTCATTTGTTAGAAATAAGGCAGCATTACTAATTTTATGAAAACAGGTCGGGTGCCATAACCGAATGGAGGTTGCCACGACAGAATTTAGTTCCCACAACTGAAATTCGGTAGAAACAACCTCGTTTCATAATTGGCTCGCTTGTGGACAATGAATTTCCAATTATATTCGTTCTATCAACCAAAGTTTCTATAACTTCGGTCGCAACAGCCAAATTTTACTAAATAAGATGTTACTACAGAAAATAAGATGAATTAACCAATTTGAGTATTTCTAAAACCTCATATATCTCAAATGGAAGATACACCTCATAAATGTACAATATTAGAATTCGTGTTTAAATATTAGTCACTGTAATCATAATCGTCGGTGGTGCAATGGGTAGTGTGCGCGACTCTTGTACATAAGATCCTGGGTTCGATCCCTGCTCTGACCACCTTAAAAAAATTTTTTTTCGGCCGCGGTCACCTTGCATAGTGACGGCGATACTATCGAGTATTTAGCCATGAAAAAAGCTTTTCAAAATACCGTTCAGAATCGGTGTAAAACTGTAGGTCCCAATCAGTGAGTGAAAACTGGACAGCGCACAGGTCAGTGATTGTGAGAAGCTCTCCCCTGTCCCTTCATTGGATGGATGAAACAATTTATTTATTTTATCTGATCATAATTTAGTTTCTGTTACAAAAACACTTCTTACAAAGTTCTGTACTCGATTTTTCATAAGAGGCTTTGCCCTAAAAGAGAAACTGCTTATACTTTACAGAAAAACTATTTTTTTAAACAGAAAGTGAGAAACAAATTTGCGATAAAATATCACAGTGTATAGATATCATCCACCGAAGAATATGGTAAGTCTACATATATGCTCTTTTTACGCCGAGTACACCCAGAAGTTGATATGCAGGGAACAAAAACAACGGTTGACATATATTTTTCTATACGAAATCAAATGGGGGTCATTAAAGTCCACGAAAATTTTACTGTTATCGACAAGACGAATATGTCCACTTAATATATCTCACCACACTAGTTTCATGCGTGTATTTTCATGCATGTATTTTTTTATTTTACTTGTATGAATTACCATAAATTGAGGTGAAGTGAGACTTTTAACAAAATCGTTGAATCCGCCTTCACAAACACATTCAAAACATGTTGACACTTGTCTGGAGGAGCTATTATTGTGGATGACACAATGTAACTTAAACATACCTACATATGATATTTTTAAATTATAACTGTTTGTATATGGTTCCAAACAGAGATTGTACACGCTAAAAAATAACGGTCTCTCTAACATATTCTGCAGGAACCATGTATATGTTTGGAACACACTTCAAACATTAATATGTTTGCAACTCCCAAACTCATCTGTATTTAAATGTAAACAGTATCATATTTACTGTAAAACATGTATACTTTTACGTGGAAACATGCATTTTTCATCCCAAACGTTCATATACTTACATGTAAGCATTCGCCTGTTTTCCCCAAACCTACATATACTTTCGAGGAAACATATACGTATTTCCTGCCAAACATAATAATACTTAGAAACGAATTATTCTTTGATTTCAATATACAATATATATTATTTATTATAATTAATTTTATCAATATAAATCCACATTTATATAATTAATACAAAGAATTAAAAGATTTAAAATGCCCCCTTTCGTTTACTTGCACTGAATGCTTCACCTTTCTTTGTTGTCTCTCACGTTTTTGTTTTCACAAGTTTTCAGTTATGCGTTGCTTATCACTATGCGTTGGTACACAAACAAACAATATTCAAATCTAGTTCATTCAAGCCAATCGTGGATTAATTACTTGTGTTTTTTTATTGTACTTATTTCACAATTGGTCAGCCGTTCCGATTTTCTCAGTAAAGGCTCGGATAGACATAGGGTTTCACGTTGATTCCCTTTCCAAACAAAATACAGATTTTTTTTTTCAAAAATTCGCCAAAATAAAAAAATCGCTGTAATAAAAAATGGCTATAACTCGGATCGCAGAAATAATAAATTGTGTACCTCCAGAAGGGGACTTTAACCAATGGATGTCTTTTTTTAAATCGCTAAAACTAAAATCTCTCTATCAAAAATCGATAAAACACCCTTATGCCAATATCTCTGAAACGGAGCATCCAATCGGAAAACTAACAAATTTTTAAATGTTTCGATGGGTTTTTCATAAAGTGGTCCATCGTATGAAAGATTTTGTTTCTTCAAGAAATCACCAAAATAAGAAAATAGCTAAAATAAAGTATGGCTATAACTCGGAAACGGTGCGACCAATCGCAAAAATAATAACTTTGTTACCTCCATAGGAATTACAAATAACAACAGTGTTGTAAATATCAAAGACTAGAGCCGTACGAAAAGTGGCGACGACGGCTGGTGACTCAGCCGAGACACATACGGCGGCGCTGTAAACTTCAACTTACTATAAAAAACTTTATCACAACAATTTTTGTTTACAAAAATTGTTTATATTAATGTTTGTTAAGAACATATCATGCATACTTATGTATATTAATTTAGAAAGATTCAGAGCAAAAATTCGATAACGCACTTAAAAATTAAACATGTTTAGCGCCGTAGATTTGCGCCTTGCCAACTCCAAGTTCTGTTGTAAACAATTTTTAATTGAATTTTTTGAAAAAATTCAATTATATTTTTAATTGAAATTTACAGGCCAATATTTTTTTCTGTGTACCCGCGCCTATAGATGTTAACACATCAAAAAGCTTTCTGTTCTTGTGTTGGAATTATGAACCTTTCAGTGTGTGTTGGTACTTAGGGATCTTCGATCGATACAGGGGGTATCTATGACACAGCTGATCGTAAAGGTACTAGGGAAATGATGTAGAAAGAGAGACCCAAGATGACATAGAGATTATAGACCATGCAGCAAACTAAGATTAAATGCATAGTATTAGAGTGATACTAATGACAGCGAAATTATGTTTTATATTGTTTGCATCGAACGCAAATATGCATTCCCTTTTATTTCTCTCCCTATTAACCAACCAAAGAGTAAATTACAAAAGCAACTCGAACTCGATGAAATGGCCTCCTACCTCGTCGTCATCAGGAGAACGTGACGAGAGGGAGAGCGGCTCTTGTATATTCTCTCTATGATCGATTCTAATTCGCATTTTTAAATTGCATATTTGAGTTTGTACACGCAAAGAAAAAACTCGTAACTCCCAAACGAAATCTCAGATAACTGAAGTTCGTTTGGGGACTGTAGTTGGGAGAAACGAACTTCGGTTAAACCATACATGTAATTTCGTTTGGGAGAGCCGAAAACTGTTTGCAGCAAACGAGTTATGAAAAATATAAGCTGGAAAAACATTTGCGAGAAACGAAAAACGATTCTGCCAACTGTTGTTTCTCCAAAATAAAATAAAAGTTTGCGAAAAAAAACGTTTGCGAAAACCGTTTGCAGTAAAAATGAGAGCTGAAAAGCGTTTTCGAGAAACGAAAAACGGTTCCACCAACTTTTCTTTCGGTTATAGCAAGCGAGTTGTAATTAAAACTTTTATTTATGGCTTCCATAATCTCTTTATTGTTTAAATTTCCAACTTTTATGATTTTGGTTTTGCTCATAAAGTTTGTTTTAAAAAAGTTGGAATTTTTGTATATTTTTTTTCACTGTCTACTTACACGTCTGTCCCGCTTTGCATTCAAATACCAACTAAAAGCGCTGCAAACGAACTACAACGCGTCAATTGGCCATCCACGATACATTGACAAGGTAGAAGCATTAGTGTGTGTGATCACTTTTATGTGTATGCGTGAGTGTGTATGCCAAACGAGTGGATACAGACAGAATGGGACAAATTTATGTTCTTCGTAAACTTCATTAGAAAATGGCTAATTTCAGTAATCGCAAATGTTTTTTAATTTGCGGCAAATGAAATCTTGTACGCGTTTGATGCAAACAAGAACTCGTTGGCAGCAACATGATACACATTTGCGATATATGTGCTTATTTGGTAGAGCTACATGAACGGTTGCGATTAATAAATTAATACAAATTAATCCAAGTATTGTTGCGGCACCTGAGCAATAAACGTTTTTTTTTTCTTTGCGTGTATATGTATATACGATTGATGATCTTCCGACGGATCAATTCAGGCACAGTAGTTAGGCATTCGGTGGTGCAATGGTTAGTGTGCGCGACTCTTGTACATGAGATCCTGGGTTCGAACCCGGCTCTGACCACCTTCAAATTTTCTTTCGGCGGCGGTCACCTCGCATAGTGACGGCGACACTATCGAGTATCTAGCCATGATAAAGCTTCTCAAATTACCGTTCGGAATCGGTGTAAAACTGTAGGTCCCAATCAGTGAGTGAAAACTGGAAAGCGCACAGCTCAGTGATTGTGAGAAGTTCTCCCCAGTCCCTTCATGGGATGTAATGGGAAACCATTTATTTATTTTTTAGTTAGGCATTTGCTGATGAACTTGATATTATTCCAGCAAAAATCAACCATTTTACAAATAGAAAAATGTTCCTGACATTATAAGCATGTAGTATGAACTTCCCAGTTAGAAATTTTTTCTTGAAGACATTTTCAGTAGAATTTCCTTTGGAGAATGTCAATAGGTAACGACTACTTACATAATTCTGTGGCTTAAAATGTTAAGGGACTGATAATCTATATATGGCCGTCCTACTGATTTGTCAGCATTATGTCAAGGCTGACAGTTACTAAAACCAATGCTGAATGTCTATAGAGGAAGTCTTTATTATTTGTCAACTACAAGTCATTTGTCTAGATTTCAAGTTTTTAAAAAGTTTCAAACTGGAAAATGTATGTTATTTGTAGTAACGGAATGTATGTCATAAATTTTCAGAATTTACTTCAAAAATATATGAGGAAAAGACATGCTCATTTTCAGGGATTAGTATGTATGTATGCCCAGATTTTATGATGCTCAGATTTTATTTATTTATCGGTCAAGCAGACTCAAAACATACACAATGATTAAAATAAAGTAATTATTTAGAAGATTACACATGAGCACAACATACAGGGGCGTATTGACCAAATGACCCACTGATGAATAGTGATTTAAGGACGTCTTGTGTACATGTCACAGGTATATATGTACATGGCAGGACGTCTTGTGTACAGACTATTGACAAACTGCGCACGATTCCTGCTGACTTTTTACGAAATGTATAAAAATGTCAGGGAGTGTCATACACACAGGAAAAAGATTAGTTGGAAATCAATTTAGGCATTGGAAATTCCATGATAATGTCTATATTTTGATTAGAATTCATAATTGTCAAACATTAGAATTATTTGTCGATGTTATTGATAGATTAAAAACATTTATTTTACTAAATACAATTTGCTACTACCGAACATTAGTAGTTTTAACCAATTTGAGTATTTCTAAAACCTCATTCATCTGAAATGGAAGACACAACTAATAAATAGTACAATATTAGAATTCGTGTTCAAATATTAGTCACTGTAATCATAATTTAGTTTCTGTTACAAAAACACTTGTTACTAAGTTAAGTATTCGATTTTTCACAAGAGACTTTGCTGTTAAAGAGAAACTAAATACAGTTGAATGTTATACGAAAACTTTACAGAAAAACTATTATTTTAAACAGAAAGTGATAAACAAAGTTGTGTAAAAACAAAGTGTATAAATATCAGCCACCGAAGAGTACATATGATCATAAATTGAGGTGAAGTGAGACTTCTAAACACAATCGTTGAATCTGACGCCAATATTGACGCCTTCACAAACACATGCAAATAATTTTGGGCACTTGGCTGAAGGAACTAGTATTGTGGATGACACAAAACAACAACTTGAACAAATGTACATATGATACCCAGTGTATCCCATCCCCATTTTTGATCGAAAATATGCAAAATTTAGAAAGACTGTCTATATTTGATTTTCGATTGGACGCTTCGTTTTCGAGATAGAGAAATCTTTTCATATTTTCCATCAAAAATGGGCACGAAATACAAACCTTGGCTACAAAAAATAATAATTTTGTTTATTTTTAAACATAAAACACAATTTTAATAAAAAATTATTATTACAATTTTAATAAAAAATTATTGTTTTTACTTTTTTCCTATAAAATTCATAATGTGTTAAAGCATCACCAAATGGTTGTGACAGCCATCAAATTAATGTAATTACTTTAGTTGAGCATACCAATATATTATTTGGTACAACCGAATTAGTTTTTACATTTTTCGTTCATCCAACTAATATAATATTTACCACTACAGGATAATTTGATTGCTAGAACTAAGACTTGGTTGACAGATCACATTTATTTCTTGTTGCTGTGGTTTCAATTAAATATTTCAGTTCTTGCAACCAAAACTGAATTACAAATCAATTGATATGCACAACATTTGGTGATACTGAACACAATTATTGGTAATCACAACAGAATAATGTGATAGTCCAAGGAACCGCCAAATTTTAGTTGGCGGTAAATATAGTTGTGACAACGAATCTCTTCTCTGTGTGTAAAGTTATTTGTATGTAAGTGGATCGGAAAGTCAGCAGGGACTGTCAGCTATTAGTCACTGATAATCTCGCTGAGAAATTTCCAACTGGGTTCTCATACATGAACTAAAATAACAATATTTTTATATCTTCTAAGACATATGAACTGAATTGGTAAATTTATATTCCACAGGGTGAAAAATTACAGTTGCTGTGATGTTAGTCCTTCCGGCGTGTAAAAAAAACTAATTTAAGAATAATTACTGAGATTTGTGTGTATGAGTTAGTGAAAAAACATGAAAAAGTAATCAAGGGTGACAAATTTTGACGCCAAGTGACAATTTTTTTTTATCGAAAACGTTTCTTAACGAACGGCGCCAACGTTGTCTCCCTGAATGTGATTGTACAAACAATTTCTTTTCGGTTGTGATAAACTCTAAATTCGGCTGAGACAGCCTCTAAATTCTGTGGTGACAACCTCTAATTCGGTTCTGAATGCTGTTGTTGGCAACTACAATTTCGGTTGTGAAAACCTTTAATGTAGTTGTCACGACTTCCAATTCGATGTTGTGAAATATAAAGATACTTAAATTAGGTACACATTTCCCAAGTTCAACATTCTTAATCCTAAGTACTCGCCCTGCAACTCAAAATAAGGCAAATAAGGCATGCGGAATGGAATGCATGAATTTTTCATCACACATAACCAAGAAGAAGTTTTTTACAATTTTGAGAAATTTCTTTTCCGATTCTTTTTAACCGTAATTTAATTGGAAAATTTAATACAAATTCTAAAATTATATTGTTTATTTAATATATTTCAGGGAATTTTTAAAATTTTTATTTGAATTTGGGCGTGGTAGAACTTTCTAAGGTAGATACATACATAATTATAAATAAATATATAGAAGTGGATAATGATTTTGTGATAAAAATAAACTAATTTAATTTTATTTTTTTTAACAAAAAAAAATTAAAGTAAATGTCTTCTAAAACTTTCCTCTTTGCAAGCCTTCTAAGGCCTTCTTTAGTCAATGGGCAAGGAATGCCTTGCGTCCCAATCTCACGCAATGTTAAAAAGAAAGGAGGAGGTAATGTGTAGGGAAGACCTTCCCTTTTTTTAAAAAGTCTTGTTTGGCTCTATAGACATACTTACGTAATTCAAGTACAACTATGAAGTTAATTTTAATATTTCGAATAATCGCAAAGGACCCAGGCGGGTTAAGGGTCTCACAACACGATGGTAACATATCGATCGTTTACCTTTCTCTCTAGTTGGTAACACCAAACTGGCGCCTGGATTTGTCCATCTGATCCATCCAGCCGAGTATTGGTCGTCCTATTTTTGGCTGTTTCGACTACGTCTTCGAGTACACCTTCAAATACTTTTCATGCTAGTTCATCCTTATCCATTTTACTGAGAACCTTTCCAGCGACCTATCGTCCATATTATGTTGATCCTCATCGTTTCCTATTAAGGGTCCATTATTTTCCGGAACATTTTTCTCTCAAAGACTCCTAGAGCTGTTTCGTCTGCTTGGATTATGGCCCAAGGTTCCGCACCGTGAAGCAATACAAGTTGTGTGAGAGTATGATATAGCGGGGTCTTTGATTCTTGCGAAAATATACCTATTAGCAAGCAGAATTAGTGACGCTGTAGTGTTCGGTTACTGCAGCTCTGAGGTAAATATATTTGTCGACGTTCTAGAAGTTATAAAGTCTATCAACATTAATTGCCTGATCCAAATGAGTGGAGGCCGTGGTCGCTGAAACCATTAACTTTATTTCGTCTTCATTTCCTGTCACTCCACTTTTGCTGATACTTTCTCAATTGTCGAAACAACGGTAGTAACTTCTTTCACACTCTGCCCGATGAAATATATTCACAGAAATAAACACGACTATAAAATTTTAACAAACAAATTGGTACGTGAAAAATTTCAGCACTCAATTACATTTTTCATTATATACTGACAAATTACTCAAATATTGAAATGAAAATCGATAAATGTACCAACAAAAAAATTCATAAGAAATACCCCAATATTTAACGAAGTAAATACGATACGAACAACCACATAACTTCAGTTAGAGGTAAGTTTGCACAGGCAGTCGGTGGCGTAACGGGCTAGACGCTGCCCGAATAGATGCTGTGTCACAAACATCGAAACGATCTTCCAGTGAATGTGGTTCGAATCATACCGAGGCTGTTTCTCTTTTTTTAAAATTTTTTTTTTTCGTTTCTTTATTTTCTGCGATTGATCATATGTTGACCAACTAGCAGATTTCTTCTTTTATATTACAACTTAAAATTTTTTATTTATTTATTTTTTTTTTTAAAAACATTTTTTAAAGAACTTTAATAAAAACATCCTCAATTAATAAACAAAATTTCTAAAAATACTTCGGTTCGAAGACAAAACGAAAACTGAGATACAATTTAGTTTGTTAATATGTCAAATTCTTCATCGACTAAAAACGAAAATATTTTTGATAAATAACGTACCAATATTTTCGTAGATGGTTGAAATTTTGCATCGATTAAAAAATAATATTTTTCCAATAAACAACCTAAGTAGCTGATATGTGATTTGTTTATCACACGATTTTCAATTAATATTTTGTTTGAATTTTCGAAATTTTTAATTGAATTGAGAAATTATTTTTTTCGGTATACGTATATATATATATGTATGTAATCAGTAGACGCGACTAGCATGTGGCTCTTGCTGCTGATTATTTTTTTTTGTATTAACTGTATTAATAAGACGCTGAAGAATTCCCACGATTGGGTGTCGCCTTGTCTGAGGCCGCGACCGGTACCAAATTGATCGGTAAGACCTTTATAAATCATCAGTGAGTATTCGGCATCTGTCAGTGTCGTTCTGGGTATCAGCTAATCAGGGATTCTCCATATTGAGCTGTCGAAGGCAGCCTCATACTCAATAAAGAGTTTTATGCGTCTATTTGCTTTTTGTCAGTTGTGGATTTTCCAGGTCTAAAGCCATACTGATAAGTCGGATCAGGTCTGCAGCAATTGTCTTTTGGCCATTACAATTGAGAGAACCTTGTACGCAATAGATAAAAGACACATTCCACGATAGTTAACACCTACGCTCACTTTTTTTTAGATGTAGGGCATGGTACGTCATACTTCACACGCCGAGCATGCATTTGTCTAACCTACTATTGAATATGAGCTGGTACATGCCAGCTCATCGCTGCCAGCTTGCAACATCTGATCCCGTAATTCATCATCACCTGCGGCTTTGTTGTTTTTAAGCCAGGAAATCATCATCTTGAATTTACTCAACTCGGTCACCTGCTTTGAATTCTTCTGGGGCAACCCAGTCGGAAATTATGTATTGATGATATTGTCGGTAGGATTTCCTTAGGATATATTTTTGGCATGTGGCTAGTTTTGACTTAAGTGACATAGATTGTGAAGTGTAACTTGTTCTATTCAGTCAGTGTAATTTGTTCTATTGATTTGTCAGCACTTTGTTATGGTTCACTCTTACTAAGGTCAATGCTGAACGTTATCATTTGTAAACTGCGAGTTATGTGTGTAGATTTTTAAGTTTTTCAGAAAAGTTCAACTAAAAAGATTTTATTTATTTGTGAGTATGAAATGTACATTAGGGTGTACAGAAAAAAAGTAATTGTAGGGGATCTCAAATGATGTGTATTGAAGAGCTGATTACTGGAACATCAAACTTTTTTTATACGGTAAAACGAAACATTTGTTTTTGGTCAATATGAAGCTAGAAGACGAGCCATGATGAGCATAAACAGAAAAATATATTTTCAAATTAGTTATAGATTATGTTCTATCACGACAGCATTTTGAAATCTTAATCATGAATACTTTTCCTTCCCAAGTTTTCAATTAAATATTCAATTTAGGTTTTTTTATTTTTTCATGAAAATACTACCAAATATATGCAATAAATATAATTAAAAGCTACTTATAATTCTCGTACTACAATGAGAAATACGCGAAAACTCGAGAAATATATGCCTGATCAAGTCTACAAAATGCTGGCGTTAAAAAAAATGCTCTGTCAAAATTTTGAAAATATACTAAAGTACATCCTAATTATGCCCATCAAGTCGATTGGCCAAAATAAAAATTTACCCTAATACACTAGGAATTAAAACTTCTACGGCCCTATCGGCCGATGACGTCTTTAGAAAATTTCCAATTGAGAAGAAATATAAGAAGTAGTCTAGCTACCTCCCCAACATACTTTGTACATCTGCGACTCCCCCGCAGTCCCCTTCCTTATCTTTATAGTTCGACTTTTTACACTTTGGTTGATTATTCAGGGTTTGTACTTCCTTGTGTAAGTTTCGATTTTGTCACTTTCACGGTCTCTCCACTGCAATTTTTTAGCTTTTATAGGCCTCTTTACCTCTCTCGGTTTCTCCAGCTGGCGTTGCGACTGATTGAAGCATTGACGTACGTGCAGCGTTCTTTTCATCAGATGCCATGCGACACTCGTCATCGTACCTAAGTTTATCTTGAGCTTCTGTTTAACCAACTTTTTAGAGTATTCGAGCACCCTACCAACATGCAACAACGCAACCTGAAGTTTCCTTTATTTTTGATTCTGGAAATTTCAGTTTTGAGGAGATACGCAAGTTAATTGGCACCTCCTGAACATGAACAACGCTGAAAGTTTTTTTCTAAGTTCCGTTTTTTAGATAACACCGAAAACCCAAAAGTGCCGCTATCTAAAAAACGGTACTTAGAAAAAAAAATACAGCATTTTTCGTGCTCAGGAGGTCCCAATTAACTTATCTAGGCATGTGGCGTTCTTGGTATTTTTCCAAAGTTAAAGTTTGTAAATCAGTGTAAGACATATGGCCGTCTGTTGCAAATGTTAACAATATTTATAGCTTGTCTTTCTAAAAATACAGATTCTTTCTTATCCGCCTTCTCCGTTGCTTTTGACACACATTTTGCAAATATTCACGAGAATATTATCAAATTTAAATCAAAGATTTAAATACATTCTCTAAAATACATGGTATTGACATAGAGACAACACCTGTAAGAAGACATTTCCTCGAATGGATGGGTTAAAACATAAAAATGCAAAAGAGCTGACATTTCTAACGCGCCTAAAGGTGTATGACAACTGTATTGCGGATTAGTATCCTTTTCAACTGATTACAAACTCTACTCTTCATCTATGGTAACACTTTTTAACCCTTCAACAACGACATCGTCATAATACTCAACAGCAACATTTTCCATAGTCCTGACAAGGACATTAATGATGATTATCTTTTACGAGGAAGACGACCCTATACAGCGAATACGAGAGAATGGTTGTGGCGACATCTAGACACATGTCTGACATTGCATGACGTCGTGAGTGAATTTGTGTGTGGGTTGTATTTGTGTGTCAGTCGTACACGGCGAGGGTTGTGTTTCGGTACCGTCGAAAGTAAAGGTAACAATGACAACAGAGCCAGTACACATAAATACGTACAGACACCGGACACTCACCCCGCCATCCGACCGACCCAAGCATGTCACATACAAATTTGACTTTTAGTTGACTTTTATAGAGTCGCAATCACAATAAAAAGGAGTCTATTATCCTTTTGCATCGCATCGCACAGACATTCGTACACATATTGTTGTCGTTAGTATTTGCTGTTTGTTTTGCTGTTATTGTTTTTCATGTACAAACAACGAAGCTATTGTCGGTGTTCCATACTATCGTAGTTTGCTTCCTTTATGTTGTTGTGTTGTTACGGAAGGATCGATATCCATTAGGAAAATTAAAATTGTGGCTGAGGCAATGAACGCAAAACGGAAACGTCCGCCATTGTACTGCTCAGTTGCACGAATATATAAACAATCTGCGACACACACACCAACACTGACAACAGACGACTTCGACTCGTCAAAAAAACGAATGAATAGCAATTGACAACACGACAAAAAATACAATTTATCAGGCAAAGAAAGGAGGCGACGACGTAACACTGAATGCACAAAGCCACGTGTATACGAGTATACTATATACATCACTTGCTCACCTACCCGCCAACGAACAGAGCCAAACGTTTTATCTTCCACAGTGGAAAAGTGTATGTATATACCTATGCGTGCACAGTGGTTCGATTCCGTGTCGTGGCGGTAGTTTAGGTCCTTCCATCTTGTAACAATTATAACATTTACTCAATAAAAAATTTATTAGATTGATGGGAATCCAGTACACAGACAAAATATCGAGAATCCATCGAGGAAACTGTAACTAGGATCAATTTACAGGAAACAGAAACAAATGTCAAAACAAAAATTTGATTCAACACATTCAAGCTACAATATCTACATGTATGTATATGTAATGCATGTATGTATATTAGGGTTAGTCCTTTTTTAAACTTTTTTTGAATATCACAATGCTCTCCCAATACGATATAAGGAATAAAAAAAATCCAATGAGTGTTCGAACTCACGGGCGATGTGTTAACACCTTTTTGCTACACGGTACCTGTTCCATTTCTATGAACACATTCGTAAATGTTACATTGGAAAATAAAAAACAGCGTTCAATCATATGATGACGTTACAGTTAAATAATATTAATACTTAAAATTATTTAAAGACCCAGTGCAAGCACATGTGTCATTGTTTTCTTGCTCAATACTTTTTGTTTTATTCCCACAAAAGTCAAAGAATGCAAAGCAGCAGACACTTGTATATCAATACATACATTGTTATATTCGTACGATATAACCGAAGATCAACATAAAATACTTTTTTAATATTACTCCAAATTAACTCCAAATTAAAACACTTCAATCTCGGCTCGCCGATATCGGATCGCCTTCATTTTTGGAATAAACTCTTCGTCGAAACCCGCACTAGCTTTTTAATCCAAAAATTAATAAAATCGGCTATGAATTTCCGGAGAAAATCGCGTGGGAAAATTATATGAAAATCGCCCAATAATTACTTTCAATACCGACTGCCAAGCAACGAACAAACAAACGATGATTTACTCTTACAAACCTAACACTTGTGTATGTATTAAATTTATAGTTTACTGCCCTAGAGGCGCGCGTATAGATGTTAACACATCAAAAAACCAGATTTTTTCCGTTTCCTTTTCTTTTTGTGTGATTTCTAAAATTTCCAATTTTTGGAATGAAGTTACTTATCGCACGTTGCGGGACGGGGACTAAATGAAAAAATTTTAAACAACTTTTTTTTTTAACTACATTTTTATAACCCATTATTATCAACTATATTGGGTACTTTTGGTTTGGTTTGGTTTAAAGGGAAGTTTTCTAGGTGGCTCTTGTTTATTATTGTAGTTATTGTAGTCTTGAACCGAATAAAAACTAAATTTAGAAAAGCCAAAGCCCAAGACTGGCAAATCCATGAAGTACAACCCTGAATTACATTTGGCAGCACACTTACTATTACACTCATACTTTTGGTTTGTGTCTAGACTAACATAAACATTTTGTTTAATGGCAAATTTTCTAGGTGGAGCCTAGTTATTGCATATTGTAGTTTGAACCGAATAAAAACTAAATTTAGAAAAGCCAAAGTGAAAGAAGTTTAAACAAATAACATTTTCTTAAATAAATGCGTTTGCTTTAAAAAAAGTAAATGTTCTCTCTCTTTTTTACTGAGATAAGTAGCCTTCCTGAAAAAAGTAATTTTCCTTAAAAAAATTACCTTTTCCTAAAAAGAGTACCACTTCTTTAAAAAGTACCTGTTGTTAAAAAAAGTAATTCTTTGTAAAAATATTCATACTTTTAGGTTTTTTCTTACATAAAAACATTAGCTTTTAATAACAAAAGTACTTTTCATCAAAGAAAGGGCTTTTTTTCGGGGAAATATAATACATATTCTTAAAAAGCGACCTAAAAATTTAAATTTTTTTAAAAAAACACATTCAATAACTACAAAATTTCTTAAAAAAAAGTTTATCATTTTACAAGAGTATCTTTTCTTAAAGATCCATTTAAATTACAGTATTTTTAAACAGGCACCTTAGGCGTGGTCGAACTAACTAGTATATAATATAGCGAAAGGAACTTCGTTCCAACCAGGTGTCGCCTGACACCTCATGTAATTTTTTTTCCTTTTAAATATTTTTTTGTGGAGGTTCTTAGTTAAGATTGATACGCTGATTACGAATTTGTTGTTTGATCACTAATTGGTCATTTAGTTTTCGAGATATAGAGATTTTAAAATTGGTTTGAGCAAAAGTTTATTTTTTGTGGTTTTTAAAATTTTGAATTTTTTTCCGTTTTATATTTTTCAATTGATGGTAATTGACCAATTGTAGATCGAACAACAACAACAATCAGCGTATCAATCATAACTAAGAACCGCCACAAGATCACAAAATAATAAATATGAAAATATCTAGTTTGAGTAAAAGTAATTGCCTATGGAAGCAGGAAAAGAGGACGACCAAGACTCCGCTGGAAAGACCAGGCAGAAGAATCCCTCCGTATCCTTGATGTTACCAACTGGCGAGAAAAGGCGAAGGATAGAGCTAGTTGGAAGAATATGTTGAAATTTGTTTAATTTGTTTGCTTAAATAATATGTGTAAGACGTCTGACCTCATGAGGTTGTAAAATAGTCAATAAAACTAAAGCAAAAATAAATTGCATTTGGTTGTGGAAGGTTTTTTGCAATACCAAAAATGTAAAGACACAGTTCTTCATATTTTTTCATGCTCTACATCATACTCCGAGAACATTTGCCGAAAAAAAGGGACTAACCGTAATGTATATGTATCATTGGATAGATTAGGCAAGAAAGCTTCTATCGATCGGGAATTTTACCCAAAAGCCCGGAAATGAATGATTTTTTTACAATTCTGCAAGGGATCAGCTAAAGATATTGATATGATCTGTATTCATTTGAGGCTGTAATGAATATTCAATGTATGTGTGGATTGATCAACGTCTCGGTGTAGGAACTTAGTTGTGTTCTTATTGCTGAAAGAAAGAACAACGGTATTGTTTTCTTAAATAATATTTGGTTTCGCATGGAACCCGTGGAAGAGTTTAGAACATGCATGCACCATAATAACTGCTATAATATTATAGATCTAAAAAGCTAATACCATATGTAGTATTAATCAAATTTCACATTACTCGAAAAACAATAGAAGGACATTGTATGATTGGATATAAAGTACATATTATGAATTTAGCTCACTGGAACCCAGCTGCTACATTAGGTCTGCTGTCTTCGAGGGATTTCAATTCAGGGTGATTACCGTAATGATTCACATAAAAAATATTCCCTTCAAAACTGTTAGCCAAATCAGAAATCACGTTACTTTAAATATTTGTGCGCTACACCTTCCAATAATTTCCTTTGGTTTCTTCTTGTTTGTTAATATTGGATAATAATCTAAAATTTAGGTTAATTTTCATACATTTTGTTAGAATAAAGTTTAAAAGTGAATTTATTTAAATTTTACTGTTTCATTAAAAATATAATACTTATATCGCCTCCTGTTATTTCTAATTTCAATTATAAACTTTCATCAATTTTGACTTTACAGTATAAAGTACGTATTGCACTTGAAAATTGTATGTATTAACATTGCATCTTTCTTAGATGTAAGCATTTATTGCTAATTTTATAGATTTTAGTATAAATTGTACTTCGGATTCAAATATGGAATTCCAACAGGTAGTGACGCTCCCACGAAATATGTAGATCAATCTATATAGATTTAGATGGGTTAGTAAAACAAATGATTATTTTAGGTATAGAATCTGAAGGGATATATATTAACTACCACCTCTTCGTGGTTTCGTTCTTCGCATATAATTCCATCTATCTTGGTTGCCCCCAGTGAATGTTTCTGCTACCTAATTTAAATTAATCTGCCTTTGATGGGTTAAGAACACCACCCAATTCCTTGAGCACGGCCGGTACTAAAGGTAGCTAACAAACTTGAAGAAGCCATAGCCCTAGTCAAGCCGTCATGCATTCAGTGAGACTCAAAAGAAAAGCGCATAGTTAACTGATTGTCACAAGCTCTCCAACTACCATCACGGCTTGTACTGCAAGAAAAATTGACTGTCAAAGAAAAATTGAATTAAACCAAATGAATTCAATTCAAGAGGATGAAAAAACAGACGTTTAAGCCAATAATACGTTCTCGACAGAGCTATATAACGCTGGCCGGTACAACTAATCCACAGAAAGAAAATAACGAAAAATATTTATTTGCCTAAATATATATTTTTATTTCCTCTTAGTAACGTGATTGGCCGCAACAATGTCGTTTTGCCATACATGGAACAAATTAATTCTATGATAATTATAATTGGTAGTTTAATTTGATGTAAATTATGATGTAAACAAATGTAAATACCATTGGCAATTGTACCAAATTTCAAACCATTTCCTTCAGTTCTGGCTATTTTGGGTTTCAAATATTTTAGACCCACAGGTTTATGAATTTGAAAGTACTACTACGAGGCAATACCAATCGAAGCCACAAACCGCTACATATAAAATACTTTGCATTTGTGTTGCAAATATGCACAAAAATGTAAAAAGGACCGGTTTAAATATTTAAATTTTTTTACTAATTGGTTACATTGGCAACAATAATTCATTTCTAAATATTAATATATTTTGGAGGAAATACGCACATGCTTCCCCGTATGTAACTGCTGAGAACTTAAAAAGATCATACAAGACAGAAATAGTGTTGGGATGCAATTTTTTTTATTATAATCTGGTAAATAATTTCATAGCCAGCCGCCAGCGTGTAAACCGCAAATAACAGTCAATTTTAATGGATGTAATGGAGATTCGTTAACGGCTTGAGGATTGTCTTCGCTCCCAACGATCAACAACTGCAGGAGCATTCCACGAAAAAGGGGAACTCTGGATCGTTTTACAAACATTGTTTTTTTTTATATATTTTTATACATACATACAAGTATTATGCTCTCATCTTTAATGAGGAATACCAATTACATAGAGTAAATCAACATATTTTCTAAATACCGTTATTTTTTGAGAGCACCAAAAAGTTGAATTTTTCAATCGAATTTACACCATTCTTCGCGAGGTCGCTGGCACTACTGTTTAGCAGAAAGAAAATTAATTGTTTTCTTAATTAATGTTTGCGATGAGCTGTCTTTAATCGGATTAACATTTATTTGGAAAAGTGTTCTACTGACGAGAAATAAATTATAACTCCAAGGTAAGTTTCGATGTCCAGTACGTAACGCTTAATTCCTTCTTATAATAATTATAATTAGAAAACAAGTCCATTATACAAGCTAATGTTTCCTGTTCAAAGCTAACTTTTAGTGCTCTAAAAATTAACAAATATATTTTCTAGGTCAACGTTTTTCTTAATATTGATACTTGTCGATAATAAAGTGTCCGTACGTGACGTCAAGAAACTGCTATATTCTGTAAAGGTGTTAAACCTCAACAAACTTCAATGACACATAATGACTGATCAACAATCATCAACCAGCGCTGCTCGTATGCGGAAATATCGTGCAAAGCGAAAGGAAGAAGATCCAAATTTCATCACCAATGAGGCTAAAAGGATGCGTGAACTTCGTAAAAAAAAAAGTTTATAGACTGTCGGAAGGTGAGTTGAAAAAATTTAAACTAAAGGAGAGGGATAAGAAGAGACTGCAAAGGGCGAAGAAGCGGGTTGAAGTTCAAAATGTTAGTGAATCTTCTGTAAGTACCGAATCACCGTACAAGTCAAAACAAGCATTATCTAAAGCTGTTCGAAAGACTCTAAAAGCCCTCCTCAATCACCAAGAAAGAAAAAAGCTGTAGTTACAGAAATAGCACATAAACTGAACATTGCTCTCGCCGAAAGTCCAAATATTACAATTTCAGGTGATGATACACGTTTCGAGATTGTGAAAGATTTTTATTATCGTCCGGATATTGTATATACTTGTCCCGGAGCAAATGATTTCGTCGTTGTTTGGGAAAATGGCATTAAGAAAAAATTACAAAAACATTATTTAACCGTGTTCCTACGAGATGCATTCTGCATCTTTAAAGAATTTAATCCAAATCTCGAAATCGGTTTGTCTAAATTTTGTAGTTTGAGACCCAAAAACGTTTTGCTAATGAAAGACACACATTCGGATCAGTGTAGATGCCTAACTCATGAAAATTTTATGTTCAAACTTAAAGGTTTCAAACAAAACTATTGTAATGACTGGTGGAGTATCATTTTATGTAATCCTTCATTGAATTCGAAGTGCTGGAAAAATGAATGTGACATTTGCTCCGATGGGAAAAAAATAATATTATCTATGGATTTAGGTACAGTCTGTGTCTGGAAAGAATGGAAAAGAATTCAGACAATAAATTACGCCTAGTGAATCATGAGACAAGTGCAGGTGAACTTAAAGAAAGGCTAATTGCGAAATCCATTTTATGATGCAGCACGTTAATTTAAAACGAATTCAAGCCAGTGAATTTCAAAACGACAAACTTAATGAAAATGTGCGAATACTTCAAGTAGATTTTGCAATGTCATTCGGCCGCGAATACCAGAACGAAGTGCAAAGTGCACTATGGTCACGAAACAGTGTCCTTTTATTTACTGCTGCTAGCTTTTACAAAGGAAAATATCAAACTTACCTTATATGCTCTGATGGAAATGCTAAAGATAAAGATACCGTTTTTGTATTCTTAAATGAGTTCTTTGAATTGATCCACAAAGAAAATAAAGACTTCCCTAATGCAGAAATCATTTGGAGCGACGGTCCTTCATCGGAATTTAAAAATCGTTATATGCTTAAAGTATCGTCAATCTTAAGTGAAAAGTATAAAAAGACTTTTTTTTGGAAATATTTTGCTACATCGCATGGAAAAGGAGTAATAGATGGAGTTGGCGGAAACATCAAAAGATTAGTTAGAGAGAAAATGATGAGCCAAAATGAAGCTGTTGTCGTCCAATCAGCCAAGGACTTTGCTGAATTGGCTTCTCGATTGGTCTCAAAAATCCGCGTGATTTATATACCATTTTCGGAAATTAACGAAAAAGTTAAGTCTGCATCACCGTGGGACAATACCAAAGCTATACCCGGAATTTCAAAGTTCCATTTTATTGAAACTAAGGGCAAAGTTATAGAGTGCAAGAGACATAGCTTGTCTGAAGACAAAAATATATTCACCTATTGATTAGTGTTTAGTTTTTAAATTTAAGTTGAACTATGTCCCGTACGTGACGGGATTTTTCCGTACGTTACAAAATATAAGTGTCTACTTTGTATCATGAATATGCGTTTTAATAAAAATCCTTCTTCACTAGCAGTTAACATGAGTCGTGTTTAAAATTTGATTCTAGTTCAGTTTTTCTCTATGTGTAATAATTTCGCTGAAATTTGAATGACACTGTACTAATTTCCAAGGTTGGTTGACACAAACCGTCCCGTACGTGACGGGATTTGATTTCTTTTTTTCTTCAGTATTCCGTCAACTATTTAAAAAAAAATTTAACGTAGGATTAAAGGTTAGTATGTTATCCATTAACTACTACCAGGAATTAGGTATTTGATAAACCTGTTGAGAGCAATATGTTACAAAAGTACATCAAAATTTTTGAATTTGTCTGTACGTGACGGTGGAATGCTCCTGCACGAGTTTTGCTCACTAGGCCGATTATGTTCATCGGACGAAGTGCTCTATGAACTTTGCAAACAGATTTATTTTTATCAAAGTAAATTTCAACAATTGGCAAGCGTTGTTGCAGCGTTAAACGATTCATGATGACTTGCCAAACCATACTGAAGAAAAATGTCAACATGGTTTGAAATTCTAAGCTGGGAAACCATAGTTATGGATAGCGATAGTTCTCATGCAGCTAAAAAACCACTCTATTATGCAGGTTTGGGGGAAACACGCGAATGCTTCCACGTAAGTTTATGGATGTTTGGGATGAATCACGCATGCTTATGTTTGCATGTAAATACAGGTGAGTTTGGACCTTGCAAACATATGAGTGTGTTTGCAGTGTATTTCAAACATATATGTACATGGTTCTCTCAGAATGTGTTTGGGTGAATATGTTACAGGTCCGTTTTTTCCAGCGTGATGAATTAAAATTAAATAGTGAACTGAAAATAGCGCTGTCTTGAATAATCGTAACTCATAAACTCTAGCGTCGATCAACTGCCGACGTCCGCCCATCTTTTGTATATTAGGAACCAAAATGGGTGGAACATATTCGTCAATTTTGTCCCACTTAGTAGATATTTACAGTTTACTTATCAGATACGTGAAACGGGAAAAGCTTTTGATTTCGGAACAAGATTACCCCTAAATTTAACGATTTAAATAGAAGCTACTAAACAGAGCATAGCCCTAACACCAATATTCAATTCCAAACTAAAGTTTGGCAAATCATAATCAGCCGCAATAGGAAAAGATATAAAGCAGTTATCGTGTTACAAAGACAAACGGGCATGGCTCAAGCGCCTTAATCATTCAGACAAAAAATTTGGTCAAAGATACCTCCAGTTTAGTAAACAAACTACTATGTGTTGTACAGTTTCCCGCTCCAGATAGTATATGACATGAATTAAAATATAAACTAAGAACTCCGTGACCTCTCGAATAAAATATGTTTTTTCGGCAAAAATGCAGATATAGTAGAAATTCTTACCCAATGACGAATGTGTACCACAGCTCTGAATAATATTCGCCGGTGATCGTTTTACCCTTTTCGGAGTAATTGGCAGACAGGCCCACCTTGCACAAAAGAAGACACGTTCATCTGGAGAATTCCACTACTTTGAGTGTTCCATCAGTCTGGTGTGTTGTGATAGACCCGTATTTCGTATACCGTTGCGAGACGTCGGAAAATTCCATTTGCTTATGGGCGAGTGTGGGTATTCGAGGTATATATCGCAAGGATAGACTTTTTACATTCAAACACTTACTTAAGTGGCCTCAAATTACCCAGAGGGTTCAAGGATCTTACAATACGAGGATAACATATATTTCCAACCGGCACGATCTTCAGCGTTTCTCCTCCGGTTGGTAAAGCCAAGCTGCTACAGGCATTTTTCCACACGGTCCTTCCAGCGAAGTCTTGGTCGTCCTATTTTTAGATGTCCTTTGATTACGTCTTCGAATACCTTTTGGACTGGTTCATTCTGATCCATTCTATCAACATGGCCTTGCTAACGTAAACGCATTATTTTGATTCGCATATCTACGTCGAAGTCGGGATACAGATTATACAGCTCGTGGTCCATCAGTCGTCGATACACGCCGTTATCTATTATAGGATCATATATTTTTCTGAGCATTTTTCTCTTGGATTTTCCCAGTGATGTTTGATGTAAGATATGACCCAGGATTCAAGACAGGTTCTATGAGAGTATGATATAGTTGGATTTTCGTTTCTCGAGAGATGGTCTTATCTCTGAAGTTCGTGCTTAGCCCGAAATAACACCTGTATGCAAGGTCAATTCTCCGCTTGATTTCTAGGCCTACGCGATTTCTTCTGTTTACGGCTGATCCCAGGTAAACTAATTGTCAACTATCTCGAAATTATAATGGTTATCAAAGTTCATCCTTTCATCCAATCGGGTGGAATCTTCTGCTTGTCGAAACTACTAATTTAGACTTGTCCTCGTTTATTGTCAAACCCACTTTGCTGACTCCTTCTCAATTCTAAAAAACAGATTTCGCCCAATGATATCTAAATCATCAGTGACTTCTGCTGCTGATAATTTTACTCATGCTGACTGCATCTTTCTCACGATGATGTCAATTAATATGTTGAAGAAATCGCATAATTGGGTATCGCCAGCCTGAGACCTCCCCTAATAATAAATGGTTCGACGAGTTCTTTACTAATCCCCACTGAGGATTTCGTGTCGGTCAGTGTCATTTTACAAAGACGTGTAAGCTTTGCAAGTGTACAAAGCTCCAACACCAGCGGTTATGTTGTTATTAAGCCAGGAAATTGAGTTCAAACTTCGCTTTGGCTAAGAAGGGGCAGTCGACGCCATCGTTCTGTCTGTGGTCAACACTCTCATCTATATTGAAGTCTGCTGTTACAAGTAACGCAGAGTGTGATCTCCACATATTTCCAGCAAAGTCTGCACATCTGTGACAGGATTCCCGTCCTTATCTATACAAAATAGGCGCCCACTCTGTGGCCGTTGGTTAGACTTTGTAATATTCGGAGAATTTACGGGCCTCATTCTTCCTTCCGCAAGATTCCATTTACTCCCTCCCGTCTTTCAGCACAACCGCTTTTTCTTCCTCTCTCTCTTCTTCTCTTCATACCACTCCGAAGCAGCTCGGGTTGCAACTGTCTGAAGCCTTGCATACGTGGTCCTGACTTGCCATGCGACACTCTCCATCGTACGAGTACCATGGTTTTCAACATCTTAATGAAGATTACAATGACTATACTAATTGTAAAGGCTACCTCATTCTTTCGCCATCACTTGATGTAGATGTATAACGTTTGGTGCATCTTGCAAAAGGCATCGGCCGTTTTTTATTCAGGCTATAAAATACATTCAATTCATTATTTCTAGATCCATTACTTTTTAGGTAATGATACCTACAAAATATAAATTTTGTTTCAACACACTCAAAACCTCAGCAACAATCTTGGTAAATGTTGGATCAATGGGAATCTCTTCCCAATATATGTTCCAACAAGTATACTATACCCAAACCACTGTTCTTTGTGTTCACAAGAAGCATATCCCTTCAATATGTATGTATGTACATGTGTATGTATTGGTATTGTGATTGCTTACTATTTGTGTTGATTTTATCCAAAATTTTATAAAATATTTACTGATGTTGTTACTGTTTTGTATTTGGGGTTGTTTAATGAAGTATTTTCAGTTGTTTCCTTAACACTCATAGAAAAATTGCATTGCAACCAAACGATATTCCAAACAAATTAACTGCCCCAAAACCATTTAATTGCCACAAACGTACATCTTCTGAAACAAATATATCAGTTCCTTTGTGATAAAAAAGAACTGATCCGAAAACTCTTTACAGCAAACGATATATAAGTTGAAGCCCAAAAAAAGATAGACGGATCAGAAAACGGTTTCAATAGAGATATACAAAACTCTTGTAGTAAACGCAAATCCAAAAAATGTTTACCAGAAACAGCTATTCTGTTTAACGTAAACGTAACGTAAATTTCCCCTGTAATGTAATGGAACACAGACCATCACTGCAAGTCCGCGCCGCGCGCCTATCTACTGAGCCATCGCATATGTTGCACGAACAAAACCTTAACATTAGGATTTGCTTGTTTTTCGTTTACAATAAACGGGTTTCTTCATTTGCCACAAACCCAAACCATGACAATTTTGAGGTAAATTAAAGTTGGGTTGTGATAAAAGGACGAACGAAATTTTTTTGGCGTCAAACGAGCGTAAACGTTGGATTTCTTTGCATGTAACATTTTGTACTCTTCGTGTTGCACTTGCCCCTATCTGTTGTTTTATTGGAGTAATCTTTGCAACATGTTACCATTAACCCCATTTTTATATATAATTTTGACATCTACTGCTGTTTTGCATCCAAATTAAATATTTTGTTGTGTCAGTTGACAGTTTTTTTCATATTCGTGAGTTGTCTTGTTTTCTTTATGCTTTCTATCATCCTTCCTCTCAAACTTTTACTTTTCACGTTTTTTTTTCTTTCTACTTTCTAATATCCTCCTATATCCTCCTCTCGCCATCGTTTATATTTCATGCAAATTTAAAGCGTTACATTTCAATAACATCGTTTGATTCATTGCACATTCATCATCCATTTTGTGGATGAACCCTTTGCAATCCTCCTCTATAAATATGTCAATGTCTCGCCGTGCAATGTGTCATTCGAGGCAGCCAACCCGCAACTGCATTCTGTCCCATCCTAATCCATCAATTGGAAAATTGCATCGTGTCAATTTTTTCTCTGTTAAAGCGTCGATGCAATTGTAGTTTTCATTTCTCTTGTTTGCCAACAAATGATGCAATTGTCCTAATTGCAAATTTGTCCGTGACTTAAAAAAAAGTTTGAAAGGTAGCAGAGAATTATTACAGTTAAATTACCAAATATGTATAGTCCATGAGTTTTCCTGTTCGAGAAATGAAAAATTTGGTTTGAAAAAGGCAATTTTTTCACGTAAGTAATATAAATAACCTTCAAGGACATTTACTGCGGCAGAGTAATTTCAGTTGATGAACACAATGGCAGTGTATTTTCTTGACACCGCTTGCTTAGATTTGCTCTTGATATGTACTGAGAGTTAAGCGACTTAAAGCGACATTAATATTATAACTTAAGTCTCTGTCTTATGCAGGCACTACAACAATCACTAAATTGTAACCAAAATACTCATAATGTTTGTCAGGTTAACTTCGGATTTTATAGTTTTATATCATGGAACCAAAATATATGGTTATTTATTGTATTACTTCAAATTTAAGAAGTTTGAAGGCTAACTAATCTATTATCCACGAGCTGAATTTTCGCAGTAGGCTAATTTTTATACAAGCTTGATATTCTATAAAAATCGCTTTGAGTAATCTTCCAAAGCGAACATTTATTCTCCTAGTCACTTGAAATTGTTGGGTCATTAATTAAAGTCTAAAGGATACTTCGTTAGGTATCCGTGCTCCAAAAGCACATAATCATTTAATAATGGATGAATTCCGGATAGACATCTACATGAAAGACCCAACAATTCTTAGTTACTAGAAGAAAAATAGAACTACTTTTGTTAAAAAAAAATGTTATTTCGTTGATTGTCTGTATACTAAATAAGAGAACCAGATTGATCACTTGGTAATAATAGATGGCAGGCACTCTTTCAGTACAATGGATATACGTATGATTCGAGGTGCCAATACCGTCTCGGATCATTACCTGATGGCTGTGAAGGTTCGCCCTACACTGAGCAGGGCGAAACTCATACAAAGCCGAACACGGGAAAAGCTAGACATCGACAAGCTGCAAATTCCACAGATATCAAAGGCCTAAAAACAAAACCTCACTCTCCTGCTAGAGCAGGTGACCCAGAAGCTCAAATCGAAGCACATCTCCAATTGTTTGAAAACCGCTGCAAGGACTGAACTTGGCTATCAAAAACCGCGGAAGGATGAGCCATGGTACAGTGAAGAATGTCGCATTGCAACTGATGAAAAAGACACTGAAAAAGACGCTGCCCGACGACCCAGAAGCGCAGTGGACGCACATCTCCCATTCTTTGGAAACCGCTGCAAGGACTGAACTTGGCTATCAAAAACAGTGGAAAAGCCATGGTATAATGAAGAATGTCGCATTGCAACTGATGGAAAAGACGCTGCAAGTATGGCAGCGAAACAGTTAGTTACAACGCGTGCTGCGAGTGAGGGGTACAAGAGGCTAAGAAGGGAGGAAAACCAACTATTTAGGCGAAAGAGAGAGAGTGAAAACCCCGAAGTGTGCAGGATGAATGGTGAATCCCGAAAGTTTTTCCAGAGGGTAAGAAGATCGAATAACGGGCCTAATAATGGGCTGCCCTCCTGCAATTACGAGAATGGGAATCTGGTGACTGAGAAGTAGTGTGTGCTCAAAATGTGGAGAGACCACTTTTCAGCACTACTCCACTCAGATTCTTCCACTGAAGGTAATGATAGTGGAAGATAGTGTAGATTGTACCCATCCCATTTTATCCATCGCGTATAAGGTCTTGTCGAGCGTATTATGTAAAAGACTAAAGCCAATTATTGAAAACCTAATTGGACCTTATCAGTGTGGTTTTACACCAGGCATGTCCACGACTGACAAAACATACACGCTACGTCAAATCCTGGAAAAGACCCACGAAAAGCAAATCGATACATACCAACTTTTTGTCGATTACAAAGCTGCTTTCGATAGCCCCATACGGGGAAAACTGTACGAAGCTATGTCTGAACTTGGTATTCCGGAAAAACTGATTCGCCTCTGTAGAATGACGCTGACCAACACCAAATCAGCAGTGAAAGTGGGGAAAGACCTAACTGAACCATTCTGTACCAAGCGAGGACTTAGACAAGGCGACACACTTTCCTGCAATCTCTCCAACATCTTAATGAAGATAATAATGAGAAAGGCTGCAGTAAATACGAACAAGACCATTAAAACGAAAAGCAATATGTTGCTGGCGTATGCTGACGACATAGACATCATTGGGCGAAATTTGCGAGAGGTTACTGCAGTATTTTTGAAGAATCGAAAAGGAATCAGGGAAGGTGAGTCTTGCTGTTAATGAGGGCAAGACAAAACTGATGGTGTCAACGACTAGAGAATCCTCTCGACATGGGCCGCAGTTGAGCGTTGACAACCGATTTAATTTTGAAGTGGTAGATGAATTTGTCTACCTTGGATCCGCTGTGAACAAGGACAACAACGGCAGCCTGGAGATAGATAGGAGAATTGTGCTTCCAAATATATGCTATTTTGTGCTCAGCGAGCAGTTAAGGAACAAAGCCCTCTCTCGACGGACAAAAGTCCAGCTATACCAGAATCTCATTTTACCTGTCTTGACATATGGCTCCGAAACTTGGGTTATATCGCAAGCGGATGAGAAACACTTGGAAGTTTTCGAGAGAAAAATTCTCCGTAGAATATATGGTCTTGTTAGAGAAACCGGCAAGCACTGACGTCGTTGGAACCAAGAGCTATATAACTTGTATTCCGACGAGGCCATAGTTATGCTAATCGAATTAGGCCAATTACGTTAGCTAGGCCATGTTAACAGAATAGATGAAGATGAGCCAGTTAATAGAATGGATGAAGCAGGAAAAGAGAACGACCAAGACTCCGCTGGAAAGACCAGGCTGAAAAATCCCTCCGTATCCTTGGTGTTACCAATTGGTGAGAAAATGCGAAGGATTAATTTATTTATTTGTCTGTTTAATTAATATGTGTAAGGCATCTGACCTCATGAGGTTGCAAAATAGACAAAAAAATAAAAAGTGTACGAAATAAGAACACCGATATACTAAATCCGAATCGTTGTGGCATTACAATGAGGATAAAAAAAATTTTCGGTTCCTACAAACGAACTCATTTCATTGCGACACACAAGAGCTTATCATTATGAGTAGCTAAATCGTGTTCTGGCGGTAGCATAATTAATTTAGATACATGGTTTAACTAATTATAAAAATTAAACTGAATGAGAACGATTCTGTAAGTATTTTTGTGGAAGTATTTTTCTGCAGTTTCAGCACTTACACTTTCCTTAAAATGGTGTCCGCATATTTATCTACAAAGCTATCGCAGGCATTGCGCTACGACATACAAAATCTTAACATTATGAATTAATAAGGCTGTTTTTTATTCCATTAAGCTATCGCCACTTACGACTTTCCAAATAAAACGATCCACACTTAATACTACGAAATGTGGCAACATTTTCTGTAATGGGTGAAAAAAAAATGCGATATGGCAACACGTTTGTAGCCAGTGCCAACTAATACATGGTAGCAGCAGATGTTGTTGTAGTTGTAAGCAACAACAACCGACATTTTATTTTCGTTCATTCGTTTCAGTTGTCATACTCTACACAAATATATACCAACAATACAAGAATACAAACAAGAATAAAATCAAAATACATATGATTTTGACAAGTGAAATGAAAAATGACATGGAAAAAATTACATCACCTGTTTAAACGACTAAATTTTGTCCATGTCATTTTTCGTTTCACGTCTAAAAATTTTTGATTTTATTTGATTTTATCCCTTTTTGTAATCTTGTATTGTTGTTATATATGTGTGTAGAGTTTAACAACTGAAACGAATGAATGAAAATAAAATGTCTGTTGTTGCTGCTTACAATTACAATAACATCTGCGGCTACCATGTGTTGTAGGTATTGGCTACAAACGTGTTGCCGTATCGCATTTTTTTCACCCACTACAGCAAATGTTGCCACATTGCATAGTATTAAGTGTGGATCGTTTTATTTGGAAAGTCGTAAGTGGCGATAGCTTAAGGGAATAGAAAACAGCCTTAATATTGTATACAAGTATCATTTTTGAAGCAAAATTTCTATTTTTGCGGCAAACAACCTTCAACATGTTTATTATTTAACGCAGGAGTGAACTTGATTCATCTCGGTGATGAAAGATCTTTTGCACAATAATGGAACATATTCAGTGACGCAATTGACAAGACCCCAATGTAAAGAAAGACTATCATCATGTACTCCTAAGCAGCCAATGTCTTCTCCATGACACAAGTAGTCAAATAATATCAATACTGGCCTATAAATGTCCTCCTATAAGTCATTCTAAAGTCTTCATCAGAAGCGATGCCAAGCTTTAGGTTTGAAGTTTTTGGGAACTGTCTGCGAAGACTTCCCACTTTGGGAATAAGTACCACTCTTGTGCATCTAAAATATGTACTCGCGATGAATAAACTTAGGAGCCAGGGAACACAATATCGGTTCCTGAAACTTAAAGGATTAAAATCTTCTATTGAGTAAAAATTTCTCTTTATCCTTTTGCTCATGTAGCGATTTGCCAGCGGTATTGGTAGTCCAGTGCCCAGAAGATCCCCTCAGGTACATTATAAGCCCTTGAGACACACTAGATACATTGAGCCCGTCTGAGAGCCGCCTGAGAGCTGTCTTATACCGCCTAAACGCCACTTTGTACACTCACAGAACCAATTATTTGGAGCGAGGTTGTTGCGAACGCAAATACGGCTGATACTGCCGAAATGCGGTTGACACAACCGAATTGAATTTGTCACGACTGAGTTTATTCCCCACAACTGAAATTCGGTTGAAACAATGTCGTTTCATAATTGACTGGGTTGTGACAACTGAATTTCTTATTATATTCGCTATATCATCATCTAAATACATTTTCTATAACTTCGGTTGAAACTGGAATCAATTCGGATGCATCAACCGACTTTGTTGCCAATTTGGTTACAAGAACCAAATTTGCCATCAATGCGGTCGTAATGACTGAATTTGGCATCACCTCGATTGCAACCATCGAATTTGTTACCAATTCGGCCGCGATAACCGAATTTACCTTTCAATCGGTTGCAGAATCTGAATTTGGAATTAATTCCAATACAATTCCGTATGATGAATCTAGGATGCAAATGAATTTCATCAAATATACATCAGTGCATACATATACATATGTACGATTAAAATTATCTTTTAGATATACATACATATATATACTGTGCCTATACATACTTTATACCCTGCATAGACGCATTCGTAAATATGTACGTGCACCTGGAGTTCATCAACAACAGCAGAGTATCATATACTCGTACTGGTTTCAAAACAGACAAAGTGCATACCTTTATATATAAAACCATATGTATATACTTACATATATAAATACGTACTTATGTATTACATTTTGTAACTAAAATTAGAACACTTTTGTCAGGCACTCGACGACCAACTGACATGGCAGGTCGACCAACCAAGCCGGCAACTACAACCACCAGAACTTCAATTAACCCAATTAATGAATGGGTGGGCTATGAATGAATGAAATGGACGCCAAAGAAGCAATGAACGACAGAAGGCAATAGATGGAACACCACAATATAATATGATGATGATAATGGTGATGAAGCAACAGGGGAACCTAATTGCAATGGTGAAGCGCATGAACAGCAGATTTGCAAATGACTCGAATTGCTTCACTAGATGAATATGTCTGGACGAATAGTCACTTGGATCGGTGTGTCCATCTGCTGTAGTGGCGGCATATCTTTTGAGGGCATCCGATGGGTATGCAAGAATTCGAGAGGGATACGGTGAGTAAGTGGAATACATGCAAACAATTACAACAAATGAGAGTCTATGGGGATACCAAAGTGGAATTTAAAGCTTTACATTTTAATGACCTTGAAACGGAAAAACGCAGCAGGAAACACAGAAAACGGGAGACAGACGTAGACCAAAATCAACAAAAACACCAACTTAAAGTAGCTACATTATATGTATTACATAAAATAAATTTTGATGAATTGCGCAAAAGGGAACGACGTTTGAACATGTTTGTATAGACGTATGTACTTGTGGGCGAGTGCGCCACAAGTCATCGTAATTAAAAGTGTTATAAAAAATCAAAGTCATAGACATTAATGGCCGCGTGACTGCTGACTGCGCTAGCTATGATGGCTGACTAAGGCCAATAATAACATTGAGAAGAATGGAGTACCACTAGTATCCGGTAGAAAACACACAAACAAGAGTCAATGAACTATGATTATACCCCACTACTGCTGGGGTTTCGTAAAACTCCACTACAAAATTCCTTTAAACACCAAGTAGTTGTAGTTGGTTACTACAACCACAATTTGACTAGTATAAAGTAAATAGCTACACTCAAAGGCAAAATACGCCCAAACCAAATCTGAGATAAACGAAATTTGTTTAGGGAATGTAGTTGCGGCAAACGAACAATTTTTGCATTTAATATATAGTTTTTCTTTGAAATAATAAATTAAAATTATTTACGAGAACCAACAAACGTTTACAGAAAATGATGTAAGGTAACTTTAAACTCAAGAAAACGTTTACGGGCAACGGAAATCGTTAACATGAACTATTTTTTCATTTACCTCAAACAATTTATAGTAAATTCAAACCCAAATCCAGTTTTTAAGTGAAATTAAAAAAGTTTGCGACAAATTTATTCTCGTTTAAAGCAATCGAGTGTATTTTCAAACGAATATGACTTTTTTTGATGGAAATGTAACCCTAGTTACAATTCAAACGAAAACAAGCAATAAAATCGGAAACATATCGGTGTGTACGTGGAAGAACTTGAAACTATAGAGTATGTATAGAATAATTATAAGTATAAGTATATTTATAACTATAAACACAGAAAAAATTTCACAACTGTTATATTTATTACAGTGGTTAATTAAAATAACAAGACATATTGTTAATTTTACAAGCAATTAAAAAATAATTGTATTTACGAAAACTTTGTTCTCCACCTGCCGGGCCATGTGGAAGAGTATATGTATTTTTAGAGGTCGATGGCAATTCTATAAAAAATAATTAAAAGCTTTATTCTAAGTAAATCATTATACTAAAATTGTGCACTGAATTATGGTGATTATGTTGATTTCGAATAAAACCAGCGAATTAGACAAGACTGATCTTGAACTTCATTGTTGAAGGGGATCAGTTAATAGTAAAAAAGGCAAATAATAAAATCAACAACTGGATTTCATAATATTTACGAATAAAATGTTTACAGCACGAAATAAGTTGAGAAACTAGGTATGTTTTCGTTGTAAAATGTGTTTTGGACTAAAAATCTATATTCTTTTTTGTAAGTTGACAACTCTGGTCATTTCTTCCTACAATTTGATTGGTTTATAAATTTTTCTTAGAAACAATCAAATCTTCCTGATATTCCGTGGCACTCTGGCGAAAATATTTCCTCGATATTTTGCAAGCATTTTTTTTTTGTACGTAGTTTTGCAAACGTGCTTGCGACATGTTGAACTTGCTTGAGACTTGTGAATATTTAAGTTTACTGATTACGTGGAACTGTGCAAATTTTGGAAATGGATTTGTTATGGAACAAAAAAAAAATAATGAACATAATCTAGTATTCTAGTCTTAGCTGCCGTAAACTGTAACTTTTGTTCTAAATGGAATAAAATACTTGAAATTAGGACAGTGATCCGTCTATAACCTGCTTCACGATCATCGAAACAATCGTCCACATTCCTTCACTAACCACAAGGAATTTTAACTTCCATTAAAGTTTAATATTATATCAGGCGTTGAGTTTCTTCAAAAGAATTTATATGCAATGGCATGAAGGACCTGGCTAGCTAGGCAACTGAAACTCACAATTATACGAATTCATTTTTGGAAGTTAAGTAACACATTTCTTTGGCTAGATGTTCTATTTAGAGACTGTGATGTAAAGCTGATCAGGGACTCTATCAATTATCCACAATTTGCCCTAAGCAGAGATTAAGATTCTCGAAACATAGCCCTTCCGGGTAGGTCTATAAGAGTAGATGTCGGGACGTGTGCGTGTTTTCTCCTATTTTACTTGCACTCGTTTTGAGGTTACTGCAATTTTAAGCCTCATAAAAATGTTTTTTTTTTCAATTCGTTTATTTTATCCAAAATTCATATTCTTCAACTAGAAATAAACAAATAGTATAGTACATAGATGTATACACACTGTCCCTTAAGCGGGCTCTCAAATATAATAAATAGTTTATTCGCTTAAAGGCAATTTTAAGCCTCATAAAAATGTTTTTTTTTTCAATTCGTTTATTTTATCCAAAATTCATATTCTTCAACTAGAAATAAACAAATAGTATAGTACATAGATGTATACACACTGTCCCTTAAGCGGGCTCTCAAGTATAATAAATAGTTTATTCGCTTAAAGTTATAATTTTTTCAAAACTACTAAATATATTTTGTACAATAAATTTAACTTTAATATTTCATAAATGTAACGAAACATGTGGAATAAAAAAACATTACTTTTATATGGCAAGGATGTGCACGAAGCTACGGTCAAGGAGGTAAAAAAAAATTTGAAAATATTATTCGGCAAGCAACCAATATTTCCTAGTTATATAGTTTGATTGTATGTTTTGGATTGCTGGCGGAGTAGAAGAAAAACGTAATCTAGAACCATGAAATTTAAGTCAGTAAAAACGAAATGCTATCCTAAACTTGAGTAATCAACATACTTATCTTCATGGATTTGTAGATTCACGAAATTTATGGAATGATGTCACTCATCTTATGATGTCACCCATAAGCGTAGCTAGTGAGTGGCAAGACGGACAGTTACCCCTACTTGTAACGCGGATGGGATCAATTGCTAATGATTGCAACATAGAGAAAAATAGGATCATTAATATTCTGAATCGATTTAGCCACTTCCCTTTATGCATGAATTTTTGTGATCAAACTACAGATAGCAAATTCAAACCAATTATATTGCAATTTAGTACATAGCATTTGATCGGGTATATGTTACACATATTAACCGATTTGGTACATAAGCTTCTCATAGGCAAATGTTGCTAGATTTTGAAAATGGGTCAATATGCATTAAACGCTTTTGTAAGGTCATGATGTTTTGTGAGAAAGCCCCATATCGGATCACGTTTACAAACATGTATTTTGTATATTTTACCAACCCAGCTTGGTACAATTGGTTGTAGAGTTAACAAATGTTAGCCGGTTTCAACAAATTTTGGTGCACAAGCTGATTATTTAGAATATATGCCACATCGGTCCAGGTTTTGTTGTAGTCCTAATACAAATTATACCAGCCATGATTGGTACTAACTGCTGCATTAACGATTTCAACGAAATTTGGCATATAAGATAAGGCAGATAATGAAATTTGAAAATTTTGAAAATGTGATATATCGTTATCGACGTTTACTATAAACAAGTTACTATCACAAGGTGCTGTTTGATATTATACAGTCGGCTTTAGTTGCTTTCAAATTACAGCCTGTCCATCTATGTCGTTTAAATTTTATTTCTGCGTACACACAGAGAACAGATTCGTTGTCACAACTATATTTCAAGCCAACTAAAATTTGGCGGTTCCTTGGACTATCACATTATTCTGTTGTGATTACCAATAATTGTGTTCATTATCACCAAATGTTGTGCATACCAATTGATTTGTAATTCAGTTTTGGTTGCAAGAATTGAAATATTTAGTTGAAGCCACAGCAACAAGAAATAAATGTGATCTGCCAATCGAGTTTTAGTTGTAGCAATCAAATTATCCTGTAGTGGTGAATATTCTATTAGTTGGATGAACGAAAAATGTAAAAACTATTTCGGTTGTACCAAATAATATATTTCTGTGCTCAACTAATTATGTACATGAATTTGCAGCCACGGATCTAAGGGGGGGCAACCGGGGGCACTTGCCCCGGGCGGCGGTTTGATGGGCGCCAAATCCTTGACACAATAATTCGAAATATCGAACAAGTGAAGCCAGGTTTTGAATTGCTTGCTTCAAATTAGCAGAAGCACACAAATTTTTGCATCGCTTAAAGTTTTTTCCAAAGACCATGAAGTAATAGACAACCAATATATGTGCGCGATTTGGCAACCCTCGTGATAGAGAAGTGTCATGACATTCAAATGCATTTCTCTATCGCGTCATAACATGATAATTTCATACTTTTTACATACTTTAAATGAAATCATCGATATAATGGCAAACAAAGTTCGAAATACCATTTTTAATGAGATCAAGGATGCCAACTATTTCACAATCATGTTTGACTGCACTCCAGATATATCTCACACAGAGCAAATGCGCCAGGTGATTCGATACATCAAAATAGCAGAAACTGCAATAAAGGAAAGTTTTATTGATTTTATTGAAGTTGACGGAAAGACTGGAGAATATATCACACCGCGCATTCTATAAAAACTGGAAGCTGATGGTTTAGATGTGCAAAAATGTCGTGGACAATCCTACGACAACGGAGCCAATATTGCCGGCATATACAAAGGAGTCCAATCCAGACTTATGCAAATGAACGAGCTGGCAGAGTTTGTACCGTATCTAGCGCACTCTTTAAATCTTGTTGGCGTGCATGCAGCTTCAACATACCCACAAGCAGTTAGCCTATTTGGGCTTGTACAACAACTTTATTGTTTCTTTGTCGGATCCACCACGCGGTGGAAAATAATGCAAAAGTGTACAAAAAAAAAACTTAAAAGGAAGTAGTCAAACCAGATGGCCGGCTAAACATCAAGCTGTTACTGTTCTATTAAATTATTTACCGGAAGTTGTCAAAGCTGTGGAAGAAATTGAAGAATCCTCTCTATCCGCAGATTCTAAGTATGAATAGAGTGAACGTTGAAATAACGGGTTTTTCAATAAGAGCGCTACAAAAGTTTTTTTTAAATAAAATAAAACCGGTTTTAGATACCAAAGAAATTCTTTATTCCTGTGAAACGTTCGATGCCATTATGTATGGAACTCGATTTCTTTTGCATGGCCAAAACGGGAACGCTTGCAGAAGTCCAGACGCCGAACCCAATTGTCGACGCTTTTCAAGCATAAATCGGCCGATACTGCTGCAATTTCACGTTCGATATTCGTACGAAGTTCATCAATCGTCGCTGGCTTGTTGGCATAGACCATAGACTTGATATAGCCCCACAGGAAATAATCTAAATATTCGGTTATCATTGAACGGTAGCGATTCGCCTTCACAGTAATGTGCCGGTCTTAATCATCACGGAAGAAGTACTGCCAATGACGCCGCCGGCCCATAAACCGCACCAAACCGTAATTTTTTCGGGATGCAATGATGACTCATGGATTACGTGTGGATTGCTGTCTGACCTATAACGCATATTTTGCTTATTGACGAAGCCATTGAGCCAGAAATGAGCCTCATCGGACGTAAAAAAAAATTGGACGTAGCGCTCTTAAAGTTGAGGCCACTGACTCCAAATTTCGGTAGTAAATTTTAATAATTTCGACTCGTTGTTAGCTCCTATATCTTTCCATGATGAAATGGCAAAGCTTACTGAAGAGAAATATCAAAAGAGCGGGACAAAATATGGCGTCGTTTGCTGTCCCTATCGATTTACTTTTGTAGCGTCTCTGTTGAAAACCCCTTTACAAAACGAGGATATTGTCATTACGCGTTCTGTGGCGATAATGCAAGACCTTGTTAAGATCTTGCAAGAATTAAGAGAAAAACCGGAAGAATATTGGATCAAAGAAGTTACACCTGTATCAGAAAAGTTGGAAATTGAGCCGGTTCTTAAAAACAAACGAAATTCCAAAAAGAAAAAGCAACACGACGAAATCTGTGAAGACGAAATAAGAACGCTAGATCCGACTAGTATATTTTTCAAAGATATAAAAGTAGTGTTTGACAAAATGTGAACAGAAATTGAGACAAGAGTAGAGAGTGCAAAGAGTCTACATGAAAAATTCGCCTTCCTCAGTGGCCACGCCTTTTAAATATGTCGACAGAAGATCTGCAAAAAAATGGAGCAGATCTAGATTTAAAATATTCAAAAGACTTGAATGCAGTTGGTTTTTGTCAGGAACTTGCCGTATTTAAAGAGCTAGTACATGAAATTAATGAAAAATCAAGTGCCTTCGACAGTTACAACATCTGTACAAGCATGACTTGCAAGAAGCGTTTCCCAATGTTAGTATATTTATTGCACATTACCAATAACATCTGCAAGCTGTGAACGAAGCTTCAGCAAACTGAAAATAATTAAAACTTATCTACGTTCAACAATGAGTCAGGAGCGTCTTTCTGGCCTCGCGATCCTAGCCATTGAAAACAAAACTGCCTATGCGACGGAGTTTGAGGAGCTTATAGATTATTTCGCAGAAAAGAAAGCACGCCGTGTAAAGTTGTAGTCTTTCCTGGTTATATACTTTTTCTGTGTTTCTGTTTTATGTCACAAATGAAAGTTATTAGCTAATAAAAAATAAAAAGTTTAAATTGATTAAGGATTACTATTTTTACACATGGTCACATAAAATGCTACTAATTTGTCAGTTTTAACAGTTTTTCCCAAACACTGAAGGGAGGGGGCGCCATTATCAAGTTTTTGCCCCGGTTCGAAAAAAACGTAGATCCGGGGCTGTGAATTTGATGGCTGTCACAACCATTTGGTGACGATTTAACCCCTTATGAATTTTATAGGAAAAATAGTAAAAAATAATTTTTTATTAAAATTGTGTATTTTATATTTAAATATAAACAAAATTATTATTATTTATAACCAGGGTTCGTATTTCGTGCCCATTTTTTTTATCGAAAATATGAACAAATTTCTATATCTCGAAAACGGAGCGTCCAATCAAAAAACAAAAATAGACAGTCTTTCTAAATTTTGGATATAATATGTATGTCTAAGTTAATTTGTGCCATCCACAATAATAGTTTCTCCGGCCAAGTGTCCACAATTGTTTGCATGTTTTTTTGAAGGCGTCAATAGTGGCGTCAGATTCAACGATTGTGTTGAAAAGTCTCACTTCACCTTAATTTATGATAATATGAATTCTTCGCTGAGTCATATCTATACACTTTGTTGATTTTCACAACTTTGTTTATCACTGTCTGTTTAAAATAATAGTTTTTCTGTAACGTCCTTGTGGAACATACAACTATAAGTAGTTTCTCTTTAACAGCAAAGTCTCTTGTGAAAAATTGAATACATATGTACATAACTTTGTAACAAGTGTTTTTGTGACAGAAACTAAATTATTATTACAGTGACTAATATTTGAACAAGAATTCTAATATTGTACTTTTTATTAGTTGTATCTTCCATTTCAGATGAATGAGGTTTTAGAAATACTCAAATTGGTTAATACAACTAAAGTTCGGTAGTAGCAACTTGTATTTTGTAAGACCTATTTTTTAATTTATCAATAACATTGACAAATAATTCTGATGCTCGACAATTATGGATTCTAATCAAAAAATATACTTTATCATGGAATTCCCAATGCCTGAATTGATTTCCAACTAATCTTTTCCCTGTGTGTACTATATCTTGCCCATGTCTAACCGAGATCCTGGATACGGCGTTGATTAATCTTTTTGTATTGGCGCTGCAAATTCAACTTTTGCTCCACTTATAAACGGATCGTCTTAAAACCTAAATATAAATAGACGATACAAATCGGAATGCCAAAAATTATGAGAGTTGGAGAAACAAATTGTGGAATCAATCCCTAGAAAATAAATGTGTCGGTTTTAGTATTGAATTGTATCTTTGGATTTGCCCCAACTTCAGACGCAGTTTGTTTCGAGCAATAAGTGGAATTTTGGCAATTTAGGTCTCATACGATGCGCCTAGAGATGATCGTTACTGTTATTATTTAAACAAATCTCGTAGAATAAATTTGGCTCCCCCACAGTTGATATGGTTGTTCTGATTTTCTTGAAATACTGTTAAAATTAAGGACTATAATTTACATAGGACCAAGATATGTGGTGAGTATCCGGGCTTTGTGGTGTTAGATCTGTTTTAAATAGCTGCGTTTGGATATAGAAGGAAATTGTTGTACGCTATTTGTTAATATAACCTGTATTTCATTCCGAAACTCTTAAGACACCTATTGCAACAAAACCGAAATTTGTCTCTTTAAAGAAATACACTTGTGTGACAAAACCATAGACTAATACATACATAGATACATCTGACGTTTCATTTCACACTCTTCGTCATAGGTTTGTGGAAATGAGAGAAATTAAATTTAAAATTAACTTACACCAGGTGGAGTTACAAAATATGTTCACTTTACTTTTTCATGTCGTTTTGGTGTAGAACAAAAAAATTTAAATGCAGTTTGCACTTTTTGTTTGACTTTTATCGTTGGTATACATTTGTATTGTTTTTAACACAACTAGTTTGCCACAAAACCACAAAAATTCGGTTGTTGTTCCTTTGTTGGGCGTTGTTTACTATTGCCTCCATCTGGTATTATTGAACCCATATTTGCGCCATCCAATGTTTACCTTCCACCGTACCTATAACGTTTAATTTATTGACAGAATAAATGTATCTATGTATGTATTAGTCTATGGACCAAACCCAACTGGGACGGAACAATATTGTTAAATTTTGTTTATTTTTTTCTATTCAGGTAATTTTTACGCAGCGAATCCAAAATTCGAATTTTGCGACATTTTTTAAGATTAGGCACAGTTTCTGGACCCAAATTACCTAAATCGTAACTTCTAATCTCTGACCAAAACTCTTTACAGTTACAGGATATGGTTACGTAACATACTCCTGTCATTCCATTTAATTTTTTTTTAACCCAAACAAGTGTAGCACAAATATATTAACCCTTTGGGGACCACCAACAAATATGCTTGCCCAATGGTTAAAAACATGGTTTGCGATTACATCCCATGAACGTGAGCTGTGCGATTTCTAGTTTTACAATCACTGATTGGGACCTAAAGCTTTACACCGGTTCCGAACAGTAAATTTGCATGTCTCATAAAATGTATGTGATGTAAGGATTAGATTTCATACGCCTATTGTTGGTGTAGTAGGAAATATGGGTTACTACTTCTAAGAGGATGGTTTCTGCATATCGGCAGCTAAAATGCAAACAACCGTAAATACAATTTTTACAGAATTATAGAAAAAAAACTTATTAAATAACAATCTTCTTTGCTCTCTGTAAGATCTTAAATAAGGTAGGAATCGGATGCATCCTACCCAATTTGTAAGGTTCCCCTTTATAAAAATAAAAGTTGTAGTTACGTTTTTTTGAATTTCATCTAACGATACACAAAATTATTCGAACTTGGTGTACATTTAGGTACGAAGATGAGATTTATTATTTATCTACATATTATTAACATTCGGCCAGCTGAACTTAATGCCGCTTTTAGTTCCTATAGATGTGTGTCTGTTTGTCATAATAGTTTGAATTTCAACAACCGTTAACCCGTTATATTTTGTTTTTTCTTGGCCGGAGAAATCCTAACAGCTACAGACATCTCCACAAAATGGCAAACAAGAATTTGAAACGCAGCACCCATTGTACCGCCAAAGGCAAGTACAGACGCACAAATCTATTATGCATTCAATGCAATGCAATCCTTTGCTCCAATACATTTCGCAACTTTCACGACATCACTCACAAATACCACAAATTTGTTCCAATTCATAACAGTTCAGGTTTTCAAGCAGCTCCGAAATAATTTTAACACCAGTGTTAGGTAACGGATGGTTAAATTAATGAAGAAAATTGTAGCCGAGAGATACACGCTGAAATATCTGTCTTTTGTTGTTATTTATGTACAAATGTAACGTCTTTGGGGCTTGACGCAAACATAGTATACTTGCGTCCAAACACATTATGTTTGCTATTCGATGGTACATGTTGGAGACACAATGATTAAACTTTGTTTTGTTTGTTGAAAACTGCTGAAAACAAAAAGAGAACAGACAACAAAGAAACAAAAAATCACCAAATTTTCAATCCATGAAAATTCATAAATATACATGACTCCTGCATAATGTTACAGCGGCCGTTTTTTCAGCGTGTAGATATGAAGACCTGCAGCTCGGCAACCAACAGTCCAGAAGAAATCTTTATGATGGCTGCGGAATTTTCAAATTCTTGAATCTTAAATATTATATACGCTGCCGGGGCTGCAATGACTTCATGTACAATGATGGGTTGAGTGATCATTGTAAATCTCCCTGTCGACCTATCTTTAAACCTAACCTTTTTCTTCACTATTGGGAGCAGAGTATAATGAGCGATTCTTCTGTCTCGCATGTTGGTTCACATCTTTCGATCCCTACTACAGGGTGAGATAAAAGTAACTACATGATTAGTTTTTTGAACTATTATTGAATGGAATGTAAAGAAATAAGAAAAAAAAGATCGGAAAATATGCTCATTTATAGAATTTGTAATAACAGTGTGAATCATTACATGCGGTATAAGACCAATTTTTCCGTGAAGGTTTTCCTGCAGTTGTGGCAAGGCAAAGCTTGAGAGAGCCCCTCAAGAAAATATCGGGAGCAGTCAAATCCGACGGTCTTGGTGGTAAATCAAATAATTTTGGAAATTTTCCGATTTGGACATTGTTGTCTCAATAACTCCATTGTGGCACTCACTGCATGGACTTTTTGGACTAGCTGGATGTTTTACGGTAAGAGGTGCAAACCGTCTTTGTATATTCACGAAATGTTGCAACTGGACAGATCGACATTTTGTAGATGCCTGCTAGCTTTCCACGATGCTCGGTATCAGAACATCAATATTTTCAACCGACTTGCCAGTTCGAAGTCTGCTCTTACGTTTTGAATACCCAACAGCCCCTAATTTATTAAACATATCCACCAGCGAATTGTTGGATCCGTTTAAAGAGTTATTTTACAATAAAATCTGTTGAACGCACGTTTAGTGCTGATTGTTAAACGGTTATGTTTCAAAAATAGAGAAACAATCAAAGCACACTTCTATATCTCAAATGTGTATCTGTGAAATAGGAAAAAAGAACAAGGAAGTTAAAATTGTTCACACCATATAGTTACTTTTTCCGAACTCTGTGCACCCCGGTACAACACCCTCAAACACCCTCTCACTTTCCTTAACCAAGGGTCATGAAGATGGTCAAGTTAATAGTTTCGGGGTGTACGTTTAAATAATTGGACCTCATAAATAAATGGGCAACGAATTCCGTTTGGAATTTGGTAGTTTAAATAATATAGGAATTTTCAATATCCCTGGGAAGTGGCTGGATGGTAAAGATGCCAAATTGGTCGTACCTGATTTGATAATCCTGCAACAATTTGATTCGAAATGTAGATTCAAACGTCATGTTGTTTCGGATACTCATGGTTCCCATACAACCTCTATTCAAACAATTAGTTCTCTGAGTGTACAGGCATTTTCATAGTATCTGTAACATCATGGCTAACAGGCAGTGAATCACGCGTTATTCACGCGTGTGTGTGAGTAGGATAAAACTTTGATCACCTAAGCGTGCGTGAATGTGAATATCAAAAAATGTACGCGCGTGAGTTCAATCTCTGCGTGAGTGAGTATGCATGAGTTCTATCACCGCGTGAGTCACGAAAATTCCCGAATGTTTGATTTCATTTAATTTGGATTTTTTACTAGTGTGTTAAACACATAATTTTCGGTGGACTTCTAACATCGTCTTCTCTGTTGGAAGGAGTTCAGCTACAAGTGAAGAAGTGTTTCTATTTTTTGTAGAATACTCGTGAAAATAAGAAGCAGACTTCATTGTGATAAAGGTGATAAAATGTTGTTCCTACATAAAAAGGCTAGTTTATTTGCTAATTTTTTTAAAAAGAGACTCAATTTAACTTAGGAATTTGTATTTACTTAAGTGTAGTGGTATGAATAACGTAAAGTTGATCCCATCCCAATAAACATTCAAGCTGAATTCAACTTGAATTCCAGCCATATTTTCCAATTTCAAGTGTTGAATTATACTTCAATAACACTGTAAAACAATAGCAATCTCCAGGGAAATTAACCATTGAATTCAATTCGAATATTAAAGTGTAATTACAGTTGAATTCAAGGCTCTAATTACAGTTGAATTCAAGTCAAAATAAGTAAGTCAGTGCACTGGAATTCAAGGAAGGAATTACATTTTAATTCCAGCTTTAAATCAGTATTAATATACTCTAATTCAAACCTTGTATTTTATTTTCAACCCCCTATTTAGAACGAGCACAGTTGCTTGGAATTGACCATAATTAGAAATACATATATTTAACTGAAATATAAATAATGATTCATATATAACGCTATAAATTAGGAAGAGCGAATGGATAATTTGTAAATAAAAATTAATTTAGGATATCAAATTTTATGAGTAATGAAAATCTGCAACTGATGGAGCAGCAAATTTGTCCTGTGATTATCTGCAATGATAGAATTAGTATTAACATAATCAGGTCCTCGATATTTAGATATCTACAGTAATCCCTCGATTTACGTCCTCTCTATTTACGTCGTTTCGATTTCTTTGCGTTGTCATTCGATTTACGTCGCCTCTTGTGAATTGAAACTTACATCGCAAACTGGGGAAATTGCTAGTACGATGGGTCTTCCACCAACCACAACAAGAACTATAACAAAAAATGCCAGTGAAATTCGTGCAAGTGCAACTGCAGCTGGAACTTTTTCTCTCGGGACCACCACTAAAAGGAGGCCGGTTTTGATGGAACAAATGCAAAAGACACTAACTGTGTGGATAAAAGATTTAGTCGAAAAGAGTATTCCAATAACAACATTAGTTATTCAAAGTAAGGCTATAAATTTGTTCAACGATCTTAAAGCTAAATCTGCTCAAAATGAAGAATCGAGTGATTTTACTTTCAACGCCAGTGGTGGATGGCTAGAGAAATTTAAGAAAAGAGCTAGACTTCATAACATAAAAGTCGTCGGTGAATCTGCAAGCGCAGACCATGAAGCAGCCAAAAGTTTTCCGGAAAAGCTAAAGCAAATAATTTCTGAAGGAGAATACGCACCTCAGCAAGTGTTCAATGTAGACGAGACTGGCCTATTCTGGAAGCGAATGCCAGAAAGAACCTTTATATCGAAAGAGGAAAGATTTGCAGCAGGGCCAAAAGTTTCGAAGGATAGGCTTACGCTTCTCCTTGGAGGTAATGCTGCCGGGGACTTTAAGGTTAAGCCTTTGTTAGTTTATAAATCTGAATCCCCAAGGGCTATGAAGAATATTTGCAAACAAAATCTCCCAGTGATTTGGAAGTCGAACAAAAAAGCTTGGATCACTGCTAAGTTATTTGACGAGTGGTTTAAGGAGCACTTTTGTCCTGAATTTAAAAAATTTTTTGAACAAAATAATATGTCTCATAAAGCACTACTACTAATCGATAATGCACCTGGCCACTCCATCAGTTTGGATCACATTATCGATGACGTGAAAATTGTATTTTTACCTCCAAATACTACATCCCTTATCCAACCTATGGATCAGGGCATTATCGCCGCATTTACAACGAAGTTTTAGAAGCCTTATTGACGCAATTGACACACCAGGAGGCCAAACTGATCAAAATATCAACATCATTAGACAATTTGGAAAAATTATGATATCTTGCAAGCAGTGGACAACATAAAAAAAAGCTGGGAAGAAGTTTCTGCATCAACAATGAAAAATGGATGGAAAAACGTATGGCCTGAATGCACTACTGATGGCGGCAATGACTTTAACTTGAACGAGATAAACACAGAAATTGTAAACCTGGCCCAAAGTTTAGGATTTTCAGAAATAGATGAATCCGATATTGTTGATGTTCTGAACCAAGGGGATGAACCATTAACAAACTCGGAGCTATTTGCATTGACAAATCTATCAAATCAACCTTATAGTGATGAAATGGGCTCTAATGTCGAAACTTGCACGAAGAGTTCAGAAATACCACTGAAGAAATTAAAGGAGACCTTTGACTGCATTAATAAGGCTATGGAAATTTTTGAAGAATTTGTTAAAGACGTAGAGGGAATTGAGACACCAAAAATATCAATGAACATGAGTCTTAAATATTACATAGATCTGTACGAACAGAAAAAATTTTCCTTTCCTCAGAAGCGAATTGACTCATTTTTCAAACAAGTTTCTCGGAAACGCCTGCATTGCGCCAGGAACAGGCACAGCGCTCTTCTTCAGACGAAGATATCGAAATGATGATTTCTGAAATTGTATGTTCATCCAATAATTCTGATAATTAATATGAACATATGTCCTTATATTTATGTATGAATTTTTATAACTTTTCTTAATTTATTATTTTACCTTTAATTATTTATATTTACTTTTTAATACATGTACATATGAATTGTCTTTTCTTTTTTTAAATTTGTTGAATTGTCTTCTTTTTTTAAATATGTTAATAAATTGAACTTGCTCATTTTCCGGTACCAATCATGACGTAAATCGAGGGATTACTGTACTTACCTATTATATGGCTCGTCTGGATTGCATTCTGGGCCGCTAAATGGGTTATTGCAGTCCATGTGTAAGTGGTACATAAATACGAGTTTCGTTTGCAGCTCTTCCACTTCTTCGTCCTATAAATAAGCGCTGCGAAATGTTGTTTATTTGTTAATTGAAATCAAAATCAATACTTACCATATTCCTTGAATTGACCTTAGAGTCACCGTTTTTAATTTAGTCCATTTTCCGATATATTCGAATATTAAATTACTGTTAAATATCCTCATAGCTGCCAAATATTATTGATGGCAATTTCAAGTAAAATATTTTCAAAAACTTCAAACTGGTTTGAAATCGAAGATTAAAATCAAGTTTCAATTCAATTCAACACTTGAATTTTCGGAATTTTGCTGTTTATTGTATTTGATTTAGGGTGTAAACTCAAACAATATTCCAATATTTGAATTTTCCAAATGTTTGTGGTTATTGGTATTTTTGGCGTAGAATACGTCTTACCTTACGGTATAGGGAGTCATGTCAGATTGTTATTGTTGTAATCTTTATTTCATTGATTATTAGGAAACGGCGAGATAACTTTTTTTAAAAATTATTTTGTAGGTCATCTTCTTTATCTTTCGTTTGATATACATTTCATATTGGTTGATATCTTCCTAATATTTAAATTTCTCAAATGAAAATTGTTTAAACACATACACTCAAACATATGTGTGGTGTTTGGTTGAGTGTTTGAGTTTGTAGCGTGAGCACAAACTTATGCTGCTGTTTCAGTGTGGACACAAACCTCCGGCTGTTGTTTTGATTGATGAAATATTGAAATTTCGTATATTTACTTATGTACTTAAGTGAAACAAAATGTTAAATGTGCATTTGAATTTAACATGGATATATAATTATAAAAAATATAAATCAAATTGATTTGCGTCTGTTATTTATCATTTATCCTTACTCTTTTAATTTAAAAACATATTTATCCTATTTTTCCTACCATAAGCTTATGTATATTATCAAAAGTAACTATCAAATAAATAAATTCATTTGCTTATGTTATTTATCATTTAGTGTTATATATGTTTTCTGTCTTATCGGATGGCGTATTCTACGTTAAACTTAATGGCCGTGTCTCTGACACAGCCTGCAGGGACAGTCCGTGGCCGAAGGCCTCGGACAACTGTCTGCCGTTTTTTTTTTAAATTTTACTAATATTTACGATCATTGTTTTGGATACATCTTTTAATATTGGTTGGAATGTCACGAAAATGGTTGACGTAAAATCCATTTTTCATTTTTGTGAGTAATTCTTCGTTGTTGTCGTGAATCCCCCGAGAATGTGTGTAAGATCAACTTTTGCTCTCGTGTGCGGCTGCGTGAGTAACCGTCTTCCTTTCGTGATCGTGCCTGAGCGTGAGCCAACACTTACTCACGTGAACAACTTTAGTTTCTACTTGTATGGCATAACTATTATTAGGTCAAAGATGAAAAAAATAAATAATATATTCAAATCATTTCCGCCGAAAATATGTATATGGTCCTCAAAGGATTAAAGGATGCCCACAAAAACAACCCAACATTGTAGTCATTAATATTTAAAACAAAACAAACGTCTACGACAACAACTAACGCGTCGGCTCTCTAGACAGCAGGGCAGTCAGCTGAACATTTGAATGAATAGATAGACAGACACATCAGAGCATTCGACTATCAAACACGATACAAAACTCAGAAATATATACTGAATTGGAAGCTTTAAATGCCGGCGGAAAAGCGAAATGATCAAAAAAAATCTACTGCATTCATCTCTGTCGCCATCAGATGACAGCCAAAAACATCAACATCAACAATAGTTGTTAGGCTTGAAGCAACGACAATGTAACAATTGCTCCGGTGCAATACAATAACAATGGCGCTGCTGTTTTGTTGGTCGCCAAACAGAAAAGGACAACCCACAATTTCGTGGTACAACATGCAAAAATCAACAGCGACCTACCGATAACAAACGACTGCACCAGACACTATGGGCTGGTTGCAAAGGGACACATGAATGTGTGTACCAAGGTACATGGTATGTATGTATGTGTTTGTTGCCTCCAACAAGTGCAACCATTTTGTAAGACATCAAGAGTTTTTTTCATGTTCCTCTTCGCTGTTGCAGAAAATGGCAGACTCACTTGTGATTCTTTGCTTTTGCCTTTCTGTTCCTCCTTGTGATAAACAGTGGCAACAAATTGCACTCATGTGAGAAAAGGTGGGAGCAGAAACCGTCTTACACTTGAAAAGAAGAAAACTATGACGACAACAATTACTGCCACTGCCCCGACTCCACAACTCGTCTGCAGCGACGACGTTAAGGGAGTTAAAGTCCTCCTTGTAACTCTTCTTTTTTCATTGTGGACTTTGTTAAGCTTCCGCAAATCCATAAACGTTTAAAACTCGCATGTATTTGTTTGTTCGTATGTACTACTTGAATGTGCTGCCATGATGGCAAAGAGACAACAGAAATCTGTTAAATTTTTACTAAACTGAGCGTCGTTAATAAACCAAACTTTCAAAGAGTATTCCACAAAGAAACTTAACGACAACACACCAAACGCTTGTTACATCTGATATAATACACATTTCAGCTATATACATTGGTATGTACATATGTATGTACATATGTATGTTTGTACGACAAACTACAGATATAATTGGTAGGTGGGGCACCACATACACACCGTATGCACACACAGGCGAATAAACGTCACACCTACACAGTCGCTTGAGTTGTGTCGCTTGCATTACAAAGGCGCATGCTCTGTCTGCCCAGACCATTGGTCCGCTAAGACGCCATTTACAAAACAGTACTAGATTTGTGCATTCTCTCTCCGGCACACAAATCCCACAAGCAGTGCTTTAGTGTTTCCGGAGAGCAGATGTAACACAGTGAACAACTGCAGCCAAGTGCACAGACTGCGTTGAATTTTAACTAAATGTTTGAACGACCAAAGAAAGAAAGAGAAAGGTGAGCATAGAAAAACACAATAACACCAAGCAGCCACAGAACTGTATTTTCTCGTTTACCTAAACGAACAAAGAATGAAAGAGAGAGTTGTAGCTCGGAATGAAACCACAAACCAGTTTTCGAATTTAAACACACTTTCCCCCACTGCCCCTTTCGAAATGGTTGGTAACAAAACTGATTGTATTATTGAGACAAATATTGTATATTCCATCATTTTTTCGTGTGTCAGGGTGGGCCAAATATAGAAGTATGTTCGAAAAAAGGTGGTGACACTCCACACTCATTATCGAACTGTCTCACTCACTCTTAGGTCGCAACATAGGGAGGGGAATAAATCCGCACACACACGTCACTTCTCAACGCATAAGTGAGTGCACAAATGTCACAGCAGCGACGGGTGAAGACAAGGCAAGCACACAACTGTGAATACACACCGTGCTAGGCCGGTTTAGTTGTACGTGAGACTTTGCTGCGCTAACGTTACTTTGTGGCTTGCAGACGCTGGAAATTTGTTTGCGACACGGGCAAACAATCGTCGAATACAACCCTGTGTGTTGTGATTACCGTAAGAATTCCGTAAATCGCGCGTTCACACAAACATCAATACACTCAGTTCGCATACAAACACACCTATGTACATCCCCCATGGAAATATTAAAGCTGAAACGAAGAATCGCAAAAACCAAAAGAATTTAAGGAATTTTCATTTATCTTGCGTTTAGTTTGGTTGAGTTTTCTTTTTTTTTTTTGCCAGGTATGAGAGATTTAAAAAAAAGAAAAGTGACAGCTGCCAAAAGAAATAATGAAATATTAATGCAACTCAAAACCTCAAAGAATACAACACAAATGTCAGCTTAGTGAACAACCAGTAAAGAAAAATAAACAAAGAAGTAAAACAAAATTTAAAACAAAAGTTAAAAAAAACAAAATCTGTATAGTGCCTTAATAACAAAATCAGAAAGTAAATCTACCGAATACAATACAGGAATTGCCAATAAATATTGCTCAAATTTTCGGAGAAAAAAGTGAAATCCTAAACCAAAAATTATTTTAAAAGTTTCCTAAATCCGTGCAAAATACTGTATTTGTTATTTCAAAAAAAAAAGCCTGCGTAAAACAGTGTTGGAAAAATATAATTCAAACCAAATCAGTGAAAGAATTTGTGAATCATTTTTATTTGAAAACGCTTGCTGTAAACATAATATATGGTAATGGCAGAGATTGGTGGCCATTTGGCTCACCAGCTTCCCTTGCACAATCACAATCAAACTGGATTACAACCGACGCTGGTGATGAACCATCACTTGGATTTAGATTGTCATGGGCATGATGTGATAAGTAAGTCCAAACAATTTATATTAAGAAGAGAATTTAAGATTCAGAATTAAAAAATTGCTACAACTATTGAGATTTTGTTTTATATCGTTTTGCCGACGGCATTTTGAATTCATTACAATCAGTTTGTAAAATTTTGACCAGCGCTTGCATACACGGATATAAGAGCATTTCGAGGATTACAAAAGTCAATTCTCATTCGAAATTCCTATGCCCTATAAGCCATCTATAACATCAGCTGTTTTTAAGCAAATTCCCAAAAACCGTCGGAGTAGGCGTAAAAAGTGTAGGTCCCAATCAGTGAGTCTATGAAAAGAAAGCCTCCAACTCAGAGATGATGAGAAGCTCATGCCGTTAAATAATACTAAAGCCTAAACAGTTGAAATTATTTATGCGTGCTCATGATGTTACGCATATGTCACCAAAGAATAAAATGCGTGCATTCTTGCAGAAACCCCCACCACAAATGAATTGAGTTGCGTTTAAATTTGTCACTGGTTAACCTTGCCAGCTTGCAACTTTTGGCGGAAACCGTTTGACATTTCTCATCATCTATTTTGATTTAAACAAAACAACGGAAACCAAATAAAAATATTACATTTTAATTAAAATCTCAAGGAAGTAGACTTTATAAAATATTTATCACGAGTTAATAAATAAATATATAGTTTCCCATTACATTCCATGAAGGGATAGGGGTAGGGTTGGCCTTTTGTCTGGAATTTTGAATAAGTTTGGTGGATTTTATAAAAAAAATCTGGATTTCGTAAATCCCCAAATATGAGGAAAAAATTCTGTTAAATTCATTCATTAAAATTAATTAATTAAATTATAAAAACATAACAAAACATTTATAATTCAGTCTTTTCCATTTATCGGAAAAGCTTCTAAAATTTCTTTTTCTAGACGGTCCAGCCTCCTCATGGCACTCCATGTTTATTGAACGAATGTTTTGCTTGCAATGTGAAACTTTGTATTCACATTTGCTGTCGATCAGCTGTTAACAATTGTCAAATTATCAGTATTGGTCACACAAATCAGAGATGGGGCAATATGGAAATACTGCGTACTATTATTTTCTCTCTTTGGGTGTAATTGAGTGCTGGTGAAAAGTAATTATCACTCAAAAACCACCTTATTGAGAATGAAATAGATAAATAACTAAACGTATAGTCTTTCCTATTGAAATATTATTACAAAATGTATATTTAGCTGGAAAAATTATTGAATAGCTTGTAACTGGACTTGAGATAGAAAATCTGGAAATTACAGCCCATTCCAGCTCATCTGGCAACCCTAGATAGGGGAGCGCTTCTCACAATCAGTGAGCTGTGCGCTTTATAGGTTTACATTCACTGATAGCGACCTACAGTTTTAGTTCCGAATGGTATTTTGGGAAGCTTTATCATGACTAAGTACTCGATAGTGTCGGCGAGGTATTCGTCGTCGAAAGAAATGTAAGGCGGTTACAGCAGGGATCGATACCACCTTCTCATGTGCAAGAGTCGCGCACACTAACCATTGCCCCACCGACGGCCACCGAATTATGAACGTTACGAGTAGGGTACCAAATTCGTAGAAAATTATAAGCCAAGTAACTAACGCTATCTCAATTGGTTACGCCTTATGACTGCGCTTCCACATAACGTGTTTAACGCGTTTCACATGAGGCTAAAATCAGCTGACCTTTCATACAAAAATCAGCTGAATTCGGTTCCAAAACATGGTAATCGTCTTACACACGCTCGGTGGAAATGGTGTTTTAATCTATCGATTGAAAACATTTCAATATCAATTGGAAGATTTCATAAAAACCACAATTGAAGGCTTCTCGCGAAAGACGTTGTAAGCGACAAACCGTAAATTGTCCACTAGAGCCAAAACTGTTGCAGTTAGTTTTTGTTTATCTTGATTAATATTAAGCGCCTTTAAATATTTGTGATTTATTAACTAAAGTTTTAAATATTTAGAAAATTTATATTTAATAGATTTCACACGAAATACCGTGATGATAACATATTTTTAATGTCAGAAATTGATTGCTTTTACTTAGGTTTATATTAAGATAATATGGAAAAGTAATATGAACACAGGCACGTACGCAGGGGGGCCGAGCCCCGGAATTATTCCCTTAAGAGGTGATTTTTGAAAGTAGTGTTATTTTTCAACCCAAATATCTAGTTGGGCTGCCCCCCCCCTTCCCTCCGAAATAAAATTCTGCGTACGGTACTGATGAACAGGAATTGACGAAAAAGCACTTACGAAAAATGTCGCTTACAATGTTATTCCCGAGAAAGCTTCAATTGTCAAATAATGGAAATTCTCGGGAGACGCAAGGAACGGAATCGTAGGGTGTTCATTCAAAATTGCTGATTGCCTCGGGCTTGTTCACATATACTTGCTCCTTCATATAACCCCAAAGAAAATAGTCTGGTGCTGACAAATCTGGCGCACGTTGGCCACACAGAAAAAAATAAATTTCGTATTTGAATACGTAATTTGTTGATCTGAATAACAAATTTTTCAATTCCAAACACTTCAAGTATTTCTTCGTCGATAATTTTCAAGGATCTGATAAAACAAGAATAAACAAAGTATTCATAAACATTATTGAACAATTCAAACAAGAATCAACATAAAAATATATATTACTAGCTGACCCGGCAGACTTCAATGATTAATATCTCGACGTGGGGGCCATCTATTTTATCAACACCTTTACTTTTGCCTAAGAATTATATGTTGCGAATTTGAAACAAATCGGTTCATAAATAACCGAAATCGACATCAGCGCCAAAAAGACAAAAAAAAAACTAAATATTGCGCCATCTGTCGGACGAACTTCAAACTACACAGAAACACTACTCACGGCCCATAGAGCATGCATATAAAATTTGGGCAAAATCGGTCCAGTTTTTGAGTTTAGCGATCACGAACATACACGTAATTTTTATATATGTAGAGATTTTCCCCAAAGGAAGAATGATTAATTTTAATTACATTTTGAGATAACACAGAGCAGAGCGCGTCCAAGTTTTTCCGCAGGCTTATGTCAACCGATTTGTCCTTCTCTTGAATTTGTCAATTGTGTGCCTATACACATGCGCACATTGATCTGTATCTCGTTTGAAGTTAAGCCTTTTCTCCGATGGAACGGCAATTATATGCAGCAGTTCCTGGAAGAGGCGTCTTGAGTAATTTTTCTCTTCAGTCAGAAATTCCACTTCGTCAAAATTTGGTTTGTGTCCAGTTAAAGTACAGTGGGCTGCTAGTGCTATCTTTTGTTCTATCGGCTTATAATGAGCTTTTTGGTCCGACTTAAGAGCAGATATTCTAGTTTTCAATTTATTCATTGTAGTGCCAACATATACTTTCTGGCATACGCTGGACTTCTCACCATTACATGGAATTTTGAACACAACGTTTGGCTTGTCATTTTTGTCAATAATAGACTTTGACCTACTAAATAAACTATTCATGGTTAAATTCGATTTCAACGCCAATTCATATTTTTCGTTGTCATATATATTGGAATGTTTCAATCTTTCAGAGAAACCCGGAACATACGGCTTGCTCGTCTCTTCCCGTGATATCAGATTGTCTGTAATTTTCCTGGGGAAACTATTCAATTGAATACTTTCCACCATTTTCCCCTTATTCGTCTTGTGGAATTCAGTGTCACTTATCTTCAAAACTCTCTTAATGAAGTTGCTCGCAGTGATAATAATTGACCTTCTTGGGTGTTTGGAATGATAATTTATCAATCGTCTCGACGCTGTAGGTTTTTGGTACCAGTCCATTTTGACAGTTTTTATTTATTTGTTATTTATTATATTTGTTTTGAACACCCAAGAATACAAAAATACATCTCCCATTTCTCTTTCATTTATCTCTAATTAGGTCAGTCTCACATTCGCTCTCGTATTTCATATTTTCTAATAACCCGAAAACGGTTATTATCCGTTTTGTGTAAACTGTGATTTTTGAAGAAATCAAAAACTGAAATTTTTAAATATCCGGTTTTTTTGTATACGCTGAACACCATGCAATTATAAATTTCGCAACATACAAATGCAAATGTTCTACATTCCTTTACCTGATTTATAGTTGTATTTACACGCAAAATTTGCAACTACACTCGAAAGACAAAGAAATGTGTGGATTTGAGCAATGAAATTGAATTGAAAAACATCTACAAATTCTAGACAAATCTCAAAATCGGCTACAGTTCTAATGAGAATATATTGAAATATATTTATTTACAAATTAATTTAAAAGTGTGTTTGTATTTTGAATTTAACAAAGAATGATACTGGGGATATTCATATGTTCTACTTTCTGACAAATCTGTGTAATGAAGAGCTATAATTGTGAATTATTTACATATTTTACATTTCAGAGAAGCAAATGCAATTTAGACAATTATTGTGTACATGGTAAATTTCTACGAAATTGCACAAAATGTACCTCACTACTTAGTATTTGCAACAACATATCTGAATATTAAAGTGTGAAAATTTTCCAAACATATTTTTAATTTTCTGAGAAGTTTTCATATATATGGCGGATATTGGTTTTCTTCGATTTTAAGGACCTGGTCCCTATTTCAATGTCCTTGAAATTTTTTCTAAAATTTTAACTTAGTATTTGCAACAACATGTCTGAATATTAAAGTGTGAAAGTTTTCCAAACTTTTTTTAATTTTCTGATAGTTTTCATATATATGGCGGATATTGGTTTTCTTCGAGTTTAAGGACCTAGTCCTGTTTAAATCTCCTTGAAATTGTTTCTAAAATTTCTGCTTAATATTTACAATAGTAACTCTGAATATTAAAGTGTGAAAATTTTCCAAACATTTTTTAGTTTTCTGAGAAATTGTCATATGTATGGCGGATATTGGTTTTCTTCGATTTTAAGGACCTAAACCTGTTTTCATGTCCTTGAAATTTTTTATAAAATTTCTACTTGGTATTTGCATATTAGAATATTAAAGTTTTCATATACATATATAGCGGCAATTCGTTTTCACCGATTTTAGGGATCTTGTATTATTTCATAGTCCTTGAGTTTTTATTTCTAATAGTAAAACCATTTAAAGAATTTAAAATTTTTTTATTTTTTTTAAAATATCTTTGTGAACTTTTTCTGAAACGTACATTAAAAAATTTAAATTTCATCCTTTTTAAGGATCTCTTCACATATCAATGTCCTGAATTAATTAGAATTAGATTACACATAACATCCTGAATAACGTAACGTTAGAACTATTCCAATAGATTTGGACTATTTTAACGTTGTACAGAAAAGTGGGCCAGCCATGGTGGGCCAACTTCACCTCGGTGGATATTCTGAGCCCGAAATTCGACCATTCAGATAGAAATGCACTTCATCGGAGATATGACTTTTTTTTTTTGAAAAATTGGCATTGACTTCACTTTACTCCATTACCCATTGAACGAATAGCCGGTGCTTTCCATGATCGGCTGGTTTGAGCTCCTGAATTTTGTACCCAAGAAGGTGGAGGTCTTCTGTCAAAATTCGCTACGTAGTACTTCGTGAAATTTGAAGTTGTTGAGAACGATGCCGAATTGATGTTTTCAGGTTTCCGGCGACACTCTCGTTTACAGCAGCAATGTTTTCAAGAGACCGAACGGCACGGCACGTTGACGCTAGAGTGTCCAAAAAAACCGACATTTTTCAAAAACCGGCTTTCGGTTTCTTCGAAAAATCAGTTTTTCAAGAAACCTGGTTTCGGTTTTCAATTTTAGCAAAATCCGGTTGAACCGATTTTTTGTTTTAAATTTGTTTAGCGACCAGTTCATATACTTATTCGTGTTTATACCTCAAAATTTTACAACTCTATTTAAATTTGACAATCTCGTTTTATTTTTAATTAAAATTTTAATCATATTCCCATTTGGAAATTAAATAAAATTTAAAAATTTTAGTCAAATCCATATTATACTGATTTAAATTCCAAGCTCGAAATTTGAAAGATAGTTTCTTGTATGAAAGTCTTATTAAGTTCAAAACAATTATCATAAAATACTTTACATTATGAAATTTGAAAAAAAATACAGTTTCAAATTCTTATTCAAATCACAAAATCATTTTGAAATTTGAATATAAAAATTGTTTGGAAATGTCATTTAGAACTTATTGAAGCATAAAATCATATTAGAAAATAGAAACAATGTTTCTTAATCCAAAATGTTAACTCAAACTGAGTAAAAATTTGATGTCAAATAACCGGGTTTGAAAATTACGTTTTTTTAAAAAACCGGCACACGGTTTCACCAGTTTTTCGGTTTTTGACACTTTAGTTGACGCACAGGAGACTTACTGTCCATAATCGAAGCAGTTTCGTAAAATTCTCTTCTCTTCGAATGCTTGATGCATTAGGTGCACTTTCTCTACTGAAAATTCTTCGAAGTTTGCGAGCGGTCTCGGCATAACTTTCTAAATTTTTTTTAATAAGTTTTCACAATTATAGCGCTTTCTTCTCTCGTAAAGCGATTTCAAGCCTGGCAAATTTCAGAGTTGACACTTGTACAAAACAAAACTACACTAATTTTAAAAAGTGCAATCTTACTGAGACACCCTTTACAAATTTAGTTTAGTACTTATGCTTTCCCACCATCACTGCAACTTAAAATTAGGATTTACTTGATTGACGTAATCAATCATGTATAGCATGTGTGTGTTTGTATAACCTTATTTCTCTCCAAGATGAGAGAATGAAGTCATGAGAGTGATCACAAAATCTTGTGGTTAGAATTAATTTTTTATTTTGTAAGATGATAGCAATGTGCCGGAAATCATCAACTCGCAGATGGTGAGGTCAACTTTCTGTGCATCCATCAGGATTTACAATGGCTAAATCTATAATTACACTATCTGAGGTCTCATCTGAACAACTGTGCAAGGTTATTTAATGTAGTAGCAGATCTAGCATTTTTTATTCGATTTTTCATCTGGGCTCAGTTGAAAATATAACAGTTTATATTTTCAACTTTTTTGCTATCTGAGACGTGGTTGTCAAGACGCTGATGTTGCCGGTTGGCAGACGCTCAAAATCGCTTAGCTCCCAACACAAGGTGGTCGGAACATTACTTTAGCAGGGAATAAACAACAGGCAAGCAGTCATAGTTATATACAAGGTCTTTTAAGTTCGAGCTTCTTTTTAATAATGTTTTATTTTTTTTGACAGATTTTTTGTTTGTTTTTTCTTTTGTCAGGGGTAGAACGTGTCCAATTTACTAAAATGAATTCAATTTCAATCGATAACCGTATAAAAATAATTAAAATCTACTTGTTTTATATCGTTATATTCAGTTTTTACAAATAAAGGGCATATAACAGAGACGCTACAAAAGTAAATCGATAGGGACAGCAAACGACGCCATATTTTTTCCCGCTCTTTTGACATTTCTCTTCAGTAAGGTTTGCCATTTCATCATGGAAAGATATACGAGCCAACAACGAATCGAAATTATTAAAATTTACTACCGAAATTTGGAGTCAGTGGCCTCAACTTTAAGAGCGCTACGTCCAATTTATGGTCGTCATAATCGTCCTACCAGATCAACAATTGAGCGTCTAGTAGAAAAATTTGAATCCACAGGCACAGTACAAAATGTTCCAGTGCCAGTGAGACAAAGAAGGGTCCGTAGTGTCGAGAATATTGCTGCCGATGAGGCTTCAGTTCAAGAAAGCCCAAATGTGTCTCTCACACGTCGTTCTCAAGCGTTGGGCATCTCTGTGACGTCGTTGTGGCGAATTTTGCGAAAAGATCTTTGCCTACATCCTTACAAGATCAAATTGACGCAAGAACTGAAGCCGCTTGACCACCATAAGCGTCGTATGTTCGTGAATTGGGCTGAGCAACAACTTGAAAATGATTCGGATTTTCATCGGAAAATCATCTTCAGCGATGAGACTCATTGCTGGCTTAATGGCTTCGTCAATAAGCAAAATATGCGTTATTGGTCAGACATCAATCCACACGAAATCCATGAGTCATCATTGCATCCCGAAAAAATTACGGTTTGGTGCGGTTTATGGGCGGGCGGCGTCATTGGGCCGTACTTCTTCCGTGATGATCAAGACCGGCACATTACTGTGAATGCGAATCGCTACCGTTCAATGATAACCGAATATTTTTGGCCCCAATTGGATAATATAGACATGGAGGACATGTGGTTCCAACAGGACAGCGCCATAAGCCACACAGCGAATGCCACAATCAATTTATTGGAAACCAAGCTTGGTGAACGTGTTATCTCACGAAATGGCCCAGTCGATTGGTCGCCTCGGTCGTGCGATTTGACGCCGTTAGATTATTTCCTATGGGGCTACGTCAAGTCTATGGTCTATGCCAACAAGCCAGCGACGATTGATGAACTTCGTACGAATATCGAACGTGAAATTGCAGCAGTATCCGCCGATTTATGCTTAAAAACCGTCGAAAATTGGGTTCAGCGTCTGGACTTCTGCAAGCGTGCCCATGGTGGCCATGCAAAAGAAATCGAGTTCCATACATAATGACATCGAACGTACTTTCACAGGAATAAAGAATGTCATTGGTATCTAAAACCGGTTTTGCCTTTTTTTTAAACCCGAAAAACCCGTTATATATGAAAATGGTGGATCTGTGATAATCACATTTCGCAAAATTGTGAAAATTTTTGGTCGTTAAAATCGTCCAATAGAGGCTGGAATACGAAAGCTATTGGCATAAAAACACCAGTGCATATTCGTCCCGGTCGCTCAACTGAAAATATCACTCGGTGTAAGGGAAAGCATTAAAGATGATCGAAATTTGTCAATTGGACAGCGTTCAGAGCCATTTTTTGTTGAAAATGCTGCTCGAAAATCGCCTACCATCAACAGATTATGATATTGTTATATGTTGACAACTTATATTGGCCTATTGATGATGATATAAATATTGACGATATGTGGTTTAAACAAGCAGGTGCGACATGCCACATGCACACACCCAAACAATGAATTTATTGCGAACTTAATTCACGGGAGAATAATTTCACGAAATTCTGATGCAATTTGGCCGCCAATATCTCCACATTTAACGCCTATGAACTATTTTCTGTGGGGCCATCCGACAGATACAGATTATTCTAATAGACCAGAAACAATTAAAGTCCTTAATGACAACAATTATGCCGAAATGTCATTGAAAATTTCACCACAAGACTCGACATGTGTAAGGATATACCCCGCCATTTGCAAGATAACATTTATTATTAACAAGACCAACTGCTTGTGACCAAAAAGCGGGACACAGTGGATACAAAATCGAATTTTTTGGTTTTAAATAAAAATACATGTCTTTAATTAAAATGAAGTTGGCACAACCTTATTGGAGTTTGTCACAGCCGAATTACAGGTTGTGACAACCGAATTAGAGGTTGTTACAACCGAATTAGAGGTTGTTACAACCGAATTTAGATAGTGTCACAAATGAATTATGAAAGATTTTTTATTATTAAGTGATGATTTAGTTTAATGTATTGTATCGTTTGATTTACTGCAACCGAATTTATTTTCCTTTATTGTATCGTTTGATTTACTCCAATCGAATTTGGTAGCAATTTCGGATGCTGCATCTGAATTATTTCCAAATTCGGTTGTTCCAACCGAAATTTTAGAAAACTTGGTTGATATAACGAATATAATTGAGGATTTAGTTATCACAACCGAATCAATTATGAAATGAGGTTGTTTCAACCGAATTTCAGTTGTGAGGACTTAATTCGGACGTGACAACCCCAATTCGGTGGTAACAGCCGTATTTACGGTTGCTACAACCTAATTAGTTCTCTGGGTGTATATATGGGGTATTCTATAGAGTAATAAATTTGTTTTACAAACCTCTTCCGACCTACATTGAAGTCCCGACCTTCTTGGGACACCACACTAATTCTGACATGTTGTATCGGTTGATTTAGGAAAAACTTCAAAACTGTTGATATCTGCTTAAATAATTTCCGCAAAGTAAGACGTTTTAATACAAAACATATTTTACTTACCACTCTTAATAACCATAAAAAATCTTGACATTCTTTAATTCTTTTTAAAATAATATTTTATTATAGAATTTTAAACGTCAGATTTTAAATACATAGAATTATTTTGTGGTAACCGAATTGAAAATTAACAGAATTCTTGAGAACTTCGGTTACAGCAACCGAATTAAGACTAGATTCGGCAATTGCGATCGACTTGATACCAAATTCGATAGTTACAACCAAATCGATGTCAAATTCGGTTACTACAACCGAATTGATGCCAGATTCGGTTACTCCAACCGAATTTGGTACCCATTTCGGTTGTTGCATCCGAATTAATTTCAAATTCGGTAGTTCCAACCGAAATTTTAGAAATGTAGTTGACTGAACGAATATAATTGAAGATTCAGTTGTCACAACCGAATCAATCATGGAATGAGGTTGATTCAGCCGAATTTCGGTTGTGGGGACTAACTTCGGTCATAACAACCTCAATTCGGTTGTGGCAACCTCAATTCGATGGTAACAACCGAATTTACGGTTGCTACAATCTCTTTTCAAACAATTAGTTCTCTGGGTGTTATAATGGCTTTTGTTTGCCCTCTACATGACAATCCGGTAGACATCGGTGATGCAATGTTAGTGTGTGCGGCTCTCGTACCTGAGGTCGTGGGTTCGATTCCTGCTCTGACTCCTTACATTTCTTTCGACAGCGGTCACCTGGCTTAGTGACGGCGACACCGTCGAGTATTTAGCCATGAAAAAGCTTCTCAAAATACCGTTCGGAAGCGGTGTAAAACTGTAGGTCCAATCACGAAGTGTAAAACTGGAAAACGCGCAGCATACTGGTTGGTGGGAAGCTCTCCGAAATCCTTTTATGGGAAACCATTTTTTACATGACAATCAACATCTGATTTAAATGAGTTTTGCATATGTAGTGAAATATCAAATCTGACTATGTCAGGTAGTTTTTAGTGTAATTATGGCTTAACTAATTTTCATTTTTAAAATGCGTATTTGACTGTTACTGCGAAAATAATTTGACAATAATTAACACGTTTACTATTTACAACCACGACTACGGAAAAGAAACAAATCGTAGCCGATAACAGCAGCCATTCGGAGGAGAATTACTAATGACTATGATGGTTAAAGCAACTATGTTGAGAGCACACGTAACATCCAATGCATTGACTGAAATTACCAGTCACAGCAAAATTTGTCTGCCAAACATTTGAAATAATAGCCACTGGTGTAAAAATGTGCACATTAGTTTGTGGTAGAAGGTGTAGAATCATTTACTGCAAATATACCTTTATTTGTTTAAAAATCAACATTTGGTGAGATGCTGTTTTGTCGACCAAATATGATACTACGTGTAAACCGCGTATTTTTGTATTTACATGTATTAATTAGATTTTGCGTATAACCATGTGTATCGTTATCATGTTAGCCATAGAGTAAATATGGGTAGAGAAAATCTTTCACTCACCAAATTTCTGACATTTGTCCTCGTCTGATGTATACGTTTGATGTTGAAAAGAATTGCTTTACCAATACCAGATAGATGCAATGGTTCAAAACAACGAACAAAATAACAACAACGGCATTTCGTTTTGTGTGTTAAAATTAATGTGTTAAATACAACACAAATGTATGCTAACAGTAACAGTCAATAAAAAAGTTTAAAACACATTTAAATTTCACAGTTTTTCACCAAAATGGCATGAAAAATTAAAGCAAGAAGTTATTGTAATTCCACCTGGTGTATATCACTTTTCGTCAAACATCTCTCTATCACACCGACCGCATCACGAAGAGTGTGAAATGAAACGTCAGATGAGAGAATAAGTTTATCTAGGTATGTATTAGTCTATGATGTTAGCCCTTAACTGCATGATTTCTTCGAGAAAATAAGTCAAAAACATTATTTTAAAAAAAATTATTTTTTTTATTGCAAAAACTGGTATGTTGCCAAATGGCTACATTGCGCATTCATTAACTAATATGAAAATATGAAATTCTAAAAATAAAACCAAATAAATAGTAACGGTAACGAAGCTCCATATGTGTCACTATCAGCACAATGTAGCCAAATGGCAACATATTGTAAGAAACATTTTTATGCACTTTTTCAAACTTTTCCACAATCTTGACTACTAATTCTAATAATGCATAACGTATTGATTTGAAAATGAATTATACTTGAAGAAATTTATTTTAAATAGTTCAAATACAAAAGTTGAAAATATCACTTTAATCAAAAACGTGTGTGCTAGTCTATCGATGAATACATAATGCAACCCCAAGATTTGATACATAGTTGTATCGGTGTGTATCCAATTGGGAAAAATATAGGAAACATCGTTATTGAGCCCTAAAAGCACGTTTTGTTTCATTCGAATGTTATGTTGCCAAATGGCAACATTATACATTGAAGGAACTAACTATATTACATTTTTGGCGTTTATGTTAGTTAGGTGGTAAAAGCTCGATATAGCTCTGACTCCTTATTCATTAAAATTTGGTTGATTCTCAATTTGTCAGACCAATTCTGTTTTGGGAAAAATATACCTTTATTTGTTTAAAAATCAACATTTGGTGAGATGCTGTTTTGTCGACCAAATATGATACTACGTGTAAACCGCGTATTTTTGTATTTACATATATTAACTAGATTTTGCGTATAACCATGTGTAAGAAATTGATTTTAAATAGTTCAAATACAAAAGTTGAAAATTTCACTTTAATCAAAAACGTGTGTGCTAGTCTTTCGATGAATATACTATAAGTATAATGCAGAAGGATTTGATGCATAGTTGTATCGACAAGCTTAGCAAACATAATAGTGCAGTGTGTGCCCAATTGGGAAAAATACAGGAAACATCGTTATTGTGCCTGAAAGTTTCTTTTTGTTTCATTCGAATGTTATGTTGCCAAATGGCAACATGATACATTGAAGGGTTAACTATATTACATTTTTGGCGTTTATGTTAGTTAGGTGGTAAAAGCTCGATAAAGCTCCTTTTTCATTAAAATTTTGTTGATTCTCACTTTGGATTGGATTTTAAATTGCATTACTTTATCTAATGCAAATGCAAAAGAATTACCATTGGGCGCAATGGTAATTAAATAATTTTGAATGTGCATTTGTTCAGGCAATGCAAATCCAGGTTGTGGAATCGTATGCCAATTGTAATAAAATATGGGAATGCTTTTAAATATGTGACCTGGTCTACGGAAAGGGGGCTTAGGTGTCAAAAAATCAATTTTCACTTTTTGGTTGATTCGGATGGAAGATGAGATGCTGTTTCACGTGGTGAAAAGTAGAAAAAAATATTGTCCGTATACGGCACTGAACTCCTCATCAACACTCATGTTTCATTTCATGCGAAATGCGAAGACGATAATCAACAGAAACAGTAAACGTCACTTCTTCAGTGTTACTTTTTTAAATGTTCCACACTAGCAACTTACACGATGAACTATAATAATATTCCGACCAACAACAACACTTACTGGACCAACAACAACACTTACTGGACGTCCGGCGCGGAGTACAATTAACGAGATAATGAGAAACTGACGAAACGAGTTGCTTACTTTTAACAGCTTTTGCACAGAAAACTAGTTTTCGCACGTAAGCTCCCTTTTCGTAGACCAGGTCACATATTATGAATTTGTTTGACTGCTGGCAATTCTGTTTTTAAAGTATTTTATATGAAGAAGGTATTGCCTCGTAGTACATACTTTCAAATTCATAAACCTGTACTGTATAAAATATTTGAAAACCAAAATTGCCAGATACGAAGGAAATGCTTTGGAAATAACTACAATTGCCAATGGTATTGAAAGTTTTTTGAATTTGCATTTCGGCAGGAAATTAAAATTAAAAAACTAATTATAATTGTCATATAATTAATTTGCCCCATGTATACTATATTTCCATTTACATATATTAACTAAATTATTAAATTAGTTATTATGTTAAAAAATGCATTTTCTATTGCTAAAACTATGAACACAATTGCTTTGACTACCTTAGCACATTAGCCATGTCGGCTAGGACTTTTGTTTATTCCGCAGTCGTAGTTGTAGTTGTAGCAGAGTTTGTGTGTATGCTGTTTCATTAAATTTTTTTATCCCCATCATATTTCTGCAATAGCCGTAGTCGTTTGTCAAAAGTCGATTATGCGTTCTTTAGGAACTGGTAAATTTTTGTCTGCTGTTGCTATTTGGTAGTCAGCAATTTAACCACTGGTTTTCATGTGGATCTACCCAATTGTATATTGCCGTTTATATCTTTATATACTCCCAGCGCGATAATTCAACATCTGGACACCGAAAGCTGTGGTCTTTGTTCGGTATCATTTTGATTTGTGGCAAAGCAATAAATGTACGCATGTCACATAAATTTGTAAAATTTATTATAACAAAATAAAACTGAAGAACGAAATGATAATGTCCAAACGAGTTGTCGGAATTCTAGAAAATACAAAATTTTGGTTTAAAAGAAACGAAATTATTTACCTTCATCCAGTTGTCTCGATTTGGGGCTATAAACTTTTACATAATATTGTGTTTATTTAAAAACCCATTAAGAGATGATTTGTCTGTGATACTTATAACTAAATATTTATCATGATAAATATATGGTGTTGTTTTTGTTTGTTTTGTTTAATTACTACTGTTTTAGACGCAAAACGCTTTCGATAGATTCTCTGTCTCTCTCTCGTAATCAACATGTAGCAAGCGAGATCGTTTTACTTTTCGCTTAATTTAGTGACATTTAGCGGAAACAAAACAAAGATTCACCCGCCAGTAGTGAATGTTTTATTTGTGTCATTTGGTGTGTGATTCTTCTGACACAGTTGAATGACATTTTAATGTGTGTTCTGTTGTTGTTGTCATTGTGTTTAACTAATTGGTTAATAATTACAAAACAAAAACGAAATTTAACCGAATAAAATTGTGAATAATAAATTGTGTGATGCGTTAGGTCGGTCTTCGCGTGGCATTCCGGGGTCAGGGCGGTCAGTGAAAGTGAAATTAATGTTTTTTTGTGTATAAATTGAAATGATTAAATACCGTTAAAAAAAATCTTAATAAAATAAATCAACTCGTGTGAAATTATTTTTATTCCATATATGCAACGCATTTTAGAAGAAATTTTTTTTTTGGAAAATTCCCAAATTTTGGATTTTAATAGGAAAATCAATCGTACTGAATAATTAATTGACCCATCGAAGTTAGGTCTTAGTAACTCAAGGGAAAGGAAAAGAAACGATTCTAATTGAACCAAATAATATCCAGAAATTAAACATGGTTCCATTAATATATGTATTCTGTGAATTGAAAAGATTCGAAATTCAGAACATGGCCATTAAGTTACTTTACAAAACAATTGATTTCTTTTAGAAAAATTTCAAAAAAGTTTGCTTAAAACGAATTACAATTTGAAGTTATCTCGTTTATTATTTTTATGCTAAGGACGATTGAATATAGCGAACTGAAACCTATGATCCTCGAAGTTCGGTTTAACTGAACTACACTGTGGTTTGTGTTAGGCGTTTTTTTCCTTTAAAAATAAGGGCCTAAATCAGTAAACTTTACTACAGTGATGTCATTTATAGGTATCGGCGAGTTATTTAAACTTAATGTATGAGTAACCTGACCAACGGAACGGTCCCGCTTTTAGCGGGCTTGCCCCCTTTTTTGATGGCATATGCCAACTTGAATCCAAAATACCAATATACCAATATATGTATGTACAAACTAAATTGCTTTATTTTATACATATAGTGTTGTTCTAACTATTTAATTATTTATTTAAATCCAAAGAAAATAGAGCCTTTCGCCCACTGTGTCCCGCTTTTTGATCACAACCAGTTGGGCAGGTTAAATACGAACGTTAAAACTCAAATCCTCTAATGCCTTATTTATGCTGGCACGAAATCTAGATACCGATATTTAATTTTTAAAATCTAGATTTCATTCCAGGCGTAAACAAAATACAATTCATTTATTATTATGGTCAATTTCATTTGTAATTTATTTGTTGTTATGGACTTATAAGGTCAAGTGGCATTAAAATGAAAAAATTAAACTAATCTAGTTGCTCAGCGTTTCGTTGGCTGTTTTCCAACATTTTGAAGAGCGGTGATTATTTTAAAAATCCACTGCAATTTTGTTATATTTATTAATTTCGAATATTTTGCCGATTTTTTAACAATTTTTGTACTCACAACTAGTTTTACATAAATAAAAAACACAAAACTTTTTACAGCAAAAAAAAATATGTCCACACACACAGCAGAAAAGGGAAACATATGTTCGTTATTTTAGTAAACATTTTGTCAGGCAGTTTTTCAATACTGCATAAAAATGGTTGTTATGTCAGTGCATTTGATGTAATGACAGACAAACCAATAAGTATTAAATGGAGTTTAGAGCTCGTTTGGCGCAAACGTAATTCCTTTGCCCAACTAAATTTCGTTTGCTACTTAGTTTCTAGGTTGTCCGTAAAAGTTGATACTTTCCCGCAAATAAACAACTTCTATCGTACAAATCGTTCTTATGTTGTTAACGAACTTTCTATTACCCCATAAATGTCGTAATTTACTGTTGCGGCGAAAAAAAGAAATGTTTCATTACAATCGAAAAATGTACACACCAGACATCTGCACAAGACGAATTGAATGGCTGTTCAAGACATTTGTTTTTCCAAGACAAGCACTGTATCGAAGTTGTGCCAAACAAATGCTTCCGTGTTCTGAAAAAACATACGTGTGTGAAGCTGTAGAACACAGTACTTTACTTCTACTCTACTCCTACTTCGCTAACATCGTATTCTGTTTTTGAACACACAAACACTGCTTGGTCGACAGTACCTGGAGGTACTTGGTTGTTGCAATTTCGCTACGGTACATGTTTTGAAAAAAAAACAAATGTCTTGAATGACCATTCAAGAAGTCTTGTGCAGATGGCTAGTACACACACACGTTATAACTCTCATTATCTACTTCTATCTTTGAGAAATAACAAGTTTGTTTAAATATATATAAGCACTATACTGTCTCTTGAATTGGCTCAGTCTTCTTTCAACAAAAGCAAACAAGCAAATTCTAAAGTTAAAGAAGCAAATTCTAATGTTTAGACGTTCGGAGTTGCCATGATTGGCCTGGATCCAACTCCATTTCAGGTAAAACAAAATAACTAAAATAAAGTTGTAACTAAAATACATTCAACTACATTTATGAACATTGCAGCGAAATAAATTCTATTCATTAACGAAACCTAGTTTATCGCAAACATTTTGCGTTACTCGGGACAGTTTTTTTTAATTTGGAGTTACTATAACTGGCAAAATATAATGTTCCCCGAAAAATTTGTTCTGACCTTATAGTTGCCATGTATCGTTTGTTGTAAACATTTTAGTTAATAATCATTTGATTCAACAAATGTTCGTTTGCCGCAATTACATTCCCCAAACGAAGTTCATATATCAGAAATTTTGTTTGGCTGTAACGAAATTGTTTTTCGGTGTAATATCACAGAATATATTCGTTTAGCCTATTGCAACTGAGTACTGCAATGTGGTGTTTTCGTTATCCTCATTTGCGTTAGCAGATTTATATATTCTGAGTAGACCCACTAATGTATATCTCGTATTCATAGATTTATCTTTGTCAAAATCTCAAATCATTTTTAATTTTTCTATTTTGTATGTTGTGCTAAGCGGTGCACTGTCTCACCTTACTTTTATGTCAACTTTATTTTCTTTCAGTTGAATGTTTGACCTTCGCTTCGCTGTCTCTATATTTACCATAGATTAATTTAGACATAGATTTGTTAACTCGCTCATCGGCTTAATGATGGAAGGGAAGCGACCTTGTGGAAGTTGCAAGATTGAACGTCAAGAGCAGAATTCTGTCGCTGACGTTTGATAAACACAGCTGAAATTTTTACTGTGAATAAATATATGAGCATCATGAATGCACAAAACTAAAAATGGAGAATTTTTTTCGATGTTCGCACAAAATGTGGTAATAAAACAGCAAAACAGCTGACAGAAGTTTGTTTTCTCATTGAGGAAGCCCAAAGAGAAACGTCAGATGAGACGGATAACAAATCTATATATATCTAAATTAATCTATGATATATATCAAATTACACTCTTGACTTTTCTTTCACCATGCAGGTTCTTCCAGCCCATTTCGCTGAAACAGCTGATCGACTTGGTAGTTAAAATTTTTGTTCAGGACAGGGTGGGCGAGAGAATGAGCGAGTGAAAGTAAATTTAAGTAGTAATTTATTCAGGAGGTATCCATGCCGTAGCTAATCGCATGGTAGTGGTAGTAGAATGCGATAGCGAACAGAGTGAATGGGAGAACATGCGATAAGCAACTAAAAACAAACCGTGCAGCAAACTAAGTATAAATAGTGTTTGATTGATTCTAATGTTGGAAAAATTATGTTTTATTGGTTCCATCGATCGAAGAGATGAGTTCCCATTTATTTCTGTACGTTTTATGTTCATCAAAAAGTATCATACAACTCGAACTCGTTGAAATTTCCCAACTATCTTGGTGACCGTAAAAGATCACTAAGAGCGGGATGAAAGCTCTTATCTATTACTTATAAATCTGTTGATACTAATGACGTTTCTAACGACGCGTTGAGCCATAAAATGTCTTATGATGTAGATAAAAATATGCATTTTCTTAAATTTGTACTCGAATCGTGTCACAATTATGACAACAATTAAAACAGTGTTAAAACTCACATTACACCACTTACTGTCGACGAGAACTTGGTGGAACTGAGACACTTTAACACACTATTCGGGTGGTATCGATGTCACAGCTGATCGTCTATGAAGTTGGAAATTCATGCAGAACAAAGTAATCAAGAAATAAATCGACAGGTGACTGGAAGTCTTTAGTGTTGCGCTGTATGGGTTTTACTAATTAGCCTCCGTGCATCGAACAAAAAGTACAAATAAAAGTACAGAAAGTACAAACAAATCAACTGAAAATATTGCCATTTAAAATTGTGACAATTAAATTGGAGGCAAAAAAGAGCAACAAGTGAAGAAAAAATAAAACGCAATGAGGGGTTAGAGAAAAATTATTGATATAGATTCAAAGTAAAATGCAAATTGCTAAATCTAAAGTTTCCTCATTCTCCATGAAACAGCATCTATTCTAATGACTTTCCAAGGCTTTAGGGAATAGAAAAGAAGTTGTTGTAGACTCGTATTATTTTACTCTAATATTGATCAATGGATTCAGCAGTTTTTAGGGGAAAGTCCGTAAGTTGAAGAAACGAATGGAATAAATTTCTACGATTGGGGTATCATTAAATTGTATGTGACAATCCATCAAAATATTTCCAGAAAACCGCTAATTTCTCTTGTTGTAATGACAACTCTAGAACCTCTTTTGGTTGCTTTTCAGTTGGCGTATTGACGTAGCTATTAAGTCAGATATGGGTTTCATCCCTGAACAAAATTTTGATTGCAATCGATGGAACTTCTTCAAGTTTTAGGCTTCCATTTTGTACACGCAGCGGTGAGGTTCCACGATAAAATGTCAGAAAATACTGTACAAAAATTCGTGATCTGTTAAGGTACCTCTCAATGAAACACTCATTATTCCTATATAGAGTGACAGTTCTGTAACATATTTCTATAAGAACAAATTGTATTGTGGGATTAATAAAAATTTTTAATTGAATTGAATTGTACGCATAAAAATCATAAATGGGGTAAATTAATATATGACAATTATAACACTGTAAGTAGGTGAAAATGACACACCAAAACGCCGAGACACCTTACCCTAATTTTGGATGATAGAATCCAGTGGTGTACCCCGTTTTCAAAAGCTAGCTCGAAATCGAGAGATATTTCGATTTTAAATTTGTAGTAGATTTAAGGCGATTTTTGATTTTATTTGAAAAAACTTTAAAAATTTCTTTAAAATCAATTTGTTTATTATTTATTTGTCAAAATTTATATCTAGAAATAATGGACGTCCATTTTCAAGCCGACATGGAACTATATTTGTTCTTATTTTGATGATTTTATAAATTTTTTTGTCGATGGATATACTGGGACAGTCAATTCATCACTGTATGGAACTGGTACATGAGCACTTGGCACACATTTGTATATAAAACCGGATCGTTCTATAAGAATAAATTATTGTGTTTTCCATATACAGTCTATCTAAGTGAACTTGCTGTTTCGATTGAGACCATTTACATCGTTCTTGCACGCGTAGCAATTTTCTGTATCATATTCCCCTGGATCGGTCCATATCATTGGAAGTCCAAATGGCATCGAATATCGCCGTAATTTCCAACATTTGTTTAATGCACTAAAACAAGTGATGCACGTAAATTCAGGTGTATGATCAACATTTCGCATTTCTTCAGCGGGGGTAACCAAAAAATACTGATTGTAAGCTTTGAAGGCATTTTCAACCAAATGTCGTCAATGATTTTTCGGTGTAAATTTTCCACACACAAAACAAAACATATTAAATTTTTCGCAATTTTTTCTATATTTTTTTCAAAATGGCCAATAAAATGCTTATATTTTTGATGTGTTAACATCTATAGCGGCGGGTAGGGACTAATCTGTCAAAGTAAACACTTTGATATATATGTTGTAGCATCTGTTTGTAATAGGGATGTCAATCCCAAAATCTCGAATCCCAAAATTATTATAATAATTATGGCCCCAAATTGTAAGAGGTAAACTAATTCTGCTTCCAACTAGATGGCTATTATTTCAACGGTTGCATTTTGTCGAAAAAAAATATATAAATTGATTTAACAAGAGCTTTTGCAGGTTTTCCCCTCAAATAAAATCAAAAATCACCTTAAACCTACTACAAATTTAAAATCGAAATATCTCGTTATTTTGAGCTAACTCTTTAAAACGGAGTATACCACTGAATTCTATGACCCAAAACTTATTTGGGGTGTCTCGGTGTTTTTGTGTGTCATTTCAAAACTTCAAATTTTACTTTTGAATTACCTCTACAAATGCAAATTCAAAAAAATTAAATCCAATGGCAATTAACTTTTATTTGAATAAGAATAATTTGCAAGAATTTTTTTCTTTTCGAGAGAAAATGTAAAAACATGTTTAAGAAAATTTGGTTTTGTTTTGAAGTTACAAAAAAAATCCTTGAACTGATAACAGGTAACCAACAGTTTAATGAATAATAATTTACAGGCTTACAGGTTTCGACTCTTACAGTGGATTCATTTTACTTGCAGTATTGCACTGAGGTAAATTTGCTCTAGTATTTTCCTGCCTTAAAGGGATTTCGTACTAAGGACGTTAATTTAATTTCCAAAATTAAGTCAGAACATAAGTTGCGTGTAAGTCAGAACTGACATGTTTACCTCAGTGAATCCTACAAAGGAGAGATATAGAGTGAGAGAGAGAAATACAAGGCATAATATAAGCCGGATATTAGTATCAACCATAACATTCAGCTGTTCGGCTCACTACGATCGATTGAACCAAGTGTGGCCAACGAAGGACCAACCAACCACCAGCCGCACCGAAGGACCAACAATTTCTTAGAGCAATACACATTATTTGATTGAAGGCTACAGGCGATGCAATAAAATGTCCGTTAAATTTATATAGTCACAATTATGTAGCTTTACTGCATTCAATTCCATTCAAATAATTTCCAAAACAAAATTTTAAAGGAAACTCATTACCGGCAATAAGTATGAATAATTAATATGTATCAACGTTTGAAAATAATTTAAGCTATTTATATACGGTTGATTTGTTGGGAATAATTAAATGAAAGTGATTAAACAACCGTTTTAGTTATAATTATTAGAACAAAACAAACAATAACAAAGTAAAATAAAATAATTTATTATATGACTAAGAGTTGCGGAGTCGGAGTGTGAATTTTGACCCTGTTGTTTTGTTTAATAGATTTGACACATCGGCTGTCATTCATGGGGGCAAAATTTAACAAAATATTTACAAAACACAATGTAATCGCCTTCCTCTCTCATTCTACACTGCTTGCAATGGTTACACTGTTCACCATGTGAATGAAATTCGTAATTAATGAAAACAAAACATTTTTATATTTTTCTACTAATTAGTAGCAATTTGGCTTTTCTGTCCATTTGCGTGAGTATGTGTGTGTGTGTTTTTTTTTTTGATGAGTTTCATTTATAATGCGGTTGATTTAGAAAATAAAGTCATTTGTTATTGCCAATTTTTAGGTTGGAAAATTAAAATCAAACTAACGAACATATTCTGCAATGACTAAATGATTAGCATTTAAAAATTGACATTTGATTTCATTCTAAATTGCCTGCAATTTGTTTCAAATAATTGGTTTTAATTTCACCAAAAATGTCAATGTATTCTGCTTGTTTAGGGGTTACGAAGCAGTTAAACTAATGATTGCAGCCGGTATTTATATGTAAACGATTAGCAATTTTGGTATTTTTAAAAATATCATTAAAGTATAATAATCAAAAATATACCGAGTAATTGTTTCATCGTTCAGTTCAAACAATATTAAATTCAAATATTTGAAAGGGTTTTTAAATAATGTTCTCCAAGAGTTTAAAGAGATATTGAGAATATGTAGGTACTTCAATTGTATACGATATTTAAATTAAATATTATGAATATATACACACCTATATATAATATGTATATGTATAGATGAATGTATTGACATACATACCAGCTATATACTAAATATGCGATAATTATTGTATAATTTTTGTCTAATTAATATAATAATATAATTTTTGCTGACTTTGTTAAAATGCATTATCTCTAAATTCAGTCGTTCTGTGAGAATCTTAATTAAAATTTATTACAAATTTCAATTATTTTAATCACATAAATAGACATACAATAATTACACAAACATTTATGCGAAACATAAAATAGATTCAGGATTAAAAATATGCAAATGTTTTGGATAAAAACACATATCCGACAATAGACTGGGACCTGAATACTTATATTTTCCTTCGTCGAGCAAATTCTACGTTGTACCTGAATGCATTGTGTGGTAATATTGATAACAGCATCCAACAATAAAAATGTGGTCCAGTAAAAACTTATTATGTATTATGATCATATAACTACTTGAGGTGTGGAGGAGACAGGGTGGAACTTTTGTAGTCGGAGCTTAGGAAATTTATCCGGAGTCGGAGTAGAATTTCCTGTTTTCTAAAAATTTTAATTAAAAGCAAAAAGGAAGCTAAATGTTCGTATAATGATAATAAATAAATAACTATGAATGAAGACAATACCACCTCGGCAATGTCAATTGTTTGGCTTCCTTAGTGGCCGCAATGTCAGAGACACTGGTTAGCATTAAACGCCCAACCCATATGAGAAAGCGTTAATTACTAAATCAGGCCACTCACAGAAAATTCGGTTGAGACAGCCGAATTAGCCGTGACCAAATTTAGAGGACGTCACAACCGAATCAGAGGTTGTCTCAAAAGAATTTCAGGTTGTCACAACCTCATTAGAGGTTGACACAAGATCATTAGAGGTTGACACACGATCATTAGAGGTTGACACAACCTCAGTAGGGGTTGACACAACCTCAGTAGAGGTTGACACAACCTCAGTAGAAGTTGTCACAAACGAATTAAAGGTAGTCACAGCCGAATTAAATGTTGTTACAACCGAATTTATGTAGTGTCACAAATTAATTTTCATAGTGTTTTTATTATTAAGTTATGATTTATTTTCATGTATTCTTATAAAAATATTGCAAAACTGAAAAATAAATCCATTTAAATGATTCTAACTTTGAAGTCCCGGCCATCATGGGCCACCGCACCAATGCTGGTGTGTTGTATCTGTTGATGTAGGTTCTAAACCATTTTATGCACAGACGATTGTACCATATCTCAAACGACCGACCTTGAACAACTTTAAAACTGTGGATATCTGCTTGAATCTTTTCTGCAACATAAGACGTTTTAGGACAAAATCCATAACTACAATATTTTTACATACTTTTCTAAATACCCACAAAAAAATTTTGAAATTGCCCCGACAGCAACAATTATACATTCTTTGACTTTTTTCTCGATATACTTGATTTTGAATTTTAAACGTCAGATGTGAAATACGTAGAATTATACTGTGGTAACCGAATTGGAAATGAATTCAGTTGTACCTACAGAATTCATAAGAAATTCGGTTACAGCAACCGAATTGCCGCCAAATTCGGTCGCTGCAACAGACTTAGAGCTAAATTCGGTTATTGCAACCGAAGTGAGACCAAATTCGATAATTGCAACCGAATTGATGACACATTCTGTCACTCCAACCGAATTTGTTGCCAATTTCGGTTAATGTATCCGAATTAATTCGAAATTTTTAGAAAATTTAGTTGACAGAACGAATATAATTGAAGATTCAGTTGTCACAATCGAACCAATTATGAAACGAGTTTGCTTCAACCGAATTTCAATTGTGGGAACTAAGTTCGGTCGTGTAAACCTGTTTTCTTTATTGACTTTAGTTTTCGAGAATAACTTAATGAAGTCTACACACACAGAACAATTCGCATGAGCCTACCGAAGTGCCCGGTAATCACAACCATACTACCGACCATTACACCCGAATTAATGGTTGACACAACTATATTACATGTTGTTACAGCTACAATGAGCGTGTTTTGGTTACACCGCTTGCTTATATATTCGCTTGTTTTGTCTGAAGCACTTAGCGAAGACTTAGCGACGAGATTCATTTTCGCTAAGTTTAAAACAAAATGACGTGGATTCAATACCTACTCTGACCACCTTAAATTTCTTTCGACGGCGGTCACCTCGCTTAGTGACGGCGACACTATCGAGTATTTAGCCATGAAAAAGCTTCTCAAAATACCTTTCGGAACCGGTGTAAAACTGTAGGTCCCAATCAGTGAGTGTAAAATTAGAACGCGCACATTTCGCTGGTTGTGAGAAGCTCTCCCTAATCCTCTCGTGGGATGTAACGGGAAACTATTTATTTATTTTATTTATTTAATGAGAATTTTCGAAGGTTGTATTGATAAGTTATTTTTATAATTTAATTACAAAATGACGTATTAGTGAATTTTGTATGGGATAACCTTTAGGACAACAAATTTATTGTTCACCCCTTTTCCCACCGTTTCTGAAATCCCAGCCTTCGTGGCTCACAGCCCCAATTATCACGATGAGGGTATACTACTTTACCTTAGGTGTTTATATCAGCATGCAGAAAAATCTGCCTTCTGTTGCTGTTTGGGTTTAAATATAACGTGTTTGTAGCACATCGCAATTATAGTTTATTTCTGTCCAAACACGTTGTGTTTGCAATTCAATATAACATGTTTGGGCCACAATGATTAATAGGTTAATCATTGTTATGTTCATCATATGTTTTTGTGACCCAAATGTGGCTTTGGTTGTTAAAAACAAAAACAAAGGTGGCAGATCTTCAATTGACGAAAGCAATGCAAACACGTACACGGTTCATGCAACATGTTACTGGGGCCCATATTTTTCAGCGTTTAACTGTACCATTTTGTAAAATAAGGGAATATTTACAAAGTGACATTAAATCGTATTGTAATTTATAGCGATTGTTTTAAATTTTCTCATATCGAGACTATTTCGGTTATTGGATACACTGTATTCGAGTTTTTGGCAAATTTGTATTTTTTCGGCATTTGACGATTTTTCCAATTGGCCCGAAACCCTCAGAAGTTGCCCATATCATTTCCGAGATATGTGTATTTTTTCATTATTTGCATTATTCAATCAAATTCTCAAATAATGTCCAAGTTTTGCCAAAATAAAAATACCAATTATAAATTTTGGCGATATTTTGTTTAATTGTAGTGATTATATCATTGTGTCTGTATATTTGCAATGATTTTTTTTGAATTGGCACTGAGTCCTTGCTCTCAGCTCGCTTTGCGAATCAGTAGCCGAGAGATAAAAGTTTGCATCCGTGGCGCGCTGCTCCAAAACGGCTCGCAAATTTGAGAACAAGTTGAGAGCCGGAACTGATTGTCAATTCAAGAAAACATTTAAATTTACACTAAACTTCTGTTCTGTCAGCCGAGATTCCGGCTCCTCTCTAATTGGGAGCTGCCTCGTAACCGTTAATTATTCCCAGCTCTGGGCTCAGAGTTATGTACTATATGCCAGATTTTGACTCGGAAGCGGCTAGCTCGTACTAAACTGCTGGCCATTGAATTGGTTCTGTCTTCATTCCCCAAAAACAAACATGCAAAACCTAATGTCAGTCGAGGTGTTCATGCCGAGCTGTTTAAATGTTTCAAGTCAAATTTTGTCTTGGCGGAGTCTCAGTCAAGAGCTTTTACGAACACTGCTATTACGTTATTTACTCTTTCCAGAATCTAACATGTATTAAACCTTATCCAACCAATCCGGAAAGCTTCGTTTGCAAGTTGTTATAACATTTAAGCAAAACTTAAATAAAATATTTACTCGTTAAAGATTCTTAACAAAATGGGCAAAACTTTAAAAAATTATTTAATTAATTAATAAATATGGATAAAAAAAAAAGAAAACTACTTGAGAAGTTAACGAGTTCTTTGGACCGGCAAATAGCAATCGAGCTCCAATACAGCTCTCCACCACGGCAACAAAAACAACAGCGCATAGTAAATCTTTGCTACACACACACATGTAGATTTACCGAATGCAAAGTGTTTAAGGCTACTTGAGTGTGGATGGGTCTGAATACGAGTATAACTACTTGTGTGTGTATAAGTGTCTAAGAGTCTCAGCCAACTATAAGTTGCCTTTAGTTACATACGGATGTGTATAAATCTTTTGTGGGTTCCTTGCTAGTGCATGTGTGTGAGTGTGTTTAAATAAGTGTGTGCCTTAGTGCCAATGGTGATGTGTGTGAGTTTGTTATATCCAACAACGTTTTGTTGCGAAAACAATTTACATGAAAAATACATTAAAAAATGTTTACTGACATACAAAACTTAAAGTTTTTGTTTCTGTTTTGCTTTTATAGTAGTTGTGCTGCCGCAGTTGTTGTTGTCGTTGTTGCTGTTGTTTTGCACTGTATGTATATATGTATAAATGTATGTAGAGGAGAGAAAACAACAATAACGAAAAGAAAAATAAACTTATAAATATAAACTAATGAAATTGTTTAACTTTAGCTTTATTTCTGTCAGTGTAATTCTTCCTCACTCATTTCTGTTTTTCTTTTGGTTCTTCGTAGTTTTTAGTTTATTCATTTATAAGTTTTTAATTTTTTGAAAATAAAAAAAAAATATTTCACCAAAGTTAAATACAAATTATAGTTTGTTGTTTTTGTTTGTTTTACATTTTCAAATAAAGTGATTTAGTCAACAATTGAAAAAGTCGCGATTCATTAATGACTTTAGGTCTTTAGTTACGGATGCTCCAAAGCAAATTAGTCACTTTATATTGAACTTAAATTTTGATTTCCTAATTCTATTCATCCATGACATTTCTGATAAAAAAAACTACATGTGATACTGAAAGACAATTCGTACTTAAACATGTTTCAGTTCGCTGGTCTCTTAAACGAATGCGATAGAAAAAGTTCTGCCCACTTAAATAACATGCTGCGTATATGAGCACTCAGATGCCAATCGAGATTAGATTTCAGTGGTGTTAAATTGAAAACATGTTAATCATGTCACATTTAATACCTCCTTGTTTCTAATCATCGAAATGAAAAAGCTAGCATGAAGCATTGACTAGTTTTATATGGGAATACACAGAAGTCCCAGAAATATTTTAAAATTTTCTCCACTTTTTGTTTTGTGGAGTTAGATGAATTGTCCTCTGGGACTATAAACTAATCTTAAAATTAAACCAGATTTCAATATAGTTTCGGTATCAATCTTTGCGATGTATTCGTATCTGAGTCGCCTTTAGTTTAATAAAGTAGTTAATACGCTGATAAAATTATTATATTTCTACCTCTGCCACAATATTTTCTCTTCACCGGTACAACTGATTGCAGCTTCGTCATGTAGACTGCGTTTGTTTCTTCAACTCTTTATAAACATATACTACACAAAGAAAAATACTGTATACGCAAAGTAAAACACAATTTGATTCCGAACAGCACAAAATTATTTAAATTTGCTTCAAAAAAATTTCGTTTCGATTTCGTTGTCATAAGAAGAACGTGTATAAAAATAGCAAAAATTAAAATAACCGAAAAGTTTGCTCACTTTTATTTGCTTGTTCAGCTCTTTGCGAAAATTTCGTAGGCAAAATCAATTGCAGGGTTGTTACGCCAAAGTTATTTCGTACGAAAACAGATGTTTCATAATTGCTTGCGACCGGAATTTTACCATTTCTATAATTTTAACAACCGCCACATGCGATAAACATAAAATGGAGTGCGTGGTGGAATTATAAATTAAATATGTGCAAGATAAATCAAAGATGGGTTGTAACTCTCCGCAACAATATTTTAACATTTTCCGTTTGGAGATAAATGACAAAATTTCTTACGAAAATTACGCAAGAATTGAATTGTTTAGACTTTAGGTTAATTGTTGATTGCTATTTAAAAATCCAAATGTAGTGATTTCAATGATCCAACATGATTTTGACAGCAAAGGAAAAGAAGAACAATAACAACATTTATGTACTAGTTGTTGGTATAAAAAGTATTAATCATTATCTTAGTGAAATTTATAATTAAAACATATAATTTACGTCATAGTGAAGATAGAAGTGCATTTCTCCGCAAACATACATTATTTTATACTTTAACACCTATCAACGATCAGCTGGAAAATATATGAACGCCGGTTACTTTTCGTGGCATTTGCCACTGTGACAAAGCACTGAAGAAGTAATTGTCATATTTAAATTCAGATCAAATATAAATCAAATTCAACTGATTACGTATTTAAATAACCCCTCATGATTGACCGCAAAAGGTGTTACTTTTGTAGCAAATAAAAAAATTTTTATCGTAAAATAAATTTATAATAAACACCAAACTTTATATTCGTGTCAATTGGAGGACTGGATGATGAACACGGCTAACAATCTATGTAGAAGAAGACGACAGATTCCACCGGTGGATTACATTGGAAATTGAGGATATACTGATGTAAAATTCACTTCGGACGCGAGCATGAAGCACCGACGGAAATCTGTGAATGGATGGCATATATACCCGGGGGAATTTGTTATAATTCGCAAGAGTTTCGGATGGCTCCGAGGACGTCGAGAATACCCTAGGGCTATATAATACGCAAGAGTTTAGGATGGATCCGAGAACGAAGGACCGATTGTTTACGAACGCACGAAACAATATTGACGAAACGGATAGGTCCAAATTAGTGTATGGCGAATCTTGCTCGGTAGATGGATCCAATTTATGGAATAGAGTTTATGTAGAAACATTGAAGGGCGGGCTGGAGACTGGATTATTCGGACACATTTTTGCAGAGAACTTCACTTGCGGATCACTATGGTGAGAGCGCATACGCCGATCTTTAACGACACTCAGATTATGCGTACGAAAGAGAACAATAATAGACGGTTTTTCTTGGAGATGCTCCACATTGCCAGCAAACCGACAGAGCAGGTGGTGAATTTGTAAAGGGATACGTATAGGGATGTCAAACGGGACTGTGTTTTAAAATGCCCGGGATTCGGAATTTTGAAAAATTAATTCCCGGGAGGCCGGGATTTTTTGGGACGCTTATGTTTCATATTTAGTGTAAGAATTAAACAAAAAGAATCAAATAAGTTTTGAATAAAACAAACAAAACAACAAAACATTAACAAAAAGTCAATTTATTTTAAATATACATACGTGTAATATATGCGTATATTAAATGTAAGACTAAAGGAATTATTTTGTCAGGAAAGCCCACAACAGAATTTTCATGAGTATTTTCATTGCCTATCGGAAGGCAAACCCAGCTCACCGTGGTTTTCATTTTACCTACTGCCAGGATGATCATATATCAGCCGCCCATTATGGATCAGACGCTGACCAGAATACAGTGAGTCGAAACTTGATTTTGGTTTCTTCAATTTTGATCCGCCGTTGGCCAGGGGTGTTGGCTCATCCGCGTTCAAAGTACAGAAGAATATGTCCCCGCGTTCAAAGTACAGAAGAATATGTCCACTAGTTTGAAAAGCTTCGCCACCCTATAATCCTGAGACGCATAACCCCATTCATTTCGCCTTCTCACATTAGCTAGCTAACGGAGGTTTCCGATAAAGCTATTGCCCAGGACATACTGCACTTTTTCGAAAAGGTTAAAACATTTCTCGGACCTTTTCCATAAGTGGACTGCTAAACAAATGTCTAAAATTTAGAATTCTTCGTCATATCCTAAAAAAGATAATTCCACAATGGCCAACGCTGTTTAAAATGGCCCCAGCAACGTATTGCAGGAACCATGTACATGTTTGCAAGCCTTGTTTTCAGGAATTCAAGATCTGCTGCTTTTTTGTTTCTTTGTTGTCTGTCACCTTTTTGGGTTTCAGTAGTTTTCAACACACAAATGCATATGTGGATCACAAAACCATATATTAGAACCTATTAATTATTGTGTCTCTAACATGTAATATTGTGTTTGGACACATGTATACTATATTTACGACAAGCCACAAACATATAATATTTGCATGCAAACATCATAAAAGGGCCGATTTGTAGACTGCAACAGTAGGTGTTTTTTATAACTAAAAAGTCCAATATAGCGAAATGGATGCCCAATTTTTGCTTTGGAGCTGTAACAGCATGTTTCTGTATCTCGAACGAAAGCGTTCGTTCGTATTGTGGATGAAAGAAAGTTGATTTGGGTTTCACAATATTGTCGTTTCAAGTCGAATGTAATTTATGCGTATATTAAATGTACAAATTTTGGTTTCTCTATTTTGAATGTGTTGTCAGTTGGGAATAATCACAGACTCAGTCAGGTGAACGAAAATTTCGACTTAGATAAACCCAATTTGAATCGAATGTGAGTGACTGATTTTCGTTCGCTTAGCTTTTCGTTTGAGATAGAGAAACAGGCTGTAAGTCTTAAATTTTTACCATTAACAGCGCACCGGAAATGTCTTCGGCAAATGACAAACTGAATTCTATTATACACCCTTCAATTAGTTGGATTAGTTGGATGTTCCAGCCTTATTTAATCGTACTAGTCCGATGTTAAATAATTTTTCGTTTAGTACAAATTAATTGTGTCTAATATAAATTCCTTGTTGTCAATTGCAGACCATTATTTTTAATTTAAAGCCCGAAAACTGAATTCCCGCGTTTTTTTGCGGAAATTTCGGGGTTTCGGGATTTGGATTCAGGAAATCCCTATTGACATCCCTAGATACGTATAACTAAGCACGGGGCTATGACCACATGATTTTGACCACACGTTTTGTTGGTACGAACGATATTGGGTGTTTAACTCTTCTAGCGATAGATTATAATTCCTCATATGTGAGATATTTTTTTCCGGTTTTTGTGACTGACGTGCTGTGTTATTTTTCATTATATCGACACGTTCCCGGCAGAATGTATTAAGCTACAAAATGGAAATTGTTCAGGAAACGAAAAAAACTCTCTGTGAAGTAGCTGATTTGTATTATTTTTTCGGTTATTACCATTTTATTTGCTTAGTAACTCTTGACGTGGTTATGCAAGGGACATTCTCTGTATATCGAAATATGGAGCTTGCCATAAATTTTGAGAATATGGAAAAAAGGTCATTGTCGCCAAATATGTCGCTTAATACATTCTGCCGGGAACGTGTCGATATTATTATTTACATTTTGTAGATTCCTGAAGACAGACTTCGAGCTTGGAAAATCAGTTATACGATCAAACTAAGAAAAAACATAAAGTAGTGTGACAACCGTTTATTATAAACGGAAAAATGTATACAGACGGGCACACACAATACGGTGGTCATTCTCACCCTGCAGCGCAAATGCCGCAAATATACCTGTAAGTATGCTTTCTTACGCAGTTTGTTGTCACTCAACTATGCCTTCTCCTAGCAGGCATACATACAGGCTCCCCTTTCTCCTTCTCCTAGACTGACGAAAAATTCGAGACACATTCACATCTTACTTTCTAAAAAGAGGCCGGGAAAAACGCCTATTCTAGTGGTTCAAAAAGTTCCGCTAAGAAGGCTTGTTTTTCCTCCGATTCAGGTTTTTCAACAGCGCTTCTCCGTGCTTTCGAAAAGATGCGATAGGTATGCACACTTCTACAGACCTGTTGACAGGGCAGCTAAGGTAAGGGCTTTCATGTAGTTAATGAATGTTCGCAATTCGTTATATCAAAATCATTACCCTCGGTAGCCGAGTAGATAGCACATCCAACAGTAACTGCTGAGGTCGTGAGTTCGATTCCTGAGTCTGCAGTTTAAAAAGCGTTGAAATATTAAAATATTGTATTAATAATACAGCAAGGAGACATACAAATGTCTGAACATCATAAATATAGAAGACATTCGCATATACATATTTTTAATTTTTCCTTAAGTCCTTCAAAAAATTCTCGTTTGCGTTTCAGGGAAAGCATAAGTACTAAAATTGATTTGACTTTAAAACACAATAAAATATTTCTCATAATGCGCGTACAGATTCATCGAAAATAAATCATATTCAATGGTATATAAGATGTTTGCCTTAAACGTAAAAGCAGTTCTCGCAAACGTTTTTCGTTGTTTCAAACTGTTGGTTTGTGTTTGGAGTTACTATGACTCGTTTGCGGTAAATTAAAGAACAATTACGGTTTCCACAATTACATTCTCCAAACAAGCGGAGTTAATTTATCGTAGATTTCGTTTAGGGTGTAATAAAATATTTCTTTCCGTGTAATATTATTACTATTTCTTTTTTTTTCAATTCAACCATAAAATTATTGTTATCATTATTTCGATTTCGTGAGGTTTCTGTGGCTTACTGTTGCCCAGTATTTGAAGTGGCAAATTAAAGTGTCAGCAGTTGCCACATGTTACGCTACCGTTTCCACACATTCACAGGTATAATCGTATAATATAAGCCACACAAAAAACCGATATATTTTAACATTAACCATCATGTATATTTTGCCTGTATATGTACAAGTATATGTTCATATCGAGAGAAAAATATTAAATTTCAGTGGCAAATTGAAAAAAAAAACATCCAGAATAAAAATGACAAAAAAGAGAAGCAAAACCAACAAACCAAACAAACACAGGCGAGCGCATGCATGCATGAATAAATCAACGTCGGCTCGGTTATTTCAAAAAGCCGCAACCAAAAATAACGTCGAAAACCGCCAACAGCGTTTCAAACACTCACATACATACTCAGAACCGACAAAGCCATTAAATGAAAAATGGCAACAGCAGAAGGACAACATTCAAACCCACCATATACCTACAACTGTATGTACATTTGTATATGGTTTGCAGTTTATATACACAAAGAAAAAATTTAGTTTTATGATTCCGTGCCCCCATGTCCGTATATGTGTGCCTGTGTGTAACATAACGCCATGCCACGCCCGCATATCGCGTGCGTGCTAAACGAAATACCCTACTAAAGCTCTTCCTAGCCCTCGCATACAGTAAAACTGTGATAACAGCGTTGTGGCAGACTGACGTTCTTTTTTCAAAAGAGCAATGCAGCGCCAAAGCGCTCATTAAATCCATAATCCCAGCGGGGATTCAAACGAGTAGTCGTGCAGTTGGGGCTGGCAAGCGCCACGGCCCTTGCGATTGTTTTACTGTCATTCTGTTGGTGTTGTTGTTGCATAAACTAGTGAGTTCGCCAAAGGGATTCCCGCTACTCGTTTAGGGAAGCAGATTGCTTGTCGTTCGTATTTTTCAGGCAGTAGAGACACCTTAATAAGCGGCTTTAGTTACACGCATACGAGTGCGATTATGGGAGAGTCATATGCATTCAAAGTGGGGGAGTTTTTTCGTCATAAACAAATGCTTACAACAGCAGAGAAACCCAAGTGGAACATAGTTTCAATAACAACAATTATCAATTCATATAAAAAATGCATAAGTACGAGTATAACAAATTCCACCATTCACTGATCTTTTTTTTTTTTGCAAATCTTCGAAAGTCGTCATAGCTTTCATAAATTCTTGCTTTGATTTTCAGCCAGAGAAACTTCATAGGATCTATGAAAGATCTATGAAATTTGTTCGTAACATCTATGAAACATTTTCATAGATTTTGTAAAACCTGTCTTGGAATTCTAATGCATCCTTTGATCTCTTGCAAAACCTTATACCTGTTTTAGATCAAGCCACAAATCCTCATCAGCGATTGTTTATTAAAACATTCATCATAATATATGTAACGAAATCTCCAACTATAATGAGAATTATTTACAATAGTTAAAATCACAAACTTCTTTCTTCTTTCTGAATAGACAAAAAGTTTTGTATATTGATATTTCTGGTAAAGAATTATTTTGCATGTTGTCGGATTCTCACCAAATTCTCATTAAGTTGATATTTTTGTCCTTGTAAAACAAATTAATTAATAAATTTTTCTCCTTTGCCTCCTACTTAGGGACAGGGGAGAGCTTCTCATAATGAGTGAGCTCGGCGGTTTCTACACTAAAAGAAACAGCTTCATCAAAATTATGAATTCGTTCGTCTTTTTGATAAAACAATTCTACATTTTCCAACCTACGAGACATTTCATTGAATTGATGAATCAATCTTTCGTCAATAGATTGATTGATTTAGTTGATTCAACGACAATGCTACACCAAATTGATGTAAATTGTTCATCAGTTTGATGTAAGTTTGTAATCAAGTTGAAGTAAATGTTTCACCATTTTGATGTGAATTATTCACCAATTTGCTGGACATTTATCATCAATTATATGTAAGGTTTTCATCAATTTGTTGTATGTTTGCCATCAATTTGATGTAAATTGGTCATCATTTTTATGTAAATTGTAAATTGCCAAAATCTGTTGACTACTTTTCATCCTAAAAAATCCACAATATCAGGGTAAAAGACCACATAAAATGTGCTTATATCGTGGATAATGTTCTCTGTCCACTGCATTTTTTTCTGTTACGAATTTACTTAAAATTTTCTACTACTTTTTTTCACTTTCTCTTTAATTTTTCAATACTGCGTCCATATTTTGATTCGCTACCACTAATTATTTCCAAATTTCAATGATGAAGATTGACGTAAAAAAGATCATCAATTCAATGACGCTGAAAAAGTTGACGAAACGCACAATCATCAAATTGAAGAACTTTTCATTGATTTGCTGAAATTTGGCATCAATTCAATGAGGAACATTTGATGAACATTTATCATCGATATAATGTAAAGAGAGTTTTACATACCTGTTCCATACTTTTTTTTAAAAGATTTTTCATAGCTAATTATGTACTCGATAGTGACGCTGTCACTACACTGAAAGAAAAGCCTTCATCAGGTCTATGAATTCTTACATCACTTTGATGAAACATTTCCTTATTTTCCAACCTACGACACATTTCATTGAATTGATAAAGAATATTTCATCAATCTTTCATCCATATTTCATCAATAGTTTATGTTGATTTGACTACAATGTTACATCATGTTAATGCAAATTTTTCATCCATTTGATGTAAGTTTCTCATCAAATTGAAGTAAATTTTTCACCATTTTGATGTAAAATATTCATCAATTTGCTGTACATTTGTCGTGAACTATATGTAAGGTTGTCATTAATTTTATGTAAGTTTGTCATAAATGTGATGTAAATTGGTCATAATTTTGATGTAAATTGTTTGTTAATGTGTAGCCAAACTATTTGGTTTATTTTTCATTGTAAAAAATACACTAGAACAGGATATTAGAGAACATAGAAAATGCTCATAGCGTGAATATTGTTTTCAATCCATTGCACTATTTAATATTATATATTTAATAATCTTCTACTCGCTTTTTTCTCTTTATTTTTTCAATACTACGTCCATATTTTCAATCGATCCCACTAATTATTTCTAAATTCCAATGATGAAGATTGGTGTAAAAAAGATCATCAATTCAATGAAGCTGAAAAGGGAGAAGAATAGCACAATCTTCAGACTGAAGAAACTTTTCATTAATTTTATGAAATTTGCCACCAATTCAATGAAGAACAATTGATGAACATTAATCATCGATTTAATGTAAAGATTTTATTTCAATGTACGATCCCAAAATCCATCGATATAACCAATTTCACTTCTTGTAAAAACTATTTCCTATTAAAAATAATATCTTGAACCAGATTATGATTAAAAAAAGTTCAGAATCATTTGGTCATCTCGGCGCATTTTCTTGGTTTTATTATCTCCATAACTTCCACAGCATCTACAGTGTTATTGGTGATAGCGGCCTTAGATAGCCTTAAAAAAACTTCATTCGGGTTTTACTTTTAACTCGGATTCATCGGAGTCCCGGGATGTCCAATATTTATATTCTATACTGTATTTCTATACATTTCGCGATGATTATTCATTAGCAATAATTTTATTAACTTCGTGTTAAACCCGGTTTATCAGATCTTAAAATTTTTGGAGATTTTCTAATCTAAAGTACAGGGAGTTTTTTTAAGTTCCAGGCCGATGTTTTTATTTTTGAATAAATCTGAAACGGTATAATATTTTATTGCATGAAACTTTGGGATATATTTACAATTATGTATGAAGTACAATATCGGCTAAACAGCCGCTGCGCAAATGTGTGCTCTTTCATAACATTTAATAAATTGATATCGACTGCCCTGCACAACTGTCAAATACTAACTGACAAATGTCAACCAAACAGAAGTGGCGGTCAAAAACATCGGCCTGGAACACGAAAAACACCCTCTACTATTTTGTTACGATAAAAAATTGATTTTGTCTTTAATAACCTTTACATCTGTAGTATGACAAAATAACATTAGAATGTCAACAAACAGTTTGGGGTGTGTATTGCAGCTTGATTGTCTCCTAATCTTAATTACTTACTTACTTACTTATCCGGTCTCGAAAAACTCCGGGGGGTCAGGGACCTTACAAACCGAAGGTAACATATTTCGCCAACCACTTCGGTCTTTTGCCATATCTCTCCAGTTGGTAATACCAAGTGTACGCAGGGATTCGCCAACCTGATCCCTCCAGCGGAGTCTTGGTCGTCCAAGTTTTCGTTTTTTGATTTTGATCCTCTAATACAGATGTTTCGTCTGCTTGCGATAAGACCCAGATTCTTCGCCATAAAGCAAGATAGGTTTAATGTTAATTACGCCTAACAATATGCCGTGACTACTAATTACCAACTCACCACGAATAGTTGATAATGCTACACGATCTCACCAGGATTGATTAAGTCGATGCAAGACAAAGGGAATTACTACGAGATTGTTCTGGAAACGCCTGAACTGATATACTTATAAATAAGCTATTTGTATACTGTATTGTACGAGTATCAACGAATATCTGAATATCTGATTTGTACCATATATGACCAAATACAACATATTATCTGATTTACTTTTGCTTAATCACTCCGATGATATATGGTAAGGTACTAACGGAATAGTTGTTCTAATAAGATCGAATTACATTGCACATCAACTATAAGTATATGTATTAAACAGTTTAGATTTTTTGTAATATAAAATAAAATATTTTTATTTATTTTCTCAAATTTCCATATTGTATCTTCTAAACATGCGACTAAAAACGGGAAAATTCGAAAATCACTATCAACGTTATTATACCTGTTTTGAAAATAGTTTGCAATATATTTTGCCACAACCCAATTATGGAGTGTAATGCATGCCAACATGCTATTGGAACAGAAAGAAGGAGAGTAACAGGAACGAGTCTAGGCTTCGCATCTGTCTCAGACCCCTCTACTTTCCAATTGGGTTCATTTTGTGGTTGCAACATTGCATTTCCACTTTTGTGTTTTCCGTTTTATTATGTTTTTCTTATGTTATGCAGAGATGATAAATCATGCCTCAAGATATTTATGTCAGCACTCATGTATGCAATGTGAAAGACAACATGCGACTTTTTCGACAACAGACAACATTGCCCACTGCCGCAACAACAACAAGACACACATACAACCTATGACAGGGTTTGTTGTTGTGTTCGGCGCATAAAACATGTGGTTTGATTGCAACTCTGTGTGCCATACCCTAACCAACTTGCAGCAATTACTCCTTCTACTTTCAATTCAGAAAACAACACACACCCTATCACGAAGTCAAATTTAACTCCTACTCGTACTTAGGCAGTCATCATCTGCCCACTGTGTAAAGAACTGGCAAATTTCTTCCTAAAATAAACCAATTGGTTGGCCTTCATTGTTTCCAAGATTTTCCCAGTTGAATAAATCATTATCACTGCACAGCTCACATTCATTCATTCGCTGGGACGAGTACCTGAGTCATGCACGTCGTACATGGATGAGAAAGTACCTAGACAATTGTTAAGATTTCGTCTATACGATTTGTTACCTTGTGATGGTTATCATGTAAACTAGTTCTATATATGTATGTATGTATCACATTATTGATGTTGTCATATGCATATTAGAAGATGACAGTGACATTTGTGGCAAGGAACTTTCCTTATATCTACGAGGTACTAAGGTAAGAAATGAAGAGCTAGTGAAATTGTGCAGGAGCGAGAGAGAGGAAAAACCGAAGAGAACTATCTCAAGTGATTTGTTGTAATGTCATTTAATTTAAACATGCGGTCGTGTCATGTAATTCAGTGTCAGAATTTAATTTGGATGACATCTTGTCATATTGTAGGTACAAACTACTTTTGGAATAATGCAGTAGATTAGAAACGAGACAACACACATTCGTATTGCAAAGGAAATAGTGCAGCAAAGGTTGCAAATATTTAACGTAAACTTTAAGAGAAAATTAGAAAAAACGGCAAAAAAAATCTCAGAAAACAAATGTGCGAATGCGAGTGCATTTGAGTTCTGTAGGACTCTGTGATTTTAAAATTCGAAGAGTTCATAATTGGCAATCATGACACAATTTATGAATTTAGTGAACTTCAAAATATTAGCTGTGAATAGAAATGAAAGATTTCGTTCACCACAAACAAAATGTTAGGCTTCATTTGAGGAATTTATTTGTGGTAAAAGTAATTTCACATTTTGTGAGAAGGGAATAACGTGTCATGACTGTACACTGAACGGAAAAGCATCGTCACACGGATGAAAATTTTCATCACCCCAACAACTTTTATCATCGAAAGTGAGCTAACGTAACGTTTCATTCCCGCTATGAAAATGTGTTCATCAACTGCTAATTGTTCGTTACTGTGGTGAAAGTTTGGATGTTGCTGCAATGAATCATGCAATTGTTGTTGTGTTGAGGGTTTTGATATTCGATTGTAGCGCCAAATCTCCCCGTCATTAAGCCAGTGATCGCTCTGTAAGCATTTTCCTCAACTGTTCCTTTATTTATTTTAACCAAATTTGTTAAATTTTCGATTGGATTCATTTGAATTGTACGTTGAATTGTTATTTATGGTCGTCGTACTTGAAACACTTTGTTTCAATTTTCTAACTTTATTCAAGCTCAAGACCTTTTTAAATAATATAAAGCTTATTTATTAGCTTTATAGGTATTACTTAAAAAAAAAGTCGAGCATAAAAATGTTCCAATGATACCAAGGCTGTCTGTATAGCTAACGGATTTTTCAATAAGAGCGCTACAAAAGTTATTTTAAATAAAACAAAACCGGTTTTAGATACCAAGAAATTCTTTATTCCTGTGAAAGTACTTTCGACGCCATTATGTATGGAACTCGATTTCTTTTGCATGGCCACCACGGGCACGCTTGCAGAAGTCCAGACGCTGAACCCAATTTTCGACGGTTTTCAAGCATAAATCGGCCGATACTGCTGCAATTTCACGTTCGATATTCACACGAAGTTCATCAATCGTCGCTGACTTATTGGCATAGACCATAGACTTGACGTAGCCCAACAGGAAATAATCTAACGGCGTCAAATCGCACGACCGAGGCGGCCAATCGACTGGGCCATTTCGTGAGATAACACGTTCACCAAACTTGGTTTCCAATAAATTGATTGTGGCATTCGCTGTGTGGCTTGTGGCGCCTTCCTGTTGGAACCACATGTCCTCCAAGTCCATATTATCCAATTGGGACCAAAAATATTGGGTTATCATTGAACGGTAGCGATTCGCAGTCACAGTAATGTGCCGGTCTTGATCATCACGGAAGAAGTACGGCCCAATGACGCCGCCGGCCCATAAACCGCACTAAAACCGTAATTTTTTCGGGATGCAATGATGACTCATGGATTACGTGTGGATTGCTGTCTGACCAATAACGCATATTTTGCTTATTGACGAAGCCATTCAGCCAGAAATGAGCCTCATCGCTGATTGTTGAGGCCTCTTAAAGTTGGCCTCTTAAAGTTGAGGCCACTGACTCCAAATTTCGGTAGTAAATTTTAATAATTTCGACTCGTTGTTGGCTCGTATATCTTTCCATGATGAAATGCCAAACCTTACTGAAGAGAAATGTCAAAAGACCGGGAAAAATATGGCGTTTTTGGCGAATTCATCAAAAATATATATCTAAAAACACTCATCATATTAATGAGAATTCTTTTATGCACATGTTTGAAGAATACCAAGCACTAACATTGGAACACTTTCAGGCACAACAGAAAACAGACCGAATAAAAACTCCCGCAAGGGAAATGATGAAACACTTTGTTTCTTTGACTTTTTCGTTTTCATTGACTTCGACTTCGCACACAAATGTATGTATGTATGTCTTTCGTTTTTTCTGAATACAAATACCAGCATAACGAACAGCCGCGACCGAATTATGATTAAAACACAGAACACCAACATTTTGTTGCGACTTGTACCGTCACGCTCATACGCACAAACAAAAGTTCTGTTACATATTTTGGTGTAGTTTTTCTGCTATCGATTCGTCACGTTCTTTGATGTCGTGTTGCTCCTTGAATTCCGTTTATTTATCTATTTGATTTATAGATTCTCAAGTTTCACAAACGATCACAGCAAATACATAAATTCACACAATTTAGTTTTCACACTAAAAGATTATTACTAAGTATAACTAATTAGTCTGTTTTAACAAATTTATTTAAATTATTCCGGCGGGGAAATATGTGTACCACTTTCGAATGTTGCATTGAAACTGATTTAAGATGTGTACGTGACCCACCACTCACGCTCACCATTTTCTCTTGCTGGCTTCTTTTTTACGCTCGCTCATTTTTTCGACTGCTTCTCTCTCTCTTTATACCATCATAAAAATTAGTTTCGTTGCAATAACGAAATTGTTTCGTCAACTGAAAATGTTGACAAACCTCCAAAATAAATAAATAATAAATATAATTTATAACAAGTAAGAGATAAACCAAATATCAGTAGTTTAAAACTCATGCCTTTATTTTTTTAATTTTCAACCCATTTTTCTACAAAATTCAAATTGAATAAAATTGATGCAGGAACAACAAGTAAGTTGTTGCAGCAACGAAACGAAAAATTATCAACGAAGTCAAGTATGAAATTTTTCGTTGCAGCGACTACCAAATTGTCGGATATACGACACTTTTCACTATAACAACGTAAAACCATTAACGAAAATGTTTCATCGATGCGACGAAGCGTTTTTCTTTCAGTGTCAGCACATCAAACTAGAAAACGGAAGCTGCAGTGTAGCATGTCTTTAAATCCGTATATAGTCTTTTTCTAGTTTTACGCGAAACGCAACAAAATGTTTGACGTTGATTGCCGTAAAAAAAGGAATTTTGTCGCAAAAACAATTCGTTTGCTACGTACACCTAGCACTGATCGCAAAAGCTGAATTGTTCGCTCACAAATAGACAATTTTTATTTTAAAATCTATTTCTATTATTGTAAACGAACTTTCATTTGTCAGAATTTACGATTAATTTTTGATGGAATTTTTTTTAATTTTAAATGTTTTTGAGCTTTATTTTGATACTCACATCTTAGTTGAAATGTAAGAACCATGATTTTCTGCGAGGTATTGCGCATAGGCGAACATATCTCTATATTAGGGTTTGCAATGTATGATTCCATTTGTATATACATTCGTTTTACACATGAATTTTACAGCAAAAGTGTACTTGCCACAACGGTAAGTTGAAATAGTTTCGGAGTAGGTGAATTTTACAAGAAACGTTTCAGACTTTTACGTTCAACACAGAGTCCACGTAGCACACGAAATATTTTTGCGGCAAACGATCTCTAAGTGCATTTTTCTTAACGTCTTGAAATAAAAAAGCCACAAAGATTAATTTCGATCGATTCTAAAGCTTCTTCTGTAAGTATTTTCAGATCCTAAATGAACACTGAATTTACTGCACTAAAAAAGGGCAACTTTAACCTGCAAAAATATATGTACATTTATAATGGGTGATTCATTTATAGGTGTTTTTTTTTGTAAAATAAAAAAATACACAAACTTAATTTTATCGGGTAATAATTATTGCGGTTCTCTACATTGAGTTTTAAAAGATTATTTGTTTCATATATTTGCCGTAACTGGGGCGAACATGCTTCTGATTCTGATGTTCCAATTTTTAATGACCTTTGATTGATATCACTGTGCTCGGATCGGAGACTTTTTTGTAACAAGTGGGCACCCAGTGGTAAACATAATTCGAGTACGCTGAATCCAGTGATGCTAAACGTTTTTCTAGGTTGACTGCTATTATCGAGATATTTGAGATCGAAAATGTTGGTTCAAAATACCTAAAAATCGCAATTTTTCACAAATTTCTACCATTTATTAAATATAAATCGAAAGTACATATAAATTATAGATAAAACTTATATATAGACATAATATTCACAGGGTATATACGCACTCCAAGATGAGTAGTGCAGATCAAGGTTTGCCATTCCAGATCACCAGTAGAGTAGTAAACCCGACAAGGGGGCATTAGACAATTCATCAGATGATGTTTTCGCCTGACCCCGTGAATCGCCATCACCTCAATCGCCACATCGCGTATACAGGCCAGGCCATCTGCATTAAATCATCCAAAGCAATGGTGACGCCTTCGCTGGGTATTGACAGAGAAGGTGCCCAATGGTCTCCACCTCGTCTTCATCATCACAAGCACGGCAGTATCAATCTTGTTCGTAATCCAGTTGCGAGTGAAGCCTCCAACATCAGAGTGACCCGTGATAACCCCAATGAGAAACCGCAAGTCAGCCTTGCTTAGTCGTACAAGCGACTTAGTCCTCCCAGAGTTCACTCTCGGCCATATATCCCTTGAAATCCTGCAACCCACTCTGGCCAGCCAGGCGGCGTTGATCTCGTCCAGCAGATAGGTGGATTAACAGAGGCAATCAATCTCAAACTCTTCGAATTGCTCTTCAGCTTAAATATGGCAATTATGCTTATTGATGTACCAGTCAGAAATGGACCTCATCGCCGAACAAAGATCCCAAAAACTCAAAGAAATGTCAAACAAATGATAAAAAATTACATGAGGTATCAGGGGACACCCGGTTGGAACGAAGTTCCTTTCGCTATATATTAAGTACTAGTTAGTTCCAACACGCCTGTTGAAAAATACTGTAATTTAAATGGATCTTTAAGAAATGATACTTTTTGTAAAATGATAAACTATTTTTAAGAAATGTTTTATTTATTGAATCTATTTAAAATCAAGTAAAAGTGTTAAATTCGACTGTCCCGAATCTTTGATACCCTCCACCTTAGTGTTAACCAGCAAAATATTAAATTTTAAAAAGGACCGTTTTTAAGAAAATGTACTTTTTTAAAAAAAATAAAAATAATTTACTTGTTCACAAATGCAATTACTTGTTCACAAATGCTCTCAATTGCAGGATGCTCACAAATGCTCACAAATGCATTGCTCACAAAGCTCAAATGCTCACATTGAAAATGTACTTTGAAATGTACTTAATGTACTTTGAAATGTACTTTGAAATGTAATTAAGAAATGTACTTAAGAAATGTATATTTCTGTTCACAAATGCTCTCAATTGCAGGATGCTCACAAATGCATTGCTCACAATGCTCAAATGCTCACATTGAAAATGTACTTTGAAATGTACTTAATGTACTTTGAAATGTACTTTGAAATGTAATTAAGAAATGTACTTAAGAAATGTACATTTCTTAAGTACTTAAGAAGAAATGTACTTAAGAAGAAATGTACTTAAGAAATGTACTTAAGAAGAAATGTACTTAAGAAATGTACTTAAGAAGAAATGTACTTAAGAAAGAAATGTACTTAAGAAATGTACTCAGAAATGTACTTAAGAAATGTACTTAATGAAATGTACTTAAGAAATGTACTTTGAAATGTACTTAATGTACTTTGAAATGTACTTTGAAATGTACTTAAGAAATGTACTTTTTTTTAAGAAAATGTACTTTTTTAAAAAAAATAAAAATAAAAAAAAGTTGCTTGTTCACAAGTAAAATAAAAAATCATTTTTTAAAAATACAAAAGCATTTTTTGAAGAACTGTTAAAAACATAACAAAAAAAACAAGCTGGGACGAGAGTTGAACCAACAACCCTCAGACTCCAACCCTTTACCCATCAGGCCACAGTGACCTTAGATGAAGTGTGACAAAATTCATATAAATGTATGAACACATGAAATACATCTAAACATTCTAAAGTACTTACCTATTATAAAGAACAACAAAGATTTTCAACATGGAAATTCACCACACGGCAAAAGGAGTAGTTTAGTATAAAATAATACAAAAATTAATGTGAACATTTTATGAGTTTTTTTACGTTTCCAATCATAAAATTTTTTCCAATGGACCAATTTCGCTGATTTTCAATACCAAACTGCTCAGGAATACGTGGAACATTCTGGCCAAAAACCAAACCGCGTTATCACCGATTGAAGTCGTGAGATTGTTTACAACAGACGGACAGACGGACATGGCTATATCGACTCCGGTTGTTATAAGGATCAAGAATATATTTACTTTATGGGGTCGCAAAGCCTTATTTCTATATGTTACAATCAGAATGACAAACTGATATATACCCTCTATCACTTACAGTGGAGGGTATAAAAAAGTATATCTTTTGGTACCTTTTGTAATAATATGTATTATATTTTCCCGATAAGGTCCTTTCTTTGGTGAGAGGTACTTCTTTTATTAAAAATTAATGTTTTTATGTAAGAAAAAGCCTAAGAGTATGAATATTTTTACATTGAAATACTTTTTTTAAAAACAGGTACTTTTTAAAGAAGTGGTTCTCTTTTTAGGATAAGGTTATTTTTTTAAGAAAATTTACTTATTTTGAGGAAGGTTACTTATCTCAAGAAAAGAAAAGAAAGAAAGGGTACTTTAAAGAAAAGGAATTTTTGTAAGAAAAGGTATTTTTTGTAAGAGAGGGTACTTTTTTTGAAGAACAGTTTTTTTTACGAAAGAACAGGTACAATTTTAAGAGTAGGTACTTATCTCAAGAAAAGTTATTTTGTTTTACAAAAATGGTACTCTTTAAAAAAGAGCTAGTTTTTTAAGAAAAGGCAATTTGTTGTAAGATAATGTACTTTTTTATGAAATGGTAATTATTTCAAAAATTAAATTTTTTGAAGAAAAGGTACTTTTTGTAATAAAATTTGCTTTTTTAAGCAAAGGTACTTCTTTAAGATAAGGTATTTTATTAGGTAAAGGTACTCTGTTTAAGAATATGAATAGGTATTTTTTTTGGGGAAAATTTACTTTTTTAATAAAATGCACTTATTTAAGAAAATGTTATTTTTTTAAACTTCTTTCACTTTGGCTTTTCTAAATTTACTTTTTATTCGGTTCAAACTACAATATGTAATAAACAGGCTCCACCTAGAAAATGTCCCATGAAACCAAGCCAAAAGTACGAGTGTAAGAGTTAGTGTGCTGCCAAATGTAATTCCATGCTCAGGGTTGTACTTCATGGATTTGCCAGTCTTGTAATTTGGCTTTTCTTAATTTACATTTTATTGGGTTCAAAACTAAAATATGTAATACACAGGCTCCACCTAGAAAACTTCTCTTTAAACCAAACCAAACCAAAAGTACCAAATATATAGTTGATAATAATGGGTTATAATAAAGTAGTTAAAAAAAAGTTGTTTAAAATTTTTTCATTTAGCCCTCAACCCGCAACCTGCGATAAGGAACTTTGTTCCAAAAATACCAAGACAGTTTCATCTGTCATTAAATACCTTCTGGAAAGTATCTCTAAATGAATCTCCCGATATATTCGATTAGTGCAAGAGTTCAGTATATTTGGAATTGCAATTAATTTTAAGAATATTTCGAGCGGATAGGCTTTAAATATAAAATATGTCTCAACCATATTGTTCCCCTTAGCAATGTTGGAAGAGTTTGCTACACCTAAAAACCTAAAAAGGATCGCTACAAACGATTACAAGTCGCTGCTGCTGTTGGCAGTAGTGTTATCCGAAAATATTTTACTACACCTTGAGAATAATAACCTCTTAAAAAATATTTTTGTTGCCGTATTTTTGTCATACCCTTAAGAAAATTTATCATTTACAAAAAATTGCAGGTTCACAAAAGGTGCATCTTAAGCTGAATATCCCTAATATACAACACAAAAATCATAACACACGACTCTAGCACTTAACTTCAAATTCAGTCCTGGTTATTCGCAAAGAAATCATTAATTAAATTCACCTCAATACCCACCAGCAGCAACCTAGGGATGCCCAAGACCTGTTTGTCATTTTTGTAAGTCTAAAATTAAATACAAGCAAAACGAGTCCCCATATCCCACCCAATTAAACCACATTGCGAACGACTCACTCTCGCGATCTACAAAAAAACTCAACTGAATCATATTTAATTATAACAATGGCATAAACTTAAACAAAACGATAATTAATCGTTAACTAATTAACTTAACAACAGCAGCTAAACTCACTAAATATTCTGGCGGGGTGGCCTGGTTGGCGGTTCATTAGAATTTGCCAGTTTTTTGTAAAGAAACAGAAGAAATATTGAAACGCCAATTTTTCCAACAAAAAACAAACAAAAATCGAATCTATAAACTCTGATTTAAACAAAAAAAATCTAAATAAAAGGCTCTCGTTGTCATTTTGACCAGCTGAGAATTTTATGCCAAAACTAGAAACCTGAGTACCTGCTTCAGCCGAAGAACATCAAAATTTATGTGGGTCATATGAAGCGAACATTTTGTCCACTCTAATCAAATTCCTTTTCTAATTAAGTCTAAGGAATTTAAAGATTTGAAACAGATGCAGAGTTAGGAATCAAACTGAGCCAGAGTGTTTATGTGTGAAAAGGTGCAAAATCTGATTAGAATCTTTGGTCGAAATTTATGAGCTGCCTTTGTATATCTTTATTGGTGTATTTGAGGAATGCAGCCAGGACACCAGAGTCAAAAAGGTATCACAATAATGTTCAGTATGGGTGCGTTTTTTGTTGTTATGTCAACACTACCGGATGTGGCAAATAAAATATGCGAAATACAAATTTTCTAGTCAGATTAGCAAATTTTTGTCAAGGTTTTTGCGAAAATTGAGAGCAGCAAATGGGAAGTATCCCCAAGGATGTGGTTACTGGCATGAGAATAAAATAAAAAAAAGGCCAACGACATGCTGGTATTTTGTTAACCTAAAGGCAACAAACAGCTTCGTGGTGTGTATTTTTCTAGAACTTGCATGGATCACTTTTAAAATTATGCAATAGTCAGTCGCTGTTTGCAATTGTGTCAAAATCAAGTAAGTATTCACAAAATATTTTTTAGAAGTCAAAAAATTTTTCTAATTTCGTTACATCTTTCACTTCAACTCTTCAGCCAGATAAAGTATATCTCTACAACTAGTTCAACTCTAAAACAAAAATCACTCAGACGCGACAATAGGCTGGTTGACTGGCTGGATTTATATTCTTCAAAATGTCAACAAAGATTAAAAGATTGACATTTTTCACTGTCATTACTCATTCACTCTTTCCTCTTATATCACTTCAGAAACACTTAGCAAACGCGGTGAAGATTTAAAACAGTCCAAGGCAGACATGAGGAAATAAGATCCATTCAAAAGATTTGGTTAAACTTCCCACAATATCGTAGGAAAATGTTCCATGCTTCATTAGGAACCCCTTTACATTGTCAACCAACAACCTCAACAGGTTGTCGGGAACACATACGTAACACTCCAGATCAGCACTCCTCTTATATCCCACACCCTTACCCAATACTGATCTTGATTTAACAGCATGATCTCAGAGCTCCTGTTACTATTACGACGAATGGCAACCCGCAGAGTTTTACAAAATCACTATAGAGTTGCACTCAGCGGGGAGTTTCATTCATGAGCACAGATGATTTTGTTTGGCAGCTACCTGCTTGCAGCAGTCGAAGACACAATTACGGGCGGATTTAAAACAATTTACGTAGTTTAGCTCGAGCCGTATAATTACGGTGAGCGTCACAACACAATATCCGGACGGGCGGGTAGTTAGTGTGATGGTTTACGTTACGTATCCTTGCTGGCCTTTGGCTGCAGACGTTAATGGATTGCTACTTAATCACAAGTGCCAGTCGTCAGCCCATAAATATGATGACGCCTTTAAGTGGTTTGTTGTAATTGCAACTCTCTCTCACTCTCGGTAACGTCTCGCCACTGCTCATTTGCCATGCATATCCTTTCTCATTACTTCCTCTGTTTAGATGAATATCCGTGTGCGTCCTTGTGCCATCGTTGGTGTCTTTATTTATGATTTAATACAACAAATTTACAAGTGGATATGAGATGCATTTTTCTTTGGTTTTTATGGGCGTTTGAGTTTCCAATTGCTTGTGGCTTTAAATAGTTTCGCGGTTTCTAATTCGTATTCCAACTATTAGGTAGTTATTGTTTAGTGGCCGTCGGTGGTACAAAGGTTAGGGCGCGCGGCTCTTTTGCATGAGAACGATACCTGCTCTGACCATCTTGTATTTCTTTTGACGAAGGTGCCCTCTCTTAGTGACGACGACACCATCGCGTAATTGGCCTTGAAAACGCTTCTCACAACCTCCCCTCCTTGATAAGTTCTGAACCAGTGGTCGAATTTTTTTGTTTTTGAACTTGTTGGAAAGGCCTTTAAGAGAAAGGCCTTTACAGAGGTTGAAAAAAAGATATAAGAATTTGAAACCGCTGCCATTTCGCCCGTCTGCATTTTCGGGGATGGTCGTAGATGGACATATTTTCATGAAATGAGCCAAGGAATGCGCTGGTGAAATTTGTCCAGTCGTGACTGAACCAAATTTATTTGAGTTCATACTTAAAGGATGATCTGTTAAGCGTTTGCTTATAATTTACAACAAAAATCAATGAGTATTCGAACTCACGGGCGAAGTGTTAATGCCCTTTTATTACACGGTACCTGTTCGATTTCTATGAACACATTAGTAAATGTTACATTGGAAAATAAAAAAAAAGAATAGTTTTTGTGCTGAATGCCCTTTTGCTATTGCACCTTATTTTTTCTTACATCTTCTTTAACATTAGATGTAATATTGTTAAAAAACGACAAAAAGTATTGAATAGTATAGAGAACTTATTTCACTATTAATCCGCTCTCATGTAGAGAGTCTGAGTAAACGAGCCTTATTCTCTTTACAGAATATTTCAATATAAATGCACCATTTCGAAAATGTTTTTACATAAAACAATACAAAAAGCATAAATGTTTCAAAAGGCATCAATGTTTCACATTAAAATTATGAATGGACCAACTTATAACAAAAACAGAGTAACCCGTTTTGAATCATTCGCCAGATGTCGCCAGTGCTTTTGAGTCATGCAATTTTTTCCATGAGTTCTCTATACTATTCAATATTCTTTGGCGGCGACGACCTGCTTGTTTGTTCGCTGCCGCTACATCAATACCATCATACTTATTTTCAGGCAGAAACTATTGTTGTACAACAACCACGTGTGTGATGCTAACGCTGTGAGTTGTTTGCATGTGTTCACTATGATAGATTTCCCTACCGGTGCCTAGAGATGTTAACACATCAAAAACCAAAAAAACTAAGAAATCGTAAGGAACTTTTACTTGAGTCGATAAATCATTGCTGGTCACTTACTTGTCACTTACTTCATCTAAATGTTGAAAATGACTACGTTGTAAGTGATTCATTCGAGATGTCCAATTTTGAACTGGACCTAAACATGAGACAAATTGCTCACGGAACTCATACCTGAATAGAACCGTTGCTTCATGTGATGAGCGGCATATATAACCTGCCTAAGCTTCCCGCTTTTTGCGAGATTGTCCCGCGTGTTGGTGTCTCATCCCGAATTGAAAGCAAATTAACAAAATGATTATTTACAAAATAAAGGGACTTGTTTTATATATTTGGTCTTATTTATATGTATTACATGTATTTTTATTTAATTTTTTATTTAAAACCAAAAATTTCGTAATTTAAACCTATTGTGTCTGTCTTATTGGCACAACCAGTTGGTCAGGTTAGGAATGTAGCGCCCACTTGTTCAAACTACTTGTCGATCAGATCCAGATCGTGAAATTTGTGTAGAAAAACAGTACATAAAGTTCAGTTCGGTGAACCGACTTAAACATGCCCTCACCCTAAGTCATCCTTTGCGTCCCATTTCTAAAAAAAAATGCTTAAATTCACCCTTACGTTGCACGAATGGGTGTGGCAAATGTGACCATATTCAACAGCAGATTGACATTGCGTTAAATCTTATTTCATACCCAACTTAGGATCCAAAGTGGCTGCGGGGAATTTTTCTGACTACCAACGAATTATGCGGCAAATAGTTATAAGGAAGGTGCAAGAATGGGCATGGCGAAATTGTTAATTTTTTATTACACAGTAGCTTTTGTCAAAACATTGATCAGTACCAAATTTTATTATGATCGGTTGTGGTTTACTGGAGATATCGAGTGGGCCAACCGGAAATACGCCCAACTTTTGTATGGGAGGTACGAAACTGGGCGCGGCACTTTATTCAATTATTAATTACAAAGTAGCTCTTGCAAAATATTGCCTAGTAGCGAATTTCATTAAGATCGGTTGTGGTTTACGAGAGTTGAGAGTTATCGTGTCGATCACCGGTCATCCGCCCAACTTTTGTATGGGAGGTACCATTCTCCATAGGAGAGTGACATATGGCTAAATATTGTCTTGTACAAAATTTCATAAAGACTGTGCGGTTTTGCGGGGTTTCTCGTGCCGAACAACCAGGCGGCCCAACAACGTTTGTATGGGAGGTACCAAAATGGGCGTGGTAAAATCACCCTTGTCTTAATCCGTGATTGGTGTTTGGTGACGAGAATCTTTATATCTAATTTCTTTAAGGTCGTAAGTGTTTCACGCAATTTATGGCATTAACAACCCGGATGACCACCAAACTATTGTATGGAAATTACCAGAATGGACGTGGCAATATCGCCCATTTTTTCCAGTTAAGTAGATATTTACAGATTAATACCCAATGCGTGACTTGAAGCTAAACACATAGACCAGAAAAAAGTTTAAGGAGAAACATGATTTTGTACCAAATGTGTCAATTTCTATGGGAGATACTAGAAGGGGCGTGGTCAAACGCCCATTTTTTAATCCCAAACTGAGTTTAAACAAATAATAGTCACTCGTAAAATTGCATTGTGATTTACGACAGTTATAGTGTTGTCCAGTCAGCCAGCCAGACGGACATAGCTCAATCGTCTTAAAACGGTCTAAAATGAATTTCATCCAAAGATACTAACCGCCTTATTCATAAAAACTTGTGAAAGGTTTGATAGACGTTTTTTGTATGATAAACTGTCTCTCAAACCTGTCACAACTTTTTATGAATGGGGCCATAAGGGTCTAAGGGTTCTATCTGTGACATTTTTTTACATTTTGAATGATATATACCCCCATCTCTATGGGTGAGGGTATAAAACGCTCGAAATCATTGCACTATAGCGGGCGCCATTGACATTAACTTTGTGGTCATTGTCATTTTCAAATGTTTGGCTTTGTCCAAACATTTGTTGCAAATATTTTGAATGTATACGCTTTTTCAGTAAGGTTATAACAAATTTATACTTGAATAGAACACAGAGTAATTGAGATATCGGGCATGTGTAGGGCACATGTTACATCCAAGTATGCAATTCTATCTCGTTCATATGAGCACCGCGAGCACGTTTCCAGCGTTCGATTCTTTTGAGACAATTTTCAACCTCTCTACGACGCATATTGGCGAGAACGCTGGTAGCTTCGCTTTCGTTATTACTCCTCTAGCATTGTTGGCTTGTTGTCATAAACCAAGTACTTAATGAAACCCAATAAAACGAAATCCAACAGTGTTAAACAGCTCGAGCGCAGTGCCCATTCGATAGGGTCATTTCTCGCGATTACACCATTACCATAATTCCCCTTCAATAGATCAATTGCTGAACCAGCTGTGTGTCATGTGGCACCATGCTGTTGGAACCACTTATCACTGATATCAAAAGTATCCAAAGTAATTTTATCCAGAAAATCTGCACCAAACTGTCACTTTTTGTGCATGGACTCTTGAAGCACATGTGGGTTTGTTGCTGTGGGATTGTTTGCTTATTGACAAATCCTTTATGATGATTTTTCGATGAAATTCAAGCTCTACGACCACCGACTCAGAATTCCGGTACTAACTTCCAACAATTTCCAAAACTGACACCTTCATGAACATCACCATGATAAAAATATAAACATTATCTGATATTTTGATATACAACGAAAGATTGGAAAAAGTGGCAACACTATAGTATAATCAGCTGTTCAGTTTATTACAGTTTGTGCATAAAGCGGCATTTACACCTACCAAGATTATCCAATTTTCGGGATTATCAACGTTTTTCCTTATGGAGTTTGACATTTATAATCCCGAAAAAACGATAATCTTGGTAGGTGTAACTGCAGTTTAAGTGTTACTACTAAGTGTTAAATCTAAACTACGACAAAAAACGAAGAAAAAATTAACTTTCGCAGTATTCACTCGAAACTGGAACTCTTCAAGCTCTTTTTCCATCGAATGAATCGAATGAACTGAAGTTCAATGCCAAAAATCAAATAATTTTAATTATGACAACAGCAAAATATTATCGGCTGTCGGCAGCTTATGCCGTTTTCGTTGCGATAAACAACTAACCGGCGAACGAGGGCCGATTAGCACTTATCGATGGTATAACCGTTAACGGTCGTAATCATAAAAGGTTATAGGAGGTTTGAGACACGATTTATCATACAAATAACGTCTCTCCAATCTCCCACAAGTCTTTATGAATAAGGCGGTAAGTATTCATTGAGCTAATGAAATACTATTAACCACCAGAATATGGTTACGATAAATTTGAATCGGATATTGAGATAGTGGGCCGTTCGTCACCCTTGAACGGAGTCTGCCACAATTGCGGAAAAGTTGTTGAGTTTGGGTGAACATTGTGAACTGTAAATGTCGTGAATTATGAGAGTCCTAACTTTGCGTCACCTTAGGTTAGAGTTTGCCATTTTCAAATTGAGCATTTCCAACTAAGAATATTTCATGCTTTGTAAATTAACGTAAACAAGAACAATTAAAGATTGCCCAAAATCCCATACCAAAACTGGCCACCTCTGAAAATAATGGCTTAGCATTTGCTTAATGAAACAATTAATAACAAAAAAATGTTCAATCCCAAACATTTCAGAACTTTTGCTTGTCAAGTGGCGGCTTTTATATCAGAACACACAAAGGTTCGGGTTTCCACCTTGTCGCTCTTCTCAACCACGATGAACGTAACTCTTTACGAGTGACTCTAACCCTACCTAACTATGTCTTACGTCAAAAACATTCATGTTGGTAATAAATCTATAAAAAAACTCAACAAAAAATAGTAGAAAAACGATTAAAACTAAGGGACCAAATAAAAACAAAAAATAAAAAATTATTTTTATCTCAAAATTAAAAGCAGAGCGAAGCGCCAGAACTCGGTCTATAAAATCCAAATCATCACAGTCAGGGTTTTATTTATTTATATATTTTTTTTTGCTGGGATTTCCTTTACTTTAGCTGGGAAACTGACCTTTTTTGTAACGTATTTAGTGATGTGGCCGCTGTTTTCTTTTTTTGATGTTTGTGCTATAAGAGGGATTACTACTTTGTGCCTCCAGAAAAAGAGCTATCAGTTGTTGTTTGTTGACACACTTAAATGAACTCTTCAGAGTCACTGCCTTCATTTGTGAATTAGTACCGGATGCTCAAACGATTTCATCAAGATTTTCCAGCTTTGTCTGTCATATCGTACGAGTCATTTAAGGTATTTAATTCCAGTGTAGAGATTTTTACGACTCCAAATCATTGTCTCTTGAATTGGGCGGCAGCATTTCATAAGATGCAGCAAAGACTTACACGAAAAGTACTAAACTGTCCAGCGAAATTTGAGACCACAATACAGTTAAGTGGTTGACTAGTCGTCATCGTGCTCTTTGTCATCTTCATCGAGAGTGTCATTTGATATTAAGTCGCGTCAGAGTTGCTTCACACAGCAGCATCATTCATCGGCTTTAACCTGCCGTCGGCTGTAAACGCTTGAGTTTTTTGTTTTATTGAAACATTTGCTTTGTTCACGTTTATTTTTTTGTATTTGTTTACTTTGTTGAAACTCCGCACCCAACAACACGCAACAACAAAACCTACTTATTGTCAACAAGGTAGTTGCAATATTTGTTGTTTTTGTTCCAGTTGTTGTGTTTTTGTTGTTGTTGTTTTGTTTTAATAAAAAACTCCTCAGCAAATAATAAAACCACCACAAAAGAACCATAAAAAATAGTGAGACCCAGTCGTGTGATGTTACCTTTGAGTCGAGGTGTCATAAAAACCACAAAAATTCCTTAAGTTTTATTCGTCATTTGGCCCATTGCAGCGAAAATGACCACCTAATTAGCCATAATAAATCGCTGTTTTGACTGTAACAATTTATTTAGTTTTTTTTTTATTTCAATAATTTTTACTCGAGAAGGTTATTGTCTTAATCGTAAAAAATTCCCATCTAAAGTTTAATGATGCTCTTCTTTGTTAGTTAATTTTTATGTTATTAAAAAATGTCTTTTGATAAAACTTTATGTGATAAGGAAACTAAATATTTAAGAGAAATTAATTTTCCACTGGGGACAAATTAATTAAACACTGTCCAAGAAAACAAAAGCAATTATTAGACGATCATCTTTAAACATAAGGTTTCATGACTGGCGATCGAGAGTAATGAACATGATCACCTCAAAATATCTTCCGGTAACGACTTGGTGATGGCAACACTATCGAGTTATAAACATTTCCGTTTGGAATTACTATAAAACAATATGACCCCATCATTGAGTCTTCAAATATTAGATTGATTCTTACTTGTTGCGCATGTATAACACCCTCCCTACCATAGCTTACATTTGAAACGCCTTCAAAAGCCATTTTTGAAGGAAACAGGTATGATTTTGCATCCCTTTACTTAATTTCTAGAAGGCTTTTCTATAAGGTCTTCTAAAAGAATAAGTGGAGAAAGTGTGATTGTAATATTCCATTTTTAAGTTCTTCCATGTTTATTTTTAAAGGAAGGGAATGGACACGCATTTGTAGTCTCTCTGCATTCTCTGTAGAAAGTCTCGGGCAAGCCTTCTAAATAAAGTATTGAAGTATAACGACATGGCCTTCAAGCAGGCATGACTATCGTATTTAAAGAGGACACTGACAAATTAGTACATCCGTTCATTCATTATATCAGGAAGGACTCGCAAATTCCGTCGCTGGGAAGTTCATTTCACATTACATTCCTGTGCATTTTCTAGTATTACACTCACTGATTGCCACCTACAATTTTATACCATGGCTAATTACTCGATAGTTTCGTCATGCAACTAAGCGAGGTGACCGTGAAAATAAATGTATGGCGGCCAGAGTAGGGATCGAACCCACATTCTCAGTGCACCACCGACGACCACATCAATTTGTTTTTAATTTTTTTGGCTTATGTCTTGGATTTTCTCCGCAACTTTCTTGACTTGTAGGACTATTTACAGGCGGAATAAAGACGGGCCCCAGGAAATAGCACCCCAATTGCAAAATGAAAATGGGCCACAAACCAATACACAGGTTACAACAACACGAAATTCTGGGGTGCTATTTCGTACATTTGAGACCCATTTTCGCTTACACTTGGGGTGTTTTTTCATTATGAATGTGGGCCCCAATGAAAGTGGACCCCAATTATTTTTTAGGGGACATTTTCATTTTACTTGGGGTCCGTCTTCTTGTTTTGAGGTGATATTTCATAAATAAATTGGGGTGTAATTTCTCGAGGTACAATTTCGTATGGCTACTATAAAACTTAATGAAAAAACACCCCATAATAACAAATGAAATTAGGCCCCAAATATTACTAAACAGTACACTCACTACTAATATAAACCCACTTCCAAAAATGCATATGAACATTAAGGATATTGAGGTGCAATCTATATTTATAAAAGAATAACGTTACTGACTGACTGACTCCACATCGCCCAGCCTAACCGCTGGAGCTAGGAACTTGCAATTTGGCATGGAGGTCCATCCTCTAGCGCTGACGTCCGCTAAGACGGGATATTTGGAAATTTGGCAAAAAGCGGAAAGTCTCTCCCATAGCGGCCTGCCCAAACACCTTTGGCTAAAAAGCTGAAATTTTCAATATTTGTTAATTCGGATATGCCATTACTCCCTGGTATGGTACTACGAGTTAAAATAAATTATGTAACAAAGAAAACTCTTAAAAAAAGTTCATAAAACCACCGATAACGAAGTATCAGGCTTTTCAGCTAGTCATTTATATTGGGTGTAGACCTGCGTTGTATCTTGCACTACTGCACGACAATAAGGACATTTATAGGATAAGTTTTTCTGTATGACATCAGCTTGTATTTTTTACTGTTGTAGAAAGTAATGTAAAAGAATTTTACCAATAAAAGATTCGCGCGAATTTTTTGCCTGCGACGCTTCAACACACGATCTACAAAAATTTTAGTAAACTATATTTTACTGTTTTAGAACGAAATGAAAGAAATCAACAAAAATAAAAGTAAACAATACTTTACTGATTTACCAATAACAATCACATACTAATACATACAAATATTTGAAATAACTATTCTATTCTATTGTTACGAATTTCCTTATTCGTCCTTTTTGCGTTGGTTTATTCCCAATAATAAAACAAGTTCGTTTTCAATTACGATAATTACAACGGTATAAATTCCTTTTATTTTACTTATATAGTACAACAGTTTACTTTATTTTCACCACTTTAATAAGTCTTATATTTTACTATCAAATCGCGTTGCTTACTTTACGGGGTTTAATCACAAACTGAACTCTCCATTCCAAAGACCTCCGCTATACCAACTTACCATACCCAAATGAAGTTATATCAACCGAATTCAAGAACCTTCTAGACGTTGTTGTTGCTTATCTTTGTAGAATCATCTCGAATGGTAGAGAATTATCTTAACTGAGGCGAATTCATGCTACTGGTTTAGCGAGCTGGTACGTTGTTACAATGCATACTTTTAGGCGCAGCACTAACCGGCTGTTATTTACATAATGTTAGTAGAGTCATTAAGGCAAAAGCAAAAGCTTTTACTTCTTCGTAACACTATCTTATTTTGTTTCATGGAGTATGTTAATGTGTTTATTGTATATTCATTCTGAAATTAATCAAATGGACGGATAAAATAAAACCAATTTTTTTCTATTGGGGCTTATTTTCCTGGGGTGCAATTTCTATTCTTTAAAATTACATTTCAAGAAAATACACCCCAAAGTGTCAATGAGATCTGGCCCCAAATTGTATAAGTATACAACAAATAATTATTTTGGGGTGCTCTTGCGCTTATGGCGGCCTTATTTTTTAACGGTTTAAAACAAAAAAATGAAAGCCGCCCCCACTAAAATATTTGGGGTCGTGCTTCATAATTTTTTGGGGCACTTCATCATTGATTGGGAGGCTATTTCATTTTGAAATTTGGGGCCCAACTTCATAATGAAAACGAACCCTAAATTTGGGGCCCATTATAATTTTTCAATTGGGGTGTTCTTTCCTGAGGCCCGTCTTGCGGCCGCCCTATTGACAGCTTGGATATTAGTTTCTTAGTAATTACACGCAAAGCAAAATAACCGTCATTAATATAATAAGTGAACGTTTCGCGATGCCGAACAAAACCATATGTGTATTTTTTTATATACGTGTTTTCTCACAAAGAAGGGAGAGCAATTCATGAGAGTGATCACCTTGGAGTGTTTGCTTTCTTATTTATAATAAACGGTTGGCTCTATTTTCCGGAAAAGTAAATTATGGAAATTTTAGGGTAAATGGAAGGTCCTTTCCAACAAAAGAAACAACTGTTACAATAAACGATTTTTTTCGTGGTCAACCATGAGACAACCAACGAACATTTTTTCTGGTAAAACTTATTTTTGCGCCAAATAAGCTCTAAAGTTTTTCACAGCTCATTCAAATACAATTACTTTTTTTTTCTTATCAACCGATTCTTCAACTATTTAACTTCCGGTTTCTATCGTTAAAAAGTTACAGAATCTCGCTGTTCTGAAATAAACTCAAACTTTGCTTAAACTCTCGTTCAACGATTTTAGTTTTATTAATTATATATGATTTGATATAAATTAACTCTTGAAGAATATTTCTAATTTTTTATGAGCTAACAGATCAGGTTTTTTTCTAAAAATTTTAATTTGGTCTCGCCAAAGACCTTTCCAGCGTCCCCTATGCTGTCCAACTGTTTTGCATTTAAACTTTAAAATGGGCATTCATTAAGTTTTAATTTATATTACTGCATCATTTTATTGTTATTTTATAACATTGTCATTCGTCTGTTTATTTAAATTCCTATTTGTTAATATGCATATAATAAAGTAATAATCGCACATTTGTTTTCAATTTACTCTTTATTCACCTTTCCATCCGTTCTTTTCTATTTTTCTAAAATATCATACATCTTTTTTTTTGTTTCCAATCAAAGCCTGACAACGGCCTTGGATATTTTCGTCCAAAAACTACTCAAACTGTCAAATTTATGTCATGTCTCAATCAGTCATGTCTATGTCTGTCATACATTCTCAGGCACATTCAAATTTTCGATATGAAATGACTTTCCTTTGACGTATCTATACATGTCTTATACAAATTTATTATGGCTGCTTTCGAATCAATATCAATGAAAAATCAATAATTTACTTTTGTTTAAACATCAAAAATTTGTCATGTCATTTCTTTAATAGGAGAAACAACAAAACAGCTAAGCAAATGTTGGGAGATGGAAGAATTTGATGTAAACTTATTATCCCACAATTCGACATGGATGTGGAAACTTAAGTCGAACAAGCTTTTTGTATTGCAACCGAAAGGCTGACTTGTAGGGAGTTAACTATTGAATTACTTAATCCTATTTAAAATTAATATAAAGCTTAAGCAAAAGACTATTTAATAAGCAAAGACTAGAACAATCCGTGCGCAATCAGGCAACCCTTAATCATATGCCTATCCATAGAGTAATATAATATGGATCTAGCAAACAAAGCAGTATTGGGGCGATATTGCCATTATATCGCTTGGAAGACAAATTGTATTGCAGCAATAATCATTTTCGTATTGCGGAAGTTTCCCTCGTCGGGAGAAGCTGTTACTTCTAGAAGATAATCTCGCAATACTCCCAGATAATCACTGGTAGAAAGGAAGAGATATATACAGGGTGGTTCAGTCACGATTGGACAAATTTCACCAGCGTATTCCTTGGCTCATTTCATGAAAATATGTCCATCTACGACCATCCCCGAAAATACAATACGGTTTGATAATTTTCGGATTGGTGGTCGGAGGGTATTAGGGTAAAATTGCTAAGGTCTGCACCAGTGGTCAGATTTTTTCAAATAGTCATAACTTTGGAACAGTAAGTCCTCTGGGCTTCGTTTAGGTAATTTGGGAAAGGTAAGAGGTACGGCTATCTTTTAAGAGTTGGTATCTGCCATCGGGATGAGTAAATTGAGGTTATGTGCACGTTCTTATGACTTTTTCCCCAAATGTTTTTTTTGAAAAGCTCCATATCTCGGCGATTTCACTTTTTTTAATTTTTTTAATGATTTAAAAATTAAATTGTTCGAGCGTTTGGTCGTGTTTATTAATTAATTATATTTTTCGATATTTCGCTACCCTTTGGATAGCATCGTCAGGTTTTTCATTTCTAATTAATAATATATCTTCCAGACGATGCTATCCAAAGGGTAGCGAAATATCGAAAAATATAATTAATTAATAAACACGACCAAACGCTCGCACAAATTAATTTTTGAATACAATACGAAAGGTCGGATAAATCATCACTCATTTGTTAATGATTCTTAAAGGTCTGTTAAAGGCCTTTCCAACAAACCCAAAAGCCCTACCACTGGTTCAGAACTTAGCAATTTTACCTTGTAACCCTCCGACCACCAATCCGAAAAATTTCAAACCCCTGCCATTTCGCCCCCTTGCATTTTCGGGGATGGTCGTAGATGGACATATTTTCATGAAATGAGCCACGGAATACGCTGGTGAAATTTGTCCAGTCGTGACTGAACCACCCTGTATATAGAGATATAAACTCCCAGAAGATAAACGGAAGACACTTTGTAACTAATAACATGACAAGCAAACTTGCAATGTATTTTGGAAAAATATGAAAACTTATAATAACAAATTAAAAGAATGAAACACGAACTTTTTCCTTGGTTTTCTGTGGGGTTCTTTATGAGGTTTCCCCTTGGAGTAGATCCAAAAAGGCTTCGTAGTGCCTGGCCCAGAAAGTTGCTTCTCATTGGTGGGCACAACACCGTCTTCTCGGCTGCGGCATACAAGTTTTTCAACCCTAGTGTAGCTCTTACAATGCATTTCACTTGTGCGATCGTGGTTGTGCTTAATATAGCTTTTGATGACTGACGCGTGATATAGCTTGGAGATTTCCTCCTCTGGGTTTCCTGGAAATATGGAATAGTGAGATGTGGAGTAATGAACAAATTCCCTTGATTAGTTGTACCTACATCATATTCAGTATCACCTATTTTCCAAATCTGTTGGCCATTCAGGGGAGTTCCAATTTTTATATTTTTCATAGCGCTTAGTCAATAATTTAGTCAAAATAATTCAAATTTGAATTTCAAAAAAATAAATTGAATTTTTTTAGCTGACTATTACTGAAATATCTCCAGAATCATTATAGATTCTCTCATCTGACGTTTCTTTTCACACTGTTCTTCATAGGTTTGTGCAAATGAGAGAAATTCGACGATAATTAACTTACACCAGGTAGAGTTACAAGAACTATTGGCTTAACTTTTTCAGATCGTTTTCGTATAGAACTGTGAAATTTAAATGTATTTTGCACTTTTTTGTTGATATTTTGCGTTGGTATGCTTATGTATTGTATTTAACACAACAATTTTTCCACACAAACACGAAATGCGGTTGTTGTTGCTTTGTTCGACGTTGTGTACTAATGCCTCTATCTGGAATTACTGAACCCGTGATTTCCACCATCCAATGTTCACTTGCAACCACACCTATGACCTTAAAAATATTGAGAGAATTAATTCGTCTATACTAAATTCCTCTATGAGAATGATAAAAGACACGTAAAAACAGTACTTAGTTTATAAAGGGTGTTTTAGTAAGATTGCAATTTGTAAATTTAGTGCAATTTTTTTTTGTGCAATTGGCACCTCTGAAATTTGGCAGCTGTCACATATGTTTAATACTATTTTTAAAAATGGAGCGCTTTATGAAAGAACAACGCGTTATAATTGTGAAAACTTATTACAAAAATTTGGAAAGATATGCTAAGACCGCTCTCAAACTTCGAATAATTGTCAGTCGAGAAAGTGCAGATAATGTGTCACCCATTCGAAGAGTGGTCAAAAAATGTTAAGAAACTGGGTCGGTTGTGGACAGAGAGACTCCTGTGCGTACCGGTCGGTGTCTTGAAAACATTGCTGCTGTAAATGAGAACCTCCACCTTCATGAGTACAAAATTCAACATACTCAGACCTCCAACCAGCAGACCATGGAATGGGTAATGGAGCAAAATGAAGTCAAAATGAAGTCGAATGTAAACCTGCACGATAACAGCGCATTGTGGTGGCGTGTACTGTTCCATGGCACCACTTCACTCGGACTAGCGCTTCGAACGCGGGCTGTCATAATTCGATCTGAAAACAAAAGAAAAGGTTATAGCGTTTCCAGATGCGGAAGGTTTAAATTGGAGTGACCAGACATGAACCTCACGGACATAATCTACATATATGCTATTATACTCGTGATGGTTATGTTTGGGCACCTTAATTGTGAACGACTTCGAGAAGTAGTAAACGAGTTCGACCCACCTCTAATAGTTATTACACGTAGAGTTGGGCAGTTCATAAACTACGTAGTTCATTTGCGGCTGCCCATACCTGAACCTCACGAACATAATGTTCATATTCGATATTGCGATTATTTTCGTGATTGCTATTTGTGGGCACCTGAACTGCACAAGTTCGAACCGACTGTAACAATAAGATTTAAAAGATAATGTGTATTTTCGTTCGATCTAACATGCATCAAACATAATATAGCTGTCATTAGTGTCCATCAAACACTATTTATACAGTTACAGTTCGTATTTACCCACCCATGTGTAACCTAGACACATTGCTAAATTGGAATGGGTATCGATCGATTACCCAAAACCCATTGGGAGTGGTAAAAATCATGTGTAGTCACCCACAGCGATGGACAAGTACCCATTACACTTGGAGGATGGGCAGTCTTCGTGGGTATTTACCCAGAACGATGGGGAATTACCCATCACGATCACCCATCAAACCTGTGGAATGGATAGTCAAAATTGGCAATTACCTGCGACGATGAAGAATTATACATCACGATTACGCATTGCATATGGAGATAGAGGAATGGGTTACCCAAAGTAACGCATCCCTAATTTTTATAAGAACATGAAAAAATTTAAAAAAAATACTACGAGCTCATATTTTCAATTCAATTTTCATATTTTTCAGTTCTATTTTAAAGTTGCTACGTAATTTATCGACCTATTACACGATGAATTTTTCCAATTTCGAATTATTGAATTATCACAAAAGTAATAACCATGAAATGTCACAATCAAGACAAAAACGGAAACTACACAAAGAGAAATTGAAAAAAATTCCCCGAAACACAATGCCAAGGCATTTCATGGCATTTTTTCCTCCTCTCTTACTTCTCTACACCTCTTGCCTAACGAACGTAAAATTCACGAATTTTCTTGCGGAGATAAATTCATCGTGTAATTGTGCTCTAATATCTCGGTAGCAGAAAGAAAACCCGAAACCAGTACAGAAAGTTCAATCAGGTGAACCGACTTGAAAATACCCTCACCCTAAGTCATCCATTGCGATCGAGTCAAAAAAGACTTATATTCACCCTTACGTTGAACGAATGAGGGTGACAAATGTGTCAATATTCAATATTATTCAATACCCAACTTAATTAGTATCCTAAGTGGTTTTGGGGACTTTTCGTAACTACCAGCCAATTGTTCGCCCAATATTTATATGGGAGGTACAAAAAAGGGCATGGCGAAGTTGTTCATTTGTTATTTCACAGTATCTTTTGACAAAATATTGATCAGTTCCAAACTTTGTTAAGATCGGTTGTGGTATAAGGGAGATATCGAGTCGGCCAACCGCAAAGCCGTCCAACTTTTGTATTGGAGGTACAAAAATGGCGGCGGTACAGTAGTTAATTTTTAATTTTTAGGATAACGTTGCCTAGTACCGAATTTCATTAAGATTGGTTCGGTTATGCGGGAGTTATCTAGCCGAACAACCTGTATGTCGAACAACTTATGAATGGGAGGCACCAACATGGAACTGGCAAAATCACCCTTGTCTTAATCGGTGACTGGCGCTTGATGACATAAAACCTACATCCTAATTTCATTAAGATCGGAAGTGTTTCATGCGTCTTATAGCATTGATAACCCGGTCGACCACCAAGCTTTTGTATGGGCGGTAGACATTTTCAGATTAGTTTAAGTTGAGTTGAAGCTAATCACATCTTCCAGAAAAAATTTAAGAAGAAACATGATGTACGGGAGGTACCAGAAGGGGCGTGATCAAAACGCCCATTTTTAATCCCATACTAAAATTGGACAAACAGCCAGCGACAAAATATCGTTGTGATCGGTAAAGATTTACGGCAGTTATCGTGTTGACCAGACAGAATACCATTCGTAACCGATGTAAAACTGTTGGTTCCAATCAGTGAATGTCAAACTATAATGCATACAGCTCAGTGATTGTGAGAAGCTCTCCCATATTCCTTCATGAGATGTAAGTGGAATATATGTACTTCCAATAGCCTTTCGTTTATTTTACCATCCACTCTGTCCTCTATCAAATCTTCAACTACCATTTCGATCAGTTAAGGCATGTATACCCCCCGTGGTATATCCGAAAATTATCAGTAGTGACAATTTTCGAGTTCTTCCCAAATTTGAGAGCGTATTAATTCATCGCTCGAAAGTTTCGAAAAATTTAAGTGATATTTAACATAATTTTAATAAATCTGCAGGAAAATCCCCGGAAACAGACCTGAAAAACTTTTGAGAAAGAGCGAGATATGTCTTCTTATGTACTTAGAATGTCTTTAGTCAGTAAAGCTTTATATATCGTAATTGATATACAATACATTCCCGTATGATACTAGTAAGATGGATTTACGCCAGGCTCTGACGTGTTAGCGTTGCAGTTAGTGGCGGATCGTAACGTAACATAGCACATCGTAGAATTGTAGATAAACTTTAAATATCTCGCAGTGAAGACAAAATGAAGTATCGACAATTGATATGTATGTATATAGTTACAATGTCCATGGAAGCAAATTGCATACGCAAATAGTTTTAGACTATGGTGACTCATTTCATCGTTGTCTCTGTGTAATGACAAATTTCCTTAAAAAACAGGCCAAGTTATAACCCGTAACCTTAAATCCCTCGCATTCCTCTCTGTGTGTGTTAGTTATGCCTTCCATAATTCCAAAGATTTTGCATCCAAATTTCCACAGTAATTTATGATCAAACCGCCTTAGCAATATGACCGACCGACCATACGCCAGATGAGGAACTTACAACAGCCACAACAACTGCGGCAACACACAAATAACAAAACATGCTCCACAGATAATATTTTGCATGCCACAAACGGAAAACCAGCAAAGGAACCAACCCTCAACACAATGAGTACGTTGGCTTGTGGTATGTGTGCGATGTTGCGCACTGGATGCAGAGAACCAAAAGCCGGCATTACAACACAGACCCCACCAGCTCCGGGTAAAACACATTCAACTCAAACGCATAGCAAATGCAAGGACCAGCTTTTCATCGGAGCACTTACTCGTACATATGGATAAATACCGGGCTACAAAAGCTTTTGTGCAACTGACCAACTTGCTTGTGGCTTTGGCATGAGTTTTGTTTGTCCGTTTTATTTATTTATTTACTTATTTTTATTTTGTGGGGTAATTAATACCAGCGAGAACTTCAAAAGGACCTTTGAGAGACAACCAAGCAGATGGAGTGGCAGACCAGACTGTGGGGGCCGGATTTGTGCATTTGTACTTGGTGTGTTGACTGTCTCACATTTTGTGTAGAGAGAAATGTAACTCATTATGTCACAAATTGAAATGTTGCAGTAAATAAATGGGCGACAGCATGCCACAAACAAAATACAGCGAATAGCAACAGGAACAGGCAGAAAACAAGCTTAGGTCGTGACAAGAACAAAAGCAAAATCCTAAGAAGACAAAGAATACTGCAAAAGTTGCAATGGAAACAGTAACAGCGCCAGTAAATTGAAACGTTTTGTAGTAATTTTAAATTGTAGTTTAAATTATTCTATCAAAGATAGGCGCGTGTTATAAAATGTACGCTACATTTCATTACGTTACGTTACGAGTTAGTACTACCTTGATTAATCGGCTAGGTAAGATTGAATTTATTCCAGGGAGGGCTCGATGAAACAGCTGATGAACTTGGAATTCCGATACAGAATAAAGTTTAGAAGAGAAAATGGGATAGGTGTCTGTAAGAGTTCGGATTGCGATCTGAGATTGTCATACATTTGCAGCCGCGCATCAACCCAAAAAAACAACAGCTGGTTCACAGTCTTATATATTACTTTGTGGTGCACTCACCGATCACTGAGATAATTGTTAATTTCATAGAGTTCGATTTGTATGTTGCCCTATAGTTGGACATAACTAAAACGAAAATAAATATAAGAAAATACGTGCTTTTCTTCGATGCAACCAGTATCAAACATATTCCAGCTGTCATTAATATCAATCAAACACTATTTAAACTTAGTTTACTGCTTGGTTAAATTCTAGTTGCTTACAGCTAATCCTCCTATCCACTCTTTTCTCTATCACATTCAAACTTCGATCAGCTGTGACATGAATATCTTCGGGTTATTACTTAGCCAATGAAGTTTATTACGTTACCCTGGCAAAAAGGTAGGAAGTTTCTTGCATTCGTAACGAAACGTAATAATAAGGATGCGTTTAATGTTCGTCTTATGATCAAGGTATCCCTTTAAGTATGGAATTATCCTCGCCCGGCTTAACGTAGTGTGGTACTTACCTAATCCAGCTAAGGGTTTCCGATGTACACGTAGGAGGAAATTATTAGCTAACTGGTCACAAACATATTTCTGTGGTTTGGTTGTTGTTGGAATAATAGACAATTAAAGGATGCACACTCAGTGGCATGGCAAGTGTCAACCGTCGCACAGTGGGGCAAATGGTGTGAAAACAGCGATTACATCATAGAAGCCACAATTAGGATTTGGCTACGATTTGAATAACAACGATTGTACAATCCAGCAAGGACAGTATAATGAAATTCAAACATGATATATATTTATTTACTTTGAGAGCCACTTTGTAGAAAAACACAATACAAAATCTTAAATTCTTTAAATTTGGGCGAACTGGGGCACGATTTGTTTCCTGATTATGGATGCGGAAACTTAATACATTATTACCGTACAGCACTCTACAGAGTTCAATACTTCAGAATCTCTAAAAATCATCAAAGAAAACAATAATTTTTAACAACTTTAAAAAAAAATACTAATTTTCCAATTTTTGTTTTAAATGTAATTTCACATACTATTGTGGCCGTCGGTGGTGCAATGGGTAGTGTGCGCGCCTCTTGTACATGAGATCCCGGGTTCGATCCCTGCTCTGACCACCTTAAAAAAAAATTTCTTTCGGCGGCGGTCACATCGCATAGTGACGGCGACACTATCGAGTATTGAGCCATGAAAAAGCTTCTCAAAATACCGTTCGGAGTCTGTGTAAAAACCAATCAGTGAGTGAAAAATTAGAAAGCGCACAGCTCACTGGTTGTGAGCAGCTCTCCCCAATCCCTTCATGGGATGTAATGGGAAACGGGTTTTTTTGTATGTACTAGACATCTGCGCAAGACGTCTTGAATGACCATTCAAGGTATTTGCCTTTTTCAAGACATGTACTGTAGCGAAGTTGCGACAACCAAGTATTCTTGGGTACTATAGGCCAACTATTCGTGTGTGTGTGCACTAAAACACAATACGATGTGAAGCGTAGTAGAAGTAGTCCCAGTGGTGGAAGTCATGACCTGGAAGGCCTGAAATCATGACCAAACAGGCCTTCTATAAAATACAGAAGGCATTCCCTACACATTACCTCCTCCTTTCTTTTCAACACTTCTTTGAACAGATTGGAAGGCAAGGCCTTCCTTGCCCATTGCCTAAAGAAGGCCTTAGAAGGCATTCAAAGAGGAAGGCCTTAGAAGGCATTTACATGAATTTATTTCTGTTAAACAAAAATAAATTTTAAATAATTTTTTTTTATCACAAAATCACTATCCACTTCTACATATTTATTTATAAGTATGTATGTATCTATCTTAGAAAGTTTTACCATGCCAAACTTCAAATTAAAAATTTTAAAAATACCCTGAAAAATATTAAATAAACAATATAATTTTAAAATTTTTATGAAATATTCCAATAAATTATGGTTAAAAAGAATCGGAAAAGAAATTTCTCAAAATTTTAAAAATCTTCTTCTTGGTTATATCTGTTGAAAAAATCATGCATTCCGCAGGCCTTATTTTAGGAAGGCACTACAAAAGAACCATTCCGCATGCCTTATTTGTGGAAGGCTTTGCTACTTCTGCCGCTGGGAGTAGCGTTTGTTGTTGTGTTATAAAGTTTCACACACATACACGAATACTTGTTTTTCAGAACACTGAAGTTTTGGGAACTTAGATAGAGCACATGTCTTGAAAAAAATTAAATCTCTAGAATGACCATTCAAGACGTCTTGTGCAGATGTCTACTATGCACCTACATACCTGTCGTTGTAGGAGCTATTATATAGAGTAATTTTTTTTACATTTTGCAATGAGTCAAATATTTGTTTTCTTTTTAAACCAACAATATTTCCCTTGCTTTGATTATAAACTGATTATAAAGTATGCAACCTACAGCGCTGGTATTTGCAGCACTTGATGTGGAATTTTTTACACTTGCATTGGAAACCAAATACAGTTATAAAATATCAATTTTAATTTTTTAATAAATCGCCGATTTCATCATTCAAACTCAATGTGCGTCGTGATATGGTCATCATCATATGCCTAACTACTGTGCACAGATAACCCACATTAAATGCAATAAGAGCCATTGCATCTTCTCAAAGTGACTGTTTGGTGTGGCATTTGCAGTTAAAAAGTGATTGGCCCTAATTTTTTGAGGACGCCGATGAAACCACCGTAACGGTAATTGGTGAGCGTGACAGGCAGATGTTAAACGAGTTTTCTTCCATAAGTTGCTGAATTGGGTATCTAGAATTGTTGGTTCCAGCAGGACAGAGCAACTGCTCATACAGCTCGAGCAGCATTGGAAATTTTGATACAGCAATTTCCGGGCCGAGTGATATCCCGTTATAGAGATTTGCACTGGCCGTCCAGATTGCCAGATCTAACGGCGCTATACTTCTTCCTTTGTTTTTTAAAGTCTCACGTTTACCACAACAAACCACAAACCTTGTAAGAGTTGAAAGCTAACATTGAAGAACAAATCGCCCAATTTAGAGCCCAGATGTTTTGCGAGCTACAATGCAAAATGCAGTAAAACGAGCACAAATGTGCATAACTTGGAAGGTCATTTCGCCGATAAAATTTTTTTAAATTAATGTAATAACTTTTACATCTTCAAATAAACTTTTCGTGAAAACAGGACTCATTTTTTTTCAATTGTAGCAAAATGGTAGGGAATTCACATTATGACATTACTATTTCGCCACCTTGTATATATGTATATACTAAAATAAAGTTTTGGCAAGAGAAATGGGGCAGGGTTGTCAATCTACCTCTGAGCCATATTTGTCCTCCATCTTTAACAGCAAAATACAAATAAAAACCATTTTCAACAAACTCAACAAAGCAATACACCTTCCTGTGCTGCAGAATTGAACACTATCAAAAAAGGTACTCGATGGCCTCAATTTCCTCTTCAGCCTCATAAAATCGGTAGTAACGCAATAGCTAAACGAAAACCGCAAGACGAGTCACTGGTTTTGACATTTTCGTTCGCATAGATGACAGCGAAAATAGTTATTGGGCCCAAATTTTGTAAACAAACAAAAAGGAAAATGAGGGACTGGTTTTCTTTCGCTTAGGGTTTCTTTCGAGATCGTGAATTTGGGTGTTAATCTCGCAAAAGCGGATCAATAACTGTAAAAGGGTTCTATAGTTTCGCTGTATTCGTTTGTGTCGGCTTGCTCAACCACAGAGCAATAGATAAGAGTCTCTATCCATCTCTTTACGTTTTCCCGATGACGACGAGTTAGTAGGCCATTTCATCGAGTTCGAGTTGCTGTTGCTGTTTGGTTGGACAGAAATAAAGTGGAATGCGTATTTTCGTTCATTGCAACCAACATAAAATATAATTTAGCTGTCATTAGTATCAATCAAATACTATTTTATCGCTCTCTGGTATATCCACTCTGTTTTCTATAAATTTCCTACTATAAGTACATCGTCGATCAGCTGTGTTATGGATAGACTAATTCATAGACTAATTGTTATACCAGACTTACTATTTCTCTCAGCAAATTTATAACATTTGGCCTGGTGTGATATGAACGTTGGATGTTGAAAAGAATTGCATCAATAATACCAGATAGAGGCAATGGTTCAAAACATCCAACAAAATAACAACAACGGTATTTCGCTTTCTGTGTTAAAATTATTGTGTTAAATACAACAAAAATGTATGCTAACAATAACAGTCAATAAAAATGTTTAAAACACATTTAAATTGCACAGTTTTTCACCAAAACGACATGAAAAATTAAAGTCAAAAGATATTGTAACTCCACCTGGTGTATGTCACTTTTCGTCAAACATCTCTCACACTGACCGCACTACGAAGAGTGTGAAAGGAAACACTAGATGAGTCAAATATTCTCTCTTATTATAATAAATACTTTATGGTTTAACTCGATGTGAATGTAATCGATGTAATATAATATACATATTTATATGGAAATGTCCATATGTATAATTATAATAATGATATAGGGGTCACTGCTTGCAGTTAAGTCTAATAATTCCTTAGAATTGTAATCCAATATAATCTTTATCCCACAAGATCTTAGTGAAACCGTAACTAGAGAGATTGTTTTACTTACCCCATTATCGCCGTCTTTGGTTATCCTACAGTTAGAGCTAACTAACAGTTAGTTAGTCAGTTTGAAAAGAGGGGTACGGTGTTGAGTGTTCAAAAGGAGCACTCTAAATCTTCCCATGTCAGTATGACATACACTTAAGCCGCTGATTCGACCTGTTGTGCGCTCTAAGTTTACCCTACTAATTTACTATATCCCTTATAGGAATTCGGTGCTATTCACGAAATTCCTTAAATTCTTCCAGTCCATCCCACAATCGTACTATCCGAAAGATATCTGGATCTAGCTTGTGTGAAGGTCGGGCAGTGGCATAAGAAATGCTCCACCGTCTCATAGTCCTCCATGCATGCCCTGCACTCACTATTCACCACTAGTCCAATACGGTACAGGTGGGTCCGTAATCCCGAATGCCCCGTTAAGACTTCCATCATCTTGCTCATTTCAGATTTTCCCAGTTTCAGCAAACCTTTTGTCCTCAATCCATCTGGGTCGCCCCATAGGATCTTTGACATCCTGCCTACTGATTCATGGTTCCACTTGGCTGTATGTGCCGACTCCGCCCATTTACTCAACTCTGCTTTCGTCACTCCAAATGGTTTCGCTCCATCTAGGCTCACCGTTTGGAGATTCCTGGCCCCGGCACCCAGATGAAGTTGAGTCTGCCGTGCATAGAATAATCGTTTACCACCTTCTTACAGTCAAGGACCGTTCAAGATTTGACAGTTTCCGACGATATTGCCTTGATTGCCATTTGGCTATCCGTGAAGATATTTCCCTCGGCTTGGATTGTATTATCGCCGAGCCATTTGCTGCACTCCGTAATCGCCCGAACTTCCGCCTGAAAGTTTGTATTATGATCCGGGAGGGGTAGATGGGATTCGGTTGCTGGATTTTCAATGAAGAATCCTAGACCCGTTTTTTCTCCTAGCTTTTAGCATTCTGCCAGGCGTCTCTAGTTGGCGTTAAGGTCACGCAATTCGCCTTAACCCTTATCTCAGGTATTCTGTCTGATTCACCCGTATCTTGCGTGTACCCGACTAAGGCCCCAATTATCCGTTGGTATTTTGACGTAACATCCCTGTTGATCCATTCAGCTCTTGCCTGTAGGCGTTGTACCGCAAGGGCGGTCTCGTATTTGATTCTAATCTCGATTGGCTGGATACTTAAAATAGTCTCCATGGCTCTTGCCGAGGTTGTCCTTATTGCACTGCTGATACCAATGCAGCACATTCTCTGAAACCTCTGCAGTATTGCGATGTTACATTTCCCCTCAACTGCCGTCCACCATACTACAAAAGAATATGTTAGTACGGGCCTGATTACGCTTCTGTAGAGCCAGTGTGTTATAGTCGGTTTGAGGCCCCATTTGGATCCTATAGCCCTTCTGCATAGCGACCAGCACCTGTAGGCCTTATTAGCCCTTTCCTCTATGTGGTGCTTCCAATTCAGTTTCAGATCTAAGATTACTCCTAAGCATTTAACCTTATCGGATAGTTTAATCGTCGTTCCCAAGAATCGTGACTCTTCATATTCTGATATTTGTGTCTTCCTTGTGAATAGACATATTTCCGTTTTGTCCGGGTATGCATTTAGGACCCTTGGCTGTGCCAAGTCATACGCTATACTCAGTGCCCTCTCAGCCTCTCTGCATAATTGATTAGGATTCTTTCCCTTAAGAAGTATTATAACGTCATCTGCGTAGTCCTTCTTCGGTTAAGTCCTTCTTCGGTAAATTTCCTTAGGAGACTGTGTATTGTGAGGACCCATAAGAGTGGTGATATAATCCCTTCCTGTGGAGTTCCACGTTGTACTCTGTCTCTAATATTTACATCATGCGAACCACAGTTTATACATCCATTCCTTAGCATATGGTTGTTCCAGTCTTTTAATGGCCGGTCCACCATAAACTGGTCTAAGGATTGGATGAGTGTTTCGGTCCGGATATTAGTGAACGCTCCGTCAATATCTATGTATATAGCTTGTCATTGAGAGATTGCTCTATGTAGTAGGTTACCTCATGAAGTGCGGTATCCACTAATCTGGCTTTGACATAGGCGTGTTGCCTAAACTTCAGCCTATAGTTCGGTGTTCCACTTTTCACCATGTCGTCCACAATTCTCTCCACGGTTTTGAGTAGAAACGAGGTGTGGCTAATTGGTCTATAAGCCGTTGCGTAGCTTGCTTTTCCAGGTTTGGGTATAAATACTACCCTAGCCTCCTGACAGTTTCTCGGTGTATAGGCGTATTTTAAGCATGCGGTAAAAATTCCTGCCAAATGGGTTATTATTTGGTCAACCCCATGTTGTAGGATAACCGGAAAATACCATCCGGTCCCGCCACTTTATATGGGGAGAAGCTCTTTATAGCTTTATCGACCATAAAAAAATAAAATAAATGGTTTCCCATTACATCCCATGAAGGCACCGGGGAGAACTTCTCACAATCACTGAGCTGTGCGCTTTCCAGTTTTCACTCACTGATTGGGACCTACAGTTTTACACCGATTCCGAACGGTATTTTGAGAAGCTTTTTCATGGCTATATACTCGATAGTGTCGCCGTCACTAAGCGAGGTGACCGTCGTCGAAAGAAATTTTAAGGTGGTTGGAGCAGGAATCGAACCCAGGATCTCCTGTACAAGAGGCGCGCACACTACCCCTTGCACCACCGAAGGTCGCTTTATCGACCATAGTCCGTAATAATTGGCGTCTGATGTACTACATTCTCACCTTGTGACCATTCCCATGTGGGTTCCGCGTTCCCATTTGGAAAGTGTGTATCCATCAGGTGCCTTAGCGTTTGTTCCATTGTATCCATTCTCTTTCCCGTGTCATCTACTAGCGCTTCCGCCTGTACGTGGGTCTTAGAGATGAATTTTTTTATCTTCGACATGTCGTTGAGGCTGTCCACCTGTTCACTGAATAGTCTCCAGGAGTTGCGTCTCGCTGTTCTTAATATTGCCTTGCATTCACTAAGACTCCTCTTATAGTCCTCCCAGTATACTGGTAATTTCTTACGCGTGACCCTGCTGTAAAGTCTACAGTCATTCTTCCCTAGATTTCGTATTTCCCCTGTAACCCAGGGTTTTTCTTGTTACGTCAGTCAGTTTTTATTGAATTTGAAGTTTGTAACTGTAAGTTGGCTCTAACCAGGCATAGTGATAATGAACCATGAACCTACAAATTACCATGATTTTCTGTAGTTCCTAGATCGTTTCACAAAATATGTGTTTGGAATCTAAGCGCTTTAAAGATATTGTATTGAAATTGTTTATGGTATGTACAAGTTTTCCTAGCATTTACCTTCAACAGGACATCATGGGTGGCTTAATCACTCCAAAATGTGTTAAAATTCAATCTTCTCGTCTTCTCTCCTCAGTAAATTATTATAAACATTTCTTATGACTTTTATTAGTCTAAAAGGAAACAGCGGAAACCAAAAAACCCATCTACCTTTTTTAAACCATAAAAGTCTTCTTAGCACACCATTTTTAAAGAGATATCAATGTTGTAAACTTCAACATACTTAAGTTGCCATAAAACAAAGATTTTATTTGATCAACTCATTCATCGTCCCTCGTTTTGCTGCCGCTTATCAAAGCGTCCCCGGCAAACACAGCAAAATCCCAAAAACTGAAACTGAGAATCTTGCATCCTATGCGGCTCTGGCGCGTTAAGGTGTGTAGCCTCCTGCCAGGCATTTATTTGCTCGAGACAGCGAAATGCATGTCGCTTGTAGTCTGTCCACGCCAACGTTCAGAGTCGGTTCTTTGAGCGGTATTTCCCCCTTGAAATTCAAATTTTATGGAAGCTCATTAAATATAAATTTGTCGTTTATTACGAGTATAAGCGTAAGACGACCAAAGAGCGAAAGAGAGGTGTGTGGGTTTTGTTGGTCAACACAAGGCGAGTGAGCAGCGGTTGACTGCCAGCCAGCAAGTGCATCTTTTCACATGTTACAACGCTGTTGTTTCGGTAAACGCTGACGCTCAAATAAAATAATATAAATTAATTAACCTAAAAATTTGACTTTTGAAACAAACCAAGAGAAAGAAGAACGAACTGCTGATGCCGGTCAATGGATGATGATGATGCACTCATATTGTGGTCACTGTAGGGATGGCATCGCACAGCTTCGACGTGTGAAATCGCGAAAAATTTGCATTTCTTTGTTATAAACCGGCTTTGCGTGTTAAGGACTAAATAAAGGTATGAGTGGCAACACCACCAGCGACAACATCAGCGAAAAGGGTATCCACGGCAGCACCACCAGAAATACCGGCAGCGGCCGCGCACCGACACAAAAATTCATTAGTATCATAAACATTTTCATTGGCTTCATCGGTGCGTGCGTGTAGGCAATCGCGTCTTCTGGAATGGCACAACTTTTTAATGAATCTATGATGAGGCAGGCAGGCAAGGAGAAGGATGAAACTAAGGAGCCAGCGTATTGGGGGAGAATATGGGCGAGTTTTTGCAAATATATGAGCGTTATAAAATTATGTGGTTTTTTAATTGAAAAATACAACAACAACAAAATACTAATTCTTTACGACTCGACAATCATAGACAAACCGTAGGATAATTAAAATCCACCTTACCAGAAAAATGGCTGAAGTCGCACGAAATGTTCATGGGACTTGAAATGCATTACAATTGTTTAAACCCAATATTAGGTATTAATCGTGTTTATAATAAAACAATAATATATGGGCAAAAATTGAGTACGAGTTTGCATGTTAAGGTCATTCACACGAATTTTTATGAAATTCCACACAAAACCAATCTTGTGCAATATCGGCGAAAAATATTAGATATCTAGATTAAAAGCCTCAGCTCATAACTACTGCAGAATCTGTGGGAATGAAAAGGAGGACAAGAGCGCTGTTCATCTCCTATGCTACTGTCCACCTCTTTGTATGAACAGGTGAATATATTTATATTCCTAAGATAGAAAAAGATACAAAAAGTTGCATTCTGTCATTGCTTTCCTTCTTTCCAGCAGGTTGTCTGTGTAAGTTGTCAACCCATATATACGGCATATTTCATACATGCTAAGAAACAAAGTTTACAAAACTTTTGGCGCAAATATATTTGTTTTTGCTCCGAAAATATTTCGTTTGCCATTTAGTGTCATGGTTGACCGGAAACGTTCATACTTTTCCTCAAATAAAAAAGATGTAACATAAAAGTCGGTTCATTTGTTGCAACCGAGCTTTATTTCAAATTTTCATAATTTACTTTAGCGGTAAATAAATAATCCCAGTTATTAAAAACGAAAAAGTGTACAAAGTCCTAATGTTATTGACAATACAGTAGATAGACAAGCTAACAGTTGGTGGAACCGTTTTTCGTTTCTCACAAACGTTTTTTCAGCTTCAATTTTTCATAACTCGTTTACTGGAAACGTTTTTCGATTCTCGTAAATGATTGTTGGTACACGCAAAGGAAAAACTCGTTCCTCCCAAACGACATCTCAGATAACTGAAGTTGGTTTGGGGACTGTAGTTGGGAGAATCGAACTTCTGTTAAGCCATACATGTCATTTCGTTTGGTAGAACCGAAAAATGTTTGCAGCAAACGAGTTATGAAAAATATAAGCTGAAGAAAACGTTTGCCAGAAACGAAAAACGGTTCCGCCAACTGTTCCCTCGGTTACAGCAACCGAGTTGTAGTTGATCCTAACTAAAAAACGTTTGCCAGAACTGAAAAAAGTTTGCAGTAAACGAGTTACGAAAAATTAAAGCTGAAAAAACGTTTGTGAGAAACGAAAAACGGTTCCACCAACTGTTCTTTCGGTTACAGCTTTTATTTATGGCTTCCATACGCTATTTTTTGTTTAAATTTCCAACTTATATGATTTTGGTTTTACCCATAAAGTTTTGTTTTAAAAAAAGTTGTAATTTTTATCTTTTCACTGTATACCTACACGTCTGTCTCGCTTTGCATTCAAATATCAACTAATAGTGCAGCAAACTACAACGCCTCAATTGTCCATGCACTATATATCGACAAGGTAGAAGCATTAGAGTGAGTGATCCCTTTAATGTGTATGCGTGAGTGTGTATGCTAAACGAGTGGATAAGACTGAGTATGCAGTCGACAGAATGAGAGGGGCGAAATTTACTTTCTTCGTAATCTATGCTCCCATTAGAAAAATGGATAATTTCAAACGGTTTTTAACTTGCGGCAAATGTAAAGGTCCAATTAGTCTTGACGGTTGACGGTAAGCGATCAGCTGTTTGCGTTGGGGTTGCATTTTGCATGTGTTAGAGAGAGGCAACTAAAATTGACGGTTTACGACAGTAGACTTCTGCAGGTTGCAGAATCAACCGTCAACCGTCAGCCGTCAAAACCTATCAGCTGTTATTGTTTTTACTTCGACATTTTGTGCGCGGCAATACACAATTACACGGTAACCACAATTTTCTTTTTATGTTTAATTTTTTTATTTGACACAATCACTTTTTAACACAAAACTCATACATGCAATTATGATCAGTTGTTTTGTTTTGTCTTTATACCGTCTAACCGGCATAACTAACCGCGCAATATTGAGTAGAACGTCAACCGTCTACCGTCAAGACTAATTGGACCTTAATTTTGTACGCGTTTAAAGCAAACGAGAGCTCGTTTGCAACAACATGATACACATTTGCGATATATGAGCTTAGAGATGGCAACCGAGCAATAAACGTTTTTTTTTCTTTGCGTGTACTTATCACAAAGAAAATGTTTTGTTTAATGCAACAAATGTATGTTTGCCGCAATTACATTCACATAACGAAGTTAATTTATCAGAGGTTTCGTTTCGAAATAACGAAATTTATATATGATTCAATCTGCATTTTTTTATTAGCGGAAGATTTCAATTTGTGATAAGCTAACAGATCAGGATTTTCCTCCAATTATTGAACAAAGATAAACAGTCGGAGGTAGGACTTGAACTCCCATTGGCTGACGATCGTTCGAAGTTTGTGACTCTTCTCATCAGTGCTACATAACGTTTGAAGTCAGTGAACGTCAGTTCAAAGCTGTCACTAATTTGAAGTTTTTATTTCCCCGTCTCTCCTGTGAATGATTTATTTATTACTTTGCGTGGTGGCATTTTAGTCATGTGTTTTACAACAAACACAATAATTTCTTAAACAGCTGTAGGTTGTTGTAGTTCATAATCAGCTGATTTGAAATGTGAAAACCAACGAAATTTAGGTATTTGTTTATTTCTGTTCGGTACGAGGAAAGAGAATGAAACTTTTTGGATCGAACATACATTCAGAGACTTAAGCTGCCTGACAGTATGAGGTTTTTGAGGAGTACGAATTAGTTCGTCTGATATTAATAGAACACTCTTTTTCAGCCACGCCCTTTACCACGCCAAATCAATGTGTAGGTACAATGATGGAGACAGAACATGATGTCCCGTGGTTCTACAATTGCCCTCATTTGACTAAGGCCTAATTGTTAGTGGAAAATCATCTTTGATCAACGATCAAACAAAATTTAAACTCTTGATTATTGTTTTAGGTTGATAGTTGATTGGTCTTTAAACAGCCAAAGTTGGGCACTGAAACTAGAACTTTATTTCTGTTCCTAAATATTCTCCAATTTCATTAAATATTTTGTATTTCATCACTTCACTTTTCTTTTGCAAATGGCGTCAGATTGATGCATTGTAAAGATTAGCCGATAAATGTATGAATACCGGTTATTTTTTGTAGCATTTGCCACTGTTGCCATATAGGTAGTAAGATTATTTGACAAAGCATTGAAACCGCTTTTTCGTATTTAAAGTCGGATCAAACATTAACCGGTCCAAAGTGTGTCAATAGTTACAGCCGCTTATAGTATATAGGGTGATTCAGGAAGTTCCGGACAAATTTCTCAAGCGTATTCCTTGGCTCATTTCATGAAGAAAAGTCCACTAGAACCATGTCCGAAAATGCAAGGGTGCGAAATGGCAGCGGGTTCAAAATTTTCGGATTGGCGGTCGGAGGGTAGTAGGGTAAAGTTGCTAATTTCTGAGCCAGTGGCCGGATTTTTTGGCTTTTTGGAAAGGTTGGGCTTGTTAGAAAGGTATTTAAGAGGCCTTTCAGAATCTAATGCTTCAGAAGTTGAAAAAAGTCAAATCGCCGAGATACAGAGCTTTCGGAATGAATGGAATGGAAAAAAATATTCGCATAACCTCAACTTGCTCAGCCAGATGGCAGGTAACTTATGTTTTTTGAAAGATAGCCATACCTCTTACCTATGAAAGAAGTGACCTAAACGGAGCCCAGAGGTCTTACCGTTCCAAAATGACCTAAACGGAGCCCAGAGGTCTTACCGTTCCAAAGTTATGACCATTTTACTGAAATGCAAAAATGTTTGTTTTTGTTTTTGGGAGCGAAATAACAGCACACATTTATTTGTTTTTGTAAATTAACGCGTTTAAGATTTTATTTTATTGAAATTTTTGGCTGAAGAATCAAACACATAAGGAAAAAAAAACATTTGATGTTAAAGGAAGTGTTCAATGTGGTTCCCCTTTTTTCTACTAATCCGATCACTGGCTCAGAAGTTACCAACTTTACCCTGCTACCCTCCGACCGGCAATCCGAAAATGTTGAACCCGCTGCCATTTCGCACCCTTGCATTTTCGGACATGGTCCTAGTGGACTTTTCTTCATGAAATGAGCCAAGGAATACGCTGGAGAAATTTGTCCGGAACTTCCTGAATCACCCTGTATATTCAATAATTTATATTCCTAATCACAACAATTCAAAACGAAAATGAAATTTCCAACTCAGGTTTGCATCTAGTTTCCTATCTGAATAACATATTATCAAAATTCTACTTCAAATGCATTTTAGCTTTGCCAAGGTTTTCATATATTAAGCCCATCAAATTTGCTCCCAACCTTTTAAACAGCCTTAAACTTTACTCATATTTGTAGATTCCTTCGAGACATCAACGATGTAACTCAGACATGTGTTGTGGTTGTCGTTGTAGTTGGCACACAAACCTTGCTACATAAAAACTCGCACCTTGTTTTCACAGGTTTTTTGGGGCAGACGCAGACACACCGTCCCTGCCAGCAACGGCAGACACTAAGACTCGTGTCTGTTAACCATTTTAGGCCTCCAAGAAAAATGATGCACAAGTTTGCAAAACATTTTCCCAACATTGAGATGGTACATTTTTTCAAATTGTATTTAGTTATTTGCTTGCAGCAAACCTTGTTGGAGGGTCTTCACATCTGGTGGAGTGGATGTGGATGAGGCGGATAACATCACCTTTTGCACCGAGCAAGAACTGGACAGACGCAGTAACTAAAACGCCTTGAAACGAAAATCAAACATTTCATGTTGGAATTTTTGTAAGAATTATTCCTTTTTCTGTTTTGCTTGGCTTTCATATATAACAGATATTCTAACATGAAGCGGTATTTATTGAACTTTGTCGAACAACAAAACTAAATAAAATGAACCGAAAATGCACTGTAAGAAATTTAAAATACTGACGTAATATTCATATCCACAACATATTTTCCACATACTAATACGAATTATGATTTGAAATAAAACACATTGCACGCCTAATTGAAAGAGAGGGAAACGATCACTAAAAATGACCAGACAGACTAAGCCAACCCACGCCCTAACCTACCAACAGTTAACAAAATGTTTAAATATTTGCACAAAAAGCACTAGGATCTGATGTTGGTTTCTTTTTTCTATCTTTTGTCAGGGGCATATAAACAACAAACAACATAAAACTTGTTTATATTATTATCTCAAAAGCTGTCAAATATCAGCTGTTTAGCTTTTTGAAATGAAATCATTTTGACAGTTGTCTGTTTAATTTATTTCCCCCCTCAAACCAAAAGTAGTTGACCCTCTAAGTGAGATCAAAAAAATATATAATTATCAAAAAAGCATGTGATGTTGAGTAATCCCACACAGAAGGTTTAAAAACACGTGGCAACTACAAATCGTACAAGCACAACAACTTACGACGCAGACTGAGTGTTATTTCCGCTAACATCGTTTAGCTAATGAGCACAACAGAGGCGTTTGGAGATGATCGTATTAGGAAGCGATTAAATTAGAAAGACCAATCATTAGTTTTAAACAAAATTGTTTTTGTATAATAAGCGTTATAACTACTAAATAGTTTATAATGCAATCATGATCAAGAGGTTTGTTGGGTTTTTCTTTTGAATTGTTTTAAAGGCAGCGGTTGATTTCCTTTTCAATTCATAACTAAGAACAGCTGAATTTAGCTCAAAATCATTTTACAAACCAAAGAATTGGATTGATTTAATTATCGTGTTTTTTTAATTCCCGATAAACTAATTTTTCGACGACTTTGTATGTGGAGCCACTTAAAATCGCCTAATATCGCTTAGCTCTCCATACGAAGTTGTCGAAAAAATAGTTTAGCAGGGATTAAAAAACAGGCCTAATATTGAGAATGGATCCATTTTTAACGAGTTGGCATTTTGCCATAATTAGCGTTTATTCTTTAAGGTATTTGGTAAATATTTGTCCGATTTTGAAATCTTGATGTTAAAAAATATTATATAAAGTTCTTGCGAAATTTTCGTAATAAATTTTGTCGTTTAGCTTCACACGAAATTTTTTGCTGCAGAGAGTTACCACGTATCTGTGATTTTCGTTGCAAAAATTTCATGATTACTGCCTCTTTGAACTGCATTTTTGTATTAACGCATGTGGTGTTACGTTTGTTTGCTAAATTTATGGAAAAGTCAAAATTATCAAACAATTGTTTTCGTACGAAATAACTTTGGTATAAAAATTAAATGGTTTCCCATTACATCCCATGAAGGGACAGGGGAGAGCTTCTCACAATCACTGAGCTGTGCGGTTTTCAGTTTTCACTCACTGATTGGAACCTACAGTTTTACACCAATTCCGAACGGCTTTTTGAGAAGCTGTTTCATGGCATTTTAAGGTGGTCTGAGGAGGGATCGAACCCAGGATCTCATGTACAAGAGGCGCGAACACTACCATTGCACCACCGACGATAACAACCATGTAATTGATTTTTTTACGCAATTTTCGCAATGAGTTAAGTAGAGGTTTACGCCGATTGTTCCTGCTTCGGCGGCGGCGTAGTGACATTGTCAAACCGGCGGCGGCGGTTTGGTCGGCTAACATGGCGGCGGATAACGGCGGCAGCGGCAAGACCAGCATTTCCAGTAAAGGCCGGCACCATGCAATACGTTAAGTATGCCAATGTCATGATCGAACACAGTTTTGTGTTTGACTTGAATCGAACATAACATTGCTGTAGCATGCCGTGCCGAACAAATACGTACAGCATTGCAAGGAAACTAAGCTGACTATTATTAGGAAATATTCTGATTGTGGTTGTGTGTAGTTTATAGTTTGTGTATTGTAAATCTGGACATTGCCATTATTTGATCGATTATATGAAAGATTAAATAAAATATTATACGCCGGTGAACCACGCCGCCGCCGCGCCGTTTTCCGGGTAGTCAAGCGGCGGCGCAGCAAAAAACTCAAAAAACGTCGGAGGCGGCTGCGTGGCTCGGCGGCGTAAACCTCTAGAGCTAAGTGCCAAACAATTAAAAAGTGAACGAAATGTTCATTTCACGAAATTTTCAGTTCTCGAAATTGTCGTAATTTTTTATACACGTACTTACGGGGCTTAACAGGGGGGTTTAAATGACACAGCCGATTGACCATGTAGTAGGAAATTGATAGAAAACAGGGTGGATAGGCGAAAGAGCGATAAGCAACCATAAGAAAACCATGCAGCAAACTACGTTTAAATAGTGTTTGATTGATACTAATGACAGCTAAAGAAGGTTTAATGTTGGTTGTATCCGTTTTATGTCCAAACAAAGAGTAAAATGCAACAGTAACTCGAACTCGATGAAATGACCTACTAACTAGTCGACATCGAGAGAACATAAAGAGATGGATAGAGACTCTTATCTATCTTATCTCTTTACTGAACCTACATTTCCTCACAACATTTTAGAACCCTGCGATTAAAAAAAGCGATCTTCTGAGCGAAATTTATTAGGCGCCTACTACAAAATTGTTCGATTGTTTACTAAGTTTTTACTTCTCCTGCAAATTAGTGAAAATGTTAGTTAGGGCCGTTTTGTATCTCAGTTAACGATGTAATACTACAAATGTCAACAATGTTTAAGGAAAATCACATAAAGTGTCTTAATAATACCAAATCGTCATGTTTATGGAGTCAGAAAAAACTATGTTTGATCGCTACATCCGATTTTGTCGGTTATCATTTAAGAGAGTTGCCACGTCATGTAATAATTTGTCCAGTCTACAACTGATATTTCTATGCGAAAATATATGTTTGAGCAAGACAAATTTTAACACAATTTATGCGCAAAATCTTTAAGCCAGCCGTCAAATATTTCCTCTTAACTTTAGTCCTTAAAATTGCATTCACATTAATATAGTTTCACAATCAGCTGACTATTATCCCAAAACACGTTGTGTTAAAAAACATGAATCACAATTTTATCTTTTCTGAATCTATCCTCCCATCAAACCCCAATTTTTTCACTTTCGTATTGGAAACTTTAGTATAAAATGTGTAAGCAGCTGATCTGTCATGTTATCTGAATACACGGACAGAAACCCATTCGGTATTTAGTACATGAAATCATAATTAAGCTGATTATATACGGCAACTCCAATCTTGATTTTATATTATTCTCAAACTAGTTAAAATATTAACCAATGATTTGGAATTTTCAAATTCCGAATATCTAAGTCTAATTCCAAAATATTTAAAATACAACTTAGCCATCGAAAGCTGGGCAAACTAGGTGAAATCTCATAGATTTATCTTGTAGTTGTTGACACTGCTGATAACACCTATTCCTATAGACTCCATAAACTATTTCATATCTTGAGGCATAGATAAGCTTTTGCATTTAGCTCGCACACTTTGAAAGGTATCCTTTGTTGCTACCGCGCTTTACATGATAAACCATGTTTTGTTTCTTCTTCTTCTGTACATTTTTGTAAAATTTGACAATGCTAATCACCTCAAAACCATTTCAAAATTTGTATTGAAACATGTTAAATGTTAATTTAAATCTAATTAGGATTACAAGTCATGTTCGTCTCAAAGAAACAAGAAATCCCAATAAACTACCCATAGAGTTACCATGGTTTATGAAAATTCTATCAGGGAGTTTCTTTGTAAACCTTCAGTCGGTTATATTTGGACGAAGCATGCTGCTATAGAGTGACATTATTTTATTTTATTTGAAATTTAATAGTGTGTACAACTGTTAGTCCGACCGCACATTGGACGCATTTTCGTACGAATTTGACTTTGAATTGACTCACGAACGATCCCAACATTAGATAACCATGTGGAGATCGCATACCAGGTACGAGATAGTTGTAGGTATAAGTGCGTGTACTCCAGATATCCGAAAGCAATCCAACTTATTGGAGTTTTTATAAACTTTCCTGCGTTTAAAATGGATTTTGACTTTTAGGGAACAATGCACCCGGCCGACCCCATTTCAAAAATTTTTTAAAAAAAATCCGACATTAGAGAAAAAAATAATATCACGAAAAACGGAACAAAAAATATTTCGCAGCAATGGGCCCACATGTTCCAAACAACGGTTTCTCCTAAGGACGCCTAGGAACAGAGAAAGACGTATTTACTGTGTTAACTAAATTCGCACGACAAGGATCGTACATTTACGTTTAAGTCGTGTCCAATGTGCGAATGTGGTCGTATGCTGAATATTTGGGAGAAGTTGGACAACGTTAAGACCTGGCGCATCGAAGTCAAAGTTAGAATTTTAGAAAATTGTATATTTTTAACAAAGCAATGTCTCGAAACTTATTTATTTTCTATCGGATTTTTCCGAAACTTGACCAAATTGCTACGCGAGGTCTTATAAATAACTGGTGTCAATTTAGAGATAATCGGACAAAGCTAACCAGAGCTAAAAGAATTTGACTTCAAAGAAAACATATTTGCAAATGGTTTTCAAATTTGATTTTTAACAAGTGATATTCCTTGCCACAGATGATTGAAATAGTAGTTGGAGATTCGGCAGATGACAGAGTGGATCTGAGAATTAGCGATAGGCAACTGGAAGTTAAAATTGCACTAAAGTTATACTAACGAGGTAAATTGTGTTTGAACGAAAATACTAATTTTATATGTCAATACGCAGCACCCACAAGAGAACGATTATTTCAAAATGTGCACTTCTTAAGACCTGTATTCAGTTCTTGCGAAATATTCGTTCTCATAAGAAGTACGTGTATTAAACAATTACAGGAGCTGCCAGGGGACACCCGGTTGGAACGAAGTTCCTTTCGCTATAACGGGTTTATCAACAGAGACGCTACAAAAGTAAATCGATAGGGACAGTAAACGACGCCATATTTTTTCCCGCTCTTTTGACATTTCTCTTCAGTAAGGCTTGCCATTTCATCATGGACAGATATACGAGCCAACAACGAGTCGAAATTATTAAAATTTACTACCGAAATTTGAAGTCAGTGGCCTCAACTTTAAGAGCGCTACGTCCAATTTATGGTCGTCATAATCGTCCTACCAGATCAACAATTGAGCGTCTAGTGGAAAAATTGGAATCCACAGGCACAGTACAAAATGTTCCCGTGCCAGTGAGACAAAGAAGTACCCGTAGTGTCGAGTATATTGCTGCCGCTGAGGCTTCAGTTCAAGAAAGCCCAAATGTGTCTCTCACACGCCGTTCTCAAGCGTTGGGCATCTCTGTGACGTCGTTGTGTCGAATTTTGCGAAAAGATCTTGGCCTACATCCTTACAAGATAAAATTGACGCAAGAACTGAAGCCGCTTGACCACCATAAGCGTCGTATGTTCGGGAATTGGGCTGAGCAACAACTTGAAAATGGTTCGGATTTTCATCGGAAAACCATCTTCAGCGATGAGGCTCATTTCTGGCTGAATGGCTTCGTCAATAAGTAAAATATGAGTTATTGGTCAGACACCAATCCACACGTAATCCATGAGTCATCATTTCATCCCCAAAAATTACGGTTTGGTGCGGTTTATGGGCCGGCGGCGTCATTGGGCGAATGCGAATCGCTACCGTCCAATGATAACCGAATATTTTTGGCCCCAATTGGATAATATGGACTTGGAGGACATGTGGTTGCAATAGGACGGTGCCACAAGCCACACAGCGAATGCCACAATCAATTTATTGGAAACCAAGTTTGGTGAACGTGTTATCTCACGAAATGGCCCAGTCGATTGGCCGCCTCGGTCGTGCGATTTGATGCCGTTAGATTATTTCCTGTGGGGCTACGTTAAGTCCATGGTCTATGCCAACAAGCCAGCGACGATTGATGAACTTCGTACGAATATCGAACGTGAAATTGCAGCAGTATCGGCCGATTTATGCTTAAAAACCGTCGAAAATGGGGTTCAGCGTCTGGACTTCTGCAAGCGTGCCCGTGGTGGCCATGCAAAAGAAATCGAGTTCCGTACATAATGGCATCGAACGTACTTTCACAGGAATAAAGACTTTCATTCATATCTAAAACCGGTTTTGATTTATTTAAAAAAACTTTTGTAGCGCTCTTATTGAAAACCCCGTTATTATGTACTAGTTAGTTCCAGCGCGCCTAAAGCGCCCGTTGAAAAATGCGGTAATTTAAATGGAACTTTAAGAAAATACACTTTTTATAAAATGATAAACTTTTTTTAAGAAATTTTTTTTTAAAAGAAAAAGTATATTTTTAGGTCCTTTTTGTAAGAATATGTATTATATTTTCCCGAAAAAGGTCCTTTTTTAAAGGGAGGTGCTTCTTTTTTTAAAAGCTAATGGTTTTTTAAAAAAAGTACTATTTTTAAGAAGAAGTACTTTCTGTAAGAAAAAGCCATGCGAGTATGATTTTTTTACGAACAGGTACTTTTTAAAGAAGCGGTGGTACAATGGTTGGTGTGCGCGACTCTTGTACATGAGAACGTGGGTTCGATCCCCGCTCAGACTACCTTACATTTCTTTCGACGACACTCACCTCGCTTAGTGATTGCGACACTATCGAGTACTTAGCAATGAAAAGGTACCGTTCGGAACCGGTGTAAAACTGTAGGTCCCAATCAGTGAGTGTAAAAACTGGAAAGCGCACATCTCATTGAATGTGAGAAGCTCTCCACAATTCCTTCATGGGATGTTATGGGGCACCATGTTTATGTTTGTACTCTTTTAGGAAAAGGTTATTTTTTTAAGAAAATATACTTATTTTCGGAAAGGCTACGTATCTCAAGAAAATAAGGGTATTATTTTATTTTTAAGAAAAGGTACTTTTAAGAAAAGGAATTTTCGTAAGAAGAGGTTTTTTTAAGAGAAGGTATTTTTTTGAAGTAAAGGTTGTGTTTAAGAAATGGGAATTTTTTTAGAATTCTTTTTTTCAAGAATAGGTACATTTCAGAGAGTAGTTACTTATCTCAAGAAAAGTTATTTTGTTTCACAAAAAAACATACTCTTTAAAGAAAATTTAGTTTCTAAGAAAAGTAAATTTGTTGTAAGAAACTGTACTTTTTTAAGAAAAGGTACCCATTTTTAAAAAAAAGTTTTTTTTAAAGAAAATGTACTTTTTGTATGAAAATTTACTTTTTTGAGCAAAGGTACTTCTTTAAGATAAGGTATTTTTTTAAGACAAGGTACTTTGTTTAAGATTATGAATAGGTATTTTTTTTTTGTGAAAATTTACTATTTTTAAGAAAATGCACTTATTTAAGAAAATTTTTATTTTTAAACATCTTTCACTTTGGGTTTTCTAAATTTACAATTTATTGGGTTCAAAACTTCAATATAAAGTATACTTAATATTGGTTACAGGCTCCACCTAGAAAACTTCCCATTAAACAAGAAATTTCCCAACATATGTTAGTCTAGACACAAACCAAAGCAAAAATACCCAATATATTTGATAATACTGGGTTGTAGCATAAAAATGTTAAAAAAGTTATTAAATTTTTTTCATTTACCCCCATCCCGCAACGTGCGATAAGGAACTTCGTTCCAATAACGAAAATTTCGAGAATCGCAAGTTTCGCTCACTTCCCACTTGCTTGGTACTCCACTTGATCGAAGATTTCGAGAGTAATATCAATTATTAATTATTGTTATGCGAAAGTTATTATGCACAAAAACAAATGCTTGACAATTGGTTATTATTTAAATTTTGCCATTTCGATGAACGTAATAATTTCACCAAGTTTCAACAAAGAATCCGCCTGACAATAAGAAAATTTCTGGATGCTGTTAGTTTGAAAATCATAATTTCTCCAAAGTGTCAGCACTTTTCTTCTACACCAAGTAACAAGTCATTCCTTCAGCCGCTCTTTGAAATCCAACAAAAATATATGATACAAAAGAAGTGCCACTCTAATGCAGCAAGATGCATCTCTGGATGGAATATTACCTAGACACAAGTGTGGATGACTGTGGATGCCGGTCGATTGGTAGGTTATCAGGTCGGAAATCTATCAAAGGTAAAATGTACAAAGAAATGCATAAAAATCGAACATTGGAGAACTGAATAAATTTTCAATACCAATGAAACAAGAATCGACCAAAGGCAGACAACTACAACTACAACATCTAATATTTGATTGGAATGGTTATTTCATATCACATGGACGGACACATGAACAAAACAGACAACAAATATTCGACAGAATACAGAAGGCATCCGCCGACCCCATCATCTAACCAACAGACATCATCGCATCGCGTCGTTCATCTTAGCTACAATATGATGATTATATAGCCAGTAGTTTGCTTCACAAAATAACACAAATGCAAAAACAGATCGATAAGATTTGAAAAGAAAATTGCAGATCCCATCATATTTTGTACTGAACCAATGATGAACGACTGGCCAACCGACCATATTGGAAGGGAGGTAATCCCCGCAAATATGTTTGCAAACAAATCAAAACTTATGGAAGCTTGAAAATTGTGCACGTTTTTTTAACTCGGAATCACTACCGGTTATTAAGAGATAGTCGGTCCGCAGACTTCAGCCAGGTTGCAGATCTGAACGAACAACAAAAGATACAAGCGCAATTTTAATCTTTACACAGATTCTTTTTATCTGTAGTCTATGTTGCTGATTTTGTGGAGGAGCTAGCAAATGTATCCTCTTCCAGCTTATGAGGATGATGACTAATTCAAATTTATCAGTTTGCAAACAAGAGTTACTTTTTTGTAATGCAAGCAGTAGTATTTTAGATGGGAAGAGGTTTTACTACAGTGGCTAATGGAATTTCACACGACCATAAAACTCAGTCAATTGTCAGAAGTCTCAAAGTTCGTAGGTAAAGATACGGAAGATGTTAAAAGCAAATATCGACGTTAACAAACACCAGCATTTTATATGGCGGGGGGTCATAAAAATCAGTCATATCTGAACATTATTTCTAACATCATTATGAGTCATGCTAAGACAAGATTCTCTAAAGATCAATTGTTCAAGCTAACTTAATTGATAGTTTGTTCAAAGAACAAACGTCAACCGTAATGATGTGATAGTTCCCAGCCAACAATTTTCTGGGAGCTCGGAAACTCTTTGCATTAACAGGGTCAGCAGTATGACAGATTTCAGGGTGTTCATAATCCGCAGTCATAATTTACACATTTCTGAAACTTGTGTAAGAGCTTGTCGAAAAGCTCTAATTCATAGAGAGTAGCCAACTCTCTCAGTAAATTGTTGGCATTTGGTGTGTTGCAAATGGGCGGTTGGATGTTGGAAAGTATTGCTTTAATACTACCAGATAGAGGCAATGGTTTAAACCAACCAACAATAAATCAGCAACGGCATTTCGTTTTGTGCGTTAAAATTTTTGTGTAAATACACCACAAATATATAGTAACAATTAAATATACCAAAAAAGTCCAAAATATGTTTAAATTTCAACGGTTTTCATCAAAACAACATGAAAAATTGAAATCAACAATTTTGGTAATTCCACCTGGTGTAAGTCAATTTACGTCAAATAACTCTCTATCACACCGAATAGTGTGAAAGGAAATATCAGATGAGAAGAATGAAAGCTCTATATGACATGGCAAATCTATATGACATTTCGCGCTCTATATTAAATTTTTTGTAAGAGTCTTATTTGAGGCTTTCTAAATACCCAAAGGAAAGGGAAATAATAAAAACTTACCACGTTTTTACCACGAAAATTTTCTAATTAATAAGATATACAGTTAATACCACTTAAAATCATAATACACAATATTTTAGGCAAACGTGATTAGTTTTTTGAAAACAATTTTGAAATAGTTGCTTGTATAGATAGATGCTAATCATTATCACATTAGATCCCATGAAGGGATTGGGGAGCGCTTCTCACAATCAGTGATGTGTGCTCTTTTGTTGTACACTCACTGAATGGGGCTCCAGTTCTGAACAGTGTTTTGAAAAGCTTTCTCATGGCTATATACTCGATAGTATTGCCTTCCCTAAGCAAGGTGATCAAAAGAAATGTCAGGTGGTCAGAGCAGGGATCGATCCCACGTTATCTTGTTCATAAACCCCGCATACTACTATTTCACCACCGGCGGCCTTTCTAAAATAGTCTGCGTTAATTGAATAGAAAAATTTAATCTTCGGTATCTAGCATCCAAACACCAGCAATATTTGCGTGCAATTGTATACTAAAGAATTCTCATTGCATTCGAGGTTTTGTTAATAGCATCATTCATAACAGTCGCTGATGAGGATCAATGGTTAGATCTAAAATCGTTATACCGTTTGCATGTAAAGGGTTATCCATTTTGGGGTTTCAAAAGTAAACGTAAATAAAAGACATATAAAATATTTTTTTTCATGATATTTCTTTTTTATTATAAAGTTTGAACGTTGACATTATGTGTGAAACACTACATCATTCAAATGACCACCACGCGAAGTGTTGCAAGCATTGATTCTTTTGAGGTAATTTTTGACACATATTGGGCGGTATCTCAGCCATAACTTGACGAATGTTGGTTCTTAAGTGCTCAAGAATTAAAATTTTATCTGCATAAACACGGTCTTTCGCGTAGCCCCATTAAAAAAAGTCTAATGGTGTCAAATCGCATGATCTTGGTGGCCAGTTAATATCGCCACGACGAGAAATTACGCGGCCAGGAAATGTCTCTTGCAATAAAGCCATATTCGCTCGAGTTTTGTGGAGTGTGGCACCGTCTTGTTGAAACCACATATTCTCCAAGTCATATTCTTCAATATCAGGCAAAAAAAAGTCGGTTGTCATATGACCATAACGCTCCGAATTGACGGTGACAGTCGTTCCATCGTCGTTTTCGAAGAAGTAAGGTCCAATCACACCTTCGGACCAAAGAGCGCACCAAACAGTGACTTTTTCTGGATTTAATGGCCTCTCTTCAATTACTTGAGGATTCTCAGAACCCAAATACGACAATTTTGTTTATTAACATACCCACCGAGTGAGAAATGTGCTTCATCGCTGAAGAACATTTTGTTCGAGAAATCGCCGTCCACCGCCTGTTGTTCAAGCACCCATTCCACGTATCTACGACGTTGTGAATGGTCAGCTGGCTTCAGTTGTTGTGTGAGCTGGACTTTATGTGGATGTAGGTGTAGATCCAAATGGAAAATACGCCATATTGTGCCGTAAGAGAGTCCTAATTCCTGAGAACGATGAGGAACCGACACATTCGGGTCTTCGGCAACACTTTCACTTACAGCAGCGATATTTTCAGCGGAACGAGCGAAACGATGAGCGTAGTTGGACGATTGGTTTAATCTCCTCTTAAAGCACGATATGAATAATCACCATTTTTGTAGTAGGTTTTAATAATTTTTATGCGTTGTGTGATAGTTAGGCGATCCATTTTCGTCAATGTCAGACTTTCAACTGAAAAGAAAAAAAAATGGTTTAACAACGTAGTTTGACAGATGTCGAATTCCAGCCCTATACTTTTGAAACCACGAAATGGATAACCCTTTATAATAAAGGTGTGTTCTACTTAAATGACAATATTTCACAGTTGTTATGAACCAATTTCATTTCATAGAATCTGTTAAAATGTTCCACAGATTTAATTAAAATATTTCGTAGACCACGTGACAGAATCTAGTATGTGACTGTTTCATATATCATATAAAGACCTAATTACCGGCCACAGAAAATGGCACACGGCACCAAACCATTTGAGAGCCTCCACCATGATCGCAAATATCTTATATCCGCCTCTGCATCTGATTTTCCCAACGGTCATATTTTCCCGTTATACAAAAAAATTATAAATATATGAGCTCATCGGTATTTCATCGTATCCATCGTTCCAGTAACCTTTAGATTGCTTAAGATACTTGTTATCCCAATCTAGTTTTCATAGATTCTATGACAACAAATATATGTAAATCTACGCAACAACCGTATAGTCATTTCAGATCACGCCACATTTCCTTATCAGTTATTGTTCTGAATGATACCGTCAAAAAACGCAATGAGAATTTTTTAGTACAAAATTGGACGAAAAATAATGCTGGCATCGAAAATAACAAACTTTCATTCGATAAAAGAAGAATACTTTATGAAACTTTTTACGATTACGTTTCGCAAATGAAATTTTCAGACAACTTCGGAGGATTAATGAAGAATTTGTAATACAGATTGTTTCAAAAAGATTAAAAAAAAAAAAAAGTTCAGTGTATAACTTTCCGAAAGTGTTATAGGTATAGAGCAATTGTGGAAAGGTTTGGATCGAAAGATTCGAGAACATCCCATCTCCAACTTTAAAGGCTTGGCAAGAGTTCTTGAAGTAGAGTGAAAACAGTAAGAAAACAGTAAGATTCTCTTCAATGACAAGACGACTCCAGACTCTAAACTAGAGCAAAGGTTTCCCAACTAAATAAACAAATCGCTTTAATACTATAATTTTGTTTACTCTATAAAGTAATAAAATTCCCTTTCATTAATTTATGGACAAATTCCATAAACTTATGAATACATAGTTTTGTACATTTTCTTAATTTGTTCAGAAACATAAACCAGCTTCATAAACCTGTTCATTTTGTCATATATAATTTTTAGTATAGAAATTTTCAACCCAAAAATGTTATGGATTTTTCGAATGTTTCGTGTGTTTGGTGTGTTATGTAATTTTCGTAGATACCGTAGAATTCTCATTGCATTTAGAGTATTCTTTACATATAGCACGCATGTTTCAATAGTATCATTCCGAACTACCGCTGATGAGGGGTTTCTACTTCTTGAGAGAAGAGATGACTCATCAAACTTTCGGATTTTTTTCAGAAAATATTAAGTTAAGAAAATGTTAATACTATTACTGAACATTTAATATAGTTTATGAATGTTTTCATAAAAAGGAAACGAATGAATAAATTCATTAAAATTATGAACAGTTTGATTACCATTTATGGACGATCTCAAGAAAATGTGACAGGGAAAGTTAAAACGGAAATATGGTCCGAAAAAAATTTTGGAAGAGAAAGTTATCCAATTGATTTTGATGCACCTGAACGCTTTTATGGCTTGAAACTCGTTATTCTGGGATCGTCGCGGTCGCTGATTACGAATCTGGTATTACACTTTGATAATTTCAAATGGCGGAACCAATATGGCAGACTATTTTTGAAATATTGTGAAATCAATTGCAGAAAAGTTTGTCATATCGGATTATTTTTTAAAAACTTTTTATCAAAAGTGTCTATTTTTAAGCCAATTTATGATTATGATAATTTGTTGCATTAGATAGACCGTGTTGTCTACTATAAGAATCATCAAAAAAGCACAAATGTTTTGTTTTTGACACTTGAGTCCCTTTTATCTTTCCCTGTCACATGTGAATGTTTTCATTAAGATATATGATTTTTTATTTGTATAATAAACAATTTTTATGAAAGTGATGTTTATTGAAATATGGTTCATAATTGTAATAAATTTATTCATTTGTTTCTATTTTTTCGACCTTTATTTTATTAATTTTTCTTGACTAATTATTGCAGCTTAAGGTCGCTTTAGATTTCTTAAAAATTTTCTGTTATTTTCTTTTTATTTCGATAGAAAGGAAATCGAAATATCGAAGAAGAGGAAATAACAGAAAATTTTTAAGAACTCTATAATAAATTTATTTATTCTTAATTATTTTTTCAAGAGTGAATGTTCACAAAATTCCTCCGGAAAATTTAAACATTTATAAATTATAACTCTTACCTTAACCAGATATTGTGATAATGGCCCTGAAAGGGATAAGGTCTAACATTTTGAACGCTTGTACATTGTCATTATTTTGACATGTCTCTCTATGTGAACCATCAGAATTAATAAATTGATTGAATTGAACTTGGCATGAAGACTTGTAATTGAATTGTTTTAATACCATAATGACATATTTCAAATGTTATATTTGAAGAGATTCGATTTTAGAACTGGTTGATATTCGTTCGTAGTGGCCGTCGGTGGTGCAATGGGTAGTGTGCGCGCCTCTTGTACTTGCGATCCTGGGTTCGATCCCTGCTTTGACCACTTTAAAATTTCTTTCGACGGCGGTCAACTCGCATAGTGACAGCGACACTATCGAGTATTTAGCCATGAAAATGCTTCTCAAAAATACCGTTCGGAACCGGTGTAAAAGTGTAGGTCCCAATCAGTGAGTATAAAACTAGAAAGCGCACATCTCATTGAATGTGAGAAGCTCTCCCCGATTCCTTCTAGGGATGTAATGGGAAACCATTTATTTATTTGAAATTCGTTCCTCACTTAAAATATCACGAGTAGACTGCTACCTTTAATACTTTTCTTATTACCATTCCATCTGTACCCCGACTAAGAAGCTGTTGAGATCGCAATCTAATCCAATCCTAAAATGTATTCAAATATTATTATACGTATTCAAGCTACAGTCCTTTACACAAAGCAAAGGTTTGGGGTTTCAATGACATTAGCAGAAAAACCTTTAAATGTTATCAAGTTTTTATACACTCAGAGAACTAATTGTATGAAAAGTGGTTATAGCAACCCCAAATCCTTCTTTTACCGTTGAATTGCAGTTACTACAACCGAATTGAGGTTCTCACGAATCAATCTAGTGCCCACAGCTGAAGTTCGTTGTGACAACCGGTGCTGCGGTTGTGACAACCTCTAATGTAGTTGTGACAACATATAATGCATAGTCCTAGTTTTGCATTGTTTGTTTGACATGATCCTGTCCATGTCAGTTGTATAGTTTTAAAATAAATAGTCCTAAGTATTCCCCTAAATCTCAATAGTGCTAGGATCATAGCCTTAGCCACTAACTAACACGAAAATCTTTGATGCCCCTGAAATAATATCCTGGCTAGGATTGTAGATAGATTTGTCGTGGTTCGAACTCCATTTCTTTACCATTGTAGCCTTTAAAATTTATAGATTTGCATTGGAGCAAATGCAACATTCCTATTGTCTTCTCTTATCCCTTATTGACTCATTTATTTGCAATACTTAAGCCTAAGCCTGACCAAAATTCTTGTAACAAACCATGAATTTGTGTTGACAAAAAATCTCTGGGATTCCCTTAAGAGTAAAATACCAGGCCATGAACTTGTGGAGGTTCCACGAAAATCATCGATTTTTCCGAGAATATGTAGAGGACTGTATCAAATACCCCCAGAGGAGACAAAAAAAACACAATAATGATGATGATGACAACATTAATCGCTTTTGTTGCCTCAACTTCATTGTTTCTTCTACCTGAGTTCCAACCACATCGCTTAACCACAAACGGAGAACTGGATAACCGTACGGACGACAGAAAAACAGAATAAAGAACTTTTGAATAAAAATCAATAAACCCCTAAAATAACAATGCCCGAACACGTGCCTAAATTTATACCCGCTCACTCACACTCCCGCAGACACAGTGGATTATTTGGCCGGAATGGTTGGCGGAGACTCATCAATTTTGTAGATAAAACTGGAGACACTTTTGCCCGTCATTCATTCCCAGTTTTATGTGCGGCTGAATGACTCTGACTGGTAAGAGGAATACTGTGTGGTGAGTTGGGATTTTTAGAGAATATACTCGTATTTTCATACACACATTTAGGTGACTGAATAGGATTTGTATTTGTTCGTCTCTTGAGGGGGAGTTGTGGCAGAATTATGGGGGATTGCAAAACATTTGTTCAAAAACTTCATGGAAGTTAGTTGGTTACTTTCGCATTCGAATTCTCTTTCAAACGGAAATACGTGAAATTCCGTTTGATATGATCCAAAAATGTCAACAATTCTTTGTTTATTGAAATCCTCAATAAAGTTCATTAATTAATTAACCTTTTAAAAGTCAGAACCGAAAACAAAGACAGCAACAAAATCAATAACTACATTTGGTAACCCTTAGAACTCGGCCGTCTGTCGTTGTCGTTGACTTTGTCGTTGTCGCATTACAAACCGAACAAAGAATAAAGAAGCCGCTCTCAAGTGTTTATGGAGCCCATTTGAATAAAACAACAGCCGCGGACGGACAGCTGGATGCACAGACGGATGATCAGAAGGCCCAAAGAGCCATCATCATCAAAAGATGAAAACCAAAGCAAACAACTGCGAAGACGTTAAACAAAAACGTAACCCTTCCTCGTGATGCCTACAAGTACCAACACCAACACTACCACCACCGCCGCCACCATCATCATTGACTGCCGCGAGTTGTCAGGGCAATTTCGATCGTCGCTTTAACTTTGTGAAGCTACTGCACTCCTGGAACATGGCACAGTGCAACAATTTATGTTGTATGCAACCTCAAACACTGAAGCTGACCACCACCGTTGTTGGTTCAATGGCGGCGGCTGAAACTACAGGATCCTTTTAAATGAAACAATGGAGAAGACGAGAAAATCCCAAAGAAGTCAAAAAATGAATAAATACAGCAAGTGTTTATTGGTAAATCAGCAAATCCAATCCATATTGTATTTACCTAAATCTTTGTTGTTATTTGGCCACTAGCGGAAATCGTCTTCATCGTCAGTATAACTCGTTTGCAGTGAATGGTTGACGCTGTTAACTCCTTCAATTGTCTCTGGACAAAGCCAGAAATTGGAAAAGTTGTGGTTCTGTTTGTCTTTAACTCAAAGACAAATCGTCTGATTTTTTTTAGTTATTTTCTCCCCTTTTTTGTTTGCATTTCAGTATCAGGACCAACCTTATAAGTTGTCATCACAAGCCAGATGACACTACCGATAATGTTTTTTCCTTTTGCTTTTGCTCCTTCTCCAGCCGCCTTTCACGCAAGTGCCCTCAACGATTATGTGATTCTTGAATTGATGATCAGCAGAGTCATCACCAGATTCGTTTTCAATGATCGTAAAAAATACTCAATGAATATAAACCATATAAGTAGTTTTTTATACTCACTGGTATCAAGAAAAAAACAAAGGAAATGGATTATAAAAATCAATTTTTAGGGTGCGGCCTTTGGTGGGTTAACACTTAATTTATGGTCCAGATAGCATTTTTAAAATTTTACTTAACCCCAAATAAAAATCGGATGAGATTTAATAGAGCTGTGGCGCCTTGATTACAAAATGAGTCTCAGCAAGCCTGCATGCGCATTTTGACTACTCTTTCAGTTTCCTGCACCCATGTTTATTGTGGTACTAAACTTGCGACAATGATCTGCGTAAAATCTCAATCGTCCACTTTGAAGGTTTGATTGATGCCAAAACAACAGACGCCAGTTTGACTTTTATCATCTGGATGACAGTCAGTTTTCAGATTGTCGTATTGTTATGAAAAAGAAAAAATCACAAAAGACAACTGTCTCTGTTACGCGGTACTCGTCGTCGGCACAAAATGACGTCTTCGCGTGTCGTAGATTGAATGATGGTAGTCGCGTAATCGTTATCGATAACTCTCGATGACTGTTGGCAAATATAGCGCCGAATATCTATCTAAAGCAGATCCAGAGACAATGCGCTTAAAAACTTAGATCAGCACAAAATGTTCCAGTTTGTAATACCCCAATGCCAGCGTAATTCATCCCTAGCAATCCATTGTTAAATAGAAGGTGAGACCCGTAGCGTTAACCTTAAATCGGATCACAGACTTGTCATTCATGAGTATAAGCTTGTTCGATATCCTTTTGCCTGAATGATTAAATCCCAAATAAATTACCAAACAATTTTGTAAATATGATAGTGATGCAGACAATTTCGTTTACAGTCATATTTGGTTTTCGAACGGTCGGCAAAGCGACAATAAATGCCAACGATAGCCGATGCACGTGCTCATGATTGACAAATATGTTTTCAGTTTAAGAGAAATGTCGAAAAATAAACAACCAGAACTCTTGCACAAAAGTTATACACATATGTAAATACTCCGCCATTTTAAGCATACAACTAATGCTGGAGTTAATGTAGACGTCGTTGACGGCGTCTCAACGCCGAAATTGTGATGTTCGTCATAAAATTTCATTTTGCCGTTAATGTCAACGCCGTCGACGACGTTAACACAGCTGTGTACTACTGCATTCTTACGGCGTTGAGATTAATTGCTCTCATACAATTTCATACGATTCAACTTTTTTTTGACATTTGACGCCGTCAACGACGTCGACATTAACTCCAGCAGTATATTTTTGTCTGAGAAACGCCGCAACGACGCCGAAAAATTTGAAACAGATTGAACTTTTTCAGCGTCGAATTTCTTACGGCGTTGAGATTAACTGCTCTCATACACTTTCATACGATTCAACTTTTTTTTGACATTTGACGACGTCGACATTAACTCCAGCATAAGAAATCAACACGATGTCAGCTGTGTATACTTTGTTCTAGGATTTACTACTACTGATTTATTAGTTAATACGAGTACTCAATTATAATAGAAGAATATGTTGAAGTGATCGCGATCCTCTAGGTAACTGCAGTTCACATGTTTATAAAGCTCTGGCTTACAAGTTAAACATTTTACCAGCAAAATTAGTTATTTTTCAATTTGAATTTTTTGTTTGTATATCTAACTTTTTACCAAAAGGGCAGGAGTCGACTTAAGATTGTCGATACATATTATTTGGTGCATAGCTCATTTATTGTGAGATGATTTTTCGATATCTCACTTAAGGTCATGTTAGATTCTCAACGGTAATAGAAAGATTCACGAAGGGAATAATGGAATGAAACTCTCTTCCTTTTCAAAGAAATCGTACGATCATTCTGCATTCGGTTCACACTATCAGTTTTGGAAATGGATAGAAAATAGAATAGGAAATGCGAAAATATATTACGACTAGTCAATAGTTACTATAGAGGAAACTGCAGGTATCACAATGGGCTTCTTTAGCCTAAGTGTGCTAGACAGCGTGCTGTCTTGCAGCCGTTTTCAACCAACCAACCAAGTACAATTTTAATTTTGTTCTTACGCTTTCCACCACGAACCACGGCACCATCACTGTAAGATTGCGCGAAGACGAACAACACGTTAGCATTGTGATTTGCTTGTTCAGGTTTTTAGAACATTTTCCCAGTTGGCTACGTCGCACAGTATCGTGATTTCTCACAAGGGTTGGCCAATAATGGAAGGATTAAGTCAACGAAAATTCGCACTTGTATTTTTTAGAAGCAAACAATCCAATCAATTAAGTTTAGTCCAAATCTACCAGCGTCAAAATAACATAGATTTAAAAAGATAACTGTAAGTGGACCACCCGTTATGTCCTGAAACAAAAATTGCTGTATTTTCTAAAGCTGCAAACCGAAGTCTCCCAAATTGGCTGAATACATTTCTAAGTTGATTTAAACCATTGTACCAAATTGCTGAAATTGGAGCAAAGAATTGCGTATCCTTACAACATCATTTTCAAAGAAATTCTCATAAAAGATGCAAATTATTGCACGAATTCACTATCTGACTTATTTTTAGTGTTAAAAATATATCCCTATTCAAATTTCACTAAACTCTATATATAAGTAATTAAACCTCAAAATATTGATTTTCAAAACTTTGTTATAAAGTTTTACCAATGTTTTTCGATAAAATTTCAACATTGGATGTAAGCTTGTAACAGAGTAAAATATATATTTCAAATAAATCCATACCTCTCCTCAGCTGGAATTGACGTATTCTAAAATTAGTTGTTTGTTTAATTCTTTTATATGTCCTTATATTTTGTTTCCACAAACTAATTAATACAATGATTTAAAATAAGCACGTGTTGCTTCTGCTACACAGAAATTCTCCTAACGGTCAAAAAACAGTGTGCCATATTGAAAACACATTGTTCTAACTAATATATTACACTTGCTGACCCGGTAGATTTCGTCCTGCCTAAAAAAGTATTTCTGGCATCTAATAAATATAAAAAAACTACATACTCAAATGCTTTAAGGTGTAAGAAATGGTGTCCCAACCTGTGTAGCGAAATTGTCCTAACAAGAGTTTTTTTCTGTATATAATACAAAAGTTTTCTTAGTAATGCTAGTTACCAAATCGTTGGGGGATACTAAAATGTACTCCATCTGTGTATAACATATAACTTCGTCATATTTTGCAGGTTTTTCGGATGATAATTGTTATTTTCGTCAGAACCATCACTACACTAGAAAACTTTTTTCAGTGATACGAAAACAAATCACTCTCTGTAGCCCATAATAAAGCAGCTGAACTCCCCGCACTTATTTAGAAAATTCACTACAATAGAGACTAATATTCGACAAAAATTACAGGTGCCTACACTCAAAAGTCTCGGAGAAAACGCGCTGTCCCAACCTATACGGTATCCCAACCTATACGCCTTTCCTCCATCAATTTTGAGCCTTCTATCTCCAAAATACATTTTTTTGCCCCATACTCCCTGAAACTTCTTCTCGTCATTAGCAGCCAATGTTTGAGCCTTCTATCTCTATAAAAGGCTTTTGCCACGCTCTACGCCCACAATCTGAAAATGTATAATCCGGCTTCAAATATATCTTCCCCGTACTCAGTAGTATAAGTATATGTACCAATTTTCAAAACCCATTTTCCACGACGCTCCGCCCACAAACCAAAGAACAAAAACCCGGCTTCAAATCGATTTTCCTGGTCGGCAGTAGAATATATGAACCAATTTTTCAGCCTTCTAGCCCTAAAATATCACCATTGCCACACCCACTCGGACAGAAACCGAAAAACTTAAATCCCGCTTCAAATTGATCTTTCTCGTCGATAGTACATATTTTCAGCCATCTATCTCCAAAAAAAACTTCTGCTACGCTTATGGGTCACGTCTACTCATCTAAACTCGCTCATTTTTGACGTGATCACGTTCATTGCTCTTAAGTTCATCTAGAGTAAATTTATAGACGCTCGGGGTAATAGTACTCCAGATATTGAATTTTCTTTAATAGGGCTACACCCATCAATCTTGTGCCTACCACTTTTGGAATACACATTTTAATATCAAACTTGTGGTGCAAAATCCCTCCAGGTATTGCATTTTCAAACATACACATCAATTTTTCAGTCTTCTGCGTCTTCAGTGTCAAGTGTCCGCCAGTAGATGCTTTGCCTTGGCAGTGGTGGTTTCTTTTTTGTGACGCATACACCTGCTCTGCACGCTTTCAGTCGTGCAATTGATGTCTTTTCAATTTTGTCTGTTATCTTGCAAACAAGCGGCGACTAACGAAACGTATAGTTCAAATCCTTTAAGATAGCCGAATGGTGGGTCCATGGTGAATTTGATGAGATCATTTCTTGCTCTCCATTTCGCCTTCTCTCCAATACTTGTTGTTCTGCGGCCAGTAAAGGTCGCATGTGCCTTCGTGGAGAGCTCGTCTCAATTCACCGCTTATATTTGTTCAACCTGCTGATATTGGGGGCCTACATCCAATAACTTCCAAATCGGAGTCCATATGGTTACGAAAATTAAACACTTTTTAAGCACTTGAATAACGTTTACCAAATTAAATAAAATAATAGTAGTATAAGTACAAATGTAAAATGCTTCTCTTCTTCATGAAATCATTCACTGCGATTGACAACCATGTTTATGTTTTTAATAAGTTATTGATTAATAGTCGACGTCGTCTCAAGCCAGTTAAAAAATACCAAACTAGTATTGATGTGACGACAAGGTTGACATGAAGTGATGTTGACGTAAAAACGACAACTCTAATAAAGGCAACTATGTCCCTTACATACACGATCCGTTAAGAAGTTTGTCATGTTACTTAACGAGAATTTGGATTAAATAGTTGCCAAAGACAAATCTAGCGACAAGAATTATGAAAGACAAATTTAAAAATCTGTTAAAGAAATCGTTGGCGCAATTTCATCTACGACGGTTTCCCCAACTTGGTGGTTTCTCCCAAAGAGAAAAACAGTTTATGAAAGTGAATACCTTTGAGTGTATGCGTGTACTATTTGTAAATATTTTCGTTTATACTGAACGGTTTTCATTATTTCCCGCAAAAGTATCTTATGAAAATTTTGGGGCAAATGAGAATTGTTTCCACTCACTAGCAAGCGAAATATTGTTGGGACAAAAGAAATATTTTTGTGGCAAATGACCTCTAAACGCTTTTTCTTTGCGTGTAGGGGAGGACAGGCAAAAATCTTTACTTTGCGAAGCTGGTGACGAAGCACATATCAAACTTAAACTATGAGTTATCGATTTGTTGTTGACTAATTTTTGAGGAGTTTAACTTGGCTGTCATGCACTTTCCTCTGTCTTCCAACCCTTCATGAAATGCAATGGAAAATCAAATTAGTTTCACTAAAACTGTATATTTCGTCATATCACTAAAAAAAAACAACAGCTGTGTATTTTACAAACTCTAACAGATTTTAGTTAACCGGCATTTTGTTACGTTTCTTGTTATTTAATGTCTTTAGCAACTGACACCATTTCAAAAAACGAGACATGTTCACTCCTAAATGGAAGAACAAGCGGAGCTCGACAAACAATCCAATTTACATAATATCAATGATATAAAACAGCAGTTCCATTGGTCTTGGCCATTTTTAACGTGTCCAGTAACATCCATCATTGTTAGCAGACGGGACAAGCATTCATGAACCCAATTACATCTGAGAAATTAACACACAAACAAAAACAAAACCTTTCAACAAAACGCTACAAATAGGTATGGGGGAAGACGGAGGAATGGATGCCTCGAATCTAGAAAGACATGAAAATAAATGCAAAAACAAGAGGAAACTCATGTAATTAGATAAAAACATTTAAGCTCACCGAGATATGATCAGGTTTCTGTTTATTTTAGCCGGGGTATCATCGTTGTTTCCCTGCCATGAGACCACCACAGAAACTGCAACAATACCAACAAAAAGTTGTATAGACCAGGCGAACATAGAGCAGAGCAGCAAAAGCGAACATCGTTTTTAGAGATGCAATGATATATGTGCATACATATGCATGTACATATTTATACCGGGCAGAAACAACCGTCCAACATAGAGGTCAAATAGATTGAGTGCTGATTTTTTGTTTAACATTATCTTTTTTTGTTTTGTTTTAAATGAATAGAAATTTTAAATTAAATTCCAAAATTTTATATCAAATGTTTTTCAATTATATTCCGTTTGTTTTCCGTTGGTTTCATCTCCCTCTTGTAAGAGTGCAGTGAGTGGAAAAGCCACAAAAGTAACATGGTAAACGATTTTTTGGCAACACCAATTCCATGTGTGCCTCTACTGAAGCACTTGTATTTGAACATCCACGTACGAGTGTGTAATTTGTAAAAAAAAATCTGTTGGTTTTAACCACATCCTTTCCCCGTATTGCCACCCCAAACAGTTCCCAGAAAACCCGAAAAGAGCAGCGGAGCGGCATGAAAAAAAATGAGAAACTTGGAATGAAAATTGTAAATGAAAATCCCCTACGAAATAAAATGAATTTTTAAGAGTTTGCTAACCAAAAGCAACGCAGAAGTTGCAAACAAACATGACACAGAAACGGAAAAAACCCGATACTGTTGTACTCATGGAGACACAAACACATACATTTTATATACACGAAAGTTTTTATACATATATAATGTTTTGTAAATATGTACATGCTGGGCTTTCATGTATTGTTTTTTAAAATTTTCAGGAATGGAATAATGCAAAATCTTTTCATATCGTAGAACATTTCTTCGACAACGTAGACTTTGCTAGTACTGCTAACTTTTAAACCAACGCAGATATCGAGAAACGGTTTCCCGGCATGTGCCTGAGTAAAATCTTCAAAATGGTGCAATAAAACAAAATTACGAAAACATGTAAAATCGCCCGAGTGGCGTTTAACACAGAGTATTTAAGAAAATCGATTTTAGTTTTGTTTTACAGTGCGGATCTCAAAAGTCGAGTATTGGATTTAAACAATTCGCTTAGAGTTATTTTGGTCTACCACACCCTTTTAAATAAACTTCTATATCGAATACTGTTTTAAACTGACAGTTTTGAAGGAAGCCAACAAAACGTAGAACAATTCCGAATTTTGTTGCTAAGAGCCCGTACTACGATCAACACTTCACGTGAAATTTTACAAACCTCCATACGAAAGCATACTTGCGAAATATCGACGAAATTTTTCCGAACCTGTAGTACTACTCGTATGGTGTTCACATGTATCAAGCAATATTTTAGTGTTGCTAAGAAAAATGCAACGACCAATCAAATTGCACGAAGACATTAAGTGTTTTTTTTTTAATCCGCTAAAGATAATTATAGCTTAATTTGTACGGGAAAGCTAAGCGATATTAAGTGGCATTTCAATTTCCTACTTAAATTCCGACTTGAGCACTGACAATGCTGCCACATGTTCAATTTCAAGAAGTGGCAACAAAAAGTTATCTTAGATAAATTTTGTTATCATTTCTTGCGAATGAAAATGTTATCAAGGAGAGACTCTAAAGCGGAAAGTTCCAAAATGGCTTACACATTTTAAGTTCATTAAAATTCTTTTATTTAATGGAAGACTACGAATTCTTTTATATCTCTAAATTTGAAGGATATATTTTTATTTCAGATTGAAAACAAAATTGGAATTAAATTGGTCACAACAATGCGCGGTTAATGTTATGCATATTGATCATGGTATAGTTATCTACCAGGTATAGTCGTTTAAACAGATGATGACATTTTATCCATGTCTTTTTCGTTTCCCTTGTCAAAATCATGTGTATTTTGTTTTTATAACTACTTTTTTGAATTCTTGTATTGTTGGTATATATTTGACTAGAGTTTGACAACTGAAACGAATGATCGAGACTAAAATGTCTGACTACAACAACATCTGCTGCTACCATGTATTAGTTTGCGGTGGCTACAAACTTGTTGCCGTATCGCTTTTTTTTACCCATTACAGCAAATGTTGCCACATTTCGTAGTATTACGTGTGGATCGTTTTATTTGGAAAGTCGTAAGTGTCGTAAGCTTAATAGAATAAAAAACAGACTTATTATCAATTTTTGATTTTTAGTCACAAAGAGTTTAAAAACCGATAAAATTATACTTGTCACCACTGGTATATTGCTGGCCCATTTCGCCGCGAAACAAATTCATGTTGCTCAATATTTGCCACTGAAACGATCTCGGCGTAGCAAAAAAAAACACTTTATTTTATATGGGACCTTTTGACTTTACTATACATATATTGTTTGCTTTATAGTAACGAAGAAGTCACTCCAGCTATAATTGTTATTTGTCAAAAATATGGCAGGATTATGTATGAAATGTCATAAAATTAAATAGATTAGCAACCTGCATTCTACACGCTGTTGTTTTTGTTGTTTGGATGCAAATATATCGTGTTTTCACTTTGTCGAAAATATAGTATACTTGTGGCCAAACACATTGTGTTTGCTATTCAGTATAACATGTTTGAGACACAATGATTAATAGGTTATAGAATGTGTTGTTGTGACCCACATGTGGCTTTGTTTGTAGAAAACTGCTGAAACCAAAAACGTGACAGACAGCAAAATATCAGCAGATAATCAATTCATGAAAGCCATTTCGGTATTTCGTCTCGGTGTGTTATGCTGTACAAAATCAAAGTAGACTGGTGACCTCATTTTAACATTTCAACCAGGGGGAAAAGCCGCCTTTAAGGCTGTGGGTATGAGTGACATTATGTGTGAAATATGACATCGTTTAACTGGCCACCGCGGCTTAGCTGTGGGCATTCGTGAGGTTCACTTTTCGATGGCTTGGTGCAAAGATCAGTCTGAATTTTAGCGATGATGCGGGTTTTGTCAACTTTGAGAGCAACTGTTGGTTGCGGCATATTGGTATAGCCGAAACCCCACAAAAAAGTCTAAAGGGATCAAATCGCACGATCTCGGTGGCCCATTCACGTCACCCCCATACCTTCAAATCGCTCGTGCAGAATGCCGTTTGTGGCATCAGCTATATGGCACGTAGTGCCGCCCTGTTGGAACCACATGTTGTTCACGTCCATATCATCAAATTTTGGTCAAAAGGAATTGGTTATCATAGCTCGATAGCGCTTTCCGTCGACAGTGTTAGCAATGGCATTATCATTATCACTCGGTGGATCTCGTGATTATTTATTATAGTCTATGGAAAACATCCTTACAGACTAGCAATTTCATAATAAAAATAATACAATTTTAAGTTATACTATTATATAATAATTTCTTAAAAATAGTTGTTGAAAAACTGAGATCAATATTATTACAAATAGAATTAAAATGCTTCATAGCTCTAACAATAGGCTCATTCGAGGCGTAATTAGTGGTATGAAATTCTATATTATATATATATCGTCCCACATCCCGAAACTTATTATTGCCACAAGAGAACAGCCATTTTCATAATAATGTTGTATAAATTACACGTGTTCTTCGACGCTATAACTTGCCATGGTGGTTTGTCTTTAGTATCTGAAAAATAAAACAATAAAAAACAACACATCCGCCAATCAAAATCTACCCGTTGTTATTGGAAACCCCATATATCATTTTGAATTGTCTTGTTTTATTGCACTTAACTCCAAATCTCGCATTTCGAGAGAGGTGCACTTATACAAAAGTCAGCTGTTTACTGGATTGAAATTTGAATGCTAGATTCAGATTGCTTTATTTTTCCCACCCCCGATTTTCAAGTGCAACAATAGCAAGATTTTCTATGGGAAAACAGACGTTTTTGAATGCAAAAAACATGGAAACAAGAGATTTAAATCTGGCGTTATTTTGCGAAACATTCAGCCTTATTACGAGTGTCGTTGTCGTACTTCGACTACGACAGTTTTGTAAAAGATTAAAGACAACACGTCAACTTTGTCTTTAATCTTTTACAAAACTGTCGTAGTCGAAATACGAGAACGACATTCGTAATAAGGCTGATTATTGCTTAATCTTGGCTACATCTGTCAAATCTGAAAAATATTCGGTAGATTTCGAAGTGACATTTCGATATTTTGCTGTTTAATCAAGTGTTTTTCATACACCATCGGTTGTGCAATGCTAGTGTGCGCGGCTCTTATACATTAGATCGTGGGTTCGATCCCTGCTCAGGCCACGTAGCATTTCTTTCGGCAGCGTTTACCCCGCTTAGAGACGGCGCCACTATCGTGAATTTAGCGATGACAAAGCTTCCAGAATACCGTTCGGAAACGATGCAAACCAATCAGTGAGTGTAAAACTAGACAGCTCACTGATTGTAAGAAGCTCTCTCCTATCCCTTCTTGGGATGACTTTTTTTTTATACAAAAATCAGATGTTCAATGGATTGAAAACGTCAATTGCAACATTTAGATTGCAGCGTGAAAAAACAGGCGAAACGAAATCAGATGTTTAATAAAATAAACAAAAAAAGAAGAGATTGCAAATAATCCCTAGTTTGTTAAAAATTTTAGCTGCATCTAAGATTTAGTTAAGTTTTCTTCATTGGACATTTTTCGTAATTCTTTTTTACCAAAACTTATATATTTAAAAATATTTATTCATCGGGAATATTCTGCATCTCACCTTAAGTGGTTCTGAATTCATTGATTATTTTGCCACAAAAATTTTCCAGAAATTGTACTAGTATAATTTTTCAGGTTTAAAAGATTATTTAATTGTAGGAACATTTAAACCATTCCATTGAATCTATCAGATATAATCACATATATCAACCCAAAATCACTTCTCTTGAAAGTGGACTACACAACACTCCTCCTTAAGTTTCTCATCCCTGTGCTTTTTCAACCACTGCTCAGGATGTTTGCACCACATTTAAATCCCCATTATGGTTATTAGGACATTGCAGGAAAATGTATGGTATCCAACACCACCAGTATGATACAGCGAAATTGTTTGCTTCCACCCCCTAACCCCCATCGAATCGGATGTTTACAGTGCGCAGGAGCAATAAAATGGTGCCTTTTTGCGTTGCTGGAAATATAAATTTAAACGCAACAACTAAATAGCCCAAGTAGTCTTCTACACAAAATACTACAACATTATCGAACTGCTGATAGTGTAAATACTATTTTGCCATCGACAAAATATGACTTGAAGCACATAACAAAGTGAAGGACAATTAAATACCAAACTGATGAAATGCTACAAAATGGCGAAAGAATCCGTGTATGTGCATATAGTGTGTGTGTGTATCCATAAGATACATTCCTTCGAAATGAAGAAACTGTATCTAGTAAAAAAAAAACAAATCCCCGTCCGTCAACGCATACAGCCTCCTCATATCATTAACGATTGTGTGCTTGTACAATAATAACAAAGGAAAATACAAAACGACAACTATTCCAACCGGGCATTATGGGCCAAATGAAAACAAAATGAAAAGAACTTCATTATGAACAAGAAAAGCAAAACGTAAACAAAAAAGTTACTTAACTTCTGAATCTGTATCCCTCCCCACACCAACCAGTATCTCATGCAACTTCCCCTTGTTGTTCGTTCGTTCAGCACAACTCAATCACACAGTTTCAATTCGTATGCGTATATGAGTGGTTGTCCGCTCTCCTTTATCTTTTGTTAAACGTAGCCATCATGTTCTTGTTGTTGGGCCTTCACAGCAATGGAGGCCAAAACACAGACTCACTATCCATAGAGGAAGACAAAACCAGCAGGCTTAAAGCTTTAACATTTTTAATAGCCACGACTACCACCAAGAACAACAACAACGGCAACATCCCCACAAAACAGAAAACGAAAAACAGAGGGGAAAACGTATAATCTTGTCTGCTCCGCCTTTATAAATAATTCATGATATTCACATTGAGGGAAAGAAGACAACAAAAACACGTTGATGCCAAAGATATATTATAGCAAACGCCGAGAGGTTTGGGACGTTTATACGCACATCCACAAATACGTACATACTTCTATACATAAGTACAATACGTTATTTTACACTTGCAAGGTTCAACAAGGAGATCTGAGTAGGACAGCGCAAAAACGGGGCGACGAATGAGACGAAACCAAAAAGAAAAGAAAACTCAGCAAAACGTTTTTTAAACATCACAAAATACGTAAAAGTTTTCCCATAGCTAGAAAAAAGAGAAGAAGGCGCTGTTTATGGAATAAAAAACTTTACCCTTACCCATCACTCTATTGTTCATCTGATGCTTCAACCCACTTTTCTTCCATACGGCCTTATACTCACCCATTTATGTTGTACTTTGAAGAGGAATGGAAAAAATCTAACATAGAAAACTGAAAACTTTTATTCCTTCAATGATGTTCTTTTTTCTCGAAAAGTTGTTCAAGAACATAGCTTGTTGTTGGTGTTTTTGTGAAAATCTCAAAAGGGAAAAACGCGATAAATGTCGATTTACCTTGTTCAAGTCCACTCAAGCTTTGATGGCAGTTTTAAAGTTTCCGGGAATGGGATTTTCGTAAAAGGTACACACATGGAAAACATCCACCAAACAAATATACTCATAATGTTGTGTGTTACACACTTTGATGATACAAATTCCTAATTTAAGAACAAAAGTGAAGGTATAAATTTCTTCAATTATGGAATTACATAGAAAATGCAACACTGTTATTTCGGTGGCGAAATAGTAGGTGTGCGCGAGTATTGCGCATGAAAAGGTTTTGCGGCATGTATCCTTTCCCTATTAATTTCATTTGGCAGTGGCATCCCTGCTTAGAAACAGCGATACAATGTCGTGTATTAGGCCAATAAAAGCTTAAATAATTAAATAAATATTTCCTCAATACATCTCATAAAGGGACAGGTTAAAGCTGATCACAATGAGTCAGCCGTGCGCTTTCTAGTTTTATATTCCCTATTTGGTTTTTTGAGATGCATTACTCGGCTAATTATTTCACTAAGCGAGGTGACGGTCGTTGTAAGAAATGTCACTAACCATGGTACCACCGACGGCCTCACAATAAAAGACTTATCTAAGTTTAACTATACTACACTAGGCAACAAAATGAAAACATTTATTTCTTAAGTACCTAAGCACCATTTCTTAAGCACTATGTGATTTCATCCATTAAGATTAGACTTGTGTCTTCAAGGTGCTCGAACATTACAATCACGAATATATTCGCCATATTGGACAAGTAGATTATGTTCGTGAGGGTCATGTCTGGTCGCCTATCTATCTATGTACTATATAGTTCATGAACCATCCAACTGTAATTCAGATGTTAAGACAGTTTTTTAAAAATGTATTTATATTTTTGGTGAGGGTTAGAAAATTAAAAAAAATTCAAAAAAAAATCAATTCGATTTTGAAAAGTAAACGTCAATGTCTTCTAAATCCGCCAACCGATCGATATAATCAAGTATACGTCTAATGGGAGGTTTTATTTAGAGCCTCCGGAGGCTAATACGCTGGGCATTTCGCCACGCACAGTCTTGTTGAAGTATCTGTTTTTAACTGCAGACTCTGACAGATAAGAAGTTACAACTTTTGCACCACTTGCTCATTCGAAATCTTTTCCGTTTTCTGACCTTCTAATCGCTTCCAGTACATTCACGAAGCGACCAATTTCCCTGTATGAAAAGACTCGTAGGGTTGAGCTCATCCACATTTTCAGCATATAAATTGGAAATTGTATTTCCTGGATAATAACATTGAAGCTGCATCATCAATGGCCGAGAATATAATTTTAACGGGATTGAAATCAATGAAAACCCTTTAAAATAATTTCGGAGAAAACTTCCGAAAACTTCAGCCATGCAAAGAGGCTATCAGATCCAAAGAGGAAGCTTTTAGAAATTGCTGCTAGGATAAAAATACAACCACTGATATGCTGCACGAGCAGGCATGACCGAATTGTGCTAGAGTATTTAGGCGTACATAGACAGTATGCCTTTCGTACCCGCAAAGAAAAAAAACGTTTATTGCTCGGTTGCCACAACAATACTTTGATTGATTTGTATTAATTTATTAATCGCAACCGTTCATGTAGTTCTCCCAAAATAAACTCATATATCGCAAATGTGTATCATGTTGTTGCAAACGAGTTCTCACGCATACGCATTACACATTAAAGTGATCACACACTCTAATGCTTCTACCTTGTCGATATAACTTGGATTGGCAATTTAGGCGTTGTAGTTTGCTGTGCATTTAGTTGTTATTTGAATGCAAAACGAGAAAGACGTGTAGGTATACAGTGAAAAAATAGACAAAAATGCTAACTTTTTTTAAATAAACTTTATGGGTAAAACCAAAATCATAAAAGCTGGAAATTTAAACAAAAAAAGAGCTTATGGACGCCATAAATAAAAGTTTTAATTACAACTCGGTTGCTGCAACCGAAAGAACAGTTGGTGGAACCGTTTTCGTTTCTCACAAACGTTTTTTCTGCTTTAATTTTGCATATCTCGTTTACTGCAAAAGTTTTTCAGTTCTCGCAAACGTTTTTTTAGTTAGGATCAACTACAACTCGGTTGCTGTAACCGAGGGAACAGTTGGCGGAAACGTTTTTCGTTTCTCGCAAACGTTTTTTCAGCTTTTGTTTTTCATAACTCGTTTGCTGCAAAAATTTTTCGGTTCTTCCAAACGAAATGACATGTATGGCTTAACATTTCGTTAAGAGATTTCGTTTGGGAGGAACGAGTTTTTTCTATGCGTGTAGAAATTGATCTACTGGGAACCTCACGATTTTACTATCGGAACAATAAAGTTGGTTAATACAGGGATTAGGTGAGAAAGCAAACATGTATCTTCAGATATTCCCAAAACCTTCGATATAGTACGGCATAGTAGAACTTAGCGCTTATGTGTCAGGTACACGCCGATTTTGTGTAATTTGTTGTTGTTTGGATGCAAATATTGTTGCAAACATACTATACTTGTGTCTAAACACATTGTATTTGCTACTCAATATTACATGTTTGAGACACAATGATTAATAGGATGATTTTTGAGACCCAAATGTATTTTTTTTGTTGAAAACTACTAAAACCAAAAACGAGACGAACAACAAAGAAACGAACAAGCGGCATATTTTCAATTCATGAGAACATAAACATGATTCCTGCAATATATTGATGGCGAAGTTTTTTCAGCGTGTAGTAACTTCAATCGATTTATTTCGTGTTTTCATAGATGTGATTTCATCAACCGATTATTGTCCCAATGCAGAGGTACCACAAGGCTCGGGTCATTCAGATATATTTTATCTTACATTTCATCCGACCCGATCTTCCCTTTTGCCGACGACCATAATTTATGTCAAACCTATTCATTGCAACATATGCCTGCATATATAGTGGTTCGTTCTAAGTGGGGAATAGATGAAATTGTAATTAGCTTAAAAACTTGATTGTGAAATTAAGGAATCAGATGATACTCTTGTTGTTCTGGGAAGGAAAATATGTTGTGCTGTATTTTTGATAAATTCATCTGCTTATCTCGTCGTATAAGAATGAGCATGCCCTTTCGATGACTGCTACCGTCATAATTATATCTCTTGTCATTGACGAGATATCTAATGGAATATACAACTAACTACATATTTTCCTATAGTCATTTGGTTGATAAAGTGCAATGAATATGGTTCTTTTCAGAAATTACTTAGTGCCCTTAGATTCTAAGGTTGCGACATATTTAAAGTGTCAAAAAAAGAATACAAGTGTCAAGGCTTTGTAAAGCAGTGTAAGATATAACCATTCTATCGGATCTCCTTAATATCTAAACTCATTATATCCCGTCGAAAATAGAGTACAACTCTCACATATGGGCGGGGGCTACAAAGTCTTCCTCAGAACTTCTAGATCAGATTCAGAAGAAAGCGGTGTCTGGCGATGTTATTGTGGTCGGTTCTAGTGCATATCTCGAACATCAACGGATTATGGGTTGAGTGCCGTTATGTTATCGATATTCAACCTGACCACGTGATTTCCTGTAATTCCCACTATTTTTTTATTTAACGGTCAGTCGATCAATCGGCAGATTTCAGGTGATCGATCCGTATGTGGAATAATCTTTCACCTTCCGTTTCACCTACCACATTGATTCAAATATTAAATACTTATCATACTTTCCCGTAACAATCAGGGGGTATTCATACCACTGCTGATCGAAATGGAAATTGGAGATTTGATAGAGGACAGAGTGGATGGGAGAAGAAGCGATAAGCAAGTGGAAGTAAATTAAGTTTAAATAGTGTTTGACTGATATAGTGTTTCCAGCTAAGTTATGTTTCAAGAAGTTGCAACGCACCATAATACGTACTGTACTGTCTTTTATTTCAGTTCGTTTTATGACCAACTTCTAACAGCAACTCGAACTGCATCCAATCTCCAACTACCTCGGCGAGTGCAAGACAATGCAAAACAACTGAAGCAAGGGGGCGCCGCCGACGTCTGCGATTTTTTAAATTTTTGAGCTGTCGACGATGCTATTGGCGCATACGGCTGGAAATAAGCCGCTGCTGCCTCTTATATCCTGGTGTAGATGTCGACATAGAAATAATCGTATTGTTACATTTTCCTTCAAATCTTGTTTCAAGTTATAATTCAAAATTTTAAAAGAAGGAAAATAGAAGTCGCCAAAATGAAAACTTCTAGCCGATTTCAGACGGAATACTGCCGCCGCATACGCGGACAGCGGCAAGAGTTCAATATTCGGGGTTCAACAATTCAATATCTTAGTTGTGGAAACTAAAATAAACTAAGAACAACAATTTAAATAAAAGTTATAGATAACAATCAGTGAGTGTATAACTAGAAAGCCCACAGCTCACTGTTTGTGAGAATGAAATGGGAAACCATTTTTATTTATAGATAACTCCCTAAGTTACCGAAATGTCTGGGGTTGAACATTTAATATCCGATAACGTTTTTGAGATATTGCTTGACCCAATAACCCTTTAAGCATCGGATATATTAAGGGTCAAAACTTTATGTAACCAGGCTTAAATGCGCTGGCCTTCAGACGTCCAGAATTCTTTGTTTATTAAAGCCCTCAGCGTGAACGGGCTTAAGGTTATATTAGAATAAACTTAGACTTTTCTAAATTTCAACGGCCGATGTCTCGATAACTGACGGAGTTATCTCAAACTTTATGTTATTGTTCTACCTTACTTTGGATCGAAAGAGCCTATTTCAGCCGGCGCGCCGCCAATACCGGTCATGAATTGTTCAGCCGCCGATACTGTCGGGTCGACTCTAATCTCTGCACTGCTTTTATAGGGGCATCTTTCGAGTGTTGGTCTATAATAAAAAATTAATAAAATTAATAAAATAAAAACCCCAAAATTTGATGTTTAGGACCCGACCCAAACACATCAAAAAAGTATAATGGCAGTTGTTAATGAAAAATCGTGTAGAGAGGGAACGTAAAGAGGGGGATAGAAACTCTTGTCCATGGTAAAATAAATAAGGTAAACGCAGTAGGAATTGTTACAACAAAAACAGGCATTTTGTTTTTGTTTGGTGTCCATAATCTGCCAAATTTTCTACATGTGTGTATCTACTGTGAAAGTAAACCAAAAAGGCCAAAAACAAAATACATGTGAATATGACAAAAGAGGAACATCTAAGCAAGAAAACTGTCCAAATCAGCTGTTCCAATGAGTTTACCTTACTTATTTTACCATGCTCTTGTCTATTTCTCTATGGTTAAACATAAATCACGTGACTGCTATCAAAATGGCTGACATTGAAAACAGTGTTGCCAACTTCTAATTTTATACCGTTTTTAGTTACCACTTTAAAAGTTGGTATGGTAATGGACAGCTACCTGTCCATTTAAACATTGATTTGTGACACTTTGTAGTAATTTTACATTTTGAGAGAAATTTCATTCAATTTTTTTTTTTAAATTTATTGTCCTAATTGATAAAAAAAAATCCACCTTTTTGTTACACGGTACCTGTTCGATTTCTATGAACACATTAGTAAATGTTACATTGGAAAATAAAAAATAGCGTTCAATCATATGATGGACGTTACATTTAAATAATTCTAATACTTAAAATTGTTTAAAGACCAGTGCAAACACATGTGTCATTATTTTCTTGCTTAATACTTTTTGTTTTATTCCCACAAAAAACAAAGAGAATGCAAAGCAATATACACATGAACATATATGTATATATTGTTATATTCGTACATACGCTAGACAACTTCACACAATTTTCGTTGCTCTCTTGCTATCTCATTTTTATATACGTATAACTACGTCATTATTCTCTTTGCTCTGAGAGTGCTCCGCACCCACACAAGACAACTATTCGCTGCCGCTACATCAGTGTGTGTTTGTGTTCTATTTATGGGTGGGTCACCCTTATCATTTAGGGATATGAAAAATAGATGTTGGCCGATTCTGAGACTTACCCGATATGCACACAAAATTTCATACAAATCGGTCCAGCCGTTTCGGATGAGTTTATCACCAAACAATCTGTGATCGCAGTCGGACAATCTATGTGATCTCAGTCTGACAATCTGTGTGATCGTAGTCGGACAAAATGTGTGTGGATTAGGCATATGACTTTTGAAACTTTTTTCAAAAAATTAAAAATACATGGCCACATGCGATGAGTTTTTGATAGAAAATAATAAAAAGGGTATCAGTTTCGCAATACTTTTCAAAAACCTCCCCCCCAAAATGCAATAAAGTTCCAACAAAGTAACCTCATTACGGTATATATGCTACACAGAAAGACAGTGCTAAATACAATTTGGGTTATATATTTTTCCTATCCGACAGCATAAATATAATCAGTTATTGATGAACGTGATCAATTTCATCGTAGTACACTTAGGTCTTTTGTTATGCAGTAGTTGCGTTCCTCAGAAATCCACATAGAAAAACGAAAACAAAAATACTCTACCTCAATATAAAAACTTTAGTTTTTCAAAACTACTAACGGGATTATCATGCACCTAGCTATGAAACATACGACAAACACAAAAAGAAATTAAAAACTGTCGCCCCTGTCTGTGTTTTGTTACTTAAACAAAACTAAAACGGGGAATCCCGCCATTAATAACAAAAAACAATTCTCATCAAGTATTCAAGTATTGGCTGATGAAATAATTTATTGTATTTCATCATCTTTATCAAAAGCAACATATTCAATGTTGATTAGAGTGGGACAACACTATGACATGTGTAGTACTTTGAATACTTCATCTCTTTTTATTATATGTGCTTGTGTCACTTCTTACAACCAGTCTGTTTTCTGCTGCGTAATTGACAAGTCGTTGGCTTACAATTAAAAGAATAAATATAAAGATTAAAAGTGTTATGGTCAATAACTTTAATAGTATCAACATCAACAAAGTATAACATTTTCTCGATATATTTTTAGGTAAATTATCATAAAATATATCCATAAGAAATTAAGTAATATTAATTATCCTGATCAACTTCTTAGAACATGTCATATTTCTCATCTAAAAACAATGTGGCAAAGAATTCTGCGATTTGGACAAATAATTTGACATCGTTTGAGAAGTGCATGACAAAACGACGTAAAATACCTAATATTGAGAAAAATTTATCAGAATTGTGCAAAATGCCAAGATATGCCTACATTATTGGTAGGTTTAATTATTTGGCCAAAGATGAAAAGTCTAGAAAAGTCCGGTATAAGATGATAGCAAAAGAACTTACTGATTTATGGAGCAAATTGAATTTCCCAATTATCAATAAATACTCGATTGAAAGAAAAATTGAAAAACTGATCGATAATTATGTCAAGCATTTGAAATATATTGAACGGTCTGACTTTGCTTTGAATAATGTATTTGATATAACAGATGAAACAGGTCAATGGCTAAGTACCGAAGACAAACAATTACATATGTTGCAAAAAAATACTCCAGGTGAAGTAGGTTATACAACTATGATAGGAGTTCCAGTCCACCCATCTAAAGTCAGAATGCTCCATAAAGGCAAACATATTTCAAGACAGCCTCAAGTCGTGGAATTTGATTCAGACTCATCCAATGAAGGCAAAATTGATGATAAACCATACGCAAGTGACAACGAAGGGTATGAACCACCTTTGCTGCATCAGAAGAAGGAAAAAAGAATATCAATGAAAATTGCAGTTAATATAGTGAAGGAAGCCAATGTAAGTACCAGGAAAGCATCAAAAATTAGTGAAATCATAGCAAGTTCTGATATGACATTTCCCACACTTTCCCAATCCGGCATATATAAATCTTTTATGAAAACCGCAAAAGATATAGAGACGAACTATATAAAGGAACTAAAGAACTATAAATGGTGCCTCCATTTCGATGGGAAAAAAATGGGGAAAAAAGAAATTCAAGCCATTGTCCTTAAAAACCCAAATCGCGAAATAAAGTTAGCCGTACTAGTTCTAGACAATGGCAGAGCTTCCACTATATATGAAGGTATAAAGAAACAATTGGATAAATTTGATTTATGGAAATCGATAAAAATGATAGTATCTGATACAACTAACGTTAACACCGGTAAAAAAAATGGTGTTGTTACTTTATTGCAACAACATTATAGAGTAGTAGGTTTACCCGAACCGCAATATGTAGGATGTCAGCATCATATCCTAGATCTAATATTAAGATATGTTATGGATGAATTACTTGGAGGAAAGACGTCGTCTCCAAATATTGCATACACATTTGTAACAGAGCTGTTAAAAGAATATGAAAATCTCAAAGAAAACTATGACCAAAATGAAACAATTTTAAATTTTGTTAACATTCAATGACGAGATGACATGCAGTATTTGCATGAGCTTGGCGCAGCATTTAGGCACTATGAGAAATATAAAACATTTCCATACATACATTTTAGACCTTTATCATTGTTAAGCAACGCACGATGGAATTCGAGAGCTATTTTTGCAATTTTGTGCTTTATACTTATGCCAGAATACAGAAACGAATTACTTCCGATATGCAAGTTTGTATGCGGCGCCTGGTACGATGTTTGGTTTTCTAATCACTCTTTCAATAAGGAATATTTTTCAACTTTGAAGGCATCTCTAGTTTCCTTTAAAAATGCCCATGCATGTTTTCTAAGACACTGGATAAAAAAAGACTCCGCAATTTTAAACCAACAACGTAGCAATATCTGTGCAGAACGCGCAATAAAGGCTATTCAGGAGATATATCCTTTATGTAAAAACTCTCGTACATTAAACTTAAAATATATTTCTCTCAATAAATAAACATTATTTTTAGTTTTAAGTTGTGTTATGTCCATCAATGTCATAAATATAAATGGCTTTTAATATACATACATACATATTAATAAATGCATATATGAAATTCAGAAATTGCTTCTTGGGGGGGATGTTTTTTTCACAGTTTGTATTAAAACTATATTTATTATTATTTTTTCACCATTTGTCAACATGTACAGCCATGTAAATATTATGTTACATTTTTGTCATATGCCTAGTGTGGATGTATTCGCTTTGTGAATTTAGTCCCTACCCGCGCCTATAGATGTTAACACATCAAAAACACCTTAGTGCCTGAATTATTTTTCTTTTAGTTTCATCAAACGAAGATTTTCCATTTGCACTTTTTGATAAATCAGCTGTTTTGTTGTAAGCACGTATAGTTGGTTAAACCATTACAGCTCAATATTTACCCCCAAATTTAACAGCCAAAATACTCAAAACTTTATGAAATGTTATTACATTTTGCATAATTTATATACATAATACATACTCAACTCAAAACTAAAAATCTACAATAATTCACCTTCACCATTTTCACCATTTTATTTTCAGAAAAACAACGCCTATCATTATGTGTGGGCTGTGGTGGGCAAATTCATGATCAGTATATCCTGCGTGTAGCACCCGATTTAGAATGGCATGCAGCGTGTCTCAAGTGCCAAGAATGTCGGCAATTCCTCGATGAAAGTTGTACGTGTTTTGTGCGCGACGGTAAAACTTACTGCAAACGCGACTATGTGAGGTGAGTAGTGCAAAACTGTGGGGAGGAGAAATAGCAAAGCACAAGAGAGAAGCAAACTTATCATATTTAGACATTTTGCATTTATTTTATGACAAACCACCACGCACCATTTTTCTGTTGCTTTTTCTTGCTATTTGTTTAGCTCGTGCAAACAGCAACCAGCAACTCTGGTTGAGGCAAAAATACTCGTTGTATACTCGTATAAAAAACATGCAAAATGAAACTGTATCATCAATCAGTCATGAGATCTATTATATCGTATACATGAACACCTAGTATTTTGTGTATATTTATTCTACAAATTAGTTTAGTTATAGTAACTTCTCGACAAACATTTACTCATGTGTACTTCATATTTTTTAAAACATATTTTTATTGCTCAAATATTTACATTTCCAATTCACGTTGTAGAAAATTAAAGAAATATGTATGTAAATATTTTTATTTTTTAATATCAAAATTTGCATATGAATTTTATTGCTTTTGTTTTCCTTGAAAACTCAATTTGCATACAATTTACATTTGCCGCCGTTTAATGTTAACGAAAAAACCCACTTCTTTTAATTTGGCAAGTTTTATTGTTTTTGACGTTTTGTCATTGTACTCGTAGACAGTGTCAAATCTACAATATTTTTGGGATCAAAGACACTAACAGTCGGCAAATGATCAACGGTAATTAAAAACAAGTTAATTCGGAACAGAATTATAAAAATAATTTCAACAAGTTTATAACCCGCAGCGGAGTGTTGAGATTATCTTAAACAAAAAAAAGTTTTCAAATTGTATGATTGTATAATTCTTGTAAAATAGAACTGCCACCCGTTTCGTAGACAATCAGATCAACAATGTAAATTTTGTTTTCATTTAAGACAAATGTTTAAACTATTTATAAGCAACCCAACCATAAAAAGTAATAAATTAACACTTTGTTTATGACTGTTAACCGAAAACGAACACAAAACTAATAAATTTTTATTAAACGAACAAATAGTTAAACAACAATTTCAGCAAAAAAAAAAAGAAAACAACAACCAGGCATAGTTTACATGTGAATTCGAATTGAAATTGAACTTGAAAATTAATTATGAAAATATTTACCCATACGTACTCTCGGCAATTTGCACGAGTACGTAAAAGGTAAAAACATGTACGTACGTACGTACGAGTACCTCGGCGTAGTGTAATCAACATTGTGTTTGTCTATTTGCAGATTATTCGGTACCAAATGTGATAAATGCGGTAATTCCTTTAGTAAAAGCGACTTTGTGATGCGTGCAAAAACGAAAATATTCCACATAGAATGTTTTCGCTGCTCCGCATGCGCGCGACAATTACTGCCCGGTAAGTTCTTGCAAATGACGCTTTACATGCTTTTGCAACACGTGATTTAAATTATTAGCATTAACATTCTAATAATGATGGGGTTTTGTGATATTACCTCTTCTTAGGTGATGAGTTCGCGTTACGAGATGGTGGCATCTTATATTGTAAAGAAGATCATGATGTTCTGGAAAAATCATCCCAAAGCAGTTTGACATCGTCGTCGCTGGAGAGCAACAATAATAATAGCTGTAGTAATAATAACAATCATTCAAGTCTTAGCAATAATAATCATTCCAGCGAATTGGGTTCAATGTCAGGTGAGTGTTAAGATAATAATCGTAATAAAGAATTTTAATTTGTGGTTACATATCTCCAACACAACTATTAGTATTTACATATTTCGTAAATTTATAAAGCCTGGGTTCCATTGTCTAGTACGAAAAGCTTATAGCTGTTCAACATTCAAATTGTTCAATCAGGTGCTAGGAAGAGGTGCACGCAATAGGGATTTTACAATCACGATCACGCTTGCTCACGACCACAACAATTTTCTCACGTACGACAGATTTGCGGCCGATCACGATCACACACGTTCACAAGACAAAAAAGGAGTATGACTCGTTTCTAGAAAAATTTCTCAAATAAAAACTGACCGAAAATTCACGCCAGATTAGCATTCCACGCCATTATTGAGCTAGAGTGTTGCTGTTGAAGAAAAACTTACAGCGTGACAGCTGACAGTTCAGGGTTATTAAACATTTTTCAGGGTTATTAAAATTTTTTTTCATTGTTGAGAATTATATTATAAAAATAATGAGGGGCTTTCGAACAAAATCATCGTCAGACGCTCATTTTCATCTTGACGGCTTCGTTTATCGTCAAAATTGTCGCATTTGGAGTTCAGAAAGTACAAGAGTGTTTGTTGGGAAACAAATGTTCCAACAATGTGTCACAGTGTGCTTTCAATTTTGGGTTGGAGCCATCATTGAAACCTTTTTCGTCGAAAATGCGGCTGGTCGGACTATAGCAGTTAATGCACGCTAAAAAATTTGTTTTTTTTTTGTTGTTATTTAGATGCAAATATAACGTGTTTGTAGCTTGTCGCAAATATAGTTTACTTTAGTCCAAACACATTGTGTTTGCCATTCAGTAAAACATGTTTGGGACACAATGAATAATAGGATACAATAAATGTATTGGTGGCCCAAATGTAACTTTGTTTGTTGAAAACTGCTGAAAACAAAAACGTGAAAGATAATAAATAATCAAAAAGTAGCAGATCTTCAATTCACAAGAAATAATGATTGCAAACATGTACATGGTTCCTGCAATATGTTGCTGGGGCCCATATTTTTAAACGTGAGCTCCTCTGTTGCGACATGACACTCTGTTTTCTAAATTCACGGTGCCACATGTGAAACATACCGAGAAACAATTCAATTACATTCCCTATGATGTAAATTTTGGAGCTCCCTTTATACTGTTAAACATTAAGCGTCTTATTCATAAAAAGTGGCAAGAGATTTGTGCATCCCATTTTGTATGATACATCATCTGTCAAAGCTTTCATAACATTTTATGAATAAGACCATAAGATTATTAGGCCTGGATGCAGTTTTAAATATGACAATAATCGAAAACTTAAGTTATAAAATTAAAAAATAAATACTTCCACATATCATCCAATGAATGAACCATAGAGTGATCATATACATAGAGTAGCGACGGCTTTCACTAACCTTATGATGTTTGGTATGGTTGCATATGGACGTTGTATATTGAAAGTATTTCTTTAATAATAGCAGATAGAGGCATTAATTCAAACCAACCAATAAGAACTCGGCAACGGCATTTCGTTTTGTGTTTTGAAATTACACCACAAATAGTATATACTAACAATAAAAGATAACAACACAGTCCAAAATTCTTTTAAATTTCACAGTTCTCAACTCTCTATCGCACCGAAATAGAGTCATTCATTTATCGAAATGAAACATCAGATGAGAAAGATGACACCTCTAGGTGTCATTATGACTTTAATTTTATTGACTATTTTACAACCTCATGAGTTCAGATGTCTTACACGTATTAATTAAACAAACAAATTTCTTCTCCTGGAATGAGCTGGGGAGATCTTCTCATAATCAGTGAACTGTGCCCTTCCTAGGTTTTCCCTCACAGATTGGAACACACAATTTTAGACCGATTCCAATCGGTATTTTGACAAGGTTTTTCATGGCTAATGACCCGACAGTGTCGCCGCAACTAAGCGAGGTGACCATCGACGGAAATGTAAGGTGGTTAGCCCAGGGATCAAGCCCACGTTCTCATGTACAAGAGTCCCGCACACTTTTCATTGCACCTCCGATGTAGTTTTTAAATAGACACATTTGATGACCATCTCTAAAATCTCTCACGTTTGCATGTGCGGCCGATCACGTATTAGAAAAACACATTTTTTCAAACATATTGGAAAAATTTTTAGAAACAGAGAGCAAAATCTCACTGCTGGTTTAACAGTTGTGTAGATGTTTGCTGATAATTTACATATTCGTAATCATGTGTTGTGAGCATGTTTCGTGAGTATGATTCGTGAACATGATTCGTCAGCGTGACTAGCTAAAGTTACAGACACGCAGGCGATTTAAATGTTGGATCACGCATGCACGATGACATGATTCAATTTCATTTTAACACGGTCACGCGTGACATGACATGCCACGCACAATTCTCTGTTACAAATCTTATTTGGATGGCATAAAAGTCATATATTTCTACTTCAGTTATTACCTGAAAAAGTAAGGGGCTCCTCCCGCATGATAGCTTATATTCCACTTTTTTAATGTCGATTATTATAAGGTCCCATTATACACGTAATATCTGTTATGTTCGTTGAAATATACAAAATTTATGTAATTCACGCATTTTTTTTTTCTTGAGGGATATTGCAGGTTCTTCGTCCCAGATATTCAATTATTCAAATGTTAATTTCACCTTGAATATATTTTAACAATCAACTTGAAAGTCCTTTGATTTATCCGATCCGTAGCGTAATATATGAGAGTTGTCAGCTTTCCTTCGAGGTAGTTGGAAATTTCATACAATTGGAGTTGCTGTTGTATGTTATTCGATGATTGGGCATTAAACGAACAGAAATAAAAGCGAATGAGTATTTTTGTTAGATGCAACCAGCTTAAAACCTTAGTTTCAATAAAACACTATTTAAACTCAGTTTGCTTCCTGGTTTGTTTCTAGTTTCTTATCGCTCATTCTCCCATCCACACAGTTCTCTATCAAATTCCAACTACCATTGTGATCTGCTGTGGCACGGATTATAGAGTAATGACGTTTAGAGTATCTTTCTTTCAGTAAATTGATGATGATGGGAGGTTGGATGTTGGAAAGAATTGCATTAATAATACCAGATAGAGGCAATGCCTCAAACTAACCAACAAGTAAACAACACCGGCATTTCGTTTTGTGCATTACATTTTTTGTGTAGATACACCAACAAATTATTTTAACAAAAAAAGCTAACAAACATGCCCAAAATACGTTTAAATTTCACAGCCCAAAATACGTTAAAATTTTTTCAAAACGACATGAAAAATTGAAGTCCATAATATTTGTAATTCCTCCTGTTGTAAGTCAATTTACCTCAAATAACTCTCTATCGCACCGACCGCACCATGAATAGTGTGAAAGGAAATGTCAGATGAGAAGAACGTCAGCAACATTACTCTATGGCACGGATACTCCCTGTCCGAACTATAAACAAATACGAATTGTGGACCACAGATAATCATAGATTTCTCAATTTATAAGTGACTTCTGTACTTATTCGCCCTTGTGTAAACCCGTACTTTTTCTCAATCAAAGAGTGTACAAACACAAAGCGCACATCTCTCTGGATCTGTGTACTCAAAGCTCTCCCCAATCCCTTTATGGGATATATGTAAATGTCCGTAGAAAGTTAAAAATTTTTGCTCAAAATTTTAGAGAACTTTCTACAAAAACTGCCTGCGAAAGCTTATACGAGCACTACATTGATCGCAGGAATACATTATTTGTCGTACGAAAGAAGTCTCACCTGTTAAAGCCGAGGCACAACCAGAAACTATACCGATGACGAAGTTTCGTTCACATATATTTCTTGTGTAAGGGAAAACTCGCTAGGAAAATCCGCTGCGACTGACGACTCGCTTCTTGAATAGCATATTTTCTTAATTATTGGGGGCCCTCTCACCAACTCTCTCAATTGTAAGAATAGAGTTGCCAAATTTATATGGAAATCTTAACGCGAACTACAAACTTGTCATTCATGAGCATGAACATCAGCTATCGTTGATGTTTATTGCCGGTTTACTGTCCCGCTTGATACCAAATAAGAATGTAGTCGTAGTTGTTCGTGTCACTGTCATGTTCACAACAATTTTTGGTAATATTTAAAAAAGTTAAAAAGCTTATCGACCAAGCTCATGCTCATGAATGGCAACTGGGGTTCGCTTAAGAGCAACCAACACAAATACATGTAGTCACAAAATAAATTAAAGAAAAGCATTCAAAAAAATAACAGAAGTAAATTAAAAATTATTTGACGCAGGAAAGAAATACAATATTTGTGTAAACTCTCAAACTAATTTCTGAAAACAGGCCCACAAAAAAATAACTGAAACCGGCAGACGCTCTCTCTCCCATTTCGTTTATACGCTAGAGATTTTTTCGTCATCAGCGATTTTAAGCGGCTCCCCATACAAAAATTGTCGAAACATTAAATTTGTGGGAAATCAAAATCGCGCCTACTGTCTCTACAGAACCAACTCGTTTCTTATCATACATTTTTGTAATTTGACTCCCTGAAATCTGTGTGAAATCCATCCAACTTAATTCGGAAGTTGCATGTTAAGAGTGGAACACAATTATTTTGATCATAGTTATTAAAATTATTATTATAGTTATCAACGTGCGTGGACCAGAATCTCTTTCGGTTGACATTGTTGTAAAGATTCCATTTGCCATCTCCAGTGACAAAGCGTTTCAAAAATGGATAATTTTTGTTGCGTTTGTGCAATAAATCGCAAGTGCCTATCCACTTTGTTAAGTGCATTACCTTAAGCTCAAGCGGAACCCAAATATCAAATATTTTGACAAGTCCAAGCCGTTTTCAATGGGTTTCAAAGGTCGTGTGCTTGTCTGTAAATTCTCGAACAGAAACGTGTCGGACCAAATTGATAACGGCTTTGAAGGAAGTTTTTTTGAAACAGCTTTGGCATTTACTTACTCACTTATCCGGTCTCGAACAACCCCGAGGGGTCAGGGACCTTACAAAACGAAGATAACATATTTGCCAACCAGTTCGATCTTTTGCCTTATCTCTCCAGTTGGCAATACGTAGTGTACGCAGGGATTCGTCAACCTGATCCCTCCAGCGGAGTCTTGGTCTTCCTATTTTTCGTCTTCCTTCGAGTTCGGTTTCGAAAACCCTTCGTGCTGGTTCGTCTTCATCCATTATACTGACATGGCCTAGCCAGCGCAACCCCGTTATTTTGATCTGCTTAACTATGTCAATGTCGGGATATAGCTCATACAGCTCATGGTTCATGCGTCATTTTTCGGAGTATTTTTGTCTCGAAGACTCCTTCAGATATTTCGTCTGCTTGCGATAAGACCCAGGATTCTGCGCCATAAAGCAACACAGGTTGTATGAGAGTCTGCTATAGTTTGACTTTTGTTACTCGAGAGAGGTCTCTATCTCTAAAGTGCTTGCTTAGCCCAAAATAACATATACATATTCGCAAGCACAATTCTCCGCTTGATCTCAAGGCTGACGTTGTTGTTTTAGTTTACGGCAGATCCGAGGTATATAAATTCTTCCACTACCTCGAAGTTGTAACGGTTATCAACGTTCACGCTTTGGTCTTATCACGTGGAGGCCCTGCCTGTTGAAACCATTAATTTTGGCTTGTCCTCATTTACTGTCAGACCCTCATTTGCTGACTCCGTCTCAATTCTCGAAAACACCGCAGTAACTTCTCAACTGTGCGTCCGATGATATCTATATCATCAGCATACGCGAACAGCATGTGACTTTTGCTGCTGATGGTTTTATTCATGTTAACTGCAGCTTTTCTCAGAATAATCTCTATTAAGATGTTAAAGAGATCGCACGATAAGGTGTCACCTTGTCTGAGGTCTCGCTTCGTTTCGAAAGGTTCGGTAAGATCCTTACCAACTTTCACTGCGGATTTGGTGTTCGTGTTCGTAGGCGTATGAGTTTTGCAGGAATACCAAGCTTCATAGACTTTCCCCCGTATCGGGCTATCGAAGTTCGCCTTATAATCGACAAATAGATACTTTGGCATTTGCGTTCTGTTAATGATCCAAACCATACACGTCACAAATATCCCGGTGTGCTTCCGCGGCTTGTTTGCCTTTTCGGAAATAAAAGAGCTAAATATGACACAAATGCTCATTTTGATCATCCATATTCACAACACGATTTCAACGAAAATTGACCACTGAAAATAATTTGATAAATTTAAGCTGGAAATGTCAGCTATATAACTGTGCAACAAAGAAATTAGTCAGCTGATCAAAAGCATTTCAAAAATAACAAAAGCTCCATATATATGAGAAACCTGAAGTTATATACTTAACGCTTGTGCGTCGTTTTCCTTGATGCTTTTTGTTTTTCTTAACTGCAATGCCCATGTAACTCTGTAGTTATCAACTATTTGCAATAATTTATGTTAAGCGGATAGAACGACAAACATAAGTTTGTATTATAGAAGCCCTTAAAAACAAGCATTACTTCCTTTCCTTGAACAAAATCTAAACTAGTCTGTCTTTTGAAGTTGGAAAACTAACGCGGCATTCATACAGTCAGACACACAAAATGCGCAAAATTCTTAGAAAACTAATAGTGTAGAACTACAGAAAGAACAAGCCGAAGCTTTGTACATCCTACAACATTGATAAAACAATCGATAATAGCACGTAGCATACATAGGCCATAGTTGTTGTTATTGCTGTTGCTGTTGTTATAATGTGACATATTGTGGTGCATATGTCACACAACAAATGTCACACCATATCGGCGACACACCGTACTCTATTTGTTTGACTATAACAAAAACATCAGACGCACAGACATCAAATGACAGCGAAGGAGTTTGTTGTTGGCTGCTTGGTTGACATTAGGAAATGTAGTCGGTCACAAGCGCAGATGTGGAAAGGTATGGCAACACTTCATGTATTCAAAATTCGTAGTTACATTACGAGTATATGAGTATTGTAAAGTATTAAAATAATGAAGTTAATTTTCGCCAAATATTTGCGAAAAGCTTTTGTCGAAGAACATTTTCCAATGGTCTGTGTCGTGTATATGATATTGTTTTGTGCATGTATGTCTCTTTTGCGGTCCATCCATAAAGCCAACAACTATTACAATCGTTATAAACTGACGTTTGAAAGTCAGCACAAAGCGACCGATCGATTTCAGCCGCAACCAAAACCAAAGAAGAACAGAAAGAAAAACGATTTAAACAAATACGAACGAGTACAAAGCAAATGTTTGAACGTTGCATTCAAGCGTTTACCTTTGTCGTTGTTTAACAACGGGGAAAACAAGCGGATCGTACAATTTCTAAAGAAATTTAATGTGATGACGTGTGATCGGCGTCACCCAAGACGAGCATGTACGCGCTTCGTTGGAATCGATCATTTGATCAGGTAAACCGATAGATCTCAAGATTGGCAATCGCAGACATTGATGTAGTGCGTCTTGTACTAACACAACTACACACAAATTCGATCGTCATATATACATAGGTGAGTTTCAATATCAATTTATTTGCCAAACTATTTAAATACCTGACGATATTGGATGATCACAATATAAGGCGGCAAATTTTTCAAATGTTGATATTTGATAAACTCCGGGTGAATATAAATCCCGGTTAACGAATTGATTTATATACATACATACGTATATATGTATCATCTCTAGTTCCCACCTTCATGCATGACAAACTGTTGCCCCCAGGTATATAGTACATACTTCCTTTTTCGATCGATAAATTTGTCTTCTTCTTTTTGATTTGCGGAGACTTCTAAGAGTACCACAAATTAGATAACAACATGTAATTACGTTGTGAAACAAGACTTAATTATCATTTCGAATCGATGTGATCGTTTCGTGTCGATATCAACGACACGTACAAGAGGGGTGAGAAAAAAACCTAAGATCAAAATCATTTTTCAATAGCTGCGATTGCCAGCATATTGATGGAGGGGTCTAGAAAAAGATCTTACAAATGTTACTGCAATAGTTGCTTTTACATTTTAAAACTTTGAAGGAAAAATCGAATTGAAAATTGTACTTATACAAATACGTTCGAAACATGGAGTAATATAACAGATTGCCCAACAGCTGTTAAAATTTTCAGCGAATATCTCGGATAGTCAGTGGAATAGTTTGCATTCCATGGAGAATGAGAAAAATATTTAGTTTTAACAATCTGCGTTTTGACTGGAATCTATATATGAACTGATATGTATTTAATTTTAATCTAACACGTCATTACCTTTTGATTTTTCTACGCTATCTATTCCTTTTCCCTCGAATACGCCCAGGTGATGTGATTTGTACTTTTGGTTCGATGCACAGTTGGAATTTGTGAGAAACGATAGATCAGCTCTAAATAAAGGGTTTTCCAATTTGAGGGATATGATTTCTTTAAAAAAAACCACACTAATTGTTAAGGAAACTCAAAGGATTTTTATTTAATGTGAAGTACAATCGATACAATTAAGTTCTGAATAAAACGTCTTTCAAATGGCCTCCACGTCTACTTTTGCAGGAACGAATTTGAGGTTGAATTTTATGTTTCGGGATTTGGCAACCCTAGTGTTGCAATCTGGCAACTGACAGCTCTATCGTAAAGTTGGAAATTTTTGAGGTTATGCGTACTCAGAACGTTTTGACATACGAGCGCTATTTGTGCTGTTTACAATAACTTCAAAGATTCATCTCGGCCCAAAAATGGAATTAAATCGTGAATATTTTCGTGCGATTATTTTTTACAACTTTCGACGTGGATTAACTCAGCAACAGTGCATGGATCAATTTTTGGCGATGAAACTCCATCAAAGACCAGTGTTTATCGATGGTATGGTGAATTCAATCGTGGTCGTAGTTCACTCCAAGACGAATTTCGTGAAGGTCGTCCAAAATCAGCTCTTGTTCCGAAAACCATTGATGCAATTGATTGATTTTGCAAGATCGTCATGTGACCTATCGTGAGATTGAGACAACCTTAGGCATTAGTGGGACCAGCATACATTCAATATTGCCTAAACATTTGACTGTCAAAAAAATTTGTTCGCGTTGGATCCCACACAATTTATCAATCGCTCAAAAAAAGGCTCGTGTCGATTGGTCGAAAGAAATGCTCCAAAAAGACGATCGCGGTGCTTCGAAACAAGTCTATGACATCGTGATAGGTGATGAATCCTGGATTTACGCGTATGAGCCCGAAAGTAAACAGCAGTCAACTGTATGGGTGTTTCAAGATGACCCAAATCCAACAAAAGTTGTTCGCGCCCGAAGCACTTCCAAGCAAATGGTCGCCTGTTTTTCGGAAAAACCGGACATGTCGCAACCGTACCACTAGAACAACGCAGAACAGTGAATTCTGAGTGGTACACAACCATTTGTCTGCCAGTTGTCTTCCAAGAAATCAGGAAAACCAACCGCCGAAGACTGATCACTCTTCACCACGACAATGCGAGCTCTCACACATCGGCTGAAACAACTGCATTTTTGAGTACCCAAAACATCGATTTGATGGGTCATCCGCCGTACAGTCCTGACTTGGCACCGAATGACTTCTTTTTATTCCCGTACGTAAAAAACAAACTGAGAGGTCAACGTTTTTCGACACCTGAAGAAGCGGTTGCTGCATTCAGAATGCATGTTTTGGAGATATCTCAATCAGAGTGGCAAAAGTGTTTCGACAATTGGTTCAAACGCATGCAAAAGTGTATAAATCTTCATGGGGAATATTTTGAAAAACAATAAAGTGATTTTCGATGATTAATATTTGTTTTTGTTCTCTAATCCCGAAACATAAAATGCAACCTCGTATTGCGACCATAAATTGGCAAATGCGCACGAAAAGTTGCAATTGGAGAACGATTACTTTGATAAAAAAAACTTTAATAATAATTTGTAATTTGTGTATCTCCATGAAGAAATTATAAACATTACTGAATACAATGAAAAAAAATTACAGATCATGACATACTACAAATGGCAGAAACGTTACTTAGAAATCATATCACTCAAATTGGAAAACCCTTTACTTCCAGTCACCTATTGCGTGTTCCCTTTCTTACTTTCTTCTCCATGGATTTCTAACTTCATAGTCGATCAGCTGTGGCAACGATACCGCCTGTTTCGAACTCATAATTTTTTGATTTCTTTAAAAAAAAGGATGTCCTACATTCGATCAGTGTTGTATATTACAGCAACAACCGTAACAGGGGCAAAAAAAATAAATGTATATATATTTATTCCTATTACATACCATGGGCGGATAGGGGAGAGCTTCGCACAATCTGAGCTCTTTTAGTTTGCCACTCACTGATTGGGACCTGCAGCTTGATACCGCTTCCGAATAGTATTTTGCGAAGCTTTTCATACCTACGTACTCGTAAATGAAATGCAAACTGGGCATTCCATTTCGTTCACTAAAAAGAAAGATACATTCTTTCTACAAAGTATTTGCACAGCTCACATATCAAACCTTCTAGAAGGCCTTCTTTATACATCTAGAACCCCTTCTATGCCGCCTTATAAAAAGTGAAAAAAAAATCCTGCACACACATCCTTAACCTTATTAAATTCCGCATTCAATCCTAACTGTCTTCTTTAAGAAGGTATTCTGGAAGGCCTTCTCATTTCCTAAAAGAAATCCTAATATCTCATATCCTAATGTACTCTTTTTGACTTTAACAAACATCTAATGGCCAGTTTTTCGGTCAGTGGTGATCTTCGTTTCTTAGTTAATTTCTGGTTAAACATCGAATTGTGTTTTTCACTCATTGTTTAACTATGATTTAACCCACAATGTTGGTTAGTTAAATTTTAGTCAGAACCATATTATTTTGATAATCAAATTACTGACTGTCAAAATAAGAAATGGTAGATTGTATAAAATATATGCTTCTGTTTTGCGTATTTGTACACATACGTTGAGTCTAGATCGTTAAATGATTGCGCCTATACAGTTTTTTACACATTTTTGTTAAAATAACTTCGATGTTATACATCTATTTCTTATTTTACATAATTCCATTTTGTTTGTTCCTCTTTGTTGTTTTGGTATTTATCCCAAACCAGTTGTTTTTTCCAATAAGAATAAAAGGGTTACCATAATCGGCAACAATATGGCGACTTACATTAACTCAGCACTGAAAAACAAAATGCAAAGTTAACCTCAAATTAACTTTCAATTGCGATTAAGTAATCTTATAGTTAACTACCCACTTAAAATCTTGCCATAAGTTCAATAAGCTGTATGATTCAAATTGTGGGTTCAAACTACGTGAAAGAAAAATTATTTAAATGCCAAATTTATTGGAGCTGCAAAAATACTTGAAGCGATCTAATCCTTCTCATCAAAGTTCTGCATTATATGTTCACTCTTCTACAAGATAATCTCAAATACCTTTTTGAGGCTCTTATATCGGGTGATTAATTTAGAAGTACTTTTTCCTCAGTATTGTATAAAATTTCATCATGGATATACTTGGCGTCTACAAAATGTTATAGAAAAATTTTAAGAATATTCACTGTTTTCGACCAAAATATTGTTCGGCAGTGAGGCCTAATGAATTGGCCACCTACTAGAGCATGTGATATCACAGCTCTAGTCTTTTTCCTTTGCGGCTATATTCAGTCCAAAGTCTACATGGATATGCCAACTACGATTGTGGATTCGAAAGCCAAAGTTACCCGCTTCCATAAAGTAATATACTAAGAGTTTGCAACAGCTGTTTTTATTGAACCGAAAAGCAAGAAAAGTCACTGGAAAAGTTGAATCACAAATTTTCGTATCGTGCGTGAAAGTGCATCAATACACTATTACTTGTTGCTTGTGGGGTAGTCTTTCACGCACGATATGACAATTTGTGGCAAGTTTTGAGGTTTCTCTCTCTACACTTTCGCATTTCTGCCATTTTGTTTCATATTAATTCTCATGACGAAGTGAAAAGGTGTTATCGATCGGTACAAATATTTAATTTTTAAAAAAATAACTGAGAATGCCCCACTATTACAACTTTTAGGAATGTAAAGCAACGAATTCAACACAGAGAATTTCCTTTTTTGATAAATTTAATTAGAATGGACCACCTTTACAAATTTTGACGTATGTAAAAATAAGGGAGATCAGCCAATTAAACGTCAAAAACTGCAGGATTGGTTGCAAGCCAAAACGCAGAATGAATTACGTAGGCGTTTTAAAAGTGTATAGCGCGATAATTGCAGCCTGACAAGCATAATCTAAATCGGGAGAAAATCTACCCCGGCAGCAACACCACACCTCTCACCAACAAAACGCATTAGGCACGCGTCAAACACGCGCGTTAAAGGCATGGTGTAATGATGCTCTAAGGTTGATCAGCTTTGGCATAGAACCCCCCTGCCCGCGTCAGTCGCCAAATACCACAAGAAATGCTCAACGTGTCATCGAAGATTGAAACCTCAGAATGGGCCATGTTAGCTACAATTACGTCTAACAATCTTTAACATCTGTTAAAAACATTTTTTATTCTGTACAAACACATATAAATGAATATACAAGTGCGTTTTTGCAGACCTGATTACAAAATTATCGAATATGTAAACCGATACAGAATATCCAGACGTGGGAACAAACTAAATTAGACATTGGGATTAAAGGTTCAAATGCTAGTACCAAATGGATGTACCAAATTTAAAGATAGTTTTAAATGGAAAATCACAACTGTCGCTGCAACAAATATTGCCTGGGATCGGTTGTACTGTACAGAATGTGTTGTGTCAATAACCGTATTTAGCACTATATCCATCCACAACACGGGGTGTAAGTCTGAATGAAATCCAAACTGGTATTTAACAACCGACAACATTGCACATACTTTGACGACTGAATTGTCTTAAATGATTCCTTTCAACCCTCACTTAAAGGAAAACCCAATGTTTTCTGTCCTCATGGAAGCAAATCAATTGTTTCCTTAAGAAACAAAAGAATCACCAACAACACACTAAAGTATAGGCAGTTATGACAATGATCTCTCTTAAAAGTCAACAACTTCACATTCATTGTTTATTATATCGTATTAACACAAAACTGACATTTATTTCTCTCGAAATTTGCCTCAAAACAAAAATAAGGTTATGAAACCGATTATGTTTCAATACACGATTATCTGCCGTGTGTGCATTAAGTTAGCTACATTGTTCTCCAGCGAGCATATGTTTCGTCCATCATGACGGCAACTGACCTTTGACACGAGCGTTAAATTTCGCCTTTGTTTGGCTGTCTGTAAACCGAAAAATAATCAAAATATTTCATTTTATTGAAATAGACTCGTTCCCGTTTTCCGTCAATGGTATTCCCCTGCTTGATGAATTCTTGAAATATCCCAAAAAGAAAACTCAATCGAAACAATTGATCTTTTGCGATCGTTCCACTGCACGTCTGACAATGGGAATTCACTTTGATGTGTTGAAAAACATTGGAGAATGAGCGGAGAATAACTGAGCACCGTCGTTGTATGGAATTCCGACTTGGCGTCTAGGGGAAACAATCAATTTATCAACATGTGTTGATATCGCCAGCGTGAAAAGCTGTACCGAATCAGATACATTTACGCGCTAGTTGTCCATGCAATGTTAAGCAAATTCGAAAATTATAATTTTAGAAGTTGATTGATTTTTCTTTGATGATATGGGATGGATATTTTTGAGGTTATGCCAATGTTTGTAGTTGTTGTAATTGCAAATGCAAAGTATTCGATATCAAGTCACAGCGTGATTAAAATGTAGACTTTTTTGGTTTTTGATTATTTTTAGACTCTGGTAGCGAATCCGGCTCACATAAAAGTATTAGGGAAAAAAGGCCTTCGGGACCATCGGATGGTAAACCAACCAGAGTAAGAACGGTGCTCAATGAAAAGCAATTACATACACTAAGGTGAGTAACCACTGATGCACTGGTGCTATATGAGTTAACGCTTCTCTGTTATACAATTTTTTGTACAGAACCTGCTATAATGCTAATCCGCGACCTGATGCGCTCATGAAGGAGCAACTGGTGGAAATGACCGGTCTTTCGCCCCGAGTCATTAGAGTGTGGTTTCAAAATAAGCGCTGTAAAGACAAAAAGAAAACTATACAAATGAAATTACAAATGCAACAGGAAAAGGTAAGTCTGTGTTGCTTTTTGTAAATATTTTAGAAGAGGGAACTTCTGCATAAAAAAATGTTGCCTTGGATTAATTTCATTTGGGAATTTAAAAGAATTTATTTTCTGTATTCCTTATTTTATAGGAGGGTCGTAAATTGGGTTATGGCGCTATGCAGGGTATTCCTATGATCGCCAGTTCACCTGTGAGACACGATTCGCCTTTGAACCTGCAGGGTCTCGATGTCCAGACATATCAACCTCCATGGAAAGCTCTGTCCGACTTTGCCCTCCACGCTGATCTCGATAGTAATGGCGCCATCAATACCCACACACCAGCATTTCAACAACTAGTCAATCAGGTAGGTGATCAGTTAATGAGACTAACGTTTAATATATTAATTGGTTTTGCGGAACCTGACATTCAAATATTTACCTTTTGATTTAGTTTTGGGTCAAGTGTTTATTTTTCCAAATTTCTAATCAAGTGTAGAACATCGTAAAATAAATCGAAACACTAAAGCGGGTTACAGACTTGTCATGAAAATCGAAAAAAATATTAGCAACAAATTTTGTAAGGCTGACAGTGATACGAACAACATCGATTTTATTAATATTTGGTATTAATGTCAACGATAACCTATGGTCACGGTCATGATTGACAAATTTGTTGTTCGCTTAAAGTATACGAGTAGAGTAGTAAAATCGATAACTTATCAAGATATCGAAAATGTAAGAAAATGTAGAAATGAGCTTTAGAGAAAATATAACGGTTCTGCAAATTTAAACTATCGATAGCTTTGCTAGTCGTCAATTACTCCGGTCTGCAGTAACATTGACCCTAAATCCGAATACAATCTCCGCCTTCCCACATCAGCCCCCATTTTCGGGGGACACTAATGCTTCTGGTGCTCTCAATATATGGGACTCACAATCCTCATATACTCTCAGTATAGTTTGGCGCTATAGGTCAGCAACTTGTTGTCCTAGGGGGCATTCTGTGTTTCTAAGTTGTTTAAATTGTGCTTTTGTCAATTTAATTCCAGTACGCGAGTGTGAGATGTGATTGCACCGCTACTGTAGAAATCATCCCGATAGCTTCTTCTATGTTTGCGTGGACATTACTTTAGAAGTGCAAAGAACCCACCTTTCTCCGTTTCTTAAAGATGCTTATAAATTTTTCTTTAATTTCCAAGTTGGACATCTGGGCAAGGATTGAGCACCTAAAGCTTGATGCACTGCTTGTTACAGTAGCTTGACCAAATGGCTCAAAAGAACCCGTAAATCAATGAAATTTACTGTGCCCATAATTTGGCGCGAACCTCGATATATTGTTACTTTTGTATGACTTTCACCATCGGGTTTTCCAGCAAATGTAAGGATACAATTCGGTAACATAATATCTTTCATCTCTAAGACGTGTTCACCACAACGAATCTATGTCAATTCCAATGCCTCCAGAAACATATAATCTAGAGCCTGAAATGGATTTGGAAGCCTGGACCAACAAATGATACACCCAGCGATGACGAAGAGTATGCAGCTGATTTAGCACATCGACAACCTCATCCCGCCTCTCAGCTGGAACTTAATGATCTCCTCCGAAATTTGGAGCAGCTACCTAAGCATAAATTTCAACTTCTTCTAGCAAAATCTCATACAAAATGGCGTCAAAATTTCTTCTTCCAGAATCAGAATCAATCACTCCTTTCGGAAGATGAAGACTTACGACCTTATTCATAAAAAGTTATGAGAGGTTTGAGAGACGATTTTTGTATGAATAAGGCCGTTAGTGTTCTACCCTAATTCAAAGGAGTTTATGATTGAACTGAAGATGTCATATTACTAGTGTCCAAAAACCCGATTTTCAGTTTATTCGTAAAATCAATTTTTAGGAATTCGGTTTTCGGTGGAACCGGTTTTATCGGTGTTTTGTTTTGAATTAAATTACACATGTAGCACTTACAAGACATTGGTTTGAGTCCAAATAGAACTATACACGCTTCAGACGACGACGAAGAAAATCCCTAGCGTCTAAACGAAATGGGAGAGAGAGCGTCTGGCGGCTTCAATTACGTTTTGGAACGAAGTTCCTTATCGCACGTTGCGGGATGGGGGCTAAATGAAAAAATTTTAAACAACTTTTTTTTTACCGTATTATGCTATAACCCAGTATACAACCCAGTATTATTCTGCATACTTTTAGGATTTGGTAATTATTACTAGATTTGTACAGTCAGGGACGTATATGAGGGTTGTGTTCTTTCAAGTTGGCTTTGTGATAGTAATGCCATTGTGAAGTGTGCTGGCTTCAATGGAAGGCGTTGTGACATAAATACGGCTAAGGAAAGCGGGCTTCGCTGAATATGTTGGAAGTGTAAGGAATGCGATGTTGACTTTTTAAGGTTATTGCCTTTTGCGTTATTAACAGTATTACCCCATTTTGTGTGTTTGCAGTTCAAGTCTCCCTTTAGTATAGAGTAGTTATTTGAATTTTGAAGATTCATAAAATCCAATAGTTTTTGCAAGTCTGCAAGTCCGCACCTGTAATAACTACAAAGTTGTCGCAATCAACGGGTATCTTTATGGCGATTGTCTCTAAAGCATCTAGCGAATATCTACTTTTGTTATCGTGACTGTAGTATTGTATGTTATTCTTGATTAATATAGCAGGTCCCCCACCCCTTGTTGCATCAATTCGATATTTGCTTATGATTTTATAATTTTTAAATATTACATTGTGTAATGGTTTAATTTTGTCTCATTTAATAGGACAAGATCTACTATCTATCTACTCTTAAAAATTTACCTATTCTTAAAAAACGACCAATTCTAAAAAAATACCATTTTTAAAAAAAAACATTTTCTTCAAAAAAATATCTTGTTAAAAAAATACCTTTTCTTAAAAGTACGTTTTCTTAAAAATAAAATATTACCTTTTTTGCTTGAGATAAGTCGGCTTTCTGAAAATAAGTAAATTTTGTTAAAAAATAACCTTATCCTAAAAAGAGTAGCACTGCTTTAAAAAGTACCTGTTCTTACAAAAGTACTCCTTTGAAAAAAAAAGTTATACTCTTATGGCCTTTTCTTACAGAAAGTACTTCTTCTTAAAAATAGTACTTTTCTTAAAAAAACATTATCTTTTAATAAAAGAAGTACCTCTCTTTAAAAAAGGACCTATATAATACATATTGCGGAAAATATAATACATATTATTGCAAAAAGGACCTGAAAATATAATTTTGTTTAAAAAATACATTGGAAAAAAAATTTTGTATTTTACAAAAGTACCTTTTCTAAATATCCACTTAAATTATCGTACTTTTCAACGGGCGCTTTATACGTGCTGGAACTAACTAGTACATAATATATAGCGAAAGAAACTTCGTTCCAACCGGGTGTCCCATGACACCTCATGTGATTTTTTTCTCTCTGCATCGTGTATAGTTGCGGCTCTTTTCTGGAATTTGTTTGAAAGTTTCGAAACATAACATTATTGATATACAGGATTTAAAATGTTTTTTTTTCATTCACTTTCATTTTATTGTGTTAAAATATAAATCGTTTTTAACCCTTTTCTTTAATTTTCTTTTGTATTCGCATATTCCAACTTATATGTGTGTTGGTTGCTCTTATGGTTTTTATGAAAATATGGCAACTCCATTTTCTCAATTGAGAGATTTTGTGAGAGCGCCGCCAAGAAATTAGAAAAGATTATATTCTAACGGCGAGTCGTCAGTCGCAGCGGATTTCCGCCACGATTTTTGCCTGCCATAAGAAGAAGCCTATGTAAAAAAACGTCGTGATTATGTTTGGACTCTTTAGCGACCATTTCATTTACTTATTCGTGTTTACATCTCAGTATTTCACAGGTCTATTTAAATTTGGTAATCATATTCAAATTTGGAATGCGTGTGTATAATAAAATGTAACAATTTTATTCGAATTCATTTATTTACAAAATAATTTACATTTTAAAATTTGAATAAAAAAATTGTTAGAAAATGTCATTTAGAACTTATTGAAGCATAAAATCATAGTTGAAAATATAAATTATATTTCTTAATTCCATTTAAATTCGAAAATCATATAATTTATTATTAAACTTGTTAAGGCTGTTTAACACAAAATATCAAACAACCGGTTTTGACCGGTTTGTTCACAAATTTAGTTTTTTTAAAAACCGGCACACGGTTTCGGTATTGAACACTCTACATATGACCCAGGCAAATGGAGACTGTTTGTAGACTCATCAAAGATAAGCTTGAAGATATTCCTGTTGGGACTGAGTGATGAGAATGGGAATGAGTTACCATCAGTTCCGGTTGTATATATGTACGAAAACATTAACAGAACCTTCGACAAAATCAGTATCATGATTGTAATTGGAAATATTCTACTGACTTAAAAGTTGTTGTGCTACTCACAGGCCAACAATCAGACTTTGCTTAATACTGCTGCTTCCTATGTGAGTGGGACTGCTGAGCCCGAGACAAACATTACAGAGAAAGTTTTACTCCTGGTCAGGAAAATATCACTCACGATCCTATGGTCTTGAAGAATCTTTTGCCCCCTTTACACATCACACTCGGATTGATTAGACAGTTTGTGAAATGAATAGACTAGACAGGTGATGTATTTTAATTTTTGGAAGAAGTTTCCCTGGGCCTCCAGATTAGATAAGTTTTTCAACATTCGACGTTTAAAGGTAAGCTATGAGTATGTCGCTCTTATCATATCGAGGAATTGCTGTCAGTGTACAAATCGTGGGGTCCAACATGTGTCTTAAAGTACATTTCTGCACTCATACCGGGACTTCTCTCCTGAGAAGGTAGGAGATTTTCAGGAAGGTGGAATGCTAGCATGTTTACAGAGTATTGCTAGTCTTTGGTACGAAATACTTCCATTTTAGGATACTTCCAATCTATGTACCAAATAATGCCATAACTTGATAACAAAAAGATATTCTATTTAGTTTTCAATTTGTAGTACCATTAAGTTTCGTAATAATATTACTTAAATTGAAATTTAACAAAAAAAATTATCGATTGAGGGCTTCCCCGAAAACTGTGGGGGATGGGATGGTGGCAGGGGATATATTTGGGTTTAGGACGTTATTTTTACAAAAGAATCAGCAGGAATGGTGTAAAATTACGACAATTGTTTTTACTTTTGCAGACCAGTGTTATTTTTATTTAATTTTTTCATCACATTTTTTTAGTTTTCTATGAGAAAAGACATCATCAAAATTTGTATTTTTGTACTAAAATGGTACCGAGTTTGCAAACTTTAACATGTCATATCTCGAAAACTAAACTATATATAGCAAACTTTTATTCTTTTTTAATCTTAATTCGTGTTTTCAATTGTTTATCAAATATTCAATTCAAAACACTTAATCATTTTTGATTTTGAAATATTTTCTTACAGATGCATGGCTATGACCTGAACGGCATGCCTCCATTACATGCCCACCAACATGGACCACACCCACCACCACCGGGCCATCAAATGAACGGACCACCTGTTGGCAGTATGGACTCGGGAATTACCTCACACCACCATCCGGACAGTACAGATTCCTATGTCACTTACCTGGAAAGCGATGACAGTATGCCTGGCAGTCCGTAGAAAAACGAATGCAAACGTATCTAATTTGCTTCTTTTGTTGCTTCACAAACAGAATCCAAACTAACGTTGACGCCATCGTCTTCTGCCTCCTCTTCCTCATTCGCTATTGGCGCTGCCAATACCTCTTCATCCACACCAACCCTACACCACTATAGTACCCCAGCCCTGTCGGCATCATCATCGGCTACCACATCCATCTCATCACCGCCTTCCGCAACATTGGGTTGCCACAATGCCGCCACAGCCATCAATCTTAGTGGATGTATGGGTCCAAGTGATGCCGGAAATAGTATAGGCATTCAAATGCCTTCGGCCACAGAGCAGCTGATGCAAATGCTGCACAAAGTTACTGGTTCTGCGAATGCCACGCCCCGCTCCGCGGCAGTTTTGTCAAATCTCTGAAGTTGTAAGGCTGGTAAACCAGGTGTGGGCGTGTGCTATTAACATTTATGTAAAAATATTTTGCAACAAAAATATTTTTTCCTAACCTCGAAAAAATATTGTACCAAAAAGGAAACAGAATTAAGAAAAAATGAATTATTAGAGGAATCATAAGATGTTCGTTAGAAAAAAGAAAATAAAAATGAGAAAACATTTAGGGACATTTGATATTAGACTTGAATATCGTTGTTTTGCCGCAAAACAAAGTAAAAGTATTTAAAACTGACTTAAAAGTGGGATTTCACACTTAAGCAGGGTACGGATTTGTCCCATTAATGGTGAAGATGAATCCCAATACTGCTCCATCAATCTCATAATATCTTCAAAAAGTATTTATCACATGAAAATTAAATATTCAAGATAAAAAAAAGTTACAAAAATGCTCACTCACTTAAAAAGTTATCACGTTTCAGTTCTCCTCAAATCAGATAAATTGTAAATTATTTCATGTTTTTATTTAGAAAAAGAGACAAATCATTATTATACTTTAATGTTGTAAATACAAAAATAATATGTTTTCGTTGTCATTTTAACTTTTGTTTGTTTAACTAATTTCATTATTTTGTTTCTCGAACTGAAAACATCAACACTAGAATTTAAATAAAATTTCTTTCAAAATCAAATTTATAATGTACTATATTTAACAACTGTGTAATAGAAATATAATTAATACAAACTCATCAAAACGTACTGTAAAGATTCTTTGTTTCCCCCTCCTTGTCTGAATAAAAATTCAAAAAATACAAAACAATTTTATAGAAGACGAAGTAAAAACGAATATGAGTAATAAAAGTATAATGTGTAATATAGTATTATAACAAATTGTAATTGTTTTTCCAACCTATCCTGTCAGTTTTCGTTTTTTTTTTTGTTTTATTTAGTTGTTCGCATTGATTTACTTTCTACATAAATAAATACTATTATATAAATATTTAATTTAGAGTCATAAGTAAATATTAACATGCAAACAAATGTTTATATATTGAAACTAAACGTATATATTCATAGTTATGTAAAATTACAAGAAAACTTAAAAAAATCACTGTATTTTTAACTTAATAATTTTAGTATTCATAGAAAATGTTTGAAAAATTAAAACAAAAAATAAACAAAAATTATATTAACAGAACGGCTTCATGATGTGCGATAGTTTGTTTTTAGTGTGTAATTGGGGTGGACGAGATTGATTAATAAACGAAATTCCACTATGTGGAAAATAGAATGTAGATATTTATGTGTACATATTCCGTTGAGGCTTCCTTCCCAATAAGCACCTATTGAAATGAATTGCTTTTCTGTCTGAATTGTACTTTATCTTTGAAGGAAATTAAAACAACGATGGAAAGAAAATCGGTGTATATGCGGGTGAATGTCAAAATATAAAAAACTATCAATAGCATAGTATAATACATATGTACATATAAACTTGTATTCGCTCAATAAATTAAACGTCATAGGTACGATGGAAAGTAAACTTTGGATGGTGGAAAATATGGGTTCAATAATACCAGATAGAGGCAATAGTAAACAACGTCCAAGAAAGGAACAGCAACCGGATTTCCTGTTTTTGTGGAAAACTAGTTGTGTTAAATACACTTCAAATGTATACCAACGATAAAAAGTCAACAAAAAAGTGCAAAATTCATTTAAATTTTTCAGTTCTACACCAAAACGGCAGGAAAAAGTTAAGTGAACATATTTCGTAACTCCACCTGGTGTAAGGTAATTTTAAATTGAATTGCTCTCATTTCCACAAACCTACGATGAAGAGTGTGAAATGAAACGTCAGATGAAAGAATAAGCACTGAAAGAAAAACGCTTCATAGCATCAATGAATGGGTTACATTAATGGGTTTACATCAGTGATGGCCAAAAATTGAAAAACATACCACATGTGGTAGGAAACGAAAAATGCTGCTGATGCTCTGCTTCCACACGTTCATGCTCATTTGATTGTAGCAACAACAAAACAACGTGTTTACTCAAATGAACTCAGTTGCTGTGCAGCGCAGTTGCCTATTATTGCACGCACACAAATGTACTTTCTTAGTGTTAGTGTGGCCATCACTGGTTTACATTGATGCAATGAAAAGTTTCTTTGATGCTATGAAATGTTACATTACTTCAATGAACTCCTTCATTGCTGTAGTTTTTGAATTTGTGGACAGTCATTAATGCTAAGAAACCTTTTACATTGATGGAATGAAGTATGTTTTTCATGTAAATATGAGAAACTATAGAGAAAAATTGCAGACATTTTATCGACATTGTAAAGTAGAATCTATTACATAGGCCATTCTTTACATTACACACATTTTATTGAATTTTAAAATACTTTTTCTAAACACCAATAATGAAACATCTTTACTTAATATAATGTACAATTTCATTCATTTTGAACCATTCATTAATTTGGTTAAAGGATAATATGTATGTAGGTACGCTTTGTATAAATGTATGTATTTATGTATTATTTATGTATGTACAGTAGTTGTGACACAATATATGAGTGCCAGTATGAGATAAGGAATAAATAAGAAATAAATAAAAGGCTGAAATGCAGAATCCCGCGCCATTTAAAAAAAACCCGAAAATCGAGCAAAATAAGGGGATTTCAAAAACCAAAATTTTTTTGCCGGCCGTACCTATGGGGACCCACAAGGTCCAAAAAACGGGTCCACGCAGGGACATTTTTGTATGGGTAAATTTTCTCAAAAATCGAAAAATTCCGAAATCCAAAATTTGCAACAGAGATATTTCTCTCCCTGGCCCTGTCCCAGGAAACCTAATAGTCGAAAAAAAATCGTGCCACAAAAAGCCCGAACTTTGGAGGCCCATAACTTCTAAAATAGGTATTCCCTCTAACTTTTGCATTTTACATTTTTTGCTTAGAATCGTGTTTTCTACCCACCCCCCCCCCCCCCCAACATTTTTGTTCGCCCCAATCTGACCATACCAGCAATGAAATATCTTCATACTATCGATGAATTGTCTTCATAGTATCAATGAAGTCGGTTCATACCATCAATGAAACCCGTTCAAACCATCAATGAATCCCGGTTCCATTACATTTTCTCTTGGCGCAAACGAGTCTTAGTAACTCCAAACTCAAAAAACTAAAGTAAAGTGCATATTATGTTTCTATACTTATAACGGGTTTTTCAACAGAGACGCTACAAAAGTAAATCGATAGGGACAGCAAACGACGACATATTTTTTCCCGCTCTTTTGACATTTCTCTTCAGTAAGGTTTGCCTTTTCATCATGGAAAAATATACGAGCCAACGAGTCGAAATTATTAAAATTTACTACCGAAATTTGGAGTCAGTGACCTCAACTTTAAGAGCGCTACGTCCAATTTATGGTCGTCATAATCGTCCTACCAGATCAACAATTGAGCGTCTAGTGGAAAAATTTGAATCCACAGGCACAGTACAAAATGTTCCCGTGCCAGTGAGACAAAGAAGTGCCCGTACGGTCGAGAATATTGCTGCCGCTGAGGCTTCAGTTCAAGAAAGCCCAAATGTGTCTCTCACAGGTCGTTCTCAAGCGTTGGGCATCTCTGTGGCGTCGTTGTGGCGAATTTTGCGAAAAGATCTTGGCCTACATCCTTACAAGATCAAATTGACGCAAGAACTGAAGCAGCTTGACCACCATAAGCGTCGTATGTTCGTGAATTGGGCTGAGCAACAACTTGAAAATGATTCGGATTTTCATCGGAAAATCATCTTCAGCGATGAGGCTCATTTCTGGCTGAATGGCTTCGTCAATAAGCAAAATATGCGTTATTGGTCAGACAGCAATCCACACGTAATCCATGAGTCATCATTGCATCCCGAAAAAATTACGGTTTGGTGCGGTTTATAGGCCGGCGGCGTCATTGGGCCGTGAATGTGCCGAATATTTTTGGCCCCAATTGGATAATATGGACTTGAAGGATATGTGGTTCCAACAGGACGGCGCCACAAGCCACACAGCGAATGCCACAATCAATTTATTGGAAACCAAGTTTGGTGAACGTGTTATCTCACGAAATGGCCCAGTCGATAGGCCGCCTCGGTCGTGCGATTTGACGCCGTTAGATTATTTCCTGTGGGGCTACGTCAAGTCTATGGTCTATGCCAACAACGCGACGTCTATGCCAGCGACGATTGATGAACTTCGTACGAATATCTAACGTGAAATTGCAGCAGTATCGGCCGATTTATGCTTGAAACCCGTCGAAAATTGGGTTCAGCGTCTGGACTTCTTCAAGCGTGCCCGTGGTGCCCATGCAAAAGAAATCGAGTTCCATACAAAATGGCATCGAACGTACTTTCACAGGAATAAAGAATTTCATTGGTATCTAAAACCGGTTTTGTTTTATTTAAAAAAAACTTTTGTAGCGCTCTTATTGAAAAACCCGTTACATACAATTGATGGTAACAATTCAGGCAAAGTAGTTAGGCATCTTATGCTGAACTTGTCACGGAGTTCGAAAATACCATACCAGTGAGTGTGCTTTCTTGAATTGTCTATTATTCCAACAACACCAAACATTTTTCAATTCGAAAAATATTTATGACCTCGTAAGCATTAACATAAAAATTACATGAGGTGTCAGGGGACACCCGGTTGGAACGAAGTTCCTTTCGCTATATATTATGTACTAGTTAGTTCCAACATGCCTAAGGCGCCTGTTGAAAAATACTATAATTTAAATGGATCTTTAAGAAAAGATACTTTTTGTAAAATGACAAACTTTTTTTAAGAAATTTTTTATTTATTGAATGTATTTTTTATATTTTCCCGAAAGGTCCTTTCTTTAATGAGAGTTACTTCTTTTATTAAAAACTAATGTTTTTTTTAAGAAACGGCACCATTTTTAATAAGAAGTACATTCTGTAAGAAAAAGCCTAAGAGTAGGATTTTTTTTACAAAGAAATACTTTTTTAAAAACAGGTACGTTTTAAAGAAGTGGTACTCTTTTTAGGATAAGGTTATTTTTTAAGCAAATTTACTTATTTTCAGAGAGGCTACTTATCTCAAGCAAAGAAAAGGTATTATTTATTTTTTTTAAGAAAATGTACTTTTAAGAAAAGGTTTTTTTTTTAAGAGAAGGTATTTTTTTTTTGAAGAAATAGTTTTTTTAAGAAATGGGAATTTTTTTACAATTGGTTCCTTTTTCAAGAACATGTACAATTTTAAGAGTAGGTACTTATCTCAAGAAAAGTTATTTTGTTTTACATAATATGTACTCTTTAAAGAAGAGGCAGTTTTTTAAGAAAAGGCAATTTGTTGTAAGATAGTGTACTTTTTTAAGAAAGGTATTTATTTAAAAAAATACTTTTTTTAATAAAAGGTACTTTTTGTAAGAAAATTAACGTTTTTAAGCAAACTTTAAGATAATGAATTTTTTTAAGAAAAGGTACTCTGTTTAAGAATATGAATAAGTATTGTTTTTGAGAAAATGTACTTCTTTTAAGAAAGTGCACTTATTTAAGGAAATGTTATTTTTTAAACTTCTTTCACTTTGGCTTTTCTAAATTTACCTTTTATTCGGTTCAAAACTACAATATGTAATAAAGAAGCTCCACCTAGAAAATGTTCAAGTAGACAAGAAATTTGTCCCCATATGTTAGTCTAGACACAAACCAAACCAAAAGTACGAGTGAAGAGTAAGTGTGCTGCCAAATGTAATTCCATGCTCAGGGTTGCATTTCATGGATTTGCCCGTCTTGCACTTTGGATTTTCTAAATTTACTTTTTATTGGGTGTAAAACTACAATATGTAATAAACAGGCTCCACCTAGAAAACTTCTCTTTAAACCAAACCAAAAGTACCCAATATAGTTGAACATAGATAAAGGAAATAATAGATAAAGCACACCCATTGTCAACTTTGTTCACTAGGTGGCGTCCTGTACTACTGATACTTTCACTGAAGTTTCCCATAATTCTCATTGACGTTTATTCAAAATTGTGGGAAATTTTTGTGAAAGTAATTTAAACAATGAAAAATGTGACAAAATTTATGTGATTTTACATAATAGCATTTGTTTCTTATATAGAAAAAACTATTTCGAAGCCATGATGCTGGTGTTGGGATATCAATAGGACAAAACCCGTAAGACCGCCAAATAGGAACATCCCCGAACGCCTTTTAAATCTAAAAACTTCCCCGACCAAAAACTGTAGCAACTTCTGTGGCCACAGATGCCAAAACCGTTAGAGTGTCTGAGAACTCTCAACAAGGAATGGTAGCTGAACCGTAGGAAGAACCAATTTATTAGGACCAATTTATTTATTATTATTATTTCTTTTGATATGAAATTTTAGATTTTTATTGTCATATTTTTTGACTTTTTTTGGGAACAAACAAAATCCCATTTATTGCTTTCAACGACATCTAGAAAATTACCTATTACACTAAAACATTGCACCACCGACAGCCACATGCCAACTTTCAAACGAGTTATATTCATAGACTAAAAACTACACACATATATATAGACTTAAAATTTCGCTCAGCATATTTCTGACATTGGCCTGGTGTGATATGAACGGTGGATGTTGGAAAGAATTGCTTTAATAATACCAGATAGAGGGAGGCAATCGTGCAAACCAACCAACAAGATAACAACTACGGCATTTCGTTTTGGGTGTTAAAGTTATTGTATCAAATACAACACAAATGTATACTGACAATAAAAGATAACAAAAAGTCCAAAATACGTTTAAATTTCACGGTTCTCAACGAAAACGACATGACAAATTTAAGTCAACAGTGCTTGTAACTCCACTTGGTGTAAGCCGACCAGTAGTACCACAAAAGTATATCAATGGAGTTTAATCTTTCCATATCTGGGTCAGTACCATAAATATATTGACCTTAGGATTTTTGACTTCCCACCAAACTATGTGGTCAACTATCTCAAAATTTTGACGTGATACAGAAAAACGGTAAATGCCTTATATTCAGCGCATCAAAATTGTGCTGACTCGCTTTGTTTTACTCAATTCAGATTTTTGGTAACACACAGTGTTATGTAATTAACGATATCGAATTCATCATCGTTTTGTCGGTAGTGAAGTTTTATGAACGCATATATTTTAAATGTTTCATGAGCCAGCATTATCGACATAACGATATTGATTGGACGATTATCGTCATATATAATTAGGCCCCTTGTATACAGGAGCAAACACTTGTCACACCTTTATCTCAAAGAAGTCTGATTCTATAAGTAATATTCACTAGTATTCTTCTAGACTCATAAAACACTCCTTCATGTTCACGTACGCTCAGGTGAATATAAATTTGTACCTACCCACATTCACGCGTGATTCACACATATCACGTAACTCGCACCCACCTCTAGTAGCAACCTATTATTTGTCCCATTTCCCATGCCCCATGCCCCATGGCTGTGGGTAACTACCCATTATTTTCCCCATACCCTATGGGTAATGGTTAAAAAACGATCGTTACGCATTCCCCGCGGCGATGTGAATGAGTTAATTATGGGTATGTACCCATTCATGCCAGTGGCTGATATTATACAATATTTAGAGGCAATATTATCACTCTATTTTGTTGTGTGTACAAATTTATTTCAACACTTACGATTTCCCTTAAATTTAGTTGAGCCTAGGCAACATCACGTTACACGAATACGAATAACACCTTTTGTTGAAAGAAGATAATCTATTCAAAAGAAAGTGATGTGTATGTGCGCAATTGTTTCGTTTATAATAAAAGATTTTGATAATTTTTCATTTTAATCAAGTGAAATATCATCCTAATGAATAAAAACTTTTCTTTATTTACCGCAAAGGTTATGACAATTTTGGGGTGAATGAAACTTAGTTTACAACAAAATAAATAACTTTTTCGATTAAAGTTTTTAATTTTCTGGAAAAGTACCAACCTTTGTTGTCAACCATGAGACTAAGTTGCAAACAAAATATTTTTGGAGCAAAATAAATATTTTTACTCAAATAAGCTCTAAAGTTCTTTTATTTGCGTGAAACTGTGCACAAGTTTTTTTTTTTTTGTTTTTGACTAAAATTCAATTTTCGTGTCACTGATGTTTTTTAAAGCCTTACAATTTCGCAGATATAGCAACACAATTTCAGCAGTGTTACTTATTGTCTCAAATTGAAAAATGTTCGAACTGTCAATAGCCACAATGATTTGAGTAATTTTAATGAGTAATTTAATTGGAATTACTTTACTTTACTTTTATTGACTATATTACAACCTCATGAGGCCCGCTTAAACAACAATTTATTTATTTATTTATTTATTTATTCACACTTGTAATTTTAAGCCTCTCGGCCAATTCAAATAAATTACAAAAGAACTACTCCATTTATAACACACATTATATGTTTTCATTAAATAAGAAATTACATAACAATTATATCCTTTAATTAAGTAGCAAGATCAAAAAACTAGTTGATAACAAAGTTAAATTAGAGATTATATTATTCATGACTAATAATAATTCAGAGTTCCCAAAGGTGTTTTCAAAAAGAAAACTACAAACACAAGCTCTATTGAAAATAGTGTATACATTATTTAATCAGTTGAATGAATCAAAAATTTCCAAAGGCAAAAATAAAATATAAAAAAAAAATCAAAGGAACATTGTAAAAACAAAAACCAAAAAGAAACATTGTCAACTACTGCGTTATTTCTCCAAAGTGTTGAAGAAGCTTTTTGCGATACGTAGCGCTAGTGAAGTTAAATACTCGTAGTGTAGAAGGAAGCAAGTTGAACAATCTGGCTATTCTCACCTGAAAGGACCTATTCATATAACCCCTCGCTCTAGGAATTATTAATTGATTCGTACGTGATGAACGGCCAAATTTAAACAAATTCGTGAGAAAGGTAGGAAATTGATTTTTGAACATTTTGTAAAACAACAACAGAGATCGGAAATGTACAAAATTTGAGAAACTACAACCCAAGAATCGGTTAACAGAGGGAGTTACGTGGTCAAAAAGTCTGATTGAGTATAAATACCGCACTACTCTATTAAAAGCTAATTGAAGTCCCCTCATATTTTGGTTTCTAGATCCACAGTATACTTCTAGACAGTATAATATGTTGGGCATAACGAGAGCATGTACAAGTTTCTCCTTTATGCTGCGTGGCAATATTAAATCGGTGTTGTATAATTGCCGAAGCGCGAAATTAGTGTGACGAATGACACCGTCTATGTGCAAATCGAAGGATAACGTATCGTCTAAGATAACACCTAAGCACTTCACGTTACGAACAAAATCAATAGGAATATTATCATATTTCAACTGCAAATCTTCAACAGCAGAAGATGAAAACAACAGTGCCTTGGTCTTTGAAGCATTTATACTAAGTTTATTCGAAACCATCCACATACTTAAAGAGCGCAGGACATAATCAATTTTAGCCTGCAAAACGTCCACATATTGATACCCTCCACTAAATAGCAGCTGCACATCATCGGCATACGCATAGGGCGTGCACCAATCACATATAATGTCAAATAAGTCATTGAGGAAAATAATAAAAAGAAGAGGCCCCAGAACCGAACCTTGAGGAACACCACTCCTAACCGCCAAAACACTCGACGATAGCCCATTAACTGAAACTGAATTTAATTAATAATAATTGAATTAAACTGATTAGAATATAAAATTCGAATACTTATTGTTAGGCTCTTTAAGAACAGATTCAATAAAAAAAACCCACAGTAAATGTAAATAAATGATACTAATGTGTTCATAGAAAACGAACAGGTACCGTGTAACAAACAGGTGTTAACACATCGCCCGTGAGTTTGAACACTCATTGATTTTTTGACGTGACAACGTCTTAAATTAGGTTGCGGCTGGGAGTCACTTATGAAAAAGTGTAACGCCCGGTAACGTTACGATGAGTCACCGAACACAAGTAAACGCAATGTGTTTACTTGTGTGCCAGAAACGATTTGCTTTGCTGGCTTCTAGTGGCTGTTGGTCGGTGGTGTGAGTGTTTTTGTTTTTTGGCACATCATATATATGACGACTGAGCAAGTATGTATGTGCGTATATATGTGCGTGTGTATGAATATTGATTTAGATCAGTCTGCATTGGATAAGGTATTATTTTTTGTTTTTTGTTTTTTGGCTTTATGATATGTGTAGTGTATGTTTGTGTGTAGAAATTTTCATATGAATTAGGTAGCCAAAACGAAACAGAGAGCTGCGGTCGGCTTTAAAAACGATATGCGAATATGATGAATTGAAATACTTTTTGGTTAGTAAATTATTTTCTTTTGTTTTTAATAAAAGAAATGTTTATTTTTTATAATAAAAGAAATGTTTATATTTTATAATAAAGGATATGTTTATTGTTTATAATGTCACATTTGATAATGTGTTCATAGAAATCGCACAGGTACCTAGATGGTGTTGAAATTACTTCTATTTTCCTAAACCATAAGTTTCAATAAATGTTAAAACATCGCCCGTGAGTTCTAACACTCATTGGGCAAGTGAGTTCATTGCACTCCTATTGTGCAATTTAATTATATTCATATCAATAAATATTCTACCGAGAAAAAGACGTTGTCACGTAAAATCTTCGCCCGTAAAACCGACTTTACAGGCAACAATTTTTTTTTTGGTTTTGTTGGTGGTTTTCGGCAATTCAACCTCATTTTTGAATTCAGAGTGATGGGATTTATCATTGGTACAATAGTTATTAAAAACGGAGTTTTGTGGGTAAACTGAAATTATACCTTGTTTGTAAATAACTATTTTTTTTAATTTAAATTTGTTTCAAATATTTTCAAAAAATTTGAATACACAATTGATTTCCAGTAGGTCATTGTCCATGCTACAATTTTTCATGTTTTCATATCCGGATAATTCAAACCGGATAAACGTTTATTTCCGGTAGAAAATTATTGCAGCTGGTTTTGCGATAACAAACATATAATCTTCGATAACGAAAATCTTTAATATTTTGTAAGATATGTGCGCCATCTGTTGGCAACCATTTATTTGACGACATGACCACACAGCATACTTTTAGGATGATAGAAAAAATTTGTTTAAACAGCTGTTGAAGGGTATATGACTTGGCAGCACTCTCAGTGAAATGTCACTTTTTGTAAACACAGCCCAACAAAGTGTGATTGCTGCTGAAGTTGTTATTTAATCTACATTTATTTGTTCATTTTTCAATTAAATTACATTTAATAATGTCCATAGCAAAGAGAGTTCAGGTATGGCCGTCAGTTGACTTCAGAAAAATATTGATTTGCATTTCAATTTATACGGCTTTAAATATTTTTAGCAATGGGCCACATTTGCCAGGCAGTGGCACATCTACGATTGCACCTGGCAGAACCCTTTCGATTCGGCAAAAGTAGTCTCCAAGCACTTGATGGGAATGCAAAAACCAATTTACCATCCAATGAGTAAGTACCCAACCACCGCCTATTTAGGCTTAAAGCAAACATTTAGCAATTAAGCAGTGCTTTCAACTGAACTGTGCAACAAATGATAATATGAGGGTAAATACCAAAATTTCTATTTAAATTCCATTTTTTATTCTCGCTCCGCTTGCAGATGATTGTGGCGACCATGTGGTGGTTATTAATACCAAAGAAATCGCTTTGCCCGGCGATGAATGGGTAAAACGCGTATATTTCCATCACACCGGTTATCCGGGTGGTGCCTCCTGGACCCTCGCTTGGCAATTACACGAAAAGGACCCCACTATGGTCATGAAAAAGGCCGTCAACAGGTCAATGACGGGGAACTTACAACGCACGCATACAATGCAAAGGCTGCATTTATTCGCCGACGACCAAGTGCCTGAGGAGATTTTGGCGAATGTTACGAATCAAATAAAATGTTTGCGGGAAATACCACAACGTTTGGATTTGATGGACAAGGAGACTGTAGATAACTTCCCCACGATTATGGATTATCCAAAGGACTATATACTACGTTAAATTTCCTTTATGCTTTTGTTGCAAACAAAAAATTGGGAAATAAATAAATATTTGTTACTAAATAAGAAGCTAATATAATAACAGCCGGTCCCACACAAAACGGTCAGACTTAAAAATAAATTACGTTTTTAGTTTTGTTAAATGCTAATCTGTCTTCAATAATCTTTTAGAAATTGGTATAGATACTTAATTTATATTTAATTTTGAACATAATACGAAAGGTCGGATAAATCATAACAGATTTGAGAGACGATTTTTGTATGACAAATCGTCTCTCAAACCTCTCATAACTTTTTATGAATAAGTATTGTGATCCGTACTCATTCAGTTTTGGGTATACTTGGTCTTACCAAGGCCATCACGTATAGGTTATTGCTCTTAACAGACGTTTGTATAATTCTTCCCGATTTGATTGCTTATCTTCAAATCCCGGACACACGAACAATTGCTCACGTGAGCGGGACCAAATTTTGCTCACGCGAACGTGAGTAGTGAAAAAATCTTCGCGCGCGAGCGAGTGTGCGTGAGCACTATTTTCGCGACAGTCACGCATATTTCCGAATGGTTGGTATCATTTAATTTCGATTTTCTTACTACCTTGTTACACAAAGTTTTTTGGGAAGGCTTCTAATAACATTTTCCTCTAACAAAGCGTCGTTAATCATCTTCTGTATTCCAAGGAATTGTGCTACAAGCGAAGGAGTTTTTATACATTTTACTGCGGGACCGTTTGCAAAAAAAAAGTGGTAATAATATCAGAACTTCTAAACTATATGTCCGATTGTTTGAGAATGCACTAAGGATTTGTAGGGGAGGAGTCTGGCTTTCAGAATCTGGTATTTAGAGGCACCTTGTTTCAGGGTACGTTTCGTTACAGGGTGACAAAAGTTTCATGGCATGTAACTTCTTAACTTGGCTGATTTAAATGATCTTTGTTTTTCAGCTTCTACTGAGCCACACAAACCAAATACATTTAGTCTGAAGTTTCTATAACCGTTACAAAGATATTTGGAGTCAAAAGTTTAAAATGTAAACATTCGCACTGACTTTCTTTATTTTTTTGTTCATTTTGAGTCAAAATGTAGTTCTAAAACCCAGCTACATTGGCAAGATTGCAACCAAACGTAAGTTAAAAACCTTTTTAAATTATTTAAAACCGGTTGGTAACGACAACTTCTCAAATTTTAAATGTTTTCAAACTGAAAAAAAAACAAATTTGTTAGTAAAGGTACCATCATTCTTTCAATAGTTTCTCAAATTTTTTGTAAGACATAAAATATTGTAATTTTTTTTTAAGCAAGGGCCTTGCCAATGGTGCTAAAAGATTTTCATATTTTTGTACACCAAATTCTAGACTGAAATGAGGTTACACAGGGTACCCATTTAATCGGGTTTATTGATTAATCAGTTAATCGTAAATTTCAATCTGACAATTAACCGAACACAACGCAATCAAATTATTCGATTATTCGAATAAAATAAAACAAACAAAAAGAACCAAGTGTTCAAACATTGTACTAGGCAAATTTATTAAAAGAAATAAAACGCAGCAAAAGCAACTTCATTATATTAAATGTAGGTATAATTCACAAATCTTAGTTGCAGAAATATGAAAATTAGTGACTTGGTACCAAGCCAAAATTAAGAATATCTCAAAGTTTCGACCCAAAAGTGCCACGCCTTCGGGTATCTCCCATAAAAAGGCTACGGTGAGCTCTGAAACTATATCAGGCTAGGGTGAGCTCTGAAACTACATCAGCCTATAACACCCAATTGGCGTCTAATTTAAATATTTTGTTGGATAGTTGTAGGATTGAATTCGTGAATCATCACATATGTTTGGGTTTGATTATTGACAATAGGCTTAAGTTTGACGTTCACATTAACTCTCTTCATCGTAAATTGTACTCTGTTTTACGTAGATTTTACTCTACAAATGTGTGTTCTGCCTCTTTGGGTTAGGTGTAGACTTGCACATGCTTTACTCATGCCTCAGATTTTATATGGGATTGAATTGGTATCGGGTACTAATGATGAAAACTTATTGCGACTAAATCGAGCTGTTTGTGTAATTACACGTTTTGTCTATAAAGTTCGCAGAAGGGATCACATATCCGTGTTTGTAAATGGGTTTTTAGGATGCTCTTTTTCAAATTTCGTTGAGTACAGAAATGTATTATTATTTTATAAAGTTATTAAGGGTGGTATACCAGAGCCCTTGCGTGATAAGTTTTCTTTTTCTCACTCAATTAGGCGGACTCAGATCGTAATACCGAGAATATATAATTCCTTATTTGAGAAATCTTTTGTTATTCGTGTTGCCCGAACCTGGAATCAACTACCAAATGACTTGCGGCTTTTTTCCTATTCGAATAATGTATTTCGATCAAAATTTTTTAACATTTTTCACGTCTATGAAATGAATGTTGGGATACTTATTCACGTGTTTAGTTTGGAGTTGTTGCTCGTTTTCAGGACTGTCATGATCTTTTTTATTGTTTTACATTATTATGGCTGGGGAGTCAACAGGTTACAAGTACTTGTGGAGTTGTATTATTTTCTATATAGACATTTAATGAATTTTTATATAGATTTAATTGTTAATGAACTTATTTTATTCAGGTACTTAAGAATTGTAATATGTTATATTGGCCATGAGGCTTGTGTATTACAAATGAATTTCAAATAAAATAAATAAATAAAACGTAATTTTCTGACTATTATCCTTATTGTACACAGTTTGAGCAGAATCGGACGTCTTAAAATTTCATAAAATTTAATAAACCAATTTTGAGACTTTTTTGTTTATGTCTGAGCCTAAGTACTATGCGACGCTTTCTCTCAACAAACTACTAGCTTCAGGTATGTTTCTTTACTTTACCGCGGGAACCCAAACTTACCCAAACGCATTTCTTTACTCACAAATTGGGCAAATGAGAGCGATTTTTTGTTTCTCTTAACGTCAAAATGCGTTTCTCTTTTTACCGAACTTACCCAGACTTTTTCTTCGGGTAAGTTTGGGCAAAGTGTCAAACAATCAGCTGTTCGAAACGTCATGAAGGTCCACTAGGACCATGTCCGAAAATGCAAGGGTGCGAAATGGCAGCGGGTTCAAAATTTCCGGATTGCCGGTCGGAGAGTAGTAGGGTAAAGTTGCTAACTTCTGAGCCAGTGGTCGGATTTTTTTTGTTTTTGGGCTCGTTGGAAAGGTCTTTAAGAGGCCTTTCATAATCAATAAAAAAAGTAGAAAAAAGTCAAATCGCCGAGATACAGAGCTTTCGGGAAAAAAATTCACATAACCTCAATTTGCTCAGCCAGATGGCAGGTTGAAAGAATGAGGTAGGAAACGGAAAATTGATTGCGTGTGAACGGATTAGGTATCATAAATTTTTTTTAAATCTGAGAACCATAGAAAACTAATCATGTGTGGGTGGTTATTTAGAAATTGCCCTAAAAGAAGACCAGAGATTTTTTCCTTATGTGTTTGATTCTTCATCCAAAAATTTCAATAAAATAAAATCTTAAACATATTAATTTACAAAAACAAATAAATCTATGCTGTTATTTCGCTTCCAAAAACAAAAACAAACATTTTTGCATTTCAGTAAAATGGTCATAACTTTGGAACGGTAAGACCTCTTGGCTTCGTTTAGGTCATTTTGGAAAGGTTATATTTCAACAGAAAAAAAACATAAGTTACCTGCCATTTGGCTGAGCAAATTGAGGTTATGTGAATTTTTTTTCCATTTTTTCCCGAAAGCATCTCGGCGATTTGACTTTTTTCAACTTTTTCTCAAAGGCCTCTTAAAGACCTTTCCAACAAGACCTCTCCAACAAGCCGACAAAAATCCGACCACTTGCTCAGAAGTTAGCAACTTTACCCTACTACCCTCCGACCGGCAATCCGAAAATTTTGAACCCGCTGCCATTTCGCACCCTTGCATTTTCGGACATGGTCCTAGTGGACTTTTCTTCATGAAATGAGCCAAGGAATACGCTGGATAAATTTGTCCGGAACTTCCTGAATCACCCGTATTATGACTAGTTAGTTCCAATACGCCTAAGGCGCCTGTTGAAAAATACTGTAATTTAAATGGATCTTTAAGAAAAGATACTTTTTGTAAAATGATAAACCTTTTTTAAGAAATTTTTTATTTATTGAATGTATTTTTTAAAAAAAAAAAAGAATATCTTTAGGTCCCTTTTGTAAGAACATGTATTATATTTTTCCGATAAGGTCCTTTCTTTGATAAGAGGTACTTCTTTTATTAAAAGCTAATGTTTTTATGTAAGAAAAAGCCTGAGTATGCTTTTTTTTACAAAGAAATACTTTTTTTAAAAATAGGTACTTTTGAAAGAAGTGGTACTCTTTTTAGGATAAGGTTATTTTTTTAAGAAAACTTACTTATTTTCAGGAAGGCTACTTATATCAAGAAAAGAAAAGAAAAGGTATTATTTTATTTTTAAGAAAGGGTACTTCTAAAAAAGGAATTTTTGTAAGAAAAGGTATTTTTTGTAAGAGAAGGTATTTGTTTTTTTTTGAAGAAAAGCTCTTTTTACGAAAGAACATGCAAAATTTCGAAAGTAGGTACTTATATCAAGAAAAGTTATTTTGTTTTACAAAAAATGTACTCTTTAAAGATATGGTAGTTTTTTAAGAAAAGGCAATTTGTTGTAAGATAATGTACTTTTTTAAGAAAATGTAGTTATTTATAAAATTACTTTTTTAAAGAAAAGGTCCTTTTTGTAAGAAAATTTACTTTTTTAAGGAAAGGTACTTCTTTAAGATAAGGTATTTTGTGAAGTAAAGGTGCTCTGTTTAACAATATGAATAGGTATTTTTTTGAGAAAATTTACTTGTTTTAAGAAAACGCACTTATTTAAGAAAATTTTATTTTTTTAAACTTCTTTCACTTTGGCTTTTCTAAATTTACTTCTTATTCGTTTCAAACTTCAATGTGTAATAAACAGGCTCCACCTACAAAATTTCCCATTAAACAAGAAATATTTCCCCCATATTTTAGCCTAGGCACAAACCAAACGAAAAGTACGAGTGTAAGAGTAAGTGTACTCCCAAATGTAATTCCATGCTCAGGGTTGTACTTCATGGATTTCCCAGTCTTGCACTTTGGCATTTCTAAATTTACTTTTTATTGGGTCCAAACGAAAATTACCCACAAAAGTTGTTTAAAATTTTTGCATTTAGCGCCCATCCCGCAACGTGCGATAAGGAACTTCGTTCCAAAATCTGGTTGCAGGTTTCACACTCTGTAGCAAACCATGCGTTGAAACAGAGTGCATTTAGACACAATATTCTGAAGGCCTGACTTCTCCCCTATAAATACCTAGTACATTCTAAATTAAGCTGACCAATAATTTAGAATTTCTGATATTATTACCACTTTTTTTTGCAATTGGTCCCATTGTCCGTCTGGAAGAACACTAATGAAAATAAGAGGCAAACTTCTTTAAGATAATGGTGATAAAATGTTGTTCCTGTATAAAAAGGCTTAGTTTATTTGCTAAATTTATTGAAAACGACGCTTAATTTAACTACGGCATTTACATTTCAGTGTAGTAGTGTCTAATTCCTGAATATGATCGCAATTAACGTATTGAAGAACTTACTTTTTACGAACACTGTTTTGAATATAAAGTAAGTGGTTTAAGTAAAAACCCAGTTTTATTTTTGTGCGTAATTTTTGCGTGATTGTGGTGAATCACGCGTGAATGTGAGTACGATTAAATTCTGCTCACGTGGACGTGCGTGAACGTGAGTACCGAAAAAATCTTCGTGCGTGAGTGGCTGTGTTCCTGTCGTGAGCGTGATTCAAAACTTACTCACGTGCCCATCTCTACTTCACACTCATTGATTGGGATCCACAGTTTTACTCCGATTCCGAACGATATTTTGAGAAGTTCGAGTTTTTCGAAAGAAATGTAAGGTGGTCAGAATAGGGATCGAACCAACGTTCCCATGCACAAGAGACGCGCACACTGCCATTGCACCACACTTAGGTAAAAACGTGATTTCGACACAATTCGCACGGATTCCTGGCTCATGTAACGAACTTACACAGAAAAAAAACCTAGTGTAATATTACCCACATTCATGGTCTGATATCAGCCAATTCACTGGGCAACATAGGGTCAGCTATTTAATTGGGCAATATTACCAATAAACTTGAAAATTTGCATTGAATATTTGTAGATTCACCACATGCAAAAAGGGCATTATACAGAATATATTATAGGTGAATTAGACTAATTTGCAAAATGTTTAGACCAAATGTCTAGACCATATTTTTGATATTTACAGAAACAAATGATGATTTTGTTTTTAATTAAAGAAGTATTTATTGCATTGTTGCTTACAATAATAACATAAATAAACGCTAACGTTATAATCACGAATTACCAGTAGTAGTACCTCTCGTTAGTCACTGCCGGAGACTCCAGTCATGTTCCCTGTGAAGAAATAAATTAATCTTTAGATAAATGTATTAAACACTTGGGTATCAAATTTGTTCGTTTCTACAAATAACACACATTTTTACTCTTAAAGTGGCTAAGAGATGTACATTTTCCTGTCGCTTATTAAAACACTTTCGACACATACAAGACACAAGCAACACAACGCACTTTTCTATTTACAAAAGTTCTACAATGTAGACTTTTGACCAATAGAAATGTATTCTTTATTGAAAGCACTTGCAGAATACATTTTTACTTGCATTTCTTTATGGAATTATAAATTCATACCTTGTTTAAGAAATTGAATAAAATTACTCTTAGAAAATTTGGCAAAACTGCTTTTTGTTTTTCTTTCACAAAGTAAAGGTTACATACAAACATACATAATGGCACAATAGTATTACAAAACCTTAGAGGTTTATATTCGTATCGCTCTAACAAACGGTGTCTAGTCAGGATGCTGCTGCCTCGTCTCAGCTCTTGACATTCAACTAAAGGTACGGTCAGATTGGGCAAATATTTGACGAAAAACGTCAAATATTTCTTGGCCCCAGTCTGACCACAAAATATTTTTGTGTGGTAAACAACAAAACAGCTGATTTTGGTCAAACAAAATTAATTGCCATCAAATAAAAATGTGCTCAATGTGACCACAGTGTGAAGAGCAAATAGTTTTCTCTTTTTTGAGCAAACATTTATTTGATCTTACAAAAGAATTGTAAGATCAAACAATGGTAAATATCGGGTTGTATAAGCAGTGTTGTCAGCTTTTACGACTCAAATTATGAAATGAATATAGAGTTGTGTCGAACTCGTTCACTAGTTCTCGAACTCGTTCATTTAAGGTGCCCAGACATACCAATCACGGACGTACTCGCCGTATCGAACATGTGCATTACGTTCGTGAGGGTGATGTCTGGTCATCCTAAATGAACTAAAGGGTCCGCCATCTAACGTTTTTTCTTTTCAACTAGTGCTTATTTCGTGAATGGTAACACTTAGCTCATGTCTGATTTGACAGATAATTAGTTTTATCCTTCCGCTGAACGAATATAGTTGTGTATACGCTTGAACAACGCTGGGAAATATTGCGACATTACTTTGAAAATCATGGTAATGTTGCAGAATGTGTGTGAAAACTCGATGTTTTGCGCCCTATTTTTGAAGATCACATTATCAGCCGCAGAGCTGATGTCGTTTGGCCACCTCGGAGCTGCGATCTGACACCGTTGCACTATTATTTGTGGGGTGCCCTCAAAGATAAGTGTTACGCCGACAAGCCAGAGACAATTGACGCTTTAAAGGATAATATTCGTGAAGCCATTGGTGAAATACAGCTGCACACAATCGATAATGTGCTTAAAAATTGGACCGATCGTGTAGGCCACTGCATGGCCAGCCGAGGCAGCCATTTGAATGAAATTATTTTCCATTATTAACCGGAAGGATTGTACTTTCAAATTAAAAAAGTAATTTGAGAAAATATTCAGTAGTTTTTTTTATAGCATTTTCAAAAAAAAAAGTTATTTGGCGGACCCGTTATATAGTTCATGAACTACCCAACTCCAATGAATGAAAAATCACCAACAGTAAACTAAAAAGAAGAATTGGTAAATATTATAAACATTTTTAAAAATATTTTGGTAATTTTGTTTAACGGCTATAAAACTGTGTACATAGTTAAAAGGGCATAGTTTTAGCTTTGTTAATCTGTACTAACTTTTCAAATCGGATCTAAACCGACTAAGCTGCGACTAATTAGGATAATTTGGCCATATTTAGAAATTTGAAGCTACTGAAAATGTTGAAAATGGTGTTCTAATCTCCTCCGTCAGACCTTACAATTATGCTAGGTGATTTTAGAGCAAGCTTGTCAAACTCGCAAAAAAGAATTTAAAAAATATTCGACAATATTTCAAAATTTCAATATAGGATATCTCGATAACTAAGCGAGTTATCAAAAAATTTCATTTAATTTTTTTTTGTTTATTTTAACTTCGTTTATAACATAAATATATTAGAGGTCACATAAATCGCTTAAGGTGGCTCATTCAGCATAATATCTTCCCGTATATCCGAACTTTGGAGGCCCATAACTCCGGAAATAGGGACCGTCAGCAAAATTCGCAGTTACAGTGAGCTTTTTTGGCTATGTTTCTTCTAAGATTTCTCCTCTTCCAAAACTAACTCCGACGCTTCTCCACAGCATAAAACAAGAAAACATTCATCCTCGTGCATCATATTTAAAACAAAATTGTATTTACTGCCAATTTCTTTAAAACTTTTCAGAAAACAAATTTATGTTTTCAGACAGCTTGCTTAAAATTTATGATAGAACAAATTTGTAGTTTCTGGCAGGTTGATCAAAGAATTATTTGTTGCAAATATTGGTTCAAGTATGACCACAGGGCAAATGTATTTGGCCTACTGTTTATTTGATGCAATTTGATACCTGTTTGATCAAACAAAAAGAGGCAAATAAATGTGCATAGTGTGAACACAAAATCAACCCTGTATTGATTTGACAACATTTTGAGCAAATATGATGAAACATATTTTGATCAAATATTTACCCAATCTGACCGTACCTTTAAAAATGTCAAATATTTCTTGGCCCCAGTCTGACCACAAAATATTTTTGTATGGCAAACAGCAAAACAGCTGATTTTGGTCAAACAAAATTATTTGCCTTCAAATAAAAATTTGCTCAATGTGACCACTAATGAGGAAATATTTTCCTCTTTTTTGGGCAAACATTTATTTGATCTTACAAATGAATTGTAAGAGCAAACAGTGGTAAATAACAGATGATATAAGCAGTTTTGTCAGCTTTTACGACTCAAATTATAAAATTAAAAAAAAAATCACCAACATTAAGCTAAAAAGAAGAAATGGTAAATATTAGAATCATTTTTTAAACTATTTTGGTAATTTTGTTCAACGGCTATAAAGTTGTGTACATATTTAAAAAGAGCTTGTTAATCAGTATTAACTTTTCAAATCGGCTTAAAACCGGCTAAGCTGCGACTAATTAGGATATATAAGTAATAAGGATAATTTGGCCATATTTATAATTTTGAAGCTACTGAATATGTTGAAAATGATTTGTAACAAAAATGTATTAGTGGTCACATAGATCGATTAAGGTGGCTCAGTCAACATAATATCTTCCCGTATATCCGAACTTTGGAGGCTCATAACTCCGAAAATAGGGTCCGCCACCAAGTTTGATATTTAATATGTTTTACTTGAAACAATGAGTTCTACGTCAAATCAGTGAGATAAACTACTAGATTTAAGCCTTTTTTAGATTTCTCATCCTCTTCCAAAACTAACACCGTCGCTGCTCCACAGCATAAAACAAGAAAACATTCATCCTCCTGCATACATATTTAAAATATATCAATTTGTTTAAAATTTTTCAGAAAACAAATTTGTTTTTCTGGCAGGTTGATCAAACAATTTTTTGCTGCAGATATTTGTTCAAGTGTGACCACAGGGAAAATGTATTTGCCCTACTGTTTATTTGACTCTATTTGATTCCTGTTTGATCAAACAAAAAGAGGCAAATAAATGTGTATAGTGTGAACACAAAATCAACCCTGTACTGATTTCACAATATGTTGAGCAAATATGATGAAACATATGATGATACCTTAAGAAACAGGGAATTTGCCAACATTCATCTGCAAAGTCAGCATTATTGTTGGTAGTGTGTTTTGCACTTTGATTTAGGCAATCTTGCCACCTCTTCTTGTCTTCATACAAAAAAACACCAAACCCAAACTAGGCAATTTTACCGATTGTTATTTTTTCTGTGTAGTTATGATAATTTTAATATCCCTGCAAGATCAAATTTGACCTTTTTATTTTTTAGTGTACAGCGTAATGTTAAGAAAAAGTGCCGTTATTTGTTTTTACATTTTTTGCTATTTTTATTATATTAGGACTTTCTGCGTACTTTTCCAGTAAAAAATATCTAGTAACTATTTTTGAGAGAGTAAGATAGATTTTACTCTCGCAGTAAAGAATATCACAAAAGTACAAAGACGACATCCAGGAATGATTTGCAATGTAAATACTTAAAGAACCAACGACTGCAGCTTGACCAAAACATTACAAACCACCACAACTGTCTTTTAAATAATATTTTTTTTAAATAAATACTTAACAGTTCATTACAGCGCATTAAAAAGAATTTTTTGTTAATAACAAAATTCCAATGATTATTTGTTATTTTACGTCTGTTTACTTCGCTATAAGTTATCCAAATAGTCCACGGATTTCTGTGGAAGTAAAACAGCTGATGCACACTCTTAACATATTTCTCTATGGTTTACATACAAAAGTTATTACCAAGATTTTATGTCGTCGTTATTAATATTGGATGATTTCTGCTTTTGATTTTGAAATAGCTTAGCTTATATGGGCCAAAATCAAAATGCTTAAAAACTTAGCGTTGACAATATTTAACATTTTCGACGTGTTAACATCTATATGGTAGAAACACAATTGGGACGAACGACGAATTTGTCGGTAAAAATTCGTTGCGTAAATTCGTCGTATGAAACATAATAACGACAAACAAAAATAAACGTCAATAAAATTATTATAATTATAATTACTTTGTAAGACAATATTTGTTTACATGTAGCAGCTGACTGAGTGCCCATATTTCATAAATTTAAAAAGCACTAATTGAAAAAGAAGAAATATTAACAAAACAACGATTTCAAAGAAAATTATGTAATTAAAAATAGTTCTTTTTAAATATAAATGCTATAATAAAAGAGGAAACCACTCTTAAATTAAAAATACATTTTTTTACTAAAACACTTAAATAAATATCAAAAAGAAAAACGGTTACCTTGCACCAATTAATTCGTCGTTCGTCGGCGTAAGAAATATAAATAAACCTATCACACAGTTCGTTACGCATGACGAATTTCGGTCGACGCACTGATTGTGTACATTCTTATATAAACAAATGTGATTTATTTTCGACGACGAATATTCGCAACGTAAAATTCGTCGTTCGTCCCAATTGTGTTTCTACCTTAACTCACAAAGTGAAAACATCCAAATACAGTTTGTCCGACTGCGATCACACAGATTGTTTGGCGTTAAACTCCTCCGAAACGGCTGGACCGATTTGTATGAAATTTTGTGTGCATATCGGGTAGGTCTCAGAATCGACCAACATCTATTTTTCATACCCCTAAATGATAAGGGTGACCCACCCCTATACAGAACACAAATTTGTCTGACTGCGAAACACAGTAGCGGCACTGATGTAGCGGCAGCGAACATAGATTAATACTTATAGTAGATCTAATAGTTCTCCCACCAAATTTATGACATTTGGCCTGGTGTGATATTTACGTTCGATGTTGAAAAGAATTGCTTCAATAATACCAGATAGAGGCAGTGGTTCAAAACAACGAACAAAATAACAGCAACGGCATTTCGTTTTGTGTGTTAAAATTGTTGTGTTAAATACAACACAAATGTATGCTAACAATAACAGTCAATAAAAAGGTTTAAAACACATTTCAATTTCACAGTTTTTCACCAAAATGAAATGAAAAATTAAAGCAAGAAGTTATTGTAATTCCTCCTGGTGTATGTCACTTTTCGTCAAACATCTCTCTATCACACCGACCGCATCACGAAGAGTGTGAAAGGAAACGTAAGATGAGCCAAATATTTTCTCTACTAAGATTTATTATATGGCAGCGAATAGTTGACTTGTGTGGGTGCGGAGCATTCTCAGAGCAAAGAGAATAATGAAGTGGTTATACGGCCTTCGGCCACGGACTGTCCCTGCAGGCTGTGTCAGAGACACGGCCATTAAGTTTAACGTAGAATACGCCATCCGATAAGACAGAAAACATATATAACAATAAATGATAAATAACATAAGCAAATGAATTTATTTATTTGATAGTTACTTTTGATAATATACATAAGCTTATGGTAGGAAAAATAGCATAAATATGTTTTTAAATTAAAAGAGTAAGGATAAATGATAAATAACAGACGCAAATCAATTTTATTTTATATTTTTTATAATTATATATCCATGTTAAATTCAAATTCACATTTAACATTTTGTTTCACTTAAATACATAAGTAAATATACGAAATTTCAATATTTCATGAATCAAAACAACAGCCGAAGGTTTATGTCCACACTGAAACAGCAGCATAGTTTGTGTTCACGCTACAAACTCAAACACTCAACCAAACACCACACATATGTTTGAGTGTAAGTGTTTAAACAATTTTCATTTGAGAAATTTAAATATTCGGAAGATATCAGCCAATATGAAATGTATATCAAACGAAAGATAACATCTTCATTTACCTACAAAAAAATTTTTAAAAAAAGTTATCTCGCCGTCTCCTCATAATCAATGAAATAAAGATTACAACAATAACAATCTGACATGACTCCCTATACCGTAAGGTAAGACGTATTCTACGTCAAAACATGCCAAAAAAAAGTGCAATTTGCAAAAAAAAAAGTGCTGAACTGAAATAATTAACAATTGTAGCACTGCGGGCATTTTGCGCTTTATCTTCGATAGAAAAAAACACAATATTGTAGACCATTCATATCCGAGCACCCTCACTCTTAGGAATAGGGCATACGTCATTTTATACGGAAAAGTGTAACGCATAGAATGAGTCATATTAGACCTAAGATATCTAAGGACCAAATTCGTTTAGGAAATTTTTAAGAGTTTTGAGACATGCCTGGCTGTCTGTCTGGCTAGTTTGGTCATTACGGATTTTGATACACCCATTTATGTGCCACCCATACAAAATATGGGCGGCTTTCAGGATGACCGACACGGCATGTCCCTTAAACCAAAATCGATCTTAGTGAAATTTGGTACTAGGCAATATTTTTCAAGAGCTACTGTGTAATTGAAAATGTTTGTGGTAACCATTTCGAACCTTCCATGCAAATTTCGAGCGGACAATTACCTGGTAGTCATGAAATATACCCCAAATACACAACACATCATACTTAAGTTGCTAATAATATAATATTTTGCAGATATCACTCTGCTATTGAATATGGGCAAATTTGCCACGAGTAACGGAAGGTTAATCGGCTGCCAAACCAAAGATATAAATCTTTTTTAATGAAACTCCCACCCAAAGGAGAACTAAGAGTGAGGCTATGTTTAAATCAGTTTACCCGACTGAAATGTCTGTACTTGTTTCGAGTTAGGTTTAGCAAGCATTATTGTTTCAGTACGATATTTTTTTGATGTGTTAACAACTATAGCGGTGAATAGGGACTAAATCTATAAAAGTCAACACATGCAAACAACACACAGACAGGTTTTCTGCTGCTGCTAAAACCAGATTTTATGCTGCTGCTAAAACCAGATTTTCTGCGACTGCGGAAGAGAATAATGACGTGTTAAACAAAAATGAGCGAGCAAGAGAGCAATGAAAGAGTGGTGTGGCAGGGGTGAGGCAATCGAAATTGTGTCTATAGCGTATGTATTAACATAATAATGTATGTAGGTACATGTGTCTGTTGCTGTTGTTGAACGGAGACACAAAGCATAGCCACGCAAAATTTCATTTGCAAGCCCATGGGCTTGCGCAGTCGACGTTATGGTGACACACTAATACGTCAGCTACTTCGTACAAAGTATGTGTGATGTTGTGTGTTTGGCTGTTTCGTTGCTGTTGATATGGCAAACATGTGGTTATGTGACACACGTATACGTAGTATGTGTGATGTTGTGTGTTTGGTTGTTTCGTTGTTGTTGCTATGGCTAAACAAAGCGAGTCATTTGATGTTCAGCATTGCCCGGTGTATACAAAACAAGTAATTTAATTCAATAAACTATTATTTTTTATTTTCCAATGTAACATTTACTAATGTGTTCATAGAAATCGAACAGGTACCGTGTAGCAAAAAGGTGTTAACACACATTTTTTCATAAATTTCGCTTCTGGAAATCGGATAATACTATGTGTATTAAAATATTAAACACATACTCATATTTTGTCTTTATTTTAAAATTATATTTATTTAAAATAAATTGATACATCAAATTTTGAAAAATACAACTTTTAAATTCATATGAAAAATTAATAATTTAGATTAAGTGGCACATTTTTGTAAATAAATTATATACGAAAACCATACTTAAATTAGAAAATGTATATCATTTCAAGACTAAAATAAAAAAGCCGTATTTTAATTTGAAATACTCAACCATATGAACTCAAAAGCGGTTAAGTAAGTAACCGCTTTAATAAGAGTTGTTTTCGTTTTATAAACTCATTAAAGTAATTAGGTGTCTGAATCGTCTATTTCATTTTGATCAGTACTAAATTTGAGGCAAAATTCACAAACCGACAAATTTATTTTTGTTTTTTAGAGTCATGTTATCCGAATTAATAAGAAGTCTGTACCAACATACTTTTACAGTAACGGATTTTTTAAATGCCAACTAACGTACATATTTAACATCGACACCAGTGATAATTCTACATATGTTACAATTCCTGGTTGGAAATAAGCATTATTACAGAGTTCAGTTCCGAAAAAAAGATATATATTATAAAAAAATGCAATTTATCGACAAAAATTCTAAAAGTGGAGCCAAAAAAGTCAAAAGTGTGCAAAAATTGCCCAAAAAAGTGCTAAAAAGCATTTTGCATGTTTTTTTTCAAGGAAAAAAAAATAGCTAGAATTGCACTTAAAGTGGAAAACTGGCAACACTGGTTATACGTATATAAAAATGAGATAGCAAGAAAGCAACGCAAATTGTGCGAACTTATTTAGCGTATGTATTTACATGTGTCTGTATCTTTGCATTCCCTTTGTTTTTTTTGTGGGAATAAACCAAAAGTATTAAGCAAGAAAATAATGACACATGTGCTTGCACTGATCTTTAAATATTAATATTATTTAAATGTACGTTATCATATGATTGAACGCTGTTTTTATTTTCCAATGTAACATATACTAATGTGTTCATAGAAATCGAACAGGTACCGTGTAACAAAAAGGTGTTAACACATCGCCCGTGAGTTCGAACACTCATTGTTAAACTTTTTTCTTTTGAATAAATAATCAATATTCTTCGAGCTTGAGGTCAGATTTACTGTTGTTGTATTTATTTTCCTCGATATTTCGCTACTACATTGGGTATTTAACAATTAAAACAAAATAACAAAAAAATAAAATAAAATTGCCGCGAACTACACTTACTACAAACAACTACACATTTCACATTTGAATCAGCTGATATGTTCGAAAGCCAGCGACAGTGTTGTATTTTTGGTAATAAAAAACATATAAATACGTGTGAAATTATTGTTATTGGCAGATTATATTATTTATTAAATGTTTGTTTTGAGACAAAATGTTTACATTTTCATTCATGCTTTCAAATTTTAAAGCAAAATTCGAAGTAAAACGCCCCTAGCGGCCAGTACCATTAAACTGATTCGAACCAATTCCAACTTGAAGTAGAAGTAGAACCTACGTCTATGACAATTTTGAATTCCAATTTCACGAAAAACATGAGCGGACATTATATGAAATACTGTGAGTGGGAACGAGATAGCTTGAATTACAAATTCGTTGCTGCCATTGTGGACGCTACTTTAACAGACGTCGACATGTCGGAAAAAATTGTTCACTGGGTGATGCGAATAGAACAAAAACAAAATGCCTGTTGTTGCTGCCTTCAACTACAACAACGACTGCTGCTATTACCATGTAGTTATTATGGTGCCATGGGTAAATGCAGTACGACAACAAATACAACGAGGCAAAAACAACATGCATTTTGTTTTTGCTACGTGTCTGTATTGTCAAAGTCAGCCGATTGAAAAATAATGAAACTAAACAATATTGGAAAAGGTGCCATTAAGCAAATTGTTAAGGGTTTTCAGTATCTTGCGCGAATGGCTGTGCATCGAAGCAATTAAAAAATGTCTGAGACTTTTGCCGCACTCCAGCAACAAAATGTACAGGATTGGAATTGCTTAAGTTTTGCGTTTTTGCACTTTTCAAACCCTATTGCTTTATTTTGCTCTCTGTGCGGTTATTTATTAAACATTGGAACAGCTGATTTTGCTCTCTTATGATCCCATCTGTCAATTCTGTGTATTTTGTTATTGTACATTTTTGTTTACTTTTATGTATTTGTGTTGTATTTGACAGTCATGGAACAAAAATAACAAGCCTGTGTTAGATAACACGGGCGCATAGGTCAGACGTAGAATACGTTAGTCATTTTGCAATTAAAATATATGAATTAAATATAATTTTTGATAAATGATTTAAATCTATCTAATATATACGCATACAGCTGATAGCTAGTTATTAAGTTTTTGAAACATAAGTAGGCGTTTGCATGTATTAAAGTTAATTAATTTTAGATAGGATAAGTTATGTGTGATAAGTTATTTTATGTATGTACAGTATAATTTTTAGTAAAATAAGACAACAACAAAACTACCAAAATGAAAGACAATTATTTTATAGGGTATTTTTTATATGAAATTAAAATTTATTCTTTTATATTTACAATGATTGGTTTATGGTATGAAAAGTACGATATGTATCTAAACGATTGGAATAGTTTTGAACAAGATTTATTAATTTATTTTTTAGTTTGTGTGCTCGAAGACTGTATGCCATATGTTTAAGGATGAAACTATATCTAGTTTAACGTATTACATTATAGCGACATCTTCATTTGAAGTACAGCTACAGCAATACATTTTATGATATGGCAGCACAATAGATTAGCTGCTTTCCAACTACTTCCCAATGTATTCACAGAAATGTGTTTAGGAAAAGCGCCATTGATATAGTGAGTGTATACATCGCCAATCCTTTGTATTAATGTACATACACACACATTTACACGCTGCTCGCAGAAGTAAACAAACGACAGCAAAGATCTGTAAACTTTCAAGCACACACAAGTGTCCACGCTCCCCTCCCTTCATTTATGTTCCCCTCCAACCGAACTAATAACCGACCGATCCATAGACTAATACATACCTAGATAAACTTATTCACTCATCTGACGTTTCATTTCACACTCTTCGTGATGCGGTCGGTGTGATAGAGAGATGTTTGACGAAAAGTGATATACACCAGGTGGAATTACAATAACTTCTTGCTTTAATTTTTCATGCCATTTTGGTGAAAAACTGTGAAATTTAAATGTGTTTTAAACTTTTTTATTGACTGTTATTGTTAGCATACATTTGTGTTGTACTTAACACATTAATTTTAACACACAAAACGAAATGCCGTTGTTGTTATTTTGTTCGTTGTTTTGAACCATTGCCTCTATCTGGTATTAGTAAAGCAATTCTTTTCAACATCAAACGTATACATCACACGAGGACAAATGTCAGAAATTTGGTGAGTGAAAGATTTTCTCTACGTATGTATTACTCTATGGACCGATCCAACAAAACGAAATCTACACACACACACATTTACACGCAGCTCGATAAATAAACAAAGCACAGCAAAGCCAAAATCATTTGATTTCACAACAACAACAAAAACAACAGCGGCATTTACAAACCAACAACAACAGCGGCATGTACATAAAAAGTCTAAAATATCAAGCTCTTAAATATTTATTTCCTTAACTACATAAAACTTTTATATATAGACATATAATTTTTTTAATGTAATTCGAAACAAAACATATTACCAAAACTGAGTAACATATAAAAATTGCTAAAATATGTTTTAGTATTTAAGTAAAAGTGGGTGAAAGTTGACAAACATTTTATCAAAATTTTGTGCTCCAGATCAACACCCCTACCTTACCGTATAACGTATTCTACGTTAAAAAATCACATGAGGTGTCATGGGACAACCAACCCATTAGGATCGAAGTTCCTTTGGCTATATATTATGTACTAGTTAGTTCCAACACGTCCAAGGCGCCCTTTGAAAAATACGATAATTTAAATGGATCTTTAAGAAAAGGTACGTTTTCTAAAATAAAAATTTTTTTTAAGAAGAATTTTTTTCTACAGTGTATTTTTTTTTTTAAAAAGGAATATTTTTAGGTCCTTTTTGTAAGAATATATATTATATTTCCCGAAAAGGTCCATTTTTTTATTAAAAGGTAATGTTTTTTAAGAAAAAATACTACTACTTACAAATTTATTCAAGCTCAAGACCTTTTTAAATAATATAAAGTTATTATCTTTATATTACTTTCAAAAAAGTCGAGCATAAAAATGTTCCAATGATACCAAGGCTGTCTGTATAGCTATTTCGGATCTTGCCAAGATCTTCATCAGCAGACGTTTTTGGTATGTTTTTGGTGAATTCTTCAAAAATATATATCCAGAAACACTCATCATATTAATGAGAATTCCTTCATATACTCGTTTGAAGAATACCAAGCACTACCATTGGAACACCTTCATGCACAACTCTTTTTATCATGCCGTAAAACCATTGGTTTTAATCAGACATGATTTGTTTTTGTTATGTCATTACAAAAACAACAAAACAGAGGGTTGCCATCAACAATATTATTGTTTCAAGCTCGCGGTGCTCTTCGTCAACTTTCATAATTTCCCTTATGGGAATTTTTATTCGGTCTGTTTTCTAGTACTTATAAATTTGTAAGTACTAGAAAACAGACCGAATAAAAATTCCCATAAGGGAAATTATGAAAGTTGACGAAGAGCACCGCGAGCTTGAAACAATAATATTGTTGATGGCAACCCTCTGTTGGTGTTCCAATGGTAGTGCTTGGTATTCTTCAAACGAGTATATGAAGGAATTCTCATTAATATGATGAGTGTTTCTGGATATATATTTTTGAAGAATTCACCAAAAACATACCAAAAACGTCTGCTGATGAAGATCTTGGCAAGATCCGAAATAGCTATACAGACAGCCTTGGTATCATTGGAACATTTTTATGCTCGACTTTTTTGAAAGTAATATAAAGATAATAACTTTATATTATTTAAAAAGGTCTTGAGCTTGAATAAATTTGTAAGTACTAGAAAACAGACCGAATAAAAATTCCCATAAGGGAAATTATGAAAAAAATACTACTTTTAAAAAGAAGTACTTTCTATAAGAAAAAGCCATAAGAGTATGACTTTTTTTTACAAAGAAGTACTTTTGTAAGAACAGGTACTTTTTACAGAAGTGGTACTCTTTTTAGGAAAAGGCTATTTTTTAAGAAAATTTACTTATTTTCAAGCATACTTATTTCAAGAAAAAGAGATAAAATTTTTTTAAGAAAAGGTACTTTTAAGAAAAGGAATTTTATAAGAATATGTATTTTTTATGAGAGAAGATATTTTTTGAAGAAACTGTTTTTTTTAAGAAATGGGAACTTTTTTAGAATTGGTCCTTTTTTAAAGAATAAAAATAAATAAATGGTTTCCCATTACATCCCATGAAGGAATCGGGGAGAGCTTCTCACAACCAGTGAGCTGTGCGCTTTCTAGTATTATACTCCCTGAATGGGACCTACAGTTTTACACCGGTTCCGAACGGTATTTTTGAGAAGCATTTTCATGGCTAAATACTCGATAGTGTCGCCGTCACTAAGAAAGAAATTTTAAGGTGGTCAGAGCAGGGATCGAACCCAGGATCTCAAGTACAAGAGCCGCGCTCACTACCCATTGCACCACCGACGGCCTAGAATAGTATTTTAAAGAATACTACTTACTTATCCGGTCACGAACAACCCCAAGGAGTCAGGGACCTTACAAAACGAAAATAACATATTTCGCCAACCAGTTCGATCTTTTGCCTTATATCTCCAGTTGGCAATACCAAGTGTACGCAGTGTAAAGAATAGGTACATTTTTAAGCTTTAGTAGGTAGTAGATTTTGTCCTATTAAATGAGACAAAACTAAACCATAGACACAATGTAATATTTAACCAGTACATAAGTTTCAGTCGGGTGAACCGACTTAATCATGCCCTCACCCTAAGTCATCCATTACGTGGGAGTTCTGTTAAAACCGCCCATACTCAAAGGTGACCATATTCAATAACAGATTGACATTGCACTAAATAGTATTGATTACCCGAATTAATTACTTTCCTCCTATTTATTTATGTGCGAGGTACAAAAATGGGCGAGGCAAGTTGTTGCCAAAATTTTGATCAGTACCAAATTTTATTAAGATCGGTTATGATTTATTTGAGATATCGAGTCAGCAAACCCCAAATACGCCCAAATTTTGTAATGAGCCTTTAGCAAAATTTTGCCTAGTACCGAATTTTATTAAGATCGGTTGTTGTTTACGAGAGTTATTGTGTCGATCAACCGGTCATCCGCCCATCTTTTATATGGGAGGTGCCAGAATGGGTGTGTCAAAACAGCTCATTTTCTATAGGAGAGTTTTATTTGACTAAATACTGACTAGTACAAACTTTCATAAAGATTGGTTCGGTTTTGCGGGATTTCTCGTGCCGAACAAACAGACGGCAAAACAATTTTTATATGGGAGGTACCACAATGGGCGTGGCAAAATCACCCTTGTTTTAATCGGTGATTGGCGTTTGAAAACGTGAAGCCTTATACCTAATTTCATTAAGGTCGGAAGAGTTTCACGCGATTTATCACATTGACAACTTTGACGAACACCCTGTGGGCGGTAACAGAATGGGCGTGACAATCTCGCCCATTTTCTAAATTAAGTATGCATTTACAGATTATTACCAGGTGTGTGAGTTGAAGCTAATCACATCTACCAGAAGAAAGGTTTGAAAGAAATATGATTTTGTGCTAAATGTGTCGATTTGTATGGGAGGTACCAGAAGGGGCGTGGTCAAAACGCACATTTTCAATCCCAAACTCAATACTGGCAAATAATAGTCACTAAAAAAATTTCATTGAGATCTGTAAAGATTTACGGCAGTTATCGTGTTGACCAGACAGACAGACGGACATGGCTCAAACGTCTTAAAAAGTCCTAAAACGAATTTCGTCCAAAGACATTAAGGGTCTAATATGGCTCCTTCTATGTGTTACATTTTTTTACTTATTAAATGATATATACCCCCATCCCTATGGGTGAGGGTATAAAAATTATAAAATCATGAGCAAATATCGAATTGATGCAACAAGGGTGGGGAACTGCTATATTAATCAAGAATAACATACAATACAACAGTTACGATAACAAAATTATATATTCGCTAGATGCTTTAGAGACATGCGCCATAAAGATACCCGTTGACTGCACAACGTTTTAGTTATTGTATTTGAGTCCTATCCAGCCTGTAATATAAATTCAATACGAGCAAACTTGCAACCATTTATGTTTCAAACTAATAGAGACAAAATCAGAATTTAAATTTTGAAATCCTTTCTTGGCCTCCTTAAATAGCTCATAAAATTCTCTACACTTCCAACATGTTCAGCGAAGACGGCTGTACTTAGCCGTAATTATGTCATAATTCCTTCACACTTCACATGGGCATGACTATCACAAAGCCAACATGAAAGGAAACAACCCTCATATACGTCCCTGACTGTACAAACCTAGTAATTATTACCAATTACGTCTAAAGGTATGCTATAAAATAACAAAAAGAATTGATACAAATTTCAAACACTAAACGACGAAATCCTAAAAGTATGCAGAATAATAATGGGTTGTATACTGGGTTATAGCATAATACGGTTAAAAAAAAGTTGTTTACAATTTGTTCATTTAAGTAGCGTTCACAATGGCAGCAACGAATTTGTAATTCAAGCCTTCTCGTTCCCACTCACAGTATTGCATATAATGCCCTCTCATGTTTTTCGTGAAATTGGAATTCAAATTTGTCATAGAAGTAGGTTCTACTTCTACTTCAAATTGGAATTTGTTCGAATCAGTTTATTCTACTGACCGCTAGGGGCGCTTTACTTAGAATTTTGTTTTAAAACTTGAAAGTATGAATGAAAATGTAAACATTTTGTATCAAAACAAACATTTTAATAAATAATATTATCTGTATAATCTGCCAATAACAATAATTTCACATATAATTATGTATAATTTTTTATTACCAAGAATACAACACTGTCGCTGGCTTTCGAACAAATCAGCTGATGCAAATGTGAAATGTGTAGTTGTTTGTAGTAAGTGTAGTTCGTGCCAATTTTATTAATAAACAAAAGAAAAAAGTTTAAAAAAAGCTGACATTTTCAGGTTTATCGAAACCGTCCAAGGCCATGACATATTATGGAACATAAGTTTCTAAACATTTCTATAGGAAAATTTGAAAACATTTCTAAACAAAAATTTGAAAATATTTCTATAGAAAAATTTTAAAATATTTCTATAGAAAAATTTTAAAACATTTCTATAGAACAATTTTAAAACTTTTCTATAGAAAAATTTGAGAATATTTCTATAGAAAAGTTTGAGAAGATTTCTATAGAAAAATTTTAAAACATTCCTATAGAACAATTTTAAAACTTTTCTATAGAAAAATTTGAGAATAGTTCTATAGAAAAAATTGAGAAGAAATTTTTTTGAAATTTTTCTATAGAAATGTTCTCAAATTTTTCTATAGAAAGTTTTTGAAATTTTTCTATAGAAATGTTCTCAAATTTTTCTATAGAAAAGTTTTAAAATTTTTCTATAGAACAATTTTAAAACTTTTCTAAAAAAAAATTTTAAAACATTTCTATAGAAAAATTTTAAAACTTTTCTATAGAAAAATTTGAGAACATTTCTATAGAAAAATTTCAAAAATTTGTATAAAATTTTACAATTTTTCTATAGAAAAATTTTAAAACATTTCTATAGGAAAATTTTAAAACTTTTCTAAAGAAAAATTTTAAAACAAATACACTTTAATCTACTGCCACCACCTTCTTCAATACACCTTGGATTGTAGTATCTGCATTTACGACAGGGTGTTCACATATGTGCTATTGGAGGTCTTATATTTTCTTACAACCTACAACCCATAGTACAATAATATCCTCATGGTAATAGCAGCGCGTGTTGTTGTTGTTGTAGGCAGCAACAACAGGCATTTTGTTTTTGTTCTATTCGCTTCAGCTGTCAAACTCTACACAAATACATACCAACAACACAAGAATGCAAAAGAGTACAAAAACAAAATACAACCTCATACGACTTTACCATGAACATATTATTGTACCATGCTACAACCTTAGTACACCTAGTGAATTCCCTAATTGTAACAAATGTGATAGCATTCTCTATTTTCAATAATATTCGCTCTCTGGTGTTGTAACAGACATTTACAGTTTACTTTTAAAATCATTTGTGGTCTTCATGAAAGCTCGAAAGAACCTCGTAAACTCGAAAACATAGTAAACTTGCACAGCAAACGCCAAAACAAACAAATTTCCCATACAAAGCGACTTGCTCAAAAGTGGAAAGTTTTCGAGACAAATTTGCTGCGCAAACGTGGGATGGAGAAATGTGTAAACTTTTGACATTTCGTTGTCATCTGACTAGGATGGATAAATAAGGTGATAGCACTAGAACAGTAGAAAAAGTACACATACATAATACATGCAATTGCTACTGCTACCACCTTATGTATCCATCTTGGTCAGGTGATATGGTTTTGAGCACAACTACGCTGAGCAACTTTACCTGGTGCTTCATGCAACGGTGCGAGGTAAACTTGCGCTGAGCAAAAGTTCTCGGCTTTCACGTTTGCATGAATGCCGCTATTGTCAAAAGTCCAATTTGTTTTGTCGCATGCATTTTTGTATAACCCATTATATATATTAAAAAATTATATATATTAAAAAAATTCTAGCCCAATATGTATTGTCCGATACTGTACCTGCTGTCATGGTACAATAATATGGGCATGGTAATTGCAGCAGGCGTTGTTGTAGTTGTAGGCAGCAACAACAGCCACTTTGTTTTTGTCCTATTCGCTTCAGTTGTCAAACTCTTCACAAATCGTCACCTCATTATTGGTTTCACCCACTAACCATTTTGGAAAAAAATGAGTTAGGAATGGATTACATATACATAATATAAATGTCTTCCTTCTAATTCAGAAACTCGTTTCACGATATCTCTTTTCATACCCGAGATATCCAACATCGACTTTGCTATATATCCGAAATACTAACATTTAATGAGTATTGTTTTGCTGCGAACGCCACAGTTTGTCTTATAACGGGTTTTTCAATAAGAGCGCTACAAAAGTTTTTTTAAATAAAACAAATTTTTCGGGATGAAATGATGACTCATGGATTACGTGTGGATTGCTGTCTGACCAATAATGCATATTTTGCTTATTGACGAAACCATTTAGCCAGAAATGAGCCTCATCGCTGATTGTTGAGGCCTCTTAAAGTTGGCCTCTTAAAGTTGAGGCCACTGACTCCAAATTTCGGTAGTAAATTTTAATAATTTCGACTCGTTGTTGGCTCGTATATCTTTCTATGATGAAATGGCAAACCTAGGCGTCGTTTGCTGTCCCTATCGATTTACTTTTGTAACGTCTCTGTTGAAAACCCCTTTACATCAAATGTTTAATACAAAAGTGAAAAAATATAGTTCATTATTGGTTTGCCACATTATCATAATAACGAATGTAGATCAAAACAAACAGTAATAAGAAAAAAAAATGGTTTGGCGCACATAAATGGTATTTCAATTAACATTCCAATGGTATCCAGTATATAAACAGTTAAATTGAAAAAAAATTGATATGCAGCACAAAACAAACAAAAAAAAACTTTAAAAATTTTAATAACTTTTGATGTATTATATTCAAAGTTACGAAAATTTATACTTTTATTGAAAATATATGCCACAATAAATACGCCAAACTAAAAATAAGGTAATGAAATTCATACCACCAACACAAGAAAGCAAGAGTATAAACACAAAATACATATGGGTTTGACAACTGAAGCGAAAAATCACACGAAACGAATTAAGTCAGCTTTTCTAACAACTTTACCATGTAGATAATATTGTACCACGCGTGCTAAGTTTGATACAACGAAAGTGGGAAGCGAAACCAAAATGCCTCTTGTTTTTGCCATCAAATAGTAACTGCGTCTAAAGTCGTTTGAACAGTTGTCAAACTTATATGTATTTTGTTTCTGTACTCGTTTGAATTCTTGTGTTGGTAGTATGTATTCGTAGTACAAATAAATCGTAGAAAACATAGAGAAATGCATGTCTAGAGAAAATATTTCGCTCAGGAAATTTTTTACATTTGGCCTGGTGTGATACACAGAAAAAATAAACATCGGTAATATTGGCCAGTTTGAGTTTGGTGATTGTTTTTTATATGAAGAAAAGGAAATGTTGCATTATTGCCTAAATCAAAAGTGCAAAACACACTACCAACAGCAGTGCTGAATTTACATTATAATGTTGGCAAATACCCTACTTCTTCTTTGAATATTAAGAACTGCGGTGAGACAGGAGCATACCGACTAGCCACCGTGCGTTAAAGCGAGACGAATATAACGCTATACGAGTTTGTATTACTACTGTGTCGTTGTGTATGTACATCATTAATTTGTGAAAGGAAAAACAAAAGGAATTTTGCCAAAGTTTCTCAGCGTCCATTTTATTAAATTTCATCGAAAAATAGTAAAAGTTTTAAATTTCAAAAAGAATTGTAAGTAAAAATTTGATGTCCAAGTGTCTTTAAAGTGTCTTGTCTTGGTTGTCTCTTCTTAAACACTCGATCAATGGAAAAGTGTCGTCATAGGCCCTTAGCCAGCGAAAAGTTTTTAATAAACGACGGGAAAATAAATATGTCTGAGCCACTTGGAGCATATAAATGTGTGTCTAAACTTTATAGCAAAACGTTTGATAGTTTTATCTAATCTTTAATTAATTTCTTCACAGGAAATTTGAGGGAACGTGAATGAAGTCAACGACAGAAATAAACCAAGGGCGGAACTATATTTCAGGAGCCTGGGCCTTCGTTATTATAATATTATGGTTTGTTTAAATGTTATTGTAGGAAAAAGTTTGATTATTCAATAAATGGTTCTATATTAAAATACAACAACATTTGTTTCTGTAAATATGGGCTAAACATTTGGTATGAATGAACATTTTAAATGAATATAATTCATCTACACTAAATTCTGCAAATTGTCCTTTCTTCTTTGTTGCCTATGAAACTACAACCTAGCCAGTGCACTGGCTGATATGAATTTGGGTACATTTACACAAAGTTTTTTTCTGTGTATGAACGTTGGATGTTGGAAGAAATTGCTTCCAACAAAATAACAACGGTATTTCGTTTTGTGTGTTAAAGCTATTGTGTTTAATTCAACACAAGTGTTAGACCCCTTTCACACTCGGCAAGTTACTTGCGCAAGTCAGTTTTTCAACTTTCCGAGTACAAGCAAGTCTGTACTCAAAATTTATTCCCCTATCCCGACCTTACCTCTGTCATCAACAAACCAAGACTTGGGCAAGAGACTTGCGCAAGTAACTTGCCGAGTGTGAAAGGGGTCTAAGCTAACAATAACAGTCAAGAAAAAAGTGTAAACACATTTAAATTTCACATTTTTTCACCAAAACGACATGAAAAATTAAAGTCAGAAGTTCTAGCAATTTCACCTGGTGTAAGTCAATTTTCGTCAAACATTTCTCTATCACACCGACCGTACCACAAAGAGTGTGAAAGGAAACAACGGATGAGACTAACGGCCTTATTCATAAAAAGTTGTCATAGGCTTGTTAAAGGTTTAAGAAAGTAAAGTCCAAAAATTGTATTCATAATCGAAAAATTCCTCTGTTAAGGGTTCTCTAACGTCGCCATTTTTTTTGAACGTGTAACCCTTCTTTAAGGCCATTTTATCCGCATTAATACACAAATGAAATAATTTTTTTACATTACACGCGCGCCTTACTTAAATATTTATGCGATATACATATTTGCAGCGTTTATAGTGCCACATTATCCTGCTAAGCAACCAAATACTTTCGTTGCAATTTTTATCATTTTTAACCAAAATGAACTTTTGTTTACATAGTGATGTATATAAAATCAAAACATTGAAACTACAACCTATTATCCGATTTTATATTCGACTACCCAAAACTGAAATCCAATTCAATATGATTTTTTGGCACTTTTCCAAATTTATGAATATAGCAAATACTAATTGATCTTTTTATTGAATAGTTCTTTCCATTAATGTTTAAAATTTTGCAAAAATGAATTGACGCAATTCAATAAAAAAATTTAATTCGGTCTATCGGTTATTGTTCATCTTGTTTTTACAACTCAAGCACTATGAGAATACATAAAATAGGGTTGTCAGTAAATTATCTGTTCCCTAGTTAAAATACTCATTATGAATACGGTTCTAATAAAAACTTCGTCAAATCTTAAAGCTTTCAATAACTGATGAATGCTTTAGAGCTAATTTAATGATTTTTTATGAATTAGGCCGTAAAGTTATATCTAGTTATATATAAGAATTACCCTTTGGTAGAAACACTAGTCCAGCTGATTTTAACTTTTTTCTTGAGGGAGTATGAGTGAGTTTTGTCTTTTGTTTTGAGTTTGTTTATATTTCTTTGTCTGCTACCGCCGGTCGCCTACAGCTGGTGTTTTGGAATCACATAGAAACATTTTAGTTTT